>OU744289.1:22862500-25362500 GCA_916610205.1 Griposia aprilina
ATTTTCTCCTTTATGGGTAAAAAGTTATTCCCACAATTATCTTGGCAGCAGTTTTTTCTGCATGTTTTTTTCTGAATGGACGAAATTGAAATGATTCAGCTGCAGGTAGATAGGCAATTTATTTTATTCCACACCTAAGTTCCCAAGAAATCACGTCCAAAATTTGTTACTTCACCAGCCACTTCTATATCGTATATAATAAAATTCAATCCCTCCTGACAGTAACCCATAAACAGTGCCAAAAAACCTTATGCAAAATAGTGTCGGGTTCCGCACTTATCGCTAGACGTTTTTCGTCCCTGTCCGTTTCGCCCAAATTCCGAGCGTGTTTCGTCGACATAAATCCGCGTCCGCATGCGGTCGCCGAGGCATTAGTGCTGTTGTTTCGGCGATTCATTTTTTCGTGTGTCCACGGCTTAATTTTTCGCATTCGACCGTTTGATGGTTGAATAATTAGGGCTGCAGTGATTTGTGATTGTTGCAACTTTCTTTGTGCAATAACTGAGAAATAATTCTGAAGTGGTTTAGTAAGGATCGCTTCCACGTATAGCGGTGTTAATATTCCAATGTCCACCGTATAATTTCATCAGATTATCCCGAAAACAGCTTTTCTCAGAGTCTTCCACAATTTACTACATTAGAAATTAAACTTACTTGCATTTCATTTAATACACGTGACCTTTACAAGGCCATCTGTTTATTTTATCGGGGATCGCTAACATTTCGTGAAAGAGTTATTTTTTACTAATAAAACCCCTCTATCGCTGCCAGTCAAACCCAAATGTTTTCCCCTAGATTTAAAAGTTCAAGCTTAAACTATTACCCAAACCAACACAAAATATTTACCTACATTATGGATTAGCAAACCCATCGGTTACCTTCCAACACCTCCAGTGTGAGCTGAACCAAGACAAAGGCCGAGTCTTTGGTAATTAACACTTGGCATTTACAGCTATTGTTGTGGCCCTATTTAAACAAAGTTCATATTGACACGACGCCATTTTCAGATTAAATGTCGGTGGTCGATATAGGACGTATGGGACGTTCATTTCGGTGGAATATGCAATAGTGTTTTGTTTCTGCTACCCTAATGGGAAAAAGGCATGAGATGTCCCTGTTAGGCATAAAAGGTTTACGATTTTGTAAAGTGACCAAAAAATCTGAGTTTTTGTTTTCTGTGTTTATTAATTCTACGTCATTGACAGATCTTAAATCTCACAAAAGCTATTCGACCAATGAATGGATATCAACAGATGACTTGACGTGACGTAGATACCTATACATTTCGATGGATGATTTAAGTAATACGCCGCGCGGAGGCGCGTGGCAAATAAAAGCCCCAAAATTTCAAAGTCAAAAATATTGCCAACATAGGACAGGTCTGGCAGCCCACGCAATCTGAATTTAAAAATAAAACCAATAAAAGCTTTAATTAAAATTTTAACTTTCGACAATTTAAAACATCAATTATCTCTGTGTTCCAAAACTCAGTAATCCCGGACGGTCCCGAAATAGGCAGAGACCTTTTATGTTCATAATCTAAAAGAATTTAACCTATTATTATGTATTCTGTGCCCATAGACCCCCCCACCCCTTTTATTATCCCATATATCATAACGTAATTGATATTTTACATTGAAAATTTCCATAAGAAATTCCTTGGGGTAATATCTACGCAATATGGGGTGCCATTGTACCCTAAATTCTGTGTGAACGGGGCATTTTAAGGCTCCACTTGAGGGTGCTATTCGAGGCACTGAACCAATTCGCTATCGTCGACCTTGTGATTATTACTTTTTGTTTTAGAATTGTAAATGCGAGTTGGGTGCGAGTTTTTACCCCTTTTACCTTGTGTAATGGTACCTAATGGTAATATTTTATTGGACATACAAAGTTTATGTAGTAATAATGCATTTTTCAAGCGATCGAAATCTTCATCTAAATTCAAGCTCTTGTGTGATAACTACACGTCTTTTCAGTATAAAGTTAAAAAAATAAAATTAACTTCTTTAGTACAAGATCTAGTCTTCAAGACCAAGTAACTATCAAAATCAAAATTTAATCACAATCAATTGATTTTGATTTTAATTTTAACCACAACTCTTTTCACTATAAAATTAAAGGAAGAAAAACAAACTTCTTTACTAGAGCTAGTCTTCAAGACAAAGTAACTATCTAACGTCTAACCTAATAACAAAATACCAAACTACCGTACGTGCACCAATCGTAGGGAAATGCCAAAAGCCAGTTAGAAAATGCCAAACGCTAGACACAGGGGCAAACATTTGTTCGTTCCCATACCTCTTTTGTTGCCCATTGTCGAAGGTGGCAAGGCTGACTCGGCAATTTTCTTTATTCAATCAGGGAATACCTCCTTTATACCTACAATGGAAGCTTTTGAATAGTTTGCGTTGGGTAATTTGTGTTTTCTTAGTAATTGAGGTAAAGTTTGCGTTGGTTCGGCCGATTTGGGCGGTAGCTGATTATAATGTTTATATTTTTAATTTAATTTTATTTTATTGAAAAGGAACAGCAAACAGCTACAATATAAAACATGAAATATGAAATACACAAAACTTACAGACAATATTGCAGCCCACAATGCTTTTCACAGATTAACAATGCGATAATTTGTAATAATAATCGCTACGTTTACAAATACATTTTTTTTACTGTTTGATAAATTCATTAAAGTGTTTAAGATATAAATAGTAGATTTATATAATTAAAACTCACGAAAGAAATGGCTTATGTATATAAGATTTTTGGACCTATACAAAAATGTCTATATGTTCGAAAGTCCTATTGTAGGAATCAACCATTCTGCGAAAATGAGAACGCAAGCCAGAGTTGGACTTGCAAGTGCCCACTGAAAATAATCTGCCAGCGCGCACCTTTCGCTTGTGGACCGTCTTAGGAACCGCATAACATAACATATTGGACAGTTAAACGCAGTCAAATTTATTTCTAACAATAATATATAAATAAATGGCTTCTAAGTACTTTCGTCTATTTTCAAGTGTTACGAGTTTATACTTTCCAATCAAATCTTGATATGGCAAATAATATTTGTAGCATCTATAATGCATGGTACGCAGGAATTTGTATTGACAATGTTGTTAGAACAGGATTTTGGAGAATAGGTTGTTTTTGTTTTCTTTGGAAAGTTTCTATGATGATTGTATGGGTTAAAAGGAAGATATAGGTTGCATTACAATTAAAAGTACACTTTGTAAACAAGCATATTACAAATTAGAGGATTATATCCTAGATAAGAATGCTTGGAAACATGCTGGTTCTGCTCCATAGGACAATCTAGCTAGAGTATAGACAAAATCAAACTGGTTGCTAATTTAATTATATAATTTATATTTTTTATGACATTCATTTTTACATTATGTAACTACTTTAACTCACACAATAAATTATTACTTGTGAAATTTTGGAAAAATCATTTACTTTTCAATATTTGTAAATATATGAGCACCATGTATCTATGTCATAATTAATTTACCTGTCATTGCGTTATATTTAATTCTTTTTACCTATTGTGGTATAGTAATTTTATTCTAGGTGCATCGTCTTCACATATAATTGTATAATTAATGTATGCATAATATTGTAAAACATTTTTAAAACGGTAACGATGGAGTTTCTTGCCCATTCTTCTCCAAACGAAACTATCTTGTGGAAGGGGCAACGAGAATCAATTCTATATTTTTGTAAATTTTGACGTTCAAAAGTGCCTTTTATGTGCCTATTTGAAATAAATGATTTGACATTGACTTTGACTTTTGAATACTTAACGAATATTAATGAAGCTGGCCTTAACATACAACGAAAACAAAAATTAAGTACCAACATCTGGAAGTTACAGTACAGTATCAAATGATTTGTATATTAATTTCATCATCATCAGTAAAATAATTTTGCTGTTCTTGTGGTATCACGTATACAGAAATTCATAAATATCGCTGGCAGAGATACATCAATTTATACTACTTAAAACCATAGAATTTGCTGCGCCACACAAAAATCCAACCAATACATCGAACGTAACACAGTATAAATAAATAGCTTATTTACGTGTCAAAACATAGTTTTATGACCCCTTTTACGATCCGATTTACTTACAAATCGGAACAGTTTATGGTTTATAAAACGGGGCGCGTAAAATACTGTTTTAAGAGGGTTCGGGCCTTACTGTGTTTTAAGGGTTTTATTTGAATGCTGATCTGTGAGAAAAGTATTTCTTAATATAGTTAATTCTTATTTTTTTAATTTCTAACAAAAAATAAATTATCCCTCAAATGTCAATAAAGTGAAGTTGTTGAAATATCTGCTTAAGTCTTTGAATATTGGTGTCAATCTTATTACACGACTTATCATGTATAATTCTAATCAATCAATCAAATTGTCACTCGTTGTTACCGACTGACGAGAACTCAAACATTTAGTGGGCATCATTTTGTTTGGTCATCGTTCAATTTTGTCAACGTTAGAACAGAATAGAATACTCCTTAATTATTTACACCATATCACCATATCTTTATTATGTCATTCTACTTCGGTCGAATTTTCTTCTAATTTATTACCACGAAATTCATGTTCCCCTAATTACTAAATTGATTCATGAATACAATAGATATTGACATCGCCATAATTGATACTGACGTCCCTGATGAATGATTACTTCGATATGATTTATGTTTGCAACCCCATCTCTCCGACTAGTTCGATTAATTTCAAAAGGACACGAAATATTAGAACATTGCTAAAAAGTTCAATATAGCATGAAATTATATTGCGATGTTCAAATAAAATAAAAACGCGTTTGTATTTTATTTACCCGTTATAACATTATTACTAAATAAGCTAACCGTATTTCGTAAATAACTAGCTGTAAACAAAATTCTAAAAGAAAAATATACAGGGCACAAAATGCCAAAAGAAAGGTGGAGAGGCAAAAGAGCTTTTATGGAGCAACTTCAGCGTACTGTGTCGTAGTGAGAGCGTTTACTAGGTATATTTGGGGTACGGAATCAGTGGTAGCGACTACAGGGTTGAATGGGTTTTTTTGGGTTAAATTAGACTTTGGGCATGACTTTTCGGGTATTAGCTGGAATTTTGTAGGAGTAGTAGACTTTTGAAGTAAATGCAAATATTCGAGCTCAAAGAAATGCGAAATTTAAATCTGTATGTGGAAAACCGAAGACTGCGTGTTGTGGTGAAATTCAGTAGTGGTCTGAGTTACTTTAAAATAATTCTATTACAGATCGCTCGAGATATTACTATCATAAACTAAGTTTCACTAAATGGCAAGTATTTTTTTTTGATTTTATGACTTCTGATGAGGATAGCCACATCATTATCATGATGAAATCATGCAGTGATGTGAAATGATTACGCCATTTTATGCGTGACTACTGTTTACGTACATGCGTAGATAGCCTTCGTTATAAATCCCTCTCCCCTTAGAACGCCCTCGTGAGGGGACCACACTACACGATACACAAATGTACTAACATTAACATCTTTGAATCTCCTGTTACTAGTTACTGAAAAACGGGAAGAGGGAACCATTTTCTAGCCTTTTTAAGCGTGTTAGGGTTCTTTGTGCAGCGATTTTAGTTAATGACATTTTTTCACTGAGTTAGCCAACTAGTTCACCAATGGATTTGAAAAGAGACATCGGTCGGTCGGTCAGTCGGTTGATGTCGGGACGTTGTATATATGCTAGTCGCGCGGTAAACTCTGTTTGCGCGATGCAGGATTTCCGTGACGTCAGTATGACTTGTAGCTCGCATGTGGCGATGTTGATACCGCTACATCACTCCCCCCCGCAGACCGGAGGTCGATAGTGGGCTGAGTCTTGTATCTTGCGATGGTTGCCAGGGCCAGTTGAGGTTCCAGTGAGTCGGAACCGAGTGTCGCATAGTTCGCGGTGAGTCGGAACTGTCTGCGAAGGTTTCCCCAGTGAGTCGGGGTGGCGCTGCGTTATGCTCCAGTGCGTCGGATGTGGTACAGCGCCGGGTTGAGGCTGAGTGCTGGCGTCGACCAGGTGAGGGATTAAGAGCCCTTCTTGTTGACCGGCCGAAAGTGCAGTGTGCTGTGCCAAGGTTGCTTGATGAGGCTAAGGGATAACCAGGTATGCGCGGTCGCTGCATGCTGGTGGTCAGGATACCCATGGAAGCCGTGGGTGCTGGCTGGCTGTATGAATCGCCGCTCGAAAGCTTGAAGAAAGTGATGATGACGTCACTCTGATGTACTTGCACGAAGGCTGCGCTGACGTTCATATTCGGGGTCACCAGTATAGAGGTATGAGGAACAGGGTGTAAAGCTCACTCATACCTCCATAGAAAAGGGAGGATCCTCCGACCAGACGGGTGTTGTGTCAGGTGGGCAACTGCCCGACGGTTGATATAGGGACGTTGTATATATGCTAGTCGCGCGGTCAACTCTGCTTGCGCGATGCAGGATTTGCATGACGTCAGTATGACGTGTAGCTCGCATGTGGCGATGTTGATACCGCTACAATATAATTATCAGACAGCAAATACAAATAGAGAGATTAAAAGTTCAGTGTTGATTATATCTTTATATGTATTTGAAACCTGCAAATTTGTAAGAAACCACTACACGATTTTTGAAAAAGATGAAAAGGCTATGTCAAAGAGGAAAATAGCACAAAAGCCACTAGTAGTCCCGCGTAATAGGCTAAAATATGCAACAAAAATTGTTATACAATGGCGGTGAAAATATATAACCACTTAGCCGAAGAATTTAGAAGTGCAACAGATTTAGAAATTAATAGAAAGCTATATAGCTGGTTGTGTGAGAGATGTTTTTATTCCATCAATGAATATTTTGACTGTAAAATCTAAAACTTATTTATTATTATTATTACGACATTTACATTACACACACATTACTTAGATAATATTGAAACATTTTAAATGTTCTTGCTATTTTTTATTTATATCTTTCTTTTTGACATGACATTATTATTGTTGATCGCTATTTTAATATGAATTATTATTTGAAATGAATAGAATTGTATCTAATTTTAATTTTATTAATTGCATTGCAATCTATTTTTAAATTAAGAAACTATTATTAGTATTTTTATGTTATTACTAATTACTTAATGTGTACTTACTGCATGCTTTATAACCAAGATGTAAATTCTCAATATTTGCACGGCTGAAATGCCGAATATACTGAAACCCTTAAATCTTAAGAACTTATGTTACCTACCTATATTCTTGCAAATAAATTTAACATTAATTCATATAATCTTTAGCAGTTTGTAAAATATTAATTCTTGGGATAATATTATACATCGGCCAGGCGTTATCACGGGCGTTGCTTACGGCTTGCAAGAAAAATAAATTTTATTAAATGAAACCTGCTCACGAATTACCAATTGCGGAAAGATATAAGACAAAGTCAACCCCGCGAACACTGCAACCGCATGAGAAAAACGCGAAAAACTGTCCAGAGCAAAACATCGTACGACAAACACCGTCTCCAACAACGATCTTTGCAGATAATATGCAAAACACAGTCTTTTGTAACATGATCTTATTGTGGTCGTGAATCCCGTCGCCACACTGAATACGGAACGACTTATGTCGATTTAGAAATTTATTAGAATGCCACGAGGTTTTGTCATGCGAAACGCGAGTTGCCGACGTGCACCAAGAAGTTATTGTTGCATTATGCGCCGCATTCTGAGCTATTGTGGGCAACTTGGTTGCGAGTTTGATGGATATAAATTTCTGGTATGGTTAGAGGTGGGTTTTGATTGTACCTTGTTTGATAGTTGCTTTAGTTGTGGTGTAAGTGTCAGGGTTATTTTGAAATAATCTGCGTCGGCGGCGGTCAGTCAAGTAGGTATTACGTAATTAACGTATATTTAGAACACCAATGAAGCATATTCAGTTTTCATACGCATAGAAGAAAAAAAAGTCTAATATATAACAGGGATTGGCATGACAGTCAAACTCAAACTCAATGCATTTATTTCAAATAAATTTATTACAGGTACTTGTGAATTTTCAAGGGGTCGGTTGGTCAGAAAAATGAAGCAAGTTGCCCATTCCAAAACGTAATAGGTACCTATGGAGAATAACGGGCAAGAAACTCCATGGACACTCTTTTAAATCAAAATATTGTCACAAAAAATTGGTTACATCATTTATGTTGAAATTATACATATTGTGAGAACGATGTACCTAGTGTCTTAGTATTAAACATTTAAAGCCAAACTTAAGAAACGTGTATGTACCCTGTAACATCGCCAACACCCCAGAGGCAAATGTGATATTATTATTTAGATGTAAGCACTTTGTATCTCATTCTAAGTGAACTGTTATTTAAGTTCTTATGAGAAATAAATTATCTTTAAACCCATGTAGAACGACGTGCACGTTAAAAGCGCCCGTAAAAATAAAATAAAAAAAAAACAATAACCATACATCACAGACTATTTTCATATTCATGAAGCGTCTAGCTATTTACGATATCAAACCAATATAGTGAGTTATTACATTTGTATTTTAAAAACACTTATTAAATAAAAGAAAATAATGATCGAAGAGTTGTTACTGACTGAAATTTTGGATTGTGTCATCAGTTTATTCGATTATGTCATAGGCGATACGACAGACAAAAGCCAAATATACTTCGACACATAGTAAAGACCAAACCCTTTACTTATTTACTACCCAAGACCACATACCCAACGCCCACACCCCCAAATTTCCTTCCAGACATTTCCAAAATGAATGGGTGCTACCCAAATTACAGGGTATAGGAACCGCAGACCAGATAGCGACTCCCATGTCAATCTCGCGGACCTCAGCGTGACAATGACAAGTCGAAGATTGCAGCGCTTGCAAATCCCTAGGGCAGAGCACAGAAATTGATCGGAGTAATTTGCTAACGTTCGGACTGCCACGGCGAGACGATTCGTCTTTGATGTGGGTTAAGATGGGAGGGAATGGCGTTGGATGGTGTTTAATATAGTCGGCAGATTTTGTGATATTTGTTGGGAGATCATATATTGACGCACAATCTTAATAAAAGGAATGTCGGGGTTAATGCAAATATATAAGTTCTGTTAACCAAGTTCATTCTCGTATATCCATGTAGGTAGTCCTACAGGTTGTCATTACTGATAGAGGAGTAGTAATTTAAAAAATTAAATACACCTCATTTCAGGCAAGCGACGAGCTCTTGAAATACTATACCAACTGTAGAACACAACTGACCCGTAGCACTCATTAAGGCTTCTTCAAACAGGCTCGTCACACGACGCGAATCGCACGCGACGCAAAGGCACCGCGTGTCGCACGACGAGTGATGCCACTGCGTTGCGCGCGATTCGCGTCGTGTGTCGCGTTTGTTTGTAGGAGCATTTATATTGGACAATCTTATCTCCTACTACTTGCACCATAAATCCTACCAATTGCGTACCTAGAATTCACAAAATGTGCCACACAATATTGTCTACCATGAAAATATATAGGTAACTTAAGGAAGCAAAGAAAAGAAGAAATATATTTCGTATTATTCATGTTTTAGCGGGTTACGAAAGCACTTTTTGAACACCACTTTGCGACTTTTATACACTGCATGTACCAATATCAAATTTTCAATATCTAAAACGCTTTGAAGTTAATCTACTGACTGATTCAGGAAAATATCGCAAGAAAACCGAGACCGAACTGGAGACAGCATTTTGTCACAAGACTTTTTCTGTGCCATGATTTATTTCAACTTCAGCCAAGAACGTTTAAGATTAACTTTTGAAAATAAATTCGGTCCTGTAATAACCAAATCCCTTCCCGCTTTCATCATAGCAAAAAAATACAAAACTCGCGAAAAACCCATTAACAGTTTTAACGAAATTCAAAAACTAAAAAACGCCTACGGCACCATCCTTTATAAAAGCAAAGGGTGTTTTAAAATTTTCTATTAAGCGACGTAGCTATACGATGCTAGAGACTTGAGACTTGAAACGTCAATTTTACGGAAGATTTCGCAAAATACAGCCGCTCTGCCGCTTGATACATGCTTGCAGCTCGAGTTCGCTCGCGTCTGGGTGGTATTATTGTATGGGGTGAATTGTATTGATAGTTATGCTAAATTGTAGTACACGCCAAAAATCAACTCTTCTTTGCAATGCAATTTTGCATTGCAAACAAGAGTTGATTTTTGGCTTAGTTTAGTTTCAGTTAACGTAAAAGTGTAAACGTGAGATGCAAAAAGTTCGAATAATTACAACTCAAGACTGTTTCCGAGATGCCTGTTTTTCATAAATTGACATCATCGTAAAACAAGATAAAAAAACACACACACAAAACTAATCCTCATTCAAATAACATCTTTAAAAAAATACCAGTATAAAAAATCCTTCACTCCAACAGACAGACAACTCTATCATACAGTTATCGTAGTATAGTCGTAAAAGCGCTTCCACGCTGGCGTTTAAATGCTAAAAGATTTTATATCTAGCGCGAAAAATTGGAGTAAATTGCCGCCACTGGATAAGATGGGATGTTTTTATTTATATATTTTTTTTTTTGGACTCCGTATGGCTGTGTAAGGGTGTCTGGGGAATTTTAGAAAAGGATCAAGTGTTTTTTTTTTGTTTTTGTTTTATATGCAAATTTTTGGATGCAGGCTCGGACCCGACTGTGAGGGTTGTCCAGATAATTTGAATAGGAACATAAGTAAGGCTTTGGTTCGTCCACTGGTTTGGTGGATTTACTCAAGTATGAAAAATGTACGTGTGAATGTTAAAACTATAGTTGATTAGTTAGATACTGCTTAGGGTTACATTTTACATACTTTCCTGTTCAGATTCTATTATATTACGTATATTTTTAAGGATTCTTTAGTTTCTAAAATCGGCAGCTGCTAAAATAGTTTGTGTTTTCTAAGAAGTTTAATAATAAGAAAGAAAAGAAAAATAAAATACGTTAATGCGTAATAATGATAATTATTTGATATAATAATTATTATTATTTAATTTATTTATTTATTTTTATTTACATAGGTAATTATTTTTGTAATTATTTATTTTTTTTTTTTTTTTTTTTTTTTTTTTTTTTTTTTTTTTTTTTTTTTTTTTTTTTTTTATTTTTTTTTTTTTTTTTCTTTTATATCTGTAATTTTTATGGTGTACATAATAAAGAGTATTCTATTCTATTCTATTCTATTCAAAGTCAGACAAAAAAATATCTTACAAAGTTTAACCTTATTATTGGTGTTTTGCCCTTTATTAAATATTTTTTTATTATTTAATTTTTGTTTTAATGTTTGTTTTAATGTTTTAATTTTTGTTTTAATTTAATTGTAATGGTAATATGGGAATAATTTCCTGAAATAAAATGATTATTATTATTATTATTTATTCAGATATACACCAGTTTACTTCAGTAAAAAGTAGGTATACGTTTCTAAATCACAACACTTCTTAAGTTAGAATTTCATCATCACATTTTAGATGGACGGTCAATAGCAAATGGTTACAGAAAATCTGCAGTACCAAAAACATAGACCATGGTTTTCAACAAACCCTTCGCTACAAATTACACGTTCGTATTTAGTAGAAAATATTCAGAATGCGGTCAAATAGTGGTGGTTTGGCACTGCGTCGCCGATTCACCCAATATTACCTCTATCCGTCTTGCGGGACTCTTTGATTGGTCGGAAAGATAGGCATTTTATAGAGTGCCTCTCCAATTCATGTGGCACCTTCATTCTTCACGTTGCCTCTACGAGAGATAGATATTCTACATATTACGTATAGTGTTGATAAAAGAGTGTCTTGTTTCATTTGAATAGAGTCTGGCCCTGACTGACTGACTTTTAGCGTCATCAAGAATACAAAACATCGGATAGAAAATAATATTATCCTTTGCCCAGCTGTAGTATCTAAATACGAGTATATAATGGGCTGATTGAAATATATTTAAAAAATTATCTTTGCGTCCATATTAGGTACCTACCTAATAGGAGTCAAGAGAGTTGTTCAATAAATAAAGAATGATCATAGTCAAGTCAACAAATATTGAACACACAAAAAACCAATAACCATTTCCATCATTCAAAATCACCAAACACAGTTTACACACAGAGATAAAGTTACCAAATCCCCCACAAACACGTAAACAACATGAACGCACCTAGATGAAAGAAAACACAGTGAGCAAGATTAATTAACGTTATAGCCGAGTTATTAGGGCGCGCCTAGCCGCCATTTTATCATAAAAGATATAATCCTGGCTGGTAATCCCTCTCGCCGCTTCACAGATAGCGATACCATACGATATGTATAAGCTGACGACGATACTGGGGGTATGGAAGCGTTTTGGGCTCTATGTGAGTTAGGGGCAGTACCTATTTAGAAGTAAGCGATGATCACGGTTATAAATGTAGTCAATCGAGTCTAAACACCACATTATAATATAGTTTAAGAAGAAAGATCATCTTTTTCAAAGTAATTGCAAAGTAAACAAGGTGTTACTACATATTTATTCTTGTGAATTTGACGGTCATATCATTAGAAACTAATAGAAACCGGACAGATATTAAAATACTTAGATCAAATGATCAACTGCCAGTTCAATACCTACCTACCTACTCGTACATAGCGTAAAGAAACAAATGAATAAATTATCGTTATTTTCACATCACTGCATACAAAACGATTACAGTGTTCCTACTCCAACTTCAACAAACTCAGTAAGACACGTCTGTCCCACTCTCAAACAACAGCCACTTCGCACGTTCCACCGCCCGGCACAGACACATCTAGCAAACAGTATTTAAATCCACGCGGGCCCCTATCAAACGCTCGTTTGCACAAAGTATATACTCCAAGTATATCTGGAATGGTTGCGAACACCGAACCGAACGGTTTTCGGAACACTTTTTCCCTATTTCCACGGAATAAAAAGGAGTCAAAGAGAACTTCATGACTTTTGTTATACCGTATAGCATTTTACATCGGAAAACGCGGCAAGGCAAATTTTCTAAAACCTTTTGTTGGCAATTGCCCTTTGTAAGTGTCGTATTGACTGTGTAATGAATGTGAGTGTTTTTGGGGACATTTTTGGGATGTTTGACAGAGTATTTACTTAAAGTATGTTATGATATTTTTCAGTATTGATAAAACTTTCTAATTTTGGTTCTAGATCAAGAAGGGCACAACACAATGATGTAAGGCATTGATCCAAAGGGGGCGTGACCTACGAGATATTGCGGTCAAAGTAAGTTAAGATAACAGCACGACGGCTGTTAGCTTTGTGGAAGTACCGTCACATACCCCATTCAAAAGTTAATTTTCATTTCAGTGTCGTTAAAGCTTTGCTCACCAATCCCTGTTCTGACTACGGGGCTTCTGAGTTAAAAGAGTACTTTATTACTAAGTTGGACCACTAATATTGAACTGCCACATGGTTATCGTCATACCTACTGTCGTTTTTTAAGGTTCCGACTTAAAAAGGAGAAACGAAACCTTTATGTTTACTGTTATGTCCGTCTGTCACAATTTTTTTTCGCGACATTTATGCCATGTAGGAATAAGAATTTTGGGAAGATGTTAGGTCTTGATGACCAGTCAAAGACCAATTTTTCTTCATCAGAAAACCACTTCTTATCATCCAAAGAAAAAGTATCGAAATATCGACCACTTACTTTTCTACCTAGAATTGAGCCTGATACTCTTCTATCTACGTAAGTATAAGCAATAATATAGACTGATGGGAGCTGTGAGACGTACTAATCTGTACTTAGAGCAGCGCCGTGTGAACACAACTATCATTCGTATTGGAGACCATTAACTGTTACAGGTATAGAAATAGGAGGAATAAAATCTATATTTCTCTATATATATGATGATATTCTTTTTAGAGGTAAGAATATCTTTATAAGAGTGGCAGTTCGTGGAGCACTATTATGTGGTAAGCCACGAGCACTTGTAATTATACACGTGATTTTCTTCTGTATTATTGTTACAAGTAAATTACTATGTATGTGTGTATGTAGTATTTTGGAAGCCATAAATATTGTAAATTAGATCTTATTTCAAATTGCACGAGGACATTGCTTACGCATTTTTCTAAGTGTAAAATGCATATTTGTGTTCGTGACTTACCCATTTTTTTGGTTTTTGCCTTCATTGTTTTGCATATGAATCAAACCATGAATGCCCATACCGTCCATAGACCTCTTAAAGATCATCACAATGAAGGGTCAAAGAGAAATTTTGTTAATCACCATGCTTGGTAAACAGATTGGTGATAAGAGTTTTCGTTATGATCGGAAAGAAGACCGCTGCTTTTCTTTTGATGTTATACTATTTGTCACCTTATTTAACTTCCACATAATTATAGTGAAAGCGTGTCCGTGTAGCAGATTATGTATAATGGAGTAAAAACTTTGCAACAAATAAAGAAGTGACAATTTAAAGAAAATACAGCGTAAACGTATTGACTGAAACTACATTAAATTTGTATTTTCTTTTGCATCCCTTTTCAATGTCTATTTATCAGTGCTCCCAAAAGCACAGTTTCTGTTAAAATACAGCTGTGTTGTGTACGAGTACTTAGTAAGGGATTACTTTCTTCGCGAGGGCGGGAGGAGTGACCTTGAGCTTGCCCTTAGACGCAATGCAGGTTCCATACGTGTTGAGAAGTTAGAGGGTTTATTGGTGAAAGAATTAGGTTTAGTAATCTTGTGAGCCCTTGAGAAGGTTATTCAACTAAACTAATATTATAAAGACAAAAGATTTGATTTTTTGTATGTTTGTTTGTAATTGATAAACTCAAAACATGCTTAACTGTTTTAAACAATTATTTTACCTATAGAAAGCTATAGTATCAGCGATTAATATGGGCTGTGTTTTTTTTCTAGTGTATTGTTTTGATTTACGACTTCGACGCGAACGAAGTCGCGGGTAAAAGCTATTTCAGTCATAAAGGTCACACGCTTGTTTTCGTTAGTAAAACACGCGTCAAAACAGAAGTTAGTTATTGTTTATATGCTTTTGTTTTGGTGTTTTGGTGGTACGCACCACCAAAACAATTAATATTATTACGTGTTTTGTTTTTTCCGTTCTTCGGTAAAAATCGTTAAGGATTATGGCTCTATGATTCGCGTTTAAGAGTACCGTAGTAGAGAAAGTTTTAAAGTAAATAAATCATTATTGAGTAGTTTTCACTGAAAGCAAAAAGTTCATTGTTTTAATAATTGAAAGAAAACTCTAATGAGATAATTCATTACAGATTTCTTTCAATTATTTACTTATATTGTTTGAACGAAGACTTGTACAACACCACCAAAATGTTCCAGATAACTTGATTAGCCAACCTCCTTCTAGATTTACAAGCAAGGTTGAACCGTGCGTACACAGTAATTAAGTCAAGGGAATCAAGTTATAGACGTAGGTACTTTGATTACAGTTGTCGGGCACAGATATGTGGTTGTCTAGAAATAATAGTCCTTACTTATGTAACTTTAGTGTCTCACTAATGAGAGGTAGGTCACAAGGTGACCTTGGTAAGCTTTGGAGATAATTGGAAGTAGGTTTTTCAAATTTTGTTCTGGCTAACAACCTAGTCTTGTAACTGAAAAGTATTGACTGATTTTTCTTCAGGTTTGGGTTTTGTCAATTCGGTTGGCTGAATAGCGCCAATTCTTACCAAGGGATATCGTACTACCCAGTAACTGGGTTGTAGAGTTTAGATGGGCAGTCACTCGCATGTAAAACACTGGTGTTCAGTTGAATCCGGATAATTAGGAAGCTACAAATTATAGATGTAGGTTTTGTAACTTTGATTACAGTGGTCGGAGACAAATATGTGGCTGTGTAGAGATAATAGACCTCACTTGTGTAACTTGAGTGTCTCACTAATGAGGGTTAGGTCACAAGGCGTTCTTGGTAAGCTTTGGAGATAATTGGAAGTAGGTTTTTTAGATTTTGTTCTGACTTACAATCTAGTCTTGTAACTGAGAGAATACATATTGACAAGTCAACATCTAGTCACTGGGTTGTAGACTTTAAGGAGGTTAGATAGACAAGTCGTTACATGTACAATACTGGTAATTTAGCTGCATTCCCTAAGACTGGAAACCCCAACATAAGTACTTTGGAAAAGGCTATGTAAATGATAATGATGAATAATTGAAAGATGATAAACAGCTGTATCATTATGTGTGCTAGTAATACAGACATACTATCAAACATACTCACAGACTCACAATCACAGATAAGCTGAAAATGGTGTTAAGTGTAGTAATTTAATTGCTAAATTATTGTAAGTTTTTCATTTGTTTCATTTTATTTTCCTATGGAGCCTATATCTTAAGTTCTCACTCGTTTGTCTACGGGTCACAGCAATGAGGAATAATACCTCACTGCAATACAACATCAACTAGTACGGGGGTATTGTGAGAGTTACTGGCAGCCTTAAACAGGGTGACAGGGAAATTTGACCTGTTCCTTGAAAGGGGTTATACTAGAGATCAATAGCAAAAAATTAAGTCCAGTTAACTAGGGGTCAGAACTGGATGGTAACCGAGCTATGACGGGTCTTCGATTTTTTAGATTTTTCTGACTTGTTACCAAAAACAATATGAACAAAAACAAATTGATACTTTTGTGAAAGCTGAAAAATGAGTGATCATTAAAAAAAAAATACTTGCCCAAAACTTACATAATCTTAGAAATAAAAGGTCTTTAGTAGCAATAATCTTTCATTTTTGTATTCTTCCCGTAAAGCGACGTACATTATTGGAAAAAAATATGTGACAGTTAGCGTACAAATTAGTAAAATGACTAAGTGGTTTCATAAGCTTTCCAAAAAACTACAATTCATCATCCCACTGCAGGGCAAAGGCCTCTCCCCATGACTTCCAGCTCTTTCGATCCAGGGCTAAAGTGGACCACTGGTCGTTTGTTTTCTTTAGCTCGTCCCGCCATCTTCTACAGGGTCCACCGCGATGCCTTCTGGCTGTGTCAGGGCTCCACGTAGTGCGCAGCGTGCGCATGCGTGTGTGCGTAGTACGTAGTAATAAAGTGTGTACCAATAAATAAACAATATGGCATGACTGACACAGTGGCTGAGCGATTGGCTGCTGCGGTACATGTTACGAGTTTGATTTCCATTTGTCTATATGTGACAATTTTTTTGTTGTACTCAATCCTGGTCATAGTGTGTAGTGGATATTGATATTATACGACCAAATTCTCTGATTCTACTATAAAAGACCTCGTGTTTAAAATGTAGGCATAATCAATCTCTATCATAAAGCATTTTAGTTATAAAACCTAATGTATGCAAAACGTCCCTAGTCTGCAAAACTGGCAAGCGATTAAGCGCTTAATCAAGCAGTTGATGAGGCACTTAATTTAAATCGATGCTCTTATCTTAAGTAATAAGTTCTCCATCATCAGTGTCATAATATTGAAAAAGCAGCGGTGAGCAACATTTTTAAAGCTGAGTTAACTTTATAATTTTAATATTTTTAGATTATTTTTTGGCACCTTAATATTATGGTGTGCATGCATCAATTTTAAATTTCTTAATATACCTAAGTACTATCAACTATGGTTTGGAATAAATGTATGATCCAAATCTAACATTCTGCACCTACTGACTACTAATGCCAAAATCCGATTGTGTAGCTCTAGCATAAAAACTAAGACATACGGGTAAGTCCATTACTTTCCCCAAGCATGGCTAAGTCCATTATTCTTTCCCGACAAAAAAGAACTGTATGCAAACCAGCTATATCTAAAAAGCGATTAACCAGTTTATCGGTACCACCTGACGAGATAATTTAGTTAATATCGATCGCTCCTGGATTAGTCGACGACAAATTGTCCAATCAGCGGACAGGTAATTGATTTCAAGCACCTAATATCGGACGCTAAGCTTTTGTTAAGGCTACGTAAGTCTAAACTTAGCTTAAAATGTTAGCCTTTAAAATAGGAGGTGGAACGTGGTGACATGTTTTATACTATGTATTAGGGGGTTTATCTTTTAAAGGTGAGCTGAGATTTAGAAAACGTAGAGCGATGAAAATGTATATACTTATCTACTATTACAGGTTTAGGTAGTTACGCCGTCCTGAAGTCTACAATGTTTGTGTAAAGTATTTTAAGGGTGATATTACCTACCTATCATGAATGAACTATAAAATAGTCAGCTGTTTTATAAATTTTGATTAGGAACATTTGTTTGATATCATGAACTAGAATCATGCCTATTCAATTATATAGAAGATTTTAGCTAAACTTATTCGTAATTAGGAACTACTACCACTAATATTAGCCTGCATCATGTCACTGCTGGGCAAAGGCCTCTGCCAATGACTTCCAGCTCTTTCTATCCAGGGCTAGAGTGGAACACTGGTCGTTTATTTTCTGTAGCTCGTCCCGCCATGTTCTACGGGGTCTGCCGCGAAGCCTTCTGGAACTATCCCTTAACCCTTTAACTGGTAGAGGAAACTAGCCATGCAATTGTAATGAAACTCAGTTATATGTATTATATAATTAAGTATCACAAATAATTATAAAACATTTTTTTTTTCAAAAATATCTTTGGTGGCTATATGCTTATTGCCACTACTGGTCAGCACACATGTGAATTATTTAACGATATTTTTGGTATACCTTATGTTTTCATTTATTAGGGTTGGTACAGACGTGATAGCGTGCATCAGTGTAATTTAAATAAACTAATTCAAACCAGTTAATGATCGTACGTACGTGTGAACGTTTTACTGTAACCTATTCAGTACTATTTAATTTTGTCCAGTTTAATGTCCATGATGCAATTTTGAGCAGCACCTGAGACTATTTAGGTATATTAAATTGTACTGATTTACAAATTTTTACTCAAAATTATTATTAAAACAATTGGTTTTAGGGTAATTTAAATCTCAATATTAATAGAGTATCTATCTCCAAAATTGTTAAAATAATTTGAGTTTCTTGTCGGTTTTAGGTTAAGAGTAAAAAGTACTCTTTAGTTTTTAATACTTCATTGGATTTCGCACTCGTAACATTATGAATAGAAGTCTTATATTACATTGCCCACTAAGCATGCAGCCACATTTTACCAATTGAGAAGAAAATTGTAGCTGAGAGAGTAAAAATTCCAGTTCTTTACTCACCCATATGTCATAGTAATAAAGTGTTATTAAATCAGGTTTTGTTCAAGAACTAAGTATGTAAAATAAATTAAGGTGTGTAAATAGATAGATAGACTACTTTTTGCTGTACACATTGTAAATTACAGAAAATAGGGAAGAAATTCTTCAAAAAAAAAAAAAAAGTTTTCTGGTCAACATGTGGAACAGGTTTGTTGCATACCATTAAATTAAATGGACCCAGTTATTTAAATCTTTAGTTAACTTTACGGTAATTTTACAAAACAAATCTTTTTTAAGTTTTACAAACTAGTGACTTTTCTGATCAGTTTATCTACTTCATAAAATAGAAAACAATCGATACTTTGGTATATCCCAATCCCCTCTTAAACTGTCAAACTATAGCTAATCACAATGAAACGTATCAGTTGGGGGGTCAGTAGTTAAGGTCACCATTTACAACCGTTCTAACCTCCTTGACCTGAGCAAAAGGTGACCTCTTTCACCCCGATAAAATCTCCTAGAACTTTACATCCATTCAAATATTTTGACGTAATTTACGTTCTTCACTTTGATTACGAATTTAAACGCTTGAGAAATTAATTTAATTAGCAATCTGATTTGGGTTCATTTGAATTTAGATTGTTCTCATTTGGGGCAGAAGAAATGGGGAACATAGTTGGTGTTGGGACTATCTTGAGCTGCGTAAGTTGGCCTTAAAATTAGATCAATGTCAAGTAGGACAAAGTAAAGACACGCACACTGTACATGTGTTTTTTTTCATAAGTCATTACAAAAGATGGGTAAAGTTATTTTCACATAGACAATATTTTACTTGAAACTAACACCGAAAAAGCAAGGTATAACCTGCTTATTTTGTATTTCTAATCATTAAATGCAATCAACATCTCCAACTGCGTTCTTCCAACAATCTTCTCCTTCTCTGTCCTTCTCATACTTCTGATTTTATTCATTCTTCCTTTCATATTCAGTCCATTCTTCTCTGGAATGCGCTTTCTCTTGAAATCAGGACGGCTACCAGTCGGTATGCATTTAAGCGGAAATTGCAGAGTTATTTTCAAAATAAATAGCGTAGAGTCATCTCAATTACCTTCTTCCCTTTTTGTGTATATATATAGTATATGTATAGTGTAGATATATATTATAGTAAATATGTATGTGTATTATAAGTTTATATTCTGTTTAGGTACTTGTATACCTATTTTATTTATAAATACTTATATTATCTTTTTAATATTTTTTTATTGTTATTAGTAACGTCTGTTATACAGAGCACCTGCCATCTTATCTCTTCACCACCCTTGGTTGACTGGTAGAGAATGCCTAAGGCATTAAGTCCGCCTTTGTATACTGTTGTGTGCGAGAAGTTTTAATAAATAAATAAATAAACATAAAAACTTGTAGGTTACCTTGTTCCAAGATTCAAATTGGAACCGATCTCCAATGAAAGACCTAAAATAAATCCATGCAAGATAGATACATCGCCTCTCGTTCCATATCAATCAGTTCTCTTTACGTGCAGCTATAAATGTTTAACTTGCAGACTGATATGAACTAGCTCGGCTTATGTAAATCACCAGTCGACCCCCAATAATCCATTTTTCACTTGTACCGAGTCATTTCAAGGGGCTCTTGGCAAAATAATAACAGCTGCACGGCTCGATCGTAGGTTAAGCTCGTGGATGGGTGGCCATCCAATACATATCGAGAACCCTCCGTGCCTCGGAAAGCACGTTAAGCCGTTGGTCTCGGTTTTCATTTGTAGATCATTGATAGTCGTTACGGGTACTCATTACCCCGAAAGTCTGACAACCAGTCTTACTAAGGGGATTTATCGTATTACCCAGTAACTCGGTTGCGAATACTGGTATTCAGTTCCATCAGGTTAGACTGGTAGCTGATGATGACGGATTTTTTTTTAGACTAGATCCGACTGCGTTGTGAGTCTGGTTCTAGGAAACTTGTTTGGAAGTCTTATTCGGTTTTTTTTTTTTTTTTAGAAAAACATTGCCCCACACTAGGAATTTTTCCTGTTTTGTGGGTGCGTTTACAAACATTTAAACTCACATACACAAATAGCCAGACCCGGAACAACTACTTGTAGGTCATACCAATATTTGTTCCGTGCGGGAATCGAACCCGCGACACGCAGCTCAGCAGTCAATCGCTTAACCACTGCGCCAACCGTGCCGACAAGTTTAATACGAGAAGGAAAAAATCTCGATAAGCACACACATTTTGCAGTAACAAGATTTTAAATTTGTGTTTTTGGAAAGTATTAGTGGCTGTCATGCTCCTGAAATGAAAAAGATTTTACAATTCTTTGCTACCATTTATAGGGCCTAAGTTAGTTCTGTTTCTATACTTATTTGACTAAAGTATGTAACATAAATACTTTTTCAAATAAAATACCTCTGTCCGATCCTAACATAAAACAGGAAACGTCTCAATAAATCAATATTCAGAACGTAATAACGCAAATAAAAACACACTTAAGAAAATAAGATATAGCATATTTGGAGCCATCAATTTTATGGGACCATATAAAAGCAAATTTGTTTTGACCGTGGAAAATCCTGAAGGTAACTTGGAACCCTTATAAAACCCGAATAATCAACTGGCAGTGGATTTTTGTCGGCGTACTGAACTCGCCTAAGTAAACTCAGGGGATGAAACAATTTGTGCAGCCTAATCAAATAAGTGTAAAAGGAAAATTTAAAATTCCCACTCTGAATTTACATAATGACCGACGCGTTGAAATAACGGCTCAATCTGGAGGCACGGGTATTATTGTACTTTATGAGCGTAGCTACATAATAATCTTCCTACTGCTGGGACACAGGCCTCTCTGTGAGAGGGCCGTAATCCACCACGCGGGCCCAGTGTGGGTTGGTGGATGTCACATCTCTTCGAACTTTCAGTTCTAGAACATGCCGGTTTTCTCAAGATGTTTTCCTTCACCGTTTTGAGGACAGTGGTAATGAAATAAATTACACAAAGTAAAGTGTCTGCTTGGGTCCGTACCCGTGATCTATAAGCTCACTAAGCTCCTCGCTATATGTGCGTACAGGCACTAGCAGAAGTGACAAGATAGAACACAACCTCCAATTTTAAATGTCAGAACACAAAATTCCGTCTAGCGTCTTCGTGGTAGTATTAGTACATTTTCAGGGATGCATAATTCCTGAAGATTAGTCCCTGTTATCACTTGTGCACGTGACTGAATGAAATTTCAGGTGAATAATAAGTAGCGTTCAGTCATACGAATGGAGTGGAGTAATAAACATGTTAATGTCACATTACTAGGCGAAACCGTGTCTGGATGAAGTCGCAGTCTTACTGACTTCTCTTGTAATAAGTTTTAAGATTATTTCGTACTATGATGAGAGAGAGTGAAAGATTTTCTGCAAAATCTGCTAAAGTTTGATGATTTGTTAGGATTTTTCCTGAGAAACATAACTTTAATTGCATTATAATGCAGACGCTTTATGAAGGTTTTTAATATACATATTAAAAACCCACTTAGAAGTTACTTTAAAAAACGTTTTGTGAGACATCTAAACATATAAAATAAATTAACTTTTCGTGTCTGTCTGTCTGTGACCGCGATGTTCTTCTAAACTATGCAACGGATTTTGATGCAGTTTTAACCATCATTTAGAGAACTCATTCTGGGTGGTTTATGTGTATAATAAAAATATAATATATAGGTATATTGTTTTGTCAAGTCGTAAAAACCGTGCAAAGCAGGGGCGGGTCGCTAGTAGGTAATAAGCATACAATTGGGCATCAGACACTCAAATACATAACCAATATCAAAATGTCGTCAACAAAAAATTATCACAA
Source organism: Griposia aprilina (assembly GCA_916610205.1). Taxonomy (NCBI): domain Eukaryota; kingdom Metazoa; phylum Arthropoda; class Insecta; order Lepidoptera; family Noctuidae; genus Griposia; species Griposia aprilina. Next base: position 22,885,538 of record OU744289.1, read on the forward strand.
GCCCTTCCGCGCCATCACCGCTCAACAATAATTATTATAAAAATGTAAATTCTGTTTATTAACTCGCAAAGTGTCCAATGAACCATACTTTTTATTCGGTTATGAGTTATTTACGGATGCGTAACATAAATTTAAATGGAAATCAATTCCCGTGGAACATAGCTGACTGGGCAAATGATGAAAATTATAAATCAATTGGACGGTAATACATTGGCGGTCACGGGTGCCCGACGTGGGCGGCAGCGGGTTGTGTGCAGTGATGTACGGCGTTCTGTGGGGATCGGTGTAATTATTTTGAAATTGGGTGGTTTATCTGAAGATGTATTGAAGATAGAGAAAGGAGGGTTAGAGCGTGATGAATTTCAATAATACATCGAAGTATGTGCTCTAACCGCTTAATAGAACCAGAATGATCTACGAGTACCATAAGGTGATAATTATATCGCCGCCAGCTAGCTTAAATAGTCTTTCAGTTTACAGCAGTCTTTTTAATAAACGGCGCCGTTCAACTAACGGCCTGGATGATATTCAGCCGATGCGTCAAACACCATATTTAGTGAACTGGCTAGCTGGTGCTTAGGCCACTTATATGGGCTGAAAATTGTGACGAAAAAATAGGAACTAAATTTAAATGGGTTATTTTAACAACTGTTACTGTAGTAACTAAGCCAAGCCACCTTGACCAAATGGGTTAGGTGGTTAGAACTATGACCAACCGCGCGCGGGCTGAGCGAGCGAAGCGAGCGTAACCGCGGCAGCATCCGGCGAAGGCTAACTCTAAGTTAGATTTCTCACAGACTATATCCGATTTGTTAACTGCTCACACGTAACTGCCCGTTAAGCCAATTTACTGCTAAATATTTATTTAATTACCTATTTAAATATTTGTTAAGACAATTTTTTTTTAGTTTACTACTCAGTTTTTACTGCCGAACTTGTTACTAAACATGCATTTGGTCATTTTCGATTAACCATCTTACAATAAACAACTGCCGCTTTAAATCAGAGGCAGTTTAAATGTCTGGGCTAGGCAAGTAGTTAAACGCTATCGATCCAAGTCATTTGCCTAGCTGTTTGATTGAATGGCTGAATATCGTTCAGGCCGCTAGTTGGATTGCGACGTTTAGTAAAAAGGCTAAAGCTGTTAACTGGAAGGCTAATTAAGTTAGTTGGCTGCGACAATTATAAAACAATTTTCATTTTTTTTTCTATTATAATAATCTTATAAAAAGATAAAGATAACATTTAATTTCAAAACATTTTATTTCTTGCTCTTAGGCCATTCTATCGTAGACTATCATTACTTACACTAACTCAGGCATTGCGAAATGAATTCTGATGTAATTACTTTCAAATGGTAAAAAATGGTCTCAGAAATAGTGAGACGTGAGGTGACCTAAATTTTAGATGGATCTTAAAAACTTATCTTAAAAGAAGCCTAGAGAGCCAACTTTAGAATTCAACCAACTGGATTAAACTTTAGGTTCCAATATTCGCAGAAAGATATTTTTAAATATCAGGGGCGGTTTTCTTAGTTCATAAATTAAAAATGTAAACCGGTTTTAATTTAAACCTAAATGAACTTTTGGTAAAAGATATTTCATATAATTTGCCCAGCAACTTTCACAGAGACTTAATATTACAATGAATTTTCATTAGTACTTTCGCTTTAAGGCATCAAAAATGTTCCAGACTAATAATAACGGACTACCAACTTGAATAAAACATTTCTCTTCGAAAAAGAAAACTTAAATCCCTGAAACATTTAAGTACATTTTGAAACAACTTGGTACATGTTTCCCCATCTTGATAAAAGCAAAGAAAATATGCAGAGTACTTTAAAGAGAAAACTTGTTTTATTTCTCTTTTAATCTAGACTTTCCAACCCTTTGCGCATGAAAATATAAATGTAAATCCAAAAATTTCTATTATTTTTGTGAACCCTCTTATTTATTAAAATAGCACTCTCTTTCAAATGGGACATAAAGTAAAAGCGTCAGGTAAAATTTACAAATTTACTGTCGCCACAGAATTTTAACCTTACCCAGTCCACGTTGAGTAAGTCGTAAAGGAAAGTTTTGTACTGTGCGAGTTGCTTAGATGTGGGTCCCGCAGCTACATTGCCAAATTAAAAGATTTTTCGTTAAGTTTGAATTAGTAAGTGAGTTCCGACTTGAGGATTACTATGAGTCGTCTTGACTGAGGTCGATTTCAGAAGAGAAAATTGAGGTGAGAATTTTGTGAGTTTGTGAAAAGTCTAGAACAGCACCCTAATTACGTAATCTATCACAATCTCAATCATTTTGAAGCCTATTGCTAATCCATTGCTTCGTAGGCTCAAAAAATTTGTCTGCTCAACAACGTAAATTACGCAATGAATTTTGTTGAACTATCAAAATCAAACTCATTCCTACTGTTAGTGTGTTACGTAATTACCCCGCAGGTTTGTATCAATCTTGATGCAATGAGATTTCCTCAAAAGGAAAATCTGCAAAACATAGTTTTCCTCATGTAAACAGAGTAAAGTTGATGCCTGAAAACTCAGTACTACATTGTGATTATGCTTCTTTAGACACAGTTGTTAAATCATTGAATGAAGGTTATATTTGCAAGACTAAAAACGACTTTAGATTTATTTCTCTTTTACTACATTATCACTTTGAACTCAATTCAATTCTCACAATTTATTCAAGACGATAAATTAGAGACACTTTCCAATAGTACTTGACAAACACTCGCCGGAGTTATTACCGCCCGAAAAGTTTGCTTCGGTTTTAAGTTTAAATAATTTTGTGGACCACTTTAAGTAAATACACTCCGAGGTACAGAGCGCACCTATATATAACTTTGAAAATTACGAGGCTCACATTATTTTTGTTTAAGAGAAACGGGACAAAATGTTATATTAGTGGAAGAGAATTTACGACGAAAGAAAGATGTGGAAAAAGTTTTTTTTATTGATACTTACTGAGACAGTTTATGATAGTGTTGTTTTATAAAGTGGAGCTTATCTTAAGATGGCGCCAGCAGTAACTTACCTGAAAATAAAGAAATATTGTGATTAGTATGATTAATTAATTATATTTTCTTTGTCATAGTATAAAATTTTTGTTACTTATTTTCCTGATTGTAATTCATTTATTTTAATACATAAAATGACGGGCTATTAGAAGACTGTGTTAAGGCTCCCACAATCAGGCGCGACGCGACAGTGCGACACAAAGACGCCGCTCGTCGCGCAACGAGCGGTGCCTTTGTGTCGCGCACGATTCGCATCGCATGTTGCGCCTGTTTGTGGGTACCTTTATAATGAGTTCATTAAAAGAACACTTCTTAGAACATACTATTTAAATATATGAGTCAGTTACTTGGCAAAAACCTGTATTGTAACATTTATTATACACAAACAAATAGCAGTAAATATAAAAGTCTCAGCTTACAACTCTTAAAATTGCCAAGAAAATCTTAAACATTCACCAATCTGAAAACCCATGTAAGTAGGTAACTTACCAACATGAATGCAAAAGCAGTAAAGTACTGCAACTGCATTAAGAAATAAACTGTACCCATTATTACAGAATAGAGTTAATGGAAGGGAACTGTCATGGAGTGTCATTCCATCACCATTAAAATATAAATAAAAAAAACTGTAATGTCGGTTGTAATCGCACTAAATTGCTCGGTACATATTATTTCATTCTGTCACGCTATTTTTTTCAACAGTTGCAAGTTTGTTTACAGGAAGTGGTTGTAAAAAAATCTGTGGTAGTCTGAAGTATTGTTGCAAATGTGCATTATTAACATTTTTGCAGTAAAGAAATTCTGGCTTTTGAAAAAAAAAACATGCTGTATTGGAAAGGTCTTTAGCGTGCGTGATCACTTAATAAGGTTTCTGCCAACTGGTGTCCTAATGCTCACAATTTTTTTTTTTTACTGATTTAAAAAAAAAGAGGTGAGAGAAGGGGAAAGGGAGAAAATAGGTGGAAAATCTTAGCAATTAGTGTTCTGTTTCAGTTTTTCCCCTTGAGAAAATACATAGCAAGAACCTTGTACTAATGGTATAAGAAAGACTGACGTAATTCAATAAACGATGATTTTTAATTACATAAGTCACTGCCCCAAAATGGCAGATTGTTAGACCGATGCTACCGTCAGACGAACCGCCTATTACACAGTGAAAAACAAATGCAATTTACGTTCGACGTACTAAATTGCCGGGTACCAACGTTATTACAGCTTTAGCCACAATTACGGTGTAATTGAAAACGGAGTGGTCGTTACAGTACGGTGTGACGGACGGTGTTATGCAACTGTGTGGAATAAAATAGGATCATTTGGAGTTAGATGAGGATTTTTTGCTGTATAACTTCGGCTTGTTTGGGAAAATTGCTTGCGTATATGAAGGTATAATTTACTTGAATTTGAACAGTGTTGTGTGGTTTTCCTCTAAATGTGTAGGTATACTTAGCGGACTAATGTTAGACCTTGAAATTATCTCCCGGTGTCTGTCAAAATGCCAATTAAACAATCAGTTTTCAGACGACTAGTCTGCGTAGATCAAAGACTGTTTGATTATCGATAATAATAAGCCTAACTTTTATTAAAAAGTTACCATATTGACGTTTCAGCTGTCATATCAGAGTTACGCCCCGGCCAAGGTTACTTCAGTACGTCGATTCTGTAAAAATCTCACCGTGAAAACTTGTGTGGAGCGAGCTGTCAGTATTATTCCACTGATGCTAGGGATTGACCAAGCGTAACATTTACAATCATAGTCGAGATTTTAATAATATTTTTATGCTAATAATATTAGCATGAAAATAACGCATATTATAGCGTATTTTTTATGTTAGTAAATTTATTTTATTTCAATGCTATTATTTATGTGTCTAAACGTTACTATAGGTATTTTGAAAGAAGAAAGAAAGAAAAAAAATTGTTTGGAAAAGAACAAAATGGAGTTTCTGACTGAATCTCTGTTTTGCTATTTTATTTTAAAAACCCCCTTAAAAGTAATGTTTAGAAAATGAAATACTAGCTTTGAAATAATATAAAACTATCAATAGAATTAGCCTAAAACATATTATTAAAATCTCGATTATGATTGTAAATGTAATGCTTGGTCAATCCCTAGCATCCGGTGGGATGACACTGACAGCTCACTCCACGCTCACTTCACCTAAGTTCTCCCGATGAGATTGTTACAAAATTGCACTACTGTTCATAATTGAGACATAATAACGTGGTATATTCTAAAGATCACACTGCCAATCATAAACCTCATATTCCCATAACATGGAGGGTTAAGCATGTAGTGACAAGTTGATTACTTGCCACTCCCGCCTACCGTAATGACCCCATTTTCCTTTGTTGCATGTCATAATATTATATGAAAATAAGCTAGTGTTGTTCTATGCTTTCCTTCGAAGTCTAGACTGGTAATAGCGTTGTTTAGGTGGCGAAGTTTTGAGATGTAAAGTTAAGAACGCAGATCTATAGTGGATTATTATACTTAAATTAATTACAAGGTTACACGAACGCCACTAAGTTACGACTAATTTTAAATAAGTTAAATATGTAAAAAAAACGAACGATTATTTCTGAGAAGCAGAGTTATTCACTCAAATGTATGTATGTATGTATATTTACTATAAATAAGTCCAGGTTTCCTCACGTTGTTTCTTTCATTGATGTCAGTAATATCCAAGATCAACTCAGAAAGTACACATGAATTGTAATATATATCTATAATATACTAATATATGTTTAATAAAGCTAAAGAGTTTGTTTGTTTTTCGAACGCGCTAATCTCTGGAACTACCAATCGGATTTGAAAAAAAAATCTTGTATTTGATAGTCAAATTCTTGAGGAAGGTTAAAGCTATTTAACATCACGCTGTGACTCTAAGGAGCCGAGCAAAGAGAAAAAAAGTCAGAAAAACGCTAAGCAAAAACGAAGTAACAGCGCGGGCGGCCGATGCGATGTGACGCCGTGGGTCCGGGGAACAAGAAATTTAACGCGGATGAAGTAGCGGGCTATTTAGTTATTAAATAGGTAAGCAAAAATATATTTACAGAAAAAGTGGCCAAGTTAACAAAAGTCGATGTTTACAAAAGACAAATAAAATCAAGCATAAAAAAATTAGGGATCTAATTCGTAAATCGGTACGTTACAGTGGGTGCCCGCTCAACTTATGAGCGCTCAACACTGACTCGAGACGAACTGGAAGAGCTGTATTTAGCGAATGTTCATCGCAAGCGCTTCTAGTTTCTGTCAGGGCCTGATTCAGAAGCGGACAATTAAATATTTAATATAATAATATTTTTATCTTTTTAGGTACAAAGTAATTCCGGTTTTCCGAGTTTTTTTTTTAAATTGTATGTCAAAACAATAAATACAAATTAATAAAAAATAAATAAATAATAAATATTTTTTAATGTCTAATTTCACAAAAATCATTGAAGAATTCCCATGTGCCAATTTTTTTTTAAATAATCAATGTTTTTCGACAACACGGTGGTTTTTTTTCGTAAGAACTGGAGTTTGAGTATATAATAAAAATAAATTTTAATAAATTAATTTCACCTTATGGTCACTCCAAAAAATTATTTGCATTGAATAAAATAAGTACGCCAGAATTTTCTAATAAAAATATGCAAAACTCTTGCTACTTTAGAAGGACGTGGCATGGCATAATGTAGATTTATCAAGTGCCAAGTACTCGCCACAAATCGGCAAGCATAGACACTTCAACGCTTTTAATTTTTTCAAGTAATATTAAGGAATGACTGAAATAAAATGATACCTGCATTGAATAATACATGACGAAGATGATGAATGAATGGTTCTAAAGAAACAACTCTATGACAGACAGACCCAGAAACGGACAGCAGCGTGCACCTAGTTATAGGTCCCTTTGACACCCACTAGGACCCTAAAAATGTTTGGAAGATGAAGGTAATTCAACTTCATCTTACTTTTCAGTTTTTTTGACAATAATTTAGGAAAACTTTAACACAAAAAAATGCTACCTATCTTTTAAAAACCGCTTCTAAATATTTTGCCAATATATCAATACCGCTGCCTCCTATCCCTCAGATCGCGCACTTTAGATACAAAGGAGACGGATGCTGCAGTTCCCCCACAAACTTTCCCTCGAACAAGCGAAGGGTTTAATTGTTTTCCTGCACCACGAGAAGCTGAGAAAACGCGACTAAAACGCGTTTCAAACGAGGAGTGAGCTCATTCCACTTTCCCCGAGCCCCTTTGTTTAAAGTACTCTAATTTTTAATTGAATGTACAGGTCGGGAATTGCTTAAAAACTACGAACTCTGGGGAGTCGTGAGTGGATTACGTAAGAGGTGCGGTTCGGCTCGAAATATTAGGTGTGTATTCCTATTGTTTTGTTGATGGAGGGAGTAAACTTGAGTGGTATAGACAGTCGGAATTTTGACTAAAACAGAAGAACAACAACAACAAAATAAAAAACAACAACCTACAACAACAGAAACAGAATAATATTGACCTGTATTTTTCTCACACCATAAGCCTACTTTAACTGGCAGGAAACGAGCATTTATCAAATTCTTACTAACTGCGCGTTAAAAGATTGAAGACTGTCAAGTCCAGAGTTACTTACGATTGGTACTTTCTCCGTTTGAAACCCGCAACCTTTATTTTTCCTCACCCTTCACTTAAACTGAGCTGCGTCCAGGCTACTTTGTCTAGAAAATGTAATATACCCTTTTCTTACAGGGACGATAGACTACTATGATTATTCATCGTCATCATCAATCAATCAAAATCTAAATATAGTATTTCACATAAACCTACATGGGCACTTATGAAACGTCAGTAGCTAGGTGCACGGTTCCAATTGGTCGTTTCCTATGGAGAAGAGCCGGCAAGAGACTCCACGGTTACTCTTTTAAAAATAATTGTTTTTTACAATGTTTTCAAACTACAGTATTAATAGGTATGGGAGGACAGTGGCATCAGCCTACAGCAGTTCGATCCTCGGCTACTCTCATCAGTCTCATCCATCTGCTACTAGTCATGGCTAATGGCAATCAAATTGCGACAAGCTAATTCTAAACTTTTAACTAGTATATCAGCTTACCCTATCAAGAATAAAGCGCAATCGATACATGAATCTTATAGAGTCACGCTTCTAATAGACCAAGGAGTGTAATACCCCCGAGAACACGCGAGCATGCAAGCCCCAAAGACCGCGTTAATACATTAACAGAATGTTTTGTTAGTAAAGTGCACTAAACGTAGGTAAATATTAATTATGCATGAGTTTGTTGAGAGTTTAAAATTGTTTCGTTGTTGAAAACATCTCAACCTTAACAGATGAGATGTGTTTTTAGTTTAAGATTTTAGATCTTAGGGTTGATGTTAGCATACCGCACTTGTTTACTTAATATTGCTAGAAGTCCATTAAGAAAGAAAGGCGTTAAATATTTAATATATTTTATATGATAACTAGTTGCCCCCCGCGTTTTCACCCGCAAAAGCGTCGATCCCTTTGGAGTGGTCGACCTATTCTCATACCTACCAAATATACATAAAAAAATCATAAAACTCGGTCGAGCCGTTTCGGAGAAGTGCGACCAAAACACCGTGACACGAGATTTTTATATATAATATGTATATATAAGATGTTGCAGATGGTTCACATATACATAGCTGTCTGAAATAAAATAAAAAAGTGTTTTCTTTGTGCGCGATTTACCATAAAAACCTTTTACTTGCAGATGCTAAGCACTCAATAAACCTAAATAAAAAATACTACATCATAGCACAAGTAGGTACTTTTTAAGGCTACCTCCTAAAAATCCTTAAAAATAAACACAGCATCCATTTTTCATTAAAGTTTTGGCACGAACTTTTGGGCCCATCGAATTTATTATTTAAAAAAATAAAGAAAAAAATTCCAAGTTGTACCACCCCGGGATTCTTGTAAAAAGTGAGTGACTCTTTGAGACAGCGCCATAAATTGTAGGAGGCGACGTATCTTGAAATTGTGTTGGCGAAAGTGACTTTTAACGGGCAACGAACCCTACTAGTATGGCGGTAGCGTTGACGCCCGCTAAGCTCCTTTTTGTTAGCAGATTAATGCTGCTCCCCTAGTACATATTTTCAGGACTGCTGCAATATTCAGCTTAATTTGAAGCGCCTTATTAATAAATATCTGCAATTTCGTGGTTATTTTAATTAATATTGTCCCTGAGATTCAATAAGGATTCATTCGAAGGTTCGGTAAATGTGTTCTAAAAGAATGAGGCCACGTTTGAGTATATAGCAGAGAAAGAGTTGAATTTCGATCTTTATTTACATACAGGTCAAACCAAACACGGGAATGGATGTAAATGTAAACAGTATAAACCCGATATGTATCGAGACAATAGCAGTGAAGCTATGGTAGATGTTAGTAGAAACTACAGTATTTTTAGACGATCACAATTTATATGTTACTAGAACATTTATTTCTGATACTGTAACTGGAAAATAATGCGATGGTAGGTAATGTGAGTTACGACTTTTAAATACATGATTGCATATATGTAGGTATATTGCTCGATGAATAAAATCTCCAATTTGCAGATAACGATATTGATACCCTTAGGGACGAACCTATTGTAAAAACCTCCATTATTATGATTAAAGTTTACTAATTAATATCTTGCGTATATTCAAATTAGCTTTTTCATACTGTAGCAATTTTATCAGTAGCCAAGGTAGGTAATAAAAGGATTTATCTTTCATTTACCTTTACAAAAAAATCGCCATTACCACAAACTCTGCTCACTTCCTTTTCACATATCTATAAAACAAGTATTTACAAAACACGTATCACTAGTGCTACTCCAAGATCTTAGCTCTGCGTAGTATTTGAAGAACGGTATTGAAATAGCTCTCAACTCCACTCGATTCTGTATCAATATCGCATAGAGCCCTCAAGGAAAAGATTTAGCGATACGTCTATCTTTAGAGAATATATTCATGGTCCCCGACGTTTTAAAGAGGTAAACAGAGATGGAAATGGAAAATATTTCATACCCATTATAGGTTTCCATCACGATATAAATGCCTTTCAGTATTTCCTACTAGTTTTGTTATGTGAAATAACGTAGAGTAGGTAAGTGCAACTTATGAAATCACATCATCAAAAAATGGGTTTTGCGTAAAATCAAATTCAAATTCTACTAAAAAAAAATCCTTACACACTAACAATTGCAACGCCCTTCATTTTGACAATTCGACAACATTCATTGCGTTATTTACGTTGCTGAATTTTTCAAACATATCAAGCAGTAGATTAGGGATTTCCTAATCAAATTCCTTTGAATTGTGAAAGAAAGTGTGTTCTGCCATGTGGGTGCTGGTTATTTCCTTTTCATAACAAATCATGTGAATAATAGCATTTCTTTCACATATTTGGAAATTTGAACAGCAAACGCAGAAATTTCAAAAGATGATCTACTACAAAATCTAAGACGTGACATACTCGTAAGTACACCCTACTCCCAGTTATTCCATTAAACATATCACAAGACAAAGTAACAAGCGGAACAGATTATAATTAATAAAGTTCAGCAATAAATCATGTAAGAGCGCCGCTGTTATATGAACTGTTCCAGCAGTAATTTACTTAGTAAAGATGATATCTATGTATGGGCTCATTCAATTCATGTACATCATGTGTGTGTGATGTGACCATCTTCATGTGTTTCATGTTCATTCGTGTTGTGCTTTAGTTTATTAGTATGAGTAGGATCCCCAATTTTGTAGTTATTTTCATTACTTTTATTTTAATTTTGAAAGCTTTTAACATTTTAGTTTTCAGGGTTAAATTGGTATTTTTATTGAAGAATTAGAATTAAAAATTTTGATTTTAATTCTAATTCTTCAAATTTTCAAAACTCGAAATTGAAATTAAGAAGAATTGAAACATCCCTTATTTTGAATTTATAGTTTTTTTTTCCCTGAAAATAATAACTGTTACAGATGATGTGAATGATGAGCTGATGAATGTGATGATGTGATGTGTGTGTGATGTGGTATGATGTGATTCACAGAATGACAGAATGTTTCAAATTTAGATAAAAAAACAAAAGACAACAGATATTATTATAAAACATGACAATGACAAAACTGTAGCAAAAAATATATTATGAAATACTCTAGAAACAGAGGCTTCTGATTTAAGTGGTGATTAAATTGAAATGTCTGGTGGAGGGCCATCGATCAACGTAGACGAAGCCTGCAGTGCTGGGGACACGATGCCGGTCATCAATTTAGCTGTTGCTAATAAAACTACAAAGACGGACAAAAACTATTTTGTACAAATACACGTGATGAATCGGGTACGTGGATTTGGTGATGCTGGATGTGGACTTTTTAGTGTTTCGCATTTTGTATTTTGAGGTTCATTCAATGAAATGGTATGTCGTTATGGTTTCTGATAAAATAAACTTGCTTTAAGTTGTGGTGGAACAGGGTTTATTTATGAAGCTCAAGACTTTCTGCAGTAATAAATATGATTGGTAGACATTAAAATTTTAATTATGATGCACGTTTCACTATAGAAATGTAAAATTATTCAGAAATAATTTCATCCAATTAAAAATAATTACCTACACACTTTTTGAACCACCGTCCTTGAAACTAAATTTTTTGCTATTACTTACTTCAAATAAGAACCTAGTACTACTTTAGATAAGACTAATATAGTTTTCTTTCGTGATATCATAGTCATTGTCTCCTTCTTATAAAACTTTTGTCCTATTCTCCAAACGAAAGCTAACACGTACACATCTTCTAGGAGGCACGACATCCCAAGTACCACATCTGTCAACTCTATATCTTTATCATACGACACACAAAGCATTCTACTCCAGTGTGCCCGTGCCAACAAATGAAATTTTCGATCGAGACGTATGACTGTGCATTACTCTTTTTGTATGCCCCAACAACAATGCCGCTCTTGAACAACGAGCATTGTATTGAGAAAACTTTGGAAGGATTAACGAGTGCGTTAGAATGAGCTTTATGGAAGGAGTTATTAATTTGTGCCTCAAGATATTGAATCAAATCACCGAGACATTAGGTAGGTACAATTTAATTACTCTCATTTTTCTTCCAAATTGTATTAATGTAGGCTGGAGTAGGTACATTCGTAATGCCATTATTTAAATGGTGGTCTGTTGTGAAAACAACGAAAACAAAGAGTCACGACTTTTCACATTTCGCTGCGTTCGCTGTTTCCACGCTGTTATCGAAATTAAAAATGGAAACGCGAAGGAAATATTTTTTCGCGACGGTTAAAATATCAGTGAATAGGAATGGTTCGCAATGATGCTTGCTATTGGTTTTAGAAATATTTGTTGTAATATTTCTAAAGGAAGCTGTTTAGAAAATACTCTTAAATAAAAAGTCATATTTATTTTTGCAGATGGACAGTTTAGAACAAAAACGCGAACATCAACCGATAAGATTGATGAAGCAGACAAAGACACTGCATGAGATAAAACTAAATCTACCCAGTCAATATTTCCCGAGCAAGTTTACAACAAAAACGGACACATTTTACTTATCAACGAAGAATTTCATTAAAGTTTCACACAGAGACTTACACTGTACGCGAAGAATTCTAAGATAAGCTTAGTTTTTTAGACGTCCTTTAGTTTTTCGTCTTTATTTACTCCTTCTAAAATATAAAAAGTACCTACGAGATTCTCGCTCGACTTATTTAAGGAGTTTATTACTAGATTTTTATGCATCTTTTACAATGATTAAAGCATTATCTTCATAATTTTTCATAACTAGTGCATTGTCATAGTGTGTCATGTTTATTATATGTCATCATCATATTTCTGTTGATTAATTACTGAGGATTAAATGAACAGATCGTTTTTATAGATTTTCATATGTTTACCACAAGATATAATATCAAACTAATATATACCCCAAAAAAAATATGGAAACTAACAACGGTGTCATATTAACATAGAGATGGAATCCTAGACGGATGAAATTTCACAGACATCGGATTGAGTCGCGAATATTTTCCGACCGAATTGATTTAGGTAGGGTGGTTGCGGCAAATCTAGGCGGAGCTGTAAATGCCGAGACTTGTCATTTGCAGGGTACGCAGTATTCAAAACATTTCTTAGAACTTAGAACATATGTCACACACAACATTAAATTATGTTGATGTTGGAGCTTTCATCAGAGAGAATGCCTGAATTATACAGAACAGCCTTTGTGTTTCAGTACAGCCAGTAGGTAATATAAATGAAGTCTAGTGTAATGTTTTGTAATTAGTTTGATATTACATCTTTCCAATTTGCTTGCTTCCAAGCTCCAACTCTTTTGAATTGGTGTCTTATAGCTAAGTAGAGAAGGTGTACAGCAAGAAAAGCATGTCTTGTCAATTGTCCATGTAGACATAAAACTGTTTTATTAGCATTACGTACTGATTCATTTTTATAAAATAGATTTAATGACAGTGTAGTAAATAAACTAATAATATACCTAATGATGAAAATAGTAACGTAGTTACTCGTAGTTAAACAGAAAAAAAGTAAAATATGTTGATGTCGTTCACAGGTTAATTGCTTGTAATGACCTCAGTTGGCGCGCTGCAACGAATGCCGGCCATTCGCCGGCGTTCTGGAAAAATATAACAAATGATTCTGCTAAATACACAAATAAAGATAGTTTTTGATAAGTTTTCCTTTAATTGGTTCAAGTACCTACCCAAAGATAATAAAATTGTAAAGGTTTTTCTTTCATTCAATGTTTATTTGTTGTTGTGTCATTCTATAATTTGTAACACCAAAAATCTTTTAAAAAAAAAATGTTTGTCTTAACACAAAATAGCTCACAATGGGGTAAAAAGATTACTAAGCCCCCAGGATGTGTTAGACGTACCTATGTACCTACTTAGGTATTACCACTCGTGGACACTCTTTTAATTAATAATGTAATATTATTAACAAAGGGTTGTTTTAACATTCTAGAAAATTTTCTTAACCTATAAAATGTATACGTCAGATATAACAAAATTGTGTACAAAACTGTCTTTTAGAACTTATAAGTCTTTCGTAAATTGTATGTTAATTTACTCAGCCAAGACTGTGAGATATTCAGAAGGGACAATGTTGTCTGAATATTCTCGGTCCGTAGCGACATCTTGGACGTACAACTCGCAAACTTGATTATTAAGGGGGGGTTAAAGAGGTAAGGGAGACGAGGGGTTAGATGAAATGCATCGAGTTTTATTATATAGCGGATTAACTTTCGTACATAACGCGCTTTGACGCTTCCACATAGAAGTTTTGATTTTAGTTCAGTAGTATTGTTTGAAGAATCGTTCTACCTAGTATTTTAGCACCTTAGGGAACAAGTATAGGTATTGGTAACACATTGTTTTTTCTAGAAAATAGGTTCAATATAAGACACGTGTATGGTAAAAATAGGCTCAATATCAGACACGTGTATGGTAAAAATAGGCTCAATATAAGACCCGTGTATGGTGAAAATAGGCTCAATATAAGACACGTGTATGGTAAAAATAGGCTCAATATAAGACCCGTGTATGGTAAAAATATGCTCAATATAAGACACGTGTATGGTAAAAATAGGCTCAATATAAGACCCGTGTATGGTAAAAATAGGCACAATATAAGACACGTGTATGGTAAAAATAGGCTCAATATAAGACCCGTGTATGGTAAAAATAGGCTCAATATAAGACATGTGTATGGTAAAAATAAGCTCAATATAAGACACGTGTATGGTAAAAAACATACCGAAGGAAGTTGGAAATAAATTATTAATCCACGTGTAAGATTAAGAAGGATATCTAAAAAGACAGCAGGATAGTCCGTTTTCCAATTTGGTAAATTATCTAAAGTATAAATGAGTATACGTAGAATTAGATTAAAAATAGCAACTTTAAGCTGAAGATTATTTGAAACGTAAACAAAAAGAGAAAATATTCTCAAAAACTTCACTCATAAATTATTTTCTTTGAACAACATACAAGTTAAGGTTTGATGTTACCACGATAATTAGCATCCAGCTGAAAAAAAAACAAACCAAAGAAGAGTAATACATTAATACAAAAACACAACTTTATCTAACTCCGCATTTCAGCGACATGAGTTAATGTAAAACTTTTACAAAGAGAAAAAACCTTGCGCATTAATATTATGAGGGTTTTTTTTCAAAGAAAAAAAAGCTCAGTTGACATTTTGTCCACGGCCAGTGCCCGGGCACTTCACTAATGAATGCAAATTTCATCAAGCCGTAACACACGGTTCTCATAATAAAAAGTTTAATTTTAAAAATATATAGCTGCTAAAGAACAACACTACATTATTAAATCAGTGAGTTACGCTTATTAAATATGGAGTTTATGAACGTATTATGGGATGGGTATTAGGTACGAAAGAAAAGCGGGATTAACCACGTCGGAGAATGAAGCTCCTTATTATTACCGTCAGCAATAAGGAAAATGTATATGATTTGAGTTATTTTACCGCAGACTTGGTGGAAGACATGCCGCTGATATTGATCCTTTCATGGTTGTAATATGATTCTCACTGTTCTACATATTTTTCTCCCTCCTGAGTTTAGAAAACATGATATCATAAGAGCCAAAGAAATGACAATAATTTACAGCGACGTAACTTTCACAAAATGCGACAAAACTTTACATTACCAACTTCTCTGCACTCAAAACCTTACTAAAACGCTCCCCAAGAATATGCCATAATAGCTATACTCCTAAACGTGAGAAAATATTCATTAACGCGACATCATTCTGGAAGCACCTACACTACTAATTATTTTAAGTAACAATTTGATACAAAACTGGCACTGAGTGCGATAGGACGTAGCGTTAAAGTGGAATGCAGTTTGCAAGTTGGAGCAGGTGGTGACGTGACAGCAAGTCTGTTAATTAGTACAAATTTATCTAACTGAGCTGGTGATGGAATCATGGCGTAAAGGGAGTATACTGACTGGAAATTTGGGTGCTTGCTTGCTATAGAGAACTTCGAAATAGACGAGACTTTTCGAAAGATAATCATTTTAGCCTGTGTTGTCCTACTGCAGGGCAAAGGTCTTTCTTTTTTTCTGCTACTCTAGAATACCTCTAGATTCTCTGTTCATTCTAGATCTAGTCTAGAATGAACAGAGAATCTAGAGGTATTCATTAGAGGTATTTTGTCTGTAAGTGTCAATTTTAATTCACAATAAATTCATTCATTTATTTCACAACATTTTACAATATATAGTTAGAGTTAGATTGTGTTTGTTGATGATCTCTCTGTTTCATCCCTTGACAAAATTTTAATACTAAAGTAACATTACATATCATCCTTAAAAAGCCTGTCTTTCCCGAAGCAACATCATCCAACAAAAATGCTCTACATCCATCCCAACACTGTATCACCCGACTTAGCGACACCATCCGAGCTAAGCCCTCGCAAGAAGATGAAAGCTGATTCGGATTAAACTTTGAATATGTACGAGAGACTTTAGTTCAGTACATTGTCATGTGTCGTCGTGTTCAGAAACTGCTGGCTATCGGCTGTGTCGACTGATTCTGATTGTTTCGACTTTATATTCGATGAGAGATAAACTGATTTGAATATTTTAGGGAGGGTAAATTTTTGATGGAGGTTTCGTTTCGATTCTTTTGCTGTTCTGTCGTGGCAAAAATCTTATATTTTGTTGGAAATAATAGATGATTTCCAATAGTATCTTTATTGAGAATGTTTTGTTGAATGCTTGTCATAAAAATATCTATTAGATTTCTTTAGAAGATGCGTTCTTTAGCAATACAGCGACAAATAATTACAAAATCAATATACTGTGTCTTTTGCATCATTATCTATATATATTCCAGCTGCTACATACACCTTTGCTTGTTAAAAGCAATAAGTCAAACTCATAACATTTCTTTCACATTCCAACACAGTGTCATCGTATATCAGTTGGAAAACCTCCGTGTTACCCCGCGGCTACCGTGTACCGTCGCAGCCGAATAATGCCTTTTGTAAAACTTTCAACTTGTGTAATACTCGGTATATTAAAGTGTCTCACTTCTATGTCCTCGGCATCGCAGACAGTTCTGTTTAATATATCATTATGAGTCAAGTTTGTGAGGCTTTCGAATTTTCATAAGATGGGTTATTGTCTTTCTTGCTTTTAAATAAGTAAATACTCCATTGGCTTTTTGGTAAAGATCTGCTCAAGTCTTGGAATTTAAATGTCTGACAAGGATATAACCATAGAATTGTTATATAGTGTAGGATCATCTCAACATATTAATTGCGTAAGATAAAGGACTATCAAAGACTTAAAAAATCGAGCGATTGGCAGGCACAGATCTTGAAAGAACGATACGTAAATTACCAGTGAAAAGTTATCAAAAGCAATAGCAACGTTCCATTTTATACACAGCTTTCATATATGAAGAGGCAGCGCTCAAATTCCACTAAACCCACATGTTTAAAGTAAGAACCGTTAAGAATAACGAGTGTGAAGATTGAAACTGGAAAACAAAATGAAAATTTAAAACGAACACTCTTTTAGCGAGTATTTACTGCCGTTTTACGTTGGTCCAGCAAAGGAAGGAAAATATGGAGTAGAACACTAGGACCAGCTGTTTATCTTTAAAAAGCCGAAGTCAATTGAGGCTAATACGCCAATGTGGAGCTTATGCCGTGGAGCTAACTGTTTATGCATTATTGCAACCTTCACACGCAATGTTGGAGCTGTTGTGTTTATTATTGATTTATTACGTACAAAGGAAATGGATTCTGTCGGTGAAATTGTGACAGAATTATTGAATGCAAAATATGTATGTTTGGCACCAACTGACATCGGGTTTAAATGTAAACTATGTTATGTTTATCAATATTCATTTTTAATGTTTCAATGAATATTATTTCTTTATTTGCTCTTATGCACATCACACGTTTTACAATAGATACCGAATTGTCAGTTTTAGTACATGAACCCTGTTATGGCACTGCAAAATACAATATTGGTTTGCTGTTGAGTTAGTTAGTGAACATTAACAAACATAAATTAGATAAACGCATGATTGACTATGCAACATGGATCAGATAGAAAGGTTTTTTGTTTTGCTGTAAAATTATATTTTATGTTGATACTACATATTTCTTTTTGCCACACATAGGGAAGACATGTGTAGACATCTACAACAGTATACAGATACGAAGGACGTTTATTACTCCTGAGAAAACAAAACTAAACCTTTGGCCTATACATCAAATCGATCTAAGTAGTTTCGATATACACGTTCACTCACACATTTCCTGAAACCCCAAGCAAAGGTTAAGCCATCAGTTTAAAATAAACGTGTCTAAGAACCACGACTTACATAAGTTCTGTGAACCTCGCTAGAAATTCATATACCTCTCCACATTTGGAATTCTAAACATTTTTATAGCAAGAAGAAATGCAGTAGGTTTGTTGAACCCATTTGTCAAGTGACGTCATATTGCGTCAGCACTACAAGGTACTGGTGACCTTGCTGATAATATGACCTTTTGTTTTCAGATATAAATGCCTAATAGTCCTCCAGAACAAAATGCCATGGCCTCCAATCTCAACGGAGATTAGCCTTCGGCGCGGGAGATATAATAGTGCTCAAGTGCACTCTCTCGTCCCTCGCTCTCATAGTCCGATGGGACGGCAATCCGACACTACCGGAGAGAGATCAGGCGCAGGACCAACGGCTTAACGTGCTTTCCGAGGCACAGGGGTATCACACCGCCAAGTTTCAAACTCCGGGCTGTTACTAAGAAAGGAAGAGAGGGCGCTGCTGTGCGTAAACAAACATTCAGCTCCGTACAAATAATTCCTAATAATAGAAAAAGTGAATATTTATTGTCGAAACAGTATTTAAAATAAAGCACTAGTGTCATAAACTGAGTGATATTGAAGTACGTGCATAATACTCAATATAACCGACTAAAAACAGTAAAAAGTGATTGAGGAAAAATAACGACTATAACATTCAAAAGTGATGATGATAAAAGTGATCAGTACTCTTCAATAAACGGATGTATACTGGACTACCTCGGAAAATATAAGGAAAACATCTTTTGAAAAGGTACATAATCTAATAGTATAGACCAATAACATCCAAATAAGATAAATATTCGAAGTCATCCTTACTTTACTTACTGTGGATAAGCGCCATCTATCCAACTTAAAAATAAATTGAATCAGAAAACCAAAGCTACAAGGAAACTGGCACCATCTGTTGACACGAAACATAACCAAAGACCCATCGATTTCTATAATATAGTACCTACACAATACACCAGGTGCCGCCTCCAGTAGGTTTTCTAAACTACTACGAAAAAAATTCTTCAAGAGATGGCGCCAGCTACCCTATGTGCAGGATGCCGACTCAAGTTGCCAATAAGAGAAACCCTTATTTGCTCGCTCTGCAAGTGTAGATATGACTTGGAGTGTGCAGGTGTAACAAAAGAGTATTACCAGAAATCAATGACATTGGAACTTAGACACTCCTGGAAGTGCCAGACATGCGTCTGTAAAATACCAAAAACAGGAAATACTGACACCCCCGTAAGATCCCAAAAAAATCATGAATGCGACGACTTAACCACGTCAACAGCGAGCAACAACGTTACAATGAGAAAGAAGACTATAAATTCCAAAAATGACACCATTGGCTCTGAAGACCTGAGTTTGTTAGGAGACACTTTTCAGCCAGAGGATATTGCCAACAACGAAATAAAAAACTCTTTTACATATGAAAATATAGACTTGTTAAATAACACTCAGGGTCAATTAAACATGCAGAGTTTGAGCGAACTTATTATACTACGTCTGAAAGAGAACAATAAATCTATAATTGAAGAACTACAGAACACAATACAAACAGAGATTAATAGAGCCATAACGGAATTAAAACTAGATTTTGACTCCAAAATGAATACCCTAACTATACAAAATGAACAAAGAAAGCAAGAAATAGAAAACATTAGCATTAAAATAAGAACACTTCAATTGGAAAACGAAAAATTGAAAAGAGAAGTAAGGGATTTATCAACTCGGACATTCCAACCAATAAACACACCTGAAAACCACCATCATAAACTAGTACTCTATGGCCTTCCAGAGTATTATCAAGAACCTGACTGTGAACTATATAACAGACTGTTAGATCTATTTCGCGATATAGTCAATGTAGACCTATCAGGTTACATAGAAAACATGTATCGAGTAGGAAGAAAAGGCACAAAGAATAGACCGCTCGTAATAGAATTGCTCAGTAAAAGAATGACCAGGTATATTGTCAGCAGCTTCCAATGTTTCCAGGGAACTGGACTAGGTGTTTCAGAGTTTCTAGACGCGAAATCACGAAAGGAAAGGGCTGAATTGAGAGAACAATTATTTAAGGCTAGACAAAACGGACATCACGCAATAATAAAAAACAACCAACTATACATAGATGGAAAATCGGTTAACAAAAAATATCATAACACGAAACCTCAGCATGAAGATTCAACTTACCAGGAAAGCGATACGAGAACGATGAGCATCACTAACACATCCCACCAGATAGATATACCGAATGAATCAATTGGTCATACATTTCGTAAACAAAGACCTACCATTTAAAATACTATTTCAGAATTTCCAAAGTCTTAATAATAAACACCACTTACTTGAAGCTTTCATCAACCAAAATTCTACGTACAAGGCAATATGTATCTCGGAAACCTGGCTCTCGGAAGAAAAACTAGAACTAATAAAGATTAGCGGCTATAAATTTGCCTCATCATACTGTCGCAGTACCCGTACAGGTGGCGGTGTCTGTATTCTGCTTCAAGAACATATAGACTATATACGTAGAAGTGATATAACAGATAAATCTATAGAATATGTACTAGAGTTATGTGCTACTGAATTACCTAATGAAAACTTATTAATTATAACTATGTATTGGAATAGAAGAGAGGAAGAAGTTTTTTATCAACAACTTAAACTAATTCTAAAATATATAAATGATAAATATTCTAAACTAAACGTAATTATAGGAGGTGACTTTAACATTAACATACTAATAGATAACGTTAAATCAAATCAATTCATAAATTTAATGCAGGAATATAAATTTACCCAATTCATAAAAAGCCCAACACGCGTAACGTCAAATACAACTACATGCTTGGATTTAATATTTACAAATTTTAATTTCAGAGATATGTACACAACTGTAGAAGAACTAGGTTTTTCAGACCATAATAGTGCCGTTTTACATTTACACCTGCCCAACCAAACAAAAAGAATCACCTGGTATGTAAAAAAAAGATTTTTCAATCACACAAATATTTTAAAATTTAAGTCAAAATTACAAGAACTAAATTGGAATAATATCATTACTACTGGAAAAGATATGAACAGTAATTATGAGGCTTTTAGTGGCACCCTCATTGACATTCTAAATCAATGTATGCCATTAAAAAAACTAAAGTTAAAATCTAAATATAAAAAATACTGGCTTACCGTTGGCATAAAAAAATCTTGCAAAAATAAAAGATTATTAAAAATACTAACAACTAAAACAGACAATCCTATACTATCTCGACATTACAAAAACTATGAAAAAATTCTAAAGAAGACAGTAACGACAGCTAAAAAACTACACTACAAAAATAAAATGACCAAATCTAATAATAAAGTTAAGACAATGTGGAGCATAGTAAATGAACGTACAAATAAAAAAATAGCAAGTGAGAAATCTAACATAACCCTTCAAACAAAAAATAGTGCGATTTCTGAACCCAAAGAGGTAGCTAACATATTTAACACTTTTTTCGCTTCTATCGGGGAGGCCACAAACAACTCGACCGGAAAACCGAAAAGATTCTCTCCAGTCGAATGCCCTACAGAAAACTCAATCTTTCTCAGTCCAATTGATCCCTACGAGGTTAATTCATTAATAAAAAACTTAAAAAATAAAAAAAGTCATGGCGTTGACGAACTACCACCTACCTTATTAAGGCAATGTGCAGATGAATTAACATTGCCATTCTTTAAACTATTAAATCAATCATTTGAAGAAGGATCTTTTCCCAATCTTTTAAAAAAAGCCCTCATAAAACCAATCCATAAAAAGAATAATAAAACCGACCCTAATAATTATCGCCCAATTGCCCTCTTACCGACAGCTTCCAAAATATTCGAAAAAGCCATGTGCAATCGTGTATATGCTTTTTGTGAAAAATATCATATATTTAATGACTGCCAAAACGGTTTTCGAAAAAACCGCTCCACTACCTTGGCCGTTTACAAATACATTCAAAAAGCCCTTGATATCATCAATGATAAAAAGTACGCGATAGGACTTTTGCTTGATATGACGAAGGCATACGACAAAGTACAATTCGAAATATTATTAAATAAAATATATAGTATAGGACTCCGCGGAAAATGTTACGACTGGTTTGTATCTTATTTGAAAAATAGGGAACAAGTAGTTGAAATCGAACATTGCAACAATAGTACAAATGAAATACAATTTATCAGATCCCACACCAAACAAATCACCGCCTCAATACCGCAAGGAAGCGTAATGGGGTGTTTCTTATTTCTGGTGTATGTAAAAGACCTTCCAAAAAATATAAATGAGGAATGTGTCCTGTTTGCGGATGACATATCTATAATTACCTCATGCGAAAATAACACCAATTTAAATGATAAATTAAACTCCATATTAGATTCTACAATAAATTGGATGACTGAACACAATCTAGAAATAAATTTCAATAAAACTAAAATAATTTCATTTCACCCTCGTCAAAAAACCCCATTATATATTAACTTTAGCTTCAATAATAATAAATTAGACGTAGTTGATAAATTCACCCTACTAGGCTTAGATATTGATACACACATAAATTGGAAGTCTCACATCCAGAAAGTGAAATCAAAAATATCAAAATTTTCATACGCCCTCCGCGAGATCAAAAAAACCACAGACCTAAAAACAGCATTAGTAACGTACTACGCGTATGCCCACGCATGGCTCTCATATGGTATCATCTTATGGGGAAACAGTACTGACGCGCCCACGTTACTTACATTACAAAAAAAACTAATTAGGATCTTAGTAAATATTGAAGTCACTGATAGCTGTAAACCCCACTTTCAGGAACTAAAGATCTTGTCCCTACCATGCTTGTATATATTTGAAGTTTGTAAGTTCGTACGTAAATACCCAGATTTCTTTACAAAAAGAGAGGACATACAAAAGAAAATTGTTCTAAGACACAAAAACAGACTAAACTTACCACTATCGCGATTAAAAATGCACTCCGATAGTACGTTTGTCATGTCCATAAAAATTTATAATAAGTTACCCGCAATAATTAAGAATTTAGATAATTATAATATATTTATTAATAAATTAAAAATCTTCCTTGAAAGTAAATGCTATTATAGTATAGGCGAATACTTAGATGATAAATTATAAATATGAAATAAATGACTTACCCCTGTAGGATAATAATATTAATTAAAGTTACTTTAAATAAAATAAAATATAATAATTAATTATTTACGTAGTAAATAAAAATAATAATAACTAAATACCTTAAATAATTGATAAAACTAATAATAAATAAATTACTGACATAATAAATAAAATTAATAATAAGTACATATATAAAACAATAATTAATATTTTTAAAAGTAATTAGTTTACAACATTACTAATATTTTTAATAAATACATATATAAACTCATAGTTTGACTTATTAAATGCCAAGCGTTCTTCCTCCTCTCTCCTACTTTTATCTATGCTGTGCCCGACAGGGTCCATAATTGAGACTGATGTAACTGTTTTTCCCACCAACTGTATACATTATGGTACGCAATAAAGAATTGAGAATTGAGAATTGAGAATTGAAATTCTAATGGAAAAACACAATAGCACTTTGCCTGACCTGGGAATCGAACCCAGGACCCCACGCTCAGCAGTCGCGCTTGCCACCACGAGACCAACAGCGCAGATATACCTACAAAAGTATCGTCAGGTCACTTTTCGGTTAGTAATAGACATGACATGAGGATGAAAAGTTCGGCATGCGTTCATAGCCTAAATAGACTGTGGAAAGAAAGAGTTTTGAAAAATCAATCCGTATCTTTTGCTGAACATCGAAACTCAAACTCAAACTCAAAGCATTTATTTCAAATAAACCAATTACAGGCACTTTTGAATTGTCAAAGGGTCAGTCAGTCAGAAAAATGAAGCTAGTTGGCCATTCCAAAGCGTAGTAGGTACCTATGGAGAAGAACGGGCAAGAAACTCCATGGACACTCTTTTAAATCAACATATAGTTACAAAAAATAAATTGTTTACATCATTCATGTTCAAATTAAAAATGTGAGAACGATGTAGAAAGGCGTGCACGTTTAAAGTATCCGTAATAAATAAGATAAAAAAACAATTCAAAAAATTAAATTAAAATAAGCCGTGGCAGCCAAGAGTTGACCAGTCCCTACTGACGGCGCCCGTTCACGAACATGACGTATGGATCAGCACCATTCAGCTCAACCATTTTGAAGGGAACTTAATGATCCAACACACACGCCACCACCAGCGAGACATTTGAGTGAGCATGACATACTCTCAGCCGCCAGGGCACATTCAAGTCAATGAAAGACGAGCCTAGTAAATGGTGGCTTTATAGTAGGTACATAGTGCTCACACATGTGCTATGCAATTATACATTGTTAAGAGATTGAATTTATACAATGCAAAGATGTTGCTGTTTTTACAATCTTCAGCAGCTCCAACAATATTTTCGAATGCTAATCAATTAATTTATGCGCCCCTGTGGAGCAGGACCAGCGTTGAGCCAAGCATCTTTGTCAGCGATGTAATCCCCCAACTTATAATATGCTTGGCTGCATAGTGTGCGTTTTATACAAGATTTAAATTTTGTTTCATTCAGTTGGAGTATGTGGGGAGGTATTTTATTGTAAAATTTTAAACAGTACCCCATGAAGGATGAGTCTACTTTAGCCAGTCTGAAACCTGGTTGAACTAATTGATCCCTATTTCTATTTCAGAAATTCAGAATTCGAAAGAAACATTCTTTTTTTATTGTCATAGAAATACGTGCATATAAAAAACTAGTTGTTCCCCACGGTTTTACCCGCATACGTTTTGATCCCGTAGGTACATCGGGACAAAAAGTATTCTATGTCCTAATTCAGGTCATGGTCTACCCATGTGCCAAATTTCATCCAAATCATGTCAGCCGTTTTAGCGTGAAAGCATTACAAATAAACAAACAAATATATAAAAAAACAAATCTTTTCTCTTTTTATAATATTGGTTTCGATAGACAAGGTGGCTCGAATTTTAAGAAAAATAAATCAAATATAATATTATAATTAAAAGCATGGAAAAAGTATGAAAATCGTAACAACAATGTAAGTACCTTAGAAGTTTAGATTTTTCCTACAAACTCGTTGAATCCCACGCAAATAATAAGGTCAGCAGGGTTGAATTAGTCGCTGTTTTTTTACTGCATTTCTTGTAGGCGATAGACTAGAGTGTGACCAGCCATTCATCAGAAAGTAGCAAAGCTTAGTATAACCGGGTATTTAAATCTAACTCGAATCTTGATAAGAAACTAATAACAAGCTCTGAATACGGAGCTTGATATTTTATGGTAGATAGTAGATGGTGGAGGTGGTAATTTGGAAACTTGACGGCACGGTTGGCGCAGTGTTTAAGCGATTGACTGCTGCGCTGCGTATCGCGGGTTCGATTCCCGCACGGAACAAATATTTGTATGATGTCTTCTTCTTCTTCTTTACGGATATGGTTTCCGCACTTAGTCCTTCATGTGGACCATTGTGTGTGGGCCATGGCGGCCGTCGGTGGTTATTCCAACCAGCCCACCTCCCTCCAGAAGTTAATGATGCCGCCTGGTCTGCTGAGAGCACCTGTGTAGGATCTGAGTGCCCCGAAGGTTTGTGATCCAATTTGATTGACGCCTGAGCATTTGAAGAGCATATGCGCAACGGTTTCCTCAGCCTCCATTCAGGTCCTGCACAGAGGACTGTCCGTTATGCCTATTGTGTGGAAGTGTTTGTTTAGCGAGCGTTCCTGTCCAGACGTAGCAAACGTCTGGTTAGCTTACCATCTAAAGATGGCATGGTTTCCCTGGACTGCCTACAGCCTGGTGTCGAGGGCCACCAGCTCTCCGCTTGTGTGTGGGTATACTCTTGTAACAATCTGCGTAGCTGGTTGAAGGGGATGGGTACGATGGGTTCGGGTCCGCAGACGGACGCGCTGGATGCTCTTCTAGGCAGTTCGTCAGCTGCGTCATTACCCAGTGACCCACTGTGTCCTTTTAGCCATTGTAGTGTCACTTATATATATTTGTATGATGTATATGAGTAATTGTTCCGGGTGTGGCTGTAGAGCATCGCATTAAAAAAAAAAACTATAGCGTTATCCCAAAACACGAGTGAATACAGTGATAATGATCCTTAAATCTACATCCATTCCTTTTCTTTTCAAAGGAGTTGAAACTTAAAGAATTATTTTTCGAATAAAATCACGAATTTACAATAAAATCTCGAAAAAATATAGTAACCGTTGTTTAATATGATAAACAACAACATAAAAAAATAGGCAACTTGATGCTTAAAATCTTTGTCGGTTAGAAAAGACTTCATTAAACTCAAACTCAAAGCATTTATTTCAAATAAACCAGTTACAGGCACTTTTGAATTGTCAAGGGGTCGGTCAGTCAGAAAGATGAAGCTAGTTACCCATTCCAAAGTGTAGTAGGTAGTTATGGAGTAGAACGGGCAAGAAAGTCCATGAACACTCTTTTAAATCAAAATATGGTTATAAAATATTGGTTACATTATTCATGTTGAAATTATGCATTTAAGAACGATGCAGAACGTTAAAAGCGCCCGTAATAAAAATTAAAAACCGTTCAAATATTAAATTAATATAAGCCGTGGCAGCTAAGAGATGACCCGACCGTATTGACGGCACCCGTTCACGAACATGACGCATGGATTAGCATCATTTAGCTCAACCATTTTGAAGGGAGTTAATTGATTATCAGCTAGCGTTAGACATTATAAACGAGTATAGGTGTTTTGATATAATACTACATATAATTAGGGTCATAGCTTCGTCAGAAAACATAAAGCAGTGACATAAACAATGAAATCTACATGAAAATATATATATCTAATTCGCTTTCTCCGATTCCATCTCCCCACACTATTATATGTACCATCTGTGGTTGCCAACATCAAAACTGTATGACAAAGCAGCCACCATAAATAATTCCAACGCATTTTGTGCCCCTCATAATGACTGGCAACTTGGCAAATTTCCTGTGGGGACTATCAGCCATCTTTAAAATTAATTGAAACGTTTTGACTGTAGGCTGTCGTAATAATTATATCGTAAAAGGCCCCGTCTTGAAGATTAACTCATATAAATAAATAATAAGTTCTTAATAGCTTTGGCAGTTGTTAAATAAGGCAATGTTGAACAGTGAATGGGTATTATTTTGAGGTACGGGATATGGCTGTTGTAGTTTAAGATTAAAGAGGCTGTAGCCTAATTAAAAGCTATTAATTAAGATTGGAACTATTGTTCGTTACAGTATTTTTTGACATTGGAGAAGTAAAATAAATGATCTCCAGTATTTTTAATTTCCTTATCAAATGGAGCTGCAACAACAAACTTTACAGTAGGCATTTCTTTAATTTAATCCCACTCAGTTGTCTCAATAGTTAACAGTTTAAAAAACCTATTATGAATTATCATTCCGCTGAATTAAAAGCGCCCGGCTTCCCACCAAAAAGCAATACCTAAATCAACCACATACGCTCACAACGGCTGCAACATTCCAAATCGACAAAGAAAATGCGGGATATTACATGAAAGCCATTTTCACGGCATTTAGCTGGCAATTCTATTACGTCATTACATATTCACACAGTCATGCTACTATGGAATGTAGGGGTGGTATAACATCAAAGAGAGTATTCGATCAACGCGGCTTGTGTTTTTCTTTTTTGGTTCATTTACCACGATTCATACGCTTGCTTCGCCTTGTTATTATGATGGCTCAAAGTGTGGGGATTAGCGGTTGGTAAGAGCCAGCATGTTGCTTTAATACACTGTAAATTCTTGCAAGAGGAATATTTTATAGTAATATCTTATAATTTATTTACAAGTTTGCACAAAACCATGAAGCTGTTGAGCTAAGCCAGTCGGCTCTTATTGATACGACGAGTCAGCGTACCTACTTTATTGATGATAATCTCCAGTCTGTACTCGATTAATTCAATTATTGGTATTGTGTGTGGTGGGCAACTGCCCGAAGATTGATGTTGGGATGTTGTATATATGCTACTTGCGCGGTAAACTCTGCTTGCGCGATGCAGGATTTTGCGTGCAATCATTGCGACGCGTAGCTCGCATGTGGCGTTTGTAGATGCCACTACAATACCATCTACATAATTATCGCTGAGTCAGTAACAAGGAATCACTGTTATTAAATACGCAGCTTCTAAACCATCGACTATCAGAGACGTTCCTGAAGAGTGTAACAATTTTAAATTTGAAACTTTTGTAATATAAAAACATTTTGGTAACATAAAAAATCTATACACGCCAAACTTGCCCCATCATCATAATTTGATGACCCGTCGAGGATCAATCCGCCCGCTACAGCCTCCATCTCAAGGCACTCCGCTAATGTTCGGTTTATGTAAATATTATGAGACTTTAACTATTCACTTATTCACTTAGCGTCAGCGCTCTTGGGCTGTCTTTTTGTATCGAAATACCTCCCCTTTTCCTTTCTTCCGAGTTAAAATTGTTTTTTGTCGTGCCATCCAACTTTTCTAAGTCGATTTAAAATGTACTTAAAACGATTAATTTGAATGGAGTTAGGAGTTTCGTGTGACACTGACAGTCGAATTTATTCCGGAGTGAATATTTTTGTTTCTTAATTTTGTTGGAAACGCTGTTTGTCTTTCATATCTTTTTGTTTGTTGTGGAATAATAAAGGTAAGGAATGAGAATAACAAAGAAAGAGGCTATGAGTTGAAAGTAACTTTTAAATCGGATGAAGTTTTTGTATTATGTATTCAACAAAATTTTAATACAACTTTTTGCCATAATCTGACAATGAAAATAAAAGTTAGACCCTAATGAATTACTATGTATAAAATGGCTGTGGATAGCTAAGAAAATTGTGTATTTGTTTTTCTCTTGTAGCTCAATACTGTTTACAGTAGAACATGCAACTCTTTCTCATCCAAGATAACATCACACACATCACAGTTCCTTCATGACACACATAATAGATACCTGAGGTCATCGGAAAACTTAAGACTAGAGATGCGGAGGCCTTCCACCAGTTTTTATGACAAGTCTTTTACAGTTCAAGCAGTATGGTTATGGAATGCCTTGCCCATGTCGATAAGGCGTGCTCAATCTTTGTCCACTTTTAAAATTCTGGTTAAAAAACACTTCCTCTCTCCTTAAACATTGTCATTACATTTAGTTTCCTTACTCTTGTTTCATGTTTATTATTGTATATATTATATTATGTAGATAGGTATATGTTTTATGTATGTATGTATGTATTTGTTGTATATGTAAATGGTACACCACTGACTACCTGCATTATTGTCTCTCCTTCTACCTTGAATCCATCCAAAGGTTGTCTGTAAAAGATCGCTTTTAGCGATAAGACCGCCCATTGTGTCACCCTATGTAAAATTTCTACTTTTTTATCTGTATTTTTTATGGTGTACATAATAAAGAGTATTCTATTCTATTCTAATGATCTTAAAAAAAAACATTCACGAGTATTTTCGAAACTTTATCTTCTTACGCAAACTCTATCATTTATTTACTCAAGAAGGCACATAAAGTACAATTGTGAGTTAAACAAAGACGTAACGTTGAAACAAGAACATGTTCTACAACCCAGTTATCAAACAACGCGTTAAGGACACATCGACTAGCCTAGGTAGAACGAATTAAGTTTGACTAAATTCGCAGCCATTAAAACGACTGGAGCAAAAGTAAAACCATTTGAGCAAATTAGATTGCATGAAGTGGACCAGTTGTACTAAAATGGTGTTTGGGTTGTTTAAGCTGAGAGCAACATTAATTTAGCTTTACAAAAAACTTCATTTACACGTCAAGATAAATCGCAAGGCGTAGGTAATCTGTTGCCCAATTAAGCATAGTTTTAATTACATTACTCGCAAAAATAAGCTTGATGGCGAATCCGAGTGGTATTGGTTGTTAGAATTAGCAACAATAAAAGATATATCTTACTGCTTTCATGATGCTACTGGCAAGATATACATGAAATATGATAAGCCTATGCAGTAGGCTGCGCATAGAATTCCACAAAATGGTAGGCAGTACAGTAGTCGCTTCACTCGCTACACCTCACAGTTTACCACACAAACCCCCAATTCTAACAAAGCCCGCTGCAGCGCTTTTAAGCGCTTACTTTCTGCCCTCATCCTTCTAAAATTCAACACACGTCCGTCCACATAGTGTGTCCACCTTGCGACGCCCGCTTTCTTACCCGGATTAACTCGAATTAAGATCGTACGTATCTTTATGTTTGCCAGACGTTGCAACAGATCTTGTAAGGAAACGCTGCTAGCATTTCAATTGGTGTAAAATCTTGGTGCATCGGAATTAAATGGAATAGGTCGATGCTGTTTTATATTGAAGAGGTACTGAATAGTTTATGAGAGATATGTTCTAATGAATGGGGATGAGTATCAATGGAGATTTTCACTCAATGAAATTACTACACGTTTATTTTTGTTGCTCAGAAACCATCTGATAGTTTTTGTTGACCACATACTGGTCTAGTAAAACTTTCAAGAAATATCAGATTGACCATTTGATATGCTATCAAATCATCACGTACTATCTCAAAACCTACGGATGGACACTAATTAACGTCTAAAATAAAAAAAGGTACTGAATGCTACGAAACTATTTTCTATTACCTACCCTAATTTGGTTTGTGTGTTAAATTGCTAAATTTGTGCTTTGTTTTTAAATTATTTTTAACAAGCATAATTTTATTCTCAATTAATTGCAGTAATAAAAATGTAAAATGTAAATATATAGTGAATGTGGTGTTAGCCTGTAAGTAATTTTTGCACCTATAAATGTATATCGTGTACTTTTAAATGTAATGTATTTGTAAACAATTGTAGGCTAACCTATTAATAAATAAATAAAAATAAATACCTACCCTCACATTGCTCCATTGGCTCGACGTTTTAGGCAGACGGAACCTGAAACCGAAGTGGCTCGAACAAAAACCACGTTGAAAAAGAATACTTTTTGCAACCACATATTGAGTCGAAAGATTGCAATAGTGCCTGCAGTGACAGGTAATTTGTTAGAGAAAACCAAGGAAAAAAGTTAATTGTGGTGTTTGTAGACTCCGTCGACTATGAACGGCACAATAACCCTTTTTCTTTTGTTTAACTTGAGATTGCTTGGGATTATCAACGTCTGGTTCTGTTTGAGCTTCAGTCTCATAGCCAGAATATTTGTTGTTATTTCTTATTATATTTTCTTATTACCTAAGGGTATGTTTCTTAGTAGAGTACCGGATTGGAATTAAATGAGCCTGACCTGCCCAGTCATAAGTGTCTCTATATTAATTAACTGAACCTGACCTGCCCAGTCATAAGTGTCTCCATATTAATTAACTGACATTGACCTGCCCAGTCATAAGTGTCTCCATATTAATTAACTGACATTGACCTGCCCAGTCATAAGTGTCTCCATATTAATTAACTGACATTGACCTGCCCAGTCATAAGTGTCTCCATATTAATTAACTGACAGTGACCCTGCTCAGTCATAAGTGTCTCTATATTAATTAACTGACCCTGAAGACCATGCCCAGTCATAAGTGTCGCTATATTAATTAACTGACCCTGACCGTGCCCTGTCATAAGTTTCTCTATATTCGTCTTATTTATATATATATCTCCTATACTAATTATATCTATAAACAGGGTTATCGGTAAAACACCAGCAACCTCTTAAGGGGTCATTGTACTCATCATTATAAACAACTTTTACTATGGACCAAACCCCAAATTGCGGAAAAAACATCAGCTGTTTCCTACGTTTTGACGTGTTATGCGAACATAAATGTAGGGAAAATCTGTTTTTTTTTTAAATGCATTTACAACACATGTTGTAAATACATTATCTCCATATAAAAATCTCCAAATAAATCTCCATATAAAAAAGTGACTAAAATTATTGATCGCATGCATCTTTTCTTAAAGGTGACGTTCTAATAATTTAAGGATTACACTAATGGATAGATAATAAATAATAATAAAATAAATAATAAAATTGTTTATTTATCCCAATAAATAATACACACAGACACAGTTCATAACAATGCGACAAGAGTACAGTGAGCATAAAAACATAACTTGTGTACAGAAGATTTAGGTTTACAAAAAGAAAAAGAATAAAGTCTATGCATACAAGAAATAATGAACCCTGTCTCTTAAACTAGGAAACCTGTATCTTAAGAGACAGTGCTCGGCCAAAATTTTAATTTTATAAAACTAAGTATAGAGGAGTGAAAGTGTGATGATCTACGAGTACAAATGAATATTAATATTAATCAAATATGTGAAAGTATTGCGGTGCGTGTGTGTGTGACGGGAAAGGGAGAGTGTAAAATGTTTATGTGTGTGTGAGTGTGAGTATTATGTCAAGCGAAATATGATACTAGTAAAGACTCTGTTTTAATATAGATGTTTGATATTTAGATGATTTAAAAATCTAAATAATTGTCGTTTTATTTTATTTCAAAGGTCACTTGTCTTTTTTTATTAAAATAATTCCACAATGTTTGAGAATTCTATGATAAATGGGCGTGCGCAGGGAGCGGGACAGAGCGAGACTCAGTGACGGTACAGAGAAGGACCGAACGGTCAAGGTCGTTTGGTCAGGGAAGCGCCTTAACGTCACGATAGAACCCTTAGGAGCTGAGCAAAAAGAAAAAAATATCAGAAAGAACGCTAAGCGAAAACGAAGTAATAGCACGGGCAGGCGATGCGATGCGACGGGGTAGGTCGGGGGAACCAGAAATTTCACGCGTACAAAGTCACAGGCAGAAACTAGTGTTTTATAGATGAATTTCATTTTGTCTTATTTGTATCTGTTATCTGTTTCTTATTTCTATCTCTGATTCTAGCTATCTACATCATTATTGTGTTCATCTTAAATACTCTAATATAATAATCTCACGTTATGATCACTTATACTTCCCCAGTCTTTTCGATTAATACCGTCAATCATTTTTCATCCTCGCTGTCCCGGTTATTGGCTGTCATATCAGTTTCCACAACATATAGCTCGGAATAAAACAATACGTATTTAAAGCGATCATTACAGTTGCGACTGACGCGTCCCGCTACATAATTCAGTTAGCTGTCAGCTGCAGGCCGCTTCGCACGAGTTTCATGCGTAGTGTTGCTACATCGGGGCTACTAAATTGAAGGGGAAATATTGTTGGCAAACAGAAGGTTTAGTTCGGAATTTAG
Source organism: Griposia aprilina (assembly GCA_916610205.1). Lineage (NCBI taxonomy): Eukaryota > Metazoa > Arthropoda > Insecta > Lepidoptera > Noctuidae > Griposia > Griposia aprilina. The sequence goes on from OU744289.1 coordinate 22,919,259, forward strand.
AAGTTAGGAGTTGTAGTTGGAGATTAAAAATTGAATTGTTTTTGAAAACTCAGATCATTTCTGGGCAAGAAAAGTTATTCAAATCTCTTTATCGTTTTTTCCGTTAACATCGTCGGTTTTGAGGAAATAGAAAGAATACTATGAAGAAAGAATTGATAATTCTAGAAAGTAAATGCAAATCATAATTAACCTGCACTAGTAATCAATCCACATCATCCGCGGTCCGGTTTGAAATACCACTATGGTTGCGACTAAAATTATAGCTAGTATATAATATATTAATCGAATGCCTTCCAAGTAAATTGTCCCACATATTCCACACTTGAACATCTTAGCTTCTATTCAAGAGATCCTTCAAAGTTAGTAATCCATCAAAGGAGGACAACGTCCAAGTGTGGCTAGGTTCAGAGCGCTTGCCTGAAGATCCCTATTCAATTTATTGCCAATTACTGCTCAATATCTTCAATACGAATAGCTTGCTGTAGAAAGTTCGAGCTACGCTTCCAAGATCTTGAATTAAGTTGATATAGTATAGTGTAAGTTAATTTTCTAAGTAATTCACATGTGTCTATATATCAAATAGTTTAAAATTCTGGCTTATCATTTATTTATTTATTTATTTATTAGCTTCATAATTGATAATCCCTTACATGCAGTTCTTATCTACTGTCTTGTATTTTGTGGGTACTTATTTATTTATGTGTTAGTAATGTTAGTTTTATACTTAAATAAGGTTAGTATTGTTAGGTGTAAGGGCCGCCTTTTGCGGTGAAAGCCTCCTCCAAACCGTTCCAGGTGGTTCTGTCCTTTGCCCGTCTGGGCCATAAGTTTCCGGCTATCTGTACAATGTCGTCACTCCATCTCTTAAATGGTCTACCCTTCCTTCTTTTCTTGTACATTGGGTACCACTTCGTGACTATTTGTGATCATCTTTCATCCGTAGCTCTCTGGATATGATCTGACCATGTCCATTTGAGTGTCAGAACCTGTTTGAACGCATCTCTCGCCTTTGTTTTTCTCCTAATCAGTGAACTTTTGACTCTATCTTCCAGTTTGATGTTCATGTAACTCCGTTCTATTCCTCTTTGGCAGCGTCTTATTTTATTTAAAAGTGTTTTTTTGAGAGTCCAAGTCTGGCATGCGTAAGTACCGATGTTAGGCGGATGTTGTATGTAATGATGGTGTTAGGGCCCTTTACGGGGCACCGGTGTGGGCGCGTTCATTGAGGCTCCGACCAGCCCGCCGGTTGAACGCGTCCCAGAGGGTCATGGCCATCCGGCTGGTCCGGGGGTATCGCATAGTCTCCTGCGAGGCGGCGAGCCTCCTTGCCGGATTGCCGCCATGGGATCTGGAGGCAAAAGTCCTCGCCCACATTTGGAAGTGGTGCGAGGAGGCGAAACGCTGGGGCGTAACTCCGCTGCCGGACAGCGGACAGAGCTCCGGCGAGATCTCATGGCGACATGGAGAGTGCGACTGTCACAACCCAGCGCTGGGCTCGCCACAATTGCGGCGGTAAGTCCCCTCTTTGAGGAGTGGCTTGAGAGGCGCCACGGCGTCCTCACCTTCTGCCTGATGCAGGTCCTCAACGGACATGGCTGTTTCGGGAGGTTCCTGTTTTGGATAAGGCGGGAGGAAACGCCCGGGTGTTGGCATTGTGTGGATCGACCGGAGGACACGGTGGAGCATACGGTGGAGGTCTGCCCGGCTTGGGCGGAGCACCGCCGGGTCCTCGTAGCGGCGATCGGCGGCGGCGATCTCTCGCGTCCGGCCCTGGTCCAGGCCATGGTACGGAGCGAGAGGGTATGGGAAGCCGTGACCTCCTTCTGCGAAGCAGTAATGCTCGCGAAGGAGGAGGCGGAGCACGTGAGGGTGAGGCAATCGTTGCGGCCTCACGCCCCTAGTCGCCGCAGAAGGAGACACCATGGGCGTCGGGAGTCGATTGCCGACTCCCGGCCACCGTAGGCGCGGACTTGCGGACGGCAAGCAATGGGCAGCTCGCCGTCCGGTAAGGAGGATTGTTCGAAAAAGTTACCGTGGCCCTGGCGCACAGGCAACTGAAGGAACACGGGAGGGTTTTAGTCAGTAAGAGTCCGCTCCGCCCAGTACGTGAGAGTTTATTTGATGATTTCCCCCAAAAAAAAAAAAAGGTAGATGTTCATCGCTTTCGTTTTCAGTTTTGTGGGTATGGGACCTTTGAAAATTTCCTCCATAGCCCAGTATTTGTTCCACGTATTCTTCACTCTGCGATCGATTTCTTTTTCTGTACAGAATTTTATTGAAATTAGATGTCCAAGGTAAGTGTATTCTGCGACATATTCCATAGGTTGAGACTGTATGGAGATAGGTATTTCTTTACGATTAGTCATTATTTTCGTTTTTTCCCAGTTTTTTTGTAGCCCAACAGTCTCACTGTGCTGACTGTAGGACTCTATGATGTGGTTCAGATTGCACGGGTCTTCCGACATCAGTACTATATCATCCGCAAACCTGAGTTGTGCGAGGTGGCTGCATTAGCTGGCTTATCATTAGGATTACGTAATACTTTTTAAATTTGAAGGCAAAAGCCATTTCCATCCAAGATAATTATTAATGTAACTTTTTTCTAAGATTATAACAAATCACCTGATCAAGTTGAATCAAGCAACAAGATGAATGACTTTAAACGTAATCTTTTTAAATTTTAGAATGATAAGGCGTATTATTCTGTTAATGAATATATAATATTATCTTAATGACAAATCAAAATAATATTTAGGTATATATTTTTTGTTGCTCCCGTAAGATAATGATACTCTTTTGTGACATTTTATTGCATTTATTATTGGATACGAAATTATGACTTAATAATACCTATTTGTTTATTTGCCGTCTTAATTTATTGACATTAGTGTTAGGCATATTATGATATATCTATTTACCTATTGACTTTCTTATTTTTTCTATTTTTTTAACTGGTATTCGATTACCTAAGCTATTTTGTATGACTTTTGGCGGAACTATAGTATGAACTTAATTTTTTTTATGTAACATCTGTATAATTTAACCCTGTGTTCACAAAATGAATAAAGGAATTAGATTTTTGAATTTGAAGATATATTATATATATAGGTATAGAAGATATATTATAACATCTTGCATGAGATGCTACTGTGTGTACTCATGTTCTGGACTAATAAATTATCTTATCTTATAATAATCAATTTGGTGCGAATGAATCCAGGATATATTCTATATATATATACCTGTAACACAAGTCGAAAATAACACCCAAAATAGTAAAAAAAAACTAAAACTAAACGCGTATTTTAGTAACCAGCGTTGACAACACTAGTCGCTTCAATAATTCGTTGGCAAACATTTTGCGTGATGGTCCAGCACTGTTTATACTGTGATAATGTATTCCCACTGTATTCTGCAGATTATTATGATTATATTGTTGAAACGTTTTGCCGACTCCCTGCGAAGTGAATGAAGTGAATGAAAATGAGATTTGAATGAACTTCTATTCTAGTACTGAGTGAATAACCGGTGATTTTGCGAGAAAGATCGGTAGGTATGACGTATTTAGTTGTGTCCGGAATCGAAATAACCTTCACCGTGTTTTATAAATAAAGTTTTGCGTCAGTTAGTGGTAAGGTATTAACAATTTTTAGTTTTCAATGGCGTACCTAGAGTAGGTTAGGCGATTTGAAAAGATCGTTCTTGAACATATTTTTGAATAGGATTGCTTACCGTTAAATCACAAACAACTACGGATCCATTCAATACAACAGCTACCTCTAAAATGAAAAAAAAAAAAACTACATCGAAAATCACTACCAAATAACACTTGTTATAACGAGATCATTACTAAAATTCCGCGCATCCGAAAGCAGTATTCGTCGGAAAACCTCGAAAAACAAGTTTCACTAAAAACAGGGCGTTACTTTGAAAAATGCGGTTGGTCGGCGGTGGCAAAAAAAAAGAGAAAATCGCGTTGCAAACACCTGTAGGGATGTGGTGAGGTTCCCAAGATATTTTCTTGTGAGCTGTAGATGAGTGTTCGTAACACCCTGTATAGCCGTACATATGAGTATGTCCTCCACGTCTGAAGGTGTAGAGTTTACGTAAGATTCGAGTATTTACTTTGGGATTTGGGCGTTTATATAAAGTAGTTTTTGTGCTACCTGAGTTGTTTATTTACCTGAAATTTTGTGTCTGCTTTTTCACTGCGCAATATTCTAGAGCTTTTTAATGTACTGACTTAGGTCAAGCTTAGTAATTTTGGAGTAATATGAAATAGACTCAAACTATCTACAGATTATCTATGATTATTAGGTACTTTAAACGTTTATTAACACGAGTTAAATAACGTAGTTTTATCTCTTGCAAATATTACACCAGTGCCAAGTTGTGATGGAAAATGCTGGGGAAAACTTGGGTGTTATGGACTGAAAACGGATCATACAGTGAACAAGCTTGATGATTAATGCTTATTCTTTCTGAAGATGTCTTTGCTCTGCAATATGAAAAATTTAAGGCGGTGCGGTGGTTTATTAACAGTAACTGATGCATAAAGCAGACAATAAAAATCCTAAAAGGTCATAGGGTGGCTTTATTTGGCTTGTTTAGAGCACCAAACGAGTTAAATAACGACCACACACTTCGACATGTTAACAGCTCAAGTAATTCAGCACAAATTACCGCCAATCTCAGTTCAAACAGACAAATTGCCCACACAGTTTTAATTCGTCCAATAAATGTCATCATAAATCCGGTCGTCTCAGGCTGAGACGTGTCCACCGCGTGTACGGCAGACGACGATAAATCTGGCGCTCTGTATGCCGCATAAGTGACTGGTGGTTGTCACACCGTTGTGTAACTGTGTGCGTTTGTTGTTGTGTGTTGTGATCGGGACGTGTGCGATTATCGGTGTGAGATGTGGTGGGATATGGATATTTTTGTGTGAATAATCAATTTATTTATTTACGAGAAATATACCGAAATATAAGCTAACATTAAAATATACATATGTATAATAAGTGAATAATTGAAGAGGCAAGACAGGTGAGTTGAAAAAGCCAGAGCATGATGAATATTATGGTATGGAAAATACAGACGAATACCTATCTAAAAGAAAATGTTACAAGTAGTTATACATAAACTGTAAAATATTTACATCCTGATAACAAAATCTAACAAAATAGTGTGTGATCCATCATCCATCCATTTTATACACTTAATAATTACGTCTCTCTAGAGATACTATGCTATCAGATTATCTGTTACGGTACCGTCAACCATAGCAAAACATAGTTTGAAAACAATACAGAGGACTGGTTCCGGATTATCGAAATATCCTCACAAATGTTGTTATGCCATGTGGTGCATTCACTTGTAAATGCTGTCACACCAACATATAACAGTATAGACCTCCAAGCGATATGCCCTTGAGCGGGGTAATCGAGTGTCGAGCGATGCTCAATATAATATCATGTGACCCTGTGGCCATGTAGACTGGCTCTATTTATTGTACCTAAATCATCTTATTGCTGTACTTTAAATACAGAAGACAATGCAAAAAATTTTTTTTAACCGACTTCTTAAAAAGAACGATACTCCGGCAATTGTGGATCGATTTGAAAAATATATTTTTAATGGATATCGTATGCATTAATCGTGGACCCATTTTTTTTTTTACTTTGTTTGTGGTTTTTTTCTGTTAGCTTCAATAATACGTATTTTTTCCACCTAGTGTATATGGATGATGTTATAATAACTTCCTGTCACTGTTATTTACATAGCAAGTATAAAAAGCGTAATATAAAACTTTTTTTACAAAAAAAAACCAACTGAATTTAAAATAACTTTAAAATTTCGGCGGCAAAAAACGAAAATACAAAACCAAAGACACCAACTTCCGAAATCTTAAAGTTATTTTAAAGTCGGTTGTTTTTATTTTGTAAAAGCGTTTTATATTTCGCTTAAAGTAATTTTTCAGATTTTAAGTTTTTTTTTTGTAAAAATCTTTTTTTGTTTTATCTGTTGGCAAACCAGCCTTCGGCCCGCCTGGTGGAAAGTGGGCGCCACCGCCTATGGACATCTGCAATACTACATGCATCGCTAATGAACTGGCATTCAAACCTACCCATCACATCGAAACAACAACGCTGCTTGACAGCAGAAGTAGGATGGGTTGCAGTACCAATCCAGCTGAACTCCTTTTCCACAGCAAAAATACAACTAAATATTCAACGGAACATCCCATCAAACAATAATTACAAAGTTACTTCCCCATTTTATTTAACGATTAATACACGAACACGAGCAGTTTCAAACAAAATATAACAAGATACAGTATCAGCTGGTGTGTTAGCAACTTTCTCCTACACGGGTTGAGACACGGCCGCAGCAGACGCAATAAATCTTGCGGGCCACGTGCAGCGCAGGGGGGGGGGGGGCTACCGTGAGGAGAAACATGATATTATATAAAGTGCATCATGGTTACAATTAATAATAAAATTTGAGCTGAGAAGGAATAGTAAATTAAGATGGTTCGTGGTTCAACAAGTTATGAAAGTAATTCTGGTTATTATACCAAAATTACTTTCAGAACTAAGTCATGGAAAAGAAAATTCGATGAAGTGGTTGCTTGAAGTACTTCCAAATAATGAATACCAATTCAATTATATTTTCTGTTGAATGGCGTCATTATTTTCGGCGTCTTACCACAACAGTAAACATGAAATGAACCGAGATATTTTAGACTTTAAAAATCTGCTCTGACGTAGTCAAAATGTTTGTTTTAATATACATATATATGATTTCAAATGTATGTAAGTATGATATAGCCATGTTAAGCGTAAAAAATGTATACCCTGCACGATACACAATCAATAGGTTTATTCCTTTGATACACATCGGTCTAACAAAAGGCCTGTCTGTAGATGGTGGTGTTCGCTGAAGGTGTCCATTGTGACATGACAAACGACTCGATGCGTGCATGGACTCAGTAGCCTCTCACTGTGAAATATTGCTGGCTGCTGACTCTGCTTGTGACAGCTGCACTAGGATTTGTGTTACTGTCGTGCATGTTAACAACAGCATGAATTGGATGATTAATATTCGATTTAATGGTGGTTTCGTCGATTTTACACTGACATGGAATTGTCTGTGGTGCAGAGAAGCAATCAATATCAGTACAGTTTTCTTAAAGTTACATTATAACACTGCGTGCATGCTATGCTAAACCCATTTTTATGATAAAAAATAGTTTTGATTGACATCTACTAGATGTGAATCTAGCATGCTTATTTTATGTAAAACACTTACTATTTAAAACAAAAATTACTTTAAACAAGACTTACAATATGTGAACTTTTCCATGCTTATTGAAAAAGTTTAGGGAAAGAAAATTATATATAAAAAATAAATAAGTAATAAAAATAAATTATACAATCAAGACTCTAAGTTTAGTCCTAATTGAGGCTACAGAACCAGCAAAGACATCTATTTCATCACGAATGGAATTGGCAAGGGAAAGCATGCGGCAAATGGGTGAAAAATTACCTATATTAGTTCGACTATGAGGTAGGACGAAAGTCCTTCGGTTAATTAAGCGGCTACTACTACGTGGGATACTCAATTTAACTTTTTCTTAAAGCTCAGGAGAATCTATTATACCATTTATTAGTTTAAACAAAAGAGTACAGACTACGACATTTGTTATCCGAGTAACATAAGTGATACAAAAACCTTTTTTGAACGCGTTCTATTCGATCAGAGTGCACCTGATAAAACGGGTTCCATACCGTACTACAATACTCCAGAATACTTCGAATAACGCTGTTGTAAATAGAAATAGTCAGAATTGATTCTTTAAAAATTTTCATTTCCCGGACGATGAAACCTGACAATTTAGATGCTCGACTAATCATTAGGTCGTAATGGCTCCTAAAAGTTAAGCTACTATCTACTAAAATACCAAGGTCTCTTATAGTATCGACTTCTTGGAGCGGCCTGTTATTAATCGAGTAATAATTTTGACATGTTTTCCTTTTTCTGCTAAATTTAATGAAGTAACATTTGTTTTGATTTAATGACATTTTATTTTGTATGCACCAATGGTGTACGTTATTTAAATCAAACTGAAGCTGATAAATATCGGATTCGTTGTATATAGTTCGATATATTTTTAAATCATCAGCAAACAGTTTATATTCCGAATCAATTCTGCAGCCCAAATCATTTATAAAAATTAAGAAAAATAGAGGCCCCAAGTGTGACCCCTGAGGCACCCCTGATGGTATGTTACATTGTTTAGATTTAAAACCCTTGAGATACACCAATTGTGAACGATTTTTTAAGTACGATCCGCACCAACGCAGCAACGACCCATGAATACCCATACTTTCTAATTTAGTTGTTAGTAAGTCGTGATCTACCAAATCGAAGGCCTTTTTAAAATCGGTGTATATTGCATGGACTTCTCTACCGTCATCTAATGCAGATGATATATATGAAACATACTCGACTAGATTAGACAGTGTCGATTTTTTGGAGCGAAAGCCGTGCTGGTTGTCATCCAGCTCATTTTTGAAGTGAGAAAACATTTTTTTTTGAACAAGCGATTCGTTAATTTTGCCACAAGCGGACGGAATAGACACTGGTCTGTAATTTGAAACATCCTCAACACTCCCAGATTTAAAGATTGGCGTGATGTGCGCTATTTTCCACTGATCAGGGTATAAGCCCTGTGCCAAAGAATAGTTGAACATTCTAGTCAGAGGAACAGCCAGATTCGCTGCACATTTTCGAAGGAAGAGAGGAGGGATTGAATCAGGCCCGGGTCCTTTATCACAATCTAGGGAAGACAAGCAATCAAAAACTTCTTTTACTTCAAGTTTGCACCGACTGAAAGTGTTATTGTTACAGGGAGTGGGTTCAACTGGCGTTGCAGTGTGTATGTTGCTATTTGCTCTATTTAAGGACTGAAAATTATAGGAAAACAAGTCAGAAATTTCCTGGCCGCCTCTGGCAAACCTACTGTTATGCATAGTCATTTTGTTGGGAATATAACTGTTACCTATCCGTTTATTTTTTAAGTACCTCCAGACATGCTTAGGATTGCTGCGCAAATGGTCACCTATATTCTTTTTAAAATTAGCATAACAGTTTTTTATAAACTCGCTGCAGCGCATTCTTATACAATCAAACGTAATTTTATCTCTAGGATTGCCGTATTTTTTATACATATTGTGATATTTAGCTTTTCCTTAATGACTTTTAGTAAAGCTCGGCTATACCAGACAGGATAGCGTTCATCTCGTAGTTTTGTAATCGGAGTATGCAATTTAATAATTGGCATAAGAATATCATAGAATTTTTGCAACATTTCGTTAATATTAGTTATAGAATTCCATGTATCAGACCGAGCAATTTTTGCAATATCAGCGTTGACCGCTTCATAATTACAGAGATAAAATTTCAAGTATGGGATTTTGTTTTGCACAAGAGGATTGCCATGACTACATATAAATCAGATCTCCAGCGCTGGATGATGAGGACCCATTTGTATAAGTGGAGTTGAGGCCTGAGACACCAGCACTGTGTTGTTACTACTACTAAGAACTAGATCTAAAATCCGATTTGAAGCATTGAGTATCGTGTTGCATTGATGAAGATCGCTAAAGGCTAGCATGTCTAAAAAAAGGTGTTCTAGATTACTACTAGATCCTTTGGGAACCAATAGCCCAGCCAACCAGAATCCGCATTATATTCCCAAGAGATATTGCCCATATTAAAATCACCGATTAATAAGTTAATAGAATTGATTTTGCTCTTTTTGTTAATTAGTTCTGTAAAGTTTTGAAACAGTGCATCGATATAGCCTTGCTTGATTGGAGGCGGGATATAAACCGCACAAATATTAATACTTAAGCCACTCTCACACTTGATTGTGATCCACAATTCCTCGCAATGGGACTCCCAATTTAATCTCCGTGACACCTCATATTTGTCTAGAGTTGCTACAAAAACCCCCCCACCATCCCTTTTTGTAGTCGAGGATACCGTAGATGACCTATCACGCCTGAACACTCTATATCGGTTATCTAAAAATTCATGGTCTAACACCGTATCATTGAGCAAACTTTCAGTGCCGCTAATTACGTCGTAATCAAAATTTAAAGCAGTAGAATAGAAATCCTCTGTCTTAGTTCGTAAGCCTCTTACATTTTTATAATAGATTTTAAACTTGAATTTAAATTCTTATTACACAATTAAGCGTGCAAAGTATGTGACAATAAATTAACAATTTACAAAGATTCTACAGATTCCAAATTTTTTACTAGCAGAGATTTAGTTGTTACATCCTTCCTCACAAATATGCGACCATTTCGAAGCATACAAAGTTATAGTTCTTATCCTTAGCAGCAATTCTTGTTGCTGCATGTAGTTTTTTATTAGCCAGAGTCAGATTTTCCGTCACAAAAATCTGGTGCTTTTCTCCACCAATACCAACATGACTGCTGTTCAACTTTTCCGACTCATTCTTCTCATTAAAGTTTCCAACTGCAGCAAGTATATTATCACGAATGCGAGGACTGGCTAACTTGACGACTATGCTACGTGGACGATTTGTCTCTTCATTTAATTTAGTAACTCTATGAAATGACTGGATTTCATTGTCGTGGAGTTCATTTCCCACAATGCTACCCAACTGTTTTACGACCGTTGAAGGTTTTCGGTTTTGTGTTCAGGAACGCACTGTATCTCAATATTGTTCTCACGTGCTAATTGATCAATTTGCTGCAATTTAGTTTCCAATTCCCTCACTTGAGTGCTCATCGCGTTGTTATTCTTGAGGAGTTCGGCAATACAGTTATTATTCCTGGCATTTAATAAGACTTGATCATCATAAGCGTCAGAAAGAAAAGTCACAGTCTTCTTAAACTCGTCCAAGTCTTCATACATAGAGGAAAATCTCATAGTTAGGTCATTAACTTCTCTTTGGACCGTAGCTAGAGTGGTTTTAAATTTCGCCAAAGAGGCCTGTTGACGATCAAACTTTTCATTCATTTCCTGCCGTAATTTACGAATTTCTGAAAGTATTGTGTCTTGCAAGTTGACTTCTGTGACAACGCATGCCACTGGAGGCGTAGCTGGTGGCGACTTCTCAGCTGGCGTAAGTCTCAGACCAACTATTGGTTTATTTTGGCTATTAGACGGTTCCGATATAGAGGAATGCATTGTAGCCGGTTCAGCAACTGTAGCCGCTTGCACAGTGTGACCTTTAGCATCGACTGGTGTATTCGTGTTGTCCAGTTTAGGACGGCTAGAGACGCAGATTGGACAAGTCCATTTACTCCTAGGTGTTGACGCTTCATCCAACTTAACGCACTCCAAATGGTACTGAAGGGTACATTTGCTTAAACAGCACTTAATTCTCTTTTGTGTAACGAGAATACTAGCATTACAACCAGCGCAAATCATTTTGACAAAAAATAAAATTAAAAAAGAAATGCAAAAAGTAACTCTTATACCGGGATTCGAACTCGCAAGCTTTCTATTCTCAGTCGCTGCTCAACGAACGCTGCTACGAACACTTTAAATGTGATACTCGAAATATGTATCGGTGCGTTATCGTAATAATAGTGATCCGAGTTAAGTATATTGACAATTTCTTTTTCGAAACACCCACTTTTGTGTGAACTGGAGCTTGCAAAGTCACTTTTTTATGTTTATTCCATGTTTTTGCCAAAAATACAGTCACTGATCACTCGGCAAACGATATCACGTATACCACAAACAATTGGCTTTAGCTTCCACACAATGTTTATATCGTAAGTAAAGTTATTACAATATTAATACTTAGTTGTTTACGGAACGGCAAAATGTAAGTGTTTACTAATTGAATACCCACAGAGTATGAAAGTTCGTTAACATCTGTAATTCGTTTGTTGTACATAATAACGAGTATTCTATTTTATTTTTATGCAGTTCATCAGGTATGCGGTAATACACGGAGAGATTTTCTGGCGAAAATAGTTTTACTATGGATACTAATGTCTGAGCCTTAGGGCCTGGACATATCACCATGGTGTGGCGGCCGCGCCGCCACCGTGAAACATCACGATGTTGGACCGTGCCACGGCGCCGTGTACGGTGCGCCACGCCACGGCACACCCGCTCGGCAGTTGATGTTTCGCTGTCACAAAGTTCGTACGTGTTAGTGCAAGACTGAAAAATATATCGGCAGACATCTTTCCACCCTTCTGTTTTAATTTTTTTGTCCTTATAATCCTCAATTGTCTTGTCCCAGAGAGCAGGACCTGCCTCCACTAATGACGTACGAACTTTGCGATATCGAAGCATCAACTGCTGAGCGAGTGCGCCGTGAGCCGGCGCGGCGCACCGTACCCGGGGCGCCGTGATGCGGTACGATATCGTGCCGTTTCACGGTGGCGGCGCCGGGCCGTGGTGATGTGTCCAGGCCCTTAGCTCGTTTTATAGAAGGATTTCGTTGAAGAACTCTAAAAGTGAATAGCCAACCAATTAATATGTAACCAATCACCAAAACTTAATGAAGTGTATCCTACATTGTCCATTCTGTTCAAGACACTCATTCACTTGGTTTTATATCCAAATCAACATAGAAATTAATCCCAGACTTAATCACAGCCTCTTTATCCATTCCCTCTGCCGTTCCCAATTTATTTCCTGGCAGTAAACACAGGAATTCCTCTCAAGAAAAGCCTATAAATGTTAGTGGGCACTTAACTAGCATCCTGTCTTAGTAACAGCAATCTATATTCAGGGTTATGCAGTGTTTCATTAGCATACATAAGCATGTATCTATGTGTATCTGAAGGGTTAGTTTATGTGTGGGAGTGGAAGGAGATGTGGTGCATTCGTATGCATATTTTCAGAGTATCAAGCTGCAAAACATTTTATTTCTAATATGAGACCCACTAAAGCAGGCAAAAATACGTTACTAAACCTGTGCAAACAAATTCATATTTAACTTATAGATGAGCCAGAAAACTGAAAGTATTTCAGTTCAAATAAACCAATTACAGGCACTTGCGAATTGTCAAGGGGCCATTTCAAAGTGTAGTAGGTACCTATGGAGAAGAACGGGCAAGAAACTCTACGGACACTCTTTTAGATCAACGTATAGTGACAAAAAAATGTTTACATAATTCATGTTGAAATTATTTAGGTTGTGAAAACGATGTAGAAGGACGTGCACGTTAAAAGCGTCCGTAATAAAAACGATAAAAAATATTATATATTAAGTAGGTAGTCCAGAATCCGATACCTAAAACCTATAAGATAGTTTCCATTAAACATTGCCTTGAACACTCCTGATACTGTAAGTGTATTTTCTGAAACATGCTTGGAAATTCAAGCATTATTTTGACAACCTTCCTCGAGATTTATCAAAAATGTTGTACTGGTCAAATATGTACATGCGACCAGCGGCCGGCAATGTTAATATGATAATCCATATCTGTCGTGTTTAGCGGCCGAATAAATTACTATGAAAACTCATATCCGTCGTGTAATTTAAAAATGGAATGAACTTTTTACTTTGACCCCATGGCCACCAAGGAGATAACTTACCAAAGATTTTATTTAAATCTCGAACTGGCTTAGCAAATAGAGCTGTTTAAAGTGATAAAGAAACAAAAATGAACATATTGGCGCGAGAAAAGTTATCGTTGTTTGTCATATATTAATTTAATTAGTTTGAATTTTCGTGCATTACTTGAGAAAAGTACTATACAAGCCTTGGCCGCAACCAGGCATTGATGGACTTACGTATGTGTGCCTCGGCTTCGTCTCGGCCCACATTTTCACGTTCGTCCATCAACGCCTCTGTTGTCGGCCGCTGCAGTAACGTACATGTTTTTGCTTATTTCGCTCGAGAACACTAAAATTTCACCTAAGTAGGACAATGCACCAGCCCTACACGGCCATACTTCACGGTTAACGTGTAACCGACAGCATGTGGCCAATTACCTCTCCAACCAACCGTCTGATTGAAATTATGGAATGCTTGATTGATAAGCTGATGAGGTATCAATTGCTCGATTCGGTTAACTACAAGTTGGTAATACTGCTATGACGGTACGTACGTATGTGTACAAGATTATTGTAATTGATTTAATTGCGGTTAGGAATATCTTGAGATGTTCTGCGTCTTAAGAGACTTACAAGACCTAAAGCGCGGTGACTGTCGGATTGCATAGAAAAGAAAGGGACGCGCGATGACACAACGCTGGTAATTTATTGCAAAATATGAAGCAATTATGGATTTACAAAAAATATATTCATTGGACAAAAAAATTAAAACACTATTACGTTAGTATGTTACTTGTAGAATAATCTGACAAAAAATCCGAATGTTTGCATGTATATTAGTATAGCTTTTAATAGATAAAAAAAAAAAGAGGTTTCTTCGTGATTTTTTTCTATCATATCAAGTTAATTGTATTATGTTTTCAACACACTATCTAACTAACATATATCCAGAAGAATATCTTAATTTTTTCTGATTTTGGTTACTGCAGTGGATCATATATTTTTAGGCATTATAAATTTGCGTTTAGGTCATGTAGTCCCCTTAAAACTGATTATGTTCTGAATTATTTGCGTCCCATATTTCAGCGTCTCTGCCTTTCTCTTAGCAGATTTTTCCATGGCTGATTTATCAATCAATCTTCCTAGCCTTTTTCCAACTATGTTCGAGTTGGCTTCCAGTCTGACCGAATGCAGCAGAAAACCAGTATTTTACATGGAGCGAATGCATATAATAATATGACCTGCACAACCCAGTTACTAGGTAACACGGTACCCTTTGGTAAGACTGGTTGACGTAACGACTGTCAAAAATCTACGAATGACAGCCTGGACCAACCGTTTTTTTTTGTTTTTTTTGGGTGGTATATCATTAAATGACTTCTCCCGCTCTGGGCGGAGCGGAAGGGCGTGTCAGACTCTTACTGACTAAAACCCACCCGTGTTCCTTCAGTTGCCTATGCGCCAGGGCCACGGTAACTCTTTCGAACAACCCGTGACCCCGGCAGGCATCGGCCCTATCGGACCCCGTCAATTATACTGACATCTGTTTGAGGCGCGCGTGGAACATAACGCGCCGTCGAACCGGGCCTGGTCCTTACCGGACGGCGAGCTGCCCATTGCTCGCCGTCCGCAAGCCCGCGCCTACGGTGGCCGGGAGTCGGCTATCGACTCCCACGCCCAGGGTGTCTCCTCCTGCGGCGACTAGGGGTGTGAGGGTGCAATGATTGCCTCTCCCTCACGCGTTCCGCCTCCTCCTTCGCGAGCATTACGGCTTCGCTGAAGGAGGTGACTGCTTTCCATTCCCTCTCGCTCCGTACCATGGCCTGAACCAGGGCCGGACGCGAGAGATCGCCGCCAGGACCAAACGGCTTAACGTGCTTTTCGAGGCAAGGAGGGGTCTCGATAATATGTAATGGATGGCCACGAGCCCCTCCACAGCTGAATTATATATGTAGTTGTAAACATGTTAACTATGTTTTAGCAAGGCATACGTGAATGCCCGATGTTAACAAAGCTTAGCTCTGGGCAAGACTGGTTAGGGAAAAGTCCTCATCATTTTACTCAGTTAAATATTTATCTCTTTAGGCATGATTGTAAGTGTGAAGTTAATTATGTTTTTTTTCAGCTTACTGGCAATGTCTTACCAAAGGAATTTTATCCAACTCTTCGTCAGAATAAAAAGTCAGGCGATTGACACTGACAAATCCAACCAAAAAATTTATAAAGACACATTCCGCGGATTTTACTAAAAAGACTTCGAACCCTTAAAGCCGTCATTGGAAAACAAAAACGACACGCTGATAAAGCAAAAGGTGGCTAATGCGAAATCGATGGCAACCCAAATGGGGACGCGGGTGCCCGGGGTGCGACGGGCACGTGACGAGAGCGTGACGAGGCCGTGACGGTGACGTGACGAGTATACTTGACAGCTACTTGATGAATGCGCTAGTGCCCGTAAATATGCCGATTATGCTGTTGTGGGTGTTGGATGCGAATTAATAATTATATGGAATTGATGGGTGGTCATATGATGTGGTTAAAAATTGAATTTAAAAAAACAACTGACTTTAAAAAAAAGCACTAAAAGTGAAAAATAACTTTAATTTTGGAAGTCGGTTTCTTTTTGTATTTTTATTTTTTGCCACCGACTTCGGAAATTAAAGTTATTTTTCCATTTGTGGTGTGTGGTGTGTTTTTGTAAGTCGGTTGCGTTTTTATATATAAAAAAAAAAAACACTTTTTAACGAGAGCTGAGATTTTATACGAGCAATCTATGGGTCAACTACACCAAGAGATCGCTGGATGCCCTGCGCGTACAATATAATAATGCATTCAGGATGTTGTTGCGACTACCCCGTTTTTGCACCGCTTCGTAAATGTTTGCTGAGACCCACACAGATGGCTTTCAAGCTATAATTCGTAAAAAAACCGCGTCGCTGCTGAGCAGAGTGCGAGGTACTCGCAACTATATCCTGAGAGCTGTGGCGGAGAGCTATACTCCAAATATTCGGCATTTTATCCGGAGGTTGCTCAGGTAGGGAAACATGTTTTCTTGCCTGGTCATCCTCTGCGTGGAGTGTGCATTATTGTATTGTATTTTATTTTATTTTATACCTACCTATATCTACTACTAACACTAGAATATAAGTTGTTTTTGTAATACTAACATAATATGGATCTCTGTTGTCTGTAATAAATGAATTTTAATTAATTTAATTTACCCCACACAAATTCGTGTACCATTACTTGCTATGTAAATGACAGTGATAGGATGTTATAATAACATCATCAGTAAACACTAAGTGGAAAAAAAATACGTATAATTAAGGCTAACTTCAAAGCTACACAGGCAAAGGTAATACCATTTATATGGGAGAGACACATAGACCTGAGACATACTCTAACCATTAAAAAAAAAAAAAAAAACGATCCACAATTGCCGGAGCTATCACGTAACAAACATACAAAACGAAGCTCGGTCGGTTTTAAGTCGGTTAAATATAGGGTGTATTGTTGTTTCTTGAATAAGATCTACATGACAAGTAAAAAAAGATATATATAACGTCACAATGTTTGTGTTTGGAAGAATTGTGATAGTAGAATTTGTAAATACATAATATGTAATACAAAAAAGTAACATAAGTGTTCACTTCCGCTTTCCTTTTTGATTTTGTGTTAGTTGGTGATTAAGAGTTTGTGAGTAAAAATCCTACAACAGACTCACGTTTGGGCATCGGGTAGCAGGAATTTTGGAACTAATGTGGAAGCTTAGTTCACACGTCGCCGTAACGAAAAAGCGTACACTTAGGCTATTAGCTACACATTAGGATTCTATGTGTTTTCAGTACTATTTTGCACACAAGCTTATATTGTAGCGGTATCAACATCGCCACATGCGAGCTACACGTCATACTGACGTCACGCAAATCCTGCATCGCGCAAGCAGAGTTTACCGCGCGACTAGCATATATACAACTTCCCGACATCAACCGTCGGGCAGTTGCCCACCAGACGCGACCCACCTTTATAAAACAAGCATAATGAACTTAATATTCTTACCGAACATAAGGAACCCTTCCAAAACTGAACCATGAGCCCCAAAAATCCACAGCTGTCAGCGTAACAAACGTTGCGTAACTGCAAATCAATAGGCGCGTGACAAATGACGCAGCCGCCATTTGTGACGTGACGCGCGTGGGACGCTCGCGTGACGGATACGACACGAGATTACACAGAATAGATTTGTATTATGTTGCGATGTTGTTGTTATAGATAGTGTTACTTGCCTATGGATTATGCTTGTATTAGAGGAAAAATCTTATAATAACATGTTTTAAATCGCTTATCAGTTTAGCAAGTCTGGCAATCATGTATAGATATAGAAACCAATCAGGTCTACACGCTTGATATAAATAAAAAAAAAGACAAAATTGAACATTAACATATAATAATCTGGAATTTCTCGGTAGCAGCCCGGAGTCTGGATTTGTGCCCGGTTGATGGCAATAGGCTCGCCCCCTATTACATTGGACTTAAACATAACTGGCGAAATGTGGGTGTGCTATAGGTACACCTCTGCCTAACCCTTCGGGGAATACAGGCGTGATGTTATGTTATGTGTTCATATAATAATATATCAATTGTGATGCAGCTCGATTTAAGAGCTTAGTTGAATAGGTATGGTATTGTAAAAAGATTAGCTAGTTAACAAGGTTTGTAGCAAAACTGACTGCTGAGCCAGGCGCACTAGAAGCTGGTAATGGTGTACCAATTTCATCAGGTAACAACCAACAACAACAATAACCAATCGAGATCCAAACTTTAAAACAACGCATCATTACCTGCTTAGCTTTTTCGGCTTCCAGTATAACCGGGTGCAGCTGAATATCAGTATTTTACATGGAGCGACTACCTATCTGACCTTCAGATCCCAGCTACTGGGTAATACGATACCCCTTAGAAGGAATCGTTGTCAGACTTTCGGGTTTCATACGACCCGTAACGACTGTCAAAGATCCTCGAATGACAGCCGGGACCACGTGCTTTCCGAGGCTCGTTCTTTAAAACAATGCAGGACATACACAAAATATGGGGGCAATAAAGTTGACACGCCGACTACACACAGGTCCCGTGCTCAGGCGTGAAATAGACAGAAACACTTCCTGTAGCCAGGGAGCCAGGGAGCTAGGGTCATGCTGACATGCGTCATTGTGTCATGTTTGTGAACGGGTGCCGTCAGTAGGGACTGGTAGCTGCCACGGCTTATTTTAATTTAATTTAATATTTGAATTGTTTTGGTCTTTTTATTACGGAGGCTTTTAACTTTCTGCATCTTTCTCACATGCATAATTTCAACATGAATGATGTAACCAATATTTTGTAACCATATTTTGATTTGAAAGGGTGTCCGTAGAGTTTCTTGCCCGTTCTTCTCCATAGTTACCTACTACGCTTTGGAATGGACAACTAGCTTCATCTTTCTGACTGACCGACCCCTTGACAATTCAAAAGTGCCGGTAATTGTTTTATTTGAAATAAATGCTTTGAGTTTGAGTTTGATATTGAGCTGTATTGTCTTGGTCTTGTTAGTCAAATTTGTGGCTGCGACGTCATTTCTAGCATATGTTGGGCCTTTAGGTACAAAGCTTTGGTTTCACAACACAATAACGGCAGTCAATGTCAAATACTGGACAAAATGTCAGATTTTCAGGACGGTTGTTATTATTTATGACTGTACCACTTTCCTAGGAAGTCCAAGTTTAAGGATTTTGAAGGGTTTTTGACGGCCTAGAGTGTCGATGGAACGACAGTTGTGTTGATTATTTATTTCGATGTACCAAAATCTGGTATTTGGCGATGTGTGGAACTGGGAATGTGTATAGTTTTATTGCATAATTCCGCTCTCACATTTTGATTAAAATTATTGTATCTGTAATTTTTTATTATTACCTATCTCCCTTATTTCATTATTTTTATATGATCATACAAATTATATTTTTAAATATTAGAATAAAAAATCAAAAATAGTAGCCCACCGGTATTGGGAACAGGGTTTATTATTTTAATTTTTTGAAGTAGTAGGAATCTGAATATTAAATCAGTGTAGATTAAACAGTGCAATCGTTATCTAGTTTTACAAAACTCTTGTAAATGGTCAAAGTTTTATGTTTACAATCTTATGGTTTTATTAATTTTCAATCAAAGCAAGCATGTCCAAAATACCTAAAAAAACACAGAGAACGTTGTTTTCGGAGGCCTACTCGTTGGTTTCCAGTGGGCGAACAAAGCGGCTTTCCATATCAACTCCACAAGTCTTGTATAAGAGATGGTTATAACTCAAACTTTTTGATATGCTTCCTGACTCTGGTACTAGTTCCGTTTGTGGATGTAGGTTACGATGGTAAGGATTTGTTGATGCACTGTAAAAATAATTCAATTCAATTTAATTTATTCACAAATTATATGCATTGTTTGAAAAAATAAATAATATATATATATATATATATAATATATATATATAATAAATAATAATAATAAATAAAATATTGAAAAAATAATAAAATAAAATAAACATTCATAATACAAGGAACACATTTAAAAATTAACAACATAACACACATCATGATCAAAATTAACGTCATAGATATAAAAAAAATACAATTCCATTATTCAATTTCAAGTCATTAAAATTAAGAATAGAAGTCATTTATAAATTATAACCAAATTAAATATGTAGTGCAATGTCAACGCAAATAAATATCTTTAAGATACATAAAACAATAATTTCAGTCGGCTCTAGTAACATACCTACATAAGGTGACGAGAAAAACGCATGCTCATAATATTAAATGTCATCAACGGATTAGAGACACTTCTTGTCAACAGGAATGCTTGAAGCTTTGTTTTAAATGTAGATGTATAAATTAAGCTTTTTAATTGTAATGATAGCTTATTGAATTATTGCACTGCTTGGTATTGTGAACTGTGCTTTACGTAGTTGAAATGAAGACGTTTGTCCAACGCAGCCGTCACCGGGACGTCACCAAGAACGAGATGACGGTGCCGAAGTAGCGATACATATATTTACTATGGCCGCATGTCCACCGCACATCCGTCACCCAAGCGCCGAAGTTTCGAGTAGTTCAGCGCGACCGCTATAACTCGGCCCGAGATTGTGACAGGCCGATGTGCCGGCAATACAAGACACATTTGATCTTGACCACACACTGCCGCCGTACCGGCACCGTTCACCCGGTTTTGCCTATTATAACATACTGAAGCGCCGAGTTCGGTCGCGGTGGATAAACGATTGGCGTCACCGGGACGTCACGTTCGATTCAAATTACCTCATCACTCGTTGACGTCTCGGCGACGGCTGCGGTGGACAAACGCCCTAACGCAGATTGGGGCGGGCCGTGCCGCAACGCAACACATTCCAAATATCCTAGTTCTTTACTTTAGTATATTTTCTATGAACCCATGCAAAGGCCGCACCGCACTTCTTTGTATGAAAATGCGTTGCGCTGCGGCCTGTTGCGGTTGTAATATGCACTTGGCTTTAAGCATCGCCATTCAAAATCCTTTCAAAATATTACACGGTTTAACTGCCTAATTGGTATACAATAAAGGATAATCTATCAACTCGATACTTGGCTCAATTTGCGACTCTCAATAGTCCGTTGTCAACAGCGCTTATATCGAAGTCCCTGCTAAATCAGCGGAATTTGGTCAGCTGCCCTATTTAAAGGTGAGCCGTGAAACAGGTTGATAACTAGTTGACCTAATATGTTTACTTATACAACAATGTTTGAGCTACGTATTGAAAATAAGGTTTAATGCATGAACGGTGGAGGATCAAACTGGTGTATTCCATCAATTAAACGGTTTAGGTAATTGGTTCATGAAACTCGTAAAGTACCCAAAAAACAGCGATTTTCGCTGTTTCTTCAACTTTTAATAGCCTTTTCTTTTTTTTTGGTAACCCGTTGGAAATCCTCATGGATGTTCTCCGCCCTGGGGCGGGCGGATTTCTACTGATTTAAACCACCACGTGTTCCCTCGCATACTTGCACTGGGGCTACGGGGGCACATAAACACTCTTTAACGCAGTCCCCGACTGGTGGTTCCCGCATGCCTCTGCGGGCTCCGTCTGGTCAAGCGGGGATCCAGACCGACGATCTCCTACGAGGCAGCTTGCGCACTGGTGCAAGTCGCCTCATAGTATATCGTGCGATACCCTCTGATGACTCTAACGGCCATCGCCTTCTGTGGTACTCGCAACACTACGATACTGCGGGCCGTCAGGTCAGCTGTCCACACCGGGGCCCGTACAGAGCAATGGATCGCACGATCCCCACGTACAACCACCTGCAGGCGGTGCTCGGGCCCGCCAAATTGGGAAGCAGAGTTGACAGCGCGCCCGCTATGCCCAACAACTTGGTTGCCAGCCGCCAACTTTTAACTCTGAACTGACCTCACCAACCCTTTCCAACCTCTACATGGACGCGCTGATCGTCGTGCTCAGCAGTCGGCATGTCAGCTGCCACGTTGATGGTGTCTGCGTCAACAAACCGTCGCTGAACCGTCTACAGCTAATAAATTAGCTAGAGTTGCCTCTGCTCTAGAACGTCCCAGCTACCATGTTGGCTTTAGTCGATTGTTGCGTTTTAGATCGGTTTTGTACCGTGGGCACACTGTATAGATGCCAAAAAATTACACCAGGTGGCTCCTTATTAATTTCCGCGTACAATAGTATGCTATAATCTGTGTCGACCATAAACATTTTTTGCAAAAAAAATGTTGAATGTCAGCGCTCCGTCAATTTGTTCAAAAAATTTTACGAACGATGCGCGCTCCCTAGATATTATGTGTTGGTGACTTAATTAATAACCCAATGTATTAGTGTTATATACCGTAAAAATCCTCATTACTCAAGGTTTTAGAATATCTATATGTGTCATAGGTTTTGAATCAGTTTTATTGTGTTAAACTCGTTATGAAAAATTGAGGCCGTAGCGACACGCTACGCGCCGGCATTTTCGTATTAAATTACTTATTTTTTACTAAATAATCTATTAAGTAATGCTTGTAATATGGACATAAGTTAATTATTAGTATTTAAAAACGCTCAGAAAGTTTTAATACTATGAAGATAGTTCAAGATCACCAGTAATCTAATTTCGTTCCGCAAGACATTTTGTTAGGCAACCATAGTCGCCGTAGACGGTTTCGATAGGCGGCGATAAGGCTTCGGCCAAATGTTAAATGCACACACGCTTCGTTTTATTTCCAATTCTTTTGGTATGCAGGTACTGAATTGTTGTAAAATATATATAATTATTACATACAAATGAATACCTATCATTTCAAATATAAACACACAATAATCATCTAAAATAAATTAAATCCTATTCGTAAATCACAGGTGGGAGGACCCTTATGTCGGCCCTCTGGACCTCGCAGGAGGCATCAAATTGTTGCGGGAATGGGGTGTTTGTTTTGGTGTATTGTGCTACTCTGAGCAAACCAATTATGGATATATGGGTATCAAAAAAAAGCTTAGATAGTCTAGTTTAATAATAAATAGGTTTTATTGACGCAAACTACAAATTAATGTACAAAAATTCAGTAAGAACAAATATTTTACGGAAATTCAACACATATTCTTATTTTAACATTTTTTTATAGTTCTTTCGACTATGAAGTCGTAATGTAGTTTTAACACCTGTTGAATCTGTATGGTTTCAGCTACACACACGATTTTTTATTAAGGTATAAGTTCGGTAGTTTTCAAGTTATTATACTTTATGTTAGAAATGACCGGTGCGCACGCGCGGTCTTAGGCTGCTATAGTCGCCTGGACGTTTGACACGCCGATATGCGCGAAACGTGGGCGTTTGAGCGGCGTTTTATGCTGGCGACGTGGTGCTGCTAAGCGCGTCGATCTGTGGCCTGAGAAAGCTGGTACAGGTCTGTGACCATGTACTGTGGCATGAGCTCAAATATAATTTTGGCAAGATTAAACGCATGGTCTTTGCAGCCAGCGGTGCAAAATGCCTGGAATATGTACCAGCAGTCTTTCTCAATGTTGTTTCCCTAGATAAAGTCGACCATTATAGATATTTAGGGCATTTAGTCACGGCTGACCTCAAAGATCTTGCTGACATCGAACGGGAGTGGAGGGCCTTGTCGAAAAGAGCGAATATGCTGGCTTGCAGGTTTACACGTTGCTCCGATCAAGTTACCTTTTCAAGGCATATTGCATCTCACTGTACACGTGCTGCCTGCAGGCTCGCTACACACAAGCGTCCTACAGCGCACTCTACGTCCAGTATAACAACGCGTTCAGGGCAGTGTTGGGGCTGCCCCGCTTTTGCACGGCCTCGGGCATGCTTGCAGAAGTGCGCACCAACTGTTCACGCCACCATGCGCAAGCGTTGCGCGTCCTTAGTGCGCAGGGTACAGACCAGCTCCAAGCTCCAATACTGTCCTGGTAACATCGCTGAGCAATTTGACTGCCCCTACATATGACAATGCTGTAACAGTCATGTATAGCCAGGGCCAAATTTTGTTTGTATTGTATTGTTTTCATAAGCAATTTTTTTTTAAATTCTGTGACCCTTATAATTCGACATTTTATTTTAATTTCAATTCCGCGACCTTTATAATGTGTACCGACTCGTTCTTTTATTTTAATTGCATAGATAATTTATTCTAGATTTATTCTATTGCAGTATTGTAAAAGTTTATTATATTTTATGTATTAAGGGTTCTTCCTGTTTTTTTTTTTATAGCGGCAGATTACAGTAAAGCATTTGTTGCAGTTGCCATCAGATTTACCGCAGCCGTTCGTAAAAGAAAAACTGTGAATGTCATAAAAGGCTACTTAGAGATTTCCCCACGGGGGTGCGCTGTAGCGTTTTTCTATTTACCTATCTGAAAATTACTTGTAACTCAGACCACTAAACTGTCGGTCAAATGTTGTTCTGATCATAGCAATTTTTCCTCTCCCCGTTCATTAGCCATGATTGTGATTTCATTTTCAAAAGTGCAAGATTATTACTATGCTCTGTTCCAAAGGTATCCGGTTACATTCTTACGCAATCACTCACTACAGGGAATTAGTAACACATTCCTCTGAATTAAGGACGTTTCTACTATAAGTCTCACCACTCAAAAATTTACTTCCAACATTTTATTACATTGTTTTTTAGTACGCACGGCGACATATGCTAGACATTTCCAGTATAAGCTGACTTCTGATTGTAAGAAATGCTTACCTATATAATTCGAGGTCAGTTAATACTGGAAATTTACCTATAGATAATGATATAACGTCGTGTACCAAGTGAAGATAATAAAAGCGTGTTAAAAATAATCCTTACTAATACTACTTACTTATATATTTATATATTTATTATATTATTAATATTATAAATGCGAAAGTAACTCTGTCTGTCTGTCTGTCACGCTTTCACGCAAAAACTTCTGAACCGATTTAAAGGAAATTTGGTACACAGATAGTCTAGAGACTGTGAAAGGACATAAAGTCAAAGTCAAATCATTTATTTCAAATAGGCACATAAAAGGCACTTTTAAACGTCAAAATTTACAAAAAATATGAATTGATTCTAGTTGATACTTCCAATAGGTAGTTTCGTATGGAGAAGAATGGGCAAGAAACTCCACCGTTACTCGTTTAAAAATGTTGTACAATATTATGTATATGTCGTGGAAAACGATATCGTTTAATCAAATAGTTGCTCATTTGATTATTGTAGTACCAAGGAAGTGGTAAACACCGTGACGTCAGTTGTTATTGTAACGGCGGCACGTGGACAGAGTCGTGTTGGAGAGTGGGGTTGATGCGGAGCTCACTTTTGGATTCGGACACCAACTGGGTCACTCGTCTAAAACGAAACTGTCGGTTTACCCAGTGAATCGTGTGGATTGTAAAATAATTAAACGTAATTATTAAAGAGATATTGTTATTCAACTATTGAATTTTAGAGTTATTAGTCTCTATTACCTACGCAATGAACCCTGTACCACCTAATCAAGATGATGACGACGCTATCGCTCAGCCATCGCTGGCCCCGTCATGTACATTAATTATATGTGAAGAGATGCACCTAGAATAAAATTATTATACCACAATAGGTAAAAATAATTAAATATAACTTAATTAGGCTACTACTTACTTACATAGGCTACTTTTTAATGTGAAAAAAATGGTTATAAGGGGTTGAAAGGGTGGGTTGAAAAGTTGTATGGAAGTATCGTCATTTTTGGAGCTGGAAGCTTGAAACTTACTTTTTAGGCTGTTGATTCGATATAAATAAATAAAACATTCAAAGTTTGTAAAAGTTTTACCTCAAGGGTGTAAAATAACAATAGGGGATAGGGGATGATTTGTATGGACATATATAAGGTTTATGTGAATGTTATAAAAGTTTGCGACAAGAGACAAAATATTAGAGCTATTCTGATATAACATTTACGGAGTCATTACAAAATGTGAAACAATTAGCCTAAATAAGTAAAAATGCTACCCAAAGACACTATTCCACGCGGATGAAGTCACGGGCACAGCTAGTATATAATAAATTGTAATTTAAAAATCATCGACGAAAATTGAGGTTATAAAATTAACTTTAATTGTCAAATGAAAACATCTTAATGGCGATTTAAAACTAGAATGTATACAAATATTGAAATCGAAGCACTCAATTTGTAAGTGACACTACAAATTGTCATCAACACTGTCACAGATACGTTTTCTGATCCATTTGTTTACGTTTTTATCAGACGCTTTTGGAACAGGCTATATATACTTACATCGGGTAGCTCAAAAATTGAATACCGACTTTACAGAGTCGGCGACTGATTAAAATCTTTGACTGTGTGAGGCTTTATGTAACATCAGAACGCTCCGTTGTTTAGTTACACAACTCAAATCTGTGTTGAATCTAAAATCGATACGGATTTGGATTCGGAAAAACTTGCTTTGATGAACGCCTCGAAAAATATTTGAAAAATCGAAGCTTTCGACCATGACTAAAGTTTTAGCTACGGAAATATCTTAGTGTTATAAAATGTATTGTGGATATCATTTGCAGAAGACAGAACTGAAAAGTCTATTTATTTCTAAGTTGGCTTATGACTTGACTACTTGAACAGACTTATGGGCTCATTATTAATAGCGATAAAACAAATGATTGTAATCTAAGCGAAAAGCTGTTAGTTATGAAGTTTTTATCTGCTTTACCACCTGCACTTCATTGACATTTCGACTTTCTGTAATGAATCCTTAAGGGAAATTGTATCTTATGTAAAGAACGTCAAGGTTCAGTTTTGCATTCCAGAACTTTTACGAAAAACTTTCACACAAGCAAGCATGCGATTATAATAGTACAACATTGTACAACATCCTGTCACACGGTGTTCAAAAATTATGGTAAGGATCATTACCATAACACCCCCACTTTATTACAAGTCCTTATTACTAAATTTCACAAAACTACATTCAAACCACGAGTCCGTGTTTATAAGTTCACTTTTTGAACTGTCATATTGTATTGTTTTTCGGTCGTATATTATGCAGAAGTGTTCCTGTGAACGGTGTGGTGTTTTTGCATAGTTTCACAAAATAGATAAGTGCAGAAGGTCTGCTCCATACAACGAGCGTGAACAGGCGCACGCATACATAGACGTGTACGTACGGCGCGGGCGGTGGGCGATTTCAAACGAATGTCAGTCGCGAGTGCGCTCGTACTCGCTGTACCTACATGAAGCGTGTCTATGTGTGCGTGCGTTTTCACTCGTTGTATGAAGGCTTCTGTATATATCTGTTCTGTGACAGTGTGCAGGACGCCTCTTTTATCATAATGTTGTTGGGAAAAAATCGTGGAAATATTTTGTTGGAGTTAAGAGTTGGTGGCGTGTGGCGCAGTTTATTTTAATGTGCAGTTTTGTTTTTGACTTCGTAATGATATGGTGTAGTTACGTGAGTCGCGATGTGCAGGAGTTGTGTGGTTTGTAGTAAATATGTGGGTATGTTAGACGACAGTTGTGGGAATGAGAAGCCTTTATGAAAAGAAAAATTATTTTATGATCTTCTTTTGTTTGTGTTAGTCATCGGTTTTATTGCAAAGGAAATTACTGGCCAGCACATTGATTTGTCAATGAGTATGAATGACTCATTGTAAATGTTAAGATTATGAGTCAACAGATTTTGATTATATACACTTCAAAAGTGTCTGGGATCAATCACCTTTTTGCTAGTTACTCAAAATCTGTTTTTTTTATTATATTTTTGTAACTCGTATGAATACTTCGTAGTTATTTTCGTCAGTCAAAAGATGAAAATCTTCTGTCAAGTCGTATTCCTCTATAATCCTGCAACGGGTTTGAGGCCAATTAAGTTTAATTTCTGCCATACTTCGAGTGGAATCAATACAAAAGACGTTATTATGAAGAGAAGACGTCAATTGAGCCGAGAAGAAATGATCAGAGCCGTGGGAATTTCGGAAGCTGGTTCTCAGCATCTGCTGGGGCAGTCGCTCTGGGCACTACGCAGATTGTTATAAATCGACTTTGGACACGTTACCACATCACTGACAGCGTGGCAGAGCGACATGGATGATAAGCTCGCATCACCGCACCTAGTCAAGCTCGTTACATACAAATTACTGCTCGACGAAATCGTACATTGACCGCGATGATGTTGGTTACGAGGCTTCATATCTTTTCAGGGATGTTAATAAGCGATCAAACCATAAGAAATCGCTTGCATAAAGTCAATCTCCGTTCTCGAAGGCCACTACGTGTACATATGTATTGAGCCCCGCAATCACAGAGCTCGTTTACAATGGGCTCGTGAACACAGAAATTGGGCGGAAGAAGAGTGGCGTTATGTGTGTTTTTCTGACGAATCTCGCTTTGGTACGAGGCCAGATACTAGACGTAGGTATACGGTATTGGAGGCCCCTGGACGCCAAGAACGTTTAAAATCGTGCCAGGAAGTCCATGCATACCGTGGTGGAACAATCATGATATGGGTGGGTATTTGTATCGGCGGAAGAACTGAAATGATTTGGAGGCAATCTCAATGCACCGATTTACACTGAAACGATTGTATCAGATGTGGTCATTCGTTTATGTACCCAATTTGGTGCTTCATTTCTACTTATGGATGATAATGCACGTCCACACACTGCCAGAGTGGTTGGAAACACACTTGCCGCAGCTAATATCAACGTCCTACCATGGCCAGCTCAATCGCCAGACTTGAATCCCATTGAGCAAGCATGGGATATGCTTCAAAGAAGAGCTCTGCCAAATATGGATGCCGTACACACACCAGAGAATCTTTTTCGCCTGTTACAACGGACGTGGGCGGGCATTCCGCAACGTGATTTGGATGAACTCATATTGAGTATTTCGAATCGCTGCGATTGTGTTATACGCATTAACGTTAGAAATACAGACTACTCATTGTTTATTTTACGCAATAAAAACCTTTAAAGACTTTTATTTTTATCTTGTTGTCACATTTTATTGTCAGGATTAACTAAGGTGGAAAATCTAGCATAAGCAAAAATCGCGAAAAGTTTTTATTAATGCAAAAGCAGAGAGTACTTCGTCGATCTACACATATGAAAACATTTTATTTAATTGATCTAGTTTGACATTTCTATTTAATTTCAATAGGACAATAAAATATTTTTTCAATATACCTTGAACTACCTACTGAAACTTAGTTCTTCTTGAAGTATTTAGAAAGGACTGCACAAAATGTTAATAGGAAAAATGCTTTCGATAAAATTATCCACATTTACACAACTTTTTATTTATTTATTTTTCAAGTGGTTATTAAACACTATGATTTCCTATGATTTTCTAGAAACTATATACTAAATAGGTATCTACTGCAATCTACCTACCCTCGATCTTACAAATCCCAATAATTACGTATCCTCCAAACATTACATACAAAGATCTCTCAACTAAGCCGATTAATAACCTAATTAATACCTTAATCTCCTTGATTAATACTTAACCAGTTAGCTGGTAATTATCTAATGAAGGTAGCTCATCAAGCAGTGTCTTTGATAAGCCGAGACTAAGCTTATAAACTGGAAATTAAACTATACTGTTTGATCATTGACTTGTCACTTACAGGGTGTCTCAAACGTATTGGTATAAAGGCAAATAGGGTAAAGTGGAGGTGAGCTACCTATGATTAAAATTCTTAAAGTTGGGATACTCTCAATAATGTTTTTTTAAATCAGCGCTTATAAAGCTTCGCTAAAGTTTATAAAAAGCTAGTAAAGACAAATAAAAAAAAATGCGGGGCAGTCTTTGGGGGCAGCCGATAGAAGTGAAAACTAAGTAACTTGTGAATTGTGTCGTCGAAGCGTGAGGTGACGATGACGCGAGTTTCACGCTTTTTGTTCGCCCAAAAAGTTCACATATATACACAGTATACATATAGCTCACGGAAAGCATTCGGTGACGATGACGCGAGTTCCATGACTTTTGTTCACCCAAAAAGTGCTTAACGCGCCTAAAGGAGTTTTCACTTTAAAATAATCAGATGCGTTGCCGAGAAACACTGAACGTAAATGAGTACATGATCTTGTATCTAAACTATAAAGCCAACTTCGAGTCAGATTTGAACTCAATTTGAAAATGATTAAATTAGCGAAGTTTTCTAAACTGTTCAGAATATCCCAACTTATTTTTTTTAAATGATAGGTGGCCACCTCCGCTTTACCACATTTGCCTTTATACCACTACGTTTGAGACATCCTGTATAAGCTAAAATTAGGAGGCTGAGAGTGTCAGGTTGATTGTAAACTAACTTAGGTATTGCATTAGGTACCGGATGTAGAAGTCAACATTTTAATTATTTTCCGGCACTAAAATGGACCTAACTTAAGTTATTATTGATGAATCGTATCTCATATTATAATTATCAGGTGCGTCGACAGAGGCACCGACTCATAAAACTATTTTTTTCTAAGGATTTTTTTCAGTTCTATTTCCAATAATCTAATATTGATATCTAGCAGTATTTTATCAAATTATGCTGTCCCAAAACTATGCAAAACATTTCGTTTTGCTCCCTATATCCTTCGCAGTTATAACGCCAGGATTTCCTAGTACTGATTCAATGACGCGGTCCATCTTCAGACAAATATTGCAATCTCATATCCAAGCATTTGAAAATTAAATATATAAGAAACAGAAATGGACATACTCGTAATCTTCCTTCAAAATCAAATCTCCATTATCCTTGCTCCACAAAAAATAATAAAGATCGCCATTTAAAAATCCCGTTAAGAAAAGCAAGTCGGCTATAATACGTAATGAGGCCGTGTTACTCGTTTAGCGGGAGTAGTTTCTTTTAACGGTAATACCGTAACTGTTATAGCCTTACCGGTAAGCAACTGTATGAAGTTCAGGACTAATATGGCACTCTGCTGCGGATGGTAATGGTAAAACAATAGCCATTTAATTTTTTAGGTTAAAAGGCTTTAGTTTTATGAAATTTTGAGATAGTCCGATGTCACAACGTTATGGTCTGTGGACGACTTTGAGACATTTTTATACCTGAAACCTGCAGGTATGCTTTTAAAAGGTTTTAAAGTGTTCTGTTATTAACATGAAATGTCGACATGACAGGCTATAGCTATCTACAATCCTACATAGTAAGGATGTTATTTAGGGCAGCATGCATAATTAAGTTAGGAATGACCAACATCAAAGTTGTCCACAACTGAACGTAGGACTAAGTATTGGCAAAACGAAAGCTCTTGCATTTATCGCATCTAGCGGATATTTTGATTACCTTTTGAAAGTAACCTTTCTCGAAAAATACAGAAATTAAAATTAACCCAAAACTACCATTTTTATCAAAATCTAAAAGCCGCTATAATCGTTAGAGTAATACTTTAAAAACCAAGTCCTTTTCGTCGGTTAGTTCGAGAGCATTTAACTACTCATTAATTAGTTTTGTCTTAATTTAATTTACTTTAAGTGCAAGTTGAACGTTTAAACCGAGAATTTGTCCACTTATAACAAGGTTTTTAAAAGGACTTGCTTCTTTTTATGCAAATCTAGATTACTTGATGAAAGAAAACTAAAGTGGTTCTAGTGGCGAAGATAAAGTACAAGCGATAAAAGATATCGTAGAATTAAAGTGAGTTCCAAATTATGAAAAATAAAATTTGATTGAAAAAGTTGGTCCTAATTTGTTATCTTCTTCAGATAGTATCTTAGAAGGCCACTAGATAAAGACCAAATTTTGAAATGTATAATTACTAGATCTTCATCGTGAAAACATGGTTATGCTAAATTAAGTACTCAATTTTTATCTCGTTTATAATCTAAGATTACTGGTAAACATTTATGCAGGTTCCACAAACATAAACTTATCAGTGTCCATCGCATTAAAAATAAAATAAGCAGCAACATCCAATAAAAATCGCGCCTCGAAGGACCAATTTTTCATTCATTCCGGTTCCATACAACCGATCTTCACAAACAAAGGAAAAATATAACTCATAACGATACCTATCTACATTGTATTGCACATAAATTCTCCGCAAGTGCAAAATCGATGAATTTCATACAACTTTAGTACTGAGAGTTAATGACGTGTAAACTTCGCAAACTGACATTAATATTGGACGCTCACATTTGAAAGTACCTATGTTGTAGTATATAGGTGTAAAACGATTAGTGCTATGTTCTATTTATGTGTTTTGAGGTATTCATTTGTGTTCCGAATTATGCTGAATACCATTAGTGGTTACAATTTTAGTTAAAATTTTGGTCTTTTTTAATGACCTTGTCACGTCATGGTAAGTGAAATCGTGTTGGGTATTTCACACGATGGGAATTTATTGAATACTAGCTTTTGCCTGCGGCTTCGCTCGAATGGAGGTCAGAAATTATCCCACGGGAACGTACTACCGTGAAAAAAAGTAACCTATGTCCTAATTCAAGTCAAGGTCTGTCTTGTGTGCCAAATTACATCGAAATCGAATTTATTAAGGTGTGAAAAGTAAATAGACAGAAAGAAAGACAGTTACATTCAAATTTATAATCTAATGTCACAGTGTTTGTTATCGAACTCCTCCGAAACGGCTTGACCGATTTTTATGATTTTTTTTGTGTATATTTGGTAGGTCTGAGAATAGGTCGTAAACTAAATATCATACCGCTGCGGGTGAAACCGCGGGGCGCAGATAGTATTATATAAATTAGTATGGATTGTAGAGACTAAAACGCTTCCAACGCGGTTAATATACAGGATGGCATCCCGGGATAGAGACGCGCAAACTGTTTCCATAGATAGACCGTACATGATCCTAAAGCCCCCAGCGTTGAAATTTGTCGACGGTTATTTAAAATTGGTTTTATATTTTCGTTTTTGGCCACCGACTTTCGAAATGTAAGTTATTTTTTCATGTTTTTTACTGTGTTTTTTGGAAAACGGTTGTTTTTTTGTTGTTTTCATTTTTCACTTTTTAGTTGTGGTACCTACCCCACACAAATTCGTATACCACTACATGATATGTAAATAACAATGACAGGAAATTATTAAAACATCATCAATATAAACTAAGTGGAAAAAATACGCAGTATTAAGAATAACTCAAAATGACTAGTCTGAACTTTATCAAATTTATATGGAACCACATATAAAAAACAAGCTTTTAAATAAAAAAAGAATCATTCAAATCGGTTCACCTAGAAAAAAGTTCTAAAAAACAACAAAAGAAAAACAGTTCAATTAAGAACCTCCTCCTTTTTTTGAAGTCGGTTAATAATAGCTGTGCCATACATTGTGACTGCGTTGGTATTGCACTTTTCTATGAAACAGTTGTTTTTTTTATTTTTGATATCCGAAAAAAAAATTGTAGAATCATATGCTGACCCCATAGTAACAGCTTGTAAGTTGAAGTCCCTGCACCCCCATAAGTATTTTTTTTAAATTAAAATCTCTCTAATTGATCACACTATATCCAAGACGAAAGGTAGCCCATTTCCACGGAAAGTCACGGCCTTGCAAAAAATCTATATTCTCATTCATTTTAATAATTCCAACCAACACCCACATAAAATTATTCCCTCATGTCTTATTTAACCCTTATCACACCGTACCATCAAACCTTTCTATTTGAATCCCAAAACCAAGACCAACATGGGGGATACGAGGTCCATTTGCCCCATAAAAGTCAATCGATCCGTCGACGGCTACAAACGATTCTGTTTTGATCCGAGCACAGTAGGACACGGATTGAAGCCTTATCTTCTATCGCATTGACTTTGAAGGCTTTCTGACCGGCATGGACATGATAAGGGTAAGGTTTAAGATTGGAGTCTGGGGATTCATATCTTGACGCTATGTTTTGAGATTGGGAAATTAATTAAGAAAGAGTTTTAGAGAAAAGTACTTTTAGGTCGGTCGGGTCTTTTTAGCTGCTTCGAGGTTTTACTTTACAGATGAAAGTACACATTATTGATATTTGTTTTCACGTGCCATGCCATAGAGACCTTATGGTCTCCGAGAAAAAAGTAGTGAGCATGTGTTTTGTTTTATCCAGCTCTTGTGTGTAAATTATTAAAAATTACGGAGTCATTATTATCTATAGATTGCTGGAAAACTTTTAATCCACACTTCCTTACTGATTAAATGTGAAAGTAACTCTTCTGTCTGTTACATTTTCACGTCTTAATGACTGCACCTGGGTTAGGATTTACGACAATTTTAATTCCTGTAGCACGTTCCCGTGGGATAATTTCCAACCTGAATGTGGGCGAAGCTGAGGGCAAAAAAAAGATAGTGAAATAATATAAGAAAAGGATAAATAACAAGGTTTTTAATATCGATAACCCAACATAAACCCCCAATCTTTTCCTAAACACCAAACAATACAAAAGCAAACAAACAGAAATATTTACTACCCTCAATTCATCAGTCATAGGTTTACGACAATACAGTCGTACCAACTTATCTGAGGTTTAATAATAAGTGGCGTTTGCCAATGCATGGCGGGCGAGATAAGGACCGGGCTGCCCCGCCAATAAAATTGGCCAATCGTACTCGTAAAAGTTTATACACTCACGATGTTTAATCAGACAGTATACACGTATAGATGTTGAGACGTTTTCATATTGGTCTTTTGTTATTATACTTTGATGGTATTTTACTTTAAAACATACGTTTTTTTCATAGGTATAAATAGAAATACTATAAGGCGTATTTATTACCAAGATAACGATGGCTGCCTCGTTGGTCTAGTGGTCGCAAGCGCTACTGCTGAGCATGAGGTCCTGGGTTCGATTCCCGGGTCGGGCATAGTGTTATCGGGTTTTTCCATCTGGAATTTCTCGGTAGCAGCCCGGAGTCTGGATTTGTGCCCGGTTGATGGCAATAGGCTCGCCCCCTATTACATGGGACTTAAACATAACTGGCGAAATGTGGGTGTGCTATAGGTACACCTCTGCCTAACCCTTCGGGGAATACAGGCGTGATGTTATGTTATGTTATAACGATGCAGTTTTTGGGCAACAAGCTGAAAGCAGTTAGTAGTTAGATAGTCGAAATAAACACAAAAAATATTGAATATCGCTTGTCACTGATGTATTATAGATCACCTGGAACATTATCTCATTGACCCACAAAAGTCCAATTCAAACCCCACCTTGAACGTCTCGAATCCAACCTCATCGCATCTCTCAAATCCCATCACAGTGATTAATATATAAAGGATAAAGTTAACTGAATCGAAGAGGGCCACTCGACTCTATTCATTACGACTATGGAGTCCGCAACTAAATCCGTTCGGATATCAGGTTTGATTCCCCGTTTAAAGTCGAATAGGCCGGAAATCGATTGCTTTGGAAGCTTTACGTTCGAATTGTAGGCGAAAATCGTGAGGATACTCGTTTGCTGGATGGAGTTCGTTAGTTTTTTTTTTGTGTGAATTTTATGGGAACGTTTTTAATTATGGAGCTGGAGATTTTATTTTTATGGTTTTAACTGGAGGTATTTCGCCTCAAACTTACGCTTTTTTCCATTAGGGGCAGCCAGAAACAACAGAATGTCACCTGCTACGAAAGGCAAAAGGTAAGGTTAGGTGTAAATGTGGGAGTGGTGGAGGTAGTGTAGGTGTTAAGGTATTTGAAAATTTCTAGAAACTATCGTAGTTATGTTTTAACTACCATAGTAGTTATCCTAAACAGAGTTTTGTCACAATAGCTACGTTCTAGCAAACGAATTTGTAATAGTTTAGTTGTTCTACTGTTCTCTTTTTATATTAACTGTATTCTAATCGTTGTTAGAAACCACAGAGTAGACCCCAATTTTTAAAGCACCAAATTAATTATACGAGTAAACAATAGAAAACTCCATACACAAACAAGCTTCCATTTCCCTACACATCAAAAACAAAACAAGACCTACAAACACACACGATCCAATTCGCCGTCACATCCAGTCGCCTACATCCGCGCTCGGACTGTGCGAACGGAAATAACGCGCTTAATAGATTCGCTCCGGCTCACAACTACGCTGACAACTGTATAATCTATTTATGAGAAAAACTGTCCGACGCCACTGTTTCGACGGTATGTGAATGTGTATAAATTGTGCACAAGTATAAGAGTGTTAAGTTATTAAAGCGCGTATACATGAATGTATGTGTTGGTCCTTTTAAACGTTTTATTGCCAGGAAACTGCAGTTCTAGGGTTGCAGTTAAAAGGCATGGAACCGCAGTAGCATAGTCACCCCGTCGCCATTTTGATTTTTCTTTAAAGTTGTGGCGCACGATGAACTTATATTTAAAGGTAGCAAACAAAACATATCCCGGGATATGGTGCTCTAAAACAACAATTGTAAAGATCGCTTAATGAGATCTTTACATAATATAAAATATCTCGGCAGTGTCACACTTTGGAGCACCATATTTCGGACATTTTTTGGTTCGGTTATGTGACCCTATCCATATTATCTATATACGAGCATCATCGCGCCGCAACTTTGCAGAAATATCAAAATGGCGATGTCGCGATGGGGTAAATAATGCGACTATGCCAGTTTCCGTAGAAAAAAGCCCAAATACTTTGGGTTATGTTATAATCTAGAACTTGTTTCTTATAGAAATATAGAGCCTCACACTTACAGCAGATTATACGTATCGCGTTTTGAATGTCTAGTGTCTAAGAATTGCCAGACCACCAGTGTGTATACCTCAGATACTACTAATTTTTTCGTGTGGACTCAGACTTTACCATACCTAGGCTCGGCTACTAAATTGCAGCTCGTAAATGGAACGGCTTGACCGTAGAAGTACTACGTAAAGTAGCAACATTGTAGCAATTTCAGCAGTATTTAAAAATTAAGCGAGGGTTCCTTAACTTGCATAATTATAAAAAGTTTTACTTCGTTTTTAAGTCAAGAGTCCCTTCAGAACATTTAATTAATTTCGGTGTCAATATACTTTATTTTTTACCACTTTAATACATTCCAGCCAATTCAAATAAAATCTGCAATTTTTCGGTCGCGACTTAAGTGTTTGTAGGTCGTGGGTTCGAACCCAAGCAGGCACTTTACTTTGTGTAAATTTGTAAATTATACCACCACTGTTCTCAATACGGTGAAGGAAAACATCGTCAGGAAACCGGCTTGTCCCAGAACCAAAAATTCGAAGGCTTGTGATATCCACTGATCCCCACTAGGCCCGAGTGGTAGATTACGGCCCACTTCCTCTCACGGAGAGGAGGCCTGTGTCCCAGCAGTGGGAACATTATAGGCTATAAATGAATGGTTATGAAGCACTACCAAAAGATCATGAAATAATTACTCATAGCCTTTAATAGATCGATTTTATCTTTTTGCGATAAGATCGCCCATTGTGTCACCCTATGTAACTTTCTAGTTTTTTAACAATAATTTATAAATGATGTACTTACTTATTAAAAAGTATTATATCTATCTCTCTATTATCTTTACTTCGATATAGATTTAAATACACTATGATTTAAACAAACATACTATCAAAAGTTCTAACGGTCAATACAGCCACGAATAATACCTGCCTATTATTTATTCATTTATTTATTTATTTCCTTCAGTCTTTCTTTCCTTCTTCCATTCTGTCTTTCTTTCTTCCTTCCTTTCTTTAATTAAAATGGTTTAAATCAATTACAAAAACTAAAGACATTTTCACAAACTATTAATAGCCTAACTCTCTAATGTTAATTCAACTGCCTAACGTTAGTATTGGCACCCATTAACGTTTAAAATTATCGATGTTTCAAATATAATTTATGTGTATTAGTAACTACAGTCATTGATATTCAATGCGTTTAGTCTGATAATGCGTTTAGCAGTTCAAATGAGTAACTTTTAGTCCGTTAGTCCGATTGTTAGAGATAATTTAGTATGTTTATTTATGCTATTTATTAATTCATGACGTTATAGTTTAGAGCGGTTGTTTGTAAATAATTAAACATTGGTTAGAATCTGATTATTAAATAAGTATTATGTTAGCTATGTATTTAATTAAAATAACGCCCAGTGAAAGAGGAAACCGACATTGTTCAAATTAGACTACATTTTAATTGATATTATGTCCAGGATTGCGGTGTTACCTTTGTTTTTAAATCACAATACTATTTAACTGTGCATATTTGCTGACTATCAAATTATGTACTGCTGTTTACTGTGCTATGGGAATGACACAAAACCACAAAGTCTACGTCTTATTCTGTAAATCTGCTTTAATCCGATCCATATGAAAATATATTTAAAGGCAGCTTGAGGTATGTAGTACCTTTTAATTACCTACGTAAACAACATATCTCAAACACTACTTTCCTTGCTCATTACAACATAAAATAAAGAAATACAAAAACAACTTACAATACATCACGATGATTAATTAAACACTTGCGAAACTCCGCTGCGAAAATGTACAGATGAAAACACTTACCTGAAAAAAAGAGACTGAAATTAAAAACTCGCTCAATCATCAATCAGTTAATGGTGTGCAGCCCTGGCTGTATTATCATGATTTATATCAGCCCCGTAATGGGTTCATTTGGGTCTTTCAGTCCAGTGTTTTCCAACTAAAAACACTGTGTCACAATTCTCCCGTAATCTGCTAGTGTTGGAAGCTGAAATGCAGTCGGTGTCGTTGTGTGTGCAGCTTTGAGTTGTGTGTCGATCCTTTTTTTGTTTCATCTGTGTAATTTATGGAAGTGACACTATTCAAGTGTGGCTGTGTTTGTGTTTTTAGTGAGAGTAGCCGGGGTTACTGTACGATGCACAACTATGTGTTTTTAATTAAGTACCTATGTATGGTTTTAATTACGTATTATTTCACAGAACGAATAGCAATATCAGTTAAAGAAAAAAATTGGTAAACTCTAGCAGACTCCTCTTTTGAGTTCCTTGAAATTAGTAGAAATAACTTTACAAGTAAAGTTTCTTTCATAAGTAAATATATAACTAAATAAAGACTTTCGAATCAAAATACAAGAAAATACTTTAGGATAATTACACAACTATTCTAAATCTGTTTCTTAAGATACAGGTTTCCTAGTTTAAGAGACAGGGTTCATTATTTCTTGTATGCATAGACTTTTTTTTTCTTTTTGTAAACCTAAATCTTCTGTACACAAGTTATGTTTTTATGCTCACTGTACTCTTGTCGCATTGTTATGAACTGTGTCTGTGTGTATTATTTATTGGGATAAATAATCAATTTTATTTATTTATTTATTTAAAGTATGTTTAACTCTGCTTACAATATTAACTCATTTTCCTCGATTGGTGTCTACAAAAAAGCTCTTTATAAACCGAAGAAAAATATGCAACAAAATCATAAAACACAACAAAATCCAAGACCAACAAGAATTCAAACAAACTCCCCTAAATTCAAACCACTAAAGGTGTGAAGTCATAACTCCAAACGCCACCACCTCAAAGCATACTAATCACATTGCCTAAACAATGGCAACACTACAAATTCGTAATGAAAGCCAACGACCAAAGAATTGCGTGCGCGGCCCTGATTGAGCCGAATTATGTTTTGAGGAATGCTATTGCATTAGTTAATGCACGTGAGGTACGAAAAACGGATCGTGGATGTAGAGAGATTAGATATGGCGTTGAAAAGTTCTTTAAGTTCTTTAAAAACTCGGTATTTCCGTTCATAAGCATCGTTAGGCAGTTGATGATGATCAAGCATCGTGAATGTATTAAGAGTGTAATATCGAATTTGTTTTCTTTCCAAAAAAAACCTGTTTAGAAAGAATAGTTTTGACAGTTTATTTCTCGTTCAAAAAGTAACTCGGTAGTTATTAAGTTACGCTTATTGTTTATAGTTATGTAAACCAGTTATATTGTCAATGTAAGATTATGTAAACTGGTATAAAAGACGCATAACGAAGCCGAGAGTTACTTATTCTTTCTGTCACTGGGAACCTTAGGGTGCATATTGTAGGTCAAAATTTCAACATTTTCGACGTTTTTTTACGACAACACGTTTGAAATTTTATAAACTTTAAATACTCCCATGATCCCTGTATCGTTGCATGCACACATAAGCACAATGTGTTGCGTGCGTTACGTACTATCGTTAACAGTGAATTTTAACACCAAAAATAAAAGTAATTTCCCCAAATGTACTTGGTTTGATGTATAGATGACGGCTTCTTGATGTGACGTTACAACCTGTATACCTTTTTCATCACTAAAACCTTACTAAATAGTTTGTAGAAAAAACCATATGTTTGAAGTAGTAGGTACCTATCCTAGGTTCGATATTAGGCGAGGCGAAAGTTCAAAACCACCGACGCTTCATGTACTTTTCATACTAAAATTAAAACTATCGCTTCCAGTGCAAATCTAGATCTTCGACCAGCGCATTAGCCGCGCGCTGAATAATGTTCAGTTTGGTCGAAAATTTTCAGATTCCGTGTAATTGTGATTTAGTGGGGCATTAGAGTTTGATACGCGATAAACTTATCGGCTGAAATACGGCTTTAGAGGCGCACTCACAACGTATTTTAGGAATACAGTAATTTTGCATTTCAATTGTTTCTACTATTAAAATATTAGGAGAATTTTCACTTTTTTTTTGTTTTCCCTACTTAAGAAGAAGTCACGTGTTCGCAAAAATAATCTTTCTGTTATGTAGAAATGGAACTGCAATTGAATGTAACTGATAATCAATGCAATTTTATTATTTTGATCCACGTCACAGCAATTTTAGATCATATGAGCCCATTTCCCTTTGTTCTGGACTGTCTTTTGCCAAGAAACAAAGAAAAGGCCGTCGCTACGTTTCACTCTTCCATGTACCGAAATGCTACGAAAATAGACAAAATTATGCCAATATATAAATAAAAAGAAGAATAATATTTGCCATTCAACGCATATCTACATATTATATTACCCCACCGGAAAACCATGAACGGACACAGTGCCAAGTACTGGCTGCAGCACTCAATTAAATATCTCCGCTTACTAACGGAAATAAAGTAGTGCTTCGTACTACGATATCCATTACTGGGACATCGTGTCATGCTGAGCCGTTCTCGGGTAAAGCGAGAATGTATTTTTGTTGTAAGTCAAATTGACAACTGAAAGACCTCAAGGCCTAGACAAAGTAACATTAGATTAGCGATGACGCTACTAAAAAAGCCAAAAATTGTATAAGCTATCGAAATGGCACGTGATCATAGGCCTACGAATAGAAATTAGCTAGACTGTTAACATCATTTGATACTATGAAACGAATCGACAGTGTCGAACGATTACTTCCATAGATATGCGTAGTCAAGGGCACTTTTTGACAAGCGTTATCGTTAGTTTTCGATTCGTATGACGGAAATGTTAGCGAAAGCGATAGCGATGGTAGAAATAGAATCGCTCCGAAGCGAATGCCATTTTTCTAGGCCCTCTGATCATTTTAAAGAACTGTTATGCTTGGTAGTGATAACACAAGTGTCAGATATTGCCGTCAGTACCTACCTTTTTTTTTTTTGGTGGGAAATCATCAAATGACTTCTCCCGCCCTGGGTGGAGCGGAAGGGCGTGTCAGACTCTTATTGACTAAAACCCACCCATATTCCTTTCAGCTGCCTGTGCGCTAGGGCCACGGTAACTCTTTCGAACAACCCGCGACCCCGGCAGGCATCGGCCCTATCGGACCCCGTCAATAATGCTGACATCTCTTTGAGGCGCGCATGGGACACGACGCGCCGTCGACCCGGGCGTGATCCTTACCGGACGGCGAGTTGCCCATTGCTCGCCGTCCGCAAGCCCGCGCCTACGGTGGCCGGGAGTCGGTTACCGACTCCAGACCCCCAGGGTGTCTCGTACTGCGGTGACTCGGGGCGTGAGGGCGCGACGGTTGCTCCGCCTCCTCCTTCGCGAGCATTACTGCTTCACAGAAGGAGGTGACGGCTTCCCATTCGCTCTCGCTTCGTACCATGGCCTGGACCAGGGCCGGATGCGAGAGATCGCCGCCGCCGATCGCCGCCACGAGGACACGGCGGTGCTCCGCCCAAGCCGGGCAGACCTCCACCGTATGCTCCACCGTGTCCCCTCTGGTCGATCCACACAATGATAACAGATGGAGGAACACTACGCCATGCGATGTGAGGAGATGGAGGGGGTTTAGTCAAACACTATGAGGTCCGTGTATCAACTAGTAAGAACTAACTTTAATGTTCAACGGTTCAGTTTATATACATAATATGTACGTGATGTCCTTCTACTTATTCGATGACATATCTATCTTAACTTAAACTACATATGTGCTGATGTACATGTATGTGATGCACGTGTATGATGTACGTGACACCACACCACATCACCCTTCTTAGAGAAAAAAAAAAAACTAAGTTACATTGTTTTTTTTTTTTTTTTCCCATCACACGAAAACTTACATTCTAACTTCTACAATACAACTTCGTTCTATTTTTATGAACTACGTCTACTTTATTCTTATATTTAATCTTAACATTTGGTGACTCATCCTTAACAACCTCAAATGGTCCATTATAAATACGTTCCAATTTATTGCCTATCTCGTTTTTTACTAATATCAAATCACCTTCTTTATAAGTTACAGAATTGAGATTCTTATCATAACAATCTTTCCTTACTAATTTACTTGCTATTAAATTTTCTTTCGCATCATTCTGAGCCCTTTGTAACCTGTACTTAAATTCTAAAGGATAATCATCAAAATTATACAAAGGTTCAACACTATCACCTTTAAGACTACTTGGTAACCTACAAACTTTACCATAAACCAACTCATAAGGAGTATATTTTGTCACAGTATTAACTGTTGTGTTATATGAAAAACACCAATACGGTATCCATGAACTCCACGACGATGGATTGTTATCCGTTTGTATTCTTAAATATGCTCCTAAAGTTTTATGAACATTCTCCAAAGATCCTATACTCTCATGATGATATGATGTTGATAGGATTTTATTGATATTTAAAATATTACATAGCTTAACCATCACTTTTGAAATGAACTCAGAACCCCTATCTGAAGCAATTGTTCCTGGTATTCCATATCTCAAAACCTCAGTATAACAGGAACCTCCCGAAACAGCCATGTCCGGTGAGGACCTGCGTCAGGCGGAAGGTGAGGACGCCGTGGCGCTTCTCAAGCCACTCCTCAAAGAGGGGACTTACCGCCGTAATTGTGGCGTGCCCAGTCAGTACCTACCCAACTTAACACTTTGCGAGACACTAAACGGCCCCAGACGTAATAACAATAAAACTTCTATTGTGTCTCGTTCAGTGTCCTTCAATGGATTAAGATTGTTACTAAAGATAAAAATATGCGGGGTTTAGAGCTCGGTCCCTGTACCAAGCTTCCGGAAAGCTACTAAATCGCTGATACCTTTGGTATACGCAGAATGCTTGCTAAGAGCCTCAGGTAAGACACGAGGTGTGACAATTCTTTTTACCTATTGTGGTGTAGTATTTTATTGTAGGTGCATCGTCTTCACATATAATTATATAATTAATGTATACATCATATTGTAAAACATTTTTAAAAGAGTAACGTTGTAGTTTCTTGCCCATTCTTCTCCATAAGAAACTACCTTTTGGAAGGAGCAACTAGAATCAATTCTTTGTTTTTGTAAATTTAGACGTTCAAAAGTGCCTTTTATGTGCCTATTTGGAATAAATGATTTGACTATATTTTTTACTTTTTTATTATAGATGGGTTTGCTCTTGACTCTAGTCTAGGTCAGAGATGACAGAGATAAAGTCGACGATGGAGTGAGCTTACCCAGAAGAAGCCTGTTCACTCTCACTTTGAAGAGATTTGGGTTGTATGCGGTCGGAAACACAAGCGCAGGTAGAGAATTCCACTCTTTTGCTGTGCGCATTATAAAAGATGTTTGGAAGCGCCTAGTGCGAATTGGTGGAATAGCAAC
Organism: Griposia aprilina; assembly: GCA_916610205.1. Classification (NCBI taxonomy): domain Eukaryota; kingdom Metazoa; phylum Arthropoda; class Insecta; order Lepidoptera; family Noctuidae; genus Griposia; species Griposia aprilina. The sequence goes on from OU744289.1 coordinate 22,963,327, forward strand.
TAGGACTACGACTGCTTTGACTTTATCTAGCAGTGTTTTCCTATGCTATTTCGAACTTCGACCGTAAACTTTAAAAAAGTGTTACAATAAATCGACTAAATCATCGCGCGCCGTCATATGTATCAATCAAGCAGGCAATGAATAATGGTCATTATTTTCTCGGAATTCCGTCTTATTTTAGTTTACATAGAAAGCTTTAGTTTTGTACATTAAAATACTGTTTTACTAAACTTCGCGTGAGCTCATATCTTATTATGGGCTCAAACATACAATAAATCATATTTAATGCGTCAGGCGTCGAGTGAACACCATATTAAGTAAAGCTTATCATTTAGCTGTGGAAAGTAATTACATTAAATTTTTTACACGTTATTATGAAAACGGCCTCCATTACTCTTCGGACTAATTCGAGTGTGCGGCGATATTAACGAACAATTCTTTCGACAAATATTTTAAGTAGGGTTGATTATTTTCCAGGAGATAAATGGAAAATAGTAAAGGCTGAAAAGAAGGCCACGATAGGCACTATTTTAATTAATTATTCATTTGAATAAAGGTGTATAAAAGCTTTAATAACACACTCTTACCAAATTTATTTTCCACAAAAACCCCTTTTAAAATAAGAACAACAATTTCATGTGAAAACTATAAAACTTAACAATATTATTCTTTGCTTCGAAGCAACAATCGAAACACAATATTCCTTTAATATTAATTGGCTTAAAGCTGACAATAACATTAAAACATTGCTGGTAAATATAATAAATGTTAAACGTTCTGTAATTGCAATCACAAACAAAATGGCCACTGTGTGTATTGTACTGGCATCAGAAATGTATATTTAATGACAATTATGGGGAGAATTAAAATAATAAAGACCGGTGATCTGAAATACGCGCAAAACCCCGAGCAGACCGCATGAATGTGGAAGTTTATTTCGAAATATTGCCAATTACTGCGTCTGCGTTACTGAAAACTGAAATTGTTACTCAATGTTTACTGTAGGTATCAATAAAATATTAAGTTGATAATCTATGGGTAAAATAACGTGAGTGAAAAGAGTTTTTTTTATCTTTTCTAAGTTTCGTTGACCTGCCTATTGCGTTCCAAAATCAATTCAACTACTTTAACAGTTGTAACTCTTTCAAATACTTGAACCTTTCAAATAAATATTCGTGAGATACCTAATACCTATTGAATTTTACTAACCCGATACACAGCCCAATGGTACGCAAATAAATTCTATTAATAACAAAACAACGTAATGTAAGTAAAGAAAAATGAGATCACGACCGCATTTCAACGGTCAGTCAAACTTTTATGATTTCTTATGTAAGAAATACGTTTCTATTGTAAGCCGTTGTTTCTAGGCGATCTAAGAAGAACTCCAGAGTAATCTAAAATGGTTTGGCCAGCAGTTTCTTTGGATGTCTTCGACTGCAGTGGAGAGCAGTGGTAGCCCAGTGGTAACGGCCGCGACTTACGAGTTGTAGGTCATAGGTTCGAACCAAGACAGCCATTTTATGTAAATTATACCATCACTACTGCTCTCAAAACGATGAAGGAAAACATAATGAAGAAACTGGCATGTCCTAGAATCAAAAATTCGTAGATATGTGACCGCGTGGTGGATAGTGGCTCACTCCCTCTCACCGAGAGGAGGCCCGTGTCCCAGCAGTGGGAACATTATAGGCTGATTATAGGTACATCAGAATCCAAAATTGGCGTGGTCGAAGTAGATACATTGTTATTACTGTTTTAATTAAATAAAGTAAACAATATGGAGGTGTCAGGTTGTATCGATACTATTGATAATCGCCTCGAGAAGGTCAAGATTATTTGTCAGATTTGAATATATATGACATTTTAAAATCAAAGCAGGGTAATGTTTAATGAAATGAAAAACCTTTCTTTCGGACATCTCTATCTTTTTCAATGCACCACCTGCTCATCATTACACCACGCCCCATTTAATATTCTAGCCTCATTGCCACTATTACTTCAAATGCCGCTTAAATTGCCATGCATCATAGTAAACTTATATTAATATGCTACAGCGTCATACGATGGACACTAGCACACCGTCTCATCGCATTATATTGCAGTAAAATGTAAAATATTCACTGGAGGTCATCTCAAACGGGTTACGACGAGGATAGTAGACTGTTTTGCAAGTAATTGCTTGATGTAATATGGACGGACGGCAATGCGGTGACATTAAAAGTATCATCGTTATAGCAGTTTTATTGGAGCAGAATATTTTGCTGGCGAGTTTTATTTTTTGAAATTTTAGAGACTGGACGTCTGGGTGGTTATGTTTTTAGTGTTTTGCGGCTCCTTCGTAAGGGATTAAGAGACTTGGAAAAACATTAATTATGTAAATGCAAACAATGTAGGTTATCGGAAAGTGACAAGAGTTTCGGTCAAGAGTTTTGGCAGCAATGACTTCGTGTCTGTTAATAATAATAAAGTGTGGTCACCAATTCGTCTGCCAAGCATGGTAATTAAGGCAATCACCCCGTTAAGTGGTACTTTGAAGACCCATGCTCAGCAGTTGACGTTGTCTAAGTATTAAGAATTACGATAAACCGATTCACCACGATAAACTTAGTAGATCAATCAAATATAAGTCGCTACAATCCTTTTAAAAACATCTATATACAACCTTCATACAATGTCACCTAATTAAAAACTGCCACAACCACAACATCGTCCAATACCACTACAAACTACGTGAAATCTCGAAATACATTACCGTAGCAACGCTCTACGCTCTACGCTCCTACACGACATGCAACGTAATTACGCCACGCTGTTGACCCACACTAACGAAGGATTACGGTACACAAGTCCTAACTTGAGACATTTGCAACATAAATGAGATAGGAAACTCTTCTTTGAAAGCTGAACGACGCTGGCTAAGATGAAGTTGAATCCTCTCGAGCTACGAATAGAAATAACGTGTTAAAGAGAACTGGGGTGCAAGTAGTGGTGGGTGTAGTGCGCTGCAAAACGTAGTTCGGATATCTTTGACGATTCGCTTTAATTATGATTAAGTTTAGGTTACTATTGAAGCTCTAATGAGAGATATACTGAAATAAGTTTGCAAGTATATGTGACTTGTTATACATTATTTCCAAATCAATTCAAATCAAAATATTTTATTTCACATAAACCTACATGGGCACTTTTGAAACATCAGAAGCTAGGTGCACGGTTCCAAATGGTTGTTTCCTATGGAGAAGAGCCGGCAAGAAACTCCACGGTTACTCTTTTAAAAATAAGGGGATCTTACAATGTTTCAAAATACAGTGTTGATATGGACATTTGTAGATATGGGAGGACAGTGTAGGGCTGTCAACAAGTAACAGGTACTCAACAAAATATAAAGAGGTCTACAAATCTACAGTCTACAAGTTAGGCCTACAACGTTCTCACATTCACAAAATATAGAACAGATCAGATAGGCCTCGACTATACGACAGAGGTAGGTCGGCATCTGATGATACCGGAGTGCCTCCCTGATGCAACTTCAGGGCAGGGTATTGAAGGCATTGGCGATGTCTAGAGACACCGCCAAGACGACCCCACCCCGGGCCACAGCATCCACCTTCGTGAGGGCTCGCGCGCGCATGATAGCGTCCACCGTAGAGCGCCCCCTGCGGAAACCAAACTGGCTCTCCGCCAAATCCGGCCCCCCCAGCACCAGCCACCCGACGAGGCGGTCTGCAATGACTCTTTCAAAGAGCTTGCCCACCTCGTCGAGCAGCATGATGGGCCGGTAAGCGGACGGAGAGTCCACAGGGCGCCCCATCTTCTTAATGAGGACCAGTTTCCCCGTCTTCCAACGAAGTGGAAACTGACCCCCCTCCAAGCATGCACTTAGGAGTCCTCTAAGTCGAGCCCCGAGAGCCTCCAAGGCCAGGACCCAGGCTTTTTCAGGTAGGCCGTCGGGTCCTGGGGCGGTATTTTTGGCACTCAGCCTACGTACCGCCACTCTCAACTCTACCTCGGTCATCTCAGGAGCACCGTCGTCGTCGTGCGTTGTGTGGTCTACAGTGAGCACCGCACGAGGCGGAGCCAAGGGCGGGGGAGTATGCTCCCCTCGCGAAGAGAATAGAGCGCCCACCACGCCCTCCACGAGCTGGGGCCGGAGACTCTGCGTCAGCGGAGGAGCCCATGGGCGGAGTTTCTCCCGCACTATTTTATATGGGCGTCCCCACGGGTCCCTGTTCAGAGTCCCCAGCGACTCCTCGCGGGCCAGTACCCTGGCCCGCAGGATCTCCACTCGGAGGGCGGTCTTCGCTGCTCTGTAACCCTCGTACAGCTCCGCCTGAATGGCTTCCGTGTCCGGAGGGTGGATACGGAGCCTACGGTGCCTGGTGTACAGGCGTCGCGCAGCAACGCATGCCTCACGTAGAGACGTTAGCTCCGGTAACCACCAGTACACCTGGCGCCAAGCGCGTCCGGGCTGGACCCGGGGCATTGCCACGTCACATACTTCAGACATGGCCTCCTGGAAACACTCTGCCTCGTCGTTAATATCAGCAGGCCTGTCCGGTGATGACACCCAGGCCTGCACGATCGAGGCTTCCAAGAGGAGCTCCCGGTACACAGGTAGACCTGAGTTAGGACATAGGTTATTCTACCCCGTTAGTACGTTTCCGTGGGATAATTTCCAATCAAAGCGCGGGCGAAGCCGTGGGCAAGCTAGTCTACTCTAAAAGGTAGGAACTATACATTTATTTAGACTTTTAAAACCCATTTCTCTAAGTTCTGAGCTCTTAAAACTCACAACAATAACTGTCAGTTTCCAAGCAGAGCCGTAATGCTTGCTATTCCCAAAGGATTGAGAAGGCAGGAATATGTAGGTAGCTGCTAGTCCTCATGTCCTTTATCTATGACAATATTAGTTCCACATGCTATGAGCGAAACAACAACCTCGTTCCCACCATGGGTTTTTTGCTGGCGACAATAGAAATATATTATTACTAGTTTCTGTCCTCAACTTTGTTCGCGTTTTTCTTAGATTTCTTGTAGCCTCAACCCACCCCGTAGCGTCGCATCGCCTGCGTGCGCTGTTACTTCGTTTTCGCTTAGGGTTCATTTTGCCTTTTTAATAATATTTTCTCTTCTGTATCTTGTTTATAAATAGCCTATAAACTTTCTCAAGAATTAATCTATCAAATGTAAAAATATTTTTTCAAATCCGACTGGTACGAGTAGTTCCACAGATTTAAGCGTTCGAAAAAAAAAACTCTTTTGCATTATTTAAGTTAATAGATCAGTTGAATTAGATTTTTCAAATAAACTGTGTCCTCTCTTTTGTACCACGATGGGCATTTTTAAATATAAAAAAAAGCGTTGGGTACTTTTCCATCGTATGATTTAAACATTATTTATACCCATTTTCGATTTAATTGAAGCAATCAGTAAATCCAACTTATTACCCTTTTCCACCCCGTTAGGAGTTGATTTTTGAAAAACTTCGAATTACGTAAGTACTTTTCATTTTTTGTTTTAAATATTAGCTTACCAAGTTTCGAGTTAATCCGACAGCGCCTTTACTAACTTAATCAGTACTAGTTACTACTGTACTAGTTCTAGCTACAACTACTTTACTAACTTTGACACCCTCTAAATCCTCTGTGAGGCTGAGATACTGTTTAAAAAACTAAAAGTGCCAATCTTTATTATTTACTGAGGAAAATATTGCCAAGGTTCATGTTTATTAACTCAAGGAATAAGATTTTTCATACAAACAAAATCCCCCTTTTCACCCCCCAAAAGGTCGAATTTCCAATAACCTTCTTAGCGGATGCCTACGTCTTAAAAACTATCTATGTGCCAAATTTCAGCCCAATCCAAGTTGTTTGTACATTTCAAGTTGTTTGAACTATGTGTTGATAGATCAGTCAGTCAGTCACGGTTTCCTAGCTTTTGCCCGCGGCTTCGCCCGCGCGGATGTCGGAAATTATCCCACGGGAGCGTACTACTGGGATTAAAAGTGCCCTACGTGTTAATCCAGTTTATAAACTATCTGTGTTCCAAATTCCATCAAAATCCGTTGAGTAGTTTTTGCGTGAAAGAGTAACAAACATCCATCGATCCTTCCATCCATCCATCCATCCAAACAATCACAAACTTTCACATTTATATTATTGGTAGGATTCTACTATACTCCTTAGTTATTATTATATTAAGCAATTGTAATATGAATGTACAGTCATGATATGTTTTTTGTTTTTTCTAATTTGAACATTTATTTTCTCTATTTTTATTTTTACCCTGTTAACACCAAGTTATATGTTCATGCTGTGGTCTCCTGTAATTGAAGGAGCGCACGTAAAAGAACCTTTTGTATTCTGTGTCCTTTGTTGGATTTTGGTTTTAATAAATAAATAATGAATAAGAATCAGTATCCGTTTTTGAGCGTAAACCAATATTTCTTTAAAATAAAAACCTTGTAGGTAATTAAATTGAAGGTACTGCACAAATAAAAATATACTGACAATTACAATTAATTTCCAATTTGCCTCTTTCGCAATCCGAATTGCATTTTTATCAAGCGAATAAAGAATTCATTTTATAAAAATAATGTGTCTATATTTCAAACAATGTATTTCATTTTAAATCTGTAAACGATTTCGTATTTACGGCATTCGCACGGACGCCAGATGGATGTTATGAATGTACCAATCATTTTTATTCGTATGAAAAATGTGCGAGAATGTGCCGATGGGATAACTATTGATATTGGTTTGATTTCTCGTATTTGTAGTGGGAATATGTTTATTGCAAGTACACGCAGTTATATAAGTCATGTGATATTATAAGTAATTAAAAATAATTATTAACCTACGCTTTATTATTTTTTTGTTAAGACCAAGTCTCTGATCAATGAATAAGAAATCTGCCGACAAATCGAATGTTGCGTGTTGTGATTGATTATACTTGTTTTTGGCATGTATTTAATCGAACCTCTAATAATTCCCATTTTCGCTCCTAAAAATATTATTGAACACTAATATAATGATTGCGCTTCTTTTTATGAACCTCAAATAATTCCTATTTTGGGGCCCCATAAATACTCTGTAGCCAAGTAGTACCTGCGACCAACTTGGATGTAGCGCTCGCTGGCCGCTGCCGCGGTACCGCTCGCTTCGCTCACTCGTCTCGCGCGCAGCCGGTAACAGTTCTAACCTATCTTAACCCATTTGGTCGAGGTGCCCTAGCTTAGTTACTGCGACCAATTCGGCTCGCGCGTGGTTGGTCACAGTTCCAACTTAGCCCAACCCGTTTGGTCGATACCTTAGCTTAGTTACTGCGACCAACTGTGAGAAAAAGACAAAGTTAAAAAGAGGCTTATATTCTAAAAAGTGTGCATCATTAGAACCGCATAAAGTTTATAAAAGTGCCTTAATTCAAAAAAGTCTCCATCCATAAGTGTTTAAAGGATCACATAAATAATACCCCTTGTTTATACAGCATAAATCATCCTTCAAACGAATATCGATCTTTTAACTACCAACACTTTAATGAACGCTTGAATAGCACAGTACAGAGGAACTAAGTTAACCCATCGTTTTGCATTTAAATGACAATTGCATCGTCAAACAGTATACTCGATTACTGGCGTGGCTCCATTCACTATTCCAATTTTGAATTCGCATTTATAAATGGATCCCTAGCCGTATTGGGACGCTTCTATCAAAAAGGAAACGCGTTACATTCAGGTTTCTAAATGGAAACCTCAAAAGCTGCTTGCCACTTATTCGTACTGAAAGAAACTCCACAGACACTCTTTCACGCATTACGCAATGTGTATTATTGTCTATGATTTAGATATGCCCTGACATCAAGCAGTGGACAACATTGTCAAACTTTAAACGTTTTGAATACGAGGCTTTCGGCTTCTTTTTATTAGTGTTTGTATTATGTTTTTTTTTTGTAATATGCGTCTTGTTTGTGCAGAATAAGCAATTTTGCTGTCTTTTCTTTCTTTTAAATTAAAATATGGTTACAAAATATTAAAAAATAATAATAATACATCATTCATGTGAGAACGATCCAGAACGTTAAAATCGTCCGTAATAAAAAGATCAAAAAAACAGTTAAATAAATTAAATTAAAATAAGCCAGCTAAGAGGTGACCAATCCTTACTGACGGTGCCCGTTCACGAACATTTCGCTAGGATTAGTTCATTTCAGCATGAATGCCAAAGAGATGCTCTCCGACGCTGGTTTTCTTATGAACCTAATGACGGATAAGTAACTAATAGTAATACATTTTTAACGCCAGTTCAAGTGGGTTACGTCTTTGTGTAAAACTCATTTGAAAATGCCTGCATCCATAACCACCCTACGATAGACTAAAGTTGAGGACAGTAAGTACTTTATTGTTAACTCAATTTCAGCCACATCTGTAAGTACAGTTCATAATTTATTTATTTATCCTTCTTACTTAATAACTTGTCCAGCTTCATTTTACTTTTCCTAACCAAAGAAAGATAGAAAACCTATTTTAATCCTAGTTAATAAAAACAGAAAAATAGACAAGTAAATTAATGATACAGTGTGAATAATGGACCCCATCTACAAAGCTGCAATAACAAATAGTTAAGTAAAACCCTGTTCTTTTGCCCACTTTTCTGCCCAACTGCATCCCCATAAAACATGACCAAATGATATATGCGATCGAAAAACGCCATTTTCATTATATCTTGCTTACGGAAACAATTATAGGTAGCAGCTGGCTCTCCTATAATTCATCGGATTTAAACCGCTTGCGACTTGCATGCGTTTCTTTTTGTGTCTGGCTTTAAAGTGGATATTTGCATCTAGAATATTCGTTTAGTGTGTGATTTACATCGTTTATTGTTTGAGTTTCAGGAGGCTGTTTATAGTTACATCGAGACATCTAAAAACCTAGCTTAACTAAAGCTGTTTATCGTCACTTGGAGGCATCTTATAACCAGTTATTGTCTTATTATTACTTGTTAAAATTTTGGATATATCATCTACTCTTCAATATTTGTAAATATGTGAGCACCATGTATCTATCACATAATTAATTTACCTGTCATTGAGTTATATTTAATCATTTTTACCTATTGTGGTATAGTAATTGTATTTTAGGTGCATCGTCTTCACATAATTATAATTATATAATTAATATTGTAAAACATTTTTAAAAGAGTAACAACGGTGGAGTTTTTTGTTCATTCTTCTCCATATGAAAATACCTTTTGGAAGGGGCAACTAGAATCAATTCTATTTTCTTGTAAATTTTGACGTTCAAAAGTGCCTTTTATGTGCATATTTGAAATAAATGATTTGACTTTGACTTTGATATCGAAATAGAGGTAGCTATTTATCTAGTGTTATCCATAAGAAGAAGATAAATCTATATTTCTTTACGTTACTTCTCTGACAATGAGTTAGGATCAAAGAGTCTCTATGATTGACGGCGCTTGTCCACTCCGGGCAGTTGGTCGCGCTGCCAATCTGCTGATTGGCAAATATTTTACGACAACATGAGTTACTATTCTCGGTGAGCTTTTGCAGAGAAAAAAAAACTCTAAACTGAATTGCTATTTATTAACAAAACCATTAAATAAAATCTTCGCAACACCATCTTACCCCACAGTTAGTAACAATTACGTAACGTATACCAACTCGTAGATGGTTAAGCGGGTACTTATGTACTGATCCAACCCTCAGGAAAGTTCCAAGGGATCGAACCTAACTTCATTATGAATTTATATTCACTCAATAGCTCTTACTTTTGGGACTGAGCTATACTTTGTCAATCACTGAAATGTTTTGGAACAAGAGAGATTTTGGGTTCCACAATTTGGAGATACAAGTTAAAAGTTACATGTATAAATAAGTACATGTAAATGTAAATAGTGCTAATGTGTTTGTTACAAGAGACATGTTCATACTTGTGGCAGACATACATATAGTTGGCTGTGGAGACAGACGAATTCGTATAGTTTATTTAATAGATAGATCGTAAATGAAAAATCAATAAGTTTTATTTGCAAACATAGATATTCCTCTATGAGTCTTAGTTTTCCATGTTCAGCCATTACAGGAAATTCGTAAATCACCTATTTCATCTAAGCTGAGTAGGGTAGGATACAGGGTAGGTGGAGCTACGATCTTCGCAGGGTGGCTGGTAGCACCTGGATGAGAGCTGCCGAAAATCGAGCTAAATGGCGTGCAATTGGAGAGGCCTATGTCCAACAGTGGACTGCTGTAGGCTGATGATGATTATCTAAGCTGAGTTGCGAAGCTTAAAACATAAATCCAATAATATCCCGATCTCCTTTCCAGCCAAAAGTCGAGCAAATCCGTAAAAGCAAACATCTTAAATTATAAATGATATTAATACAAAGAGTCCCAGAAAAAAATATACGTAATTCCTTTACGCTTGTGATACGGTACGCAAAAAAACCGCTCCGAACAATTTAACAATAATAACGTATTTTCTCAAAGTATTCCTATTATTTGCTTTTGATGTAAATTTTACAAGTGTTGTACTTTTTTTCTGTATCGTCTTTAATGTCTTTGAGATGTTTATATACCGAAAAATTTAATGAAAAAAGTTGCTGCTCTTGTACGAGTATTTCGTTTCTCTTTGATTCTGATATCTTCATGCCTGTAGGCGGTTTCTTTTCAGAAGATTAACTGCTTGAGTTTATTTACAGCGCACATCTGTAATTATGTATACTGAAGCAACCAACTTTAATAAATATATTTCATTTTAGACATAATTTGATCTATAACATGGCTGTTCTATTATGAATTGAAAACATTATAACATGGCATGGGTATAGTCATGTTTTTTAGAAAGGTCAGGTGCGTAGTACTCGCAACCGGCGTGCCTGTATGACCAGATGTATGAACGTAAACGAGGCAAAAGGAGTATGTAAGGATCATAGCAGGTGGCGTTCTGTAGTTTCTGCCTAACCCCATGGGAAGAAGGCGTGAGTTTATGTATGTATGTATGTAACATTATAACATATGTATTTAGTAGTTTTTTTTTTTCATTTCGATGATTCTGGAGCTCCCTGCGTTACAATGATATTGGCTATTAAAAAAAAAACATATGTTACATACAAAAATGCATACAAAATAACTATGCGGTCAAAATTTATGAAACAGCAAAAAATAAAATAAAACAGGCGAAATATTTCTACGCCTGGGTGTCTAGAATCATGTTCTGAATTCATGGTTACAGTTCGCGCGACGATGTTTCTGCCACCATGTATACAAACCCTACAATTGAATGTACGTTTCTTTTCAATTCATATTTATTTGCTAACATAAAATTAAAACTTGCACCTTACCAAAACCCTAACATAGGCAAAAAAAAAAAAATTAAAGAAACATTAATAATGTAAAATGTAGTCTTAAGTTCCACGACGAAGTCTTTTATCCTTGTCAACTAACTCTTCGGCTGCCGCATCACGCTAACAACTTGCAAGGCTAAAATTCCCAAAAACTTTTTTCCTTAAATTTATATTTCGTAAGCAAATCAAAAAGGTGCCTTTAAATGGCTGCTCGAGGTTACTGAATAAATAAACATCTGTTAAACAAGTTTTTTCTCAAATTAATTAAAATTTTATATTCTGCTGTCGCAGTCTGGGCCGGTGACAGAGTTGTTATTGGTGACACACGGTTGTTTAAGTACGATAAACAAATAAAATTTCTGTTTATCTAAATGAGCTTTCCGTTACAAAATTGTGGTAAAGAAAAGCCTAGTCTTTAGGTATTGAATACCATTAAAAAAAATCGAATACTTTAAAATATGTAATTCACATTATAATACGTTTTCCAAAACAATATTTCCATTATCATACATATTCATAGTGCAAACCAATAAAATAAAATTACAATAATAAATCACTTAACTATAAATCGCAAATTAAAATCCAAATGGATCATGCCGTGCTTAAATTTTATAAATTGATTTAAATGTTTTAATTTATTGAAACATACCGCGAGAACTTTGATGTGTCCACGTAAACCAGTCACTACAATTATGTTTTAATTCAACATGTATTTGTGTAAAGGTCGAGTGGTATGTAAATTTTTCAAGCATATGACCGCAATAAAACAATTAAAAACATTATAAAAAAAAAAAAAATATAGATTCATGAAATCACGCTCATAATTGTTATTAAATGACAACATGCAATACAATAAAATTGTTGTTCCTTAATTGTCACATTACATGCAAACGTACCTATATCCTGGAAATATAATTATTATATTTAAATAAAAGCCTGCTGCCTTTTAGTATACAAAACCTAAAGTATCAACTCCAATTGTTTTCTCTAAAAAATATCTTGTAGCCGTAGGTGCTAGTGGTTGGCAATTAAAACGCCGATTTCTTGAGAATAGAGACAACCCTAAAACCCGTTCATCACTCCAAATTATAGAAACAAATAGGGAACTGAACCCTTCATTTAGTTGTCCATATTTCGCACCTGTCTATCACGGTGGTTAGCCAAGCGCCCTATTTCTAACACTAAATTATTCATAGCCTTGAAGGCTTCGCTAAGTACCAACCGTCCCATCAGGGCGTCAGCAGGCGGGGGTTGGATCTCACCTTGTTATCGAACGTTGTAACGTTGTTTTATTATTACTATCATTAAAATAGTGATAAAATTGGTCCTTTGATAGCCGATATTGGAAAATTTATGAAGGATTTATAACGTCATTTTGTCATTTTAATTTTTTTTTGTACTACCTAGTTAATTATACTAAAATAAGTTATAATAACGAAAGGGTTGTGTTCTAACCGTCATTTGTTATATGTTTCTTTGGTTTTATTAAGTAAATATAAAAACAATACATTTTACATATAGTTTTCAGCCAAACAGGGAAGATGGAAGAATAGGTATGTAAATTTCTTAGCATCATTTCTTCTGAACCGGTAAGACATAAATACTTATGAAATCCAGGAGAGTTTAGAAGATGTGAGTAGGTACGTTCAAGGTCAAGTTAGGTAACTCATACTGTGCGCATGACAGGAACAGAAGAGTTAATTTATCTACTGGGCACCTTGCATAAATTAAAGGTCTTCAAAGTCAAAGTCAAAGTCAAATTATTTATTTCAAGTACACCATTAAAAGGCACTCTTGATCGTCAAAATTTACAAAAAAAGAGACCTGATTCTAGGTGGCCCTTCCAAAAGATAGTTTCGTATGGAGAAAAAACTCCATAGTTACTCTTTTAAAATGTTTTACAATATTTTGTATACATTAATCTGTGAAGACGATGTACCTACATAGAATAAAATTCCTATAGTACAATAGGTTCTTCATTTTCAAAAGTTTCAAGGAATTTTATCCGCTATGTCTAGCGGACAGAGTTCCTTGAAACAAGACTGACGTAGGCCTTTCATCTAAACCCGAGAATTTCAAAGATTTGTAATGATGACATAAAAAACACATTTTTGGGCGTTTACATTGCTAACACTGGCTAAACCTTACGTTATAGATCAAAATAATGTACTACAGAATTGTATATCTTAAAGAGGTCTATAGAAAAATCCGTTGTGCATTTCATGTAGATCAAAATTGCCCTTCACAGCATATCTTTAACATTAATATCTTAGAAGATATCACAGATTTAAAAGTGTAACATCTAACAATGGGGGTCGATATAGACCACTTTGGGTATCATCACCAAGAACTAACGTGTCGGTTGTAAAACCGCATGTGGATAAATTCAACAACTGAGGCCAAGGCATTTGAGGTTGGCTGTTGGTGATGCTCGCAAATATTCCACGGTCAATCATTGCGTTGGTGATAAGCTGACAAACATTGCAATAAACACGTTCTTGTTGTATGTTGTTCTCTAAGTATTGTTGTGAGAGAGTTCTCGGTTTTGTTAAGTGAAAATCCATGTTGGCCTTTGTATTAGTAATGTCATAAATCCACGGTTGTAAGGGCTTTAGTGACCCCTGTAACTTATATGGGTATAATTGTGATGCCCAACCGAGTGAGACATGTTGTAATCCCTGAGTTAGTTCAAAATTATAATAATATAGGTCCCTTGAGGGTGCCAAAAACGATGTTGCAGAAATCACGAATGGTGATTATGACCATTCTTTGGATGATGAGAAACTGATCAAGTATATACATAGGTACATAAATACGGTCAGTCCTTACAATCATTAATTTTATTTTACTTTATTTGGGAAAAAAAGATGCAATAACAAACTTAGGTAAATAAGATAATAATAAAGCTACAACAGAATCCAGATACAGTTTTCTGTAGATATTGACAACATTTTTTTTTAAACTTCTTATTTTTAGGCTTCTAAGGCCCATTGCATTTTTAACTGACTTCAAAAAGGAGGAGGTTATCATTTCGGATGTTTCAATTTTCTTTTGTATGTATGTTCGGGCATAACTCCGTCATATATGGACGGATTTGCAAAATTCCTTTTTTGTTTGAAAGGGTATACTCTCGAGGTGGTCCCATTGTCTCTAAGTCAGAATCTGATGAAGGGATCTCATGGGAATCGAGGGAAATCCTCAAATTTTATTAGCACACCTATAGCGAATTGGGTATTTTTTATAGTAACTCGTGCATTTGCTCTCGGAATGCATTCAGTGCAGTGGAACTGCCGATTAAGACCAGAGGTGGCCACCAAAACTACTCAATAATGAGTATTTCACGGGTTGCGATTCGATTACTATAATATGGTTGCTAAGCCATTTATGCTCGTCACAATGCATATGTTGCAGTTCTTTTGGTTCTTACCAGGAGAGCTCCTCAACAATTAACGTCCCTACATCAAGAATAGGAATATTTTGTAAAAGGTCATTTTTAGGCTATTGTAACTATTTTAACACATACATTTATAAGTGACTCACAAAAAATTGAAAAATAAAAACTTTTTTACAAAAAAAAAACAACCGACTTCAAAAAAGAAACTCTACAAAGGCAAAAATAACTTTAATTTCGAAAGTCGGTGGCAAAAAACTAAAATACAGATCCAAAGACACCGACTTCCGAAATTAAAGTTATTTTTCCCTTTGTAGTGTTTTTTTTTTTGTAAAAATTTTTTTTTAGTATTACATATTACAACAGTCAGACGACATTTTAATTAAATAAATGTATATTAATTAATAAGTAGTAACTATATGATAAGTAGGTATTAAAGAAGGTATAGATTGTAACTACGCGAAGAGACGCGTTATAAAGGCTCACAAAGACGTGTTACAATCCACAAAGAAACGAATAAAAATATTTTAATTAAGGATAAAACTCGTATCACAATCCACTCAATAGTTTCCAAACTCCTCGAGCTTGAAACAGATAAACGTGATTGGGAACTTCACTTCATAATATGTAGTGATTACAGCGGAGAGGAAATTGCTTCTCAAACACGCCAGGTGAGTGTGTCAAGAGCTATATGTAGTTCGTTCTTCTCTCGTATTGCCAAGAAGATCTATAGAGCTAGAGTCTATAGTAGAATAATAGGGCTCGTGGCTAAATAATTACAGCCGCACGGGTCGATCGAAGGTTAAGCTACGCTTGCCATGGTCGGTTCGTGGATGGATGAACATCCATTACATATCGAGACCCCTCCGTGCTTCAGATGGCACGTAAAGCCGTTCCCGGCTGTCATTTGTAGATCTTTGGCAGTCGCTACGGGTCGTCAGAAGCCCAAAAGTCTGGCAACCTGCAGTCTTACCAAGGGGTATCTTGTTACCCAATTACGGGTTGTGGTGGTTAGATATGCAGTCGGTACATGTTGGTATTTAGCTGCATCCGGTAACACTGGAAGCTGGCCCCAAATTAGTTGGAAAAAGGCAGGCAGATTGACTATAGAAGAATAATCTAAGCTATGGTAAAAAATAGTCAGTCTACAAGATGGTAGCAAGGCTATCTATCCATTGCCCAGTGACCCGATGTATACTTAAGGCGCAGATATACGACTTTTAATGATTTCAAATTGAACATCACGTCTAAACGAATAGTCTTATCTTTTTGAAAAAAATATATGATAAACTAGACTATTTTCTTAGTAATTTGATATGTGAATATTTGAAATTATATTTTTATAACATAGTGTAATTAATTTGTAAAGTAATGTCTAACGCGAACACAAAAACGCTAATCACGCAAAAATTATCGGGCGTATTTTCATGAAATCTGCACCATCTAAAAGACAATTTAATCACCCAAATTTTTGTATACCGTTTTTATTTGTATTGTGTTTGATAAATCTAGGTGGGTTGTTTTTGCAAATAAACTTGATGCACGTTGAAGCGGGGGCTCTTGCGGGCGACGGGCGGCAGTGCTTCGCTGACTAATGTCCGGGTAGACGCTAACGTTCTGTGCAATTTTATTTGCTTATAAGTTTCGCATACTCCTCCCACTCGCTCAAGGTCGCTGGCACTTATTGTCGCCTTAAGTAATGCATGTACGCTATTTAACTGCTCCGTTGGTCTCGTGTCGCATAGCGCGACTGCTAAGCATGGGGTCCTGGGTCGATTCTCAGGTCGAGCAAAGTGATATTGGGTTTTTCCGTTAAGATTTTCTTAGTAGCAGCCCTAAGTTTGGAAGTTGGTGGTGTGATAACCCCGTGCCTCGGTGCGCACGTGTCACCATTGTTCCTGCGCCTGATCTCTCCCCGATCGTGTGGGATTGCCGTCCCATTGGACTTTGAGAGTAAAGGAACTGAGACTGCTCCTGTGTTTGCGCACACACTTATAATATCTGGATTTATAATATCTCCTGCGTACCTGTGGCTTTTCTCCTTTGAGATTGGCCACCGTGACTGAAATCGGTTGGGAGAATATTATTTATATGCTATTTTCACTCGTTTATTAAGTAAGAATTATATTTACAAAGCAGATGTGAGTGGGAACGCAGGGAGGGGTCGCCCTAGGAGGACACATAGTGACCTTATTGGTGATATTCTTCAGAAAGGTCAGGTGAGTAGTACTCGCAGCCGGCGTGCGTGTATGACCAGATGTATGAACGTAAACGAGGCAAAAGGAGTATGTTAGGATCGTAGCAGGTGGCGTTCTGTAGTTTCTGCCTACCCCTATGGGAATAAGGCGTGATTTTATTTATGTATGTATGTATTAGGAAAAAATAATATAGCTTTTAATAGTATTTTTCTCTAGCTTTTAAACAAAAATGGCTTTTCAAAACAATAAGATTTTGACAGTGATTTAAGCCATATTGTTTGGTTGTTAACTTTATTTTTGTTTTATTGGCTCCAATTTTATCCCTGCCGAGAAACAGCAACGTTAAGTTTATCTGTTATGGCAACTTAAATAGCATATAAATCTTTTATATTTATAAAATGTATTTTTCTAAACACCTTTAAGTTTTGTCGGACTAACGAAATAAAACTGAATTAAGAAATCTCAAACCTTTTACATTATTTTAAACCTTATAACTACACATCTTACATGAAAAGGGAAACAATATTTAAAGCTAATATTTCATCAATCGTTCTACTTGTTATATTTAATTATAATTAACTTTCCTTTCTCTCACACATTACGTAAATATAAGCTCTGCATTTCCCGTTCATTATACCATAGAGTCATGTCATAGTGTCATTACTCATCAGTCATACATCAAAAGTTTATTAGAGCGGCAAATACTAAATTAAATGAAATGCAACCAACTTCGTTTACATTTATATAAAAAAAAAAACAAAAATAACAGCTTGTATAAAGCAAATCTGTGCCATCACTAATAAACTGCGTGGGCCCATAAATATTGAACACTGTTTTTCCAATTCTCAATCCCACTTTGGAATAACAAAACAGTATAGAACTTTGACCTTTAAAACATACTGACCTTTATGTAGACCAAACAATACGAAATGATAGTCAGAATCCCCAATACACACTCACTGCATAGAATATTACAGAAGTTCGGCTCCATACTGTGTGATCACTGGTTAAAATAAGTCCACAAACGATATTTACACGAATAATTACTTTATTTCACTTTAAGTACAGTACAGTTACACTTCTACTGACCACAATCTATACAATAAGGGATAGTTCAACCTTTCAACAAAAAGACGTGAACAATACTGTCCGTCGAGCGAAAAAAAAACTACGACTGAATAGTATTTGAATTTATACAATCCTGCAATGAAACCAACTGCTTAAAATAATCTTGCAACGATGAACCTTTTTAAACCAACAGAATACATTAATTATAAAATATTTTTGAAGTGAAAATTTCTTTAGGCGCCTTGAGCACTTTTTGGGCGAACAAAAAACATGGAACTCGCGTCATCGTCACCGAACGTTTTCCATGAGCTATATGTATACTGTGTATATATGTGTACTTTTTGGGTGAACAAAAAGAGTGAAACTCGCGTCATCGTCACCGCACGCTTCGACGATACAATTCACAAGTTACTTAGTTTTCACTTCTATCGGCAGTCCCCAAAGACTGCCCGCATTTTTTTTTTCATTTTATATTATGATTCTACTTCAGTTTACCAGCTTAATACATTAATAACGAATTAATTCATTTCTTTTTATGTCTACTATCTAACTATGATAGTGTATAAAACAATGAATGAAAACAAAAATACAATATAACCAAAAATAAAGTAGACCGTATCTTTATTATTTAGAATTATTTCACACATTTTCAAGCAATCAGCGAAAGTAGGCGCACGCACAGACGCATACGTATGGAGATTACAAACGAATGCCAGTCGCGAGTGTGCGTCACTTACAATACGAGAAACGTGTCTATGTGTGCGTGCGTTTTCGCTCATTGTATGGAGCTGACCTTCTGTATTATTGTATGTCCTGTGGAATAAAGATTTGTTTGAATATGTAATCAGAATCTAATTCAATTTTCTGGTCCATACACTCGTTTTTATATTTAAGACGCGTGAGATAATGTTTGGGTACTGTAGCTTCTTTATTGTGCCTTTGCTAAGTTAATTGATGTTTTTATAGTTTAATGGAGAGTATATTTCTGACATTAACATGTCGGAAATATCTACTCTATACTATGATCATTACTAAGATACAGGCTAATGTGATTATTATCCGTAATAAAATTAGAAGATAATAAGGAGGATTTAAATTGTAAGTCATACGAAGCATTATCAAATAATACTCATTGATGCATACCTACTTTGTTATATTTTTTTTATTGCAATATATGTAAGTTTCAAACATGAATCCTGCATGATATGAAGGTGCCGTAGCACCTTGTTTAGCGTTAGAACAAGTAACCAAGTAAGGAATTGGACCGGAACTACTGCTACAATTTGCCAACACACTTGTTGCCAATTAAATCTAAGGAATAGCTCATAATATTCCTTAGGATTAATTAACAGATCTGTCTACCGACGACGTCTAACGAGCGGTTTAACCTATGGATAGCGGTATTTCTTAACAAATAAGCTGCGGAGATGGCAGTCGCCCCTTCTTGTAAAAAACTAACAATATATCGGAGCATCTTTTTAAATTGAATGGCGGCCATAGAGATAAAACATATTTAGTAGATGGACTGCAGGTAAATAAAAATATTAAAAATATACTTGAACAATTTTTGCTACATAATTAGGCATAAACGACTGAACGAGCGGGTTAGGATAAATTTTAGTTTACCTATAAGTTGCCAGTAAAACCAACAGCAAGTGCTAGTAAGTCATAAAAACCCATAAATCAATTTTATTGCAAAAAACTTTTAAACATCGCGATAAATAATTAAACCGTACACAGACGTGTTGTTTCTCTACTCAGAATGGGAATTTTGCTCATAAAGGGTGCCAGATACCGAGTACGAATGTACTTAAGCCTATTTAACATAAATAAATAATACTGAAAGCAGTTACGACTGATTTATGTTTCCCGCAATAATTTTTGTAGAACCTTAATTGAATAAAGACGTTGGTTCTGA
The DNA here is from genome assembly GCA_916610205.1 of Griposia aprilina. Lineage (NCBI taxonomy): Eukaryota > Metazoa > Arthropoda > Insecta > Lepidoptera > Noctuidae > Griposia > Griposia aprilina. Next base: position 22,983,262 of record OU744289.1, read on the forward strand.
GGCGGTCGAGCTTTACCGAGCCTATACTGTTTTTTTCTGTACAATGCAAGTACAGAAAACTCTGAGTGAAATGTCAGAAGGGCTTTTGTAAGAGGAAATAATGGTTGAACTTGCATTTAAATTCCATAAGGACTTATATTTATTTTTAATGCAATATCGAATGATAAACACAGCTCATATTATCCTTTGTAATTCTTGTCATTTAAATTATAATATCCAGGTTAAAAAAAAGTTTATTCGCACAAACAAAACGCACATTACAAATAAATGACATTAAAATACAGACATACAAAGTAGCCAAAAGCCTCATATCCAAAGAATAAAAGTTTTACAATTTTGTCCATTGCTACATTGTTAATTACTCGCTTTTTTAATCGTTATGACCTAAAAACCAATTTGCCAGCTGTGCTATTGATGTAATGTTAGAAAAAATTACATAAATATCACTGTTGAAGGTAAAGTTTCATCAAATAGTAACACAGCGGCAGCTTACCGCTACCAATTGGACCACCCTATCAACTCCCCGGAGCCTCATAAAGGCAGTGTCCACTCAGAAACTCATAACATGACAATTAGTATGCAACTATGCACGCCGCGTCTGTGACTTGAATTGATTACACTACATTGTACAGTCAAATTTCAATAACTGCCAAGAAAGCTTTGAATAAGACAACGGAAATTCTTATTACAGCTCCTGTAACTGAAGACCTTTTGGATGTTTTTCCAAAATTTTGGAATAGCAGATGATAGAAAAAAAAAACAATTTTGTTGCAAATAGAGAAACAATGCCGCATCAATTTGAAACTGAACATCTGCTTTGTTCACAAATTGTAGTGACATCTCTAATACTCCGCATCTAAGCTCAACCTCTTTACCTTCCGTTTACACACATACACACACCACACCTACGTTACAAAACTCTTACACACCACAGCTACATCAAAAAACACACATACGCCACAGCTACATCACAAAACACACACACGCCACAGCTACATCACAAAACACACACACGCCACAGCTATATCACAAAACACACACACGCCACAGCTACATCACACACTTAGTATACTCGTAAGTTAACATACGTTAGCGGTTTTGCACCATTAAATCCTAAGCAGTCTCTATTAAAATTTGTGTACTTCTTCTGTTGGAACCTGGGCTGGCGAACCTTAATACAGGTTACCATGTAACCTAGCTAGGACGCCAGATTCAATTCTGTTATTTGTTACTCTCTTTAGGATTTATCCCTAAACTGGAATAGTTATATTTATTGGAACAGACTGTACCACACTTTTTCAGAAATAAATAAATTATTATTATTATCAATTTAATAGAAAATAACGTAACTTTGATTTTTCAGGGAATTTGGAATTGCAGAATTTTGCAATCAGACCACACAACCTACCAGATCAGGGAAAGTGAAAGAACCAAATGTATTTAATAATCCGCGTATATGCAATGGCATTATATATTTTCTTCCAACCCCCAATCAAGAAGGAAAAGGGAAGAAGGCGTCAGTTCATTATTTTATTCAAGCAATTCCATAACTCTTGAAAACTACACTACTATTACTTCTAACCCATCAAACTAGCCACAAAGAATGACCATAAGTTGACCATATGACGTCACAGCCCGCCGACAAGCCACAGCGGCGGCTAATGCACTCCGCTACTTCAAAGTTTTAACGATCTTTACTAAGAACTAGGGTTGGTTGACTTAAATCAATTTGTATTTTTTTGTCAAAATGACCAAAACTAATGAAATAAAATACTATTATGAACACTCACAACGTTTCTCACAGAAAAATATGAACATGGAAAATTGGACCAATCACAATATTAAATATGTGTTTACCAAATTATACAAATATTTCGCAATTTAATAATTAACATGTTTCTAAAAAATATGAACCATTTCGATTGTACACGTGACCATTACAATGTTAACACGCATACTATGCATGTCGCATACTTCATAAATTTACTTCTAAAAACACACACATACACCGACTACACGACTATTACAGTTATGTTTTACAGTCATGTTTAAGAATATTTTATTTTTATTTTATTTTATATAATTAAATTGTAAAAAAAATAACAGATTTAGCCCAGCCCTGCTCAGGGCTAATGCTGCTTTACAAAATGTTCACTAGCAAATGGTCCGTACGTTAAACTTGAAGCAAAAACAGCATTAGACTGAAAAAAGTAGCGAAAGCATTACTTGGTAACATGACGTACTTGTAGAATGCATTAGACCCGGTGTAGGTTGTCGCTTTAAGTGATATGTTGTAAGTGTTAATTTGTCTAGACTTGTGAGCAGCGTTTTTTGAAAGCGTTGCAAGGAGTATATTTATGAAGTTATTTTGGCTAATGGTCGTCTTCATTGGTTAAACCACATGGTTCTTCTAAAACTGCGCTCTGATCGCCGATCATTCTATCAAGCGTTGTCATTACAGCAGTAACCTCCATCACCTGCAACTATGTTTTGGCGATGTTCTAAAATGGACTGGATAATGCTGAGAAGGTTTTAATAATAATAGTCCTCCAGACCGAATTTCGGTCATGGCGGCCAATCTCAGCGGAGACTACCCATCGACGCGGGAGATATAATGGTGCACAAGTGTGTGTGCAGGCACAGGTGCACTCTCTCTTCCCTCACTCTTATAGTCCGATGGGACGGATCCGACACGACCGGAGAGAGATCAGGCGCAGGACCAGCGGCTTAACGTGCTTTCCGAGGCACGGGGGTATCACACCGCCGACTTCCAAACTCCGGGCTGTTACTGACAAATTCCTAATAAAAAACCCAATAGCTGGTGTTACCTTGTATAGCAAGGACAACGATAACAAAGAGGTTATACTCTAGATCTAAAAATCATAAGATCATGTTAGGTCATTATTTTGATTACATCATCTTTATTGCTTGAAGCAACACCCCTTCAAATTCAAGCACCGTATTCTTCTATATATATATATATATATATATACGAGTATATTTATATATATATATATAAAAATTAATCCCTATTTCCCTTGGTCACGCCATCACGCGTGAACTGCTGGACCGATTTCACATTTTTTTTTTGTTGTGTTCGTTATTGTCACGAGAAGGATCTTATGAAATAAAAAAATTAGGGAGTTGATCGGAACGTTACAAAATTTAAGAAAACTTAACGCCAATACTAATTTTACATAACTGTCAGTTGTTTGAAATAACTGTCAGCGATTGACAGAATGCGCGCTGCAAATATCGTTTAACACAGATGGATCGGTTGATAAATGAGTTCATAGTTTTAGTTTTAGTCAATAGTCAAAACTAAAACCAAACGACATATTACATTCATAGTTAAGACAGGACATCGTCTTTCGGGTCAGCTAGTGTTAAATAAAATACAATATCAATCACAAGTGCCAAAAAGTACGAACAACTCAATTTCTCAACAGCATACACAGACACTCTAAAAATAAAACCGAATTTTAAACCTTCGAATAAGAATCCCGAAGAATTCCGAAGAATGTTCGAAGTCACGTGTTCGCAAGTAATTCAGTAGGCGCAGGAATACTTCGAAAACTTTCCTGTCTCTTTAGATAGGCAAACTTCGATTAGGAACTAAGCCTGGTGCTTCGGAGTTTGACAAGTGTAGTCCGACTTCATGCTGTAAAGAGTAATTGCATGTGACTTTTTTATAGTTGAAAACTTTGAAGCGGTTGCCCAAGTTTGTGCCAAAGGTGATACTTTTGGGAATTTGATCGATGCGGTTATTGGAAAAAGTTTGAGAAGAGGTGAGTTGAGTTTCTTACCTATTTTAAGAGGCTTTGGGCATTTGAAGAAAGTTTTTATGTAGACGGTAATGAGAAGTTAGTGAAATATACATACATTGTGTCCAGTGTTCTGATGATGAAAAAGGCATTTTAAAGTCAGCAAAAGTCTTGTTACTGAAAAATATGTATATAAACAGCGTTGTTTCTTACATCGACATAATGGCAATCTTTCAAACAAATGGGTATTGCAATACTTAATACAACATATATTTTCGAATTTTATATTTGAATTCAAATGCCATAGCAATACAATTCGTGCTAACATTACTTCTATTCTACGTATATCCAATAACAGAAAACACGGGACGGTACGTTCATAAATACTCTAACACTATTGAATCCATTCCAAAGTACTAACTTTACCAGTTTATGCTACGAAAATACAGAATCCAGTACAAAGTGATAGGTATTCCTGTAATAAATTACATTAGAATATACAAGCATCTCGTGGACTGAAACCAAACAGTCCAGCTGATTAATTACCCAACTCGCCTTGCGCTAAAATAAAAAGATGTATAAACAAATTCAGCTTGGTACTATCGAACTCTTTCCTTTAATTTATTCAAGAATGTTTCTTCATTTTAACTTTGTTAATGAGCTAGCTGTTAAAAAGATTATATTAGGTTGGGGCAAAAGTTATTTCGTATTCGTTTATTTATTATTTCGTATCAAAACTATTTGTGGTCAACCCCTAACTCTTTAGCTATATCGTAGCTACTAATATGCTGATCTTGCTCCACTTTTTTTTTAAATGGCATCGACTTTTTCCTTAACAGGGCGACCAGAGCGAGCTGCATCTTTGATATCAAAATTCCCAAACTGAAAACGCTTGAACCAACTTTATGCTACTCTTACTGACACTGCGTTAAGTCCATAAGCGTCACTTTTTTTCACGGCTTCTCTCGTATTTTTCCTTTTTTGTAATAAAACTTTAAAATGTATTAAATTTATTCGTTAGATTCACTCATTTTGGCGGACAGAAAAACAATTGAAAAATGGCGGGAAATTGTTTTCTCTTTTTATTTTTTTAAATGTCATTTATTTAATGGTATTAAAATCAGCCAGATACAAACAGTACATAGCAAGAGATTTTACTACAACTTTCTACCTATAAAATACGAAAATACTTTTTCCCCGACCTATTATTTTAGCTCTTTGATTCTATCCAGGTATTTTTTTATTGTTTTTTGACAAGTTTCGGGTTAACCCTATTTCACAATTTCATAAAGATACGCCATGCATTTGCTAATGAGCACACAAACAGTTTCTTTAAGCAAACAGACCACAGCAAAATCTAGCCAAAGGCTACAAAGGCGAAGAAGATCAAAGTAATCTTTTGAGCCAACATACTGGTACACTGCCTCCAGTGTATACCTATTGAACATCACAAGGAATACAATACGAGTAATAAACACCTTGAAAGATTCTAATCCATACAGCTATTAACAACCCCAATTTATACCTTCCCAATCCTTCACCTCCGAAAGTAAATAATGTATTCTAACAAAGGTATAACGAAATGGTAATCGAATGCCACATCGATTTCGTATAAATAAATTTGGTACATCGTAAATCTCAATAAAGTCTTTGGGAAGCTCTTTCACGCTAGAACATTAGTACGGGACACAACAGACTCTGGTTTTAGCCTTGAACTGAGAATCGATTTTTGGGACAAAAGTCATCATAGATAAGGATTCTCGATTGCTTAATTACAAAGGGGATGATATTGATAATATTTGTAGAAGTAAGTTAAAAATAATAAGAATTAAGTTTGCTGAGTATTTGTAAAAAGTGTGAACGTGAAATCAGGAATTTGTAACTTGCTTGCACATTCTAAAATCTTCGAAACTCAATGTATAAAGAAGACAACAAGAGCTGTTGTAGATTTACTGCGAATTCTAAGTACAGATAAGAAGGGATTTATCGAAAAACGTCCAAAAGGTGAAAAGGGAGTCGACAGTTTCTAGGTTACGCATTATGTAAGCACATGTATAATATAATATAATATTACGAAAGGCCATTCAAAACTGAGATTTAAATTAAGGGTCATAGGAACGCAAATGGAGTAAATGTTACAGTTTATAATGTCATTGCTCGTAGTCAGAACACATTATGTTATATTCAACGTAAACAAAGTGTTAATAAAACTGAAAAAAAGAAAAACCCGGTTTGTAGTTTTTTTTTTTTTGTAATATAGCAACGAATATAAATAGATATCTTTTTGCTTGTAAATATACCTTCAAACTATACAAATATAAGCAAACATGGCATTAAAAAAAAACCTTTTATACTGATGTAACTTTTATACAATTATTTTTGTTATAGAATATAAGTTCATCTCTTATGAAGCATCGTTCCAAGATCTAGCTATCACAATGGTGCTTTGTCACCCGATATCTTTACGACTTTAGTCACCTTTCGATTCAAAGTTCATTCACTCTCATGCAGTGGCATTTATTATGACGTCGTCAATGTAGAACATTGAACCACCCCGATGGTACTTGAGATAAAATTAAAAATAGAGGTTTCAGCGTTTCATAATCGGTATATCTCGAGACTCGTTCGGGTGGAATTTATAATGACACTTGGCATAAATTGAGGGCACCACTCAAACCCCAGGGTGTTTATGTGAGATAAAAGTATATGACAGTATCCGAGACCCAAAGCGACTAGGAGAAATATGGAATATTTTGGGTTGCATCCCTATTTCTTGGAGAATAGGGTTACATAGATATCGGTAGGCAAGGAGCTAGTAAACTATGACAATTTATGCACGAATATGGACCTTTGGCCCCCATATATTAAGCCCAACTGTGCCTTCAAAGACCGTTTATGAATCTCGTGTTGATATCACTTGAGAGGTTGGCTTTATGATACCTTCATCAAGGAGAAGCTCAGAATTTATTATTACGACCTATTGTTATGTGTAAATCACATTCGCAATTAGGAGTTTTTTTTTTGTCTTTGTGCTAAATTCGTACAAACATAGTAACATACACGTATAGTCCCACCCTCACGCAATTAACGAATAAGTATCAAATGTCTAAATACGAGAACATTTCTTTCTCCTGACGCCTTTCTATTTTTATTTTATTTTCTTTCTATTTTCTAAGTAGCTCTACTTAAGTACGTTACCAGTAATGTTAGGACTTTTATGGCCACGCGTGTTGATGGAATAATAAGTAATTATAGTATTTGCAGTCTACATAAATGTTCATTGTTATCACTTGTCATTTTAACAAAAGTTAGTTAAATTTTCATAACAAATGAAATTCAATAACCATAATCAATAAACGTCATAAGCTTTGACCTATCAAGAGGGTGTAGAAACGTAGCACAATGCATTCATCATTATGACACTTAATGAATGCCCATTATTCACCCGTGAAACATTAGCATGATAATACATCCACTATTTCATCCAAGTTATTAACACGTCCAAACTGCCGACTGCAAAAAAACCGATGGCACCCGAATATTCCCGAACGTGTAAACACAGACGATACCAGCAAAACACAAACACAGAGCGGCCAATTTTACTTAGTAGTTAATCTGTAATTCGTGATTCAAATCCCCGGCGCGGTCGATGCGACACCGCGCCTATCCGTTTAAATGGACAGAAAAAAGACGAGGTGTGGCCGATTCGACCGTCGAGAATCGGTTATGTAGTGAGCGGTCAGCGGGCCTCAGTAAGTAATGGTTGACTCGACTAACGAGGAAAAAGTAAAAGTGCTGTGAGCTAATGCGTACTGCTAAAACGGATAGAAGCGACGCTAAATAAAAGCGATTCGATTTTATGGACATGGTATAACGTTTTGCTTAGAGACTTGTATGTAATTCTGTTGAAGTTTTTCTGTGGTGTGAAGCAAGGGCGAAAATAACGCTCACTCTTACAATCTCTATATCCTTCTCCCTCCCTCAATAAGATCACACATTGCTACAAATCACTACTCCTGGACTTCTAAATCCTTTTCCAAAGAACAGAAAAGCACATCCACATACACTATGACAATATTCATCACTTGCTCACACTCCCATTTGATCGACACTACACAAAAGCCGCAACAATTTGTCGCTCCATATCACACCAGGCCTTAACATGTACATTCAGACTGCACTTTGTGGGGTTAGAAGGACAGAACACGCCATTGGGAATCCGCAAAGCTAAATTGGACTTGCGAACCGGTCACTTGCCTCGTTCCGATCAACTTGTTTCTTTAACACTAGAAAATGTTTTAGATTACGTCTACATGCCAATAAAAAGATAACGAAGCACAATAGGGTAATTTAACAAAACATTGTATTCTATAGTATCATCGTGAACGTTTGTTTCGGCGATTACTTTGGATGTGTTTATGGAAATGAGGGTATTTGTTATGGCAGCGTTCCTGCAAGTATTGGATGTTTCTAAATTGAAATTCTGCGTGTGTAATTGAAAATTCTCAACGTTATTGCTGTTTACGTCATTGTGAGAGGATATTAGTTTTATTGCTACGTACTCTGTTATACAGTAAATAAATTACAGAATTTATCTTCATTAGAAAGGCTTACAATTTTTGTTTTATTGTAATAAAACAACATTTGAGTAAAATAGTCATTAGATCTCAAGGTTCCCAGTCAGGCAAATGAGTTATGCAAAAAGAGAGCTAGAAACTCATAGATCTCCCTACTATCTACTACTCTTAGTGTTTATAGCGATTAAGCGGTATCTCTTAAACGTTATTAGAAAAGCGATTTCTATGAGTAACATACTCAAAAAGCTTTTCCATCGACTCCTCTTTCAAAAATCTGTTTTAAAATTCGAACTCCAATAGAATTCCTGTTTCATAATTGAAAAAGGAACTGTTCGACAAGTTTTCGATACAATTCTCAGGAACATGCGCTCTACAGACACACTCTGGGGGTTCGACACCGTAACTCTATACTTCGAAACGACTTGCAGATACAAATGTTTTGCCGGCACCTCTACAATACACTTTTCCTGTTTTACTATCCTATACTGTCCGATTCTCGATCTCCGTGCCTTCCTAACTGAGAATCTTATTTCTACTTGCTTTCAATATCTTTTATTGAAATTTTGCTTTGAATGATTTTATTCTGTTAGTGGAATGAATTATTGGCGTTCAATCTTTGTGAATTAATGAAATGTTGTTAAAACAAAATTATATTATCATTTATTCAGTTGCACCTACTACTATTCTTTGCTTCTGAACCACCTTATGGTAGACTCAAAGAAAATACCTGAGGTATAATGTCCGCCTTAGTACAATTCTTACTTGTGCATAAAGCATTAAATAAATAGAGAATATTTACTTTGTTTCATAGTCTGGTTTTTCTACGGATATTTTAAATTATCACGTATTTTTATTTAGTCAGCACAAAACCAGAGCTGGTGCTGCGTGGGCATATCTTACAGTTACAATCAAATTGGCATTGCTCGCTGCGCAAGCAAATATGCAAATCAAGAATAACCTGCCATGATGACTTTTTACATACAGATGACTTGTTTTTTTTTTTTTTTGATAGACTGAATACGTATGAGTTTTTGGTCCATACATAGTGATAAATATAAGATCACAACACACAACAACAAACAAAGAGTTGGTAATAACGATATAAGAAATACATAGCGCAAAGCATATACTCTTCTGAAAAACATTCCATCCAACAAACTCCCCCAACTTGAAAGATAAGCAGTTCCATCTCGAACAAACAAAACAAAACTAAAGAATATTCAAGTATATACAATCCGCGATAGATAAGTTTGAACAAAAAAATGATGCCTCTTGTAAGACGGTCCTTCCATCTGTAGTTTCCTAACATCTGGGACCGCGGCGGTAAATTGCACCCAAGGGATGTGTCGATTCAGTTATACTACATTTGTTGCTTACCCAGTTGCGGCACTGAGATAAATAGGAAATGGCTTTTTACCCGGCTTTCACGGTATATCTATTGTGATATATAAAAGTATCGGGTAGTATAAATTGGCGCATATTTCTTTAGAACCCATGTTTGTTGGTCTTAAAATTCTTACGTATTGGTCGTTATTATTTATGTCTGTGTTTCGGATTTTTATAGCAAAATAGTTTAAGGCTGCCTGAGATATTTGAGCAAACTAGCAATTTATATATATGTATAGAAACTATATGCATTTAAACCTCGCCATCTTTGTTAAATAACATCATGGTTAGATTCTACAAATATGCGTGCAGGCAAACCCTTTGCAGTAGGTGCCGGCTGATCTAACACTGGTCTACGTTCACCAGTTCGGCGAATGGCAGCTACCTACAATGAAGCACCCGAACACATTGATATATTTACATGCTCTTTGAAAAGGTTTCGTAGCCTTTTGTATGAGACACTTGAACTATTGGACTAAAATTTATTGTTGTTGTTTCTTAAATACTATTTCTGTTTATTTTTTTATTGTTTTTATAATATTATTTTAACTTTCATGCAAAAACAGTTCACCTCCTAGTGACTATAAGGTTTTATTTATTCATAGTAATATGCGAACAGCACTGTGGGCTACATTATTACTTAAGTTATATAAGTTTTTCTATATGTGATATTGCATAATGTAGCTGTTTGATGTATTTACTACAATTGCAGTCAATTTCTCAAATGCTGGAATATTCTCACCTCTTGCTTCATTTTGTAATATTACACATGATTGAAGTTTCTTTTGTCAGATGTTCATGTTTCAATGTAATGATGTCACTATTGTGCCCTATTGCAATCTTCGATTCCAACAAGTATTGGCAAATGGTTGGAAAAGAATCTCTGATTTTTCCTTTTCAAAGCCAGTTTTTATCGGCAATTCAATCTATTCATTAGGCACCTGCTTCTACAGAAATCAGTCTTTACATTTGGTATTATTTTGTATTTATATTTACTGTTATTATGAACATTATCGCCCTTCAGCTTTTGTACCTACATCATTTTTCCGTTCTTACATTCATTTAACATAAACCAAACACGTCCTACACAAGCAAAAAATAAAACTTTCAAGGCAAAGTTACCCAAATAAATGGTAACACTGACATATAAATAGAAATAAGCCAATAATTCCTCTATTAAAGCATTAAAGATAGCACCACAATATTTTATGGCATTTTTACGTTCATCCCCGCAGTTATAATATTTACATTTCATTTTATGGTTTCGCCCAAGTTCGTAGACGGAACGTGTTTTTATATTTCACCTCTAAACACAAGTTTTATATATTTGGACTTGGGAGAATAACGATATGTGCAGTGGACTTGAAGTTTAGGTCTATAAGGACCTAAAATATTACCTTGTTATATACAATTTGTATTCTGTGCCACACACTAACTAGTGCTCCTAAGATTTGTTAAACCTACCTACTCTTTCTAAATGAAAACATGATTTTGCAGTGCGCTATTTATTGTATTAAATTATATTACTACTTATACGATATTTTTTTTGGTTTTAGGGCGAATCATCAGCTGTATATTTACTGAATAGTAATGTAAAAATGTAAAAACATTGGAATTAAAATTTGTTCCACCTAAGAATTTTCATATGAAATATTCTGAAAAATTCTTAGGTGGAACAAATTTCCAAAGTTTGACATGATATGAAATTGATGATTATTATTCAGTAATTCAATCATTCACACATTCGCGAATCGCCTTTTCATCAACATACGACGTAAAACAGAGCTGCAATTTGCAAAAATCCAAAGAAAATTTGAATTTGGCGGGTCACAGCCGAGGATTCATCTTAAGCTAAATGAATTCTGTTTTTCCCCTGAAGCTTTGTTAAAAACAGTTCATAAGTTTAGCATGTGTCAGGAACACTAATATTTTAAATAAAATCTTATAAACAAGTTTCGTAAGACGATGCTACACAAGATATAAAGGGAAAATAAAAACGTGGTTTCTAATGACTTATAGTTTTATGGAACTCCGAAGCGTGACAAATATTTATTGGTACATTTAGATGATAGAGTATCAACTTGTCACCGTTTATTAGAATCTTTTATTATTTTACTAAACAATTTGTAATATGGATGCTCAATCTTGACATATTCTTTTTTTTTTCGACATATCAACTTTTTTTTTCCTCATTTATCCTGTTTACACCTTGTTATATGTGCATGCTGTGGTCTTTTGTAATTGAAGGAGCAGACGTAAAAGAACCTTCTTTATTATTGTGATTAATATTGTAGCCGTGAATCCTTTGATAAAGATCCCAAATAAATAAATCAATCTTTAAACCAAGAAAAGGACAAGGAATGAAAACTTTGAACCAAGACTAAGAGATTCCTCTGTCATAGTAATAATGATGAAAGAAAGAAAGAATAACATTAATTGGCAACAGTTCGTGAAACACAAAATAAAACAAAAAAAGTGAGTGAGTGGTGATAAAATTACTACTACAAGGTACATAAATACTGAAGTAAGTAACGAGTATACTGTCATCAACTATCTAGCTACCTAATCTTAAATAATATTTAAAATAAATGTAAGTAAATAAAGATTTACCACTTTTCAGAATTCTGTCTAACATAGGTCTTTACAGTTCTAGGTACATTATCACCAAACCCAAAAAGCCTCAAAAACATTTACCAAAAAAAAAACCCAACCACCCAACATTAGGGCCGCAGCACGCGGCCACTAGACACTGCATCTTTTAATACTATCCATAAAACGATGTGAGCACTGTGGCCCACTTCACGCGATCCGGTCAGACCTTGATGCGGCCGTAAACATTAGACCGAAATAAGCGAGCCGATATCAATCAGCCGAACGAACAAGGTGCGGCCTGTTTGTGATATTGAAAAAGTAGGAATCGGCAGAAATAAAGGTTGGTGTTTTGGGGGATGGTTATGCATTTTTGCTACTATGAATTAATGTCTTATGTGAAAGTACGTTCCAATAGTTGTATTTGTACTTCTTAAGTTTGGGTATTTTTTTGGTTCTGCTGATTTGTTACGTAATAGTTGATGAATGATTAATACTTACATGTTTTTTTCAAAGATTTATTTTCAGATCTTTGTTCTAACGTAATGTTAAAGTGGTGTAGGTTCTAAATTTGAGGTTACTAAAAATGTTTTACTTCCACAATTTCTTGCATTACTATTCATTGACTCTATCTTCAGTACTGACGCAGTAGTATACATACTTCAAAACTTACATTTTTGATAACCGAAAAGCCTCAAACACCTTTCAATCAGTTGAAAGCTGCTTGAAATTCCGCTCAGTTTTCCACAAACAACTTAATCGCCAATATAGAATTTTGGTGTAACATCTAAACCTACATGTCCGGCCAAGCAATCTATATTTCCACTTACAGCTACAGCTTCTATGTATATAAGCTACTAGGTAATTTGCAAATTGATTCTAGATGCCGCTCTTGGCAGTGTTCGGACGAAGCTTCGGTATATTTACATAAACTCAACTACACATACGTTGCGCACACGATCAACGTTTATCCTATGCTATTACCTATCCTGTAATTGATAACGTCTACTGTGTAATTTGGTTAGCCAAATTGTATGGTACTAACGAAATAAGGAAGGTACAATTGAATATTGAAGTAGATGGTCATTTTTGGTTTGGTTGGTAAACTGTGGATTAAGATAATTTTGGGTTTTGGCTAAGGATAGGTATGCAAATTTCTTCATATTGGAGCTCCATTAACTTAACTTTATTGAAAACCAAAACTTGGAATTGGACCATCTGTTTATACTATTATCCATTAAAACGAATGTCTTCAACATTCATTCTTCAAAACAAAAATGTAAGTAAAGATCACAGAAAAACAATACACAAACAACGAATTGTCTTCGCAACGAAACAGCAAAAACATCTTGTTTACCCCACCAACAAGCTCACAATATCCACAAAGCTTAAAAATAATATGAAATAACTCAAGCACACCCTTCGTTAAGATCCAGGCTCATTTTCTCGAAAACCAATACTATAGCAATATCAATAATCAATTGGTGAATTCTTGGCATCCGTTCAAGTCTATTATAGAGGCGATATATAAGCGATGCATACGCAAATGTATTGAGATCCTTTTGTGAGTTTTGCATCTGGCCTGTATCCTACTTTTATATTTTATATATGGATTGGATTGTCTAGATATAAATTGTTACGATAGCGGATGTTAAGGCGAAGTATTTCGGATTCGGTCAGTTTTGTATTAGTACCGTTTGTTTCTGTCGTGTTGTGTTTTGTGTTGTGTCATGGTTACTGAGTATTAGAGATGGTAATAATATATAGTCATCGCATAAATATTAATCTATAACTACAGTAGTGTCTTTATTGATTAATGAACTAATAAAACAGGCTCATTTATCCATAGCGATTTTTTGCAATCGACGTCTTCTCAGCTTGTCAGCCACAACCACATCAGTCTTGTCTAGGTAGGGCTGCTCCATCGTTGAAGCCGAATAGCTTGGCTTGGTAATATGTTGGATATTGGGTTGGGATTCTATGTTAGGTACAGAATTAGCGTTTTCGAAAATATTGATGATAAATCAGAAGGATATGATGATTCAAATGAGAGTTATCTCATCGGCACTAATAAAGAACAGCTCTGTATATTTGATAAAACAATCTTCCAACCCAAAACAAATAACGATTCTTTTACTACAAACTATCATTACTAAGCTGTCTGCATAAAGATGTAGACAGCTTAGTAATGTGTGGTAAAATTGGTTAGAAATTGTTCATTATGAGGAAAGCCTCACAGTGAACAATTTCTAACCAACTCAACAGAAAACCATGGCCCAACCAAATATTTGGACAACTTAACACCATGTCAATACAATTTGTCCCACAAATTCACTATCAATCAAATGCCGACATAATTCCAGACATTCTTGAGCTTCTCGCGTCAGACGACGAAGTTTAGTCAATTTCATGTAAAATAATGGACAGTTCATGACCTCCTAGTATTAGTCACCATGACTCACAGAATTTGCTCGTCATAACTTCGCCATGCAAATTGGAAGTTTGGTACCCTTTCTTGTGTTAATAATGGAGATACAACGGCTTAATGTACTGTTTAGGAATATTTTAGGAATGGTTTGTGAAGAATTCTGAAAAGTTGCTTCTGTCAACGATCAAAAAAACGGAAGAGAATCAATATTTTAATGGAAATTATTGTTCTTTTACAAAAATAGAGTGCTAGATTCTTTCTACAGTTAATTTCACAGTAGTGTAGACAATTTAAGAGTCAAGACGTAATTTATCATTCCCTACTGTATCATGTTAAGTTTTCAAGATAAAAGAAATTTAAATAATACAGAAATAGCTTTTTGTTTGAAGATACAGCTGTGATCATTTCAAGTTCTTTTAGAATTTTTGAAAGTTTTATTCTAATTAATTAATTTATAGGGTAAGCCTGTTGTAAAAAGCTTTTTTAATAAGATCTCGATAGCTTTTACGCCATTTGCATTCTGAAAAACGAAAACAATGACGTCACTAACCATTATTCAATTAAAAAATTCTTAAACAGAATTTAATGAAAATTACGATATTTTAACCGCAATATTCCCTCCGGCTATAACTTAATAATTTAGGTGTGTGATCGCTAATATCAAAATGGATACGTGCGTGCCCGCCCTTCGGGGATTAGGCCTATTAAGAATCGAAATGGGTATCGTGACACACAACCACAAACGTTGATAAACAGTTATCGTTAATTCCCGAAGCTACTTTCTCTAATATTAATATAAATTCCAGTTTTATTTTGGCCTATCTCGTTGAAGGCAAATAGTAATAAAATGAAAAAGTAAATGAGAAAACATTAGCGTGAAACAAACGTTCTGAACAAATAAATGATAACGATGAATGAATGATGATGTCTTGGTTAACTGGTACAGAATGCCTAAGGCATTAAGTCCGCCTTTGTATACTATTGTGTGCGAGAAGTTTTAATAAATAAATTAATGAAATAAAATGGCATGTATTTAATCTAACCCACTCCGATATTTCAAATTTTGGGGTCCTAAAAATACTAAATAGTCAAGTAACTGCGATCAACTTGGATGTAGCGCTCGCCGGCCGCTTACGCGGCACCGCTCGCTTCGCTCGCTCGGCGCGCACGTGGTTTGTCACAGTTTTAACCCAACCTAAACCATTTGATCGGGGTGACCAATCTTAGTACCCCCTTAGGTTAGCTTAGTAGCCTCCCTCCTGGTTGGTCACAGTTCTAACCTAACCTACCCCATTTAGTTGGGGTACCCTAGCTTAGTTACCATGACCAACTTTGAGAAACCGCCAGAAAGTAAAAAAGAACCTCATTTATTAAAAAAAAAGCGTACATCATTAGAAGCCCAAAATATTTACAATTAAATATTTCCCGAATATAATACCGTCATACAGTTGACATGGCTATAATAATAATGTATCATCAACTGAAATAAACTGAAAATTAAATGCCAAACATAAATATTATAAAGCCTGTCGATTTACCAATGATAGCTAGATATAGAATCCCATGCGAGACTAGTAATCGGGCACAATTCCAATTTCGGACCGCACCTACCTGATTTTTTTTGTGAAAAGAAAATCCAATCATAGTTTCTGGCTAACCTGTGTTACCAACTAAAGATTTGTAGATCTGCACTGTGGTTAGACTAATTAGGTCAACGTTGTTTTATAAAATGACAGTTGTAATGACTAAAATGCTAAGGTATGTGAAGCTTGAGGATTCGGTTTCGGAACCTAGCATTCACTTATTCTTTGTGACGTAATATCGTATGCAGAATATATATAATCCTATACCTAATTAGTCTGATGTCCCAAAAGTGCAGTATGCAAGCATAGTAACTATGCTACGAAAAAAAGGAACGTGTATTTATAACTGTTATAAATACACGTTCCTTTTTTTTGCGCGAAAACACTTTTTTCCTGCGGTTGGTTTTATAACAGGCCAGTATTATTTTTATTAAGTAAATAATTATCTATATTAAGTTCTGCCACTGTATTACTAAGCTCTTTTACTTGTGTTATTCTCGAAACATTTTAAACAAAGTTACAGGCACTTCCGTCGGCCATCACAGCTAACGCGTCAGGTGACGATTGCCGCTGGCACATCCGACGTAATCGACGCTAATAAGTCACGAAAGCTATGTTATTAGAGCACGTTTTAGTTGGACTTTCTAACATTATAACTAAGTTTAATGGAACGTCAATGGCCATAGTTTAGCTAATGGTGCTTCATCTTCGTAAGGCATCGCATCAATTTTGTTTTTCTAATTGTATTGGTCAGGGCAGCTCTGGACAGGCAGGGGTGGACAATGTGTAGGGAGGCCTTTTCCCAGCAGTAAGACATCAATGGCTAGTGTTTTTTTATAAACATAAAACATAAACATAACATCACGCCTGTATTCCCCGAAGGGTTAGGCAGAGGTGTACCTATAGCACACCCACATTTCGCCAGTTATGTTAAAAAAGGGTGAAGATCTCTTCAATCTCTTCACATAACAGGTATTCATAACCATACTCGCTCACTGCGTGCTAGAAATTCTTCATTTAGTTGAGGCATCCTTGTGAATCAGAAGTGAGTTAGATTGAGTTAGAAAGTACATATTTTGTAATGCCGTGTTTATACCATACGTACGTACTTGTAGTCGGCCGCTGACTAACGGCGGCTGCGGCGGGGTGGCTAAAGTAGTTTTTACATACATTTTATACCACACGCTTACAATCGGCAGCCAACTATACGCTGCGGTCAGAACGCTGCCTACGTGACATTGGACATTTCAAGTCCTGCGACCAGTACTTTAGAAATGAGTTCTGTCTGACACATTATTACTGTCATGTTTATTATCGTTTTACAAATATAAACTGAATAAAATAGCAAAATAATGTGTTGAAACATTTGCAAACGAATATGCGACAAACAATTAAATATTATTAGTCAGCAAATGGTACAAAGTAATTTTTCTAAGTGCATAATTTGGGGTTGAAATATGAATTTCCCTGTACGTTTCCAGTACAAACTAGAGTCATTATAGGCGGGGAAAAGAGTAATAACTCTGGGACTAAATATATGGGCGGAGTATAAAGGAAATGAGTTTTTATAATACACGATGGTGTGTTATTAGTCCAACGACCAAAGCGTATCTTTTTATAAGCACTAAAACAATCGAAGACTAATAAATGAGACACTAAAAAACACTCTATTTTCACATTATTCCAAATAAAAGGTCTCATCATATGTAGCTACTATATTGAAATGTAAGCTTTTACAAAACATTTCTTTACTCGAAAAAGTTGTTAAAAAAACTTTTTCACCGAAAAACAACCGACTTCCAAGAAAATACTAAAAAACGTGAAAAATAACTTTAATTTCGGAAGTCGGTGTCTTTGATTTTGTATTTTAGTTTTTGGCAACCGACTTCCGAAATTAAAGTTATTTTTCAGGTTTTTTTTTGTGTTTTCTTGGAAGACAGTTGTTTTTTTTTTGTAATATTTTTTTTATTTTTTTATTTTTCTATTTTAGTTTTAGTACCTACCCCACACAAGTTCGTATACCACTACTTGATATGTAAATAACAGTGACAGAAAATGATTAAACATCATCAATATAAAGTAAGTGGAAAAAATACGCAGTATTACGAATAACTCAAAAACTGCTGGTCAGAACTAAATCAAATTTATATGGGACCACATGTGAAGCAGTAGTTTTCAAATGAAAAAATAATCATCCAAATCGGTTCACCTAAAAGAAAATTCTGAGCTAACACAAACATAAAAAAAAAAACATACAGTCGAATTGAGAAACTCCTCCTTTTTTGGAACTCGGTTAAAAACCATACATCCCATTGCTCCACACGTTCATGTTTCAAACGTCACTCCCCCGTTGAACGCAAACGGACTCCATAACCCCGCACTCAGGATATATATAATTATAATATTACTGCGTGATATCTTCGTCACCGAGTCCCGGATTGTTCCCGGATCTCCACGGACTTTTGTTCGCTGCGAGGTCCTTTGTCGATGCCTCACAATAAAATTTTATCCCGGAAACCTATTCGCAGTTACCTTTTATTATAATGTTGCAGCGGGTATCCGGGGTACTTTTCAGTCGGGGCCATTGTTGTCCGCATAATAGGGGCCAACCTTTTTATTCCGCTACAGATTTTTGAATGTACCGCCGGTATTAACGCTTCTATGAGATCCGATCGATTGAATGTCTGAAGTAGTTCTTTATTCCGAAGTTTGGAGTCGAGTTCTTTGTTTGTATGAAATGGTCGATGTTGTTTGTGATGCTTTTCAACTTTAGGTTCTCGATATAGGAATAGGTCTTATTGTACGAATTGGTCTGAATGTAACTAGTAGTCAATGTTATTATTGTTTCGACATTTCAGCTTAATCAGCGGTAATAATTTATATATGTATCTTTGGAAGTTTGTCAAGTTCGAAATTACGAGTAGTTTTTTTTAGATGATTACCGCTTGAAAATTATTATTTATTATGTACCATAAAAAATAGACAAAGATTTCCTGCACACAAACGAGGAATTGCAAAATACAAACTTACGATAAAAAGGTTTACATGCATAAGTTATGTGTATATCGCTTTAGGCCTGAAAAACTCAAGGATAAAACTGAACTAAAGTAAGGAAATAATATAAATAAAGACTGTGAAGTTGAAGACCACACAGATACAGCATTGTCTAGTTTAAATATTACATTGTAGTTAAATATTGACAAGATGCATCGTGCGCCGGCCTTAGCCAATGAGCCTCAAATTAATATTGTATGAGGAAACCGTAGCAACAGTCACGAATATCGTATGTGTGATCATGAGGAAGTAAAAGACAAAGTTAAAATGCTGAAAATATTGGAATGCATGTTTAGAGATTTTCGTTGTTAAAGAAAGAAGAGCATTTGAGATGGTGACATCAGCTTTGAATACTATCAATTATTGTTATTAATAATTATGTATACTCAATACTCAATACTCAATCATTTATTGCATTCCACAATGTGCTTAGGTGGTAATTTAACATTAGTGTACCAATCGTGGACCCTGTCGGGCACAGCAAAATAGAAATTTGAAGGAAGAGGACATATTTATACATGCAAAAAAAAAAACTTATTCTAAGTAAAATTAAAGATGGTGGATGGTGTATGTCACACTTCAGAGTAAAAAACTGTCTCAAATTACTGAAGGATGCTTTTCAGTTTTTTTTTGCGTAGTAAATTGAACAACTGTTTGTCAGCTCGTTGAAAACAATTGATTTAAAATAATACATACCTAATTTTAATTTGTGTATTGAGTCAGAAACGTTTCACAATTATTTTATTAATTTGTTTACCTACGTAAACGTACCTATATTGTTAGGTACGTGTATCATCATCAGAGATCGGATATTCGGATGCATATTTACCTAAAATAAATTTTTAGATGGAACCAACTTAAAAAAACATATCTATTTTTAAAAAACACCCGGCGTTCTTGGATTTCATAACTATTCAGATGCATATATATTTAAAATGAATGTTTATACCTCAATGCAAATATTATGCATATATGCATCCGAATATCGGATCTCTGATCATTATCAAAACAAATGAAATCGAAAGTGTACCGCGTGACCAGATATCTATCAAACCTTATGAAGTAGGTAGGTACCTAATTAACGCGATACGGGGAATCATTAGCATCGTTCCACAGATATTTGGAAACGTGTTACGTAACGACCCAAATATGTGAATTTAGTACTTGCAAGTTGAGTTAACAGTCAGTTTGGAATTCGTGAAACAGATACAGGTATAATACAGTGTACACTAATAGGAAGGTAAGCCAGTAATTATGGGATTTCGATTTTGGATAAAGTAAATAAATTTATGAAATATGGAGAGATCCTTTGTGGCAAAACTACTTACATAATATCGATGCCTAAGAACGTTAACATCACAAAACATTTCAAGATTCAGAAATTAACACTCAATGCAGAGAATTGTTAACAGATCTGCAATGAAAAAGGATGGCGCCTTCACATATATTTTATTCTAATGAATATTTAAACATGTATAGTAGAAGGTCTTCACTTGGTATAATACCAAAATTTTTAATATCAACAAAAAACATAAAGATATTCAAAGCCAATGCGTTTATAATCAATCCCTTGTACAAGTAAAATAGCTACCCACCAGATCAGCCAAAAGCTACATACTCAGAATAAGAAGAAATAAAACACGTAGGCTCATATGAAACTTATCGTCCCAACGTCCGTTTTTCTCGGGATAACGTTATAAATGAACTGGACACCAAGATAAAAAAACAAAATAAATATGACATATTGATTACACGCTGTGTGTATTAAAGATATATATTTACATTTATTACAGATTCTATAAATAATATTAATAGTATGTACATCTAAATAAAAATAAATAAAAATTAAAAAAGAAGGAAAAGAATCATAGAGCATCAAAAACTTCTTCCGCATCGCTGTCGACAGGAAAAGTTCCCAAAATGCTTGCCGGGTATTGCCACGTTATATGGCGATGCTGATTCTTTGGCAAAAAATAGGCCAGCCCTCTGGTCACGTGAAGAGTCGACCAACCGCTTGACGATGTCTCCAAAAACCAAGTGGGCACTCGGACCCCACGAGCCTAGTGTTAAAGAAGATTAAAGATTGAATCAATACTATAAATATTACAATATTGGTTTACTTCGCATTGGATAAAATCAAGATTCATATTGTTAAATAAATATTCAAAAACAAACTTAGAATTTGCCTCCAATAAAAATTTACTCCATTGTGCACACGCAAAACAGTAGTAGGTCAGACAAAGCTACATACTCAGAAGAAGAAGAAATAAACACATAGGCCCATGGGACTCGTACCGTACCAACGTCCGTCTTTTGTCCGGATGACGTAATGAATGGACTTGGCATGAAGTTCAGCAAAGGGATAATGGGTTTATTTTGTTAGCTCAAATGTATGAGTTTGTGGGATGGATGGAAAAAGTAAAAAGGGAGATGGGACTTATATTTAACTTGGTAGGTTGAAGGGGTTGGAGACTTATATTATAATGATGTGAAAAACTTGAAAACATAATTTTTGTCTTCAATAACCATGGTCAATTGTTATAAATATTTGGTATATGGAACATATATTTTCCAAAGTTCAAATTTTCTTCGTTTAAACAAAAAATATTACCACAGTGAATGTATCGTATTCTGCCTTGAGGCAGAATATTCGTATTCTATTCCGCTTAAGCAAGCACGATTATCTTTTCACCGGACATAGGCCTACTCCAACCTATAGGCATAAATAGTTAAATATTAACAGAGTCTTTGTTTTCTTGTAGGTACTACACTCCCGACAAAATATTGCAAGGATTTCTAGCAAGTTCTAACCACATTTACAAGCTATATCTCCAAGCCTTAGGTAAGCTTTGCTTCCACTTGACATCGCGTCATCGTGCCGAACAAAATTTTAAAAGCTATCGCGCTGTGCTACCGTCACCGCTCTAAGCCGAAATAGCAAAACATAATAAAGTCAAAAGTTCCTGAGCGTCTGTCTAGCACTTACATAAGAATCGAATTTTTGAACACTTCTGTGAACACTGGTACAATGTGTTTTGATTCAAAGGAAGTGTTTTTTTCTGAGAATTTGTTGACCTATGCCAAAGAATTGTAGTATGAAAATA
The DNA here is from genome assembly GCA_916610205.1 of Griposia aprilina. Lineage (NCBI taxonomy): Eukaryota > Metazoa > Arthropoda > Insecta > Lepidoptera > Noctuidae > Griposia > Griposia aprilina. Next base: position 23,005,747 of record OU744289.1, read on the forward strand.
TTACTACTAGCTTTTGCCCGCGACTTCGCTCGCGTGGATCCCGGTAAATATCCCATTTATCCATTGTTTTCATATAACTCTATTGGTTTACGCGGTGACGCGACGCCAGTAAAGTCGGCATGTTTTTTTCAACAATCATCGTCATATTTCAGCCAATTTACACAAAACCGTAATAAATTATACATCTACACCTTCCTCATGAATCGCTCCGTCCATTGGTGAAAACCGTATGGAAATCCGTTCGGTTATTTTTGAGTTTATCGCTTACAGACAGACAGACAGACGTTGCGGGGGACTTTGTTTTTTAATACGTAGTGATTTCAGACACCATTTTACAACCACTATAATGATTAACTTTTTAATTTTAATTATATTTATACATTTTCTTTCGATTAACGAAGGTACTGGACTTTTGGCCGTTGTATTAACGTGTAAAATGTTTGTAATGTGCGTTTTATTTGTACAGTGTTTATTTTCTAAATAATAAGCAACTTGATGCGGTAGCTGTGAATATAAACGCCGACGATGGACTGGCAATTTGGATTAAGATCAAGAAGTTCTCACATATGTTCGACCAAACAGTTCTTCAGTATACTAGAAGCATCACGCTATTTCTACTTCTGAAATAGTTTTCCTTAATAGGCGAGGAAAACTCCAACCAAAAACCATTCGATCAATTAACACAGCTGAAAGTCGAGTGCTTTGTATACAAAAAATCCAATTTCGAGTTGTGGTGTTGAGCAAGTGTGGATCTAAACAAAACACCGGGGCAACCCGTTGGACGTATCAATCAATTACAATGGCCGACGCCTCCGATATACGGTGCAGATAGACGAGCCGCACCCTCACCAACTCTGCTGCTGCGGTACAAATTAGTAAAAACAGCGAGTGAGTTTTTAGGATCATACGTTTGTAAAAATACTAACTATATTTTCTTTGGCATTGTTCGTCGAATCATAGAGCTCCTTACGTTTTGAGTTGAGCTGCAAGATTATTGTTACATGCCGGCACTGACTGGACAGGTCCACTCAATCTGTGTAGTTCTTTCCTCAAACAACCATTTCCGACACCAATCTACATGGTCCTCACATGATCTCACCAAGATTATGTCTGGATTTTAAAAGAGACTGTGACCTCTGAGTTTGTTTTGGCCTTTCTTCTCAGAGTAGTCAGATAGGAAACGCCGACCTCATCTAGTTTAAAAAATATGAATGACGTGTAAAAGTGTTTGTACAAACCTACTCACAGAAATAAAATCATTTATCATTTATGTGGTTAGCTTTATAGTTTTAGTAAGATGTTGGTCTTTTGAGGCAAAATTGACCAGCTATGAATGAAAATTTTATGGATCCCGGTTGGTAAAAACCTTTTAACAAATTGTTCCAATGAACCCGGTTCCTATCCTTTATCACTTTATTAAGATTTATGCATTTTTTTACAGTTTATATAAGACGAAACTGCAAAAAAAAAACAGGTACTGCCTCTCTGTTCCAAGTGAACCTAAACATTTATTCAGAATAAAACATGATTTAAGTTAGGCATTGGACAAATTCTTGTAACTAAAGGCCGATATTTATCACAGCTCACACAATGTATCCCAAAACTATTACGAAACTATCAAATACCCGCTGTAACCCCTCTCTTGTAGCACACTAAGATCTATTGCTCACAACCCTAATCAATATCCACGCGTTATTTGCCAACATGACGTTTTTATTAAATAAACGCCGAACAAACTGTACTTGAAGACGATTGGATGTTACGACATATAGAAAATTGTGACAGATTGACGGATAAACAACAGTGTACCGACGTCAGATGATCGAATATAAGGTTTTGTTGTCGTGAGTGAAATCTGTGGGTTGAGGATAAATGGAAAGAAGCAGAGTGAAAGAGACAAAGGACCAATTTATTGAAGTAAACTATACCATTATTATTGGAGGCTTTGATTTACTGATGTACGATTAACTACTACCTACTGAATGTTTTGGTAAGTGAAGAGAACCAAAACGGGAAGCTGGACCTGTGGGTCTTCTTCGGAAGAGTATGACTATGAAGCCAAAAAGCAACTTAGAGAAGTTCTTAAGAACTGTATAATTTTTAAGCATGCACAATTTCCCAATTACCACGTTCGCACCTACTTTACTAAAACTATCAATTCGAAACTCAGCACGTTTTAAAAGTGCAAAACCGAAAACAAGACTACTGTTTTATATTTTGGGCTATAAAACTTTATTTACGATCTGTTTGCCAAGCAGTATTGGAATGAAAGCTTAACAATAATAAGCGTCGGTCAATAAACGTGGAATTTTAGCTATATGGAGAAGTCAGACTTTTTCTAGGAAATCCCGAAGGATTGGGTTACTCATCTCTAGTGAGCTGTGACGAATCAACTTAAGGGAATGTTTGGCTATAGGATTTAAGATAAGTTATCGTTCCCTTTCTTCTAATAGATACATCTTTAATGAAAATTCGCGGTTATGTGCACGCCACACGTGGAAGAGAGTGATGAGACCATTGATTAACCTTAAGACCATAATATAATGTACCATATTAGACGAACAAAAGATTATGATCACAATGATTTTGACAGAGGAGCTCCCGTGAGATTAGTGACCCAATCCCCCGATTGGGTTACTCATCGCTCGGGAGCTGTGGGGAATCAAGTTAAGGGAATGACCAGTGAGTTAGCTTAGATAAATTAAGGTGTAATTATATAAATTATCATCCTTCTCCGTACATGAGGCTTGTAGGCTATTTGTTCTTCAATAACAATATGAAGATATAATTATGTAGCAATAGTTTTGATAATGGTCGGGAGATTCGGTTACTCATCTCGCATGGGCGGCAAGGAATCAACTGTAGATATAGCAATATTTTGGACACTGGATTGGGTTACTCATCTCTGGTTTGGGAAAGGAATGTCTAATGACTTATCGCCGCTTAGCTTTAACATATTACCTACCGTATCTGATACCATACCGTGACTGATATCATCCGTCTCCGTACATGAGGTTATTAGGCTGTTATGTCTTCAACAACAATAATATGTGGATATAACCATGACTATAAGAATCCGGATCCGGACATGGTTGATCTCGCACAAACTTGTGATAATATTTTATTGAAATACTACCTCAAAACTAAGCGTGCCTCTAAGTAACATAACAACAAACCACAAGTTTACTAAACAACAAGCAGAAAAATAATCTCCAATTCTTATAAATTTTTCTATCTCACTACACTCCAAAGATCGTCATATTTTCCTACATATCCAAATAGAACCACTATATATAGCAATATTAATAAAGCCGCTATTGCCTGCCCTGGCATGCCAATGTAAAGAATGGGAGCGCATACCAAAGTCACGCCATTACGCCCGACTGTCATATTAATAATTTCCCTCAATGCTCCAGAATTATTGTCCTAACGCAATTATGTGGAAACGTGATGAATTATTTGTTCGTATATTGGAGAAAACTTGATGTATGGATTTATGTTAGTATTTAGTTGTAGTGTGGTGTAATAATACAAGTTTATGTGATAGTAAAAATATTGTTTTGGGTTCGAAATCCTGATCTTGACTAAAGTTTTTCTATGGTTGATATTCCATATTGTCTATATGTGATAGAATTAGTCTTATTTTCTCTAAGATCAGTCTTTATCTTTATTTTTAGTGAGCTGATGTGTATTATTTTTCTTTCTCATTATTTACAAACGTGATGGATTATTTTTGAATTCGCTCTGGCAGTAAAAAAGTAGAAAACTAATTTAATTATGGCTAGGTAATACAATTCTGACCTCATCTAAGCATTGTTGATTATTCAGTAATTGCATAAGGACGACGCTTATCGTACCTACCAATTATAGCTAGGCTAATGTTTTATTACGTTTTGTTATGTTTTATGAGAGCAGTGGTGGCCCAGTAGTTACGGCCGCGACTTACGAGTTGTAGGTCGTAGGTTCGAACCCAGACAGGCGCGTTACTTTGTGTAAATTAGTTCATCACCATGAAGCTGATTATGCTTTTGCTATAAGTTTTATTCCTCGAAAGATTCAAAATTCAAATTAAAAATTGTATAGACATTAACAGCATAAAATGCTGAAACCTTTTAATTTCATACGATTTGTTTTAATAATATTCTTTTCATATTCACAAAAACGTTGATTTAATTACATGTGCAACCAACGTATCTCAACATAGCATTTTATTTTTGAGAACGGGTTCGGCCTACCAAAAGAACCGTACAGCCTACCGAAATTGCAATTAAACTCAAAGGGGCGAGTCTTAGAGAGGCAATGTAGCGTGATCTGGGGCATGTAAACGTATTATCAAGTCGTTTGTCATAGGAGGTAGCGGGGAGACAAATATTTTTTGAATAACGGAAAAAAAAACGTTTTTTTTTTTAACAATAGGTTGTAAATTACTGCCGCTCGCTTTTCTTGTTTATAAGTGTTGCATGTAAGTATCCAAAATCTTCAAAAAATAACCTCATGGTTGGTTCGTTAAACCATAACAAAACGCGCATAAAAAACTGGCGTCTTACACTGCTTTTATCCGCGTTTATATGAATTAAATATTTATATACAATTTAATATTTTATTGTCCATTTACACGAGTTTCAAAGTCATTTCAAACTCGTGGAAATTTACAATAAAATTTTAAATTATGCATACCTTTACACAACAACAGACTCACAAATAGCCTAGCGTTCAGTGGCGTGCCTAGGAGTCAAAATTAGGGCAAGCCGACATACCTATATTTAAAAAAAAACAGGTATGTCATTATTCTTATAAATTCTTGTGACATGATTGAGTTAGTTAATTTACAAGTTTGCATGACGTGTAGTTTGTTTATGTTTTTTGTTGATAGATTCACGTTTAAGGCGCAGATATACGACTTTTAATGATTTCAAATTGAACATCACGTCTAAACGTGTAGTCTTATTTGTTTGAGAAAAATGTACGATAAACTAGACTATTTTCTTCGTAGTTTGATATGTGAATATTTGAAATAATATTTTTATAATATAGTGTAATTAATTTGTATAGTAATGTCTAACGCGAACACAAAAACGACAATCACGCAAAAACTATCGGGCGTATTTTCATGAAATCTGCACCATCTAAAAGACAATTTGATTACCCAAATTTTTGGATATGGCTTTTATTTTTATCGTGTTTGATAAATCAAGGGGGGTTGTTTTTGCGAAAAAACTTGATGCGCGTTGAAGCGGGGGCTCTTGCGGGCGACGGGTGGCAGTGCATCGCTGACCAATGTCCGGGTAGACGCTAACGCTCTGTGCAATTTGATTCGCTTAAAAGTTTCGCATGCTCCTCCCACTCGCTCAAGGTCGCTGGCACTTATTATCACCTTAATTGAAAGCCGGGCTTTTCGGCTTTAAGGGAAGGAACGCCACTGCTAGCGTTCATTAAATTAAATATTATTACTTATAAATCTAAGTAGGTATATATATACAGCGGGTATCAGAAAGATGTGGTCACATTTGAGGATGTGGATGAGTACATTTGGGTCGAGTAGGTATTGAAGTCTTGTATGGAACAGTTAACATTTTTTTCGTGATTACGATGTTCGTACCATAAATAAAGTGATTCAGTTTGATGGTCTGTCCCACATCCTTAAATTTGACCACACCTTTCTGAGAGATGCTGTGTACTAACCACCAACTACCTAACTAATAATGAAAACATTCAGCTCATAAACATTCATTCAGTCCATTTCGTGTTACATTCCAACTAAAAACAATAACATTGAAACCGATGACTGTATCAAATTAAGTGGAAAACCATTTTTGTTTAATTTTAGCAACAAAACATTTAAACGAATGTATATTTTGCGGCGCTTATTTTAAACAGCCGTTAAAAAGTTGAAAACTTTCATAAAACTCGTTTAATTTACTGAAGCGGAATAGGTTAGCCATAATTATATTTAACAGTTAACTGTAGGAGCACTACAATTAAGTCGATTGCCTTTTATTGCATTGATAACGGCATGCGATACAAAACTCTCTAATATAATTATTGTGTTCGAACGAGAAAGAGCGATTTTGCGAAATAGGTAGATATTATCGAACAGTGTGATCCTGAAAACGCTACTGCAATTACGTGTTATTGTGAAAATATTCATGAAAAATACTATTGTTATTAAAAACTATTACTGACTCAGTAAAAAGATGATACTCATAACGATGAAAGTTCCTGAACATTTTTGTAGAAGTATTGTTAATGTGATGGAGCGTCTCAGGCACTGCGCAGACAGAGCAATTTTGATCCTTCAGTATCGGTAATTAGCAACATGCAATCACTCTGTGCAGACGTAGATGTTAGCGGTAACCGCTAACGGATCCTTTTTTAAAGTTGACAGTGGCGTCAACTAAAGTTGCTACTTATGTGCAGCTCCTAATGAAAATTGGTTCTTAGAGCCGAAAAGGCAAAATATTAAATCTAAAAGCTTATTTTATGATCTTTTTGATTTAGACATAAGGTCTTAAATTTTTCTGAATCGCTTTTACTTAAAACTTATTCCATACACCGAAATAGCAAGGTTATAATAATAACTAAATACCTCATACTATATACATCGCAAGGATATTGCGAACCAAACATCTTGTGTATAGCTAAGCGAGGAATAAACGAATTGAGATGAACGAGAAAGAAAGAGTGCTAGTAGAGCTGACGTTACGGAAATGAGAAGCTGATAGGAAAATGAAAGATATGTAGAACAAGCATAAAATGCTTAGTTTGCATTTGATAGAAGATTTATAGTTTAGTTTTAGTCATCTGAACCACTTTTCAGGCTATTTCCTGTTAAAAAGTCGTCCATTCTTTAATCATACATTGTAAGTTACTTATTCAATATTTTGAGTACCTAATTAAAATATAGTCAAAGAAAAAGATGAGGTTCTTTTATCAATATAAAAGAATATGCACGACGTACTCTTTGGTCTTCATCAAAATAAATGCCGCATTTTCGGTGCAGTCATTTATACACCATGCTTTTCTCACCCGTATAATTTTCCGGCAAACCCACTTTCGTACCCCAAAGTTTGTAGTCAAAAACTTAAGGGTTCTGCCCCAAATAAATAGGAATGACTGCAGATAGTCCACAATTCCACATACGACGGGGCCCCTCTCAACGCTACTCTAGTAAGGCCTACGTAGATTGGCCACTGGGGGAATTTGGTTCCTTCATGCCACCTAACTTCGTGGCTACTAATGGATAGTGAGTTTGTTAAGTTTAATTCTTATTTTGTGCTTTTCTAGGGTGTTTTGGAAATTTTCGTGTTTCCGGGTTTTTTATTTTAGTTTGAGAATTATTTTAAAGTATAGCATTATAAACTGTTTTGTTTAGAACCTACTGCATTAACTAACTAATTTTTCGTGAATATTCTGAAAAGAAAAATATACAGAAAATATTTCTATATTTATTTATTTTTAGCCCCCGACGGAAAAAGAGGGGTGTTATATTTAAGTTTAAACGTGCATATCTGTGTGTCTGTGGCATCGAAGCTCTCAAACGACTGAAGCAATTTTGTTTCTTTTTATTGTTTTGTTTGAAAGGTACATAACTTGATCGAGAGTGTTATTAGCAATGATTCAATAAAATCTATTTAGCCTTTTGAAGATTATCAGGTCTTTTCTAGTTGATGAAGGGGTGTGGGCATCTTCCACAGGTCTGATCAAGTCGAAATCTTGTATTATGTTACTTCAATGATATTAGAAAAACTTAATAACCTTAAACTGATGTTGCAGCATCACCTGGAATTTTCAGGATACCCAACTCTCTCACCAATTAACAGCTGAGATATCGTGTTTGGGCCCATTGGAATGATGTCAATGAAAAGGTAGATAGAGGGTGATCAGGGTCTGATGATGGAGTAGCAAAGAGAAATGCGGATAAATTATTATTTTAAAAGTTACGTAATAGGTTACTTTGGGAATATTTTTCGGTTGTTTAGGGCTGTTTGATAATATAGGTTCCAATAATTGAGCACAGCTACTGTTGGACCATCCTGTATATTGCTGAAGCACGGTAATTCTGCTGTAACAAGCACCAGTAATTCGTTTATCAGTGCTAATGCATCCACTAAGTGCATGACCGCTGGCCGAAGCTGTGTAAACCACTTTGTTTCAGCCGGCCATTTTGTTTTTAGTATTTACGTCCTAAAATAGTAACATAAACTAGAGTAAAAATAAAGAATATTCAGAAAAAAGTTTACAAATACTTTTATATACCAAAAATGCTCTGAATTAATCATCATGAATAAAACATTACGACGGACTGTGACCTTATTGGTAATATTCTTCAGAAAGGTCAGATGCGTAGTACACGCAATCAGCGTGCGTGTATGACTTAATGTTGAATGCAAATGAAGCAAAAGGAGTATGTAAGGATCGTATTGTGGCAGGTGGCGTTCTGTTATTTCTGCCTTACCCCCATAAGAAGAAGGCGTGAGTTTATAAAGCATATATAATAAAGCATTAAAAAGTGTAACAACCACCAATTTTCCTTTTAACCAATTAACAACCCATTTAATACCGAATTAACCAAGACGCAGCCTTTCTATTAAAACCGATACCAACATACTTAAACCTTACTAGTAAAGGTTTTTAAAGTCGCGTCGCGATCATTGACTACGACTCTATTTCTACGAGAGTTTTTCAATTGGACTTAATTAAAAGAAAACAAACGTACGTGGTCTAACTTGGAGATAGTGAATGCAACGTAGATGTGAGCTGTTTAATTGGTGAGCGAAAGCGATTTTTGTATCCTTAAAATACTCGAGGCTGTCAAAAGGCGGCCGTGAATAGAATGGTTTAGAGTGGATAGGAACAGTAGACTGCACATCAGAATTTCAGCAGAAACACGTCCACTGCTGGACATAGGCTTCCCCCGAGCACCGCCACTTCGACCGGTTCTGTGCTTTTTGCATCCAGTGGATTTCTGCGACCTTCACAAGGTCATCAGTCCATCATGTGGGAGGCCTTCCAATGCTACGTCTTTCGGTGCGCGGTCACAACCCCAGAATCTTTTATCCCCATCGGCCTCACATCAGTAGTAACAAAACCAGAATAAGCTGACCTCATATTTAATTGAAACTCTGTACTACACTAGGCCAGCCCAAGTCAACCGACTGCACCTAGGTACGCGTTTTTTTCCACCATAGATAAAACTGCTAACGAGTTGTTGCATTGTTAGCTGTTTCCTAAATTAATCCTGGTGAACTTTTACAGAGCCACTCATGTTCCAATTTTTTAAATTCCAGTTTTCATATTGAACGGCATTGAATATGATGCACTCTGTGGTTTTACTCAGTCAGGTCGTGTCCTAACCAAAGTGATCGTACCGCGAACACGTGACCGTCGCGTTCAATTTGTTAGGCGGACACGAACGAGTCGTCGCGCTGACAGAGGGTGCCTTCGGGTTTTCCGAACAAATGGGTGATATATGAACGCGACGATGGCGTAATCGTGCGACCAACCGCTTTAATAAGGACACGGGGCCATTGTTATCATACCAATTTTACAAACAATTTTAGATCGATTGCTCCATCATCATGCGCGAGGTTTATAAAACTTCTTTGTGCGGATTTCATTACTTAAACTAAACGCGATCAGCACTTCTAAACAACGTTTAAGAGCTGTCAGTTTCAATATTACACAACAATTTATTTTGACACTGACAGCTCTTCAATGCGGGTTAGATGTGCTGAACGCGTTCAGATTCATTAGTGAAATTAGCCCAGTAATGCAGCAATGGAAATTTTCCTTTATCATTTTTGTTGTAATAAAGCAGCTCTCTTCGCTTATACCTTGAGCTCTATTTATCTGATCTTCATGTGTTTTTCCAACTACATTATTTAGTTTCATCTTACACTGGTCCCGGATTAAAATGTTAGTCTGCCAGAGTAATGTGAAAAATATTTTTTTCTACACATGCGGATATTATCTTGTATACCATCAAGGGATTTATGGTAATTGGAAGACGGGCTATTTTAAAATAAGGGTAATGGATTCTATTGAGCGGTATGTTAAAGATGTCGATGACCTGATTGAAGTAGGGAATATTCTGGCTTATTCTGCCTTACGAATACTTTTGTAGATGAAGGAAAGTTAGTTCTTTTTTATCAATTTTCGAATATCATCTCCCATCATCTGCCTAGCCTTTTCGACTGCACATCTGACCTCCACAACCCAGTTACTGGGTAACACGATACCTCTTGGTAAGATTGGTTATCAGATTTTCGGACTTCTGACGACCCGTAACTACTGTCGAATATCCACAAATGACAGCCGGGATCAACGGTTTAACGTGCTTACCGAGGCACGGAGGGGTCTTGGTATGTAAATATGGTCACCCATCCACGGACTAACCGCGGCAAGCGTAGCTTAACCTGATCGATCGAGCCGTGCGGCTGTTATTACCTAGCCAGAAGCCCCTTCAATATCCGAATACCTTACAAGATTTTGTTAAAAAATACCGACTTTTGTCACAAACAGTCAAGCTGTGTGCATTTTTTTTTTGTAACCCAATGACTTTTAAAATCTTAGTCCAGACTTAATTGAGTTTTCTGTCCATTTCATCAACAAAACGTAATATTTTCAAGTTCCAAAAAGCAAATCAAAAAGAAAAATATATTTCTCGCTATAAAACTCTTACAAAACTCCCCAACAATTCGCGCCACAAGCTAGCATTCTTGCACCTAACACCTAAAACACATTAACTTATTTTTAGCGTTAACACTAACAACGGTGCACGTTCGATTCTGCCGACGGATTATTTACGACTTACTCTATGTGCCGTGATTAAAATAGAAATAGTGGCCATCGCTAGCCGGCTTTGCGCGTATTACCGACGATCCGACGGTATTACTGACGTGAGTAACGCTGCACCGTGCATGTGTAAATACTGAGCGGTGACGTCATCATTTCTAACTTGTAAAGTCATTTGTGTACCTATTGGTTTAGTGGGAGGCGTCAGTTGGTAATTACGAGTAGAGTCTCTAATAAACTAGGCTTTATTTTAGGCGTAAAATATTTGCAAAAACAAGACTTGGTGTTTTCAAATGAAAGGTCTAAGGTCCTAGTCTTATTGACTTTAAGTTCAATATCGATCTATATATCCCTTTTTAACCGATTTCACAAAAAGGAGGAGGTTCTCAATTCGTCTGTATGTTTTTTTTTTATGTGTGGTAGCTCAGAACTTTTTTCTGGGTGAACCGATTTTGATGAGTCTTTTTCTATTTGAAAGCTGGTGCTTCACACGTGGCCACATTTAAATTTGATCAAGGTTTGGCCAGTAGTTTTTGAGTTATCCTTAATAATGCATATTTTTTTCACTTAGTTTATATGGATGATGTGTTAATAATTTCCTGTCACTGTTATTTACACACCAAGTAGTGTTGGCCAATATTGGCCATCGGTAGCCGGCTTTGCACGTATTACCGAAGATCCGACGGTATTACTGACGTGAGAAACGTCTAAACAAGACTTGGTGTTTTAAAATGAAAAGCAGGAAGCTTTTAAAAAGCTTCCTAGTCTTTTTGACTTTAAGTTCAATATCGATCTATATGGCTTCCTTTTAATGAAACTCAAACTCAAAGCAATTATTTTCAAATAAACCTCACATACAGGCACTTTTGAATTGTCTACGGGTTGGTTAATCAGAAAAATAAAGCTAGTTACCCATTCTAAAGCGTAGTAGGTACCTATGGAGAAGAATGGGCAGGAAACTCCTTGGACACTCTTTTAAATCAACAAATAGTAACAAAAAAAAAAAAAATTACATCATTCATTTTGAAATTATACATGTGTAAACAATGTATAAAGACGTGCACGTTAAAAGCGTCCGTAATAAAAAAAAATAACAAAAAAAACCAATTCAGAAATAAATGTAAATAAGTGGCTGCTAAAAGATGACCGGTCCCTACTGACTGCACCATTCAGCTCAACCATTTTGAATGGAACTTAATGATCCAACACACACGCCACCACCAGCGAGACATTTGAGTGAGCATGACTTACTCTGAGCCGCCAGGCCACATTCGAGTCAATGAAAGACGAACCTAGTAAATGGTAGCTTTATAGTAGGAACATAATGCCTTATGTAATGCTTAGCCTTATCTATGAAATATATTGGTATGAGTGATGATGATAACTGATGATGTAAATAGTGGCCATCGGTAGCCGGCTTTGCGAGCATTACCGACGACGATCCGACGCTGTTACTGACATGAGTAAAGTTGCACCGTGCATGTGTAAATAATGGCCGATGACGTCATCATTTCTAACTTGTGAAGTGGTGTGTGTATTGGTTTATGGCCCTTGTGAGCAGGCCCATTCAACAACAAAAAAAAAACAGCAAATAAAAGTTGGTGTCTTCAATAGCAAAATTTTATTAAGGCAAACAGGCGCGACGCGACTCTAGTAGAACAATTATTTTGAAAACTTCATGGAAATTGTTCTAGAAAAATCTCGTCGCGCCTGTCTGCGGGAGCCTTTACTTCTTGTTGATTTTATGATTCATATCATACAGGATTTAATGATAATTAGTGATGATTTAAATAACGGAACTTGCGTTGCTGTTGCACCGTGCATATGCGTAAATAAAGGCCGATGACGTCATGATTTCTAACTTTTTAGGCACGGAATTGATAGTGTGTATGTAACGTGATTAGTTCCTGCATTAGCACGTCGAAGTTTTAGGCCTAGAAACTTGGAATTAAAGATAAGTGTTGATGTTTTGGATATAAAAGGTACGTAGGTATGGCCCTATTTTATGCTATTTTACGTATCGTAGTTTAAACTCATCCATGATTGATTCAGCAACCATTGCAGCATTTACAGCTTACCTTTTGATGGTTTTATCATTCACAGTCTTTGTAAAAGTGCTGAATAATGGTACTTTTTTAAAGCCAATGCTTTTTTGGTCCTTGAAAGTATATTTTCCTTTTTGTGATGTATTTTACGCTGTACAATCCTACTAATATTATAAATGTGAAAGTTTGTGAGGATGGATGGATAGATGGATGGATGGATGGATGTTGGTTACTCTTTCACGCAAAAACTACTGAACGGATTTGGATGAAATTCGGAACACAGATAGTTTATAACCTGGGTTAACATGTAGGATACTTTTTACCCCGGTAGTACGTTGTCGTGGGAGAATTTCCTACATCCACGCGGGCGAAGCCGCGACCAAAAGCAAGTAAAGTATAATTACATAAATAAATTAAGTAACTCGGGAAAATTACTTATACTACATATTAAAGTGGCCGGTGGGTACACTAGCCTTGGTACACTGAACATCATCAATCAAAACGCAAATGTCAAGCAAAAAATATTCATTCTGATTTTCCTACGATTTCCCTTGATACCGAGTCATTTTTATATTCACTGCCATATATCTTACAAGTGCTTCATTGCCAAAAACTAAGCAACAAAATTGATAACATTCCCATCCATGACTACTACAGCAATAAAACCATACAGTGTACAATCTGCTTATCTTCCACGTCTGGTAATAAAAGTCTGCTGTAGGAAATGGCGTCTAATGGACTTCTTAGGTCGTCGCTCGTCAGTAACCCATTTCTGGGTGTATTTATAAATGGTTTACGAGTCTGCAACCTATCACTACTAAGAACATTAATATCTATTCGGTTATAACCATTGATTTATGATTCGTCTATTTGGTGAAATTGTACAGGTTGCTGTTCATTTTCGTTTCGTGTCATATGATCTCTGAGATGAATCAGTCTTACCAAGGGATATCTATCGTACATACACACATACATAAACTCACGCCTTCTTCCCATGGGGGTAGGCAGAAACTATAGAACGCCACCTGCTACGATCCTTACATACTCCTTTTGCCTCGTTTACGTTCATACATCTGGTCATCCACGCACGCCGGTTGCGAGTACCAATAAGGTCACTATAAGTCTTCCTAGGACGTCCGCTCCCGGCGTTTCCACTCACATCTGCCGTGTAAATACCTTTTGTTAGTCGCCCTTCATTCATCCTCTCAACCATGTCTATCGTGTTACCCAGTTACTGGATTGTGGAGATCAGATAGGCATTCGCTCCATTTAAAATATTGTTATTCAACTTGCATCACCTTAGACTAGAAGCCTACTCCAAAATAATAGGTCTTTACCTATGAAATTGCCGTTTTGTATGAAAAAATTTAAACGATTTTTTTTCATGAATTTTTTATTTGTATTAATCGAAGTAATCACCCATGCAATCAATGCATCTTTGCCATCGCAGTGGCAGTTTATTGATGCCCTTCTTAAAGAAATCAGCTGGACGGGAGGCAACAAATTCTTCAAAGGCATTTTGTACTGCCTCTCGGGTATTAAATTTTTTTCCCGCCAAGAAGTTATCCAAATTCTGGAAAAAGTAGTAGTCTGTAGGCGCAAGGTCTGGTGAGTAGGGCGGATGACGGAGAGCTTCCAACCCCAGTTCTTGCAACTTGGAGACCGTCTGCTGTGCAGTATGAGGTCGCGCGTTGTCGTGCAGGAGCAGCGGAGACGAGCGATTGACCAATGCTGGTTGGAGATGCGCCAGCTTCTCCATCATTGTGTTCAGTTCTTCACAGTACACATCTGCAGTAATGCTCACCCCGTTTGGTAAGAAGCTGTGATGAATCACACCGGCGCTAGACCACCAAACAGTGACCATCACTTTTCTAGGGGTAAGTTTTCGTTTAGGGCATTGTTTAGGTGCTGAACCAGGATCCAACCAACTTGCTGAGCGCTTACGGTTATCAAACAGAATCCATTTTTCATCGCAGGTAACAATGCGGTTCAAAATTCCTTCATTTGTGTGTCTGTTGAGCAGTGCAAGGCACGTCTCGACGCGTACTTCGCGCTGGCGATCATTGAGTTCGTGGGGCACCGATTTGTCAAGCTTTTTTACCTTGCCAATTTGACGCAAATGGACCAATATTGTTTTGACGCTAACGTCGAAAGCTGCTGCTAATTCAGCCGTAGATTGTGTATCATCAGCTTCCACAATCGCCTTTAATTCGTCATTGTCGACCAAAGTCTTCGGACGACCGCGAGGTTCATTTTTCAGGTCGAAATTTCCAGAACGGAAGCGAGCAAACCAATAACAGGTGGTGCGTTGGTTTGTAGTGTTAGCTCCGTAAACGTCGTTGATGTTGCGTGCCGCTTGTGCCGCGTTGCTGCCACGACGGTACTCATATTCCATAATTACTCGAATTTTTAACGTATCCATGATGACGAAAAAGATTGAAATGCGATGAAAATGTAACACTAATCAATAAAGAAATGACTACTTTTAGAAAAAAAAATCCATGTTTTTAAAATAAAATTAATTTGAAATTAGAATTCTTAGCCAAACAAAAATTATTTTGATTTGAAATGGCCAGTACTGCAGAACGGCAATTTCATAGGTAAAGACCTAATATTTGGGTCAAGGCAGATCATGATGATCATCTTACCTATGTGTCCATCTAGGTATAACATAATGTATTTTGATTCTGATTCTGTGCAATTTTAGTATTTTATAATATCTAAAGC
The DNA here is from genome assembly GCA_916610205.1 of Griposia aprilina. Taxonomy (NCBI): domain Eukaryota; kingdom Metazoa; phylum Arthropoda; class Insecta; order Lepidoptera; family Noctuidae; genus Griposia; species Griposia aprilina. Next base: position 23,021,313 of record OU744289.1, read on the forward strand.
ATCATTATGATGGTTGTGACCACCTCATTAGCTTGTCAAACATGATCATATTTTGGCAATACTAGGGCCGGCTGTCTCGACATAGATAGTAACGCTGTCGCAAACTACCAATCGCTAAATATTAAGGCGAATTCTCAGTTATAGCCCGCCAAATTCAAAATTTCTTTGGTTTTTTTGCAAAATCAGCTCTGTTTGCGATTCTCGACTGACGACTCGATAATCATCAATTTCATATGAATCGTCAAACTTTGGAATTTTCACATGAAATATTCTCAAAAATTCTTAGGTGGAACAAATTTCTAAAGTTTGACGATTGATATCAAATTAATGATTATTATTCAATAAATATATAATTTTCACAGTCGTGAATCGCATTTTGATCAACATACGACGTAAAACAGAGCAGTAATTTGAAAAAAACGAATGAAAATTTGAATTTGGCGGGGTGCAACTGAGGATTCACTTTAATATTTAGCGATCGGCGGTTTGCGATAGCGTCAATATCTTCGTCGCGACTGCCGACTCTGGTCACTGAAGCAACCTTGTAACACAGGTCCAATGTCGTTTACACGAGCTTACTATCTCTTTTTAACCGACTTCCAAAAAGGAGGAGGTTAATATGTTCTGCTTTATGTTTTTTTTTTGTATGTTCACCGATTTCTCCTTCAATTGTGGACCGATTTTAAAAATATTTTTTTAGTTTGAGTGGGTATTCTCTCGAGGTGGTCTCATTGTCACCAAGTTAGAATCTGATGAGGGGATCCCATGGAAATCGAGGGAAATCCTCAAATTTTATAGACACACCTATAGCGATTTGGGTATTTTTTTATAGTAACTCGTGCATTTGCTCTCGGAAAGCACCATTCGGTGAAGTGGAACTGATGATGAAGACATATTTTTTTTTTTTTGTATGGGAAATCATCAAATGACTTCTCCCACACTGGGCGAAGCGGAAGGGCGTGTCAGACACTTACTGACTAAAACCCAACCGTGTTCCTTCAGTTGCCTGTGCGCCAAGGCCACGGTAACTCTTTCGAACAATCCGTGACCCCGTCAGGCATCGGCCCTATCGGACCCCGTCAATGATGCTGACATCTCTTTGAGGCGCGCGTAGAACAGGACGCGCCGTCGACCCGGGCCTGGTCCTTACCGGACGGCGAGCTGCCCATTGCTCGTACGCAAGGCCGCGCCTACGGTGGCCGGGAGTCGGCAATCGACTTCTGACGCCCAGGGTGTCTCCTCCTGCGGTGACCAGGCGCCTGAGGGCGCAACGATTGCCTCACCCTCACGCGCTCCGCCTCCACCTTCGCGAGCATTACTGCTTGGCAGAAGGAGGTGACGGCTTCCCATTCCCTCTCGCTCCATACTATGGCCTGGACCAGGGCCGGACGCGAGAGATTGCCGCCGCCGATCACCGCCACGAGAACACGGCGCGCGGCGGTGCTCCGCCCAAGCCAGGCAGACCTCCACGCCGACTCCCGGCCACCGTAGGCGCGGGCCTGCGGACGGCGAGCAATGGGCAGCTCGCCGTCCGGTAAGGACCAGGCCCGGGTCGAGGGCGCGTTGTGTTCCACGCGCGCCTCTAAGAGTTGTCAGCACCATTAACGGGGTCCGATAGGGCCGATGCCTGCCGGGGTCACGGATTGTTCGAAAGAGTTACCGTGTCCCTGGCGCACAGGCAACTGAAGGAACACGGGTGGGTTTTAGTCAGTAAGAGTCTGACACGCCCTTCCGCTCCGCCCAGAGCGGGAGAGGTCATTTGATGATTTCCCAACCAAAAAAAAAAAAAAAAAGGCAGACCTCCACCGTATACTCCACCGTGTCCTCCGGTCGATCCACACAATGACAACACCCGGGCGTTTCCTTCCGCCTTATCCGAAACAGGAACCTCCCGAAACAGCCATTTCCGGTGAGGACCTGCGTCAGGTGGAATGTGAGGACGCCGTGGCGCCTATCAAACCACTCCTCAAAGAGGGGACTTACCGCCGCAATTGTGGTGTGCCCAGATGATGAAGACCTGAGGTGGCTACCGAAACTACTCAATATCGTTTCTAAGCAGTTTATGCTCGTCACAATTCATATGGTGAAATGGAGCTGATGGTGGCTTTAACATCAGCTCCAGTGGTTTTGGTTCTTAACAGGAGAACTCCTCAACAATTAACGTCCCTGCATCGGGAAAAGGAATATTTTGTAAAAAGTTATGAGCAGTTGAAAGGCTATTGTAACTTAGATTTATTAATAACTGACTCACTAAAAAGTGAAAGATAAAAACATTTTTACAAAATAAAAACATTCGACTTCAAAAAAAACAGTACAAAGCGAAAAATAACTTTAATTTCGGAAGTCGTAGGCAAAAAACTAAAATACAGATCCAAAGATACCGACTGCCGCAATTAAAGTTATTACGAGTATTCACTTTGTAGTGTTTTTCTTGAAGGTTGTTTTTTTTTTTTAAATGTTTTAATTCTGTTAATTCGAATCAGCAAAAACATACAGATGAGTAAGTAAGTAAACATATATCAAGCATCATTAGCCTGGAAGTAGGAACGTTACGTTTTCACACTTATTGGCTCTAACGAGGTCACAGCGGTATTGCTCAGAGTACCTACGTAAATTCATATTAGTGATTTGGTGTAAGGTAAGATAGGTATTTTAACGAGATGGTCTAAAATTATGCATTTCTTGCACTGTTTTGCTCAGAGGTAGGTGAGCGTGAAAACAATCATTACTACTTGATGAAAATGTAAAATCTAGCAACATTTAAGGTTTATTTAAGGTATAGTTAAACTAATCTAGACTGGCATACTGATATTTGGAATTGATGATTCCAGGGCAATTACCACTTAGTTGCTGCCAATCGCTGGATTAAAAAGTTTCACAAATGCTTATAGTGACCAAAATAACGATATTTCAATTCTTGAATAGTCACTGAGGTCAAAACGATTTTTTCCTTATAGAATTGAGCGTAAAATAATTACTTATAATGTATTGCAAAAAGTCCATGGATTGAAAATCGGTACAAATTTGGGTTCAGGTTTTTCATTTCGGTTCTTAAAAAGGTTCTTCTTTTCGGTACGGTTCCGGGTCAAGTTCCGGTTTGGTTCTTGTTCCAAAGTATCGGTTCCAAATAAAGGTTCCAATATACTGGTTCCGTACTATCCAATTTAAGGTTATCTAAGAAAGAACTACGAGGTGGAGGCGGGGTACGGGCGGCCGCCCGTACCTCGCGCTATCGTACAAAGCTTCGTCCTGCGCTGAGCGGCTTCGTATGAACTTGTTTGGACTCGCTTTGAAGAAGAACCGGTACAATAAATGTTCCAATTTAGGTTCCTGTTCCGGTTTGGATTCTAGTAATGAAACCACTAAATACCGGGTCTTTACCGGTATTTTAAGGAACCTTTTCAATCCCTGTTGCAAACTGCGCATTTTGTACAGTGACGTGAAAAATGCATTGATACAATAAACCTGTCAAGATACTAGAAATAAACTGAATGGAATATAATGATTACACCAATGAAATTCCGTATTTCGTGAATACAGCATTGAATTTGTCCTGTCCTCACATTTGACCCGCCATGTTTTAACATGGCAATTACCAGGTTGATTGCAAGCCTCCTTTCAATTTATAAACTCATTTTAATTTTCAACCAGCATTATACAACGATAATCAGATTTGTGTGAAGATAATACGATATCAGCCGATAATTGGGCAAACAAAACGGTTTGTTGTTTCATTAAAAATATTATTATAATGTTAATGGAATTATTAGTTTGTTGGGTGAAGCGATGAAAGTCTGTGTTTAAGTTTTTGTGAAGTTAAATTAGATTTTTTTAAGATAAACTTTTTGTTATTTTTGTGTTCTCGCCAGGTATGTTTTCTATTGTATGCTTAACTATTTATTTTTATACTACTTAATTTTTTTTAAATATTTTTTTTATAAGTTCAAATTAAAATTAAAATTATTTATTGCTAACTAAGTGTAGTGTGTGTGTACAATAGGTAGTAATAGGTAGGTGCAATTTAAATACATACCCTGTACCTATTTCAATTACACAATTTCGATTATATTATATTTATTAATTATTCATACATTTTATAATATGTCATTTTATTATTATAATTTATATCATATAAGTAAGTATCACAATAATTTTAATATTATTTATATTATAAAAAATGCGAAACTTAAAATAATATCGTATTGTTAGTTTTGCAATAGTTATAATAATATAGCAAATAATGGGTCTTTTGGCTTATAATTGAACAATCACCCTTTCTGTTTTTTCCATGACATAAGATTTCATTATGACAGTTGTAATTTCTTTTTGTTTTCAAATTGTGAGTACAACGAATCTTTTAAAGAGCAAGCATTCACCATTATTCAAACAAAATATTTCATCATTCAACCACACCACACACAATCGCAGTCAATTTTCTATTTAAATAACACATGGAATTAAAACTATAAATCTATAAAAAGATTAATAATACCGAAGCCACGTGGCGTATCACTTCAAGTTGTTTAAGACTCTGACTGTACAGTCACGAGCATAAATACTTTACACTTACGCAAGATGTGAAACCGGTTTTCTCCAAAAGTATTGATAGATATTTCATGGTATTACGAACATAGTATTAACGAAACCATACTATTATGAAATAGATCTTTTCTCAAAGTAACAACTTTCATTTCACGAATATATGCTTTTGAATTTTGCGTAATTGGAAGCTATTTATGCTCGTGACTGTACCATTATAAAGGCCCTTTCAGACTGCACCGCGGTACGCGCCTGTACCTACCGCTAATTAAAGAATAATGAACGTTCAACTCAGTGTGTAAATAATGTTGCGTCAGTGTTTTTGGGTTAACTTTCTGTGTAAAGTTGGCCGTTTTGTGTGTTCTGTTCATAAAGTTTTTAGTGAAAAAGTATTGAGGTTTATTTGGAACTTATGAAGATCGTATTTAAATTGAGACCTAACTATGTTTTTTTTTGAATTTCCGCGAATGTCTATGAAAAAAAACACGAAAATCCATGAAAATTATATCTTACATTAAAATTTGGAAATACTCGTGTGTACACAAGATTAATTTGTCTTTTTAGAACATTTAAAGATTTTATAAGCAGTCTTCAATTCGGTAACAATTCTTTATTACTTACATTAACTTAACCTTTTCCACGAGTTACCTACGTCAGAGATTTCTTTTAATTCAGTTACAAATCGCAACATAAGTTAACCCCGTTGTGTAAACATCCTAACCAATGATAAATACAGTTTATATTTAGCTTCACGGTTGCCGACTGACGAAAGAGTACAAGCACGAATCTAGCACGCAAACGTAAGTGCTTTTAAGATATATTGCATTATATACTTTTGATATCCTCTTTGAATTTAGGCTACCGGAAATCAGTAAATGTAAAGTAAGATAACTACATCGGTCAATGTCTTTTAGTATACCTACCAGTGTGTCCATATCCATATATTTGACATATATTGAATAACATCAATGTTAGGGTTACAGCTCCATAGCTCGCCGTCCGGTAAGGTTACCAGGCCCGGGTCGACGGCGCGTCGTGTTCCACGCGCGCCTCAAAGAGATGTCAGCATAATTGACGGGGTCCGATAGGGCCGATGCCTGCCAGGGTCGCGGATTGTTCGAAAGAGTTACCGTGGCCCTGGCACACAGGCAACGAAAGGAATAAGGGTGGGTTTTAGTCAGTAAAAGTCTGACACGCTCACCCGCTCTACCCAGAGCGGGAGAAGTCATTTGACGACTTCCCGAACATAAAAAAAAGGTTACAGCTCCGCCCCTTTTGTAAAAATCGCTTATAATGACCTACCGTAAGGGTCAATTTACACCGCCCGCGCGCCGCGGAATAGAATGGAAGCGACTTTTTGCAACGAAGTTGTATGCGAGAATTCTCCAGAAGAAGAGCGACCTGTTATTTCGCTCGTATCTCGTTTGTACGTTACACTATTGACATAAAGTTCATTATGCTTTGTAAAAAAAAAGTCGCTTCCATTCCATTCCGCGGCGGTATAAATTGAGCCTAAAGAGACCTATCTTCTTTTCGAGTCGATGGTACTTTTTAGGTAATTAGGCCCAGCAGGTGGTCACGTTAATAGCAGTACAAGGAGCTAATACAGTTAGACTGTGGTATTAAATTGATGCCCTCTCAAGAAGGTAAAGTCTTTTTTTTTTGGTTGGGAAGTCATTAAATTACTTCTCCAGCTCTGGGCAGAGCGGGAGGGCGTGACAGACTTTTACTGACTAAAACCCACCCGTGTTCCTTCAGTTGCTTGTGCCAGGGGCCACAGTAACTCATCCAAACAATCCGCGACCCGGGCAGGCATCGGCTCTAGCGGATCCCATCAATTCGGGGTGACATCTCTTTGAGGCGCGCGTGGAACACAACGGCTTGGTCCTTACCGGACGGCGAGCTACCCGTTGCTCGCCGTCTGTTGCAAGCCCGCTCCTACGGTGGCCGGAAATCGGCTATCGACTCCATCAAAGTTAAGCCTGTGAATAAAATACTCTACATACTATTGGAAAGTGGAGGAGATATAAGCATTAGGGAAATTTCTATTATGAAAGTATTATTTGACATAATTGTAACCGCACACAACTTACTGAGAGATGCAATATATATCAATTATAACTAATTATAAGGAGAGCCGAAGATCGGGCTCAGTGGCGTTCACTAGGAGAGGCCTACGTCCAGCAGTGGACGAATTTAGGCTGATGATGATAATGATGATAACTTTGATTTAAGAAAATATATTTAAACGTCATATAATTGCTACAACATATACAAATAGCACGACTTACAGAGATCACAACATTTCTCGCACATTGACAGGTTACCGCCGCCGCCGTCGCGTCGCACACGTTACACGCATTAATTATATCATTTCCTTCAGTTGACGCCCTGACTATTACAAAGTCGTGTGTTCATTACTATGATGGCTCACTTGAGACTCTGGTTTGGTTTACAAATAGGTTTGGAAGTGTTGTGTATGTCACTGTCGCGGTAGTTAAGATGTTAACTAGTTATACTGTGTTTTCGTAAAGTTTCGGCCAGATTTACGTGAACTTAACTACTACATATAACTTAACTACTACTACTAACTTAACTATTACCAGAACTTCATGGTGTTACGAGCTAGTTAAGGTACAGTGTCGCTTTTAAGTCTGAGGGTAAAAAATACGATAATTTCTTGTGGAATCAGCGCCACACAACCGCCTGAAGAGTGCCTCGTGTTTCAACACCATCTTTCATTACTTAAATGTGCGTCTACAACCGCATATCGACCGACTACCTAGTTTTTCATTACCTACACGCAGCGATGCTACACGTATGCATCATCTGGTGTACCCTGGGCAACAACCTCGCTAACATCTGACTCGACTGGCTAAAATTCAAATCCCGGGATGAACTACACCCCTAACAAGTTCATGAAGTAAACATTGTAAGAGTACTACAGTCATGCACCTACTTTGATTTTATTTAGAACATCTCATACACAGGCAAACTACAAAGTAATCTTTCGAAACTCGTACACATTCTCACAAGTATTTTAGCTAGAAACTCGTTCATTAACATTAACCATGTGCACAATTTTCACAGCATCTCCAAACACTGGTGCAAGGCTTCATTGATCTAATAAATAGAGTTAGGTCTCTTGTGCACTACATTGTAACATAACACGGAAATAAGATATTTTGTAGAGCGGATTGGTACAACTTGCAACACACTAATATGTTTATTGTCATAATGCATTATAAACAGCATACTCAGGGTTAATCAAAAAATTCATACAGCTCCACCAAAAGTTAGAGGTAAACTTAAGGTTAAACTTTTAAATATTTAACCCTGCGATTTGGGAGGGTTAAGTCGAACTCTGGGTTAGTGTTAGTAATGTCAAAATAAATTCACGTTATGAGATATGTCTGATAAATTATTTTGTTTTTTATATTTTTCGGCGAAAAATAGTCAAAATTTGGTACTATATCAGCTGGAAATATATTCATGAATTCATATAAAAACAAATGATATATAACTTAAAACATATTTTTTCCTTATCTGACGCTTCCGTCAATCAGTAAATTCAATCTCCATGAAAACCACATACAATACAAGTAAAATAAAATGTCTTGTCATAAAAATTCAAAGACAAGAAAGTATTACGTATCGAAATGTAGTCTAAAAGAGATGGGTGGGTATAATTTCCGTTCATTGGTCGTTCATGTATTTTTGGTTGGATTGCATATCAGGGCACAGACATTGCAATTCTATTTTTTGTTTCTTTGAACTGCAATGTTCTCAAATGAAAAAACACTAATGTCAGGTTAACTAACACGGTGTTACTTTTTAGTGCAAAAACGCATAATATTAGTTAAAATTTAATGTAAATTACTTAACTCTGAGTTTACAAACTCTACACCTAAACACGCAAGGGGGCCTTTTTTTTTTGGGTGGTAAAACGTCAAATGACCTCTCCCGCTCTGGGCGGAGCGGAAGGGCGTTTCAGACTCTTACTAACTAAAACCCACCCGTGTTCCTTCAGTTGCCTGTGCGCCAGGGCCACGGTAACTCTTTCGAACAATCCACGATCACGGCAGGCATTGGCCCTATTGGACCCCGTCATTTATGCTGACATCTCTTTGAGGCGCGCGTGGAACACAACGCGCCGTCGACCCGGGCCTGGTCCTTACCGGACGGCAAGCTGCCCATTGCTCTGACTGTCGCAACCCCGCGTGTCATCAATTCGGCCGCCGCCTGGTGCGACCTCCCCTGCACCAGGACCAGTGCGTCGTCAGCGTAACAAACGACGCTGATGCCGTTAGGGAGGTTGGCGCGCAGCACCCAGTCTTACCCGATGTCCCACAGATGTGGCCCCAGGACCGATCCCTGTGGGACACCGCACGACATATCTCGCTGGTACCATTCCCCCTGGTAACCGGGGTAGATGACGGCCCCGTCCGTCAGATAGACCTCGACTATACGACAGTGGTAGGTCGGCATCCGGTGATACCGGAGTGCCTACCTGATGCAACTCCAGGGCATTGGCGATGTCTAGAGACACCGCCTAGACGACCCCACCCCGGGCCACAGCATCCCCCGTCGTGAGTGCTCGCACGCGCATGATGGCGTCCACCGTAAAGCGCTCCCTGCGGAAACCAAACTGGCTCTCCGCCAATTCCAGCCCCACCACCTGGACTGCACCAGCTGCCCGACGAGGCGGTCTGCAATGACTCTTTCAAAGAGCTTGCCCAACTCGTCGAGAAGCACGATGGGCTGGTAAGCGGACGGAGAGTTCGCAGGGTGCCCCGTCTTCTTAATGAAGACCAGTTTCCCCGTCTTCCAACGAAGTGGGAACTGGACCCCTGCCAAGCATGCACTTAGGAGCCCTCTAAGTCGAGGCCCGAGGCCAGGACCCAGGCTTTTACAGGTAGGTTGTCGGGTCCTGGGGCGGTATGTTTGGCAGTCAGCCTACGTACCGCCACTCTCAACTCTACCTCGGTCACCTCAGGAGCATCGTCGTCGTCGTCCGTTGTGTGGTCCACAGTGAGCACCGCAGGAGGCGGAGCCATGGGCGGGGGAGTATGCTCCCCTCGCGAAGGGAACAGAGCGCCAACAAGGCCTTCAAGAGCTGGGGCTGGAGACTCTGCGTCAGCGGGAGAGCCCATGGGCGGAGTTTCTCCCGCACCATTTTATTTGGGCATCCCCACGGGTCCCTGTTCAAAGTCCCCAGGGACTCCTCGCGGGCCAATCCCCTGGCCCGCAGGATCTCCGCTTGGAGGGCGGTCTTCACCGCTCTGTAACCCTCGTATGGCTCCGCCTCCATGGCTTCCGTGTACGGAGGGCGGATACGGAGCCTGCGATGCCTGGTGTACAGACGTCGTGCAGCAACGCACGCCTCACGCAGAGACGTTAGCTCCGGCGACCACCAGTACATCTGGCGCCAAGCGCGTCCGGGCTGGACCCGGGGCATTGCCACGTCACATACTTCGGACATGGCCTTCCGGAACCACTCTGCCTCGTCGTTAATATCAGCAGGCTTGTCCGGTGATGACACCCAGGCCTGCACGATCGAGGCTTCCAGGAGGAGCTCCGGGTCCAGCCGCTTTAGCGCCCACCGCGGACCACTCGGGGCCTGTCGGACCAGCGCGCTCGAGGTCTGGGCGGACACGTCAAACCGGATGTACCAGTGGTCGGAATATGTCTCCTCCCCCTCCATGACGCGCCAGTCAATGACACACGGCGACAGAGCGAGGCTGGCGAACTAGATGTCCACCACTGACTCACCCCGCATCCGCACACACGTGGGGACAGAACCCCGGTTTAGGGCGACCAGGCCTGTCTCCAGAGCCCAGTCCTCCACCATTCTGCCCCGCGTGTCCGTATACCGGGAACCCCAAGCCGTGTTCTTGGCATTGAAGTCCCCGAGTACGAGCACGGGGAGGGAATGGTACCCGACGACGACTCTCAACTCCGCAAGGACGCAAGGGGGCCTAAGGTATGCAATCGCTACAGTTCGTCAACATCTGTATAGCCATTGGAAAAACAAAATGTGGGAGTACGTGTACCTACTATAAGTACACCTTTGCCTACCCTTTCGACGAAAAGAAACGTGACGGTACGTTATGTTAAGACATGGTTGTTAAATACTTAACTTTAATCCTATCATATTCTTTTATCTTTTTTATCTCTTTATTTTAGTGATATTTATTGTAGAAGTATGTATATATGTAAGTATATTCTCATATTGTAGGTATGTTTATATTTAAATTGTTAAATTGTTTTTGATTTTAAGTATTTTGTTTTTCCTTCTACTCTTACACACGTTGTCTACATCTCTATAATATACTCTCATATCGCAGGTATGCTGGAAGAGATTTCTATAGAAATAAGCATTAGTATTGTACGTATTTTTCTGTTCCTTTCTTCTTGTCTGTTTATATATGTGTGTAAATAAATGGTTAAATAAATAAATAAAATTTCAAGATATTCAAATATGGTATAACCTTTTATCAAACCCTTCCAAGAACACAAAAACAGACCAGACACTACAGTGTTAACCATGAGTCCCTATAGAACCTTTCACAATGCTACAATTAGTGTACAATCAGTCTGCCGTGAGTTAGTGATCGGTTTCAATAACAATTAGAGACTAGCTTGGGGCGGACGCGCCGAAACAATGACTCACTGCCATAAACAATAGAACTTTGTTGCTTAGAAAACGCGCACAGATATTATTTTAGGCTGTGGTTTGAAATTAGATTGGGTTTTCTTTGTTGGTTTTTGTAAAGGGTTAGCCTGTGGTAGGGACATTACATTGGTAAACGTTAAACTGTATTTGATAAAAAAAACAGTTTTTTTGATTATTACGTTTTACCTTTACTTAGAGTTTATTTTATTTATTTATTTAACTATTTATGTACATACATATAAAAAAAACAGGAAGAAAGGAACAGAAAAAATGCGTACAAAGGTGATGTTATTTCTAAAGAAATCTCTTGCAGCATACCTGCGATAGGAAATTATATTAAAGAGATGTAGACAACGTGTGTAAGAGTACTTCTAAAATAAATATATAATAATATAATGTAATTTAAATAATCAATACATATGCGAATATGACAAAGTGGAAAGATATTGTTCTTTCACTCTACTTTTAAATACTGCAACAGTTTGGCAGTACTATATTGGAACATAATATAACAGTTACACATTACAATTTAAGTGTTACAGAATAAATTTAAAATTAGCAAAGCTATAACTAGCAACAATGGCATTAGTAACAACAGTTTGTTAAGCAATAATACGACTGATGACAGAGCAATGTGCCTAGAAATCGAGTATTTAATCATAATTAAAATCTTATCAATATAAATCCTTAGCACCTAGCATGATTTAAAAAAGACAGCAGACATTAACGATTGCCCAATACGGTAGACTAGATAGTCATGATTGTGAAATAATAAAAACAAAATTCAGCATCAATAACACAAACATAATATATATCCAGAACTCCAGATACCCAAATTCTAGACCACAAAACTTTAGTACCTCAGTTACATCAAGAAATGCGTCATCACAGTCCGAATCCAGACGTTGCAATGTTCAAACCGTCACGCTTGTTATAAAAACGTTACGAGCAGAAAGCTTTAACGATAACAGCACTAAGTGTATTGGCAACATTCGAAGACACGTGTATTGGTAATGAGTTTAGTTCAAGGGTACAGGAAGGTACTGGATATGTAAGAGGGTCTAATATCTCAATGACTTATCGATATGTTTGTAAAAGTTCAGATAGCTGTGCAAGCGACACCAGGGTACTCAATACGATGAATGGAAATGGTGGAAAGCTTTTAACTGTGAATAACTTGCTCACAAATAAAATGGGTGAAAGTTATTATCATCATTAACATCAATATAAATGCGAAAGAAACTCCGTTTGTTTGTCTATCTGTCTATACATACTGGGTACTCGATGAAAAGTAACTAATGTTCTTCTCTAAGTCCCAAGTTACCTTTTCACACCTAAAACACTGAACCAATTCTTATGCAATTTGACTGATAGGTAACTTGGGACTTAGAGAAGAACATTAGTTACTTTTCATCCAGTATCTAGTATTTATATTAAAAATTATGAAATATAAAACACACGCAGATGTCGCTGGCAACAGCGAGAAACGAAAAAGTTAAACATTACTGAAGATTAACTTTTTCGTTCGTCAAAGTTAGCCTATAAGGCTTATCGTAAAACAAAGTAGATCAATGTTTTTGCCTATCTAAGGAAAGAGGCAAAAAAATTGACAAGATCGGGATAGATTCAGCTCACGGAACAACCAAAATGATTTATTAGAATCAATTGTTTTTCAAAATTTATTCGGAATGCGAAGTTTTGTTTACTTGTTCCCAAACCAACATCGCACATAATAAATTGCTAAACAAACTTCATACCCATGTACTAGGAAAGCAAAAGATTGAAGATATTATAAACATGCAGACGGTTCTTTGCTTCGATATCGCTAACCTAAATGTTTCTAGCACAGTGTTCTGGAAACTAGGCTATTATAGCATCAACGTTTCTAAAATTACTGAGCAAAATTTGATACTCGATATTTTCCGCATGAAAGGATGTACCGATGCCTACTATTTAACCGACTTAAAAAAGGAGGAGATTCTCAATTCGATTGTTATTTATTTTGTGTGCGCTATCTCAGAACTTTTTTCTAGGTGAACCGATTTTGATGATTCCTTTTTTATTTGAAGGCTAGTGCTTTTTATGTGGTCACATATAAATTTGATCAAGATCTGACCAGCAGTTTTTGAGTTATCCTTAATAATGCGTATTTTTGTCACTTAGTATATATTGATGATGTTTTAATAACTTTCTGTCACTTTTATGTACAACATACTCGTATCAAGTAGTGGTATACGAATTTGTGTGGGGTAGGGACCACAACCAAAAAGTGAAAAATAAAATCATTTTTTCAAAAAAAAAACAACCGACTTCCAAAAAAAACACTACAAAGTGAAAAAGAGCTTTCATTTCGGAAGTCGGTGGCAAAAAAACGATAACACAAAACCAAAGACACCGACTTCCGAAATCAAAGTTATTTTTCACTTTAACGGTATTAAGTTTGTCAGAAATCAACGTGAATTAAGTTTAAAATTTGAAGACCTTTTTCCATTGGCATTTAAATTAAGAGATTGGGTTATAAGCGACCCTTCTGAAAGTTTAGCAATCATGGAGGCCAAAATGAAAACACGGCTAACTACATTAGATGTTTTCAAGTCCTAACTGTTATTTACTCCTACAAGCAGTCTTACATTATTACTAATCTACTCTTGGCCGACTCTACACGTGACCAGAGGGCTGGCCTATTTTTTGGCCAAAGAACCAGCATCGCCATACAACGTGGCAATGCTGCCAGCCTTTTGGGCACTTTTCCTGTCGACAGCGATGCGGACGAATTTTTAGATGCCCTATGATTCTTTTCCTTGTTTTTTTATTTATGGTTATTTAGATGTACATACTATTAATATTATTTGTAGAATCTGTAATAATTATTACTAATCACAAAAATATCGTTGATACGGTATGCCAATTTGTTTTTGAGTTTTAATATGGCCTCGATAAAAACGAATGCTCAACATACATAACTCATCACAGAAATAGTTATTACTACATCTAACTAAGAATGTTTTGACTAACATCTGGTTTATGAACAATTAACCAAACCATTTATTTTTAAATACAACATTATCGTAGTAGAAATGTGGAATAACCGATCATTACCGATTATTTAGAGTTTTAGTTGTGATTTTTTTAATCCGGTTGACATCCGACCTTCATTATAATTAAGGTCGGAATGTCAGTCGGATGAAAGAAAATCATAAACTAGCTGATTCATTCATTCCAGGGAGATAAATCTAATCGCACAAACTCACGCCGTATCTTGTTTGAAAAACTGATTTTACGAATGCTGAAGAGATATAGGAATAAGGTGAATAATTAAGCGGAAGACCAAAACACTGCAGAACTATGGGAAAGATTGTACGAGCATCACTTGGGTTTTCCCGCCCAAGACGCAAAATGCGACTAATAGAAATGTTAATATTTTATTTCATGTTATTATCTTATCAGCGGTTATCACAGCATTATATAAATTACAATTGTGCTTTCATTAATCATACAAATAAAAATTTCCTATTAGTTTAATTCAATTGGCTCTCACACTATGTCCAACATTATATCCGCAAATATCTTTCGGGATCCGACTTGTGCGCAGCATTTCTGACAATTATATTCTGGTTTGCGAAAACAATGAGTAATCATTTTTGTACGAAGGAACATTTTCAGGACTACTTCCTGATACAACAAGTGCTTAAAATATAAGGACTCACCAGCTCATCGTAGTAATTCGCAATATGCGAATATATTAGCGAATCGTAATCCATTGTCTCCTTCACACTTGCACTTACACACTCACGACAAACAAAACTTTCAATGAACGACCACAGCACAAGTTATCACTGTATTTTTATATTGAGGCTTTCCCAATGAAGGTGAATGGTTGAATGGTTGAAATTGCGTATGTTCCCCGTGCGTTCCGTCGATATAAGACGCATTGGCCGACCCAACTGACGTACAAACGCCTGTAAAGCTAAATTAAGACCAAATTTTAAACACAAATCTTTGATGTTGGAGCGTATACATAGAGATGTTGTTACCGTGTATGACTTGGGCGTATTGTTCGGAGATATGATGTGGTTGGAAGATGAATGGTAGGTAAAAATAAATTCATGTTGCGTTTAGAATGTGAATTTGTGCCTTTGATTTACGGATGCGATGTTTTTATGAAGTATTTTGACGTATTGTGACGCTTGTTTGGAACAGTTGGTGATGTTTATGTTTTGGCATCATAAAACATTTTTTCGGTTACTCATCAGTGCCAGATTATAACCTTAGTTGCTATAAATAAATGATTTAAGAAATGTATCTACCACATCTTTAAAAGTTCTACAACTTTAGCGGAAATTCCATTTTAACCATTTACATAACAATCTGCAACTAAAAATGCGTACGTATAAATTCACACATCTTTTAAAAATCTAAGAATTTCAGCAGCCATTCCTCTTAAAGTATTTACATAACAATTACAAGTTAACACAAATAAATTGACACACCAACAATTCCCTTGTCACACTTCAACAACTCCACTGAATCCCACTCGAGGAGGAAGCGAGTTATAGCGTGTGCCCGACTCATGAGTTACTTCAAACATGTTGGTCTGTTTTATAATTTCTACGGAAATTTTTATTCCGATTCATATTGTTAGGGCTCGAGTGGAACCCGCTTTGCCTGCTCTTAGTGGCTTTATTTATTTTTTAATTTACGTTCGTATGGAAAAGTTGCGGAATGATTTATTCAGGAATAAAGCGGAAATAGAAAATGTCTTTAGAAAAATAAATTGTATGTTTTGAACGAAGTTTGTGGTGAAATATGTGTGGAGGAAGTGTTAATGAAATGAGAGATTGTACTGTTGTGCTATGCGTTTCAGAGACTGGAATTGGTGACTGTAGCCACATAGTATTATTATCATTTTGTGAACATATTGTACAATTATTTATTTTAAGGGAAATAAGTGAAGAAACCGGTAAAACTTCCATAGCCACAAAGTATATGGCTAAGGTACAGTTCTTCACCGACATATGTGAATTTCAGCAATCACACAAAAAGGGTATCCTCTTTTATCAACACAATTTCAATCCCGGTCTGAAAATGGAAACCAAATCACACTTTCTCAGTCCAGGTTCAGCTAGATTGATAGGGCGATGAATATAACAAAGTACTGTTTGCTCTTTAAAAAAACCTTTTTAAATCCGACCTTAAAACCTACCACTATGTGTACCAGATGTTTATATTTACTATGGTATTCGGTACTTTTTCTCGTTATCTGTAATTACCTGCCTAGATTTATTGCCTGTTTTTGTATAAACGTTTACACACCGACTATGAAAAACTCTGTAACGCAGGAACCGCATGCGCAATAAAAAGAAATAGCTTTAGTTCGCGTTGAATGCTATTCTAATAGATAACATCTAAACAACTGAGTTTTGAATTTACGCGGCCATTCTTTTTTCTGGTTTATTTCAGAATTCGTGGGATTGATAGCTTGTTTAATAATTATGATTCGTTATGAAAGCTAGACTAAATATTTTTTAGCTACGTTTGTGTTACTGCATCTATGTTTATCTTGATTATAAAATATTATATGTACCTTTGGGAAGGGGCAACTACAATCAATTCTATTTTTTTGTAAATTTTGACGTTCAAAAGTGCCTTTTATGTGCCTATTTGAAATAAATGATTTGACATTGACTTTGACTATTAATCATAGCAAAGTTATTAATCAATGCATTTCACGGGTGACTTTAAACGTCACTTTTTTTTTTAATGTTTCTAATTTGTAATGTCTTAGCTGTGTTCTCTCATTATGTATAACCATGACTGTGGGACACAATATGCATGTTTTATTTAATTGTAAAACCACATAAGCACTACGTTCTGAAATAAAATTACATCGTCGTATTCACGACACCACGCAAAAAGATATCACAATTTTCCGGCAAGCTTAATAATACTAAAAGAATTATCACCCCCAGTTTCACGACCGCAAACTAGAAAAAATCTCAACCGAAACGCTGCGATATATACATTCATCCCAGATGCGGCGACAAATGTATTATAACGATCTCAAATACATGGTTACAGATATAAATACAGAAGGTTCAGTAGTACGTGACAAGAAACAGAGGCATGATATACTAACATGGTAATTTCATATTTGCCCAAATACATTCGAGCTCGAATCTAAGCTCATCAAGCGTCGAAATCGTCAATTGAAAATAGTCGAGCGATCACAAAGCGAACACATGAATGTACCTTCCGAAAGAAACATTATGCAAATTCTCATTAAAACGGAAGAATCGCGAAAGGTTACAATCAATGTAATGCTTCAAGAAAATCTTATATTAGCATAACATTCTTGCATTGTGTAATAGGGCAAGATTCCAATATATAGTTTTCCTATTGTCAACGTCAGTTACATGCAATGCACCCTGTGGTGAACGACAACGCTCTGACGGCCGGCAGATGACAGGATGTCTCCTTCGGAGCTAACCACCCACGTTGGTAACGGGTGGTTCAGTTACCGAACCGAAAGGAATTGGCCAGCGACGGTATACTCGCTAACCGAAGTGACGTAATTTTGGAGAGACCACTACGCTTGCCGTGGTTTAACATCATGCAGAAGCTGCAATATTAATTAAAAAATGCGAGATAAATCGTTTTAACATGATAAAATACCATTAGGTATCAGTAGTGTTAAATCTAAAGCTGCCTTTGCAAAAGCTGGGATCGTTAACACCAAAACCAATTATATCTGTTTTTTTTTTTCATATAATATAGAATTTTCCCTCAAAAAAAAAGAAAGAGATAGGCCTTCTGCAAACGTTCCTCCATACATGCCTGCCTATGCAACAAGCAAGACATTCGCAATATAAAACGCCCCGCTAAGCCGACGCTACACACCGCATCGTGGCAATTTATTGCACCGTGATCGCTGTATGCGGTCTGGCAACGCATCGTTCGACCACGCGGCAGCTTAGGAAGCTGTGGATGTGCGATTTTATAATCGCTGGGTTTAATCGGAAATGTGTAACGGTCTTTATAGGATGTGGTTTGGCAGTAGGGGAAGCAAGAAGTTCGTTTTTTTTTTTGTGCTTTTGAAATCCGTCTTAGTTTTCGATAGGTATTTTGTTTTGCTTGGCTGAAAATGCGTGCACGTTATTCATTGACACTGGTCACACAAATCTTAGATCTTAGATTAAAAAAAGCGGCCAAATGCGTGTCGGACCTCGCACAATGAAGGGTTCCGTATTTGGAATGAGTTTATCCCAAGAACAAACCTAACAATGTAGTTGAAAAACATGCTCTCCGATACATTCCAACTGCAAATGTAAGTTTGTACCTGCGCACAATATTGAGAGATTTACAATAATATTTTTAGACTATTTCCCATTTTCTTAAATAGCTTTAAAACTAATTATTTCAAAATAATAATAAAAAAATGTTTGAGCCAAGGTACAGTTTGCAAAACTTTTTATATTTTTTATTCCCAAAAGTGACCCCATATTCAAAACTCATTTATTTGCATTAATCGTCCGTGTTTATGTCACAGAAAATCATATGTGCACACATTTCAACTTAGTCGGTCCATTAGATTCGGAGCAAATTGACAGACAGACAGACACTCGAGTGATCCTATAAGAGTTCATCTTTTTAATTCGGACGTACGGAACCCTAAAACACGTGATAAGTTTCAATTTGAAGATAATGTTATTGAGTTTTGTGTCATAAATGCATTTATTTCAATCCAGAGTAGAAAAAAAAACTATACAATTTTCGAAACTATTGATTGTTTATAATCACTGCTTTATTAGAATACAACATCTCTTACTAGAAAGTGCTTCAGGAACTGTTTCAAAAAGATAGTGTGAAAATCTTATCTTCCGTTCACAGATGCTATCTTTTAACTCACACGTGAGTCTAAACGTTCGACATCCGCTATAAACGTGTGGATGCGATATACAGTATTTTTATACTCATTAAGGAAATGTTACGTAATGATATCTTATGCCCTAATCATTTAATTTTACTACGATGTTGTAATTTACTGCATCCGTTTGGGAATTAGTGGATGAATGAAGGATAGTGCCATAATAGTGTGCTAATAAATTAGTGTAGTATTATCGTTGCTATCTGTAAGTATGCTACGATGTCGAGTATGGGCAAGAGGGAAGAGGGAATCAAGATGAGGTTTGCCCTACTGTAAACAAATTACAAAACAAAACAGTAGGATCGTGAGGCAGTATTGTGACACTGTAACAAATTACAGGCACACATTTTAACTTAAATAGTCTGAAGTGGCAAAGGTCACATGAGTCTTATAATATATGTATGCCTAAAGAATCAGTAGGGCTCTAGTCATTTTATTTATATCCCTTGGTGTCCCTATAGGCATCCAGACGGGTAACCATTTCCCATTAAATGGGCCATCAACATTAAAATTGACTCTTATTTCACCAAAACAATTAACAACCAATCCATAATACCACCTTCATTGTTTCCTAAATCCGGTCACACGCATGACCTGTTGCAGTAACAACTGGATCCATTCCAGTGTTTAAGTGAAATATAGTCAAATAAAACCATTGTGGTTATCATTTACATTTTTCAATTCGCAACCGTTCGGTGCCAAGTGTGCGTAGGAACTGAATTGAATTCTTAAAGTGGTTTTTAAACAAGGGTATTACTTGATTCTGTGTTGTTGTGGTGAAAAATAGTGTTTGGGGGCTTGAACTTTTGATTTCTTTGCGTGAGAAGGTGGGTGCGATTTTTGTTGCTTGTTCAACGAAATTATTTTGACTTAATTTTCTAATTTTGGATCATATAAGATTTGTGTTTGCAGAAAATAATAATAGTGTGCTTTTTAATAAAATTGTTGATCTTCGGATTACAAGGGAAGAGCATCGATATTTAGATAATTAAAATATACAGGATTTACATTATTTACTGTGCAGTGTATGATTTGAAGGGACAACCTTAAGTTCTGAGTTGAGCTCCACGATTAGTGACAAATGCTTGCACTGACTGGACAGGTCCACTCATTCTGTGTGGTTTTTCCTCAATAGACCATTTCAGACACAAATCTACATGGTCTTCACATGATCTGACCAAGATTATGTCTGGAATTTAAAAGAGACTGTGACCTCTGAGTTTGTTTCGGCCTTTCTTCTCAGATTAGTCAGATAGGAAACGCCGACCTCATCTAGTTTTAAAAATATGATTGACGTATAAAACTGTTTGTACAAACCTACTTACAGAAATAAAATCATTTATCATTTATTTATCATTTAACCAAAAACCGGACGTATCTTTATTATTTCTTGACTAGAGTGATTTATTTACACACCAGTTGCCTGCTTTGTAATGGCCTGCAGAATCATCACCATTGTCTAATTTCAGCCAAAACACGCCAGCTACTAGGAATTAACCCTCGAGAATTTCCGGATAATACAGGTTTAGTTAGGTAGTACATTTAGACAGCCCCATCAATGGGACGTTAGCTCTCTCTGAAAATCCCACCATTACTGAACGTTGCGTGTGAAACATCAATCAAAAACTTCTCACACTATTACAAGGATTGAATTCAACAACATTTTTAAACAGCAGTAATTCATGTAGCTTTGCGGTGTAGAAATTGTTGCCTTTTTATTTGACGGTTTACGAGTGGAGTGAGCACGAATATTAAGGCTTTGTAAGTGAAAAATTTATTGTTAGGCTGTGTCGTTATTTCGCGGAATTCAGTGATGGTCGTTTGTGGTTTTTATGCTGTTTAATATAAAAGATGCAAAACGAAAGTCACATAGAAAAGTAACGTTTAATCGGAAATTTTATTTTATTTGATACAATGTTTACTAAATGGATTTGGTTGTAAATTCTATGAATCAGTGGCGAAAAAATTTAAAAAATAAATGAATAAAACCGGCCAAGTGCGAGTCGGACTCGCGCACGAATGGTTCCTTACTTACCATTATCTATAAAAACGGCAAAAAAATCACGTTTGTTATATGGGAGCCCCTTAAATATTTATTTTATTCTGTTTTTTTTGTTATAGCGGCAACGGGTACATCATCTGTGAAAATGTCAACTATCTAACTATCACGGTTCATGAGATACAGCCTGATGACAGACGGACGGACATCGGAGTCTTAGTATTAGGGTCCCGTTTTACCCTTTGGGTACGGAACCCTTAAAATACAGTTTCTCTTAAGTGGTGAAGACAGTTTCTCATAAGTGGTAAAGAAAATGTAAGTCTTAATTGGGTATTTTTTTATAATTAGTGAATGTTTGCATACTATGTAGGTATAATTGCATTCATAACACATACCTTCAAGTCTGTATTCCCCGATGGGTTAAGCAGAGGTGTACTCACTTTTTATACAATTATATACCTGTGTTATATTTTTTTGTGTGTCATCAATTTCTTTAAACAGAGCTGGCACTCCTTTGATTTAAATTCTGATGACTTATAGTGAACAAATATTAAAGAAAATGTGCCATGATACTGAAATAGACGCCGTTATTTATGGGCTACAGATTGTTTGATATGGTGAAAGTGAAGAATGGGTTAGTTTCGTTGTGGTTCGTGAGAAGCCGATGTTTTTTTTGTGAATTTGGATATAGATAAACGAGTCTAAGGTTCTACGGTTTTAACTGCCTGATGGTATTCTTACATTATAGTAGATAAGATTATAGTATAATGGGTACCTATTATATTTGACTACTATTTTCCCGCGGATTCACTCACGTGGAGGTCGACAAAAGTGTTTTATGCCCACATTCATTCCGCCGTTTTTGCGTGTTTGAGTAAAAAACATCGAACTTTCACATTTATAATATTAATAGGATTAACGGTAGCTAATTGAGAAGCAATGAAAGGAGAGCAGTGGTGGCCCAATGGTATCGGCCCCGACTTATGAGTTATAGGTTGTGGGTTCGAACCCAGGCAGGCGCTTTACTTTGTGTAAATAATTTCATCACCACTGCTCTCAAAACGGTGAAGGGAAACATCGTGAGGAAACCGGCATGTCCTAGAACCAAAAATTCGAAGACATGTGACATCTACCAACCCGCACTGGGCCCGCGTGGTAGATTACAGCCCATTCCCTCTCAAAGAGAGGAGGCCTTTGTCCCAGCAGTGGGAACACTATAGGCTGATTATGAATGGACGGGCAAGAAGTCAATGTTGAAATATAATTAATCGTTCATATAAAAATGATAAATGATAAATGATTTTATTTCTGTAAGTAGGTTTGTACAAACACTTTTATACGTCAATCATATTTTTTAAACTAGATGAGGTCGGCGTTTCCTATCTGACATAAACATGTCTCTACACTAAACATGACCTTTTAATATCCTTCAAATCCTTCCACAATCTTCTACGACATCAAAACATCCAGGTATGTATGTATGTGTTCGTATGTTTTTACAAAACTCCACGTACACAAATAGCATATGTATGCCTGACTATGTTCCCGAGTCAATCCCTTAGAGATGGCCCCGAGCTACCGACTTAAATTTACCTATGAAAATATTATACGGCATTTTCTATGTGCTAGGAAAATAGGTTCTGTGGTAGAGTGATGACAAAGCTTGGTTGGTGGGGATGGAAGAAAAATATGTAAGGCTAGGTGTGTGTAGCTCAACAGTCAATGTTTAATACTTTCACTAATCAGTTATGGACTTGTTGTGTATGGTCGAACGTTTAAAACGTTTAAAACGTACTTACAAGACATAAAACAATTACAGATAAGAGTAATCAAGTTCCTAGTTAGCAAAAAGGTTAAGAAAAAATGTAACAAAGAATATGAAAAATGATTCCCCATTTGTAAAATCCTACCAGTAGATAAGAAAGTTGAGTATTGGATAAGCCTAGAACACTATTTTAGTGATGAGTATAAAGTACCTGTTGAAAATAAATATAATACAAGAAGTGTAAGAGAGAAAAGACTAGTTCAACCGAAAATAACATATTATTACGGGGAAAGAATTTCAAGATATGTAGTACCAAAGGTATTTAATAAAATAGACATGTTAAGATAAACCCTAAGTTAAGTAAAGGCATGTTGAAATCTAAATTAAGAAGTTTGTTTCGCGATTGCAAGGACTCAGCCTGTAACGAGAAATAGATTCACACCGTGTAGTATTACAATGTATTATTAACATTGTTAGTAAGTAGTTTTAAGGTCAGTTTTTTACTATGTTTTTCTTTTAATTTGTATTTAATAACAAGCGCTTCTCGCCATCAAACTACATATAAAGTTCGGCGAGTAACATTTTAAGAACTATGATTGTGGACATTAATAAAAAAAAATAAAAAAAACTGTCCACAAAGTAGACAACAGTTAAATAATCAACTCGAACCATAAGTGATTTATGGGACAGGGAATGTGTTAATGACCCTAATAGACGTTTTTAATGTTTGTTATTATTTCATGTTCCATTATAAAACCTATTTATAATATCTTCATATGTTTAATCCCTTTTATTCCCAAATAACACATCAAACATGTTGTTTCTTCTACTTGAAAAAGATTAACAAAACTATAGCTATGATATATTTAGCCCTACAGTCCCCAATTTAGCTAATGAGAAGTAATAACTATAAATTGTGGGCTATTTTTAGAGAAACCCGAAGAAAGTATAAATAAATGACGATTCGAAATGGTCGAGGAGGAGCGTCTAGTTTTGGGGTCGCAGATCGATTCCCGTTTCAGGAGTTTTGTGAGGTCATGTTGATAACTAACTAGAAGTTTATTTATGTAAATTTCTTTTTTCAATTATTTGTGTAATAAAATCATAAGAAAGTATTAGTTATTGAGTAAGCCGTACACAATAATGACAAACATTTTTTATATATTAATAGAGTAGTGTAATAGAGATAGAGACTTGAATCATTTTTTTTTTTGTAAATCAGTTCTAATAATAACAATACATAAAGTCTGTCAAACTGCATAACAGTTTATCAAAGATACTATAAATTTTCATTATTGTCCGATTGATTTAGTATGCGCTTGTTGAAGTTGTGCAGAACCATGGAATGGTTTTACAGTAACATTTGAATGTAACGCTTTGACATTTATTGTAACTCTACTTCAAAAGATTTTGTGGTACTAAACTAAATATTGTCGAATTTTAATTGGCTCATAAATTATTTTCTATGAAACCTCAAAAATGTTCCTAGTAAATCTCGTCTTATTTTCTGTACTTGGATACCTATGTACACTTATAGGTACCTACAGTACAACTGTTTTTTTAATGTCCCTCGGGAATCATCGCATTTTCGAATACAAATCCATGCTAATTTCCATGTCCATCAATTATTAGATTTATCGTGTATAATAATTTGAATTCAGAACTTTATTGTTGTATTTTTTTGAAAGTAACAACAATAAAGTACTTTGTTTTGAATTCAAATTATTATACACGATAAATCTAATAATTGATGGACGGGGAAATTAGCATTCGTTTGTATTCGGAAATACGATGATTCCCGAGGGACATTAAGAAAATAGTTATACTGTACTGTAGAGGTTTTAGCCTGCATGGTACCATGCAACCTCCACGAGTATTTTATAAGTTGATGGCATGTCTACTGAGATAAACACTATGTCATATTTATAAGAATAGAAAAAAAGAGTTGAGACTCAGCTTGGAGAGCTGACAGCCCCCAGGATGTAAAAATATGAATATCAATTCTAGGGATTTTTTGAGATTAATATAAAATACGCCGGTACCGTACGCAACGCTTACAATACTTACTTATACAAAATTTCCAATATAAAACAAACAAACTATTTTAACACCACAAAATATATGGAACGAACAGCACGCCGTGTTTGCGTCCATATTATAAACAGACGGGAAAAGTTAAACAAAAAATGTTCATCCCGAAATTTTCTCCATAAATCATTGGCTGCGGTAAAATTTTATCTCAACGATTTATTCTACCTACTTTTGGGTATAGGGAATATTTTACGCGACAAAAGATATACAGTAATATGGGAATGGATGCGCGTCCGTCCTTTCTAGGATGCGCATTATGATAAACACTAAAAACTGTAAAATTCTATCCGTTTGTGTGTCTGTTCGCTAGAGTTTGTTTGAAATCTAGAATTGGATGTTAAAAAAAGAGAAGCAAAAAAAGATAGGTAGCATAAAACAATCGTTACAAAATCAGTTATAGACTTAAAAAAAACTTCGAAATTGTTAAAAGCTTTCAAACTAAAGAAAATGTAATGTAGATGCAATTGTGTGAAACCACGTAATTACACCGCCTGTAAAAGGAGTGCCAAAATTGTGCCTCGCAATAAGCACGCCTTACTTGAACAATTTTGCATTAAGTGTACACTACTCTTAATTTTCTTTAGCGCATGGAACATTTTCCACGTTACTGAGTGTTTTTTTTTGACTTTCATCAGCTTTTCAAAACCAATTTTTCTTTGAAAATGATTCAAAAACCACTCTTGGTATTCACGCTACAGGCAACCATGTGACCGACTGGCTGAATTGAACTTTCTTCTATGGCATGGTAAGACATGGTAACAATCACCATTATACTCCCAAATATGGAGCAATTTTTTTCTTTACAAAATTTCGCGAGCGTCGCCGGGGACCCCAACATACTTACACTACGCGGTATAATGCGAAAACGGCCGCACGCGCCCGATGTGTTAACCTCATTATTTATGAATACTGTTATGGGCTCAAAATTTCTTACGCTTGAATTATTTAATCTGCTTTTCCATTACGGTTTCGCTAAAATGACACAATTTATATTCAGAGAGGACGCTCAGAACTCAAGAGTATGACTTTATGGAAAGATTAGGGATGAGATCAAAAATTAAAATACGTTACGTTCGCGTATCGTTTGCGTTTCGTCTCGGATTATGAGGATCGTTCGCGACCGTGTGAATGGAACAACGCGTGCTAATAATAAAATAATATTGGAATGAGTCTGATCTTCTAGTTGATTATGAGTTTTCGTCTACAGCTACATAAATATTCGATTCTAGAAGAAGAAGGTTGCCCAAGAGATCCCCCTGTGGGATATGACCGTCCAATGTTCAAAATTAATCAAAACTTTGTACTAATCAGTATGTTTCATACACACATACAACGAAGAGTAAAATAAATAATTAAGTAGAAGCTGGCACTTTAACTATAAAAAACACAGTTGATATTATTTTATCACCTAAACAAGAAGTCAGGATTCAATCACTCCTGCCAGGGTCGCGGATTGTTCGAAAGAGTTACCGCGGCCCTGGTGCACAGGCAACTGAAGGAACACGGGTGGGTTTTAGTCAGTAAGAGTCTGACACGCCCTTCCGCTCCGCCCAGAGCGGGAGAGGTCATTTGATGATTTCCAACGCAAAATAAAAAAAAATGGGATCAATCACTGATCTTACTATACCTAATGAACTTACCTAAGCAACCAAAAACTAGTGGTTCTGTGAGTTTTACACCTCGCGAGTCTGTCTTTACATAGCTTAAAACTGAATAAATGTACACCTTAAGGGGGATGCGCCAAGGTAGCCCGCACAATTCAAATTTTCTTACGTTTTTACAATTTGTAGGTCAGTGTCAGGTTATGTTTTTTTTTTTTTTTTTTGGTTGGTAGGTTGTATGTTGATCTAAATATGATTCGCGGCCTTAACAAACATTTATTTATAGAATTATAATCATAAAAATCATCAATACATGTCCCTATGTTAGAATTGCCCTCAAATGTCATGACTTCAAGAAATAGTCAACATACAACTCGACAGTGACAATATTGCGAAAAACGTAAGTATTATTGAATTTCGCGGGCTACCTGAGCGCATCTCCCTCAAAACAAAAAGCGCGCGCAAAGAGCGCAAAATGACTGACATATGTTTTTTTTTTCGTTTTACTCCCATATCTACTCTCTATTCCTCCCAATCTCTCCATTATGAAAAATTCCGAAAAAAATCATCGACAAAAAAAGCCATATAATTATTGAACTTGCTCACAAAGTTTTACAAGAATCAGTTGAGAAATGCGACATGTAGAGGAGAACAGCCGGACATCCGGACATACGAAATCATTTTTGCCCAAGCTGAAAATAACTAAAACAGCTCAAAAACATCTATTGTAAAGTGCACTATAAAACCAGTAAACGGGCTACTTCACGCGTTCACAGTTCATATCAAAACAGCTGAGATATTACGTCACAACACAGCACAAAGCATCAGCAGGGCATTGTTGGTTAAAAGCACAAAAGCACGTATACCGTACAATAGAATTTACTGTTAATTAGCATTTTCGACGAAAGAGCAAAGATTTTCATAGTTAAATTAAAATGTTTTATTAAAACATCACCTGTTTTCGTTACCTCTTTTTATTTATCACTGTGTCTTTTATTTTGAATTTCTTTTTCGTCAAAATACGAGGCATGAATGAACCTGATTATAACCCTACTGCTGTAGAGGATTACATTATCCGTAGCCTTAAATATAAATATCTGGGCTATCAGCAACTTTTTTAATAATTATTGTTATTACATCAGGTTTGCGTCCTCCTACTGTCAAATAGAAATTGACTCGACAAACGATTCTCTAGAGAAATCAATCTCTTGAACATTAAATTCTCCGCTAATACCCACCAATTAATTACTGGTTTTTCAATGAAATTTTCAGTTTACTTTATTATTTTATCCGTTCGACCTCGTCGTATAAAATACTAACCTACAGCCTAAAGTAAATTTTTTCAACATCTATTTTTCATATTTTTTAATCCATTAACATGACAACCTGACAAAATTGTGCATGCATAATATCAGAAAGGTTTCACGTCATAGCGTGGGTAGGTGTAATATTATCATACATCTCGCTCGCCGCGGCTCGGGTCGGGTAGGGCACATGTGCTCCCTGCCACCTTTTTATATCGCGCATATTTAAGGGTTCAGGAAAATAGGGCATCTATCGGTTGTGTATAGAATATTGGGAGTGTTAGCAGGTTATTCTGAAAATGTATGGGGTGCTAGCTGTGCCCGTGGTTGTGCCTGCCGGTGTGTTTCTATTTATTTTTCTTGAATATAATATAGTTAATAATATGCTTTTCTAAACCCTTGCCTTGTGTGAAATTGATTAAAACCAATTGATTATAATACTACCTGCTACTTCACTAAGAAAAAAAAATCATGCATGTTTTGGTGCAAATGCACAGTTTATGCAATTTATAAAAATGTACTGCGCACGCGGCTCTAACTTAAAAAAAATAATGACATTGATCATTCAATGTTCATTCCCTCTCAAAGAGAGGAGGCCTGTGTCCCAGCAGTGGGAACAATATAGGCTGATTATGTATGTTATGTATTCAGTGTTAAAGCTTTTCTGGCGATGTAATCAATAAATACATTAGGATACAAGGCATTTTATAAAATAAATATTACTGCTATGAACCCCAAGTGTTTAATTAAATGTAGGTATCCGTTTTAATTACAGAACTTGAGAGTAATTTGACCTAACTCACGTTTATACTAAACTCATTATTTATAATGCAATTTATTCCCTCAAATAAAATTAACTTAGACGAAAGCTGAATACTGAGCAGTGGTTAATTTAACATCTTGACTTAAAATATAACACGGAACAATGGCTTTTGCTTCAATTTGAATATTATACCTTTGTTGTTTTAACTAAATAGGAATATACATTTACGTTGAAAGTATGAATTCCTAGAAAGATTTAATGAGGTTTTTTTGGTATGACGAACGTAAACGAAAACCAAAAGAAGTATAGTAAGGATCGTAGCAGGCGGCTTTCTGTAGTTTCTGCCTATCCCCATGGGAAAAAAGCGTGAGTTTATATAAGTGTGTATTTTTAATATCTAACATAACCATGTCAAAGTCAAAGATTTATACACTAAGATATTGATGATTTATTAAACGAAGATATTTGCAAACTAAGTGTACATGATGGTGTTATTTTATAATGTAGGTACTTACAACTTAGCGGCCTTTTCCAGGCATCGCAAATTTGAGGGTTATTTAACATTAAAAATTAAAAGTTAAAATAACTATGCTATTGTCACGATTTTACATTAATAATTTCAGTAATTTAGTATTACTCATGTATACATGTATTTTGTATTTGAATTGTTTGAAAGTCATTCAGGGGTATACACAAATTATACGTTTTATTTGACTCGTCTAGGTCAGCAATTTTTGATTATTTTTACGCTCTCTAAAAGGTCATGAGTGACGAGGGTTTACACGTACTCGTTTTGACTCATCCAAGTAAGAAATTAAAATATTTTAATACTTGTTAGGGCAGTAATAAATACTTAACATTTAGTAATCGAATGCGGGATGTTTCGATAGACAGTCCGATCCTTCCGCTGAACTACTTTCTAAAATAATATCCAGTACCTACTGCTAAAAATAATTGTACGCATTTTATTTTTACAAAGAACCTATGTAGCTAACTGTACCTATATAATAAATCTAATTTGTTGAAGAGAAACATAATGGAAGCGCTTTATAGAATACACAATATCTAAAATGCGTACAATAAATTATAATGATATTGTCAAAACTACTAGGAGGACCGCTAATTAAGCAACATAATTATGTTCCCAGTATTACATTGTAACTGAAACTACTATCAAACTACACGACTTGTGATGTATTTTTTTAATGGGGACGCTTCCTCCCTTTCTTTTACCACACCATCTCGATTTAGGGAAATAGTCCCTAAATATCGCGTAGTGTAAAAAGGCTATAATGAAATGCAGTGCTACAAAGATCTTCTAAACGCTCGAATGACGTTGGCAAGGGGGCGCTGTTGGTAAACATTTGTGCGAATATTTTGTGAATTTTCACTTGAAATGTATACAAAAAACAAGATGGCCGCGTAGGTTCTGATTTAGGTTACGCGCCAAAATAATTTTGTAGCGCTATATGAACGTGGACTAATCAAAAGGAGTTTGTAAGAATCATAGCAGGTGGCATTCTTTGTATATATGTATATACACCTTTATGAGAGTTAGGCTTGAGATTATGTATGTTTGTTTGTACACATCAGTTTTTTAAATAACACTATTACTTACCCCTGGTAGTGTCCGTTTCTCATGTAGAGCCGTTTGAGCGCTGGATGCGCTTTCCGGATTAAAGTATGTTAAAAATGCACACCCTGTAACAAAAAAGAGCCATTATTATTAACATGGAAAAATCATGAAAAATAAATACGACTAACTTTTGCCCGTGGTTTCATAACGTATTACCGGGATAAAAAGTGTCCTAACACAGGACGTGGTCTGCCTGCGTGCGAAATTTCATTGAAACGAAATTCAAAACGTAACAGACAGACAGACAAACATAGACCGACAGATAGACACACTACATTCAGGCAGTTACATTTGCATTTATAATATTAGTATGGAAGAAGGGATTACAAATGACACCACATAGTTTTGCAGTAGTACACATTAAACTTTTTCTCTGGATGATTGTACAAACCATTTCACAATAATCCAGAGAAAAAGTTAGAAGCATTATTCAGACCGACAATCGATTGGAGCTACTTAATCAAAGATCCATTCAATATTTCTGTCAAATAAAAACAAGAAATACATTGAAAAATAATTAATTAAATAAACAGCGATTACAATAATTATATTAACCTTGTACCAAACTAGAGCATATTCTCCGACGTAAACTAATACACGTGCCTGTAATCAAGCCTACATCATCATCGAATTAGCAATAATTCAGTATCCTGACAGTTAATTATAATTGGCTCTGTTCGTTATATTGTTGACACGCTGTGTACGGATCGGAGGTAAGATGTGCCACAGAGTAGACGTATTCAGTAGGACAATATACCTCATTGCTAATGACGTCGACATATTCTTTTGCGCTTTGGGTGAATTTGAAAGAATAGTTACGTTTAGAATTTTTTATGGTACAAGCAGTGGAACTATTTAATTTTTAAGTGTAGCCTTTAAGGATATTTGTATGTTTGGGTGGAAGAAATAAATTAATAAATATAAGCAGTTGGGTAATGGCAGAAGTTTCGGTAAGAGGTATGACTTAACACGCAGGCAATTCGAGGGCGAGACTGTGTAAAACTTCGGGATAATTGCGTAACACACTAACAGTAGGAATGGCTTTCATTTTGACAGTTCAACAACATTCATTGCGTTATTTACATTGTTGAGCCGAAAAATGTTTCGAACATATGAAGCAATGGATTAGTAACAGCCTTCAAAACGATTCAGATTGTGATTAATAGTGAGTTACGAAATTAGGGTGCTGTTTTACCTAAGAATAAATTGAAAAAATCGAACATCATCTTCTATCAACGTTCTGTTAGACTACATTCTAGAAAGTACCAGCTTTATTTTGTGATTTAGTTAAATAAGATACAGAAAATCAATTATCATTCCGTATCACAATTTTGTTCGCTGTAAGTAATCACTACAGTTTTTAAATTGCAAACTTCGTTTTGTGACACATCTAGCACCAAAGCGCTAAAGTAGCTTATTTGATTTAATTCCGTCAAATCCTAATTTTTACAAGGCAGATTCGGAAGCTTTTATCCATCTTTTGGCTGATATGATGATTTTGACAACGCAGAAATATATTTCATTCAAAATCATATCAAATCATAATATTTTATTTCACATAAACCTACATGGGCACTTATGAAACATCAGAAGCTAGGTGCACGGTTGCAATTGGTCGTTTCCTATGGAGAAGAGCCGACAAGAAACTCCACGGTTACTCTTTTAAAAATAAGTGGTTTTTTAAATGTTTTCAAATTACAGTGTTAATAGGTTTGGGAGGAAACTGTAGGCCTGTCTCTCAACAAAATAGAAAAAGTCTACAAATATACAGTCTACAAGTTAGGCCTACAATGTTCTCACATTCACAATATAATAAAGAATCTATATAAAAATAAAAGCCTATTTAAACCAAATGACACGATTGCCATTACAATTGTAACAAATCTGAATTAAAATCCTGTCTCTAAAAGCCATTAGTAAAGAGTTGAAATAAGAATTGGAGTTATATAAAGCCAAATAATGAAACATAGGGTATCCTTCATTTGAGATTTATCTCCAAGGCGACTGCCACATTTATACGACATCCGATACCCAGCTTAACGTAATCTCCGTCAACAAACAAATACAATAAAAAATTAAAATTCCGCTGCAGTTCGGCGCGTCGAAAATGGCAGCTGATATGTGTTCGGATTACACTCGGAGCGTAGCTTTATTTGTAGGCGACGTTGTTGGTCGCATAGGAATGAACCGATCGTATTATTGACGGCCCGTTGGGCGTAAGTGCAACGTGATGATGTGCTGGAAGTTGAGGTGTTGGAGTGCTGGGTAGTTATAGAATTATTTAATGTTGGGTGTTTCTTGAGGTGATAATAGGGCCGGAATTCATTGACGGTGAAATTAAATATATGGGTTGTGCGCGTTATGTAATGTGTGAGTAACCACGGATACGGACTTCCTAGTGTGAAATTTTCAAATGAAAAGAAATTGAAAAAAAAAAAATGAGTTAAGCGGAAGACGATTTTAATGTAGAATAGAAAATTATTACAGATTAACAAGATTTTTTAAGAAAAAGTCGTGGTTGTGATACAAATATAGGTCCGCGATTACCTACAGCGAAACTGTTTCATTTTGTAAAAACAAAAAACTATACAGAGCAGACTGCCAACTCTCAGTAGGTTGAAAGGCACCACGAAAAATAACATATTTTCAGCAAACAAGACCTCATACATTTTTAACCAACTTCTAAAACAAAAAAAAATATACAGACGAATTGACAACCTCCTCCAGGTCGTCAATTCGTCTGTATATTTTTTTTTGTATGTTCATTACACGTTATCTCCGGCAATTGTGGATCGATTTTGAAAATTATTTTTTTAATGGATAGGGGTGGGTCCCATACCTAATAGCATTTATTGTTGGCGTTTGGTTGGGCCACGATCACGTGCAAGTGGCACAACCGAGTGCCAGCACTAAATGCTATTAGGGATATAAATTGTATTAACTTTGCTTGGGCAGTTTTTCAGTTAGCTGCAATAATTGCACGTTTTTTTTCCAGTTACCTAGTATATATTTATGATGTTATTAATAACTTCCTGTTACTGTTATTTACATAGCAAGTAGTGGTATACGAATTTGTGCGGGGTAGGTACCACAACTAAAAACAGAAACAACGAAAAATAAAAACTTTTTTACAAAAAAAAAAACAACCGCCTTCCAAAAAAACACTACAAAGTGAAAAAGTGAAAAATAACTTTAATTTCGGATGTCGGTTGCAAAAAACTAAAATACAAAACCAAGGAACCGACTTCCAAAATCAAAGTTATTTTTCACTTTGTAGTGTTTTTTTTCGGAAGTCGCAGTTGGTTATTTTTTTTTTGTAAAAGAACATTATATTATTTTTTTTTAAACGGAGCAGTCTTTGGGGACTGCCGATAAAAGTGAAAACTAAGGAACTTGTAAACCCGCTCATGGGAAGCGTGCGGTGACGATGAAGCGAGTTTCACGCTTTTTGTTCACCCAAAAAGTACACATATATACACAGTATACATATAGCTCATGGAAAGCGTTCGGTGACGATGACGCGAGTTCCATGATTTTTGTTCACCGAAAAAGTGCTCATCGCGCCTAAAGAAGTATTCACTTCAATATCATAACATCTTCCTAATTTCTACTAAATCCATACTTAGCACAAGTACCATCTAACAAAAAAATAACAAAAGAAGCCCAGTGATAACACAAGCGTCACTTAATAATTTTGCGAGTCTCCTCCGTCGGGGGACGTAGAAAATCGTACTGTCATGTAGCGTGTCCCGGCCATTTGTCTATGTCACATTTTAAAAGGGCAGACTGCAGATGCTCTATGTGCATTTATATAGTAATGGAGTTTTATGTCTGTGGAGTAAATAGGTTTAAATAAATATAAAATAATACTAGTCTATTATTGTCCCATTGCAAGGCAAAGCCTCTTCTAATACAGGAAAAGCACGAGCACATATCACTACGCTTACTTAAGGTGGATTGGCGTTACATATTTCAATAAATTCTTTTAAGCCAAAAAATTAATTACGATAAGTAATGTACCTATTGCCTGAACTACAGTGCCTTGTCAGTTTAAATATCTTTTTCAACTCATTTGCTCAAAAAATGCATTTACGGTGCCTGTATACATTGTTCGAAAGTTTAAAATTACGCACTATACAACGGCGCGTGCGGTAAAACAGTACTCACACCTAAGTACATGTTTTACCGCATGCTACGTTGTATAGCGCCGTGCGTATCCTTTACGGTTTATTTTTAATTTCCATAAAAAAAATATAAGAATTCCACCAAGGAGTTTCACATTACGAGAATAAATAAGCTGAATAATCGAACCTCCTTGGAAGCGCTTTTGCTCAATACGTTTGTTTTGCTTTAATACTAAAGAGAAATGAGACGAAAGATGTAGTTGTAATTTTCTCCAGGCGCACGTCGCGCTATTTTCATATTAGAAACGTCAAAGATTGTTGCAACTTTCCGACTGATATTTAAAAACAAAGTAATAATATATGAGTTCAAGCGAGGAATCCGATATTAATATTGTACTGTTTTCTCGCAAATGTGTTGAAAAACGTTGTATGACACACGCTCGGAAATTGGTATTTACAAACTCGTGACTATGGTAAGCCATCGACTTCGTCTCGAAATTACATTCGTCTACTCGTTTGTAAAAACCAACTTACCGCCCTAATATCATAAATAACTATTTTCGGGAAACATGTAATTATTTACTGATTTTTTGTTTATTGGTCATTAGTTCCTCTAGTCTGACACTAGCTTATTTTATAGTCAAACACTAAGTTTATGTGCATTTCAGATCTACGCCCATCACACTCCATTCTTTCCTTAGACTGCGATTCCAAGTCTACAAAGAGATAATTTTACCCTTTCTTCAAATGAAATTTGAAAGTTGAAAAGTTTTCGTACTGGGGTATGTAAGTAAATCTCACCCTGTCATGTTTTAAGGCTCCTGTAAACAGGCGCAAAACGCGATGCGACATAATGGCACCGCTAGTCGCGCGACAAGCGGTGCTTTTTTGTCGCGTGCGATTCGCGTCGCGTGTCACGCCTGTTTGAAGGAGACTTAAAGCAAAGTCCTTTACAAAATAACACAATAAAACCCAACATTTTAATCCAATAAGTACCCCTTTAATTGAACGGGGAGAGGCCCAAAAATTAACACCTAATAAGGAACCCCGAATAACTCCATTACACAATTAATAAGCTCCACTTCACGGTTTCTTTACTCAAATAATCCTACCCTCTACCCAAACATTAACAAATAAACACAATTCAACCCTGCAATTAATACCCAATATAATTAACGTGCCGGTCCAAAAACGGGACATTTCTTCTCTAAAATAAACGAAAGGCTAACTTGGAGCTTTAAAAATTATGACTTGGCAACATCGAATGGACCGGAAATGTATAGGCGCAGGAAATGAACCCGTTAGCGCAATCCAAGATGGCTGCTCGGAAGCTGGCCAGCCGATTTATTCGTGTTGCTGGACCATAGCAGATGAAATGCTCCATTATGACATATGGTAATGTGTTACAACGCTTTTAAAGGGTGTCTATGATTTATATATGTGTTGGTATAGATTTACGATGGGTTTGGGATTAAAAGTTAGCTGTGGGCGTTTTGGTATCCGCTTTTGTTTTCTTGAATTGGTGCGACCATTATGTTGGCGTTTGATTCATGTATTCATTCACGGACTTTTATCTAACGGCATTACAATAATAATAAAAATCGACTATTAAATTATTTGGAGAAAGACTGTTATGTATGTTCACAGCGTTTGAAAACTTACAAGTGTAAAAAGTAACGCACACATGAGAAGAAAAATTGGATGGAAATGCTTCGAAATCTCAATCGAAAAGTTCACTCATTTTTAGAAAAGGAATCACTGCATCTATTCTTCTCTCTATGTAAACATCAAAAACGTATTATATCATACTATTTAATTTGAACACTAAGCAGGTTTATAATATAAGCATCTAGGAGGGATGGCAACAATTTAACTTATGTCAATCTTGTAACTAAACCCTTTCATTGTCTTAATCTTGTCAAACTCATAGCCAAGCCTGTCCATTTCTTGTGTATTATTAACTCGAATCACACACAATACAATAAAACACAGTAAAGCACAGTCTGGGGTATATTCGCAGGTTGTTAGCGACGAAATGCAATTGACAGCTGTTGGGTGACACGTGCGAGAGAGGCAGTCAATCACTTGTTAGATAGTGTTGCAAGATTTTGAAAACATTTTTGTATTGCCACTGCTTTAATAAAAGATTTTTTAAACACAACAGAGATTAAGGCCTGCTTGCGTCACAAATCACTAAATACGTTTAGCACTAAAAAAAAATGAAACATTGTTCTGTGTCTGTCAAGCGTTTGAGAATGACAGAGACAGTAATAAGTATATTTAGCGTTCAACGTATTTAATTATTTGTGCTGCAAGTGGGCTATAATGTTGTTGATTTTCCATAAACAATTTAAGGACTAGACAAATTTGATATATGATGAGGACATTAACTGTTAGCTGAAGCTCCGATCTTAAAATATACTATTTTGGTACCTATGTATTTAAGAAATCAATCATAACCACTCAATCACTCACCCAGGAATCAGTTTTTATTTGTTTTATTTTTTACTTGTATAATATACATTTATGTTGTGTTGTGTGGCTTGTAGTATTTGCTAAATACATGTATTTTCTTTCTTTCTTTCTTTTTAAATCCACGATTGATATTAGTTTTCATAATTTCGTCGCACAGTACTTGCTACTTACTCATAAATCCCAATTTAATAAGATAAGAAATTCTTTTGATAGAAAAGTTTGGGAAGAATCTGCCCAACAATAATAATAGAATATTTTAATTACGTTTGTCAAATAACTAAAATAAACAAAAATGGTCGCTTTAAAAGTTAAGGAAATACCTCTAAACTTTCGAAATTCATTCTCTCTCCCAAAATTAGCTCCGCAATCCAACATCCCAAAAATATTAACACAATTTCTGCAGCGGAAACTTGACACGATTTTGAATATCATTTCATTAGTTGAGCGGCTTGGAACAAATGAGTCTGTTTTGTTTGATCAAGCACAAAGCTTTGCAGCTACGATATAATAGTCTTGTTTTAATGTTGGACTTGCACGTTTTCAAATTTTATTAGGTAAGTCGGTAGATGATTTTCAAAGGATTGTTGGATTTCGTCGGCGTTTGTGGTTGAAAATTAAGTTTGAAGCCTAATTTGTTGGGTTTGAGAGTCTGACTAGACAAACCGGTTCGTGATTCATAATATTTATCTAAAGTGTCTGATGGTAACCAACATTAATACATATATAATATATTTTTAACGTATATAAATATTGTCTCACTTCTGGGCAAAGTTCTGCCCCATACTTTTCCATTGAACTTTGTCTGGTGCCTTTTCTAACCAATCAGTCAAGATCGAGTCTAGTTCGTCACGCCAGCGTCCCCCCCCCCATTGTATATACAAAAAATACAACCACATAAACTTTTCACGGATATGTACGAGTAGGTAAGTCCTAACTCGTTTTTCTAAATCCGGGACGATTTTTTTTCATGTTTTTTTTTATTTTTATTTAGCTGCAGGCCGGTTAGGCTACTGAATTTTGTAGCTTCCCTTTACAAGGTAAATAAAATAAACTCCCAACAAAATAAATTGCACAAACTCATTCGCGAACAACCTGCACATCTACGATAACACGATTTTGTATAAACCGATTGTAGCGTATCAAATAAGCGCAAAAGCACGCGAGTAGTGTATAATTGGGGGTTCTGGATCACTTGCCCTCGCTTCGCTCGAGCGCATGATCCAGAACTCCCCAATCATACACTAATATCGTGATCTGCGATATAGTTCATAATATTGATTGAGTTGCTCACGCTTCGCTCGAGCGCGTTATGCAGAACA
Source organism: Griposia aprilina (assembly GCA_916610205.1). Classification (NCBI taxonomy): domain Eukaryota; kingdom Metazoa; phylum Arthropoda; class Insecta; order Lepidoptera; family Noctuidae; genus Griposia; species Griposia aprilina. The sequence goes on from OU744289.1 coordinate 23,059,529, forward strand.
CCCCAATCAGCGGTGCGATGTGTACTTAAAGTAATAAGTAATGGAATCTTCTTTCTTGAATCGCTGACCTGAGGTTTTTATGAATCTGAGTTACGTTTATAATTTGTGTAAAACTAACTCATGTGCTGTATCACTCTCCTGATGGAATAGATCTGCAGTTGCTGTCGATATACTACTTACTCCCACTGGTCTTTGACGAACTAACAATCGATTTTTCATGATCAGTATGTTTGTTGCTAACTTTAACGAATTTGCGAAGATCCTCACCAGGTTCGCTTTTTAGTATAAGGTAGTGAGTATTTTTCAAGTTAGATTTCTCTGAATCTTCCAACTTCTGGTAAAATAAATCTTCTTTTCGGGTTATATCACTATCCTGATGTTTTAATTCACCTGAGTTCGATTTCTTTTTTCTAGGGTGCATATCTTGAATATATATTATCTCACCCCTAGTATTCTTGAAAATAAGTTTAGAAGTGCCTTCCAAATCAAATTTCTCTGAGTGAAACATGATGTAGATAGGTAATATCAATAATTGTATCTCTCGTGGTGCAGTAAATATTTGTGTTATTTATTACTTAGTTATATACTTAAGATCTATCTATTACACTGCAATGCTAGGAGTCTAATGCTGCGATGCAGATACGCGTATTAAATATATACTCTCTTCCTTTCACAGCGTTCAAATAAAAACATTGAGGAAAATTTATAGCATGTTGCATCCAAGGATCGTCATAAATCTCCCAATCTTCTATAACACCTCCACATGAAAAACATGCTGCTTTATCATTTATACTATTGCCACAGTAAAAGAATCCAGCGTCAGCCATTTCCATCACTAATATTTTCTTTGAATCAGCCGTTGCCCAGTAATAGTTAAATGAAAATTGACGCATTTTATAAGTATTATACATGTCATATCGAGGTTTGTATTTATTATGAGACATGCTTCTCCGTTTTACAGATAACTGCATAATGACATCGTCTAGTTACAGTCAGCAGCTTATAACGATTTGACGACGTTGAAGAGATTGGGAGGGATAGGAAACGGTTTACCAAAAATAAAGAAATTAAACAAAAAAAAGTTTATTTTATAATTTTATTATCATAGCACCATTTATTTAAACACAATACATTTTTTAAAGCACATACAGAGTCATGATAAATACAACTATACAAATCTTGAGAATATTTATATTGATGGTGCAGACTTAACAAACTAGAACAACCTTTATCTTCTAAATTAAATATGTTACTATTACTGTTTTCTAATATATTTTTTAACCACAAGACTTTTTCTGAACCTTTAACATAGACACATTTATCTCTTAAAATATCAGCAATAAAATTCTGGTAATTGGAATATGGAATAAATCCTTCACACCAATATATCTTTCTGTTACGTTCAATCCAACTAACTTGTTTTTTTTCTTGTTTCGTTAATTTTTCAAATGGAAATGGTGGCTTAAATAAAAACACTTGTAATGTTTTATTATATAATATAGCGATTTCTTTTATTATAAATTCATTTGTTTCTGTTTTAAAGCCTTGAATATCCACAATAGCAATCATGATAACCTGCGCACAATGTTGCTGAGAGGTTTGTATTCCACAAGTCGATCGTTTATAATCAAACAATATGCAGTAGTCTTATCTGGTATTGGCGTTGAACATTCAATTTCTATGCGTACGTCTACTGGACCTGATTTTAGACTATCGTTTTGCCTTGAGCAGTCTAAGATAAACAGGGGAGCTTTTTCTTTGAAGTCCTTTAGATCGAGCAACGGGTCTACTGGACAGTTGTAATACGACTGACGAAATTTCACATACATTTCATATAATATACTGTATTTGTTGTCAGAAAACTTTAAACCCAAAGGCTCATAAGGATAATATTGAGAATTTAAGAAGAGCGTAACGTTTGTCACCTCGCAATGATCGAATAGAGATATGTCTTTAGTTTTATTATTTTTTCTGTTAGTTTGTAAGCAAAAAATTACATATCTAGGCTTTTCCAATTGTGAAGCAGTCTTAACTGACCAAGAATGTTTTGTGGTTTTAGGTAATAAAGGATATTCATATAAATCCCAATTTCTAAAAGCCATCTGAATGGGTTTATCTCTTTCTAAATGCTTTAAAAGTGTTAATCGTTCTCGATCTGACACTTTTATGTGTGGCACCCTCCATTGAACTCTTTGTATATCTATTTGAAAATGAGCAACATCATCAGTAAGAATAACGCTGTTTAAGTTAGAGTTACTTCTATTCAATATAAGTTCATGTTTACAATTTATAACGATTTTATTGTAATCCTCTGCAAACCCTAAAATCTTATTTAGCGGTATCACTAAACTAAAATGCCCATCACTTTGGAATCCGTTTAAATTCCAACCCCATAACGCAGCAACTTTATTTTCAGCTTCATTTAATGAGATGTATGATTTTATTGTTGACGTTATTCCAGAATTTTTTATACGATCTATTTCAATACCATTCATTTCGTACCTGATGTCTTGAAACAAAGACATAACAGGGTTATTAGTGAACGTAACAGTTTTCTTGATCGGATTCCCATCTTTACCGAACAGCTTTGCTTGGCCTTCGATGTAAATTGAACTGGCTGATGGTAGCACGTATATGTCTTGCTGATGTATGGGGATTCTGATTTCATCGTTTTCTCTAAAGCTGTTATTGTAGGGATTATATGAATGGATTTCATAACTTTCGATCGAACTATCGAAGTGCGGTAATTCAGTAATCTGGAGTATATTCATACTTTAAAACCTAGGGCTCTAAGAAAACCTTTATTTGCTTCAGTCAATTTCTTAACTTTTTTCTTACGTCTATTCACCTTAGTGGTCGTTGAAGGAATAATACGTTTTATTTTCACAGGAGTGTTTTTATAATATAGTATCATTTTGTTTTTCTTAAATGAAGACGTAGTTGAATATTGAATTCGTCACCAAAGTTAATACAATAACCAAATTGATCAACAATTCTAACAGATATAGATGAAATTATATTTTTGTTCACTGGAAAGTAAATAACGTTTCGTGGTATTTCTATGCACTGATGACCCGGAGCAGTATCAAATACAAATTCATGAATAAAATGAGTTGGTAGTCCGTTGCAGTACGAACTGTGTACAAGATCACATTCAATTCTGATTACAGATAGACTGCTGCTATTGATGGACACATTTGATCTTGAATTTAACACTGAAAAGTATAACAAACCGCACTCGTATTGATCGGATAAATGCAGTGGAGGTTGAAAGTATGACACCAAATCAGATTTATTTCCAGAGATGGTAACTGTGGTAGACATGCTTGCATACTGGACTGTTTCAGAAGATCCTGTTTATTTTATCCCTAGACTACTCCAAAAATTCCTTAGAAAAATTAAACAGAGATGTCCGCAATTGAAAGGATGATCGCGTTGTATATTTTCATAATTATAGTGGACTTTAGTACCTCCGTATTTTATAAATTCTTTTGGAGGCTTAAGATTTCCGTAACTGTCAAAGTACTCAATATAATCATTGTATTTTGCATAGGCTACCCAATGAGAGCCAGGATCTTTTGAACTATCTAAATTAATAACTCCACATTCTTTTTTAAACGGGTATTTAGGAAGTTCATCTCTCATAAAGACTCCTCTAAAATATGGAATATTAGTTCCATACTTCAAAATGTCGAAGTTAGTTAGGGCTCGTTTGGGTAGCCGATATCTTAGTTTTTTTCATTCGATACATAAATTCCAAGCCCGTTTTTATGTGGTTTAAGGTGTAGTCCTTTCCCAATGCAGAGAGCTTCCATTTTTTCATTGTGTCTCTTCGATTCAACCAACAGCTTTTTAGCCATCTTGAATTCATTTATGGTTTTGGTAATACCTGCTTCACCGCCTGCTATTGCTCCCACTGCTGATAATCCAGCAAAAATAGGAATCAAAGGTAATACACCACCAGTTTTTGGTATAGGAATAACACGAGGAAGTTTTATGGATGAATCATCAGCTAATTCTCTGGCTGCGGCCATAGCTAATTCTATTGCCACTTTTTTGCATTTTGGTTTTAGTTTTTTCATGTGTCTTTTCGTTTTAGTGATAACATTTTTAAATTTGTTTTTTAACCCTTTTCCAGGTGTAAGTTTTTGAAAGCACTTTTTTCTATTTTTTTTTAGGCCGGAACCAGTTTTAATTTTTGTAGACATTGTCTTGCTTACTAAGCGTGCTGCGATTTTCTCGCTTACACTTGCATCCGAGGCAACTGCTCGCTCTTTTGCCATTTTCAACAAAATTAAATCAGCTCTGTGACGATTCTTTAAGTTTGATGATTTGAGATAGGCAATGTCGTGTTCTTTGCAATGTTCGTCTAATTTATTAATACCTTCGTCTCCACGTGTAAGCCTTTTAATTAATTTTGTACCAGGACCACAATAATTGTATCCTGGTAAGTGTAATTCAAATGGTAAATTGTTTATAAGCCAATTGAGAAGACTACTCTCTCCAATACACATCATAAGACTAATGAATCTGGATTGAACACTTTAATAAATACTTATACGGTTAGTAAAGTTATTTTTATTTATATTACTACATTCGATTTATCAATCCAACTGTTTTCAGCAGAAGATAAACCTAACCATTTTACTAAAACCCTGTTTCCTTTTCTTCTAAGAACTTTCTCGACTAGATATACATTAGGATATTTTGTCTTTTGAAGCTCTTGTAAGTAAAATGCTCCTAAAATAGGTTGACTTCTGATTGTATCTTCAATTAAGTAGGTAATAGGAGTTGTATTTTGTATTTTTCGAATTTTAAATATTTCTGTCGACCAGTTGGGGGTATATCCTTTTTCAAATGTTCCTTTGTATTTACTGATACGTACATAATCACCCACTTTATACTTGCTTTTTATTCTTTCATTTTTTACCGACCTTAAATACCTTTCTAATATACGTTTTTTATTCATGTTATCCACATTAGCAGGAATTTCATGAATTGTCCGATGGTAAGTGTGATTGTATTTATATATAACATCATTAAGGGTACTATCTACCCAATTATAGCTGCCTTTTAAACTGAATTCCTTATACAGTTTAGATTTCAAAGTTCTGATAAATCTTTCAACTATTGAAGCCTTTTTTGTTGAAAAGGTTGAATAGTGGTTAATATGATTAGATTTCATAAGCTTTTGAAATTTATTATTATAAAATTCTGTTCCATTATCTGTTTGGAGGTTTTTTGAAACACGCCCTGTAGCCAACAAAACTTTGAATGAGTTACATACATCATCTTTGGTTTTACTTCTCAGAGGAAAGGCCCAAGCATATTTCGAAAATGTATCGATAACGGTAAGAATAAATCTGTAATTTTTATTTTCTTTTGAAATTGATTGCATATCAATTAAATCTGCTTGCCACAGGTCGTCTATATCTTTCATAATAACATGTCTTCGGGGAAAGTTTACCCTTGCATTTTTATGAATTTCGTTTACCACATCGGCTTTGCTCATGGTCAGAATTCAGTACATTTGTCTTGAATCCATGTACAATACTGAATGTAAAGCATATTATTACGACTATTTATTCTTTAATTATGTCAGCTTCTTTTAATTCTTCAATTATCGATAAAATTTCATTATCATGGTTTGTATTGCCAGCATCTCTTGAAGCTACTAATAGTTTCAATCTCTCGACTAATTCGTTAGGATCATCCCAATATACCAAGTCGGTGTTGTTTTTGTATTTTTTTAACGTTGGTAATTTTCCTCCAAGTTTAGTGTGAGCATGTATAACATCGTTTGACAATTCGGAAAATAGAGGTTTTATTATTTTACAATATTTTGTACCTTTGTCACCTCTTATTTGACCTTTAGGATTAAAATCTCTTTTATGTGCATTTGTATAGTGTAACATATCCTTATAGACAAGTTTATCTTCGCTCGATATTAACTTTAAATCGGGTTTTCTTCGGAGTAAAAGTTCTTTTAGACCAACTGTTAAATTGTAAGCTTTGTCACCGATTTTAATTAAAACGATTGTATCGTTATTCAAACTATCAATTTTAGAAAATGATACTGCTGAATTACCCATCAATAGAGTTTTATTTTCACTTCTAATTCCAAACGGTATACTAACACCGTCATAAATACCAAAGATATCATCATCCTCTAATGACATTTCTAAATTATCTATCGATTCCTTTTTAGCATTTTGTTTGACGAATTGGGTAGAATTTAGTTTTGGATCGTAACAGTCATTGAGCTTTGTAGATGAGCTAGTATTCTTTTCATCGAATTCGATTCCTTCAGAATTATTTAAAGTTGGATTTTCATTTATTTTTATTTTTTCTGCACATCTATTAGATTCAACAAGAGTTTTTAGAGGATTTGTGACAGGTTTTAGCATTTTATCAAGCGACAAGTTCATTGTATGTTCCTGATTTTTCATTTGTTTTATTTTATTCTTTATGGAGTCGACAGACTTCACTAATTCCATTTTAATATTTTTGTCCATCTTACAATAAATAACAACTGTATTCAGCTAAACAAGGAATAATACTAACAGCATTTATGTATGTAATTCATTTATAAGTATGTACCTTCATTCAAAGTTTAAAAAAATATCAAAATTCTGTCTGTACCTCCCATTATTTAATGCCGACTCTTTATTAATAAGTAGAAAATTATAAGGGTTACTCCAAACAGTTTTACAAACTTCTTTAAACTGATTCCACAGCAGATCAGAATTTACATGTTCTTCATAGATATGCTTTAAGTTCACATCATCTTGTTTAAATATTATAAGAAAATTAGCATTATCACATAGCAACTGTTTCGGAATTTTTGAGTAGGTTTGTGATAAATAAAAGCAGTCAATTTGCTTATGTCTTCCCATAGAGAAATAATTACGAATGTTTATTTGCTTTTCACACATAACATCATCAAAAATAAATACAGAATTTGTTAAAGCTTCATTCGGAGCTATAACATCTTTGTCGTCATTGAACTCATTGAACTGTATCTGAGGTACTCTTCTTAATACTTCACTTAAAAACCGATATTTTGGCTGGAAAGTAGTTTTCGAGTAAAGATAAAGATTTTTAAATTTAAGCCCATTTTCATGCAGCAGTAAACTGATCATAACGTTTGTTTTACCACAGTTCGAGGGTCCACATATTATGCAGCGAATTGTATTAGGCAATAAAGCACTATGTCTAATCTGACGAGCTGAGTCATTGAAATTGATATTATTCACGTTCAAGGATATGGGTTGTTTGATCAACTTCATCTTGCCTATTATTTATTTTCATTACTTACTATCCTTTATATATGAATATGTGACTTGCGAGCACAGTATTCTAGCAACGGGTTTGGACCTGGGTCGTTATTAAGAGTCGTGTCCTCGACTGAGTTACACAGCGACAGTGTCCGTCACAGTGTTCGTAGTGGACGAGTTTTTTTAAAATTATTATTAAATTATCTTTAATCGTCCATTCATCTATTTAAGATTGTAAGTAACTAATAAATTTGTCAAGTCTAATAATAAAAATAATGTTAATTAAATATAAAAGAAAATGGAAATTAATTTTATCTTTTTTTTTTTTTTTTTCAGAAAATGGAAGGCCTTGATATTGTTGATGATGTTATTAAGTCATTCTATTTTACTCAAGAATTTACTGGGGACAATGTTGAACAAACTGAGTTCCAGGAAAATCAGCAGGATAAAGTCAAGGATACTCAAGAAAGTCCAATAAAAAGAAAAAACAAGAAGTTGAAATTAACTTCTAAAATTACCCTGCCCAAGCTATTGGATACACCGTCTACATCTTACGTAATTCGCAAGGATCCAGGAAAAGCACACCATTTAATAAAAATATCTATTTGTGATTTAAATGACAATAATTTAATAAATCGTGTTGATCGCAGTGATAGTGATTGTGCTTGTGTGAATGTTCAGTATTTAGTCAAGGACAATTACGATGAAATTATGGATGAAGCAGAATATCTCGTCGGTAAAATAGTTAAAAAATTAAGTTCACCCACATGCAGACCTTAAATGCAGTTTATAAGTTATTGTTTATTAGTTATTATTATTGGTCGAGTTTATTTAATTGAAGGCGAAACAATAAAATTAAAATTGATTCTACATAATGTTTTTTTTTATTATTCACCTAATAAGTTAGTATACAGGGGTCAAATTAAATTAGCTAACGAACGAGAAACTCCACAGACGTGATGGGTATCGATATCTAAACACATCGATATAAAAACAAAAAAAAGAAGATATTTTTTTATTTTTTATTTGGGGTCCTCGACCGCTGGTTGTGCTGGTACTTGAAGTATGAGTTGAGAAAATCTGTTTTCTTTTGTTTTATCATGTTTAGGTATCGATACCCATCACATCTGAGGAGTTTCTCTAGCTAATTTAATTTGATCCTGTATGATACCTCTTAATAATAAACACTGCATATAGTTATGACAAGCTAATAGACATAAAAAAAAATATTAACATTAACCATGACATAATCTATACACAGAGGGAAAATCTTTCGGAAAAGGAAAAGAAAAGAAAATAAATATCGATTATTCATTTATTGATTATAGTAACATTCATTTATTACATTTTTTTATTCGATTACATACTTTTTACACATTTAAATCATTTGTAATTAGCTTTTTTAACTTAAACTATAGTTTTAGCACAGTAGAACGAATACAGTAATCCGACAAGTATTAAAGTATTGAACTATAATGCCCCCCAAGGCAAAGTGTTGAAACAACCTTCAGTTCTCTGCCTTTTATCGTCATCACTATTAAGTGTGAGTTTATTCAATTTTTGTGTAAAAACTTGATGATTTTTAGATCTTATAACATTAAACAAAAATGGACTTTATCATCTTTAGTTATGTACAACAAATTGACATGTATAAGCTTTCGTTCACGTGTCAAAAAATAGAGGACCAGTTACATGATTATTAGCTTCAAGACCATAAACATTCACACTTATACAAGGATTATTTTTCTAAAATATTTTAATATCATCGAAACATGGCGGAAAAGACATATCATTTATTTTTAAAAGCAACGTATAGTGTGGGTACGATTGCGTTCTATTAGCATTCAATCTTTTTGGAAACATCTGGGCAATAATACACCACAAAAAACAATGATTGGCATTGTTGTGTATATTCAAACATGACTTTGTGTTTTTTATAACCGTAGGCAATTCTAAGTATGTCCCAGCTCTTAAAGGATTGCACTTGTTTATGTTTATTTCCAAATGGTTTATAGAATTAATAGCCCAACCAGATTCGGCAAGTTCAAACTCTAAATAATAATTTTTCAGAGCATTTAAAATACATGTTATAAACATTTGTATTCGGAACTGCTATCTCATATTTGGTGTTGAAAGATTTCATAGAGCTTTCATTATTTTTTGGCAAAATGTATGACACAAATAATTCAAAATTGACTTTAATTGCTTTATGTTTTTGAATCATAAGATTGATAATATCACATACTGACTTTGAAATTTGAAATAAAAACGTTTCTGGAGTTATTGTTACTTCACTAGATTTAAGTGGATTCACTTTATACTTATGATTCTATTTCTAAAAGCAATAGCAATAATTTGAATATTTTCGAATTCGGAGCAGAGCAATCGATTAGATATATGAATATTTGTTCTACTGTGTGCTGATAATTTTGAAAACATAATAATTACAGTATTTACAAAAAAAAAACATGTTCATTATACTTATTTTAAATTTTATAAAAAGCTATTTTTACTAAATGTTTTTTTTTATCTCAGTAATCCATTTTTTATTTAAAAGTTGGTAAATTCTCATATTTAAAATTTCTAAGTTTTTAATTTCTCAGTTCATAATTTCTCAGTTCTTAATTTCTCAGTTTTTAATTTCTCAGTTCTTAATTTCTCAGTTTTTTATTTCTCAGTTCTTAATTTCAGAATTTCTTCTATCGGTTTTTTTAATTTCTCAGGTTTCAATTTCGATTTTACATCATTCTGAGCAGAGCAATCGATTAGATATATGAATATTTGTTCTACTGTGTGCTGATAACTTTGAAACATAAATATTAGTCTTTACAAAAAAAAAAACATGTTCATTACACTTATTTTAAATTTTATAAAAAGCTATTTTTACTAAATGTTTTTTTTTATCTCAGTCATCCAATTTTTATTTAAAAGTTGGTAAATTCTCATATTTAAAATTTCTAAGTTTTTAATTTCTCAGTTCATAATTTCTCAGTTTTTAATTTCTCAGTTCTTAATTTCTCCGTTTTTTATTTCTCTGTTCTTAATTTCAGAATTTCTTAATTCGGGTTTTTTAATATCTCAAGTTTCAATTTCGATTTTACATCGAAACTCTGAAAAAGTACATGTAAAATAATTATTATAAATCAAATAAATATTCTCTATTCTATTGATAATTTTAATGCTACAAGAGACTGTTTCCAACGTTCATTTGGAGTAAGTTTTTCCACTTCACCCGTGTTATAAACTCTTAATTCAAAATAATACTTTCCAACCCTGTCCGGGTTTGATTGGAAGGTATAACCATCAGCCACCCGCTGAGTGAAGCAGTTCTTCAGAGTGGTAGCACGGATCAGCGGTCGAGACGATTCATCCTGAAATACATAAGATGACTAGTTTTAATTAAAAATAATAATGCGTGAGGGCGAGTAATTAAAAAATAGATAAGTAAAAAAAAAATAGATATGTAAAAAAAATATAATAGATAAACTCCAGACTTCCACGTTCTTGAATCTACCGTTACCATAACTATAATCTATTATCTATTAGAAAAGGTCTATTTAAACACTTGTGTCCACAAATAAGTATAATTTGATGGAGAAAATCACACGCTGTAAAACACTGGAATGGTTTTAAATGAAATGGGAATTTAACATGTTTGAAAAAAATGTCTTACCTCACAGTCTGAAGCGTTGGTATTCCGTTTTCTTTTTGGAGCTGGTGTTGTAACAACTGCCGGCCCGTCGCTATCAGACTCTGGTTCTGAAGCGAAAGGATTTTAGAAAGCAAAGCCTTCTTCTTCTGAGACACTTTCTTATCTCTCTTCACAGCTGTTTTTTTTTTGATCTGCCGCTTGTTTTTTTCTTTTGTTGGTCCAGACGTTGAAGGTGTGGAGTCCTCTTCTTCAACCCAAAAAGGATTATTCATCGACTGAGCCCTGAAAACATTATTAAAATGCAATAAATATTTTTATTACCAACATTAGTAACATGAAACAACAGCACCCGTATTCATCAAAGGGTTAGGCAGAGGTGTGCTGTTAGTCCCTCCCCCTTACTTTTTACGTTTTTACGTTCTTACGTTTTGAAATCTCATCGAATAGGGAATAATATATTTACAGTACTTATCAGGAAAAAAAAACTTTAAATGACCTAAGAATCAAACCTAGGCCTTACTTTTATTGCATGCTAGAACAACGAAGCAAGAATTATTATTAAATAAACGTTTGTAAAAATAAAACGTTAATAATTATTAAACGTTTGTAAAAATAAAACGTTAATAATTATTAAACGTTTGTAAAAATATTAATATTAATATGAAACTACAAATGCAGTACAAGTACAATAGTTTTGAAATAACTATTATATGATCTAAACTTAATTGAGTAATTTCAGTGGTAAAACAATTAACTATTACAGTCCTAGGATCGAAGAAAAAATATTTATTAAATAAAATATAATACTCACATACTCTGTTTCTGCAACACTTGTGAACAACCACAAACAAATTTAAACTCACTGTTCAGTGAAATGCACTTCAGCACAACAATGACAAAATGTAAAGGAATTCTCTCACATGCTTTTTATAGACCTAAATCCTAAAGCCTTAGTCATATGTTAGTTTCTAACAATAATTACTCCGAAAAATTAATTAAAATAATATTTGTTATTAGAATTTCATCTCTATCACTTGAGAACCTAGAGTAGATTTTATTTTATTCATTTCTCGTACTGAAGTTGCAATGTGAATGCTTCTGAATACTCTAGTTATGGAAAGTGTTTTCACAGCACTTTATCCTTATTAGAGTTTTTGGAGGCGACTGGAGACGACAATCGTGAAAGGAATGAGGTGTCAATTAACTCTGTCGGAATACATACAAACTTATAAGAAACCAATAAAATGAGATCTCTGGTAGTTATTTGTCATGTACACAGAAATGTCGCCTTATTCTTTAAACTCTCAAGTCGTAAAGGCTGTGTTAGCTATAGCTATCCTGCTCATTTTAATGTAAATGGAAAGAGGTGGCAATGGATTTCTAAGTGTGTTTTTGTTATAGAACTCGTAATAAGATATTACAGAATTAGGCTGGGTGATTGAATGTTGGGAAATGAAACAAACAGAATTTTAATTTTTAAATATATTCATAAAAGGAGTAATTAATCTTCTAATAAATAACAGATTCTTTACCTAATCTAACATCAATGTGTATAATTATAATAAGCACCTTTTTTCCTTACTATTTGGTAAGGAACCTGATATTTCTTAAAAGATTAATTACTCTTTTAATGAATATGTTTTAAAATTAATATTCTGTTTGTTTCATTTGCCAACATTCATTATTCACCCGACCTAATTCTGTAATACCTTATTACGAGTTGTTTTATTTTTATTTTTTATTGAAATGAAAATTGATATTGGAAAATGAAAACAAACAGAATTTTTATTTTTAAATATATTCATTAAAAGAGTACCTAATTAATCTTCTAAGAAATAACAGATTCCTTACCTAATCTAACATCAATGTGTATGAAATAATAAGTATTTTTTTTGTTTTTTGTTTTTATGCGATACAATCAACAATATTAGTTGTACTATTTAAGTATATTATTAAATGCTATTTTATTATGCTAATTATAAAAAACAAACACAAACGTTGGTACTAACATAATGATTACATTGAATATCTCTCTCTCTATACTTAATAAATATATAAAATAATTTCAATTATATATTCTCACGAATTTTACTAATAATGTTTTCTAAATCTAAGTATATATCACTTGTGACAACATTTTCAGTTATAAATTGCGCACACTTATTTGCACTGCACTTGCAAGATTTTTCTGGTAAATTATCACACTCGTATATCTCAATTTTGATCATGCATGTCCTTGAAGATGTATTTGGCGCCCTGGTTTTGATGTACGAGTAGTTTTGCTGTCGTTCAAGTTTCTGTGGAGGACCTGTCGCGTCATTTTTTCTCTTCAAATTGAGTCGTGATGTAACAGATTCTTTGAGCTGCTTGTTTGGGATAAAATTAAAAAGATCCTCATTGTCCTGAAAACAGAAATAAATTGTGTTTTGAGTATGATTACATACAATGCCTACATTATAATAATTAATAAAAAACAATAATAATAATTTAATATGTTATAACTATTACTTACCGACATTGTGATTGAATCTCAGGGTAGCGAAAACAGCCAAATACAAAAAACTTGTATTTACTGTGTCGCAGTCAAAGGCTCTCTACGATCTAGATACAAAACAGATTCTCTTATATAAGGTATATAGATTCATGTCTTTAAGGTTTAATTTCCTTCATAATATTACAACTATGTGCTTGGCGGCAGAATCAAGTCGAAACATGTCGATATCACGAATGTACCTGTGTACTTTAATACTGAATACATATTTTATCTCATCACTGACGACACGTTTGGCGCATTGGTTAAGAGCTCGACTAGCTACATCACAATGTAAATAGTAGGTTTAAAATAGATGTTTCAATTAATGTGCCAAAGTGTTGCGGGTTCGATTCCCGCACGGAACAAATGAGTATTTGTTCCGGTTTGGTTTTGGCTTTTATGACTTTTTTTCTTTTACGTTCTTTTATATTATAATCAATTACTCTATCTCCATAATACAGTTACTTTTACACACGGCTACACATTAAGTTACAATTTCCAGTAACAGCTGACCTCTCAATATGGTTTTTGTATCCATCAATACAAAAAAATATGCGCTACATCGTTTCAATGCAGCGCTGCGCGGCGATCGAACATGATATTGTTGTTTATTATTTTTAAGTTCACGCGATAATTTTGCTTCGCTATAACAGTTCGATACCATGCCTGTTTATGAATACACACGACAACCGCTCGGACCATTAAAAAAATTGGAGATCCTGTATCAAGCGCTCCACTGTGAATGAAACACAATACTCAATCAATATTATGAACTATATCGCACATCACGATAGTAATGTATGATTGGGGAGTTCTGGATCATGCGCTCGAGCGAAAGCGAGAGCAAGTGATCCAGAACCCCCAATTATACACTACTCACGCGATTAGCACACCGCGCTAATTTACGCTGGCCGGTCGAATTTGCATCGACGCCGGCCGCAACGAACCACAGCCTGCTAATTAGTAGTTAGCCGCTTTTATTTCCGAGCTAGCGTTATCTAAGCCGCTGTAATCTGCTACTGGTACGCCCAGCCGGCAGGCGTGCCTATGCGGCTCTAACATACGGTTTTCGGTGTTTAAAAAATTGTTGTAGTCTTTTTTTAGAAGGTGGTGAAGATTGTGGTCAGTGGTTTGGTTAGTTTACGAGTAATTGGAATAATGTTTAGAGAATGTGGCTAAAAATAGTGGATAAGTTTATAAGCTAGCTAAACTTGACTATGGTATAATGCGGGGTTCATAAATTAGTGATGGCTGAGGTGCAAAAGCTATATTAGGAAGACCTGTTATCGACTTACTCCAAAATATAGTAAGTCGGTAACCCACTTTCCAAAGTTGACTCCGGAAACAAGAGACGCTGAATATGACAGTTTCATAGTCTTAAAATATAAAGTTTTCTCTTTCAAATAAACCTTGTGAAACAGGTAAACTACTGTTCTAATTAGTTTTCTTTGTGCACTCCATCTCCATAATATTCAGAGCTACAGTCGGCAGTAGGATCTTAAATTCAAACTTACAACCGCGATGAGTAAAATACTTAGTGTTTGAATAATTCAAACAAATAGAGATAAAGTTTTATTACCTCATAAAATACACTTAAAGATAAACAACGAGTAGCCTGAGCAATTATGACTGTCAAACAAAAGAACGCCAACAAAGTTTATTTTAATGAGAATATCCATAACTTATGAATTTCGAATCGTTAATGAGAAAAAATCCGGGGAATTCGAAGTCTACACTCGGGAAAAGATTCTTTTCTACAAAGACGAGTGAAAAGATGCAACGCTGCAAGTTCCCTACAAAAATATTCAATAAAAAATACGTTCTAACTCTCTTTCGCTGACATTGAAAAAGCTAGCTTAAGAATTCGATTTTAAGAGTTATTTTGGATCGTGAATCGGTTGGGGCAAGGTCGTTTTTTGTGGGCAGTGCAAAAGTTCGCTTTTAAGTTTACATTGTTGGGTGAAATTAGTTCCAGTTGAATGTCAGAAGAGATATAAAGTGTATTCTATCTAGTTGGTCGGTTGCGTGCCGGCCGGCTACCGGTTTATTTGCATTGAAATGATCGGTCAGGAAGCCGATAAGATTGTCTATGGCACGTCATCAGTTGTGTACTTTGGCAATATTGCCTTTTTTATAGAGTTTGCTCACGCTTTCAAGGGTGGGTTGGCTATGGTAGGTATGTCAATAGGAAATAAGGTAAAGCATTTCTTTGTAAAAAGTAGAGGCTAGCAATGTTTTATGCAGAGTAATATTTGAAATTTATTTACCAACAGCCAATAAGAACTATATTGATTATACTTTATTGGTCCTTCTATTGGTAGCTTTAATTCTTACCGGGTTAACACTCCCAAATTCACATTCAAGTACAGCACAAACGTTTTATCTTAACAGAATGACATTAAAACAACAAAAACGTCGCTTTAATTCCACTACCAAACCAAAATATAAAAAGCACAATCATAAACGGCTTTAAGTTTCCTTCTTTTAAGGCGATGACAGCAAAAAATAGCGAAATTAAAAGCTCATAATACAGTTTTCTTTTGAAAATAATTCGATCTATTTCAAGGCGAGGCTGTCTTGAGGCACGCCTTAACTAAAGGCCCGATGGGGGCCTCGAGCGGAATTGCATTATCACCGTGTTTTAATTAGCCTTCTCGTAAAGAAATATGTAGAGGTACTTTAGTATAATTTTTATGAAGAAAATAATATGGTTTTAAGACTTTTTAGGTCGCTTGTAAGCTTTGTGTTTGAATTAAGTTAATGTATTTGTTTCTGATGTTATTTCTTAGATCACTGATCGTAGATCGCCTGGCAAAACGTGCTGATACTGTCTTGTGCCGGTTTCATGTCCAAAATGAATTGTTTAGCTAATTTAACCAACGTATCTATTGATAAGACCGCCCAGCCTATGTAACATTGCTTCGTTAATATCTGCAATTTATATAGTCTATATAACAAACAGTATTCTATTATATTCTATTCTATAATTCAGCTTTGAAGATAATGAACTTTTGATATCGGCAAAGATGGATATAGAGCGTGGCGCTAAAATGGCGACATTAATTTAACATATGGGTAGGGCTAGTGGCCTTAACAATAAAAAATATAATCAGAACGTTTTTGTATTAATAATCATTTATTTTTTAATAAAACATTTGTAATTTGGTTTAATTTCAATATGGGTATATTCCTGAAATAAAAATGATTTTATTTGATTAATACTGAAATGAACCTTTTTGTCGCAGCCGTGAGGCACACACTGTTGTTGTTAACACTTTTTTTTTTGTTATTCGTATTTTGAGTTTCACGATTTTTTTTTTGCTGCTGGCGACTAGCCTTACTCATGTGTTAAATTAATTTCGCCATTGTAGCGCCATGCTGTATATTTATTATAAACCAGTGTGTTTCAGTAAGCATGATAATTGACCAAACACATGCAAACCACTTGACTACATTCAAGTAGAACTACTTCATGGTAATTACAACCATTATTAAACCGAATCGCGTTAAAAAAACTACTACATCAAGCTTACGTAGGGCAGTTAGTATAAAGCTACACTGGCCACTATATGTATAAAAGAAACTAGATTATCTAAGAATTCATTTCGCAACATTTTCTCACACTCCATAAATTCTCGTTTTAAGCTTAACTTCGTTTGTCACTTTATACTTCATAGATCCTCATTCCAAATATAAAATGTTGGTGTTGTCTTCTGGGACTTCGTAAATATGTATAAATGAGAATGTAGGTGGGTATATCACCAGAATCTATTCGTATGAATTCTTGAAAAGTAAAGCAGAGATATGTATTGGCATATTGTGATTGTGTCAAGTCTTATTGTCATTGACTCAAGACATGAAGGTGTACACCTTGATAGATCTATGGGTAGTTAATACATCCAAGTAAAAATTCCACATACTCTCTTTATAAGATTTTTGTTTTGTGATATGTGTATAATATAACTTAAACAAGAATCCAAAGCTGTCTTTGCATAAATTATTAATCAGTCAACAACATGGAATAATTGAAGAACACGAAGTCTACAATCTACCTTTCTCAATCGATGCCAGCACATAAGTAAAATCTAATAATGAAAGCGCACTAAAACATTTAGAAGAGATTAAAACAAAAGTTGCAAGTAATAAGTCCAAAGACACGGCATTAAGACACTTTGCCATTAGCACGTTAATTAATAGAGAATTTGTTACTGAATTTATTGCAGTACCCGGTCTACAGACAAATGAGGAGCTGCAAAAACTGTTTGCGATAATCTTGTTGAAGTTTATAGTGCTAAAAAAGTGTGTGCATTATTTATAGTAATAGAGTGTTGACAGTTTATATTTTGGTTACAAAGTCAAAGAAAGAAATACAACTATGGAATGTCAAGTAGTACAAGTAAGTAATTCTGCTTCTAGGCACATAATACTCGTAGGACCTGATCTTATCCTATGGACAATTTTTCATAATCGCTTATCCACAAAATGGACTATAAATGTAATTTATGCTCATAAATATTAGGTAGTTCAAAAAGTCACATATTAAACATGAAATCCCCAGGTATTGTGATTTATCGACACCCATAAATTCACCAACAATACAATCAAATGCAGTCTTCCAAAGCTCGACCTAAAACACAAAACCGCTTCAATAAACCAAAAGAATTTATATCGCCGAAACTACACACGTTCGTGACACAACATTGTAAGCCTGTATTCTCATTTTTAATGTAAAAACAAAATTCGTGGCCACTAAAATATAATCCACAATCTAGCTGATCGGCCGTGGGTCGTACGTTCATTTGTTTATTACCCTGCATCGTCCGACGGCCTAAACTTTTTCCTGGTCTTTTCCAAGTAAATTCTTTCTTGGCAATTTCTACATAGCTACCTTGCTGTTTGCGTTTCCTTTCGGTGGCAGATTTGTTGGCTTTTTTACAATAGTGCCCAACGTTTTTCTTGTTTAATTACGTAATAATACAGTGGATTCCAGAGCCCGGTCTTTTTGCGAGAGTTTTTTGTCGGCGTTTTTCCAGATTGAAGTTTTGACCGTCAACGTTTTTGGCATTGTTGCTGCTAATTTTATTTCTTTTGATCTTGTTGGAATCAAGACAGAGGGAATCGTTTTTCACAGAACTGATAGTGATTTCTGAAATTCGGATTCCAGAATGCTTATTGTTAGATTGTAAACCTTAAATCGTCGGACATACCTACAGCTGGATTACCATATTTTCTTGAGTCCAATAGGACTATTAGATAATAGATATTTTTGAATACTTATTATTAATAAAAAGTATTCAAAAATTTCTTATTCCACACTATAATTTCCCACCACACAATACACTACATACCCAAAGCAGAAACGCCAAAAAATATAAAAAAAATATCGCCCAAAAAATACGAAAATGCGAAACAAAAAGCGGCAACCGTACAGCGAAAAACACTAGGTCTCGTTCACACTATAGACGCTACAGTTTCGGGTGTGGGTTAATCCGCCGGTGGCCGCCTCGGGAATTAGTATTCTTCTAGCGTTCCCACGCGGAAAAAGTTGGACTTAAAAATTTGAAGTTGCATATTTTCCTGAAGGTAAAACTGAATGCTGGCGGGATGGAGATATCGTGAATGTGGAAGATTTTAATGCTAATAAAATGTGGGGGTTGGATTACTGATGTAGATTTTGTTATGTTAGTCAATAGATGAGGTTTGAATTTAGTTTCAATAGGTAAAGAAATAATTGTATAAATATTATCATTACACAATGGTAATAAAAGCATGGCTAAACCAATCAATCGCATTAGCCATGTTAATAAAAAATTTGAATCAAGATTAATCAACGTTACATAATATTTATACAACTTAGCTTGGACAAAGTATACCGACTAAAAATATAATTTGAGCAAAATGATTAATTTATAAGCCTAGCCAAAATATCCCATATGAAACGCAACTTTGGCTGAAATAACCGGCCGATTTATCCACAATGTAGGTACTTCTTCATCAACAAAGTACCAAAATTGTTAATAATTCAGCTAAATATAATTCCACATAACATGTAGTTACATTGTTTATTATTTAATAAAGTGGTAATCCCACAAGTTTACGGCTTCATCGCTGTTCAGAACTTACTTAGCCAAATGGCTAGAGTTGGTTCGCTCAACAATTTACATTCGTTTCATGACACGAAACAACTTTCTCGTAGGTGCATACTATTGTTCGCTAAAATGGACACGCCTTTTATATTAACGATACAATGTAGATAACAGTTAGTATTTGTGATATAGTTGAGATATTATTTTGTCACTTAAAATAGACAGACCTACTTTATGTTATCTTTGCTGACAGATAAAAGTAATAGCTATTTGGGACAGCATTATTCCTAGCAAAAATGTCGAAAAACTAAAATTCAAAACTCGTTCCTTGATGCAGCGACTTCGATAGTTGCCGCGATCACAAGCCGGTAAGCCAAAATGAAAATTTTCTTCATGACAATTTCTTTACGTGTTATTAGAAGGCTCAATAGTAAATCTTATTATGTCGGAAATACGTTAAATCATTCCTTTGACTTTGACTAATCGGGACGCCTGCGCCACCAGGTGGTGCTGGATAGAGTCTATAACATAACGCTTGACCAGATAAAAGCAGAGTTTGTTGTTGGCGGTTAAGCAGTGAACACGTTTAGAAACTGTCGCGCGTTCTGTATAGTTGTGTCGTGTACCTACAGTGTGTGATTAATTTGTTCCTAAATTACAATTTGATTTGAACTGAAAACGGTTTTTCTATTGCGCAATAACCAACACTACCCATAGTACGCCCACAGTAGTTAAAATTTTGGCTGACGATAACGAAAGAGACGTACCTTCTCCGCAATATATATAACTATTGACTATTTTGGTAAACTGGACTCTAGGTAAAACAATCAAATACTATTTTCGTCTACTTATTTCAAGATCAATGCCGCAGTTTCTTTCTGCACATTGTAAACACTAAGCATTTCTCTCAACGCTGTGACGGAAGCATAAAATGCCATATCATGGTTGGCGGAACTGATCGTATTCTTGCTTATAAACGAAGGACTCTGGCAGCAGGCCAGCAAAAAGCTAGATTGAATAAAAACTCGAAATAGCATCCAGTAAAAATATGAAAGGTACAACTTTTGACGTCCAACACTACAATTATTTCTAATTCAAATTATTCACGTAATTTCCGAGGGGTTAATTTTCTTTCTTAGTAAATGCATAAATTAAAAAAAAACACATTTCTTATACTGGTAACACACGCACAATTTTTTTGCAGTGGCAATCAATAACGCTGCGATAAAATCACTGGCAACTGAATTGCATTTGCGTCGCGATGCAAGAAAAAGGAAAGGAAACGCGAGTGCGTGAGCCTTATCGCGTGCGTGGCACTTTTGTATAGCCGCGCAGTTACTGCTACTTACAATTAGTATAAACAGTTGATTTTTTTCCCCCACAAAAGCTTATACAGGAACTTAAACCCTTTTTTTCCTTGAAAACAAGGGTGTTTTAAACGTAACGCATGGCAGAGTGAATGTCGAGTGGAAAGAAGTATACGAATAAACAACGAGTAAGAATGTAGATACTAGAATGACATAAAAAGTACGAGTAAAAGATGCAATAAGGAACGCTTTTTACGGAGTTTTAAATGAAGAGGATAGCTTTAACCAGTACCTTGTACAATAACGCAAAACAAATGATAAAAATGCAACATGGAATAAACCGCCATGTTACCACCCATAATCTACAAGCCACAATAAACAGCTGACACCACAAAACAAGCTCCATTAACCGTCAAAATAATACTCAACCTTGAACCCATAGATTTATTGTCACCGGTACAGCGTTCGCGCTCCACAACATCATTGGTAATATAAATAAAAATAACAAATGTTATGCCGTGACTGTACCAATTTGTTCTGATAATATTCGGCGTTCAACCGAGCCGTGATACAATCAGCGTTTGGGCAACAAAGGGCTTGGTGGGATTGATGGCGGTATCGGTAGAGCAAGAAATAGTAATATTGATACTGAATATTTTATAGACCTGGATGAGACTCGCACAGACCAGACCAAGGAAGCATGGCATAAAAGGGAGGAGGCCTATACTGAGCAGTGAGTCGAACATGGCTGCCAATTATGACGATGATGATTGTAAAGAAAACCATTATAAAATCTTCAAAAAGCTGTGCTCCAATTAAATTTATAGAATCATTGACGTAGCGGAGAAGAAGCCGAAGCTGCTGATCTAACCATGCGCATAGATTACAATGAGACTGTAAACACTCACAATTGCAATAAAAAAATAACGCAGGTATGCTGGAAGAGATTTCTTTAGAAATAAGCATCACCTTTATACCTATTTTTCTGTTCCTTTCTTCTTATCTGTTTATATATGTATGTACATAAATGGTTAAATAAACAAATTTATTCTCTCTTCACAATTGGTTGCAAGTAGGTACATAGTGAGTACATAATAAAAGTGCATTAAGAAATTTTGACTTCGAAAATGCAATTCCATGTGGTTTATGAAGCACCATCTAATGCATTCTATTGAAACATTCAAAACTACCGCTTTAGTACGGAAATCATAATGGTACTAAAAGGCCCGAAATATTGACTCTGTACCCACCAAACATAGGCCAAGCATCCAGGTTGTTCCAACACAGCCTTTAATGTCCATAATAAAGGTATCGAAATCAGTACTTATATCTTATAAGTACATAGAAAACGAAGCACGCTAACAGCTATTATACAGTTGTTGGAGACCATTCCCGCTTGCAATAAGCCGCTATCACTAAGACCAAGCGCATTGTCAAAATTTTGCCAACTCTAATCGCTAATCGTATTGCTTATCGGCCCAACTTCTTACTGTTTATGTGCAATGCATTTTCTAATATTAAATTGGGAACGGGACCGTTTTCATACCAAAGGAGGGTAATTTAAAATTATTTGGACTCTTACTCAGAGTAGCCTTTATGGAGATTGTTTTTGGTTTCAGTGTCCGGTTGTGTTTTGTTTAACGTAACATTTTTATGGTTCGTTCGACTCCCAAGTTCTTTAATCTAAATGGTGCATGGTGGACTATGACACTAGGAGATTATTAATATTATCTTATTTATCTAAGCTTAGGTATACAATGTGTAACTTAAATAACGCACAACCTCTTAAGAGGTCATTGTACTCATCATTATGAACAACTTTTACGATGGGAACAAACCTGAAATCGCGAAAAAAAAAACAGCTGTTTCATACATGTTCGAATTAACTCGTCAAAATGTAGGGAACAGCTGTTTTTTTTTCGCGATTTCGTACTTTTTCCCATAATAAAAATTGTTCATAATGATGAGTACAATGACCCTCTAAGAGGTTGTGCGTTATTTAAGTTACACATTGTATACTGATCTCGGAATTAAAAACCTAAGCAGTGTATCACTGTGGTCTACAATAGCCTGTCTATAACTACAAATTGAATATTGATAGAAACGGCCTCGTCTATTCTTAGCCTATGATGACGGCGAACCAAGACCAGTCCATGAATTTATCAATACCTAGAGAAACAGTTGTCGTGTAGACTGAAAATGACAAGCATTGATGAAAGGGTATTTTGATAGAGGACACAACGCTCTGCTTCTTGAATATGTAACCAACAAGATTTTCAAAGGCTTGTGGATAATAGAAGTTACAAACGCAATTTCTGACTAAGTTGCCTATGGTATAGAAGACTGTGTTTAATAGATTTTAGTTAATAAACCTGGCGATGATCGCCAACAGACTGGATTGCACTTATATCCGGCAATGCTGCAGCAGACATATTGTTACCTTATGAGTGTTCGTTTTTGTCTGTGCTTGTTATCCTGTCTGTATCCTTTTATGGACTGTTTGCTTATGAATCTTGTTACTTGAATTAAACTAATTTGCATGATTGATTGAAGGCATGGTTGGATACAATGAGCTGAGAGTTAAGTGTGAGTTCGTACTTGTCTCATATTTATTTAAATTAATTAGAGGCAAGATACATAACGGCAACATATTAGAATTAGTGTGTTTGAGTGTACCCGACAGATATGTGTGGCGGTGAGGCGGCGGCCTCAGCTGCTGGCTGTACCTCGTGGTCACACTAATCTGTTAAATGAGGCGCCCCTGACGCGGGCGCTTCGCACCCTTAACCTTGTAGCAGGAGATAGACATTTTTACTTGTACACGGAGTGAATTCGGAAGGATAACATTGTATGTAGTAAGTTTCACAAAATAAGTTCTTATCATTAAGTTTGCTTCACTATTGCATTGGGTTGTACCTGTAAAATAGTTGTAAGTGACAATAACAATTTATTTTACTGAACATCCAAAATGATTGCACATAATATTTATGATACCTACACTATATGCAATGAATCAAAATATTCAGTTAATTTTGATTCAGTCCAATTTATATCAGTCGACTAGCTCTACCACAGTTGTCAGCTTCATGTCAAAAAAATAAACGAAATACTTTCTCAAAAACACATTCACACAATAATTTAAACATATTTTTCTTAACGTAATGTGAAATGTGTCAACGAGAAAGCTCAACGTCTTGTAAACGGCTCTCTCCAATTATCATGGCGTGCCTGTCGTATGGGAGCGAGGAAAGACCGCTATTTATAGCTGATTTATATTTAATATGGCAACATTATTATTGAGAACTGAGGACTGGGCGGGTGCAGTAAATCATTTGAAAGAAAGAAACAATATTTTGACTGCCTCCTTGGTGTAGTAGTCGCAAGCACTACTACTGAGCATGAGGGCCTGCGTTCGATTCCCAGGTCGGGAAAAGTGTTATTGGGTTTTTCTATCAGGACTTTCTCAGTAGCAGCCCGGAGTCTGGATTTGTGCCCGGTTGATGGCAATAGGCTCGCCCCCTATTACATAGAACTTAAGCATAACGTGCGAAATGTAGGTGTAGTATAGGTACACCTCTGCCCAGCCCTTCGAAGATTACAGCTGTCGTAAACAATGTTGTATTGTCAAGGAAACGCGCATATAATAAAGATAAGTTAGCTCGATTGCCTACTTAGTAAAACAAAACAAACATTAAAAACATATATTTAGCTTTAGTTTGTGAGGTTTTGGTGGTTCAATGATAATCTTAAGACATATTTTATGCTGATGTCGGAGAACTGGGTGGTATGTATCTACTTGGGAGAGCTCAATGTCTAGCATTCGAATGTGGTAGGCTGAGTTGGTTTATTCAATATTTATACTCCTTTTTACCTACTACCTACATGTAGCTTTATTCATTTGTCAATTCAATATCATTCGCTGTGGTTTGCTTAAGGTGATTCCTTCAATGTAGCCCGCGAAATTCAAACTTTCTATCGATTTTTGCAAATTATAGCGCTGTTTTTTGCTTTATCAATACTTGGCAAAAATTATAAATATGCATACATAAATAAACACACGCTTTATTACAATATATATATATATATTAATTTATTCTTCTTCTGTTACTTTCCCAAAAAAAAATGTATTTTTTTTATAAATTACTATTATTTAAATCATCAATGTAGGTCTCGAAATCATATTTTATGGAAATATGACTATAGCAGCAAATATAATTTCGAAAATTTGATGATAAGCTATTTTGCATTTCGCAGACTACGCTGACGAGTTCTTATCAAAAATACATTGATCCGTGGTAGTTGCCCGTTTATCTTTATTATTTTATTAGCAAGCCGTTTATATCTAGTGTTGCCTACACTAAACTATCCATTAGTATTCATGTACAATGTAGTAATTCGTTGATGAACGTTAAATGGACCCTTTGCTTAGTATAAAAGCCGCTATTAGCCTAGAATACGAAAGATACTTAGGTCTGGATCATTACACAAAAAGCAAATAAAAGAGAAACAATTTTTCCTTAATCTAGTACACTTTGTGGGATATTTTCTCTC
Organism: Griposia aprilina; assembly: GCA_916610205.1. Lineage (NCBI taxonomy): Eukaryota > Metazoa > Arthropoda > Insecta > Lepidoptera > Noctuidae > Griposia > Griposia aprilina. The sequence continues at coordinate 23,084,935 of OU744289.1, forward strand.
GTTTCTATCATAAACTGTGTGTTTATTTTCGAAGACAGTGTTGTGTTTTTTATCAATAACATAATAATATATATAGTTTACTGACAGCGATAAAGGTACTTATAGTTGAGATCAATAAGACCTATGAGAAACTAGATTATTGGTATTCCATCTATTACTTAAATAAATCCACGTCACCTTATCATTCCTACAATTAACTTTTCCAACTACAAAAATAAATTGTATTTACAAATATGAAATTACAGTATTTTAAAATTAATTAACTACTAACCTAACCTAACCTGACTAAAACTATTAACAAACTAAAATATGGCGTCGAAAAATTCCTCCGCATCACTGCCGACTGGTAATGTACCCAAGAGCTTGGCGGCATTGCCACGTTGTATGGCAATGCTTAGTCTCTGGTCATGGTAAAAGCCAGCCCTTGGGTCACGGGAAGTGTCAAACAGGCGGTTGGACATTTCGTTGAACAATACATGTGCACTCGGACCCACGGCCCGAGGGTAAATAATTCAATATCAAATAAAAAATAAAAAAATAATGTTCTATTTGTCATCCATTCCCAAACAATTCCGGGAACATTACCGAATTCCCTAGTAATTGCCGCTGGTCGGCTGATTAATGCCTGAACAGTCTAATCTATAATTTAATTCAAATTATCGGAACTCCTAAATCCCGGGTTCAAAAGTGCGAATTCCGCATATTTATGCCCTCAATTACGACCGCCAACTTCGGAGGCATTCCTCGGACAACAATTATACAGGGATTACGTCCGGGACTCATAACAGTCCCGGGATATCCCGGAGTATCCCGTTAAATAGGTATAATGTGCACTGGCCGGATTAAGCATGGTGGATCATATTATCCTTAATTGTACTTTTAAGTACAAGTTTATGGGTGAGATTATAGCTTAATATGGTGTTTGGTGTTGCTTATTTTATTTTAGGTTTAAGTACTTAAAACATTTGGTAATTGGATTCATAAAATGTCTCGATTTAATTACTTTGAATTTTTAATGTGAGCATTGGAAAGTAGAGAAAATGGAAGAGGTGCCAAATTTAGTCGGAAACTGTAAAGTAGGTAGCGTTTAGATTCCAAAGTTTGGAAAACAGTTAGTTGGTACATATTCTTTATCAGATGCATACTTATAAATAAATTGTCATTTACTCAAAATTGATTAGAAAACCTTGGCTTTATTAAATTGTTTGTTGAAATAGATTGCGAATTAAGAAGAACGCAGAAGCCTTTAACATCAGCGCTTGCAGAATATCACATAATTTGTTTTGGTTATTAACATCGCTGCAAGTATTCCGTTGGCAGCGAGTAGGTTGAAATTCTAGTTGCACAATGTACTTCACAATTTCGTTGAGAGTGTGTATCAACAAATTAAAAGTTTATAATCCTGCATGCTGTTATATCATAGATTCATTTTTATAGTATCAGCTAGCCATAACTACTTCTATTTTTATATGTTATTATGTATTACACTTTAACATTACGTCACTCTACCAAAATTGATTGCATAGGGTTCACCGAAAACAACCCACAAATCCCCGAACAATTCCTTTCGATCAATTGGGTGTCAGCAAAAAACTAATTTGAGCTCCCCAGTAAACTACCATTAAAGTAGGAGTCGTAACGACAAAAAGCATAGGTAGCAACATCAGCAGAAAAGGGGCAGTTAAAACAAAAAGTGGGTAGACAATAAAACCACCCCCCTGTAGAGTAACATATATGATCACTATCTACTAAGTTCCCAGTCGCGCTGAATTGGCAGTGTGTACAACCGGCCTAATGGTGCCACGTGAATCAATAACTGCTGACCGGCTCATTACTGACCCTGCTTTCAATCAACACCACACAGTCCACACCCAACCTTATTCTTCCCATTACAAGGTTTAATTTAGACTATCTCGCTCTCAGTACTAAGGCTTTTAATATCGATAGCTCTAATAAAAGTGTCAAACTGCTATGTCCGCGCGAAGGAATACAGTGAACGTTTTTATTGACTATTACTAATAAAATAAAGGAGAAATGGAAGTTTCCGTGATGATATCGCAATAATACTTAGAGGTCGCTGTTGGGAGGCACATTAAGGAGTAACAAATGATTTAAGTTGTGTCTCGGAATGGGGAAAGGAGACGGAAACTGTGCTTATCACTCTCGTAAGTTTAAAGGGTTTTATTTGAGAAATTATTATGACTATAGGACATAAAATTACTTCTTAATTTTGTGATAAGGTACTAATTGCTGAATGGTATTTATTCTCCTTAGTTTTTGAATTTTTGTATCCCTGTCACGTCAACAAAACCAATTTAACCAATTATGGGGTGAGCGTATGATAACTTTCACTTATTTTGCAATGTTTGCTTGATAATTGGCTTTGTTCAAGTAGCATGCACTTGCACGTGTAATTTCTTGGCACTGTTTAAGACTCATTTTACACGGAGAGCAACTAAATTAATCTTCACGCCAAATCTCTTTTAGATTAGGCAGAAATATATATATAACTTAACAACTCGGCTGCTGCTCCTAAATTCATAACATCTTTAAGAGAATTATATTTATACAAAATAATGCTGATGTCAGGCATAACCCTGATTTTATTGTTTCATTAAAACATCAGTAAGTAACATTTTAATATTTTAGATTATAATACCACCATCATGTACAAATACCATTTGAAATTGCCATGGTATTATTATTCGCATAGTAATATCTCAAAGAATGATCTAAATCGTCATTTTGATTATGCTATAAAAAGTTATGGCCTAATAAAGGAGAATTGCCTTAAGAAAGCAAAGTAAAAAATAGGTCTAGAAATACTTATATCAATCTAAAATTGTTCCAGTTCTTTCTAGTTCAATATTTTCAGTTTCAGTTCAATTTCCTTATTGCCAAAAATAATGTCTATCGGATTGTCATTACAATAACTTCTAATAAATGTTCACGTGATATCTATACATTAAAATCTGCAATAATTACACAATTTATTTTTGCCATTTCTAGTTTAATGGCTATTTCGTGTGCCAAATTTGTAGAATTTATTATTGTGTTAATGAAAACGTGGCCAGATTCCGGACTTCCAATTCCTGAAAGCTGTGATTTAAAACTGAATATTCGGTGGACCTGCTACACTTCTTTCTATTTTGTAAGATAAGCTTTTCTTCTCAATCGATTGGGACCATAAAAACTATAACACAAACAACTAACTATATTTATACCGATATCATATGGTTCGGCATTTGCTATCAACATCAAGTTGTCTTGTAGATTATTTGATTATAATCTGCGAACATTATCGTACCAAAATATAAATCACGTAAACCACAACAGCTGTTCCAACATGATCAACTCTCCCCAGCTTGAAGAGGGACCGACCCATTGAGAGTAATTAAAACAGAAAAATAGCTAGGGCTGTGTAAATTTAAAATTTCCCTCCTTTCATTAATCATCTTGAGGCCGAAAGCCGACAAAGCCTGGGCCTGTGCCGACAACGTATAACAAACGGGACGGCAGGCCTTTACAGCCTGCCGTCCCCCTCTGGCGCGGGACGAAGAAAGGAAGCGGCTCCTCATATTTCAACGTCGATGCCCATGTAAAGGACACGAACCATATTTTCTAAACAAAAGTTTGGGTGCTGGCTATTGCCAGATTTTTTAGAGCAGTGAAGTTATAGCAGTAAGTTGGATGATATTGTAAAAATTTTGACCACCCGTAGATGGATATATTGCGTTCATAGTAATACTATGTTTTGTAGTGCTTAGTTTCTAGAAACAGCACTGCTTGTTACTCTGCTTAACAATAATCATGAGCGCGATATATATCTACACATAAAAACGCTAACATCTTCCTATGCTAACATATAGTATGGTATTAATATTATAAATGCGTAATTGAGTATGTTTGTTTGTCATGTTGTCACGCCAAAACAGCTTAACAGATTTGGATGCAATTTGTCGCACAGGTAGACCATGACCTGGGTTAGGACATAGGATACTTTTATCCCGGTAATACATTTCCGTGGTATAATTTCCGACCGCCACGCGGGCGAAGCGGCGGACAAAAGCTAGTTTCCTATATAACCCATTTCACGTTCCCATTACTTAAAGCTTGGGAAATTCTTAATGAACTATAAATTGTCCGTTACCGAAAATTAACACCACTTTTCAGAGATACAGATCATAAGAAACGTAAGCCCAAGGAACAAGTAAATTATAAAGCACTTAAGTCCTCTCTTTGCTTGCTCGCGAGCAGAAATGAGCAACGGTGGTACACTCATTAATAATTTTAAAAGGAAAAGCGGCTATTAAATAAAATAACAATATTATTAAAAGGTCCGTCAGTCTGAGTTTCATGAATGGCTGTTTCCGTTACAGAGCAACAGATTTTTGTTTTTATATGAAATTTTAATGGAAAAACTGTATACCAACTGACATAGATAGTGGCGTCAATTAGTTTCCATGTTGCATAATCAGCCTACAATGTTCCCACTGCTGGGACAAAGGCCTCCTCTCTTTGAGAGGGAATGAGCTGTAATCTACCACGCGGGCCCAGTACGGGATGGTAGATGTCACATGTCTTCGATTTATAGGTTCTAGGACATGCCGGTTTCCTCACGATGTTTTCCTGCACCGTTTTTGAGAGCAGTGGTGTTAAAATTATTTACACAAAGTTAAGCGCCTGCCGGGGTTCGAACCCAATTTCCATGTTGGTGTGGATTTAAAAAGGAAATAGCGTATTGGAGCAATTTATATTATCGATGCCGACTGATTAAATACTTCCATTGAGCTTTATGGAATGAAGGCGCATAGCAAAATGCATACACTTAAGCTTAGGAATTGGTAGAGTTAACATGCCAATGAAATGCAGTACATTAAAATTTTAACTTAAATGGTTGCATGTCCAAATAATTACAGCAAAAAACGCGACGTTGTCTGTTCTCGCCATTTTCAATGAACATTTAATTTCCTGGTCATAATAGCAAGAGCGCTTGATGATGAATCGGCAAATATAAACCCAACAAACTGGAAACCACCAATCATTGCCTTACAGCATAAAAATACACAAATATCTATCTATGTAAAGCTTCATTGAAACACTACGACAAGTATAGTTTTTGAATGGAAGTCAGCAGATTTCCCGTGCGGGGAGACGCGAGACAAAATCTGGCGTAAGTTTTATTCTCCTTGACAGAAACTTGCTAGTGGAGCCTTTTCAGTTGAACGTCGAAACAGAATTCAGTGCGCAAAGCGGAATTTCTAGTAATATCTTCAAAAGTTAACGCTTCGCTCGCGGCTTGAGGTACTGGCCCGAACTCAGACGAATAGTTTATCAGAAAAAAAACAAACAAAAAAAGTCAGAATACAACTATAAAGTTTAAATGTCAAAGGAATGAAAAACAAAAGAACGCTGGTTGTTTTCTACTTGCATAAGTTGTAATGCCACGTGCCTATAAGTCAAATGAATTCCTAGAAAACTTGCTTGAGTGTGTACAATCAACAAATGTGATAAGTAACCAGGGTCGTCGGATATGGTTGAACTTTAGTAAGAAACCGATGGATGTTTTCGAATAACATTTAATTTGATAAATGACCTGATTGTTTTCTATTAATATTCGAAAACATTCACGGTTTCTTACTATATCGACGACCCTGGTTACTTATCTCATTTGGTGACGTTTAATGGATTTTGTGTCCAGTTATCAATACTTACCTAACTTACTTCTTACTGAAGTCACTTTAAAACCTAAATACACCTACGTCCTAACAGAAAAATTAAGACAAAATCCACGATCAAGAAACATACTCAGATATTCTTTAAAACTCCAGTAAGGGAAATGGTTTATTTAATGGTGCACTCAGGGGATGGACTACTAAGTAGCCTGCTTACTGGCCCACTTAAGCCCAACGCTTATGCTTAAGTAGTTCAAACCAAGCATTTGCAAAAATGCTCAAGTCCCCTGTGTTTTTATGGATCTTGTAACGGTAAGAAACTTCTGCATCATTTTAGTCGAGCAAGCTGGTGATTTGGATCTGAGTCCTTTTAAGACAGTCCGCAATGGAATCTGATTAAAAAAACTACATTACTTCAACAGACAAAACGTCAAGAGCAGGCACATTCAGCAATGAAAAGGAATAAAAAAGACTAAAATAAAGCAATAATGGCATTGCCAATTGTAGAAAGAATTGACGGGTACGTTCTTTGTTCTCATCTAAATCTCAAAAGTAAAATAAAAATTCAAAAACTTACTTAAATTACCTACTTCGCTTTTCAAAATAAGCGAGTAGCAGGCAGCGTTTCCTATACACGGCAGTTAACGTTCTCTATTAAAAGAACACTAGACAGTTTTAATTATGCAAAATCATCGATGTACACTCACCTATTCGGGTCAACCGGTGCTCTGGCTGGCAGTTTTAAAAATGAAACAATGGACGGGAAATGAAGACCAGCCATGGTACGTATGTTGGAATGAAATAGTATTGTTAAGGGTGCTCCAGACGGAAGTGTACGGCGGCCGCGTGTTGCACTTTTGTATCGGTTTAGAAAAGCGTTTGAATCGTGGGATGCATGGAAATGGGTTTTATATTTCGAAATGGATTTACTGAAATGTATTCAGAATTGTGTATTGAGTATTTTATGCTATAATGAACAGTCAATTCCAATAACTGCCTGAGAGCTTGGTGGACGACTTTTATTACTTTTGTGGGAACTAGTGCGTTATAACGAATTGACGTATCTTTTAATTGAGTTTTTACTCGTTGGAGGAAAAGGGTTGTACTGTGTATATTTAACCTTTTATTAATGAATAGAGAAGGTCTGTGTTCCAGCAGTGGGAACATTATAGGCTGATTAAGCATTTAATAAAAATATAACATTAGATTACATTCATCTTTATCATTTCACTTATAATCGTACAACCTTAATAAAAGGAGACCTTCGCAGAATATTCAACAACAAACCAGCTCAACCATCTAACAACTTATCTCCTCCCATAACATTAAAGCCATCGCCTCCATCTTGGATCAACTGCGCGGATATTCCCAAATCGCTATCGGCTCATCTGCGGGTACCCTTATAGGCTCGTTCTACGTTTATTACACACGTTTTCGCTGACCTAACCACCTCGATGAGCGACGAGCAGTCCTTTTCACTTGGAGGCTGAGTACAGACTAATAAAACTATGTAGACGGGGATCTACAGTTTACATGGATGACATTGTTGTTTTTGATAAGTAGACAGTTTAGAACAAAAGTTTGGGCAAACGTGGTGATGAATTCTGATCCCTAATCAAATCTGATGTTTGATAACACACTATTGGTACAAAACAACACCTAAGTTTATTAACACTAGGTAATAGTTTATCATTTCTATTAAATGTTCTGTCATCGTGTCGCGTTACAGTTAATTACTACTCCATTCCTGTCATTAACAAGCACTAACAATTTATCATTACTAATGCAATTAATACAAACTTAGATGAAGACAACATCAGCACATGTTACTTTATCATTCTATACTTAATTATCATCTTCATACAAAATTACCTCTAATAAGAGATCACCAACTCCAGTAATTGAAAAAAACATGTGGTTTTCATCTTCCTAATTCTGTCACGTCTACGATAAAATATATTTTCCTTTGTGTGGTACATGCTAAGCCTATATACCTGGTTAGATTGGAAATTCTTTACGCAGCCTCCTGTTTGATGTGTGCCTTTGGAAACCAATTGAATTTGTTTCTGTTTCTCGGTCCTGTTTTGAGCTGTGTGGTATTTTTGGCCGCTAGTGGTTTCGGTTCACACCGGATTAAGGGATGTTTTTGATGTTTTATTTTGTAAACGGTCATCCGTTTTTATGCAGAAACTAGTTTTAGTTACGGTGATCCCAGTTTTCAATGGATGTTGGGATAAAAGTTTGTTTGAATCGAAACGCTTTTACGTTTTGATTTACTGGTTTAGCCTAAATGTCTAGTTTAGCCTAAACCAAGCCCTCTAGTATTTGTTATTTTTCTTTTCTTTCTATGTAAGTATATCTTGTGTTAATTGTTTTTGAAACTTCAGTAAAGCTTAACGTGGTTAAAATAATATTGGGTACTAGCTGTGCCCGCAACTTCGTTTGCGTGGATGTCAGAAAACAATAATGTAGCTCTTTACCAGATTTTTTTTCTAAAATAAAAGTAACCTGATATACACCATTAAACATCAGATATCTGCCAGTGAAAGTTTCGTCAAAATCGGCCTAGCCATTTTGGAGATTAGCCGGAATAAACGTTTTACATTACAAACAGACACTTCAATTTTATTTATTTATATAAATATACTTTAAAATAAAACACGATATAATGAAATCCTTTAACATAAATTATTCTACAGATCAATACAATCCATTAGTAACAAAACGGGAAACATTTTACAGAATACTGAAAAAACACCGAATTCAGTTCCAAAGTACTAAGAAATTAATAAACTTCTTAATGGAATGCAAATTAGATAAGCGTAGTAAATCCGTCGGCTACTAATTCCGACAACATAAATACAAGTGGATGCTATACATTGCGTGGTACATGCAACTTGTCTGTTTGTCGGTAGGTTTTGGGCGCGACGTGTAATATATATTTTTTAATTATTAGTGTCAGCTCTTATAAGAATGTGATTTTCTCTCATATCACTAGAGTTTTCTTGAATTACTTACAAGTAAAGATTTTACGGCACACTCAAATTATCAATCTTGATATTTCCGAGTAATATAAGACTTTAAAAAAAATGCAACTCCATTTCATTTGGTTACTTAAAATGGCAACGACTAACCATCTTCGATTAAAACTGTTACCGGATTCAAAACAAGTTCAATTGAATCTTTTAAAATCAATTCGTTATTAACTCATTCCTTGTTCCTCGAACTACATAAGGTTCAGATTTATTATTTAACAATTATATCTACTTTGTGGACAGTGAAAGTTACGATCATAGAAATCACAGAACGTTACGAAGAACAGAAATACCTACAAACCCCTTAGGCATATAAAATTATAAATGTCCGGCTTTATTTTTTTAGGACACAGGCATGTTTATTTATTTACATAAATTAAAAATCACATAACATTGCTTTGTTAACTCGCTCTCATTTATCATATTTTTCTTTTTTCCCACGTGAAGTGAATTAATTCGCGTCACCATCTTCCTGTTGCATATTTATGTAATGTGCTTGAATACATGCCCATTGTAGGTTTGTTGGCTAGTGAATTTTCATTTACATGAAAATTAATAGTACCACTATTTATTTTGTATTTTTTTTGAAAGTTTCGATAATCTTCTATTTATCTCGTCTTATTTTTTGTGTGTATTTAAAACTTGAAATATATTCATTTCTTTCTACGGATAATAATCATGAGGCGATTATTATAAATATAATAATATAAAGCGCAGAGCTTAAATAAGAGCAGAGTAGGATTCAGCAACTGTTTGTGACCAATATAGATTAATTTTATTCATATTTTGAGTACAAAAATCAGACAATCCAATTACAATTCAAAACATAAAATAAAAAAAAACAGCGAACCCAAAAAAGAACCAGTGTGGAACTAAAAGGCGTGTATTAAAACGGTACCAGGCGATCCCCAGATAAGATCCCCTACGTACTCCGAAGTTAATCATGAACCTTGGAGCCTATTTACATAATGTTTCCTTTATCCGCCAAGTTGTTCCCGGGATCGAAAAGTTTCGCGAGACGCACCGCCAACGCTTTGTATGAAAATCTACGATACAAGTTACTGAGATGAATTAAAATATTGTACGTTGTTAATGAGGTTAGATGTTTTGAAATTCTGAGGTGTTAGAATATTTCAAAGGGTTATTGTTCAGGGAGTTTATGGTTCTTTGTTGCTCGCTATTAGTAGGTATAGGAGTTGTTATGACTGTGAAAGATTGGATTTCTCCCATGGGTTATGTATGCGGCAACCTCATCTTTTTCGTGTCAGAAATGTCAACAAAGAAATGATAGCGGTTGCAATATAATCATCTTGTGTGAAAGACCACAATGATAAGTATGCCTATAGATGTATTCTTGTTTGTATTTTAATAAGTCAATATAACGTGATCATACAAAATATGTTCAGTAATTATGCATATAATTTTTATGACAGCTGCTTTCATAGGACTTTATCCTGCCTGCATAACATCAAACATTGGTAGTATTTGTAGATAACATCATGAAGTCATTAGCCCTAATTTGGGCAGAGTGTCCCGTATTGAGAGGTGCATAATTTTCCAATTCAGCGATTAAACGAAAATCCTTTTCTCATTCAATCGCAATAAACGAGAGATACCATAACGGTTGCGTGTTGAATTTGAACCACAAGCCACTCAAAGAGATGCTAGTCAACACAACACAACAGTGACGTGTTTATCTCCGTTAACTTTTACAACTCCAGCGAATTATGAGCTGTGTGAAAAATGTGGGTAACACATTGCTACCGCTTCGTAACCTACAAAAGCTTTCAATGTTTTCATATTGAATGTTTTTCTTGAGCTTACATATTTTTTTACAAAGAATAAAATGTTATAGAACGCACGGTCGTTAGCAGTTTAACATTTATGGAGACTGGAAATAATATGTGTATATTGGAGTACAAGAATTGATGACAGATTCGATTTGACTGCTTTTTTATTGAGTTTAGGTAATGATGATGTATTTTAGGGATATTACATTACATACGATAACTTCACAATAAAAACCAAACGCATAATTGTTCAATAAACGCCTGTAACCCCAGAACCAAAGCACAGTCCGTTCATAAAGTACATGACAAGTGACGCTATCGCCGAAAGCTAAAACAAAAGCATGCAGCTAAAATAAAATGCAGCTGTCAATATTGCGACAATATCTACTTTTATATGTGCTGCTGAATATTTTGAACTAAAACACTATTTTTCAATGCAAAATGTAATCCGGTTGCTTTAACCTACACGTTTGGATTTTTGAAAACTCTTTTACTTGCGTTGGGTAATATATATTTGGTTTTTTATTGAATGTAACGTTAAACTAGCTCTTCATTCATATATGTGGAATTGATCTTGCTTCTGGAGCGTACGTATTACAGAGTAGTTTAAAATCTGCATCACTTTCTGGAATGCAATTTTGATAACAGAAAAGCTATCAGTAAACTTTACGTTTCATGTTCCGGTACAGAGGTATCTACACAGCATAGCAGGCAAAGAAACCATAACACTTAGGGAAACCTAAACACAGGTACTATAAAAACATTACGTGTCGACGATAGCACACCAATATCCCTAAAATTATTTGAACGGCCCCGATCCCTAAGCAATTCAGCCTTACCTCCGAAGCAGTACCATAAAAATAGTATGAGCTTACAAAATCGTTTAGTAAACAACAGTTCTCCCATAGGGCACAATAGCAGAGAACACGTGAAATGAGATGTCTCATAATACAGGGATACGAGTCGGTGCGACGTCGTGCTCTGTGACGTCATCGCGTTAGACGCTTCTGTCAGTACTTGCTTCACTTCTGTTTAAGTTTTACTTGATTAAAAGTAGGTATGTAAAATTAAGGTATTTACAGTAAGTGTTGACAATAGGAGAGGACATCTGAAATGAGATGTCTCATAGGATACGAGTCGGTACGACGTCGTGCTCTGTGACGTCAGCGCATTAGATGATTCTGTCACGTCTTGCTTCACTTTTAGTTCAGTGTATGACATTAAAGATAGACGAAAAATAGACAGTATCTTATAATAGCTTGTGTCACGACTTGCTTTTCTTTTGTTTATTTACAAATTAAGTATGTGTGTAAGTTTAGTGGTTAGGTATGAGGGCATAGTGCATGTATAGACAATAGGAAAGAACAAGTGAAAAGAGATATCTCATAACACAAGCATGCGAGTCGGAACAGCGACACGCCCTGTGACGTCATCGCATTAGATGCATCTTCACGGCTTGCTACAAATATTAGTTTTGTGTTTATTACTTCTGCGACTCAAAACGTTTTACCAAAGCTGGCAATATCATGAAATTTCCATTATCAGAAAATCTCTTCAAAACAAAAGGCTACTGATACTGCAGAAAAATAAACGTAAAATTCAACATCCAATTACAATAAAAATCACAACCCGATTATAAAACAACCCACATATTTTCGCCAACATGCCCTATACTTCCACATCCCTGCACACATACAAAAAAAACCCACACACGCACACAGACACAATTCTAATTATATCTACACGCTTGGTTCACTCGGTTCGAATGCTCAGACTATAATGGGTAGTCAACCCTTCGAGGGACACTCTGTGCTTGACAGATATTAAATTCGCATCCCGCGATGCCAACCGGCCACAATATATGGCTATACGTATTGTGACAGCGTTCATTGCGAATACATTATGTTTGTTGGTGTTAGATCATGACGCGTGACGTCACGAATGTTTTGTCGGATTTGTAAAACAAATGGGATATGTAGATCAATTGTGTATTTTATATGAACTTCCGTTATTTTTGCGATTGCGCCGGATCCCAAATACATTGGAACAAGGGCATGCGAATGATGATAATATAATGTCTGTTATCATTTTTGTCTCCAACTTCTGAACGTGATTATCTCTTTGTAAATACAAAAAAAATTAGTCATTCAAGTTAAAAAAAAAATGTGATCTCGTAGCTGCTAAGCAATTTTGTAAATATGGGCTCTGTTTGAGCTTTAAACTATCCGCAAAATCCCGAAAGAGCCGTAAGTGAGAACACGAAAATTAACAACCATGGTCCCGGTTGTTTTTTTATAAAGAAAATTAAGTATTCTATCAGTTGACAGATAAATAATTCGCATCCCGCGATGTGAATCGGCCACAATATATTAAGTATTGTGATAGCGTTCATTGCGAATATATAATTATAATATTATGTTTGTGATGTTACCTAGATCATGACGAGTGAAGTCAAGATTATTTTCGATGTTCGTTTGTTTTATTTGAAATATGAAACGAAAGGGTAATGTAGTGGTGATTGTAAGTTTTGCAGATGCTGTTTTAATTAGTTTTAAACTAGAAAAGAAGCCAGTTTCTAACTCCTTACTAGGGTTAGTTTTGACTAGTAAGGGTCCCGTATGCGTTTGAAAATTGATAGGAAACCTCGTTAAACGTAAACAGTAACAGACAGAGTCATGCTCGTTGGTTTTTGAAATACCTCTGCTTTGACGGATTTGTAAAATAAAACGGAAAATGTAGTACCTAGTATCTATCAATTGTGAATATTCACCTATGGTCGATCGGAATGTTTTACAATATTGTTTGTGATAAAATTCATAAAAAAAATGTTTTTGTTTGAGGACATGTTAGATGGTGACGTGAACAATGACGTCATGCCGCAGTGCTTTGTTAGTCTGTTTATTGGTTTTTATTGTTTAGATATTTTTTTGTCATTGAACAGGTCACTCGATTATGTTACTTGTTTTAGCGTAAGGGAAATGTATAGTCAATAATAATATTTTCGTAATACTTTGGTAACATTGCTTCTTTATCTAAAAACGACTATAAAAAGTACGTAGGTAAGTACCTAAAGTGAATCCAACAAAAACAATGAGAGAATATTTTTTCTCACCGTACAATAAATGCATTCACACAACATTTTCTGTATAAAGTACAATCCAAGAAAAACATCAAAAGGTCACACAGCTTACATTTATTATCATTCTTCGAAAAACAATACATAGATAACAGTCAAATCTATGCACTAGCAATACAATAATGTCGGCAACAAGGATTAAGAATTATAAGTTCATCAGATATAATACATACCAAGTCGTGCCGGAGTGAAACACGAGAAACAAGAGAAACGCGGAACAAAAACTGTTCATTAAAAAGTCTAATGGCATTACTTATGGGTTTTATATGAATGGTATTACTGTTAACCTTTCCAAGTAATCTGAATAATTATTAATATGGTTGTAAATAGTAGTAGGTAACCAGAGTGGGTTCACGTCAGCAGTGCTATAATTGAACTTACGAGTACTATATGTTCATCTTATTATGGCCTGTTTTATTACCTCATGTCAAGATCTTGTCACCCTATGTAAAATTTCTACTTTTATATCTGTAATTTTTATGGTGTACATAATAAAGAGTATTCTATTCTATTCTATTCTATTCTATTCTTGTAAATTGAACCGGCAGAAAAATAATCTTTTTTTAACCGACTTCCAAAAAGGAGGAGGTTATATGTTCGATTGTATGTATGTTTTTTTTTTTTTGTGTTTTCACCGATTGCTCCGTCAATTGTGGACCGATTTTGAAAATTCTTTTTTTGTTTGAAAGAGTCTGCTCCCGAGGTGGTCCCATTGTCAACAAGTCAGAATCTGATTAAGGGATTCCATGGAAATCGAGGGAAATCCTCAAAATTTATAGGCACACGTATAGCGATTTGGGTATTTTTTATAGTAACTCGTGCATTTGCTCTTGGAAAGCACCATTTCGTAAAGTGGAACTGATGATGAAGACCAGAAGTGGCCACCGGAACTTCTTAATAATAAGTATTTCACGGGTTGCGAATCGATTTTAATATGGTTGCTAAGCAATTTATGCTCGTCACAATGCATGTAGTGAAATGGAGCTGATGGTGGCTTCACCATCAGCTCCAGTGGTTTTAGTTCTTAACAGGAGAACTCCTCAACAATTAACGTTCCTGCGTCGGGAACAGGAATATTTTGTAAAAAATGATGAGCAGTTGACATTAGGCTATTGTAAGTTAGATTTATTAATATCTGACTCACTAAAAAGTCAAAAATAAAATCTTTTTTCCAAAAAAAACAACCGGCTTCAAAAAAAAACACTACAAAGTGAAAAATAACTTTAATTTCGGAAGTCGGTGGCAATAAACCAAAATACTGATACAAAGACACCGACTTCCGAAATTAAAGTTATTTTTCACTTTGTAGTGTTTTTTTTTGAGTTCGGTTGTTTATTTTGGAAAAATGTTTTTTTTTATAGTACTTGCTTTTGCCAGCGGCTTCGCCCTCGCTGATGTCGAAAATTATTCCAAGGGAACGTACTACCGGGATAAAAAGTATCCTATGCATTAATCCAGATTATAAACGACCTGTGTGCTAAATTTCACAAAAATCCGTTCAGACGTTTTCGCGTGATTAAGTAACAAACATCCAAACATTCACATTTATTGTATTAGTTGGAAGTAGGATTATTATTAACTTATGTAGTAGATACCACTGTAGGTACGATATTTTTTTGCATCTGGCTGGTTTTGGAATGAAAAAAACATGGGTTCAATATTTCATGAAAATGAAAAACCAAAATCCCCACATAGTTATGATGATAATTAAATCTGAACCTGTATCAGTTCCTAATTCTTTCGTGCTGCTACAATTCAGATTCCGGTAGAATTCTTAGAATAATCAGTGAGAGAGAAAAAAGTACCTAAATATGACTGAACAAAAAGATGTACCTACAAATACAGCAACTCAAGAATAAAACAGTATTGTAAGCGACAAGAATCAGAAATTATACGTTTCATTTGGTACAATAAATAGCGGCCAGTGCCGGTTGGAGTTAAACGTTAGCCTGACGCGAGCGTGGCTCCAGACATAGGAGACACGAGATGAAAAGCCTTGCCTGCACAGTTTTGTTGACAAGTCTGAGGCTGTGGCTAAGTTTCCAGATCAACCAGTGGTACGATATTTCGTGCTGTGATCAAATTAAGACTGATAAATATTGGTGGTTATTTTTGGTTGGTTTATAGTGTACACAATAAAGAGTATTCTATTCTATTGGTTTCAAGGTTTTCAATACCTATCAGAAACTGTACATGCAGAAAGCAAGAGATCATTACGATCTGACTGAAGAGGAGAAATACGCCAAGGAACACCTGCAGTTCTCCACTGAATGAGGTCTCCGCTGTTTTGAGACTGCGACAGACTACGAGCGGATAGGTATTTGATATGAGAAGAGATAAACACCTTGCAGTGCAGTTGGACACGAAAACGTTAAGATCACGTTTTATTTTGGAATGTGCTAAACAAATGTTATCTTATCTTATCTTAGCTATGGTTATAATTGAACCCGATAAACGCAATAATATAAATACCTTTATTTTTACCAAAACTATATCTGTATTTGTGCCCGGTTGATGGCAATAGGCTCACCCCCTATTACATGGGACTTAACAACTTAATAACTGGCGAAATGTGGGTGTGCTATAGGTACACCTCTGCCTAACCTCTTCGGGGAATACAGGCGAGATGTTATGTATGTTTTATTTATGTTTACTATATCTGTCGCTACAATCTCGGGTACTAGGGATATAGTCAGCACACTTTGTTGTGTTAAAACAGAAAACAGCAGTACAATCGCTACCACTCATACCTCGGTCTGCTCAACTCGCCCTAAGTAATTCCCCCCTCCCGTGGCGGGGCGATTACCCCTTTATTACTCCCCGGCGCGAGCCCTAATGCATGACACTATTACGCGCACTGCCAACTAATGCTCACGTGTTTTTATAAACATATTATTGTTGCTCACGTAAACGATTGTTGCATTCAATTGTAAAGAAAGAAAGAAGAATTTGAAAGAGTAAGAAGTGTTATAGAAGGGTGATATATGAATTGAAAATCTAAGATGGATGGATGGATGGTTAATGTAGGATTTTGTAATATTTTGATTTAAAAGAGTATCTAGTTTCTTGCCCGTTCTTCTCCCTATATATCTTCATTTTCGAACGGGCAACCGACTTAAACTTTATGACTAATCGACTGACTCCTTGACAATTCAGAAGTGCCTGTAAATGGTTTAATTGAAATAAATGTTTTGAGCTTGAGGTTATGGATAACTATATATTTTCTGACAGTCAGGTGCCCAAATGTTTTGCTTTAAAGTTCTACAAATAAGTGGTAATGTTTTTAACCATGTTGTTGGTAATTGTCAGTGTAATTATGCAGTGTTTTATAAATAGTGTGAAAAATGCCACGTATTTTTGCTACGTCACTAGTATATAGTAAACGAAGCCGGCTATTAATTTTGTTTTTGTGGTAAATTAACATTGAATTTTATAGTACCTAAGCATTCTATTATGCACAAATTGAACATCAAATTACAATTAAACGACACCTGATAAAGGTACCAGTAAGTTAGCCTATCTTGATGGAAAAATAATGGACACAAGATTAAAAATATTTCAAGGTTTATAAAGCAATAACTAAATAACTTTAATTTCGGAAGTCGGTGTCTTTGTCGTTTTTGGTCACCGACTTCCGAAATTAAAGTTATTTCTCACGTTCTTTTTTGTTTTTTTTTTGTAAAAAAGTTTTATTTTTCACTTTTTAGTTGCGGTACCTACCCCGCACAAATTCGTATACCACTACTTGATATGTAAATAACAGTGATAGGAAATTACTAAAACATCATCAATATAAACTAAGTGGAAAAAATATGCAGTATTAAGGGTAACTCGAAAACTACTGGTCAGAACTTGATTAAATTTATATGGGACCACATGTAAAGCACCAGCTATCAAATAAATCTGAGCTAACTCACATAAAAAAAAACATTGTCGAATTGAGAACCTCCTCCTTTTTTTGAAGTCGGTTAAAAACCAGATTCATCCGTGTATTAATATTTTTCATGGAGCAACTATCATTTGACCGCTAGAACCCAAAATGTATAATACTAACCAATATTCTAAGCCAATTACCTACGTCAAAGCACAAGTTCAACCTACTTTACCAATCTCACCGTATTAGCTCTATTCTTCCATTCTCGAAGTAGTTAGTAAGTACCTACTTGCCTTCAGCTCGGCGTCAATTTGACGCCTGAAACTACGTAAATGGCTCACAAGTAGATTGCGTGTCGATGGGAGACGTAAGTGGGAGGACGCCGACTATGTGTGGCGTCGGAGATGCAAGGCCTCCTATAAAAAGGTTGGTCTAAAGAGATACGTATGTAGGCTTAGAATTGATTAAATGTATAAAATTAATTTGAATTACACTTACTGGAATAGGTTAACGATGGTTTGCTTCGACTAACAGCAACTACTAGACGTTTCAAATTTAGGCACATTTATAACACACGATGAAATCGTCTTTGATTACTTTCTCTTGTACCAAAAACAACATTAGAATTTTCATATCATAGCTTTATAAAAGAACATAAAATTATAAATCAACCTAAATGTGTAAAAAATCTCATAAAACCTAGCTCGGCAGACACTTATCCAGCTCAAGGTAGAAACACTAAACATTGTCAACCATCTACAAACATATTACAAAAGTCATTACCCCCACAAGACTAGATTATATTA
The DNA here is from genome assembly GCA_916610205.1 of Griposia aprilina. Classification (NCBI taxonomy): domain Eukaryota; kingdom Metazoa; phylum Arthropoda; class Insecta; order Lepidoptera; family Noctuidae; genus Griposia; species Griposia aprilina. The sequence goes on from OU744289.1 coordinate 23,103,251, forward strand.
AATTTTTCACGCACACATCCAACTTTAGCACTCCGAAATAATTAAAATATTTCAGCGACACAACAAAATTTAATAAATCCGTCGCCGTAACAGACTTGAGCAGTTATCATAGCGAATACTGAGTGGATTCCGAGGTGGCGGTCTTGGCTGAGTTCAGGTGTCATCCGACAATGGACTGGTTCAAGTGGATCGCCAGAATTTAAGGCATCTTGGAATTTCACGAGAGGACGCCGATGTGAGAAGGAATGGAAGAGCCCGTGTTATTAAATATTTATGAAAATGAGGTTGTGTTTTGTGGTTTTGTTTTGGGATACACAAATATACATAATATAAATATCTATCTCTAATTACAGGTAACTCTAAACATTTGATATGTGGTGTATCGTAGGGATAGATTAAGTTCTAAGGCATCTAAAAAAGATGGGGGTGGGGTTATGGTCGCTGTTAGTAACAAAATTAAATCTGTAAGAATGAATAACTGGGAAGGTGATTTTGAAGATTTATGGTTGTCTGTTGAGTTTACTGTTAACAATAACACTAAGAAAATTGCACTTTGTGTTGTCTATATGCCACCGCCTGTCAAACTGGATTCTCTACAATCCTTCTTAAATAATGTTAACAACGTGCTAAATAATGTCGACGATGTTGTGATTCTTGGGGATTTTAACTTGGGTTTTTTCGATTGGAACAGGAGTGATGACGGCCTGCATCTCTCGCCATCTAATTATGAAAATTCACTGGGGTACTCCCTTGTGAATTTCCTGTCAATCAATGTACTCCACCAATTTAATTATATTCTAAATGCTGACTACAGAATTTTAGACCTAGTATTGAGCAACTTATCAGATGTAATAGTTACTAAGCCCAATGACCTGCTTAGTAAATTAGACTCCCACCACCCGAACATCCTCATCTCTATTCCGCTTTCAAACGTAAAAAAATTACAAACAAAATATCGTTCAGGTTACAACTTTTTTAAAGCCGATTATGCACAAATCAAAATCTATCTAGAAAATATAAACTGGTATGATGCCTTTCATGAATTAGCTGATGCTAATGAAAGGTTTAATGCCTTCTACAGCATACTACAGAATGCTATCGACAAGTTTGTACCCAGATATGCAAGGAAAAAATCTAAATATCCCTCTTGGTATTCAGACTCACTTGTTAGAGCTCTATCTGAAAAGGAAAAATACAGGCAAAAATACCGCAAATATAATAATCCCCGAGACAGACTCAGCTTTGAATTACTTCGTAGTCGCTGCCATACTTTAATAAATAACTGTTATAATACATATAAATGCAAAATTGAAAATGATATTCCTAAAAACCCTAAAGCTTTCTGGCGATTCATAAAAGATAAACGTCGTGGTGAATCTTGCATACCAGCTGATATGTTTATGAATGATAGGGTGGCTAGCAGTGGTCCAGAAATTGTTAATCTTTTCGCGGATCAATTTGTCTCTGTTTTTAGCCAAAATCCAACAGCTGCTTGCAATGGTTCCAATGGAATTTCAGGTATTGACTCTGTCATAAGTACTATTAAGTTTACGGAAAAACAAATTTTTAATAAGCTCAAACTCATAGATGTCTCCATAGGTGCTGGACCTGATTCTATACCACCTTTGTTTATAAAACGCTGCTGCCATGAACTTGCCTTACCGCTACGGATTATCTTTAATTCTTCTCTTGCTGAAGGAATCTTCCCTGATGTATGGAAAAACGCAAGAATAGTTCCGGTTTTTAAAAAGGGAGATCCTGCTGATGTTAAAAATTACCGCCCAATTTCAATATTATCATGTTTTTCAAAGATCTTTGAGTCTCTTGTCTGTCCAATCATTACTCGCCACATTGATAGAATTGTTTCACCAAGTCAGCATGGCTTCAAAGCTGGACGCAGCGTAGAAACAAACCTTGTCGAGTTTGTGTTTGATGTGACCCTAGCTCTTGACAAAAGACTAGAAGTAGATGCCGTGTACACGGACTTCAGCAGTGCGTTTGACAAAGTTGACCATTCTCTGTTGCTATCCTAGTTAGAATATAATGGTGTGCATGGCTCTCTTTTAAACTGGTTCTCATCTTATTTACTCCATAGATCTCAAATTCTTGTTGTTAATGGTTACGAATCTTACCCATACTATGCCGAATCAGGAGTTCCTCAGGGTTCTCACCTTGCACCGGTTCTATTTTTGCTCTTTATTAATGATATCACTGTCCAAATCCATCACTGCAAATATCTAATGTTTGCCGACGATCTCAAAATTTATAAGACTATATTTTCAAATGAGGATGCTTCCCTAATTCAGGAGGATTTGGACAGAATTGAGCATTGGTGCAACCTTAACCACATGGAACTTAATGTACAAAAATGTAGCCATATACGATTCACGAGGAAAAAACAGTCCTATACTATCTCGTATAAAATAAAAGGAGTATTAATGAAGACTGTGAATGAGGTTTGTGATCTTGGCGTAACCATTGACAGTAAAGTCAACTTCAGAAGCCATATTGATAATATTGTTACAAAATCGGCGCGGCTACTAGGATTTCTTAAAAGAAGCACTAGAGGGTTTAAGCTAGTGAGAACAAAAATTGTGCTATATAACACCTTAGTTCGGAGTCACCTTGAATTTGCCAGCGTGGTGTGGAGCCCGTACTATGCAGTGCACTCACAAAGAGTAGAAAGCATCCAAAGGACCTTCACAAAACACCTGGGATATGCCTTCGGTGATAATATATCTCCCCGGTGTCCATATGAACAACGTACTCAATATTACAACATGATTACTCTGCGCGACCGTCGACTGGTGCAAGATCTCATGTTCTTTTTCAAATTGGTTAACAATAGATTGGACTGCGATAAATTAACTGAAAAAAATTTGACTAAAAGTCCCCTATAATTTACCCAGATATCCCATTACCCATTTATTCTCCAATAAAGCATCCAAAACAAATATTGGAGTAAACTCACCTCTCAATAGGCTCTGCCGAGAAATGAATTCTTATATGAAATCTACTCCTGATGTTGACATATTTCATGATTCCGTGAATATCTTTAAAGCCCAAGTTTTAAGTTTTAGGGTCCCAAAGCACGCAACCCACATAATCTAAGATTAATTGTGTTAGTATGTAAGTGTTTCTTGCAACCTTTTGCAACCTTGCAAAGCTTTTCTAATGTAATTTGATATTTCTGTTTTTATGGTTTGTTATCACTTAAATTGTTTAATTTTTGTTTTTACCTTAGGTTATCACTGTATTTGAGAATGTTGGTTCACCTGTTATTGGCAACTGTATAAACCCATGGCTGTTACCCACTGTTATGTGATATTTTATATACAGAAGCTGTTGCTGTACCTTTTTAAAATAAATAAACATTTCTGGAAGTAGGTACCTTTTGGCGGGATGTGGAATGATTTTCAGACTGTCATTATAGCTACGTTACAGTAGTTACCTACACAAGTGGTGTCTAGGAAAGCAAAACAAAACACTTTGGATACAATGGATGAAGATAAGAACCACCACAACAGCCATTGCATTGTGGCTACTACCACAATGCAATGGTTCTTTAGAGGTATGAGGAAAAGGGTGTAAAGCTCACTCATACTCTATGGAAAAAGGAGGATCCTCCGACCAGACGGGTGTTGTGTCTGGTGGGCAACTACCCGACGGTTGATGTCGGGACGTGGTATATAAGCTAGTCGCGCGGTAAACTCTGCTTGCGCGATGCAGGATTTGCGTGACGTCAGTGTGACGTGTAGCTCGCATGTGGCGGTGTAGATACCGCTACAGTTCTACAAAATGGTTTAACATACACATGCATACATAAACCCACGCCTTCTTCTCATGGAGGTAGGCAGAAACTACAGAGAGCCACCTGTTACGATCCTTACATACTCCTTTTGCCTCGTTTACGTTCATACATCTGGTCAGTATTTTAACAAAGAAATTTTACGGTTAGTTCTCTCAAATAGTCAAAAAATAACTATCGATGAAGAAAGTAAACTTCAAAGGCCAGGCTCACAATATTATCCTTGTATCCCTAGACAAGCTAACACAAAGTAAATCCAATGTACAATTTACTTTCAACACAACTAGCGAGCGACTCTTCCAGTACATACTCCATCTGTAATCCACTTGGCAGAACAAATACTATCCACGACGATGATAAGTGGATTGGACCTCTCTCATATTGTACCACAGTTTCAAATTTAAACAGTGTGACTAGAATCCGAACAGCCATCTTGTATTTACTTTAATTCACTGATATTTCTCTGTTGCTCCTTACAATTTTGTACAGACTACCGCGATTGGCGATGTGATGTGAATTTGAAAATGGAATACGGTTTCTCTTCAGAATTAAAATAAAATAATATAAATCTGGGCTGGATGAAAGACATTAAGCATGTTTTCAATATAGAGGTTTTTCATGAGTGGCCCCGAATTTAAATTCGTTTATGATGTTTAAACGGTCGCGGTGGGTTTAATAAGGTTGGTTTAAGTTTTAATTTTGGATGTCGTGGTTTTTTAATAAAACTTATAAGTGTTTTTTTTTTTAATAGAAGAGGTAAGATAGTTGATTTTTCACTAAGAAATTAGAAGATAGAAAAAGATTAGCACACAACATTAGGTGGTATTTAAATAATCAGAACAAATATTAAAACATAGGTAAACGAAGTAAACACAGCCTGACAACTCTCTGTTCTTCAAATTCCACTTCGTTTAACATCTAATCTCACAAAGAAGACAACCTGATGCGTTCACATGGAAGATCCAAATTAACTCTTCAAAAGCAACACGCTGTATACAGGCGAACTTTTAATAGTGTAGTCAAACTTAATAATATACTACAAACAAAGCAGTGCTTGTTCACATTAGTATTCACTGAACGCAGTTCATTTTGTAAGTGCGTTGGGATACTAACGTATATTTTTTTATTATAAAACACATGGTTTTAAAATATTACGGTACGCTACAGACATACTGAATTTGATTGGAAGTCATTTCTGTCCTGTTGAACATATTTATAATAATAATTGATAAAAAAAATACAAGGCATATAAATTAGTACAGTTTTGCTTAAATGTAAATTATATTCTTAAGACTTACGTGCCTGAACTAGGTAATCCTGTGTTTCAGGCAAATATAGCTAAAATAGTATTATAAAATTAATAAATAATCAACAAAGTTGACAACAAACAAATAATTATATGTTGAGTAGGTCTTATCGTCTTATTCATTAAATAGTCATTCGCTTAATAAACCTATTTAAGCTATCGAGTTGTTTTGTCCCTTCTTGTCAAGTTAAAATGAAGTTTGAGAGAAAGGAAGAAACCAGTTCGATAGCTAAAATAGGTTTATGAAGCGAATCGCTTTAAATAAGACGGTTAGTTTCTAAATTTGATAAATACTTAACGTAGGTAAAATTTGTATTTTTGTTTTAATTTTATTACGAGTTGGATGTTGTGAAGTTAGTGATAATTGTAGAACGAGGTGACTAAGAAACTTTTGATATTAATTAGTAGCTAAGCATTTTAACGAATGATTTGAATAAATTAATAATTTAAAAAAAAAACACTCTGTTTTGTTTATGTTTTTTAACAGAAAATCACACGACACGTTATTTTTTTTTACGTTGTTGTCAGCATACGATATACTCTACAAATAACAACAAAACTGACATCTACGCATCACTACACCTCATTGTTACCCGTTCCCATCCTTGAGACCCTAACAGTTGAATCGCTCTTCAGCCCAAGTCTAAGTGCCATCGACGTCCCTAATTGTGGCCGTCAGACGAGCCACCTGAGCAACCCGAGCCACGAGCCACCCGAGCCACTTGACGTCGATAAGTGACGGGGTACACCGACGTGACGTCATTAATAGCCGACAATTAGAAGGCGTTCAGGTGGGGCAATTATTTTTTATAAATTGGCTTGAAAAATGTTGGTGTTTTAAATATTTTCAGCAAATATGCGAAATTACTGTGTACAACAAAAAGTATTTGATGGAAAACTGAATATTAATCTTTTTACAGAAGGTCCCTAACCACGAATTCTCAAACGACACTTAACTTTATTTCCATAAAAGCCTCTTTGCCGCTTTAACCCTTATAGACCGAAATTGAATTATATTTGAGAATTCGACCGAAAAGCTCACGCTGTTAATATGTTCAAGACCTTTGATGACAATGACAAAGTAGGTGATCAGTGAGTTAGGGCACGCCACTATAGAGGTGGTAAGACCCTTTATGAGGGAGTGCCTGGAGAGGCAGCATGGCGCCCTAACTTTCCGGCTGACACAGGTATTGTCCGGACATGGGTGCTTCGGAAAGTACCTGTGCTGCATAGGCCAGGAACTGACACCCGGATGCCACCATTGCAACTGTCTCGACGACACGACGCAGCACACCCTTGAGGAATGCCCAGCTTGGGCAGTGCAGTGCCGTGACTTTGTCGCGGCAGTTGGTGCTGCGGATACTCTCTAACTGGTCGCAGCTTCCCCAAGTACAATTTAACGGAACTGCTACTCCAGTCAGCGAAAAGGTTAAGAACCTTGGGGTTTGGATCGACAAACATCTGTCTTGGGGTCCTCAGTTACAGGACGTAAGTCGCAAAATTTTTGCATCTGGTAAGTCCCTGAGACGATTGCGGAACTTTCTTCCAACTGCCACTAAAACTGCGCTTGCACAATCCCTTTTACTTCCCATCCTTGACTACGCTGATGTCAGTTATCTCGATCTCACTGAGGCGCAACTCGATAAACTTGAGCGACTTCAAAACTTTTGCATAAGATTTATATTTGGCCTGCGCAAGTATGATCACATTTCTGAATTTCGTACAAAGCTCAAGTGGCTTCCCATACGTCTTCGCCGGAATTCTCATATCTTGTTTCAGCTCTACAGTATTCTGTTCAACCCTAAAACCCCCTCTTATCTTAAAGAACGTTTCAAGTTCCTTCATGACACACATAATAGATACCTGAGGTCATCGGAAAACTTAAGACCAGAGATGCCGAAGCATTCCACCAGTTTTTATGACAAGTCTTTTACAGTTCAAGCAGTACGGTTATGGAATGCCTTGCCCATGTCGATAAGGCGTGCTCAATCTTTGTCCACTTTTAAAATTCTGGTTAAAAAACACTTCCTTTCTCCTTAAACATTGTCATTACATTTAGTTTTCTTACTCTTGTTTCATGTTTATTATTGTATATATTATATTATGTAGATAGGTATATGTTTTATGTATGTATGTATTTGTTGTATATGTAAATGGTACACCACTGACTACCTGCATTATTGTCTCTCCTTCTACCTTGAATCCATCCAAAGGTTGTCTGTAAAAGATCGCTTTTAGCGATAAGACCGCCCATTGTGTCACCCTATGTAAAATTTCTACTTTTATATCTGTAATTTTTATGGTATACATAATAAAGAGTATTCTATTCTATTCTATTCTATACTCTCTCGCTTCCGGACATAGTCCAGTCCATGGTCGGAAGTGAGAGCGCGTGGGACGCCGTCGCCTCCTTCTGTGAGGAATTGATGGTTGCGAAGGAGGCGGTGGAAAGGGAAAGAGAGGATACAATCTCCCTTCCAATCTGTAGCAGACGCCCCGGGCGCCGGAGGGCGCGAAACGATCTCCGGCCGCCTTAGGGTGAGGCCTTCAGTCAAGAGACTTGGGGAGTTTGTTGCCTGAATAGTGAAAGGCCCGAGACGGCGGCACGCCGTGTTCCGCACGCGCCTCTCTCTAGAGGAATTGTAGCCGTATGCGGCTGTTGAGGGTGACGGGGTCCGCATGAATTCATGCGGGCCAACACCTGACCGGGGGAGCGTGATGAAATGCGCAAGCACTCCAGCACCCGGCTAAAGGTAGCAGAAGAACACTGTGTGGTTTTAGTCAGTAAGAGTCTGACAGACCCCTCGGGTGGAGGACATCCATGAGGATTTCCACACGATAAAAATAAAATAAAAAAGGTGATCAGTAAGTTATGATTATTATAAATTCATAAACTCACGTCTTCTTCCCATGGCGGTAGACAGAAACTACAGAATTCCACTTGCTACGATCCTTACATACTCCTTTTACTGTAACGGCGTGCGTGTAAGACCAGTCATAAATGCTCGCCGGTGATTATTATACTCATAAAATAAATAAATCGATAAAGAAATAAGAGAGCCAAGCAGAGGCAGTAAATCGAATGATAAAGTGTAGTACATCACCATTTTAATAATGTTAAACGAGAATTATCGACATCCCTAATTGCTGTAGTCGAGAATACCTTTGCTACTCGACCCTTGATAAGTGACCGGCCATACTTACCTACAGTACTACGTATAATAGGTGCTACGTGCGAACGTTCGTCACTTTACGCAGTAATTATTCGCGACCAATTAGTGAGTGATTGCATCTTTAATTATGTTTTTTGTATGCACGTGTTTCTGTGACAAATAAACCTATTTTCTTTCTTTCTTTTAACAAATGTTTAAGTTTAGTGTTGATTATCGGTCGATTTTATGTTTTTCGCCAATTAATTTGGGTTGTTTGTAATAAAATCATAAATGTAGTTTATTCTATACAAATTGATTTAACAGAACAATCGATGTTACGAAAGTAGCCTAAAGAAAACTGACTGCTGTTATTCACCATTTAATTTTAAGAGGCATTTATTTAGCTGTAGATTAATTCAACCACACTGTGTTAGCTTATTGTTTAAAACGGAATCAATCACAATCCTACGAAAACGTACAGACGTAGGTATCTATCTCACAGAATTTCTGATTTATCACTGAAAATTTCCAAAATTTGTACAAAGGAAGAAAGAATCCATCAAACCTTCACCCTACATACATGTTATTTTCTCAAACTATTCTTGAAAGTCCATAATAAATATAGATATATCGATGGAGAAGTTTGAATGGCAGAACTTTCATTGAAGCAACATTTACGATTGTTATAGACTTTTTTGTTTCTTTTTACAAGAACCTTGCGCCTTAAAGTGTTGTAAAAAACTAAAAGTACTTTCAAGTTTGGAGTTTTTACGTGACAAACTTTACATTGTATTTGTTAGGCCTTTTGAATGTTGTCTCGTTTCTGAGTTTTTTGGTGAATGATTCCGGTTTTGGTTGGCTGATCTTATTGGTATTAGAAGCATTAAAGAACTAACCATGTAAATCATGATGCGACAAAGAGAGAGAAAGGTTTATGCGTCATAACTTTTTTTTTTTTTGTTTGGGTTATCATCAAATGACCTCTACCGCTCTTGGCGGAGCGGAAGGGCGTGCCAGACTCTTACTGCTTAAAACCGACCCGTGTTCCTTCAATTGCCTGTGCGCCAGGGCCACGGTAACTCTTTCAAACAATCCGCGACCCCGGCAGGCATCGGCCTTACCGGACCCCATCAGTCATGCTGACATCTCTTTAAGGCGCGCGTGGAACACAACGCGCCGTCGACCCGGGCCTGGTCCTTACCGGACGGCAAGCTGCCCATTGCTCGCCGTCCGCAAGCCCGCGCCTACGGTGGCCGGGAGTCGGTTATCGACTCCCGACGCCTAGGGTGTCTCATCCTGCGGAGACTAGGGGCGTGAGAGCGCAACGATTGCCTCACCCTCACACGCTCCGCCTCCTCCTTCGCGAGCATTACTGTTTCGCAGAAGGAGGTGACGGCTTCCCATTCCCTCTCGCTCCGTACCATGGCCTGGACCAGGGCCGGACGCGAGAGATCGCCGCCGCCGATCGCCACCACGAGGACACGGCGGTGCTCCGCCCAAGCCGGGCAGACCTCCACCGTATGCTCCACCGTGTCCTCCGGTCGATCTACACAATGACAACACCCGGGCGTTTCCTCCCGCCTTATCCGAAACAGGAACCTCCCGAAACAGCCATGTCCGGTGAGGACCTGCGTCAGGCGGAAGGTGAGGACGCCGTGGCGCCTCTCAAGCCACTCCTCAAAGAGAGGACTTACCGCCGCAATTGTGGCGTGACCAATGCGTCATGACCTGAGAATAACTTCGAATTATCAATGTATTACAAGGTAAAACTGCATTAAACTCCATGTAATCTGGTTGCTTATTTCATAGAAAAAATACGATAGACGAGATACGATGCGTATTTTCTGAGATATCGTAGTTTTAGTGAACGCATTACGCGCGCGTTTTTCGGGTGGGTACGCTACGACACTTGCGCGTAGCAGTGCGCGTGTGTCGTGAAAATGGAGGGAATAATATAACATGGGAGTGTTCATAACGTTTTGCATGAATGGAACATCACTATTAATTTACTGATTTCCCTATAAACATTCGTAATTATGGCATTAATTGAATGTACACTTATACCGTTATCAAAAATGGATTTTAAAGTATCCGCGAGTTGACAAAGCGACTTACAAAGAAAAAAAGTGATACCTACATAATTATTTTGAATATTATTCCATTCAAACTTAAATGAAAGCTAATTCAAGTTTGACCAAAATAGCTTAAACTTGACTATTACTTAATACAAAAACGTGTTAGTAGGTATGTACCCAACCAGAGTTGTGACATATATATATTACATAGGTAACCTTTAAAGTACATTACATAAATAACTGTAACGAGACGTATAGCATACTCGTACATATTAAACTTTTCTTCATAGCTAATAAAACGGAAATTTAATATGGCAACGAAATAATTTTCCGAATAAAATGTCGTGTTCTCATTCAATCAAGTAGGGGTAGCATCTGTTTGACACGTAAAAAGATATTCATTTACGAGCTTGCCTTGACTCTATGAAAAATATCTTTACTGTCAGGATATTTCTTTACATTATAATAATGTATTTTTTTTTAATACCAAGGCAGTCAGTAGCTCCACGAGTTTTCAAATTAATTTGAAGTATCTTAGCAAATGTCCATAAAAAAATGGCATGAAAGTTGACTTAAAAAAATGTACCGACTAAATAGTCAGAAAGTCGTTCAATTTTCTATTAGAATTTGTGAAGAAAAATAAAGATTATGTCAGAAAATATTAACATAATAGTCATTTTATAACCATAGTATTTGGTTCACTTAACTCAAAATTTTAGATCTGAATGTTCTTAATTCTAAAATATTATTCGAAATTCTTATATTTTCCCACGCCTACTCGGTTGGTGACCGCAGATCTAACCCTCTCGCACGAGAAGTTATTTAGTAATACGCAACGTGACATGATAACGTCTAGAAATATACAGCAAAGGTTGAAGGACTCTGGAAAGAATTAACCTCTGAAAAAGAGAAACATGTCCTTGACATAGATATGTCAAGGGCATGTTTCTCGAAAAAGCGAAGATTCGCTTTCTCTTTTTTCTAAGGCACTAAGAAAGGAATGTGATTTATCTTTCGACAAAGATGACTGCAAAGCTATATTTGTTTCTTCGATTATGTGTTAATTTTTAACTGAGGATTTTCCTAAATTAAGGCTCGTCGTAAACAGGCGCGACGCGATAGCGCAACGCGGTTTTAGTAGAACAATTCCTATGGAAACTTCATGGAAATTGTTCTAGAAAAGCCTGTCTGCTATAGCCTTTACAGTTTAAACACATTTATTTATCAAGGAAAAGAATATTAGATAACATAAATAATTGAGAAAAGTTTTAAGACATGCGGTTCATTGTGATAACATAATACACATTTAAACTCATCCCTTTTTCTCATGAAGGTAGACAGAAACTACAGAACGCCACTTCCTACGATCCTAACATACCTACTCTTTTCGCTTGTTACGTAGATATTGTATTTGAAGCAACTATCACTCAAATGACCTTCGCGACCTTCTCTAATTCATATGCTCACTAATTAGGTAAATATAGTTTCCTACACTCCAATTTTACCCAAGTATAAACTTTGCAACACTAATGCAGGAGGTACAAACCCAGCTTGCCTTAAAGCGATTATCTATTACACAATCGCTTCACTCAAGCGTGCTTTGGTTCAAACCTACACCTTCTATACTTACCTATTTGGGAAACTAGGTAGGTAGGTACCTACCTTGCCTAGATATAATGTATTGTATAGAGCCGTCTCAGGAATTCAAAGTCACACCATCTTAATATAGTTTCGTTTCGTTCAACGTTTTAGTCAGTCTCAGTAATCAGTGTTAAATGTAAAATACTTATGCTTTAATAAAAGGTACAGTTAAAAAATCCCCGACTCAAAAAAGAGCTGATGATATTGAAACAGCTGAATCGATTTTGATAAAACATGTCTATGAACCACCGCTACAAAACCTGCTTTCAAATAAAAAAAAACCGCATCCAAATCGGTTCACCCGATTAAGAGCTACGGTGCTGCAGACAGACACACACACATAGCGGTCAAACTTCTAACACCCCTCTTTTTGCGTTGCGGGTTAAAAATAGCTTTGACTATATTGGTGTTACTTAAATATATAAATTACTTACTTAAAAGTATACATTTTATGTTATTTATACGGGAGAATAACTGTTATTGGGCTGCAAAGACATGTAACACAGTAAATTGTTATTTAAGATCTAGTAACAAAAATAAAAAGGGTCACATGTGACACCATCAAACAGATCGAACACGCGTAGTATGACTAATTCTATCTCTACTCTACGAAGAGGCAACAAATCACTTTCTAAACAAAAAAACATTATTTTCTTGAATTATGATATCGCGCCGTAGAAATCTTTCTGCAATATGTCATTCTGTCTTCCGTTTCTATAGTGGTCATTCTACGCATGCTGTTTAATTACAACTTTAGTAGTAATTACCATAATCACCGTGTTGAGTTGACGGACTGATGATTGCAGATATTTTTAATAGAATAGGGAGCAATTGCTCTGCTTTTTCTCGTTATCCCCTTGTCATCCTTTACGATACTAATTCAACCGTTGAACTTCTACTATATAACGATGTTTAGGTTATTGGACTGTCCCTATTTCTTAAAATAAAAGTCAAAAGGTATAACACAAGGTCACCATTACCTCCTCACTTCAAAAGTTGAAGTTTCTTGAAACTAAGTGAATGGCCATTTGTTTGCATTTTTGTGTTTGTAAATACTGAAGCAATTACGTCTTTTGTAATAGTGGCGAACAAGCGTACTTTAATTAATGACTGACGCTGTTGAATGGTTGCAGTTTACTGGGCTCTCAAATTACTTGTGTTAATGTTAAGAAAATTTAAGAGTACAGTTAATAACAGAACTTATATAAAGTCCTACCATTATTTTTTTCAGTATTTTTAGTAAATAATCATAATATAGGTACTGTCTGTTAACGTCAACGTCGAAGAAAATCACCGCGAGATTAATATTTAACTTATATATATTTCCCTATGTCTGTCTCCAATAAAAAATTGTGCTTGTTAATTCGTGGCATCGAACCTGCTGGTTTTTTCACAGAATGTTAATTGTTCATAAAAGGCAAAACTGATTTTAGAAATCCACTTTATCCATTATCTTTTCATATAACACACTCAAAAGTTTAATCACAATCCAAATAAAACCATTCCAAAATCCGCCGTTCACCGTTATGCCACAATGGTATCAAATTAATTGTATTGACTGCAGTCTGATTGAAATGAAAGGAAAACAATGCATCGGATGATATCCGCATGTTGTTATAGTCAAATGAGAGTAACTGACATTATGTACTCATGTGAGTACTAACGCATAATATGTACTTACAAGAGTACATATCTATATGTGATTATATGAGTATATATAGCCGTATTATGATAGGCTTTGTTGCCTAGATATGACTTGCTAATTAATGAAGTGTGTGTTTGGATTCAAAATTCAGTAGCCATCAACATTAATTTGGTGATGACACTATGGTACCACAGATTAGGAATGGTACTGTCAAATATGTGAGCACCATGTATCTATCTCATAATTAATTTACTTGTCATGCGTTATATTTAATTATTTTTACCTATTGTGGTATAGTAATTTTATTCTAGGTGCATTGTCTTCACATATAATTAATGTATACATAATATTGTAAAACATTTTTAAAAGAGTAACGGTGGAGTTTCTTGCCCATTCTTCTCCAAACAAAACTACCTTTTGGAAGGGGCAACTAGAATCAATTCTATTTTTTTGTAAATTTTGACGTTCAAAAGTGCCTTTTATGTGCCTATTTGAAATAGATGATTTGATTTTGACGTTCAATAGAATATGAGGATGGAATCACTGCCAATTGAGCCATATCCAAGACATAAGATAAATCATCCATTTGTACAAACACTAACGACTTATCTACATGCCGTTTGATAAATGTTAAACGTAATTTATCCATACTATATATATTATATTTATATATCCTAACTTCCTAACTATCCTAACTTCCTAATCCTAACTTAATATTATAAATGCGAAAGTAAGTTTGTTTGTTTGTTTGTTTGTTTGTTACCTTTTCACGCCTAAACCACTGAGCAGATCATCCTGAAATTTTGCATATACGTTGTCAGGTGTACAGAAACGGACAGAAGGTACCTTTATTCCGAAAAAAAGTACAGTTCCCGAGGAAAACCACAATAACGTTCTTATGTTATTAGATGGCGCCACGTATCTTTCGAATCATGATTGAATTATATTATTGTAGAAACGTTAGTACTGTGTTATTTTTACGTAGTAGGTTAAAGTAGTAGGGTTTATTTTTATTTTTTAATTTAAGTACCTAATACATTTTGTGAGACTAGTGTCGATAAACCGGTTTTTCGTCCTCCTAACTATAATTCCCCGAACAACCCGAATTGATTGTCAAATTCTAAATTAATGCGAGCGAAGCCGCGGGCAAAAGCTAGTAATTCAAAATTAACTGAGTCTGTTTGTCTGTCGGTCCGCCTTTTCACGCCTAAGCCATTGAACAGATTGCGTTAAAATTTGGCGAGGAGATAGATGGCATCCTGGGAAAGGACATAAGCTACTTTTTGTCTCAAAAATAATCCTAAAAGGGGGTGATATGGGTGATTAAAATTTGTGTGGGAAACTTAGCATTCCTTTAGTAAGGGAATAGAAACTTTAAATTTATGCTTTTGATAAGAAAAAAATATTGTTTTTGTAAAATCATACCCTAAGGGGGTAAAATAGGGGATGATTTTTAAATTCACATGATTATAGAAAAAAAAAACCTCTTTTTAAGAGATTTAAGAAATTGGAAAAATAGTCAGAACCCTTATCTTAAGGCATTATTTATTTTAGTATTTATTTCATTTAAATCGGTCTAGCCAAAGATATTACAATTTGAAGTTTTAAAACAACTTAACTAATATGTAGGTAGGTATTAAATGGTCAATAGCGACGCTAGAGTATTTCTAATTAATGATGATAATATTAAAATGAATTACTATTATCTTTAAGTAACCTTATTTTTTATTTTTTTAAATGTTGCCCCGCACTAGGAGTTTCTCCTGTATTGTGGTTGCGTTTACAAACATTTAAACTACATACACAAACAGCCAGACCCGGAACAACTACTTGTAGGTCATACAAATATTAGTTCCGTGCGAGAATCAAACCTGCGACACGCAGCGCAGCAGTCAATCGCTTAACCACTGCGCCAACCGTGCGGACACCCTGTTTAATAAAAAAAAAGATTATTTGCATTTATTATCTGTCTGTCTGTTACCATTTCACGCTTTAACGGCTGAATGGATTTTGATGATAGGATATATACCTACTATTTCTTCTGGTAGCACATGTGTGAGCACTATGTACCTACTATAAAGCCACCATTTACTAGGTTCGTCTTTCATTGACTTGAATGTGCCCTGGCGGCTGATAGTATGTCATGCTCACTCAAAAGTCTCGCTGGTGGTGGCGTGTGTGTTGGACCATTAAGTTCCCTTCAAAATGGTTGAGCTGAATAGTGCTGATCCATACGTTACGTTCGTGAACGGGCGACGTCAGTAGGGACTGGTCATCTCTTGGCTGCCACGGCTTATTTTTTGTGTTTTTATCTTTTTTATTACGGACGCTTTTAACGTGCACGTCTTTCTACATGGTTCTCACATGTATAATTTCAACATGAATAATGTATCCAATTTTTTTTGTAACTATATGTTGATTTAAAAGAGTGTCCATGGAGTTTCTTGCCCGTTCGTCTCCATAGGTACCTACTACATTTTGGAATGGGCAACTAGCTTCATATTTCTGACCGACTAACCCCTTGATAATTCTAAAGTGCCCGTAATTGGTTTATTTGAAATAAATGCTTTGAGTTTGAGTTTGAGTTTGTAGCACGTTCCCGTGGGATAATTTCCGACATCAACGCGGGCGAAGCCGCGGGCAGAAGAGAGTTATTAAATAAACGTTAATTTTAGTAAACCATCCGTTCTTTAAAATGACAAGAGAATGCTGCTCATTACTTATCAATATTATCACTGAAGAAACAACTAAAACAAAAAAAAAACTCAACGATAACGCAAATTACCAAAATTAAAAGGCATATCTATCAGCAACTACCACCAAAAATGCACCAAGTTTAACAACTTACATAACATACATATACAATAATTATTTAGCATGTAATCTCCAAAGGCTTAAGCAGAGGTGTACCTATAGTACACCCACATTTCTCCAGTTAGTTTGCACTTATAACTTAAAAATAATGGTCTGATCACTCAACATGCAACCGAAGACTAATTCTACGATGAACACAGATCCCATAACGTGTATTCCAATAAATCTTGATACGAACGTTCGACGACAGCCAATAAATACGGAACGCGAATTGCCCTCAGTAGGAAAATAAATAAGACACGCTGTGTCTGCGGTTACCGATCGGATGTAGAGTTATTTTAATGACTGCCCGTTAAGGAGTGAAAGGTACGGTTGCAGGTTTTGTGATAAATTGGAAACAAAAAAGAGCACCGCACATCAATGTTCTAAAGATCACCTATGTGGAATGAACTTATTAAAATTCAAATCCAAATGAGTCGTGCAAGAAAATTTGGAACTGAATCCAAAGGTTGCTAACGTCTGTTAATTGGTAGAGACAACTTGACTTTCTACTCAACTCAGTGCCAAACTTAAAAAAAAAATAAAGTATAGTCAAACCATTTAACTAAAAACCGTCGGTCAAGGACTAGTTAAATTGAAACCAATTTATCTCGCTTTCCGAAAATTTACATCCACCTAAAAGAGCCAGGTACGCATGCCAAGAATCTTCAAATCAAAATTGCTGAAGGTACTCCACATAAATCTCCACCACTCACAATCGAGAACATTCCGTTAGCTTCCCAAAAAATCCTACTAATTTGCAATAACAACCGCAGAAAAACATTTATCTCCATCCATCTCGTAACTTTTTGCGTACCACTAGGGCTGAAGAAAATTTTCAATTATCGCACAAGCCACCCCAGGTCGGAAAGTCACACAGGATTTTATTCCCATCTGAATTAAAGCACAAATGGAATCCCATTTTATAATTTTCTCCGATTTGCAGATAGTCCTTTTCGTTTTTATTGCTTCTGTGACTTATGTCTGAGTTTGACGTGGAATTAGATGAGAATTTCTGTAGTTTATTATCATACGAGTACGTTGATTCAAGATTAAACGTAGATTATTTCTGCTCAGATAATCAAGAAAGTTATATAGGATGACAGTTTAATTTATAATATCGATCTGTAAGTAGTTTATATATAACTCTGCCAACTGTAAACTATTATCAAGACCGACTAAATTAGTAAGTTTATAACACTAATTTAGACGAAAATCTCATTATCTTCAACTCTTTTAACTTGAGTTGCTATTGTAATAAAATCTACTAAAGTTTCTATCCACCAACAAATCCGCATCAAAACAATCTCTTACATTTCCACTTTAGTCTCTCCAGAAAAAGTTTCTTCAGGAATTATTCCCAAAATTTATGTTTCGGCCATTTTAACTCTTTGCTTAAAATCTTCATTTGGAGCGGCTGCTGCAAGGCGCTATCTTAGTTCGATCAGACCTTCTGTTGCCAGTATAAATAGAAACTCCTTTTTATTAAAAAAAAAGATCGTTATTACCGTCTGTATAAATATTTTGGGACACGTCTCGTGATGAACCTTTGTAATTTTAGGACCTTTCTTTGTTTATACTTTATGAATTGGCTTGTTACTGTTTTATGTCCCATAATTCTTTTGGAGACGATTCTTTTGAGTCTATTCCATCTATTTTTTTTTATAAAATTTTGTATTTACATCAATTAGGACAATCATAAAATGATCATCGCGATTTTCACTAGGACAAAATCTCCTTTTTGCTGCCAACTTTACCCGGATTCCTACACCAAAAACGAGCAAAAATCCTGAACATCACTTAATATATCATAACTTTCCCCGATCACATAAATACATTTAAAATCATTCGACAGTTGTGATCTATTAGCTGGAACTGCAGAACGTTTGTCATAACAGACCGGGGTTCATAGTAAGCTGTAGTTAATGGCTGAACTTTTGTGTATCTACGATGTTCAAATTTGCCGATTTTCGCTCTGGATAACCTCTATTATTTATAGCTTGATCTTGTGAGTGCTAATATTTAATGTGTCTTGGGAGCAATATTCGTTTTTCATTTAAAAGTTCTTGAATGAGTACGATTTCATGGTCTAGATATGGATTTTCTGGTTTTTAAGAGGGATTAAGAAAATGTGTTTTTATGTTCGATGTATTTTTAACTTAATGTGGTTAATAATCCTCAACAAAATCATGATTTCAGCTTCTTTACTGAACATGGGTCTCCAAATGACCAATACTTTGAAAAGTCAAGCGCAAAAATTTTACGATCGCCTTTCCTTGCACGCGGATAGGAAATTCCAAAACTGTGAAAAGGCCAGCCTATGCAGCTCAATATTCTTCAATCTGTTTTTATCGTATTATCAGCATTCTTATCAAAAACAAAACTAAAGAACACTCTTAATAAAAAAACACTTCACTTCCTAAATCAAATTACTTTTTTCATCTCCTCTGAGATATTCGTCGGTTATCTCCATTGCTAACCTACTTTTTTATCAAATTATGTCTACAATCGACTGTCACCGAAGGGGTGACCCGAAGGCGTGGGTGTAATGACGTCCTCATGTCATCCTTGGACTCTCAATTGACTTGAAATAAAATAGAGAACTCGATATTGGAGAAAGTTTTTTCTGTGAACGACTTTGACTTCTAATCTAGGTATGTGATCGGAACGTAATTTATGTATGCCGCAGGGGTCCGCAAGATGGCTAACCTTACTTTAAAGTTTAGTCATGGTTATTTTTTGATAACGTATCGCGTATGTACGGTATGAATTACAAAATCTCATTTTGTATAAATACTTTTAGCGTTTGGTAAACTAAAAATAAAGCTTGTAATAATTTTCTTTTCTATATAATATAGTGTCGACAACAACTCGAACAGTATATTCGTAAAATTGTAAAAAATAACTGACGCAATAAACTGTTATCACAATCTGACTTATAAGTTATAATCAACGAAAAGATGTGGGTTTTCTTTCAATGCTCCGATGTAAAGTTAAAGAAAATTGGTATTTTATTTCATGCAACTATCTATTCTGTCCAACTTTTACTTAATCAACACGGTCTTTGTCTTCTTGTGTCTGTTTGATTATCCACGGAAAACATTCTTGGTGGCAGATTTGCGCCTTATGGACCATTAATTTTTTATATATAATGTGTAATTGTTAATCCGCAAATAGCTTCCAACTCATATGATGACTTGGCTCGGATATATAACCTACAATTTGTATGAAGTGATTCATGGAAGTGATTGTTAACGTGTGGATTTACCAACGATATTTTCCTTATTGATAGAATATGAGTTATATGTAATAATTATCTGTGCCTGTGGAATTTATAGCGTTCTTTATCATAATAAATGTTGATTTTGAAGTTCTGTTACTGCCCCGTCCGATCACCATGTTTGGCAAGCCTATCCCTTGGGAGAAGCGAGCATTTTCACCCCTGGCTGGAGGCTTTAAGTTAGTAGCTTAAGGCACCCACAGGCTTGCCCGGTTAAGTAGCCAGGACCTTAGTGGTCATAACTACGAGCTGCCCAATAGGAAAAAAAAAAAAAAAAACTGTTACTGCGATTTTTATCAATCCTTATAGACCACTTCATTGACATTGGCCTTCCCTATAATATGTGGCAATACTTTGCCATTACTTTGTGCCTATAGGCAGACGGCGAGGTCATTTTGCATTTAATATTTCAGTTAACTATGGTACTAGTTAATTAAATACGGGACTACTCCTTTGTTGACTTATATTTTCAGTTAGCCCTTTACGAACACTATTATGTTACTCATTACCTACACCATTACTGAAACTGATCACGAACATAATTAAACATCATCGCGAAGCACACTTCGTAATACAAACTGCACAGAAATAATGACTTCACAATAATAAAGCCGACGCATCAAACATTTTTCGACGCCACCACAGAGCAATAAATACATACTGTGGAACTGTCATCAAATTTGCAGCACTTCATGAATGGAGACAATTTGTAGTGGTTGATGCTCAAACCACAATCATTACCGAGCTCTCCTGCCACTGTCATCACGTTTAAATTGATGGTTCCGTACAATATGGATTTTTGAATCCAATTCTGCAGTAATTACTTGCCAGGTTAAGCGAAAAACTACTTAGCGAGCAAGACCCAACTTTGTGCCGCATCTGGCCAGACTGAAAGCAGACTTCAATATACTAAGGAAAAAGCTAGGGCGAGTCGCTAAAAGGGACCAAATTTTAAGCCAAGTGGTAATTATTTTCGTTTAGAATGAAGTTTAAAAAAAAAACTTTTATCAAAAATTATTTTTGGTTCCGTAAAATTGTATTTTACTTTTTATATAAACTGAAAAAAAACACGTCCTAAAAAAACTTAGTCATAGCACAAAAGACAAAAATCCGCCAAAAAAACTAACGTAAATCGAAACATGGAAAATAAAAAGATGGCGACGTCGAAATTCAAAAATTTCACGTCGAACGATTTTAGACATTTTTGTAATAAATTGAAAGGCCTGTGATTGATGACACGGGCCAGCGGACGGCGTGTTTACTGTATACAAAATAAAGGCAATAAAATGATATACATTGCACATTGTGTGATTGACATGTACATATTGTTGGAGAAAGATATTCTAGGATATTTTTACGGTTATTTTAGCCGAGATAGTGGTGATTTATTGGCATCTGTTGCCTCGTGGGGAAGAATATGGAAGGTATTTTTTGTAGCAATAAATAACACATGAATAGACTATTATGCCGGAATATAGGCAGTGCGTATTTGTATATCTTCTCCCGTGTTTTTTTTTACTTTAACAGGGTTACGTATAAAAAGATGGGTAACAGCAATGACATGTACAACTAAATAACACGATGAAAATGTTCACTTTCAGCTTCAAAACTTGTTACTAAGACAACATATTAAACTGGAAAAAAGTCGGATAGAATTTATAGATAGACACTTTATTTTGACGACTACTTCTAATGCCCTACAAAAACATTTTCCCATTTTTTGTATTACGAAATTAACATAGGTACGTAAAATTCTAAGCAAATTGCCAAACAGGAGTTTATGTAGACATGAGCGGCATCGCTTCACCCCATTCAATCCTGAATTTTTAATTACAGGATAGAATCCTGAAAGAGTTTCCTTTTAATCTAAAACTGTATTTTTAATAAAGACGCTAAGACTGAATTACGGGAACCTTGATTGTGTTTCACAGGTATTTTAGCGGTTTCTCGTAAAGTTGTCTGGTTTTAGGTGACCTCAGTATTTTATAACTTTTAACGTAGTGCTAAATATAATGATACTTTTGGATATAAAAGACGAGAATTATAAGCGACAGGACGAACCAAATTTTTATATCTTGACAATAAGTGTCAAACGTATTTTTTTTTTTAAATTACGTATTTATGGCTTAACTAAAAAAGTATTTAGCAGTTCGCCACAAACTTATCCAACAATGTCAGTCAATGTCAGTTGTCTACAGAATAGTAGATATGAGAACTAGGTGTTTTGACGCGACGCCTGCCGAGAAACCTGATGTAAACGTGTTACACATAAGTACTTTCTAGTATAACACACACATTAATCGTAACTAAAATAAAGATCGCCTAAGCTTGTGTAATTTTAAATAGAAACAATTGTATGAGTATACGAAGATCTGTATTACTCGTATTCAGAAACACATTAAATGTGCCACGGTTGTTGACCAAATCATTAGATCACGAAGTCTTTAACCCGCCCTGGGCCTGCGTGGTGGATTACGGCTCAGTCCCGCTCATAGAGATCAGAGGAGGTCTGTGTTCCAGCAGTAGAAACGTTATTGAACGTAATAGTCTGCTATTCCCCAACGGATTTCCAATAACTTAGTGCCTATTGTGAGTCAAACCAAAATAAACAATACCCTTTACAAGAACCTTCGCTCATTAATTTACGCACTAAAACATAAAAGCATAACCATTATTAATAACACAACACAATAAATACACGATTACCAACACGCACTTATTTTATCCAAACCTTAATATATTTATGCAGATATACGATATAGAGATACACTATCATACCTGATAAGGGGGATTTGTATAGGCTCAATATCGGCTCTGTCATCAGACCGGTCGGCTCTGAAAAGTAATTGTTTGTTTGTTGTATTTGACACCGGAAATATTGTTGTTGGAAAACCGACTACGGTGAATATTAAAGGATTTGTTTTTAATTATTTTTTTGTGTTTTGGTTGTTTTAGATTTTGTGTTTCTTAAACTTTTTTATTTTAACTGAAAATTGTAGCAAAGTAAACCTATTTTTTAAAGTTTGTAACAACGATTGAATGAAGAAAAAGATATTTTAAAATAGATTCTTGAAAATAAACACTTTTCCATAACATTTGCAAAAAGTTTCCATCCATCGGTTAAATTAACAATTATAGTCTAAGAGATTATATAAGTGAATAAGGTAGTTACTCGTCGGTAGCGCAATGCAGTAAGATCTTTTGTGTCTTTTAATACTCACTAATTATCACGAGAAGTTATATTTTTAATTAAAATAACTGAAGTTGAGAGTCATTCAAACTACGATATCTCTACAACAGACTCCCACATCAAACCACAAGCATTAACATCTTCTTGCAAGTCGAAAAACAACAAAAGGCTATATTATTATAGTTAGGAGACTAGCTTTTGTCCTTGAAGTGAACTTAAAGGCGCTTCTGTCCTACAGATATAGCGGATTAAATTAACGTAGACACGCGTGGTCTACGTCGCTACGGCGTAGCAAGGTCTACGGTGCTACGTGCTATACGTTTTTTTTAGATGTATTTATTTGGAAAAGTATTTACGTGATGGAAACCTTTTGTAATTATAAAGAACATTGAAACAAAAAGCTAAATTAATCGAAGTTTTTCTTTTTTTCTTTCGAAGCTTTTTTTTTCAGTTCTTCCGTACTTGTTGATGTCTTTAAAATTGTTAAGAGTAAAGTATGTTTATTTTATGTAAAATTTAACGAAAAATAACAAACAATTTTTTTAAATTTCAAAACATAAATTACACTGCCCAACACAAAGGGTTTTTTCACTATTTTCATTGAATAAATATTCAAAATATTTACCGAACACATTGCTGAAATTACAGGCATTCTTTCACCGTAGTCGATTAAAAACACAGAATATCAGCGTTTTGCTATGAATTTTTTACACGTTAGCCACTTATTGTGTTATCGCTGGACAAAATGTTCGATCCTTATCTCACGAGGGGTTTGAATATGAACATGATATTATCATATCAGTATTTATTACCTCGTACCTGTAAAAACGTTGTTTTGTACACGATAGGTTTTTGTCTAGTTTTTTTGTGAGCTTTTTTAGCAGACTGCGGCATTGTCTGGCTTTGGGTTTTTTCCAGGTTTCATATTTTTATACACTGTGTTTTTATTATTTTAGTTGTTTTGTTACTTTATTTATTTGAAATTATTTTAGTTGTAACTTTCATTTATAGAAAAACAGCTAAACACTTTTAAGAAAATCTTATAATGTTTACAGTAACAACACGAAATGGAAACATAATTTCTCGTAATTTCACTTATTCAGCACACAATAAAATATTCACCAGTTGGTAAAATTATTAATAATTCCACATTCAATTCAACACTTTCATTCCAAGTTCACAGAAATGATTATTATTTACATGTAACAACTTTAATCACTCTAACAATTTTGTCTTTTACGTACATTTTCAATAAATTCTCATCCATTATTCTTATTAAAAAGGCTACCTGAAAGATCGAACTTTATTCGGTAATCTATTTGACCCTTTAAACAAGTTTTCGTAAAGACGGGTCCCAACTAAATTGCTTTGTCGATCCAAATACGGTAGATTTCTTCGATTTTATCAAAGTCCCCAGAGGCCTTTTTTAGAGAATATTCTTCGTATAAGGAATAATAAATTATAGCTGACTTATTTATTTATAGGGTACCGGGAAATATTGATAAGTAAACTAATTTTGTAAATGGATTTTTGGTATGAATAGAGCAAAATCAAAATATTTGATTTCATATAAACCTACATGGGCATTTATGAAACGTCACAAGCGACTAATTGAATCCGTGCTCCTACACGGTTTCAATTAGTCGTTTCCTATAGAAAAGAGCCGGCAAGAAACTCCACGGTTTCAATTTTCGATAAAAACACTAACAACAACAATAAAAATTTCAGAACACACTTCACGATTTTCGCAACTAAAAAACACCGCATCAACAAAAGTCACAACCACCGAACATTTTTGTCTACAATCAATTTCAATTTAACCCACAATTATTCAATGTTCCACTGACTGACAATCAAACACACTTTTTCATCCACTCCCAACCATGTTGTCAGTGCGATGACGAAATAAAACTTTCTAAAATATTTTGCTATCGTTTGGCTGCAATAATGACACTTATTCTAGCTCCAGACTTGGTCCAGTAGCATCTGCCAAGAAACTCGGCACGAATTATTATATGATGCATCCGTAACATTTAAATAACTTTATCTTAATTGAAATCTTATTATGAAGGTGTAGTAGGAAAACATTTACTTTAGCGATAACGTTTGTTTTGTTATTAAATTTTCATTATTGCACAGTGGTTTTATTGAGAAATGTGTTTTCGAAACATTGCGTCGTATTAAAGATAATATTTTTATTTTGTACGATTATTTGTTTTGGTCTTGTTTATAATTATTATTATTATATTTAGTCTTAAAATAATTTTAAACATTACTTTTATTATTTTTCGTTTCCGTGAGCATATTTTTATTACAGACTCGTTTACAACTTTAAACACTAGTAAACGTAACGATTTGCTTTCACAGGCACTCTAGTAAGAAAATCATACACACCAAAAATCAGAGTCTCAGGAAACTCCAAAATTAATTGAAAAAAATAAAAAATATAAGTTATTTCTTGATTATAAACCTTGCTTTACCATTCAGCATAATTTCTATTATCTTACAAAACAAAGGCTTCATTATACAAAACTCCATTTATAAACAGTTTCCCTAAGAAATTCAGTGGAGTTTCCCTAATCAATTTTCTGGTCAAATATAGTTAGTACAGTCATAAATCTAAGGCAAGTTTGGAGTCGGTAGGCTAAACGGAGATAGCGGGAGGTACATCAAGAAATTTATTTCCCTTCAAGTTATCTTAGTGGTTTCTTGTCTTGAAGGACTGATAGAACCTGAATACATATTTTATAAGAAATTTCTTTTTTATAAGACACGTTTTACAAAAATGCTTGATAGTTATGTAGAATATTAAATTTCAGGATCACGATTGAAAATTGTGGGCATCGTTTTCTGATAAGATAAATGGTTTCCTTTAGCTTTTACATGGGGATTGCTGAGTGATTAGTATGGGCTCCTGTTGTCCATCTTCAAACATATTATAGTGTGTACATATTTTGTTACTTGTAGAAGAGAATAAATAAATATAATATCTAATAATAAATAATATAATATCCTCGTATCTTAAGATCCCGATGTCTTCTAACAAAAAGAAACTACCTCCAAAGTCTAAAACCTCACCACGCTACTCTTAATTTTTTAATATTTTCCTTTTACATTTCCCTAACGTGTCTGCTTACTCAAGAAAGCTTTTAAGCCTTTTAACACATTTCCATTCCGTCATTTTAACTTTATTTTGTGTTTTTACTTTTAATACACAATATCATTTTAAAGTTTTTTTTTGTGTTGTTTTTGTCTACACAATCGGTCATCGAACCACCGTGCGAGTGATGATTTGTTTGTTTATCATGTTATGTTATGACTCACAGGCTAGACAATGTCGCCGAGTTTATGATCGCTACATAAACAAAACTAGATTTTTGGCTAACGTGTAACAAATCCTAGGTTATTTTTACTTTGAATGCTTAACTTACCACCACAGATTAGAGACATCGAGGTAATCTTTATTGATATATTTATAAAATCGACTAATTTAACTTTGACTATGTCTGTATCTAACTAGCGCGTCTAACTCGAAAGCTTGGCTATTTTAAGAGATTTTTAAATTCTATATTTAGAGGCGTGAAGGCAATGAAATATTAAACTTTGTACTGGCGATAAGTATCGTTAGCGCTACTACTATTATATCACTTTTTAGAATTAAAAATGGCACTAAAAAGACACGATTTATAATCGATTTTGTTACACAGCAATAACCGCCGCCGAACGTCAACACACAAAACAATATTTTATTTTATAATAATTTTATTTAAATATGAACGTTGAAATGAATACATCAAAATTGTGAACTAAATACACCGAAAAGGTTTAGCGCGTCGTGGTGGTAGTATCATAAATGTGCGTTCATATTGGCTTGTTATTATTGTTGTTTACGCGCGTGTTTTCGCGTTTGGCCGGAACGGCGGGCGTGTGGCGCGGCCGTTGGTTGCTTTGGACTGATGTCGGAGGCGACCGTGACGTCAGATGACACTCAGCCTCGCGCGCCACAGCGCATGCGTCCGCACGCACACATGCGCTACCCGATCAGAACGCACGTGTCGACGAGTGACACACAGTGTGCTTCTTACGCAAACTTAGTTATATGCAAGTTTTGGAAGTGTACGGTGTGCAGAGCAAACGAAGCTGAAAGTTATGTTTATTACTCGTAGTTTAATTAACTTGGCGTTGATGTGATGGAATGAGATGTAGGTAATTGTTGTGTTGAAATAGTTTAGTGGCGCCCGTCAAAAGCCAATGACTAGGAGAACTACAATTCTATTTTTTAGGCTATAAAATAATTTACTTACAAATAATTTATTTTAGGTACTCAAAATTCTAAAACTTCACATTTTATCTCGTTTTTCCAGGAATCAATTAATTGTAAATGCGTTTTAGGCGCCCTTG
The DNA here is from genome assembly GCA_916610205.1 of Griposia aprilina. Classification (NCBI taxonomy): domain Eukaryota; kingdom Metazoa; phylum Arthropoda; class Insecta; order Lepidoptera; family Noctuidae; genus Griposia; species Griposia aprilina. The sequence goes on from OU744289.1 coordinate 23,130,602, forward strand.
TTGTCATCAAAGACGGAATCTGAGTTATAACCATAATGTAAAGATGAGAGGGCTGGCCTATTTTTTGGCCAAAGAATCAGCATTGCATACAACATGGCAATAGTGCCAGCCTTTTGGGCAAATTTCCTGTTGACAGCGATGCGGATTTTTTTTGTATGCCCTATGATTCTTTCCCCTCCTTTTTTATATATGTCGTGGTCTGATCGAAGAAATGGCCGTGTCGTGATCTGCCTGACTATTTCAGGATACGTCGCCATTTCATGATTTGGCTGGTTATATCACGATGCGCCAAATTGAAAGTCGGGTGGATCGACGAAAGCAACCTATTTATCGATATTCCCAGCAGACCACTTCACTGGGCATATTGCATAGGAGTTGCATTTCACGCTGCTAGTGACACCCCGACCAAATGGGTTAGCTTAGGTTCGAACTGTGATAAATGATGCGCGAGCCGAGCGAGCGAAGCGAGCGGTGACGCACTAGCGGCCAACGAGCGCTACATCCAAGTTAGTCGCAGTTACTTGGCTATTTTTAGTATTTTTAGGACCCTAAAAATTCAATTAATTAAATTAATTAATTAATTTTAATTTATTTTTTAATTTAATTTTTTTCGAGTAGGAATAGGTCGAATAGGAATTATTACCCGACCGCACGGTAGCAATGACAGGTTTATGTTTCTTACGTGTATCTGGGTCGATACTAATAATAAAAATGAATATGCATATGTCATACATGTTTATTATTATTATTTTAAGACTGTTGCTTATGTATAATGTAAATATTATAATAAATAGAAAAGAAAAAGATTTTTGTGGCAAAAATAATGATGAAAAAATCCTACATGAATTATTGCAATAAATTTAGACCACTGTAGTTACATCAATTTTTTTAAAAGAATATTTTAGTCCAAAAATGGCAAAATAATAAAGAATTCGTTAAGAGCCTCGACACATCCTTCGCAGACCTTGACCCTTCGAAAAGAGGCTCGCACGTAGAGTCGTTACAAAGGGCATTATTAACTAACCAAGCACACAACAGTCCAATAGAGCTCTACATAGTATGTAGAGTTGGCTCTATATAGAGTTTGATAGTGTGATGTGTATAAGACTCTATTTTATATTATTTTTGTTGTTGTTTTGTTTATGTTATTGGTACAAAAAAATATATATTTAGGTATTCTTTAGAGGAGTAAGCAGAGATGCAACCTATGTAATATGTATACTCCCAATATGCATATTTATGCTTGTCTTTTATATAACTTAAATACAAATAGCGCCTAGCAAAGGAAATTATTATAAAGTATGAAATATTTTTGGCAAAATTAATGCTTGTTTCGAAAATACACTTATTAAAAGTGTCTAGGGATCAAGGTATTTAAAAAAAATATGTTATTGCCCTATTGAAATTAAATAAAAATGCCTGTTTAGATTGATTAAATAAAATGTTTTCGTAGGTGTAGATCGACGAAGTACTCTTTGCTTTTGCATTAATACAGACTTTTCGCGATTTTTGCTTATGCTGGATTTTTCAACATTAAAGTGTAATAAAAAGATAAAAAATACAAGTTTTTAAAGGTTTTTATTGCGGAAAATAAACACAATCACAGCAATTAAATACTCAATATGAGTTCATCCAAATCACGTTGCGGGATGGCCGCCCACGTCCGTTGTAACAGGCGAAAAAGATTTTCTGGTGTGTGTACGGCATCCATTATTTGACAGAGCTCTTCTTTGAAGCATATCCCATGCGTGCTTAATAGGATTCAAGTCTGGCGATTGAGCAAGCCATGGCAGGACGTTGATATTAGCTGCAGCAAGTGTGTTTGCAACGACTCTGGCAGTGTGTGGACGTGCATTATTATGCATACGAGTATGCAGAAATGAAGCACCAAATAGGATCCGCAAAGGTATGGCAACATCTGGTACAATCGTTTCATCGTCAATCTGTGCATTGACATTGCTTCTGATCCAAATCAGTTCAGTTCTTCCGCCGATACAAATACCCGCCCATATCATGACTAGTCCACCACTGTAATTATGCATGGAGTTCCAGGCATGATTTCAAACATTCTGACGTCCAGGGGTCCTCTAATACCGTGTACGTCTAGCACCTGACCTCATACCAAAGCGAGATTCGTCAGAAAAATAAACAAAACGCCACTCTTTTTCTGCCCAATACCTGTGTTCACGAGCCCATTGTAAACGGGCTCTGCGATTAGGGATCAATGATCAATAGGTGGTAAATGTAGTAGCCTTCGGGAACGGAGATTGACTGCAGGCAAGCGATTAATTTTGGTTTGATCGCTTACCATCCATGAAGAGCTAAGAAGCCTCGTAACCAACACCATCGCGGTCATTGTACGATTTCGTCGAGCAGTAATTTGTATAACGATCTTGACTGCGTGTGGTGATGCGAGCCCGTCCTCAATGTCGCTCTGCCACGCTGCCAGTGATGGGGAGACGTGTCAACGAGCACGCAGAGTGCTGCGTAGTGCCCAGAGCGATTGCCACAGCACGTTGCTGAGAACCAACTTCCAACATTCCCACGGCTCTGATCATTTCTTCGCGGCTCAAACGACATCTTCTCTCCATAATAACGTTCTTTTGTATTGATTCCACTCAGAACTATGACAGAAATTTTACTGATTTTGCCTCAAACCCGTTGCAGGATTATGAAGGAATACGACTTGCCAGGAGATTTTCATCTTTTGACCGAAATTCAATGAGTATTCCCTTTTTAAATGACGAAATTTACTAAAGAAGTATGCATAGGAATTACAAAAAAATATAAAAATTTAAAAACCTGATTCTTAGCAACTAGCAAAAACGTGCTTGATCCCTAGATACTTTTGATGTGTGTAAAAAACACTTATATACCAATAAACTATATAAAACTGTTACGAGGCCAACCTGCAAGCTCAGCACATCGTACGGATGAAGTGACCGATGGCATTACAACACCGCGCTTCCCACGTTACCAACTATTGTCACCTCCTTTATTTTACCTAACTTGGGTGGGTACGGACACTGTTCATTAAACCCATCTAATAAGAAATCTATTATACGAGTATAATTATTTTGTGAAATTTGCGAACTTTCAAATATACTTCGTAACTTAAAAAGAACATATTTTATTGGAGAGTTTCCCGACACACGCCCCCACACATATATAAACCAATAACACTTCGCAAATTTAAAGAAACAAGAATAAAATAATAAAAATATCAAACACGTAGTTGTCTGTCGAACAAAACGGTTAATAAAATGTCTACAGCTGCTACGCCGTAGCACGCCGCTACGAACGCGTAGCACGTTGCTACGATACAGTGAATGAACTTTTTCTCCGCTGTAAATTATTATTGATGGGTTTGAAGCCTTTCAATTGTTTTAGTGTTAGTGATTTGTGTAAGTATTAATTTGTATTATTACTGCTTGGGATGTAGTTATTGTTTCAGATAAAATAATTTACATATATACAACATCCCGACATTAATAGTCGAGCAGTTGCCCACCAGACACGACACCCGTCTGGGCGAAGGATCCTCCCTTTTCCATAGAGTATGAGTGAGATTTACACCCTCTTCCGCATACCTCTATAAGCCTGAAATCACCAATTCACCTCGAGAAACCATGGCGATTAATGCTCATGCCTTCTCTGTATGCAAACAGACCTTTGCCACGCAGTGGGACAATAAAAGGCTGATATTATTCATACCAGTTTTAAAAGAAGGTAGCCGATCAGCAATAGCTAACGGAGCTAACTGGCCAGAGCTCACTCATGGGGGCTATTTAATTTTATGAGTCTCTTCATTACTCTTTTACTATCCTTAGAACATTATCGTGAATAGCTCGTCAGGGGCTAATGAAGAACAGTCTAAGATAATTGCGTTAACCGCATTAGAATTAAATCAAGTCATTTGTATTACGCACACTCACGCTAGCCCGGAAGTTCGCGCCTTGTCCGGAAGCAAACGCTCGGTACCTATTTGAATTTAGTTACTTTGAAAATTCAGTCTAGTCGAAATATAAGTTCTATCCTTTTCCACTTAATTAAGCCAGATTGGCATAGTCAGGTGTTAAAAGATGAAAGTGTCCTAAAGTGTTGATAAAAATTTGAAAGATATTTTTACAAACCATTTTGAACATGAATTTAACATTACTGTAAATATTACAGATTGATCTACACATATACTCGACATTTTTGAAGTTACATCGTTCACCATCATTATCAACCTATAGACAAAGTCCACTCATACTTCAATCATACCTAACGTTATTACCTATTACGACCGAGTATATTTGTAGAAATTGTGCACGTGTCACAGCACGTGCAGTCGTCATCATTCAATTGAAAATCTTTATACCTTAAAATTTAACAAGTCATTCAACTCAAACTATAACTAAAGCATACTAAAGCATTTATTTCAATTAAACCATTTACAGGCACTTTTGAATTGTTAAAGAGTCTAGAGGTTTCTAGAGGTTTGGTTGCCTTGTGCTCATCTTCTATAGTCATGTATATGTATATCCTATCTTATTACGCTTGCATCATCTTGTCCATCCTACGCTCGCCCACGTGGCCGCTTCCAGCAACTGTAACTAGATCAATAAGATCCTTGTTGACATTTAACTTTAAGCTTTCTCGGTATAACTAGGTTTACGATTTTAATTATAAATGTTATGTTTTAGGTAAAGGTGTATATCGTAAAAACCAAGGTCTATAAAAAAAGTCAGGAATTTATAGATTCTTTAGTAGATCGAAAAACTTTTTATGAATTAAGTTTATCGCAAAGATTAGCTATTATTCCTGCAAAGTAAAAGAGAAGTAGAGCAATGTTGGCCCAGTGGTAACGGCCGTAACTTACCAGTTGATGGTCATAGGTTCGAACCCAGACAAGCGCATTACTTTGTGTAAATTATTTCATCACCACTGCTCTCGAAAACGGTGAAAACCATGCCGGTTTCCTCATCGTGAGGAAACCGGCATGTCCTAGAACCAAAATCCGAAAACATTGTAACATCTACCAACCCGAACTGGGGCCGCGTGGTGGATTACGTCCCACTCCCTCTCACTGAGAGGAGGCCGGTGTCCCAGCAGTGGGAACACTATAGACTGATTATGCTGCAAAGTAAGACTTGAAAAACAGGGAGGCTTTTTCCCAGGAGTAAGACATTGTAGGCTAACAAATAAAATTCATGAAGTTATATTTCATCAACGAAATATTCCAATAACAGGAAACCTGATCAAGTCTCTGATAGTTAAACTACATGCCAAATCGCATGTTAGCTGATATGATTGATTCACCAAAATAACTACGACTAATCATATAGGTAAGATGATCCGAGATTTGCCTACAGATCATGTTGCATAAGCTTTTACTATACCGCATAACACACAACCACATTGTTATGAAAAACAACCGACCCGCCCCTGCCTCGCATGGTTTCTACGACTTGACAAAATATGGAGATTTATTTGCTGAATTTAGGTTAGTATTAATGTATTATATAATTTTTCTAAGTGATGTTGAAAACTGTATCAAAATCCGTTGCGTAGTTTAGAACTGCAATGCAGTCACGAAAAGTAACTATATTTTATAATATGTGTAGATATAGATTGAGATGCCAAACTGCTGTTACTGGAAACTGAACGCACACAAGATTTACACGTCATTTTATCAGTAGATTAATGAATTTTCCAAGTTACGCGACTGCAATCTATATTGAATAACAACTAGTAATCCCAATGGATTACTAGTTACTATTCTCCAATATACATACATATACCTCAAACCTTATACCAGGGGGGTGAGCAAAGATCATAGCGGGTCGCAGATCGGGTCGGGCGCAATCAAGCGGCCGTCAATCAGCTACCAGCCTTACTTAATTACCTCGTCACGAGTGGGCAGTTATACTTACACGAATGCCCCTGTGTGGGTTACATTGTGAACGGAAACTGATGTACCCAAAGCTTATAGCATTCCTCTGTGTGTAAAACACTGCTCACATTAACAAACAAACTTGGTAGTTTTCCTCTGTGTGCGTGAAATGTTTTCCATCTATGAGAATTTGTGTGTGTTTGCTCCAACAGTCTATAAGTATGTGTATGTTAGTCAATTACGTGTATGTCAATGTGTGCGTGAGTTACAGATACAGAAAGTCAGGGAGAGTAGGTTGTGATTGTCAGTTTGTTTATGTATGAGTATGTTGACGGGGTTTTTGATGTGTGAGATTGGTTTAATCAATCAAATTATTGACAGATTTAAATCGATTGTTTTTTAATCATAATTTGGTCCACTTTTAAAAGCAGATATTCGAAAACTGCTACAGTGATAGTATAAACTCTTTCTTTTTTTACTCTTTAGGTTGTGTCTTTTAGTTCTGCTTTCCATTCTTCTGGACATCGTTTGTTATTACGCAAAATATGCGACACAGAATAGAGTCGCCTATTCTTTGTTGCATAAAAGGGGGAATTAAGCAAAATTGCCTAGCTTCGATTTGATTTTTCTTGAAACTTAGGTATGAAATAAAAGTAATATGAGTTACTACATGATATTTTGAAACTTTTTGTGGAACAGAAAGAAACGTCCGTAATTAACATCTTCAGGAACATGTACCCATTCGTTTCCTTGATTGTCATTTCCTTACCTACCAAGAACACCGCCCGTCAAGCCTATTCGAATCTTTTACATTTACAAGTACCATTGTCAAATTCAGTAGTTAGCACACGTACACTCCTGATTCTGATTACGTTGTTTGAGGGTAGGATGACAATGACGTCATAACAGTTCCGAGGGTTGATCGTATTTGTAGAGGTTAGGCCTGTTTATTTAATAAGGGCGGATTAACGAAGAAATTCACAATTTTGTTCAAACATTTGGCGATTAGGTTTAGGAGATAATGGAGTAATTATAATGGAATGTCTTTGGGGAGAGTGATAAAAATATAGTAAAAATCTAAGTATGTACGTAGTCTCAAAATGAATATTGAATCTGGGTTTACAGAAGGCAAGCATAATGCTATTTCCCGGTTTGTTTACGTTTCTACAGGCAGTCACTTGAACGGAAAATTATTCGTTCTAGAAATTTAACCGAGGACCTTGAGAACTGCTGTTGGAAAAAAAAACATTAGTTAGATAAGATGTACAACATTACAATGTGTTGGTATGTGTTTAATTAACTTATAAATAGGAATAAACCGTTAGCCAAATGAAGGTCTTTCAAATACACTTACAAAACCATAAGGATATTGGTAGCTTCTCGTAAATTATCCCCAATCTTTATATAAAATGATTATGCGACGTATCTCGATAGTAAAGAGTCATTGATACAGGTAAGTACCGAAGATCTTCTCTGCAGATGAGATGTAAAACTGAGACCGTTCCCACTTAAAGAAATTGGCTGCTGATATTTTGTTACACATTATGATATTCCACACATTTTCCTTCGACCAAAACGAGAATAAATGGCTCTGAGCACTCAAATTTCCTAAAGAACTTTGTACACTACATAAAATAATATGATCTTAGAAATACGTAAGCAATTGACCCATTTTATACCTGTGAAACCGTAGCACCGTAGCTTCGTAGTGCAGCTACGCCGTAGGTGGCTACGACTCGTAGCATTACCCATACAGGGTGTTTATTTTCATCGAAATGTGTGTGAATGAACCTACTTTTTTTGGTGGAAATTAAAATAAATGAAATGTTTACGTCTGTAAGTAGATCTTTTAAAACAATTTTACACGTCAATATTTTGTTGTTCAATATTTTAAAACTAGATGGCGCCGGCATTTCCTAGTTGACTGATCCCTGAGAAGAAATGCCGAAACAAACTCAGGGGTCATAGTCACTTTTAAAGTCCAAACATTGTATTATCAGTATTTTATGTAAGTAGCAATGCAGGGCCATGTCTAGAAGGGCCGTTTGAAGAAAGAGCCATTGCAGCTTTGAGTTGACCAATCCCAACAGAGCCATGCATGTATCAGTCACCGTGTAGCTCAACCCTATTTTAGGGAGCTCAACGACCCGTCACACGACGCTACCAGATCTGCAGGACATTTGTGTAGGCCATATACAAAATACTCAAAACCGCTAGACAGTTATATAGTCATGTATTCAATCTAGCCTGCGTGTTACCCACATTCACAATCAGTTTTGGTATTACAATTCCAAAAATTATATTTTTACGCATATGAAAATGAGTTTATTAGTTTTCATGGCAAAGTCACAAGAGTACCTAGGTTTTTTTTTCAAGAGCAGCTGTTATTTATGAGTCTACTCAATTTAATTTATGTTTTAATTTTATTTTATAATAACCTGATTTTCGTGTCATGCTAAGCTTATTCTAGTCGCATCTAACACAGCCTGTATAAAAATATGAATTCAAGTTATCTATTTTAAAAAGTTTCAACAGTATCTTAAAATATATTCAAAGACATTTTAGTATTTTGGATATTAGCCAGATTTGGTTGTGACGTAAATTTTAATGCGTCTGACCTGATCGACCCCATTGCGTATTATTTTTTTTGGCAAAAAAAGTAACTATTAAGATATTTACGCGAGACTTGAGAAGGATATTAAGAAACATGCTTCAAGAATTTTTGTCTTAGTATAGGAAATTAAGAAAAAAGCCCGTTTTTAGGGATCCATATCCAAATGGCAAAAACGGAACCCTTACAATTTTGTCATGTCCGTCTACCCGTTTGTCCGTCCGTCCGGATGTTACAAAGCCATTTTACTGGGAGAACATTGGCACTTAGTGTAATCACGAAAAAACTATTAAGATTGGCTTTAAGACAAAAGTTTTTGAGATATTATGGGACATTTTCGGTTACAACCACCATAGCACCTTTATTTTTCGTTTTTTTTTTTCGAAAAATTATATGAAATACTAACTTATTTTTGCGGTTGATAAAATTAATACTGCATGCGTAAATATTCATCGCAACTACGGAACCCTTCACTGTGCGTCGTCTGACACGTCTGGCCGGTTTTTTTTCCCTATTTATTTCATTTGCTGGCTATGTTGTAACATTATTGTGGGTAGGCAAGAGCTCTCCTTTATAAAAAAGCATTTAATTTTGTCGTAGAATGGATCATTGTTGCGTCGCTGTGGGCAATATCATTTTGAGAAAACTACTGGTCCAGAAGTGAATTGATTGGTTCCTTCTCTTGACTGTCGTCTTGGTCCGTTGTATGTAAGGACAACTTTTGCTTAATCGAACTGATTTCCTACTAGCTATCAATCGGGAAACGACTTCTAGAATCTCCACGTTCCGATTTAATGTTACAATATTCTTCTTCTTCATAGCGAGTCGATGGCAATCTAGATTATGTCATAATACCAGCAAATGATTGTCCTACTGCAGGGCAAAGGTCTCTTTTCGTACAGAGGAGGCATGAGCATTGATCACCACGCCTGCTCGAGATGGGTTGCCGATTTCAGACTTACATTGAATATGTGTCCAGGTTTCCTTCACCAATGTCAGAAATTACCAAGATAAACTCAGAAAGTATAAGAATCGAAAAATTCATACTGGTAGTTGCCTGGATTTAATCCACAACCTTGGCATGAGAGGCGAGGTGTAACTACTAGGCCATCACGATCTAAAGCTTTAATTCATTTAGTTCTTTAAATCTAATGAACGAATCAGCATCGCCATACAACGTGGCAATACTGCCAGCCTTTTGGGCACTTTTCCTGTCGACAGCGATGCGGTCGAATTTTTTGATGCCCTATGATTCTTTACCTTCTTTTTTAATTTATGTTTTTTTAGATGCACATACTATTAATATTATTTTTAGAATCTGTAATAAATTTAAATTGCTAGTTAATATTCCTACTAGTTTTAAAAGTCTGTTACAATATCCTCCATCAGCATGTACATAACAACGTAAATACTCAACCCACATATCGCTTCCCATAATGATTGCAAGTCAGCCCGTCACCAATTATGCGTTGCAATATTTCAAGCGTTTATTGCCATGCGTGGCTTCTAGCTATGCTAGCTTAGATCTAGATAGGGTAACCTACTTTCAAGCTAGCTGCATAATTACGTCTGATAATAACAACACAGCACTCAATCATAACGTATGGTTTAATATTAGTATTGTGTTGTGTTTACTTTGGGATTTATAATTAATTTTTCAGGTAATTAAAATGGATGAAATCTAGTTAGCGCTTTTACATAGCCAATAGCTAAATGACTGTTAAGCTGAGAAACTATCGGAATTTAGTATAATTGACCAAATAACATCATAAACATGGCAATTTGAGAAAGTCCAATAACATCACTGCATCTTCTAGAATTAATTATCTCGTATGGATAGTGGGTTATATATCTTTTTCCTGACCGCAAAGGCAAACGCTAGAACACCTATTTATACTATGTACTATGCGAACACTGTTAAAATAACAGTCTAAGTTATTCCTATCAGATTGAGCAGCGTATTGGTTATTAGAATCTGTGTGGGTTCAAGTTATTTTTATATTGAAATCATAGAGCTCATTTTTATATAGATCATGGTAACGAATTCGAGGAAACTTGATAAAAGACATGTCATATTCATAAAAGAAAAATTTGAATAACATTTCCTTTGATAACTTTTGTGTATTTTATTAATCACCGAAAACGTTCAAGACCAGAACCTTTATAGCCTTCAGAAAAATGAAAGTATAAAATAATGACTTAACCTATTTCACAAAAGCAGTTACATACACCCTGTGAGCACCAGTTTTCGTCCAATCGAGCAGAAAACGCGCCGTTTTTTTTACCTTTACTTCTCTTTAAACCCCTCCAGTTATTCTTTGAACCGGCTTATTCGTTCGTTAACATACCCGTCAATTTTGCAACCTCCTAGCTACCGACCGTAAAAATAACATTTCGGCAATTACGACTTTATATCAAGGGAATAAAGGTCATGGTGAAATAATGGAATGGTGGTGGATGTTGTAGATTTTGTAACTTTTTTCCTGTAAGTTTTTTTTTTAATGTGGATGTGATGTAATGGAGATACTGCAATTTTGAAGTTATTATGATGATAAACGAAGATATAAAGATAATCACTAAGAGAAAAAAAAAACTACATTCCGTGTACCAATACAAAGATAACTTTCAGTGTCAGCAAGAGGTCAGCGCAAACAAGAGTCACAGCAGTTCAAAGTGGCAGCTAGTCAGGTACAGCCCTGATGAGCTCCCTTGTTCACGTCAAAGTCAAAGCTTAGAAAAATGCATCTAAATATCACATTTCATAGAACATTAAAGAATTTTTTTATCCAATATTCCATATTTTTTTTAAATCATTTTAAACTGTCAGCAAGACTGAAATCAGAATAATGACTGCCTATTAACAATGTTGAATAAATAAATAATCATGCCGCTAAAGCAAATAATGTTGACTTACTTAATTAAGCACCCATAATATGAGTGGCCTATTTATACCCACTAGCAAATAGGCTGGCCTATTCTCAGCCTTGCCTCTCAACATCTTCTAAGCACCTGCGACTTTCAACTATACCGTGTATCCGATAACTATGGCCCAAGTTTTGACTCTTATGTCATTTATGGTTTAGAACTTTGAACTGGCTGTTATAACTTGTGCGTTGCAGAACTATCTAATGCTCTTCGAATGTATGAGGGAAGCTGAGCACGACTTAATGGTAGTAAGTATATTGTATGCTGTGCATGGCGGTTTCATCAAAGGAGTAAGTTGTAACGTGTACTGGTAAAGCACCAAATGATTTGACGTAAGTTAGTTTTAGACGAGCCAGTTCCCGTACGTAAAAACTTTTAAGATATTGTCACTATCTCGTCTTAGGAATATTGAATGTCGTAAATTAGAGGTATTTTTTGACGGATTGAGACTGAGATTAGAATGCGAATGTACTTAATATACGGGAATTGGGCTCCTCTGATCCAACCTAGGGTTATTCATTTATTTATTAAAACTTTATGTACAAGAAAAAAAAATACTGTACAAAGACGGACTTAATGCCTAAGGCATTTTCTACCAGTCAACCTTAGGGTGATGCAGAGACTAAACATGGCAGGTGCAATATACGGGATAGATAGCTCGGAAGTAACTATAAAATACAAGAATAATTACTAATACATATAAACAAAATAAACTTTTTCAGGAAAAATTACGATAGACGATATCGATTTCTGATAAGATTTTTCTTATTTTTATGAGTTGGATGTGATGCAACTCATATAGGAGTGATAAATAGGATAGTTGGAGACTTTGATACAAAAAGTGACTGGTTAAAAACTTACTTGTAGGTAAATTTTACGAAAATCTTAATTTGGTCCTTGTTGACAGCAATAGGACCAAAAATAAACATACATGAAAATGTTTACAGAATTAATCAATTACGATACCATTAAATAACAAACATACCAATATAACAATAAATCCTAAGCAAACTTCGTCCCGACCCTTCAATACCCAACTTTAATAAACTCATAATACATAAAACAAAGCCTATTTAAAAACAGACTAAATCAAAACCCCACGGGGTTCAGTCCACGCCAATTTAATATAACCACAACAAAAGGGGTGACAATTTATAGTGCAAAATTTTATACTCAAGGAAGACGCCTTTTTCCTGTCAACGTTGATAAATATAAGTGTCGTTTTCGTACAGAACCATTATTAAATTTTATGTGGCAGCCCTTCACAATACACCCACTTATTGTAATTGCGATGTTTAAATTATTAATGATGCTAGCAGCCCTGTAATGTGTCAGTCGTGATTATAAATTTCGTTTTGTTAATTATTTTAATACCTTTAATTGGATTTTTAATTGCTAAGGGTCAGAGGACCATTTGATACGATGTTAAGCCTTTGGAGGCGAATTCATGGATGGAAAGGATACGACCTATAGGTTTAGGTTCAGAACTAGATTTTTTAACAAGAAAACTAATAAACGCTTAGCTTCTCTGTCAAATACATTTGCCAAATAAACCCCAAAATAAAATATGCTTACAGAAAAGTATATTTCAAATGAAGCCCATTAAACTTTCCGCAACTTAATCCTTAAAACCGTCTTAAACAATTCACAGCAACATCATACTAAAATCATTACACGAATACCAACCATAATGAGGGTAGTCAAACCCATAGCTATTCGTACAGTACAGTCACAAATAACAGGGGAACACGAAACTGCACCAAAACCAACAAAAGTGTGTCCGGGACAAATTTTTCACTTGGCGTCATAACACAGTTTGCGTGTGACTGTACAAATAAAAATGTATGAAGCCGAAACTTGAAAAGCGTTGCAACGGGCACGCGAGGAAAAAGCAATGAAGCTATTTTTCTGGATTCTGTTACATTGATGTATGTGTGTAGGTGTGTTTTGTTATTTTTAAGACCGTTTTCCACCGCAACAATTTTTATTTTTTATAGGAGTGAGGGAGACGGGGTGTGTTTATCAGCTTCTTGTCAGCGTTCGTTGACTCGACTCTCTCGCTCATTTCAGCATTTTCCCGCGTTAGGATGTGGGAGATCACTCGATACGGTATAATATTATTTTGTACAGAAAGACGCACTATCTTTATTTTGATCACAGTCACTTTACTTGGACCATACATTACCGTACATTTACATTATTTTCTTGGTACATTTTTATATATGCAATTTTCTGCAAAAAAAATATTTCTGCAATCCCAGTTTGAGCACTAATACATAAGCTCATTATACAATATCCAGTCCACATTGATAAGGACACCATGACCATACATTAGTATCCCGCTCACACAAAAACACAGGAAAATCAAAGTAAACAATAAAAATAAGGCACTCGAGTCACGTCACCCAAAGATTATGACGGGACGACGTAGAGTAATAAAAAAAAAACGAATCACGCTATGCCGTGACGTAACAAACGTGACATTCGTCACACGCGGGACAACAGATTCGTTAACCTGGGACGATTTTGAGTCTGCGACGGTTTTTCGGCACGCTTTTTTTAGCACAGATAAATGAGGCCATCTAGTTCGCAGACTTTCTTTTGCATTTATATAGGTATCCAATGGGTTAGTTAAGATATTTTTTATATAAACACAATCCATAGTTATAGACTAACACATTCCGATAATGAAAGAAAATCTAAACTCAAGGATTTTTGTTTACTGAAGTATTGTTCGCTCCTTATAAAAAAGGTGAGCAGTGGTGGCCCATTGGTATCGGCCCCGGCTTACGAGTTGTAGGTCGTGAGTTCGACCCCTGGCAGGCACTTTACTTTGTGTATTTAATTTCATCCCCACTGCTCTCAAACCGGTGAAAGAAAACACCGTGGGGAAACCGGCATGTCTTAGAACCAAACATTCAAAGACATGTGACATCCAACCAACCCGCACTGGGCCCGCGTGGCACATTACGGCCCACGCCCTCTCACAGCGAGGAGGCCTATGTCCCAGCAGTGGGAACATTATAGGCTGACTATGCGCGCATGTAATGCATATAAAAAATATCTACCCTTGTTCCCGAATGCCAGTACGCTATCATATTTTAAAAGTTGATCGAGTTTTCTTATAAGCTAATAAGCGAATAAGGGAGACTCCGATATCATTTCACTTAAAAAAATGTCAAATTAAGAGCATTCTTCATCTTTGAATTCTGTTAATAATACAGTTTGTAACTTCCGAGTGTTGCTTTTATCTTCAACCCTTAGTTGAATCCTACAACATTTTTATATTAGCCATGTGCCCCCTAGGCAAAGATGGAAGCATCACCCCATTTTACCCTGGGGTAACAAGTTACCCCACTATATCTCGGAGTAGCAAGAGGATTGTAAAAGGTGGGCAGGGATGCATTACTTGCGTACACTAATAAGGTTACAGTTCCCTCGTTCTCTAAATGGAAGGCACAATACAGTTAATTAATATTTTTTTAACGACGCCTACACATTTCATTCGTAACTTAAAATTTCATCGTTTTATTTTCAATCTATCTTAATTCTAGTTTGTAATTTGTATGTGGTTGGACCTCAAACATCAATTAATCAACTCGCACTCTACTGCTGGACCCTCCCAAGCTGGGACACAACACTCCATCACCCGTATTCCACATCCAGCCTATCCCAGCCACCTTTTAAGGTCGTCAAGCGTCAAGCATGCTCACCTAAAAGAATCTTAACGTATCATTCTGCATAGTTTCCGTCACCAAGAGACAAATTTACAAATTTTAACAGCAAGAATAAAACTGATGAAAAACAGTAATGTTCTTTGGCTGCAGAAATAAAGTGTCCTTATTTTATCAAACAAATTTCTTCACAAGGAGCTCAAAGTACAAACATCTCTAACAATAAATATCACTTTTCAAGCGCCATTTAACACCGTATCTAAAGACCAATACCAATACATCATGTGTGAAACAATAGTGTTGTACACACTAATCGATAGTGCTGTACACACTACACAGTGTGAACAGTTCTCCGGAACAGTGATAAGTAACCGTTCCTCTCGACTGACTTTTACAACTTGAGGAGATACATGGCCGGTGCAGTGGCTTACTTTCACCTTCCGATCAATAGTTTCAATGTTGGATCTTGGTTTTATTTAATACTGATAAACGAATAGCGTAGGGAATATATGACTGTATATTATATGTATAAAGATTCTCTTTTGTTTTCCCACTATTACGAAAATAAAAAATAAAATAAAAATGCACGACTTTAATGAGTTTCAGTCATCAATGTAATACTAATATTATGGAAAGGACCTGTTTAAATACTTACTGTCATCATACAAGTAATAATCATGTACTAGTCAGGCACGTGGTGGCCCGCCAGAGGGCCATAATAATAGATAATTAATTGTGTCTCATTAGCGATTAGAAGCTGCCAAAATATTATTTGTTTTCTGTTACTTCGAAAAAAAAAATGTAACATATTCCTAAAGTTAGCTTATATTTAATAAACCTGCTTCTACATCAGTATAACATTTTTGTCGCATCACGCTTACGAAATGGAACCTACTTTCCGCATTAACTTGACATTTCATTGTGACATTGAACAATAAAAATCTGTCTCTTTCTGTGTCATTTGCGTAACAAAAATATAAATACGACCTTGACTAGACTCGAGCCAATTACAATTGCTGTCAAAGTTTACCTTCCATTAAACACATGAAAACGTCTTTTATATGCTTTGAAATTGACGCTCCAGCCGTTATCATTCCTCGAATATTTCCTCATATCTCTGGAAGGGTACGAACATAAAACTTACGAACACTTACCGCGCAACATATTTCTAATCGACAATAAATCATTACCGACCTTTGTGCATGCCCGTGTGCTTATCCTTAAGCACCGTGAGCTCGTAAATCTTCCCGAACTCCTCAAACATGGGCCGGAGGTCGTCCTCCTCCAGATGTCGCGGTATCTGGCCTATGAACAGTTTGACGGCGTCTCTGCCGGCGCCCGGCGGCGCGCCTGTACGCTCCGCCGGCGTCAGCGGCGACGCGCGCTTCGGATCCGAACCGAGGCAGTGAACCGGCGTCGATGGTGCCGTGCCGATACTCGAGTCACAACTTTGAGGAACGCTCATCATGTTCACATTCTGCATATTGTAGCCCAACAACATCGGGTTCACGCTACGCATATTCGCTCCCACAATCATGTTTATCACAGTTAACAGACTTTAATGAACACAATTTTTTAATCACAGTGCTTAGTTTCGTTTGCCTTAATCTATAAATTCGGTTTGCAAGTTTTTTTAAAGCTCACTTTTGTTTACTTTCGTTTTTCGCGGAGGGCGAGTGTTTAGGAGGTGGGGCTGGCGTGTGTGGGTGTGCGGCAGATCGCGGCTGTGTGCGTGCCGTCTCTTCTCACAGTCACCCCGTAATGCGTAATATTATCGATCGGTATAGTAACGGTAGTAGGCAGTACAGTCGTCCCCCGTTTTTCTCACTGACGCAGATTTATTTCTGTTTTTTATGAGTAATATTTTTTCTATTAATATTTAATTTTATAATATTATCATTTAACAGTTATTTAACAAATATTGCACATCGGTTTAATTAAAAATGACACCTTATTTAACACTTAATAACAAACATTTACTTAAATTATTGAAATATTAATTATAATTATCACTGAGAAAAAATTTGGCACGATGCTAATTCTACACATTGATTTTTGAGCGAAAATTTTCTAACACAGTTTTCTGAAAAGTCTTAAATATTTTCCACTAATTTGGAATGTTGTTACAGAGTTTTTCACACGTGAAAAAAGTGTATAATGTTAGTCAGTGTTTACGTAGCGAGAACGGCGTCGCACGGGGCTCTGTTTACAAACAAACCGCGGTCCGACACACGTTATTTTTTATATTTTTATTTTTTATTTTTATACCTCTGTTTACCTCTGATTGTTCACACGCAATTTGTCACTGTATACACGAAAAATGTTAACGAGATAAATTGTAAATATTTTTTTAACTGACACAATTATCACTAGATTACTAATCTAACTTATATTAGCACTTGACGACGATTAACCATGACTTGACGCACAAACGAAAAGCACAAAACACGAACTAAATGAGACAACAAATTCGCCGTGTTACCGTCTATATGCCTACATGTCCACTAACCTAAAATTCCCTCCGAGGTCCCCTCATAGCACGCCATGGGGGAGCCTCCAGTCTTGATACAATTCTCCCTTTCACTCACCCTTAGATACGCGAGTAAATTCGCTTTGTGTGAATAGATTGATTATTTGAAATTTCTTGTTTCGCTATTGCGTTGACGGTGTTGAGACGCGTGTAGGTTTTGTCTTGAATTATGTGGAAAATTTTACGCGTTTTAGTTGATTACTTCGTCAAATACAGCGTGTTTTTGTGTTTTTCAGCGAGGTGAATTTGTCATTAAATGTTTGCATTATCTTTTCTTACTTTTCAGAATTTATGGAAAATTTTAATGCTTAATTTATGAGATTTAATGAATAAGCGTTTTGGTATTTTTACAGATTTTTCTTTAGCTTTTCCGGTTTGTTTTAAACAGTATGAAGATATATCGATCCTAAAATGTATTTTGCGGTTACAGTATTGCAATATACTGTTATAATTTATTGTTAATATGTTTATCTTAATAAACACAATTATGGTCTAGTTTAAATAAAATTATATTTCCGTTTCTATTTTGACGTAATAAATTGCATAAACTGGATTCTTTACCGCTTCAAAATAAAAATACACCTAAAAATTATCCTTCTAAAAATGCCAACAAAAAAGACCAATCTATTATTATTAATAAAAACAGCTTAAACCCACATCAAGTGTTAGCAAAAAAACCTTTAGTTCTGAATAATTTAGCCAACCGACGCTTAGTAGTCGCTCGTAAAACGCAATGGCGAATTCGGTAAAAGGTCTTCAATGTTTGGTCGAGCTATAATTCAAGCCCCAAAAATAGCGAAGGGGATGAAACTCCCTCTTACCCCCGCACCTCACCCCCTGGACCTCAGCCTCCGATGATCTTTGCACGCAACTCGTAATGGCTGTTTAGACAAATACATAAAAAAGGAAACCCTCCTTGAGCTTTCTCGAGGTTTTTTTTTTAATTTATGAAGTATAAAAATATGGTAATATAGGGACTTAATTAAGGGGTTTCGTTGTGTTATTTCTGTGTAGTTTTGTACTGCTATCGCTGGAGGGCGCGTGTGGGTTTGACGATGTACGCACTCGGAATTATATGGGAAAAGAACTCTTAGAAAGGACGGTATTAACTTCTCTATTCAAGATTTTCTTTTAGACTTAGCTATTTCAAAACTGTATATGTCGACTGTATATATATTACTATTAGCTTTATTTGTGATTATTATCATCTTAGTCAGGCGAATAATATTATCCAAATTCAGGGTCATTCAAATTATACCTACATACAATTTTATTTTAATATTAAAGTAGGTAGAGAACCCTTAGCGTGGGATCATCAACAGCTGATGTATTGTTTTGTCACTTTTATACTCCATTCAAAGCGAAGTTTAATATTTATTACACTGCGAGCTTTAATTATTTTTTTTTCATTTTAGTTGAGACTTTGTCAAATGATGTGACACAATACTACAAAATAGTTGTAAAAATGAGTTTATCTACGTGTTAGTTTAGTAATGTTTCTCAATAGTGATGAAACTTTAGCTTGGTCCTTGGAAATACATGAACTACTTTTCACCTAAAATAATTTAAAACTTTATGTAGACACAACTAGAAAGTTTATAAAGGACATTTTAATCATCCATTATCATTTTTCGCTCTTCACAAAAGTAAACATATATATTCTATCATTATCATTAATTGATGCTAGCTCTGTATATGTACCAGTTATCCAGTATTTTGATGAGTGGATTACGTTTCAATAATTACAGTTTACAAAATAATAATTGTTTTGATAATTGACACCGCAATTTAAAACAAACAGGCAGAGTAAACTAATCGGTTAAAACTTCAACAATTTAATTAATTCTACATTCGTATTACCTTTCCCAACGTTTATTGGTGTCAATTTAAAATCACAAATAATGCCTGTGTCCAATAAAATGATGTGTAGGTTGGTAGGGGGATCCCAACACTTAGTGATATGATAACGGAGCGATTCTATTGCGATGATGAAATAAAATCGACCGACGTGAATGTTCGCTAAGCTATGTTTATTTAAATATATTTTTACATATTATTTGCAATAATAGGCACAATGAATGCTGTGTGTGCAGAATGCACGGTGCGTAAGTCGTTAAAGTAACATACAGTTCCGTACATGCTGCCCGCCCAAACAGGACAATGAAATGATTGATAGATAGGCAGATAATTGAAGTTATAAACAAGTTGATATGATTAAATACTTAGTAAAAATGAGAATACGTGAATAGCTAATGATACAAATGCGATAAAACATTGATTTAAATGACTATTCTAAGATAGACGTGTCCTTAATCATCGCGGTCTTGTAAGTGCACTAAACATAAAAAAGTTGGCGAGGTAGCCCTATCTACACCACTATTCGTAAACACTTCACTACACTTTTGCACACTTTCCGCTAAACTTGATGCCACCGGCACTGGCCCCGCCCAGACAGCCCCCTGGCCCTGGGGACCGGCGACGCTGGTACTCTGCCCATACTTCGATGTCTTCTGATGAGGTACACGACAACGCCACCTAAGATGATGAACGAAGCTACACCGAAGTACAGCACAGTATAGTGATGAATGTCGTAAATGCTCAGATCTGTAGATGACTGTTCCTTAACCTCGTCAATCTGATCCCTTAATTGATTCCAAATGAGATGATAATCTCCGACCACGCTTAAATTCTGTGGTGCAGACGTTTTCATGATTTTGTTTAGCACAGACACCTCTGGGACTTCGATGTGATGATGAATATTTACATGATTGATGAAATGATTATGAGCATAAATACTAAAGGTATCCCCTTTCAATGTGTGACCTTGACCTAGGGTAATAATCGCGTTGCTGACAAGGTAGACCATTGTGACTCCAATGGCGCAAATTATGAGCGCATGGCATTCGGAGCAGCACGTATATAACCAGGTGTTCGGCCTGTGCAATTTGATCCATTGCCCTTCACATGACGATTTTACGGAGTGGCACAATATTGTTTTTGATTGAAGATTTTGATTTCACAAATTTATTGCTTTATGTTTAGATCATAAATGGGCTTGTTTAATGAGCTTAACAAGATATCGTTGGGAACATGGGTACCCGATAGAAGGTCTGCTTCTGATAGAAGAAATGCTGTATCTTTGCCTAGATTTTTAGCCATGAATGGTACTGATAGAATGAGATGATATTACTGTCGACCTCTCTTTTACGAAATAGATATGATTTTGTTTAACTCAAACATTTCTTTGCTTAGGAGTGGAACTTTGATTTCAATGATTAAGTAGTTTGAGAAGATTCTAGCTGACACTTTGAGTAAACGATACAAGTCCTTGATATTTTTCAAAATCAATGGTGCTGTTATTTCACGATTCAGTTTACGAGAGATTATGCTCAGCTGATACGATAATTGCTTCGGTGACAACAAATGACTGTCAATGCGCCCGTGTGAAATATCTGTGACCTTAGCAATCAACGTTTGCTGAATCCAACGAATATTTGATAGAATTATTGATGCTGCTAGAGCTGATGATGTAACAAAAAAGGCCATCTTCATTATTCGAACGTATTTTATTCACCTCAGTCGATAGATTTAGACGACCTTGCTTCGATGAATGAAAATTGTTGATTCATAAATATTATTTTTATTATTTATTGATCAAATGATGATTGCTTTTGAATGTTACTTTTGCTTAGGAACATTTCGAATGGATTCTTGAAAAGAACTTGAGAATTGTTGTACCGATGTAATAAGATCTCCCACGCAGTAGCATCATTCTCTGATCAAATATGGAGTTGACAGATAAGAAGTTCTGCTTTACCCTTAAGCTTTCCCTTAAGGTGCTGCATCTTCTGAGCTCTAGTGATAGAGTTATTGTTATGAATTGTCTCCGTGAACAACTCATAAAAGGTTGGCTACTGTGTATAGTTACCGCTCAAAGATGGTAATTCAATGTGCGGGTTGATTTTACTAAGTGTGTCGTTGATGAGATTTGCCTATTCAACTCACGTTTGATAGTTTTTTAGGCCAATTCAAGATGATTAAACTCTTGGCCGTATGATATATCTCCACCAGCAAATATATGATCGATTTGCAAATGTTGAGCATCAATAAATGTCAACGTAGCTTGAACTTTTTTGGCTTCATCTTCTAGTTCTCATTTATCTGTTATTTGATGCCTTTGATTAGCCTATTATTTATTTATCTACCTACCTCTAGCATCAAAGCCCTAAAATTAGTACGTTGCAATGATAACAATTCGTCTAACTTTCCATCTCGTTGAGTAGATTTTGAGGATGTCCCGTAAGATGATATAAAATTACGAGTAGTTTGATAATAGTCTTTACCCTTTTGATATATGTTGTCAAGGAAATACTCAACCGCCACATTTTTATGGTTAGATATTTTTTGGTGTTTTTGCTCGAACTCTCCCCAGAGGTTGTCTAACGTCTCTAACCGTTTCCTCAAGTATTCGGTATTTTAGCAAGAATCCAAGTCCTTGTTGAAGTTCACCTTTATTGTAGTGAAAATGTTGATATATTTCAGATTGACGGGCAAAAAGAGTTTCCATGATGTAAGTAAAGGAACAGTCTTACTTGGTTAAATTATGATTCACGTAGCTGTCTACTTCTGATGCTGCTCCCAAAGGGGTTGATAGTGCACGCTGAACCTTAGCGCCGCCCGATGGTGAGCTCCACAGCGCCTGATGATGTTGATGTCACGCCGAGATTTGCTTACTATGACCGTGCTGTTGACCAAAGCTATATTTGCTCAAGTTGCCTCTGACCAGTACGCACGGTAGCTCAAAGTACTGTGACGAAGTCCTGCAATGCTCAAAGGAAATCAATGTAGGGGTTCCCTACACTTACTGACATGATAACTGGGCGATTCTATTACGATAATGAAATAAAACCGACCGCCATAAAAGTTCGTCAAATACTGATTTATTTGAATATATTTTTACATATTATTTACAATAATAGATACAAATGCTGTGTGTACAGAATGCACGGCGCGTAAGTCGGTAAAGTAATGTACGGTTCCGTAAACGTTCGGTTAAAAACATAGTAATTTTGACCGCCGATACGCTTTTTTGCCTTACTTTTACCAGTTTTATAAAGGCTAACTTACAACTAGATAATTAAAAGACAGATGAAAAACTTTCTTGAAAAATCATACCTACTCGGTTCGATATAAAATTTAAAAAATATTGGTCCTTCGGTACGATCACCAGACATGCTCATTATTTTTTGCCTCAGAGAACTTACAATAGCCATAGGTAGTGTAAAAAGTAAAATTGACAAAAGGAACACTAACATAAACATATGCACAGCATCACAGATACATGTCAGTGGTCTTTGCATCGCCCGTGCATCAATTAGGGCCCGTTTGGTGCGGTCTCGTGCTCCCAAACCGTCAGTCGCATGCGAGCGCCGACCAAATTTTGTAAACCGCAAACATTTCGCCAAACGCTAGATATTTTGATTTTACTAATGTTCCGTTTTTGATACGTGTTTCGATTTGGAGTATGACCGATATATTTAAGTTTTGTAAAATATATTTTAGTGCCTACCTGCTTGTATATTCTAATAAGATATAATTTAAAATGATAACCATGTATTTGAGGCCTGGGTGAAGTAGAGAGCGTGTGGTATTTTAAAATAAATAATATTAATGGAAGGATGTTTTTTTGTAATATTAAAGAATTACTTAGGATGTTATATGTATATGACACAGACACCAATTGCTCAAGAGTAAGTTTTTACAGAAGGACTTAAAAAAAAAAATCAAAGAATAAGGAAAAAGAAAAGCTGCGTAGGCTCTTCTGAAAAAGCTGCGCACGGGGCATGCTGTTTAATTACCGAAAATCACGAGCAAGAAAGTATATAAAAATTGTGCATTTTGCTTTTATGTGATGAAAATTTAATGACCGAACAATGGTCGAGATAAAGCCTTATAACGTGTCTTAATATAGCTGGTAAAAGGCACCTTTGTCATTGGTGCGGGAGAGCTGGCATTGCGGTTAGCTGACCATTTGTCCGGCGTGATGGTAACACTACCTTCTGGGTTAATCTTGTAGCTAAGATGTAATTTTGGAGAGAGTATTACGCGTATTAAAATCTACTTCATCACCCTTCATTCAGTCGGTACTTACGTTATAGGTACCAGGTACTTATCTCAAGTGAGGCTCGAAAACAGCAAAATGATTTGACAAGTTCATAAATCGCGAACTCATACTTCCGCTTAAGCTTGGGTTTCATAAAAAAGCCGGGTCAGCATTCTACGCCGTAGAAATAGCCACTGTCATTTTCAGGCCTTTTGTTATTTTGCGCTAGATAACGGCATTGCTTTCTTGAAATCCAAGTTTGCAACGACGCCAGGCATTGAAGGACCAAAAAAATAATATTATATGACGGAAGAGGTTTACGTGGTGTATAGAAATAAGACCACGTACCTTTGTCAACATAAAAGAATATTAATTTAAAAAAATGAGCCATCACGGGACGCTTGGCAGATGTGAAACATACCATCGTATAGCGTGGCGACGCGTCTTCACGGCATGCGTCGCCACGCCAACAATCGGTTTTACCCGCGGCTATAGATGTTTCACATCAAAAAAGAGAAAAGGGGGTAGGTAGGTCTATGGTCACAAGTTCCCTAATTTCCCTTAGGAGTAGCGCAGTCCTCTCCTGACTCCGCCTGATGTGACGAAGCCCGAAGCGGTGTGCCACGCTGCAGACGCCAGAAAAGGTGACGGTTGGTAGATGGTCTTGCCAGACCCTTAGGGCGAGCTCGACGTTGCCACGCGGGTAAAATAGGTACCCGGCGTGGAGCTCGTTCTAGCGCAGGTTTGTCGGAAGGTAGTGGCCCGGCCTTAGCGCCCGGATGCCTTCGATAAATCCAGATGAACTTCGGCAGGTGGTAAGCCGGAACTTTGGACCCCAATATGAGGTTACGAAAACACAGATTTTAATAAGGTTGGCTAATAGGAGTTAATAAAACTGCTGCCTGTTTTAGGCTTTTTAAAATGGTAGAAACCACGTATGTAAAAGTCACAAGTGAACGTATGTCTTCGCCCGGAGCAGGATTTCGAAAGTGCTGGTCACCGCGAGTGAAAAATGACACACGGTGGTGTCGCACGCGTAGTGTAGGCCCTCTCATTACGTTCCGATATGCCGACTGCTCGCGTCACTAGTACTCACAGCTAATTATGTTGTTTAGTAACCTAGGACGTCCCTAGTATTATTACGTCTGTGGTTTGATTTGACATTTTATTGTTGTTATTTTGTCATTTTAATGAAACTGACGATGCAACGTTACAATTATATCACAAAACCTTGAATCACCTAGGCAAAAGAAGTTCAAAGGCAGATGTACACAAATAGTTTAGAAAGGAAATTCACACTTCTATAGTTTCCACACAATCACGAATCCGAAAACTCATACAAAAGACAATCTCAACAAAAATATTTTCGTCATACCCGCAAAATTTTAGATTCCTAGAACTTTGTTAACTAAACAAAGGGGCTACGACCCACTTATTAAACATTCTGTATTGAATATTTGAGCGGGCTATGTGCTAACCGCGGTTAGAACTGTCTTCGGATCTTGTTCAACTTTGACTCGACGCTTTTGTTCAGAACGTGTGAGTGACGTGGAATGGAAGAGATCCAATTAGAGCTGATGTGAGTTGTAAAGGATTGCGTAGTTGTAACTGTTTGGGTTCTTGAATGAAATAGGTTGTAGTGAATGATATAGGAAAGGGATAGGTGGGAAATGCGTTGGTGATATACTTTGTTATGATAAAGAAGAAGAAGAAGAAAATACGTGTATTTGCGGTAACTATGACGCAGAGAAAAACACACAAATACAAAAAAAGAACTAGTTGGGGGGAAATATGCGTCACATCTACGAAAAACGGCAATCGCTCATCATAATGCTATGGCCCTAAGCAAGACAGAGGCCCAGCGCTGGTTTTCAGCGTTGACGTGATGAAGTCAACCAGTGCAGCATACGAAAATTAAAAATAAGAAATAAAATTAATACACTATACCCAATTCTAAATCTAATATATAAAAATCTCGTGTCACAGTTTTTGTTATCGAACTCCTCCGAAACGGCTTGACTGATTTTTATGTTTTTTTTTGTATATATTTGGTAGATCTGAGAATAGGTCGTGAAGTATATTTCATACCGCTGCGAGTGCAACCGCGGGGCGCAGCTAGTGTTTATATAAACACAATATTTATAAAGTGGTATAAAGGTAATTAAGTACATATTGTAGGTAGGAATGGTCACCATTCCCGATATGACAACTAATAAAGAAGTATGGAAGAAAGAGATATCTTACGCCGTCCGCTAATACATTGGGATAAAAGCAAGAGAATTATGATAATGATGATGTTGGTAAATGATAAATGATTTTATTACTTAATGTAGGTTTGTACAAACACTTTTACACGTCAATAAAGGTAGGAATGGTATACGCAATAATAAGCATTTTTTCTTCTCTCTTTTTTGAATGACCTGAACACCATCACTAGCTGTTGTGGCTACACAGAAATGTTTTAACATATCCTTAGTCAGGTCCCAAGTGGCCCGCTAGAGGGCCATAACAAAAGAAAATTAATTGTGTCTCATTAGCGATGCTTCGTTATAGCTTCTTCTAGAACTTACATAAAAGTTCTGATGTCAAATACAAATCCCAAATTGACTAAATTCTATTGATAGAAAACCAAGTAACCTTTGATTCATTGATCATAACAAAATTTATGTAACTTACATACAGAAAAAGAAAATTGCCACTTGAATAACATAATCCTATCACTGTTGACCTAATAAAAACAGACACACACGTCTTGATAAGTTTTATCACGACTAACGAGTACATTGAAGTAATCAACGGAGGGACAATTATCGGCGACCACTTTATAGTTACGCAACACGAACGAAAGAGGGGGGGATGTCGGGTGACAGAGTACGACACACACTCGTAAAAATACCACAATTACATGGAATTTTGAGGAGAATACACGTGTTTTACTATCGTAATGGATTTTTTGTTGGCGGAGGAATTGTTTTGTCACTGGTTTTGATGGTGAATAGATTGAGTTCTTAAAATGTGTGTACGACTTATTTTTGACATTTTTATTTTATGCATTTACGAGGTATTTGATTAAATAATGAAACTGGCAGATGGTTCATGTAATATGATAATATGGAGTAGTAACCTGAATTGATTAAAACTGCAGTTTCGCTCTTTCATCCACAGATTTTTTTAACCATTTTACAATTGTTGTATTTTACACAGCTGATTTCATTATCTTGATAGTTAGGTATCAAAAAGGTTAGAAAAAGTAATTTATTTTATTGAACACAGCCATGCAAAATACTCTACTGTTGATCACTTACAGCAATTCAAATCACACATACGCATGATAAATTCAGGTATCTCTTAATTTCCTTTTAAGATGAGCTCTGCTGTCTCTGACATCATCTATCTCCAGCTTTCTATGCCGAACTTCCTTGTATGCAATTCAGAAAAACTTTAAGTAATTCCGCTACACATAATCGAGCCTGGTGGAGTTCTTAGTGAACAAACAAAGGCTTAGATAAGAACAACTTTATGCACTTCATTGTGCACTATTGTAACTTTGAATCTTTTAGAACTTTTGATTGTCCCGTAGAGGAAAATTGTAGGTAAGGTGGGTAGGTGTATTTTGTATGTAGTCCTATTTTGATGATAAGGCCATATTACCTAAATAACACACATACATAAATACTACATATTTAAGATATAATGAAAATTATATATTTATCTCGCATACCCATGTTATACGATTATTTAGAACTTCCCAAATCAGACTATATAATTCAGTTGATCACTCAACCCATTCAAAATATTCAGATTAAAATATTAACGTCACAATGTTAATTACGACTCGAAATATTCATGACTAATGTTAGCACCATTTATATTCTGTGTTGGTATTCCTTAATGTTATATTTTATTGATTAGTTCTAATAATCGCCCATTGTGTAACCCTATGTATTTCTACATGACAGAGAAGGTACGTCTCTCTCGTTATCATCAGCCATATTTTTTAACTGATGTGGGCGTACTATGAGTAGTGTTGTTATTGCGCAATAGAAAAACTGTTTGCAGTTCAAATCAAATTATATTTTACCAATAAATTAATCACACACTGTAAGTACACGACACAACTATACAGAACGCGCGACAGTTTCTAAACGTGTTCACTGCTTGACGCTCACTGACCAACTCTGCTTTTACTCTGGTCCAGCGTTATGTTGTAGACACTGTCGAGCGCCACCTGGTGGCGCTGGCGTCCCGATTAATCAAAGTCAAATGATTGGTTTAACGTATTTCCGACATACATTTACATCTGTAATCAATATGGTGTACATAACAAAAAGTATACTATCCTATTCTAATGCCAAGTATTGAATATGTTGATACAGACATTAGTCCAGGGTAAATTAATTCTGTAAATATCTCTAGATTATCAAGGCTGTACATCCCTGTTTTCCCAACCAAAGTTATATTTGTTATCTCACCATGCAAACAAGCTTACACCATCACACAACTGAGGCAACACAGCATAATTACTTACGTCCACAAAACACACTTTGCACCCACAAAAAACATACAGGTTGATGTCAAAACAACATCAGCGGAAGGTGTCAACAACAGGGATGTGTCAGCGCCGCCGCGCCAGTCAAAACCGCACGCACGCAGGGGGTAGGTACGTAGAGGGTACATTTTCACGCACCCTTTACCTACGAAATACGCACTGTCAACTGCAGGATTTCGTAGGTTGTTTGAAGGGCTCGAAAAATAATACAAGCTGTTTATAGCGGTTTGCTATTATAGGATTTTGGTACTTAGTCGACCAATTACGGTATTCTTTCAGTTATCGACTGGAAACTCTTAACTTAAACTTGGTGAGAGATGTTATGTTTTATTGCGTGGACTGAATCGGCAACAGTCAATCATCCCACTTAGCAGATATTTGGTGATTGCAGTGTAATAATATCGTTATTGGCAGAAAGATGAATGACCATGCCAAACGTTGTCACGGGTCGAAAGAGGAAAGACTATTCTTTTTACAAAACTAAAACTATTTACTTTGTAAAATAGTATATTATTTTAATTATTGCGAATGTAAATGACTCTGTGGGTCATTGTTATTTTTCTGTTTAGTTTTAATCATGGTCTGGAAGTTTGAGTAATTTATGCGGCCTACCCAAATGTCCTTTCTTTGGTATTGTTCGTCGAATCGTTGAGCTCCTTAAGTTTTGAGTTGAGCTGCGCGATAACTGACAAATGCATGGTACTGACTAGACAGGTCTACTCATTATGTGTCGTTTTTCCTCAAAAGACCATTTCAGACATAAATCTACATGGTCTTCACATGATCTGACCAAGATTATGTCTGTAATTTTAAAGGGACTGTGACCTCTGAGTTTGTTTCGGCCTTTCTTCTCAGAGTAGTCAGATAGGAAACGCCGTCCTCATCTAGTTTTTAAAATATGATTGACGTGTAAAAGTGTTTGTACAAACCTACTTACAGAAATAAAATCATTTATCATTTATTCAACAAACGATCCTCATAATTCTCATATCAACCCGAAAAACCAATCAAAACTTTCTCTCAAACATAAATAAATGTCAACATAATCCCAACCACAACAAAAATAATTAAATTGCCCAACTAACAAGGCTACTTCAGGAATAATTTAGCACAAAGGCTATGCACGGGCAGCCGACCGTTAAAGCTTATACCCAAAGAGTGAATGGAGATATCGACACAAGTTGCCACAAACTGTTCGAATAGTCCCCTTACGTGCTTACTATTCGGAACAAAGGGGGCCTGTGGACCCCTAAAACTTAGGGTTGTGAATATACCTTGTTAAATCTGGGCATCATTTTCGGGGGCCGTTGAGGGACTTCTATTTTTTATTTTATTTTGTTTGTATAGAAAGAAGGAGGTCATGCGTTTGCGAATAATGGTACTTTTCTATTTTGTAGATAATGCCTAGATAATGATTTTTTATACTTGACTTGAAGTTTTTTTTCTACTACACAAAATAAAAGCAGAATCTTTTATAAAACACACATTTAAGAAGCGTTGTTTTTTTTTTTTCAGTAACTATTTTGAATATTTTAAACCTTACAAATAATTTTCCTCATTATGTAGCTTCTATCTCACCCACAGAACCCAGTATTATATTTCCGTATATGCTCGAGGCTTATCCTTTTACTGCAGCAAGTTACACATCCTAAACCTGGTCAGACAAATGTCTTGGGGCCAATAAGTTGGCCATCTACACTAAAATTATAACGACAGACCGCTTTGGGAGCACGCAATGTTGGCAGATAGTTGGCCAAAGATATACAACTTGTGTTTAGTGGGACTTTAAGTCTTGTTAGTCTATAAAGTTGAATGAATACTAACGTTTAAGTGCGGTAGTAAGATGTAATTTGCAATTTCAAGGTTTTGTTTTAATTAACTGTAAGCTTTAATTTTCAAATAAAATACAGAATATCTTCTTATATATAAAATTTTCGTGTCACAATGTTAGTTACCTTACTCCTCAGAAACGGCTTGACCGATTTTTATGATTTTTTTTGTGTATATTTGGTAGGTCTGAGAATAGGTCATAAAGTATATTTCATACCGCTGCGGGTGAAACTGTGGGGCGCAGCTAGTTATATATAAAAAGAATGGAAAAAGAAATGAGTAGAAATTAATGATGATGGTGTTATTATAGTATATTTTATATATTGAAAATGTAAGGATGCGAAATAAAAAGCCTTTTATAAGTAAAAGGACTATGGAAAAGATAAAATAGCAAACCACAGAAAAAACAAGAAGTAAAATGACCTATTAATTAAATAAAAACCCCTACACAGAAAGAAAGACCAACCTGTCATGCCAACCACAAACTACAATTCTATTGACTTTAACCTTAAAATAAATGGCCTACTTAAAAACCTCAACGAATTCACCTTAGCCAATTCGACACAACATAAAAGTTACGTCTTCCTAGAAAGAGTTATATAATTCGCCCCTCACTTTCACCCCCATTGTGCGACCAGATGCTCGCTTCGATGGATTTTTGCTACGTCACTTCTATTTTGCGTCGATCTGTCCGGTGACTAGTCATCATTCACCATAGAATGCTGAACGGTATGAAATTGGTTTGGATCACAATGGGTATTTTTATGATTATTGATGTATTGTTATTGGTAGTTTGAATTTATTAGATTTAATAGCCATTGGTAAAGATATATTTCTTAATCAACCTTAATGTTTATTTCATGTAAAAGACATAAGGGTGTGGGGGTGTGTGGTGTGGGTGTGGGTGTGGGTCATGCTGAGTGGAAGCCTTCTTGTCACAGTCATGACGTGCAGCTGTCGACTATTTCTGTTTTGTGCTCGTGATTATAGATCTATTTTGTTCGTTTCTTTTTATTTACATTGTTACCTGAGCTAATTTTTTTTTTTTTTTTGTATGCACGTGTTTCTGTGACAAATAAACCTATTTTTCTTTCTTTCTTTTTCTTTCTTTCTTTCACATATACCCAAAAAAACATCTCATTCTAATATTCTTTTGAACACCACATTTAATTTACATATCTGCAATAATAAAGCAATTTACCATCACTAGAGCATAACAATAAAACCATTGCATGTCATTCATTACGCTATTTTTATGTCACCATATCCACATCAGAACCCTCTTTTTAATCCGGTTCAAACCAGTTCGGACCAGTTTGAGCAAAATCTTGGTGCGTGGACAGCTCACCCCTGATATGGTACGGTTTGAAGGTCATTGAACCATGGGGCCCAAAACTAGGGGTGACTGTACTAGAGGAATAATCGATAATTTAGTTTTTGGCATAGGTGTGCCCTTGGGGTTTGGATGATCAACAAAGTGCTGTCGCGTGTTTTTAAAAGATTTATTTATGAATTAGTAATTTTTATTTATAAAACGGGGGTGGGAAATAGTCTCGACTGATTAATTATAAATAAATAAAACTATATTTTTGTAGCTGCATGGAAGTTCCAGCATGAATTAAGCGCAAATTAGAATCTAAGCTCTATTGTCAGATATCGAATTAATAAATTTCATCAGATGAAACTTTTTTACAAAAAAAAAACAACCGACTTCAAAAAAAGTCTTTTTTGAAGTCAGTTGTTTTTATTGAAAAAAAGTTTTTATTTTTCACTTTTTAGTGCGTCAGTTATTAATAAAGCTAAGTTACAATAGCCTAATGTCAACTGCTCATCACCTTTTACAAAATATTCCTTTTCCTGATGCAGGGACGTTAATTGTTGAGGAGTTCTCCTGTTAAGATCCAAAACCATTGGAGCTGATGGTGAAGCCACCATCAGCTCCATTTCACCAAATGCATTGTGATGAGCATAAATTGCTTAGCAACCATATTAAAGAAATCCAATCGCAACCCGTGAAATACTTATTATTGAGTAGTTCCGGTGGCCACCTCTGGTCATCATCATCAGTTCCAGTTCACCGAATTGTGCTTTCTGAGAGCAAATGCACGAGTTACTATAAAAAATACCCAAATCGCTATACGTGTGCGTATAAAATTTGAGGATTTCCCTCGATTTCCATGGGATCCCCTCTTCAGATTCTGACTTGGTTACTATGGGACCATCTCGAGAGCATACCCTATCAAACAAAAAATAATTTTAAAAATCGGTCCACAATTAACGGAGAAATCGGCGAATATACATTAAAAAAAAACATATACAGCGGTACATATAACCTTCTCCTTTTTGGAAGTCGGTTAAAAAGAGTCACTATCTACTATATAAAAATAAGTCGGGTATTCCTTCCTGACGCTATAACTCCAGAACGCACGAACCGATTTCCACGGTTTTGCATTCGTTGTAAAGGTCTCGGGCTCCGTGAGGTTTATGGCAAAGAAAATTCAGGAAAAATTCAGGACAAACCAACATTTTAAGTAGATGGCGCCGGTGCGTGATACATTGTTTGACAGCTACTCATTGTTCTCTGCTCAGTTAATTTCATGTGACAAACCGGTATTGTGTTCACTGTGAAATTGTGAAAAAAAAGTAAAAAAAATAAGTTATTCGTTTCCTAACATTTCAATTGGAAACCATCAAATCAATCACGTATATTGTGCAAATTTTTATTCAAAGATGGCGCCGTTGCGTGATACATTGTTTGACAGCTTCTCATTGTTCTCTACTCAGTTAATTTCATGTGACAAACCGGTATTGTGTTCACTGTGAAATTGTGAAAAAAAAGTAAAAAAAAACATATAACGTATATTGTGCAAATTTTTATTCAATTTCAACAGCAGGCATTTGTCTTTAAGGTCGTAAGTTGAACTGTGTAAATTATGTGGATCGTGCATTTGAGGTTAAATTCACCACTCTGTCCATAGCCCAAAATGCCTAGAGGACGACGTGCGAACATCGGCCGCCGCACAAGACATGCAAGCCAGCAACAAGTGTATTCACAGAACTTAAGCGAAGAAAGACAAAATATAATAAGAGAAAATGCCCGATTGAGACAACGCGTGAGCACACGAAGATCATTGGCATCATACAATCGCTTGGCATTCCAATATGATCCCACTGCGAACTACAGTGATGATGAAAATTTAGATATTGGACCAATGACGACTATATGCCGATATTGCAATGCGTTAAAGTTCAAAAGAGAAACGGCTGGATTGTGCTGCGCAAGTGGAAAAGTCAAACTGGATCCATTATTTACACCACCACAGCCACTGAAACCATTGTTCGATGGAAGTGATCC
This sequence comes from Griposia aprilina, assembly GCA_916610205.1. Lineage (NCBI taxonomy): Eukaryota > Metazoa > Arthropoda > Insecta > Lepidoptera > Noctuidae > Griposia > Griposia aprilina. The sequence continues at coordinate 23,164,057 of OU744289.1, forward strand.
CGATTCCAGCCATTTTCTTCAACACATCCTTGAATACAGTAACTGCTTTCGCATGACTTCCTTTGGAGCTAATATCATTCGAGAAGGCGGCTTCATGCCGACTTGCAAGGTAAAAGATACAACACACATAACCAATCACTCACACCAACACAATGAATTGCAATACATAACAACTACATATACACCACACACTACACCATCACACGATCAGAAGTTACACCGTATTCTTCAACAAATGATTGTTTGCAATTACAGATACAAGGACAAATATATCATTTGCATGGTTCAATGGTGCCAACACCAGATGAACTGCATCAATTTCTGCAAATATATTTCATTTCGTCGATGGTGGATCAGCTGAATGTGCGGTGCAATATACAGGGAACACAACAGTTAAAGAGACGAATTATTGAACAGTTGCAAGCATTTTTTCACGCTAATAATGCTGTGGTTAATATGTTCAAAACAGCATTGGAACGAATGCCATCGGATACGCACAAATTTGTCATAAGAGCGGATTGTACCCCAACAGGTGAACATGTGCGAAGATTCAATGCACCCACCGTTAATGATGACCGTTAATGATGGTGACTTTTGCCGATTTGTAGACTCTCAATTAGCTCTTATTGAAAATGTTTTCCCAAACATTAGTGAGAATTATCAGAATTATGCTTGGTTAAGTCAACGAGCAATTCTTGCCGCAAAGAATAATGATGTACACGCACTGAATTTCACCATTCAATCAAAAATTTCTGGCGATTTGGTGACATACAAATCCGTTGATTCCATAACAAATTCCGATGATGTAGTAAATTATCCAACGGAGTTTTTGAACTCTCTGGAGTTACCAGGATTTCCACCACATAACTTGCAACTCAAAGTTGGTACAGTTATTATGATATTGCGTAATTTGAATCCACCGCGACTTTGCAACGGTACTCGACTTTCGGTAAAAAGACGTATGCCGAATTTGATTGAGGCAACCATTATTAACGGAAAGTACGCAGGTGAAAATGTATGTATTCCTCGAATACCAATGATTCCGACTGATCTTCCGTTTGACTTCAAACGATTGCAATTTCCAGTTCGCCTTCCGTTCGCAATGACAATTAACAAGTCGCAAGGCCAATCGTTTAGTGTTTGCGGAATAAATTTAGAAAATCATTGTTTTTTACATGGGCAGTTATACGTTGCGTGTTCACGAGTTGGGAAACCATCCGCTTTGTTTGTGTTAACGTGAGACCAAAAAACAAAAAATGTGGTTTACCAAAGAGCACTTCAATGAAACGGATAATTTGCGGACACGTATAACGCTTCGATTCAGTATTTACTTTGGATTCACTTTCATTTACTTAGAGAAGTTCAACTAAATAACACTTAATTTTTGTAATCCAAATGAATTCATTACTGTTGTGAAATGAAATATTTTTTTTCCTTTTCAAATATTAAACAAAAAAAATTTTTTCTTCATCTTTTAATCACCAAACGAAATGTTACATAAAACGAAGCCATCTGGTGGCGAAACGGAGTTCGCCGGGTTTGCTAGTTTTACATAAATTGCACAACTATAATGTTTAATCATGCCACACGTCACGCCATACACGAAATACTTCGAAACAACACACATTTTTTTAACAAAATACCACTCAATCTTTTGTCCCCTGGTGTTCAGGCATGATATTTTTACGCCCAGAACAATTTTTCTAACAAACAACGATAAGAATCATAACAACGAAATAGTGTGAGTTATTCCCGGCATTTCCGTTGCACACACTAAATTGAGTCACACACTTTTTTCGCCCAATCTTTCAGTGGGTATTGGTAACAGTTTTTTTTGTTGTGGTAAATATGTAAAAAAAAAAAAATGAAGTCGTTGCTTTTTTTTTTAATATTAAATAATGGCTTTATAATGTACTGACCTCGGTAAATGAAGACTTTGCCTGGTCATTGGCAAGGCCAGTTTCTAAACAAAATGGCTTCCCAAATCTTTTCACACTCGCACTTCAATGAAAAATATCTAAAGAAGAAAACTACAAAAACTTTTTTAAACATCGGTCTCCCTCTTCACCAAATATGATCAAAGAACATCAAGCAATACAAACTCCACTTGTGTCCCCACAAAACTAAGATAACTATCGATGACCAAATAGGTTTTGTACATTTTCGTGAATTTTCGGAATTTTTCGTACATTGTCGTGCGATTGTGTGCACTAAGGGTTTGAACACGTGGGGGGTGTGCCGCTATTGAATCGTCCCCGTCGTATTTAAAGGCGAAGGAGATGGATGTGTGATGTGCGAATCGGAGCGGCATGGAGTCGATTTAGTGTTCCGTTTCTCGTAGAATCCAAAGGTATTTTGTATATTTCATAAATTTATTTATTTAATTTTGAAACCAATCATATAACTAAGGGTGCTTAATGAAAAACTGACCACAATGAATGTAACAAAATGTTTGGCAGAGAACTCAAATAGAACTTAATTAAAATATAAGTTCCTACTAGTGAAGATGTTTCAGGAGAATCGACCTCAGCGAAGTGACTTTAAAGGGGTCTATTTATAGCAATGGTCTTATGGTTGATGATGATTTTGTCAATTCGACGTAATCATTTGTTTTTCAGGATTCATAATTATATTCTAGAAACCATCGAGTTACAACAGCAACTCCATATATTCTTCTGTCCCCCAAAACTGTGCGCTAAGAGAAGGGCTCGGACTTGGGAACATTATTGATTTCCATTATACCCGCACCGCCGCTCGTCATCTTAAAGACGTGTCGCGTTTCACACACTTTTGTATAGCGTTACACTTTTATTTAGCGTCACACTTTAATATAGCATTACAGTTTCTTTCTCGTTGAGTCAGCATTTCTGTACCATTATTATGATATATTATGAAAGATGAGGAAATACTGCGCTAGCGAGAAATGAATTAGGAGGGCAGGAGGATTGTGATGATCATTAAATATTCAACATAAGAAACTTTTTCATGATATACCCATGTAGTCTGCTCAGTAAGCAAAGAAAACGAATGCTAGGATTCGGAAAAGCAACGGTTAATTTAATCTACAAGAAAATCTATGGAAAACAAAGTATTTTTTTTTCGTCATGTTTCTAATATTGATTCTAAGACTGATTTCTGAGATTTTGATAATACAGTACCCAACCGCTCAGTGATCTTTTAAAAAACCACAACGCATTTTCTTTTGGGCGTAATATATATATATATATATATTATATACATATATAATTTTTATGGTCTACATTATAAAGAGTATTATTCTATTCTATGTATTTATAGAATAGAATACTCTCACTCTCACACAAAGTTATTTACAAAAATAAAAATTACTTCTTCAAAAGTAAATCAATTCACAGCCTAATTTCAATATTGGATTATTACAGCTATATTTATGAGGTGACAAAAAGACCGATGAAATAGAATGAAATATAAATGAGTGAAGGCGACGCTCGTTGGTATCTGATGAACGAATCGAATGAATTCCTGTGAAGGTGAATGATTCATTTTTCTCGAGCAGAACAATGAAACGAGGTAGATAAGATTGAAAACTGGAATAAAATATTGAAGGAATACTTATGTAAGAAAGTAATTTAAATGATGTCGCGTCGCTGAGTCAGGTTGTTCAATACTATCCACTGAAGAAGATATTGCGAAACGCGTCGATATTAGGGACAATTAATTTCTTTGACAACAATGTGTTTTGACACTGTTTTTATTTGCGTGTTATTTACCTACTAATGAATCAGCTCTACCCATACCAAGCAGTCTGCAGCTATAATAGACTTCTAACCTCATACCATGAGAGCCATCCATTATAAACCATCATCATATAAATCTTATCAGAATTGCATAATTATAATTATCATCTCTTAAAAGAAACCTCATCATTAATAATGTGGTTTGCAAACCATTATAGCAGTCCTCTTTTTATTCGCCAAACATAATGAAAATTCATACATCTATGACTCGGATGACCATAAAACCATTGTTCTTAAGACAATATCAGAAGACCTCTCCTCAACCTGATAAGGCAAATATCTTAAAAATATACAAACGAACCCATCATACATATCTGCCGGTCCTCTGTGGGTAATAAAGGGCGATAGTTGGAAGGGATCGGTTATCGTCGCATCTCGGACTCATCGGGAACTACGAATGTGGGTCGGGTTCACAGCGAACTGAGGAATGTAAAGGGAGGATTTTATTTGGGTTGTGGGTATAAATCGTAAATTATGCTGTTACTGTTATGAAGTTGGGCAAATTTTATAAATGTGAGTCAGATTATAAATCGAACTAAGCTGATTATGGCTAATTCGGCTTTACCAAAAAAAAATTTGTCCAATGAAGTTAAACAAGAACCAACGTGAATTATACAGATTACTAATATGTAGCTTCTACAAGCAACTTCGTTCGCGTGAAATTTCTTGGTCCCCCGATCCACCCCGTCGCATCGCATCGCCCCCGCCGCGTTATTACTTCGTTTTTGCTTAGCGTTCTTCTGCCTAATTTTCCTTTGCTCGGCTCCTAAGAGTTGTAGCATGATATTAAATAACCTTCCTCAAGAATTTAGCCACCTAATGAAAATAAAATCTTCAAATCTGACTATAAAGTAGTTCTAGAGATTAGCAAGTTCAAACAAAAAAACAAACTCATTAGCTATTATTATTATTTTGTTCATTTATATGTTTTTCTTGGCCTTGCCGGATAGAACTGATGGCACGTACCAAAGCCAAGTGTCCAGCAGTGGGGTTAAGTGCGGGATTAATATTATAAGTAGACTGTATGGTAGACGAAACTATGTTTGAGTGTGAGTTTTGGTGCACGTTGACCGACTCACACTAAAGATTTTTTATAACTAGCTTATAAGTGTTAAGAATTACTGCCTGCTGCAGCAGGTGGAAGGTGTTAGGTGGTAGGTTGAGGGAACTATGGGACTGATGAAGCTGTTTAGGAATTACTCGTATTGTAGATAGCACTATGGAGACTATTGTAACTTTTGAAGTCGGGTTATTTCTTCTTTTAGTTCGGTGTATTTGGATAGTTTTTCAGCTATTGTAGTATGTAAGTTATGCGTATTTGGCACGGCAATGTCTATAAGGAACCCAGTTTTGGTTATTTTATTGATTAATGTGATGACGGGTCTATTTAAGTGAATTATGCGGTCTGTAAGTATGGCTTGGTTGATATATAGTTTTGTTGCGCGTTTCTCTAATACCGTTTCAGTTATCTATGCCATTTTAATGTCATTTGTGAAACTGACAGTATTGTTATTGCATGTGTTATCTACGACTATACCAGGTTCTTCCGATATTTCTAACTTTAATGAATTTAATTTCTCATCAAATTTGAAAAAAGCCGTGCCAGCGACACGAAGAAGAAGAGAAGAATTTCTCATTGCTTAAGCATGTATTGTTTATTATTGCTCTCCTCTGACCAGCTATTCGTTCTTCACTTAGGTGAACAAGTGAAGGAAATTGATTAATGAAATCTTGGTATATGGTTTTCGATATGTAATTTAATGAGTTCCCAAAGCTGTAACTCTATAATGTAACCACATTACAGCATCGTTGTGTTCATGAGTCCATCTCATTTGGGTGTGTGTTCTATTTTGTGTGCTCTGTGTCTCTAGTGTTTTAGGTTGTATTTTTTTGTAGATTGTGTTGCTGTAAGTACTCGTATTTGTTATAAAGGGTTTTCCAATAAGAGGTGTTATTTTGATATTTAAAGAAAAATGCCATTTTTTAATATAAATGATCGGATGTTTATTTCATTATAAAGAGGAAGGTATGCCGTTAATAGTGGAAAATAACATCAGGCAAATGACCACCACGACCACGCTTACAGGGCCACATCTTTTTCATGAAATTTTCCATAACTAAATCGCAAAGTGGCTGCCCTATGTCCTCGATAGACTCACGAATTCCATCTTTGAGGTCTTGAATCGACGCTGGGCTATTGGCGTAGACCTTCTCTTTCACGTGGTTCCAAAGGAAGAAGTCGCAAGGTGTTAAATCACAAGATCTCGGTGGCCAATTGTGATCACCTTCGAGAGATAAGACGGTCCGGAAACTTTTCCCGTAAAAGATCAATGGTTTCGTTACTTGTGTGGCACGTAGCGCCGTCTTGTTTCCGGCTATAAAAAATCATTAATCATCTCTCGATAGCGCAATCCATTCACCGTAACTGTTGCTCCAGCCTCATTTTCGAAAAAGGATTTGGTCCTGTAAGCGTGGTCGTGGTGGTCATTTGCCTGATGTTATTTTCCACTATTAACGGCATACCTTCCTCTTTATAATGAAATGAACATCCGACCAATTTTTCTTTGAATATCAAAATAACACCTCTTATTGGAAAACCCTGTATAACTCACTAGAGTTTTGTGTATGCAGAAAGTTCTTCTGCACATGTGGCTTCCCTGGTACCTCATTAGCGGCATCACTATGTGAATGTCTATTAACTGCTCCCAAATTACGAGGATTATAAAAAAATAAAGTATTTTTGTTTTTATTTTACTATCTTCTTTGACATGATCTTCTCATTATTTGACATTATATACCTCTAATTCTTATTTCAACTCCTTACTTATGGCTTTTGTAGACACGATTCTAATTCAGATTAATTTGTTACGGTTGTAATGGCAATAAATGTCATTTGGTTTAAATAGGCTTTTATTTTTATATAGATTCTTCTATATTTTGTGAATGTGAGAACGTTGTAGGCCTAACTTGTAGACTGTAGATTTGTAGACGTTTTAATATTTTGTTGAGTACCTGTTACATGTTGACAGGGCTACACTGGACAGTGTAGGCCTGTCCACATGAAACAGGTCCCATCCCATATCTATCAACACTGTAATTTGAAACATTGTAAAAGCCCCTTATTTTTAAAAGAGTAACCGTGGAGTTTCTTGCCGGCTCTTCTCCATAGGAAACGACCAATTGGAACCGTGCACCTAGCTTCTGACGTTTCATAAGTGTCCATGTAGGTTTATGTGAAATAAAATATTTTGATTTTGATGTTTTGATTTTGATTATGCAGGGTAAAATGATTTAACTGTAGTTGATCTAACTCGTCTTTTACTTCATTTCGTATCTCATCTATTGTTTTTTGTGGTAGTAATTTGTAATTTATTATAGAGCACGTTGGTTTCCTATTCTCAGTCGAGTGATCTGCATGTTAGGGATTTTTTCTGTAACTTTTAGATGGAGCGGTTCAAGATAAGTTCTTCTGTCTAGATCTACTTAGTGAAGTTAATTGAAGATAAGTGCGCAGTATGAACTTATTCATTTCAGGTGTTCTTTGTCTGAGCGTACTAGGAGTGCTTGTAGTGGGTGCAACTTCAGAGTCAAGGTTGACATATTGCACAGCACTATCAAGCGTGCTGGTGGTGGACAAGCTACCTGTTCTTTTTTTCATGTAGGAGGGGTGAGTCCAAGGGTTGGATGAGAATAATGATTATGATATCATTGCCGGTGGCATCGGCTGTCGGTTCTACGTAGTGAGCCCGCCTGTTCAGCGCTCTGAGACCAGCTGTAACAATTTTGTCGGTAGGAGCGCGCTTGCTCAGCTCCTCACCGCCGCGCTGCGAGTTCGCATGCTGTGGCACCTAGTATCGGCTCGAGATGCGCTCCGGTGCTCCCCGGGAAGCGAAAGATAGAGAGAGAGAGAGATAGTGTTTTTTTTTTTTTTGCAAATATGTTTACTGTACATGGTGTTAAAGGGAATAGGTTCAGCCATATTTTACCAGTAGACATGCAAAACTTACAAAATTAAAATTACACAAATTATACAAAATTACTAATCCACTAAACTACTCTACTAAACTTTAACAAACAGAACAAAAACTAAACAATAATAAAATTCACAAAAACTAAACATTATATACAGCCTAAGTTTCAATTTCTTTTTCACTCAAGAATTCTGTTACGTTATAGTATGCTTTGACTGTCAAGAAGCTCCAAAGCTTTTTTTTAAATAACAATAGCGGCAATTCTTTCCAATTATTGGGTATTTTATCGTATATGACCGGACCCATGCAGTAAACACTTTATACGCGACCATAAATTATATACTCTTTCAATACTCATATCACCATAAAGGGTTACCCTGCCGCGTAAGTTTTTTGTACTGTTGTACAGTACGCGTGTCCGCCCCCCACGTAGCTAGGTGTTCAGCTTAGACGTAATGTAGGATTTAGGGGGCTTATATTATATTATTATTATAACTCGTTGGGTATCATTAGTAAACCTTAGCCGTTATATAAAGTGATATGTACGTAGTTGGGGGTATCGAATGAAGGGTAGAAAACGGTATAAGCCCCACTTGTCACGTGGCCCCAGAAATGAAAGGACAACGTGACCGTTAACGTGCGTCTATTAGGAAAAATACCTACCTACCTGGTTAATACTTTCAAATTAGTTTCGTAATTTCTTAGAAAGTTCTTAACAAAGCTTTTTTTTTTAGATCAAAGGAAGGGTTTTTGCAACTGTACGCACTTTAAAATGGTACGAGGAATAAATTAAAATAAGTGTAACGTACGTTTTCAAGATTTAAAAATAACTGCAAACTAGGTGCTATTGTTGGGTTTCCTATATTTTTTTATTAGGACCTGAACAAAGTTCTCGGAAAAAATACATTACGTAAATATTTATTTAGTTAAGGGAAATAATAAAGCTTCCGAAAAAAAAATTAACTTCCAGCGATCTGTGGTTGACTATAATACTAACTAAGCTGTGTTAAATTGAATTACCGAAAAATTAATACAAAATTGAATTACCGGAAAATTAATACAAAATTAACCGACAAAAATGTTGTATTTAACGAACAAACATGAACTTATTCAAATTATAATTCTACGAAAAATAATCTATACTTTCAAATAAAATAAACTAAATTTCCAAAAAAAAAACACAAATCTTCCGAAAAAATTACTAAGTTGCCGAAAACATATAATATGTTCCCGAAAATCCTAACCCTAAACGGTCGACGTCAGGGGCACCCTGAGGTTCGGTTGGTTAGGTTCCTTTAAACCCTTTAGACAGAAATAGGAGCCCCGCAGAGCGGGGCTCCGTCGACCTGCTTATTAACCCTAACCCTAGCCGGCCGTATAGAGGTAAGAGGAACAGGGTGTACAGCTCACTCATACTCTATGGAAAAGGGAGGATCCTCCGACCAGACGGGTGTTGTGTCTGGTGGGCAACTGCCCGACGGTTGATGTCGGGACGTTGTATATATGCTAATCGCGCGGTAAACTCTGCTTGCGCGATGCAGGATTTGCGTGACGTCAGTATGACGTGTAGCTCGCATGTGGCGATGTTTGATACCGCTACAGGGGCACCCCGAGGTTTGGTATGTTAGGTGTAAGGTTGATTCTAAATTTATAAGCTGGTGGAAAAATATTACGTCAGCAAATATTGTATTAATTTTTCGGAATTTTCAGTATTTTATTCGGTCGTTTCTTTATTTGTATTCGCATATAAGCTGTCGGAAAGTTAGTATTTAAAGCAGTAAATTTCATATTTTGAGTACGCTCATATTTTAATTCTTTTTCGGAGCGTTTATTACTACCCTTTATTTAACCATTTATGTACACACATAACAGACAGAACAATAAACAGACAAGAAGAAAGGAACAGAAAAATAGGTACAAAGGTGATGCTTATTTCTAAAGAAATCTCTTCCAGCATACCTGCGATAGGGGACTATATCAAAGAGATGAAGACAACGTGTGTAAGAGTAGAAGGGAAAATAAAATACATAAATTTTAAAATAATTATCAAAAAAAATAAAAAACAATAAACTCAATTTTATTTTTCATATTGTTAGATTTTATAAAATTCTTGTTTGAGTAGTAGGTAGGGTATACTGGAAACGGAACCCAGAATAGTTTGGAAAAGACTAGGCTGATGATAATGTTGATGTTGTTAATAAGTAGGTTATCAGCAGAGATCGGATATTCGGATGCATATTTACCTAAAGTTAATGATTAACCCTCGATGCAAATATGTGTACGTAGGGTGTAAAAGGAAGAGTGGTGTGTATCAGTTAAAACAAACAAAATATATAAATTAAAGTAATATTTTTTATTATTAATTATTAACTATATCCTGATTGGGCCTAAATATTACCTCGGCTACAACAACTTTAATCACCACTGTACGCACCAGGACTTAACTTAGTACGGCCTTATCCCAAATGCGTACAGTGTGGCTATGTTTAAGGCAATCGAGCCTGGTACCGAATAGCTACCTACGACCCTAATGACTAAAACCTAGCCGTTTAAATTGACCTAGCACCCTAGTTATCCTAACACCCTTACCCTTACCATACAAACCATACCAAACGTGAGTTACGTTGGTTATACGTGCGGGAAGTCTGTTACGAGAAGACCTACGGTAACAGACGGAGTTTGGGAAGGAACAGGGGTTTGTGTACGTCGTGCAATGTACACAGGAAATGGTTTTCTTACTGCCGATCCCACAGACTCATAGGATCGATGATGGCTAAGGGTGTCTTGGCCACAGTAAGAGGAAGTATAGGAGATAAATCACACTCGACTCCAGCTTGATGACTAGTTTATTACAGTAATTAACTTAATTATATACTAATTTTATGGTCCATACACATCGATACTTATTTAGATGTGTGTTTATATGTATCGAGCCGATGAGGCGAAGATCTCAGTAGGTCACTTCTTAGCGCTGACGGTGCGATGCTGTTGTTGCATGTTCACGGTTGAACATTCTGGCGCCTCTCAGGACCTGGACTCCAGTTGGTATAGCTCGATAGTTTCGTGTTGGTGTGGTAAACTGTATATCGGTTCCGTTGTGATAGGTGGTTGGCCTGTTGTTCGTTGGGTAGGTGTTCCGTTGATAGCGAGCAGGTTTGGTTCTCTTGCTGGTTGCTTAGCTGGCTCGGTACCTGTTCTTGTGGTCTTGTGCTGCATTGTGGCTCCAATCCATCTCAGTATTGCTGGACCGTAGCACACTAAAATATAAAGATTAAAAACATGATTACACAAGATAATGTAGTTGTTAAGTATGTGTGAGACGTAATTTGACTCCAAACAGTACTATCTAATTCGGTTTGTAAGGCACTTTCTTTATTAATTAAATGTTGAAAAATCTCTTTTGAGTTATCTATAACTTCTTCTTTCGTAATGTTTAGCATGGATTTGGTCATCACATGCGTGTTAATGGGAAAATCTATTTGTTTTGAGTATGATGTTACAATCGGTACTGAAACAACTCTTTTGGCAGTTAGTATGTTATTTGTTGTTTTAATGACGCAGTTATCTGCGATTCGTATTACACCAACATTTTGAAGTTCAAGCTCTTCTCTTTGTCCATCACAAAGTATTGAAGTGGTAACCCGATCTCTTACAATGAATAACCAAGTGTTTGGCATGTGAAGTTGTTTCCATATTATTTCATTTGATAAATAGAACGTTTTGGTAGGACATTTCGTATGTGTTTGGTTTTTAAACAATTGATCAACAATGCAATTTTCATTTAATTGCATGTTTTTCACGGCCCCAGGAAAGCAAATAAAATGGTTGGTCCATTCTAAACAGCGTTTGAACTCCTCATAGTTTAAGTCAAAATATAGTTCGTTGTTGTAATCTAACCCTATGTAAGATTTAGTTACTTCTAGACTTTGAGTAGATTTATCAGAGTGTATCTTTGGAACTGGTGTAATATACATTAATGTATATTTGGTTATCTCTTGTATAGGAAAATAGGAGTAGACTTTTATATGAGTATGGTTTTCAGATATCTTGGTGTCCAGTAACTGTTGTTGAACGATTTTTAAATTAGGAGGTAGCTTTTTGTTTGCTGATGATATTAGGTCACTGACGTTCTTTGGTGTTAAAACACTATATACTGTTGCTTTGGTTAAGTATATTTCTAACAATCCGTTATAGTAATCCATGATTTCTTCCATGTAATTACATGCTAATTGGTAAGTCTGCATAATGCGTATGTTTACACTGTTGTGATCGACTGTACTGAACCAATGGTTGTAACTTTCCATGTAACCTATAACTTGGTTTAGTTTATTCTGAAATCCTATGAGTTTCTGTTTTATTCTTTCTTCAGTTTTGTTGACTTGTGAGATTGTTGATATCATAAATTTGGTTTGATGATTGGCAGCTTCAATTAATTGTTTTTGGTTTGAATTTAAAGACTCTATATCTCGGTATGCCTCATCATTCACTCCGAAGATCGACGTGAGTAACTGTCCCAATATACCCCTTTTCTTTCTAGTTTGGTTCACTTCTGTCAAATATTCTTTTGTTCGTTCAAATTTGGATTCTTCTTCTAACAAATGGTGATGTAATTGCTTGCAAAATGCGGAATTTGTTATTTTTTCTACATTTGTACATAGTTGACTAAATTGTGACGTCATTGTCTTTATTTTGACAAAGTCTTGCTCTAGATGTTGTTTTTCATAATTTATTTCTATCCTGAATATTCCTCTGTCAACGCTTGCTGTTCCTATTTGTTCAACATATAATCCTGGTTGTACTGTTTTTAACGAGTATGTCGTTGTGGTTGATTTTGCTGAACCCAACATTTGTAAAATGATGAAAAGCAACGTGAACCATTTGGATATTTTATTACATCGTTTGGGTTGATTAGTTTTATTATTTCTTCGGATTGTAGCGGTATTAGTTAGTATTGCATGCACAGGTTCATTACTATTACTATCACTACACATATTCGTATCGATTGGCAATGGTATTAATGTGTGGATTGACCGTTTTTGAATTGTTCCTGTCGATTTTTGTAGTGTCACCACTCGGGTTAAATCGTCGTTACCCGTATGTATTTCCTTTATTTTTGCAAGCGGCCATTTGCTAGGAGAAACTTTTTCGTCTTTTATAATTACTAGAGTTCCAATTGACAAGTTTCCTTGATTAGTTTTCCATTTGTACCTCTGTTGTAGTTGGTGTAAATAATCTGTAGTCCAGCTTTTCCAGAAGTCCTTTTTCATTTTTTGGATCTGTTTCCATCTGTTTATGTGGTCTGTATTAGTTTCCGATAGCGGGTCTGGTACCCCTACTGCTTCTCTTCCTATTAAGAAATGACTAGGTGTTAACACGATGTTGTCGTTTATATCTTCACTTAGTGCACATAAAGGTCTTGAGTTTAAACATGCTTCAGTTTGTTGTAAAAATGTGCTCATTTCTTCATAAGTGAGTGTTTGCTCTCCTATCACTCTACGCAAATGGTGTTTCATAGATTTTACTCCTGCTTCCCAAATCCCTCCGAAGTGGGGAGATAATGGAGGAATAAAGTGCCATTGTGTTCCAATGTTCGTCAACGTATTTTGAAAGTCGTCAGACTGGGTTATGTCTAACATTTCTTTATACAAGTAATTGGCAGTGCCTACGAAATTCGTCGCGTTGTCACTGTACATGTGTGATACTGGACCTCTGCGTGCCATAAACCTTCGTAGTGCTGCTATAAACGTTTCTGTTGATAAGTCGCCTACCAGCTCCAAATGTTCCGCTTTCGTGGATAGGCAAACAAATATCGCAATGTAGCCTTTGTATGATTTGTGGCCCCTACCTTTCATGGTTCTCACTGATATTGGTCCAGCATAATCCACGCCTGTGTGACTGAATGGGTACGATTCCGTCACTCTTGGTTTTGGTAATGAGCCCATTTTTTGTGAGGCGGTGGATGATTTGTATCTAGTACACTTTACACATTTTCTAATGCTACTCTTCACTGTTCGCTTTCCTCCAAGTATCCAATATTTCTGTCGTATGTACGCTAAGGTCAAACTATTACCTCCATGTAATGTGGTTAAATGGGCATCACGAACTATAATTAGTGTTACATGATGGTCATGAGATAACAGAATTGGGTGTTTTTGATCATATGGTAGACTGGAGTTTTGAAGTCTTCCTCCCACTCGCAGTAAACCCTCATTATCAATGAACGGATCAAGGCATGATAACCTGTTTCCTTTCTTCAATGATTGTCCAACTTTAATGGTTTTGTACTCCTCAGAAAATTCCTCTTGTTGTACTAGAAAAAGGACTTTTTTAGTTGTTAATTTATTTTCCAAATAACTTAATGGTTTTGTGTGTTCTTGTTTATTTACGAATCTGTAGCAATAAGATAATACTCGTATCATCCTTTGGAAGCTTGAAAACCTTATCCAGATTTCGTTCTTTGGTATAATAGTTTTATGATAACATCGTTTAATCTCCTCACATATCTCTGGTACAGTTTTTGTACTAGGAATGTTATCACTTTTTAACCATTCTGGTCCATTCCACCACAGAGATAAATCTTGTAATTTATTTGGCGAAACTCCTCTTGTAATTAGGTCTGCTGGATTTTGTAATGTATTCACATAATTCCATTTAGCTTGTGGTAATATTCTTTGTATTTCGGATACCCTGTTAGCTACGAACGTCTTCCATCGCTCAGCTTCACCTTTGACCCAGCCGAGAGTAATCATTGAATCCGTCCAACAATAGATATTCGCGATTGGCATTTCCATTCCCGTGACAACTTTTTCCATCAGTTGGGCTAATAATACTGCAGCACATAACTCTAATTTTGGTAATGTAGTTTTTTGCTTTTTTGGCGCTACCTTTGATTTAGCTTGTAGAAGGGTTACGTTAAATATATTATTACCTTGTATCCGACAGTAAATCACTGCACCGTAGGCTTTTACAGAAGCATCACTGTACCCATACAGCTCGACTTTCGAATTATTTGAAAAATGACACCATCTTGGGATGGAAATCTTCTCAATTGTTTCTAGTTGTTTTTGTAGTTCAATCCATCTTGTTTTAATAGTTTCCTCTACGGGCTGATCCCACTCTAAGCCATTTGTCCAAAGTTCCTGAATCATGAGTTTCATATTTATGATGACAGGTGCTAACCATCCCAGAGGATCAAATATCTTAGCGATTTCCGATAAAATAAAACGTTTTGTTGGTTTTTCATTGTGATTAATAGTAATCTGAAAACCGAACCTATCCTCTAATGGTGACCATAATACCCCTAATGATTTTCTAGCTTCATCTAGCGGTATCTTCATCACTTGGTCGTCCTTGCTTTCATTAGGTATATTTTCTAACAATTCAGTACTGTTTGACGACCATTTTCGTAAATTAAATCCGCCTTTCCGTAGCATTTTTATTAAGCTTTCTTGTACCATTTTTGCTGACTCAACACTAGCATCTCCTGACAATACATCGTCCACGTAGAAATCCTGGAGAGTTTTTTGGCTGGCTATTGGGTAGTTCGCCTTCTCATCAATAGCGAGTTGTTGCAGTGTCTTAATCGCTAAGTATGGGGCAGCTGCAGTTCCATACGTTACAGTAGTTAATTCGTATTCGTCGATAGCATGTTTCGGAGACTTCCTCCATACTATTCGTTGGTATGTGCAGTCTTGTTCATTAACATTTATGTATCGGTACATTTTTTCGATGTCCGCCATAAATGCTATTTTGTGTTTACGCCAACGTAATAGTATAACTGCCAAATCTTGCTGTAGTCTCGGTCCCGTAAACATATTATCGTTTAGACTCATATTAGTACTTGACTTGCTTGACGCATCAAATACTACTCGTAGCTTAGTAGTTAGTGAATCTTCCCTGATTACTGGTTGATGTGGTATGTAGTATTTACCTTGGTAATAGTCAGTTCTAGTAACTTTCCTCATATGGCCCATTTCTAAGTACTCATTGAGGAAGTCTTGGTATTTTTTTCGTAAATTATCGTTTTTATCAAACTTGCGTTCTAATTGTAATAGTCTTGCAATAGCTTTTTTGCGCGAATTCCCGTAATCTAAGTCGGAATTCTTGAATGGGAGTTTCACTGTGTATGTTCCATCTGGATTTCTTATAGTAGTTTCTCGGTAGTAATTTTCACAAATCTGATCCTCGTTGGATAATTGGTACTTTTCAGGAATTTCTTCTAATTCCCAAAATCTGTTTAGTTGTTGAACTTCCGCAGTACGTGTCATCATACTAATAACTGTGTTAGTATTGGTAGTAGCGCCGCAAATACCGGATAGAATCCACCCAAATTCGGTATTTTGAGCGATTATTCCGTCTTGCACCTTGTGTAACCCATTTAGTAGTAAGTTACTATATTCTTGTGCCCCCAATATCATATCTATTGGTCCTCTTTTGTAGTACGTAGGATCGGCAAATAGTTTGTGTTGTAAACAATCTGATTCTAGTTCTGGTAAATTTTTCTCTGGTAAACAACCAGTTAGTTTTGGTAGTATTATAAGTGAGACAGGTAACCTATATTCACTCGGAAATCTAGGCTGTAGCATGACATTGATGGAGTTTTTCGATGTCTTAGGTTTCTCGTCAGCAATCCCGACCACTTCGGTATGTATCTTCACACGTGGGTATGACAATAGTTGGGCAA
This sequence comes from Griposia aprilina, assembly GCA_916610205.1. Taxonomy (NCBI): domain Eukaryota; kingdom Metazoa; phylum Arthropoda; class Insecta; order Lepidoptera; family Noctuidae; genus Griposia; species Griposia aprilina. The sequence continues at coordinate 23,180,487 of OU744289.1, forward strand.
CCTCTTCTGTGCAGAATGATGCCTCTGAACCTTGATCACATAGCACCCTTAGTAAATGTGATGTCCCATCCGACGAGTGAGTTTTTATTAGGGCCGTTGCTAGTAGTGTAGTTTTTGGTATATTCGTTTTGTTAATAGTAGACACGTTAGATACAGTTCTCGTCATGGATTTACATGTTGATGGGGTCGACAAGCCGAACCTTTTTGGTTCATTATTTGCGTGTTTTATGGTAATATTATTGTTGTTTTGGTGTAAATAGGAATGATGACCTCTTTTCCCACAGTATCCGCAACTTTTATTGCTGTAACATGGTATTGACGTTTCATGAGTCAAACAATTTTTACACATCTGTTTTTCGTGTACGATTTTATTGCGATCTTGCACTGACAGCATTTTAAAACTAGTACATTGGTAAATGCTGTGTTCGTGATTTTGGCAAAACCAGCATACGCGTTTATCTAATTGTTTGGTTATCGAACTTGGTGACTCATGGCGCCATTTGTGAGCCACAGATTCTTCCCTCAACGAGCTTGAAGTTTCCAGACACTTAAATCTTTTTTCTAAGAATTGCATCATTGCTGATAATTCTTGTATTTTATTAGGCTCTTTTAACTGATGTTCGTATTTTTCATCAGTTTCGGAGTCCCATATTCTTTTCAGTATTCTTGTCAAAATAGGGTCCCAAGATGAAATGTTGATGTTCTGATTTTTCAATGCTTCCAGGTTTTCGTTGAATGTATCATGCAGATTTCTTAAGTTCGAGGCATTACTTTTCTTTATTTTCGACATACTTAGAATGATGTCGATATGCTTAGTAATGATTATTCTTTCATTTTTGTATCGTCTTGTTAACAGATTCCATGCAGTTATGTAATTAGCATCACAAACTGTTAAATGCTTGATCAGCTTAGCGGCGTCACCTTGAACATGCGTTTTTAAATACTGCATTTTTTCTGTGTCACTTAAATATTTTTCTTCGTGTACTATTTTCAAGAATAATTCATAAAAAGAATTCCATGACTCATAACTTCCACTAAATGTTGGTATTATTATTTTTGGTAACTTAACCGAGGTATTATGGTTGTTGTGTGTCGATTTTCGACCTACTATTGCAACTAACTTTTCCATCACAAGATCGAATTCCGTTTGTGTTTGTTCAAACATCTTTTCTCGAAAATAGCTATGTTCCAACGTACTATCTTCCATTAGAATGAGTACATGTGTTTCTTCAATTTCTTGCCACTGTTTCTGTAAATTCGTCATTACAGATTCTAAATACCAACTCGCTTTCTCTCCAGTCATCGATTGAGTAGCCGAGTGTAACTTTTTCTGCATCTGGTTAATCCGAAATAATTGAATAAATAGTTTGGGTGAGCTGACGCCTTCTTCCTCTTCTGGTTCTATATCTTCCGGTTCATACAGTTGGTTTACCACCTGTAGTCTCTTCTCACACTTCAACAGGTATTCAATAGCCTGCGTATAATGTGTAGTGATAGAACCAAAATAATTGGTCGTGATGTATTTGTGATCACACAACACATCTTGGTTCTCTAGTCGTGAGTGGTTTTTTGACGTTCTAGTATATATTTCTGTGAGTCGAGTTCTTCTCTCCGTGATGTATTTTAGAGTTTTCCTTGATGCTGAGTCTTTCTTGATGTTGGTGAATATTTGTCTTAGTTCATTGTAATCTGCTTCTTGGCTTTTTATGACTTCGTTTATTTCTTGTATGTCCATTTTCCCTAACTGTCCCTAATAGTATTGTTTGTTAAAACCGTGACCTAATTGCCCTTTGATACAATAAGTGCGATTTCTCTGAATATTGGTGAACCCAATTGTCGGTGCCGATTTCCGATCCGCTATCGTACAAATGGCGTGCAAGTATGTCAGTCTTTTTACATACAACAACCAAGCGCTTGTTGTGTACGCTAGTTTGAAGTACGTCTAAACGTCAGTCAGTCAGTATTAGCGCAAGTCAAAAAGAAGAACTTTTTTTTTTATTATTATTTTATAAATGTATGTTAAAGTACCGATTAGTAAATTACCCTGGTTTCCCTAAAAAAATTGCTCGAAGGACCAAATGTACGCACCAGGACTTAACTTAGTACGGCCTTATCCCAAATGCGTACAGTGTGGCTATGTTTAAGGCAATCGAGCCTGGTACCGAATAGCTACCTACGACCCTAATGACTAAAACCTAGCCGTTTAAATTGACCTAGCACCCTAGTTATCCTAACACCCTTACCCTTACCATACAAACCATACCAAACGTGAGTTACGTTGGTTATACGTGCGGGAAGTCTGTTACGAGAAGACCTACGGTAACAGACGGAGTTTGGGAAGGAACAGGGGTTTGTGTACGTCGTGCAATGTACACAGGAAATGGTTTTCTTACTGCCGATCCCACAGACTCATAGGATCGATGATGGCTAAGGGTGTCTTGGCCACAGTAAGAGGAAGTATAGGAGATAAATCACACTCGACTCCAGCTTGATGACTAGTTTATTACAGTAATTAACTTAATTATATACTAATTTTATGGTCCATACACATCGATACTTATTTAGATATGTGTTTATATGTATCGAGCCGATGAGGCGAAGATCTCAGTAGGTCACTTCTTAGCGCTGACGGTGCGATGCTGTTGTTGCATGTTCACGGTTGAACAACCACCTTTCGATCGCTTTTTTTGGTCCATTTGGTCACTGAAATCTAAGGTTGGCGGGATTTTTTCGATACAAAAGTGCATTCCATATTAGCCAACATCTCAACTTTAGGTTAATATGCATCCGAATATCCGATCTATGGTTAACAGTTTGGTTAGTTACTCAAATCACGAAAAGTCTTTAAGGAATCGGTCTATTTGTTATTTAAAATGTTTGTTTCTTTAAAACACCTATTAATAATTTTAAGCATTTAGATCATTTGGATCATGCATTTGGATCATTAAGTTCCCTTCAAAATGGTTGAGCTGAATGGTGCTGAGCCATGCGTCATGTTCGTGAACGGGCGCCGTCAGTGGGGACTGGTCATTTCTTAGTTGCCACGGCTTATTTTAATTTAATTTAATATTTGAATTGCTTTTGTCTTTTTATTACGGACGCTTTTAACGTTCTGCATCGTCCTCACATGCATAATTTCAACATGAACGATGTTACCGATATTTTGTAACCATATTTTGATTTAAAAGAGTGTCCATGGAGTTTCTTGCCCGTTCTTCTCCATAGATACCTACTACGCTTTGGAATGGGCAACTAGCTTCATCTTTCTGACTGACCGACCACTTGACAACTCAAAAGTGCCTGTAATTGGTTTATTTTAAATAAATGCTTTGAGTTGAGTTGAGTTGAAGCCACATTTTTTTTATTACGTACCTACTAGTCTGTATTTTCCCACTCTATGACCACCAAAAAACTACAAAACCACAAACAATATACCAAAATACCCTCAAAATTTTGATAACAGCCACTCCATATTACCGCACGACCTACTCAAGCACTCTGCTGACCTCCCTAGGGCCCAAAGTTCCATAACTAGTTAAGATTTAATTAAATGCTTCCACAACTGTAGCTAATATGCTAAGCCAATAAACTGCTGCGGTATATAGACCATCAGTTATACAATATTCATCTGGTTGGAAGCTTCTACGTCATTACTATTCCGGTTTAATGCTAGAGTACAATTTTGATGGTGGATTCAAATTAAACCGGGCATTAACTTACTATAAAACAACCAACTTCCAAATAAAACACTACAGAGTGAAAAATAACTTTAATTTCAGAAGTCTGTTCTTCGGTTTTGTATTTTCGTTTTTTGCCACTGTCTTCCGAAATTAAAGTTATTTTTCACTTTGTAGTGTTTTTTTGGAAGTCGGTTGTTTTTTATTAAGTTTTTATTTTTCAGTTTTTGGTTGTGGTACCTACCCTACACAAATTCGTGTACCTCTACCTACTTGCTATGTACTCGTAAATAACAGTGACAGGAAATTATTATAACATCATCAATATACACGATGTGGAAATATTACGTATTATTGAAGCTAACTGAATAACTAAGCAGGCAAATTTTATTAAATTTATATGGGACCACGCCTTAGGATCAGACATTATCCACTTCAAAAAAAGATTTTTCAAAATGGATCCACAATTGCCGGAGATATCACGCAACAAACTTTAAAAAATAAATCAGACGCATTGACAACCGCCTCCTTTTTTGAAGTCTGTTAAAAATTAATTACATCGTCAGTGATTTTGAAAAGAATGCTTCTATTTATGAAATGAGAGAAAACGACGGAAGATATGATACGTGACCTTATTGTGGCGCAAATCGGAAGAGGCTGGCCAGCAGTCAACTACAATACGTGGCTTTAAAGAAATAAATCTGTAACTTACTTAACTTAATAATTATTTTATAGACAAAATACAACCAATAATTAACGCGGGAACAAACTCAACGTCATTAATTCTTGGCAGAGCACAGTCTATGTTTATAGCTCCATCTACGCCCTATGACATACTAAATATTATAATGAAGCTAAAAAATACGAACAGCGTTGGCTACGATGGTATTGCCACAAAAATATTAAAAGCAGTTGCATTTGAAATATGTACTCATTTGTGTTTCATTATTAATCTTTGCATAAGTGCAGGTATATTTCCTGATGCATTAAAGAAGTCTATAGTGAAACCGCTACATAAGAAAGATAATCACGAGTTAATGATAAATTACAGACCGCTCGCACTTATACCAGTTTTGTCTAAGGTGTTCGAAAAATATATATATGGTGAAATGAATACCTATTTAGTAAAATATAATATATTAAGTGACGAACAAAAGGGATTTCGTAAAAATAAAAGTATTAATCTGGCTATTTATGAGTTTTTACATATTGTCATGCTAAATGTAGATAAGAGAACACCAGTTTGTGCCATATTCTGCGACATGACACAGGCCTTTGACTGCGTCCATTATAATTACCTGGCAGAGAAACTTGAAGCCTATGGTATTAGAGGCAACGTTTTAGAATTAATTAAATGATATCTTCATAACCGTAAACAAGTTACAGAAATCAGTGCAATAAATAAAAAAAGTAAACGTGAAGAAACTTCAAGATCAGAGGAACGCGAAGTTATGTACGGAGTACCTCAAGGCAGTGTATTGGGGCCTCCGTTGTTCACCCTGTATATAAATGTCTTGCCTAAAGGAACTGAACAACCGATGACAGTTTTTGCTGACGATTGCACTATGACAATAGCTTGTAATGACATAAACATATATAAACATGACATTAATAATTCACTAATATCTATTATAAATTGGTTAAATGATAATAATTTAATAATTAATTTAAAAAAGACTAACGTAATGCACTTTAGACAACGTACACAAACAATACACAATCTTAATATTCAATTTGATAATATAAGTATCAAAGAATCTGACACAAAAAAAAATCTGGGACTAATAATAGATTTAAGATTGAATTGGAAACCTCAAATAGAGGCACTTAGTAAAAAATTTAGTAGTGCAGCCTACGCTCTGAAACAGCTTGCTGTGGTTCTCAACACAGATGCGCTAATTACTGCTTACTATGGTTTAGCCGAATCGATTCTTAGATATGGAGTCATCTTTTGGGGGAATAGCACGGACAATGAAATAGCGTTTCCGGCACAGAAAAGGTGCATTAGATCGATGTTTAGACTGCAAACAACGGACAGCTGTAAATCTTATTTTATCGAACGTAAATTATTGACGTTACCCTCATTATATATCCTGGAAACAGTAATGTTCATTAAAGTGAATACTCATTTATTTCAGCTTTTGTCTGATGCTGTCCCTAGGAATAGACGTGACAATTTCAAACTCTGTGGTCATGGCGCTAAAACCACTCTTATGCGTAAGAGCATTTTTTGCATGGGTCCGACCATCTTTAATAAATTGCCCAAATCATGGACAACATTAAATATATCTGCTCTTAAAAGTAAATTGAAGAGTTTACAAACCGAAAGAGCATTTTACAGTATTGCAGAGTTTATGAAAGAGGATAATTTTTCTTCGTTTTTGAGATGACGATGTTGTATTTTATTGACATGTTATTGTGATTTATTGTATTTTTTGTGGAATAATTGTAATTTGGAATTGATATTTTAATGACAGTAATTCATATTTTTTATGGACTAATTTATTTAATGACTACTTTGACATTTAATTTTATCTAAAAAATGTTCTTGCTGAATTGTGATGATACGTAATATTTAATGAATACTGATGATTTAATAAGTACCTATATAATTTCAATAATGCAAGTTTGATGAACATTATCACGGTTTATGCACCAACCCTCTGCTCCCCTGCTCTTCCTACCAATTTGTACGCCACGATATGCGGCTGAACATGTTAGAACTTTTCTGTATCTTTTATTAACTTGCATACAATATATCATGTACACCATGTTTAAACAAATAAAGTTTTCCTTACTAACTTACTTACTTACTATCGACAACATCTGCATCTTATAACAAAATATTTTTTGTACTCCTGTGAATGCAACTGCATAACTTGGAATTGCAAGTATTTCACAACGGTACTACCATAATCATCATGATTGGTGAACTATTGACTGTCACAACGGAAAAAAGTTTTCGCTCTGCTTTAATTTAATTCCTATAAGATAGAGCATAGGTCGGTACCGAAAACTAGTCAACTCTATTCCTTTCTTAACTACTATCTCCCAAATGAATATGTAAATATTCGTAACTACAAGTTACAAGACCGTGTAACATAGAACACGTACGCAGAAGTAGTGACTACCCGATATAAGTTGTGTTGCCCGAGGCAAATAGGATGGACCTGAGTCTCCGAGCTTAACTTCAAATAATCCTCGGAATAGGATGAAGATATCTACAGAATAGTGATATTGTGGATGAAACTACGTATGTAGTGGATGATACTGTGCTTTGAGATAAGAAGAATAGAGTTGTTTTTAAATGCCTTTAGGGATGGTTGCGTCAGCAACTTAAGTTGCACCTTACAGTTTAATATACAGGGTATAAAAATACCATCAAAAGTCCGTCAGAGACGGCTAACTAATAAACATTAATAGTAAAACTTTAAAAATGCCGGGAAGAACAAGTGACTTTCGGCTAGCCGAAATTAAACCAATTAGCCCGTTATTATTATCTTTACATAATATAAAACAAAGTCGCTTTTTTGTCTGTACGCTTAGATCTTTTAAACTCCGCAACGGATTTTAATGCGGTATTATCAATAGACAGAGTGATTCAATAGAAAGGTATAATGTAAAAATGTTGTATGCTATATATGAGAAGAAGACAATTTCAGGGATTTGTAATGTGATGTCGTAAAAAACATATTTTTGTGCGCTTACATCGCAAACGCTGGCACAAGATAGATCAAAATAATGTACTACGTAATTGTAGAGACATTAAAAAAATCTACAAAAACGTTCACGACGGCATAAGTCTATCTCCTAAGGATAAACCACAGTAACAATTTTTACTTTTACTTATTACAAATAAAAACTTTTTACAAAAAACACAACCGACTTCATAAAAAACACTACAAAATGAAAAATAAATTTAATTTCGAAAGTCGGTGTCTTTGGATCTGTATATTCGTTTTTTGCCACCGACTTAAAATTAAAACGAAATTAAAGTTATTTTTCACTTTGTAGTGTATTTTTTGAAGTCGGTTTTGTTTTTTGTAAAAAAGATTTTATTTTTCACTTTTTAGTGAGTCAGTTATTAATCAATCTAAGTTACAATAGCCTCATGTCAACCGCTCATCACCTTTTACAAAATATTCCTTTTCCCGATGCAGGGACGTTAATTATTGAGCCACTGAAGCTTTTTTTAAAACCACTGAAGCTGAACCGCTGAACCAATGGAGCTGATGGTGGCTTCACCATCAGCAAAATCGGTCCACAATTGACGGAGAAATCGGTGAAAATACATTGAAAAAAAAAACATACATACAGCCGAATATATAACCTCCTCCTTTTTGGAAGTCGGTTAAAAAATAATGGGTTATTTACGAAGCTATTTAAAAAAATACGGTATTATTCCTTATCCAATTAAATACGTTACGTACGTTATGCATATAATGTAGATCAAAATTGCCCTATAAAAAGTATCTTTAAAATGAATATCTTAGAAGATATCAGAGATTTAAAATGCAGGGGCAGAGCGGCCGTCATCGTCAGGCCGTCCGCGTAGGTCCGTCCCGACTCCCGGGTGGCAGCGGCCGGCGGGCGCGGCGCGTGCATGTAAATCAATCCAATACGTTACTTATTAGTAACATAATATTATTAATCACTCCACACTGACACCATATTAGTATCTACATTGCACCCATGCGAAGCCGGCTAGGGTTGCTAGTTATTATTATACCTAAAGGAGATTTCAACATTTCATATCATCCACCAATGGTAATGGAGTTATAATATGTATGTTATTGGAAAGCTATTTGCTCATCTCTAATTGTTGTTTAAAAATGTTAGGGTGCTTTAATGTGACGAGTCAGTACACACATTAGAAAGCTATTTTGATGTACTGTTTGTATCTTATAATTCTACTGTACTTGTGTATGTCACTGAACTCCTCCTAAACGGCTGGACCGATTTGAAAGATTTTTTTTGTATGCGTTTGGGTGGCGCCCAGGATGGTTTAGATTCAATTGAACCCCGTAGGTGGCGCTGCGATCGAGTTCTAGGAAACAGGACAACGTTTGTCCGGTCAACTACTACTTTGAATATAAATATTTGCGAAATACGAATTCAAAAGACGCCATTAAGTGATAAGTCAAACCCAAAATTTGTTTTTTTTTAAACTGATAAACGCTCGGTCCGTTAAATATTTACATGAAACAAACCGCCATCCAACCGTCTGTTGACACACACAGTCATAATATTCAGTGGTTACCATGAGATAGTTATCGATAGCACTAGAATAGAATCCTACTTGGAGCACAAAACAGAATACTGTAAAATAAAAATAAATAAGGTTGGCAGTAGCTAAAAGTTGCAGCAAAATATGATTCATAGTAATTCGTGTTTGGTTAGAATGCAATTTAACTCATCTCTTTGTCGATTCAGATAACGACAATGAGAACAGAGTGTAAATAATACACAATTATAGAATAGTAAGAAACATATAAAAACTTTACCCACCTCAGGCTTATAAAGTCACACTATCTAAAGCCATTTACTAAGTCCAATGTACCGTAAACAACCACTATTATGATGTGTTTTTATCCTTAGCTATCCCTTTATTCACAAATATACATCCGTTTTATTATCAAAGATTCATATAGAGACCAGCCGGGCGAGTACGGGCGTACCCAAAACGTTTGTGACAAGATATGATAAATTATGTCATGTCTTACAATTTCTCTTAAATACTAGCACGGGTCAACCATGTATCATAATTTAAAGGCGCAACATGCGTTTTTTGTTGCTGATTTCATAGTGTGACAATTTTTTTTTTTTTTTAAATGTTTATTGCCCGATCGGTCATAGATGGTCGCATATTTAGATAAATATGCGACAAAATAAAACAATACGTCTAAAAGAGTGCAGTTCATAGAGTGAAACCACTTTTTAATTTTGCTGGGAACTAATTCGTTTTTCCACACGCACGACTCTCATTTTTAACCGACTTCACAAAAAGGAGGAGGTTCTCAATTCGTCTGTACGTTTTTTTTTTTTTTTATGTGTATTAGCTCATAACTTTTTTCTGGGTAAACCGATTTGGATGATTCTTTTTTTATTTGATAGGTGATGCTTCACATTTGGTCCTATTTAAATTTGATCAAGGTTTGACTAGAAGTTTTTGAGTTATCCTTAATACTGCATATTTTCTCCACTTAGTTTTTAAGGATGATGTGTTAATAATTTCCTGTTACTGTTATTTACACACCAAGTAGTGGTATACGAATTTGTGTGGGGTAGGTACCGCAAGTAAAAAGTGAAAAATAAAAACTTTTTTACAAAAAAACAACCGACTTCCAAAAAAAACACTAAAAGACGTGAAAAATAACTTTAATTTCGGAAGTCGGCGTCCTTGGTTTTGTATTTTCGTTTTTGGCCACCGACTTCCGAAATTAAAGTTATTTTTCACGTCTTTTAGTGTTTTTTTTGGAAGTCGGTTGTTTTTTTGTAAAAAAGTTTTTATGTTTGTTCGGTTTGATGATTTTGTGCAAACGTTGTATTTTCATGACAAGCTTTTATTATTACAAGCTTTTTTTAACTTGCAATGTTTGTTTGTATATTAATTTATTAAGTCAAATCTTGCAACTGAATTATTTTTAAGCAGTTACCCCAACCAATTGAGCTGACATTTTGCATACATGTTTAGTTTGGCTGACAATACATGGTAAGCTAAGTGACGTCATTCTAAATCCAATATGGCGGACTCCCAAAGATACCGGTCTAGTAATTTTAAATGCATTCCCATTATATGGGTATCAATTAAAAGGGTTTGCTGAGAAGAAAATGAAAAAAGTAATTAAAATGTCCAGCGAAAACTAAAATAAAAAATATATGTGAAAAAGCATTTTTCAAAACAAGATGAAGAAATGCTCTAAAAAAAAATAAGATTTAAATTAAATCAAACCCATCATTTTATTACATTATAAAATTTATATGATAATAAAGGCTTTTCGCGAGATTTACCTGTGTAAATAAACAAAAACACAATAAGTAACTTGATCTTGACAGAAGTATGTTTATGATTTTTTTTATCTATTTCATAAAAATTAAACTTTTTGAAATGAATAATGGAAGGAAAAAAGCAGTAAGCAAACTTTGTATACCTTTCAAGAAATCTTTGCGGTATATACGACGCTATTGACGATTTAGTAGTCTTGTCAGTTACTTATAAAATATAAATATATTGCCATACATTTTATTCCCATTTGGTGCAGTAATTAGCAGGTTTTTTTTTAAATCTATTTTCAAATATTATCACCATTTCCGAACGAACGTGATAAGTTTGTGATAATCATCTGTCAAAAGGTGACATTTGTGAGAAAATGGATGCGCCCATATTAGCAAATAAGACATAATGAGTCCCAACTAAACGTAAAGAAGTTACATCACATGTCAAGAAATTATCTCAGGCCGCCGCCCGCTGCCGTGCTGGTATTTAAGACAAAACTATTTATCGCCCAAACTGAGATAAAATGTGTGAATCAAGCCATGTCACAGTAGGTTGTGCTCGACCCGCAGTAAGTTACTTCAGATTAATTCTCACAAATTAAATAAAAACCTCAATGAAAACTATAAAATAAAACCATACATTATAAGCACCGTCCACAGAATGTTGAGTACTGGAAACCTGCGCAGTCATTGCGCTCACATAAACACTTTTGTGAGGACTCATCGTGATCAAATGCTGGTAATAAAGATAGATTAATGGCATCCCACCGAGCCGAGCGTTGCCGAAGTTTGCCGAACTAACATGTGAGAGCGGAGTACGAATTGCAGAATAAGTTTTATTAATGGTTTTTGGGTTCTTTTTTTCGGGTTTTAAACTAGATATAACATTGATATGTAGTTTTGTCATTTTGTTGTGTTTAGCATTGACAGTCTGGCTTTACGGTCTTCGATGCAAAACATTTTAGACTCATTTTCAAATATACCTCTGCGTATTCTATTTATTTCAATCAAACTGGTTACAAAACAAATTCTTATCTCCTAATAGTTTTTTCATAAATCCGAGTTCTGATAAAAAACAAAAAATGCCATGTCTACAATAACAATGTTTGCATTTTAAACTCCACAAATCAGGCTTTATCCGCAACATCAAATCTATTACCAAATCAATGCACTGTTTCAATAAATTCATCAGAATCTATTTTTTGCCAACATTACCATCGATGCAATATATCTATAAACTAGTCTTGATTTATTCTGTTACTGCTAAGTGTGCCTGCTTGACAGCCAAAGGATTTATTACTACATTTTTTCCGCTCCGAAGGTAGAGCCTATGTTTATCGGAACCAACTATCTAAATACGGTGGTATATTAAGTGAGTTGTATCTGCCTGATTCATTCTGATCGTATAAGCGAAAAATATTTTCGTGGTAAATTCTGCTGAGTTTTCTGATTTTGCTTTATCAAGATTTCCTTCTTATTGATCTTATTTTTTTATTTTACTATATTTCACCCAAATAGAAGCCTTATTATGTAACTTTATACGGATGGGATTATAATCCTGAATATTATTATGTCTCACTAAACACAATTTTCTATAAGATATTTTATATTTATCAAACGAATCTGTCAGTTGATGTTTCTTTCAGAATACTTTAGTACTTCTAGTCAACAACCTGATTTTTTTTTCTTTTCTGAACTAAGAATTCCTCAACTTTATTCGGTACCTCTTCCCTTAAATTCGTTTGCCAATCATTTATTTTGTCTATAACCATATGAACCCAAAGTTTATTTTTAACTACTGAATTTTCATTTACAATGAATGCTATGAGCAAGTAAGAAACTTTTGCCTTTTTTCTGTTTTGTATTTCCAAAATAACAGTCGTTTGCGAAACTCCTCAGTACATTAACAAAATTGTCTCCACTGAAACAAACAAGCCCTTTGCGCAACTTCAAAAACAAAGCAACGGCAATTTCATACCCAACTTTTAGTTCAACAAAAGAAAATATCCTTTTCCCAATAACACCAACGACGAAAATTGACGCTTCAGAAAAGGTATCCAAATTATTATTCCAGCTTTGTTTGTCGTCATCAAAAGGAGAAAACCTTAAAGGTATCTTTAAAAATCCATTTCAGAGTTATCCGGTAAAAATGCCTCGGGTGATTTTTTTATATCCATATTCACCATTTCAGAACGCTCGCTGGGGTGAAGGTAGATGGTGACACACGGTAACAAAGATTAATGATACAGATCTGAAAAGTTTTTTAGTTTAGTATTTTTTAGAGGATTGATGAAGAGTGATTAACTGTGTTTAAGCAGCGTAGCGTTGTTGGAAAGTTTATTTTATATCGATAAAAAAAACGCACGTGATGTGACAATTACTAAAATGAAAACTAAAGTGTTTATACTTCAATTCAATTCAATTTCTGTGAACAAAAATCATCTGTGAAATATAGAAGGATTCATTAAGGAAAATGGTTTTAGGCTCTCAGATCTTTGCAAAAATATTGAACCAACATGATCCATTAACTTGGCTGTATTGATTAGGACGAAAACAATAACACTGGATATGCACTGAGGATAGCTCCTTGAAGCACCCCACAGTGTGTCTCCCATGAAACTTAATAGGATGGTGGGTGTGACCGTTTTATTCTGCCGTCTCCTCGGCTTTGCAATTCGCTCGCCGTTCACAGGGCTACAACGAAGGGGAAGTGCCCAGATGTCACCCGAACAAATTATTTACTACCCTTCCCTTTGTCGAAGGCCTGCATCTCCATATTTGTTATTGCGAAAACGGTATCAACCGAATTTCGGAGCATACCTGGAATTGGATGGCGCAATTCATCTTGATTCTTTTTATGGAGCAAATTGGGTTTGATAGAGTATGAAGGCCTGGCAACCATTTTTTAATGTCCACGGGTTTTGGCAACAGACAGAAAATGTTTGGGTTCTAATGAAATATTTTTTGGAGGAGCATTGAAACCTCGCATAATTTTTTGAGGTTTATTACTATGAATGTTGGACTTCGTGTGATAAGTTTATTTTATGTTAGAATTTTATTTCTTCATAAGTTTTATTTCATCCATTCATTAGAAAATGGCGGAACATAGACACAGCGTTCTATAGAGCCGACCGGAAACAAACGTAGGTTATAAAAAAATCATCCGCACATGTTGCAGTGGAGTGCAGTGACCACGCATAGTACTGGCTCTCGACCATTGTGACTGGATTAATGTAAAGTTTAGAGGTACTTTCCACGAAGTTTATTCTGCTAATATAGAAAACAGCAACGTGAATGATCTTCGCCCATATAACAACATATGATGTTGCTGGTAAAGAGACTCAGGTAAGTCAGAGAAACTGACTCAGAACCAGATGAACTACAACTTCACAGTTGCAGTTCTTCTGGTTCTGAGTCAGTCAGGAAAACTGAGTACTATTCTCGTATGAAACAATTTCAGGCTTCTATAACAGGTCGTATTATTTCATTTCTCCTTCTTGTCACGCGCTGAGGTCTAAGTAATTTCATAATATTCTGTAGTTTTAAAGAAAATTGAAGTAGCACGAGATCCGTGTAAAACCGTGTGTTGCCAAATATGGCAGTTTAGACAGAAATATCTGTCAAAATTTGAATTTACGCTACACGTTTAATAGAAATGTCGGATACATTTTGACTAGCAAATTCTTCAACCCAGAATTTAAACTCAAATATCTTTCTCTCGGATTTGAGTAGATATTTTCCCGTGATTTAGACACCAAATCCAGCTCATAACAAGGCGAAATGGGGAAGATAAGTACAAACAAAGCTGTAACGTACTTCATGCAACATATGTGGACGACTCTTTTATTGCTGCGTCTGTGTTCGTGTTATTGGTCGAATTCATCCGGGGTTTAATTCCATTGCATGTGTTTTTATATCGTCCGCTCTGTTGCCTTTTTTGCTTGTTGGAGCTTAGAAGAGTTATGCAGTTAATTGAAATGTGCTTGCATGTTATTTGTGCTTTTATGTGTTTTTGAGGGTGATAAGTGTGAATTTATCTTTGAGTGTTTTTTTATTTTTTATTATTATACACTGTGTGTGCGAATTGAGAAACGGTTATGAAAAGTAATCAGTTGGATCAACAAGTAATAAAACAAGAAACATTTTACGTACAGTGTTTTAGGTACTTGACAATAGTGCACGAACAAGGAGCTAACTTTGTGAAAGACTGGTGCCTGAAGTAGGTTTATTAAAAAACCTGTACAACGTGGTCAGCTGCCATTATTACTCACGATAAATGCTTATTAAAACGTAGATGTCACTTTTATTTACCACACAAATCTAGCTTTGTGTTAAGCACTGTCTAAAATAGAGCATAATTAAATTACCACCAAAATATTTACTTACTACCATCTTAAAGTACTCTATTTACTATCTCTCTGGTCTCGTTTTCAACATGTTCCCAGACCTCCATTTTATTTCATCCCCACAAACCTAAACACAACACAGTGAAGAAATTCGAAACATCCAACTCTCATCTGCCGCATACATGTAAAATATCGTATAACCTCCCATATTTGTTTTCCATTAATCCACTAGTTTGCCTGAACAAAGTAAACACGATTCCACTAACTGTTGTAACGAAACTTTACTTGAAGTATACTCTGTCTCGCTATAACTTACGAGGTAAGAAAGAGATGGAAGCACTGCGATGCTGTGTTATGATAATGCACAGTGTATCGCTCTTTCAAAGGATGAAGTAATAATCTTTGTATATAGTAAACAGTTGAAAATTATATTGTTGTTAGCTCAAGGTTTAAGGTCGTTTTCATTTAATATTAATGTTAGACATTTTCGAGCTTCTTGTTACAAAGTTTAGGTATCATCATACAAAATATATTTCTGAAGTTTTTCAGGCACCAATCCTTTCGTACCTACTAAGTATAGGTAGCTATTGTGACCACATCTTCACCTGTATTTTAATGCATGAAACAAATAGTATTTAATCGACTTCAGAAGGCCAATTCTCACACTTAAAAACCGTTTAAATTCAAGTCGCTATACATCATCTGAGAGAAAATCAATGTCAAAAACTTGTCAAAAATTTAGGGAAATGAGAGGTTTTTTTAACAGATTTAAAGTGAGAATAGAATGTGTTTTTTTTTTATTTATCTCCACCAAAACGAAACATGGCAACTATTTTGTATTTAATCATATAAAAACTTATAGAAGGTGTAGCTATTACTTAGGGGGTTGCTTAGCAAACATTTACAAAAGACAACCCTCAGTCACCACAGCAACTCCCTCGGAGATGGACCCTGAACCAACTGGTTTGATAAATCTTCCAAGTCCTTAGTAATGAACAAAATATCATTTTGAAAGTAATTTCTTTTCGAATTCATCACTCAGCCCCTAAGACAGCGTTATTATTTAGTTGTCCAGAAAATGGGTACATACATCTTTTTGACTGCGACCTGTCTGTCTGCTTGTCACACCTGGACACTTATTAATAATCCATAGTATTGAATGGAGTACCTAACAAATTCATTGTTAAAGATATTGACACTCTACGTCAATTTACCGTGTTATAGTAATTCTATACAACTGTAAAAAAAGACACTTGTAGGATTGGAATATACGGACAATTTTAAATGCTTTTAAGTTTGCTTAACAATTACTTTTTCTTACTTTATATTGGTTAAATATGTACAATAACATAACAAAACAAAAATAAAGCATATACAAAGAGAACAGCTTACGTTATTGTTATGTTATTGTTTTATTGATACAAATTATGTTAACGCCTGTGTGTTTTTCATACATCTTGTTTCAAACCTACATGCAATAATGGACGTTTTTTTTGGTTCAAATTAAAACTAAAAAAAAAAAAAAAAAAATGTTAGAAAGAATGTTCAATATTTTATTAAAAGATACATTAAAAAAGGTACATATTGAGGGATATTATTTATGGACAGATTTTACAACAATTCTTTAGTAAGTATCTACGCATTTCGGTGATAAAAGTACCTAGTAATTAGCCGAGAACTAAAATAAATAGATAAAAGAGATAAATAGATTGATACCCTATTCTGCTCAATGCTTTATAAAGTAACTTCAAAAACTTCAACTAATACAATTTAAACGTTGTATCAAGTTGTATGTATTCAAATATGAAGACAGTGGATATGAATAGTTAACGCCTTCAGTAATGTTGTCCGGAACTACAAACGATTGTGGTTCGATTGTGGTGCTCGAGTACGAACTCGAGCATACATTAACCAAGTGCTAAGCAAGCTGATGCAATATATACGCACACGTTTATAGATACATTATTTATAGAGCTGATTAATATATATATACTAGCTGCGCCCAGCGGTTTGACCCGCACCGGTATAAAAATATACTTTACGACCACCAAATATACACAAAAAAAACATAAAAATCGGTCAAGCCGTTTCGGAGGAGTTCGATAACAAACGCTGTAACACGAGGTTTTTATAAATTAGATAAAAATATTATCAACAAGAGTAAACTTATTAGGTTTAGGGTGAAAGAGCTCTTTTTTGCTCAAGGTTGCACATCAATATGCTGCATCGGGACATCAAATTAATTTGAGCCAATAGTTTTTATTTTGCAATCAAGAAATTAGATCCGAAAATTGTTAAAAAAAAATCGGGGCAGTCTTTGGGGACTGCCGATAGAAGTGAAAACTAAGTAACTTGTGAATTGTGTCGTCAAAGCACGCGGTGACGATGACGCGACTTCCATGATTTTTGTTCACCTCAAAAGTGCTATCGCGCTTATAGAAGTTTTCACTTCAAAAACTATTATTATAATTCCTTCTCACAGCTTTTAGTACTTGATATTGTATTGTTAAAACGGCGTTTTCTTTTCAGTCAAATTTTTTAATGCTTTTAAATTCATAAGAAGATTAAACAATGTAAGTACTGCAAAAACACAAGAAGAACAATCTCTTAAACAATTTCATACTAAAAAACCTTTCTAAGAAAAACATACTTTCACAAAACACATTTTTTCTAATCCCCCAGCATTATGTATACGCCTTGCCCCACTTTTACTGGCTGTTACTTTATTTGGAGTAAAAAAAAAGTAATTCGGCTATGATCCCTTTATTACCGACCGTAGACGTATAGAGTTATAGCTCCTCTCATTTCGTTAGATAGCCCTTTGTTTAGAGGACATATAACTTTTTATATCGGTGTCTGTCATCTAGTTTTTTGTGTTTATAGCCTTTTGCTTTTCCGATGATGCTGCTTACCTTAGTTTATTAGCTGTGTCGTGTTTTTCAGAATAAAGAGAGCATGTTTTCCGTCCCAGGATGTTTTTTGCCGTCGAAGATCTGAATAAATCGATCCTCGTAAAGCGTGGAGAACTTACAAATGTTTGTAGAAACACTGCAAGGTCCTAATGAAATGACCCAGCCTCGCCGTTGACCAACTGTATTGGGATTAGCTTTTAACTAGATATGTCTGTAGGTAGTTGTATTTTACACAGAGCGACTGCCATCTGGCCTCCGCAATTCAACTACTGGTCAACATTGAAATCCAAAACAAGATCAGCTACGAGAATTTCGGGCAAAATTCGTGTAAAAATCGGAACCTATGGACTTACGTAGTCTCCGGGCAGAAACAAGTCTCATTGTACGAAGGATTATTTTTGATAATCCATATTCTATGTTTCGTTCGAGTATGATGTTATCTGTCTACGATATTAATTAAAATAATATTTTGATTCTATCATTTCATCGACATATTGAAAACCGGTACAACAGAATCCCTACGCAGCTAAATCTAATACATATAGACTGGAGCTCGAATAAACACTCACGGCTCCCTTATTGTCGGGGCAATAAAGTTCAATATTGTTTAACAAAAGGATAGTTTGGAGTAGAAAGTTGACAATGGCAGAGTGCGCAGCGCCAAAATGTTTTGAGCAAATATTCATTGAATGTAAATCCACCGAGGCCGTTTGGATTAGAAGTGGTATACCTATACTGTGTACGGTAGCAATTTTAAAACTCAAATCGAATTGTTATTGATTTGTTTCCAGTATATTGGCTTGTGAGGATTTTTACGGTAATTTTCGCTATGCAGAGACGCGTAAGTTTACCTGAATTGATGTCAGTAGAATAGGCAATTCTATTTACAGTATAAATGGAATTGATTGAAATTTTGATAAGCTATTGAAAAATAACAGAATCTGACTTTATACTAAAAGTGATTTTTGCAATAATTCTGTCAACTTTCAGGTTTGCTATGCTAACAAAATATTTTAACTTTTCGCCTTCTGTTAAAATTTGATTACATTTTACAGGTATCTTTGTATATTGTTCACACAATGTATTCAGGGTGGCAGTTTCATCGGTGACCAACCTGTTACCTACCATTGATTCAATACATCATTCTGAACACAACCACGTTTAAATTTTTAACACTATAAAAAAAATGCAGTTCCATACATTTCGACCGCGTTTATGTATTGTACTTTTCTACGAAACAACTGATTTATTTTGTGATAACAGAAGAATTTGTACGCTAGGCGGCCTAGAATCATATGCCGAGTTCATAGTTTCAGTTTGCGCGTCGATGTCGGCCACCCTGTAGGTATTAAAATTTGTAAAAATACATTAATTTTCCTATCCCAGTTTAGTTTAATAACAGTTATCTGAGTGATCCCTAAAAATAAAGAAATATTCATTACCCAAAATATGATTCCCATCACTTCACCTCAACATAATTCCCCTCACCTATTTTCAAATGCTGAGCATGTCAGTCATAACGTTGATCAGAGATCCCGCGTAGATAATGCCGTAATTATGACCGCACCTGCCAGGTAGATTAAAGACCCCAATTTCGTGATACTCATATTAAAATGGATGTTGCCTCCCTTTTTGCGATATCCCCTTGCGTAAGGCACAAACAAATCGGCATCGGAGTTATGATGTAATTATACCTAGGCCGCGACTTACGTGTTCCAGGTCGTAAGTTCGAACCCAGACAGGCTTTTTATTTTGCGTTACTTATTTCATCACCATTGCTTTCAAAACGGTGAAGAAAACATCGTGATTAAACTGGCATGTCCTAGAACCACAAAATTCGGACACAAACATGTGACATCTACCACCCTGCACCGGGCCCTCGTGTTGGATTACAGCCCACTCCCTCTCACCGAGAGGAGGCCTATGTCCCAGCAGTGGGGACATTATAGGCTGCCTAGCTTCTGCCTGCGACTTTGACCGCGTGAAATTTCGGCCCCCAAGCCACCGCCGCCTATCCCATCGCCCGCCCGTGCAATAACTTTTTCTTTCTGCTCGACTCCTAAGGATCGCAGCGTAATGTTAAATAGTCTATAATCTTTCTCAAGAATGGGCCTATCCAATTCAAAAATATGTTTTCAAATCCAACCGGTAGTTCCAGAGATTACCTACTACATAAAGACAATCAAAATTTACCTCTTTAAAATATTACTATAAATTATTATCTCTGGGTTCATATCCCAATGAGGGCTAGGGTTTATATAGAATGAAAATGCACATTCTCCTGGACACTGCTTTTCTGGTTTGGACATTAACGAAGGCACTATCTTTTCCAAAACTAAAACTACACTACTTGGAAAAGATTAGCCAGACAGCGAGTGAGCTAGCGAGGATAGCTGATAAGTACGTACTTATCGTCACTCGTAGAGGCTTTTAATAAATCCCTGAGTTTTAATATTCTGCAATCACCGATCCGATGGTAAGCACTATAAATACCTGCACGTCATAAATTATTATCCCGGACACAATGAAGATAGTCAAATTCTCATGGAAACTGATGACTGCGGCAATAATTAATTCGACGCAAGATCAAAGTATAAAGTCACATTTAGCAGTAGCAGTTTACAGACTCACTCGTTAGTTCAGCGGTTGCAAAAATGAGGTCCTGGGTTCGATTCCCAAGTCGGACAAAGTTTTCTTGGGTTTTCCTAACAGGATTTGCTCAGTAGCAGCCCGGAGTCTGGATTTGTGCCCAGTTGATGGCAATAGGCTTGCCTCCTCTTACATTGGATTTAGTTCTATAGCTTCAGCAGCTCTGTCTAACCCATCCGGGTTTACAGGCTGATAAGGTGATACTCCTTAGCACAAACATTATGGTCTCAAAATATGGTGACATTCTTCTTTTTTTAAACAACAAAAGTCAGCACAAAGCTCCAAGTTGTTCCAGTTTATAATTGTAGGCGTTGGTTTATATCACCCGTTCGCATACTCAAGCCAAGCTTAAGGGCAGAGTAATTAACATTTTTATATGGCTCATTTGCATACCGCCTTGATAACTCTATGAATTTAAATTTATTAATGGTTGCTCTACTTGTTGTAGCCATTTCAGTAATCAAAGGGGTTAGCGTTGCTGTTGTTGCGAAGTTTGTAGAAAGTTTTAGTCTGTAATGTTGGTATAATATTTTCTGCTGAGGATATTTTTAACCCCCGACATAAAAAAGGGGTCTTATACTTCAGGGCCAATGTTAAGCTGTTCTGGAAACAGGTAAGATTGGCTCGCGGAGTGACAGGAACATCGAGTATGAATGTTATAAGAGCAGAAGATGGATGTTTATTAAGCGAAGAATGTAAGGTCTTGGAACGCTGGAAGGGATATTTTGAAAGTTTATTTAGTTGTCAGGATAGTGTGCAAGGAGTAGGTAACTGGGCAGACGCCAGTTCTGAAGACCCAAGCTCAGATGTAGATGAAGAGAATAAAATAGAAATAGATGAGATCGTAAGAGCGCTGAAAGGGATGAAAGTTGGGAAAGCTGCAGGGTACGACAGAGTGTCTGCTGAAATGCTGAAAGGAGGTGACGGGGTAGTAGCAAGCCTGTTGTGCCGAATCTTTAATATGTGTTGGAGATATGGCCGTGTGCCGGATGATTGGTGTAAGGCTGTAATCGTACCACTATATAAGGGAAAAGGCTCTCAGCAGGAATGTAAAAACTATTGCGGCATTAGTCTTTTGTGTGTTGTCGGCAAACTATATGCGAAGATTTGAATAAATAGGGTGATAAGGGTGACAGGTGAGAAAATATGGGATGTGCAGGCAGGATTTAGAGAGGGAATGGGATGTATGGATCAGATCTTCTCCCTAAGGTGCATAGCCGAAAAACATCTGGCAAAGCACAAGAAAGTCTACTGTGCTTTCGTGGACTTGGAGAAGGCCTATGGCAGTGTGTAGAGGGAAGAACTGTGGTCGACACTATCCTTGTACGGTGTAGACTGGCGCTTAGTACGGGCACTGAAATCTTTATACAAGGATTCCAGTGCTTGTGTAAGGATAAATAGGGCATACACGAACTGGTTTTGCATCTCGAGGGGTGTTAGACAGGGTTGTGTAGCGTCACCATGGCTGTTCAACTTGTACATGGATAGTTGTCTGACAGATTTGAAAGAGGGTGAGTATGGATTGACAATGAATGAGTTGCCTGTCAAATTCCTTCTCTACGCAGATGATCAAGTTCTACTTGCATCGTCAGCGGAAGGGTTGCAAGACATGGTGACTGTGATGGATGAATCATATAAAATGAAAGGGATGAATATAAATGTGAATAAGACGAAGGTCATGGTGTTTGAAAGAGAAGAGGATGTATCGGTATGTGATGTGTAATTAAATGATAAGTGTGTGGAGCAAGTAAGTGAGTTCGTATATTTGGGGAGTCTATTTACAAGGGGTGGAAAGATTGACGGAGATTTGGAAAGAAGGGTAAATGCGGGAAATAAAGTGAATGGTGCTACACATGCAATTGTGACCAACCAGTTGATGTCCAAAAACGCACGACTGGCTGTTCACAATCGTGTGTTGGTGCCTACGCTTATGTATGGAAGTGAGTGTTGGGTGTGGCAAAAGAAGCATGAAAGTAGAATAAATGCTGTGGAAATGCGTTCCTTGCGAAGCATGTGTGGTGTGACTATGAATGATAGACTGAAGAATAATGTGATAAGGCAACGGTGCGGTTTAAAAGAAGATGTAGTGACAAAAATTGAAAAGAGTATGCTAAGATGGTTTGGTCTTGTTGAGAGGATGAATGAAGGGCGATTAACAAAAGGTATTTACAAGGCAGATGTGAGTGGAAACGCCGGGAGGGGACGCCCTAGGAAGACATATAGTGACCTTATTGGTGATGTTCTTCAAAAAGGTGCGGTCAGGTGCGTAGCACTCATAACCGGCGTGCGTGTATGAACGTAAACGAGGCAAAAGGAGTATGTAAGGATCGTAGCAGGTGGCGTTCTGTAGTTTCTGCCTACCCCCATGGGAAAAAGGCGTGAGTTTATGTATGTGTTATAAGTTTAACGT
The DNA here is from genome assembly GCA_916610205.1 of Griposia aprilina. NCBI lineage: Eukaryota > Metazoa > Arthropoda > Insecta > Lepidoptera > Noctuidae > Griposia > Griposia aprilina. Next base: position 23,203,477 of record OU744289.1, read on the forward strand.
GCGTGTCTGTGTGTCTGTCTGTGGCACCGTAGCTCACAAACGGCTGAACCGATATTGTTGTTTTTTTTTGTTTGAAAGGTGATTTGATCGAGAATGTTGTTAGCTAAAAAAAGAAAGAAAATCTGTTCTCCCGTTTTTAGAGGGTTTTGTTTGTCTGGGTTTTTTTTTTCATTTTAAATTTTATTACTTATTTGTGTCGGGTTTTTTTCAGGAAAGTCAAACCATAAATTACTCATGCTTTCAGGACATCTTTTATTTTTTTAAAGTCATCTTAATTTCTTCTTACTTTGCTACTATAACTATGCTTACAACACACAAACACAACATCACGCCAATATTTCCGGAAGGGTTGGGCAGTGGTGTAACTTTAAGTACTTACACCTATATTAAAACACACACTAAAATATAATACCAGTCAGCAAGATTACTGGAAACAGGCTTTAAACTTCTGTAATATTATATAACCAATTACTATATTTACAAATTACTTTTAGAACACCATGCGCTATCTATTTCCGCCGTCATATTTCCAATCACTTTTTACCCGTCAAGTCATGTTATCTTAGAAACTCATAAAATACTGATCACGCGTCCACTTTTTGCGCGTCATTCTTGAGAGTATTGCGACATAAAAAGTGTCATGACTGCCAATAAAAATGCTGTGGAAGTCCGAAACTCTTGAAGTGTTAACCAAAGATTTTTCCCTTTGTGAATTGTTTCAGCACTCAGCGTTAAAAATGCTATAATTTTCTACATTAAAATAAATCATCTTTCCCCGTGTACTGCAAGTCTATTGTATCAGGGTGAAATATCGTGTCATTTTATTCATATGATGAATTGTTAGTGATTTGGACATCATCATCATCAGCCTATATTCTTCCACTGCTGGACGAAGGCCTCTCCTGGTGAACGCCACTGAGCCCGATCTACAGCTCTCCTCATCCAGTGGCAGCGATCAGCGGCGGCGATTTCTCACGTCCGGCCCTGGTCCAGGCCTTGGTACCGAGCGAGAGGAAATGGGAAGCTGTCACGTCCTTCTGCAAAGCAGTAATACTCGCGAAGGAGGAGGCGGAGTGCGTGGCGCAATCGTTGCGCCTTCACACCCCTAGTCACCGCAGGAGAAGACACCCTGAGCATCGGGAGTCGATAGCCGACTCCCGGCCACCGTAGGCGCGGGCTTGCGTACGGCAAGCAATGGGAAGCTCGCCGTCCGGTAAGGAGCAGGCCCGGGTCGACGGCGCGTTGTGTTCCATGTGCGCCTCAAAGAGATGTCAGCATAATTGACGGGGTCCGACAGGGCCGATGCCTGCCGGGATCGCGGATTTTTCGAAAGAGTTACCGTGACTCTGGTGCACAAGCAACTGAAGGAACACGGGTCGGTTTTAGTCAGTAAAAGTCTGGCACGCCCTCCCGCTCCGCCTAGAGCAGGAGAAGTCATTTGATGATTCCCAAAAAAAAATCGCCATTGGCAAGTCGTCACTTGAGCTTGCCGACGGACGTCCCACACTACGTTTGCCTAAATGCAGGGTCCACTCTATTCGGTCAACCAAGGACAATAGCTGACGTAAGATTCGACAGCTAGTTAGATCAAGATTTCCGAACATGTAGGAGGTTAAGTTATATGATTAAGTACAAACTTGCCCTCGACTTTTTTAATTTTACACATTAATAAGATATTTTCAAAGCCAAAACGAAATCTTTCTTTTTTACAAACCTTTGATTATTAATAGTGAACTGCAATTTCTATTAAAAACGAAAAAAGAATCTCACGTATTAAGTATTTTAATACCATACATCACATATCAAACAAAGCAAAACAATAAAATATTAATAAATAAAAAATATAATTTCATCAGTGACGTCATCGAATGTCCCGCTGTCAGGCCGTTTATAATTCGGGCAATTCATCATGCGACAGGCCCGAACTAATTTAGTGTACACTATAAATCTTGACCAACAACATCACGACAGTTGTACCACTCAGGAATGTGATGACGCTGTTATTACTTTGATTGGATTGGTTACTAAAGGCTAGTTTTAAGTTAGGTAAGTAACTAAACATAAATTTACATTGGTTGGTAAGTTATATTGACTTTATTTAGAATTAAAATTAAATGTATATACATAACAACTTAAACCTAATTAATTTATTAAAATAACAAAACAATATCCTTTTCTTATTTTTTTTTTGTTTAACGCGTACTGTCCCATTGCGGGGCAAAGACCTCCCCAAGTCCTTCCAGGAACTCTATTCCCACGCCACCTCCAACCAGCACTCGCGGTACGCCTCCAGGTCATCTCGCCACCGCATTCTGGGTCGACCTCGGCGGCTCCGTCCATCTTCAGGCACCCATTGTGTGGAGACTTTTGCCCAGCGATCATCGTGCATGCGGTTGATGTGACCCGCCCAATCCCATTTGAACCAGACAGCCTTATTATCTACGTCTAAACGTCTATTATACCCGTTTTGGAACGCAGTGTGGTGTTCCGAATTTTGCCCTGTCTTTTTACACCCAGAATCTGCGTTCCATCGCTCTCTGGAAAACTCCAAGGTGAAACTTTTGCGACTTGGTGAGAGACCAGGTCTGAGCGCTATAGGTTAGGACGTGCAGGATACATATGTCGATGAGTTTGCGCTTTAGGGAGATCAGCAAATCCCCCTTCATTAGCGTCTCCAGTAGCTTTTCCAGGCGTTTTCAAGTCGGCGATCGATTTCTCTTTCCTGCCTGTTTTCGAAAGCCAGCACAAGGGTGGCTCAAAGCATGACGTCGAACAATATAGACCCATCTCGATTCTGCCGACCTTGTCAAATCTTTTTGAAAGACTGATCCATAACGAGATTTACCCTCTTTTGCATAATATTATCATTCCTGAACAACATGGGTTTGTTAAGCGCCGATCTACGACATCTAACCTGCTGATATTTGCTGATTACCTTTTTGAAAGTGTTGATAGGCGATTACAAATAGATGCGGTCTACACCGATTTCAAAAAAGCTTTTGACAAGGTCGATCATGAAATTCTCCTGAGTAAAATTGCTTACAATGGAATAAGCGGAAATTTGTTACGGTGGTTTGTGTTTTACCTCGAAAACCGGTCACAAAGGGTTGTGGTTAATGGTCATCAGTCTGTCTCTGTTAATATTACTTCCGGAGTTCCACAAGGCTCTATTCTGGGACCGCTATTGTTCATTATTTATATAAACGATATTAAGAAATATTTTAAAAAGTAAAAATTCTTGATGTACGCTGATGATTTGAAGGCGTTTCAAGCGATACGTACTATGGACGACTGCCAGTCATTTCAGGAGGACCTAGACAGACTAACTGCCTACTGTATTGAAAATAAGCTGCATCTTAGTATCCCCAAGTGTAACTATATACACTTTACAAAGAATAATTTTATCGTCAATTTCAATTACAACCTTAACTGTATCCCCTTAAATAATATTTCTATAGCGAAGGATCTAAGTGTTCTCTTTGATGGCAAACTGTCCTTGAACCAGCATATTGAAGCCATAGTCAATAGTGCTTTTAAAATGTATGGATTTGTAATGAGATCTTCAACAGAATTTAAGCGTTCCTCAACCTATCTCTATCTGTATAAGACGCTTATTCGCTTTCAGTTAGAATACGCGGTCCCTGTTTGGAACCCCTTCTACCAAAAGTACGTAGTTGGAATAGAAAGGGTCCAGCGCAAGTACCTCCGTGCTATGTACTACAGATGTTATGGGACTAAGACTAATCTGTCATACTCCCAACTTCTTGATAATTACAAGCTTATCAATCTGGAGAACCGGCGCAAATACCTGGAGGCCAACGTGCTTCATGATATTGTTCACAGTCATTTTGATGCCATTGATCTAACGAGTAAGCTGTGTTATTCTGTCCCTCGAACAGTTCATGTGCGTCAGGTTCGTGCACGTACTCTGTTCGTGCTAAATTCTTGACGTACGAACTCTGGCTTACGCTGCCCTACTCATACGAGTAGAATGTTGGAATCCTATAATTCAAATTTCATTGATATTGATATATTTGCATGCTCGAAAAATAATTTTAAATCTAATATTATGAAATTTTTATCTTAATTGTAATCATATTATTTTTTATTTATTGCATAATTTAAGTAAATGGAATTGTTTTTTATCTGATTTGGTTTTGTAGCTATAGCTAGCTTTATAGTAACTTATTTATTTATTTCAAAATATTTGTTAATTTTGGTAATGCTCGTCTAGTGGCCACCACTGATATTTAAATATGTCTTATCTGCGGATAATGCAGTGGACAACAATACTACTTAAAGTTTTGTTAACCTTATGTATTGTATATGTTGTAGTTGTTTATTATCCCATAGTAAATAAAATAAAAATAAAATAAAATACATATACAGTCATCGACGTAATGTATTTCCTGCCCATCTACCTCGACCCTACGCTTAGTGCTGTTAGTCATCATAAGTTGGGTTTCAGACCGATTCAACGCAAGTCCCACCCGAAAGTGAGCCGTGCTCAGCTCTTGGAGCATGGTCTGAAATTCTAGAGCAGTGGGGGCAAAAAGGACTACATCTTCGGCAAAACGGAGGTTTATCAGCCTCTTTTTGCCGACGTCAATGCACTTGGTCTTCCATGACGCTGCCAGCGACTTAAATATCTCCCCAAGAGTGCTTGTAATCATTTGGGAGAGAGCGGGTCACCCTGCTAAACACCTTTTTGTATTTTGAATGAAGGTCCAGCAGTATTTAATTTAATGTTTGCGGAGCTATTGTTGTAAATGTTTTTCAAGTTCCTGGTGTTCAAGGAATGTGATTATTTCTGAATGCAAGTAGGAGTAAAATATGGCGTCGAAAAATTCTTCCGCATCGCTGTCGCCTTGTAATGTACCCAATAGACTGGCGGCATTGCAACGTTGTATGCCAATGCCTATAGCCAAGGTAAAAGTTTGCCGTTGGGTCACGTGTCAACCATCCATTTGGAGATGTCATTAAGCAGACCTTGAGCCCTCGGACCCCAGTAGGTACCTATATGTTTTTTTCGTAATTCCCACATTTGGTAGGTACACAAGGTACATTTTTCAAGTGTGCATGGTTGGCCAAATCCTCAATAAATAGCAAAAAGTACTCAAAGAAGTCACGGAGCTGATTTTGGCAAAAACTAAAACATTTTTTTTTATTCCCATCTAGGAATCGACTCCTTGACTAACTTATCTAACAGAGTAGGCAGTCATAAGGAACGGAAGCGCTTTTGTTCAATTTAACTTTCAGAATAAAGTTTTTTATAAAGGAAATGACGCCGTCAATCTCATTTCCCTTGGTTTGATTCTCAAAGCTTTAGTGTTATGAAAATTGTAAAGTTGGATCTCAAAGGACGAAATACGAATGAGTGTTTTAAAGATTCAGAACATGGTAGTTTGAAAGTTGTTTATGAGCTAGGCTTGTAACGAAGTGACCCTTCGTTTGTAGTTAAAGTGGCTGAGGATTAGAAAGATTAAATAAATATTAGGCCATGGGTAAAAATTAAGAAGTACAGTAACGAAGAGGGTGCGTGGTTTCCACACGATAGAAGTGAAAACATACGAGTAGAGCCGAGTATACGCGATTCAGCGTCACCAACCGACTGGAGCCGAGTATACTCGATTCAGCATCGACGACTCAAGCGTCATTCACTGTTACGAAAGAGCGTCAAGTGCGCCTAAAGAAGTTTTTACTGTATGTTTTAAGTATGTATGTATTTATTGTATGTGTAAATGGTACACCACTGACTACCTGCAGTATTGTCTCTCCTTCTCAGTTCAATCCATCCAACGGTTGTCTGTAAAAGATCGCTTTTAGTGATAAGACCGCCTATTGTGTCACCCTATGTAAAATTTCTACATTTATATCTGTAAAAGAGTATTATATTCTATTCACTTCAAAAATAATGCCTTAAATTAAACACCCATACCGTTTCAAATACGACGCACGAGGCTCTCACAAAACTTTTATTTTCGTTAACTGAATAGGTAGGTACTAAGAATTTCTGCTATTTTGTGGGTTCGTTTATCGTTCAACCAAACTCCTCATCAAAACCTTACTACAACATAAATATAAAACTAGTTCGTTGCGTTACAAGGTCCATTTTAAACAATTCAACATGTTAACCCGAAACTAACAATACGAATCTAAACTTCTAATCCCAAAACAAACTTCGCAGGTACAAGCAAAAACCTTCAGTTTTTACTTGTCATTGAATGCTTAGCAAGTAAACCATGAGTAAAGATAATTGAAATAATAAAATTATAATTTATACGCCAACAGACTTAAAATAATAATAAATATATTATGTACAAAAATGTATATGAAAAAGGAGGGCAAAGAATCATAGGACATCAAAAAATTCGTCCGGATCGCTGTCAACAGGAAAAGTGCCCAAAAGGCTGGCAGCTTTGTCACGTTGTATGGCGATGCTGATTCTTTGGCCAAAAAATAGGCCAACCCTCTGGTCACGTGAAGAGTCAACCAACCGCTTGGCGATGTCTTGAAAAACAAAGTGAAAAAGCAAAAACTGAATCAATAAAATCGAATACAAAGCGGCCGATGTGTCAGTTTGCAGCTCACAGCGCATACAAGGTTTACTACGAATATGATATAACAATGGCCAACACGAGGACCGGTCATTTGCAAACGTCAGCCGCTTCCGAGTTTTGTTCTACAGGACTTTTTCAAATTCTAGTTTTCGTGATATCCGATCTGGGAAAGGAGAATGGAGTTCGAAAAATTGACAGGGATTAATGTATACAGCAATGAATGTAAGGCAATGCATTATATTTAATTCACCAACGTTCGATGCAAATTTGACGTAGATTTCTATTCCACATTATTGAACTTCAGGCTTAAGGGAGTTTTCTACCAAACGGCTCGCATCGCATCGGATCGGAACGGATTTTACAATCTTTAAACGATATTAAATCGTTTACACAGTATTTAAAGTCAATATTACCAAGCCGCGCACAGCAGCTTGACTGAGGGCGTCTTCCGCGGCATGCGATTGTAGCCAAAAGTATGCTGCAATGCGCGATCGGCTCCGTTCATCTGCCGTTGTATCCGATCACACATTAATCCGAATTAGAACACATCAACACAGTAGGAATGTAACTATTAGACTACCTACGCGCAGAGGCGGATACGTTCGCAAGCGACGGTACGGAGCCGATCGTATGCGTCGACATCCTTCCGGACGCGATCGGCTGTCGCCGTATCTGTTCGCATCCTTTCCGATCCGATGCGATGCGCGCCGTTTAGTGGAAATCATCTCTTAAAATAAGTTTTGGTCATTATGACCAAAGTAAAATTCAAAGTATATTGCAATCATGCGTGTAATTTTTCTTACACACATATCATATCATCACGCCTGTAATCCCCGAAGGATAAGGCAGAGGTGTACCTATAGTACACCCACATCCGCCAGTTATGTTTAAGACCCATGTAATAAGAGCGAGCCTATTGCCATCAACCGGGCACAAATCCAGACCCCGGGCTGAAAATCAGGGGATATTGTTCTTACCTTTCAAAAAAAAATACTTTACTGGATTATAAAATGCTATAATTAAAGCAGCTTAAAGTAAATAGACTACATGCATAAAACACGACATGAATCACAAGAAAAATCTCCAGAAAACCACTGGTAAAATAAATACGGCAGAAATGTTAAAATTAAAGTACACAGAAAAATATGTGGAGTTAATTAAGTATGAGGAATGTATGAATGTGTGCGAGTATGAATGTGGAGGTCGGTGTGAAAATGAGACACGTTGATGTTCTGAGCATACAAAGAATGTCGTGGAAAGAAAAAATAAATTACAAGTAAATAAATGGAAGGATGAATTAAAAATCTCGAAAATGAAAGAAAATGCGGTTAAATGTGTGTCCCATTCCTTTTCAGCAACCGCAAGACCATTAGGACTCTGTTTTATCCATTGGTGGTAACTTGAGTATGGACAGCAGCATCATCTTTGGTGTAACAAACGTCCAATTCGATCCTCGACTTATTGACAAATGTAGTAAAAAAGAAAATTTCCAAAAAACTCGACAGTATTTTTTTTTCTGAATTTAAGAAAGCTGTTTTGGAAAATCTACTAGGAAATCTTCAAAATCAAATGACTTGATGAGATGACACTGATTTTAATTTAGTCAAATAATTCCTTGACGTTATTTGACTAAATTAAAATCAGTGTCGAATTTCTCATGAACCACTTCCCCATTTGTAATGTTGGGTACCCAATGTTCAATTAGTACGGTCCGCAGCTAACGTCGCCATTTTGTAAATGACCCATTTTAGATGTTTGACATTTTCTCGTAAACTTGTTACAAAATGGAAGTGTTCTCACTCAGTTGGCTGTTCATTATTAAACTATGCCTTGATTTCCTGATTTTATGGGAAGCTGTAAATTTTATTTCATTAGATTGGTTTCTCGGAATTCACAAAAATGCTAATGTTATGATTTGATTGTAAATAAGCTGTGATTTACAAAGGCTTTTATAATAATAACCTATATGGTATTAGTATTGCTAACGAAATGTGAGCAGATTTTTTTAACAAATTTCATGTTTATAACTTACGGCGCAATTTAACATACCTGAAAATTATATGATATTTAAATAAAAGTACAATAAGAACAAAACTCTTTGGGTTACATGATATTAGCAAACACAAGTTGGTACTCGTAACTCCATTGTGGTTGAATATGTAGGTAATGTGAAAAATACTCCAAAGGTGTCACGGTCCCGATTTCGATCAAAACTAGAACTGCATCATTAGTTTTTTCTTAATAAACTTTCATAGCTAGGAATCGAACCCATTGGCTAACTGAACTAACAGAATAGGGAATAGAATAAGGGACAAAAGCTTTCTTGTTCAATTTAACTTTCTGAATAAAGTTTTTATAAAGGAAATGACGCCGTCAGTCTCATTTCCCTCGGTTTAATACACAAAGCTTTAATGTTATGTTAATTGTAAAATTGTATTACATTTGATTGGTTTCTTGGAATCACAAAAATTTTGAATGTTATGGTTTGATTGTAAATGAGCTGTGATTTACTAAGGCTTATATCACTCTATTGTGTTTGAATATGTAGGTAAACATTCACATGAATGTTTACATTGCAGATTTACAGAGCTGAATATCAGCTGAATTTAAATTCAAATTATGTAGGTAGGTACTCTACTTTTATAGCACACAGATTGATAAAAACTATCACAGTTTTATGCCAATTATTTCCTTGCTAGAATTAATACGAAGTAAATTGATTCAACAGAAAACCATAAAATCAATGTTTATCAATATATACGTAGCATTGACCACAGAACATAAAGCATTTCGAATGTTTACCACTCGCAGATGTGTAATAGTCGGTCAACACCGCCCTGGGGGACGTTCGCAAATTGCGAGTACGGACACTTCGAATTTTTAACACATTTTTATACGGAGCTGCAGAAATATATATGAGGCGGAAGTGAATACCTAATTCACCTGGTGTAATACCGGTGGAAAGTGGCAGAACTGCGATCGACTTTTAGTTATACTGGGTCAAATTAAATTAGCTAGCGAAACTCCGCAAAAGAGATGGGTATCGATATCTAAACATAATAAAACAAAACATAAATTAATTTGATGTAATTTTTTTTGGGTTCATCGACCGCAGTTAGTGTTCAATTGAAGCATCAGTTTAAAAAACAGTTTTTTGATGTATACTTCAAAGAAGTATCAATCTAAAAAAAACACAAAACAAAAGAAAACCGATTTTCTCAAGTTATACTTCCTTTAACAAAACTTGCAGCGGTCGACACCCGCAAAATAAAAACATATTTCTTTATACATTACATACATAAACTCACGCCTTCTTCCCATGGGGTTAGGCAGAAACTACAGAACGGCACCTCACGCACACGAACGCCACAACTGCTATGATCCTTACATACTCCTTTTGCCTCTTTTAAGTTCATACATCTGGTAATACAGGCACGCCGGTTGTGAGTACTACGCACCTGACTTTTCTAAAGAACATCACCAATAAGGTCACTATAAATTTTCCTAGGACGTCCCCTCCCGGCGTTTCCACTCACATCTGCCTTTTGTTAGACCTTTTGTTAGTCGACCTTAATTCATCCTCTCAACATGACCAAACCATCTTAGCATACTCTTTTCAATTACATTATTATATTTCTTTATATTTTATTTTTATCGATCCTCATCACGTCTGCAGAGTTTCACTAGCTAATTGACCCTGCAGTGGCCACGGAAAACAGCTCGTCAAAGTAAATCAAATGTAAATAAAAAAAAACAAAGGTACGTAGATTTAATAAAAACTTAAAATTAATGCTACATTTTTGTCGTTCCCTAATTTCGTAAAGTTTGCCCGAGACACTCAATTTACGACTTCGTTGAAGCAGTTATTCGCCAACGGTTGGAATGAGTCTTATTTTAATTGCAAAAAAAAGTGTAATCACTTTCGAAAATCATTTAGCCATTTCACATTTGTGTATGAATCGGTTAATTTTTCTAGTCGAGTAGTAGGATGGCTTGGCTGTTTCGTTACTTCAGAAACTAAATATTCGCATCACCTCCACGACGGTAGCGAAACGGCGAAGCCATACATTTTTACTGATATGTAGAATTTGTGAAGTTACGGTCGGTAGAGTTAGGCCGTGCAGATTCAGAAGCTTGGCTCTACATGAGATCTGATATCTTTTTCACAGGGCAAACCTTATGTGGTCGTCTTGACACCGACTTCCGAAATTAAAGTTATTTTTCAAATTGTAGTGTTTATTTTAGAAGTCGGTTGTTTTTATTTGTAAAAAGATTTTTATTTTTACTTTTTAGTGGGTCAGTTATTAATTTATCAATATGTAACAATAGACTAATGTCAACTGCTCATTACCTTTTGCAAAAGATTGCTTTTCCCGATGCAGGGTCGTTAATTGTTGAGGAGTTCTCCTGGTAAAAACCAGTAGAGCTGGAGCTGATGGTGAAGCCACAGTCAGCTCCATTTCACCATATATAAGCATTGTGATGAGCATAAATTGCTTAGCAACCATATTAATGTAATCGAATCGCAACCCGTGAAATGGTTATTATTGAGTAGTTCCGGTGGCCACCTCTGGGCTTCATCATCAGTTCCTCTTCACCGAATGGTGCTTTCTGAGAGCAAATGCAGGAGTTACTATAAAAAATACACAAATTGCTATAGGTGTGTCTATAAAATTTGAAGATTTCCCTCGATTTCCATGGGATCCCCTCATCAGATTCAGATTTGGTGACAACGGGACCACGTCGAAAGCATACCCTTTCAAACAACAAAATAATTTTTAAAATCGGTCCACAATTGACGGAGAAATCGATGAAAATGCATAAAAAAAAAAATGCAAACATATAACCTCCGCCTTTTTGGAAGTCAGTTAAAAATAACATGAGTGTTGAAACTAGTGTTTTTTCTTGACGTTTGTGTGTGAATATTATTCTACAAGTGCGATATGAATTATATAGTAATAATAAGAATAACTAGTAACTAGTAGTATAGTAAGAATAACTGTATACCATTTGTGTTACTATTTATAAAATAAGCATAAGCTAAGTACCACCCTATCGCTTTGGGATATCCTGTTATGATAGAAGTGTTGTGTAAATAAAAAAAAATAAAAAAAAATAAAAAAATCGTTGAGCTCCTTAAGTTCTTAGTTGAGCTGTACGATTACTGACAAATACGTGCACTTACTGGACAGGCCCACTCAATCTGTGTGTTTTTCCTCAAAAGACCATTTCAGACACAAATCTACATGGTCTTCATATGATCAACTTTAAAAGAGACTGTGCCCTCTGAGTTTGTTTCGGCCTTTCTTCTCAGAGTAGTCAGATAGGAAACGCCGACCTCATCTAGTTTTTAAAATATAATTGACGTGTAAAAGTGTTTGTACAAACCTACTCGTATTTACAGAAATAAAATCATTTAACATTTTATCATTTAATAGAGATATTTTTAGCTCAAGGAATTAGTTGTTCTTTGTAAGCCGAGAGTAGAGCACTACCTCACGCGCTTCGCTTATGAGGCGTGCAATAAAATAAAGTTAAAAATTAAAGGGAGTCTCCATACAAGAAACGTGTGTTTTCAGGGTTTGTTGCCTTTTGGTACCTACGTAATCCTTCATGTGCGAGACTTCCATAAAAATAAGGGAAGAGAGTTTGTCTGGTCATCGGGCGAAAAGTCCCTTTCTTGTCGTCGGGGCAGTCCCCAACACAATGCTCAGGTTTAGCGAGAAGATTTGATATTCGAAAGAAGAGTTTTATTTATTCTCCTCAAACAATTTTCCTAATATGAGGTTACAATGCAGTAACTTGACACTCAAAGAACGATTTCATCCAGTATCTACGATAGAATTTTTATCTACGTACACAGAGCCAGTTTAGCAGTTGACCTGAACAAAGAATATCAAACCTAGAATACTCCCAACCCAGTAGTTTCCTAACCTAAGATTAAATTTCTACTAGAACTTACTACCCACGCCCCATATACCGAGTGCGTGTAAGTAAAATCTTTGGCACAATCAATCCACATATAACAAGCAGCTTATCGCTTCACATCGATAATTAAATGTTATTGCGTCGGTAATAAATCCGCTTCGCTTTATCTCTTTATAATCGCTTTATATGCCTAGTGACGTAAAGAGAAGTGCAAATGCCATAGTGGAGGAATTCGCAGAAAGTTGGTGTTGGTGTGAGTGAAATAATGGAAAAGGTGCAGGAATGGGACGGCTGAGGAATTTAATAAATATCGTGTTGTCTTTATCTGAGATGTCTTGCTGTCTCTTTTTGTGGTTCACGTGGAATATGAAAGGTGTTATGCATTACTGTTTATTGGTGTTCGTGATCTGTTTAAAAGTACATCCTGCACAATGAACCAACGATTTTGAATCTGTCGACTCTAGAAAACAATCAATTACATATATTATGTGTTTAATTTTGCATATGGCAAAACCACAAGTGTTTCTTTCAAGTATGCCCGACAACTATTAAACAATGATCATGTCTCGTAATAGTCCAACTAGTCATATAAATGTAAAAGTTTGTGAGGATGGATGGGTGGATGGATGGATGTTTGTTACTCTTTCACGGAAAAACTACTGAACAGATTTGGATGTAATTTGGAACACAGATAGTTTATAACCTGGTTTAACTCGTAAAATACTTTTTATCCCGGTAGTACGTTCCCATGGGATAATTTCTGCCATCCACGCGCAATAACTAGGAAGTTATAATCTGAAATATCTTTTATTATCTACACCAGACGGGACAGTGTCTGGTCCTAAAAAAAGAACACTGATCCGTCCGTATTCTGGTTACCACCGGTTTATCACGTCGTAAAGATTGAAGTGTCCGGAATATAGGTTTGCCCTTTATCATCGCGTATCAGTCGCTCGTCGCGATAAAAAATCGTTTTGTAACAGACACGACAAAATGTAAGCGATATGGAAAAATTCCGTTGAAAATTAAATTTTGGTTGAGTCTTTGCTATTCAATTTTCAATGGATATTATTGCGTTGTTTAGAATGAAAGATATGATTTTCTTTTTCATGTTCCTTTGAACATGATAACTTTGATAGGTAGCTAGAAAGTGACGTTTAGATACGTTGTCATTCAAACCCATGGTTATGATAATGATAATAATGATCTTCCCTACAAATACGTCCTTATAATAAAGTGATTTACGCCATTTTATTTGAAAACATCGTTAGGAGTAAAAACAACAAAATCATTATCAACTTATAACATACAGCATCTACACTGTCCAGATTTGCGTTTGTCGCATCGATTTTGGTCTAAATTCTTGCTGAAATTGCCGATCCATCACATGGCCGTCCTACGCTTGTTTTCCCGTTCATTGGTCACCATTCTGTCAAAACAAATAGGCTAACCCCGTACAGCCATGTTTTCTTTTTTATTTGTTTCATATCTATTAAAATTACATTAGATTATGTTAGATTGTTTTTGTTTTATTTTTATTTGCATTCATTTGTTTTTCTTTTTTGGTTTGCAATATTAGTAAAGATCACAATGTGTAAAACATCTCAGTCATCATAATCAAAATATCATGAATTTAAAACAAAAATTATCGCGAAATATATTAAATTACGGAAACTAGTTAGTGAGAAAAAAGCGATAAAATTGGAAACGCAATAGCGCTTGGAGCGGGTGCAGTGGCGGGCGAGCCGCGAACGAATGAGCGTATCTCCTCAAATGGAAACAACATGGCGTAAAAACCGAGTGAAGCTCGATCTAGTGGATTGTTTTAAGGTCCCGTACAAATAGTTAGAAAGAAGAAAAGGCAAGAAAGAAAGAAAATACGTTTATTAGTTAATCATCTTTTGTTACAACTAAAATCGAGCCTACGGTTAGCTGTAAAAAAAATATCGAACATTGATATTATCTTTTTTCGTCAAAAAAACGATAAAACATTGCCTTATTAGCTAAGTTTCGATTATTCACTACCTAATACCGATACTATTTTCCTACGAACACAAAAAGCGTTTACCACAATTTACTTCATTTATCTGCTTGCATCTAAACCATGAAAATCATAAATGGATATTAAAAACCTACCAATCAGCAATATTATTTCACCCCACACCAAAAAATTAACAGAGCAAGGGAACTCCGAACTTGCGGCGCTCGGTCGGTTGGTCAAAATTTTTACGCGCACTGTTATAGGCTTTCCTGCTAATCTCTTAACTTTTAACTGGGAAACAATAAAACGTCGCAGCCAGTGGGCAGCTGAAAAAAAATATTTTGGTTAAAAAACTCGGATTACTGGGAGATATTTTTGGTGTTGAAAGAGGAAAGTAACGGTTTGAGAGATTGAATAATGCATAATGGTCGACATTTTTGTGAGTGTGAACGTAAATCTGTTTTCTGTGATGATGACATTAAGCAAAATACAACTTTAGAACATTTTTATACACTACAGTTATGCTCATTGTCTATTCTATTTTAAGGCCTAGATTGTTTTGGCTAGATTTTGTATTTGCAAAATTTTGTTTCGGTGCAGTAAGTGGAATAAATTAGGTGTCATTAGATCAAGTGCTGTTCAAATCGGTGCTGTAAGTAGAATACCTCCAGTTTTCAAACAACAACACTCTCTATTTTTTTTCATTCATAAAATAAACAACATTTTCACATTAAACTGATACCTAAATGAATAACATACTCTACATCCTCATATCTCTCTATAGACATATTCATATACGACTTGCACCGCATATGACAGTATATTCATCGAGACAGCTCACAGCTTACTAAATGCACATCGTCCACAGGGAGCGGCGAGTTTTACGACTAAACGTATAAATTCCGCGTCGTTTATTTACTTTTTACGGCGTCTAGGCCGAGCGAGGGGAACGCGTCTACATAGTCTAGTGTAAGTGCGGATGACTGGTTTAAATGGGCATGGTAGGAATTCAATGTTTAGGCCTTTGAATTTGCATTCAGCATCATTGTCATATTCTAGGCAATTTGCAATAACACACTTTTCCACATCTCCTGAGACCCTGGTAGGGGATCCCTAACTTACTGATATGATAACGGGGCGATTCTATTGGGATGATAAAATAAAACCGATCGCCGTGAATGTTCGTTAAACACAGATTTATTGAAATATATTTTTACATTGTTATTTGCAGTAATAGGTAAAATTGCTGTGTGTACAGAATGTTGAACCGTGTATTATTGCTATTACGATACCTAATGATATAAAAAACACACATACCCATTTCAATAGTTTAGACAATTAATTAAACCAAAATTGGATCTTACATAATCGCTCCAATTTTTACTACAGCCTACTTAAACCCAACAACAAATAATATCACTTTAAAATTTCGCCACCCCCGGTAATAGAGGTTGAGGCCTTGCCACTCAACGTGAGGCTATACCCAGGCCTCGGGACTCAAAAAAACGCGGGAAGCGGAACGAGACGCGACCTCACTTACAATTTCCTCCTTTTCCGCTAAAGGATGGGGTCGCCATGTTCAAAATTTAAATGAGATATTTTTATCTGCAACATTAAAATTATCACGCATTGTGATACTGTTTTATGACAGACCTTTTAATTAGGGTGTCCCTTGTAAAGTTATAACGCCTGTAATTGTAGGGACAGCGTGGAAAGGACGGTACGTATTAATTATATATTAAATTCACGTACTCATTTTAATGTTTTGTTTTGTATGGTTTAATATGCAATGGTGGATCATAATTCATGCCACTGACTTATATCATTGAACTTGAAAATAGTCTTATTACGAGGCCATTATAGCAGTACAATCATAAGGCTTGTTCCACCTTGTGTCTAATAGGTCGGCTCTCACTAGAACCATATTAATCAATTTTAAATTGTGTGTTCTTCATTAGAATTCCAACAAACTCCATTTTCAAATCCAACTCTACAACGCATGCCTACACCTTTCTTATCACAACATTTATGTGTTCTCAAGCAATAATTGTACCCATCAAAGGGTAATTTAACGCGAGCATTGCAACGAAGTATGAAGCGTCTCGATCTTCGATAAGTTGCATAACAGTCGGCTTGCATGCGGCGGTGGCGTTGCATGCGCGTCTAATAGCCACGTCTATTGCTTAGTTTGTCACACACGGGCTCGCGTTCTACCCAACAATGTAAGGAATGTATCGTGTTTATTTTGCGTGTTTGAGAAAAACATGAATGCCGCGCTTTGTCTAACTTGTCCGAGTGAGTTATTGTGGCGTTCGTGTGTGACCTGTCGGGTTTGTCACTGTTTATACTTGTACGGCTGTTGTTTTAATTATTTTTGTGACGTTAATGGTGAAGTATATTGTGTGGAATTAAACGCATTTAGTGTTTTTTTTTTTTTGTTATCTGAGATTGACGTTAATTAAGTCTACAATAAAACGATAAGCTAATATGCGTTACTATTCCTAAGTTACTGTTTTTTCTGTAGATACCAATAAGTATTTACTTTTTTATTAGAGGGGTTTTCTTTGAGAAAGTTGGTGTTTTATACAGGTTGGCTAGGACGACGCCCAACCTGTTGCCATGGATTCAGGACATGATTCCGAAATTGATTTCTAATACATTTTGACCGCGTAGAGCATAGGTTCCCAAACCTTTTATGGACAACCGCCCCATTTACAAGAAAAAAAATTCTAACACCAATTTTATATGTCTGTCTATTATCTATTGATAATCACAAATTAAAAAATAATTCTCTCTCTACCTACCGCCCCCACGAAAAGCTCCAGCGCCCACTAGGGGGCGGTACCGCCCCCTTTGGGAACCTATGGCGTAGAGTATTGAACCTTTCTATGATACAGCAGTTTTTTTTTTTTTTTGATAACCGACGAAATGTTTCTAAGCTAGGGGGTCTAAAATCCAGTGCTGATTTCATGGTTACAGTTTGTGTGTCGATGCCCTGCTACCCGGTATATTTGTACTTCGTGAACAAAAGCATTTATTGTTGTTAATATTTTTACTGAAAAAAAAACACAGTTCGACTCGCCAAACTTTCACCCCGTACATTCCAACTCTATCGGACCGATGATGAGGCTTCCTGCCCCCGTGCTAGTGTTCAATCGACTTATAATCAAACATTTGATACCATCGGCCATGTTTGCACATGTTCAACTACTAAGAAAATAATAGCGAAACTCGTGTCGATTTCAAACTCATTCGGTTTCTACGAATGGTAATTTAATAGCTTTGTAAACGTGAATTTTCTTGGCATTGGACCTCAATGTACCTACTTTGTATTAACATGCTTTTATTTCTTCCGATGAGTCATGCCTGACTTCTAACATACAAAGGTTGAATCAGAGATGTTATCTTTATTACGTATGTCAGTAACTCGGATTTGATATAGTCATGATAGCTAGAATTAGCACCATAACAGATTGAATGTAACCACTTGGTAGATATATCATTAAGGTTAATGTTTGATACAATATCCACTCTTATAATACCTACATTTACTTAAGGCTAGGCCCGCTAGGTATCTATCAACCGTGTGGTTTAAGAATCCCACCTTTTCGTCGTGGGAACTTCACCACACAACCACCACCAATTCACACCACCTTCGTCGTCTTGCACGAAACCCATGGGTGTAAAAATATGTAATGACTTTTTCTATGCCAAAAAACTATGAAAGAAAAGTTCCATACATTTCGTTTACCTCCATCCATTTTACGGTTAAGTATATCAAAACCCCAGACCATCCTCATCACCTGCCATAAAACGCCCACCAGATAAACTACAGTATAGATTATCAAGCTGAATCAATGTACCAGATCAGGCACGTGTGAATTAAGTCTTGCACGTTACGATGAGCGGCGGGGCTCGTAAATCTGGACAACTATCTGCAATACACTAGTTGTCTGGAGAGCACTTAGTACTGTCCTCGACTTGAGGAGCTGGTGTAAGGTAGAGGAGGAAAGGAATGCGAGAGTAATTTTCAACTTTAAAGAGATATTTTTGCATGCCCTTTTATCTGAGGGTTGAATGATTTAAGCTATTAGCTATTTTAGCCTATTAAGAACTAGTTTATTATAAATGGTTACAACAATGGAATTTAGGATTCAAGTAGAAGAGCGAGTTTGAGCGATGACATAGAAGTGTGCGTTGATAAACGCACTAGTAAATGCGGGCGCGCGAACAGTTCAGAAATAACGCTTAGGTTTATGTTCATATTCCAATATAAGCTATGCAAAAGCCTGAAAGCTAGTTTTAGCTATGGTACTTGTGATTTTGAACGAGTGTTTTTTTTTATTTTTTGGTTTCTGTGACACCATGGCAAGATTAATGACCTGATAGAATACAAATTGGAGGGTCAAGACAGCTGGGAATTGCTACGTTTATGTTTTCATCAAAATGGCTTTTGTAGTTTAGCCGAGAAATAAGAAGCTGGGCAAAAATAATGAATCTAATAATTTTCCGGGCGAATATAAATATAGTAAGTATGGCAAAAATAAATAATACACTTTCGTAAATAAGGCATGTGAACCAGTAAAATCCGTTATGTAAAAGAAAAGAAAGAAATATTAAAAAAAAAAAAAAAAATTAAAAAGTATCTATTGGGACTCGCACAGGATTATAACAAACTAAATTAATCACACTTATAAAAATAAAAGTAAAAGAAAATAATAACAGAAAGTCCTGTATGATTTTTCTCTCTCATTGTACAACTTTTGATACATTATCTACTTATGTATTACCTACAAGACTTCTCCCGCTACCTTTTCCACCTTACACCACGTCTTCACAATCGGCTATACCGGTTTATGCTCTTTTTAGCGCCGTGCAAAGAGCTCACGACATCTCGGGAGCAGCAGCTGCGCCGAGAGCCCCGAGATGGCGGCAGTTGTTAGTCTCCCTCGCTGTTGTGTTATGTGTGAGGCCAGACGTTTGTTTGGCGGAGAATTCAAGAGAATTTTCTTAAATTTTTTGAAGAACATTCTTAATCTTATAGGTGTTTCTTATTCTTCATAAATTACAAAAAAACAATAATAGAAGGACAACAAGAGATGAGACTATAATTCAAGGACTGTAATTGGGTTCTCCACTAGCAAATCACAGTGCGAAAGAGAGATTTGTAAATAAAGATAGTATATAAGTGCCCATCCGTACTAAAATAACATAGTATTTACCTACAAACACCGAACAATTCAAAAGATGTAGCTGTAATTACCTAATGTATTTGGGCTTATGAGATCACAAAGACGCGTACCTTTACATCTACATATATATAGAATTATGAATAAATAAAAACGCCTCTTTCTCAACTGACATGAAAAACTACAGCACGTGATATATATGACAGACTTAATTCCACAAGGCATTCCTAGTCAGTCTACATTTTGGTTAAAAAAACAACATTGCGAAGTTATGTGTACTTTTTCGAAGTAAGTCAGTGAGTTCCACAATCATTCGGAGCTTTTAATGCCGGGCTTTACAAGAAATAGTGTTCGAGTCATTAGGGTCTTCTAAACCAAAACAAAATTAGTTCAATAAAGTCTAAAATGTGCATGGTGATAAAATATTAACCTATAAAAAATATTTATGACAAAGCAATTATTTCAGTACTTTGATCACACAAAAAACTTAGGGCCCGTTGTTTGATCAGTTGTCAAACATACTAATAGTTAAAATGCGTTAGTTAAACTAACAATTTGTTAAAAATTACATAAGTCTGTTGTTTGACAAATGGTTAAGCTTACTTTAGTTAAAAAATTGACAATTTGCTATGAAAGTTAACCATGCGTAGGCAGAGTAGTTAAACTTTAACTATTGTCAAGTGACTAATTGTTAAATTGACTGTTGGTAATTTTTAACTATGTATCCAACCTTAGTCACAAAGTGCATCTGTAAAGCGGAAAGCAAAAACGCAGCAGAAAGCTAAAAAACAATTGAAAACAGTTCGCGATAGTTTTTAATTCAAATTGATTTTTAAGCTTACCGACTAACTTGCAGTAGTACCGCGGCCATAAGAGCTTAAAAGAGTTGGAAACGCTGCATGGACTACAATGATATAGATATACGAGACTAGCTACCTACGTAGTATTTGTTTGTAATATCAAGCAAACGGATCCAAAATATCTGTATTTTTATATGAAAAGTTAAAAGATATACTGACGCGATGGTATACATGTGCCTATACACCTGCAAAACGGAGTTGATTGCTGACTTTGTGCATTTTAATAATTATGTTAAATTGATTTAAATATTTATAGGTGGGTATTTCCACACAGCCAAACAAGTGACACCAATATTGATTTGCGGTAAAAAATGCTAAGTAAAATGTCCTTTCTTTGGTATTGTTCGTCGAATCGTTGAGCTCCTTAAGTTCTGAGTTGAGCTGCACGATTACTGACAAATGCATGCACTGACTGGACAAGTTCACTCAATCTGTGTGGTTTTTCCTCAAAAGACCATTTCAGACAAATCTACATGGTCTTCACATGATCTGACCAAGTTTATGTCTGGACTTTAAAAGAGACTGTGACCTCTGAGTTTGTTTCGGCCTTTCTTCTCAGAGTAGTCAGATAGGAAACGCCGACCTCATCTAGTTTTAAAATATGATTGACGTGTAAAAGTGTTTGTACAAACCTATTTACAGAAAGAAAGAAAAATATTTTATTTGGGACACGCACAGAAAATACAAAGAGTAAAAAATAAAATAAAAAAGGAGCATTTAAAACTAACAAAATTAACAATAAAAACAACAATAAACAATTAAAAAACCTGTGCGAGGTCAAAAAGGCTCCTATCTCAGCATAAAGCTGCGATATTTAAAAAATAAGTACCGCAGCGCTGGTATTCTGATAGGGCCCGTTGTGATGCCACGGACACACATACGGACATCTTTATATCCCATTAGGGGATTATTAATAAATAAATATAAATTTTAAAATAAAATACTAATAAAATATTATAAGAAAATAAGTCAATACAAAATTGTTTAGAAAACCAATATAAATAAATAAAAACCCTGATCATGTATAACAATAAAGTTCGACTCACGCCCGACGCTCCAACATCACTTGTCTATGCTGTAGACTATTGTTATAGTCTGTGACAAGCGATGAGACGCGGGCGCAGCCGACCGGCTGTCAATAAAAAATGGTACTTTTTGGAATGTGTGAAATAAAGTAATGATACAACTAATAAAACAGTGAGTGAATAGATAAGGCAAAAAAGTAGTGCAGATAAATAGTGTGAAGTATTGTGGTGTGTATGACTGACTATGTTGTGATGTGTAAGACGGAAGAAAAATATTCAATCACCGAGCAAAACATAGCAATCGAATCAAATCATGCTGCTAGGAACGCAAGACTCCGCAAGGTCACCAGTAGCAACTGCGTGCAGTCCCAGGGTGAGTTCAGAAACTGGCTTCCTTTTGTACTCGTAACAGGTGTTGTTTATATTTAATGCTAAAAGTACCAACTGTTTTTATAGCATGAAAAGGAGGTGGCAAGTCGTTCCAGCAGCGGTAAGCAGCGAATTTAAAGCTTCCACGGAATGCAGCAGTTTTATGCGTTGAGGCCAACAGAAGGTAAGATGATGCTCTTGTTTTAATTTGATTTATATCTCTAGACCAAGTCAATTTGCCATAAAGATATTCTGTTTTTTTTGTGAGAATGGTGCCAAAGAGTAGGGTAGCCAGCTGCAGCTTTCTGCGATCTGACATTCTCATCAAATTACCCTTATTTAAGAATGGAGTTATGTGAGATCGGGGAGGGACATTGAAACAAAATCTCGCACAAGCATTCTGAACTCGCTGGATCAACTTCTCGCTTCTACCGAGAATGCACGCACCATACACAGTATCGGCGTAGTTCAGCTTTGATAAAAACAAGTGACTCGCACAGCATGACACGCATATCCACACTTATGTAGGGCCGTACATGGTACAAAAGCTTAAGACGGTAAAAGCAGTTGCGCACAGCCTCCATGACGTGAGTTTCAACATGCAGATGCTCGTCAAACACCACCCCAAGATTACGGGCTTCTTGCAACCTATCAATAGAACACCCATCAATCTTCAAGTCCAGAGTGTATCCTAATATTTTGCTCAGAAAATCTCTTGATCCCAAGAGAATGTACTTGGATTTTACTGGGTTCAGAACCAGAGAGTTTCTTCCTGACCATGCTGAAATCCTATCTAAATCCTCGTTCATTCTTTTTACAGCTTTAGCGGAGTACTTTCGGCGAAATGAGAGATACATCTGCAGATCATCAGCATATAGGTGAAACTTGGTGTTGACCAGACAGTTGGTGATGTCAGCACTGTACAGAATGAAGAGAAGAGGGCCCAGGATCGATTCTTGCGGTACGCCCCGGTTCACCTGCTTGGGACTAGAGGACAAAATATCTCCATCACTGTCACTTGTCACTTGCACAAACTGAGAACGGTTACTCAGGTAACTCTGAAACCATTGGACTGTTTCGGGCTGACATCCGTAGTAAGATAGCTTGGATAGAAGAAGGGAGGTATTGATTGAGTCGAAGGCACGTGAAAAATCCAGCAGTACAAGCATGGTCGCCATGCCTTGGTCTCTGGCTTCAAGAATATTCCCAACCACGTCAAGAAGAGCTGTGGCTGTGCTGTGCCCCTTACGAAATCCTGATTGAGCCAGTGGCAGAATACCGTGCTGCTCAAGATATGCCCAAAGCTAGTTAGAGACAACTTTCTACAGAATCTTGGAGAGACATGGTAAAAGGCTAATTGGGCTAAGATCTTTCACGCTGGTGGGATTAGGTACCTTAGGTATGGGCCTTACTATAGCTTGTTTCCACGGGTCCGGAAAACAGGAGTTGGCTATTGATCTGTTGACAATGGCCGTTATAGCTGCAAGTGTACGAGGAACAGTCATCATAAGCATCTCCAGACAGATATAGTCACATGTAAGTCAAAGAGATTCAAAATATACTCATTAAATGTTAATGTTGAAGTCACCAAGCAAGACAACTTTATCCGCGCTAGCAAAAGAGGAAAGAGAGTCGGTGATCGCATCCAGGAAGACATTCACATCTAGCCACGGTGGTCTGTTTGCTGTGCCGATGATCACTGAATGCGAGTTGATGTTAAGCCTGAGCCACATCTGCTCGACCTGCAGCGCCGGCGGGTGCGGCATGGCGCGCACGCGCACCCTGCGGCGCACGTAGAAGTCCACGCCGCGCACGGTGCGCGCGCGCGGCACGTGCCGCAGCCGGTAGCCCGGTACTGTCGGCGCGCGACCCTGCTCTCCCTGCCTAAGCCAGGTCTCATTTATCGCCATAATGTCTACCATTAGGCTATCCATGGCGACAAGGAACTCCTCATGGCGCGAACCCAGCGACCCCGCATTAAATAGTCCAACCTTTAGATTTCTCGTCTTGTTCATTTTTGTACATAGTGGTGTACACATATTATAATAGTAGTATGTTTATTGTAGATAGTATCAATAGTAATAAGTAGTGTAAAGTTTTGGGTAAAAATGTGAGGTGTTAATAAACTGAAATGTATAGTATCAAGTGTTTGTAGTAATATAAACTGAAGTATTGTAACTTTTGCGAAATTATATACAGTCAGACAAAGTGTACTAATTTAAAGGGTCCACAAAAATATAATAATAATAAATACTGAAGGTGTAAAAATAGTGAGTAGAAGTGTAATAAATACATGAAGGCAGATAGTCATTGATTGTGCAGGTGGGCCATTAGGAGAAACCAAGATATACTGACACACGAGAATAGCCGACCTCGCACCAAAAAAACTTAAATACCTAAGAGAAAACAAAACAGATAAAAGAATGTGAACTAAAAGAGTTACATATGTTGCTATGTCATAACGTTTGCCAGTGATCATGCAATTAGACATCCTTTGCAGTAGACACTTCGCAGCAAAAAACACGCGCAAGGTCCTCCTCCGAACGGATGCAGTGGGTGGGCTTACCGTCACCCTGCTTGGCCAGTATACGACCGAACTTCGTCCACGTATACCTCCATCCGAGACGGTTGCCAGCTTCACGCGCAAGGTAGAACAAATGCTTGTTTTTCCTTGTGAGCCTCTCGTTCAGAAAGAAGCGATGCGGGGGTACGGGGAGTCCCAGGTCCACGGCGGTGGCTCCGCGCCGCACACGCGCGCTCTGCAGCAGGTCATCGCGCAGTATGCGCCGTGTCAGTCGCACCACGATGCGCCGCCTGCGCATTGCCGCCACCGCTGCTCCCACTGGGCTCGCTCCGCCGACTGGACTCACGCTGCCCGCAAAGCTCGTCCGCAGCTCTCGTTCAGCTCGCAGGCCCACCCGCTGCGCGAACACTATGTCCCGTTCGTCGAGATTCACCCCAAGCTTCGCCGCCACCAGGCCGACGGTGTGTAACACATTCTCACCGGGAATCTCTGGGATGTTGGCAATCTCCAGATCAGAGCCAAGCAAATTCTGCTCACGATCGTTGAGCTCAAGCTGCAACTGTAGCACCATCCGCTCGAGCTGGCCCCCATTCCCATCTGGCACTGCAGCACTTTGTCTAGTTTCTAGAGCCTCAATCCTGGCCTCCAGGCTGTCAACCCGCTTGGTACAGACTCCCATCGATGAGTGCAGGCCGGCCATCTCACGACGAAATTCCCTCATTTCATCCCGAACCTCCCGCAGCTCAGATCGGAAGAGCCTAATTTCCTCACGAAGGGTCAGTTGTGCTTCCGGCGAGGGCTCCCCATCAGCACCCTGCTCGCTCCCAGCTCGAGACAGTACCTTAGCCACTGCTATGGGGGGCTTGGTCAAAGTCACCGCTACAGGTGCCCTTAACATAGCGCCCTTGACTGGTACTGCAACCGGAGATGCCGACGCTGCTGCAACAGAGGGTGCTGCCAATGCCGACGCTGCTGCTGGAATTGCAGGGGGACCACTCCCCAGGTCTTTGACGGGTGTAGCGCTATTGTCTCCCCTGGGCAACTTTTTCCTGCACTCGGGGCACAGCCAATCGCTACTTATCTGGGTTGGGTCGGCAACAATAAACACGTGAGGTGGTAACGGTTGTGGCAGGCAGAGTTACTACACGTGGCGCCCCCTTTTGCCGACAGAAACCTTCCGCAGGCTGCACACTTCACCATAGTAGTAAGGCTAGGAGCAGCTAGATGGCGCTTGCTATGCAAAAATAATCGACCAACATGTACAATCTGTGTTAATGATGCCAACACTTGTTAAAAGCCAAAAAGTGACACTTTTGGGAGGTACACAAAGACTTCCAAGCAACTTCAAAGTCCAAAAAGTAACAATAAACTTAGATTTGTTTTTACGGATTTACACTACCGAACTGCTGTATACTCGTATTTGCCTTGCAAACGATCAAACCAGTGATAACATAAACACGAATTTTACGCGGGTTATATTAGTGTTTTATTTTATAATAGTGCAGACACGAACAGCTGATGCGTACCGTAAACCGTCCGTAACGTCACTCCTACAGAAATAAAATCATTTATCATTTAAGATGATCATGATTCCGGCCTGGAAAGTCATGATCATCTTACCACTTGTTCATGGAGCCACTGCAGCACTGTGGTTCACTGTTTCAGATTAAAATGATTAACTACAGCAACTAGAAGGCATTTATAATAAAGTACCTAATATTTTAAAAGTATAGGTAGTTTAAAAGGGCGCTAAACGAAATATTAATTGAAAATGTTATTACACAATTGACGACTTCCATAATGACGAATCACTGACTGATTGACATGCTATTATGCCATTTGTTTTCATTTTATTTCTAATTACTGTAATGCTGGCTGACATTAGACATTTTTATATTACTGTTAGGAAATATTGATTGTAATTCAAACGATTCAACGAATTCTATTTGGTATTATTATAACGTCCTAATTGTTATAAAAAATATAATGCTTTTTTAAAGTACCATATTAAATAATGGTTCGCCTGCCCATACGACGGTAAAACATGGAGGAAATTATTATTAAAAAAAAAACATTTTTTTACCTTTTAAACATGTTTTTAAGGTAGTAAATGATTTGATTTGAAGGAAACATAATAAAGTTAGTATTACCGAAATAACTATACCTTTTCATGATCCCAACACAGCCACGACACATAGACACTATTATAGACAAACCCTCACATATTTAGCGTGGCTATGCAAGTGTCAAGCATGTGCATTCCAAATCGATAGTGTGAACGGTGCCTAACGCCGCCGGCACGTCAACACATATTATACGCTGATTGGTTCGTGATCTGATTCGAAGGAGTTTACTGTCTAACATAGTTCACTGTGTACCATAGTTCACTGTTTTTTATAGTTCACAGTATATAGGTATATGTTGTATTTGTATTTCGATGTATTTTTTTTATTTTACTTTTTATGTTTTGTAAGTTTTTGTGATATTATAATAATGTAACTAATATGAAAATTCTCTGAAATAAATAAATAATAATAATAATACCATACTTCATTGTCTATCATAGTTCACTGTCTATCATAATTTGTACATCCACCCTCAACAAACGTCACGTAAGGCCGCAATACTGTCAAGAGTGTGACAATACATGAAAAATATATGATAAGTTAAGGAAGTTGCTAAAACCTACAAGCCTAACAGTCCCTACGACTCAAGTCCTATAAGCCCTACAGCCCTAACCTATCATATACCTAGTATGACAGATAAATATTTAAATAAGTTCAGGATGTCTGCACCATGCAACCTAAGATTACAGACGGATAGTAGACAGGATTTCCAGGTTCGGGAAGTTCATTGTCTATCATAGTTCACTGTGTATCATAGTTCACTGTCTATCATAGTTCACTGTGTATCTTACTTCACCGTCTATCATTGTTCACTGTGTATCTTAGTTCACTGTCTATCATAGTTCACTATCTATCATAGTTGACTATCTATCATAGTTCATTGTCTATCATAGTTCACTGTGTATCATAGTTCACTGTCTATCATAGTTCACTGTGTATCTTACTTCACCATCTATCATTGTTCACTGTGTATCTTAGTTCACTGTCTATCATAGTTCACTGTCTATCATAGTTCACTATCTATCATAGTTCACTGTCTATCATAGTTCATTATCTATCGTAGTTTTTTTTTTATATTCCATAGCTAAAACTTCAGCTTTTGAATAATTAAAGTACTCTGACTATTGCTATTCAATATTATTTTGTACATTGCAAATTCTGTAGTACTTAAATAAAAAAAATACGAATCACGAATATTATATCGCCTTCGTTCTTCGCGTTTTATGATATTGTTATTATAATACTATGTTAGCTAAAATTATAATGATTGAACTTACCAGAATACCCCTCGCCAAGCATGAACAAGGAGGGAGCGAACTCGTAAGAGGCGAGCGCTTCCATCTCGAGGAGATGCAGCAGCTCCAATCTGAAAATAAACAAAAGGACAATGAGTTCTTACATAGGTACGTTTAAATACATTCAACAGGATTTGCCATATCAGTAGTCATTTTGTATTGTCAACAATTCCAGGATTTAGTATCTTTACATTGTCGGTACGAATTTCCATGCTGCAAAAATTGAAAGTTTCTTACTTGTCGTATGGTTTGCGCAAAATTTTGTACTTTAGCCACGCAAGACCTTGTAAAATAATGATGATAACTAATATATGCAAGTGACTTGCAATAGAGATAAATTGCATTTTATCTCTAATGCAACTTAGGCTTGTACCTATCTACAATTCAGGAAGGTTTTTTTTCATGCGAAAATATGTGACATAATATTTCGCCATTCGGGCTGTCTGTAGTATTAACTCAAATGGTCCAACGTATTATCCTTTTTTAACTTATGTATACTTGCATAGTCTTTTTAAGTTAACAGCTTCAGTTAAAAAGCAATCATTATAGACTTCCTCATCTGTCCATCTGTTATGCGTTCAATTAAAATGTAAATGTCACCATCCACCATCAACTTTATCCAACGCCTTTCAAACTTATCGGACTCCGACTAAAACCGCCCCATGAATAATACATGTGCTGCCATCTGTTATTTTAAACAGGCGACGTCTTCAGAGTTTTAATATTACATTACTGTTTTAATATAGAATAATTATGGTAATGTCAGACATTGCAGGCAATGGGAGTGTAACTGATTGCTAGTTTCTAATTTGTACGCTAAATTGTTGGTATAGTATGTTTTCTTGTGAGTTTGTACGTAAGTTCTTCTAGAGAAAACACTATATCTTCTTAACGTAGTTCCTGCTTCTCCGGAAGAAACTTTTTAGAACGATTTATACGCTAACGTCTGTTTCAATAATTTCATGGACTACTTTGTAAACTAATATTTCACAATATTTATCTTATGTATCCCAAGTGACACACAATCTGTCATTTTCCTTTATTTCTTCTATTGGTAGGTAATAGAAGTCTTCTAGTATTCGCACCAATGACTTGTCATGCCAATACCGACCTAGTATTCATGAGTCAGTCACGCTTTGGTTAAAACTAGTCTCAATCTGGAAATTCTTGTCTATAGTCTAAAGGTTGTCTATATTATCCGTAATTACAATTATATACAGTATGTTTTACAGACTCTGCAAATAATAATATACTTTATTATCCTTAGGAACACAAAGGAAGGACAAAACCTTTACCAGGACGTTATCAGTCAAATAAATAAATGCAGCATTGCATAAATTGATTCATTTTGCCCATCAGCTTAATTCCACACACTCTCAAGCCCACACATGGTTACCCCAAAATCCTCTTACCCAGCTATTAACAAAAGAGCGGAACTAAAAAGCAAGCCAAGGTTTTCAGTATCCGATGCAATTTGTGAGTAGGCGGAACGTTCCCCCAGATTCCGAGCGCGTACCGAACAAATCCGATAACGCGTCACGCCGAAACTTGCAGACTCAATTTCAGGAACACGATTACTTCGCGATGGGAACAAGAGTTGAATCTCAGAGTACCTGACTCGGGTCTGTGAGTTCATTTTAAGGTGTGGAATAGTGTTTAGAGAAGACAAATGAGACATTTGGCTGGAATTTCTTGTCTGTGCTGCCTAGAAAGAGATTAAAGCATCCCTGGTGATGTTACTGCAGTTAAGTATTATGATAGAAAGTAAGCTCATTGACCATTATAACATGACTAGTACTAATTAAAGTTATTTCTATTAAGAACATTCGAGCGAACCTAATCTTACTATGCACAATGGTACATCTACAGCGGTATCTACAACGCCACATGTGAGCTACGCGTCACACTGACGTCACGCAAAAAATCTGCATCGCGCAAGCAGAGTTTACCATGCAACTAGCATATTATATACAACGTCCCGACATCAATCGTCGGGCAGTTGCCCACCAGATATGACACCCGTCTGGTCGGAGATCCTCCCTTTTCTATGGAGGTGTGAGTGAACTTTACACCCTGTTCCTCATACATCTACGTTTGGTGACATTTAATGTCTCCTTCTACGAAAATAAATCCACAGTAATCTACGGCTTCGGCTTCAAAAATTATTTAAATAAATAAGTCACCATGATTTACTGGGTTGGGTTGGTGTAGTACAGAATGGTCCGTGATATTTATTTTATGTAATATTTCACCAATAAAGACAATGTAACGTTCACGGTCAAAAGAATACCCACAAATGGAAGTATTTCCATGGCATGAAGCAGCATTTTTTTACACTGTAAATATTCACGCGTTATAAAAGTCAACTGAGCAAAACAGCGTTCGTTCGTAACTCGCGGGACAGGCTAACCGGACACTGTTTACGCACCATTGCAGACTTTAAAATTGTTCACCTTTTTACAGTTTTTAACTGTGCATTGTGCATTTTCTCAAAAGTTTTGGCAAAGTAGAAGTATTTTATGGCTGCAGAATGAACTTAAAGTTCACAAAAAAATATTCAAGCACTAGAAAATAGTTGCACCGAAGGCATCTCAAACTGTTTCACAAGTATTATTCTCCTTTTTGAAGTCAGCGAAAAAGATAACTTCGTTCGTCATTATGTTGCTACGGCGTAGCTGACGCGTCGATAAGAAGCTACGCCGTAGCTGACGCGACGATGACGCAGCTCCACGATCGTAGCAGATAATCCATCGCGTGTTAGAACTTTCAAGAAATATATTTTCTTGGCTTTTCATTTTCGATCTTTAATATAAAAATCTTTTACATATACATTGATACGAGGTTTTAAACTTGCCTAAACGCAAGTATTACCATACACGTGCTCCCCACAACATACCTTTGAAAATCGAAAACCGTTTCGAAAACCGTCCAATATTAGCGCAAACATTTACCGTGGACCTTTTAAAATGAAATAACAAGAAAAACATCCCAGTTATTTGCAGCGGTTCACAATAACGGTTTAGTGAGCCAAATACCGGTTTTTTTGCCACCCCGCCCCTTTACGAGCATCGGTATTATTGAATTTCGCGAATGTAACGCAAAAAGCCGATATCATGTAATCGCCAAAGGGCTGAATTGTGATTTTGAGGGCACTTGCCGCAAATCCTTTTGGGATTTTTTATCTCTTTGTTTATTTTAGTGTTTTGGGTCTCCTTTTACATGCTATTAAGGCATGTTATGGGTTTCGGTCTGGTGATATTGGATAAGATGTTCTGTGTTGACTCATTAAAAGTTTTATTGCCCATGTTTTTCTACAACTCAAAAAAACTCGCCTTATTTTTGCAGTTTCTGAAGTATAAATGTTCAATTTAGGATGTAAATATACGCTTTTAATAAAGAAATGGAACCTGAGGAACTGACGTTCCTATAAAATATTTTAAAGTCTTTATAAAGTAAAACAAATTCAGAGAAAATTCAAAAACCGAAATGTTATTAAAAAATATCTTCCGACCAAATCCAGATTTCAACCATAGATTTAAGCCGCACCAAGTCTTGACTAAACCACCGAGCTTGGCTTCAGCTAACCATTCGCCACAAATTGTTCGTATAGCTTATTTACGTTTTGACACAGAATAGATTTGTACAGAAGGTCAGCTCTATACAAGAAGCGAAAACGAACGCATACATAGAAACAGTACACGTACGATCAAACACATTTCTTTCCCACATAGCTGGCGCATGTCACCTATTCGAATTGCCATTTTTATTCCAAACATTGGCAATACGTAGTCATAAAAATGATATGGTGAAAGTGAAAATTAACTAAGGTTAATTTTCACTTTCACCATATCATTTTATCATTTTAATTAATTGACTGTACCAACAGGGAGTGGCACTTGGTTGATGAAATAAAATGAAATTGTTTATTTTCTATAAAAGTTATAATCTGACTAGTTCTGAGAAGAAAGTATGAGGTATTAAGTACTTTATGATTTCCGAACATACGCGTCTATGTGTGCGGGCGCCTGTTTTTGTTCGTTGTACGGAGCCAGCCTTCTGTACCTATATACTCTGTGGTCGGGGCTTGCACCTGTCTTGCCTTCTATTGGGGTGATTCTCGTTATTGTGGCACCGTTTGTTAGGGCTCTTTGTGTTACCGAAGTTACGGAACAGAAGTGAACAAGATTTTTGGTGTTTTGCAGCCTGAGGGTTGAATTTTGGTGTAATTGTTTGGGTGGAGTTTTCTTGGAGTTAATTAAAGGGTAAAAGAGAAAGAGAGCGAGAGAGAGAGAGAGACAGGATAAAATAAGATAAGGAAATCGATAATATAAAATTCGTGTAACATAACATACTAAGTTGTTGCTTACTTTTCCAATTTGAGTGTGCATGCACGTGATTTTGAAGTCAGCTAGTTTAATACCAGAGTTTTCAGTCCCTTGGACTTGAGTTTAATTCTACTGAGAAAAACGCGTCATAGCGTTAAATTATATTTTTTAGTATTGCAGGACAATGTGGTACCCCTTTTGCCTCTTTACCTAAACTGAATAAAACCTTGGAATTGACTGCCAAAAATCTAAAAGGAAGAAAGCATCACTTTGAACGTAAATCGAAAGGCCCAATATTTGATTTCACTTGAGTACTACGTACATTGACGGAGTAAACGGCATTTATAGTGACATCCTTTACGTTCTTCTTGAAAGCCTATTGCTATGTGAAATAGTGTTTTTCTGTTTATCTAGTGTCTCTACAAGGTCGATAGGGATAAATAGTGTTAATAATAGTATTGGTAAGTCTTTGTTACCAAAGCATTTATTGAAACCCTGTGTGATGATAGGGGGAATAAGGTGAGAAAACTGGCAATAGTTTGCTACAGTAACTTATAACGAAGCAATTGAATGAAAGATCTCCCATTCTCATTTAAAGCAGATAACCACTGAACCACCACCACCAACACCACTAATTCGTGAAAACCGTTTTGCGGAGCATAGTTTCTAAGATAAGATTTTTTACAATCTTAGTTTTTTTGATAAATAAATAAATAATAATCACCACTATCCATCACCACCCATCACCACCCACTACCACCACCACTACCACTGATATTCCTACCTAAAATTATTTAGCTCCGTTGCAAAAGCTGATAAATATTATGATGAGAATTTTACGTTTCACTTTTACAAAAATATGTAAATTAATTTCATAATAAATTCTCTTTCATAAAGACTTACAGCATAAATATTAGAAAAGTTTCGTTTGTTTTTTTCAAAGTAATTAAAAATACTAACTAAGCGTGCTATTTGGAATATTAAAAGCCTTTAAATAAGGTTGCGCTACAGGCTATTCATATTAAACAGCGGCCTCTTAAATTCTTACTTAGTCTGTGTCAAATAAACATTTATTTCTTTCTTTCTTTCAAACTCAACTCAAACTCAAAGCATTTATTTCAATTAAACCATTTACAGGTACTTTTGAATTGTCAAAGAGTCGGTCAGTTAGTCAGAAAGTTGAAGCTAGTTGCCCATTCCAAAACGTAGATCTCTATGGAGAAGAACGGGCAAGAAACTCAAAGGACACTCTTTTTAAATCCAGATATTACAAAATCCTGGGTACATTATTCTTGTTGCTTCTATATGTGAGAACAACGTAAAAAAAACATATAAGATTAATAATAAAAATAAGCAGTGGCAGCCAAGAGATGACCAGTCTCAACTGACGGCGCCCGTTCACGAACATGAGTTTCTATGAAGTTCATTTCTACAATGACGCCACTAACTCAATATAAACTCAATCGATGTTAATAATACCGTATCTATTAACATTAATGATATTTACACCAACCCTTTGTAAACATAATTTGTAAACGATACTATAAAATGAAATTAAACAAGCAAGCTAATTCCATTAGTCAAGTTCCCCTAAGTTAAAGCTTGTAACTTAATTCGTTTGCATCAATCACATTGCAACAGCACTAAACGATTTTGCTTTGAACTACTGCTTGTAGCTTACTGAAGTTACTAAGTTATTTGTTAGCTTTTGTGACAAAAAAGATTTACTAACGGAGTACTTTAGCAAAACAAAAGCACTGGAATTAAAAAGAGAATTGAGTAGGTACATGGTAGAAAATTTATAAACAAATTCCAAACTCAGATAATTAATCATATACTTAGGTACTTTTTACATACACACATACATAAACTCACGCCCTCTTCCCATGAGCGAAGGCAGAAACTACAGAACGCCACCTGCTAAGATCCTTACAAACTCCTTTCGCCTCGTTTACATTCATACATCCGGTCATACACGCACGCACGGTTGCTAGTACCATGCACTTGACCTTTCTGAAGAACATCACCAATAAGGTCCCTACACGTCCTCCTAGGGCGTCCCCTCCCGGAATTTCTACTCTCATCTGCCTTGTAAATACCTTTTATTAGTCGCCCTTCATTCATCCTCTCAACATGACCAAACCATCTAAGCATACTCTTTCAATTTTTGTCACTACATCTTCTTTTAAACCGCACCGTTGCCTTATCACATCATTCAAATACATCATACATAATTAAAAGCCATTTAAAAAGTACCTGAAGTACTTCTTAAAAGGCTTTTAATTATGAAATCCTAAGAGGAGTAAGCAGATGTGCTGATGTGATGTGATTATGTGTACATAGGTGAACCAAGGAACCTTTTAAGAACCGAAATGATTAATAAAGCCTTAGAAAAAGGGAGGCTGTTTATATTATTTATTTTCAATTAAACTCAATGCACTATTCAGAATGCCTTCCATATTACTTGAGACTGCAATTTCATTGAGCGTAGACATTTGCATGGCGAGACGTTCCGACGAAGACGAAATAAATAAACCATGATTCAGTGTCATAAAAGAGGTGTAGGTAGTTTGAATTTTATGAAGCACTGACATCTTGGTGACGTCATTCTATGAATATGAATCTGTGTACCAAGCGGCATTAAGGAACAGTATAGTTTTAGTAACTTCAGAACGGTCATTTACTAATAAATCTAGCGAAACAACTTTTGTTCTCACGGGATCTAAAGTTCTACCGGATATCTTGAACTACTGTGGTCTGTCGATACTAGTCTGTAGGCTACATCTTTTCAAAAACCATGTAGTTTGGTCATAGACCGTCTACAATGGTCGAGATTTTCTAAAAGGAAAATAATGTTATTAACTTAATCCACGTCCAACTTACGTACTTTTAAGGCCTAGTCATCCTTTTCTTTGGCTAAACATTATACAGGTAGATTTTGAAAACATCGGCAATCTTTCAGTGGGTGAAAGTACTCTCTTAAAGAACAACAATAACGAAAATCAAAACTCTAAAATAGTGCCAATGAATTTAAAAATACAATTTACATTTTTTAATTTTACCCGTGTACAAAAATACATAAAAAAATAATAACCCCAAAACTATCTCTCAAACTTACATACCCATTCCACATCCCGCAATCGGTCTGTGCTCACACACTGTATTAAATCGTCGGTCCATGCCAGCGGCTGAGTGAACGCAACGATTTGTAATCTAGCCATTAGCGGAATGTATCGTGCTTGGCGGCAGGCCTACCAGGCCTGCCAACAGATGGCACAAGCTGGACCAGATACAAACACTGTTCCGCTTGCTTGCTTTGTGTGGAGATTGCATCCGTAATGTTTTTATTGAGGTTGTTCAGCCAAATGTGTGTGGAGATTTGTGGTTTGGCTTCGTAAGATGTCGTGTGGAGAATAAATGTTTTAATAATGGAATGAAATGAAAAATCATGACACTATTACATAAAATTCTTCCAAATTCATATTCGAACTGAAGCTTGAATGGGAACTAATAGTCTGATGGAGAACTTAAGACTACTGTATTCACGTCATGCACATTTTCGATCAAACACAGGCCTTCCTGACAGTAGAATGATACCATCAGACCATGAGGAACCCCACAACAATGGCCTAAAGGCCTCACTACAATCAAAGCATCAAATTCTGCAACCGTAGGCCCGCACAACACGAAACAAGAGCGGTCAGGCCGGACAGTGGCGGACAAACGGCAACATGGAACATAACGAGGAGGACAGAATAAAGAAGGGGAAGGGGGACAATTAGGATCGCAATTACAGGACAGTATGTCCCAGATTACGACCGCACACTCCACACAGATTCACATTCCAGTGTCGGGAATAACAAAGCTTGCCAACTAACTATTAAGACGCTCTGAACTCGGGCCTCGCTTTATGGCCGCTCAAATTGTACTTGTATTTTTGTGTTAAAATTGCCCCGTCGTAATCTAGGATTTGTTGAGATTTCGCACTGGTAGGTTTTCAAGCGCTTTGTCAGTGGGTTTTTGGGTAGTTATGCTACGTTCAAAACGATACGATACGAAACGTTAGATAAAAAACGGATCGCTTTTCTAACAGATCGGTACTTTATTATTATTATTATTTGTGTGTACAATAAATAATAAATAATCAGTAAATCAATATATTTACTGATTATGATTGTACACACAAATAATAAAGGAAGCACACACACAATACAGGAACATTAACTACACAGCCCATTCAAAAAATAAATTATAGGTTGTAGGTTTTTCGCCCTTATACCAAATAAGGGCGAAAAACCTTATAATATGATAAGATTGTGAAACAGGGTTTCTTGGTGAACTTTCCCACATTGTTGAAGATACAAGAGTATTATTTTATTATCAATACTGGCCAGTAAGACATGAGAACTAGAGCAATAGATGAATAACTTCAATATAGAAAATTAGATGCACTCGTCCATACGCAAAAGCGAGCTGTATGTTGCAGCAATATTTTTAAATTTGTTTCAACGGAGACGGACTTAGCATGAATATGCGAATTGAATTGTCGTGCGAGTATGCAAATCACAAGTTTTGTATTTCATTTTTAAACAAAATGTATGTTTATGAATTAGGTACGTTCCGTGCTGTGTTTGTTTGTGTTATTTTTCGTGAATTATACGTAGTTGTGGAGGTACGTAATTGCGGAATTTTCTTTTTTGGTAAATTCGTTATTTTTTTTACGCTAAAAATGAAACAGCTACAAACTGGCGGGCACCTGCACGTTCTTTAGTTAAGCCTGTATTTTTTATGTTTTAGTGTAATTTTTCATTGCTTTGTTTATTTAAAAGATAATGCTAAAATTTACGACGTAAAGTCGTTTGCATTGTTAACAACATTCATCTTTATTTGAAAGGAATCCGCTTTTGTAAAATTATTGGTTTCTAAGATTTTAACTTTAAGAAAAATGCAGTAGGTATTTAAACCTTAAAGTATTACTTATGAAACTTATAATAACTTTTAAATAAATAAAAATACTAAGTGATTCAATTACTCATTAGTGTTAACAATAACAAATCAATAATCAGAGTCGTGTCAAAGTCAGGACTTTAATTATAATTTCACTAATAAAAAGTTTAAGTTACTCATCCATTTTTTACGTGGCAATACAGCTTTTTCAGGTCGAGGTAGTATAAAGTAACCTAGTTTTTCTGCAACCTGACTTATAAAACATGATCAGTACAAAAAATATGTAAAAAATCTCGCTACAAATACACCCTACAATATAATATTCTATTCCAGCATTTTCGTTTATATCTCAGCCTTTTGTACGAAGCGCCCCGTCCGGTGGATCTGCTTTTTATGTAAAACCGAAAGGCTATTTGTCAAGGTAATTTGAATTTACTCGCACGCTCCGGCCCTTTGAAATGCATGCTTTAAAATATACTAGTTTTTACATGGACTGCTTCAAACAAATGGAAATAGACTAGCTTTTGGTTATGTGGCGAATATTTTTTAAGGATGATTTAGTAGTCATGGGATTTATGGTGAGTTTTTTTGGTGTTTTTACATGACTATCATATTGCCTAAAATCATTTTTAAATCCTACACTGAATCAATCTGCTAGGTACAGACAGCAACATAGATCGATTAATATTTTAGTTTTCTATGCCTTAATTATTGACCAAATATTTTATTAAATAGGTACTATTTATTGTATATGTCGGAAATACGTTAAATCATTCGTTTGACTTTGACTAATCGGGACGTCAGCGCTACCAAGTGGCGCTCGATAGAGTCTATAACATAACTCTGGACCAGAGATAAAGCAGAGTTTGTTGTTGGCGGTTAAGCAGTGAACACGTTTAGAAACTGTCGCGCGTTCTGTATAGTTGTGTTGTGTACCTACAGTGTGTGATTCGCTACTGTGATTAATTTGTTCGTAAATTATAATTTGATTTGAACTGCAAACGGTTTTTCTATTGCGCAATAACTAACACTTCCCATAGTACGCCCACAGTAGTTAAAACATGGCTGATGATAACGAGACAGACGTACCTTCTCCGTCATATATAAAATTAACTTTTAGCCATTACTTATATGAAACCCCATTTTGTGTCAATTTGTGATATGTGTAAAAGTAGCAGTGTTAATTCTCTGACTTAAAGAGAATAAGTGAATTTTTAACAACTTACATATTCTGATACATTAATTATTCACTATATTGAGTATGTTTTGAAAAATACAAGCAATGACTACAATATTTTGTAACCATCAACTAATTTAACCAGAAAATACCTAGCAAAACTAACCGAGTAGATAAAGTTGGGAAGAAATAGAACTCAAAAAAAAGAAAACCCCGACACAAAGAAAACCTCTAAAAACGCCTGCACAGATTTCTTTATTTTTCTTTTTTTTAAGCTAAGAACACTCAATCAAGTCGCCTTTCAAACAAAACAAAAACAAAACTAGTTCAGCCAGGAGCTACAATAATCAGCCCACTGACTAAGAAAGAAAGGCCACCCAAGCAGACTCACTTGGGAAAATCCTAGGTTAAAATTATTCCGCTATCCATATTTCCAAGCTAATTAAGCCATAAAATATAAATAAAACATTTATCTTCCGTAGAGAATATTGCCTCGTTTTGCTCATTATTTATGGCGCAA
This sequence comes from Griposia aprilina, assembly GCA_916610205.1. NCBI lineage: Eukaryota > Metazoa > Arthropoda > Insecta > Lepidoptera > Noctuidae > Griposia > Griposia aprilina. Next base: position 23,242,303 of record OU744289.1, read on the forward strand.
AGAATACTCCATTAAATCTTAATAAGGCTCTTTAATTAGTTCCATGCCATGCTAACGGTCCAAGCAATATTGTTTACACAAAGAAAGCTAGTTCGATGTGTGTTATAAGGGAGAAAAATAGGACACAAGTGTAGTAATATCTATATAGTAGGTATTTGCAGAACAAATAGTATTTTTGCCTCTTCTTCCCTAGTATCGACACAAGTTATTTGATAATCGCTCTTTTATTACAACTTGAGTAAGTGAGTCAAGTTAAAATAATAGCTGTTCCCGAAAATATTTCGAGGGTCATTTCGAACCATTTCGTAAAACAACTTGCCTAAACATTATTTTCTAAACTAAGAGGTAGAAATGTAGTTTTGTTTCTAAGAAAAACCGCTGGAAGTACTGATCCGTTTACAAAAGCTCTTTGACTGAACGAAAGCTACACTTGCCAATGGCTATAGCATATATTTGATTCTTCCACGCGGGCAAAGTCAAGGGGAGAAGCTAGTCAAAGATAAATGCATATTCAGATTTACTACACAGGTTGCTAGGTCTAACTGTAGCTAACCTTCCATTTCTCATGCCTATCTGACCTGATGAACCAAAACCAATCAAGTGCTTTAAATCCTCAAAAAAGAAACTTGCACAACATCATTTAAATGAAAGACCCCCCACTAGTGAAGCTCCGATATATACCTGAAAATTTAATCATGCGTCCGTCCGTATGCATCGTACGGACACAGGGCCCGGATTCCGCGTCGCCTTTTTTGAATACATGCGGATTTCCGCGTGAATTAAAATCTGCACCGTTTAAAATGTTGCAAGAATCCTTGTGAAAAGTGGAATTTTATGTATTTTGATATTTTTATAACGGTTGTTTTGGGAGGTTATATGTTGTGTACTAAGTATATAGATTTTTTGATAACGTAGTGTGAAAGGCATTGAATAGGTGGTCATATTTTGCATGTATCTCTGAGTGCAATTAAAGTTTTGATCGGTTCTTAAAAATGTAAAGACAAATTGGTTGAGGCTTGAGCTAATTAGACGTGCGATGTTTACAAATATTTCGTTCAATATCCCAAACATATTTTGTAGTATTGTCGTATACACCTACGTACGTAATACTATAGTACATTATAATAGAAGATAGTTCTGATCTAGGGAGCATAGATAACACTTGTAACTACACACAGTAATAATATTTTGAGTTTGTAGTTCATAGTTCGAAATGCATGCATAATAGCTATTTGGGTGTTGTTATAAACCTTTAACATAGCTTGAATATAAATATTTTATTTTGTAACTAGGTTATTCCTCATTCAACTGTTCACAATTAGATTTTATGCAGACTCTAATCTGGAGTCTAATCTAGTCCCGTCCGTCTACATCACATGTATAGTTCGAAAAGAAAAAAATTAGCCCCATGTGGTCAGTATAAGTTAGTTGTTTGAGCCGTTTGGGGTTCAAACTCAAGGGACTTGGGGTCCAAGTGCTCATCGAGTATTTCGCGAAATCACCAAGCGGTTCGTCGACTCTATACGTGACCAGAGGGCTGGCCTATTTTCAGCCCAAAGAACCAGCATTGCCATGCAACATGGTAATGCTGCCAGCCTTTATGAGCAATGAGTTCTTTCCTTTTTTTAACCGACTTCAAAAAAGGTGGAGGTTTCTCAATTCGACCGTATTTTGTTTTTATGTGTGTTTGCAGATAACTTCGTCGTTTATGAACCGATTTTGTTGATTTCTTTTTTTTTTGGAAAGAAGATATCCCAAGGGTGGTCCCATGATAAGGAAACCAAGATCTGATGATGGCGTCCCAGAGAAATCAAGGGGAACCTTCGAAAATCGTAGGGGCGACTAGTACGTTTGTTATTTTTTTCATTAATTATTTTAAAGCAGTACAATTAATGAAGGTCTGGAGTCGATCTGAACACAAGGTAGCTACTGTAAACAGTTAAGGGAACTCCTCAACGGTTGACATTAGCTACCTTGTATTTGGACATAATTCATTTATATTGATGAGGACTTTCCACCCATATGGTTATAAGTGCCATTACAGGTCTGATGAAGGAGACCATAGACAGTTGACGGAATTCCTCAACGATTTACAGCAGTTACCTTTTGTTAGGCTTACTTCATATGGTTCAATATGCCAAAATGTTCATACAAAAATAATACCAAATGAAGATTGAAGTTTTACATAGGACAACCACTACCTACTAGTCATGCTGATGCGTCAATTTGAGACTGAATTTAAGTTGCGTAATCGCGTCATCTGTAGCAATGCTCTATCGTTGGTTGCTAAGCAATTTATGCTTGTCACAATGCATATGGTGAAATGGAGCTGATGGTGGCTCCACCATCAGCTCCAGTTCTTCTGGTTTTTACCAAGAGAACTCCTCAACAACAAACTCCTCTTTTCCCTAAATCGGGAAAAGAAATATTTTGTAAAAGGTGATGAGCAGTTGACATAATCTATTGTAGTTTTTAAGTTATTCTAATGATTTAAGAATTTAAAAAAAATGACAATCATAAGTCAATGTCAAGCTCTATGCGGGCTCAAACTCAAACTCAAACTCAAAGCATTTATTTCAAATAAACCAATTACAGGCACTTTTGAATTGTCAAAGGGTCAGTCAGTCAATGGTCAATGGGAATAATCCCATTGCCCGCATAGAGCTTATATAATCAGCCTATAATGTTCCCACTGCTGGGACACAGGCCTCCTCTCTTTGAGAGGGAATGGGCTGTAATCTACCACGCGGGCTCAGTGCGGGTTGGTAGATGTCAGATGTCTTCGAATTCTTGGTTCTAGGACATGCGGTTTCCTCACGGTGTTTTCCTTCACCGTTTTGAGAGCAGTGGTGATGGAATTATTTACTCAAAGTAAAACGCCTGCCTAGGTTCAAACCCACGACCACTCGTAAATCGGGGCCGATACCACTGGGCCACCACTGCTCCCCTGCATAGACCTTGACATTGACTTATGTATGTTTTTTTTTTTAAACGTATATGTATTTTTAAATGTTTTCACCATATTTTTTTTCAGTTTCAGTGATGCAATATGGAACAAAGCCGAGCCTTTTATAAGTGAATCCATAATAAAAACCATCGTTGCTACAGCAGTTCTCTGGGGCCCGGTAAAGGATTAAAGTCAGTTTGTATATTTGTTTGTTACGCTTTTGACCATGACCTGAAATGACATAGTCTACTTTTCATTCTGGATAGCAGACGAAGTTGTGGACAACAGCTAGTTAACTATAAGTCCAGGTTTCCTCACAATATTTTCAAGACATGCCGAACATTAATAAAACAATTCCGGAAAAATCTATATTCTCCTTAGTACCTACCCACCTACTAAACTCAAAGCGTTCCAATACAAGAAATATAATTAATTGCACCCAATAACACTGAAACACCAAACCGCAAAATGGCCGCAATTTCTCAAAAGTCTCATTTTCAGCCATTAAAGTTTCCATTTACTTTTCAACTTTAGATTGAAAGTCACGATTTACTGTTTCGTACAAAATCTTTAGCAATCTAGGTAACATGAAACTATCTGAAAGAACAAAACTCATAAATTTTTCCGGTCAATAGCGTGAATTTTGTAGGTAGTGTCAATTGTTTTGATCGGGAAGGTGATAGGGTCATCACTTGTATAGTTTTTCATTCGATTGGTTCAACTGATTGGCAAAAATCATTTTGGTGGGCTTCACAAGCCATTGTTTGACAAAATCTTCATATAATAATCAGCCTTAATTGTCCTGCTGCAGGGCAAAGGATTCCTATTCCTTTTTCCACTCAACTCAATCCTGATTCAATATAGACCAATCCCTCATATAGCCGTCAAGTTCTTCCCGTCATCCACGCCTGGGTCTTCCGCGATGCCGTTGCACGTTTTCAGGAACTTATGCTGTGGTGGTCTTAGCCCACAATGCACCCGACATGCGGCATCGTGTCCGGCCCGGTCCCATTTGAGCTTGGCTGCTTTTTGGGTGACGTCTGCGATTTGTGTCTTTGTTCCGTATCCGGTCGGTAAATCTTAGGCAAAAAAAAAAAAACAAAAGAACTTTACTAAGCTTACAAGCCATTTCTGAGATAAGTAATCGAACGAATCAAGTCCAATAGTAATTCGAATACCATTTCTTGCCAAAACCAAAAGGTCCTTTGCTTTATTATTGGTTAAATTATTCGAGCCAAAATTCAATTAAAAGCAATCCACTATATTCATCCACTTGAACTATTCAACCATACCTACCTCTATTCAATAAAATATGAATTATATTGTATTGAATAAATCCATTATATCCATATTCAGCTGAGCAGGAGGTCCTGGGTTAGATTCCCGGACAAAGTGTTACTGGGTTTTCCATCTGGAATTTTGCAGTAGCAGCCCGGAGTCTGGATCTGTGCCAGGTTGATGGCAATAGGTTCACCCCCTATTACATGGGACTTAAACATAACTGGTGAAATGTGGGTGTACTATAGGTACACCTCTGGTTAACCCTTCGGGGAATACAGGCGTCAAAATGTTATGTGTAAATCCATTATCCCTTAAAACACTGTAGCACTCAATCAGCTGGCTGGCTGGCTTCTAAGATACAGGTGCCTGACGCAGGTGCTCATCGGACATGGCTGTTTCGGGAGGTTCCTGTGTCGGATAAGGCGGGAGGAAACGCCCGGGTGTTGGCATTGTGTGGATCGACCGGAGGACACGGTGGAGCATACGGTGGAGGTCTGCCCGGCTTGGGCGGAGCACCGCCGTGTCCTCGTGGCGGCGATCGGTGGCGGCGATCTCTCGCGTCCGGCCGTGGTTCAGGCCATGGTACGGAGCGAGAGGGAATGGGAAGCATTCACCTCGTTCTGCGAAGCAGTAATGCTCGCGAAGGAGGAGGTGGAGCGCGTGAGGGAGAGGCAATCGTTGCGCCCTCACGCCCCTAGTCGCCGCAGGAGGAGACACCCTGGGCGTCGGGAGTCGATAGCCGACTCCCGGCCACCGTAGGAGCGGGCCTGCGGACGGCGAGCAATGGGCAGCTCGCCGTCCGGTAAGGACCAGGCCCGGGTCGATGGTGCGTTGTGTTCCACGCGCGCTTCAAAAAGATGTCAGCATAATTGACGGGGTCCGATACGGCCGATGCCTGCCGGGGTTGCGGATTGTTCGAAAGAGTTACCGTGGCCCTGGCGTCCAGGCAACTGAAGGAACACGGGTGGGTTTTAGTCAGTAAGAGTCTGACACGCCCTTCCGCTCCGCCCAGAGCGGGAGAGGTCATTTGATGATTTCCCACCCAAAAAAAAAGAAAAAGAAGGTTTTTTCACTTTGGAGCACTAACTTAAACCATTTTTAAATCAAAATAATGTAAATTGATTTATGAAGAAATAAAGATCTATTTACCATATTATTTATATTTATTTATTGACCTTCGAGTCTATAGTAAAACACACCCTCACACACATATACATATGTCACAACTATCACAGATTCCGATAAATTATTGCAGCGGTAGAACGACACCGTTCATTAATTGTTGTAACAGTTTTAGTATATAAGAATTTTGTGGCCGTACACTGTTTCTCAAAATACAGGTTTTAACCTAGTTTGAGAGTTGGGGTTGTTTCATAATTTTAGTGCAGATTTTACAACAAACCTAATTATAAACTGTATAATCTCTACCCGCTGTTTGTTGCTGTAACTATCTGTAATTTTTGATGAATAAACATTATTATTATTATTATTATCTCATTTATTTCATTAAGTATATACATATAAATTATATTTTTAAATATTAGAATATAAAAAATATAAAAACATTTGAAAATACAAAAAATTGTAGCCCACCGGTATCGGGAACAGGGTCCAAGCTACCGGCGGTCAGGGCTCCAGAGAGAGGAACCTCCTAACAATGCAAGTCGTATCCAGAAGTACCGCCTTCTGAATCAAGCCCTTGATCCAGCTGCTCAACGCGGAGCCTCCTCAGGTGTTGGTCGAGGCTCTTCGCTATTAAGCCATTGGCTGTCATAGCTATCGGCACAATGATCGCTGAGTCCACGTCCCACATGTCGACAACCTCGCGAGCCAAGTCAAGATACTTAATTTGTTTATCTTTCTCGGCTTTCACGAGGTTCCCGTCATGCGGGATCGTTATGTCAACGATCATTGCGCGCCGCTCTTTTCGATCCACCACCACTATATCAGGCTTATTGGCAACAACAGTCCTGTCAGTGATGATGGATCGATCCCAGTACATTATTATTATTATTATCATCAGGACAGCAACCAGTCGGTTATCTTTAAAAGTGCAGGCAAGTGAGCATATCCGTCCGAACTTGGCTGAAACATCCCAGCGCTGAATTGCTGGATTCGTTTTCTCCTCTATAGATAGTTATTTCTCCTGACAAAGTTTATTTTGTTTATATGTATGTATTAGTATTTATTCTTGTATTTTGTAGTTATTTCCGAGCTATGTATCCCCTATATTGCACCTGCCATGTTTTGTCTCTGCATCGCTCTAAGGTTGACTGGTAGAAAATTCCTCAGGCATTAAGTCCGCCTTTGTATAGTATTTTTTTTCCTTGTGCATAAAGTTTTAATAAATAAATAAAACATCCATAACATTTCCCGGTACACATTTGGCCAGCCCTGTGAACCAGTGATTATTACCGAAGCGGAGCGTCGCAAAGTTTGGAGGTGTTCTCGGTGTTCGGTCCTGGTTCCATTGTGACATCCACACTAACTTCTGCTGATCTTATTGATTCCGTAATGAATGAATAAGCTTAAGTAATTTACGAGCAATTTATTGTTTTGATATACGTTGAATTTTTATTATAACACCGCCACTGCTTCGCACGGTTTTTACAACATGACAAAACCTTTTATTATACCTACAAAAATACACATAAACCTTCCGTAATAAAGTTCCTGAATGATGGTGAAAACCACATCGAAATCCGTTGCGAAGTTGAGAAAAACAACGCGGTCAAACAGATAGACAAAAAAGCGACTTTAATTGAAAATATGTAAGTATAATTATATATGTATGTAGCTAATTCCTGCGTAGTATAATAGCACTAGTTCTTTTTGCAGAAATCAATGAAAACAAGCTTACAGACAAATTCCGTATGCATTCTTCCTACCCTCACTTTTGGAGCGCAGATCGCCTTTGGAACTCGATATTGCGTTCCAAAACTCAAATCACTGATGCAGGTCACACGGCTGCCAAGCATAAATGAAACTGGGCTGACCATATCTGTCGCATGCTAGAGGAGCTTTGACCTAAAATAACCGCACAGTGAGCCCCAAACAGCAGTAAACAGCAACGCGGCAGGCCCAGGAGATAGTGAGATCGACTCTTTTCTAAAAGATTGGCCACATATAGCAATAGATAGAAATAAATGGAAGGAGGGAAGAGAGGTTTTTGCCCTGCACTAGGAAACAAAATATGGCTGATAGTAAATAATAATAATGGCCATTGCAAGTTTCACTATCTTAAACTGTTCTAATTAACCACAAATTAGCTAAAGACAAGTTACCACTAAACACTAACTTATTATCAACACACTAAGAAGTATGACCAAGAATAATCACAGCTCAAGGTGGCCTGCCGATCCCCATGAGAAAAATTCATGAGCGTTACGTATGTATGACATGTGTCTAACCAAATTCCGCGAACATCATCGTAGCACAATATGGCGATCGATTAAGAGGCAGTGAGGAGCACTTAATCCGCTGAGTGCGTACTCAGGTTGAGCACGACAACACACCGCAACAAGGCACCATATATTCCACGTAATGCGCTTTGTGAGCTATCTTACTAATTTATTAGATGCTGATAGTTCGTGCGAATAAGGTATATATGTGACTATGAATCTTCAAAGACGTGTTATTTTACGAGTAAATTCAAGTTTTGTCTGTCTCTCTGTCGGTTTTGTATCAATTTCGATGAAAATCAAAAACAATCCTATCTTTACCTTTATCCTTTCCATGTTAGAATATATATTTTCTTTTTATTGCACACCCCAGAGGTATGTTGTAGAGATAGTATTTTTTTTTTGACCAAGTTGTATTTGTTAAGCACTCTAATCTATTCAAAAATAACAAAACAAGGCATGATAACTTTACAAATAAACAATTAAAATTGTTGTACACTCGGCACTCTCTTCCCATTCACATTGATTACAGATGTATTCAAGCCATTGGCCTGCACTATAGGATTAAAACAAAAGTGTTCAATACGTGGCCATTTACTAATCAATCGCAATCTGACAAATTGGTAGGATGTTGGTTACATTCAGGAGACCCGTCTGTCCAATCCCGAAACATAAAGATAAACAACCAATCCTGGAATAGTCCGTTCCGAAAGCAGTACCGTATCTTTGCCATGGAAACCACATACGTAGATACATAACTATTATTTCAAAGAACATAATAGGTAGGTTATGTATATAGCAGTATAGGTGTGGTTGAATAGCTGTAGGTAAATCTATAATTATATCAAAATTTAAATACCTACACCATGTGCTTTCCAAAACCTTTCATCATCATATCATTTAGTTTAAATAGGCTTTATTTTATTTATCTTTTATATTCTTATATATTTTGTGAATGTGAGAACGTTGTAGGCCTAACATGTAGACTGTATTTTCTATTTTGTTGAGTACCTGTTTCTTGTTGACAGGCCTACACTGTCCTCCCATACCTATTAACACTGTAATTTGAAAATATTGTAAAAGCAATTTATTTTTAAAAGAGTAACCGTGGAGTTTTTTGCCGGCTCTTCTCCATAGGAAACAACGAATTGGAACCGTGCACCTAGCTTCTGACATTTCGTAAGTGCCCATGTAGGTTTATGTGAAATAAAATATTTTGATTTAGATTTTTTGAAAATCCGCTTTCCGTACTGTAATTGGCAAGCATATTTAGTCCAGCAAATTTTAACTTCAGGAGCACTCATCAACAGAAAAAAGAACCTAGGTACAAATAATATCCATATAAATTATCTTCCACCACAGCTTCAAAGTGCACGACCAAAACAAACCAGCCTACTTCGTCAAAGATTCATCTCCCCGCCATATATCGTGCATTTAAAACAAACTTCAGCCGAAGACATTGAATTTGATGCACACGTCCTCGCTCGCTCTATAAAATTAACAATTCTTATCACTGTCGGCGCTCGTAAATTCGCAGTATGACTCTGTCACGATGGGGGGGAGGTACTGCTGGTTTAAGAGGCGAACTCATGAAAAACTGAGCTTGTGTCAGAGCATCTTTCGGACAAACAAACAATGCAAAGCTCATAAATTACAGATTTTTGTTACCTTTTGACCAGAAACTTTTTCAATTGAGCTTGGTAAAAGGTGCGTTTGGTAAAGTCTGCATGTGACATTTGTGTATCATACACCCAAGATACATACAAGAGACAAACTATTACATAGCAGCGTTTCAAAGTTGTTTAAGTTTGACATGACTTATACATCAAAAAATCAGTAAGCAATCAATGTATTTTCAAGATTTCTTTGAAAACAAATGAAAAAATCTTACTGCTATCGAGAACCAAAGGTAACACCGAAACTCTCATATAAATCACACTATCACGTGACTTCGTGAAGTCGTGAAAAAGAAAGCATTTGACAGCCACTAACTATGAGTAAAAAGATGGCCTCTTTTCTTTAGAGGCACCACATTATTACATCTAGCAGCATTCCTTAAGTAAGAGTAGTACTAATATTGAACATAGAAACAGTCAACCTCAATCGTAGCCAAGTTGATCATCAACTCATAGTTCAAGTTTCTCGTCTCATTGGTGACCAATGTGACTGCTGACAACAAAAACATGGCAAGAAGAAATAAAACTATAAGGTATTCTCTCTAACTGAGGTGCAATGTCGACCCCAACTGTGTTAGGGTCGACTTCTAGTATAACTGGGTGCAGCTGAACACCAGTATTTTACATGGAATGACTCTCTATCTGACATCCACAACCCTGTTACTTGGTAACACGATACTCCTTGGTTAGACTGGTATTCAGACTTTGGGCTTCTAACTACCCGTAACGACTATCAAAGATCTACGAAGGACAGCCAGGACCAAAGGCATAACATGCTTTCCTGGGCACGATATGTAATGGTTGATCATCCATCCACGAGCCGACCGGGCAAGGGTAGCTGAACCTTCGATCGACCCGTGCGGCTGTTATTATTTAAGCCATGTTTCATAAGAATATAAGTAGTGTCATTTTAAGCCTCATAAATTATGTTATTTTATATCACATTAAATAATTACAGATTATTAATGACCTAAAATTGTAATTTGGCTGTAGAACAATCTATATATATAAAAATGAATCCCTATTTCCCTTGGTCACGCCATCACGTGTGAACGGCTGGACCGATTTCACTTCCCTTTTTTTTGTTGTGTTCGTTATTGTCTGGAGAAGGATCTTATGAAATAAAAAAATAAGGAAGTTGATTGAATAAGGAAAATTTAAGAAAACTTAACGCCAATATTAATTTTACATAACTGTCAGTTGTTTGAAATAACTGTCAGCGATTGACAGAATGCGCACTGCAAATATCATTTAACACAGATGGATCGGTTGACAAAAGAGTCGATAGTTTTAGTTTTAGTCAATAGTCAAAACTAAAACTAAACGACATATGACATTCATAGTTAAGACAGGACAACGTCTGTCGGGTCAGCTTGTATTAAAATAATTTTAACTGTCAAAGCTCGCAATCATGGCGCCATCCCCACCTTGATTGTATAAAAGAGCGTGCCGCCATCTTTGCGAGCTGTCAGTTTGTGTGCAACGTTCATGGAGTTATCATCACCCGCTACCGATTAAGTTGAATCTTGTAACATTTATTTTGGATTACATTAAATTGCTGCTTGATTAATTAAATGCTGTGGAAATGCGTTCCTTGCGAAGCATGTGTGGTGTGACTATGAAAGATAGACTGAAGAATGATGTGATAAGGCAACGGTGCGGTTTAAAAGAAGATGTAGTGACAAAAATTGAAAAGAGTATGCTAAGATGGTTTGGTCGTGTTGAGAGGATGAATGAAGGGCGATTAACAAAAGGTATTTACAAGGCATATGTGAGTGGAAACGCCGGGAGGGGACGTTCTAGGAAGGGATATAGTGACCTTATTGGTGATGTTCTTCAGAAAGGTCAGGTGCGTAGTACTCATAACCAGCGTGCGTGTATGACCAGATGTATGAACGTAAACGAGGCAAAAGGAGTATGTAAGGATCGTAGCAGGTAGCGTTCTGTAGTTTCTGCCTACCCCCATGGGAAGAAGGCGTGAGTTTATGTATGTGTGTATGTTTGTATTCAATTGTATAAATGTATGCAGATAAATAATGAACATGTTATCATAAGATAATGATGCAAAATGGCGGGTCTATTTCGTTAATCGCGTCACGGATTTTGAGTTTTAAGGCTGCAGTCGTTTCAAGTGGCTCCGTATTGACTCTGTCTTTAACATAGCCTCACAAAAAATAATCCAGTTTTGTTAAATCACATGATCGGGCTGGCCACTTAACAGCTGAATTTCGTGAAATTATACGATCGGGAAATTCCATTTTGCCAAAAACTGATTGAAAATGTTGATGAAAGAATCGACATCTGTGAGCGTGGTCGTGGTGGACATTTGTCCAAATCATTTTCATCTAAATTCTTTGATTTATTTTGTTTTAAAAAAACAAAGTTCTTGTTGAAAAACGTTTCATATATGAACTAGTCTTTGATTTTACAATATTTTCATCCTTTTTATAACTAACTTACTATGCCAGTTATTCTCACGAGAGTAAAGCGAAACCCTTGAGGTGTCTGCGAATAAGTTTGTCTTTGACTAGAGGCGTTCCAGAGATGTAATTTGGACAGATTTGGCGGCAGTCCAATTTGATTCATAAGATTTAGTATGCATCTAGGTGCACCTGAATATAATGCCACTTGGAAACCGATCGAGCAAATAAGAACTTTCTGCACTTACATGCCTGTGAAAGCTTGCTGAGCTGATTATGGAAGTTTGAGTTAATCTAACCCTTATATAATATAATAGAATAATCTTTATTATATACACCATAAAATTTACAGATATAAATGTAGAAATTTTACATAGGGTGACACAATGGGCGGTCTTATCGCTAAAAGCGATCTTCAGTCTCGATTTTCTTGTAATCTTAATCCAATGTTAATTAATAATAATCCTATAATAATATATTGTATAACAATAAATGGTGCTTGTGGTGTTAGCCTGTAAGTAATTGTTGCGCTTATAAATGTATACTCGTAATGAAGCAATTTACAGTAAACTAGCGACCCGCCCCTGTTTTCCAGTTTTTACGACTTGACAAAAAATCGTGATTTCTTTGTTATATTTAAGTTGAATATGAATGTATTATACACATAAACCTTCCGGAATAAATCCTCTAAATGATGGTAAAAGCCGCATCAAAATTTGTTGCGCAGTTAAGAAGAACAACACGGTACACATACAGACACGAAAAGTGACTTTAATTTATAATATACAGATGTATTGTGTAAACAATTGTGGGTTAACCGAAATACGTCATCATTATCACAAGAGGTCTTATTAGTAACGAAGTTCTGCCCGTGAGTTCGTCCGTGTGAAATTTTTTATCCCCCCGACCCACCCCGTCGCATCGCATCGCCTGCCCGCGCTATTACTATGTTTTCGCTTGGCGTTCTTTCTCACTTTTTTTTCTTTTTGATCGGCTCCTAAGGGTCCATGATGCATGATGTTAATTGGGCCTTCCTCAAGAAATGCACTATAAAATGCAAAAAGATTTTTTCAAATCCGACTGGTAGTTTCAGAGATTAGCGCTTATAAACAAACAAACAAACTCAACAGCTTTATTATTAGTATAGTTATGTATGTACTATATCAATATATATGGATAGAAGATAGATATAGATGTCTTCTGCAGGCGAGGAGATGTAGGTAGATTAAAGTCAATAATATTCTGAATAATCACCGGTCTCTAATCACATTTGTGAATAAACAATCATGTCAATCGTTGAGCTCCTTAAGTTCTGAGTTGAGCTGCACGATTACTGACAAATTCGTGCACTGACTGGACAGGTCCACTCAGTGTGGTTTTCCCGCAAAAGACCATTTCAAAAACCAATCTACATGGTCTTCACGTCATGATCTCACCAAGACTTACACAATACCAAGATTATGTCTGGACTTCAAAAGGGACTGCGACCTCTGAGGTTGTTTCGGCCTTTCTTCTCAGAGTAGGAAACGACGACCTCATCTAGTTTTTAAAATATGATTGGCGTGTGTTACAGTTTTTTTTTTTTCATTTATCATGAAAACGACGTTCTACCGACTACGTGAGGCGCGAGCGCAAGTCAATCGACTCACTGCACTGTAAGGGTAGTCACAATAATCACCAATATCAGAGTCACAATAAATCATTGCCGACTTTTCGATCGATGTCCTCGATCTTCATTTGTTTTCCATTTTGGCGGGCCGCCGCGCCGCCTCAGTACCCGGAGTTACGTCAAGTTGACAGCTGTCAAATTTGTTCTAAAATCAACTGTATAAGTTTAGCATCGCTAAACCTTTAGACGCGCCGTCAAATCATTGGGATACCTATCATAAAAAATAATAGCTGAAGGTGGTTTTTGATAGTTAGAGTAGGATGCTGTTGCTAAGTCGCTTATTGACACATCATAAGAGAGGTGAAACAGAGGTATGCTATGCTTAGACCGGTCATAATTAATGATGTAGCCTCTTATATAACTCTGCCGGGGTCGCGGGTTGTTCGAAAGGAAAACCGTGGCCCTGGCGCACAAGCAACAGAAGGAACACGGGTGGGTTTTAGTCAGTAAGAGTCTGACACGCCCTTCCGTACCGCCCAAAACGAGAGAAGTCATTTGATGACATCCGAAACAAAACAAAAAAATCCTCTTATATAAGTGTCATCTTTTGTTGGAGATCCTAAATCAATAATAAAACATTATGTATAGATGACAGCTTTTAGAGATTTGTGAAAGAATAAGACCATGCTGCGAAAACCCCAAATAATTCATGATATTATCTCCACATAAAGTTTTGTCAAGTTTTAAGTAGGTGGGCTATATTGAGTTGACCAACTCGTCCCAACTGGCTTCTGCCAAAAAGTAAACCAACTGTGACAGTTGCTAAGTGTAAATAAAAGAGCCGGGCACGGCGCGGCCACATAAATGGCGCATCAAGCTCTCCTGAGAGGTTCGCCGGTTTAATGGCCTCGCCAAGGCATGTTGTGACTGCAGAAAACTTGACAAAATTTTACGCCTTCGTATTGTAAGTTTTTATTTCCTTAACTAGTGACACGCCGCTGCTTCACACGGGCATATGATTTTTTTTTTATGTTAGCTCGAGTCTATTTTGTAAAACAAAACCAATGCAAATGCTGTAAATGATGGTGAAATAAATTATAAAAATCCATTTTGTAGTTAAGAAGATCTAAGCGCACACAGTCAAGATCCAAAAAGCACTTTTATACTATGTACAAATATAGATGACGGAGAAGGTACGTCTCTCTCGTTATCATCAGCCATATTTTTAACTACAGTGGGCGTACTATGGGAAGTGTTGGTCATTGTGCAATAGAAAAACCTTTTGCAGTTCAAATCAAATCAAATCAAATCAAATCAAATCATTTATTTGCTTGAATATGGGTAGGTACATGAGGTGATACATAACATTGACAAAAGTCCTTTAAACCATATCCTACCTTAATAGGTGTGCAAATATCTATTATACCTAATTAATAAAAATATACACATACATAAACTCACGCCTACCTCCCATGGGGGTGGGCAAAAACTACAGATCGCCACTTGCTCCGATCCTTACATACTACCTTTGCCCTGTTTACGCTCATATATTAGGGACGTACAAGCACGCCGCGCCGGTTGCAAAAAATATTTACTACATTAATTAAAAACAACAACAAACATAAAACTACAAAAAAATATTAATATTAGAGTATTTATTTAAATTTATTAATTATTTATTTATTTATTTATATAATTTTATTATCATTACTTAATTTATAAATTAATTACATTTGTCATTTAAATAATCATTAACTTTATAATAGGCTTTATTGATCAAGTAAATCTTTAACCTGCTTTTAAATGATATAAAATTCGTTGCTTCTTTTATATTATTAGGTAATTTATTATATATTCTAGGACCCATACAAAATGCACTCTTGTCAAACATAGCCGTTCTATGGCGTATTGCTCGAAGTGTACTGGCCAGCCTGGTACTTTTTAGCGTTTCATATTTATTTAAATTATTTCTAATGTCTAATGCTAGTTCATAGATATACAGTGATGGGAATGTCAATATTTTCAAATTTATGAAATGTGGTTTACAAGTATCAAATTATAATTTACGAACAAATTAATCACACTAGCGGATCACACAATGTAGATACACGACGCAATTATACAGAACGCGCGACAGTTTCTAAACGTGTTCACTGCTTGACTGCTACCGATCAACTCTGCTTTAAGTCTGGTCGAGCGTTATGTTGTAAACTCTGTTGAGCGCCGCCTGGTGGCGCTGACGTTCCGATTAGTCAAAGTCAAACAATTGATTTAAAGTATTTCCGACAGATAGATATAAAAAAAAACAACTGTATTAAAAAATAATGTTTCAAAAAAAAAAAAAAAGTAAAGAGATATTATATCCACCCATTATTAATTATGATGTGACCATGCTCGAACTGATGGTAGCTGAAAGTTCAGGTCAACTTGACAAAGACCAAGAGTGTACTGCCATAGTAAGAAATGATTGTTATGATGAAGCTTAGATAATAGCAAGAAAGCATAAAGAAATAATGGAAGTGAGGAGAATCAAAAAGAGTTTATTCTGAGAGAGATTGCAAAGTCAGAGTGCAGAGTCAAATAAAATATTACAAATTCTGTCATGAATAAACCGAAAAGAACTATGCAACTTTATATACAAAGTTAACATACAAATGGCGACCTACCTGACTATGTCTCAAAATATGTACGGTCGTTAACTACGCAAGTTGCACTTAACGCAAAAGGTTCGACTTTACTGCTGGGCGTGCCATAAAACTGCACTTTATGAGTACATCGCCGCAAAACTTAGGTAGGTACAGTCAACCGCAAGACTTCAAGTAAAAAAACCAACCTTACAGCTACGACTTTAGGCGCTGTCTATTTCAAACTGTTCCCATAAAAGTGCGGCTGAGTGTATCACTAAGTATATGGGCATGTAAAATTTTTACTTGCTAAGATAAACAGGTGATACTATCTATATGGGCTTTTTGGTCGTGTGGTTGTAAAAGTGACAGATGTTAGATATGCTAGAGTCTGCCTGTGACATCGTCTGCGTGATTTTTTTATTTTAAGGGGGATGCGCTAAGGTTCCCCGCGAAATTCAAATTTTATTACTTTTTTGCAATTTGCAGGTCAGTATCAGATTGTATTTCGATCTAAATATGATTCGCAGCCGTAGCAAATATTTATTTATAGAATTATAATAACAAAAATCATCAATACAACTCTATAAGTTCATATTACCCTATTAAACGACTGTGTCATGAAATCTTGACATTTGAGCCTAATTCTAAATTAAGGAGTTGTATTGCTGATTCTAATGATTATAATTCTGTAAAGCCATATTTGTTACGGCCGCGAATCCGATTTTAATCAACATATACTACCTGACACTGACCTGCAAATTACAAAAATCGTAAGAAAATTTGAATTTCGCGGACTACTTTGGGGCCTCCCTCTTAACATAAAAATATACCAACCCGCACTGGGCCCGCGTGGTGGATTCCGGCCCACTCTCTCTCACAGAGAGGAGAACTGAGTCCCAGCAGTGGGAATATTATAGACTGATTATGATGTTAAAAATATATACAACAAAAAAATGATGCCTAGCGTGCAGTGACGCGTAACAAAAGCCAAGTCGTAACTTGTTTTTTACGACTTGACAAAACATCGAGTTTTCTTTAAAACGTATGGTCAGCAAAAGAGAAAAGTAACCAAAGTCGCCGGGTATACTTGAAGTTTGGTAAGAAACCGATGGATGTTTTCAAATGAAATTTAATTTGATAAATTAACTATTTGTTTTCTATTAATTAAGTTAAATTTTATTCAAAATTATCTATGGGTTTCTTACTAAACTTCAACTATATCCCTTACCCTGACCCTTGTTACTTATCACATTTGGTGACCGTACATAAAACTTTTCAGAACAAATTCTCTAAATGATGGTGATACTGCATTAAAATCTGTCGTGTATTTTAGAAGAACACTGCGGTCATACAGACAGACACGAAAAGATAATTTAATTTATAATATTATATAGAAAGGTGAAAATCCCCAATAGTGTAGCTTTCTCAGCATCAGTGAATTAATTGAATGAAGAATTCTATGATTTTTCTTGTAATCGCTTCAGTACTTCTCTTAACAAAAATATGTATAAGCAAACAATTTTATCTATTTATAATATTAGTTTAGAAAACCACGTCAAAACTATATATAGCTGTGGAAACAAAAGTTACAGATAGTTTTTACTGAATACCACTGATTTAAAATCAATTTGTTTTGATAAGAACATACCTGGCTGTATAAGTTGAAATGTTGTTGTGTTGAAATCTAATGAATTAATTCCTCCATTTGTTACTAGTAGATGTAAGAACATGATGTCTGTGTCTCTGGAGTATGCCCTCAGGAAACACAACTGTGACAGATGGTTATACCTACATACATATTTTCTCTATATCTAAATCAATTTGAAGACGCTTGTCATGTTGTCGAAAGACGGTAACGAATTGGGCGGGGTAGTAATGTAACACAGTAACGGTAGGAATAGCGTTAATTTTGACAGTTCAACAACATTCATTGCGTTATTTACGCTGTTGATCAGACAATTTTTTTGAACATATGAAGCAAAGGTTTAACAATAGGCATCAAAATGGTTCAGTTTGTGATAGATAGTGTGTTACGTAATTAGGGTACAGGACTGGAAATTATTTGAGTTTCTAATAAGACGTTATGATTGAACTAAAATAGTTAGTTCTGACAGGAAATTTTTGGTCAAATTAAATTATGCCGATTTATTTTGTTTTATGGTGTTTAATATCGATACAATTCAATAGCCATCATGTCTGCAAAGTTTCTCTAGCTAATTTAATTAGATATAGATACAAATTACGTCTAAGACGTTAGCAAAAAAAATGATTTTATAGTGACATTTGAAGTAATTAAACTACCTACGGTTGTAGACCCCATAAAAAAATATGTTTTGTGTTATCATATCGATACCATCACGACTGCAAAGTTTTTAACTGACTCTGTATATGGATAGAGATATATAAACGTCCATACAAATAATTTACTAAATTATGATCTTGCCAAATCGTTTTATATCTAAAATATACATTTTGAACTTACGACTTTCAGCTTTATTTATGGGACCCCTAACTTCTAAGTAATATTTAATAAACTGTTCTCATCAATCAAGTCCCCGAAGTATAACAAGTAATATAATAATCTGTTCGTTCATAAAACAGAACCACTTTGCAATAATAAGCGGAATCATTGCGAAACAAAAGGTTTTAGTGAAAAAGTTTGTAATTTCCAAGGCATTAGAACTCGGGCCACGTTACTGTGCGTATGAATAATTTAGAGGGGCGCCTATATTTGGGCTACACTTGTGGTCTTCTGAGGGCACAACTTTGTTTTAGGGTCTATTGACGTTTGCTACTAATTGTACTCGAAAAATTAAGGAGGAGTAAAGTGATGTAGTGTCGAGTAAACAAAAAATAAGGATATTATTACGAATAAAACAAAAACAAAACATGCAGAAGTAAATCACAACTATAGTGAATCAATAGTTACAATATTTATCAATAAAATTGGTAACGTATCTATATTAATTTGACTATTACAATTAATAAATAGAATTAAATGTCACCAGATACTAGATAGTACGCGAGAGATTTATAGTACACAAGTGTGTACGCAAATAAAGGTGCAATCTCTCTTCCCTCTCACAGTCCGGTGGGACGGCAGTTACAAGCATATCGACATGCAAAACAAACAATTGTCTATTATTGTAAGGCTACTTAGCGGGAGTTTTGTTTCGCTTTTTGCTACACCCAAACCCGTCTAATTATCACTTCCAAAATTAACTCACAAAAAAACAACTAGTAAGACTGCAAACCAAAACCGGTACAAAGTTACTAAAAACGGAAACCTTCGCTCATTCGGCTAATGAGTTGCTCGACTTTTTGGGCGGTTTCAAAAAAACAACTCGGGAATATTTCCCGAAGTATGTACCTGCGGCTTGGGAACTTTCCCGACGTTTTTTGTTGAGACTGCAGCGCTTGTGAGCGACGCCTGTGTTTGGCAGGTTTTCAAAGAAGTATTGTTCTTTACTTTAGCGACGACACACGACTTTGGGTATGCACATATGGTAAGTAGGTGGTCTGGTAAATAAGACTTGCTTAATTTAAAATTGGAACAGTGTATCGGTGAATGTAATAGGATGGTATGAAACTTACGTAAACTGTGTTTCCGTCATATTCGATGATTTCCTGTCACCTGTAAAAAAATAAAAATTGTTAATGATGTGCAAACCGAACATATGACTAATATGAAAAGTATTGTCATATGTCAATGTATTTTATAGCCATAAACAGATATAAACTTAACATACAGTGATTGATTGATTCAATTTATTTAGTGTAGCAGAAAACCAAAAATATTCAATCAATTTTTTCACAGCTTAGCATTAACCAGCCCGCCAAAAATGCGCCTCAAAAATTTATAAAAAACCCAAAAAAACTAAATTAAACAGAAACTTTACAAAAATAAAACAAAAAACGAGGCAAATAAAAATGAATAGGCAACGCGTTGGCTTCCGAATAAATTTGGCTGAATTCAATCCGGTTCAGTAATAGTTCCGGACCCATCGGCAGATTTGACCAAGTTCGCGCCGTCCGGCCAAATCCGGGCCGCAACGAGCGTGAACCGGCAGATACGGTATCTGTACGGTTCCTGTTATTGTTTATTTGTATTCTATTGTTTGTATTTGTTTGTTTGTTTGGAATTTCGTTTAGTTTTTAGATAAGGTTTAATGTTTTCCTGCAGTCTGTAATTCAGTTTTCTTTTTCAAGTGTCATGCACTCCACGAGCAGCAGCCTTGTTTGTTGTAGCTGATCCTTCAACAAGGATTTATAAGGCAAAAAAGGACTTATTATTTTACTTGAACCCTAAACCAGTATTTTGGCAGCAGTTCTAATAATGTTTGTTTGGACTCAATAAAATATAGCCTAACACAGTTATTATATATAATAAATACTAAGGGCCGATTTTACCCAAATCAGATATCTTTTATTCGTGAATTAAAATTGACGTCTGACAGTTCTAGTATGGAAAAACAGTCCAAAATTCAAAATTTATTCTCAGGAAATAAAATATTCCAGGTATAAAAGTTTGGTGAAATTCACCCTAAGAACTAAGATACAAAGAATTTTAGGTGCTAAGAAAATAATGATAAGTACCTATTTACAACTATCAGAGTTCAGCATGCATGACAAAGTTCTCTTCATAATCAGCTGTTGATTCTTCATAGACATGCTGGCAGGGACGTCATCGTGCAAATTGAAACTATAAATTCAACATATGATTCTAGACCACTTAGCGTAGAAAAAAGCCGGTTAACAAAAAAAAACAGCCGTTCCATTAAAAGTGTGCAGCAGTCTACGCAGTTAAAATATATGAAACATCTATTTTTTTTTATATAACCTAAGAAAACTTCATGACAAGCCTACACAAGCCTTCTGCCAGGGCTACACTGTCCTCCCATACCTATTAACACTGTAATTTGAAAACATTGTAAAAGCCACTTATTTTTAAAAGAGCAAGCATGGAGTATGTTGCCGGCTCTTCTCCGGAACCGTGCACCTAGCTTCTGATGTTTCATAAGTGCTCATGTAGGTTTATGTGAAATACAATATTTTGATTTTGATTTCACCGCCCCTTCGTTGAAATCAAAATCAAAATATTGTATTGGTTTAGAATCTTAGTGTACTGAATCCATAGTAACAGGTCCCGCGTCGAAGTCCCTGCCACCATGTATACTGCTAATGCCGTCACACTTCATAGAAACAAACGGAATTTTTTGGTCAGTCAAAATTTTTTTCACAACAAACCACTCTTCATATGTCCTTGTATTGGCGGAGACAAATCTGCCTGGAGCTGGCCGTGACTTTAATTACTTTTTATTGGAGCCTGCACCGTACACTACGATATTAGATCGGTAAACGTTTCGGGCGGTTTTGCTACGGGATGTATTTATTTCTATTGCTTCAGGGTTTTGAAAAATTGTAGTTGCAGTTTGAGCAATTAAGTCCACGGTTTCTGAATGCATATATGACTAGATAATATTAATGTTTATTTAATTTTTTGTTAAATTTCATGTCTGCTAATATGATAGAATAGAATTCTCTTTATTATGTACACTATAAAAATTACAGATATAAATGTAGAAATTTTACTTATGGTGACACAATGGGCCGGTCTTATCGCTAAAAGCAATCTTATACAGACAACCTTTGGATGGAGATACAATAATGCAGGTAGTGAGTGGTGTACCACTTACATATATAATAAATACATACATAAAACATATACTTATCGACGTATAATATATACAATAATAATCATTAAACAAGAGCAAGGAAACTAAATGTAATGATGAAGTTTAAGGAGAGGAAGTGTTTTTTAACCAGAATTACTAGTACTACTTCTTGGTACTTTTTGAGCTACCTATCAGCAACTAGGTATTACGATTCAATCGTAAGTGGTAGGTATTTATAAAACTTAAGGTACCTACTCTTAGTTTGATAATTTAAGTAAGACAAAAAATTGGTTATAACTGAAATGCAAAAAGGTAAAATTCAAAGGCGACATTGAGCCTACCAGTAACGGCTCCTTCTAACGGTGACATTAATAACTGTATACTGGAATGATCTTTATGAGGATCACCTCTGCACAAACAATTCTATTTGCACGCAAGAAGATACTGCTCGCCTTTTTCTTGACTTAATTCCTTAATTAATTTTAATACAACCACGAGTTATACTCTCAAGCTTATCACAATAAAACTCAGCTTAAACTCACAAGTTACCATTCCAAGTGGTTTCCATTTGTTATACATTCAGCACAGCTCCACGCCAGCTACGCAAAACTTCTTTGATTACACTTTAAACAACATCGCCTTCAAAACTTAACTACTTAGTATCTAACAGAATTCTAAAACTATTCCAACTTGAATACATCTCCAATTAACAATGACAACGTCACCGTCGGTTTAAGGAATTTGTGTAACTTAATACTTACATGGCCTTGTGTACAAAATGATTTTAAGTTACACAAGCTCTTTGTTAAAGAGTTTGTCTGGATACAAGTTACCACTAAGGCATGCTTCCTTGATGGATTTTGGTTTGAAGATTAGTACAGTTTTATCTTAAGAAGGTTGAAATAATAATTG
This sequence comes from Griposia aprilina, assembly GCA_916610205.1. NCBI lineage: Eukaryota > Metazoa > Arthropoda > Insecta > Lepidoptera > Noctuidae > Griposia > Griposia aprilina. The sequence goes on from OU744289.1 coordinate 23,264,851, forward strand.
ACCGAGCGAATGCGACTCGCAAGAGAAGCGTATCTGTTTCAGCTTGGGCAAAAATGCTTTAGTATGTCCGGATGTCATCTAAGGTCACATTTCTCAACCAATTCTCGTGAAATTTTGTGAGCAGGTTCGATCATTATATAGTTTTTTTTTCGATCCAGTTTTTATTTTTTTTCAAAATGGCGGATATATAGGGGTTGAAAACGTAAAAAAAAAACATTTCAGCCATTTTGCGCTCTTAGCGCGGGCTTTTTGTTTTAAAGATTTTGTTTTAAGGTGAACATTTATTCAGTTTTAAGCTATGCAAAAACGGACTCGAGGTGTCTGCAGCTCACAGAGCCACTAGTATAATGTAGGTACGTATGGCATAGCCAGGAAAGAGAGGACGAGACAGTCACCCAAAGGCCACTTCTATACAGATATGAAACTAGTTATGACCATCACGTAAGCTCACAGAAAATATCAACGGACCTAAATATTGTGTTATCCTAGGACAGTGCTAACAATGACCTTAAATACAAATAATTTTGGTTTAAACCTATTGCAAGAAACAATAATTCCCTAATCCGAGGCCCCAATTGTTTCAAACCATCAAAATATCAATCAATAATTTGAAAAAATACCCTATCGTTAGGTCAAAATCTAAATGTGGATGAAGAATGGAGACAGAGAGACAGGCCAAAGAAAAGATGGATTCTGGGAGGGATGACATTTTATTTTATTTTAATTTCGAATTGCTGTGCCTCTAAGATCCTTTGTTGGTTGAAACTTTTTTTTTTTAATTGTATGCTGGAGAAGGTGATGATTGACAGGAGAGGAAGGACGAAGATGATAAGGGCAGGAAGATGGTAACACCAAAATCCGTACCAAACATGCTAAGAAAATACCAAAGAATAAATTCCCTAACACAGTTAGCACTACACGATAAAACAATGACATAAATCGGACAACTAATTACGATTGTCTAGATCAGATGGCAGAGTTACCGACTTATGAGAGTCCAATGTCCACATTATTAAACGAGGCTTAGTGTTGCGCGCGGCGCCGGCGGCACTACCAGTCTTGTATTGGGGATATATGGGTGAATAGGATAGCTAACATAGGTACCGTCGAACAGAGTGAATAGGGATGCAGGAGTGAATCGGAACGAAATTTTAAAAGGTATTTTAACATTGAAATAATACCTATAGTTTGTTGCCCAAAAAGACAAACTTTTTGGGCAACAAACTATATTATTTCAATGTTAAAATCCCTTTTAAAGTTTCATCTCGATTCACCCCTGCATCCCTATTTACCCTGTTTGACGGTGTAGCGGTATCAACATCGCCACATGCGAGCTACACGTCATACTGACGTCACGCAAATCCTGCATCGCGCAATCAGAGTTTACCGCGCGACTAGCATATATACAACGTCCCGACATCAACCGTCGGGCAGTTGCCCACCAGACATAACACCCGTCTGGTCGGAGGATCCTCCCTTTTCCATAGAGTATGAGTGAACTTTACACCCTGTTCCTCATACCTCTATAACGGTATTGATATATTTTTCATCTAATGACTTAGGTAGTTTTTTGAAGGCAAGCATTTACAAACATTATAGGATAGTGTTTTATAATGCGCGTCCAGACAGTACGAGCTACGTGGTTCGTATTTTTTGAAGGCAAGCATTTACAAACATTATAGGATAGTGTTTTATAATGCGCGTCCAGACAGTACGAGCTACGTGGTTCGTAAGCGCATTTGAGGCGCATGCCTCTCACTTTCTGGACGCACCCACAACGGCAGCTTTGGTAAATCACGGGTTTCCTGCAGCATGAACGTAACGTCAAAAAAGTTTCGATTCCTATAACATTTGAGTTTTAGGGATTTTTGACAGAGCTCAAAATAATTAATGTGATTCTGGTTATATTGCATAACTTTACTAACTCAAAGTCTAATACTATTCGAGACATTAATTTAGTAAGATTAACGATGAGATTTATTAATTGATTTAATAAGTACCTATACAATTTCTAAAATGTAATTTTGTTGAATATTATCACGGTTTATGCACCATCTCTTCCTACCAATTTGTACGCCACGATATGCGGCTGAACATGTTAGAACTTTTCTGTATCTTTTATTATCTTGCATGCAATATATCATGTACACCATGTTTAAACAAATAAAATTTTACTTACTTAATTGTTTAGAAAAAATCACAAGCCAATTCAGGTACTTAATTCTCCTTCAAAACATCCGCATGTCTGTTGTCTATGGCTCAAATATACAAAAACACTCATGTAGGTATGTAAATTTCAAAACGAAACGACGACATTTTTCATTTAGGAAAAATCATCTACTGATTTTTCGGAGCGTTCCATCCTCTGGCTCCGTATGTCCCAGCATATAGCTCGGAAACTCGCTGACGGGCAACATGCCCTTTTGTACTTACATACTCTACACAACTTATATAGCCCACTCTATTAAACTTTACCATGGCTCCGGATATTTTTAGATAAAAATATTATTTCGAATTAGAGGGATTTTCTTCTTTAAATGGAGGATGAAGTTTCAATTGAGATGTGGGTAGCTGTATGGGAGAATGATGAAAGGGACGAAATAAGAATCATTTTCTTAGGAGATTTGACGAAACCACACGTCGTGGCTTCAATGGCAGCATTTTGAAAATTATATTTATTTGGAATGTTTTTCACTTTGAGTGTTAAAGTCAAAGTCAAATCATTTATTTAAAATAGGCACATAAAAGGCACTTTTGAACGTCAAATTATTTAGAACAGCTGTACTGTGACTGACTCCTCGATTATTAAGCATAGGGTAAACCGCAAATCGCAGTACACATTTGAAAAACATTTTGGAAAACGAAGCCTGTGGTCAAAAAATATATTATTAAGTAATGAAAATAAAACTTCACCACTATCATAATTCTCCTCATGCGATTTGAACATCGCCATCGTCACAAAATCGCAACCCTCTTTGAATCTGTCTCAACGCATTGAGTTAAAACACTTTACAATTCAGAAATATTGTAAAAGTCACGTCCCGATATTACAGTAACCCCTTTCTTTCAATCGAGTCTCAGGACTTTTGTGAAAATATAAATTATTCATATTCGATTACCCGAAGTCGCTTCGATCAATGTATGCGGAACGAAATCTTTTTCTTTTTCCCCGAAACGTATTCTCGGCCTATTTTTCAAGTTCTTCTCTCTTGAAACAATTGTTTTTGCTCTCATTAGTCACTCACATGGCCATTAGGGACCTTGTTCATTTTTCCTTTACCTCCTACTAACCTATAAGGTCTATAATTGTCTGTACATAGGGGGCCGTTTAAAACCCATTGGATTGGTTGATGTTGAGCATAACAGACACCGACGCCTCATTTCAGATCTAGTTTGGTGAAATCTGATGTAGATTTAAGGAGCCTATTATACTCATATAGCAGTCTATCTCATCTTTTAAAACAATCGTCTTCTTTATTGTCCTTCTACATGAAAAATGCGTCTACTCAAAATCATTGCGATTGGTCAGTCAATAAGATCCAGATTACTTTGTAGCGGTATCAACATCGCCACATGCGAGCTACACGTCATACTGACGTCACGCAAATCCTGCATCGCGCAAGCAGAGTTTACCGCGCGACTAGCATATACATATACAACGTCCCGACATCAACCGTCGGGCAGTTGCCCACCAGACACAACACCCGTCTGGTCGGAGGATCCTCCCTTTTCTATAGAGTATGAGTGAACTTTACACCCTGTTCCTCATACCTCTATACTTCACAATGTTTCCTTTGCCATAAGACAGCATTGATCTATTATTTATTCAAAAAAATATTCATCATCGAGGCTATTCTCAGCTATATTTGGATCAGCTTCCAGTCCTACCTACTTACAGTATTTTACATGGAGCGACTGCTTATCTGACCTACACAACTCAGTTACTGGGTAATACGATACCCCTTGGTAAGACTGGTTGTCAGACTATCGAGCTTTTGACTACCCGTAGCGACTGTCAAGATACCTACAAATGACAGCCGTGCTTACCGAGGCAAGGAAGGGTTTTTTCAATATATAATGGATAGTCACCTATCCACGAACTGACCTTGGCCAGCCTAGTTTAACCTTCGATCGACGCGTGCAGCTGTTATTATTTTTCCACAATGCCCTCCTATTTAGAAAATATTGCTGATCTTAAAAATACCTATTAGTATCAAGATAGAACTGCAAACAACTTCCATCACTTTCAATACAATTTGTTCAACAAACTTATTAACAATTCAAGTGGAATCTACTTTCTTTCCGCAGATTAAGATGCAGCTTGCAATTTTTTTACATCTTAAGAAAATAAACAAAATCTACTCGCCTCGTCCAATCCGTCGGGTCTTCTTTTACATAGTGCTGTGGCCATGAAATTGGAGTGGCAGCTTGTCATGAAAAGTTAACTTAATTTATGTTATATCAGTTATTTAGAATATGTATTTGTATGTAGATTTCTCACTATTTTAGGGGTGGCGTTCGTGGGAAGCGACTTGGAGTGAAAAAAGTCTATGGTGATCGTGCTGGTATTCTAGGATTTATTTAAATAAAGAAAGAAAATAAATGATTATTATTTGTTGACGACTTGTAGGTCAAATGTGAAAATCAAATGGGTAAAAACTAGCATGACAAAACAACGCCAAATCCAAACAATGTGTCCAATATTGAACAAAAATCAGTTTCCTCTTTATCCAATATTAACAAGCTCATACCTTATTAAAAATAATAGCCAACCAGCCAGGTTAGTAGCTCAGCTGCTTACCTTACGTACTGAACAGAAAATCATCGCCTTTCTCACAACAATGGATAAACGCTGTTCTCCCAGCCTGCGTTTAAAGCGATCTTTTGTGAGACGCCAGTCACTATCTCCGCTTTTGTACGGAGGCTATTCAACGTCGTCGGGTGAAGCGCGGAATTGGACAGCCAAACCCAATTACCGTGGAACGTCCGCGCTAGAGTTTTTATTTATGCACTGGTCCTTTGAAAAACGTGCCTCTTGCTAACACAATAGCTTCTAGCTTGTTCGTATTTCTTGTAGGAAGGACGTAGATGAGATGATGAAAAGTTACTAACTCGCCGGCAATATCAATGGTTCCAGGGGGCCAAGTCTCAGCTCGCCGTCCGGTAAGGACCAGGCCCGGGTCGACGGCGCGTTGTGTTCCACGCGCGCCTCAAAGAGACGTCAGCATAATTGACGGGGTCCGATAGGGCCGATGCCTGCCGGGGTCGCGGATTGTTCGAAAGAGTTACTGTGGCCCTGGCGCACAGGCAACTGAAGGAACACGGGTGGGTTTTAGTCAGTAAGAGTCTGACACGCCCTTCTGCTCCGCCCAGAGCAGGAGAGGTCATTTGAAGATATCCCACCCAAAAAAAAAAAAAAAAAGGGGGCCAAGTCTACTAATTTACAAACGTCACAATGGTCCCTTCATTATGAGTTTTTGACAGATTTGCCATACAAAATCTGACAAAAACTAACAATGCAGAGACCATTGTGACGTTTGTAAATTAGTAGACTTGGCCCCCAGTTCGAAGAAATGAACAAATAATCGCCTGTTCGAATTTATCCCTTTTAACGAACGATGAGACCCTACAATGATGTAAGAATCATTGAGACACAAGTAGTGTTTCTATGGAAAGAAAAAATCTATACAAAAATAAAATCGGCAGAAAACCTTAAATTTTATCTTTCCACTACTTAATAGCAGCATAGCTAAAGTGCCTAGATTCAATGCATTGAATATGACTGAACGAGACCCGATTCATTCGTTCGCGAGTGAAGTAAGAACTGCGACTACACACGGTCACGTAGCTTGTCGAGCAGCGATGAGCTTGTAAAAGCGTTCGTGCGTCACAGATCATACAGATTGCTGGCAGCGTTCCATTTTCGAATATGATTCGTTTTTAAATTATCTGTGAACGTTTTGTCGTGACTTAGGAATTTTCTTGTTCAGTGAATCAGGAGAATGGCAAGCAACTGCCATAATGGTAGAATCAAGTTTTGATTACGATTTCGTCTTCCTTGCAGTCTTGTGGTCTCACATGAAGTTCTATTTTTTTTTCACATTTTCAATGCTGTATTTCTTGCATAAAGCATTTCCAAAGAGGAATGTCTTCATTCCTACCACTCCCTACCACTAAAATAAAGATTTTAATGTTTGTGAAGGATTTTTGTTACGATATTCAATGCATTTGGATGCAGTGTGCAAAGATAGGCAAATTGTTACTTACCATCCATGGATGAACAAAAAAAGTCTACAGAACGAACAAAAAAAGTAAGACAAAACTGAGTCCTGTTTTTATGTGACTATATATTTATGTGTGACAGTTGCCGTTTGCGTGCACAATGGCCGACCGTCGGCCGACTAATGTGTAAATGTATGTACACAACGGCTTATACGTACAGCGAGCTGGCCGACTTGAGTGACACAGTTTTTTGTTAGCGAGAATCTGTCCGACTTTATTTCTTCGTCCATGTTACCATCTAACTAAAATTCTAAGGCACATTTGAGATTATCTCGTCTTTGGTCCGTTTCAATTAATCAATGTAATCAGCATAAACAATTTAAAAAACTAAACCGGAATATCCCGGAAGTAGCTAAAGTAATATATCCACGATGCATATTATATTATTTCCAACAGACAGGTATACCAAACCAGAGCCAAAAAGAGCCAGTCAATAAAACACAACAATTTTAAGCAAACTTTTGCCTACAAACTTTGTTTTTGGCAAGCAGTCTTGGCGTTTCAAAGTTGTACGTCCATCTCAGCCGTGGCGCGCAGCTGGTCCAACTTGAAACCCACGGGTGCTTGATCCAGCCAGCTCTCTTTTTTAATTAATACCACTTCGAACAGAGAACCGAAAGAATGCTTCAAGTCATTAAAAGTTTTAATAGCATTTGACTTCGAGTTGCAACGATGGTAACAAATTTTAGTCGAAAACTTTTTTGGTTTTTGAAACTGTAAGAAATAGTTTGCGCGGCTCGAGTTTTTTAGAATGGAAATGTGTTGGCTTGAGAAGGGTTGGAGTTGGAGTTAGGGGAAATATCGTGATTGTGTGTTTGAGTTATGCCGTACGAATGGGCTGGTAAACCTTTCTCGTTACTTTTAAATTTACAAAAGTTTTATTAGACTTTAAGTAATATTTATCGTCCGACACGTGAAGGACAGACGACATAAATATTTTCCTGCGGTCTTTACTCAAGCGATTTTGCTATATAGTATACAGTTTTTTGTATGAACTACTAACTGATTTTACCTTTTACGTCCTTGAAAACCTATACAAACAAAAATCTAATTTTAATTCACCTAAATATCTCTAATACACACTAATATAATCTCAAATACGCAAACAAACAGTCGACCAACTTGGCAATCATTATAAATCCCCAATTAAAACCGTAGATACTCCCGGACACCTGTAAAAACATAATTCTGTGTAAGGCCTTCCATAGCCACCCTCTGCCTTTAAATCGAAAACCAATTATGGAAAAAACTGTACATAAATACAGCCGAGCATTGTCCGGACGTGTGTATGTATACGCATATAGAAACGGTAAATGCGACAACAAAGAACTTGGATGCCTGGAAGGGATAGCCTTTTTGTATTTGAATCAAAATAATAAAAACTTGACCAATATTCTATTAATTAGTTAATCTTTTACGTGCTTAAATTAGTTGTATATTTGGTAGGTGTTGATAACTAACTGTTAATATCGTCGAGAGTTATACTATAAACGTATACTGATAAAGTATGCTTGCTGAGAAGACTTTAACTCCAGATTAGGACGAAGCAAAGCACGTAAGAGGTTGCTGAACGATACTTTCTTCCTTGGATAAAAGCTTTTTGGGTTGAGCCTTCTACTAAAATTATCTTAAGACTGGTCAACTACTGTACTAGTGCAGGAGACCATGACTTGACATAAGTAGGGTAAAAAGCCATAAAGAGAAACTATATTCGCAAGGTGAGATTAGCCTAAGATCGGATTACACAACATAACATAATTAGCCTATAATTTTCCCACAGCTGGGACACAGGCCTCCTCTTTGTGTGAGAGGAAGTGGGCCGTAATCTACCACGCGGGCCCAGTGCGGGTTGATAGATGTCACATGACTTCGAATTTTTGGTTAGGGATCAGGTTAAATGGCATGCAATTCGAAAGGCCAATGTCCAAAATTACCGAGGCGTAGTCAAAGTCAACGTTTTTTATTAACGCGATTTTTGGTGATACAATAGGACCTTGTAGCTCAAAAATCTACCCTAAAAGACATGCATTGTTTTAAAAGTTCAAATTACAATATTGGAAGAGGTTTTTTTTTTTTTAATAACGGCTTCGAACGATTTTAATGCAATCAGAAAATATTTATAATTAGAACACAAATATATTTATGAGGAAACAAATGTAAATCTGACAAAAATATGACACATCTGATACGTGTGAACACTCCGACGTTTGGCGCGCAAAAAGGGCTGTCATCTGTTTGACACTCCTTTTATGGGCGTGATGTTACTCGCTACTGTTCATTCCCGTTCACTCCCAACAATATTGTAATAAATTAACAAACATATGTATATGAATATTACTTAAATACATAAAATGGTCGGTCAGCATGCTACTGTGCTTAATGTAGGCCCAAAATCCTTCCAAGTCCACCCCGTACCCCATCCATAGAGCTCTATACCAGCAGATAGCACGTTTAATTAACACAAGTGACAGGTCGATGTGAGCCGACGCACCGACTGGCACATGTCTATAGTGAAATAACAATACGCCGCTATGTAGTAAGGATTATAAATGGATTTGATTTAAACACGTTGGTTTGCAATGAAGAGAGATCTTCATTTGTTTGTTTGGATGAGGTCACGTGTTGATGTTGAAAGATGAATTACGGGGATTTAATCTTAAGGTAACTGTTTAAGAAATATCAATCTGAAATAGATATTATTTAAAGTTACGAATTAGTTCTTTAGATATAGGCAATAGGAATGAAACATTGAAACCACACATTGTTAAAGCAAGCTAAAGTAAAAAATGCAGGATACCATTTCTATATTAATAAAAATGAATCGCCGTAATGTATGTAAGTTCCGAACGACTGCACTAAATTGGATAATGCTTTTTTTTTGTGTTCGTTATTGTCAGGACAAGGTATGTGGTAGGTAGGGTAGGCCCAGGTCGGGTAGGGTAGCTAGGTAGGGTAGGGTAGGTCGGGTAGGGTCGGGTAGGGTAGGTAAGTGAGTAAGGTAGGTAGGTACGGCAGGGTAGGGTAGGTAGGTAGGGTAGATGTTAGATAGTTAGTGCTCCCTGTGCGAAGCCGGGCCGGGTAAAGCTAGTATTTAATAAAAATGAAACGCTGTTCGTTGGTGTTAAGCGCATCACTTCAGAACACCTGGATCGATTTGGCAATTTTTTGTTGTAAAATGTTTTTAATCGTCCGAATCAGGTTCTTACGGAAAGAAAAAAAAATTAAGTTGCCAGGATAATTGAAAAATTCGGGAACACTGAAACTGCATTTTCTATGGGATTTTTGTTGGACAGGACGTCTGTCGAGTCACCTAGTTAGTAATAAAATGACATGGGAAAATCCTATGCATTTTGTGAATTGTAGATTCTAGAAAGAAGTACTTAAGCTTAATATTATCAATTCACAAATATCTCTCTAGCAGCAGCCACAGCTCCTCGTCGCTGGTTTCGTGCTCGCAGGTTTTAAATGGGTTACCACGACGAAAATCCAGAAACAGTGTCGTTGATGCTGATAACCAGCTAGTCCTAAAAGCACTGAAAAAAAAATATGTTCCGTTTTCTACAGATTGACATTCGTAACAAGATGCATACAGAGCGAACTAGTTCTCTGAATGTTACTTTAGATATTGAATGATGATTATTGTAAATTAATATTTCTCATCCGTTAAGTAGGTAACAAAATAGTTGCTTCAAGAGTTAATTATCGTTGTTGTTATATTTTTATAATTACGCCGCGAGCACGCTACTACATTATTATAAAACTTTCTTATTAATATGCAGATGTAGTGCCCCACATAATGATTTGCAAGCAAAGAACAACATTAATTCATTACGAAACAAATTAACATAAAATAACAAGAACGGAAAAATACATAAAATATATAATAATATAAAATACAGACGGTCATCCATATTCACTAACAAGGGAACATGCATTACCATAATTTCCGACCTACCTATACAGATACAAATCCATTTAAACTGTTTTATATTCCGCAAAAGTACCCAGAAAAGGCCAGAGGACTTAACGAGTGAATTAGAATTTTACATTGTAATGGTTGTTGGCCGCAGAGAAGGGTGAAATAGGGGTAAAAAGTGGGGGGATGAAAAACGCGAACGTCGAGTGGCATCTCACCTAGGCGCGGCGCACACTTCAGAGCTTTGAACTAATTATCCGGTGCTGTGTACGCCTCGCAAGCGGCAATTTCACTAATTATTACATTCATTGAGAAACTGTGAAAATTAAATCGTATTTTTTGGTAGCAAGTAGTGATTTAAATGTTTTGTCACGAGTGTGAAACAGGAGTAAATTGGTTTTATACTTCTTTATTACAAGTGCGCTTGTGTATGCGTTTTCATTGTTGACTTGTGTATGTACTACCTCTGCTGTTGTACCAACAGCGATGCAAATTGACTCTGTATTTTCACTTGAAACTAAATGTTTTTCGCTTACTGCAATTGCATTCAATACGTTAAATGGCTCAGCATGGTTTCAGTTCCTGGTAGTTTCTTCTAATTGTGATATTCAGGGTGGCAGTGACATTGACGCGCAAACTGAAACTATGAAATAAGCACATGATTCTAGACTCATAGCGTAGAAATTTTTCACCGGTTATCAAAAAAAAATCTGCTGTTTCACAAAAAAGTGCAATACTTACGCGGTCAAAATATATGGAACAGCATTTTTTTCTTTTAATAACCGACGAAAAACTTGAACGCAGGGATTTTCAGAATTATGTGCTAAATCCATGGTAACAGGGTGCGCGTCTATATCCCTGCCATCCTATATACAAATTGATGAATCTCTGAAGAATTGTTCTGACGCTCTCTCGTCATAAATTATTATCATGTCATCTCATAATCTTCTTTTTAGCCGAAAGTCGTCCAATGCAGAACGTAGGCCACCCACAAGCACCATTTCATCGAGATAGAATAAAATGAATTTCAACTGAAATAGATAGACAGATCTTATGAAATGAAAAATACTTGAAAATAATTTAATTCATGATACTATCAACTAATTGTATAATCAGAATAACAGATAAAATATACTTTGACCGAGCCAAAATCTAAAACTTCCATAAAAATTATAACTTGACAATTTCCAAGAACTAGATCAATTTAACTTATTTCCAACTTATACATATTATAAGAATGACAACGAAATTGAACAAATTGTGAGTCGTGAAAATTCACAATGAAACTTCATTTGAATTTAAATAGTTTGTAGTCGTCAGGGGGGATAAATGCGTGGATCTGAAGCTGTCAGGGGACTAGACTGACGGTTGAAAAGCAGCCAAGAAACTTAATACGTTTAAATTCTTTGCATTATTATATTTTAATATTTTTTTTCGGAGGATAGTGCTTTGGGATTATAAATGTATGTTCTAAGACAGGTTGGACTATTTAGATTTTTATTCAATCTATCTATTATTATTATAATCTATTTAGTTCAATCTAAACTTGTCGTATAAATGTGTGTATGAACATTTGTAGTTGCAATGTTGTCTTTATACGATAAATAAAATAATTCCAATCATTACTGAAGCATACATTTAATAAAGCCTTTAATTTCACCCAAACAGAAAAATAAAACTTAAAAGGAAAATCTCGAAACAAACCATCCCATTTAATTTTAAAGTCCCAAAATTCGTTTTAAATGAAAAATATTAATCCAAATTAAAACGCGGAATTGGAACACATCAGCCGTTACCGAGTTTACCGGCTTCCGATGAGTAATATACCACGCTCGATGGCTTGCAGATTACGGACTATAAATTATTATGAAGCAATCAGTGTATGGCAAAAGTTTGGGTCTTGTTTTGTATCGTCGATGCGGGGACGATACGATGTGTGATCATATTAGAAATGATAAAGTATGATTTTAAAAACGAATCAAATGACTCAGAAATATTCGAGAATCTTTGGAAAATAATTGCGTTGAAATCGACAAAATATATTCTAGCCATTGAAAAAGCAACAAGTTAAAATGATTTATTAAATAATCGTTATACACTCTCTTCTAGCTTCTTCGACAACAGCTGTAGCCAACTCTGCTTTGTACTAAACAATAGTTTTATTTTTCTTTTTCCGTCTGTCCCAGAATATTTTTCTTACCCTCCTGATATTATCATTTCAAAAGGCAGAAAAACATTCTCACATATACCGGAAACGACTCGACCATGATACAAGATCGCCATTCATAAAGGCTCTTGCTCACGAACCGTGAGCCACCGTAGATTTATTGGTAATATAATTTTGATTGATCGAAGCGATTTCAGCCACCAACTTGAGGTTTAAACCGACGCACCGAGAGCTTAGCCGTGATCAATCTTAAACGGTGAACTAATAGGTTTAGCAGGTGACATTAAACGTGTAAGAATTTAGTGCATCGGGCTCTGTGAGTTACGTTGCAAGTGAATATTTTAGAATGGAGATTAAGAGCTAGATTTTTCAGTGAGTTAAAAAAAAGGGGATGTGTTTTTTTTTTATGTGTGTTACCTCAGAACTTTTTTCTAGGTGAACTGATTTTGTTTTTATTTGAAAGCTGGTGCTTCACATGTGGTCCCATATAAAGTTGTTCTAGAACTGACTAGACGTTTTTGCCTTATTCTTAATAATGCGTATTTTTTCCACTTAGTATATTTTGATGATTTTTTAATAAATCCTGTCACTGTTATTTACATATCAAGTAAAGAATAAAGTGGTATAAGAATTTGTGTGGGGGTAGGTACCACTACTAACAAGTAAAAAATAAAAACATTCTTACAATAAAGAAACCCAACTTTCAAAAAAACACTACAAAGTGAAAAATAACTTTAATATCGGAAGTCGATGGCAAAAAAATGAAAATACAAAATCGTCTGGTTGTGTGTCTTTTTGGAAATCGGTTGTTTTTTTGAATAAAAACTTTTTTACAAAAAACCAACCGACTTCCAAGAAAAACACTAGAAAACGTGAAAAATAACTTTGATTTCGGAAGTGTGTCTTTGGCTTTGTATTTTCGTTTTTGGCCACCGACTTCCGAAATTAAAGTTATTTTCCGTTTTTTAGTGCTTTTCTTGGAAATTGGTTGTTTTTTTTAGTAAATAAGTTTTTATTTTGCACTTTTTAGTTGTGGTACCTATCCGACACAAATTCGTATACCATTACTTGATATGTAAATAACAGTGACAGGAAATTAATAACACATCATCAATATAGACTAAGTGGAAGAAATACGCAGTATTACGGATAACTCAAAAACTGTTAGTCAGAGCTTAATCAAACTTATATGGGACCACATGCGAAGCACCAGCTTTCAAATAAAAAAGAATCATCCAAATCGGTCACCTAGAAAAAAGTTCTGAGCAAACAAAAATAAAAAAAAATAAAACATACAGTCGAATTAAGAACCTCCTCCGTTTTTTGAAGTGGGTTAAAAAAAAAAATGGGACTTTACTTAAATATGGAACTATACAGCATCGAGTGAAGTTGCAATTTAGAATGTTTTTTTTTAATGACTTTGTTTTGTTTTTAATTTATTACTTCGGTGGTCTAGTGATCGCAAGCACTACTGCTAAGCATGTGTTCCTGGGTTCGATTTCCAGGACGGGGAAAGTGTTATTGGGTTTTTCTCAGTAGCAGCCCGGAGTCTGGATTTGTACCCGGTTGCTAGCAATAGGCTCGCCCCCTATTACACGGGACTTAAATATAACTGAAATCGTTGAGCTCCTTATGTTCTGAGTTGAGCTGCTCGATTACTGACAAATGCGTGTACTGACGGACAGGTTCACTCAATCTGTTTGATTTTTCCTCAAAAGACCATTTCAGACACAAATCTGCATGGTCTTCACATGATCTTACCAAGATTATGTCTGGACTATAAAAGAGACTGTGACCTCTGAGTTTGCTTCGGCCTTTCTTCTCAGAGTAGTCAGATAGGAAACGCCGACCTGATCTAGTTTTTAAAATATGATTGACGTGTAGTAGTGTTTGCACAAACCTACTAACAGAAATAAAATCATTTATCAGTTGTGGGTGACGAAATGTGGGTGTACCTTCTATAGGTTTACCTCTGCCTAACCCTTCGGGGATAAATGGTTGTTATTTTTGTATTGTCAAGTAATTGGTCGCTCACAAAGATGAAGTTGGTTGGTGGCTAATACCAGTCTAGGTAATAATACAAACCATTGTAGGCTAGTGTTTTAAACTAGTTTAGATATCTCCAAGTTAAACTTTTCATTCAAAGATAAGCATTCAATTATCTTTAAATCCAACAAAATCATTATAACCCAAACGTCAAATTTCCCCTAAAATAGAGCCTACAAAGACAATTAAATTGTAATCCAATACAGGCTGTATCAAGGTAACAGCTGTGCAATATGACGGAGACATTCATTTTTCATTCTTAATGTAGTAATGTTGCAATAAAGGCGACAGGTGACACTGATTCTCTTGTCCCGTGTTAGCTCACGTTGGAAGCGAAAATTAACTCGCAAATTGAAAGACTGGTTACTTTGATACGTTTAATTTTCTTGTCGGTATTAAAATATTATAATATGCGAATCATTGCGTTAATCGTTATTTTGAAGAAAAATGCTAAAAAAAATCGTAATATCCACAGTATAGCTACAAATACAAAAAGAAATATGTATAACAGAGTTTATTTTTGTTGTTTTGTACTGGTTTCCCTAATTGGCTTTCCTCCTTCGTTTCTTTTTTTCAATGTATGCAAGATCAAAACTAATATTACATTTTAAAACACAAA
Organism: Griposia aprilina; assembly: GCA_916610205.1. Taxonomy (NCBI): domain Eukaryota; kingdom Metazoa; phylum Arthropoda; class Insecta; order Lepidoptera; family Noctuidae; genus Griposia; species Griposia aprilina. The sequence continues at coordinate 23,279,881 of OU744289.1, forward strand.
TATCCACTCAATCAATCAATCAATCAATAGTCTTTATTTGAAAACACAGGTTAACACAATGTGCAAGATGTTACAATTGTTATATTAAAGTTCCTCTATGTTATGCCATTTGGCGTACAAATATACATTTATTAGAGGCTTCTGCCAATTAAGACAATTAGTTTATAATAATTCGGATAATGCAAATTTAAAAATCAAATAATAAAAATGTAATTTAATAAAAAGCAATAGGTTATGTAAGGTAATGTCAATATTTAACGAAAAGCTACAATGTCACACATGTACACTTAAATTCATTATTACTGGTAAATTTCCACGGAAACTGTTCCTGAATTATTTGAATACGATAGAGAAATATTGAATTCACTATAATATCTACAACCAAATTCATAAAACAGTTTCAAAACAAAAATCTTTACAAACAAAGCCATTGACAGCTCCGCTACTCCACAGTTAGCCAAATAACCTAAAAAAAACATAATTTGTCACCCATTCAGATGCACGCTGTACAAAACAGCATGTCAGCGGCAGAACGCCAGTTTTTAATTGCCAAACAGCGTGCCTAGTGCCATTTCATTCAATTACTGCCATGCCAACGCTCTCGCATATCACCGTAGAGTTTTCTAGATAATTTCGTAATGTATGTTTAAACTTTGTTTTAATTCTGCTACCGTGGAAATAGAAAAAGGTGCTGCAGGTACGTTGAGAATTCTGCTTTTGACACATCAACATTGTTGAGACTTTTAAATTAAACCAAAGCTGTTGAATCCAATGCAGGAAATTATATTGTCTGACAAAAATAGAACACGAGCAAGCAATGCTTTTTTGATTTAAATTATTCTGCACTTAATGAAACATACACAAAAAACTGTGAAAGAGAAAGTGAAATTCGAATCTGAATAATCGGAATACCATCTTACAGTCAAACTCAAATCATTTATTTAGGTCATTAAGGGGACTACATGACCTAAACGCAAATTTATAATGTCTAAAAATATGTGATCCACTGCAGTAATCAAAATCAGAAAAATATATAATATTCTTCTGGATATATGCTAGTTAGACAGTGTGTTGAAAACATAATACAATTAACTTGATATGATAGAAAAAAATCACGAAGATACCACAAAAAATTTTTTTTAACGGTTAAAAACCATACTAATATACATGCAAACATTCAGATTTTTTGTCAGATTATTCTACAAGTAACATACTAACGTAATAGTGTTTTAATTTTTTAGTCCAATGAATAGATTTTTTGTAAATCCATAATTGCTTCATATTTTGCAATAAATTACCAGCGTTGTGTCATCGCGCGTCTCTTTCTTTTCTATGCAATCCGACAGTGACCGCGCTTTAGGTCTTGTAAGCCTCTTAAAAGGCACTGTTTAACATTTACAAGAAAATAGAATTGATTCTAGTTGGCCCTTCCAAACGACGATTTTACAAACTAAAGGGGCAAGCGCCGGGATATCCCGAGAAATTCAAGCGTTTTTTTGCAATTTACAGAATTTTATAATCATTAAAATCATCAATACAACCGTCTAAGTTCAAGCCTGCCGCCTGCCAAGCGTGGTGATTATGGCAAACTCCCCCTTGCGGGAGGCCTATGTCCAGCAGTGGACGTCTTTCGGCTGAAATGATGATGATTTGATGATTCATTTGCGTAACATCATAGTTCATACCGACAAGACAAATTTCATACCGAGCGACATGACAAAGACGAACCTAAGCCAGAGAATAAGCAGAACTAAATGCTCTCAGTGTCTTAAAATCACGAGAAGAATTATCCATCCCACACAATGTACACAGTAGATCCCAATATCCACACACACATACATACATACAAGCACATTTCCCGTCGCCGCTCGTCTGCTCACCAACTCGGAGCGCCTGACTAGGCGTTTACATAACTTGCATTTTCGGACATAATTAAAATTTCCACGCCTGGGAATTCTATTATGGAATTTAACACATCCCACGCCATGCGGATTTCAGCTGAAATCATTGTATTTTCCACAGAACGAATCAGCTACGAATTTTTGAGGAAGAAATTTCTGAAATATTATGGTAGATTTAATCTTCTTTGAATATTTAGAGGAGTTTATATTATGGAATTATAATTTTACTGTTCATAGGATTGTGATGTATTTAATCAAGAAAGATTGGATTAAAATTTTATAATTATCCTTCAAAATATTTAAAAATCAGGGGAGACTTTTAAAATCATTCGAAGTAACGTAACGTTCAGAGAACCGCACGTTCGTAATAGGCCCACTGGAAGTAACTTTCTTGGTATTTTCACGTCCAATTAACCAAGGAGCAATGAGGTATAAAATCTAATTAAAAAACAAAAATAAACTACTCATTCAACTAACAACGTTAAAACGTGCAGCCAGAACATTGAAGTACAACACAAGTTCAAACAAAAGAAAAGTTTCTATCGATTCGCTCGGAACAAATGCTTCCGACAGCCAATTTTGTATGAAAGTGTTGTTAACCAACTTATTTTATTAGCAGAACTAAGGAAATGCCTACTCATTTTTTGAATAGGTTTGATGTTAAAGAAAAATAAGCAGGTGGCCTTGTGTTCTGAACGTTTCCATCATCGTAATAATTTTGGCATAGCACACACGATTAGGGAAAGATGATTGAAAGTAAGTATTAAGTAATCTGTAGCATAATATTTATATGGTTAGAGGAAGAAATCCGTAATAGTGTTGATGGGAAATGAAATTCGGAAATAAGCGAGAAAAGACTAAAAGCAAAAAGAATCCATAGGATGTCCATCAAGCACAATCAGTAAAGTAATCTGTTATTTTCGCCTTATTTCTCTAATTCATCTTTGGTAGAAGTAAAAACGTTGGTTTCATTTCACTTAATCATTCGTCCCCTCGGGACCATTCCAAACGTCCGCCACTTCCAAACTTATTACAGAGAATATAAAAGAACGAATAGAAACAATAAGTAGCGTCCAACGAATGAATATATGAATAAAATCTTTGTCAACTTTTGTAATCAATCTGAAGCGAGTTTTAGCAGTCGCTAACGATCTCATTCATAACAAACTTCGAATGCAAGGCAAGCCTTAATTAAATCGTCGATTCATATTCCCCTGTCCCGATACCCAATCAAAGGCAGATGGGTATCTGAAAAAAGTCGAAAACGTTGAAGACTTTTGTAATTAGCCGACTGTGGGAGCGCACAAAAAATGTATTTCGCTCGTCCTATGAATATGCAGGGGTGGTGTTTGTCGCGGCCCGCGACCGCTGCTGAATTATTAATGTTTACCTAAAGCAAACGAGTCTCACTCTAGATATTATGTGGGTAAGTAGGGATTACGTTGGCAGAAAGACGAACCGCCTCTGCTTTATTACAATGAATTGTCGACGACAAAGCTGAAGGACTAAGTCAGGGCACAATAGAATTGTATAAGTTTCATATTATGATGAATTAGCTCAATGGATAAACGACTTAGGAGTTTAATTTGAATGGGAATTATTGTTGAGGAAGCTTTAAATATTACTATTGTTTCTCATTTATGTTTTGTATATAGATAGACTAGAACCCGTCGCAATAGAAAGGAATGAAGGAATTTAGAAGGAATCTTATAAGGAACGAAAGGAAAGCGATTTAAAGAACAATACTTTTTTTTTCAAAACGAATGTCTTCATCAGTTTTCAATTATTAATTTATAATCTTTCATAATAAACTTATAAAACCAGCCATATCTTAATCTACAGTCTGACGACACATTCATAAAACTGCCACCACAGTCCCAAGACTTAATAGCACAATCAACAGTCCATTGGCTTTGTAATCCAAATGTAACAGTCAAATGAATGAGTACGCCTTTAAGATAAGAAAGATAAAGTTCAGAAAATCCAGTCTGCAAGATCTCGCATATAACGAAACTAGATACCTAATCTGATCTGTATGTTACCTTTTCACGCCTAAACCACTGAATGGATTTCGATTAAATTAGGCAAGGAGATAAATGGCATCATGAGGATGGACGTAGGCTACTTTTTGACCCGGTAGCAAGTTCCCGAGGGATAATTTCTGATATCTACGCGGGTGAATCCGCGGGCAGAAGCTAATCTAAATGTATATGGAAGTAAAGGAAATAAATGTCATGAATAACTATGAGATTATTTGTCAAATTCTTCGTTCAGGGAAGTCTTACTAACATACATATTTAATTATTTCTGTCGCCAAGAAAAAATATTGCTGCGTTCCGTTTATAAGGACTCTTGAAATAACTCACACATCAGGCATTTTAACTTTGTCCTAGTTTGAAACGCAGCCTTTCCATCCAACACCATCCAAGATTCCACCTTTCCATCAAATGAGCACCCTCGGTTAAGGTTATACCTAACCATTACTATATCAATGTTAAAGTTGTAAGGTAAAAAAGTTGGTATTAGTAGAACTTCTACATGTCCTTTTGTTTTTCATTCTTTAAGGATATGACAATGACCTTCATTATTTTCGCTTGTCTTTCATTTATTTCTTTTGTGATTACATTGCTTTTCTTCGTCGCTCAGTCGCTCCTTATTTTAACGAGTCTCTTTGAGCTGTGATCTGTAGTGACGCATTTCAATTATAATAAAATGAATATCGTTACAATTATTTTTTGTTCTTTTATTTTTAAATGAATTGTCTTGTTATTATCAATATGGATAGATGAAAGATACCAAGTCAGCTCGAGCAGAATGTTTAGTTACACAGATCCAACAAAATAACGTTAATACTATAACTGATAATATAAAAAACTTGTTTTGATTAGATCCAGCAACATACTAGTGCGTTTTCACATTTTTTTGTGGGTAACGGCCTGGTAATGGTATCACTGAAAGCTGTATTTGTGTGCGTTTGAGGAACGTAGACACATTCGGCTCACGGACACAAAGAAAATGAAGTGGGCACTCGATATCGCTCGTGTTTTGTTCTAGACGCGGCTTCTATGCGTTATTATTCTAAGCGTTATCTTTAGAAATTCATTACATAGAATTTTGATTCTGACAGTTAATAATGTTTTTCAGTCATGATAATATATTATAGATTTTAAAGAAATACACAATAATTTTCATAAAATTATTCCCGTTGTCTAGAGTTTAGACTGGAAACAGGATTAGTAAATAATGTTGAAACTTTAGACCCTACTAATTGTAGACATGCTAACACAAAAACAATGCTACAATTAGCAGCCCACGCTCAGTTGGCGATGACTGGGCTGGCTGGGGTACGTCTTACAAATGCTACCTAAGTTCTACTAAGTTGTTTGGCTAACTTGCGCCTGACGATGTCCAGTTACTAGGAGAACAGTCGTTAATTGGAGCGACAAATTAGTGATTTTCCAGTGTGTGTGTGTGTGTTGTGTAGTCTTTCGACCAACTTTTGTTAGTTTTGCAACCACCCCAGTTTCTTTAATAACGTAATTTAGTCTTTAAAATCATCTAACCCGCATTTGAAATTGAATCATATCCATTTAATTTTGTGTTTTCTTTTACGGGTTGGTATAAAAAAAATCTAGACTTATCAAGACCTTGCAACAGGAAAAAACGTGCCGCAAACAAAAACTGAAAATGGTTTGTGATCGTGGTAGAAAGCATCACGCCATGACATTGTAGCTTAACTAACGTTCACTGTAATGCGGTCTAAAAAATATATAAATTGTTCCATAAAGAACACAAATAGTTCACTTAAAATATGAGTTATTTATACAAAAAAGTCATGCAGTTATAAGGTTACATAATTACTCCGTGAGTAGATAAAAGGAAAACAGAATATTTCAAACTAGGCTTCTAAAGATTTATAATTCAACCAAAAGGTTATTTATCTTAAATAGCCTTAAAAAAAATTCTAGCTGTGTTACATTGGTTCTGAACATAAACTTTATATTTTTTATAGAATAGAACATAATACTCTTTATTATGTACACCATAAATATATAATAATTAAATGAATTAATAGTTTTTATATTTTTTTTATATAAATATTTAGTCTTTTATTTTGTTTTATATTTACAATTAGATAGTATATTCCGATAAAATGACTTATGAGGGCGATAATACCTAATCTTCACATATTCAGGAATTTAATATTTCAACCCAAATATTGCCTGAACCACATACTCAGAAACCAAGAATTCCACACTACAAAGCCGAGCTAAGTCGCGTAAATACAAAATATCAATATCACAAGCAAATGGTAAGACTTGCGGTTTTTGGAACGCAGCACGCTCCGAATTTAACAGTATTAAATTATTTTCGATATCATACAACAGCCGAGTTATGTTGGCTTGCGGATACAACTTTAAACAGAATCATACCGACTATGTTGTTAGTAAATACGCGTCAACGATCGTGTTACATTTTATGAATTTGATTAGGTAACTTTAGGTAATTAAAGTAACTGTCGCTATAAGATATTTATTTTAACAACGAAATATTTCTTTAAAAACAATGTTTAATAATTGTTTATGTCGTGGACATTTTTCATCTAGATTTCGTTGGATTTAATCAGTATTTTCGCTCTTAGCACAACCTGGCAATGGTAATAGAGTCTAAATTATACACCTTGGTACATTGGTCTCAATATCAAACATTTAAATGAAAATAAAACTAAATTCTGACTTTACCTAAATGTTCATGCTTTTAGTATTGATTAAACTATAAAAAATGTCCTATTTTCGTGTTGTAATCTTCATAAATTCAAAGCAACTATTCTTAACTTACCAATGCACTTTAAAAATATCTAAAATTCCATTTAATATTTAAGGAAAAGAAACCTTGAACAAAAATATACTCAAACTCAAAGCATTTATTTCAAAGAAACCAATTACAGGCACTTTTGAATTATCAAGGGGTCAGTCAGTCAGAAATATGAAGCTAGTTACCTATTCTAAAGCGTAGTAGGTACCTATGGAGAAGAACGGGCAAGAAACTCCACGGACACTCTTTTAAATAAAAATATTCTTACAAAAATTTTGTTACATCATTCATGTTGAAATTATAAGAACGATGCAGAAAGACGAGCATGTAAAAGCGTCCGTGATAAAAAAAAATAAAAACAAAGAAAAATAAGTCAGAAATTAAAATAAGCCGGTTCCTGCTGACGCCGCCCATTCAAGAAGATAACGTATGACACATATCAATCAATATCGGAGTACCACCTCTAATATTCACACTAGTACTGAAATAAAAATGTATTCCTGAAAGACAAATGAATGAATGAATGTATTCCTGTATATCCCGACCAATTCAGCGACTGAACTAACTTTCTATCAAACTTTGAACGCAAACTTTTATTCCGCGAATGATCCCAAAAGGCTATTTTACTAGACTCAACCAACCCGTTGCGAGTCTGAGGGGATGAAATATGTTTATATCACTTAAAATGTAAGCAGTTTCTTTTAAATTGTTGTAGGAGCCAGACGCGGGTCTGGTGAAGATCATCGGAAGCTGGTGGAAAATTTTAAAGTAGTCTTTGGACCATGGAGCGGCGGTGGATCATCATTACATTTAGTTTTCTTGCTCTTGTTTCATGTTTATTATTGTATATATTATATGTAGATAAGTATATGTTTTATGTATGTATGTATTTATTGTATATGTAAATGGTACACCACTGACTACCTGCATTGTTGTCTCTCCTTCTCCATTTAATCCATCCAAAGGTTTTCTATAAAAGTTCGCTTTTAGCGATAAGACCGCCCATTGTGTCACCCTATGTAAAAATTCTACATTTATGTCTGTATTTTTTATGTGGTATACATAATAAAGAGTATTAAAATCTTTTGGGGTTAAGAAACACTCCAATATTTAACAATTATACTAGCCAATTATTATCCCACTGAATGGCAAAAGGCTCTTCTCATACAGAAAAGTCTTCAGCATTGATCACCACGCTTACTATTTCATACTTATATTGACTACGAGCTTCTGCTCGCGACTTCGTCCGCCGGAAATTTCTTGTTCCCCCGACACACCCCGTCGCATCGCATCACCCTGCCCTAGCTATCACCTCGTTTTCGCATAGTTTTTTTTTTTTTTATCGGCTCCTCTGTTTCGTAGCGTGATGTTATATAGTCTATAACCTTCCTCGAGAATCAGGCTATCAAATGCAAAAAGATGTTTTCAAATCCGACCGTTAGTTCCAGAGATTACCTACCCCCTATCCTACATACAAACTTCTACCTCTTTATAATATTAGTATAGATAAGTCCAGGTTTTCTTACGATGTTTTGCTTCACTTGCACCGTATTTCAGTGATGTATGAAGAAACAGACTATATAATTATTTAAAAACCCCGATTGCTAACAGCTTTTCTTTATTATATAATATAGTAATCTGTGGAAAATGTTGTGGATAGTATATTTTTAAGTTTAATTTTAAGACAACACTGTTTATGTTTAATATAGTACTGTTTGTTTTCCCAAATGTAATAAATAAATAAATAAAAATAGATCTAAATTCATAAACGTTACCATAAATTCTACACCCTACCCTCTCTTATGTAGGGAACACACAATACATTGACAGTAGCTGGTCGACCCTCTTCACCACAGATAACGTCAAATCAAACACTGACACCGACGCGCGACGTCGACGTAACTGGGGTACGTCACTACGTCACAAATTATTCATTAATGGGTATTTGCGAGGTTGATTTTTAAGGTTTTTTTTCAGTACGGTTTTGGAATGCTTTGCCCGTGTCAATAAGGCGTGCACAATCTTTGTCCACTTTTAAAATTCTGGTTAAAAAACACTTCCTCTCTCCTTAAACATAATCATTACATTTAGTTTTACTGCTCTTGTTTCATGTTTATTATTGTATATATTATATGTAGATAAGTATATGTTATAATAGGTTGGGGAAAAAGTTTCTTCGCATTTTTTAAGAAAATTCAAAACATTTTTTAATATAGTTTATTTACATTTAACTAAAGTATGTAGGTACCATTTTGTTCGATAACTTTTTGCTTCGTACCATTTTGTAGGTAGGGACATGATCCCATTGCTATAGAAATGTTGGGACTTCTGATCAAAATACCGCGACAAGTGGTTTTGGCAGTCCTCTCGTGATGTTAACCTGACACTGCCTAAAGAATTCTGAAGAGACCGAAACAGGTGGAAATCTGAAGGTGCAAGGTCAGGACTATACGGCGGATGCATTAACACCTCCCAGCCAAACTCTCTTAATTTTTGCTGAGTGGCTAAAGATGTGTGAGGTCTAGCGTTATCGTGATGAAAAACCACAACCCTTCTGTTGATTAATTCCGGCCGCTTTCTCTCAACTTCTTGCTTTAATCTCATCAGTTGTTCGCAGTAGAGTTCAGAATCGATGGTCCTGCCTGGTGGTAACAGCTCATAATGAATAATGCCCTTCCAGTCCCACCACACACACAGCATCACCGTGTTGCGAGTTAACCCGGGTTTTGCCACAGTCTCTGAAGCCTGACCGGCCTTTGACCACGACCTTTTTCGCACGCATAATTGAGATTTCAATAGTATATTGAAATCTCAATTAATGTGCGTACACAATAATTTAAGCTGGTGGACAATCTGCTACACAATTATTTTCCCTGACTTTACTATGTAATGTTGTTATACCTTGTACTATTATGTAGTCTGTGTGTTTACGACTGAATTATTTGTAAAGCTTCCGGTATGCTCGATAGATGGCGTTGACGTCGATTTACAAGTCCCTATGGTTTCATTACCGCGATTAGTATATAAGCAAAAAGGTTATTATTTTATAGACACCTCTGGCTGGAGGCTCTGAGTTAGCTTGAGGCATCCACAGGATAGTCCGTTTAAGTAGCGACGACCTCTAAGGGTCAGCTACAAGACGCCTTAAAAAAAAAAAAACACCTATCGAGTCAGAGTCGAGTCACAGTGGTTTTATTTACAGTTCTCGCTAGTGTACCTTCAGGTCAACCTTCCCCAAATACCATCTGGTATTTAACACTGTGGTTGTACGTAATATCCACTCCCTTATATATTATATTAACAGGAGGTTGTAGTCCATTATCTTTGCTCAACAATTAGCCTCATTAGCTGTCTGTTCAATGGCTTTAAACTATACGATCATCCATCCACGTCATTTGTGGTGTGTATACAATATACACAGTATGCATTTTAGACAGCACCAATTATTAATGTGATTTCAAGGCCAAGGCAATTACAGTTAGGTTAAGTCAGGGAAATTAATTGTTTATCAAATTGACTATCAACTTAGATTTTCAGTATATTCAAATCATAATTGGTATTCTCTGACAGTTGTAAGAAATGGTTATACGGAAAATAGACGAAGTGTATCAATTTGACAAACAATTTTCTCTGACTGTTTATCAGGGTCTCCCAACTATATTAATCTTCTCATTTCCACTAAATAAATAGGTAGTTACATCTATCTATACTATACAGAGTGACTTGTAATTCAACACATTCCTTCCAGGACGTAATAGTGTCACACATTTGCAACAATTAAGCACCCCATAAGATCTAGGCAAAATTCATGGGATTCCAGAAAACCGATGATGATGATAGGATGGCGGGTTCTTTCAGACCCCTTCTAACCTAACCTGTCCGTGTCGGGGTGCCCTAACTTCCGAGCTCGCTTCGCTCGCTCTTATATTTGTTGATGCTTTTAACAAATTAAATAAATGATTACAATGAATTGGAACGTTTTATTCAAGCAAAGAAGATGTTTTATTAACTTAACCGTATGCTTGGTCGTTAGTCTGCAGATTACCTAGGAAGTCTGCAGATTATCTAGTTAATGTGTGTGAGAACTGTAAAAAAAAAAACCACTTTAACAGACTCAACCAGATAATCTGCACTCTAACGGATTTACGCACATTAGCGATATTAAATATAATATGTTACTTGGGTATGTGTGATATTTGTGTGTGTGGGGGGGGGGGGGTATAATATATTATTCATATATGGAAATTGAAGAGTTTGTTCGTTTGAAAGCGCTAATCTCTGGAAGTACCAGTCGGATTTCAAAAAATATTTTTGCTTTATATAGCCCAGTTATTGAGAAATGTATATTTAACATCGCGCCGTAGCAATAACTTGTATTCTGTATAGAATAAGTAAGAAGCGTCTCTGTGCTTATTGTTCAAGTTTATTATTCAATAGAGTTTATACTTATGTACACTGAAATTTCATTTACCACCTTCTCCAACCACGACATCATAAGGTCCCAACAATTACTTTATGAAACTTTTTCTTTAGCTTTTCGTGGATGGCTAGAACTCTTCATGTGTATTTTTTGCATTAACAAATGAATGGATAAACTTATAGCAGATAAGCTGTTTACTCGAAATTCATTACATTGCATGCCCAATATAATAACAAACGAAATAAAGTGTTTACTGGCAAACGTACAGCGAATATCATTGTATATATATAAGCTCTTAGTTAAATCCTAAATCGAATTCCATTTGTAGTAACTTGTGTTAGGGTTACATTCGTTAGATTAAGCCTCGCCCGGTTCTCAGCGATAGGAGTCCACAGGGAACGGCAGAGAACGCTTGCGTCTAGCGATGAGGTGTGAGGCATAAGCGGAAGCGACTATAGAGGGTAGCGTGTTTAGCGAATGGCGGGTGCCCTAAGTAAATAGACCCTGGAATCAAGAGTGCTATCTGAATTATCAAGATCTTTGCATACGTTGATAAGTAATTGCTTGATGGGCGATTATGTTGAGAACAAGAAGAATCCTTCATTTAACAGTCATACTAAAGCAAATTTTGACATAATGTTACGTATAATATTCTATTTATCATCTAATAGAATAGAAAAGAATAGAACACTCTTTATTATGTACACCATAAAAAATACAGATATAAATGTAGAAATTTTACATAGGGTGACACAATGGGCGTCCTTATCGCTAAAAGCGATCGTTTACAGACAGATAACCAAACAACAACAACCAAATCAGCATTCTGTGTTGTTACTAAGACTGATTGGCTAATCGTTTAGCTACGAAATGTGATATTTTCGCACAGCATCTGAGACGGCAGCTTACAATACCCGCTACATCGTATCACTTACAACTTCCACTGAGGCGAAATTGGACTCGAAATGATTGAATGCAGTTGTAAAAGCGAGTAGTTTGAAATATACGGAACCCTTTGTTTTAGATGTATTTATTACGGGCTCGCCGTAATAATGTGTAACTTTCATTTATTGCTCTCATGCAATTTGTACGGAATGTGCATTTTGTGTGCACAATCTCGTACTATAGTGTTACCAGATGCGAGGATTTGGTGTTGCTACGTAAATGTAAAGATATTCTTGCTTTCTCCTTTATTGTAGGATGAGTGACTTGTGTTGTATTGTTGTGTGAATTTGTGGAAACATTTTGGATGTCTGTGGTGTTGGTATTCTTTCGTAGTTTCAGGATTAAAGAAATGGAATGGGTGAGGGTTTTTATTTAAGCTTTCTCGGTTATTTTCTTTATTCCTCTGGGAGCAAGTCAAGTTTTGAATTTCGTAAAATTGGACTGTTTGGAGTTGTTGGAGAGACCAAAAGAGATAAGTAACCAGGGCCGTCAGATATAGTTAAAGTTTAGTAAGAAACTGACGGATATTTTCAAATAAAATTTAACTTAATTAATAGAAAACTAACAGTTCATATATCAAATTAAATTCCATTCGAAAATATCTATCGGTTTCTTACTAAATTTCAACTATATCCGACGACCCTGGTTACTTATTTCTTTTGGTGACTGTACCTCGTCTCCTCATTGATTATTTCCATGTTTTGAATAAAGTCTTTGTGCCTTTGTCTCAGTTTCTTAAGCCGCAGGAGATTATTCTTGCCGCTTTATTAAAAGCTGGTATTTTTCCGTGTTCCTGACTCGACGGATTGTAAGTAAAATGTAAGACGCTTTAGTTTATAAATACTCTTATAAATTTTATGAATAAAGGTTAGGGCGAATAGATTTTAAGTAGTTATGGTATATTGTATGGAAAGTACATAGATAATGCCCAGTACGTACATGAACGTATAAATACTTTTTCTTTCTTTCTGTCTAACAATTATTTTGTAACCATATTTTGATATATAACAGTGTACATGAAGTTTTTTGCCCGTTCTTCTGCATAGGTACCTACTACGCTTTGGAATGGGCGACTATACTCGAAAGGTTTAGGTAGTTAAATAAAGGTAAACAAAAAAAACCACGTGACTCATAGATGTTAAACCTTTTATTTCAAATGTTAAAATCGTATTATTTTGAGTCCCATAATAATAGGCTCTATTCCGAATCTGAATTTGAGGAACTATCTGTGACATTAATAATAAAGCGTTCCGCGGTATCATGAATTATTTTGTCTAATTTAAACATTTTCTGTTCTTCTTTTATTACATGACCCCCGCAACTTTTCCAATTCTCAGCAGTCACATTAGCTAAAACCTCTGGCAAAAGGATGTTTAGGTCAGACATTTTAAAAGTTTTATTTTTCTCGCCTACAAATCCTTTAACTTGAGCCCATATTAACTCAATTGAATTGCGCTCACAATGGTAAGGTGGCAGCCGCAATACAGTGACACCATATACTTAACATTTTTTCTAATTATTCATCCACAACTTATAAGGCATCTGGTTAACCGACTAAACGTAATACCTGCTACTTCAGTTGCCATACTACGTCACAGGTTTACTCTTCAGTTTAGCAACGTTATCTAATGCGTGCGTGCGTATTTTCTAAAAGGTTTAGGGAACCTGTTTTTTTGGGCTCTTTATATTAGACAGATTACAAAATATTATACTATTTTATAAATCTAACAAAAAATTGTGCTCAAGCAATTACATGTACGAAGAGTATAGTTTACGAATAAATGATAAAGTTTAACATACATTAATAAAATAGGAAACTATCGTATAAATCGCAAATAACTTTAATTTTGTTGTAATGTATTTTTAAACAAGAAAGAGTCAACTATAAGAAACCCTTTTTACGATTTGTTTACCTTTATTAATTAACTACCTACACCTTTTAGCTTCATCTTTCTGACCGACCGGCCCGTGGACAATTCAAAAGTGCTTGTAATTTGAAATTGGTTTATTTGAAATAAATGCTTTGAGTTTTGGTTTTTTTTAAAAGACACCCGCTGAACTCATAACCTCCTCCTTTTTTTAAATCGGTTAAATACGAATGCGATCACAAATGCGAAAGTTTAGATATTTGATTGCGGCTCAAATACGCCGAAAAGGGTGAATGTATTTGAATTTTTGGCACACATGCAGACTTTTCTATTTCTCTATGTAGTTAAAAGTTTTCAAGGATCTCTACATTCATGCAGACAAAGTAAAGGTACATATTTTCGCTGAATCTAAGTTCTAACAGTTCCTACCAAATACAAACCCAAACTAATTTCACAGGAATGCTCCCAATTGGTATCCGAATCACTTTCCTCCAGCATTATTGCAATTAATTATTATTCCATAACAATAGCTCGGCTGTATATCTAATTGGCGAATGGCGCTAATGAAAAATACGCACGCTTCGGCATTTGGCATCGATCCGTCGACGCATTCGATATTACGTGACCGAAGGGCTGCCTGTTACACCGAAGTGTAATGCGTGTTTACACGCACCACACTTGGGCAAGATGGGACATTCAAAATAACACTGACCTTATTGATGATATAATTCAAGAAGATTAGGTCCTTAGCCCCTACTCGCTACCGGCGCACGTGTATGCCCTAATATATAAACGTGGACGCAAAAGGAGTAGATATACATTTATGTGTGAATTATAACAGGTTTAGGTTCTGCCTAACCATGGCAAAAAGGCGTGACATTTTGACTACTTCAATGCATATTTTAAAAAAGACTCGAAGAAATATATTGCTCAGTTCGTGTACATCGTGCACATTTCAAACTAACAGAGGTTACAGCATGCTGTGGGTAACCTACACATAATCTCATGGGAATAATATGTGTACGTTTTCTAAATAAAGCAACGACTAGATGCACGAATGCGCATTATGTATAGGTATACTGCGGCTGCGTAGATTATACCAACATTACCATCCAGTAACTCTGCCTGTCTGTCTGTTACCTTTTGACGCCTAAATCACTAAACCTGAACTGAATTGTTGAAATTTGACAAATAGGTAGCCTGGGACCTGGAAGAATACATAGACTACTTTCCTTCTTGGTTCGTAGACAAGGTCGCGGGCAATGACCTAGTGTTTAATAGTCTCTAACTGGAACAAGTATTTCTAAGCCGATAATAATAATCATCGTTACAAAAGGAGCGTAAAAATGTAACTAAACCACAAACTCTCCTACTATCGTCTTTCATGCTCGCACCAGTGTAACAGCCATCCTACTTAAGCTTAACATGCCGTTGGCGTCGTAGAATATTGGAACAATTTATGAGAAGACCTTTGTAATTTAGAAGAGCACTCAAATTGAAGGTATGGAGACTGACACCTTGGCTCTTCCACGGAATTTAGATGACTCATTTTGAAAGGTCTGAACCTTTAAGCTTCGTCAGTTATAATATGATCAGTCTTTGTAAGCGCTGTGACTTTTATTGAGACTGTTGGACTTTTAGGGAAGTGTAAATCAAACTTTGTGTAATACGTGTACAGATTTGGTAAAGTTAATTTTTTCTTCATATTTTAGAGTGTATGCTTTGAACCCAATTTACATTATTTTATGCGGGGTTGTGCTTCCAGTATATCTATGTATATTATTATATATATAATGTATTATTTGTAAATTAGTCCAATTTTTGATTTCTTCGAAATAAAAAGCTTAATTGCGTTGCTCTGAAAAGAGTGGAGTTTTATTAGACCATGTTTGAACATTTTTCAACAAAGTTTTACGAACAAAATTACATAGTAATATTACCTGAAAAGAGAAACAACATTTAAAGCTATTATTTCACTTCACAAGTTCTTGCACTACACACAATAATATTAGTTTTAATTTATCTTTTAAGTTCACATAACCTTCCATCATATGTCATAGTCTGCATAGTCGCCACAGACATCTCAACTGTCAAACGTCAATGCGTGTGCGCGGGAAATTATGAATTAACATAATGAAGAGGACGACCTTCATTTACATATATATATATATATATATATATATATATATGTCGGAAACACGTTAAATCAATCGTTTGACTTTGACTAATCGAGACGCCAGCGCCACCAGGTGGCACTGGATAAAGTCTTTAACGCTAACGCTTGACCAGAGTAAAAGCAGAGTTGGATTGTTGGCTTTTAAGCAGTGAAGACGTTTAGAAACTGTTGCGCGTTCCGTATAGTTGTGTCGTGTACCTACAGTGTGTGATTCGTTAGTGTGATTAATTTGATTTGATCTGTAAACGGTTTTTCTATAGCGCAATAACTAACACTTCCAATAGTACGCCCACAGTAGATAAATTATGGCTGATGATAACGAGAGACACGTACCTTCTCCGTCATATACAGTGTGAGTCTTCATAATGTGCACATATCGAAATGAAGGAAACTAAGCTTAATTTTACCGACGGGAAAAATATAAAAAAAAAAACTTAAAATAATTTAATATTTTTATAGCATTTTTTTAAATTCTCGTTCGCTGCTGTGACCCCTGTGTAAACAAATCGGTATAACTTTTAAACTAAACGATCTATCAAGATGAAGCAAACTCAGTAATGAGTGGAAGTAACAGGACGTCCTCATAAAATAAACTGAAGAAAAAAATTCGGTTCCAATGGAGAATTAAGGGGTTTGTAAAAAAAAACTAATATTTTTTCATCAATTTTTACATTAATTGTTAAATTTCACAATAAAAGCCCCGATTACCTACCCTTTTTTATTACTTTAAATTATTATCCATCGTATCAGATTTCTAAAAGAAAAAATACCATGTTTATAACTCAAACACAACATTTCCTATCAACTGTTAAAGCCTTGCACTCGGCTACCTCCCATACTTTAGCAGGTAGAGACACTTTTTAATGCGTTTTTTTTTTTGTCGTTTTTAAATACTTTTTCCGTCGATAAAATTAAGCTTAGTTTCCCTCATTTAGATATGTGCACATTATGAAGACTCACACTGTATATAAGTTTATTGACACAAAATACCTTTATAAACAATACCAATATATTTCACACAAGTACATTGGATTTTGGGAAAAAGCTGCACAAATAGTGAAAAACCCTGCCTCCTAAACTAGAGCAACCCTGTGACCTAGGAGCCAGTGTTGTACTGTAACTTCGTATACAAAAGAAACCTTTATTTATGTGTGTTAATAAACCCATAATGACCTGGCTTTACTATGAATATGAATATGTGAGTATGTGTGTAAAGGGGGGGGGGGGGTGGCTGTTATTTTTGGTAGATAGAACTGAAAATTCCAAACCTGGAAACAACCCAGGGGCTTAAAAATCGTGTTTACGGGTTGATTTAATTACCAAAATCTCCGCTTGAGCTTTACAAAACTAGCATGCGCTTGAAAACATAAGTCAGTCGGTTTAGCAAAGAAAGTAGCAGGGCTGACTACCCAGAATGGTATGAACAATATCAACACTAGAAGGTAATTTTAATTAAAAAACCAACCAAATCACGCAAATGCCTTAAAAGATCATCCTTCAATTCACAGCCTACAAATACCAATCTGCCAAAGACCCAGTGTTAATCCGGGCATCCCGAAACACCGTGATAACACCGCAACACGCCACACAGATGGACAATAGCCTGAATTATCTATACAGATCAGACAGGCCAACTACCCGGTTTGCGTCGATACAAGGCAGTATTTAGCTTTCACATGCGGTGTGACGATTTGTGTGTCGTATTAGTGTACTGAATAAAGAATGTGTGGCATGTGGCGTGTTCGTTTTTATTTTAAATGAGTTAACTTACTGCAAATAACGTTTTTTTTTTATTTTCTAAATATTTTTAAGGACCTCAGACATTTTTTTTTCTAAATTTATTGGCACTCTCTCGCTCATATGGTCGATGTTTAAAACGCAATGCGTCACGACATAAACCCAATAGCACGAATTGGTAATATACCTACTTCTAGTAAAAAATACCCTAGAAACGGTTGCAGAAAATACCAATAGCTTGGAATATAATTTTTCAAATCAAATCAAAATATTTTATTTCACTAAAGCCTACATGGGCACTTATGAAACGTCAGAAGCTAGGTGCACGATTCCAATTGGTTATTTCCTATGGAGAAGAGCCGGAAAGAAACTCTACGGTTACTCTTTGAAAAATAAGTGGCTTTTACAATGTTTTGAAATTACAGTGTTAATAGGTATGGGAGGACAGTGTAGGCCTGACCTGGCCTGGCCTATTTTAATATTGGGAAACGAAACTGACTCCGGTATTGGATAACATTAACACGCAACATATTTTTTCAGTACAGTAAAAAATACAGCAATAAAAAATACATGGAATTCTGTTTGGTATACTGCCTGAAACTTTAGCTACAGCATGCGTCATTTTTTTGGTTATGATTTTCATCGGCAAATAAATAATTGATATTGAAGCCTGGCTATTGAAATAAATTGGATCGTATAAAAATATAGACAGCTCAGTGAAGTAACGAAAAGGCTTATTTTTCACTTATTTTGTGGCGATGAAATGAAAATAATTTATTATGTTGGAGAAATTCTGTTTTTTTATTGGTAACAAAAAAATCGTGAATATTTTAATTTGTGCAGTAACCTACATAGGTTGATACTATAATGTATTTTCTTCCTACATTGAAATAACTTGTAGGAAATAAAATTTCCACACACATTGAATTAGCTTTAAGTACCTAACTAAATATAATTTTTAAAGAAAATTATCTGGATTTTAATTGAAATACTATCTGAATTATCGAATCACGTACGTCAGATATAAAAATTATAATGTTTCAAGTACCTTTCTTGCGGAAAATAAAACTTTTTTTTTTAATTAACGCTTCAAGATACTGCAAGACGACACCCCGCCTCCTTCTACAGAAAGAGACAATGAACACTAGAAAACTAAAATTCATCTATACATCTCTTTTCAACAACCTCAGAAATGTTAATTAACCCGCATTGTAACGACAAACGACCTCGAGAAAATTATATAGTTTATATAACCATTCATTTCTTTCTCTTGTAAATCAGCAGCCAGTCATTTAATCTAAATTATTCATCGCGTTTCACCAACACTTAGTTTCAAAGTATTTTATTATTCAATATTCTCGATATTTAGTTGATTATATTATGAAAGTTTCGTCTGAAGACTCTGAAGTCAATATTACAATATTTGCAATTTATTTTAGTGACTCTCATTCTGAATTCAATCAAGGTTCTCTAAGTTAGGATATAATTCAATAATGTTCAAATAAGGCTTCATTCGCAGATAATTAAAAAAACTATGAAAACTCAAAGCAATTATTTCAAATAAACTAATTGCAGGCACTTTTGAATTGTCAAGGGGTCGGTCAGACAGAAAAATGAAGCTACTTGCCTTTTCCAAAGTGTAGTAGGTATCTATGGAGAAGAACGGAGAATAAACTCCACGGGCACACTTTTAAATAAAGATATGGTTACAAAATAATGGTCCGTAATAAAAAGATTAAAAAAGAAACAATTCAAATATTAAATTAAATTAAAATAAGCCGTGGCAGCTAATAGATGATCAGTTCCTACTGACGGCGCCCGTTCAAGAACATGACGCATGGATTAGCACCATTCAGCTCAGCTATTTTAAAGGGAGTAAGAAAGAAAGAAATAAAGAAAGAAAGAAAAATGGTTTATTTTGCACAAATAAGCATTAAGTATCAGTGGTGGCCAAGTAGTAACGGCTGCGACTTTCGAGTTGTAGGTCGTCGGTTCGAACTCAGACAGGCGCTTTACTTTGAGTAAATTATTTCATCACCACTGCTCTCAAAATGGTGAAGGAAAACATCGTGAGGAAACCGGTATGTCCTAGAACCAAAAATTTGAAGACATGTGACATGTACCAACCCGCACTGGGCCCACGTGATGGACTACGGCCCACTCCCTCTCACCGAGAGAAGGCCTGTGTCCCAGCAGTGGGAAAACAATTTATAAGCTGATTATGATTTCTATGCTTAAGCAATAAGTAATAATAATAAGGGAGCTAAAAGATCCAACATATGCGCCACCATCAGCGAGCGAGACATTAGAGTGAGCATGACATACTCTCAGGCGCCAGGGCACATTCGAGTCAATGAAAAACGTACCCAGTAAATGGTAACTTTATAGTATTTATGAAAGGTTATCAAGCCAAGCAACGACGCCATCATCGTTGATGTAGAAGAAACCTACATAATCAGTCATTGTTGCCTCGTATTTAGGCCATTCAACGTCGGAACAATGCCTATAGCAGATATATAGCATAACATGAAAAAAAAAATGTGTTTATTCCCGGTGAAATCCTAAGTTTTACAAAATACACTAAGTTTTACTTCTGCCAAACTGCAAAGCAGTTTGTTGGCAGATGTAGTTCCCATATACAATTTTATATTTTATCTCGTAGGTACTTTTAGGTCACCTCATCATCTGCCTAGCGTTCAAACTCAAACTCAACCTCAAAGCATTTATTTCAAATAAACCAATTACAGGCACTTTTGAATTGTCAAGGGGTCGGTCAGTCAGACAGTTGAAGCTAGTTGCCCATTCCAAAGCGCAGTAGGCATCTATGGAGAAAAACGGACAAGAAACTCCATTGGACACTCTTTTAAATCAAAATATTGGTTACATCATTCATGTTGAAATTATGCATGTGAGAACGATGCTGAACGTTAAAAGCGTCCGTAATCAAAAGACAAAAAAAAACGTGTGGCACTCGGGGACTGCCGCGGTAAAGCTATTGCATAGCATTTTGTATAAGAATAAGAAATAAGAATTTAATTTTTTTAAATCTAAAATAAATTTAAAATGGGGCGCTTTACCCTAACCTTATCGGGGCCAAAAGATAGGCCCTTTACTGCCGATTCCAAAGACCCCAAACTCGATACCTCTACGACCTCCGGTTCAAAAGTTAAGACCCGGGGGGGGGTGAAGTAGCCCTGGACGGGTGGAGGGGTTGGTCATAAGGGGTGACGCGGGGGGGTCCCGGGATCATATATAAGTGGGATTGATTTAAATATAAATAAATATAATACAACTTAATATTGGGGTCGAAAAAGAGGGGGTAAAAAAGGGGGGTCAAAGGGGCTTGTCTGTATGTATGTACTATTTGAGAGGGGGATTATAGGGGGGGGGGGGGGGGGATTTGGTCAGAATTTTGATATTCCCAGCCATTTCCGAGATATTGGGATATTGAGTTTTAAGATAGTGGTGATTATAATAAATGTATGGTGTCCGACTGGTAAATGATAAATGGTACGAAATTAAATGGAAATAAATATTAATTCAAGTTACACTTTTTGATAAATACCTATACACCTATATACTTTCTCATAAACAGCTGCTTATGTATTCGTCCGATTTCGGAGTAGCTCGTCTCGAATCGTGCGAGCTTCGTAGAGTCGTACAATACGTCTAGTTGCACGCACACAAACACCGTGTCGAAGACTGCCGAAAAGAAACGACGTTAGACAATGCACGGCCTTCAAGCCACACCTCCGTGCCCGTCGGAGTGGGGAGCGTGAGGTTTTTTTTCGTTACGGAATTTCTGGCTCCGGTCCCCGCGCTCAAGGCCCGCGATAGAAGCTATGCAACAATTAGCTTAACAATTCAAACATTAAATTAAAATAAGCCGTGGCAGCTAAGAAATGACTAGTTCCTACTGACGGCGCCCGTTCACGAACATGTCGGACGAACATGTTTTCGGTCGGCCTCTAGTCTAACCGGATGCAATTGAATACCATTAGCTTACATGCATAATCAGCCTATTTATGTTCCCACTACTGGGACACAGGCCTCCTCTCTTCGAAAGGGAGTAGGCTGTAATCTACCACGTGGGCCCAGTGCGTGTTGGTAGATGTCACATGTCTTCGAATTTTTGGTTCTAAGACATGCGGTTTCCGCACGATGTTTGTGTCACCGTTTTGAGAGCAGTGAAGTGACCTCAGACCTCCACGACACAGTTATTGACTAATACGATACCTTTTGGTCCGACTGGTTGTCAGACATTTGGGCTTCTGGCGACCCATAGCGACTGAGAGGGATGGGACTAAACGGGAGGAGTCTCTGAATGTAAATATGGTCACCCACGGTGACAAGCGAAGCTTAACCTGATCGATCGATCCGCGCGGCTGTTATTACTTAGCCACGAGCCCCTCCAAAAAGTTCTGCTCACCTCCCAACACAAAACAACAACAAAAAAAGAACAGCACAACACAGAACTAACACCTCATTTTTCACCCCACACCAATACCCTATCAAGATATACAGCCCATCTCCAGATGGATTCCCTCCATAAAATACACAACGCTCCGCGATTTTTTTCACATGTGACCACATTTCGTACCCATTCGATACGAGAACCATAGCTTTGTACCATAAAAAAACCTGCCAGGTACACCCATAAATATATCAAGGTTCCGTGTTATGGCCTAACGGATGCTAGAAAACTTTCATAACTTTTCTAACCATGTCAATCATAATTTTCGTTGAATGTATTTAAAAAGTAATTATGTGGGGCGACTATCTAACGACACGCCAGAATACCCGTATAAAACAATTCATCCTTCGTTTTACATAATTATGTAGGATTGATGTCATTAGATGCCCTTAATTGTTTAGCTTAATTTAAATACGTAACTGTGTCATAGATCACATAAGACACGTTAACCTACCTGTAAGTACTTAATTTCAAAAGAATCAATGTAAAGATGTCAGATTCAATAAGGATTCCACTTTTGCCATTTGACTACGGAACCTTAAAAACACCATAGCAACCTCTCAGCGAAATTGAAACTATAAACAACAGCAGGTGAGGCGAAAAATCAATCCTGTTAATAGGAGTGTGCTAGGAGCGAAGATATCGATTATTCTGGTTCGGTTTTCCAATTTTTTTTTGTGGAAACTTAAGGCGTGTTTCGGTAACCGGAAAAGAACTCCAGATAAAATAAAAATTGTAGCTTATTTGCCAGATTATTTGGTCAGAACTTTTACGGGAGTCCTTTTTATATGAACATGTTTCTTTGACAAACAGACCAGTTTTTTTTCTTTCCATTCTTATAATTATTGTTATAGTGACTCATTAGTGCTAACTGTATGTCTGCTTACAAGACATTTATTTATTTATTATGCTCTTCAACAATGAGTACACTATTACTTAACTATTTGTGTATTGCAAACATAAATCTAAGTGCCCCATTACTTAAAGAAAAGCA
The DNA here is from genome assembly GCA_916610205.1 of Griposia aprilina. Taxonomy (NCBI): domain Eukaryota; kingdom Metazoa; phylum Arthropoda; class Insecta; order Lepidoptera; family Noctuidae; genus Griposia; species Griposia aprilina. Next base: position 23,303,211 of record OU744289.1, read on the forward strand.
CAGCATGCACTACGTTATTATTATAATAACATCGTGTTTCCAATAAAATTCAATAATAAACTCTTATATTTATAGCCTAGATTATGAGAATTTCAGTCAGTACCTAATTGAAAGCAATCAATTTCCAAGTAAATTATATTAAAGGTACTTCCATCATATCAATCACCAATTAACAGCCTATAAGTAATTTGATTGACGTTTTTAATTTCAAGAATTGCCATCCAATCAACATCCTTCCGCTATAGTTTATTAACAAGACTATAAAATATCTGTAGAATACGGTATTCGAAACATGTGGATATATTATACAACTAGCTGTGCCCGCGGCCTCACACGCGTAGATTTCGGTTTGTGTCAGTAAGCGACTTCGCCTCTAATTTCTCTCCCTCTCCCGTGGAACTTAAACGTAAAATTGACAGATGGATTATGCTAGAGGACTGTATGGTGCAGATAAAATATCTTACAATTACCACTAAGTAAATATTATTAGCAATAACTCACACGTTAAATATACAATACATTTCAACATTATGACAGATAAGACAGTATATTTTTAGATTTACATGTCCCATTGTAGTTTTAAAAATGTCAGTCCCCATAATATATAATAAAATATACGTAATAATTATTTGCTATTTAACCGGAATACTTCCCCTCCTTATTTATATTTAAAAAAAAACATAATTATTTTTAAAGATCATTTACATTATTATTCATGACACTTACTCTTGAAAAAAATGGAACCTAAAATCAAGAAAAAATAAAAAAAACGCGGGTGATGGACAGACAGACGCGATTCCATAACCGTTCCATATTGACAATTTTCGCACGGAACACTGAAGAGCAATTCACAATTTCCTACTCCCAATAACGTACCGCTCAGCATCCAATCAGTGTTCCCTAATTACCGATCTCCATACGGTTATTCAAACAAATAGGAACATGCAATCTGCAACATCAAAGTCAGCTAATAGAGCCTGCAGATACGGCACCGTGCAAAATTGAATACGTCCCAGGACAATCTCCACGATAGATGCAGGATGGTAGTCTGAGTCATAAGAGGAGCGAGTTTAAAAAAAAATGTGCTTTTACGTACTGATTGGAAATATCATTTAGTAAACAGATAAAAAACCGTGTGCGTTTGGAGGACCCCCGTCAGGAACGAAGTTCCGCCTGCACACACACGTATATAAGAGAAAGAGAGAAAGAGACAGAGAGAGAGAAAAGATCGCATGGAGGAGGCATAACGCTTTTTTGGTACGTGATGATTTCTACCAGTTGACTCCTACCGCAAGCCACGTTAAGGAACTTCGTTCCAATAAACGGCAGAGGAAAGGAGAGGCCTATTCCCAGCAGTGGGTGATTCCAGCCTGAAGTGATGATGATGATGAAACAGAATAAGAACGTTATGTGAGTCTGATAGCAATTACGCTAAGAAAGTCACTCTCAGCCGAAAGACGTCCACAGCTGGGCTTAGGTCTCCACCAACCATGGTCACAACAACTGGTTCTTTTGGTCGGTATCTTTGGTTTTGTATTTTCGTGTTTGGCCACCGACTTCCGAAATGAAAGTTATTTTTCACGTTTCTTTGTGGAAGTCGGTTGGTTTTCATAAAAAAGTTTTTATTTTTCACCTTTTAGTTGTGGTACCTACCCCACACAAATTCGTATACCACTACTTGATATGTAAATAATAGTGACAGGAAATTATTAAAACATCAACATTAAAACTAAGTGGAAAAAATATGCAGTATTAAGGATAACTCAAAAAATACTGGTCAGAACTGGGGATCAAATTTAAATGGGACCACATGTGAAGCACCAGCTCTCAAATAAAAAGAGAATCATCTAAATCAGTTCACCCAGAAAAAGTTCTGAGCTAACACACATATTTTTAGAACATCAATGGTTTAATAAGTAAATCAGATGAACTTTCGGTATACTTAGACGAGTTCAGCCGTAAAAATAAACATGTTGATGTCCTTTGTATCACGGAACATAATATGATAAATGACGATACTTATTCACTGAAAATTCTCAATCACTCATTAATTTCATCATACTCTAGGCACAATAGAAATGGAGGGGCATGCATATTGGTGCATGATAATCAAAAGGCTAAAATCTATGACATAAAGGAACATACTATGAGTAATATTTTAGAGTGTAGTGCCATTGAACTCCTAGAGCATAATATTATTATAATCAACATTTACAGACCCCCCCAGCAACAAACTCGAAAAGGTAAACATGTTTTTTTCTAAATTTAACGAAATACTCAATAAAACTTGTTTAAAAAATAAGAAAATTATTGTGTGTGGTGACTTTAATATCAATAGACTAAAAAGAGATAAAATGGTTATAGAATTGGAGCAACTACTGGCTAGCTATAACCTTAAACTAATGATTAATGAACCCACGCGATTAGGTAGTAAAACATGTATTGATAACTTTATTTGTAATAAAAGGGGCTCCAGGTATAAAATACTAGAACTAGCGCTGTCGGACCATACCGCTCAACTGCTGCAATATCCAGTCAAAGAAAGTTTTAAAATAACGCATTGGTACACACATAAACGAGACTATAGCGCCTCTAACACGTATAAGTTCGTTGAATGTATCCAAAATCTCGCCTTTGATGAAGTTTACAATGCAGAAACAGCGGATGATGGTTTTAGCAAATTTCACGATTTATTAAGGTTATTCTATGATCTCTGTTTTCCTTTAATAAACTTTAAGGTCTCTATACACAAACGACCACAATGGATATCAAAAGGTATCAGAGTTTGCTCCAAAGCGTAAACGTCAATTACTTTGGAAATATAGGAAATCGCCAAACCAACAATTTAAAGATTCATACAAGGTGTATTATAAGAGATTAAAAGCAATAATTAAATTAACTCAAAAATCTCAAAACGATTACTATATTAAAACCTCAGTAAATAAAGCGAAAGCTACGTGGAAGGTCATAAATAATTATAAAACAAGTGTCCAGGAGCAGTTAAAAAAAAAAATGACAAAATAAACGTAAACAATATACCTATTACAGATCCTATTGCTATAGCTAATAAATTCAACAATTTTTTTACAACTCAAATACAAATTAAACACTTTATTAACCAAAACCCCCGTTCTGGAATTACATATAATAATTCAAACTCAGTCTTCATGAGCCCATGTACCCCAGAGAATATCGTTCAAATAATAAAATCCCTAAAAAATACAAATAGTGCGGGGTATGATGGAATATGTACTAAAATGATTAAGGTAGTGGCGGAAATTATAGCACCAGTACTGTGTCATATAATTAATTATAACTCGTTGCATCATTTTTCAGATATGATAATAACAATGTAGTTTCCCTACTTGCTAGGTAACTCCGCACATATTTTAAAGATTTTTAAAACTACTAAGTGACGTATATCCGGTATGGTCGCTCTGTGCTCACATTTTGACGTTAGCTCATTCCTTTTTCGTGCGCGGTAACTATCGCACGCGCCCTTCGAACAACATGTCAAAAAGAAGTGCGCAATCAAAAATTGATCACTATACTAGGAAAATTCGAAAGATTGAAGAAAAAGAAAGACATAGACGAAGAATAAAATCGTTACAATTATCATCGTCGGAAGATGAAGGTAAGCAAAAATGCATTAATTATTTGGTGATCTAAAAGTGACTAGTGAAAGTATCTGTTTTGTAAATGCTCTGGGATTGACTGCGAGTCAATAACTTTGACATTTTTCAAAACAAAATTATAAAAGTTAATATTGCATCGGGGTTGACTGCGAGTCTTCAACGATGACAAACTAGCACAGAAAATACGTACAATCTAAAACAGATGTAACGTTAATGTGCAAAGTTTTATTCAATTTTATTTTTACACTACCCTCAAAATGGTTATCTTCCCAACCTTAATTGCAAATCGTAATTTTAGGTAACGAAGATCTTGATGTGACCCTAGGCAACAATAATGAAACTCTTACGGAGCTAATATCCGTGCCACCCGATATATTACAAGACGCGGAACCGGAATCCGGTGATAACACTGACCAACACCTTGATCGAGCAGAACCCTGCCCTCAAGAGGAAACTACTGACAGTGTAGAACCTCAGTTAGACCCTGATCTACTGTCTGCACTCGGTGAATCCACGTCCGACTCGCCTGACTATGGAGAAAGCATTCACTGCAATCTATCGCAATTATGGCTTCCTTTACTAAGGAAAGGAATGCCTAAAGAAAATAAAAACAACTTATTGAAAGAGTACCTTGTACCAGACAATTGTAAGCTCCTGCAAGCACCCAAATTGAATGCAGAAATCTCTGCGGCGGCACCGGACATGGTTCGTAATCGCGACAAGACACTTACAGCGTCTCAACAACAGCTAGGCACGGGTATCACCACCATCAACAGAGGCATGGATCTGCTTCTAAAGAGCGATAATAAAGTTCAAGCTATGAAACATTTGAGCAATGGTTGCCGCTTACTGTGTGATTCGCACTACTTGGCAACGCAAGCTCGAGTGAAATTAATTACTCCTAGTTTAGACAAGGCCTTCTTAAATATCATTAACGAGTCCGAACGAGACGAGTCACTGTTTGGCTCGTCCCTATCAGAGAAAATTAAAGCCGCCAAGGCCATTGAAAAACAAGGCCTTTCTATAAAAAAGACTGCGAAGGTATCAAAACCGCCTCAACAGCCTAGTATCCGTCCATCCTATCAGGGAAACTGGAACCCGCCTCCCCGATACCCGGCGAACAGGGGGGGGCGGGGTGCATACAGAAGGCCGACGACGGCAGGGAATCGCCGTCCGTACACGTCGTCGCCAGCGCAGTCGTCACAACGCCTTACGTCGCAGGACAAAACTCAGACTCCCACTCAGACTCTTCGTTAATTCAGGTACATGCGGGTAGGTTTACCCACTTTTATGATCGATGGTTAAAAATAACCAACAACAATGTTATTCTTGATTGGTTAAAAAATGGTTATCCTATACCTTTTCTTATGCCTGTAAGTCAATCAACAATACCTAAAAATATCCTATCAAATACTGAGAAATCAGATATGCTGGAAGCCATTAACAAACTAAAATCATTAGGGGCTATCTCAGAGTGCAATGTGACCAGAGATCAATTTATATCTAAAATATTCCTCACTTCGAAACCTAACGGCGTTAAACGATTTATATTAAATTTAAAATCTTTAAACAAACTGATCAAGACTGAACATTTTAAAATGGAGGATTACCGAACAGCATGCAAATTGATACCACGTGGTGGATACCTTGCCACCATCGACTTGAAAGATGCTTATTACCTTTTAGCTATTAGGCCTTCTGACCATAAATACTTAAAATTTCAATTTAAGCCTAATAATTCGCTAAAAACTGTTACATATAGCTTTAATTGCATGCCGTTTGGTTTATCCGTAGCCCCACGAGTATTCACTAAGCTTATGAAGGAAGTCATGACTTACCTCAGACACCGTAGTTTTCAGTCAGTATGTTATTTAGACGATATTTTATCTATTGGAAATACTTGTAATAAGTGTCTTAATAACGTAAACAAGACATTGAAACTACTGGAGTTTCTAGGATTTGTTGTCAATTACGATAAAAGTATGTTAAATCCACGACAATCCTGCAAGTATTTAGGATTTTGTTATGATACCAGAAACCTTAACATAGAATTGCCAGCTGATAAGCGACGTAACATTGCCGAGTTGGTTACTAGGTTTACAAAATTACAGCCATGTTCCATTCGCGAATTAGCTCGTCTAATCGGTATACTAGTTGCCGCTTGCCCAGCCGTAAAATACGCCTGGATGTACACAAAAACATTAGAGCGACAAAAGTTTCTAGCGTTACTTAAGCATAATTATGACTATGAAGTCAAAACTAAGCTTCCTAATATTATACTAGAGGATTTGTACTGGTGGTTGTCAAATATCGATATAACACGCAATTTCATGCGACAGCCAAACTTTGACATCGAAATCTATACCGATGCGTCGAGGTCAGGTTGGGGTTCTGTCTGTAAGAACGCTCAAGTACATGGAAAATGGAAGTCATCAGAAAAAGCATGTCATATTAACTATTTAGAGCTGATGGCAGCCTTTCTGGGTCTGAAGTCATTTGCTAGCAATGTAACCAACTGTTCAATATTACTTCGCATGGACAAAACTACTGCGATCAGTTATGTGAATCGTATGGGGGGTATTCAATACCCCCATTTAAACGACTTGACTAGGTCTTTTTGGAAATGGTGTGAGCAGCGTAACCTTTGGGTACATGCATCATACGTGAAAACCGGGCAGACGCCGCGTCTAGAATAGTTAATCCGGACACTGAATGGTCACTTTCCGTGGAAGCATTCAATGAAATCGTAAATCATTTTGGCCAACCTGAAATAGACTTATTTGCGTCTCGCGATAATGCGAAGTGTACCAGATTCATCTCATGGAAACAAGATCCTGACGCAGTTTCCGTAGATGCATTCACGGCGGACTGGCATACCTATTACTTTTACGCTTTTCCACCTTTTTCCCTAATATTAAAATGCCTTAGAAAAATTATCGATGACAATGCATACGGCATATTAATATATCCCAACTGGCCATCACAACCATGGTTCCCACTATTGCAAAACCTTATAGTCTCTGACATTGTTTATTTAAACCCCAATAAAAACCTTTTGCAATCTCATTTCAGGGAGTGCCACCCCTTGCACAAGAACCTTACCCTGGGTGTCGCGAGGCTCTCCGGCAGGCTTTCAGCCGACGGGGTGCCTGTGCAGACTCGGCTACACTGATGCTATCATCCTTTTCTAACAGCACAATTCAGCAATACAATACTTCGCTTAAGCTTTGGTGGCAATATTGTATCGCTAACCAGATTAGTGTATTTGATCCTTCGAAATCGTTCTTACTCTCATTCTTAGCGTCACAATTTAATAGCGGTTGTGCGTATGGCAGTCTAAATTCCCATCGTTCTGCTTTGTCAGCCTTCATAGGTAATAATATTGGTTCAGACGAATCTATAAAGCGCCTCCTAAAAGGTGCGTATAAATTAAGACCCTTAAGACCCAAGTATTCCACCACCTGGAATCCCCAATTAGTGTCAAACTTTATTTCAACATGGTTCCCTAATAGTAAGCTCTCACTCGAAAAAATCACTAAAAAGCTTGTAATTCTATTAGCAATTTGTACAGCTCACAGGGTACAGACACTTTCCTTGATCAAACTCGAGAACATCATTTTTTCGGATAGCGGCATAAAAATTGCTATATTTGACATCATAAAAACATCAGCACCTGGTAGAGACCAGCCAGTCTTGTTTCTGCCATACTTCAGGGAAAATACGCGTATTTGCCCAGCTACAGTTCTCTCAGATTATATTTCTATTACTAAAAACATAAGACCTGAGAATACAAAGAATCTGTTGTTAACGTACAAACGGCCACATAAACCTGCTACCACGCAAAGTATCAGCAGATGGATAAAGCAAACGCTGTCAGAAAGCGGAGTCGATATTAGCGTATTCGGCGCGCACAGTACACGACACGCGTCCACTTCGGCCGCGAGCTTAGCCGGGGTTAACATACAAACTATTCGCAAAACCGCAGGATGGACTAGTTCATCTAACTCATTTGCTCGTTTTTATAATAGGTGCATTATAAACGAAGGTGATTTTGCTAGATCCGTTTGCTTACCATAAGAAGCTCATTAAGACTAATTATTTAAATTATTGTACTTACAATATCACACTATAGAGAATGTCTTTATGTTTCCGTTAATGTGATTCACTTGAAATATAATCATTTATTACTAAAAGGCTGATTTGTTGATACCTAAATAAAACTATAATGTTAACAACCTTATTGTTTATTATTTCATTCCAAAACTTTCTAACTCTTAACATCTACATTGTTATTATCATATCTGAAAAATGATGCAACGAGTTATAATATATGATCAAACGAACTTGCAAGTGAAGTTCGATCATTATTATGATGAGTTGCTTCATTTGAAGATATGATCACCCTCCCTCCCGTGACACTTAACGATCCCCGAATATAGAGAAAGTTTTGTATCATACCGATAGTGGACTCTAAAAAATGAGCTAACGTCAAAATGTGAGCACAGAGCGACCATACCGGATATACGTCACTTAGTAGTTTTAAAAATCTTTAAAATATGTGCGGAGTTACCTAGCAAGTAGGGAAACTACATTGTTATTATCATATCTTCAAATGAAGCAACTCATCATAATAATGATCGAACTTCACTTGCAAGTTCGTTTGATCTTAGATAAGTGCATTGAAGATGGAGTCTTTCCAACAAAATTAAAATTATCCGTTGTCATTCCAAAATTTAAAAAACAAGATAGAGAAAATATGAATTGCTATAGACCAATATCTCTAATACCTATATTATCAAAAGTTTTTGAAAAAGTTATCTATAAAAAATTATATAACTGCATGGAAAAGAATAATATCCTTGCGGAGGAACAAATGGGTTTCAGGAAAAATAAATCTATTAATAATGCATTCTACACTTTCCTCAAAACGGTACTAAGGGGCATGGATAGTAAAAAACATGTCTCGGCACTTTATATGGATATGACGAAGGCGTTCGACTGCCACAATCATGAAGTTAAAAATTAGAAGCGTATGGAATACGGGGAAATGCTAGAGATCTCATTAAATCATATTTAAGTAACAGAGAACAACAAACTGAAATATCTATCATTTCACATATCACAAAAGTCGAAAAGAAGCACTTATCAATACCAATAAAAGTCTGCAAGGGTGTACCACAAGGGAGTATTTTAGGCCCTCTGCTCTTTATTATTTATATTAACGACCTCCCCAAATTCATCAAATCCTCCATGGTTCTGTATGCTGACGACAGTACTGCGATTATTGTATCTGAAGACCGTACGACACATGAAAATGAAATGAACTGTACGCTGTCATCTATAGTTGACTGGCTAAATTTAAATGAACTTAAAATAAACCTAACTAAAACATTTATAATGACTTTCAAAAATAAAAATTCTAAATTAAGTACATTCAATATAAATTATGAACAAATAAACATAGAAAAAATAAACACTACAAAATTTCTTGGACTACACATAGACTCAGACATGACATGGAGAACACATATTGAACAAGTATGTACAAAACTAAGTCGGTATTCTTATGCCATCTATATGCTTCGTAAAGTGGTAAATCAAAGTGCACTTCTATCTGCTTACCACGCTTACGTTGGTTCGACACTGAGATATGGTATAATGTTTTGGGGTAATGCCATTGAGAGAGAAACTGTCTTCAAAGCTCAAAAGAAGTGTATCCGGGCAATATGTGCATTAAAACCCACAGATACTTGTAAACCACATTTCATAAATTTGAAAATATTGACATTCCCATCACTGTATATCTATGAACTAGCATTAGACATTAGAAATAATTTAAATAAATATGAAACGCTAAAAAGTACCAGGCTGGCCAGTACACTTCGAGCAATACGCCATAGAACGGCTATGTTTGATAAGAGCACATTTTGTATGGGTCCTAGAATATATAATAAATTACCTAATAATATAAAAGAAGCAACGAATTTTATATCATTTAAAAATAGGTTAAAGATTTATTTGATCAATAAAGCCTATTATAAAGTTAATGATTATTTAAATGACAAATTTAATTAATTTATAAATTAAGTAATGATAATAAAATTATATAAATAAATAAATAATTAATAAATGTAAATAAATACTCAAATATTAATATGTTTTTATAGTTTAATGTTTGTTGTTGTTTTTAATTAATGTAGTAAATATTTTTTGCAACCGGCGCGGCGTGCTTCTACGTCCCTAATATATGAGCGTAAACAGGGCAAAGGTAGTATGTAAGGATCGGAGCAAGTGGCGATCTGTAGTTTTTGCCCACCCCCATGGGAGGTAGGCGTGAGTTTATGTATGTGTATATTTTTATTAATTAGGTATAATAGATATTTGCACACCTATTAAGGTAGGATATGGTTTAAAGGACTTTTGTTAATGTTATGTATCACCTCATGTACCTACCCATATTCAAGCAAATAAATGATTTGATTTGATTTGATTTGATTTTATTTTATTTTTTTAATCAGTCGTATTGGCAACCTCCTCCTTTTTATGAAATCGGTAAAAACATAGATTTTATAAAAGTAAATGGTTAATGTGAAAAAAGTCGGGGTCAACCAAAAGTACGAAAATACGCCTAAATTAACAACGTTTTATTTACCTCCCTGTCTAATGCCCCCATGTCTTAAACAAAAGCTACTTACTTATATTTTAGTAAAATAATAAGGCATTCTGAACTAAATTATTAATAATAATTACCACGACCTTTATAAGTTGCCAACTTTATAAAGTTACTTGAGTAAGATGGAAAGGTTGAGCCAAATTGAGACGTGACCTTAAAAGACTAGTTATATTTTATTAAATAAAAGGTCTAGCTTTTTCTGAAGGTCTGACTATGTAATCGGTTTTAGGTTTTGGTTATATTTTGTCATCTATTTTGAACTCTTATGTATTGGGCTGAGTTGATTGTTTCAACTAGAGGGTTATGTATATTTGTTAAGAAACATAATTAATAACATAAAACTTAAACAACAATACATAGATACTACATAAATACTGGTTGGAAACACTGATGTGACTACATCTCTTGTCTATTAGAAATAACGTCTGCCTGTCATGTCGACACATACAAAACCCGTCTCACATCCAAAGTGTTGTAACACATTAATTATATCACCAAGGAAGAATTTGTATATTTTAATTCATTTTAAATTATCAATACGATGTATTTAACAGTAGTATTAATTAGGTTTGTTAAATAACATATAATCTTCTTGCTCTTAACCTAATTGTTTTTGGAGTTGGCAGTTTGTCTTCTTCTGTCATACATCTCCATTAGCAATAATCTCAGTTTTTACTCCCTTTCAAAACGCAGAAAACTTTCAAACAATCCATTCATCGTCTATATAGTTTATGATCTTTCTTTATACTTGTAGTATTTTTTTTAATATATTTAAGAGTATGTTAAACACGTCTCATAAATGTTAAAAATAATTTAACGATAATAAGCTTATAGCTTGCAGAGAGGCTTGTGGCTAAGTAATGACAGCCGCACGGGTCGATCGATCAGGTGAAGCTACATTTGCCGCGGTTGGTCCGTGGATGGGTGACCATCTTTACATACAAAGACCCCATCGTGTCTCGGAAAGCATGTTAAGCTGTTAGTCCCGACTGTCATTCGTGGATTTTTTACAGCTTTTACGGGTCGTCGAGAAGCCCGAAAGTCTGACAACTAGACTTACCAAGAGGTATCGTATTACCCAGTAACTGGGTTGTGGTGGTCAGATAGGCAGTCGCTTCATGTAAAATACTGGTATCCAGCAACATCTGGTTAGAGTCGAAGCCGACACCAATGTAGTTTGCAAAAGGCTAGGCAGATTGAAGCTTATAACTTGCACCAAATCAGTAAATGTAAACAGTAATAGTGAGCCACGGATCGGTCCGATAATATTTATTTCTATTGGCTAAAATGTGTTTGCCTTTTACGAACGAACGGACGGTAGCCCAGAACAATATTGAAAGAGTTACAACAATAACGTTTTCAACTTAAAATGGAAATTAATTTCGTATTTTTTGTGTGGTTCGTTGAAAAGTATAGTGCCTCGAGCTTTTAATGTTATTATACCAATTCAACGAGAGAGTTCTGCATTTTAATTTTCTTTCATTATGTACTTTCCTTTAGAGAAGATATTGAATTTAAATCTTTATGATGTGAACGAGAAAGCATTTTCAAAGCGCAGAAGCGCTGTCTGAGAGCTGTATTTGGTATTAAAGTGACAGACAGTTGCGTACCTATATTTAAGTCTCATAAATTATTACCCTTCCCGTGCCTTTATATCCTTGAATTAGCAATATTTGTAATAACAAATCGATGTCTATTTGCAACTTTAATAGACACTAGAAGACGAGGTACAGCTATGAGATCTCAATACCAGAATCTATTATGCAGTATTTAAAACTAGCTTATTGAAAAGAAATGTGATTTGTATGGCTCCTGTAATCTATAATAAAATACCTGAGCAAATAAAAAAATTACCGTTGCAACAATTTAAAAAACATTTCACAGAATTACTTGTATATAAATGCTATTATTCTGTGCAGGATTTCTTAAATGACATTTTTTTGTAATATCTTTATTATCCTCTACTTTGTATTATATTTGCATGCTATACTAAGGCAGAATGTACATGAATCCTACTTATAATTTAACAACTTATTTTTATGTACCTACATTCTAAGCAAATAAAGACCTATTCTATTCGATGCCATAAGTGAATAATGTCTTTAAATTATTAAAAATGACTTCAATTCCCATGACATAAACACAGCCCTACGGTCCACCCCTCATCAAGGATCATACATCGTAATGATACATGCATTCGGTACCAACTATCCAACAGCTTTACTTCTTGTCATCTCTACAGCGTCATAACACACAATATCAGAACTTAATCCAATCTAGACACATGCATACAAACCAATCAATAAAACCCTCAATACCTAATACTAATCGCCATACATCCTCACCTACCTACACGAGACACACTCCACATGAAGCATCATTGTACTCAAGCACGGAGGGAATGCGCTCCGAGGCATAAACATTTTTACTTCACCATTTTACGTTGATCCCCCTCACCTTTCCCGACTGACCACATCAAAGTGACACAGGGGTGAATAGGCCCAACTCCAGGGGTCAAGTTAAATGGTTACCGTTAATAGTATTGGCATGGAGGCGCCATGGTTCTTTATGGTGGAGACAAGCGTGCGTGCGGCGCCGATGACGTCATTGTCATGACGTCATGTAGTGCCTGTTAATTGTTTGAGCCTCCAACGTTTAGTATGCAAATCGGGTAATGGAGTCTTTAGACATTGAGTGGGTGAACGGGTAATGGTTTAACTTTTTAGATGGATTCTTTAAATACCTATCTAAAAGGCTATTAATTACTTTTTCTTCTTATTTACAGGGCAGCAGAAGAAAATACAATTTTGAGGATGTTGAAGAGAGCAGTCTGTATTCTAAAAGTGGAGAAATGGATGTTACGATACTACTTAAAGACGCACATTACAAAAATTATACACGGTAATACTAACACCAAAAGCCCAGTATTCGAAAGAAAAGTTAATAATTAAAAAGCTTTAATTCATAGTTTAAAGTAAATAACTTAAGAGCGGCCTATATCCAGCAGTGGACTCTAAAGGCCAAAGTTGAATAAGTTATTTGGTTTAAGAGAGAGGAAAGTCTTCAAGGTAACGGGGTACCTACCTAACTCGGGGTGCCATAACTACTGACTATAAATGAGAAACAGTATAAGAACCACCTTTAATATTTTTTTACACTAAAACAACAATTTTCCAAAGACAAAAAAGTCAACACAGGTCACCGATAATCGTACCCAAATTAAGTTGTGAGCTTCAAAATGAGGTCGCGTCCATTAAAGTTTTAAACAAAAAATCAAAAGTTTTGCGGACACCTGCGAAATTATTATCAGAAGCGAAAGTGACTTAATTAAAAAATCTTATCTTAACTGTCTTTTTCTCAATTCTTTTTTTAAAGATAATAAGTTTTTAATAGTGTCTGAGGTAAGGTAAAGCGACCTTTTCAATGTTATCTAAAGATCCAACTTGTAAGGCCAGGTGGAGGTCGCGGCAATCCATCAGATGCGCACAACGCAAGACACCGGTCCTTGTGGGCATGCTTGGGTACGGCATATGTCCAGTTGCGCACGTAATTCGGTTGTTATGATGATAATGCTGTAAAGATACTTTTCAGGACGATCTTGGACACTGACCTGCGGAACTTAAAGGAGGACCTCGTGAGGAAAATAAAGGTCTCAAATCGCTAGCACGCAGTGTGGAACAAAGTGATCAATACTCTATACTTACCTATTTTGTGGTACGTATGTTTTTATCATGTAAAATAACATGCATTACTAATCTAGTCATAAAATTTACGTACGAAATAATAATAATATGTAGAAGTATATAAAAAGGGGAGGAAAAGAATCTTAGGGCATAAAAAATTGTCGGCATAGTTGTCAACAGGAAAAGCGCCCAAAAGGCTGGCAGCATTCCCACGTTGTATGGCGATGCTGAGTCTTTGGCCAAAAAATAGGCCAGCCCTCTGGTCACGTGAAGAGTCGACCAACCGCTTGGCAATGTCTTGAAAAACTAAGTGGGCACTCGGACCCCACGGCCCTAGAGTTTCAACCCCAAGCAGCTCGAACATTTATATGTTCCAATAAGATTGGAATATTTGCTAATCTAATCTAGCTTACGTTTATTTTTCTTCCAAACTATTTTCTGTTGTTAACTTTGTATACAGACACCCACTATGCATAAAATAAAATTCCGCTACTTTCTTCTCATAGATTACCACACAATACCTTTCCTACCACAATACAACCTTTTGGCAGAAACATGTAAGAATCCTGCCAAAAGCTGCATACTCTTAGAATGTATGACACGCGCCTTAGCACAAGTTTAGCTAAGTTTCATACAAGTTCATACAGTGCTCGACCGTGCAGTGCGACGGATTGTAACTTGTTCGGAGACTTATTCAAGGTACGTGTTTCATTGGTTTAAGGAAAGTTTTTAGTCTTATTTTGAGTTTAGATTAGATAGAGGAACAAGGAAGATTTAATATAAGTCTTAATAATTTTACTCCATTCATAATCGACGTAATCTATTCGGCTGGCAAATTCTGGTTGCGCTATACATATAATCTGCGTACTCCTCCGAGGAATACAGCGTTTATGTTGTGATGTCATAATATTATAGAAAAAAAGAAAGAAAATACTTTTATTTGCGGTAAACATGACGCAGAGAAAAACACACAAATACAAAAAAGACCGACTTCAACTGTTAGATAATTCTTTAGATTGTGTCACCGATATTAGAACGTAATTAGAAATATTAACGCAAACCTACGCGTCCTTGTCACATTAACATTGTAACTTGGTAAGATACGAACTCTAGAAACAAATACACTAAAAGCCTTGATATTTCGCAATCACATCGAGACATGTCTGGAAACCATTTTAGGTCAAATGTGGCCTCGATTAAACTGTCTAGGTAAGGAAGCCTTTTATTTGTGCCCGAGTGGAATCTATGCAATATCTGACAATAGATGAATCAGAATTGGATGGGCGTATTTTATATATTGGAAGGCGTATGTACACCTGTATACTGTAGTTATACTTTTATCTACTTTTTGTAAGTGTTATATACAATCTGGCAGGGACATCGCCGAACAACCTGTTACCATGGAAATTATTGGTCGGTTAGTTTAAAAAAAAAATGAAGTTCAGTACATTTTGACCGCCAAGGTATTGAAAATTTCTATGAAAAAGCAGTTTTTTTTAATAACCGAGCAAATCATTCTATGCTATATAATATTGTACGGGGTCTACAATCATGTGCTGAATCCATGGTAACAGTTTGTGGGTCGATGTCTGTGCGGTTCTTTCCTCAGAAGACCATCTCGGATCCTAATCTGCAAGGACACGGTGGAGCATACGGTGGAGGCCCGGCCCGGCCCGGTATGGTCGGAGCGCCGCCGTGTCCTCGTGGCGGCGATCGGCGGCGGCGATCTCTCGAGTCCAGCCCTGGTCCACGGTATGGTACGGAGCGAGAGAGAATGGGAAGCCGTCACCTCCTGCGAAGCAGTAACGCTCACGAAGGAGAAGGCGGAGCGCGTGAGGGTGAGGCAATTGTTGCGCCCTCACGCCCCTAGTCGCCGCAGGAGGAGACACCCTGGGCGTCTCGAGTCGATTGCCGACTCCCGGCCACCGTAAGCGCGGGCTTACGGACGGCGAGCAATGGGCAAGTCGCCGTCCGGTAAGGATCAGGCCCGGTTCGACGGCGCGTCGTGTTCCACGCGCGCCTCAAGGAGATGTCAGCATCATTGACGGGGTCCGATAGGGCTGATGCCTGCCGGGGTCGCGGATTGTTCGAAAGAGTTACCGTGGCCCTGGCTCACAGGCAACTGAAGGAACACGGGTGGGTTTTACTCAGTAAGAGTCGGACACGCCCTTCCGCTCCGCCCTGAGCGGGAGAGGTGATTTGATGATTTCACAACCAAAAAAAAAAAAAAAGACCCTAATCTGCATGGTATCGGAGTTTGGAAGTTGGCGATGTGATACCCCCGTGCCTCGGAAAGCCCGCTAAACCGTTGGTCCTGTGCCTGATCTCTCTCCGGTCGTGTCGTATTGCCGTCCCATCGGACTTTGTGGGTGACGGAAGAGTGAGTGCACCTGTGTCTGCGCACACATTTGTGCACTATAATATCTCCCGCGTAGATGGCTAGTCTCCGTTGTGATGTGTGGCTGCAATGGTCGAAATTCGGTCTGGCGGACTTTTTTTTTTTTTGCATTGTTCTCTTATGATCTGACCAAGATAAAAGAGACCTAGAACTCCGAGTTTGTTTTGGTGTTTCTCCTCACAGTAATCAAATAGGAAACACCGACATATTTAGTTTTTTTTAAATATTTTTGTCGTGTTTTTTTTTTGTATAAACTTTCTTACTTTAAAAAAACAAATATAATTGATCATCATCGTCATTTTTTTTATTATAATTAAACGATTTCATTATTTTGTATTGTGTAGACATCTGAACTTCCATCTAAGTATAAAAGTGCGAAGACAAGTTAAAGTTTAATGTTTTAAGAAGACGATTTAGCTCAAGCTAACTTTTCTTTTTTTATATGCACGTGTTTCTGTGACAGTATAACATAAATATTTGTTTCGTTCTATCATTCATTTTGTTTCGATTAACTACGTTAAATCAATTCCACTTGTCCTCTTACCTCCTTTAAATTACATTGCTTTTTATCTGGCTCTGTGCCATTTGTAACTTAGCAACCAATGCTATTGACCTTCACTCCAACGATATAGTACCTTTAGAGATAGGGTTACGCCAAGGCCGAACTGAGGGCAAGCTTTTACGTAAGCCTCAGACTCCGTTACACGTAGACTAAATAGATTGACGTGAAGTCAGCAACAAGCACTTATAAATAAAGTTAGCTTACACTATGGTTTCCTAAAACAGCGGTGGCCGTCACATAGTGTCCGCAATTTACCGGCGAATGACGTCACTGAAACGTTATATACGAGTATATGTGTAAGTAAGTTAGTTGGTGTGGTTTTTTAGAGAGCTTTATGACATCGTAAACACAAACCCCGCTGCTATCATTTTCATGACATCTGTCACTTACTATTTTACGCAACGCAAAGCGAAGACTAACCATGAACACAAAAGACGACTCCTGATCATAACTTTCGTCATTTCGTGCTCGTCAAGTTTTATCCACCCAGATCTCATCACTGTAGAAAACCCTCTAACTAAACCACAAAAATATTATCGACAAAAATGCCAAAAATACTTACACCACACTATATTTCAATAACTCCGACATACTTAAAAAAAGAGAACATAATTTTCGAAGCCGCAAAAAAGGACAGTCCAAAAATTTTAGCTAAAACCCGTGCCAGAAAACTAACTTTTGAACACTTTTTATATGGCTTTACGGTGTACAGTGGGCTAATACGTTCAGGTTGTCTTCCGTGCCAGCAAGTTTCGATATAAATCGTGGGTTGGAGTGTGGTGTAGAAGATAGCAGGCCGAAATTTTGGCAGGCGGCCCCACGGCCACCAGTAAGGGAGTAGATTGGCTAGCATAGTCGCCTTGTACTTGTGTTAAACAGTTACAGCCGTGTAAGTGAGCGAATTGAATTTTTGTTTTTATGCTAATTTTGGCAACCATTTCGGCGTTAAATGGTCGTGTGAAAGCCGGGGTTGGGTATTGTCTTTTTGCCAATTCTCATGCTGTCTTGTATTACATTATACACTCCCGGACTCTTAAATCAGCAACCCCGCTGTTTTTGTAATAAGTTCTATAGCTTTTATGGTATGGCTTTTGTGGTTATGAATTCAAATTTGGAATAATGAGAACACCAAAATGATGGCCAGCATGTCGGCTTCAAATCTGCATCAAAACTTTTTCTTTGACGTAACACTATTTTGCTGTTGTAGGCCTTTATATCTAACATGGAAATGCATGACGGCTCGATTTCGTAGTCCAGGAGTATAGAATCTAAAGCCTACCGTCCACGATGCTTCTCAAAAGTAGTGTGTAACATGACGTGACTTATCAACGCTTTATTAACTAGTTTGTGATTGGACCACCATTACCACACTAGTGCTGTGAAATTCTGGCTATTCATTGGTGATTTGAGTTTCTAACACATTACTTTTAAGTAGCGTCGTTCACGATCGGTCTTCGATTACCTACATGTACGGCAATGAGCCATGCTTTCTTTCTTTCTTTCTTTCCATGTAACATTCATAAATAATAATACGTTTTATGGAGAAAAATGAGGCATATATTGGTCCAGGAAAATTAAAACCACTATGCATGAACGGTAAACCAGAATACGTGAATCAAGATGCTTCAATGATTCTTATACTTTTTTTGTGACCTTTAAAAGAACTGTTCAATTTATATTCATAAATGAGTTCTGATTTATATTTAGATAATTCAATTCACCGGTTTCATTATGTATCTTATTTGTTAATTTATAAAAATTACCTCATTATTAAAACAGTGAATGTTTGCAAATTAATTTGTCAAAACCATACCAATGAATAAATGGAATAATATTTATTTGAATTGTAGAATGAATTGATAAATTAGCATAGGTTACCTGTTGAATGGCAGGTAATTAATTATTTTCCATGGATGTAATGTTTGTACGAACAAATACGACGTAATTATAGTGTAATAATCTTTTAGGTAGTATTTTACTTGTTTATAAATGTGTGTACCTATGTTTTAAATGGCAAAATGTATCAGTTGAAATAAATTATGTAAATAGATTGTATTTCAAAAGCTAGAAGGAATTATCGAGGAATTCGCTCAACAGTAGGATGCTACTAACTATAATCACCAACCGATAGTTTGCATGCCATCTTTCGGGACAGGTCAACTCAAAGCTGCATTTTTAGACTCACATAAAATCTTAATAATATTATGTTTGGACTTTAAAAGTGACCATAACCTCTGAGTTTGTTTCGGCATTACTTCTCTTATATAATACTTTTTCTTACGAGTAGGTATATCTATTCTGCATTTCATTATAACTAGACTAGGTAAAGACGGATAATTCAGTTTACCTTTAAAATAATTCGTCACTGTAGCGCATCTGCTACGCGAACGCTACGAGTGCTACGAAGCTACGCCGTAGCAACACAATATGTGTCATTCGCGCCTCGTTTTCGTCACAATCGGATGCAGTTTCATTTGAATTGAAATTCATATGAATTGTCTGTTTATTGTGTTGTTTTGTTTGAATAAGTATCAATACTCTAATACGATAATTTAGTTAAACCAACTGGTCGTATTGTTATAGCGGGTTAAAATTGTTTTAGTTTGCTTTCATGAGTAAATGATAAATGATTTTATTTCTGCGATTGATTTTGTTTCTAACACACTATTAATCACAATCTTAATAATTTTGAAGCCTATTGCTAATCCATTGCTACATATGTTCATAAATTTGTCTGCTCAACAACGTAAATAACGCAATGAATGTTGTTGAACTGTCAAAATTAAATTTGTTCCTACTATTAGTGTGTAAGGCAATTAACCCGCTGCGCTAGACTTATAATTAATATAAATCTGAAATCGCCAATTCGCCATGAGCAAGCGATAATGAATGCCTTCTCTGCATGAGAAGAGGCCTTTGCTCCTCAGTGGGCAATATAGGTTGGTATTATTAAGAAGAGAGAAAGATTTAAATTTTCTAACCCCAAGCAAACGCATATTATACTCGTATAGGCACTATTATTAAATATTAACATTAAAAAGACCCAATTTACTACAACCTTAGTTTAAACAGCACAAAACATAACTTTACCAGTCTGAGCACCAAATCTCAACTACTAAAGCTTTGCAACAATCGCATCATTACGTGCAAGTGGCCTCCCCCCCCCCCCCGCGCAGCCGCCATTACCGCGAGATGAAGATATGATCCAAGATGCTGGTCATGAATAATTCTACGGCCATTACCGATGTCGACTGGCCTGCTACCATTCATTGGGTGATACGCGGGTTTATTGAACAGTTTTGAGAATAAAAGGTTTAGGGTATTTTAGTTTTGGGGATAAATCTGGGCTGATGCAGTCCAGTTTTGGTAGCATTCTTTATACATTTAGGCTATAAGTAAAGAAACGGGAGTAAATGACAGCGCGATGGTTGACAAGAGAGAATGGAAGAAGAAAACCATGGGACGAGGACAGGGAGACGAAGATGAAATTCTTATTGTGACTCGGATAGAACAGTAAGGAGTAGAGGTATTTTAATGTATGTCCGATGAACCCTGGGCAAGCAGCCCCGCTACATTTTGCTGACTGGCCCATATTATTTATTTATTCAGTAGTAAACATACATTTTATATATTTAAGTTGGTGCGAACATAAACTCATTAGAGTTTTACCGTGCACCACAGTCATGGACTACATAATTTAAGAGCATTAAAACAACTTAAGAAGGTACTTAGTGAAAAAAAGAAACCACAAATAACATTATAACGGGTATTTAAGCAAAATATTATCTAATACCAAAGAGCGAACATCGATGACCAATCTGACCGTCCGTCCTTACAACAAAATTACCACGGTATGAGCAGTATTCCATACATTCCGCGATGATTTGAGGGAAATGAACCTATAGTACAAACATACCTACCTACATACCTTAACTATATTATTTATTTATTTACATTGATTGATTGTTTACATCTATGGCAATCGTCAAAAAAGAGTTAAACCAGAAACTCTGAAAACTCACGAATTTAAATTCCTTTTACACGATTTGTAAAAAAAAAAGAAGTTTTCTCAAAAAAAAAAAATACATGTCAACTTGAAAATCTCCTCCTTTTTCTCGTCTGTTATATAAAACAATTATCATTTTTCCGCATAAAAATATATATTGGTTTCTCCTTACGGGTACCTGCGTGAAAATTCTCAAATATAAAACACCGAATCTCCTGGTCTACAGCAAAATAAAGTGAACTATCCGGACTATTAGACATTTATAATATTTTTATTTCCCGATGAATATTCGAAGTAACGAGCGACCTATAATGTGAACTATTCATGAGCCGTGTAAATGTATCAGAATGGAGGTAATGATGAAATTTACATATGAAAAAAATTAATGCTTGTTTCTATAACGCAAGTTTTACAATAATGTGTCTTTCAACTTTTTTGAAAGTAGAAGAGCTCTCAAAAAATTAAATGGAAGTTTGAGAAAAAATAAAATGTTTTTTTTAAACATATCCACAACCAAATATGTGTTTAATACCAAATGATGACCTGAATAGAGACATTGACTACAGCAGCATTCTTGTTTCTTTTTTTTCAATTTAATCATAGAAGAACGTTCCTACAGAATTTCATGAAGGCCACAAACGCCACAGCAATCATTTTACAATTCCACACCATCAATACCAATATACTTGAGGTCATAAAATTTTCATACACAATTCCGTAATTTAATCCAGTTTGAATAATTCCGAGGCCTGGAGGCCTGAGGCCTGAGGTGATACGGAGTGTCGGCTGGAGATAGCGTTTAGGCCGATTTCTTGGCACGGAGCCTTCAATAACCGCTGCCTGGACTTTGGCCTGGCCTATTCTATAGACAACTGCGAACGAGAAGCGATCCAAAGATAGTGATTGGTTTGACAAATTCTTAG
Organism: Griposia aprilina; assembly: GCA_916610205.1. NCBI lineage: Eukaryota > Metazoa > Arthropoda > Insecta > Lepidoptera > Noctuidae > Griposia > Griposia aprilina. The sequence goes on from OU744289.1 coordinate 23,325,091, forward strand.
TAATACGAGTTGTTTTATTAGTTTGTTTGTCCTGCTTTAACGCGTCAGTGAGTCAAGGAAATGTCGTGAGATTTGGGAAGAGATTGACATAATACTCGTAGTAGCCGTATATTTTATGCGTGGCACGTATAAGGACGCTTACCAAAGCCATAGCTATTGTTTCACTTAAACATATTATTATTTCAGCAAACTAATACAAATTGTAAATATAAGTTGTTTAATAGGTGTTGGTTGGTTGGTGGTTGGTGCTTGATTGGTAATAAATAAATAAACAATTATGTTTATCACTAGGAAAACTTGGCCTAGTACCGAATATAAATGGCAAGGAATCTTAAAATCTTACTTCTAAGCTAACGGGTTACTTTGAATTTAAATGTCGCAATGAAATCTTAGGGTTCCTACAGACTTAACTACTTCTTCGACCTCGTATTGTATTAATTAACAAGAATGTTGCAGTCAATAAGATCTTTTAATCAGCATTCTCTTTTTTGAAGCAACGCAATACCTAGCTACAATATTATTATTACAATGAAAACTGACCAACCAATAAGAAATTCCGCACACAAACTATTTTCAATCCCTGTGTTTTCACAAGTCAATATCCAAGAACAAAAACGGGTCATAGATAAAACCCATTTCGAACTATCGAATTTTATAGGCCACCTACAAATGATTTGTTTCCCCAAAATCGGTTATCCGAATAGGTATGCACTGTGGTCCCAAAATTGCGTTCGGGCTGTGAGCAAAAAAAATGTATATTATGAAATTTTGCTGCCGGCCATAGCATAAAGTTTAGGAAGCTCTGATACACAAAAAAAGGCCTAAAAGGAGGTCAAGTTATAGTAGTTTATTAGTTTCGGAATGTGAGGTGTTAATAGTGGAATTGGGGTTGAATTGTGTCACCCTATTTTTGTTTAAGTCCGGGTTTCTAAGGACACAGTCGCATGATGCTGGGTGCTATGAATGATCACGATTTACCAACTCATTGAACAAGTTGTAGACAAGTGGCAATCGCCTTCAAAGCATTTCGCAATTCTACAACGACTTTCAATGCGATTGACATAAGCTTTTCGGGAGCTTACATCAGTCCCATATATTTTTGGCAAAGTCAAACCCATTTATTTGCTTTAAATGCGGTAATCCAAAAGGTGGTTAGTAAATATTCTCACTTGCGATGACACATTTCGCTATATTTGGCATGCAACTATAGCGAAATGGAAATTTAAATAAACATGTATTTTCCTGGTGGATAATGTAGCGTAGGGACATAGTAAACTCGCGTAGTGGCGCACGCCCGCAGAGTGGTCACTTGCTTGCTGGCGCTCGAACGATGCGGACGTGCGTCCTCTGCTGTTGTACAGTAAATTGTTGTTTAATTTACCTACCCAAATACTTCCTATAACGTGATGAACACCACAGTTATGACATGTTTATAGACATTGTTTATCTAAATCATATTCTATCAGTGAGAAAATGTCACTTTGTCGAGGCCCTTGTGGTATTCAATTTTCTAGACTTAATATACAAAGCTAGTTGAAGGTATCAAGGATATGAGTAGGTACGAATATAGTGCTGTCACCTATTCATCCCAAGCATTGGTACTATCACTTTTTCCCTTGCCTGTCTCAGAAACAATAAGTAAACTCTTCAAAGGATTACTAACTATAGGCTTAATGAAGAAATACTTTTTTCTTTACATTTTATCAAAACTCTTTCATCAACACCATTTTACTGAGTACACAGGTGCAATAAACCTACCTAAAACAAGAACATAAGCCAACATCCACTGCATAACTCCATCCACCTCCAAACTTTACTCGAAACTCAACAAAACTCATTTGGCAAGTTAAAGAAGTGTTCCCGGATGATAGGCATATCAAATTATCCGAGTGTGTAGGGTAATTAATTAAAACCCTGGAGCGTCTTAGCGAGGTCTTGAGATTCCCGAACTATCGGCTTACTCGACTTGCTGCGACCTGGAATGTTCGGGATATTAACCTCTTAGGGTGTGGTACAAAGAATACACTTATAGAAGACTAGCTTTTGCCCGCGGTTTCGCCCGCGTGGATGTCGGAAATTAACCTACGGGGACGAACTACTGGGATCAAATGTATCCTACGTGTTAATCTTGATTATAAGCTATCTGTGCTCCAAATTCTATCCAAATCCATTTAGTAGTTTTTGCGTGAAAGAGTAACAAACATTCATCCATCCTCACAAACTTTCACATGTATAATATTAGTAGGAAAAACAAGGTGTAGTTTACCGTGGAAAATATTAGTAGGACATTACCACATTCACCTCGTTTACTGTATTACGGGTTCGTAAAATAATTGTTTTTTTCGAGTGAATAAAAATGCTACTCCCTCTATATATTTCTTTAGCTACTTTTGCACATACATACTTGTTGATGAATTGCATTGTGCATATAGTTAATTTAGTATACATACGAGTATAATGATTGCTGGCTAAAACCTTGCCACCTTATAGTTTTTTCATAGGAATTTTTAAACATCGACGACTCACAGGCAAATTAACTTAATTTTGCACCATATTATAAACAGTTGCTATGGTAGGAACACAGAACAAAGTATTTCTAACGCCAACCATTCCGCTCCCACTTATGCCTTGGACAGTCACTTAATAATTCCATAACTAACGCTCGATGACTATGCTACTCTATTAAAACACGACAATTTGTTGATCACCGTGCCAAATTTGTTGATCACCGTGCCGAATTTGTTGATCACCGTGCCGAATTTGTTGATCACCGTGCCAAATTTGTTGATCACCGTGCCAAATTTGTTGATCACCGTGCCAAATTTTATAACTATAGTAATCCAAATAGATTGTCTGTGATAAGGTATACTTTGATATAATATTAAGACTGTGGGATATATTTTGAATTATGTGACCACCTTATTTAGCAAAAACTTTTGAATGTCAAATATGTAGCATGTTAAGTGTATCTATGGTATGTTTAAATAGTGAACTTAGTTTCAGTTGGCTGAGTTAATATTGACTTTGTCAAATCAGTTCATTGATGTGTAATGTCAATGTTTTTATTTGTTAATTATGTGGCTTTTGGCTACGTTGTATTCAGTTTATATTTAATGACTTTTTTTTATGTGAAACATCTATTGGCTCGCCTTGGCAGTAAAATCGGACCGTATGCCGTGATGGCAAACGATATGACGGTCTCTCATGCCGTCATGCTCCCTCTACGCCGCCCCTCTCGACTCCGTTGCGTGCGTGCGTGCGCATACTATTCTATACTTTTATTATATGTAATAGAAAGAGATAGAGAGAGAGTTTTCATGGTTTTCGAGAGTGCTGAAGCCAATAGTGAGATAAAAATGAAAATCCAAGATGGCAGATACGAAAATTTAAAAAAATACGTCATGGGTGTTGTTTTCATGGTTTTCGAGGGTGCAAAGCTTACGCTGATATTGAAGTCAAAATAAATATCCAAAATGACGGCTGCGTAAATTTTCAAATTTGCCGAGTTGAAGTAAAAGCGTAGGGAACTTCGATCCTGACGGGGGTCTCCCGACAGCACACGTTTTTTGTCTTGCCATCAATTTCGATGTTTCTCATCTGCCGGGCCTCCCGTGATGGCCAACAATATTTTTTGTAATGTGCGTCTTATTTGTGCTGAATAAACAATTTTCCTTTCTTCTTTTTTTCACGCTATCGCCATACTTGGAATTAACTGTTAATACTTTACGGTATTTCAAGGAAATAACACGCGATTTTTATTTAAAACATTCCCAATTAGCTAATCTAACACAGTATCTTCGAATTACTAAACATCTCAAATGCAATACTTTCATCAACTGACAGACAACGCACAGCTTGAACTGCTGGGTCTAGAAATATGAAATTTTGCGCACGAGTTTGTAGCGGAATATCATCCTCACAAATAAAAAACAGCATGTAGGGTATTTAAAATTATTGTGTTCGAACTAACTTTTCATATGTACCCACTATGTATTAATTTTTGCAACAGACTTAGTATATAAAGAACCGTCTTTTCAAAATGCGTATCTAACAAGTTCATTATATAACCGAAACAAGCACTAAGGAAGCATTTTTGAAAATTCATACTCTTAAGGGGTTATATTGGGGACGAAAGTTTGTACGGAAGTTCGTAATTTTTGCCCATCTATCGGGAACTTGACTTGTCAGTTTTTATATGACTAATGCCATACTATCACCATGCTTGGGATTCACCTTACATTAAATGACACGCGAATTTCATATAAAACATTCTCTTTGTTCTAAAATAACATAATAATTTAATATGAAACCTCTATCGCATAACAAAATAAAATAACTTTATTATAAAAAAAACAAAACACGCCCGATAAGTTATCACGAAAAACAAGAATATTTTAATAATACTGAACATAGTTAAAAACGGTACTTACTAGGCATAATTGCCGTAAAAACACATACTATAATAATCTTATAAAGTAAATGGCGAATCAAATAATATGCTTTTATCACGGCAGGGAACGTTGCATTTTTATAGCAATGACGTTTATTCATGGTGCATTTGACTTTGGTTTGATACGTAGTATATTAACGTAATTAAATAATAATATGGTTTATAAAAACTCTATGGTTTGGTCATGTTGAGAGGATGAATGAAGGGCGACTAACAAAAGGTATTTGCAAGGCAGATTTGAGTGGAAACGCCGCGCCGTGAGGGGACGTCCTAGGAAGACATATAGCGACCTTATTGGTGATGTTCTTCAGAAAAGTCAGGTGCGTAGTACTCGCAACCGGCGTGCGTGTATGACCAGATATAAGAACGTAAACGAGGCAAAAGGAGTATGTAAGGATCGTAGCAGGTAGCGTTCTGTAGTTTCTGCCTACCCCCATGGGAAGAAGGCGTGAGTTTATGTATGTATGTATGTAAAAACGTCATTATCTGACCTTACAAAGAAGAAAATAATTTTGTGCAATGTTAGCACTTTCTAAGTTTATCTGAGACATGACTGACATCGGTAAAGGAAAACTTCGTGAAAAACCTGAACTTATAATGAATATAACTCCGAAATCGCCAACCCGCCCTGAGCAAGCGTGCTGATCACGATCAATGCTCATGCCTTCTCTGTTTACCAAGAGGCCTTTGCCGTGCAGGGGGGCAATAATAAGCTGGTATTATTATTATTTAAAAGTTCTTTGTCATATCTAGGGACCGTGGTGTCCCGGATCTTTGGAAGGCGTACGAGGGGCCGAAACCAACTCACAGAGGCCCGTTAGCAGCTTTTATTGAAATGAGGCAACTACCCGCTGGGGCGCTTTTGATCAGTTTGTGAGGTCACCACAATGCGCCCATGGTATGAATTTCCTACCAAAACGTTTTCAGAGTTTTGCGCCCATGGTGTGAAAGTCATACCATTTTTTTTTGGTTTTTTTTCAACCTTGTTTATCCTTGTATCACCACTATTAAGCGGTACTTTCCAATTCCATGGATTTAGTTTCATACGTTATCTGTTTCCGAACCGTTTGAGATATGACAACCCTAGAAGGAATTAGTCTATGACATTAAAAAATATCATTTTCGCTGTCATTGAACGAGCGACCCGTCGTGAGTCTCAACTTTGGATGCTTTTAAATAATTAATATTGTACTGTGGTTAGTGGTTTTATTCATGTTTCGTATGAAGAACTAACACACCATGTTTTTTAAACCATAAAACATATAGGACAACCCCTGTTTTTCTTATTAGAAAAAATGTTGTTGGAATCTGTGAAAAAAGTGTCTTGGTTCATCTTAAACAGTCGTCTACAAACGGAAACATCGTATATTCAAATACAACGCACACTTTAATATAGCCCTACTCACCAGCATTCATAAAAAAATACAACGGTCGCAGAATACCAAGAAATGACGCCGCTTATCGGGTTTGTTTACAAACACTCGACGCGCGAGCCGACGCGTCATATGACGTGTACAATGTAGTGGGAATACCTAAGCGCGTGAGTACAATTTAGTGTTAGAAAAGTCTGGTATGCTTTATATACCAAAAGCGTCCCAGCGGCTATGGACGATTGTCCCTATATGCACTATGCATTATTAGTATTTAACAATGCTGCTTGGTGGTAGAAACAAGCATAGCTAGCGGAAGGACAATCTTAAGTCTAGATAAAAGAAATCAAAGTGGTTGCTAATTTAATTGTATAATTTATATTTTTTATGACATTGATTTTACATTATGTAACTACTTTAAACTTTACTTTAAACTTTAAAATTCCGCGTTAAAATTTTAGAAAAATCATCTACTTTTCAATATTTTTAAATATGTGAGCACCATGTCTCTATCACATACTTAATTTACCTTAATTGCTATATATATATATATATATTTCTTTTACCTATCGTAATGTAATCATTTTATTCGGCGTGCGTCGTCTTTACATAATTGTATTATTAATGTATACAAAATATTTCAAAACATTTTAAAAGAGTAACGGTGGATTTTTTTGCCCATTCTTCTCCATACGAAACTACCTTTTGGAAGGGGCAACTAGAAACAATTCTATTTTTTTGTAAATATTGACATTCAGAAGACCCTTTTATGTGCCTATTTGAAATAAATTATTTGACATTCACTTTGACTTTTTAGAACTTTCCTAAACAATAAACTTTTTCACAAATAACAAACGGAATACATTCTACAATGTATTCCATCTGAAAAACTATATTTTTCAAAGAATAAACCTTGACAATGACCCATCTGTCTTCGTTCCACTAAATTATTTCTCGTATTGTTGTCTGGCGACAATTTCTAGGAATCGATTTCTAAAATTGACTGCCTGTCATTCATATCTTGTTCGGTCAGTTAATATTTTAGAAGTATTCGTTTTGGGGTCGACTGAAGTATCTTTGTAGTGAAATCTAGGTGGAAAACTGGGTACTTAGCTATTGCTGTCGTGAAAGTTTTTAGGAATTACCTAGCAAATATTTGTACTGACATTCATCAAGCGTAATTATTTTGACAATGTTATAGCTGAACACGAAAATTAAACTTATTTTAGATAGTTTTATGTTTTTCGTCGATTAATTATCGCGCAAAGCCCCGTTTACACGATGCAAGTTTCTTGCCTGCCTGTGGCATACAATAAAATAGAAGCAACGAACGAGTTGCATGACGTTTATTGCTGCTTTAACTTATGGCATGCCAGAGGCAATTAAATCTAATAAATAATTAATATTACATTAGAAACCACCTATCACTTTTTGAGCAGGATGATAAGGCCCAATTTAAAAGGAAAATAGTACAAAAACCTCTGGTAGTATCTCAAAGCAGATCAAAGTTATGTGACAGAAACTGCTACACCATGGCGGTGAAAATTTATAATAAACTACTGGAAAATAGAAGAAAAATGAATAACTTAGAATTTAATAGAACTTTAAACAATTGGCTTTGTGACAGATGTTTTTATTTAATAGATGATTATTTAAATTTTAAACAGACATGATGTATATCTGTATAAATCTACGAACACTTATTTTAAATTATAATTATTGACATTATTTATAAATCTAATCAATAAATTGATGAACTGTCTTGACTGTGAGATATAATCTAATAAACTATTTAATATATTTTATAATGTTAATGTGCCACATTAATACTAACGAAGCAAGACTGTAAATTTTATTATGATTAAGATGTGCATGACTAATGAAGTAAGTAATGACTAATGAAGTAATGACATTGATGTAATTTCATGATATTATTATGCATGTACTATAAATATTTGCACGACTGATAAGTCGAATATAGTAGGTCTAAAATGATTTTCAAGTAACATGTTATTATGTAAGTACCAATATTCTCGCAAATAAAAAAAATCATATCATTATTGCGTTTTCATATATTTTGGCCGCAACAAAACAAGTTATATCAATTAAGCTCTCCATAAATTATCTCAGTAAACATAGTTATGACTCATTCTGATTATGGGCATAATATAAAAATCGCGACTTAAAAAACATTAGAGATAAAGTCAGTTAAAAATAGAAAGCTATTTTCAGACAAATTAATTGACTGAACTTAATCGTTTCTAGCTCGACTGCTCACAGGGGATCGTGTATTTAGGCACCAATGAAACGACTCGTCAATTCCGCCTCACGGTTCAATTAGCTACTGAATTCCAAAATCTATGCAAAGATAAACCTATTACGAGTACTAATTTAGAACGATTGATTGTATTAGTCAGAAGTTCATCGATAACTGAAAGACTTTAATAATGTTAGTTATTTTGACGTACGCTGTGATAGTGTTATTTTCATTGATTTTTATTGTAAGTTCCGACTTCGCAATAATTTAATTATGGCCATTAAAAAACCAGAAACAATGTTACTTACGCAGTAATCCATTTATGACATCATTAACAGTTTTCATACGAAAGAGAAACTGTTATCCATAAAATAAATCACACACATTTATTTGACCAGCGTTTTTAATATTTTTTCCCTATTCACGAATGTTTCATCCTGAACTGCGGATGAAAGGCATCATACACACATGTTCTCTTATTAATGCAGCAATTAAGTAAAAGAGATATTTAATTACACTCGTTTGGGACAAGCCTTACAGCTCCATTTTCTATATTTAAACACGATATTATTGCAATTAACAACCGTTAAAAGTGGAGACTTCTATTTCTTTGAAATAATAAACTGGAAATACAATGAATACATTAATATTTGGCAGTTTAAATAAATAAAATGAACTGGAACTGTATGCGTCTTTTCATTACTGCCCTTTTTATTAACCCCCGACGCAAAAAGAGGGATTTTATAAGTTTGACCGCTATGTGTGTGTAAGGGTGTGTGTGTGTGTGTGTCTGTCCTGTGGCACCGTAGCTCTTAAACGGGTAAACCAATTTGGATGCGGTTTTTTTCTATTTGAAAGTAGGTTTTCCAACGGAGGTTCTTAATTATGTTTTATCAAAATCGGTTCTGCCGTTTTTGTATCGGGGGCATTTTAAAATTTAATTTTTTACCTCGTTTTAATTCCTTCTCATTGAAACAGCCTTTAAACAGCAAGACCACAATAGTACCTACAACAGACTAGATTTTATAAACATACCATCACACCCGTATCCCTCAAAAGGGCAGGCAGAGACAAAAAAGAATTGCGTATCCTCAAAAACTAATTCACCCCATACATACGCAAATATCACATCGAAACGCGAAAAAAACCCTTTTAACATGTTAACAGTCCTCTTTCAACATTGTTTTAACCTTTTCCTACCCTCTTAGCCTAATCTGGTCTAACGTTTGGTAAACATACACACTAAGTTACTTTTGAACTTGAATAGGTGAGTACGCATAAAGCATTTCATTTGAGTATAATAAAGATATAAAGCGCTCCGTGATGGCTGGCATGTGCTTACTGATCTTATCCGAAAGAAAACTTTCGCAATGAGGTTATCTTCATCATTGAAGATACAATTATTATTTAAAACCAAAATATCGTTCGATGGTTTCGATGGTTTAATTGGCGTGTGATAGCTGATATATGGCAAATTTAATGTTTTGTGTTTCGTAGTGTTAATTACTTTATTGTATAGAATCCAGTTCTTTTAACTGAACGGACAGCTGTGCTGCTGGGGAGTTTGTTGCGCCACTTCTTCTTCCCAGTTAAAGCAGTAGGAAGTGGTGAAGGTCGGGCGTTTTGGAGGACTGTCTCATGTAGTTTTGACATTCAAAAAGTGCCGATTCTCAGCCTTGATTGAATTAATGACTATTGTTCTTTTTTTATATTCCTATATATACTAGCTTTTGCCCGTGGCTATGCCCGCGTGGATTTCGGATAATATCCCACGGAAACCTACTACCAGGCTTAAAAGTACCAAGTAATTATTCAGGTTATAAACTATCTTACTTATCTTATATATATTATTAATGACAATATAATAAAATCAGACTCACAAGTCGCCGCTGCCTTTGAAAATTTCTTTTCGGACATTTCTGTTTCAACTACTAAATCCCTAAACTCATCACCTTCTGCTGCTGAGTCTTTGCTTAAAGAAAATGGTCATGTTTGCGATTCGGAATTTCATTTCGAACATATTACCTGTAGAGATATAATTAAGACCTTTCACACATTAAATGTAAAAAAGACTGCAGATCTGTGGGGTAATTCTGTAGAAGTTGATAAGTCTTTTATTGACATTGTAGCACCTACTTTAGCGCTTATCTTTAATAATTGTATCGACTGTGGGGAGTTTCCTGACCTTATGAAAAAAAAGTAAAATTATACCTTTGTTTAAATCAGGTAGTACTTCAGAGTACACAAACTATAGACCTATTTCAGTACTACCTACTTTTAGTAAAAATTTTGAAAAAATTATTTTGGACCAATTGCATAGATTTTTTAATAAACATAAATTATTGCATAGCAAACAGTTTGGTTTTACTAGGGGTCGTTCAACTACTGATGCTGGTGTTGAACTTTTAGGACATATTTATAATGCATGGGAAGATAAATGCGATGCCTTGGGCATCTTTTGTGACTTGTCCAAGGCATTCGATTGCGTTTTTCATGAAACGTTAATCAGGAAACTCCGCCACTACGGGATCCGGAACACCGCTCTGGATCTTCTTACTTCATACTTAAGTAATAGGATTCAGAGCATTGACGTTAATGGAAAAAGATCTCCCGGATCTATAGTGACAATGGGAGTCCCGCAGGGCTCAATTGTTGGTCCTTTCTTGTTTCTTATTTATATTAATGACTGTACCTCATAAAGGATAATCATGATATAGTGTTGTTTGCGGATGATACTTCACTTTTGTTTAAACTTAAAAGTCAGCAGCTGGTTACTGACGATGTAAATAGCGCGATTTCAAAAGTAGTTTACTGGTTCAATGTCAATAATTTACTCCTTAACGAAAAAAAAACCAAATGTATTAAGTTTACGCTACCTCACGTTAGACAGGTGAAAACGAATGTATTAATGAAGGGCGAAGAATTGAATCCTGAAGATAGCACAGTATTCTTGGGCTTAACTTTGGATGCTAAGCTTCAGTGGGGCCCACATATAGATAAATTGTCAAAATGCTAAGCTCCACAGCATACGCTGTTAGAAAAATTCGTACTTTAACCCACACAGACAGCCCGTTTAGTGTACTTTAGCTATTTTCATAGTTTTATGTCGTACGGTATTCTGTTATGGGGAAATGCCGCCGACATTCAGACTATTTTTATTTTACAGAAAAGAGCTGTTCGGTCAATTTATAAATTAAGTCCGAGACAATGACTGCCTCGTTGGTCTAGTGGTCGCAAGCGCTACTGCTGAGCATGAGGCCTCGGGTTCGATTCCCGGGTCGGGCAAAGTGTCATTGTGTTTTTCTATCTGAAATTTCTCGGTAGCAGCCCGGAGTCTGGATTTGTGCCCGGTTGATGGCAATAGGCTCGCCCCCTATTACATGGGACTTAAACATAACTGGCGAAATGTGGGTGTGCTATATGTAGGTACTCCTCTGCCTAACCCTTCGGGGAAAACGGGCGTGATGTTATGTTAAGTCCGAGACAATCTCTCAGAGAAAAAATTAAGGAGATTAATGTAATGACTCTCCCTTCTCAATATATTTATAAAAATCTTTTATATGCACATAAAAATATAAAATTGTTTAAAAAATACAGTGATATCCATAATATAAATACTAGGAATAAACACAAATTTGTTGTACCTACAACAAGGCTCAAACAAATAGGCGGCTCATTCAGGTGTCAATGTATACGCTTTTATAATAAACTTCCAAGCCACGTTCAAGATCTAAGCCTTAATAAATTCAAATCATTAATTAAAGGTAAGTTGTGCCACAAAGCTTTTTATACCGTTAAGGATTATTTTGAGGACAAAAAGGCTTGGGATAGAGTTGTTTTTTTTTTTGATATTTTTTTATTTTGCTATATTTTTTATTTTTTTTATTTTACATAAATTTTGACATTTTTATAATTATTATATATACAATTTCATGACAATTTACTTTGTGAATGTATTATTATTTATTTATTGTGAATGTGAGGACTATGTAGGTAACTTTCTTTTTTTATTTTATTTTTTCACTTTCTCAGGTAGTTTCAATGATAATCTGGCAGCTTGAGTGCTTTATGCGGCCTACCCAAATGTCCTTTCTTTGGTATTGTTCGTCAAATGGTTGAGCTCCTTAAGTTCTGAGTTGAGCTCCACGATTAGTGACAAATGCGTGCACTGACTGGAAAGGTCCACTCATTCTGTGTGGTTTTTCCTCAAAAGACCATTTCAGACATAAATCTACATTATTATGACCAAGATTATGTCTGGAGTTTAAAAGAGACTGTGACCTCTGATTTTTTTTCGGCCTTTCTTCTGAGTGTAGTCAGTTATGAAACGCCGACCTCATCTAGTTTTAAAAATATGATTGACGTGTAAAAGTGTTTGTATAAACCTACTTACAGAAATAAAATCATTTATCATTTATCTGTAAGCCAAATTTCATCCAAATCCGTTCAACATTTTTGCGGCATCATTCATCCATACAAACTGACAAAAATTCGGCAATTTTCGGGATTAGTCTTGTTTCCACACCTCTTCGTTATTATTTTATTATATGTATATATATAAATGTATAGACTTGCCCCTGCTTTGCACGGTTTTTATGACTAGACAAAACATCCAGATTGTTTTATTACGTGTAAGTTTAATTTTAATGTATTGTACATACACATAAACCTTCCGGAATAAATTCTCTAAATGATGGTGAAAACCGCATCAAATTTGGTTGCGCAGTTTAAAAGAACAACGCGGTCACACAGACACGAAAAGCGACTTTAATTTATAATATGTTTATGTATTAAAAGAAGGTCAGGAACAAAAAGTGTCATTTACGCATCCGGCTCGAATGCTTTTTATTTTTTATTCGGACTCAAAACCTTAAATGTTATCAATTTCTGAACAGATTTGGTTCAGTTATTGACTTATTTCACGACGACATTGCATTTAATAGGAGTATTCTGTACCAAAGGTAACATTTACATTGAATCTTGCATACCCATATTACATTTTTCTCGGTTCCTGAGAAAAAGAAAAAGTGTAAATGTCACGTTTTGTTCCTAACCTCCACATATAGATACCGCGTGTATCTTTTCTGCCTACCGTCCATGCCATGATACCACAGAGCATGCGCTCTATAGAATATTTAACCTCCTAAGCTTTATGCATTCCAAACAGAACTAGGTCGATGTGCCATCCGCCTAATATAATTCCTTAGTCACCGAGGACACTTAGGGGAAGAGATTGGGTGGCTTAGCCCTAGACTTGTGGTTCTCGGGCGAGCATAAGCCATGCAATTTCTTCCTGTAAGTGGTTCGTCTGAAATGGTCTGATCAAGATGGATGCAACAGGGAAGAACCTTATCACATTAAATAATGAATTCTATCATGCGACTGAGTTACATCAAGCCCGACGTTCACGATCAAATTTGAATTATGTAAAACCATTATTAAGTCATCACAATGTAACTCTTATCTCATTTTATTAAAGTATAAATTACAGTAATTGCCGTAAGTTAGATAAAACTCTCAGCAATCAATCTAATTCATACCTTGCCTTACCTAAACAAGTGTTACATTGCAATGACTTACTAATGGTTGTACGTCGATCGCGAATGTCCTACCTTAAAAACTAAAGTCTGCTAACTCGGAAAATACGCAAGCTTTAATCACGAAACAAACACAGTGTTCAATCTAAATCCGTTAATTTTTGCTTCACTTACATAACACAGCCTACCAGGAAATGCCGAGATATCCTAATACGACACTGCCATAACATTGAAGCGCATCTTAAGACAAAACTTACAACAGACACATAAAACATGGCCGCGTTCACTCCGCCACGACAGCCCGCCGCAACACCACATTTGCATTTTATTAAAATCACAATTTTATCACGTCACCCTTCAAAATCCTCACTTTTACGGAGGATTTTGGATGTCTCTCTTAATTAATTCCACGCCTGTTTTGGATTTTAATCATGCGGTCTTTTGATTAGGTCTGGCAATAAAGACGGAGAATCTGATTAGATGTACCAGGGCGCCATAAAACGGTGGCATTGTGAAAGACTGGCGGTTTAATTTGTACGGATTATTGTGGATAGGATTGGATGTTGCAGTAAGCTCATTTTATTAAGTTGTTTATTGAAAAGAGGTGAAAGTAGATCTTCTTACCTAGTATGCAATGCTAGTACCTGCCTACCTATAAAAGTTTGAGGCCTAATTTTTGCATAATATAAATTGACATAGTTATAGGGATAAATTGCGATAAGGTTACCCCTAATAATAAAGGGCCCTTTACCGTCATCAGAGAATTTCGGATGTAAGTTAGTGCACTATTTTTGCTGTCGCTGTACGTTTTGGTGACTTTAGTCATGATACAATGAAGCTATAGACTGGTTCCCTTCAAAATGGTGGAGCTGAATGGTGCTGATACATACGTCATGTTCGTGAATGGGTGCCGTCAGTAGGGACTGGTCATCTGGTCTGGTGGTCTGGTGGTTTTAATTTCTGAAATGTTTTTTTTATTGTATCTTTTTATTTCGGACGCTTTTAACGTGCACGTCTTTCTACATCGTTCTCACATGTATAATTTCAACATGAATGATGTAACCAATTTTTTGTAACAATATTTTAATTTAAAAGAGTGTTCGTGGAGTTTCTTGCACGTTCTTCTCCATAGGTACCTACAACGCTTTGGAATGGGCAACTAGCTTCATCTTTCTGACTGACCAACCCCTTGACAATTCAAGCGCCTGTGATTGGTTTATTTTAAATAAATGCTTTGAGCTGAGTTGAGTTTGAGTTTTGGTTAACTATTTCAACAGTCAAAGAAAAACAAGAGAAAAAATAATATCTGAAATCGTCGAAATGCAGTGTCTGACATCGCGAACAAAGTCGATTCATTCTCCATGAAAAGAAGCTTTATCTCTGCAGTCGAACTATCATTTATTACCAACTGATGAATACGAGTCAGTAAATAAGTCAATACATTTTATTCCCAACCCACATAAAACTTTTACCTCGCAAACAAACATGAACACAAACAACCACACATCAAATAACATCGAAAAATGTTGTCAGCATAAAAATTCAAAACTATAAAAATCCGTCACGAATTTTACGATTCGCTACGAGAATTTTTTAATGTGAAAACAGGGTCCATTAGTGAGTAAAGTTCTTTGAAGCGGCGACGTAGTTTCATAGCCAAAACAAACCATGCATCACTGCCAAAATTCTCGTGACGGCGTGCCGCATTACCAGGGACTACCTATCATTGTGTTACACTCTATAGGCACTTGCAGACTTGCTAACGAAATTTTGGTAAGTTGAAAATGAATTGGAGTGTAATATGTGTCGAGGATTTGTCGTTTTGTGTCGGCGATCTGGCTGTGTTTTAAATTGATTTTGTAGTAGCCCCGGCCTAATGTTATGTTTGAAAGTGATACGGAGTAGGAAACGTCTGTAACTTTGGCCGAAATTACGGACATTGTGCTTAGAGAGTAGGGCCACAGGCACAAGATTTATCGTGCCTGCCTCGACGGTCTAGTGGTCGCAAGTGCTACTGCTGAGCATGAGGTCCTAGGTTCGATTCCCAGGTCGGCCTCTTTTTTCATTATTTACCACCAGGTGAGCGATGAAGCTATTGACAACGCAGTACACAGTACGCAGCGCGCGCGCGTTGAGTACGCAGTAGCTTGATATATAATGAAATAATTATAAAGTAACTTATTATACAATTATAATAAATATTATAAGTTACTTTATAAGACCCCGTAGAAGATGGCGGGACGAGGTAGAGAAAACAAATGACCAGTGGTCCACTTTAGCCCTAGATCGAAAGAGCTGGATGTTATGGGGAGAGGCCTTTGCCCAGCAGTGGGATGATGCAGGCTAACAGTACTACTATTAGCCTGCATCGTAGTAGTAGTTACTTTATATATTATTTATTTAAAACTTGAAGACACTATGTTACCATTTCTAGTTTTGAAACAAACATTTATTTTTGACGTGTACAAGTGTTTTTTACGATCTATATACAGAAATAAATTATTTGTCATTATAGAAAACCGGGAACGCAACTCCTTATATCTACGATTAAAACTCACCAACTTTCCTTTTTCTAAGCATCTCAACGCACCATCAACCTGCCAACCACGTTTACATCGTCAATAAATTAAAAGAATAATAATGATAAAAAATGTGACCGCATCTTGTAAATAATGATAAAAAATGTGACGGCGTCCCAAGCAATTTTTATCTGAAATATTGTCCTGTCCCATCTTATTTTAATGTTCCTTACTTTCTATATAAACATTGTTCTTTTCTTACTTCTTCCTTAAAGCACAGAATATTTAGAAAATATAAAGAAATTCTAGAGAATGGAAGGAAAACATGAGCCTCGTAATGAGGCAAGCACCAGAGTTCCTTTTACCGAGAATTTTGAGTAGATTGTAGAGCTTGTTAAGAGAGATTGTTAGAGAGCTTTTTCCAATTTAATTAATTTCAGCTAATCGTTCAAAATTATTTGGACCTAGAATCTGAACACAGCATCTTTGAAATCCACGACCCTATCGTAGAATTACATTACGTAAGTACTTCGTGTCTATGATTATTGTATTAGGCAGACCAAATGAAAATAGAGTATGTAAAAGACGACCATACATCCTTGATATGAACGAAGTCCTTAACTCAATGGTGTCACAATAAAAAGGGCATGTATTTAAAGGGGACTACATGACCTAAACGCAAATTTGTAATGCCTAAAAATATATGATCCACTGCAGTAACCAAAATTAGAAAAATATATGATATTCTTCTGGATATATGCTAGTGTGTTGAAAACATAATACTTAACTTGATATGATAGAAAGAAAACACGAAGATACCTCTATAAAAATATTTTTTACGATTAAAAACATACACACACACACACACATATACATATACATGCAAACATTCAAATTTTTGTCAGATTATTCTACAAGTATCATACTAACGTGATAGTGTTCTAATTTTTTAGTCCAATGAATAGATTTTTTGTAAATCCATAATTGCTTCATATTTTGCAATAAATGACCAGCGTTGTGTCATCGCACGTCTCTTTCTTTTCTATGCAATCCGAAAGTCACCGCGCTTTAGCTCTTGTAATCCTCTTAATCGAAACTCTAATAATTCCCTTTTCTGCGCTCCTAAAAATATTATTGAACACTCTAATGTAATGATTACGCGTGTTTTTGGAAACTCAAATAATTCATATTATGGGGTCCTGAAAATACTAAATAACTAAGTGACTTGGTTGTAGCGCTCGCAGTTGGTCACAGTTTTAACCTTACTTAAACCATGTAGTCGGGGTGCCCTAGCTTAATTACTGCGACCAATTTGGTTCGCGCGTGGTTGGTCACAGTTCCAACCGTTTTATTTTCTAACCTAACCCGTTTGGTCGGGGTTACTGCGACCAACTGTGAAAAAGGTCAGAAAATTAAAAATAGGCTCAATGATGTAAACAAGTGTGCATCATTAGAAACGCAAAAAGTTCTTAGACGTTCATTAATTTAAAGAATGTGAATAAGCTTATAGAAGATCAGTTAAATATTTCCCAATAAAAAGCAACGTAGCCTTAAGATACTATCAAATTGGTCGCAAAATTCCTATCTTATTGCTATAGAAGAACAATATTGTATTATCCGCTACTACATATAACAGTCTCCATATCGAGTAATGTCACGCAGAGAGCGACATTGAACCACCTTACGCTAAGAATTGATGACTCACGGTAAAGGCCCGTGCACACTGGCGCGATGCGAAAGTGTACACAAAGGCACCGCGTGCAGCGGGACGGGCGGAGCCTTTGTGTCTGGCTGTCGCGTCGTGCCAGTGTGCACGAGCCTTAAAGCTGTGTGTTCACTATACCTGCCACAAGAATTTTGAGAATCAAGTTCCTTACGCCTAAGTTACTTTTACTTTACCTTTACTACAGACAATACTACAGAGGAGACAAGTGAACAATATGTCATTGCGAATGTCTTACCATGCTTGGTGAACGGACAACGTCGGTTGAGACTGATAATCTTTTAACTGCCACGGCTTATTTTTAATTTGTAATATCTTGATTTAAAAGAGTGTCCTTGGAGTTTCTTGCCCGTTCTTCTCTATAGAGATCTACGTTTTTGAATGAGCAACTAGCTTCAACTTACTGACCAGCTGAGTTGAGTTTGAGTTTGAGTTTGTGCATAATCTCACACCTTTCAAAGTCATCATCTGCCTAGCCTTCTCCCGACAATGTTGGGGTCAGCTTCTAGTCTAAGCGGATGCAGCAGAATGCAATCTTACCAAAGTCAACAGTAAATGAATACAGCCTCCATTAATGGCTTTTAAATATACGCTGGTGGTACCTGGCTCCACCGCCGCCTTGTTGAATGGCTAATATTTATACTTACTATCTTCTTCTTCGTGTCGCTGGCACGACAGTATTTCAAATCTTTAACATCACGCCTGAAATCCCGAAGGGTTGGGCAGAGGTGTACCTACAGTACACCCACATTTCGCCAGTTATGTTTAAGTTCAATGTAATAGAAGGCGAGCCTGTTGCCATCAACCGCTCACAAATCCAGACTCCAGGCTACTACTGAGAAATTCCAGAGAAAAAACCCAATAACCAGTACAGTGTTTCAAATCTTGTTGGCCTAAAACTTCGCCACTTTCGCAGCGTCGTCGGTGGCAGCGCAGAAGTCACTTTGAGGACACCTAGCACTCAGTAACCCAGAGTCTAGGTGACTTATCCTTTCACCGCGATGGCACAAACCGATATTTCTATTCCCAAATAGTTCGTACCGATATTAGAGAAGAAAAAGAGTTTTCTCCCTGCTAGCGTCACTGAAACAAATCTATCTGCAGCCTTAGAGACTGAAAACATTCGTTCGGTTACGACTGTTTTATTTCGCAATCAACCGCAAAGTTAAGCAGATATAATGTGAAGTTCTGCTGCATAGTTCGTTGCACTGTTTCTGTCTTTTGTAATGTCGAGGACTTGCTAATAAAATTTTCATAGAATGTCATGTCGAAACTAGTTTTTTATTGTCATATTTATCGAGTGTCTGTCGTTGTGTTTAGTTATAGTGATACAACTTCGTTTATGCATGTTTATTCTAGAACCATTACTTGGAAACTGAGCAAACATCTCAGTTTAATAATTTTCAGATCAAAAACATTTATTTTTTACTTTTAGATTCCTGGATTGCAATAGTTATGAAGCAGAGAAGAAAGAAAGTTTGTTTAATTGGCACAAGTCATAAGTACAAAAATAAAAATAAATATTTTGCTTCACGGCTACTCCAAATAGATAACTAGTGTCTGACGCTGGTTTTCAACAGGACCTTAGCGACAGTTGACCTACTCTAATTTCTTTTGTATATCGTTATTGACTTTGCCAGAGATTCCATCCCTAATTAGGCAATTAAAAAATATTGTTGCTTTTCATTGCATATTAGAAGGATAGTTGGCAGCCACAATGTTAATCGAGGTGTCTATCTGAAGCAACCTTGCCATCAAAATCTTATATTCTGTCACCCAGATTCCATAACCTGCACCTCTGATCATTCATTCCCATAAAAGCACACTCCAAACGACCTATAACGTTGCGCAGATATATAAACAGTCCCTAACCAAAACTTATCGATACATTTACGTACCCATTTTAACGGTACCAATAATGTATTGTCACTTTATGTGACAGTGAAGCAAAAATGTGTAAGATAATGTACCGATACCTTGTGCCATAGAATAAGAAATCCTTATAGAAGTGGCACTCATGTACTGTCTGCTCAACCAAACAGAGCTTTGCTTTTGTGTAAAGGTAGGTGAGTTTAGACCAAACGAACATACATATATAAACGAACAAGAGCATTATTTTCTTGATATCTGTGACATAATATGGATAGACTAGAACTTGGTAGAATTGGTATTGAATGTGCATTTGCTCCTTTGGTCTAATTCGCCTTGAGGGGACGTTTGGCAAGTGAAAAAACAACTGAAAGGCGAGTGTTAGGTTGTAATTTATTAATGCATAATTGTTGTTTTTTTTTTTGGATATATACTTTACTCCCAACATTAAAGCAGTTATTAGTATTTAGTATTTACATACATCTTTTATGGGGTACCTGCTGTGTTAAATGTTACAACAAAATACCTTGCAATTAAATGAAAGAAAAATTAAAGCTCATATTAAAAGTACACTTTGTAAACAAGCATATTACAAATTAGAGGATTATATCCTAGATAAGGATGCTTGGAAACATGCTGGTCCTGCTTCATAGGGTAATCTAGAGTTTAGACAAAATCAAACTGGTTGCTAATTTAATTGTATAATTTGTATGACATTGATTTTTATTACATTCTGTAACTACTTTAACTCACACACTAAATTATTACCTACTTGTAAAAATTTTAGAAAAATCATATACGTTTCAATATTTGCTTTTTTCCTCCTATCATTGCTTTATGTTTAATTATTTTTACCTATTATGGTATAGTAATTTATTCTAGGAGCATCGTCTTCACGTATAATTATGTAATTAATGTATACACAATATTCTAAAACATTTTAAAAGAGTAACGGTGGAGTTTCTTGCCCATTTTTCTCCATACGAAACTACCTTTTGGAAGGGGCAACTAGAATCAATTCTATTTTTTGTAACTTTGACGTTCAAAAGTGCCTTTTATGTGCCTATTTGAAATAAATGATTTGACTTTGACTTTATTTCATACAACTAACTACAAAGACTAAGTGCAAAGCAGTTTAATTTTACTGGCAGCACCGAAAGATTCGAAATATAAAATGACGCGACAAGGTGACTTCTTGTTAGGGCGTTGATGACAGTCGGACGTTCCGAGTGGCTGTAACACAACACATAACATAACATCACGCCTGTATTCCCAGAAGGGTTAGGCAGATGTGTACCTATAGCACACCCACATTTCGCCAGTTATGTTTAAGTCCCATGTAATAGGGGGCGAGCCTATTGCCATCAACCGGGCACAAATCCAGACTCCGGGCTGCTACCGAGAAATTCCAGATGGAAAAACCCAATAACACTTTGCCCGACCCGGGAATCGAACCCAGGACCTCATGCTCAGCAGTAGCGCTTGCGACCACTAGACCAACGAGGCAGCTACTAGACCAACGAGGCAGCTCGAGTGGCTGTGTCGGTTAAAATACTTAAAATACTTTGGCATAGAATTGTTGTAGATCTACTGTTAATTAAGGTAACCTATTAGTTTTACTGTAAACATTAGAATACTAAATAAATGGTGATATTATGTGCAGAATATGAGATGTGATGGTATGGTGTAGAATATTGAATTTGATGTTGACAAAGAAATATAAATAAATGATAAAATATCTTGGTGTTTCATATTATTTTCCTTATCCCTGAAATATCGTAAATAGTTATATTATACAGTTTATAGTTTGTGATATAACTGGGGTAATGACTTTAAGATCCATTTGGGGATTAGTTATCTATTTGGAGGTTAAATATATTCGGAATTAAATTCGTTGTTTAGAGCAAGGGTAATTTTATAACGCGAGTAAGCTTTTAGCGGGTGCAACCCGATACAATAAGCAAGTGTGCGTGGACGCATGCTAACACAAAACGCAAGCTCATGTTTCGCTGTGGTGCTGTAATGTAATTACTTTGTGCGTGAGTCTATACCGCTAACATAATCATCTACCGTTCCCAACCACCCACTACAACCAAGCGCTCGCCTAAAGCAAAACAGGGTTGTCAATTTGGAGGATGATCAATGCAAGTACAGAACACGTAACATGTGCCACAGGCAACGACACAATCCTGGACGTATTAGTCCGCGGTCACGAGCTTTACGCTCAAGCGAAACGCCTTTTACGACAGCGACGGCGGAGAAAAAAAATGAAAGAAGATGTTTAGTTAGAGCATGCCACGAGTCAACGCGACGTGACTTGCAAAGGCCCGGGCGGTAACAGGTGACGCGAGCGAGTGGCACTTGACGCAAGTCGCATCGCTTGATGCCGTAGCCAGGGCCTTAAACGTTTTGAACGTCCCAAAACTGTTATGTGCGTTCGAATCGAGAGTGTCGCTTCTATCCATTCTTATTCTATGTTCGAATCGAATGGGGGACGGATTTCGTAAGGTACCGAAGGGAACGTGCGAATAAATTCTGTGTTTTATGAATGATGAGAGTTGTGGCTCGATACGGTTTTTTGTAGTGATAAGTTTTCAGTAGAGGATTTAGGTATTGTTTTTTTTACATGGTGTGTGTTTATTTATTGGATTTTTGTATTGTATTGTTTTTACTATAAGTAACTGATAGTAACTGGTACGTACTTTTCTTTATAATTAAGAATTTGCTTGCATTTAGCATATTATACTTTTATTATCAGTAACTTAAAAACTAAGCATTTCAGTTTCGGAGTAAAGCTACAGAATATACTCTCTGTCAAATCCCTTAGGTGCCTATTTCAGTAAAAGAACAATAACGCTCCTACCTCAACCAGTCCAAAAAAAATAATTACCCAAATAAAAACAAAACGAATGCACTTCACTGCCACAGGCACACCGAGCACAAATACAAGTAATCCAATTGTTTCAAACGACCAATCGGCAATACGAGACATGGAAAAAAATGTAAATTCGTTAGAACTTGCAATCAGTCGGTCGCTAGTTTGTGGGCAACAGATTTGCATACTGCATTATGCATCGATGCATCGCAACGTCGTGGATTGATGCTCGCACTTCAATTTTGATGTTGAATGGGGATGTCGAATGACGGGTGTTTGTTCAGTCTTTGGTACTGTGAATAGGACTCGTTACATTATTGGGCAACTTTTTTGTCATACATAGGTACCTACAGTTAGAAACCTTTTTTTTTCTTCTCAGTTAATTTTAATCATGATCTGGCAGTTTGAGTGCTTTATGCGGCCTACCCAAATGTCCTTTCTTTGGTATTGTTCGTCGAGTGGTCTAGCTCCTTAAGTTCTGGGTTGAGCTGCATGATTACTGACAAATGCGTGCACTGACTGGACAGGACCACTCAATCTGTGAAGTTTTTCTTCAGAAGACCATTCAGTCACCAATCAACATGGTCTTCACATGATCTGACCAAGATTATGCCTGGACTTTAAAAGAGACTGCGACCTCTGAGTTTGTTTCGGCCTTTCTTCTTAGAGTAGTCAGATAGGAAAAGCTGACCTCATCTAGTTTTAAAATATAATGGACGTTTAAAAGTTTTTGTACAAACCTACTTACAGAAATAAACTAATTTAGCATTTATTTATCATTGAAAGGCAAAATATCGACTGAAAAAGAACAATAGAACCCCCTAACAACATGTATGCAGGTTCATTAACATAACACCTGTATTCTAGACCATCATTCCAGGAAGAATCCTGATTCAAAAACAGATTAAAGCAGAGCTTAGCGTAAAATCTGTTAGATTTAAATCTAGTTTCATGCTCGAACATTGTTCACATGGGCCTTTAAATGCACTACCATCTAATCTCATACATAGCAACATAAGTAACATGTCACGCCATACAATACATAATCACACGTAATCACTGAACGCGTCTCCACATCCAATTAGCCGGGCTCCTAATCCTGACAGAACGGCAACGTGCAGCGCCATCTAGCGACGCAATTACACATTATATTTACACACATATTTGTGCAGCTGCGTACGTTGATTCATTGTAAACAAGCTGCAATTTGCATATCGCTCGGTGTAACGCTGTCTTTAGGCGCGGATATTATTTTAGTTTAATTAGTACCGTATGTAGTTTCGCGAAGGATTTTGCTTATGGAAAGGTACACTACCTAAGGTAACTTAAAAGTTAAAGGTTAGGTTAAGTTAAAGGTTGTTAAGGTTGTTAACTTTAACCTCAAATATACCCTTCCGATACTCGTTCCAAGGAACGTTTACCTATATGCAACCGATGTTTCAAATCAAATCAAATCAAAATATTTTATTTGACATAAACCTACATAGGCACTTATGAAACGTCTGAAGCTAGATACACGGTTCCAATTGGTTGTTTCTCATTCTAACCTCCTTACTAATAAACGTTGTATAGGGTCTGAGTAGTTACACACCGATTTCTCTCTTTCAATCATCAGTAATTTGACGTTCGAAAGAAGAAGACAAAGCATTGTGTAACTATACAGACGCTATACAACGTTTATTAGTAAGAAGGTAAGTGAATAATTGTATTCTGTTTTTGAGAAAAACATGATAAACCATACATTAGGATGCTAAAATAACTTAAGGGGACTACAGGACCTAAACGCAAGTTTAATAATGCCTAAAAGTATATGATCCACTGCAGTTAACAAATACAGAAAAATATATAGTATTCTTCAGGATATATATGCTAGTTAGATAGTGTTGTAAATATAATACAACTAATATGATATGATAAAAAAATCACGATGATACCTCTAAACATTTCTTTTAACGATTAAATGCCATACTAATACACCTACTTACAATTATAATCATTCTGATTTTTATCAGATTATTCTACAGGCAACGTATTAAAATAAAAAATTGATATTGGCTTCATATTTTGCAATAAATTACCAGCGTTGTGTCATCGCGCTTCTCTTTCTTTTCTATGCAATCCGACAGTGACCGCGCTTTAGCTGTTGTCAGCCTCATAACATAGGTTATTTGGATGATTTTCCAATATATCATCCACAGAGCACGGAATCACCACGCCCAGGATCTAGAGACGGCAGTACCTAGAGTGCGCGCAAAATAAGTCTGCGCGCGGCCGAAATCGGAAATACATAATCGTTGGCCGCCATTGGCATCTCGACGTTTAATCAGACATCAAGAGTGTGTGCTGCGTTCCGTGTTTTCCAAAGTAAATTGCCATCATTAAGCCGAAAGTGATTAAAAGTGCTGGCAGGGATATAGTATTGAAGGTCAAACCTGCGCGCAAACTTACCTTGCGCCTACTCTACTAATAATATTCGTGTCACCAATAGTGCGTTGAGCACTCAACTTCTGTCACGAGCAGCCATTCAAAGACGTCAGTTTCTAAACGTGATTGGTGTCGAAATGCGAGTAAACGGTGACACGCTTAGTTTATAAGGAAAGTGCTGACAAAGCCGCCTCTAACTGCGACCGCCGACGACGCATCTCCGTGTTAGGTGATCTCACGCCATGGTGAGATGTGATACTGTTGATTATGGTGCAGACTTGTATGGAAGAAATCTATTCACTCCAGACCTGAAGACAGGTAGAAGACGACCAGGGAAACATGGACTCAGGGACCGTAGGAATAGTAGTTTTTCTTTATTTTATGAGTATTAAGTTAATTTACTCTTGCTGCCGTAAATCTTTCTGTTCATTACATATCATCACGCCTGTATTGGCAGCGTCGTTGACAAATGACATGTGAAACTGGGTTAGATTTACATACAGATATAATTCCTTGGATAACATCTCCATTTCTCAAGTACGTAGGTAGATATTTATGTATTAAACACATCCATATTTCACCAGTTATGTCTGAGTTCTATGTTTATAGGCGACGAGCCTATTGCCATTAACAGAGCACAAAACCAGTCTCCGGACTGCAGTCCTCGTACCCACGGGCGATTTTCAGCGCACTGCTTACCGCCGAGAGTTGAAAATTCAACATAGTATTTGTTTCGACGCGCTAGGATGTACTCTGTTGGATTCTCAATGCTCGTCTCAATGCGGAGAGCTATAATAAAATAAAAAAACGCCCGTGCGTACCTGCGGGGCATTTGCGTAACACACTAACAGTAGGAATAGCTTTAATTTTGACAGTTCAACAACATTCATTGCGTTATTTACGTTGTTGAGCAGAGAAATTTTTCGAACATACCTATTATATGAAGCAATAGACTTCAAAATGATTCAGATAGTGTATTACGTAATAAGGGTGCTGGGCTTACTGAGAAATTCCTAATATAAAAACCCTGTAAACTCTTTGCCCTAATCTGAGGATAAAAAGCTGTACTCCACGACCAATTCAGTAGCACTTTCGACCACTAAACCAAACAGGTAAAATTAAAAACTTTTTTCAACAATACCAAACGTTAGCACTTACATACGTTTTCGCGTAACACATGATTATTATGTTTCTCCTTAACAGATTTATATTCCATACAAACGTAGTTAAGGCATTTGGGAAACGATTTACTAAAGCAGGCTGAACCTAAAAACAGCTTGTTTGTGGCAAATAACACAATTAGTTACAACTTGTAGTACTGGTTTATTGTTGTGCATGTTTATTCGGCTACTGTTTCGCTTTTTATACGCTTTTTGAGTTAATTGAATGTAAGGTAAGGTAATTGTTTTTGTTTAGAAGTTATAGAAGTTCAAGACAAGTTTACCTCCATAGAAAAGGAAGGATCCTCCGGCCAGACGGGTGTTGTGTCTGGTAGGCAACTGCCCGACAGTTGAAGTCGGGACGTTGTTTAGGCTAGTTGCGCGGTAAACTCTACTTGCGCGATGCAGGATTTTGCGTGACGTCAGTGTGACGCATAGCTCGCATGTGGCGTACTACAAATTCTTTCTTACGAGTATGCAATGTAGCACGTCTCTGGGCCTCTATTATATTCTACCATATCAGGCAGATATAGTTTGATACAAATTCTGTCCCACTTTCAAATTCATCTTATGCATAGGTAGTGCTTATATGCTACCTAGTTGGGTACGGTAGCCCGCACCTCCGTGGTACCAGAACTAGTATAAGCTGACCTCTTATTCTATTGAAACTCCTTAATACGCTAAGGCCAGGTCAAGGTCAAAATGTTACCGCTGACGTACGGCTTACTGTACTAGAGACTGAAACAGGTCTTTACGGCATCGATATCTTCATGCTATAGAAACATCACACACTCTCGTGCCTAGTGTTGACACGTTGAAAAGATGTTCCAGTCAGCAAAGTTGTTAGCAGGGTTGATAACCAAGGTTGGACGTATCGCTAATCGTGGAGGACCAACAAGGGACAAAGTAATTGGATAATCTTCAGGTAACAGTTCCGGGTCTGGTTGAATATGTGACATACATACATAAACTCACGCTTTCTTCCTATGGTGGTAGGCAGAAACTACAGAACGCAACGATCCTTACATACTCCTTTTGCTTCGTTTACGTTCATACATCGGGTCACACACGCATGCTGTCATGGGACATTTGTGTCTGAAAGCTCACCCACGGTAGATCAAAAGATAACCCAGCATATCATTAATAAATTTTTGAAACGAGTTTGTACTTAATCTCTAAACAACAATTCTCCCACGGATATTGTTAATCTAACTTTAAAATAATCTTACCAACTATTGGTCCTAACTTTGATTAGGTCAAACGATTACAAAGTTATCATAAGAGGTCCTTTGTACGTGCCTGCACAATCTTATCATAACAACACCGCCCCCGTTTGATAACATAGAAAATTACATAAGTTTTAAACACCTAACTAAACGAACCAATAATCGAAAGCAATGTTCATCGATTTTATTTACTTAGACAAAACTTGCCAAGGTCGGTCCATGGATGGGTGACCATCCGCTACATACCGAGATTCCCTCCGTGCCTTGGAAGGCATGTTAAGCCGTTGGTCTCGGCTGTCATACATTCATCTTTGACAGTCTTGTCGTTACGGGTAGTTAGAAGACTGAAAGTCTGACAACCTGTCTTACCAAGTGTAGGTCAGATAGGCAGTCGCTCCATGTAAAATACTGGTATTGAGCTGCATCTGGTGAGACTAGAAGGTGACCTCAACGTAATTGACCAAAGGCTGGCAGATGATGATGCGACGAAACTTTAAGGACCAAAATGACTTACCGTGCTTCCACATGATATTAAGCGGTATCTTCTTCCTATTAATGCTCTATACATGAGCACTACACCTCTTGTTATGGTGCCGTTCATCTCATCACCCAAATATAAAGCTGTTGAATTGAACAATTACACCTACAGACACCAAAATATATAGTTGAAGTTTATTAAGAACCCCATGAATGTTTTCGAATAAAAATAATTTTAATTAATAGAAAACAAAAAGGTAATTTATCAAATTAAATATCATTCGAAAACATCCATCGGTTTCTTACTAAACTTCAACTATATCCGACGACCTCGGTTACTTATCACATTTGGTGACCGTACATG
Organism: Griposia aprilina; assembly: GCA_916610205.1. Classification (NCBI taxonomy): domain Eukaryota; kingdom Metazoa; phylum Arthropoda; class Insecta; order Lepidoptera; family Noctuidae; genus Griposia; species Griposia aprilina. Next base: position 23,353,342 of record OU744289.1, read on the forward strand.
AAAAACATTTTCACAAGGAACATTCTAGCCTAGTCGGGGCCGTTTTTAACCTATTGGAGGCCCTAGGTACTTTAGGATACTGAGGCCCTATGGAGAATCTAGTACGCAAGAGCAAGCTAAGTGAGCTCGAAATTTGTAGCACCCTGCCTCTGCAATAGCCCTGAGCTCCGACTCTGGCTTGAAATAGGGGGCCCCATCAGTGGTGAAGGTTCCATACAACTCGATTCCTACCGGCTTCCCTTTGAAAAATTGCACAGTCAGTTTTCTAAGATAAACAAATAATATAATCAAATTAAAGAAAATTATGTACTCCGGCTTAACTCTTACAAAAATTGACCATGAATTAAGGGGCCCTGGGTACTTGCTCAGAGTGGTCAATGGAAAAGAAGGCCCTGAGCTTAGTATAGATCCTGAAATCCAAAATGGAATGGAAAATTATCCAGAAAAGTTTTTACTAGTATTACTAGAGCACACTATGCAAGACCATTGCCAGTAAATGTAATCTAAATATAAACTAATATGCATGAAGACGTAAAATTGTTTGTTGATTTGTAAGAGGTAATCTCTGGAAATACTCGTAGGTACCGATCCGATTACAAAAAAAATCTTTTACTGATACAAAGTTAAACGATTGCCGAGTGCCAAAGGAAATGATTCAAGTTAAAATAAGAAACGTCACGCGAGGGAAGTAGTGGGCAGAAACTCTCATCGAAATATAGGACTATACCCTATACCTATATCAACTATACTGGTACACTATAGATATATATACATATATGTTCATATACACCACGTTTCTCTACCAAATCCTTACCAGGCACGCACCTATTCAGTTGGTCTCTAGAAACATTAACTTATGAATGTTTATTAACTGTTTGATTTATTGCAAATAGAACCATGCCGTTATCCGTGGTTCATTATTTTTATTATATCTCAGCCTCGCTGAAAACATCATGCAATGTTTCAATAATTATGTAAATATTATACAATGTTATATAATAAATACACATAAAGTAGAATTAATGAGCTATCCACAGCATAGATAGAATTCAAATCTGTTGATGTATGTGCTCTTTTAAAAGTAATCTTCTTATCGCATCATCATACAGTTAAAGCCACTTTCATGAAACGAACATGACTCCATCAGCTTAATCAAGCTCTCCTTTAAATTATCACCACGCTGATCAATAGTCGACCATTGTTTACATAACATAACCTCACTTTCGTACAAACAAAACATCACTCATAACACATAGCTACTTACCGTGTACATCCAAAACAAACGCACGGGAACTAAAAGTAAAACAGCTGGTTGACGCGATACATGTGTCCGTGACGTCACCGCCACGCGTGGCGCGTGCGTGGCGGCTGTGGAGTCACGCGGTACTGACAACGTTCTCGGAAACGCCCGCCCTCTATCGAACTACAATCTCGTGTCGAAAGTCGAATATTCGGGATTTCGTTGTTTTATTTAGTTTTAGTGCCAAGGTTAAAGATTTTAGTTTTTGTTTTTGAAAGGACTTTAGTGCAATGTCGATTGATGTAGGACTCTCGTTACTGACTGTATAGTTTCTTGCTTGGTTTATTTTGCGGAAACGTGAAGTCTGAAACTTGTTGGACGTGCTTAGCTTATGTATGAATATAAGACCATTAAATATGTTTTCTTTTCGTCGGATATTGAATGTGACCAATTATTAATTAAACAAACCATTTAAAAAATAAGTTCGTTTGCTCTATATCCAGCAATTTTCAAGTAGGTACTTTTTGAAGAAAATTTCTCACCATATTTTTCTTCAGCGACCAAATTTTTATTTGCATTTTTTTTTTATAAGGCTTGCATGTGACAATCCCACCTGAAATACAATCAACGTTGGGAACGTGTATCGAATCATGATTTAAACCTACCTACTTACATACCTAATTGCAAGTAGTTGGAGTAGTAGCTATTACCAGTTACCTCTTTTCTTCTAAATCAATAAAGGGCGGACCCTCAAGTGCGCTGGAGCCGAACGAATTAGATGCATTGACTCTCGAGAGCGATGTCGAAGCAGATTAGATTTTATAATCGAGAGACCGCATCCCTATCAATATAAATACTAACTTTCAGCACCGTATTAAATGAGGTAAAATATCAAGTTAAACTTATTTTTATTGGCACAACCCTTTCATGCACTGAAAATCACATAGGAATAGTCTCATTTTTATTTTGTGAAATGTGTGTATGGTCTAATTGACCGAGCGAGCGCAAAGCGTCTCCGATTTAGCTTGTGCAAAACTGCTTTCTTATGTCCGGATGTCTGGATATCTGTTCTCCTCTACAGGTCGCATTTCTCAACCGACTCTCGTGAAGTTTTGTGAGCAGGTTCGATAATTATATGGATTTCTTCTTGTTGATTCAGAATTTCGCAATTTTTCAAAATGGTTGAGATATGGGGGTTGAAAACGTAAAAAAACATATTTCAGCCATTTCGCGCCCTGTACACGTGCTTTTTGTTTTAAGGTGCGCGGTGAACATTTATTCAGTTTTAAGCTATGCAAAGACAGACTTCGAGGTCTACAGCTCTCAGAGTCACTAGTAATTTGTATTTTACCATCAAATCAAAAAAATCACACCAGCACCACCACACACCACCACCACCAACACACCACACCACACCATTACATGCAGATCCATTTTTGATCCGTTTTGTATTCTACACACTACGCAAAAAGCAAAGGGCCTCAGCATAACATTAAATGAGGTGATATAAATCGAGTTAAACTACAAGAATATTTTATTTTTATTTGCAGAACCCTTTCATTCATTGAAAGTCAAATATAGTGTTCTATTTGATTTAGTTCCTTGCGTGAATAGTCAAATAATAAATATTTAACCATCTCATGCTGATCTATTTTGTATTCTAAATACTACGCAAAATGCTAGGGTGGTACGGTCGGTATAATATTTAAAGAGTATTAACTCTTAGATATTAGGTACCTACATGAAATGGTGAACTAGCTCGTTGGTGTAGTGGTCCCTAGTGCTACTGCTGAGCATGACGTCCTGGGTGCGATTCCCGGATCGGCAAAAAGTTATTCGGTTTTTCTATGAGGAATTTCTCAGTAGCAGCCAGGAGTCTACATTTGTGCCCGGTTGACGGCAATAAGCTCGCTCCCTATTACACGGGACTTAAACATAATTGGAGGATCATAGGTGTACTATACATACTGTCACCTCTACTTAACCTTTCGGAGATTACAGGCTTGATATTATGTTCAGTAAAATGCTGAAAAGCAATTTATTGACCCAATTTAGATAGTAAATGTAAAAGTAGCAATGTTAAACGAGTTTTGTGGCTTGCTGTACTACTCCAGTATTACCCTACCATAAAAAGAGAGGATAATAAGAGAACTACCACAATTACACCTCTTTTACACACGAATTCGCACTAAAAACCGTTTTTCAAACATATTACAACCACTATCAAAAACTTACTCCATTACAAACTACCCACCAAAGGCTGTAAAACGCTCCCACAAAGTATCCACATGAAATTTTGAAGTACAATTATAATTCTGTCTCCTGGCTGACTATTATGTACTAACTAAAGTGCCTAGTCACGTGGTCTCGATAAATTACAATAAAAATTACCCGCAAAACGTGAAGATAGTCGGAACCGAAATGGGAAGAAAATGGTAAAGTGTGAGTGAGTTCCGGGTGCAGGAGTTCCGTACTGTTTTGGTGAGAGCTTTTTTATCTCCACTCTGTGATTGTACACCCGACCATTGTCGATCGGATGTAGAAATGAATTGTTTATTTATTTATTAAACTTTTTCTACGTAGAGTTGGGAAATTATCCCACGGGAACGTACAAAAATAAGTAAGTAAGTAATAGGTAATAAAAAAGTCTGCTATATCCTAACCCAGGAATCCTATCCTATCTTATGTGCCAAATTTCATCAAAATCCGTTCAGCCATTTAGGCATGAAAAAATAAAAGACAGACAGAGTTACTTTTACATTTATAATAATTTATTATAATATAATTATGTATGGATGTTAATGCTCTTTGCCTTCTCTCTTTGACAACAGTAATCACCAGTTCGCCCTTGGTGTATCGTTCATGTGGACAAGTGTTATGCTTGACCTAAATAAAGTCAGCTGTTCAAAGCTTTCCTTTTAAGGACTCTTACTGATTTCCAAAAATCACTATAATTATCTCCGCTGCACGCTGATCCGAAAGCTATTTCTATAAAGACTAAACAATATTCAACTTACGATCGTTTTATAATCATATCCAAACAGTGCCTCACGAAACAAAATAATTATAAGAACTGCATATTTAGTTAACCCCACCAGCTGCCTCATTTTATAAAGTAGGTAATTAATTAATTACTATAAAGGTAAAATACCTAACACACAAAACCAAAATTCTTGTCGATTCGCTATAGAAAAGGAACAAAGACGTTTTCGGTGAAATCAGGTTAATTCCTCTTCTCCTTTTACTACGGAACCCAAAAAATTAACAGGTGAACGCGACTGTAATGAGGAAAGTTGGGAGTACCGAAGGATTGCCAATTTAGATATTCAAATCGTGTTCGGTTCATTTTGCGGATATTTTGTGTACGTAAGGATGTTTTTCTAAACAGAGTGGATTGGGGAAGTGGGGAGAAATTGGCGAAGAAATTCAAGTCCTTTTTTTCTTGTATACCGAAGTTTGTATGGAGTGAATTATCGGAGAGATTAATGGGATCCTTTCAGGTGCTGGGTTAGGTTGTTTTATCGCGATATTGAAAAGAGAAGTAATTTATGTTTGTGGGTACCTATGTAAACTGTTAAGTAGGAGTTCCTTTTGAAGGAGGTGTAGAAGGATTGAATAATAATAATCATGTTGATTATAATTAGGTATTTTGTGTTTTTAAGGTTACATGGTAATAAATAAAAAAATGCAGCGCAGTCTTTGGGGACTGAAGTGAAAACTAAGTAACTTGTGAATTGTATCGTCGAAGCGTACGGTGACGATGACGCGAGTTTCACGCTTTTTGTTCACCCAAAAAGTACACTTAAGTATATACACAGTATACATGTAGCTCATGGGAAACGTTTGGTGACGATGACGCGAGTTCCATGATTTTTGTTCACCCAAAAAGTACACTTAAGTATATACACAGTATACATGTAGCTCATGGGAAACGTTTGGTGACGATGACGCGAGTTCCATGATTTTTGTTCACCCAAAAAGTGCTCAACGCGCCTAAGGAAGTTTTCACATACATACATACATAAACTCACGCCTTCTTCCCATGGGGGTAGGCAGAAACAAGTTCTAAAAGAAGTTTTCACTTCAATAATAATAAAAAATGGAACCCCTTATAGGATCACTCGTCTGTCTGTCGGTCTGTCTGTCCGTATGTCACAGCCAATTTGCTCCGAATCTACTAGATTGATTAAGTTGAAATTTGGTACACATATGAATTTCTATGACCCAAACACGAACGCGTAATGTAAATAAATGAATTTTGAATATCACTTTTACGGGTCAAACTAGAAAATTAAAAAATAGAACTTGCGAACTATACCGAGTGACATATCAAATGAAAGGGCTTATTGTGAGGGTCTCAAATATATATTTTGTATAATTTTAAAATAAACAGTTTTCTTGTTATTTAAGAAAATATTCCCCCTTATCACCGAAACTACTGAGCCTACAATAAAAAAAAGACGTGTGGCACTCGGGGACTGCCGAGGTAAAGCTATTGCATAGCATTTTGTATAAGAATAAGGAATAAGAATTTAAAAATTTTAAATCTAAAATAAATTTAAAATGGGGCGCTTTACCCTAACCTTATCGGGGCCAAAAGATAGGCCCTTTACTGCCGATTCCAAAGACCCCAAACTCGATACCTCTACGACGTCCGATTCAAAAGTTAAGACCCGGGGGGGTGAAGTAGCCCTGGACGGGTGGAGGGGTTGGTCAAAAGGGGTGACGCGGGGGGGTCCCGGGATCATATATAAGTGGGATTGATTTAAATATAAATAAATATAATACAACTTAATATTGGGGTCGAAAAAGAGGGGGTCAAAAAAGGGGGGTCAAAGGGGCTTGTCTGTATGTATGTACTATTTGAGAGAGGGTTATAGGGGGGGGGGGAAATTTGGTCAGAATTTTGATATTCCCAGCCGTTTCCGAGATATTGGGATATTGAGTTTTAAGATAGTGGTGATTATAATAAATGTATGGTGTCCGACTGGTAAATGATAAATGGTACGAAAGTAAATGGAAATAAATATTAATTCAAGTTACACTTTTTGATAAATACCTATACACCTATATACTTTCTCATAAACAGCTGCTTATGTATTCGTCCGATTTCGGAGCAGCTCGTCTCGATTCGTGCGAGCTTCGTAGAGTCGTACAATACGTCTAGTTGCACGCACACAAACACCGTGTCGAAGACTGCCGAAAAGAAACGACGTTAGACAATACACGGCCTTCAAGCCACACCTCCGTGCCAGTCGGAGTGGGGAGCGTGATGCTTTTTTCGTTACGGAATTTCTGGATTTGGTCCCCGCGCTCAAGGCCCGCGATAGAAGCTATGCAATAGCTTAAAAAATACAGAAATTAATTATTTACCTACAGATTGCAGGAAAACCTATAAGACGTCCAGGGTCTTAAAATAACAAGGTAAATATTTCTATATTGTGCGTACAAATTTACAACTACAGTTGGAATATAAGGGAGAACAAGTTTTACAATTACAATGTCAAGTTTGTTCTTGGGTTATCAGATCTAATGTAGGTCCAAGCCCCTAACACGACGAGCCCTAACTCCACAAACCATACATCTTGGACAAAATGTATGCCTTGGCCGTTCCATTAAACCATTACATTCTTACCATATGCCCATTAGAAGTGTCTGTGCGACGGCCGCGAAACGGCCAAGTCGTACATTTTAACCAAGATGTAAAGTTTAACTCTATAGAGCTCAGGGGATTGGCTCTACATTAGATCTGATAACTTTTTAACTGTGAAAGCTTTATGTAAGTCTTGGCAACCTACTTCACATGAAATGTTTTTGGTGGGTAAGATATTAATATCGTACGGAATCCTCTCCACGCGAGTTCCACTCGCACTTGTCCGGTTTTTATAATAATTGATTGAAAGAAACATTTTTTTTCTTACCAGCAAACCATGGGGCTTTGTTGCCTGGTTTTAGATATGTACGTACTTTACAGATTAAGAAACATATTTACCTATGAACTTGTAAATAAAATATGTACTTTTTGATTATCAAATAAAGCAATACACTTAACTTAGGAATTGAACCCAAGATCACTTGACAGCTGCACAAAAATAAAACTTTATTAGCGAGGCATTCTACAACAGCTCACCTTAAATCAAAAACCGTAGGAAGGTAATTTTCAATTTATTTCAAAAATAACACCGAAGACGTATCTAATTTGATTGCCAACATGAATACGGCGAGAAACTCAATTTAACTGGTACTAATGTCGCAAGCGTCGTCAGTAGCGAACTGCGAAATTGCTGTAAACTCAAACATTTCGGGAGAGAGTTAGCTTGTCACAAAAACTTAGACTCGCTACTTGAGTTGCGCGGCAGTGGCTGAAAGCGCGTTTATTAGTGTAGCACTAGATATTATGTATTTCGCTTTTCATCAGACGACATTGAGGTCAAGAACTGACCCATTAATTAAAAGAAAAGTGTATTGTGGCTTCAATAACCTCGAATTTAGTTAAATTATTTAACTTTTACAGTCCTATTTATTATTTATGAAACTGAATTGTAACCCAAACACGTTCAGAATCTACAAAAAAAATATTTTCACGTTTACACAAATGTAGTCACATCCTGTAACTCAATTTATACCTTTTGTACATAATTCTGCAAGTAAAAAGGGTACGTGCTGAAACGTCTTCTAAAATAAGTGTTATAACATATTTTTTTGTAGCAACGATATGTTGAGAATATTTTGTTTCGGCATTTTTTTTAATGTTCTAAATAGCACACAGTGTTACTCACTAATACTTTACTAATTACGGTACCTTTATTAAAGTACGTAGGTACCTGCTCTTATAAATTTAATGTTACATTATTTTACAAGACACTTATGAAACTATATTTATTTGATTTCAGATCAGACATTTTAAACCACTCGCTTTAACCATATCGTGCGCTCACACAATCGGCCCGCTTCATACAAATCTAATGCAACAAACTACTTCTCTTCCCGCTGACTATTAGTTGAATGGCTCTGACGTTAATTTTTACCAGTAGACATGAGTCCACACTTTTGTACACAGTTTTATTTTGTGCGCACAAAATAAAACTGTGTATTTCACACGTTTTTGGAGACGTCAGCAAATTAATGTTGTGAAGTGAACATTTTTGGGTTTGTACGGTGAAAGAATAAATATTTCAGTGGAATTGTCAAGTAGGTACCTCATGAATCGATATAACAATTATTTTTTGTAATTGTAGAGTTTCGATGGTGTATGGAGATCACTGAAACGAAAAATCTCATCACCAAGTTTATCAGGCAGAGTGATGAGATAGTCATTACTGAATCTATACTCTATAAATAAATACAATTGAAGTGTCTATTTGTAATATCGAATTAACAGCTTTTTACTAAATGCATATGAAAGTATATACGATACTTGTAACAAAAGCAATATTTAAAATTGTTGTCTGTCTTTCTGTCTGTGTGTTAGTTCCGGCTAACCTCCGAAACGGCTGGACCGATTTTGACGGAACTTTCTCTGGCAGACAGCTGATGTTATAAGGAGTAACATAGGTTACTTTTTGTCGCGGTAGCATGTCCCCGTGGGACAATTTCTGACATCTACGCAGGCGATGCCTCGGGCAGCAGCTAAAATAAAATAGTAAGTAACAATTCTTTAACATATTCTAAGAAATGCAATTCTATGGATCACAAGACTGCAGAATAAGCAAGCTTACTTAGAATAATAACGCATAGAAACCTAGTACGAGTGCAAAAAGTGAGGCAACTAAAACTGAGCCATAGTGGCTAACTTCTCTCGGCGAGCTGTCAGTACTCAAGGTCCCGTTCCGTCGAACACAGCTCGCGAGTAAATATTTTAAAATGACATTTTGTAGCGTGAAGGGATGTATGTCATAGCACTTTAGGAAAACAAAAAAAAATGTGATCAATTTACATTTCACAAGTAAGTACTTACATTTTATACACAATTTTTACGTAAATCGATCATCAAACAAAAATTCTAATGACCTAACTTACAGTGTACACTCACAATACAGTGTTGCAATTTGTGAGGAAAAGAATACCCACATTGCTTTCAATTTTGTTCAAATTTTTGTTTAGGAAAAAAAATGTTTTTGATGTACTACCTACGCTATTGAATACGATATCATATTTTGCCAGTTTCGAGAAACTAACTTGGCTTTAGGTATTTTATATTAGTGTTTATAAATAGGATACTGGTGGCTATTTTGTGTGCGTCAAACTAAACTATATTTATTTACAGTCTCTTAATTATGGACGTTATCGACACTGCTACCTACAGTGTTTTTCATTTATTTCCTTTTCATTTATTTTTAAATAAATAGAATTTTACTTTCCGTAAAAATATGTCTTATTACATGCAAAATCATCTTCATCTTATCCAGTTCCTGATAATATAAAATACTTGTCTTGATTTGATCCAGCAACATTACTATGTTGCTGGATCAAATCAAGACAAGTATTTTAGTGCGTTTTCCTATTTTTTTGTGGGTAACGGCCTGGTTATGGTATCACTGAAAGCTGTATTTGTGTGCGTTTGAGGAACGTAGACACATTCGGCTCACGCACACAAAGAAAATGAAGTGGGCACTCGATATCGCTCGTGTTTTGTTCTAGACGCGGCGCGGCTTCTACGCGTTATTATTTTAAGCAAGCTTATTTATAGTAAGCAATTCCAACACAACTTGATTCCAATCCATCTAAAGATCAGAGAATAAGTACCAAATATGCCAAAAAGTCATGTGTAACGCCATCACTAAATTCCAGGCCAACACAAAAATAAACTACAAATAAGTTTATCCATAAAAATGTAGTAACATTAGCAACAGACACCAGCGGTAAGACATGATATACCGACGGAAACACTCTCTGGCAAGGCCTACCTCCATTATGCATGTTGCTGGCAATCTTGGCAAAATTGTGTCATTATGCCAAATACCCTGTACTCTGAGAATTTAAAGTTGGGAATATTTTTAGTTGGCAACTGCCGAGATATTGTTTTTAATTTTGTAACATATGGCGTGTAGTTCCTGGGGAAAAATTGGCAGAGATACCTTTCCTGTGGGTGTTTTTGACTTGGTTTCAGCGTCGTGTAGGTGAAAGAAATAAAGACTAATGTACCGATAGACAATAGATCTATTTTTATTATGCTAGGAATCATTGTCTATTTTTTTTAATAAATTGTAGAGCTTTTTGTGCGCTAACTGCTTAATCTACTTATTTTAGCTGTTAAGATGCTTTGACGTCATCTTGTTCGCAGGGAATGAGTGCAGAGCGCCTAGACAAAGTAACATTCGATTACCGATAACGTTAGTAGAAAAGCTAAAATGTATGGGGTTGACATAAGCTATCGAAATGTCACGTGATCATATGTCAACGAATAAAAATTAGCTACAAAATGTAAACAACATTCGATTATGAAATGAATCGACAGCGTCGAAAGATTAGGTACTTCCACAGAGATGCATAGCCAAGGGACACTTTTTGACGAGCGTTATTGCTAGTTTTTGGAATCATTAGCGAAAGCGATAGCGATTGTAGAAATAGAATCGCTCCGAAGCGAATGCCATTTGTCTAGGCCCTCTGGTGTAATTACGAACAAATTATGGTTTTCAACCAACGCGTTGATGATCTTGAAGACATTAACATTAGCAACTTTGACAAAGCATTAGCAAGCGACTTAGTGCTGAATTGTTTCCAATACCTAATGCAATGTTTTTGCAATGTACCTAGGTTTATGTGAAACTAAATTATGTTAATACCCTAAAATTGTTTACTAACACAAACAAAGAATACGTGGATCTAGAGGAAAATGAAGCTTCTCGTACCTACTTTTAAAATACCTACTCAATGAACCAATTTTCACACCTTCCTAAGATCCTAAATTAAAAAATCCGCCAATAAATAAAAATAAACCTTCACAATTTATTGCTGTACTTAACTTTAACAACATAAGACAGTATTAAAACAATGATGATTAAGATGTCTTAATTAAAGTTTATTTTTTGCGGTTCATTAAGTTTTAACGAAGCTGCGGTGAAACATGACGCCTATTAAAATGTGCGCGTCTTCGTACTAAGTTTATTATCAAGTTGGGGTGATTAGAAAATCATTTTGGAGTAATTTTTCTTTGAAATTATGTACTACTGAATTTGCGCAGTACTACGTACGATTATAAAAGTATGAAATTATTTCTTTTTTTTTTCGAAGGACATACCTAATTGTGACCTTATTGGTGTTCTTCAGAAAGGTCAGGCGCGTATTACTCACAACTGGAGTGCTTGTGTAACCAGCGGGGTAATTACGTAATACACTAACAGTAGGAATGGCATTCATTTTGACAGTTCAACAACATTCATTGCGTTATTTACGTTGTCGAGCAAAGAAATTTTTCGAACATATGAAGCAATGGATTAGCAATATGATTGATAGTATGTTATGCAATTTGGGTACAGATGTATGAACGTAAACGAAGCAAAAGGAGTATGTAAGGATCGTAGAAGGTGGCGTTGTGTAGTTTCTGCCTACCCCAATGGGAAGAAAGCGTGAGTTTATGTTTGTGAATGTATATTATTTCTGTTTATATTTTTAAATCTCTGCAAGTTATCCATCATTCATCTTCAGAGATCTTTCAGCCTATATATTTTTCTTTTATTAAATTATCAAACAAAATTTTCGTTGAAAATTGAACAAATACTTAGGGTAAGGAATAATAGTGGCCAACAAAGCAGCCTTATTTTTCTCATACTTCTTTCAAACGCGGTAAATAAATTAAAATTCAAGTTTTTAAAAACCACACTTCATAATACAACCCTATTGAAGTGCTCTTAAATCACAGTTACCGGAAAGTGGCTCAATTATAACATAATCGCATCAGAGACGGCGCTATAAACAACAATACCTTACACGCCGTGCGTAAATTTTCATTTGTTGCCCGTGCCCGCACAGCGGTACACTATATCATAATTCTACCATCCTACCATTCTACCATTGAACTCTAAAATATTTCCAAAGCTCACGTGAATTACCCGGTTCTGTAAAAGTGCCGTATTTCATGGCGTAACGTTATTTATTGATAAAGTTTTCGATGCAATATGTATGAGGCTTTTGTTTTTGGGCTATGATGGCCGGTGATGGGCCTGAAGTGTATTAAAGCCCGTTTGCGTATAGATATTTTTTTTGAGCGGGCAATTTATTTTGTTGGCAAAAATCTAAGTGCTACAATAAATGGTTAAAGAGAAAAACACACAGACTTGCCATGTAGGTACCTATAATTTACTGATCATCACAGTTTGTGTTTATCGCCGTGAAGTTTGTTAAACCTGCCTTAAATTCTACTTTAGGCATAGAACTAAAAAAATATTCCAGCACATGTTTACAAATAAATACAGGTTCTTCTAATTTAAAAAACAAATCTTTCTACTCAACCAGACATGAACCACAAAACATAAATTCATCCGATCTCCTTGACACTCAAGGACCTATAAATTCTTATCAGCCAGCATTACCACGCCGATATATTTCACAGTAAGTAACCGATTAAAACCTCTTTTTTATCGTCTGGTCATAAAAACCTAAAAACACATTATGATGTCACTTTCTGGGCTCACAACGTCAACCAAAAGTATTTATTGTCAGCATAGAACGTACTCGATAAATACGTTCGACTCACAAGTACTTTGGATCTATAGCTTGACTAACTTAAATAGTGCATTTACTATTTTTATTTATTTATTTATGAGAAGCATGAAAGTAGTATAAATGCTGTGGAAATGTGTTCCTTACGAAGCATGTGTGGTGGACTATGAATGATAGGCTGAAGAATGATATGATAGGGCAACGATTCGGTTTAAAAGAAGAAGTAGTGACAATTTTTTTAAAGAGTACCTATGCTTAGATGGTTTGGTCATGTTGAGAGGATGAATCAAAGTTGACTAACAAAAGGTATTTAATACAAGGCAGATGTGAGTGATTTAATACAAGGCATATGTGAGCGGAAATGCCGGGAAGGGATGCCCTAGAAGAACATATAGAGACCTTATTGGTGGTTCTTCAGAAAGGTCAGGTGCGTAGTACTCGCAACCGGCGTGCGTGTATGACCACATTTACAAACGTAAATGAGACAAAAAAGTATGTAACGATCGTAGCAGGTGGCTTTCTGTAGTTTCTGTCTACCCCCATAGTTTATGTATTTAAGTAAGTATGTTATTTATTTATGGATAAGGCCAGATAAAGATGGTGTCTCATGTATATAACTAGTTTATATAAAAAAAAACAGCTTATTAATATCCCACTATAAGGCAAAAGCCTCTCCACAGAGAAGGCACGTTTGTTCATGACGGGTTGGTAATTTCGGACTTAAATTAACTATAAATCCTCTCGCAATATGTTTCCTTCACGGAAGCCAGTACCTTTCAAGATAAACTAAGAAAGTACCTCAGAAAATGTCTCATTTATCTATATTATTTGAAAGAGTTACTATCAACATTTAAGGCGCTTCCCCGACCGAACGACCTTGAGCGTTCGGTCCTTCTCTGTCCCGTTGCTGAGTCTCGCTCGGTCCCGCTACCTGCGCACGCCCTTTTATAATAAGATAAGATAAGATATATTTATTTGCCTAAACATGTGTATACATACAAGAATATATAAAAAACTGGCATGCAGGATAACATAAAATCAAAGAAACGGTTCAGAGACATGTTTGCCACATACTATGGCGTGCAAATATTATGTAAGTTAAAAAAAATAAAAAATAACACATGAACATAAAACATACACACACACACTCACACACACACACTTTGTGACAAATTAAATGTGAATAGTAAAAAAAAATTGAAACTATATTAATGTCAAAATATTAATCAAATTTTAAAAAAATATGCCCAATCTATAATAGGTCTTTACCTATGAAATTGCCGTTTTGTATGAAAAAATTTAAACGAATTTTTTTCATGAATTTTTTATTTGTATTAATCGAAGTAATCACCCATGCAATCAATGCATCTTTGCCATCGCAGTGGCAGTTTATTGATGCCCTTCTTAAAGAAATCAGCTGGACGGGAGGCAACAAATTCTTCAAAGGCATTTTGTACTGCCTCTCGGGTATTATTTTTTTTTCCCGCCAAGAAGTTATCCAAATTCTGGAAAAAGTAGTAGTCTGTAGGCGCAAGGTCTGGTGAGTAGGGCGGATGACGGAGAGCTTCCAACCCCAGTTCTTGCAACTTGGAGACCGTCTGCTGTGCAGTATGAGGTCGCGCGTTGTCGTGCAGGAGCAGCGGAGACGAGCGATTGACCAATGCTGGTTGGAGATGCGCCAGCTTCTCCATCATTGTGTTCAGTTCTTCACAGTACACATCTGCAGTAATGCTCACCCCGTTTGGTAAGAAGCTGTGATGAATCACACCGGCGCTAGACCACCAAACAGTGACCATCACTTTTCTAGGGGTAAGTTTTCGTTTAGGGCATTGTTTAGGTGCTGAACCAGGATCCAACCAACTTGCTGAGCGCTTACGGTTATCAAACAGAATCCATTTTTCATCGCAGGTAACAATGCGGTTCAAAATTCCTTCATTTGTGTGTCTGTTGAGCAGTGCAAGGCACGTCTCGACGCGTACTTCGCGCTGGCGATCATTGAGTTCGTGGGGCACCCATTTGTCAAGCTTTTTTACCTTGCCAATTTGACGCAAATGGACCAATATTGTTTTGACGCTAACGTCGAAAGCTGCTGCTAATTCAGCCGTAGATTGTGTATCATCAGCTTCCACAATCGCCTTTAATTCGTCATTGTCGACCAAAGTCTTCGGACGACCGCGAGGTTCATTTTTCAGGTCGAAATTTCCAGAACGGAAGCGAGCAAACCAATAACAGGTGGTGCGTTGGTTTGTAGTGTTAGCTCCGTAAACGTCGTTGATGTTGCGTGCCGCTTGTGCCGCGTTGCTGCCACGACGGTACTCATATTCCATAATTACTCGAATTTTTAACGTATCCATGATGACGAAAAAGATTGAAATGCGATGAAAATGTAACACTAATCAATAAAGAAATGACTACTTTTAGAAAAAAAAATCCATGTTTTTAAAATAAAATTAATTTGAAATTAGAATTCTTAGCCAAACAAAAATTATTTTGATTTGAAATGGCCAGTACTGCAGAACGGCAATTTCATAGGTAAAGACCTAATATTTATACATGAGTCAAGTTGATGTCAAAATTACAATAAAAAATAAATGTCAAATTTAGGGCTAGATTGGGTTAGATTGATGTCAGATGTCAGTAATTTAAATAATGGGTAATAATGGAAACATAAAAAAACAAGCAAAGCTCTTGAAACATTTCAGGTTAGCGTACTGTACGCACCAGGACTTAACTTAGTACGGCCTTATCCCAAATGCGTACAGTGTGGCTATGTTTAAGGCAATCGAGCCTGGTACCGAATAGCTACCTACGACCCTAATGACTAAAACCTAGCCGTTTAAATTGACCTAGCACCCTAGTTATCCTAACACCCTTACCCTTACCATACAAACCATACCAAACGTGAGTTACGTTGGTTATACGTGCGGGAAGTCTGTTACGAGAAGACCTACGGTAACAGACGGAATTTGGGAAGGAAAAGGGGTTTGTGTACGTCGTGCAATGTACACAGGAAATGGTTTTCTTACTGCCGATCCCACAGACTCATAGGATCGATGATGGCTAAGGGTGTCTTGGCCACAGTAAGAGGAAGTATAGGAGATAAATCACACTCGACTCCAGCTTGATGACTCGTTTATTACAGTAATTAACTTAATTATATACTAATTTTATGGTCCATACACATCGATACTTATTTAGATGTGTGTTTATATGTATCGAGCCGATGAGGCGAAGATCTCAGTAGGTCACTTCTTAGCGCTGACGGTGCGATGCTGTTGTTGCATGTTCACGGTTGAACATTCTGGCGCCTCTCAGGACCTGGACTCCAGTTGGTATAGCTCGATAGTTTCGTGTTGGTGTGGTAAACTGTATATCGGTTCCGTTGTGATAGGTGGTTGGCCTGTTGTTCGTTGGGTAGATGTTCCGTTGATAGCGAGCAGGTTTGGTTCTCTTGCTGGTTGCTTAGCTGGCTCGGTACCTGTTCTTGTGGTCTTGTGCTGCATTGTGGCTCCAATCCATCTCAGTATTGCTGGACCGTAGCACACTAAAAATATAAAGATTAAAAACATGATTACACAAGATAATGTAGTTGTTAAGTATGTGTGAGACGTAATTTGACTCCAAACAGTACTATCTAATTCGGTTTGTAAGGCACTTTCTTTATTAATTAAATGTTGAAAAATCTCTTTTGAGTTATCTATAACTTCTTCTTTCGTAATGTTTAGCATGGATTTGGTCATCACATGCGTGTTAATGGGAAAATCTATTTGTTTTGAGTATGATGTTACAATCGGTGCTGAAACAACTCTTTTGGCAGTTAGTATGTTATTTGTTGTTTTAATGACGCAGTTATCTGCGATTCGTATTACACCAACATTTTGAAGTTCAAGCTCTTCTCTTTGTCCATCACAAAGTATTGAAGTGGTAACCCGATCTCTTACAATGAATAACCAAGTGTTTGGCATGTGAAGTTGTTTCCATATTATTTCATTTGATAAATAGAACGTTTTGGTAGGACATTTCGTATGTGTTTGGTTTTTAAACAATTGATCAACAATGCAATTTTCATTTAATTGCATGTTTTTCACGGCCCCAGGAAAGCAAATAAAATGGTTGGTCCATTCTAAACAGCGTTTGAACTCCTCATAGTTTAAGTCAAAATATAGTTCGTTGTTGTAATCTAACCCTATGTAAGATTTAGGTACTTCTAGACTTTGAGCAGATTTATCAGAGTGTATCTTTGGAACTGGTGTAATATACATTAATGTATATTTGGTTATCTCTTGTATAGGAAAATAGGAGTAGGCTTTTATATGAGTATGGTTTTCAGATATCTTGGTGTCCAGTAACTGTTGTTGAACGATTTTTAAATTAGGAGGTAGCTTTTTGTTTGCTGATGATATTAGGTCACTGACGTTCTTTGGTGTTAAAACACTATATACTGTTGCCTTGGTTAAGTATATTTCTAACAATCCGTTATAGTAATCCATGATTTCTTCCATGTAATTACATGCTAATTGGTAAGTCTGCATAATGCGTATGTTTACACTGTTGTGATCGACTGTACTGAACCAATGGTTGTAACTTTCCATGTAACCTATAACTTGGTTTAATTTATTCTGAAATCCTATGAGTTTCTGTTTTATTCTTTCTTCAGTTTTGTTGACTTGTGAGATTGTTGATATCATAAATTTGGTTTGATGATTGGCAGCTTCAATTAATTGTTTTTGGTTTGAATTTAAAGACTCTATATCTCGGTATGCCTCATCATTCACTCCGAAGATCGACGTGAGTTACTGTCCCAATATACCCCTTTTCTTTCTAGTTTGGTTCACTTCTGTCAAATATTCTTTTGTTCGTTCAAATTTGGATTCTTCTTCTAACAAATGGTGATGTAATTGCTTGCAAAATGCGGAATTTGTTATTTTTTCTACATTTGTACATAGTTGACTAAATTGTGACGTCATTGTCTTTATTTTGACAAAGTCTTGCTCTAGATGTTGTTTTTCATAATTTATTTATATCCTGAATATTCCTCTGTCAACGCTTGCCGTTCCTATTTGTTCAACATAAAATCCTGGTTGTACTGTTTTTAACGAGTATGTCGTTGTGGTTGATTTTGCTGAACCCAACATTTGTAAAATGATGAAAAGCAACGTGAACCATTTGGATATTTTATTACATCGTTTGGGTTGATTAGTTTTATTATTTCTTCGGATTGTAGCGGTATTAGTTAGTATTGCATGCACAGGTTCATTACTATTACTATCACTACACATATTCGTACCGATTGGCAATGGTATTAATGTGTGGATTGACCGTTTTTGAATTGTTCCTGTCGATTTTTGTAGTGTCACCACTCGGGTTAAATCGTCGTTACCCGTATGTATTTCCTTTATTTTTGCAAGCGGCCATTTGCTAGGAGAAACTTTTTCGTCTTTTATAATTACTAGAGTTCCAATTGACAAGTTTCCTTGATTAGTTTTCCATTTGTACCTCTGTTGTAGTTGGTGTAAATAATCTGTAGTCCAGCTTTTCCAGAAATCCTTTTTCATTTTTTGGATCTGTTTCCATCTGTTTATGTGGTCTGTATTAGTTTCCGATAGCGGGTCTGGTACCCCTACTGCTTCTCTTCCTATTAAGAAATGACTAGGTGTTAACACGATGTTGTCGTTTATATCTTCACTTAGTGCACATAAAGGTCTTGAGTTTAAACATGCTTCAGTTTGTTGTAAAAATGTGCTCATTTCTTCATAAGTGAGCGTTTGCTCTCCTATCACTCTACGCAAATGGTGTTTCATAGATTTTACTCCTGCTTCCCAAATCCCTCCGAAGTGGGGAGATAATGGAGGAATAAAGTGCCATTGTGTTCCAATGTTCGTCAACGTATTTTGAAAGTCGTCAGACTGGGTTATGTCTAACATTTCTTTATACAAGTAATTGGCAGTGCCTACGAAATTCGTCGCGTTGTCACTGTACATGTGTGATACTGGACCTCTGCGTGCCATAAACCTTCGTAGTGCTGCTATAAACGTTTCTGTTGATAAGTCGCCTACCAGCTCCAAATGTACCGCTTTCGTGGATAGGCAAACAAATATCGCAATGTAGCCTTTGTATGATTTGTGGCCCCTACCTTTTATGGTTCTCACTGATATTGGTCCAGCATAATCCACGCCTGTGTGACTGAATGGGTACGATTCCGTCACTCTTGGTTTTGGTAATGAGCCCATTTTTTGTGAGGCGGTGGATGATTTGTATCTAGTACACTTTACACATTTTCTAATGCTACTCTTCACTGTTCGCTTTCCTCCAAGTATCCAATATTTCTGTCGTATGTACGCTAAGGTCAAACTATTACCTCCATGTAATGTGGTTAAATGGGCATCACGAACTATAATTAGTGTTACATGATGGTCATGCGATAACAGAATTGGGTGTTTTTGATCATATGGTAGACTGGAGTTTTGAAGTCTTCCTCCCACTCGCAGTAAACCCTCATTATCAATGAACGGATCAAGGCATGATAACCTGTTTCCTTTCTTCAATGATTGTCCAACTTTAATGGTTTTGTACTCCTCAGAAAATACCTCTTGTTGTACTAGAAAAAAGACTTTTTTAGTTGTTAAATTAATTTCCAAACAACTTAATGGTTTTGTGTGTTCTTGTTTATTTACGAATCTGTAGCAATAGGATAATACTCGTATCATCCTTTGGAAGCTTGAAAACCTTATCCAGATTTCGTTCTTTGGTATAATAGTTATATGATAACATCGTTTAATCTCCTCACATATCTCTGGTACAGTTTTTGTACTAGGAATGTTATCACTTTTTAACCATTCTGGTCCATTCCACCACAGAGATAAATCTTGTAATTTATTTGGCGAAACTCCTCTTGTAATTAGGTCTGCTGGATTTTGTAATGTATTCACATAATTCCATTTAGCTTGTGGTAATATTCTTTGTATTTCGGATACCCTGTTAGCTACGAACGTCTTCCATCGCTCAGCTTCACCTTTGATCCAGCCGAGAGTAATCATTGAATCCGTCCAACAATAGATATTCGCGATTGGCATTTCCATTCCCGTGACAACTTTTTCCATCAGTTGGGCTAATAATACTGCAGCACATAACTCTAATTTTGGTAATGTAGTTTTTTGCTTTTTTGGCGCTACCTTTGATTTAGCTTGTAGAAGGGTTACATTAAATATATTATTATTTTGTATCCGACAGTAAATCACTGCACCGTAGGCTTTTTCAGAAGCGTCACTGTACCCATACAGCTCGACTTTCGAATTATTTGAAAAATGACACCATCTTGGGATGGAAATCTTCTCAATTGTTTTTAGTTGTTTTTGTAGTTCAATCCATCTTGTTTTAATAGTTTCCTCTACGGGCTGATCCCACTCTAAGCCATTTGTCCAAAGTTCCTGAATCATGAGTTTCATATTTATGATGACAGGTGCTAACCATCCCAGAGGATCAAATATCTTAGCGATTTCCGATAAAATAAAACGTTTTGTTGGTTTTTCATTGTGATTAATAGTAATCTGAAAACCGAACCTATCCTCTAATGGTGACCATAATACCCCTAATGATTTTCTAGCTTCATCTAGCGGTATCTTCATCACTTGGTCGTCCTTGCTTTCATTAGGTATATTTTCTAACAATTCAGTACTGTTTGACGACCATTTTCGTAAATTAAATCCGCCTTTCCGTAGCATTTTTATTAAGCTTTCTTGTAACATTTTTGCTGACTCAACACTAGCATCTCCTGACAATACATCGTCCACGTAGAAATCCTGGAGAGTTTTTTGGCTGGCTATTGGGTAGTTCGCCTTCTCATCAATAGCGAGTTGTTGCAGTGTCTTAATCGCTAAGTATGGGGCAGCTGCAGTTCCATACGTTACAGTAGTTAATTCGTATTCGTCGATAGCATGTTTCGGAGACTTTCTCCATACTATTCGTTGGTACGTGCAGTCTTGTTCGTTAACATTTATGTATCGGTACATTTTTTCGATGTCCGCCATAAATGCTATTTTGTGTTTACGCCAACGTAATAGTATAACTGCCAAATCTTGCTGTAGTCTTGGTCCCGTAAACATATTATCGTTTAGACTCATATTAGTACTTGACTTGCTTGACGCATCAAATACTACTCGTAGCTTAGTAGTTAGTGAATCTTCCCTGATTACTGGTTGATGTGGTATGTAGTATTTACCTTGGTAATAGTCAGTTCTAGTAACTTTCCTCATATGGCCCATTTCTAAGTACTCATTGAGGAAGTCTTGGTATTTTTTTCGTAAATTATCGTTTTTATCAAACTTGCGTTCTAATTGTAATAGTCTTGCAATAGCTTTTTTGCGCGAATTCCCGTAATCTAAGTCGGAATTCTTGAATGGGAGTTTCACTTTGTATGTTCCATCTGGATTTCTTATAGTAGTTTCTCGGTAGTAATTTTCACAAATCTTATCCTCGTTGGATAATTGGTACTTTTCAGGAATTTCTTCTAATTCCCAAAATCTGTTTAGTTGTTGAACTTCTGCAGTACGTGTCATCATACTAATAACTGTGTTAGTATTGGTAGTAGCGCCGCAAATACCGGATAGAATCCACCCAAATTCGGTATTTTGAGCGATTATTCCGTCTTGCACCTTGTGTAACCCATTTAGTAGTAAGTTACTATATTCTTGTGCCCCCAATATCATATCTATTGGTCCTCTTTTGTAGTACGTAGGATCGGCAAATAGTTTGTGTTGTAAACAATCTGATTCTAGTTCTGGTAAATTTTTCTCGGGTAAACAACCAGTTAGTTTTGGTAGTATTATAAGTGAGACAGGTAACCTATATTCACTCGGAAATCTAGGCTGTAGCATGACATTGATGGAGTTTTTCGATGTCTTAGGTTTCTCGTCAGCAATCCCGACCACTTCGGTATGTATCTTCACACGTGGGTATGACAATAGTTGGGCAACCTCTTCTGTGCAGAATGATGCCTCTGAACCTTGATCACATAGCACCCTTAGTAAATGTGATGTCCCATCCGACGAGTGAGTTTTTATTAGGGCCGTTGCTAGTAGTGTAGTTTTTGGTATATTCGTTTTGTTAATAGTAGACACGTTAGATACAGTTCTCGTCATGGATTTACATGTCGATGAGGTCGACAAGCCGAACCTTTTTGGTTCATTATTTGCGTGTTTTATGGTAATATTATTGTTGTTTTGGTGTAAATAGGAATGATGACCTCTTTTCCCACAGTATCCGCAACTTTTATTGCTGTAACATGGTATTGACGTTTCATGAGTCAAACAATTTTTACACATCTGTTTTTCGTGTACGATTTTATTGCGATCTTGCACTGACAGCATTTTAAAACTAGTACATTGGTAAATGCTGTGTCCGTGATTTTGGCAAAACCAGCATACGCGTTTATCTAATTGTTTGGTTATCGAACTTGGTGACTCATGGCGCCATTTGTGAGCTACAGATTCTTCCCTCAACGAGCTTGAAGTTTCCAGACACTGAAATCTTTTTTCTAAGAATTGCATCATTGCTGACAATTCTTGTAATTTATTAGGCTCTTTTAACTGATGTTCGTATTTTTCATCAGTTTCGGAGTCCCATATTCTACTAAGTATTCTTGTCAAAATAGGGTCCCAAGATGAAATGTTGATGTTCTGATTTTTCAATGCTTCCAGGTTTTCGTTGAATGTATCATGCAGATTTCTTAAGTTCGAGGCATTACTTTTCTTTATTTTCGACATACTTAGAATGATGTCGATATGCTTAGTAATGATTATTCTTTCATTTTTGTATCGTCTTGTTAACAGATTCCATGCAGTTATGTAATTAGCATCACAAACTGTTAAATGCTTGATCAGCTTAGCGGCGTCACCTTGAACATGCGTTTTTAAATACTGCATTTTTTCTGTGTCACTTAAATATTTTTCTTCGTGTACTATTTTCAAGAATAAATCATAAAAAGAATTCCATGACTCATAACTTCCACTAAATGTTGGTATTATTATTTTTGGTAACTTAACCGAGGTATTATGGTTGTTGTGTGTCGATTTTCGACCTACTATTGCAACTAACTTTTCCATCACAAGATCGAATTCCGTTTGTGTTTGTTCAAACATCTTTTCTTGAAAATAGCTATGTTCCAACGTACTATCTTCCATTAGAATGAGTACATGTGTTTCTTCAATTTCTTGCCACTGTTTCTGTAAATTCGTCATTACAGATTCTAAATACCAACTCGCTTTCTCTCCAGTCATCGATTGAGTAGCCGAGTGTAACTTTTTCTGCATCTGGTTAATCCGAAATAATTGAATAAATAGTTTGGGTGAGCTGACGCCTTCTTCTTCTTCTGGTTCTATATCTTCCGGTTCATACAGTTGGTTTACCACCTGTAGTCTCTTCTCACACTTCAACAGGTATTCAATAGCCTGCGTATAATGTGTAGTGATAGAACCAAAATAATTGGTCGTGATGTATTTGTGATCACACAACACATCTTGGTTTTCTAGTCATGAGTGGTTTTTTGACGTTCTAGTATATATTTCTGTGAGTCGAGTTCTTCTCTCCGTGATATATTTTAGAGTTTTCCTTGATGCTGAGTCTTTCTTGATGTTGGTGAATATTTGTCTTAGTTCATTGTAATCTGCTTCTTGGCTTTTTATGACTTCGTTTATTTCTTGTATGTCCATCTTCCCTAACTGTCCCTAATAGTATTGTTTGTTAAAACCGTGACCTAATTGCCCTTTGATACAATAAGTGCGATTTCTCTGAACATTGGTGAACCCAATTGTCGGTGCCGATTTCCGATCCGCTATCGTACAAATGGCGTGCAAGTATGTCAGTCTTTTTACATACAACAACCAAGCGCTTGTTGTGTACGCTAGTTTGAAGTACGTCTAAACGTCAGTCAGTCAGTATTAGCGCAAGTCAAAAAGAAGAACTTTTTTTTTTTTTTTATTATTATTTTATAAATGTATGTTAAAGTACCGATTAGTAAATTACCCTGGTTTCCCTAAAAAAATTTCTCGAAGGACCAAATGTACGCACCAGGACTTAACTTAGTACGGCCTTATCCCAAATGCGTACAGTGTGGCTATGTTTAAGGCAATCGAGCCTGGTACCGAATAGCTACCTACGACCCTAATGACTAAAACCTAGCCGTTTAAATTGACCTAGCACCCTAGTTATCCTAACACCCTTACCCTTACCATACAAACCATACCAAACGTGAGTTACGTTGGTTATACGTGCGGGAAGTCTGTTACGAGAAGACCTACGGTAACAGACGGAATTTGGGAAGGAAAAGGGGTTTGTGTACGTCGTGCAATGTACACAGGAAATGGTTTTCTTACTGCCGATCCCACAGACTCATAGGATCGATGATGGCTAAGGGTGTCTTGGCCACAGTAAGAGGAAGTATAGGAGATAAATCACACTCGACTCCAGCTTGATGACTCGTTTATTACAGTAATTAACTTAATTATATACTAATTTTATGGTCCATACACATCGATACTTATTTAGATGTGTGTTTATATGTATCGAGCCGATGAGGCGAAGATCTCAGTAGGTCACTTCTTAGCGCTGACGGTGCGATGCTGTTGTTGCATGTTCACGGTTGAACACGTACCTACACTTTTTCTTCCAGAAACTCAGAAATAGTATAGTAGGCTTTATCAACAAGAAAGTTCTTTATATGTCTTTTAAAAAGATTAATGTTTAACATTTTAATTGATACTGGTATGTGATCAAAAATCATTGGAGCCATACAAAAAATACTATTACGCAACAGTGCTGTTTTCGATTGCCTTGAGCACAACATATTGGCGTGCCGTCGACTTCGGTTATTTCTGTCTGATAGCTTAGGAAATAGGTCTGGGTTGGTTTTTACAAATACTGCCGCTTCGAAAATGTACAAACAGGGTAATGTTAGTATTCTACATTTATTAAAAAAAGGTTTACATGTGTCTGTGAATTTTAACGCAAACATTGCCCTGATGCACCTTTTTTGGGCCTTAAAAATAAGTTCCCTATTTGTTGAGTTTCCCCAAAACATGACTCCATATCTTAATAATGAACCAGCCATGCCATGGTATGCTGTTACAATAGCATCCATTCCTGTGACTGGCGCTAGTTTATATAAAGCATATGCTGATTTGCTAAGTGTCTTTGCCAAATCTAATGTGTGTGCTTTCCAGTCTAGTCGTTGGTCTACGGTTAAGCCTAGGAATTTAAACGTGCTTACTTGATTAATTTGTTTACTATCATAATAAATATTCATAGGTAAATTTTGCGTTGGTTGAAAGTCATTAATTTGGTTTTGTCAATATTTATCTTAAGATTATTATTATTTAGCCATTTTATAATTGAATCTATGGTATTAGTAATGTCATTATCATAATTTTGTTTGTCTTTACATTCAATAGTAACTGTGCTGGCGTCGGCAAATAGTGTCATATGATGTTTTGTAGCTTTTGGTAGGTCATTTATGTCCAGTAAAAATAGTGGGGGGCCAAGCACGCTGCCCTGTGGCACACCATATGTGATTGTTCTATCACGCGAACGATAGATCCTTTCGTTCTTTGTTTTAGGATCTATTTGTGATATTTCCACATATTGTTTTCGATTTTTTAGATATGACTCGATAAGCTGTAGGATATTTCCTCTTATTCCATAGGCTTCTAACTTATTAAGTAAGATATTGTGATCTACGTAGTCAAAAGCATGAGTCATGTCGCAGTAAATTGAACATACTGGTACATTATGGTCAACATTTGTGATAACTGTATTTAAAAAATCATAAATGGCCATATTAATTGTTTTATTTTTCCTAAAACCTTTTTGTTCTTCAATCAAAATGTCGTGTTTTATTAAATATTTGTTCATTTGTTCATATATGTATTTTTCAATTATCTTTGAGAAAATAGGCACAAGTGCAATAGGTCTATATGACTCCGTTTTATCCCTTTCGTTTTTTTTATACAAAGGTTTTATTACGGCAGCTTTGAGTTTGGTCGGATATATACCTCGCGTTATACTTAAATTAATTATGTGACTTAAATGGCCACTAATGCTGTCTGACACATACTTTATTGTTTCTGTGGCTATACCATCATATCCTACACTCTTAGTGTTTTTTAAGTTTTTTATTATTTGTTTTATGTCATTTTCGTGGCTAGGAGCCATAAACATTGAGTTGTTGTGTGTGGATATACTTGAAGTACTTTTTATGCCAGTATTGCAGACAGGTTTAATTTTATCAATGAAAAAGTCGTTAAAAATATTAGCTATGTCACGAGGTTGTGTTATCCTTTTATTCGTCATTTTAATGCTATATAATATAATTCACATCATTTTTTTCGGAATTGTATTAATATAAAAAGACAAGCGATCTTTCGAAATAAAATTAAACGGGAATTATTTAGATTTTTTAATTATCTATCCATTAGTGTAATCCTCAAATTATTAGAATGTCACCGTTAGAAAAAGATGCATGCAATCAATAATTTTGGTATTTTTTTTTACGAGGAGATTTTAAATGTATTTATAACACATACAAAGAAATAAGCACGTGAAATGTGATGATAAGATATCAAAAAATTAATAATATGCTTTTAGATGTAATTTATTACTCTTAATTAATGAGTTAATAGCATCTAAATAATGCACTATCGCAAGGTTTTGCTCGGGGTAGCGCCTTAATGCAGTACATTATGTATCGACAATAGTTAGCGTGGAAACAAACTTGCAGAGACAAAGATGAACGGTTTATTTTGCTTTTACCGGCACACCTCTGAGACCACAACACAGAAATGCTTCTTGGCAGCAATCTTTAGTATGGTGATAGTACTTTTCAGGGCGACAACGATCACAAAGACCTACCTACTAATTAAAAAAGTGTATTCAAATATATTTTTTAAGCTTGATATTTGCAGTCTACCAAATGATTTTCAGATTCTAGTACAATCATATTTTTTATTATTTCAAACTAGCATACATATCACCAGGTGCAGTGGTGGCTCAGTGGCATTGGAACCAACGTACGAGTTGTAGGTCGTGGGTTCAAACCCCGGCAGACGCTTTACTTTGTGTAAATAATTTCATCACCACTGCTCTTAAAACGATGAAGGAAAACATCGTGAGGAAATCGGCATGTCGTAGAACCAAAAATTCGAAGACATGTGAGATCTAGCAACCCGCAATGGGCCCGCGTGATAGAATAAAGCCCACTCCCTCTCGAAAAGAGGAGGCCTGTGTTCCAGCAGTGGGAAAATTATAGGGTGAATATGCTATACATATCATCACGCCTTGTTTGTCTGAAGGGTTTGGCAGAGGTGTACCTATAGGTAATACACCCACATTTCGCCAGTTATGTTTTAAGTCCCAAGTAATAGCGGGCGAGCCTATTGCCAACAACCGGGCACAAATCCAGACTCCTGGCTGCTGCTGATAAATTCCAGATAGGAAAACCCAATAACACTTTGCCCGACCTGGGAATCGAACTCAGGATCTCATGCTCCTGCCAGGGTCGCGGGGTTATCCGAAAGGGTTACCGTGGCCCTGGCACACAGGCAACTGAAGGAACACGGGTGGGTTTGAGTCAGTAAAAGGGAGAAGTTATTTGATGATTTCCCAACAAAAAAAAGGATCTCAAGCTTGGCAGTAGTGCTTGAGGCCACTAGACCAACTTAATAAATACCAAAAAATACTAAAACCTGCCCAAGCATTATTTATCCAATCTATAAGAGTTGATGACACGGTAACCTCAACTATTGACCAGTTATAGTAACCATATTTTTCTTCGTTTCGTCAAACGTAAAGCTGACCACTAACTTATAGGGAACTTGGATACTTCATGATTGGTCAAATAAAAACAAACTGCCTACGTAAACGCTAAGGTCAATATTACCTGGGTAGGTAAATTTATCTGCAATCCGTATCAAACTCAGCGAGCAAACGGAAAAACTACCCAAGACATTATGATTTATAATATAATATGCCTCGATGTCTCGTTGGTCTAGTGGTTGCAAGCGCTACTGCTGAACATGAGGTCTCGGGTTCGATTCCCGGGTCGGGCAAAGTGTTGTTGGGTTTTTCCATCTGGAATTTCTCAGTAGCAGCCCGGAGTCTGGATTTGTGCCCGGTTGATGGCAATAGGCTCGCCCCCTATTACATGGGACTTAAAAACATAACTGGCGAAATGTGGGTGTACTATAGGTACTCCTCTGCCTAATCCTTTGGGGAATACAGGCGTGATGTTATGTTATGTTAATATAATATGCAGGACAGTGACCGAATCATTGAAAAATTGCTATAGCGAATGAATTTTGTAGATAAGAATAACATTTTTAGGGTTCCGTAACCAAAGGGTGCCAACGGAACCCTATTGCTAAGCCTCCGCTGTCTGTCCGTCCGTCTGTATGTCAGCGAGCTGTATCTCATGAACCGAAATAGGTAGACAGTTGAATTTTTCAAAAAGTGTGTATTTCTATCGTCGCTTTAACAACAAATAATTCAAAGTTAAAAATTAAACGGGACCCACACATAAGTAGCGTGTTTAAAAAAAATGTAGTGTTAAATATTGTACGGTGCTACGGAACCCTTCGTGTGCGATCTGACTAGCAGTTGGCCGGTGTTTTTTAGCATAAAAGTGAAATCAGATAGTGAAAAAAAAACCTCGAAGGCGTTGTTGACTTGCTGAGTTTATATTTTATCACCACAGTACGAATTATTCTCCTGTACCTCGAGAAACGATAAAGAAGCCGAGTTATATTACCCTGTTTACTACCAACATAACAGACATGATATATCCTGTCATGATAGTATCAACTTCTATAACTTTTTATTTCAGGTATAATTTTTACTGCGCACTTCCCTTTCGTAATTCAGGAATGTGAATTGACCTCACTTCACTTTGAATTACTTCAACCGGAACATGTCTTTGACATAAATTTGGTAATTCGCAAACTGTATACGGGGGAACAAACAATTTTATTAGCTTAGATAGCACAAAATATGCAACAGGCAGGACTGGAAGAAGGTCCACCTTTTTCGGAGACTGGATAAAGTCATCAGGTAGAATAATAATTGTAGCGAGAATGACAACGATGTCTCGTATGTGCCAATTTCTGTTTTTAATGACATAACAATTTCAAACTTCACAATTCGGGTTTAACACGAAAAATATATAAACAAAAAGGATTGTGTGGTTTTATGAAACCACGGTAAAAGTGAAACTTTTTCACATTAACGAGTAATAGTCTATACACTACACGGTCAGCTGATGCGAACTATAGAGGCCGCCATGTTGGCCTCAGCTGCTCTGACGAGCGCCTTTCACTTTATCCCTACTCCGCGGCCGACCGTCACGCGACATGCAACACACAGACGAAAAAGTTTGAGACGATGTAATAAAAGTTTCACTTTAAAAAGTTATGTAAGCAACAACTGTCTGCTTAGTGTTCGTTGGAGTCAAATGTCGTCTTTGTCTACTCTCCTTTCTTCAAAATTGTGCAAATTTTTTATGCTTTCACAGCAGTTGTAGCTTATACGCCTTTAAGTTTCTTAAGTGTCTATGTAAATACATTTGATTACCTAAAGCCTTCAACATCTATATAGCACATGTGTGAGTATCAATAAGCTCATGAAAGAGAACAAAATAGCTAAGTCCTGGAAGCTGTAATCGAATACACATAAATGTATACTTTTGGCTGATCAGTGATGATGAGTTTAGCTTACAAATTAGTTAGCTCTTAATCAATTATTCACATTTCTTTTTTTATATAACAGTTGATTAGTAGCGAAACATAATAGAGGTGAAATTGTGCGTTCAGTACAGATTGTAATCAAAATAGTCGATTATAAAACAGAATTTAATAATAAAGTTGTCAAAATCACGAGATTTGTATCCACATTTGTATCTGCGTGACTTTGACAGATATTTAGTCAAAAATTTCGCCGGTAAAGAGTAATTTTAATAAAATAATTTATTAGGTTTATTTCATTATGCACCTCCAATAATTGGAGTAAACAGGAAAAGGTATTTATCCCTGAATTTATATCTACTTAGGTACCGACATTAGTCGGTACCTAAGTAGGTATTCATTAGTAGACATTCATTTGATTTGACCAAATGAATGTTAAAGCAGTAGCCGATAATAAATTTGTATTTTCATGTCCCCAAGCTTGTTGACATGAATATTCATGTCACATTTCTAAATGTATGAAGGTACTTAGGTCTATTTTATATTACTTCCTATGGCTTTTGCAACGGGGTTTCAGTGTCTTTTAATAACAATATTATTGTACTTGTTTACAGCTACAAGTTTGAGTGCTGCAATGAAAGCCAATATTAGCACCTAGCACCAATACTATTCAACTTCGCAAAGACGGCGAGGGAGGAGACCACGCTACGTGAAAAAGATGAGGAATGAGAGTGGCATGAGAAAATAATGACATGGTCCACGTCTTTGAAAGAAGAATATTGGAAATCAAAAATAATGAATTTATAACAAAAATTTCGCTGTATTATGTATCCAAAATAAATAGTTTCTACGAAATATCTCTTTTTATTTGCGTGTGACGGCCGTAACGGCTTTTCTTTAATTCTTGGCCTTAGAACTGGCATCATAAGATGAGGGGCACATGGGATAACACATTGGATGTCTCCGATGAGTTTCCTCACGAACTTATTCTCTTCAAACCTCCTTAATACCTCCTTTCATCATGTGCACTTCGAATGAAGAATATGTAATAGGTAATAATTCTCGTAGTGGATTTAAACGAGCTTTGTAGCTTCGTCTACTTCGGAAGACTGCATTCAGTCTAAGCAACTGATTACCAACATTTTTATTCATAAACGCTATTTAGCGCTAAGAGGTAGCGAAGCAATAATGCTTTTATTCGACATAAGGCAGATGACGTCATACCGAAGATATTCCAATCCTTTGTATATTTCCGCATTATGTAAAGTAAACCTTTTGTTACCTATTATTTAACATGACTAACATGTAAGTTAGGCGTTGTAAAATGAGGGCCGTTGTCGGCTCGCAAGTAGCTTTTTACAGCCAATAACAACGCTAATAACTTTGTCAGTAAAATGGTTTTACGTTATACTAACGGTCCTGTGTACGGATGAATTTGATGGGGATCTGTCAGTAGGTAGGTACAGGTTTTATTTGTTACTCTCATTCAATGGTAGGTAACTTTCTATTTACGTATTTGTTTCTATAATTAGTTGTGTAAATACGGTTGATCGTAAAAAATATTGTTTGCTTTTGATGTTTCCTTAATTTAGCTCTGTTTGTCTGTGTCGTTTCGTTTATGTGGAATTAATAAAAGATACAGATACAATGTGGAGCGGACAATACAAACGCGAACACTGGCAATACCAATGCATAGGAGTATTTTGAAACTATCAAATAAATCAAATATCTAGATTTAAAAAGTGATTATTTCAAACAAACAAACAAACAAAATAAATAAATCAAATTCTTCTCTTCTTGTTTTCACACACTATTGTCTACATTTCTTTTTCATTTCTCCTTTCGCAGGTCTGCTGGAAGAAATTTCTTAAGAAATAAGCAGTACCTTTGTACTTAATACTAATATGCCGTATCTGTATCTATTTTACTGTGTGTACATAAATAATAAAATAAATAAATAAATAAATAAATAGTAGTGATGGGCCGACTATGGGTTTTGCCATCTTTGACTGAATATAGTGACTTAATTATTGGGTATATTAGGTTGCATTTTTGTATGCAGACTGGGAACGTCATTCGATATTGGAAGTTTAATAAATTTATTGACGTATTGTCGTCTCCACCTTGATGAAGGTACGCAATAGTAGATTGTTATACAAGGGGCAAAAATTACCCATTACATACACAGCTTCGGAGTAAATAGAAACTGAGTTATAATGGGTTTTTAGCGCCGTGTGTTACACTCTACTTTTCACTACGATTGCAAGAAAATAAAATATTCCAATACAATATTAAATAGTTTACCTTTTTAATTTCTTCTGTAGCTGCAACGCAATGCACGTATTCTACCGAAGAGATCGCCGCTTTAGTTCCATTTTCAAAAATAAAATATTGTTCTTTTTTATGAAACAGTAATAAGTTGAGTTTTTATTCATGATTATTCTACTTATGAACAAAGACTTTTTCCTTTTTGTAGGCTCGTTGGTAAACACAAAAAATAAAAAATAAACTTTTTCCCCTAGTGGAAAATATGCTATTAATTTGTCCGCGCTCTGGTACGCTACACTGATGGACTATTTGAGCAAGAGGAGTGAAAACTTCTTTTATCTCATGCAAAGAGCTTTCTTTTTAACTTGTTATGTAGTCAAGTCCTTGACATCGTCTTAGTTCGTGTTATGTTAAAAAGTTATGAATATTCAAAGATGCTTAGTTCTTGCTTGCCTGCATACCAAACACTTTTGATAACTGAACATAATGCCTACTACATGACTGAATATATACGGATAACATTAAAATAATCTGTGTACAGTCAATGGAAATACTTGTAACCGAAAACGCAACCATTAGTAAAAAAAAACATCAACATCCTTGTGGTATAGAGTAGTGGACTGTAATAATACGCTGGTTGTAGATGTGAAAATAGGTCGTTCTGTATGAATGAAGTTCGCCGTTCACCCAATCTTGTTACAAATTCAACGAAGAAAAATCTGAGTACGACTCACCTTTCTCTTGCTGCGGCACTGCTTATAACGGTCTTTTGAGTGGACCGTTGACCATGGAGACTGGCACGTGTAACACCACACGGTAATCATACAATTTGTCCTTGTTTTGTCAATTTTCACTCACGGAGTCAAAAATTAGATAGTTCAACGGGCTAATGACGACGACAGACTACGGGCCGGCTCCGCGCGTACACCAATACAACATGGCGCCCTCGTCGCTTCGTCGTCATGATGCAGCAGGTCGCTGATCATACGTCGGCACAGCCAATCGCGTGTCGACTTCGTGAGCGTATACAGACCTTCACTATCAAATTCGTCCAATCATGGGTTATATACAGAACCATCCTCGTTTGTTAAATTGGTTTATTTTTTACCGAACAATTCTTGTCTTTTTAATATCATGGTGTACAAAATAGTGATAACTTACTCAATTATCAAGGACAACTTAAACTACTAATTTTCCTTGGAAAATATACCTATTATGATAAATTACGGGATGTTTTAATAACAGGGACCCCATGACTTCCCATGAGTGTCGTAATAAGCGGCCAATGGTACGCAAATTCTGGGTTTAAATTACTATAAGTATTATATATCGGAAAAGTCATGAGTACGGGATATGAATTGACAACGAAACGCAAGTGTGAAGTTGGCGCGCTTCGACAGAGTCTAGCCTGACGTTCGTGCGAGTCGACGAGAGCGCTACAGCGCGAGCGGCGTGGCGCAGTTCTCTTGACCGTTGGACATCGTATGGACAACAAGTGATTAGAAACTGTCCAACGTTTCTTTTTCTAAATGTCAAATTCAAATACTCGTATAACCTAAAAATCAATAAACATCTTCAGAGTTTTACTTCTCGTCCGCAACACACATGTACCTACGTCCAGTAAAATGTTCAACTGTGAAGAATTCAGCTCCAATCAGCCTCCTGTCCCGACATTATATTATGCTTTTACACAGGACTGTTGGTTTCAGGAGTTTGAACATAACCACGTAGATTATTATAATGATTATGACAGTAACTTACTTTTCAAGAAGATCTGCTACTGGGACTGCAGAGAGGTAAATCAGGTGACCAAAGGTGGTGCTAACCATTTTCTATAAAATAAAAACCATTTAAGTACTTAGCTACTACAAGATCTAGAAACCATGCACAGTTACATCATCATTTAAAAACTTATCTTCAAAAAGGAAAGACGTCTCGTTCCAAAAAAAAAACAAGTATCAAAAACCGCCAAACAAAAAATCCAACCATCTTCCCAGACTATCCTTCCTATCCTACACGACTTAACACAAAAGTAGCTGAATCGATGCATTTAAGACCACAAACCTCTAAAAGGAAATAGCGTTCAAAACTTTGATCAGCGGCCAAATGTAATCCGTACCTGAAAGGTCCCGGCTACACGGATCTTGGCACGAATTCTTAAACTGTCCCGAGCTATGTTAAAATGAATACCTAGCTGAGGTGGGTTAACGTGGGAACTCGAGGCAAAATCGTCTGCGAAGTAGAAGGGTTATCTCGTGTTGATTTGCCTGTTTGTTCAGTGATTAAAAGGATTGCTGATGAAACTCTGCCACTAAAACTAACATCCACACATCACCCGATCTCAAAGGATTTAATGACAATAGTCAACATTTTATGAGAACTGACGCTGAAGCTACGCTACATTACACAATCAGCACCATAATTGCGGTACACACTATCAATCACAATCTGAATCATTTTGAAGGATATTGCTAATACATTAATTCATATGTTCGAAAAAATTATCTGCTCAACAACGTAATTAACGCAGTGAATGTTGTTGAAATGTGTTACGCAATTACCCCGCTGGCGTATCAAGTCCAATCTAGAATGTCAAAAAGAACTCGAGAAACAAGAGAAGACGCACAAACATAACATTATTATTATAGTCTCTATCTTCCAAACAAAACTGACATGATTGCAAACCAACGTACTTCACCAAATGGCATCTAGAGATTTGTATGGACTCATTCATGGTCTATGTTTCATGCAGTAGACAGCACCATGCACCGTCAGAAGCAACCTTACGACTTCATGTTGTAAGACTTCGTCGAGTCCCAAACTAGTCGAATTTCAACAAAATAGTGATAACTTATCGTCTACCCTTAGTAAAACAAACTTTCTCACTATAATGTAGTGTAGAAATTTTGCCTACACGCCCCCGCGGGACAGGTAGGCGCTGCGAAATTACTTAACGACAGTCCCGAAGTAGTGCGGAGAATAATTATAGTGGTACTAGTTGCTACGTCTTATCTGTTAGAGTTATATGTATATGTACGAACTTGTATTATATATGTTCGTACTTGCATGGGGGTGTGTTATTAGCTTAATTGTATTGCGAGTAATATTTGTCGGGGTAACTTCACTACACACTTGCCTTGATCTAAGGAGAAAGTTCTCTTAAAAATCTTATGAGAGTAATATTGTAATAGCAATATGCAATATGTGGAGCAAGTAAGTGAGTTCGTATATTTGGAGAGTCTGTTTACAAGGGATAGGAAGTTTGATGGAGATGTGGAGAGAAGAGTGAATGCGGGAAATAAAGAGAATGGTGCTACACATGCAATTGTGACCAGCCAGTTGATGTTTATTTATTTATTTATTTATTTATTTATTTTGTTCAAAAAAACACGACTGGCTGTTCACAATGGTGTGCTGGTGCCTACTCTTATGTATGGAAATGAGTATTGTGTGTGGCAAAAGAAGCATGAAAGTAGAATAAATGCTGTGGAAATGCGTTCCTTGAGAAGCATGTGTAGTGTGACTATGAATGATAGGGTGAAGAATTATGTGATAAGGCAACGGCCTGGTTTATATGACACTGATGTAGTGACAAAAAATTGAAAAGAGTATGCTAAGATGGTTTGGTCACGTTGAAAGGATGAATGAAGGGCGACTAACAAGAGGTATTTACAAGGCAGATGTGAGTGGAAACGCAGAGAGTGGACGCCCTAAATGATAAATGATAAATGATTTTATTTCTGTACGTAGGTTTATACCAACACTTTTACACGTCAATCATATTTTTAAAACTAGATGAGGTCGGCGTTTCCTATCTGACTACTCTGAGAAGAAAGGCCGAAACAAACTCAGAGGTCACAGTCTCTTTTAAAGTCCAGACATAATCTTGGTCAGATCATGTGAAGACCATGTAGATTTATGTCTGAAATGGTCTTTTGAGGAAAAACCACACAGAATGAATGGACCTGTCCAGTCAGTGCACGCATTTGTCACTAATCGTGGAGCTCAACTCAGAACTTAAGGAGCTCAACCACTCGACGAACAATACCAAAGAAAGGACATTTGGGTAGGCCGCATAAAGCACTCAAACTGCCAGATTATCATTGAAACTACCTGAGAAAGTGAAAAAATAAAATAAAAAAAGAAAGTTACCTACATAGTCCTCACATTCACAATAAATAAATAATAATACTATACTTCACAAAGTAAATTGTCATGAAATTGTATATATAATAATTATCAAAATGTCAAAATTTATGTAAAATAAAAAACTAAAAAATATAGCAAAAATAAAAAATAATCAAAAAAAAAAACAACATTCAGTATGCCAAAAATTGGAGCAACTCAATCCCAAGCCTTTTTGTCCTCAATATAATCCTTAACTGTATAAAAAGCTTTCTGGCACAACTTACCTTTAATTAATGATTTGAATTTATTAAGGCTTAGATCTTGAACGTGGCTTGGAAGTTTATTATAAAAGCGTATACATTGACACTTGAACGAGCCACCTATTTTTTTGAGCCTTGTTGTAGGTACAACAAATTTGTGTTTATTCCTAGTATTTATATTATGGATATCACTGTATTTTTTTAAACAATTTTATATTTTTATGTGCATATAAAAGATTTTCATAAATATATTGAGAAGGCACAGTCATTACATTAATCTCCTTAAATTTCTCTCTGAGAGATTGTCTCGAACTTAATTTATAAATTGATCGAACAGCTCTTTTCTGCAAAATAAAAATAGTCTGAATGTCGGCGGCATTTCCCCGTAACAGAATACCGAAAATAATACCTAGGAAGACATATAGTGAACTTATTGGTGGTTCTTCAGAAAGGTCAGGTGCGTAGTACTCGCAACCGGCGTGCGTGTATGACCAAATGTATGAACGTAATCGGGGCAAAAGGAGTATGTAAGGATCGTAGCAAGTGGCGTTCTGTAGTTTCTTCCTACCCCCATGGGAAGAAGGCGTGAACTTATGTATGCACGTGTTTGTAATATGATGAATGCCAAAGAAAGCGTCTTTCAGTGACAATCTATCGACACGATAGAAAAAGAAGAATAAGGCACATAGAATATCTATTCTCTTCCGTTGATTTCTTTGAAAATCATTAAAGTCAAGGATTGCCTTCCAGAGAAAGTTGAAAAACTATTTTTGACAGTACCGTACAGTACCTGTCACGTAAGGAACAGCTTTTTAGAATATGGGCACTGGATTAGAAATGAGGTATCAGATGTTCATTATCTATTGCCATGCAATTATGCGATTATGATAGTCAAATTCTCTCAGGTAGCAAGAACTTATGGTTACTTCTAAATCCATTATTAATTCCATCCGAGTCCACCATTATTCAGTACGCAGCTTTAATCAAGATAAAACAAAATTATTTACAACAGTATCTTCCAACAAATTAAACAAGAAATTTCCTTAAAAAATATTCTCATTAGCAATTGCTATCACGCAACGATATCTTAGCAAACTTTAATTAAATATAGTCATTAAAAATATTTATAACACCCTACGGTAAGTCTTGCATTTTTATGAGTTTTTAAAAGATACGCAAGATAGTAAGAACGGCAGACCCGATAAATAAGGCCTGTGTTGGTAATTAAGACTTGCACGTGTATAATTTTATGCACGAAGTCTCCTTGCAAAATTAAGTAAATTTTTAAGGTAGGAATTGCGAAGAAAACAATTTTATAGAAGTTTTAGTGCCATAATATTATTCCTATTTGAGCTGCTAATCGTATTTCTATCATCATTTCAGCCGAAATACGTCCACTGCTGGACATAGGCCTCCCTCAAGCATCGACAGTTCGACCAGTTTTGTACTGATCGCGTCCAGCGAATTCGTGCTACGTCTTCTGATAAGCGGTTCCACTCCAGAGCTTTTAGCCCCATCGGGATATGTTTGGTGTTGCCCTACGTGATCGAATTAGACATGAAGAGATCCGTAGGAGAACCAAGGTAACCAACATAGCCTAGTTAAGTAGCAGTGGGCAGGGCACTTTGCTCGCAGAACGGATGGCCAGCATTTCTATGCTCCGGTGTAAAGAGTATGATGAATCACAGACAAGTGAATCATTTCAGCTTAGTGGTTGGCAACGTATCGGCAAACGCACATTTTTTCTGGCTCATCACAGTCAGTGGCATAAATACAAATAGAATGCCTTAAAACACTTTACCCCCACTGTATTCCCCGAAGGAATAGGCAGAGGTACCCACTTTCTGACAGTTATGTTTAAGTCCAATGTAGTGCCTTAAAAATAATTTAAATTAATATATCATTGCCAAAAAGTACTCAGCATAATGTCAGGTGATAACACTAGGTACTACCATCTAACGCTGATTTGCAGCCTACGTTTGACGTTTATTGTTTACGTAAACGAAATTGTAATACTGAAAACGCAAGCCAATTTGCTACCGACTTACGACTGTGCTAAGGAATAAAGATGATAATGCAATAAATCATGGTGCACACGTGCTTAAAAGTAACCTATTTACTCTTGATTTGAAGACAGAACAGATATCGCGTTACACTTTATAGTATCTCTATCAAACGTAGGAACGGATACATTAGGTAATAGGTACCGTAATAACTGCAACATACATGGTTTACACCGCATCGTAAACTGACAATGTAACGGATTTGAGCAGCCAATGTGATGTCACACCGATATTGTTTTATGACGCCAATGGTGGCGGTCTCAGCCATTTTCAGGTGATGTTGAAAGCTTTTAGATGTATATCAGTATTGTGTTATGTCCTTTATAGTTTGTGCTTTGTCTTGGTTATTTTGTATACAAATGTAATGCATAGAATTACCGAAGAATACGATCGAAGATTGGTAATTTTTTCGAATATACGCCTTTAAAGATGCACATGTTCAATCCTACAAAACTACTCCAAAGGCTTGGATTATTCTAAAAAGATACGTTTGAGCAAAGTAATGCATTATGGACACATTTTTATACCGTCCACTATAATAACCCATTTGGGTACTTAAAAAGCTAAAAGAAAGTGGTGCGGCTACCTAACTAGGATACACTTGTAGTAGATTTCTATTAGGTGAGTATAATAATGTAGTACGACGCTTGAGGACAATTAAAACTGTGTCCAAAGCCTGTCGACACACACAAATCAACCTCCCCACAATAAAACAAACGACAACACGAACCGAACATTTAACAGCTAATCCAACGCTTATCTAACACAACCAGTATTTATCCGAACACTGCAACACATCACTCGTTGGTTGCAGCAACCATTACATCAGCCGACACGCGATTTATCCCGGGAACCATCTACATCAGTGACTGAGCGGCAACCGATTGTATGTGCAACCATCTATTTATCGTGGAGTATAATGAGACCGAAGGGACATCGGCTATTAATATGTGTTTAGAACAAGCTTGATTGGGGATCGTTTAGTTCCTGTTTTTGATGTAACGGAGCTTGTAACGTGTAGTGTGGCTGTGGTCTGCGAGAACTAAGTGGCGAGTTCGTTAAACAGACTATTTGGAAAGTAAGGTAAACACTGAGTACTTTCTGTTGCCTATGTTTTGTCCGCCATTAAGATGGTAAAGGTCAGGTATTATTTCAAAGCTGATCTTGACTGACTTGTGACCTGATACGAGTAGCTACAGCGGCATAGAACTGATCGTTGCTGACGTCTGGTAGAGATATCAACTTTTAATGGTGATGAAGGTAAAATGAGGTATTTCTTACTTTTTAGGTACCTAGTTGAGGAAATTGTCGACCCATATTGAATTAAGCAACTTAAAAGCACAGTTGAAAATCTTCAAGAAAATGATTTCAAAATAATACTTAATATACAATGTGGAGACGACAATACGACAGCAAATGAAAAAACTGGCAATACCAATGGAGTATTTTGGAACATTCAAATAAATACTAACATTGAAATTAAAAAAGTGTTTTTTTTTTTTCAAACAAACTAAATAGGTAATAGTGATGAGCCGACTACGGATTTTGCCAATGTTTAATATTTATCTTTGACTAGATAGTGACTAAAATATTGGATACATTTGGTTAATTTTTTGAACGTCTTACGTTATGTTCGTGAACGGGCGCCGTCAGTAGGGACTGGTCATCTCTTAGCTGCCACGGCTTATTTTAATTTCTGTTTTTTTTTTCTATCTTTTTCATTACGGACACTTTTAACGTGCACGTCTTTCTACATCGTACTCACATGTATAATTTCAACATGAATGATGTAACCAATTTTTGTAACAATATTTTGATTTAAAAGACTGTCCGTGTAGTTTCTTGCCCGTTCTTCTCCATTGATACCTACTACGCTTTGGAATTGGCATCTCGCTTCATCTTTCTTTTTGACAATTCAAAAATGCCTGCAATTGTTTTTATTTTTAATAAATAATTTGAGTTTGAGTATTGAGTTATACAAAGTTTAACTTATTGTCGTATTGTCGTGTCCACGTTGTATAAATCAGAGAAACAACCAACAAAACCACTTAATCCATTCACTCATTGAAATGCAAGTGTTAGTCATAAAACGGCTGCCAATAAGACAATCGTTGTAGACAGCAACAGTTTCACTACCGGATGTACACGAGACAATCGTTGTATAAATTACAGAGCATGAAAACATTCGCGACTGCGATTTGGTTGTGCCAGAAAATTGGTGGGTGTACGGGAGTGTATTTCGAGCGGCGACCAGATTATTTTTTACAGATTTTAATGTTATTCAATGACAAAGAAGCAGGCGCTCTACCTGAAGGTAATTGATCAAAGTTTTTATGAAACTATAGAGGTATGAGGAACAGGGTGTAAAGTTCACTCATACTCTATGGAAAAGGGAGGATCCTCCGACCCGACGGGTCTTGTTTCTGGTGGGCAACAGCCCGAAGTTTGATGTTGGGACGTTGGTTGTATATATGCTAGTTGCGCGGTAAACTCTGCTTGTGCGATGCAGGATTTTGCGTGACGTTAGTGTGACGCGTAGCTCGCATGTGGCGATGTAGATACCGCTAAAGATCTGCAATGCGAGAAGCAACACAAGACATGGTGTTTCCATCCCAAAGAAAAGGATGTCTTATGTGCCTGTAACAATACTGGCACCCATAACAGTTCTTCAAATCGGTAACAATGCTTAGGGGCAGTAATAGATACGGTTATAGTTCGACGAGCTCCTTTATCACAAAGAGCTGTACTACTATTACACTGAAAATGTTTTACGAGACATCACAATGTTTCTTTGAATATACAGGGTCAAATTAAATTAGCTAGCGAAACTCTGCAGACGTGATGAATATTGATATCGAATATACACGCTAAAATTAAAATAATAATAATTTTGTGTTTTTTAGGGGTCAACGACCGCTGGTAGTGTTGGTGCTTAGAGTATGAGTTGAGTAAATAAGTTTCATCATGTTTCGATATAGATACTAATCAGTTTTGTGAAGTTTACACAAAAAAAAACTGATTTTTAAACTGATATTTCAAAAACCAAACTGGTCGATGACCCCACAAAAAAAAACATCAAATGAATTGATTTTTTTGTTTTATCATGCTTAGATATCGACACCCATCAGGTCTGCGGGGTTTCGCTAGCTAATTTAATTTGACCCTGTGTACAGTTTTATTAACAATTTTTAACAATCTTATGCGAAATCCAGAATGATAGCCGATTGTTTTTATTAGTAGGTATTAATTTAAAATGCTTTCCACCTGGGGCCCAAAACGTTTCATCAATATTTTTTATAATAAACTCAGCGTTTTTCGCACAATACAGGTCCCTATACTACCCACCAGCTTGGCCCGGCTTGGAACCGCGACGGCCTGTAAAAAGTGGTCTATAATTAAATTGGTGCGCGCCAAGAAACTGTCAATATCTGTGCAATGTCTGTAGGCTCATAACGGTAAACTAGGCAGGCAACTGCGAGCCATTGTTTCATCTTGTTCGGATGAAAGAATATTCTGATAATAAAGGAAAATTAAAGTGTAAGAAAAATGGTTTGGCAGATGTTAATCGCTAAGGAAAGGAATACAGAATGTTTGTAGCAGTAAGGATCATGTATGATATGATAAGACAACGATGCGGTTTAAAAGAAGATGTAGTGACAATTTTTTTAAAGAGTATGCTAAGATGGTTTGGTCATGTTGAGAGGATGAATGAAGGGCGACTAACAGGTATTTACAAGACAGATGTGAGTGGAAACGCTGGGAGGGGACGCCCTAGGAAGACATATAGTGACCTTATTGGTGATGTTCTTTAGAAAGGTCAGGTGCGTAGTACTCACAACCGGCATGCGTTTAAGACCGTAGCAGGTGGCGTTCTCAGAGTATGTAAGGATCGTAGCAGGTGGCGTTCTGTAGTTTCTGCCTACCCCCATGGGAAGAAGGCGTGAGTTTATGTATGTATGTGTGTAAGGATCATTGGTAAGGAAACATTTTTGTAGCATAGGTATACAGTCACCAAAAGCGATAAGTAACCAAGGTCGTAGATATAGTTAAAGTTTAGTAAGAAACCGATGGATGTTTTCAAACGAAATTTAATTTGATAAATGAACTGTTTGTTTTCTATTAATTAATTAAGTTAAATTTTATTCGAAAATATCCATCGGTTTCTTACTAAACTTCAACTATATCCGTCGACCCTGGTTACTTATCACATTTGGTGACCGTAGATTATTTTGTTGTATAAGAGGTTAATACTAAACTGTCGATTAAATGTATTGAGATTAGGGTAGGAGGGTGCTGATCATCATCATGTTGGTGTTTACACCGAATTATTGTGGAAAATAAGTTTTCTCTTAGGGGGCTGGTTACTTCAACGGCCGGAAGTAGTTATAATCTAAACCGAAATAATTTGGAGTACTACACCAAAACCAGTAGGTATCAGTATTTTTATTCACATACCTAATATCACGCCTGTATTTCCCGAAAGGTTAGGCAGAGGCGTACCTACCTATTTTTATTTGTTCAAATAGAAAAAAAAAAAAACAAAACAATAAAGCAAATATTTTCAATGATTTTAGTATTATCTGAGGTGGAGTCTGCTGTGGAGCGTACCCCTGCGGTGGAATGTAGTATTTGGGCTCCATATTTACGATATTATTTAATATGTTTCAATAAAATTGTATAAGTTTATATTATAAAGTAGTCTATGAATCTGCACACAACCCCTGTTGTCTTACAGTTTCATAGACTACTATTTCTTTCTAGTTTCTTTTCTATCAACGCGTCATGTAAATCGAAAGATCCCTTATAAACCTTCTACTCGACTTCTCCGCTGTAACTCATGCCATCATTCCAATTAAAAAATTGAACATTTTTCATCATCTTAATATTTTAGCGTTACTGTAATAACTCCCTAAGGTGCCACGTGTTTATCGCGTAGCTTAGTCCAGAGTTGAGCGTCGAGTCCGATACGGTTTTATGACGAGCGCGGTTAAACATTTTATATTCCTAAGTTTGGTGACATAGATTGCGGTAAAAATGGTAGCATGTAAGCAACAAATAAATTACCCTTCCATATTAAATAGTTATGCAACATTGATCAAAGGAATACTTCGGGGTAATTGCGTAACTCACTAGCAGTAGGAATGGCTTTCATTTTGACAGTTCAACAACATTCATTGCGTTATTTACGTTGTTGAGCGGACATATTTTTCGAATATATGAAGCAATGGATTAGCAATAGGCTTCAAAATGATTCAGATTGTGATAAATAGTGTGTTATGCAATTAGGGTGCCGATATGAAGGCTCTTGGTATCAGAGAAATAAACAAAATTGTATAGCCTTGTGTAGCCAATTGTTTAAAAACCTCTGATTTAGTGACTATGGGCGAATTTCACCAATGAAACTGAAAGCAATCAGCACAACTTAACCGCGTTCAAGAGAAAAGAAAGAAAGAA
The DNA here is from genome assembly GCA_916610205.1 of Griposia aprilina. Lineage (NCBI taxonomy): Eukaryota > Metazoa > Arthropoda > Insecta > Lepidoptera > Noctuidae > Griposia > Griposia aprilina. The sequence continues at coordinate 23,397,137 of OU744289.1, forward strand.
AAATTGTTTATTCTACACAAACATAACGCACATCTATCTATATATATATATAAAAATGAATCCCTATTTCCCTTGGTCACGCCATCACGCGTGAACGGCTGGCCCGATTTCACAGTTTTTGTTTTGTTATGTTCTTTATTGTCAGGAGAAGGATCTTATGAAATAAACAAATAAGGAAGTTGATCGGAACGTTACAAATTTTAAGAAAACTTAACGCCAATATTAATTTTACAGAACTGTCAGTTGTTTGAAATAACTGTCAGCAATTGACAGAATGCGCGCTGCAAATATCGTTTAACACAGATGGATCGGTTGATAAATGAGTCGATAGTTTTAGTTTTAGTCAATAGTCAAAACTAAAACTAAACGACATATGACATTCATAGATAAGACAGGACAACGTCTGTCGGGTCAGCTTGTTACAAATAAATGACATTAAATACACACATACAAAATAGCCAAGGGCCTCGTATTCAAGCAATAAAAGTTTGAGTTAGTTTGTTTTTAAGAGCTGTCTGTGTCATCGTTTTTGTGGAATATTGACACTGACAGTCCTTGAACGCAGTTTACGATGTGTTGTTAATCGCGTTCACGTTCATTGGTGAAATTGGCACTTACACTGCAATTGCAACAAATTAACATTTTTTTGCACGAAACTTTTAGTCATAGGACAGTAAAGGCAAAAGATGAGGCTCTAAATCATTTCTGTCCTGTGCTTATCATTTAGTTATGGGCCCTTTATTACTAGAGGGCCTTTTAATATGTGTATCTTAATAATAGCATAGTCCTTCTTTTCCTATTAGATAAGTACGGGCACAGTCAACCGTATATATACCTATGCTTATTGCTCATACCTACGAAGAGATGTTTAGAGTCCAAAACGCGTTATAAAGATTCATCAAACCCCCTAAACTCCCCTCTAGTACGTCCCACACCTTTATAGCCAGAATTCGCGACATATACAGCTTACAAAGTAACTTTTATCTACCAACCTAATACATTAACGCATCGCTTAGCCGCACTCCGTCGGCCGCTGGTCGTAAACGACAATGTAACGCGCGTCGTACGAAAGGATTTTAACTGCGTTGTGATGGATTGTCTGTTCGCGACGATACTCAATAGAATGATAAAATAAACGATGTGTTTATGTATTGGCACGGATTGGAGAGCGTGCCAAGATGGCGGATATTGTATGGGTAAAATTTATTAATAAGAGGAAGAATCAGTAATAGGTATCGTTTGCTACTAATCGTTAGCTCTGGACAGTCTGCGCCACTTATTTTTTAAATGTCGCAGCATCATGCTGAGATAGGGGCCTTTTGGCCTCGTACAGGACTTTGTTGATATTTTAATTTTACTTTTTTTTTGTTTTTATGAGCGTGTGTAGTTTAGTTTGTGATAATCCTGTGCGAGTCCCAATAAATACTTTTTCATTCATAAAAAACCGCTTATTCTTCAACGTGAAAGTCAGTTTTCTTTTTTCATGTCACGTTTAAAACACCAGGCGGTCTCTTGTGTAAAAATCTCACCGTGACAACTTAGGTGAAGTGAACTGTCATTCCCCCTGATGGGATTGACATTATTCATTATTTCACGGTGAGATTTTTATTTCATACTTCACCACTCAGCGATGAAATGGTATCTTAATCATTGGGTTCTCTAAAAACGATGAGCCTTGATGATAAATGATTGACTTTATTTTTATATCAAAGTTTTATGGTAAATTAAGTACACAAACAATGCATAGTTTTGCCTTTGCAGCTCTGACAGTGTCAATATTCCTAGAATGTCTACTAATCGACCTAATCTCAGAAATCAACATCCAAACATTTTAATAATGTCACTTTTCATTCTTCTTCAAACTGTTTCAAAAATAAATTGCTTTTCCAACTTACATATAGAGCGGAGCGTCGAAATTTACAAGTCATAATGTTTCAATTTATTTGTAAATCAGTCTAAGTTGCACAAACACAAGACGGTGCGGAAAAATTCAGAGTAGTGTTGCGTCTGTAGCAAACGATCCCTAATATGTTAAGGATGATAGGGATGGGACACGGTGAGGTAAACACGTGACAGAAGAGAGTGAATTTATGGATTTTTAGAAGGGTCTTCTTAAAGTGTCGATCGCAAAAATAACACGAAAAAAATATAAATAGGTAGTTGTTAAAATTTGTTTCGCCTAAAATTCAGCAACGCGAATACCTTTCGCTGATGCAACCAACAGGTCATCATGTGTGCAGGTGACAGGGCAGGCAGCGCAAGATGGGAAGTGAGCCATTGTCTGTGGAGAAACGCCGAATACACACCGGAGATTTGAGCCGTCCATGAACCCCCACTTGTGGAGGTTGTCCATGCTGCGGCCTACATGGATACGAAGTCCATTTAAGGTTTTTCAAGTAGGCCACGGTAACTTGTGCCCGAATGGGAGGCTCTCTTATGGTTCGATAAAGAAATAAGGAGGTATAAGCAGTTCTTGCCAAAGATCACATTCCTGTGGAGGTATTGCCATCGGCTGGACTCACGCATCCAAGAAAAAATTGCGGCTTTTAAGCCTCTGTGGCACTAGATTACAGTTGTGCATTGGGTGGCGTGGATCATCCTGTAGTTTCGCCCTCTCGATGCGGCTGGCTATAGTCCTGGAAATTTCTGGAGGCGCGATGCCAGTCAGTGGGGTGAGTGAGTTTGAAAGGGTAAGTGAGTAAAGTTAAACTTTTATACGTGTGTTAGAAGAAGATTTCTTTGTAAGTTAGTCACTCGTGGCTTCTGCCACTCGACTCCCCCAATGTATAACAGAAAAAAAGAATTAAGAAAAATACTTTTGTTGCCAGAAAAGGGCTGTCTCGAATGAAAATTAGACATAAGTGGTTTAATGATAAATGATAAATGATTTTATTTCTGTAAGTAGGTTTGTACAAACACTTTTACACGTCAATCATATTTTTAAACTAGATGAGGTCGGCGTTTCCTATCTGACTACTCTGAGAAGAAAGGCCGAAAAAAACTCGGAGGTCACAGTCTCTTTTAAAGTCCAGACATAATCTTGGTCAAATCATGTGAAGACCATGTAGATTGGTATCTGAAATGGTCTTTTGAGGAAAGAACCACACAGATTGAGTGGACCTGTCCAGTCAGTGCACGCATTTGTCAGTAATCGTGCAGCTCAACTCAGGAAGTCAGGACTTACGGAGCTCAACGATTCGACGAACAATACCAAAGAAAGGACATTTGGGTAGGCCACATAAATTACTCAATCTGCCAGATCATGATTAAAATTAACTGCGAAAAAAAAAAGCAATGACCCACATAATCCTCACATTCACAATAATTAAAATAACATAATACTTTACAAGTAAATACTCATGTCATTGTGTTATAAAATTCAACAATGTCAATGTGTATATTAAAAAAAAACAGACATAATGTTTGAGAACCATGTAGATTGGTGTCTGAAATGGTCTTTTGAGGAAAGAACCACACAGATTAAGTGGACCTGTCCAGTCAGTGCACGCATTTGTCAGTAACCGTGCAGCTCAACTCAGAACTTAAGGAGCTCAACGATTCGACGCACAATACCAAAGAAAGGACATTTGGGTAGGCCGCATAAACTACTTAAACTGCCAGATCAAGAATATAATTGAACAATGACCCACATAGTCCTCATATTCTCAATAATGAAAATAATATAATACTTTTTACAGTAAATATTCATGTCTAAAATAGCTAGCAAATTAAAATCAACATTCACCGTGTAAATTTATTGGAGCAGCTCAATCCCAAGCCTTTTTGTCCTCAATATAGTCTTTCACAGTATAATAGGCTTTCTGGCATAGTTTCCGTTTTATAAAAGATTTGAATTTATTAAAATGTGTCATATCTGATTGATTTGTGAAATATTCTTTACAGATCGATCATAAAGCACTCGCGCGCAGACCGTATATGATATTTTTTCCGCTGCACGCTGTAAGACGCGTATAACAAAGAAAGAAAAGAAGCCAAACGCATAGCAAAATCTGCTTTTCGACTACAACGATACGTAAAATGATCAGATATATGAACGACGAACATTAAGTTCAACCTTTATACTGTATATGTGTTTAATCCTGCTCACTCTCTCATGTCGCATCACTAGCGACGCCTTCTCAAGGCGACGCGTACTTTGCATGTTGAGTGCGCCCGCTGATACCAGCACAGCTACGCCTTTTGCACTTCACCCAGACTGAATTTTAGTTATCCAATTCAATTCGAAGTTTATAGTGCGGGCTTAGACATAGAACACGTTTGAATTATGGCTGGTGATTTTGTGGACACCCATATCCGTAAACATTAAATATATAAGGTACTGTAGCGGATGACAGGGGCGAGTCCAGCACCCGCAGTTGTCCTGGGACAATCTCCCACTATTGTTGACGTGCGCTCCCTATTTATTTATTTATTTTAACTTCTCGCACACACTAGCATACAAAGACGGACTTAATTCCTTAGGCATTCTCTACCAGTCAACCAAGGGTGGTGTAGAGATAAGATGGCAGGTGCTCTGTTTAACAAACGTTAGTTATAATAATAAAAAATATTAAAAAGATAACATAAGTATTTATAAATAAAATAGGTATACAAATACCAAAACAGGTTATAAACTTATAATACTCATACATACATATTTACAATAATATATACCTACATTATATATACTCGTATACTATATATATACATCAAAAGGGAAAGAGGTAATTGAGATCCGCTGACCGATCCGTTGACTCCGCTGACGGCACACGTCACCACGCACCCCTGAATACAAACATATGTGTTGTGGGGCAGAACCCACAAGGACCTCGGGGAGAGACGGGTAGCGAAGTGGAAGCGATGAAATAAAAAGCAGATTTTTCTTACTTGAGTCTTTTCCGCACATTTCGGCTTCTTTCTAGTTATTGCCTCTTCGACTGACCAAGTGCCGTTTTTTTTAATGTATATGGCATCTTGCTGGTCAACCTAGGAGGTTGTCGGCTGCTTAACCGGGCGTACCTGTGATTGCCTCAATGAATTAAGGGGTCCAGCCAGGGCTTAAAAAACTTAAAAACTAAGCGTCTACACGCTAAGAGCACCCCCTGTGGGGTACGGACCTCGACTAAGATCGTCGCTGGGGGAGGGCAGCAAGGGACAGACTGGATCGAATTATGGACCAAGTTATTATGGACTGTGCCAATGGCACGCATTTTATACTGGCCTACATTACCTCACAGAGGTTCGAATATTTTGAGCCCATTTTACTCGCGAAATTAACTAAAACCGAAACCTTTGGAGCCCTTATTTTTTTAATATATTTTTACCTTTAATCGTTAGAGTTCTTGTTAAATAACCTTTCTTATATGTCCCTTAATCATATTAAACAACAACATTTAACAATCTAAACAAAATAACATTTTCGTAGAACATAAACCTTAAAAAATTTAATTCAGTACATTTTTCCTTACACTTTCTTAATAACATCTGAACGCGTGGTCCGATTGACATGAATTCAATTGGAATATTGGTTTATACATAATCCTATCATTTGAAACTAAAATTATAAAAATGTTTACATAAACAAAACATCACATTTTCAAGTTACGTATTTATACGACAATCCTTACATTATTCTAAAAATACCTTGCCAACTTATTGTTCAGTCTTATTACATTCAATGTAAAACTTATAACAAATCTAAGCTAGATATACTATGTGGGCGAAACATTGCATTTTGATTAATTTAAAAATATTAATGTAATTTTTCGAGTAACTTCCGGTATAATCATTTGTTCGGTTGGCTACTCGCCCCCCACCCACTGCCAAGCAAGCCATAGTTCATAAGAGCGCGCAAGTGCCTCGATCGGTTAGACTTTATTCGACTACGGACTCGGCAAGACAATTCTGAACGGTCAGTTATGTTTTATTTTATTTGCTCTTTATTAATATATATTAATATTATGTTGCTTCACGCTGGTGATTATTATAATTAATAATTATGTTAAATTGTTTTGATGTCATAATATTACTTTGAACAGTATTAAATTGTACAAATAATTACTGTGTTTATTATAAAATTGGTCTAATTTATGCATTGGTTTTATTCCACCTATAACTATACCACAACTAATTAGAAACAGGTAACCATTAAATTAAACAAAATCTCTTTGAATTCTAATTATTGATTTAGAAAACTTTTCTAACTCACGGCTCGATATGTTGTTGTGACATCGCGCGCATAGCAGTCCTCGCACTACTTGTGCCCCAGAGCGTAGATAGGGTCTCGTCACCGACAGGTACTATGTTATTATTTTAATAAAAATAAACGGTCAATTTAATAAGATAGCTATAAGAGAAAAACACAATTTTAGTCAACAGACGTTTATAAAATAAAGGATCAATGCACGGAATCTTGAAAAGAATCCCATTATTACTATACTACCTATTTCAAACCTAGGTCCACTCATGGTCTCAGGTACAATACAACCAAAAGCGAGCTCTTAGTGTTTAGGGCGCAAAATATAATATGTGACATTGTTCCACCGGTTACTTTGGGCATCGTTCCGCTGCAAAGCGTCACTCGTTTTAAATACCTGGGGCACTGGATCACCGATAGGCTGTCGGATGACGACGATTTAGACAGGGAACGTAGAGCGATAGGTTAAAATAACATTGTTCAGAGCCTACTGCCAGGCGCTGTGTACGTGCGCCCTGTGGGTCAGTTATACACAGGACTCGTACAATGCGCTGCGAGTCCAATATAATAATGCGTTCCGAGTAATGCTGGGGTTGCCGCGCTTCTGTAGCGCGTCGGAGATGTTTGCGGACGCACGCGTTCCGGATTTCGGCTCGCTGTTGCGTCTGCGAATCGCATTACTGCCACTGATGCTTCCGGTGCGTGACAGCTCCAACAGCCTCGTGGCTACTGTAGCCGGTAGGGTGGATGGCCTAATAATATGTCACTGGATGGCGGCTCACAGACCGTCATTCAGATATGTGAAATAATAAGTTTGTTTAAATGTGTTTTAGTTAGTAAGTGCCAATTTGTTTATTCGTCTATTATGGATCTCTGGTCTGAAAATAAAGATTTATTATTATTATTATATAGTTTGTTCCAAAAGTATGTGATTAAAATGTAAACAGAAAACGCACCTGTGAATGCCAATTTGTAATGCCACTTACAAATAAGGTGCTTTGATTTGATTATTTTAATGCTTAAACCCGAAATTCTAATTTGAAATCACCTAAAAAGAGGTTTTTAATTTGATAATTGAGGTAAGTTTTATAACCTCTTTTTCGTTGACGATTTTTCAACTATAATTTAATAATGTTATTCAAACAATAATTGTTAGAAAAAGTGGTGAGATAAAATTGAAACCTTTTAAATACAGATGAATGTGTTATTAACTCTCTGACCTGAACAAGGTTTGTTTACCCTTTTATCAGATATTTTTTAAACATACCATACCTATTTTATCAACAAACCAAAACACTGCAAAGCTTTAAAAAGGTAGAGTAGGTTTTGCGTCGGTGGTACAAAACGCCGTTGATAATTCAGTTGTGAACAGCGCCTCCGTCTTGCATCAGTTTGTTGTTGATTCTTATAATTTTGAATTAATGAACGTTGTTTTATAGGCTTAGTTCCAAGTTTGAGCTATATGGTTTGGTTTTGCTTCTTTATTGTCAAGCCCAACTTTGAGAAATTATTTCCTAAGCGCCGTAAACACTACGCTACGACGTAGCTGATGCTACGCAAGCTCTGCTGCCGTAGCAGTTACCGCTACAGATGCTACGCTGTCGTAGCAGGTGACCGATCATCTAATAAATCACAATTTTGTTGAACCATTGAACTAACTTGCATTTTGTATCAATAGTATCGATCGTTTTAGCTCTAAAAACACACTTTAGTTAAGAAATAATTCCTACTACTCGTACAGAATATAGAATTGTCTTTCTGTACCTATGTCCAATCTACAACATGACCAACATAACAAAAGCGCTCTTCAAACCCAACATTCGGCGTTCAGCTTGCCAATTCATCCCACTAAAAAGGTTAAGACCACAAAACGTTCCATTCACAAATTCACATCGCAATTACGGGGACAATTTTAGTTTTTTTTTTTCGGCCAGGCGGTTGCCAAGTGTCCTATATGTCCAGGATGTTTGTGGCCTGAGTGGCCGGCCAGATTGTAATTAAACCCTCTCGTGCCAAGAAACTGTCGCCCAACAACATGTCGACCGCACATGTCCCGAGATTTTTTTCCAAGTTTTACAAAGCTGATGTTTCATGAATTTTCTTTTTGGGAAGTTTATGATTATGTAAGGTTGGAAAAAGGCATGAGTACGTCTAAGTACTCTTTCATGTGGGGGTATCAAAGAGTCATTTGTATGAATAACTAGCTCACACGTTTCGCTGGACATGTTTGAGGGATTGTGCCACTTATTTACTTATACATATGTATATATGTATATGCTTACCAAAGTACCTCATTCTAAACTGATTACAGTTACACGGAAACAATTGGTAAGCCCTGCCACTAATTAATAACGAATGAATATTTCGATGACTAGGCAATGCAGTAGTAACCTTTTTTTTTGTAATGTGGTTGGTTAGGCGGAGGACGGCGTGTTGTGGCGCAGCCTGGGAGAGGCCTATGTCCAGCAGTGGACTGCGATGGGCTGAGTTGATTGATTGAATGTGGTTTCTACAATAATTCCTTATAGGATGAATCGACTATCTATAACTGTAAATCTGAAGTTAAAACCATTATATATTCTGTGCCAGCAGTTTATCAAACACGGTCCAAAGTCACAATAATACGCGATGAAGAAATGTCCCCTCTACGTTCACGGCATAAAAATAAAAACATTCCCAGGAAAAACTAAAGTAAATCACACTTGGACGATATATCGTAAGTTTAAAGACAATGACGAGTATCGGATTTGGATCGGCGCCACACGCGCGCCACAATGAGGCGATTTAGGCGCGCGCCGTGACGAGAAACGCAAGTGTGCGCCGTCACTCATTTCTCCTTGTTATGGCTCATAATTGTTGGATGGTGGACGTTTTTATCTCTGAGGGATTTATTCCGATGTTATGGTAGGACAATGATGTAACAAGAGTGTCCATGGAGTTTCTTGCCCATTCTTCTCCATACGTACCTACTACGCTTTGGAAAGGGTAACTATTTTCATATTTCCAACTGCCCGACTCCTTGACAATTCAAAGTCCCTGTAAATGGTTTAATTAAAATAAATACTTTGAGTTTAAATTTGAGTTGGAAACCTTTAAAGCTTTCGATCAAATAATAAAGAGGTTCTTATAAAACGATCTCTGAGGAAATGTTAGGGATGATCCAAGGGGGCCCGGCTCTACATAAAAAATGAATGATGGATTGTTGAGGTAGACAAGGAAGGGAAGGGAATAAGATCTGGGGACATGCTGGTATGACCAGCAAATCACGAAAGTATCTAACAGTAGCAGAGGCATAAGCCGATACAATAGCTGATGAAAATGATCACAAAATAATCAGATATTATCGGCGCCAAACCACATATCGCACTGATAACACAATACTGTTGTAACTCAAAATATGTAAAATTTGAGATAACATCATATTAAAATAAATAATGAAGTGAATAATCATTTTTTCGTCGATTCTGAAAGATCAAGATCAGTGCGATATGTTAAAAAACCAAAAAATACTTACAAGTAGGTATAACCTGGCAAATCTGCAACTAAAACGAAAAAAATAAGTCATTCAACGCCCTCAAAAATCCGTTCAACATTTGTATAAAAACAAAAATTCCTCGTATAATGTTGAGATTCGTTACCTGTCGCATAACGCATTATGGCGCTTCTGTATTCAGAGTCGGCGCCAAAGTACAATGGCGACGAGGTTCCGTCATAGGTGGCCGGTGATAAATGAGCCCCGACTATGCACCCACTTTGTGGTTACATTGACTGATTGCCACGGCTCTGGCTGGCACCGTGTTTTACAAATCGGTGTGGACTTTTTGGCAACTAGATTTTAAAGACTAGAAACTGTGCGAAGGCTGTTTTTTTTAAGTTATAAATAAGTTAAAAGCGAGAATTTTGTGTGTGCACTATATAACTTAGTGATTAAGATTTGTGAGCGCTTAATCTGTGTTAGAATGCCAACCCATAAGTTTTCCAATGCAAAAAATCAACTATTGGTAACGTAAAAATTGTTGGTTATTGCCATTTTTTTTTAAATTAAATATTTGGCATTATGTACCTACCTACCAAATGTCATTAAACATCTCGGTTTTTATTCCAACACCAAAACATTTAATCAAATCACCATTCCCACTTAGAACTCAAAACAGATAAACATAAGACAGTTCAGCGTAATTCATAAGTCTAACAAAGTTTAATTTTAATTAGAGAGACTTTGAGCACGCACTAGACGGAAAGAGATGGTGTATGTTGTCGTACTTGTCTTATAACCTGCTGAAACACGCGACTTTGCTTGGGATGTCGAACATTTAGGTGTCGAACATTTTGGTTTAGTGACAGAACTGCACCCTAATTTAAGTGACAGAACTGCACCCTAATTTAAGTGACAGAACTGCACCCTAATTTAAGCGACAGAACTGCATCCTAATTTAAGTGACAGAATTGCACTCTAAATTAAGTGACAGAACTGCACCCTAATTTAAGTGACAGAACTGCACCCTAATTTAAGTGACAGAACTGCACCCTAATTGCGTAACACTCTATCTATCACAATCTGAAACATTGTGAAGCCTATTACTAATCCAATGTTTCATATGTTCGAAAAATTTGTCTGCTCTACAACGTAAATAACGCAATTATTTTTGTTAAACTGTCAAAATGAAAGCCAATCCTACTGTTAGTGTGTTACTTACCCCGCTGATGAATAATCGCATGAACAATTTCAAGCATGGAATCAAGTTCAAATAGAGAATATTACGAGTAAACATCGGTTTCTTACATTTTCTTTGGGAAATTATTGCTTTTTTGATATGCAAAAAAACAGCTATTTCAAAGCTGTTTTTTGGAGGAGAGCTAAGTAAGTACCTAAGTATAAGCTGTCAACGTATTAACTACGAAAAGAACTTTCTAGGTTTCTATACGTAATTTATGGTGAAGGAATAAAATTGTCGCGGACAGACAGGCAATTTTATTACGATGTCACTTTAAATTCAGACGTCTAGGTTTCGGCGCAAGTGTGAGAGGGGGAGGAGACTTACATTCAATGTAATTTTATGTTTAGTTTTCATTCTAGATTCTAATGCTACACCTACAATGTCGCACTAACGCCAACTACACTTTGCACGCTCTCTGTTGTACAGCGAGACGTCGCCGTCGAGCGGTGTGCGAGGGAGAGCGCGCGAAGTGTAGTTCACCTTATCTTGACAATGTGGTAGTATTAAGGTAAGGTACTGCTGATAAAAATAACGAACGAACATAATAATACATAGAAAAATATCTTCTCGGTTTTTTGCGTTCCTGATAATTAAGAGAGTAATATCTTTGTTATCGATATTACTTTCTTCGCGTAGCCGTAGCATTAGAGGTAAAATCTGGAATTACTGACCCGATTTCAAAAAATATTTTATTCTACGGCTACATTCTCGCGATAACGCGAACTGCACTTCGCGCGCTCTCTCTCGCACCCCGCTCAACATCTAGCTGTACAACAGTGAGCGGTGAGCCGTAGCATTATGATAGCAGGCTACACTATTGCCACCTGCCATATAATCATATGCCTTTTTTTTTTCTTTATTTAGGCAACCAACAGCGATACATATAGCATGTTACAGACTATGTGTATTACAGTATAGTATGGCTAATAATAGGTTTCCCTGTATAACTAGGATAAATTAAAAATAAACATGCGAACGGACTACAGACTAAGAAATATTAAAGAACAATGGTGCCGGTTCTCTTGCCACAAAACTCTCTAAACTAGACTAAAAATCACTAAAATTTAGTTTACTCCTGCCAAACGACGATTTCTCATTCTGAAATAGACTAAAGTGATGCAACTTAACTATATTTTAGTTTGACAGCACTAAGATGGCACTGAATTATTAGTTTAGTGAAAATGCCAATTTTGCTATTCTGACTTTGACGTTGTTCACCTAAAATTTTGGTTGTCTAATTAAATCTAGCTATTTTTAATCGCGATTAAAAAGGTGTGGAATAAAATTAGTTGTCATGAACTAAAATTCACCACAACACCTCGACTTCAGGTGCAAAAACAGTACAGTATTTTTTTTTTATTTTTTGCTAATATCCCGAAAACGGTGTGTCCTATCGCAAAAAATATGAAAAATTCATCCCCCTTTATGAAACCCTTAAACCCCTAGAACTCAATATAGGTAAATTTATTTTTTCATATTTTCCATACAAAAAGTAAAATAATCCATATAAAACATGTCGAGGCTGCCCCCCCCCCCTATGCGTGCCTCCGGCTCTAAAAAAAAATCACGGGCAAACAACAACAAATCAACGTACCTACCACGTGGAGTCGCGATTGTCAAATTAAATTTTAGTTACGTCAAAATTATTTTTAAATGTAGAGATATTTTTTTTGCAGAATAGCTGTAAGAATCTCATAGCCAAAACTTTTTTACAAAAAAACAACCGACTTCCAAAAAAAACACTAAAAGACGTGAAAAATAACTTTAATTTCGGAAGTCGGTGTCTTTGGTTTTGTATTTTCGTTTTTGGCCACCGATTTCCGAAATTAAAGTTATTTTTCACGCATTTTAGTGTTTTTATTGGAAGTCGGTTGTTTTTTTAAGTTGAGAAATTGGTTGTTTATCATTTGCCTTCGTTTATGGTTTTTATTAGTTGGTTTTTGAATGTAGGTTTATTACAGTTTATGGTAGGCATAGTTGACTTCCACGTGGACAGAAGTCACGAGCAGACCCTAGTTTCCTGATAGAAGGAAAGAGAGCAAAATTTATCCATTACAAAAAACCCACCGTTTCCTCAATCAAATCTCAACAGACCAGAGAGTGGGCGCAGAGGAACTAACCTCCTGAACGGAAAATATATTTTTGTGCCGCCTGAATAGATACAGACCCAGGGGATGCTGGAATACTTTCCTACCTTTTACGTTGGAAAATGGATCGATCATATTTCATTAGAAGCTTATATTTTTCATGAAAAGTATTTAAGAGGTCACATGGTCGTTGGCGTTCATTCCATACTAACGTATTCCCGTTTTCTGCCTGGTTAATGATACTAGTCCAATTTCTTTTTTTTTATACCTGCCATAATTTTTTTCTCTTAACCTTGGAAGAAAACAGAGGAATACATTAGTATGGACTGAACGCCAACTACCATGTGACCGCATTTCCTCTCATCACGGCAACGGTCTATGTTATGGATGGAAACTGGTTGCCTACATCCAAAGCCAGTCTTGTGCATCATCGATGTTTTTCTGATGCGTTGCCCACCTAGAGTGAAAGTTGAAATCTGATGTGGCTGTAGTTATACCTGCCCCTGTTTGAACTACAATTCAGTAAGGTTGCTTGGCGGCAAAAATAAAAATGATGTCAATACGTTACTGAACGACTACGAAATAATACAGTAGGTGGATAAAAATTGTGGAATTATTATCTATTGCAAAAGTTTTGTGCAATGTATACTCCTGTATCCTAACAAATAATAAACCAGTTGTATGCGGATGATTGTTATCGCCAAGGTAGCAGAAGGATCTAGTGGGACGCCTAAGAAAACCCTAGACTTTCTACAGGATTATCCGGAGAACTAGCAACACAAAGAGGGTCACAAACACGATGGGAAGTCGTCGCCGCAACTGAATAATAAAGTTTTACGTTAGACACAACGGTAGGTTGGTACTGGTGCCAACCTACCTTTGTGGTTCCTTGAAATCATCCAATATGTAGGTACTCGATGTCCAAGTTAAACCTACTTTGCCTTTTCATTGCTGTATGTTGGTATTATAAACAGCACTAAAAATTGAACTTCATTCAGCAAAAATATAAATTTCTGTACCGACTATTGAAAAGTTTTCTGAAGTTATGAGAACGAGCTGCCTACTGCATTTAAATAATTACTTAAATTGATTTTAGTTAATTAAGTTTTTTGTGGAAGGTACCTCCAAGTCTGCCTCCCTTTCAAAGTTTGTTAAAAATACCCCGAACGAAGTTGGTAGGTAGTTGGTACCTACTAATTAAGGAACAAAAGGGGTAAGTAGCAGTGTATTAATCAAGTCGCCAAGTCCATTAGTAAATGTTCGCGGGACAAAAGAGTTGGAAGACAATCGATATAATCGCGCGGTGCCGCAACACGCTTCATGTTTCCTAGGGAGACCATGAGCGCCGGTTTTTGTGGAAATTACAGATAATTTTAGATCTGTCACAGTTATATTTCGTCAGATTTTGCATCACTGTCAAAATCTCATTATCTGCCAGCCTTTTTGCAGCTATGTTGGGGACAGCTTCCAGGCTAACCGGATGCAGCAGATTAGCAGTAGTTTACATGGAGCGACTGTGTTTATGACCTTCACAACCCCTACCCACTAGGTAACACGATATCCCTAAGTAAGACTGGTTGTAAGACTTTCGAACTACTGACTACTCGTAACAACTGTCAAAGATCTACGTATGACAGCCAGGACCAACGGCATAACGTGCTTTCCAAGACACGCCCTTCCGTGCCTCGTTATGTTATGAATGGTCACCCATCCACTGACCGACGTCGGCAAACGCTGCTTAACCTTGAAGATCGACTCGATCACTATGAACATTTGAGGGATATTGATGATAATTTAATCTCAGGAATCTGCGATGCTGCTGCGCGAGGGCCACGCGAAAATATGCTTGGTTAAGATCTAGTTTGGCCATCCAATCTTGTTGTTGGAAAAAATTTGGAACGTGGAAGTGACTGCATAGTTGAAATGGTTTGGCTACTATGAACTGGTTCAGTTGCCTCAGATTGAAAATAGGACGGAAGGTCTGGACTGATTTTGGTACCAAAAAGAATGTGGAAAGATAGCTGGGCGTCCGTTCTGCAGGTTCTAGCACACCTGACTCTAACAAGGTTTGAATCTATATGGTCATATTGGGAGATGATTCGGTTCAGTAACTTTTTAGAACCGTGGGACTCTGAAATATTACCGGCGGTTTCAGTATGAAGGTTATGCGTGCACCGTTTAACAACCGGCATATTTTGTATGGCGCACCTAGATTGCTCCAAGCATACTGAAATTGCTTGAGACAACCACCTTGAAATGTCCGATAGTCATTCGCGAGGCTTGTTTTTAGTGAAAGCCTGCGATTGCGATTTCTTTCCCCTAGGTATGGCTGGCTGCTTGCTTGCTCTCTTTTTGTTTTGTTGTGAAGCATGTGAGCCATGTTTTTGTCTTTTTAACCGACTTCAAAAAAGGAGGAGGTTCCTCAATTCGACTGTATACTATTTTTTTTTATCAAAGTAGTCTCTTCAAAAAAACTATCATCAGCTTGCTTACTAGTGGACGGTTTTTGATTTTGACAACAATTATCTTTATAATAAGGTTGAGGTACTGATTTTGTTGATACAATTAATTTATCCACCCCTCTTGAACTGCCTCGTCATTAAAAAGTTATTCTGTTATCACACACTATTTGTAACAACTCATCAATAACCTTAATATACGCGGTTTCATTCGAAAAGAATGTCTCCACTTTATCGAATAACATGTTGGGTGTCAACATTTCTCTAGACCAATCAACCAATGATTGTACTGTTTTATGCAATTCGTCCCTTTGTGAAAGTAAAGCATTCGTTAATCCAGCAAAAGATCGTTCCAATAAATATGAGCGTGAATCTTCTTTTAACATATCCTATTCAAATCGCTTTAATTCATGATTAATATTTAACTTGACAAAACCGGGGGTAGCAGAATATTTCTTTTGTGCATCCGTAAACCGAACGTCATGCCAACATCACACGTATAACGCTGTAGTTTCGTTATTTTTTTAAGAAATGCTTCAGTCGCCCTACGGTAGATCGAATCTTTTACCGTTGTACTGAATTCCGACAAAATCTGAAGTTTGTTATTTTCAAGTAGTCGCTCATAGGTTTAACTCTTTTGTGGACGTATTGTTTTTAGTACTAGAATTCGTATTTTCGACGTCGGAATGTTTTGTTATAAGGTTCGTTAGATAGGCCACATGTTGTGATAAGAACTCAAATTGTGCATAACACACGGTTTGGGAGGACTCCATTTGAGTTATTTGAGCGAGAAGGGACCTTCTCGCTCTGCGTTGCTCAGGGCTGGCTCCACTACTCGTAGAAGAACCACTATCACTATCTTTTGTACTTCGTGTCTGAGAACGAACCCGTTTACGCGATAATGAGCCGTCATTAACACTTTCCGACTGTACATTTTATTATTATTAGAATTTTCCATAATAACCATGGAGAGGTAAAAAAATTCACGAATCTATAACTGAAACAGTTTTCCCAAACTTTTAAAGGAAATTAGGTAACAGGTAGAATTTTTTCGTGAAGTTTAAATAACGCTTACAACTCACGCGAAAAACGACGCTATAGTGACGGTATCACCCGGTGCGCGCTTAAAATACTAGTACCAACGGTAAGTATAGAGGGCGCCACCAGCGGAGAGGCAATGAAATGCTGACAACAGGCTGAAAGACAGGTGCTTGACTCAAGATGGATTCCGGATATTGATATAATACAAATCTATGGTCTACTTACATACATATGTCATTCCCCGTTAAGGGGGATCCGCCAGGTGGCCCGCGAAATTCAAATTTTGTTACGTTTTTGGAAATTTGCAAGTCAGTGTCAGGTTGTAGAAGAAAATTAGAATTTCGCGGGCAACCTGGTGCTTCCCTTTGAAATGTTTCACACCATAGAGAAAAATAGAATAGAATAGAACGAAAATTATTTGATTAATTTTTAATATACCTAGGTAATATTAATTTAATTTCGTTATTTATCCGGTATCTTACATCGATTTAATAGATAATTCGTCACTCTCACGACCATGGTCGCCCTACATGGATGTCACCTACAAAAGAGCGATGATGGATGAGCGGTATCGTCTGAGACGCTTCTACACAGACTACTCTGTTCTCTAATACTTTTTAATGAAATGTAATGTTTGTGAGGTTTCGTTCTGACAGCATTGAAGAAGATTAGGTAGTTTCTGTATCTAGAAAAATAATATGAACTAGCTCGCTTGTAAACGACGAATTCAAACTCCCGGCCACCGTAGGCGCGGGCTTGCGGACGGCGAGCAATGGGCAGCTCGCCGTCCGGTAAGGACCAGGCCCGAGTCGACGACGCGGTGTGATTTCACGCGCGCCTCAAAAGAGATGTCAGTATAATAGACGGGGTCCGATAGGGCCGATGCCTGCCGGGGTCGCGGATTGTTCGAAAGAGTTACCGGGGCCCTGGCGTACAGGCAACTGAAGGAACACGGGTGGGTTTTAAGTAGTCAGTAAAAGTCGGACACGCCCTGAACGGGAGAAGTCATTTGATAAATTCCCAACGAAAAAAAAAAGTACCGAACCGGCCAAACCTGTACGGGAGTACCCAGGTACCTATACCGCGCGTACCTAGAAGGTACCTTTAGGCAATATGAGCCCCTCATAATTAACAATAATCATCATCGTCTTTCTGCCCTTGTCCGACGTTACTTGGGGTCTGCACAGCACGTTTTCTTCTACCATTCTCTCCTGTCAACCGTCAGGACATCAAATAAAATAAAAAAACTGGCCAAGTGCAAGTCGAACTCGCCCACGAAGGGTTCCGTAGCAATATCTACAAAAACGGCAAAAATATCATGTCTGTTGTATGGGAGCCCCCCCTTAAATATTTGTTTTATTTTAATTTAATTATTTATTTTTAAAGTGAATACATAACTAGATATTTTATGAATATTTCAACTGTGTACCCGTTGCCTTTATCATTATCGAGCAAAAACGAGCAAAAATATCATGTCTGTTGTATGGGAGCCCCCCTTAAATATTTGTTTTATTTTAATTTAATTATGTATTTTTAAAGTGAATATATATCTAAATATTTTGTGAATATTTCAACCGTCTACCTGTTGCCGTTATCAATATCGAGCAAAAACGAGCAAAAAAAGTCACGTTTATTGTATGGGAGCCCCCTTAAATATTGATTTTATTCTGTTTTTTTAGTATTTTTTGTTATAGCGGCAACTGAAATACATCATCTGTGAAAACGTCTAGCTATCACGGTTCATGAGCCGCCGCCTGGTGACAGACGGACGGACACCGGAGTCTTAGTAATAGGATCCCGTTTTACCCTTTGGGTACGGAACCCTAAAAATGATTAAAAATATTTCATGAAAAGATTTAATGATTGATATTAAACACATTTGCCAATATCGTAACATAAGTAGCTTGCTGTGAGTACCTTTTTGCCATAGCTTCTGAAGGTTTGTTCTATAATAAACCTTCAGAAGCTATGACGCACTAATTTCTTCCTCCGAGACCCCATCTCATTTTATATTTTTCCAATTTTACATCCATACGACCGTATACTTTTATAGGCACTATCCCGTCAACTTTCAGCCTAATACATTACAGAAAGTGGGTCCGAACATGGATCTATTTTGCAGGATACCGAAATATTCAAGCAATTGGTCTGAACGCTAAGTGCGATCGTAAAAACATGAGATGTCTGTATGTTAGGCTCATAATATAGGTACTAGGCAGCTTTACAGCTTGAGAATAGATACCGTGTTAAGACTGACAACTTTTAAATAAAGTCGGTACAATTCTAGTAGATATACTTACTTACATAGGTATGGGAAAGTAGAATGCTTCCCTTCCTAAAGATAACCTTTTGATTAAAGATGAATCTGGACTAATTGGTAAATTACAATTTGTAAGAGAACCTTCAAGCGAAATGCAAACCTCCTGTTTTGTAAGTTGGTCAAACCTTACAATTTTAAACGCCATCTCTGTATTTAAAGTGTAACTTTTACAAACTCTTCACGCATGCCTGCTAAAACTCAAGTTAGTTGAGATTTGTAAAGCTGGTAACATAGATAGCGCTCGTAGCAATATTTCTGTCTTTTGATTTTCAGAATAATTAATATTATTTTGTGAAATTGTCACAGAAACTGTATTGAAAAAACAAGATTGCGGCGTTAGTTCCGATCTTGGCCACGCGCCAAAGATTCCAATGTGTAAGAGCTAGCCCGCGAAATTCAAATTTACTTACGTTTTTTGTAATTTGCAGGTCAGTGTCTGGTTTTAGGTGGATCAAAATATGATTGGGGGGCGTAATAAATATGGCTTTACAGAATTATAATCATTAGAATCAGCAATACAACTCCATAAGTTAGAATTGGCCTCAAATGTCATTTCATGAAATAGTATTTCAATACGGTAATAATTCGACACCTGCAAGGAATAACATTGTAACCAATATTTAGTAACTTTACAGAGGAGCGCGTCAAAGATTTAAAAAAATCACTCAGATTTTGGTTAAGTCTGATAGGATAGAAGTATGATAGGCAAATTTAGCTATTCCCATATTTTCAAGGTGGGTTGGCATTAAGACTTAACCGAAATTTGACTTAAATATTAGTTACAATGTCATTCCTTGCAGGCGAGAGACGTATTGATGATTTTTATGATTATAATTCTATAAATAAATATTTGATACAGTTGCGAAACATATTTGGTTCAACATATTACCTGATACTGACCTGCAAATTGCAAAAAACCTAAGAAAATTTGAATTTCGCGGGCTACCTTGGCGCTAAGGAGGAAATGAAACAAATCAACAATTTAATTTTTTACTGTAATTTTATAAACTTTATTTTAATTAATTATAAATAGACAACAGGAATGTTAGCGTGTTTACTTGTGACCCTTTCCAACTACAAACCAATATCGTATCATGTACATCAAGCACTTTAAATACCGAATTTGAGTGGGTGAAAGTGCGAGTTTGATGTATGGTTAGCAGGAAAAACGTTACTATGTCACTACGTAGATCCATGGTATAATAATATACTTCGCCAGGTATAGCATTCCGGTCACAGGGGTGACACAAGCCTACGTCATCACCGCTGTGCTGTGCTACCAGTAGTGTGCAATAATAACACCCCAATCGCCTTTATTACCTGTGCGAATGCTATAAAACAGAGAGGTTTTAACTAACAATTACGTTGGTATCGTTCAAATTGAATTGTTTCGTTTGATTAAAAAAAATAAACGACAATTTAAATGGTTTATATATATTTTTTAACATTATGGTGACTGAAAATATTTCCATAATTCGTGTTTTGTTGTAATAAAGTGGCAACTGGATAGTGACGTAACCATGTGTCACTCCCGGAATGCCAGACCTTGTTTTTATAGACCATGCGTAGATCTATAAATTATTGTTTGTGATACCATAACAACTTCTCAGATGCACTTGCACCTTCTCGCGGGTTATGGCTCACCTAGTTTAATTGGAAATGGCAGGTACGTAATACTTAAATCCGTGAACTTTTGACATCGAAAATATTATTATTATTATCCGTAGTCTTTGTGGGAAAATATCAAGTTACACAATTTGCTCTTCGTTTTCTTCAGAGAAAAGAAAGCTGGGTCCTTTCAATTTACATAAAACTTGGTGAACGAATTTGTACAATATTTTGAACTTTAATAAGCAGTTGGTTACATGCGTTAATACACATACACTCAGACCATAATATTAATAATTACATGTTTAATAATATCACGCTTGTATGCCCCGATGGGACAGGCAGAGTTATCTAAAACACATAAAGTTTGACAGTTTATAACAGTGCTCCTACAGATTTTGCATTTTATATAGAAAATCTTGTCATATTTCGTTAATTAGGTATAATTAATTGTGATAAGTTCCAGTATAGTATTTTATGTAAATAATACTGTTAGGATAAATCTCTTACTAAAATATACAATTATCAAAATTGTTTTAATTCGCTTTTCATCCTAGAGAAGTAACTGTTCTACGTTCTAGTTCGTACTTACAATTATTTAATAATGTTTTTTTGTTATTTTGTACCTAATCATTATTATATGTTTTGTTCAAATTCAAACACAAAACATTTATTCTAATAATACAATTACAATTACTTTTGAATTGTCAAGGGGTCGGTCAGTCAGAAAGATAAAGCTAGTTGCCCATTCCCAAGCATAGTAGGTACATATGGAGAAGAATAAAACATGTTGCTAAATAATCATATTTTTCTTGAGGGCTAGGCTCTGACTTCTACACGTATAATAAATTAAAGTCGCATTTCGTGTCTGTCTGTGACCGCGTTGTTTTCCTAAACTCAGGAACAGATTTTGTTGCAGTGTTCAGCATCATTTAGAGAATTAGTTCCGGAAGGTTTATGTGTTATTAGGTTCTGCTCGCGACTTTGTCCGCGTGAGATTTCTTGGTCCCCCGACCCACCCCGTCGCATCGCATCGCCTGCCCGCGCTATCACTTCGTTTTCGCTTTGCGTTCTTTCTGACTTTTTCTTTTTGCGCGGCTCGTAAGTGTTATAGCGTGATGTTAAATACCTTATAGGTTTCCTCAAGAATTGGGCTATCAAATTCAATAAGAATTTTTCAAATACGACTGATAGTTCCAGAGTTTACCCCCTACATACAAAAAAGCTTTTACCTCTTTACAATATTAGTATAGATTATTATTAAAATAACATATCAAAGAAATCTCGATGTTTTATCACGACGTAAAAAAACGTGCGAAGCAGGGGCAGGTCGCTAGTCCTAATTAGAACAAGGTGTATGGTCATATTTTGTTATAGTACAGTGCAGGCGATTATCGTCACCTATAGCTGTGTGCCAGTCGTCACGTATTCGAATTCAAAATCAGGGCAAACTTAATTTTGTTGAAGAAATATGATAAATGATGATTTTATTTCTGTATACTCTTTATCATCGAACACGTCTAGATCAAGTTTTAGTGTAACTAGGGAGTGTTATTATACACTCGCATCATTTACAAGGCAAGACGAATCAGCCACACCCTCGGAACAACCAAAATCGTCGACTTCACTATATAAACAAAAAAGAAAACATACATTTGTTTAGCATACTATAAACTCCAAAAGGTACTCACAAACACAACGAAAAGTCAGTTAAGTCGCTAATAAAAATTAAAAACGGTAATATATATTTTTAAACAAGGCAAATTCGAGCAAGAAAGTTTCCGCGCAAATTATTAGGAACCATTAATTACAAAATAATTGGTGCCATGTAGAAAGTTGTTCAGCTTGATATTTGACCTTTCAGATAGTATGCTGTAGAAGAAATTAACACTTTGGAATAACCGCGTTTTCTTTTAAGATACAGAACCCTTACAAAATTGGAAGCACATCCATTTCTCAAAAAATATACCAACATAATCTTAAATCATAATCACATTTTCTAAAGGTTAGTTGATACCAAATTCTTTTCGTTTGTAGTGAAGTGTAGTACTGCCGCGATAGCGTTTAACATGTGTTTTCTTCCCGCGTAGTCCGTTGACATTAGGTACGCCATTACAACATTCTTCAAATATTCTAGGTTCGCTCCTTCGCGGGATTGGATGCGGCGTAACCTGTAAAGTGTGATGAGGAATTAATAAGATCAGAAAGAGAATCAGGGCTGCCAGTAGATTCAGTTTATATTCTACCGCTGGGTTCCAGTAATTATACAAAATCAAAATTAATTATACAAAAAAAAACTGTTCAACTATTTTTTTTTAATATTTATACACTCGAGAGCAATGAATCCGGGTCACTTAAAGAATCCTAAAAATCTTGGAAACTAAAAATGCTAGGTTAATGCAATAAATTGTATTTAATAGACAATGTAATACTCCTTAAATGAAGGTATTAAAACTTCTTAGTTATTGTAAAGTTATATCATAAAAAAATCAAATTTGAAAAAGGGCCACTTTCGAAGATGGAACTACGAAATTACAGCATTTGGTTTTGCTTTTGTTTGTAATCTGTCATTTATGTGGGTACATAAACCATGTTGATAGTGCACTATATTCATTATTCAAGCTGAAATTATGTCGCTTACGCCTGAAGAATGCACCAGAATACTTACAATGCTGGAAACCGGCCGGAGTCAGCGCGATACAGCCAGGACTGTCGGTGTGTCGCTGTCAACAGTACAAAGAGTTCTCCGACGTTACGAAGAAACTGGTTCTAACCTACGCAGACCAGGAACGGGCAGAACCAGGTGTACCACAGCACGAGAAGACCGATACTTGGTGAACACCATGCTTCGAAATCGCTTTCTCACAGGAACTGAACTCACAAATCAGTTTCGACGCCTCGGAGGAAGTAACCCAAGTGCATGGACAGTAAGACGTCGGCTTGCTAAATCTAACTTAAAACCCCTTAGACCTGCAAACGGCCCTAAACTGGAGCGTGGGCATCGTATTTCAAGACTAAGATATGCCCAGAGCCACGTAAATTGGAGTATTGAAGATTGGTCAAAAGTTATGTTCTCCGACGAATCAAAATTTATGCTCTACAAGCACGATGGAAGACACAGAGTGTATCGAAGACCAGGGGAAAGATTCAAGCAAGCATGCATCGAAGAAAAAGTAGCCTACGGTGGTGGGTCTGTACTTGTGTGGGCCGGAATTTCTTCTGAAAGTCGCACAGAGCTGGTGATCATAGAAAACGGCTCTTTAACTAGCGTAAGATATGTGGAAGAAATCCTCAATGATCACGTTGGTCCATTTATGGTCAATTTAGGTGAGGATGCTATATTTATGCATGACAATGCCCGACCTCATACAGGTAGGATTGTGAATGACTACCTTCAAGAGATGAACATTACTCGTATGGAGTGGCCAGCGCGCAGCCCGGATATCAACCCGATCGAGCATGCTTGGGACGAGCTAGGCAGATGCGTAAAACAACGAAACCCTCCCCCAATCACGCTTCGTGAGCTCAAAATTGCTCTCACAGAGGAATGGGAGAATATTCCCCAAAATCGTATAAGGAACTTGGTGTACAGCATGCCAAACCGCGTAAACGCAGTAATGGAAGCACGAGGAGGCAATACGAAGTATTAAAATTCAAGAAAATCGTAATAAAGTTCAAAAATTTCATGTTTCCTATTTTTGTTTTAAGGAGAGATCAGCAGTTTTTTTCTTTATGTAATTTTGTGTTAATAAAATGTATGGTGACTCATATTTTTTTTACTTTCATTTAAGGAGTATTACATTGTCTATTAAATACAATTTATTGCATTAACCTATCATTTTTAGTTTCCGAGATTTTTAACATTCTTTAAGTGACCCGGATTCATTGCTCTCGAGTGTATTTGACCGCGAAACAAAAATAAAATTTAAGCACTATCAACAAGTATAAAGTAAAACGACGAGACACGTTTGACGTAAAATAAAAACCAACTGCAGTCACCAAACTGTCTCATTGGTGTTTATCATAATTTCTTTTTCAAGAAATAAATATTAAAATAAAGATATACGATTTATTCTCGGGGCAACTGATCCCTTTATCATTGCATGAAGGTACCCCCTCAATAATTGATTGATGTCGAACTACAGATTAGACTGAAGGAATTTACCTCTAGATTATTTTATTATTACTACACAAGTTGACGTTCAGTACCTAATTATTCAGTGGGAACATTCAAAGTAATCCGGTTTGCAGCAAGTTGTGACTGAAACCGCCGTTATGACAACATATTTTGCAAAAAAATCACAATTTTGGAAATTATGTAAGTATAATATTATAACAAAATATTAACCATGAAAATAACACCAGACACAAATATTACCTGTCAATCTCCTCTTTCAGTGTCCGTATAACTTCTTTGAAGCGTTCTTTTTCTATTGTAGCTTCTCGCTGACAATCTCTGTAAAATATGACATCACAAATTAAGACCTAAACCATCAGGACGACTGGACCCTAACCTCACGCTCGTATTCATAGCACGGGTTAGGCAGATATGTATTCATCTCCTTCTGCGAAGCAGTAATGCTTGCGAAGGAGAAGGCGGAGCTCGTGAGGGTGAGGCAATCAGTGCTCCTTCACACCCCTAGTCGCCGCAGGAGGAGACACCCTGGGCGTCGGGAGTCGATAGCCGACTCCCGGCCACCGTAGGCGCGGGCCTGCGGACGGCGAGCAATGGGCAGCTCGCCGTCCGGTAAGGACCAGGCCCGGGTCGACGGCGCGTTGAGTTCCACGCGCGCCTCAAAGAGATGTCAGCATACTTGACGGGGTCCGATAGGGCCGATGCCTGCCGGGGTCGCAGATTGTTCGAAAGAGTTAACGTGGCCCTGGCGCACAGGCAACTGAAGAAACACGGGTGGGTTTTAGTCAGTAAGAGTCTGACACGCCCTTCCGCTCCGCCCAGAGCGTGAGAGGTCATTTGATGATTTCCCAACCAAAAAAAAGGCAGATATGTATTTGTACAGTGTACCCACTTTTCGACAGTCATGTACTGTTTATAAAAACACCTATCGTGTAATATGCAGGTGACAATATCGATGATGCGGTCTTTGGAGAGGCCTGTACCTATGTTCAATGACACTGACAAAACGATTATCTTCGTCTTTTCACGAAAGGCACAGGAATAGTTTTGCTGATTACCTATAAAAGTAATAAAAGTAACAAAAGTATACAATGAAAATGTAAATAAATGGATCAGAAAACGAAGGTACTTGTGGATGCCAACATACAATTTGATTTGATTATTTAAATAAATAAACCCGAAATTCTAAGCTTAAAGATGTTTTTCATTTGACAAGGATAATTTTGTAGCCTCAATTGTCGTCGATGATTTTTCAATTAGAATTTAAAAACGTTCAAACAATAATTGTTGGAAAATGTGGTGATATACAGGTTGGATTTTTGAGATGGGGCAGTGAACTCATTTCCTACGAAATGTATGGGAAAAGTTTTTTGCGATTTCTGACTTTTCTAGTACTGAAACCTCAGTTTGTCCAATAGAGGTTTTTGATCCTTATATGAAACGAGATCGAATCGCATAAAAAAAGTTTTTGTGAAAATTAAGCATTTTCCTGCTGACTGTACATTTTTTTCAAAATCCGTGAATGCTAATCAAATTTTCTGAAAAAATTAAGGAGTCTCTTAAGACCATTTTTCTGTAGCTACAACGGTTAAGCTGCCCTTGCTGCCCCATCTCAAAAATCCAACCTGTATAAAGTTGTAACCTTCTAAAAACAGATGAATGTGTAATTTATTCCCTTTTATGAATGACTAGCTTTTTCCCGCCGCTTTGCCCGCGAGGATGTCGGAAATTATACCACGGGAACGTACTACCGGTACAAAAAGTATCCTACATATTGATCCAGGTTACAAATTATCTGTGTTCCAAATTCCATCCAAATCCGTTAAGTAGTTTAAGCGTGAAAGAGTAACAAACATCCATCCATCCATCCTCACAAACTTTCACATTTATAATATAAGTAGGAAGTAGGATTGCGTAACAATTGATCCTGAACAGGGTTTATTTACACTTTCACCAGATACTTCTGGAACAGACCATAGTCAGCATCTATGATGGCTGAAATAAATAAATATTATGGTCCATACCTAAACTGTCCCTCCATGATATGTTTCTCCTTCCGGAGCTGCGATATGTCGAGGTCTTTCCTAGCCAACTCGTGCGCATAGTGTAGCATATGCGGCGGTGCTGTCACATCCTGAAAATTATAAAGTTATCTTGAGAGTTATTATTTTTTATCCATCAAGGAAAGCTCTGGGCACGGCTATCATTCTACAGTGCATTGTATAATTTCATTCTAAACCTTGTTTGTGTTGACCACTGTCCTATCATTTTTGATGTAGTTCATTTTATTATTATACTAGCTGCTGCCCGCGGCTTCGCCCGCGTGGATGTCGCATATTATCCAACGGGAACGTACTACCGGGACAAAAAGTACATGCGAGCTACGCGTCACACTGACGTCACGCAAAATCCTGCATCGCGCAAGTAGAGTTTACCGCACAACTAGC
The DNA here is from genome assembly GCA_916610205.1 of Griposia aprilina. Lineage (NCBI taxonomy): Eukaryota > Metazoa > Arthropoda > Insecta > Lepidoptera > Noctuidae > Griposia > Griposia aprilina. The sequence continues at coordinate 23,424,148 of OU744289.1, forward strand.
ATATATACAACGTCTCGACATCAATTGTCGGGCAATTGTCCACCAAACACGACACCCGTCTGGTCGGAGAATCCTCCCTTTTTTATGGAGGTATGAGTCAACTTTACACCCTGTTCTTCTATATGGTCAATCTTTACGGTGTCAAAAACGCTCTCTAGGAAAACACACTTTCATAAATAACGTTTCAGTGACGTCATTCGCCGGTAAATTACAGACGCTATGTGGCGGCCACCGCTTTTTATAAAAAAAAAAACGAAGATTAAGGAAACAAAAGCTTTAGTTTAAGATTTATCACCGATAACATCCCGTCTTTAAAATGCGTGTGTTCCTCAGCGCTGACGCGGCGCGAGCGGTCGTTGCGAGCGCGGATGTAATTGTCCGTCTCGTCCAACAGAGCCGAGTAGCGGTCGCGTTGAGTTTGAACTTGTTTCTCCAGACTTAGGATACGGGTCTTCAGGTCTGACACGATTTCCTTTTGGTAGTCTTGCTCGTTTTTGATTTTCTGAAACATAGATTCGCAAATTATAGAAATAATGTGGGTTGAACTTATTCGCTGTGATATTTAAAAGTAAACATCATTCTTCATCTTAACATCTTGCTTATCAACATTGTAGTTTCTGCTTGTGGCTTCTTAAATAATGCTTGGATAAAAAGTAGCCATAATGAGACATGTCACATGTGAAAACAGGACAAACAATACATCTTATATATAAATAAAAATGAATCGCCGAAATGTATGTACGCGCATAACTTCCGAACGACTGCACTAAATTGGATAATTCTTTTTTTTTATGTTCGTTATTGTGTATAAAAGAAAATTTAAAAACGTGAGAGAATGAGACAGAAGAGGTAGGTAGGTAGTTGGGTAGGTAGGTAGTTGGGTAGGTAGGTAGGGTAGGTAGGGTAGGTAGTGCAGGTACGTAGGTAGGGTAGGTAGGTAGGGTAGGTAGGTAAGTAAGTAGGTAGGGTAGGTAGGTAAGTAAGTAGGTAGGGTAGGTAGGTAGAGTAGGGCATGTACGTAGGTAGGGTAGGGCAGGTACGTAGGTAGGGTAGGGCAGGTACGTAGGTAAGGTAGGGCCGGTACGTAGGTAGGGTAGGGCAGGTACGTAGGTAGAGTAGGGCAGGTACGTAGGTAGGGTAGGGCAGGTAAGTAGGGTATGTAGGGTAAGTGTTAGATACTTAGTGCTCTCTGTGCGAAGCCTGGTAAAGCTAGTTTATAATATTAGTATAAACTCAGATGACAGTTTTTGCGTTTTTACCATTTTTGCTCGCATCGTGGACATGTATCAGTGTATAACTTTGCTAAGAACGTACAAAATATGCCCTGTTTTAAGTATTTGGTCTGTATTACCATATTAGAAAGTGACTATTTGTCTTTTTAGCGTATCGCCAAAATCGTAGCTAAATTCTGGGCGGTTACCATATTAGAAAGTGACTATTCTTCTTTTTAGCGTGTCACCAAACTCGTAGCTAAATTCTTGGCGGACTCAATATAGATTTCCATCGACATGCTAAGGAGGCTTTGTTAAAAAAAAATCAAAATCAATAAATTACCTCCTCATACAACTTCAAAGTATCCAATTTATCTTGCTTCTCCTCCTCCAACACCAATTTATAAGTCTCCACCTTCTCTTTTAATAGTGCTATCTCGTTCTTCAAGTCTCCTACATCATCCGTCTCACTCCCAGCATCTCTCACTTTCATCTGCTGCTTATAGAGGTCAAACTCCACTTTCAAACTTTCATATTCTTCTCTACACCTCAAATGGACGTTTTCATAGCCTTGGACTTTGAAAACTGTTGAAATGTCTATGGGACTGCCTAGTTTATCGTTTTCGGCTATAAGTTCTTTTTTCAGAATGTGTATTTTGTCTATGAGTGTTTGTAGGTACTCGCTGTCTGCTAACTTTTCGTTGTCGGTCTCGCTTTTTTGTGATGTTTCTTTTGTTTCTTCTGTAAAAGTGGTTAAACACAGTTACAAAAATATAGTCATTACCAGCGATCGGATATTCTAATGCATATTTACCTAAAGTAAATTTTTAGCTATGAAAGTATGGAAGCGGTTTCTTATGATATATTTTTTGTAAAAAAAAGGTCGGGGTGCCAGGAACACCGGGCATGCATAACTAGTCGGGTGTACTGACAAATGCGTGCACTGACTGGACAGGTCCACTCAATCTGTGTGGTTCTTTCCTCAAAAGACCATTTCAGATACCAATCTACATGGTCTTCACATGATCTGACCAAGATTATGTCTGGACTTTAAAAGAGACTGTGACCTCTGAGTTTGTTTCGGCCTTTCTTCTCAGAGTAGTCAGATAGGAAACACCGACCTCATCTAGTTTAAAAAAATATGATTGACGTGTAAAAGTGCTTGTACAAACCTACTTACAGAATTAAAATCATTTATCATTATCATTTATCATTATAGTATGGAAGCGAATTCAAAAAAAAATGTATATAAAAATAATAAACCCCGGGATATTTGGATTGCATAACTATTCAGGTGCATATTTATTTAAAATTAATGCTAAACCCCCGATGAAAATATGTGTATGCAGGGTGTAAGAGCAGGGGTGGTGTGTTAGTTAAAGGTACGATTTTTTCGATACAAAATCGCATTCCATATTATCCAATATCTCAACTTTAGGTGAATATGCATCCGAATATCCGATCTCTAGTTATTACAGTTGAATACAATAAAAAAAATACAATATTGCTCCTTCAACCCAGACTGGAGTTTAAACTAAACTGCTCTTATTGGGTATCAGACCGATCAGCCACCTAAAATAAAGTGTTTACAGTTGCCTATAAATTCCAGTAGCCCACCAGATACGACACCCGTCTGGTCGGAGGGTCCTCTCTTTTCAGTGGAGGATGAGTGAACTTTACACCCTGTTCCTCATTCCTCTATACACTTCCCGGACGAGCTCCTTTATAAAGAGTTCTGCTAAAACTATAATATATGTAAATAAATTAAATTTCTTACCAAAATCAGTATTAGCAGCAATTTTATCCATTAGCCTGTCATTAACAGAATCTTTAAGCTGCTGTATAAGTTGCTGGTCGTGCCTTCGTCTCAAGTCGTACTGTCCCACGGTTTCTGACAACTCGGCTATCTTACTCTCCAGAAGGGCCACCCTTTCCTCCTGACGGGCGCAAATCTTGCGAGCGGATTCTTCGGCGCGTTTCGCTTTTATTTGCTCCTGTGAATGATAATATATTTAGTTTTCGCTTGTTTTACCTGTCAACAAAAGTGTTGCATTATATTTTTGTAAACAGATGAAAAAAGCTTGGCTACAAATCTGAGCTAACAGATAATAATGTGTAACCCTACAAAACTCAGTGCAATCATTTTCGTGATGATTTGTTACTTTGAAATGATATTTGTATGGGTAACAAATATCATTTCAGCGAATTGATCCCAAAATGTTTAGCCCATGTTTTTACATTACAATATTAAAGTACTGTTTAGACAAAAATATTCTTAATAAAATAAAAAGAAAATACTTATATAAGTATTTTCTTTTTGAGAAAAGTAAAAAATCATAATATTAGGAACATGGTTGCATCTAAAGCTTCCACAAGCACAACCAACATACAAATACAGTGGAATCCCTTTATTATGAATCCGCCTATATTGACCAACCGCTTAAAATGAAGTAATTGCAGTGCGAAGTTTGGTTTTCATATAAAATTCATTATAACAAAGTTCGGATATAATGACTTCGCTAATAGTGACATACCGCTTATTATGACCTATTTTTAAGAAATTATGTCCGGTTGTAATGACTGACATGATTCCTAACACCTTTACTCGTTTTCGTGACCCTCCCACGCGTAGCGTGAGGCTGGTTTTTGTTCTCTTTACACAATATTGCTAGTCTGTTTTACATTCTAAAGAAAAAACAAAAACAGAACTAAATTAATGATTTGTTATGTTGTAAGAAATAAAAAAATATGCTATGTATGTATTTCAATTTTTATTCTATGTTTTTAATGTTTGTTTTGTGTCAGCTCATGTTTATTTTTTTTAATTAATAGATAGACGGATACTTACAATTTGTAGTATTTATCTCTATTAAACTAAAATAGGAAGTTGTTTATTTTCTAAGACTTCTTCTTTGTATGACGTCTGCTTAGTATGCCGTGTTTGTCACTTCCCTTCGTTGTCATTATAAGCGGATTCTACTGTATATGAGTTTCGCTACCATCTTTGGTAACTGGCTAACGTAATTACCACGGCAGGACCTGTTCTCAAGAAACCCGTGCCAACACGACAGAAGCAGATGTTAACACACAACCTAAATTAGTCTACGTTCGCACGGACGTAAAAATATCGCGGCGGGATTTTTTCGCACACTGCATCTTAAACGCACTGCTTAGCGGCGAGAGTTGAAAATCTAACAGTATACTTTTTCGAAGCGCTGGGATGCACTCTGCTGGATTCTCAATGCTTGGTTCAACACCGTGAGTTGAAAATCCAGTGCGTGATGAAATCCCGTCGTGATATTTTTACGTCCGTGCGAACGTGGTCTTATCTAGGTCGCGAATGTTACCCTATTTTTAAATCGCAGGGTCAAAGACCCCGCAGAAGGATACAACGAGTGAACACATCGGTAGCGCCTGCTATTATTCTTATAATAACTATGTGTGTGCTGGGATTGATAAGTTTTTTGTTCGGTTATTTTATGCCAGTCTTCGTTCTAGCGGCCAGTCTATCGATTATTGCGAAGTAATTTGGAGTCTCATTTCCTACAAAATGTATGGGGAAAGATTTTTGCGATATCTAACGTTTCTTGTATTCAAACCTCAGTTGGTTCAATAGGTTTTTTTGCATTTGCTGACTTTTCTAGTAGGTACTCAAACCTCAGTTGGTCCGATAGAGTGTTTTGATCCTTATAATAAACAGAATCGATTGGGATCAAAAAAGTTTATATGAAAATTGCCCATTTTCTTGGGAAACATTTTTTTTTTCAAAATCTGTGAGTGCATATCAAAATTTCTGAAAAATTTAAGGACAGTCGCCTAAGACCGTTTGCCTGTACCTACAACGGTTAAGGTACCTGCTCTTATTGTCCCTGCTCAAAAATCCACCCTGTTTTAAAAAGATGTATTAATACAGCATTAATTCATACATTTTATTGATCGTATCATTTATGTATTTAGTCACAGCAACAAAATAATCAAAGGTATCGACATCGTTGACCCTTAATTCTTCATAAGGTGATTATAATGCCATGGGGATTATAATTAGTAAAATTTTGATGTGCTACATAAGCTAAAAAAAACTTCCGGTTGTGATTTTAATATCGTCACCCGTTAAATCTTGGACACGCTTTTCTAGCTCCGCTAGTGATGTCGTTATACATGACACAGTTCCTACCTCTCGTATAGCAACAGAGTGCGACTGCTCCAGCAGCGCCAACTTCTGCTGCAGCCGCACGAGGTGCGCCGGCGTCTCCACGGTGCGGGCGGCGCTGCGCCGCTTGTGATGTTGTTGTACATGACACAGTTCCTACCTCTCGTATAGCAACAGAGTGCGACTGCTCCAGCAGCGCCAACTTCTGCTGCAGCCGCACGAGGTGCGCCGGCGTCTCCACGGTGCGGGCGGCGCTGCGCCGCTTGTGATGTTGTTGTACATGACACAGTTCCTACCTCTCGTATAGCAACAGAGTGCGACTGCTCCAGCAGCGCCAACTTCTGCTGCAGCCGCACGAGGTGCGCCGGCGTCTCCACGGTGCGGGCGGCGCTGCGCCGCTTGTGATGTTGTTGTACATGACACAGTTCCTACCTCTCGTATAGCAACAGAGTGCGACTGCTCCAGCAGCGCCAACTTCTGCTGCAGCCGCACGAGGTGCGCCGGCGTCTCCACGGTGCGGGCGGCGCTGCGCCGCTTGGGATGTTGTTGTACATGACACAGTTCCTACCTCTCGTATAGCAACAGAGTGCGACTGCTCCAGCAGCGCCAACTTCTGCTGCAGCCGCACGAGGTGCGCCGGCGTCTCCACGGTGCGGGCGGCGCTGCGCCGCTTGGGATGTTGTTGTACATGACACAGTTCCTACCTCTCGTATAGCAACAGAGTGCGACTGCTCCAGCAGCGCCAACTTCTGCTGCAGCCGCACGAGGTGCGCCGGCGTCTCCACGGTGCGGGCGGCGCTGCGCCGCTTGGGATGTTGTTGTACATGACACAGTTCCTACCTCTCGTATAGCAACAGAGTGCGACTGCTCCAGCAGCGCCAACTTCTGCTGCAGCCGCACGAGGTGCGCCGGCGTCTCCACGGTGCGGGCGGCGCTGCGCCGCTTGGGATGTTGTTGTACATGACACAGTTCCTACCTCTCGTATAGCAACAGAGTGCGACTGCTCCAGCAGCGCCAACTTCTGCTGCAGCCGCACGAGGTGCGCCGGCGTCTCCACGGTGCGCGCCTCCGCGCGCTGCAGGCGGCGCTGCGCCGCTTCAAGCGAACTGCTTAGGTCACGGACACGCTTTTCTAACTCTGCTTGTGATACTAAAAGGTATACAATTGAGTTTATGTAAATAGACGTTTAATAAACATGAGCTACCACCATAGGATAATTCGAAACTATAAATAATATAATTATGATATTCATTTCTATAAATTGGTTTAAAAGGTTTTGACAAATAAAAATTGTTACACGTTAAAACTATATGATGTCAGTGTTTCTTATCCAACTTCTCTGCGAAAAAACACCGAAACAAACTCGAGGTCAGTCTCTTTAAAGTCCAAACATTATTTTGGCCAGTTCATATGAGGACCATGCAGATTAGTGGCTGTGATAATCTTTTGAGGGAAGTACCACACATATTTGAGTGGACCTGTCCATTTCGGAGTAACGTTACACAGAAGTGTATAGTACATCCACAATTAGACCAGCTATGTTTGAATTCCATGTAAGAAAGGCATTAATAACTAAATAATCTTTAAAAGAGAAGAATTATCACGCATCCACGAACTGGGTGCGATAGGTATAACTTTATTCTTTGCAACGAATTTATCTCTGAAGTATGGAGCAAATTGCGACAGTGGATGTAATTTATACGGATTATAGTAAATGATTTGAACGTGATGACCATTAGGTAATTTTACGTAAAGTTTCTTCAGCTTCAATTCACGGCGACCTATATCAATGGTTTTCCTCCTACATTGAAAACAGATCACAAATAGTAGTATTACAGTGTTTTACCTTTAGTTGGAATCAGATACCATCTGGAGTCCCTCAGGGATCAATTTCGGGGCCTCTTCTATTTAATATATTTTGATCATAATAAGAAATGTTTTATTAAGTCGCACATTCTATTATACGCCGATGACATGAACATTCTTAAAACAGTACCTACGTAGTTCAGCTGACACATCACTACTCCAAGAGGATCTTAATAGGTTTTTAGAGCACTGTACAAACACAGTTCATCTAAATGTATCGAAATGCTTTCATATGACTTATACATGGCAAAAGAAGACAATTGGTTCAGGGTTCGCTTTGAACAACCAAACAATCACTAAGATGAACAGTATTTAGGGGCTTCGGCGTTATACTGAACAGTAAACTCGTATTTGAAATGCATATTGATTAAATCATTAAGAAAGCGTCGAAGTCCCTAGGTTTCATAATTAATAAGGTCACCTACTTGATTTAAAACCATTCAACGTTATGTACTGTTCATACCCGCAGCCAACTAGAATATGCACCTCAAGTAAGGAACCCAAAATACAATATGATGTGTATAAGTCCAGAATAGAAAATATACAGAAAAAGTTCTTAAGATATCTAGATTATAAGACAAGGCAGTGCTCAACGGATTAAAATCACCGTTGCAAAAGATATAATTTCCTACCGCTGCGCACTGGAAAATAGACGCCATGTTAAAGATATTACTTTGCTGTTAAATATCGCCAAATAGCTCTACCGATTATTCCCAACTCCTCTCAAAATGATCACTCCGAACTCATCACGTAGGTTTCAGGCTGCGGCCACTTGACTTTCTATTCACGTCAACAAACTACCGCCGGAATGCCTACTTCTCACGTAGCGTAGCTAGCTTCAATAATATTCCCTCTCACTTCGATGTTGATTTATTCAGAACCAGTCCAAACTTATTAAGACTAACTATAAATAAGGTATACTTTGGCCAAATCCGCAATACTATTACTCCTAATTAAAGCACATGTATACTCCATTTTAAATAAGATTAGAAATTTATATAAGCCTTTTTTACAGTCCTTTCAACCAATTTTGACTTTTATTGCGTTGGGGGCATGACGAAGGGCAGCTGCAGTAAACAGTTGGTATTGTAACTACGTTTTTGCTTTTAGTGCCATCCTTATGCTTACGGAATCGAAGTCAAAATCGGTTGAACTGACTGCAAAAAAGGTTTATTTAAATTTCTAATCTTATTTCAAATGGAGTATAGTTAATTGTATTTGTTTTATTCTTTGTTTTTATTCTAGTTTGTAAGTAAGTTTTATCTTATAGAAGAATTTGTTTTGTTTTTTTTGTTGTTTAAGTATAGAAAGAAGAATTTGTTTTGTTTATTTGTTTAAGAAGATTCTAGTTTATATTTTATTTTTACGTGTATTTTTTTTTTAACTTTAGGTAAGTTCATAGTTTTTAATTTCTGGCTTGAAAATGGCAACTTTAAGCGCTAATTGTACATTATTTACCTAGATATTAGACATTATGCTTTTTGAAGAATAAATAAATAAATAAAATAAATAAATAAATAGATTAACTTTACAGATTGACCGATCCGTGTAGCGGCCCGAGGTCTTCCACCACCATCATCTGTTTTCCCAACTATATTGGGGTCGGCTTCGAGTCTAACCGGATGCAGCTGAATACCAGTATTTTACATGGAGCGACTGCCTGTCTGACCTCCACAACTCAGTAACTCGCTAATACGATACCCCTTGGTAAAACTGGTTGTCGCTTTCGGGCTTCTGACGACCCGTAACGACTGTCAAAAATCCAAGAATGACAGCCCGGACCAACGGCTTAAGGTGATCTCCGAGGCACGGGAGAGTCTCGGTATGTAAAGACGGCGGCAAGCGTACCTTAACGTGACGCGCGGCTGTTATTACTTTGTCACGAGCCCCTTCCCTAGTGACCGCATGAGGTAAATTATGTAAATGTTCCTCTTACCTTGAGCCTCACTGGAATGCACAACCTTGTCTTCCAACTTCTCTTTTGTCTTCCTCTCACTATTCAATTTCAGGTGTAATTCTCTGAAAATGAAACATTAATTCTTTTTGATTCACGATAAACCCGATTACTTCAAAAAATTCAACACAGGTTGTCGTAAGTTGTGGAACCAGTAGTTACTTTGCGGAAATCTATGACTGCAAAGTGCATTTCCGAGTTAACTAGATACATCCAAGTCTTGATCTAGTTATTGCGGAATTAGAACTAAATATATATCTTTATCGGGTTTGGCGTATCGTGACTTTTAATGATAAGATTTGCAACAAGATTATTTCGTTCGTTAGTGCAATTATTTATTTCCTTGTCATGTGTTTGTGTGACAAATAGGTCCTGGCATTATACTAGAACAATATGTTGTACCTACTATAGGTCAAATCTGCCTAACCCTTTGGGAAAAACAAGCTTGATGATATATTACGTTGAACTCAGAAAAATTGTGTTCTGAATTTTCCACTCACCTTATCTTCTGACTTTCTGTCTGTATCATAAAATTAAATGTACTACTCTTATACTCACTTCATCATAGCCTGATGATCAGCCCTCTCTTTCTCTCTCTCCTGTATCTCGTACGCCACTTTAGCCTTCAAGTTGTTTATCTCAGCCAAGTGCTGCTGCACTAATGTTCTGGTCTCTTCCCTCATTCCAGCTATCTGGTTTTCATACTGGTGGATAAAAGTGTATTAGGATGATTATTGTGGCCTGTTGTGAATGGATCATGGTAAAGTTGTTGCAATACAAGGTTTCATTACTGCCGATATAAGCAAAAAAGGAGCATCTGATGAAAAAATAAAGAAAAATAAGTCTTACTGGACAAAAGGGACCTATTTTTTGAAGTAAATACTTCTTTCGGCGCTCGTTCTGAACAGTGAACAAAACTGAACCGTCGGTATATCGTCGGTATACTCGGCTCCAGTCAATCAGTGACGCTGAATCGCGTATAGTCGGCTCCAGTATAGATGTAAGGCCGGTTTAAAACCAATTAAACAAATCCGTTTAAAACGAAAAAAAAAAAGTTTATAACCGAAATAAACCATTATTTTCTATTTAAAACGGTTGGTGTTGATGACTATGTTTTTCTTAATTATAACTACATTTTCTTGATTTAACTAAGGTGGATATAACGGAGTGCCTATAAACTGCAAAGATTTTTTAAATGTGTGATAGGCTGATATTGATATACTTAGCGAGTTTAGTTCTAGTTGGTCCGTCCGACCAAGCGTAGCTGTATTACCTAAAAACTCTATTGATAAGTTAAAAACTTTGTGTTGGTAAATCAATTTTTTTTTTCACTATAAAATAATCAATTTGATTCGGTTTAAAACTAAACTCACATTCTCTCACTCTATAAACGAAACATGAAGTCAGGTGACCAAAAATTGACCGCTGTTGCAACTCTAATTGCATCAACAGCAGGGAGATCTTTATTTTTAGTAGCATAAAAGGTTTAAATCATAGGTTCTCAATGTGGGCGCTAACACCCTCTCGTGGGCGTTTCAGACATTCAGAGGGGCAGTAGAAGACCCAGAGAAAATTAGGGGACATTGAGATGGGATCTTACGACTATATAATATGAGACGTTTGAATATAATTGTGGCAATACTTAGCTGTTACAAATTCGCGACAAATGATACGTAAAAAATTGGGGGCTCTAGAAAAGAAAAAACTCAAAGTGGGCGGTGGGCAATATAAGTTTGAGAACCAATGGTTTAAATATCTAATTAATCTTGTTAAAATCAAATTACTAGAGACTCAAATCACAATCACATTTTAATCATCTTGTTAACATCTGTAACCCACATAAATAAATGTTTTCAATTAATTTAATAGTTTGATAACAATCTTGTTATGATTGAGAGGAGTTCCTGATGTGTATAAATATAACATAATGAATTGAGAATGCCGCAACAACGTTTGACTATAAACATTCTATAATGTGTAAAAGTCTAAAGCAATATTACAATATTGCTTCGATGTTGGTGAGGAAAGAGTGAAGAGTGAAGAATGAAGAGTTTATGGGATCCTCCTGCTAATGATTATTTTCATTAATTATCTGGCAAAACCTATTTAAAACCATTATGATTGGTTTTGCTCCTGTTTAACTATTTGATAGTGTTTATCAGAGTATCTAACATCTGAACTACAAAGCCCAATAACTTAATCTAAAATAACAAAATGGTTTATCCTATTAATTAACGATGACATAATAATTATAATGCAATCTCTGTAATGAGTACATTTAAATTTTAAACAAAGCCTTTACTTATGGAGACTGGATGACTTTTTTATGGCGATTTTAAGATTTCTTCAAACATTTTCTTTCTTAGAACATACCTTATCTCTGGTTAGTTTCTTGTCTGCCTGGAAAGCCTCTTCCATCCGTGACTTCTCTGCTGTCAAGGTGGAAAGAGACAGCATGAGCGCTGACAACGACTCATCTCTGCTTTCCTCTGGAAATGAGAGATAAAAGGATAAATTTTTGCAAATGATAAATGATGATCAATGACATTTATTTCTGTAAGTAGGTTTGTACAAACACTTTTAAACATGTTTTTTAGCCGACTGCGAGGAATTGGTTATGTTTTTCGCGCGCTTCTTGTGTAATGTAATATTCTTTATTACCTCATATGTTTGAAACCGCTAGACGACAGATTTACATAACAAAGACATTGTTAGATACGTCTTGACCGCCCAAGTGTTCTTGGATAAGTAAAAAAAAATGTCGCCTGTGATGCAGTCGGTGGCATAGAATTGAATGCTAAATTAAATAATTTAATGTCACTATAAGTATGCCTCCGACTGTGTGTTATCATGCTGCATAAATTTTTGAAGGACTACCATCAATATGTTTTAAATTTGCCGTTAATGTTTGATCTTGTTTCAATTTCTTCTGTTGGCTTTTTATAATTACTGATTTTTTTCAAACAGAGCATGAGAGATAGCAAACAAGCAAATAAAGAATAAGCCACTGCCTCTTAGGGATGTTGTATAAGTTGATAAGGAACCACTCAAGCAGTAGGATAGAAATTATTGGTGATGGCATAATTTTATAATGTTTATTAATTTTGTGGCCTGTTTCCCTACTTCTAGAAGTCCTGGTTTGCTTATCTAGCAGATAAAATTCTTTCTTCTTATGTAGTACTATCGTACCTATGTGAAATATGCTCTAATCATCATTAAATTGAATACAATATACCTATGTATTCCTCTAATCTCAAAGAATAGTTATTGTTTGAAATTTGTTTTAGAATTCCAACAGTAGCAGCAGAAGAAATAACATGCTTACCTCCCCCTCCTCCGTCAGCAGGGCTTTCAGTTTTATTGAGGGCTTTCAAACTGATCTCCAATGCTTCCTTTTCTTTGATAAGTCCTTTGTATGCAGCTACAACATCTGAAAAATATATTATAGTTGTCTTTAAAAAATGAATTTTATCTCGAAATAAAAGATAACGCTAAGCGTGGTACTCAAAACTGGCATAGTATGGTAGCTGATAGTATTTTGCTATTTTTAAATAAATCTAGCTTTTCCCCAAAGAAAAAAAAACAAAAATCTTTGGCCGTGTGGAAGGCAGAAATTATCCCACAGGAATGTACAAATGGGATAAAAAGTCCTGTCCTAACCTAGTTTATGAACTACCTGCAGGCTTAGCATGACGCTGTCTATTTCTTCGAAGAATAGACACGGCTATTTCCATTCAAAGTGACATTTCGTTTCTCCAGTTTTGACCTCGCACCGTAAAAATCCTTCGAAAATCTGTCATTTTGTCTTTCGTTTCTACCAATCGTTGTCTAGGTCCTTTTTAATGTAGACTATTTCAGAAGACAGTTGTCTAAGGTAGTGAAGACTTTAATTGCCATATTAAAGACAGTAGACAACTTTTTACTCAACGGCCATAAAGTATAAAAATGGAATGGAAAATTTTAATTTTTCACTATTTGTATGGAAAATGTGAAAGTTATTACCTATATGTTGAGTTTTAGGGGTTTATGTGTTTAATATAGAGGTTCGAAATTTTCATTATTTTTAGCGATAGGATACACCATTTTCGAGATATAAGCAAAATAAAAGAAAAACGTGATTAAATTACTGAATTTCGTAAAAAGTGCAGTTATCTCTTTCTACTTTGCTGCCGTCGTACTGTCTTAACGAAACGTCATTTTTGTCTATTCTTCTGTCGACAAGACGGTGCTTGTGCTAAGCCTGCTGTGTGCCAAATTTCACCGAAATCCATTCAGTTGTTAAGGTATGAAAAGGGAGCAGACAGACAGTTACTTTCACATTTATAATTTATGTCAATTTCTCGAGTTGGAGAACATTCATGATCTGATAATAAAAAATGAAAACCACTTTGAGAACATTCATGATCTGTTAATAAAAAATCAAAACCACTTTAAGAACATTCATGATCTGTTAATAAAAAATCAAAACCATTTTGAGAACATTCATGATCTGATAATAAAAAATCAAAACCTCTTTGGTTTCCAGTTGTAATCATCAAGCTTGCGATTATCTTAATTAAAAATCTAATAGACGCGCACGGCAAACTGTTACTAAATAAAACTGCAGTTTTACTTTATAACATTTTCAAATACTTATTGTGGTAAAAGTAACACAAGATCTTGGATGGGTCAATGACAGAATGGCAATAACTACAGGTCACGTGAAGAGCCCAACCGCTTGGCGATGTCACAAAATACTCAACTAGCACAGACCCCACGGCCCTAGTGTTTCAACCCCAAACGGCACAAACACATAGCTCCCAATAAGGTTGTTATATTTGCTCCGTTTGAGGTTTTCTGCAATTGCAGCAACGCCCCAGCACTGCCTGCTGTGCTAAAAAGATGGGATGGCGCGAGGGTGTCGACACAAGTAATAGGTGCCTGTATTACATAGATAAAAATGATCAAGTTGTTCTAATGGGGTAAACATTACATCATTGAGCATAGTAAAAAGAAATCCCATACAAGTGTTAACCACCTATTTCTAATGTAGCACTTACAACTCTGCTCATTTTCAGGAACATTGGAACTGGAAAATTTACAAAACATATGGTTTTGTATTCGTGTTTCAATTATATCCTTACCTCTTAAACGACCTTCATATCGCTTTATTTGATCAGCTTGTTTGGTAATAGTTGATATCAATTCTTGTTTCGATAACGATTCCATGATTTTTCACCACGTGCTGCTGTTTATCCTAATATTGTACGTTTGATAGACACACACTGCACACGAGTTACTAATTATTGTCTAAGACTTCATTGAGATACAACGATATGGAATCTTGATTTAAAACATTTAATTATTATTTTATTACGCAAGTTTGCTCACACTAATCGTTTATTTTTTTCAACCAACTGCTGGATTAATTTACTTGCAATCCCTATAATTATAAAAATACTCTGTGCTTAGTGCAGGATGCTTGCAATTCAATAATATTTTCTTTGACTGACGTAACGTAATGTGACATTTAGTGACGTGACACGATGAATGAACGAATGAACTATGATATGATTTCATTTTACTCTGTGCACTTGAAATGAGACTGGAGTATTATTTGTTAGAGTACTAAAAAGGTAGGAAAAATGTTCTTCAAAAGTCACTCTATAGTAATGTTCTCTGTGAATTAAGTCCTGTAGCGATTTAGATCGTTTTACATTTTGTACGCTTTGCTACATTTTTATTGATTCTTGTGTTAGTACGTATTTACGTAAATTGGCAACATAAAACTTTTGGTAGGTCGAATCGATGACCACGTGGGATGACGATATCAAATTCACAACCGGGAACTTTGTAGCATTCGTAAAGCTGTAGCTACAAAGGCACAGGGCAATAATAAACATAATAATTATAATATACAGTAATTTACCCACTGTAGTCACCTTTTTAAAAATTAAGCTTGAACCATGGGTACAGATTATTTTGTTTCTGTTTATCAAGCTGTGATTAAATACGATCAATGAAAAGTTAGATTCCGTACGCAAAATACGCGCATTGACGTGAAGTTGCGGACACCAGCCCGTATTACCTTACCTAAGATATGAATTAAAACGGTACATGAATACTCATCTACATAATTATATTAGTTAATACTGTTTTGTAATAGTCATAGCTTGCATTTCCTCAAATCCCCTTTCCAATCCCAATCCAATAAACCATGTTTATGTGAGGTCACGTTTAGGTGAATAAATTCCGTGTCTAAAGACATGGCAACCATTTTGCAAATCCCAAGTTGCTATAAGAATAATAACAGGCGCTATCGATGTGTTCACTCGTAGTATCCTTCGGTGGGGTCATTGAACCTCCGATTTAAAAATGGGGTAACATTCACCCCCTGGTTTAATTAATGCACATGTTGTTATAAACCCAATGTCCAAATGTAGCACGTAATTATTGTTTTGAGTTATCCAGTCATTGGCCTTAGCTGGTCATCGACATCACTTTTTATTAGGATGGTTGTGTAAAAAAATCACTAACAAGAAAGACTGCTCAAATTGTTTTATGTCATTGAAACACGATTGGTATTGCTATCATACTTATTCCGTGAATGAAGAAGGTAATTATTAAGAGGTAGTTACCTATATCCAATTCCCTTTCGAGATTTCGCAAGCAAAAGCAAGACTATTCAAGGATGCCTACTTCGGATTTTGAGAATGCTTCATTGTTGATCCTAATTATTACCTACCTCTGCAAAGAAACAACAGCCAGATATTTTAAATTATTTTAGTCAAAATCTCGTCTTAAGATTAAACCAAGTAGTACCGCGTGGTCGTACGTAGGCGTAGGTCAGGATTTCAGGACTTAAGTATTGCATTCATATTATGGAGGCATTGTTCCTGATTTCATTTTAAGTTTCAAGATGTCCGCTGTCGAAAACGGACCCCTCCAAAAAAACGAAGTGAACGCTCGGAGGGACTACCGTATGAGAAATTTAATTTCGGCAAAAGCACATATAATGCTCATAGGTAACTACTGGAGTAGGTAAGCCTGGTGCTTTATACTTACTAGCCACTGACTGAGTGAGTCTTCAAAGCTTTGTTTGGAATCCAATTCGCGAGCTTCCAGCTAAATAAAACGGGCGTGGCGCCTCGCTGTCTGTAGTTTGGATCGATGCATGCGTACTGCGTACATACACCCCCAACTTACATTAGGTACCAGTTTTGGCGTCTTCCGCACTTCGCTGAGGATAAATCTAGCCAAGTAGAAATCGATTTTTACCGAGTGAAATAAAATCAGGCTTGCTTTAATTTCTAGGGGGTGCCACGAGTCGACGATTATCGTAACCCACATCTCAGGCAAATCACCCTTGCAAATGAAATGGCGTTATCCGACCGATGGCGCGGATAAGCCCAAATAGAGGAAATGCTTTCGATTTAAATACCTACTTATTTAGATTTGGTTGAAGTTAAAGCGAATTTTGGGAAAGCAAAAAGAATCTTTGAAATAAAACATTATTTTATATGTATTATTGCTAAGGTCAATATTTAATTTCTATCAATATCCCCTACGTCAGATTACATTCGTTGACATTATTTCAAAAATTAAATGTAAGTAAGCCAAACACTTTTTCATACATTATCGGCGATTTGTACTCTGTCTTATAATTCTAGCTACATTCTAGGCCAAACCCTACAATACCCAAACCTGCCCAAAGTAAATACAAACGAAAAAACTAAACCAAATCATTAAACATGGGATAAATAAACACTAAAGAGAAAGATGTTAGTTTTATATAAATTAAACAGAAACTATTCTAAATAAATAAAATACCACAACTTAGAACACAAAATACTAAAATTGAACAAAACGAATAAGTGGACAGGTGTGTACTGGTATTATTTTCGGTGGAGAAAGCAAGCGTATTTGTTTTAACCATTCAGGGACGACACAACATTGACTATCAGTAAATTGTAAAATGGATTCTTGCTTATTTTATGCGCGAATGTTTGCATGTTAGCATTGTTAGCATGGGAAGCCGAAAGCAGCAATAAAATTCAAGTTATAAATTGGGTTTGATAAACTTTGGCCATTTCCTTCCAGCCGAATTTCGACTCTGTATCAACCCTTTCTAATTTATCTTCAATTAAAAGTTAGACGCTTCTAATTGCCACTCGCAGAGCTGGCGTGTACAATCGCGCACAAGTACAGCACATCCACATCGTAGCAATATAACTCAGAGGTACATCTACCTTTGACTAGTTTGATACACACCATTTAGTATTTTTATGTATTGTGTGCTTTATATAGGTATATTACTTATATTAAACCAAACACCACACCAACATAATTTTAAACCAAAATCCTAATCTACATTTTAAATTAGAGAACACAGTTTTCTTTAAATACTTAAGTATACATATACATACAGATTTAAATGTTGCGCAAAATTATAACTGACTAGTTTCGCGTATTTTAAGTACTTTAAATAAATAATTAATATTAATGAAACATTTATCCTTACCATAGAAATTAAAGAAAATACTTAATCAAAATGCATTATACAAGCCCTTCTATATGTGTCTGTGAATATCTGGCCACTGTTTTTTTTTCACTTTAATTATGATATGCATTTGACTATCAATAATTTAACTATTACAGAAATTACTATAATGAATATCAGAAACGATACCAACTGTTGGATAAGGTATAATAGTACTGAGTAGATTACCCAACTAATTTTGAACTTACACTACATTTAATATATTAATATAAACATCGAAATGAAATCTATAATTTCTATTACGATTATGACAATAAATTATGTTTACAATGAATTTTTAAGTTACTTAAATTTAATAATAAATAGTGATGATTATACAATCAAATTAGAGAGACAATATCATGATGTGAAAGTCAAACGTCAAGGATTTTGCTTTGTGCAGTATATGCAAATCTTCTGGAGAAAAATGCATTGAAGTTTTAAAATTTAGATTTTAAATGCACACCAAAAATTTCCAATTAATAATTATCAATTTGACTTT
This sequence comes from Griposia aprilina, assembly GCA_916610205.1. NCBI lineage: Eukaryota > Metazoa > Arthropoda > Insecta > Lepidoptera > Noctuidae > Griposia > Griposia aprilina. The sequence continues at coordinate 23,442,349 of OU744289.1, forward strand.
CACTATTATACAATCACTATAATAATTATGTGCCCAATGTGATACATGGAGGTATCCAAGTCATAATAAAATGTTGATCAATAACTAATTTAGTTGTAATGTCATGGTCCTTATACATAATTTCAATCGAGATTTTCTTGTCAGATTTCAAGTAGATTTTATGAATGGAATCAAATTATATATAAGTAAATAATAATTATGATCCTAATTATAATTGTTCTATATAAAATGTATCCACCTTACTTATGACTTTGTGCACAATTCAAGCTCCAGAATTATATTATTATCGAATATTATTATAATAATGGGGCCATCCTTATTTTATCAAATGAATGGAAGTATAGTTTTTAGTAAAAGTTTTACTTACAAACATCATTTTATATATCAGTCAATGCATTTCTGACGTCTTTGGTAATAATTATACAATGAACATTTTGTTTACATATACTATGTTTTATTATTGCAACTATTTTTCAAAAGAAAAAAAATAATAATAGTTGTTGGTACAATAAAAATTGCACAGCATGTCAATATACATATTATAATAAAATATTTTTTTTATTTTTTACTTACAGTAAAAAAAGTTTAATATTGCACTGTCAATCGTTAAACATTATAATTATTGCCTGAATTACGGTTAATTATTAGAATCTTGTTGGCATCATTATCCTATTACAATACCAGAACTCTACAGGTTAGTCTTAAAAAAAAGACTCATACCAATGGACATAAGTTAATAAATACATAAACATTGAGTTAGCAAAAAGTATGCAGTTAATTATTTCTATGAATGTTAGTCATTGTTCTCAATTTATATGAGTATAACTAAGCTACTGACTCCGACTGATTTATAATTCAGGTTGTCAGGTAAGCCATTAAAATATTACACAAAGTTTATCCATCTAAGTACTGCATCACTTGTTACTAACTTTAATATCTTAGGACATATTATATCAGGTATTTCACTAGACAGGTATTTCGTGGACTCCGTAAATTAAAATTAGGTCAATTTTGTAGAATACATGGTGTATAATGTCAGTCATTTTGAAAATTTTCTAGATATTATTGTGATGATTTTATTTTGTACTTATAACGTATGAACATTGGTTCAAACTGACATCATGTCATGATTTGAATCACATTTATTCCGTATTTCATTCAGTAATTAGTCAAACTTCAAACCATGACAAAGTAATGATCAACATTTTTGCATTAGCTACAATTTATTGACTAGAGTCTGGATCATTTAAGATTTACTCTTGTTCGTTTTGAAGCTGACCTGGAGTACCTGGCCATTTAGCGAGTATCCATTCAAGGATTGGATGGCAACAACAGCCTCATCATAATTAGTCATGGTGACAAAACCATAGCCCTTGCATTTGTTGGTTGTAGGGTCTCTAATTATTTTAACACTCTGGACGGCACCAAATGGGCCAAAGAGCTGCCAAAGTACACTCTCTTCGGTATCAGCTCCAATGTTATAGACAAAGATGCACCAACCTGAGCCGCCGATGGCATTTCCCTGTATGAGCGGGTCGGCTAAAGGAGAAAATCTTTGAAGACCTTTGTTGATAGCCAGCAGAGCCTTTCCAGCAGGACCTACGAAGCGGCGTGCAGCAGCAGGCGCGAGGTATGCTGCCAGTGGGGCCAGTGCCTTGTTCTGGTTACTTGGGTTGTTTGCACATTTGACTGTGATGGGACCTGTACCACCTGGAGGTACTGTGCCATTCAACTCACGTATTGCGTTCTCGGCCTCGTGTCTCTGGTCGTAGCGGATGAACGCGACTCCCCTCGAAGGTCCGACGATGGTCGGCTCGTCGCCGCCCACTTGCAGTAAATGGCCGACATTCACATTCTCATGAAGTATGCGCGAGCTGATGATGGTTCCGTACGGACTGAAGAGCTTCTCCAATTCTTGCTGTGTCATGTGCTTCGGCAAGCCCGACACGTAAAGATTGGCGCCTTTAATCGCGTCGGAACTAGGGCGGGCGTACGATACCTTAATGATCTTGTTCTGCAGTCTCAGGCCATTGAGCGTGTTCACAGCCTTCTCCGCGTCCTCCGCCTTGTGGTAGTTCACGAATGCGTACCCCAAACTCTGCCCGTTCAGAATGTGGTCGGGGAATACTGTCACTTTGTCTCTTATAAGTTTGCAACTTTCTACTTCGCCGACACTCGAGAACAACGATCTAATCTCCTCCTGTGTCATCGTTTGCGGCAAATAGTTGATTATTAGGTTGGTCTTAGACTCATTATTGCAAGGTTGGACCTTGCTACCATTTTGCGTGGGCTGGTTCGCGTTTACGCTGTCGAGTGTATTTGCCATCATTTTTCCTATTTCTATGTTTACACCAAATTAGGTGAAATGTCACAGGATCTGTGACTTATTACAAAATATATAAAACGGATGAGTTAAAACATAGATCCACGTTCTTCGCTAGTTATAACAACACCACCACTTCGCGTTGGTTGAAAGCATATGCAAGGGAAGAAAATCAATAAGATGCTGTTCACTTTTGTACTTATCCTGTTTTAGGTGGTACGGCGCCGAGTCCGTTGAATCAAAATATAACGAGGAACACAAATAAGCTCTAGTTTATTAGATCGGAGAATACGAAAGAAAAGTGAAAAGGAAATCAACCAAAAATCTATGCGACTTGCGACCTATTCTCGTAAATTCATTTCTTTCACTTCACTTTCTTTTTAAAATGTTGCCAGACTGTGAACTGAACTACCTAAGCAGAGATACATCCTTTCCTATTTGTGACCAAAATATTTCCCCGAATTCAAATATTGCATTCCCTCTATATATAAATAAAAAGCAATCAAGAATCTGTTTTTTAAATACGGTTAATTTCTCAATGAAAACTACTGTGATCGCATATTGACTAACAGAGGTTTTTTGATTATTATTTCTCGGAAATCGTGACATCTGTGTAAAAAAGTTTTTGTTTTTAATTTATAACGGAATATACCTACTCACTGCAAACATCCAATTCATTTTTTTTTTGCATATATTCATTGCGCGAGCTTTTTTACTCGACGAACATTCATTCATGAAACGAACAGCTAGATGAGTAGACTCCTTTAGAAAAAAAAAACACACTTTTACACAGAAGTTACAATTTCCCAAAAAATACATCATCGAAAGAACCTCTGTTAGTCAAGTAAGCGAATCCGAAGACAAAAACAAATTCGAATAGCTGTGGTTAAGGACGAATGTTCGTTTCGGAAATGAATATTTGTTGCGTGGCAAAAGCTCATGCATCGGGTGTTAAAAATATCGAAGAATGCTAGTGGTGAGTACGTCCTTAATGAAAATATTTGTACTGTGTCATTTGTATTAAAATAAAATGTAATAGTTTAGTTTTCTATGTATCCGTGTTTGAATATTCTAGTTATTTCATTTCTCATTATTACACCTCTTATGAGTTCGTTGCCTGTAGCAACATTCTAATTTTGTTTAACACACTATCTCAATGATGATGATGTTCTATTACAATGATGATGATGCTGATGCAATAACGAGGGACGATGCAATAAATGGTTTTAAGTTTTTATTTTGAAGACACTGATTAATACCATTATTGGCGAGATTATAATACGCTGCCACGCTGGATCTATCAACAGATTTTTAGTTGCAAATGCAAAATAATCTGTTTCTGCAAAAACAAGAAAGATCTAACTCATCAACATCTAGATTGTAATCCAAATCAGCGATTATAATAAAAAAAGTTTTTTTATTAACGATAAGTTTTTTTTTATGTCGCTGATTTGTAGATACTTAATACTGTATGACAATTATCTCGTAACTTGGGTAGTATTTTGCTTCTTGCCACACCAAAACAGCAGTGCCAACCTAAAGGCCATTCAATTTAGCCAATGTAAAAACCAATAAGAAAAAGCGTTCATGGAAGTAGCTAAAACTAAATACTTTAATTACATAATTTCAATTGATTACCTACTTTTATTGTATGGGGTATAAGTACTAAAACAGCATTTTGTTTTGAATTGAGGTCACAACACATCTAGTTTAGTTTAATTTGTTTTAATAAAGGAAATTTCAACGTTGTTAGCGCCATCTCTTTTTTTTAAGAGGAAGCTATAAACGGGGTCAAAAAATTCTAGCATGTCAATGACCATGAAGGGCAGTGGCAGTGGCCACGGGTTAGTTCTACTTTAATTAGTAACGTTGAGTTGATATCATTCTATGTACTAGTAGAATAGAATTACTCTACTTCTTAGTTTACTCTGAATACAAAGTTACGAATTTTTTGAGTAAAAAAATACAACCGACTTCCAAAAAATACACTACAAAGTGAAAAATAACTTTAATTTCGGAAGTCGGTGTCTTTGGATCTTTATTTTAGTTTTTTGCCACCGACTTCCGAAATTAAAGTTATTTTTCACTTTGTAGTGTATTTTTTGGAAGTCGGTTGTATTTTTTGTCAAAAAGTTTTTATTTTTCACTTTTTAGTGGGTTAGATAATAATTTATCGAAGTTACAATAGCCTAATGTCAACTACTCATCACCTTTTACAAAATATTTCGTTTCCCGATGCAAGGAATTGAGTTTATTGTTGAGGATTTCTCTTGGTAAAAACCAGAAGAACTGGAGCTGATGGTGAAGCCACTATCAGCTCCATTTCACCATATGCATTGTGACAAGCATAAATTGCTTAGCAACCAACGAAAGAGCATTGCTAGAGATGACGCGATTACGCAACTTAAATTCAGTCTCAAATTGACGCATCAGCATGACTAGTAGGTAGTGGTTGCCCTATGAAAAACTTTAATCTTAATTGGGTATTATTTTTGTACAACCTGAATATTTTGGAATATTGAACCGTATGAAGTAAGCCATACAAAAGGTAACTGCTGTAAATCGTTGAGGAATTCCCTCGACTGTCTATGGTCTCCATCATCAGACCTGTAATGGCACTTATAACCCATATGGGTGCAAAGTTCTCATCAATATAAATGAATTAAGTCCAAACACAAGGTAGCTACTGTAAACCGTTGAGGAGTTCCCTTACCTGTCTTTCAACTTCATCATCAGACCCCTAATGACAGTCATAACACATCTGGGTATAGTATTCTCATCAATAAAAATGAATCAAGCCCAAACACAAGGTAACTGCTGTAAATCGTTAAGGAATTCCTTCAACTGTCTATGGTCTCCATCATCAGACCTGTAATGGCACTTATAACCCATATGAGTGCAAAGTTCTCATCAATATAAATGAATTAAAACGAATCACAAGGTAGCTACTGTTAACCGTTGAGGAGTTCCCTTAACTGTCCTTCGTATTCATCATCAGACCCCTAATGACAGTCACAACCCATCTAGGTGTAAAGATCTCATCAATACAAATTAATCAAGCCCAAACACAAGGTAACTGCTTTAAATCGTTGAGGAATTCCTTCAACTGTCTATGGTCTCCATCATCAGACCTGTAATGGCACTTATAACCCATATGAATGCAAAGTTATCATCAATATAAATGAATTAAAACGAATCACAAGGTAGCTACTGTAAACCGTTGAGGAGTTCCCTTAACTGTCCTTCGTCTTCATCATCAGACCCCTAATGATTGTCACAACCCTTCAGGTGGAAAGTTCGCATAAATACAAATTAATCAAGCCCAAACACAAGGTACCTGCTGTAAATCATAGAGGAATTCCCTCGACTGTCTTTCGGCTCCATCATCAGATCGATTCCAGACCTTCATTAAATTGTAGTTCTTTAAAATACTTAATGAAAAAATTAACAAACGCACTAGATGCTCCTACGATTTTCGAAGGTTCCCCTCGATTTCTCCGGGATTCCATCATCAGATCCTGGTTTCCTTATCATGGGACCACCCTTGAGGTATGTCCTTTCTAACAAAAAAAGAATCATCCAAATCGGTTCACCCAGGAAAGAGTTCTGAGCTAACACACATAAAAAAAAAAAAAAAAAAAAAAAAAAAAAAAAACTTTTTTACAAAAAAACAACCGACTTCTAAAAAAAAACACTAAAAGACGTGAAAAATAACTTTAATTTCGGAAGTCGGTGTCTTTGGTGTTATATTTTCGATTATGGCCACCGACTTCCGAAATTAAAGTTATTTTTCACGTCTTTTAGTGTTTTTTTTTAGAAGTCGGTTGTTTTTTTGTAAAAAAGTTTTTATTTTTCACTTTTTAGTTGCGGTACCTACCCCACACAAATTCGTATACCACTTCTTGGTGTGTAAATAACAATGACAGGAAATTATTAACACATCATCCATATAAACTACGTGGAAAAATATGCAGTATTAAGGATAACTCAAAAACTACTGGTCAGACCCTGATCAAATTTAAATGGGACCACATGTAAAGCACCGCCTATCAAATAAAAAAAGAATTATCCAAATCGGTTCACCCAGAAAAAAGTTATGAGCTAACACACATAAAAAAAAAAAAAAAAAAAAAAAAAAAAAAAAAACATACAGACGAATTGAGAACCTCCTCCTTTTTGTGAAGTCGGTTAAAAAAAACATACAGGCGAATTGAGAACCTCCTCCTTTTTTTGAAGTCGGTTAAAAATGCAAAACTGACCGCTTCAAATAATAATGAATCCAATGAGTCTTTCTGGAGCTAAAAGACCGAAGATTAAGCCTTATGGAACGCCTGTTTTTACTTTTCAATTCACTTGATTTAAAAGTAAAACTGGGTGTTCCACAAGGCTCAATATTAGGTCCTTTCCTCTTTTTAACCGACTTCACAAAAAGGAGGAGGTTCTCAATTCGTCTGTATGCTTTTTTATTTTATTTCTGTTAGCTCAGAACTTTTTTCTGGGTGAACCGATTTGGTTGATTCTTTTTTTATTTGATAGGTGGTGCTTCACATGTGGTCCCATTTAAATTTGATCAAGGTCTGACCAGTAGTTTTTGAGTTATCCTTAATAATGCATATTTTTTCCACTTGTTTTATATGGATGATGTGTTAATACACTGTTATTTACACACCAAGTGGTGGTATACGAATTTGTGTGGGGTAGGTACCGCAACTAAAAAGTGAAAAATAAAAACTTTATTACAAAAAAACAACCGACTTCCAAAAAAAACACTAAAAGACGTGAAAAATAACTTTAATTTCGGAAGTCGGTGGCCAAAAACGAAAATACAAAACCAAAGACACCGACTTCCGAAATTAAAGTTATTTTTCACGTCTTTTAGTGTTTTTTTTGGAAGTCGGTTGTTAGTAGGTAGGTACTTACAATATTTATGATCTACCCCATTTATTAAAAAACCAACCACAAATGGTGATTTGCTGAGGATACTTCCATAATTTTTAAGATAAATAGACGTGCATCAAATCTTGACGACGTAAGTAACGCCAAACTGCAGGTAGGTACCTACAAAATTGATTCACTGCTAATAATTTAGTATTAAATGGGAAAAAAAATGCATACGATTTGCTTCACCGTAACTATGTCAAAAGTAGTAATTGTGGCATAGTATTGAATAAAGAGAAACTAGAATTCGTCGTTAAAACTGTTTTCCTGGGTATCACGCTCGACTCAAGGCTGGAATGGGCTCCTCATAACATCTCTTGCAGGACGGCTGTTTTCAGCAGCACGTGCTGTAAAAAAAAACATAAATTTACTAATGTAGGTAAATAATGCGAGGCTAGTATATTTCAGTTACTTTCATAGTATCATGTCTTACCATAGAGATAAAAAAGTTTATATTTCTTTGTCTTACGGTATGTTACTATGGGGACGAGTTAAAGATATCGAGTCTATTTTTATTCTGCAGAAAAGAGCCATCAGGGCAATATTTATGGCCTCCGCAGGCGCGATTCTTTAAGGGAACTGTTTACAGATTAACATCATGACGGTACCTTGTCAATATATCAATGAAACATCATAATTCAATGACTTAAAATAAACACATTCAACTTACAATTCAACACCAGTCTTAAGAATTATACGTTTTTGACTCCTGACTTACAGGTACACTTAGTTCAGGAGTCAGAGGCTTCAAACAAGTTTCTGTAACTTATTATGTCAATAAAGAATTATTGTTATTATTTCCTTTTGTTTTTATATTCTAATACCTATTTAAAAATATAATTTATTTATGTATTTATTATTATTATTATGCGTAAGGATTTTTTTTTCAGTGAAAAACATAAACACAGCTATAGGACTAGAAATAGGGACGAATTAGTTCAACCAGGTTTCAGGGTGGCTAACGTAGACTCATTCTTCATGGGGTCCTAACGTTTAAAATGTTACAATAAAATATCAGCCCACATACTCCAACTGAATGACACGAAATTTAAACCTTGTATTTATAAAACGCACACTATGCAGCCAAGCATATTATAAGTTGGGGGACTCTACATCGCTGACAAGATGCTTGGCTCAATGCTGGTCCTGCTCCACACTCACCGGGGCGCATAAGCTAGTTGATTAACATTCGAAAATATTATTGGAGCTGCTGAAGATTGTAAATACTATATTTGCATTGTATAAATTCAATCTCTTAGTATTGTATAATTGCATAGCACATGTGTGAGCACTATGTACCTACTATAAAGCTACCATTTGCTGGGTTCGTCTTTCATTGATTAGAATGTGCCCTCTGGCGGCTGAGAATATGTCATGCTCACTCAAATGTCTCGCTGATCGTAGCGTGTGTGTTAGATCATTATGTTCCCTTCAATATGGTTGAGCTAAATGGTGCTGATCCATACATCATGTTCGTGAACGGGCGCCGTCAGTAGGGACTAATGGTCACCTCTTAGCTGTCACGGCTTATTTTAATTTCTAAATTGTTTTTTTTTTGTTTATATATTTTTTATTGCGGACGCTTTTAACGTGCACGTCTTTCTACATCGTTCTCACATGTATAATTTTAACATGAATGATGTAACCAATTTGTTGTAATAATATTTTGATTTAAAAGAGTGTCTGGGGACTTTCTTGCTCGTTCTTCTCCATAGGTACCTACTACGCTTTGGAATGGGCAACTATATAGCTCTTCCTCTTTCGGACCGACCGCCCCGTTGAAAATTCAAAAGCGCCTGTAATGGGTAATTTGACTAATTTAATACGTTCTGTTCATGGACAATCACAAAAAGTCTGACAGATTCTCGTTAACAAAAAACTGTGTCACTCAAGTCGGCCAGCTCGCTGTATGTACAGGCCCGGCGCCGGATACGCATACATTCACACATTAGTCAGTCAGCCATCACGCTAATAGTACGCGCGCAAACGGAAACACTCACTCTTATGCATATATATATTCACACAACTGTTCTCGGGATTTAAAAGAGTGTCCATGGAGATTCTTGCTCGTTCTTCTCCATAGGTACCTACTACGCTTTGGAGGGCAACTAGCTTCATCTTTCTGACTGACCGACCCTTGTCAATTCAAAAGTGCCTGAAATTTGTTTAATTGAAATAAATGCTTCAAGTTGAATTTGAGTTTCATCCTTCATGAGTGAGCTGATTCTTTCACCTACTTCTAGTCCCTGCTGCTCCTCAGTTCAATTACCTACTTGTTAAATCGTAAGCTGTTGAGTGCTTTTCATTTCAGGAAATTAAGCAGAGAAGCTTGCTTAACTTTTTCTGGAGAAAAACTACAGCTCACGACTTCTAATCGATGTCAAAAGAGGTCATAATTCCTTTAGTACAAAGATGGTCTTCTAACGTTCGCGTGTCATAACAGAGATCCCAAATATGCAAAACAAAGGCATGTATTACAGACGGATGTTCACAATGGATCCGAACTGACTCACCGTTGCTGGGTGACGAGTGTATACATATTGATTCGGTCTAAGATACGGGTTACAGCGGGTGTGTTTGAAGCTTGCGTTTTTAGATGATTTTAGGTTTTAAATCATACTCAAAATATACTGACCAAAGACGAAACAGGTTAACCTGAAATCGCCTTCATCAATCGTCTTCAGCAATCGCGGTGATTAATAGACGGAGAAATAGGTAACATTGTAAAACTTTTAACATTTTAGTACGAGGCTTTTGGCTACTTTTTATTAGTTTATGTATTTTATCTAGAATAGTTTTTTTTTGTATTGTGCGGCTTGTTTGTGCAGAATAAACAATTAGTGTTTCTTTCTTTTTTCGTTATTTCCTTCTCTGTATGAAAAGAGGCTTGCAGTGAGACAATAATAGGCTGGTATTATTATAATAGTGATGTTTGTGACAATGTTACATTTTATTTTCTACTTTCACTACGGTGTGTCTGTTGTAAGAGTTTACGTCGGTTTTATACTTGTCTACATGCGGAATCTCAACAATACAATGTTATAACTGGCAATAAAAACAATTTGCGGCATACATCTGTCTGCCAAGCTATGTGAAATGAATACCCAATAGGTGACTGACATGAAATATCACCACATTAGCAAAACTAGTTAAGGAAGTAGTTAAACTAATGATGAAAGTTATTGTTTATCGTTTGCTCCACACAAAATCATAATACTCAAACTCAAAGCTTTTATTCCAAATAAACCAATTATAGGCACTTTTGAATTGTCAAGGGGTCGGTCAGTCAGAAAAATGAAACTAGATGCCCATTCCAAAGCGTAATAGGTACCTATGGAGAAGAACGGGCAAGAAACTCCATTACTACTTGCAGCACGAATAAAAAATATTAGTTGATAGCTACCCAAAAGGTTAATGACATGCAACATTGTAGCGAAGAATGAAAATAACGTTATTTTATTTATCAACAGATAGGGATAAAGACTCAACACAACAACAAACACTCAACTTTGTATTGTTATCTTCACGACATGTCATATCTTTATCAAATGAAATTGCATAAGTCTGAGAATTTTTAGTAGGTAGGAAAGTGCACCTGCATTTAAATAATGCTATCTTGAAACCAAGTGTGACTCATAAGTTCTAGCTTATTTGGCGTCTTAATAAACTTGAGTACCTACCAGTCTAGTGAATAATTTCATCGTCATAAAATGTTATGTCTAGAAGTTTGTAACGTATACGAAATATATAAGAATAAGGATCTTTACATATATTCTATGTATAAGATTATCTATCATACATAATATCTAGTAGGTTTGCGCACTTGATTGTGTTACCGTCAAACGGGGTAAATAGGGATGCAGGGGTGAATCGAGAAGAAACTTTAAAAGAGATTTTAACATTGAAATAATATAGTTTGTTACTAAAAAGGACTCTAATGTGTTTACTGTATTATAAATAATTAACGATTAAGTGCCCTTGTTGACAACAAACTATATTATTTCAATGTTAAAATCCCTTTTAAAGTTTCGTTCCGATTCACCCCTGCATGCCTATTCACCCCGTTTGACGGTAAGTAATTTAATTTTTCGACACCATTTTCCTTATTTACTTACTCATCACAGTCTATTATTAGATTATTACATTTAAAAAAGTATTAAAATTGTCAGATAGACTGTCGCCGATAATAATCCAAACATACTGATAAATTGTCATAATTTCGCTTAACACTTGCACCAAATTCAGACGTTGTACTGGGGCGGTTTGAGTGCGTTCGGTACGCGTGCACCGATGACCGGCCGGTTGCTAAACATACCGCTGGTTTCCTTTGCTGGCAACGGTTAGTTAGTCATAGCGTTTGCTCTGTGAACTCGGACCGTTGTTAGTTAATACGTAATTTGCAATCTAATGTTGACCAGATGTTGTTTAGGGAAAACTAGCGCAATTTTCTATGATGATTGTTTACTGTAGAATTTATTTTGTAAACTTTTGTAAATGTTTATATACTGATTTATATAGCGTCTTCATCATAATTGTTATTATCTCGTGTTGGCACGATCGATACGAGAATAACTCGTGTTTTGGTGAAATGGCTTTCAAGGTTGATAGCGGGACTGTTCAGGGTGTGCCGGATGTACTTTTTTAACGCGCTGTTATTGTTGATGGTCTCTATTATTTTAGGTAGAGTGCTACACGGATCTTTAGACGCCTGAATGATATTGGCAGGGGGGCATTGTTGGTAAACATTTCTCGAATTGTCACAGAAATTGTATTGAAAAAACAAGATGGCGACGTTAGTTCCGGATAGGGCCGCGCGCCGAAAGAGCCTTGTAGTGTTGTAATTGGTCGCCCACTATAAAGTTGTGGTTTTTAAAAGTCAGGCAGGCTGAAATTACTGTTAATTATCCTACTACCCTACTAAAGGCGCAACACGCGACGGGAATCGCAAACAAAGGCACCGCTCGTCGCGCGACACGCGGTGATTTGTATAGCGTGTCGCACCTGTTTGAAGGAGACTGTGAAAGTTTGTATGTTTCGATGTTTGTTACATAATCACGCCCAATCGGCTGATGGGATTTGGATGAAATTTAGCACAGATAGTTATAACTTAGATTATTATAGGATTTTTTTTAACCCGATATTCCCACGGGATCGAGAATTATGAGGTTGAAACCGCGCGGCGCTGCTAGTGTTAAACAAATCAGTAGCATCTAGTAAGATGAGCAGCCACCCTAATCGTCCATATTTTAAGGGACCATTTATAATTTCGCTGTGCCTCAATTTCTTTGATAAACATCTATAATACGCTCAGCAAGTCAGCATGTTTGGTTATCACACATAATCCCTGTCCCGTAAACTCTAATCCAAACTTGAACCGAGTTTAATCCTAATCCTAACATAAAACTAATCTGAGATTTCTTTTTATTGTTGTTTTACTGCTGTCCAGGGGTTCTTCATAAATGTCATTAAACGATGGACCTTGCAACTTGAACTTAATACTTCGAGGTTGGCGGGTTTTAATAGCTTTTGGTAACGTGATATAAGTACCTACTTACCTACAGATTTTCTGATATCTATGCGTATCGTTCATAAAGGCTTCCGCAGATAGGCGCGACGCGACTCTTGTAGAACAATTCCCATGAAGTTTTCATAGAAATTGTGATGTACAGCACAAAGTTCAAATTTGCACGGAAATATAGAATATTTTTGTCTGTATTGTATTGGAAAAGAAACGGGGGCTAAACACAAGTCACCTGGAATCAGCAAGCGATGGCGCATGAGTATACACTAAAGAACACATATACTCCTAGCGGAGGTATACACGAAGCAACGCGTTCGCGCGTCTTATTTCGACGCCTGGGTAGTTGGGTACCAAAAATGCATGGAATCGGCAAACATTTCAGTATTCCAGCCTAGTAAAGTTTTTTAAAGTCCTTCAGTGATGCGGTACTCACCAAAAATTTAAAAAAAATTGGGGCAGTAACGCGTCACTCACGCCTTTTTTATTACATAATTGTTAACAATACAGGCACAATTTTAAGTGCTTAATAATTAAACCAAAGTGACAGATTTATAGTTCCCTAAATAGTTCGTTAGATAAATGTGCTCCTACACTAATAATTCGTCATTTATTAAATACAAATACATTTACTAGATATTATTATAAAAATATGAATATAAATAACTAAATGAGTTTTACTTTAATACGCACTGACAAAATGTTTAAAACTTTTGTGGAGCACAAGTTCAAAATCGAGGTCACTGTACTGCTGGAACGACCAGACAAAATTTCATACAAACTGCGTACTGCCAGCAGGACTCGCGGCAGTCTTCTGGCAGGACGCAAACCCGTCCTTCTGGAAGAGCTTCCAGCAGGTCGTCATCGGGTGATCTATCATTAAAAGGCACTTTTAAACGTCAAAATTTAATAGAAAATAGAATTGATTTTATTCCTTCTCACGGGAGGAGCTTTGAGTACCTGAAATCAAAGCAAAAACCACTGCTTAACAAATAATATGTGAAAATAATATCCTGTTTAACTTACAAAGTAGGTCATTTAATATATGCCTGCACAATTATAATGTTTTCAAGATTAGTGACTAAGGGCCCGTTGTTTGATACATAGTTAAAAATTACCAATAGTCAATTTAACAAGTCACTTGACAATAATTAAAGCTTAACTACTTTGTCTACGCATGGTTAACTTTCATAGCAAATTGTCATTTTTTAACTATAGTTAGACAACATACTTATGTCATTTTTAACAAATTGTTAGTTTAAATAGGTAACGCATTTTTATTAATAGTATGTTTGACTACTGATCAAACAGCGGGCCCTAAGTAGTTACTTAATTAAATAAATTCCTTTGTTGAGGAAAAATATATTACAATGAATACTATCTGATGTAAGTATGTCACTAACACGCTTATTCATTCAAAGTAGGCAGACATACGTAATAAACCCACATTCATTGAACAAAATAAATATATGAAACAGAATTCAAAGAACATTTTAGACAGTATTAAAGTATGTCAACATTATTTCGCCAAACTTGGTATTTATTTTTACATTCGTTTCCGAGTCCTTTTACTGAATGTCTTACATAATTTGAACAGCATTACTAACGCACGATTGTTCGTAATCAAAATCAAAGGTCGCTGTGAAAGTTCTGAAAAAAGTTCCGACTCTTGTAATTCTAATGTCTCAAAGTTGCCATCATTGAATATTCAATTAATAAAAAGGGACTGAAACATCTGTCTGTTCTTGAATGTTAACATTGTCTTTTCAGTTGGATAATTATGCCTACCGAATAATGATGTTTTTTTCTCGTATTCTTTGTTCGAGGTTGTGGATAAAAACCACAAAACTGATTGGGTTTTGTTTCAATTGTGACCTAATTTTCTGTATCCATCGTGTGAAGGCTGCACGCGACGCGACACAAAGGCACCGCTCGTCCCGCGACAGTGCGTGCCTTTGTGTCGCGTCGCGTGTCGCGCCTGTTTTAAAGCCTTGAGTGAGTATTATGTAATAGTGACTGCTTCGTTCGCGCAAGTGTTACTGCTGAGCGTGAGGTCCTGTGTTCGATTCCCAGGTCGGGCAACGTGACATTGGGTTTTTCTATCTGGAATTGCTCAGTAGCAGCCCGGAGTCTGGATTTGTGCCCGGTTAATGGCAATAGGCTCGCCCCCTATTACATGGAACTTAAACATAACTGGCGAAATGTGGATGTAGGTACTATAGGTAAGTACCTACACCTCTGCCTAACCCTTCGGGGATTACAAGCGTAGGTTTATGTTATATCTGTGATAAGTGTGTATTTTATTTATTTCTAAAAATTCGCATCTCCTATCAATTAAATTCAGTCATAGGGATGGTTTTCACTAAACGGCTCGCATCGCATCGGATCGGAACGGATTTTACAATTTTTAAACGATATTAAATCGTGTACACAGTATTTAAAGTCTATATTACCAAGCCGCGCACAGCAGCTTGACCACGGGCGTCTTCCGCGACACGCGATCGTAGCCGAAAGTATTCTGCGACGCGCGATCGGCTCCGTTCGTCTGTCGTCGTACGGTATCGCTGTATCATCAACATGGAAGGAATGAAACCATTTGACTAGGTGCAGAAACGGATACGTTCGCAACCGACGGTACGGGGCCGATCCTATGCGTCGACATCCTGCCGGACGCGATCGGCTGTCACCGCATCCGTTCGTATCCTTTCCGATGCGATGCGATCCGTTTGGTGGAAATCATCTTTTACGAATCAGCCAAATAACACTAGCAACAGTAACTCGAAGCATTTTACCAGATAAGTAGTTTTTCCTGAGGTACTGGTATTTGAGTTGCCTCTATTTATTTATCGGTTGCAACAGTCACCTAGTTTCAGCGACCTAGCCTGCAATTTCCACTACAGCAGTCGAACTGTAATAAAAGTGAAAGTATTGAACCGACCGACGTGCTTGTACGTAAGGATCGTAGTAGGTTGCGTTCTGTAGTTTCTGCTTACCCCCATGGGAAGAAGGCGTGAGTTTATGTATGTGTTGGACTTATTACTATTGTAATGTTCCTTATTGAGGCACTCCCCTCGAATACGAGTCGGTAGAGGAAGTGTTTTAGTACATAAATACTTTTTAATTACTCATATCATCTTATTGTTTGGCTGAAAATGGAAAAAAATATAGAAAGTCGTGTGGATAGCTATATGACCTGTGGATTCCATTCCTCCAACGTAGCTAATGCATGATAGCTTGGATATCAAACTAACGACCACTTGTATGCCATGCAGTCCGTCGACAAACCATGGGCATTTTCTAATACCTAGCCAAGACTGGTGCCCATCTACTGGACAAAATCCCTAACGATCAAAACGATAACTTAGGAACATATTGACCCATTATAGATTAATTGATGTCTCCACGTACAGGAATTACCTACATGTTCCCTGGGGCGACAAGAGTGATAAATTACATACTATTCTTCTAAAAAACAGGATCCCTACCTACATACCTAGTTAGTAATAAATAAATACAATTCTTAGTACCCATTAGGTAGGTATTGGTACTTGAAGTATTTATTTCCTTATAAAGAACTATTATGTGATTAAACGAACTTACCTTAAGTGAAGTTCTATCATAATTATATGAAGCTCCTTCTCCGAGACATATTAACGAGTAGTAGCGCGGGATTGTACCAGCGCCATCACAATTATTTCAAAGCTAAAAAATAAAAACTGTTCTCTCATTGGGCAACACTGTATCGTCATTTCGTTTAAAGCTAGCTATATTAAACAACCCTATTTAGGGGAGAACTTCAGTAGGGATGGGTAGGGAGACCTGTCTCGGAGAAGGAGCTTCGTATAATTATGATAGAACTTCACTTAAGGTAAGTTCGTTTAATCACATAATTATACTTACTCCTTCTCCGAGACATATTAACGAGTAGATGTTTGAAGTCAGTCAGGGTTGTTTATGGTTTAATAAATACTTGGTTGGTTGTGAAAATAGTAAAATATTTATTAAAATCAAATTTAGTAACATAACAAATTAAATTAATCAAATTTAGTAACAACAAATTAAATTAATCAAAATAAGAAATCAACAGAATCAAGTCACACTATTTACGGTGTTACATATTACGTCACTGAACATGGTTGGTTCTTGAATGACCGGCCTGTTATAATGTCTAGCAAAGGTGGCTGAGTTCTGAGACCACCCTGCTGTTTTTTGTATTTGGTCTATACTGATCCCAGATCTTTTAGCAGCAGACGTAGAAGCATGTCTAGTGCTGTGTGCTGTGAAAGTATTTACATCAATTCCAGACTCATGTAAAGTTGTTTTAATCCAGCGGCTAATAGTTTGGGTTGAAGCGCTATGATGTGGCTTCTTGAAGGTTAGTATTAGCTTGTCAGTGCCTCTTCTCAGTGGTTTAGTTCTATTAATATAACATTTTACAGTAGTGACTGGACAAATCTCAATTCTATTTTCAAAAGTTTTAAGGTGTAATAGTGGCTGAAGGCTGCCTGTTTTGGAGGTTTTTATTATGTCTGGAATGTAAATCTGAATTCCATCATTTATGACTTTGATATTTTTAATATTAATTAAGGATAAAGTTTGAACTCTATGACCTGTAGTAAGGGCAAGAATAGTTACCACTTTTTTTGTTAATTTTTCTAAACTTATGTCTTCATTGGGGTAAATATTTGCTAAATACGATAGTACAACTCCGGGGTCCCAAGTAAGATTATACTTTGGTGGAGGTGGTTTTGTACGGTATACTCCTCGCATGAATCGTTTAATCCTTTCGTCAGATCCAATTTTAGAACTAATTAACAGTGAAAGGGCTGATCTGGTAGTGTTTATTGTACCATATGAGGCACCAGATTCAAGGGATTCACTTAAAAATTTCAGAATATAGGGAATGGAAGCTTCATAGGTGTCTATGTTACATTTCTTACAAAAAAGCCACCAAGTTTTCAAGGATGAGTCATACTGTTTCATGGAACTATTAGACAGTGAATTTAACATAATTTGAAGGGCTGAATTTGGTGTGCCTCTTCTTATATATGCCTCGCTGAGAGCAGCCCTGCAGCCAGGGTAAGTTGGTAGTGAAGGGGGTGACTCCCTCTGAAAGGAGAGGATAATAACTTTTTATTTGGTTCAAATATTAATAGTTTCTTAGTTAACAATGAATCCAATAGTGGGAACCATGGTTGAGATGGCCAATATGGAAAAACTAAGATACCTGTTGCCCTATCTGTCATGATTTTATGAATACATTTTAATATTAGTGAGAATGGAGGGAATGCATAAAAGAAGTGATTTGACCAGTTAAGAGTGAATGCATCAACTTGGAAGGCTTCAGGGTCACATTTCCAGGATACAAACTTTTCACATTTACTGTTTATTCTAGAAGCAAACAAGTCTATATCTGGCACCCCAAAACAATTTACTATTTTACTATAAGCCATTTGAGAGAGCTCCCATTCAATGTTGATTTTTCTAGATTCTCTGTCGGCTTCATAGTTATCTTTGGTATTGATATAAGATGTATAAATCCAAATATTCCTTTCTTCGCACCATTGCCATATATCTCTAGTGATACTATTTAAATGGGGAAACTGAATTCCTCCCATTTTGTTAATATATGCAACTGCAGTAGTATTATCTACTCTTAATAGCACCTCGCAGTCATGCAAATCTTTTGCAAAACATTGAAGCCCTAAGAAGGCAGCTTTTAATTCTAAATAATTTATGTGGTAGTTCTTTTCTGAATCTGACCATGAACCTGAAGCTTTATTTTGTTCACACACAGCTCCCCAACCAGTAGTTGAGGCATCTGTTAGTATTTCTGTTTTGAATTTATGTTGCTTTATTGGATTACATCTGTATACATTCTTACTCCACCAGGCTAATTCTGGATGAACTATAATATCTTTGAGGGACATTATTGCATCATAATTATCATTTGACCATAGCAGACCTAAATATTTCTCTCTCTCTAAAATCTTGGTATATACCCAGCCATATGGAATGGCTGGACAAATTGAGCTTAACATTCCTAACAATTGAGAGAATTCCCTAATTTGACATTGACTTTTTACTTGATAAATTTTAATTTTCTCTAATATTGCAATTTGTTTTTGTTGGGGAACCGATAAAGCAAGATTCGTTGATTCTAAAATAAATCCCAAATACTGACATGATTGGCTTGGTTTAAGGAGACTTTTTTCAAAATTTATGACAAAACCTAAATCTTGTAAAAGATTTACTGCAAGTTTTACATTTTCCTCACATTTTCTTTTTGATTTATGAAAATACAGACTGTCATCTAAATAACATGTCATAATGATGTTATTGTTTCTGAGGTAAGTACAAACTGGTTTTAGTAGTTTTGTAAACACAAATGGTGCTGTACATAAACCATAAGGTAGAGCATTGAATTCAAATAGCTTGCCATCAAAAGTAAACCTTAAATATTTTTTATAATTAGCTGCTATAGGTACTGAAAAATATGCTTCTTTTAAATCAATAGAGGCCATAAAGCAATCTTTTGATATAAGTTTGCAAGCTGTTCTAATATCTTCTAATTTGAAGTGTTCTGTGTCTATAAAAGTATTGAGTTTTTTCAAATTCAATATAAATCTATATGAGCCATTAGGTTTGGGAACTAAAAATATTGGAGATGTAAATTGATTTGGACAGAAAGAACACTTTGAGACTGTACCTAAGGTAATTAATTTTCCAATTTCTAATTGAATTAATTGTTTTTCTTCTTCTGACCAATATTGTGGCATTGCTTGATAGGGAGGTGGAATTTCCCTGAATGGAATCTCATAACCTTCAATCCATTTTAGAGCTACTGGGTCACTGGTCACTTCGCACCAGTTGTTCCTAAAGTACTTAAGTCTACCTGCATGTACCTGAGGGTCTACTTGCGGTATCTGGGCCTGGAACTGGATGGAGCTGGCTTCTGAGTCTTCCAGCGTGTTTGATCTGGTCGAGGTTGTCTTTGAAACTGGTGTTGTTGAGGCTGATGCCCGCCGCGAGCTCGTTGCTGTTGTTGGTACTGCGGCGGGCCTCGCCAGTTTACCTGTTTCTTCTGAGTCCCTGGTTTGAATGTTTTCTTTTCTGTTGTCTTAATTAGGGAGCCTGCTTTTTGGATAGCTTGTGCAGTTCTAATTTTTTCAGCACAGTCTGTACCAAATAATGTGTCATCTGGTGTTGCTGTCCGTACAGCGTCTTGTACCGCCTTATTTACACCAGCCAAGGCAAAAAACCTTCTTGAAGAGGAGTCCTGATAATAAATTTCAGCAGCTAATTTAGCTGCATCACTTATCTCTTCAACAAGGTCTTTACTATTTATATTACCCATCAGTACCTTGCTTAAGGATTTTCCTAGACAAGTCATGAGTTTTCCAGTTAGATTTTGTCTAAAGCTGATTCTTTTATCCCTTTTGAGGGTTGGGTCTGAAAGTGAAGCTGATATCTCCGCATTCATTAAGGGAGCCACTGCCCTTGGGAAATTTATAGGCGTAGGATATTTCTTGGTAATGGCGTCTCGAGATTCTTTACCAAGTCCTGTCTGTGTGATCCTTGTCCAACGGAGCGCTAATTCTGGTCGAATAGCTTCTCCAATTTCTGTAATGTCTTCGCCTTCGGTTCCCAGGGCTTGTAATAGTTCCTCAGGTAGGTTGTCCTCTGTAAAGTTGAACATAAAAGATATAGACATGTCTATCCGCTTAGTGATAGCGCTAAGTCAATAGTATTCCAGTGTGGACATTGATTTTTGGCATTGTCTACCCGCAGTGTGATAGCGCTCGCCATGTATTTAAGTAATGAGATTTGACACAGTGTCCACCCGCATGTGGTGGCGCTTATGTGTTGATAACATATCCCTCTATTGGGATCACCCAGGCGTTCGAAGTAACATTGTAGGTTTACATTGTTAAAATAAGGATATTGTAAGTAATTTCATGTTTTAGGTACAGACCTGTATTAATTTCTTCTTCCATATTATTTTGTGTAATAAGCGCCGGTGGCGACGGTGTTTCGGTCGGTTGAGTAACCGGAGGCCGCGACAGCGGTGAACATGGCGGCGATGAGACTTCGGAATCTGACTCCACTGAGACTGGTATCTTTTCCAGTTTCCTTTCCAATTTTCTTATCTTCTTCTTGATATAGTCTTGGTCTTTATTCTTCCGTTTACCCATTTCTTTTAAAGTCACGGTCGATTCCGTATAATCGTACAAGGGGATGAAAAATCCACAGTTCAACCGCGAAAAGAAAAACGTTAGAAGAAAATAAGTTTTAATTTGAGCGCGAATAAGTACCAGTCAATGACAACCGGAAATAGTCCTTTGACATATTATTCTCTAAAGACGAGCGAAATTGTTTTTGGTATGTTTAGGTTATGCCCTTAGTTACTAGGGATTCTTCGTAGAATTCGTAAATAATTTGAAGTCTTACCTTAATAATGCTTCGATAAAATGATCATTCTTCATTATTTTCAATAGTTACATACCTATGTACTTACTTTTTTTCTTTTTAATCAAAACCAAATGTCAACAAAACTCCCGCCGGTACCGGAGTTCACTGCACTTGTTATTTCAATATATAATGGACTACACGGTCTACACACCTCATATATCATGAATATAATCATGTTAATCAGTTTTAATATGACTTTGTACATTATTATCTAAGAAAATGTAATATTATTCGTATTTTGTTGAGAGAACGTAGTGACAGCGCTAAGCACAAAAACACGTAATGACGATACAGTGTTGCCCAATGAGAGAACAGTTTTTATTTTTTAGCTTTGAAATAATTGTGATGGCGCTGGTACAATCCCGCGCTACTACTCGTTAATATGTCTCGGAGAAGGAGTAAGTATAATTCAAGGTCTTTTTAGTTCTGTCTTTGTTGTCAAGTGTTACTACCTATGTGTGACTATTGTAAATAGTTGTTGGCAGCAATAATACCTTTTTATCTGTTTTTATTTTAAGGCTCCTACTACCAGGCGCGACACAAAGACACCGCCTGTCGAGCGACGAGCGGTGTCTTTGTGTCGCGTGCGATTCGCATCGCGTGTCGCGCCTGTTTGAAAGAGTTTTTGACAGTGAATAACAAGTCTAGTGTAGGTCAACACTAGATGCATAATTTGTTAACTACCATGTCTTACCATCCACGCTATAGATACTCCCTTTCGTACAGTTTAATGCAAAAAAAACCAGTATAATTCTCAATCATTTTGTACTTTGCGGCCGCAGACTGTACCAGAAACATCATAAAAAATCAAAACAATTAAAAGAACAAGATTCAAAACAATCAAGATTGTTTAAAATCGATGCCCAAAGACACATTTAAATTTTCACTACAACATTATTTACAAACGTAGAAACCGCAAGGTGCCTGGTTATTAAACAAAAGTTGCGTCGTCGAGTGCGTTGGGTGCACGCGCACTGAGGCCACTCACCTTTGTACCTACTTACTACATTATTGTGGTGTACGCGTACTAAAGTGCGAAGGCTCGGAAGGCTAAAAGTCAGAATGTTAATAGAATTATCTAATATATCTTCTAAACATTTCCTGACTGACTGAACCACAAAAAGGAAAGCCTGAAACATTGGAAATGCTACATATATAACAAAAAAAAGCCGCGATATATCGATGTAACTTTGCGATTTCAATACCAAAACTTGTTACACACAGGTGGATATTTGACTGCTTTGTTGAGGAAAAGTGTTTTTGGTATGGCACCAGCTATTTTTAACCACATTCCTAATTTCATAAAAGAGGAACCAGTAACACCTTTCAAAAAGAAACTAACTTTACTTCTATTGAATAAATGTTACTACTCCGTATCGGATTTTCTAGCTGATAAATTTTAGTCGTGTATCAATGTTTGTATGTTTGATGATGAACTGCATCAATGTTTGCATGCCAAAATGGTAGAATGTACAAGGGTTCTTTAATATTATTATAACCACCTTATTGTACATTCCTTATTCCTACTTGCTAATAAATATTCTATTCTATTCTATGGAGCTCTTATTTCCTAGATGATCATCTGCCTATCATCATTCTGCCTTTTCCAAAATTTTAATTCTTGACAATTCAAAAGTGCCTGTATAATTGGTTTATTTGAAATAAATTCTTTTGAGTTTGAGTTTTAGTCTAACGGGATACAGCTGATTATCAGTATTTTAAATGAAACTACTGCCTATATCTGACCTCCACAGTCCAGTTAGGCTACCCAATACCCCTTGGTAAAGTTGGTTGTCAGACTTTCGGGCTTCTGATTACCCGTAACGATTCATATCCTAACTAATACCATAAATGCAAAAAAAAGTTTGATACACACACATAACATAACATAACATCACGCCTGTATTCCCCGAAGGGTTAGGCAGAGGTGTACCTATAGTACACCCACATTTCGCCAGTTATGTTTAAGTCCCATGTAATAGGGGGCGAGCCTATTGCTATCAACCGGGCACAAGCAAGCGGCAAGCAAGCGCGGCAAGGCAAGTTTGATAAATGATTTTATTTCTGTAAGTAGGTTTGTACAAACACTTTTACACGTCAATCATATTTTAAAGACTAGATGAGGTCGGCGTTTCCTACTGACTACTCTGAGAAGTAAGGCCAAAACCAATTTAGAGGTCACAGTCTCTTTTAAAGTCCAGACATAATCTTGGTCAGATCATGTGAAGACCATGTAGATTTATGTCTGAAATGGTCTTTTGAGGAAAAACCACACATAATGAGTGGACCTGTCCAGTCAGTGCACGCATTTGCTAGTAATCGTGTAAATTTGTTTGTTTGTAACCTTTTCACGCCAAAACCACTGAACCGATCATTATGAAATTTTGCATATACGTTTTCAGGGGTACAGAAAAGGACATTTTCATTCTGAAAAAAGTAATGTTACCGAGGGAAAGAACAATAACTTTCGACAGTCACAATTGCTTTTGGACGCTAGATGGCGCTACGTGTCTTTCGAATCATGATTGAATTATATTAATAGAAACTTTAGTAGTTTGTTAAGAGTTCATTTAAAAAATATAAGTACACGTACTTATAGTTACGTTTTGTGAGTAGAGTGAACTTGGATTGAACACCGTTTGACCGACTACCATGAATGTTGGCACATAGGTCAGTATACTAACTTAATATATGTATTTTTAATGGAGAAGGATTTACAGGATTTAATTTCGACCTCCACCCTGTCGAAGCCGCGTGAAAAAGTTAGTTTCCTATAATACCTTAACTATCCAATGGTTGGCGTACGCAGTTTCAGGCTATGGTTTTCAGAGAAAAGTTCATCAGGAAGATACGTACAAAATCCAGAAAAAAGTAGTTCAGCTAGTAAAGCAGCTAGTAGTAGTAATTTTTGGTAGTGGAGAATTATTCGGGATATCGTTCAGAGATTCGGTATTCAGCTTGTGTGTCTTCTATAAGAGTTACGCCTCCATCTTAAAACGTTATTTTTCCGTGTTTTTTTTACCCATCCTACCAAGGCCTTTTCAAAAAATTCAGAACAATCAAAACCATCTTATTTTACCGCTACAAGTATGTTGAGTTCAGATGATAAGGACCGCGTTGTTATATTTAGCGCTGTATTTGCCCATATCCATACTAATATTATAAATTCGAAATTAACTCTGCTTTTTTGTCTGTCTGTCTGTATGTAACATTTTCACGCCTAAACAGAGAGATAGATGGCATCTTGGGGAAGGACATAGTAGACTACTTATTGTCCCACAAATAATCCTAAAAGGGGTGATTTAGGGGATGAAAGTTTGTATGGGAAACTTAGCATTTCATGAAAATGTAAACATGCTATTGGTAAGAAATCAAAATTATTATTATTTATTTTATACTATGTAGCTTCTGCCCGCGGCTTCGCCCGCGTGGATGCCGGCAATTATCCCACAGGAACGTGCTACCGGGACAAAAATTTGCCTATGTCCTTCCCCAGGATGCCATCTATCTCCTGGCCAAATTTTATCGATTTCGGTTCAGTGGTTTAGGCGTGAAAGAGTAACAAACACACAGAGTTACTATCGGACCAAGTTATTACAATTTGAAGTTACAAAATAACTAAGCTAATATGTAGGTGGTCAATGGCGGCGCTAGAGTATTTCAAATTAATAATGATAATATTAAAATGTTTTTTTTTTTTGGGTTAGACATTTAGAATCATACATTAAGTATATAAAACCTGTTAAATAAAAAATAAAAAAAAATTATATTTATTGAATGTCTGGCTGTTACCGTACCTTTTCAACTACAATGGCTGAATGGATTTGGATAATAGGATACTATTGATCCCGGTAGCACGTTCCCGTGGGATAATTTAAAGCTAGTTACTTTATAAGTATATATCTTTCCTACACATTCAAAATTATAATAAAGAAAGAAAGAAAATACGTTTATCACGTCATTTTGCCAACACAATCAGATGCACAGAGCATGTTATGATCAGATGGTAACACATAATCTTGGTCAGATCATGTGAAGACCATGTAGATTTGTGTCTGAAATGGTCTTTTGAGGATAAACCACATAGATTCAGTGGACCTGTCCAGTCAGTGCACGCATTTGTCAGTAATCGTGCAGCTCAACTCAGAACTTAAGGAGCTCAACGATACGACGAACAATACCAAAGAAAGGACATTTGGGTAGGCCACAAAAATTACTCAAACTGCCAGACTATGATTAAAACTACCTGAGAGGGAAAAAAAGAAAACTACGTAACGGTAAGTACGGTAACTTACGGAGTTATATTTAGCCATATATTTGCTGACATCTACCTTGATATAGTTCAGTTGAATATAAGCAAACTGCGCACTCTTAAACAAACCAAACCAATGATGAAATAACAGTTATCCAAACAATGTCGTACGTGAGAGAGCTGTTGCGACCACATCCAGTGCATTTAGTGCATATGCACTCGGCCAATCACCTTTATTATTTGTTTATTTTTATTGAGCGTAAGGACTTAAGGCGCTTCCCCGACCAAACGACCTTGAGCGTTCGGTCCTACTCTGTCCCGTCGCCGAGCCTCGCTCATTCATCATGGAATTTCCAAAAAAAAAAGAAAAAAAGACAAGCTATGTTTTGAAATTAAATAAAACGTAAATTATTAAGATTTTTTAATTATCTACCCATTTGTGTAATCCTCAAATTAATAGGACGTCACCTTTAGCAAAATATGCATGCAACCAATAATTTTAGTCACTTTTTTACAAGGAGATTTTAAATGTATCTAGAACACAAAAACAAATAAGAACGTGCAATGTGATGATAGGATATCGAACATTAATAATGTGCTTTTAGATGTAGTTTATTACCCATAGTGAATGAGTTAATAGACTTTGAATAACGCACTATGGCATGGTTTGGGTAGGGGTACCGCCTTAATGTTAGGACTTCTAAGATAACTTGAAGACCCTTCTTCGTCTTTTCCTACTTAAATCTTAAGAAATGATTATGTTTCACTAAGCGATGAAATTTTCGGCGAAGAGAACCTCTGCCAGTATGACGTGTCCGACCACCGCATTGGGACGCTCCACTAGACTGCGACAAGAGATCTTGATGTGCTGAGGAAGGCCACCTTGCCAGTTTTAGCCAGTAAGATTTGAGGGTCATCAACTACTAATCTCCCATTTTTTCAAGAGTTCGTGGAAACCTTAGATCGGAAAGATTCTGGAGCGCCTCTCCGTGTGCTGCTATGGACCGCCATCGGCAACATTTGGTTGTAGACGATAAGACGTGTCAGACAATGGCAATCGTCCTCCCTAAACGAAGGTTAAAATGGTTTGGTAAAAATTATTGTGACCTCAGAACTTGTAGGCTCTAGGCTCTTGACTAAAAATCATTTTTACAAAAAAAAAAAACACAAAAATGTGAAAAATAACTTTATTTTCGGAAGTCGGGTGTCTTTGGTTTTGTATTTTCGTTTTATGCCACTGATTTCGGAAATTAAAGTTATTTTTCACGTCTTTTAGTGTATTTTTTGGAAGTCGGTTGTTTTTTTTGTAAAAAAGTATTTATTTGTTACTTTTTAGTTGTGGTACCTACCCCACACAAATTCGTATACCACTACTTGATATGTAAATAACAGTGACAGGAAATTATTAAAACGTCATCAAAATTAATAACTCTTAACTCATAACCAGTGATCGGAATAGGTAGTTCATATTTACCTAAACTTCGATGAAGTAAGTAACATAGAGTGGATAATACCTCCTTTAAAATCCCAGAATCATAAACATGACGATTAAGTCCCGCGATTTATGAAAATGCAAATTATTTTTTGCACTTTGAATACATTCGTAACAAATTATTATTTCGAAGAATCTTATTACTTATTTAGGGTTCCGTACTAAAACTGTTAAATTAAAGTGCTTTGTTTTACATTGTTGTTGTATTGTTATTGTGTGTATTTAGGTATTTGATTATATTGCTATAAAAAGAGTAATATTAAAAA
The DNA here is from genome assembly GCA_916610205.1 of Griposia aprilina. Lineage (NCBI taxonomy): Eukaryota > Metazoa > Arthropoda > Insecta > Lepidoptera > Noctuidae > Griposia > Griposia aprilina. The sequence continues at coordinate 23,469,610 of OU744289.1, forward strand.
TAAAAAGCAAAACATCTAATCAAAATAATATATATTTACGTACAATTACAAAACTTTCTTGTTAACACTACACAAAGAACCGGAGTAATGTAGTTACCCTTCAAAAGTATACATAGAACAAAAAATAATTCTGTTTTTGGTGTCGCGCCGTCCATTGGGTAAAAATGCTCGTAACTCATAAGTTCATAACATTTAACATAACAAAATTAAGAAGTAGTCTTTTTTATTTATTGATTTTAGTTGATAAAAATAAAAAATAATCAGAAACATCATCATTCATCATCAATCAATCATATTACAGTAGGAAACAATAGTTGCTATCTCTTTCACACAGGTTTTACATTGAGTGAAAGAAATAACAAAAACAATAGGAACCGCCACCGTTGCCCAGGTAAGAATAACCAAATATCTGCAAAACAAAGTGTATGTAGGTATTTATTTGAAGCACAAGTTTCAATTTATTTACCCTGCACCTTAACAAATAAGCACATAAATCAGCCAACTTAATTTTATTTTACCTCCTTAAAACAAAACAACTGAATTCGACACAATTTTAGAACGGAACCCTAAAAACGTAATATGATTCTACAAATCAATAATTTGTAACTACATATCTATACATATAAAGTTCAATAAATAATTGGTGATTTTTAAATCCCGGGATTAAAACGCCATTATCATCACTCCGGTATTTTAGAGGAGGTTTTATCCACTCTGTTACTTACCTCAAAGTTTAGGTAAATATACTCTACCTATTCCGATCTCTGCTCATAACTCAAAACTATTATACTGGTCAGCTGGGTAATTATGTAACACACTAACAGTAGGAATGGCTTTCATTTTGACAGTTCAACAACATTCATTGCGTTATTTACATTGTAGAGCAGACAACATTTTTCGAACTTATGAAGCAATGGATTAGCAATAGGCTTCAAAATGATTCAGATTGTGATAGATAGTGTGTTACGTAATTAGGGTACAGATCTTGATCAAATTTATACGCGACCACATGAGAAGCACCAGCTTTCAAATAAAAAAATAATCATGAGAATCGGTTCACCTAGAAAAAAGTACTGAGGTAACACACTTAAAAAAAATAGTCTAATTGAGAACCTCCTCCTTTTTTGAAGTCAGTTAAAAATAGCAGCGCCTGCTATCTATCTTACTGATTCTAATATACATATTATACATATATATACTTATATGAGTGTTTTACTCAGGTCAATGATCACCAGACATGACGTAACCATGTAATTTGGACCCCGATAAAACTGCTACCGTCACCGTCAGTACTAAAATAGGTATTACAGCTTCAGTCCATTCGACTTTCACACCAAAAGATACATTAAGAGATGAGGTTTCATTGTCCGTCCGTCGCGGATATTATGAAAAAACATAAAACGTTGTGGTTACCACAGAGTGTTTGTCGTTAAACAAGCCGGTTGCTTCGAGCCGAGTGCGTTCGGTGCGAGTGCACTGAGGTCGAAAAGTAAGTCGAACGGTCGCCTTTGTACCTAGATGTACAGTTGCAGTATAGGTGTTGAGGTAAAGAACTAGTTAAATGGCTGTAGGTACAAGTCGAGCTTGGAAGAGAATATTCGTTTCGTACCCTTAACCTTGTAGCAGAGGAGATATACATTTTTGCTTGTACACGGAGTGAATTCACAAGGATAACATTGTACTCGTATAAAATAAGTTTTAGAAAATGAGTTGTTATTATTAAATTTGTTTCACTATTGCATTGGGTTGTACGGTACAACCCAATGCAATAGTGAAACAACTTGTACCTGTAATAATAGTTGTAAGTGAAAAAAAAAAGAAGATTATCTAGAGGTTTTTAGAGGTTCTTTTTTGGATTGAATACGAGGCTTTTAGATATTTCGTATGTGGGTATTTTAATGTAATTTATTCGTAATATGCGTTTTGTTTGCGCAGAATAAACTATTTTTCTTTCTTCTTTTTATTTAAAGACGATATTTCAGTTAGAAAAGTCACAAAGTAAGTTATTTTTTATAGGTATGGATTTCGTTTCATTTTTCGAACAGGATGCTACGGTCAAGCATAGTGGATGTTTGCTCGAGAGTTAACAGATTATGCTACCAGGAAACTCAGACTCTGCAAGGAATTCTACTCCTTAGCAACATTAATAAGTATTAGCGAATGACAATACAATTTAGGCAATGTTTCTTGTGTATACAGGGAAGTATTAACAAAATCATTCAAATTAAAAAAAGGAACTACCTCTACCTACATATTAGACAAATGTACAAAAAAGAAAAAAAACATTCTGAACCATTTTGAAGGATATTGCTAATCTATTGCTTCTTAGGTTCGATTTTTTTTTCTACTCAACAACGTAAATAACGCAATGAATGTTGTTGAACTGTCAGAATGAAAGCCGTTCCTACTATTAGTGTGTTAGGTACGCAATTACCCCGCAGATCAAAACTAGATTCGAGTCAAGAGTTTAGTTTAATACTAAGTAATTATAGTTTCAAAACGACATTTATGTCAGAACAACGTTTTAAAACCTAGGTATACATTTAATAAAATAGTAACAAAGAATTTTTGGCCGTTTGTCTATTTGTGTGGATGTATATTCTAGAGTGGCGCAAAAACGGCTGAATGGCTTTGAATGACATTTGGCACACCGATAGTTTATAACCACACACTACTTATCAATCACAATCTGAATAATTTAGAAGCCTATTTTTAATCTATTGTTCGAAAAAAATATCTGGTTAACAACTTAAATAATGCAATGAATGTTGTTGAAATGTCAAAATGAAAGCTATTGCTACTGTTAGTGTGTTACGCAACTACCCCGCTGGATTAACACATAAACTTTTAATCCCGGTAGTACGTTCCCTTGGGATATTTTCCGACATCCACGTGGACGAAGCCGTGGGGAAAGGCTAGTACAAGATAAAACAGTGAAAGGAAGCATTCGAAGGACTCATAATGTAGACGCTACCTGTTGACATTCTTGATTATAATTTTAAAACTCATGTTATTTATAAAATAAAAAAATTGCTATGTTAATCCGAGTACATTTTGAGTGCACGCGCACTGAACTGTCTGACCGCTATGATAATATTTTAATTCATTCATACTTGGAATCAACTAGTTAGTTGGTATGACTTACCACATTCTGTGATACTAGTTAGAAAAACCCTTGATCATTTCAATCAAAGGCGTTAATTGCGATGGTCGTTTGTTTAACTAGTTAGGTAACTATAAGTACGAATTTCACCAATGAAACTGAACGCGATCGGCATATAAACCGAGTGTAAGGGCTGTCAGTGTCATTATTTTCTGGGGAATATTGACACTGACAGCTCTTGAACGCGGTTTAGATCTGGTGATCGCGTTCGGTATCATTGGTGAAATTGGCACTTAGGCCCAGTTTCACCCCCAATCACTAAACACGTTTACCGTTAAGCGATCTTAAAAACATAAAGTATCGAGCACACTGGCGCGACGCGACAGCGCGACATGCGCCTTTGTGTCGGGCTGTCGCGTCGCGCCAGTGTGCACGAGCCTTAATTCTGTTTCTGTCAAATGTTTGAAGACGACAGAGACAGAATGATGCTTAAAACTCGTTTAACGCTAAACGCGTTTAGTGTGTGGCGGTGAAACTGAGATAACTTCGAACTAAGTTGATGAAGTTTTCCATGGAAGTTTTACTAACATTATAACTAACAATATTACTTCGTGGCAGATAATCTTCAAGTCTAAGTCGATTTCTCGGAAAATTCTAAGAGGATTTCTCGAAAGCAGCTAGAGGCTTGGAAAAATAAGGACCTGCTCGCCTCCCAAGCTATCGACACAGTCATTGATTAGTTGAGAGTGACAGTACATTTCTACTTCTACCTACCACTAATTGTGCGGTCAGCTAACCAGACAAAGCAATGTTGCCTGAGTTAAGGCTCCCATAGACAGGCGCGACGCGACTCTAGTAGAACAATTCCTATGAAAACTTCATGGATTTTTTTCTACCAGAATCGCGTCGCAAAGTCGTGCGTCGGTCGCGTCGCGCATAGAAGCCTTTACTCCACACCATAATTATTTTTATTAAATGGCTAAAAGTACTGGCGTATATATCATAATTCATAAGTTATAATTAACACAGCTGGGTAATTTAGGTACTAGCAATAAAAAACTGGTAACCTAAAGTTGTTGAATCAAGTGCATTTCAAGTGCAAGTGTACTGAGGCGAACTCGTCTCTTTGTACTAAATGTTCATATAACATTGTAATTAATTTGCATCGTTCAGTTAATTATGTCAATTATTAATGGACAATTGTGTGCAAATCTTAAGACGTACTTAATACAGATTCTAGTCTTTGAAAGAAGCTTAAGATGGATCTCGATTTAAAACTAGTTTGAGTAAAGATTAATAATGTGAAATCTGTGCTTTTTGATGTTGTGTTCGTTCGAGTACGAAAACAAGTACACCTATGGGTCTCATTACTCGGTATTTTTATAAGTAGTTAGTTCGCGACTCTAGCTAGTGGAAGACGGAAAATATAACCGTATGTTACGGCTGTTTGTAATTCATTCCAAAGATATCGATCAGCCAGAAAGCCAGATGTTAGAGTAGGGGAGGAGAGGGGGCTGAAAGTCGACAAATTGAAAAGTGTAGAGACAAAAAGGCCAAAAGGCAAAATGCGAGCTTTGTCGTTCCAGCCTTGTCACGCACTGCATTTTCATCGAAATTATTTTTGTCATTCTTTTATTTCCTTTCCTCTTTTACCGTTTCGGGATCAGCTTAGTCAATTAAAACAGTAGGGTCTCGATCGCTAACATATTAATAGATAAATAAAGTTTATTATGAACAATTAGGGTATAACTTAACAAAAGACATGAAGATAGCTACAAAAGTACAATCAAACTTTTTTAGAAAAGAAAAAACTTACAGACTTCTAAAAAAACACTACAAAGTGAAAAATAAATTTTAAGTAATTTCGGAAGTCGGGGTATTTGGTTTTGTAATTTCGTTTTTTTGCCACCGACTTCCGAAAGTTATTTTTCACTTTTTAGTGTGATTTTTGGAAGTCGATTGTTTATTTTTTGTAAAAACGTTTTTATTTCTCATGTTTTAGTTGTGGTACCTACCACATACAAATTCGTATACTAGCTATGTAAATAACAATGACACAAAGTTATTATTTATATCATCGTAAATATACTGAGTGGAAAAAATATGTATTATTGAAGCTAACTGAACAACTACCGAAGCAAAAGTAATAAAATGTATATGGGTCCACCCCTGAGGCATACTCTATCTACTAAAAAGTAATTTTACAAATCGATCCACAATTGCCAGAGATAGCGCGTAACAAACATACAGACGAATTGAGAACCTCCTCCTTTTTAAGTCGGTAAAAAAAATACTGTGGCGCAGCTATCAACACCCAACACAAAATACATGGAAGACATTTGCTCCAGACTTTCACATCTTTATGGAGTCTTATAATAAATTAAGACTGACAAAAAAAAACACTAAAGGTTTGTATGTATAATGTTACTTTGTATAATATAGGGGTGGAAGTGAGTGTGAGAGTGTTTGTGTGTGTTAGTGAGTACTTATGTGTGTGTGAACGATATGCATAATAAACTAGGCAGCTAAATAAGGAGTTCGATTCTGCATTTCCATAAAGTTTACATAATTTTTCGTATTCATAACCACTAGCATCGTACGTGTTACATTAGCATTTAGTATATTAAATTAAATTCAGACAACGTTTTATAACTTTATCTCATACTTTTATCAAATGACTAACACCGTTTTCCTGTATTATGATGAGTAACAAAAAAACCTCATGATTTTGTTCGAGAGCGTTCAATCGTCAATGAACAAAAGCCGTCTCGTTTAGCTGAGTGCATTCTAAGTGCATGTGCACTGGACCGGCCGATTACCTTTGCACTCAATTAAAGTGCGTAACGGTAGATGCAATGATCACTCTGAGTGCTGTTGTGCAAATCATTGTATGTGGTATTTTGATGTTGATTAGTTACAATGTAATGGTAGATACAAATATTGCATTTTATGATTGACATATCAACTAAAGAATCGTTATATTCGAAAGTAAATGTAGCCTTGCATAGTAGGGTTACTTACTGCGGCATGGCTTGGTTTGTGTTCTTACGTCAATTTTGGGTGCCCACTGAAAATCAGCACTGTGCTGTGGGTCCCATAGCACAGCATCATGCTGAGTGGGAAGGCTTCTTGTCACAGTCGCGACATGTAGCCGCCGACTATTTTTTGCCGTGCTTTTAATTATAAATATTAGTTTTGTTTACTAAGTAGGTAATCGAGCTAACTTGTCTTTTTTATATGTACGTGTGAAGGCTCGTGAACACGTGACACAAAGGCACCGCGTGCCGCGCGACGGACGGCTCCTTTGTGTCGGGCTGTCGCGTCGCGCCTGTTTGTGGGAGCCTAAATCTGACATTTTATTCTCTTTTTTTACGTTTTAACACCCAGTCGACAAAATGGAGGGCATAGTTGTGGAAAATCCTTCCTTTGTGCACCACTACATTCCCTTCTATTTTTTTTTTAACAAATCATGTTTTGTTTACTGTGAAAGGCTGTAGATCTATAATTATTAGCTGTGAGTAAATAGTCAGTTACGTGTAGGTAGGTATACTAGTTGTGACTAACTCATCACGAGTTCACGATACTGTTTAATTTGCAATGAATAAAAGTCGTTGAAAATGGAACACTATTACTCACTATGAGTCTGTACTGTCTGATTACAAATATGTGCCTATTGTTGCAAAACAAAATAATAAGAATAAAATAAAAATAACTATTATACTATACACAAACCTAATAATATGTATGTGTATATACATAATTAATACACCCAATTAAACTCATCTACTTTTTATTTAATATTTTAAAATTTTAATTATTTAATTTTAAATTAATAATTTTTAATATTGAATTGCTTGAATTGCTGCTTAGCCCTCTTCCTCTCTCCTAATTTAGCTGTGCCAGACAGGGTCCATATTGATTTTTTACTTTGTTAGACCATCTATGTAATACATACGGAATGCCATAAAGAATTGAGTATTGAACCGCTGTACAAATTATAAATATCGGTTAGCATTATTCCACATGGACCAACTACAATTTACCAGCTGACCTCAGTGACCTTCGCAGGACCGCAACGCAACCCAATTAGTTGAGAATACTGAAACGTTAGACCTTGAACATTCTGACTGCCCGCAACAACTGTTTTTTTGTAGTAACACATGGTATCTAGGTACTCGTTTAGGCAAGGAGAGCCTTCAAGGCTTTAAAACCGTGGAATAGAGGGCAGTGCGGTGAAAAAAAGATCTACGCGGATGGGTGACAATTTTTAAATATTCACCGAAAAATAGTCTCCCATCCATGAATTTGAGAAGACCAAAGTGTTTTCCTGATCAGATACCTTACCTTCTTGTTATTCTAGAGACACTAGCCCCTATTGTGAGTTGTTTTTTCTTGCAGCATCAAATAAATTATTTATCTATCTTGTTATGTCAGAATCTCTGTAATCATCTTCACGCAAAAGTATTTATTTAACAACAAAAAATATATACAGCACCTCAAAAAGTAAATCAGCAATAAACTCTTCTTCATCCCAAGTACACGTAGTTGGGTACACGTGTACTTAAAGTACGTTTAACTTTGTACTGAATATCGCGTCACGGTATAGTGACCATGATTGCCCGAGACCCGGGACGGACTTGACAACACGGTCCCTCTATGTTAGTTTTGTTTTAATACGGCTCGTGGTTAAGGCGTAAAATTGTCGATAGTGAGTTGTTTTTTTTATTTTGAGATTGCGGTAATGGAGCAGCAGTTTTGTATTTGTGAAATTATTGACCCCCTCTTTGTATCTATCAGTACCGTCAAACGGGGTGAATCGAGACGAATCTTTAAAAGGCATTTTAACATGCACCTGGTATTCCAAGTTGTCCACAGGTGATGGTGATCACTTTACTTACGATTGGCTGCTTGCTAGTTTGCCAACTAATAATACAGAATAAGAAAAAAAAAAACGGTGAAGTACATTTTGCATTGTACGATAGTTTAGAGTTCCGTATAATTTCCCACAAGTACCTAACTTTCAAAAACCAGCACCCTAATTACGTAACACACTATCACAATCTGAATCATTTTAAAGCCTATTGCTAATCCATTGCTTCATATGTTCGAAAAATTTGTCCGCTCAACAACGTAAATAACGCAATGGATGTTGTTGAACTGTCAAAATGAAACCCATTCCTACTGTTAGTGTGTTACCCCGCCGATTGCCATTGCGGCTCTATTTTTATATCTTTTTCTGGCTTATATGTTAGTTGGGTTCAGGGTGTATACCCTGGACCCAGGAAACACTTCATTACAGAGGTACTGTTATACACCCAACGAGGGGACTACCGGTGTATTGAACTTGAAACAGCAGCCTAAAAAAAAAGAAGTTTAATGCTGACATGAATCAACTGCCACCACGCTTCCGTAACCCTAGTGGCAATTAGGCTTTCATAGTGTGCTGTTTGTCTTCAAGAGGCATTTTCTGAAAACAAAATGATTATTCGTTAAAATCAACATGACAAGAACGTAGAAATAAGATATAGATAGTAATCGAGAATTATTACTAAGATTCTTTTAGAAGCCACATTGCTTACAATTTTTTGAAAAACACCAGTCAGTCTGGTGTTTTTAGGTGTGTAAGCAGGTATATTTAATTGTTACAGAAAATACGTGATTCATATCCAACACATACATTTCGCACAACTAAGATACAATGCTTTGGTTTTAATAATTTCAGTTGCTTAGAACAACAACAAAATAACTTCATTCGGAATATATATGTATGCTCTACGTCTATTAGCTTTATTGTTAAATCTCACAACATTTGCGTCATTCTCGCGAATGTGTTAGATATTATGACGTGCACAGTTATTGTACTAGAATTATTGTAATTCAACCACCATGACCCTAGAGGTGAAGACAACAGATGCAAATCTACATCTCACAAACACACGCAAACAAACATACCAATATCTTAATATACATATATAGGAAAACTTATGATGGTGAGATATTTATAGCTAGAATGGAATTATGTAAGTAATGAACTTTATATTACAGTAGGTACAACTATTTTCTTAACTATTAATAAAACTTTTAACAATTAACAATTTCCTTTGCACTTGCTGCAGACCGGACGCTCTTGTAGCGGTGTCTACCTACATCGCCACATGCGAGCTACACGTCACACAGACGTCACGCAAAATCCTGCGTCGCGCAAGCAGAGTTTACCGCGCAACAAGCATATATACAACATCCCGACATCAATCGTCGGGCAGTTGCCCACCAGACACAACGCCCGTCTGGTCGGAGGATCCTCCCTGTTCTATGGCGGTGTGAGTGAACTTTACACCCTGTTCCTCATACCTCTATACTCTTAATCGACTTGGAATATACTTTCAAGTCGATTGATTCCGTCCGGTCTGCACCAAGTGCAATGGGCAACTGATAGAAATCCGACGACTGACGAAACACGAAGTTAGCCGAGGGATAATAACAAAATAGCTGTACTGTATTATAATCTTCTTATTCATAAAACGCTAAAATAAGGATAAATTAACAAAAAAAAAATTTAATTGCTAGTGGCTTCAAATCAACGTTTAAGCAATATTCCGTAAGATATTTAAATTTTTAAATCAAGAATGCTATCAATCATGCAGCAATAATAATATAAATAAATTAATAATCTTTTAGATTAATCATATTTTTTGTACAACTTCTGTAATTTGGAATTTGCGTGTAAGTGATTTTTGCACTGCTGTTGCATACACACTTTCGCATGTAACCTTTAGTTTAGATATAGAACCTGTATGAACAATCGTTGGTGAACCAATAAGAAAAAAAAAACCTAAGTAGGTAGATGCATAATTAGATCCGCAACGAAGCCTCTCAAATAGATTTATTGTTATTACTGAATCTAATATAAAAGCGCGTTGGGTTGATGGTATCGTCAAAGTCGCGGGAAACACCTGGATGCAGGACGCACGGAATCAGGAAGTACGGCAGAAAAAAGCAGAGGCCTACATCCGACAGTGGGTGAACCCGGGCTGAAGTGATGATGATTGTTATATTACTGAATCTACAAATATATCTACTACTACAACTATTGCATCTATTATTGTTTGACTGACTCGTTGGAGTACTGGTCGCTGTTGTTGAGCATGGGTTCGATTCCCAGGTCGGGCAAAGCATTATTGGGTGTTTCCACCACGAATTTCTCAGCAGCAGCCCGGAGTCTGGATTCGTGCCCGGTTGATGGCAATAGGCTCGCCCCTATTACGAAATATAGGACTTAAACATAACTGGCAAAACGTGGGTGTTACAATAGGTACGCCTCTGCCTGACCCTTTGAGGATTACAAGCCTGATGTTATGGTATGTACTACTGTTATTATAAAAAGTGAATCTTTGTCCTAAACATCACATACATCCTGGCCTCACTAACGGCACCCAGTCATTATTTCTAGATTACTATCTCGTACTAAGAACTCAGCAATTTACTCCCTGCCAGCAGAATGTTACGCAAAAACCAGTCATTATTTTATGGTTTTATTGCGTGATAATGAGTTTAATGGTATTATATTTACCTACACATTGTCTAGTTTAGCGTCATTATTCTTTGTAAGTGGAAAAATCTGTCTACTAAGACAGATTTTACACACACACACACACACACAGTTATTATGAATCACCAGATTCATAAATACTATGGGTCCTATGGGGACCTTGCAGTCTACTCTCTAAGGACGGTATCCATAGTTTAGGGCGAAGTTAAGGACGTTTGCTACTCCGTATTACCTACGGATATAAGATTACTTCGCGGTTAACTATCAGTTGTGCTTACTTCCGATGTGTTTTTGCCCGACCAAAAAGGTTAATTAATCGGGAGAAGGGTTTCTGAAGTATCGAACTACTTTCAGATGGGCCCGTATCTTCGTTGACGGACTTACAGAGTAAGCCCCCATTGACGAGTATCGAGATTTTTATGATTTAGAATAAATTGTAGATTAATATTTCCATACCACCCTGGGAGACAAGATACTGAGTGTAAGCCCAATCAGTAATCTTTGTATTTCAGTTATAAATTCATACATAACATCGCCTGTATTCCTCGAAGAATTATGCAGAGGTTAAAAAAAACGTTTTAGTAATAAATTGGGAACAACAACCAAATATCGTCCAACGGGGTGATTAAGGATGCAGGGGTGAATCGAGGCGAAACTTTAAAAGGGATTTTTTAACATTGAAATAATATAGTTTGTTGCCAAAAAGGACTCTAATGTGCTTACTGTATTAAAATGAACGATTAAGTGTGTGTGTTTAACGATGATAGCTGCAATAGTTAAAACTTTTGCCCAGCTACCAACGCCCGACTCCGTGAGAGGGTAGGTTGTTCCAAGACTAATACATAACAAAGGTATTTTAACAAATATTTAAAGAAATGAAAATTATATAATAATAATATACATTTTGAACATTTTTTTAACTTAAATTACACGCATAATTCGCTAGAACGTATGTTAAAGTCCCATGTAATACGGGGCAAGCCTATTGCCATCAACCGGGCACAAATCCAGACTCTGGGCTGCCACTGAAAAAATCTTGAAGTTTTCTTTCAGTACAAGCCCGGTAACTTACTAAAACTGTTGAACTAACAAGCAACATGATCGTTTTGAAACTAAAAACGTTGTAAACCTAATACTACTTCAAAAACCTGGGGTCCTTCACATCCGAAATTTTAATAGCGACACCTAGTGATGTCTAACAAGTACCTACCTAGAATTTTGTCGAGGCAAATCTAGGTTAAGATTACTACCATAGGTGTTTGTATATGTGGAGCCAATGTGACGGATATCGTTTACTTGGTGGAGGTAAATAAGACCACGTAAAGTTGTCAACATAAAAATATTACATAAAAGAAGGCAAGTATGTAGGATTATGGTTCACTAATTCGTTTAACACCCTTGGGACGTGAGTAGCGCAGTACTCTACTAGCTCAGCTTGGTGTGACGAAGACCGCAGAGGTAGTGCCATGCTGCAGAAGCCAGGGAAGGTGACGGTTTGGTCCTTCGGGGAGTTTATGAGTTGCATTCCACCAGTTTTTATGAAGTCTTTTACTGTTCAAGCAGTACGGTTATGGAATGCCTTGCCCTTGGCGATAAGGCGTTCTCAATCTTTGTCCACTTTTAAAATTCTGGTTAAAAACACTTCCTCTCTCCTTAAACATCATCATTACTTTTAGTTTCCTTGCTCTTGTTTCATGTTTATTATTGTATATATTATATGTAGATAAGTATATGTTTTATGTATGTATGTATTTGTTGTATATATAAATGGTACACCACTGACTACCTGCATTATTGTCTCTCCTTCTCCCTTCAATCCATCCTACGGTTGTCCGCGATAAGACCGCCCGTTGTGTCACCCTATTTTTTTTTTTTTTCCTATTGGGCAGCTCATAGTTTTGACCACTGAGGTCTTGGCTACTTAACCGGGCAAGTGTGTCACCCTATGTAAAATTTCTACATTTAAGGTGCCCCGGGGCTAAAGCAACTACGGGGTTATTGTAACTAAATTAAATATCTCCCATAATATTACATTTTTAAATATAACGCCATCTCTAGATTACTGAGCATACCATTGTCGTTACATAAAAATAACAGGTGGCAGCACTGCAGCTAATAATGAAGGTAAAACAGGTTGATTTGTCAAACCGCCATTTTGAAACAGTTTTGTTCGAACGCACGTGGTGATTAAAATCTACAAAAAATATGTTTTAGAGTGTTTTATTGCTGGTGTTTCAAGTGGAGTGTATTGTTGACAACCGTAAGTAGCTATGATTGTTTTTTGCTTAAAGATTCGTCAAAGCATCAACAAGATATGTGTTTAGTTACATTTTCCCTGATAATAACCTAAAATGGGGTAATTGTAACTTTGAGGTTAGTTGCATTTACCCCGTTTTGGTTTATATGAAACCATGAAACAATAGTGATGGGCCATGTCGATGTTTTAATTCTGTGAAATATGTACTTTTATTGATATTGTGTAGTTGTGTACATTACTGGATTAGGTATTGATAATGATGATGTCATAAAGACTGGCCAATTTAGCGAATTCGCTTCATAAATAAATTTAATCTATTGTTTTAGATGGTCCGGAATTATAAACGAAAAACGGAAAACAAATATACCCAGGAAAACTTGTTAAAAGCTCTAGAAGATGTTAGAAGCAATAAATTAAACACCTATCAAGCAGCTGACGTCTACGGAGTTCCGAGGTCTACTTTGGTTCACCGATTACGCGGATCACGAGGAGTGGTAAAATCATATCGCGGTAGGCCTACTGTATTCACTAAATACACAGAAACAAAAATAGCCGGATATATTCACATAATGGAAAAAACTGGTTTTCCTTTAACGGTGCAAGAGGTCAAAGTTTTGATATCGGATTACATAAAAAGAAATGGCTTTATTACGCCGTTCAAAAACGACATCCCTGGCGATGACTGGTGCAAGGGGTTTAGGAGCAGAAATAATCTATCATTAAAAAAACCCCAATCCGTGGAGACCGCAAGGCGAAAGGCTTGCAATCCTTTCATTGTATATAACTATTACGATTTATTACAAAAGACGCAACAAGAATTAGAACTAACTGCAAAACCTCAAAATATATACAACTTAGATGAGACCAGTTTTTGCTGTGATCCATCGAAAGCTAAAGTAATGGGACAGGTCGGATACCGATCGACAAGAACTACTAGCTCACCTGGCAGAGACAATACCACCGTCCTTTTGGCTGCAAATGCCCTGGGTGGAAAGATTCCACCTTTAATAATTTTCCAGGGTAAACATCTTTGGAGTGAATGGGTATACCAAGATGAAACAGTTAAAACAGCTTACGCAGTAAGCAGAAAAGGCTGGATGGAAACATCTATATTTGAAAAATATATTAAAGACGTTTTCATTCCCGCGATCGGCTCTGAAAGACCGGTGCTCCTCATATATGATGGGCATTCAACTCATTGTGATCTAAGTGTAATAGAACTTGCTGTAGCAAATGGGATAACGATCCTAAAATTACCACCGCACTCATCCCATATACTGCAACCTTTGGATTGCAGCACCATGAAACCTTTAAAAGGTCGTTGGGAGAGTGAGCTTATCAAATGGCAAAGACTTCATGTAGGGGCTAAATTGCCTAAGTCAGAATTCGCGAGAATTCTTACAAACATATGGGACAATTTAAACCCAGTAATTATCGAAAATGGCTTTATTAAGACGGGATCATTTCCTGCTAACCCAAACGCCATCTCGAAAGAAAATTTTGATGCGTTGTCATGGTCTAAATGGGAATATCATCTACAGCAACAGTCTTTAGAACTAGATCAAGTACAAGAGCAACCAGAAGAACAGATATCAAATGGACCAGATCGAGTTGAAGAGCAACCAGAAGACCAGATTTCAAATGTCGTCAGCCGAAATGATTATGACCCACAATTGCCAAGCCTTTTAGGTTTGGTTATAAAATTATTAAATAAACAAATCATTGGTGGTATTCAAATCAATGACAAAAAAGTAGAGGATATCTTAGATGAAAAAGATGGTTACTTTAAACAAAGGGACCGAGACAATTGTGAAGAAACTGTAGAAGTCCCTTGTGTGAAGTCCTGAACTGTAAAAGATCCTAAAACTTTTACACTGCCACCAAAAATAAACGAGACTAAAACAGCTTGGTCATCTGGAGTAAAAATACTGGATTGTAAAGTAGTTACGCCAAGGGAAAACCAAAATAGTGTGGAGGAACGTGTATCTTTTGAAGAATTAGTTTTAAAAACAATAGCTCGCAGTGATCCACCAAGAAATCCGAAGAAACGCATTAATGGTGCTGAAATATTAACTTCTAAGGATGTAATGAGTCGTATTCGAAAAGAGAAAGAAGAAAAAGAAGAAGCAAAATTAAGAAAAGCACAAAAAAGTCTTAAAAAAAATAACAAATCTAATAATCCTAAAAAAATTCCACGAAAACAAAAGAAAACAAAAATTAACAGAAAAACCACAAGACGTGAAATATCGGATAGTGACAGCGTGTGCTCCTACACGTCAAACAGCTCTACAGAACTAGAAGACATTGATTCCTGGCGCCAAAATACTTTGGAAGAAGCACAATCTGCAGACGATAGTTTTCGCCCATTGACTATAACAGATACAAATAACCAAAATATAATATGTAATCTGGAAGAGGAAAATTTATTGAAGAAAGAAATAAATAACCAAACAGAAAAGGCACATATTTCAAATAAAGAAAATGTTAATGAAAAGGATAAAACGTGTGTTATTGCACGCACCAAAAAGGAAAAAAACCAAGAGAAAAATCAAAAGAAAACAAAACCAAAAAAAATAATAAATAAACAAATAGTCATAGATTCTGAACCATCAACATCCAGCACACAATATTCATCTAATCTATACCCAAAAATAGGTAAATTTGTTTTGGCGAAATTCCAGTCTTCTAAGGGGAAAAAGACATACAAATATGTATGCTTAGTTGAGGATATCACTGATGACAAATTTGTTGTTCAAGGATTTAAGTCTCAGAAAAGTAAGAGGGAATATAAATTGATTGATAACGACATTTCTATCATTGATAAAAGTGACGTAATAATTTGCCTCCCAAATCCTACCTTCATTCATGATAACTCGCAAGTAATTTTTCCTAATGATATTGATGTTGTTGAGTATAAGTAAGTTAACTAAATTGTTGTTTTTCATTGTTAAATTATCAGTGGATATTTAGTGAATAAAAATGTTTTAAAAGTTTTAAATCTTAATGTTCCTTAGGAACACGAAATTCCTATGTTAGTGTGATTTTTTAATGTGATTGTTAAATTTTACTTCTCAATTATAAAGACTGACAACTCGTAAGTTTTGTTACTATTCTTTTATTAAAAGTAGGTAGTGTAGGTACTGAGTAAATTAAAATGTAACTTAATATTTCTCAGGAACAAGAAATTCCTGTTTGTGTGATTTTTTAATGTGATTGTTAAAATGTTACTTCTCAATTATGAAGACTGATAACTCGTAACTTTCTTTCTTTTCCTATTAAAACACTGTGCCATATATCCTGCTGTTATTTTTATTTTCCTCGTATCAAACATTCCATAAAATTCGTATATCGACAAAAGTGAAAAGTAAATTCACAACACTAACTATTAACGAAATAGTTGCAATTGCCCCTGAAGTTAGGAAATATTTATTTTACTCCAAACTGAGCTTAGGTACGTTAACTTACGTTTCAAAATCGCCTACGTTATCGCATTGCGTTGAATAACTTTTTTATATCATAATTTTAAGACCAACAGAAACACTATGATTGTCATTAGTTGCATTTGCCCCTTATCGGGGTAATTGCAACTTTTTCTACCTCTACGAGAAAATAGTTTAATTATATCAATTCCTAAGGGGCTTTCTTTTCAGAACTAGGTTAAATATAATATTAATGAAATTGATAATCGTGTAGATTAATCAAATAAAGTAAATTTATAATAAAAATGAAACTGCACAAAATCAAAGTTGGAACCTTATTTTTTCTAGTTGCATTTGCCTCGGGGCACCTTATATATGTAATTTTTATGGTGTACATTATAAAGAGTATACTATTCTATTCTATGAGAGAGATGATTAATTTAGATATTGAATCTCTATCTATTGTAGCGTTATATATCCGGTGTCCAGTCTAAACAAATAACTTTAACAAGTACTGCTTAGGAAAACATGTACATAAATAATGTTCTAATTCTTTTTTTTTTTTTTTTTTGGTTTATGGCTTCGCACGGTTTGTGCATTTAGCCAATGTCACGTTTAGTTAGTATGATTAAAACAAAGTTAGGGAAACGAAAATATCATTATTAAAAAATTCTTTTATTTTATATAATTTATAAACGATTGTGGTGGAACTATGCACGAGATTTGTGGTGGTGCGGTACGTACTCTCGAATAGGCGCGTGGCAACCGACTGGATTTTGTTCGCCCGGAAAGGCTCCCGCAAACAGGCGCGACGCGACAGCACGACACAAAGGCGCCGCTCGTCGCGCTGCACGCGGTGCCTTTGTGTACGCTGTCACGTCGCGCCAGTGTGCACGAGCCTGAACGCGAGCAGTAGGTACGTTAGCGCGTGACGTCGAACGAGTGAACTATCTGTCCAAATCTGTGCTAATATCATTTACATGAGCAATTTGTTTTGAATCTGACTATTGTTTTTAAAACAAACATTTCCGTAATATACTGCTCATAATATTATAATGTTTGGCTTTCATTCATAAACATACATTTTGGAAACAACTGCATCTATCTTGTTTGTTACTGCTTCGCCATTGACAATGCTCATTGTGGCTCCAAAGTACTCTATATTAATGCTGAGTGTGGATGAAACGGTCCTTTGTTATTCTTATTTATACAGACATGGTTTTTTGTTATACCTACCGTCCTCTAATATCATTTGTCATGCACAATATTATGGTGTAGAGCTATACAACTCTTTCATTTTCTCCTATGTTGCTATGTGTTGTTTATGGACATTCAACAGATTTTTAATTAGAATATTTGAATGTACCGATGAAATGGAATTATCGATTTAATTATTACTCAATAAGGTACTGAGTGATCTGTGAGATGATCATCTGCCTTGGTTTTCCCAACTTGGGGTTGGCGTCCAGTCTAAAGAATGATATCCGCTAAACGGATCGGAAAGAATACGAACGGATGCGGTGACCGATCGCGTTCGAAAAGGATGTCGACGCATACGATCGGCTCCGTACCGTCGCTTGTGAACGTATCCGTTTCTGCACCTAGTCAAATAGTGACATTCCTACCGTGTTGATGTGTTCGAATTTTTGAAAATGGTTGAAGTATTATTGTTGGCTATTCCATTAGAAGAAGAAGAAAATAATCAATTCCATTCAATTTATTCAGGAACAATTCACATTGTGTTTGAAATCATAAATAAATAAATAAGACACATTTACAATACAATAAATTATAGAAAATAACAAAAAAAAAAAAAACATTACAAATTAAACATTCAATACCCTATTAAAATGTCAATGCTACAAACTACTACATACTAATCATAAAAAAAACAGAAGAGGAAAATAAAGATACGAAGACAGGCGAGCGGAGCCGATCGCGCATCGCAGCATATTTTCGGTTACGATCGCGTGTCACGGAAGACGCCCGCGGTCAAACTGCTGTGCGCGGCTTGGTTTAATACAAAGTTACATGCTCTGTGGGTAATACTGTGTACACGATTTAATATCGTTTAAAGATTGTAAAATTCCTTCCGATCCGATGCGATGCGAGCCGTTTGGTGGAAATCATCCTTAATTAGATGCAACTGAAGACCAATATTTTACATGAAGCGACTAAGCTGTCTATAATATGACCTCTACAACTCAATTTCAGGGTAACACGATACCCCTTTGGTAAGAAGGCTTGTCAGACTTCCGGGCTTGTGACTACCCGTAAGTGTCAAAGATCTACGAATAATAACGGAGACCAACGAAGTAGTGTGCTTGCGGAGGGTCTCGTAATGGATGGTCACCCATTTACTGACCGATTACGGTAAGCGTAGCTAACCTTCGAACGACCTTTGTGGCTGTTATTATTTAGCCACAAGCCACGTCCGATAGCAGACAATAGTCAATCAAAATCAAAATATTTTATTTCACATAAACCTACATGGGCACTTATGAAACGTCAGAAGCTAAGTGCACGGTTACAATTGGTTGTTTCCTATGGAGAAGAGCCGGCAAGAAACTCCACGGTTACTCTTTTAAAAACAAGGGTCTTTTAGAATGCTCCAAATTACAGTGTTGATAGGTATGGGAGGACACTGTAGGCCTGTCAACAAGTAACAGGTACTCAACACAACTAGATACGTGGATAGGTAATCAACTAGTACAATATAAAGGACCTATAACTGAATCCTGATTCACCAGCTGCAGCTATTGTTTTTTGTTTTTTTTTGTTTGGTAAATCATCAAATGACCTCTCCCGCTCTGGGCGGAACGGGAGGCCTTGCAGCCCTTGTGTGAACATTCGATACTACTATGTATCCACCAAGTAAGTACCATACCAACAAGTCAAAGTATGAAAGATTAATCACTACACTCCAACTTTACATAATGGTTTAAAGTTCATTCCTTTGTTGTGGTAGTGGCAGGGTTTTCCATTGTCTGCTGTCTCTTTCTATCCCTTCAATGAAGAGCGGGATGGAAGACGAACATTATCGAGCACCAATCGGTTTGAAAGGCGTTTATTAAATGAAACGTCGAACGTCTGAAATGAATGTTCGGGCTATCGATGACGTGGTAGGTTGCGAAGCGAAAAAGCTTGTAAAATAGGCAATAGATAAGTCACGTTATTGAACGTAGGTGGGTACTCTTTACTTCTGAAGCCATGACAATAATGCAGGGAATTCAAACAAAGGATCTTTTGAAATCATTTTCAGGTTTTCAGTAAAAGGTCATCAGAACGACTAAGCCCCTGAAATGTACTAATTTAACAACTCAAAAGCAAGTTATGTGTCAGCATGACCTATATTATTATAGTTTATGAAGTGGTTTATCGAGACAGTAAGGTTGGGAGCGCTAGATGTACATTATGTATTTATTTAATTAATATTGTTATGTACCCCCACCATTACCCATAACGTGTTACGTGGATTCAAAAGAAGAATATGTCATTATCAACGTTCAAAAGTCGGTTACGGTCAGAGTTCATATTAAAAAAGACCACGACCATTTAATTAATCTTAATCAAATGAGCGAAGTTCAATTGAGTACCGCATAAAACTACTAGTATTCGTTAGCCCAAAGCCAGTGGATCTACAGCTGCGTTGCGTACGCGCAAATTGATCTGATTGCCGCTAACTGATGTAGTAGTTGTGTTAACTAATACCAATTGAGAAGCAGTTGGTATTCGGTTTGTAACAATTACTTTGTCTTGTCAATTAATGTTTGACCTATCGTCATAAGTTAAGTTTTAATTAATCATTGGTGATGTTGCTGTCAATCAGGTTCATCAGTTCCTAGTCTAAAATATCGAGAAAAAAGTTTTTTCGTATTTTATACTTAGGTAGAAAGTTCTAGTAAAATCTTTTTGGCTGTACTGTTTGTATTTGGCTAGTTTTGTAATCATTAAATAGATGACATTTACAAAAGTAAAATAAACTCTTAAAAGGATTTCCGGCAATTTATAATATTATTTTACTGTCCGCCAAAATGAGTGAATCGAATGAAGAAATTCGATACTTTTAAAGTTTCATTACAAAAAGGGAAAATACTACACAAGCCGTGAAAAAAAAATGTGGCGCTTATGAACTTAACGCAGTGTCAGTAAGACTAGCACAAAGTTAGTTCCAAGGTTTTTAGTCCGGGAATTTTGACGTCAAAGATGCAGCTCGCTCTGGTCGCCATGTTACGGATAAAGACGATGTCATTCTTGAAAAAGTGGAGCAAGATCGTCATATTAGTAGTCACGACGTATCTGAAGAGTTAGGGGTTGACAACAAAACAGTTTTGACCCATTTGAAAAAATCTGTGTCTACAAAAAATTCAATATTTGGGTGCCACACGAGCTCTTGGTCTTGAATTTGTACATAAAATACGAAAGAATATCCCCGGTACCTAATATCATAGGCAACTGTTTTAAATATACAAAGAATGTATTGCTGAAGTGTATACCTATATCTATTATATTTATACTGATCAGTTAGGTAAGTGACCCCAGAAATTGGTCATGTCAGAGTCGTTCTCGTGCCAGAGGTGCTTATAAGATCGATCTATTACCTAATAGTGATCTTATTCCGTGATTTTGTTAATCATTTGTCGGACTTCAGACCTTTTTAAAAGCAAGCACCATCTCACCTTATTTTGTTTTTGCAATTCCAGCACCAACCAACGTTTCTTTATGAAACCGGCGGCTAACAACAAGGCAGAAATTTTTAATAGCAAAAATACAATAGATACCGATACCGCATCACGTCTACGGAGTTTCACTAGCGAATTTAATTTGACCCTGTATAAACATTACACATAATGAAACATTACAAAAAAACAATGCGGTTTATAGAAATCATATATCGATATTAACTTCAAAATCGATCATTATAAATGAAGCAATTTAAACAAGAATTGTTTATGGCCAATAAAATTGACACCATTACTTTATTATAGTCCGTCTGGTTGCACAATACCTAGAACATCGGTAGTCTGTGCTCTAGATTTGTGACGCTTTCACTTTATCTCGCGTACATAATACAGCGTGGTGTATTCGAGTGCATTGATTTTGAGTGCACTTTATTTATTTATTTAACCATTTATGTACATACATATATAAACAGACAAGAAGAAAGGAACAGAAAAATAGGTACAAAGGTGATGCTTATTTCTAAAGAAATCTCTTCCAGCATACTTGCGATAGGAGAGTATATTACAGAGATGAAGACAACGTGTGTTAGAGTAGAAGGGGAAACAAAATACATAAAATCTAAAATAATTTTCTAATTTAAATATAAACATACAATAAGAGAATATACTAACATACATGTATATACTTCTAAAATAAATATCACTAAAATATATAAAAAAATAATGTCAATTTATCAACACGAATGTTTAAGGTATGGCCTATAGATTCTTGTGGTTTTGAGATTTCTTTTTTGCTAGTAAACACATAGATAGTCGGCGAAGAGGGCGCACAACGGTCCACTAGCGCCACTCCTTTAAAAAAATATTATCTCGTGACTGAGAAGGAATTGTGAATAACGGCTTGTAAGGACCCTCGGTAAGTGTGTCTAGAATTTTCTAATACCTTTTATAAAGTTTCATACTGAGACACGAAGCAACAGAATTCGATCTTAAGTAAAACGGCCACATTCCTCTAGATCGTATTTAATTGCTTCGTGTCTCAATATGAAACCCTAAAAAAGGTATTAGAAAATTCTAGACACACTTACCGAGAGTCCTTACAAGCCGTTATTCATAATTCCTTCTCAGCCACGAGATAATATTTTTTTAAAGGAGTGGCGCTCGTGGACCGTTGTGCGCCCTCTTAGGCGATTATCTATGTGTTTACTAGCAATGCCTATATTGCAATGTTTTCGATAGGAAAGTACCTATGAAGTATATCAGCCACTAGAGGGTTATTTGGGTGATTGCCAAAATTAATTTTAGTCTTCCCCTGTTCCACATGTTTTGAAAACTTTCAACTGAAGACTACACGCTGTCTTTCATAGTATCCCATTACTCCAAGCAAAACATTATCATTTTATAAAAATATTATCGTATTTTCGTAGTAAGGAAGGACGTACTGTTGTTTCCACTTTAAACGTGTCTGTAAACATATCAGACTCCCGTTCTGCACTAACTGTTTAGTACATACAATGAGCGTTCTCTTCTTGATTTCCAGAACAAAACTTTACCAACTGACCTTAACTATTGATTTATATAATTACATTGAGTATTCAACCATACCAATAAAGCTAATAAGGCTGTGTAGCAAAATTAGAGCTGAATAGATATTTCTGTTGAAATAGTACGAGATAAAGTCGTGTTCAGACATTTAGATGCGGGTGGTGGTCAGTTTGGGTGAGTTTGTAAAGGCTCCTACCAACAGGCGCGACACGCGACGCGAATCGCACGCGACACAAAGGCATCGCATGTCGCGCGACGAGCGGCGCCTTTGTGTCGATGTCGCGCTGGCGCGTCACGCCTGTCTGTGGAAACCTTTAAGGGTACGAGGAGTCGCTTCAGTTTATTCAGTAGTACATTAATTAACTGAAGATTTATATCGTTCGGACTTAGTACATCATAGACCACTCAGAGATCCACTAGCAAATCACTGATAGTAAAATGTCAATAATAATCACTTCGCCTTTTCTTTCTCACAACTAAGCGAATCTAATACTAATTAATTGTTAATGCCTAAAGTATAATTAATTAAAAACTGATAAAATGTAGTCCATTCTATGCAATTGATAACGTTGCAATGTAATATAGGTCACACGTGGTCAGATACATAGCTCATAGTTCACAAAGCGTGCTTATGAACAGATAGATCTGTGTGTGTCAGCATTCAATTGTTTATCACTTTGTGTCAGTTCAGTATCAGCCTCTACAACGTTACTAGGTTATTCTGGGGCGTGGCCAAAATTGGAACTAATGCCGTCATCTTGTTCTTCTGCTTCTTCTTTAGGGGTCTTGGTTTCCGCACTAAGTGCTTCAAGTGGACCATTGTGCGTGGGGCATGGGAGCTGCCGGTGGTTATTTCAACCAACCCACCTTCCTCCAGAAGTTGATGATGTCTCCTGGACTGTTGAGAGCATCTGTGTAAGATCTGGGTGCCCCGAGGGTTTGTGACTTAATCTGGGTGACGCCTGTGCATTCAAAGATCACATGCGCAACGGTGTCCTCAGCCTCCAGGCAAGCCCTGAATAGAGGACTGTCCTGTTATGCCTATTGTGTGGAAGTGTTTGTTTAGCGAGCAGTGACCCGTGATGGTCCCCGTCACCAGGCGCAGGCCGTTCCTGTCCAGACGTTAAACGTTTGGTTAGCTTGCCATCTAAGGATGGCATGGCTTTCCTGGACTGCTTACAGCCCGGTGTCGAAGTCCCCCAGCTCTCCGCTTGTGTGTGGGTGTACTCCTGTAACCACCTGCGTAGTTGGTTGAAGGGGATTGGCACGATGGGTTCGGGTCCACAGACTGACGCGCTAGATGCTTTTCTAGCCAGTTCGTCAGCTGCGTCGTTACCCAGTGATCCACTGTGTCCTTTTATGTATGTCCCGTGTCCGCCATCTTTTTTTGTTAATACACAATGACAGTGACCATTGCACAAATGTTTGCCAACAAAGCGCTCCTGTTAATTGTATCGTCAGTAGTAGTTTCGTCTTTTTTTTTTTTTTATGGACACTTGTTTTGCCAATTCACGTTAGACATTGGCAGAATAGTCGACATCGCCTTTGCTTTCCATTTAATAAAAATAGAATAGAATAGAACGCCCTCCTGTCAATGTCATTCAGGCGCCAAAGGATCCCTCTATCACTCTGTAGTCCTTTCACAACCTCTGATTTTGCAAAACCAAGTGATCTTTATACTTGCTGTAATAAGGTTGCGGTTGGGTTGCTACCACTCACAAGCCTATCAAAATCACAGTGATCTTTATTCTCGAACTATAAACAACGCGACAGCGCGATGCGACGGTTGTAGAACAATTTCCATGGAGTTTTCATAGAAATTGTTCTACATGAGTCGCGTCGCGCCTGTTTGCTCGGGAGCCTTAAGTTTGCTGTTAGGTTCCTGCTGTCAGAGATAAATTAACTATAAAAGGACTGTAGTTTGAGATGTTTTCCTAATTTTAATATACCGAAGTAAATATATGTAACGTGTATTATCATTGGAAGTACGTGCGAATTGGATTGTTGTAACTGAGATACAGGGGTCATAGGGCAGTCATTAATTCACAATAACTTTGATAGCTGTTTGTTATTAGTGGGTTTATGATTAATTATGACGTAAAATAATAATTATTGATTACAATACAATAGTTGTACATGTACAATAATTACTGCATTGCAACTAATTAACGATCATCAGAGTAAAGGTTATCAAAAACTTTTAATAAAATTGTACTTGTGGCATTTCACTATTGAACTAAATATTCTGCCAACACAGTTCTTGAAATCCGTCCGGGATCGATTGATGAATTTGGATGTTTATTCCGGTGAGATTTAAAAATAGGTACTATATTATATTATAGAGTATTCAATATAATAACTGCTTCTGGATGCTGTTGGGACTGCCGCGCTGTTGTAGTGCGTCCGGTATGTTCGCTTTTGCGCATACCTATGATTTTTATGCCATAATGCGCAAAAAAATGAAATTGCATCTTGTCAAGAGCGCGGTCTAGTTCTAACGGCATCCTAAGTATGTTGATAGATAAGTACGACGCACCTTGGTTGTCGTTGTCGCACGCTGTGGAGGTACTGGTCAGAACACCCCAGAGCATTTTTTTTTTTGGTCGGAAGTCATCAAATGACTTCTCCCGCTCTGGGCGGAGCGGGATGGCGTGTCAGACTCTTACTGACTAAAAACTAAAACCCACCCGTATTCCTTCAGTTGCCTGTGCGCCAGTGCCACGGTAACTCTTTTCGAACAATCTCGACTGAACACCCCATAACTAACCTTACAATTTTCTTTTTGTTTTTGTTTCTGTGTTTGTTTACCAACAACAGTTTTTAAGAACAATGTTACTAACAATTGGGCCTAGTTGCCATAAATAAATAAATATTTAATTTAATTTAAATACTTTTGTGCCTTACTTTATCTCTACGCTGCCCTGTAATAATTCATGAGGTAATAATTAAATCACACTTTTCCTCTGAACACATCCTTAGTGCACAAATTTTTAAACATCCCGTAATCGTATCTTAAACATCATTTTAGTATAAATATAAACTCAATAAGTGCACGCGCACTTGCGATAAGCGTTCCACTAAAAATATTTACGTTGGCACAGACTTTATATTTAGTCTGCGATTTAGTTTGTTTATAGGTACACACGAAGCTACATGTTGTATAATTTTAAAACAAAATATCATTAGTATAAGCCTCTAGACTTAAAAGTAACACTGTTGATCTTGGGCCTCCTTATAAGGCAGTTGCAGTAAATATTCTACTTAATAATAATCTATATATCTATTAGAAGGAAAGTTGTTTGTTTGTGTAAGGTAATATCTGGGAATATTGAACAGATTACAAACATTATTTCACCGAAATGAAACAACACTATTCCCAAATGAAAAGAGATGGATTTATGCTAGAAAAATGCAGAGTTTTCGCGATAAACCACATACGGGTGAAACCGTGGAGCACTGCTAGTCGTCAATGGTGCCGATTCTCTTGTCACAAAATTCTCTAAACTAGACTAAAAATCACTAAGATTTAGTTTATTCCTGTCAAACGACGATTTCTCATTCTGAAATAGACTAAAGTGACACAGGTTAATTATATTTTAGTTTGACAGCACTAAGATGGCACTGAATTATTAGTGTAGTGAAAATGCCAATTTTGCTATTCTGAATTTGACGTTTTTCACCAATAATTTTGGTTGTCTCACTAAATCTGGCTATTTTTAATCGCGATTAAAAAGGTGTGGAATAAAATTAGTTGTCATGAACTTAAAATTCACCACAACACCTCGACTTCAGGTGCAAAAAAAGTACTGTATCTTTTTTAAATTTTATTTTACTTATATCTCGAAAATGGTGTATCCTATCACAACAATAATGAAAATTTAGACCCCTTTTATAAGACCCTTAAACCCCTAACATTCTACATACAGGTAATATTTTTTTTAATATTTTCCATAAAAAAAGTGAAAAATTCCATATAAAACACGTCGAGGCTGCCACACATAGGGCTCTAAAAAAAAATCACGGGGTAGGTCAAACAAGTACCACGTGGAGTCACGATTGTCAAATAAAATTTTAATTGCGTCAAAATTGTTTTTTAATTTAGAGATATTTATTTGCAGAATAGGTTTAAGATTTTCATAGCCAAAAGTAAGGAATTTTAGTGATAGTTTAGTTAGTTTAGTTCGGTGTACAAGAGAATCGGCACTAATGTCTATTCAATGTATATACAGGGTCAAATTAAATTAGCTAGCGAAACTGCGCAGACGTGATTGGGTATCAATATCTAAACATGATAAAAATAAAGAAATTAATTTGACGTTTTTTATTTTCTCGGGTCATCGACCGCTTTTAGTTTATTCACTTGAAATATCAGTTAAAAAATCTGTTATTTACAAAATTTCACAGAAATGATTGATATCTATATCTAAAACATATTTTTTCATCTCATACTTCATGTAAAACTACCAGCGATCATTGACCTTAAAAAAAACATCAAATCTTTTTATTTTAATTTTATCGTGTTTAGGTGTCGATACCCATCACGTCTGCGGAGTTTCGCTAGCTAATTTAATTTGACCCTGTATGTGTGTATGTGAGTGGTAATTGAATTGGGTTGCAAAGAACGAAACTGAAAACAGGTTTAGACCTTAAATCTTCATGATTATCTCTGAGCCATCACTTGTGCTTAGCCAAGCCAGACCAATTGGTCTTGCGTTCATTGGTAACGTTACTTTAGCCTCAACATGGCGAGTTCATTGGCCAAACGGTAATAAAGGCTTCATAAAATTTATTTTACGCAATATGATTCTTGATTGATCTTTATAAAACTAAATACCCGTTTCCTGTGCCGAAACAAGCAGAGTTTAATAAATTAATTGACCGAGCGAGCGCGAAGCGTCTCCATTTCAGCTTCGGCAAAAATGCTTTCGTATGTCCGGATGTCCGGCGGATGACTGTTCTCATCTACACGTCGCATTTCTCTTCCAAATCTCGTAAAATTTTGTGAGTAGGTTCGATAGTTATATGTTTCTTTTTGTCGATTCAGGGTTTGAAATATTTCAAAATGGCGGAGACATGGATGGAAAACGTAAAAAAAATACATATTTCATTTCGCGCTTTTTGGGCGCGGTGAACATTTATTGAGTTTGAAGTTATGCTTAGACAGCCTCGCGAGGTCTACAGGCCTATAACTCACAGAGCCACTAGTAGTAGTGTTTGGTAATGTTTAACTGTTTTTTTTTAAAGTTAGTTAATTTTAAATGTTTCAAATTTTAAAACAATCAATAGGGTGCTATACTGACAAAGAAACGAGAGTTTCATCACAAGACATACAAATCACTCATTCGACATAGAATCAGACTTTTTATTACCAATATTTAGATCTCTACGCAAAATAAATACCTTTGCACCCTCCTCATCAAGACCAACCTTGGTCTCAATGCCCCCTCGAATCGATTAATGGCTAGTTATCTAATAATAATAATCGAATAATGTTAATAATAATGTTATTTAATAATCGATTAATAGATATCTGTAACAATATAGATATATTTACAGACACATTTTTCCAATTTCGCAGAAAACTTATTACTATTAGCGACGAATCATAATTTTATAACCTACTTTTTTACTTATTTTTATTTTTTGGTTTTTTGCGGCGTATCACTTTGACAATTCTGGAATGTTCTCTTATTGCACCCGCTATCGCGTTCTACCGTTTTGAATTTTGAATTTCAATCTTGCTGTTTATTTTTTAATTTTATTTTTGATTCTAATAATCATTTTGATTTTTATTTTTGATTCTAATTTCGATTACTTTTTTTTTTTACTTAATGTTTTGTTCTTGTTTCTAATTAATTTTACTATCCTCACTACGAGTAAAAAATCTTGTTAAAACGTATATTTAAGAAGCTACTTTTTATGTACCTAAGTGCTGTGTACGCCTGTAAGTGACTAATTCACCATAGCTCAATGAATATGTTATTTTTAATAATATTAATATTCTAGTGAATAAGTCGTTGGTGTACCTATCAAATCAAATCAAATAAAATAAAATAAAATATTTCGATTACTCTCCCCAATATATTTGTGGTCGGCGCTACGTCTGTTTCATCCTGAGGGCCTAGACAAAGTAACATTCGATTAGCGATGACGCTAGTAGAAAAGTTAAAATGTATGGGGTTGACATAAGCTATCGAAATGTCACGTGATCATAGGTCAACGAATAAAAATTAGCTAGACAATGTCAACAGTCAACAACATTCGATTATGAAATGAATCGACAGCGTCGAAAGATTAGGTACTTCCACAGAGATGCATAGCCAAGGGACACTTTTTGACGAGCGTTATCGCTAGTTTTTGGAATCATTAGCGAAAGCGATAGCGATTGTAGAAATAGAATCGCTCCGAAGTGAATGCCATTTGTCTAGGCCCTCTGTTCTTCCTACTTCTCTATTAGTCACTCCCTTTCGAGCCATACCATGTTTCACACAGTCCATCCATTGTTTCTTTGGTCTTTCCAAGAATAACAATGAAAATCCCTAGATACCGGAATAACGAAGTATATCCGTCAAATAGGTAAGCTTCTTTGGCCTCAAAAGCCGATGCGTAAGTAGTGGACAGGTGGCGTGTTTACATAGCGTTTCTTTCTGCGACGCCATCTTAGCATCCCCTCAAAGCGAAATAGGTTGACCTCTTTAGCATGACCTGCTTGATGATGACGCTTTTCATTAGTTCTTGAAAAATAACGTGTAATATTATTGGTATAAGTTATGATGTGTTGTTTGAAGAAAGAGTTTCCACTAACCCAGCTCAGCACATGAACTGTTCGTAGGTTTTCCTAAAAAAAAAACACGTACTTTTATTTAGGCATTTTTTAGGTTAGGTCATATGTTAGTGAAAACGGATATAAATCCTCTGGGAGATCGATGGCAATCTTGGGCCATACGCACTAAAACCATTTTGTTTTGGAAGGAAGCATATTTCTTAATTTTGTTTTTTTTTTAAGTTTTGATAAAAAAATTAAACTCATTGAATGCATACATGTTCTATATGGAGTGGATCTCTCTGATTCTTCTTCGGACCTTAGAGCTATGTTTAGATTATGTATTGTAGCTGTAAAAGCTCGAATTGTGAACATCCCTAAGACTGTAAAGAAAATCGTTTTTCTTATGAACATCGATAAATTTGTGGGTTTTATGTCGATAAAATCCTGTTATTGCTGTCGAGTAATGACTTGGCAAAATAGTATTTATGTAAATCTTTATTAATAACCACCTGCGGTACTTCTCGAACAAGTTTATTTTACTAAACTTAAATGCAATTAGTAAGTACTACACATGATATTTATGAGTAAATGATTTATCAAATGGACTCTGGAATTAAGATAAAAAATATGTTGTCGTTTCCAACAATATTTAAAAAAGTATTAATAGATAACAAAATTGTATTTTTCTATGATACTGAGAAACATCAACATTAATTGTGTTGACCAAACATAATGACTAGGTACCTACCTACTTCAGCGCCCTAATTGAATAACACACTATCTATCACAATCTGAATCATTTTGAAGCCTGTTGCTCCATTGCTCCATATGTTCGAAAAATTTGTCTGCTCAACAACGTGAATAACGCAATGAATGTTGTTGAACTGTCAAAATGAAAACCATTCCTACTGTTAGTGTGTTCGCAATTACCCCGCAGGCTAAATTAAATTGTTGGTAATTTCAAACGAAATGTGTTTAACAAAAAAACTTTTTTACAAAAAAACAACCGACTTCCAAGAAAAACTCTAAAAAATCGTGAATAATAACATTAATTTCGGAAGTCGGTGTCTTTGGTTTTGTATTTTCGTTTTTGGCCACAGAATTCCGAAATTAAAATTATTTTTCACGTTTTTTTAGAGTTTTTCTTGGAAGTCGGTTGTTTTTTTGTATCAACGTTTTTATTTTTCACGAGCTTAACACACATAAAAAAAAAACATACCGTCGAATTGAGAACCTCCTCCTTTTTTTGAAGTCTGTTAAAATTAAGAAGGAGCCGAGCTCTCTAAACGTAATTAAATAAAGTTTTCGTTGACTATTGATATAATTAGAGTTTTGAAGCCTTCCCTCAGTTCCCTCTAATCAAAGTGGTCATCCCCAAAATTGCCATAGATAGCATGTAAGAGGAAGTAAAATAATTTTACCTAGTAATTATTAAATACATTATATTAAATATTGAAAAAAATATTAGGAAATATGTCACTGTCGTAGCACAGCAAACGTTTTTCAGGTAAAAGGATAATGTTTGCAAGATGGCTGTCTGCTTAGAAGGGCCCATATCCAATAGAAGATTACTGGTATATTTTAAGGAAAATATATAACTGATCTTTGTAGTAGCTAGTATAGGTACACAATATTAAAATGGTATTTGGCTCGCCTACGCACCACCACGTGCTTGCGGGCTGGCGGTTGAGCATAGAATGACCCCCAGTCAGCCCGCACCTTGTGACGTAAGCGCTCGAGACAAATCATATGTATATCTATATACACTAAATCCCTTCATTATTTCAATTTATTTTATTTTTATCTTTAGTATCTTTAGGAAGAAATAATAAGTTTTTATATTCATCATCTAGTATTTATTAAGTAACAAGTAGTCGGCATGATATTACTTTTCAGTAGTGAATCACTTATCTTTTTATTAACTAAGTAAAATAAGTCTTTTAATGAATCATCACAAGTAATTGCATTATTTTAGCTCCATTATATCAATATAATATGGTCCTATTTATTTTGTTAACATTTTTTTATATATCTCTTCTTAGTTGCTCGAAGTAGACGCATCTCCTAAACTTAGTTCTTCAGGCTCTTTATTATTAGAATATTACCACTGACCTTATTTTTTTTCAGGTGTACTACGTTTCTTTTAAGAACTTGACCTGTTGAATCATTTCGTACTTCAATATGTTCTCCTGCTGTTTTTTCAACCGTGTGAGGAGTACGGTTAAATTTAAACTTAATTTGTTATCTTTAATGATATTTATCAAATGTACTTTGTCTCCCTGTACTAAATCACATTGTTTTTCTTTTCGTTTTCTATCTGCACACTCTTTACCAACTGTTTATTTTCCTTGTCCATGATTCTCATCTCCAAGTCTTCTAGTTGACGGTTGATGTCACTGACCATTGGGATTTAGTCACGGAATTGTCTTTTGAAAAATAAATTTCCCAGAGGTTTTCCCGTCACACTATGTGGGGTACTGTTGTACATAACCAAGTATTCCACCAAACCCTCTCTCCAGTTTCTTTTCTCAGTCTGGCTGATTTTTAATCGTTTCAAGATATCTCTGTTTTGGCGTTCTACTTCACCATTCTGTTCTTCACAATACGGTACAGTGTTAAATAAAAGTTTGTTTCTCTCGTTACAGAACCACGTGAATTCTTCGTTACAGAATTGTTATCCATTAACTGCAGTTATTATTGATGGATTTCCAAAACGGCTAAATATATCTTTTAAGTTTAATATGATATCTGCACTGGAAATCTTTCGAGTTATCTTCACCTCTTTATATCGACTAAAATAATCCACTACGACAAATATAAATTCTCCACTTGGACGCGGTCCCATCAAATCTTTAGCTATCTCTATCCACGGTTCATTTGGCAATTCTCGTTTCATGAGGGTTTGGTGGATTTGGAGTTGAAACAAGGGTACATCCTTTGCAAGACTTAACCAGAGTCGATCTTTCATCTTTATCGCACTTTGGCCACCACACTTCAGTTCTTAATCGCTACTAGCCTTCATTAAGACTATGCCAATATAATCCTCGTGAGCTGCCGTTATAACTTGATTTCGTAGTTCACTTGGGATTAGTATACTTGATCCTCTCAATAAAACGCACAGCGCATTTTCAAATAACTTGTAATTTTTAACTACATCACCTCTTTTATTATTATAAATACCTTATTCAACCTTTATAATCTTTTAATATTCTCTTGAATGTTTTATAATTTCTTTTAGTGTCACGGCGGTAGGCTTATCTTTTTCCACAATCCAATGTACGTAATCTTCGATTTAATTTACCGATGAATTCTCCAAGTGGCATAATCTAGAATTCTAGACAAACAATCTGCAATGTTCTGTTTGCCTGGTTTATAGACGACCATGGATGCATCTTTCTGGAGTCTTCGTTCTATTCTGGCGAATGATTTTAACTTGGGTCCGAATTTGACTTCAAATGGCTTATGGTCAGTAACCCAAAGTAGGAATACAGGATAGAGCCGACTCTAGCTCGTTAAACGCGGCATCCTGTTGGAAACCATAAAATTGACTAATTTCTGATCTCGTCCCTTGCTTGTTCCGAAGTAACTCTTTGAGAGATTCAGTTTTGCTCGCTAAATTGGGAATCCATTTCCCGTCATAGTTTATAAGTCCGTGGAATCTCTGAAGCTCTCAATTATTACGTAGGCAGAATTTAAGTAATTTTTAACCCTCCCCCTTGTCAGCAAAAGTAAGCAAAGCTCAGCTCTTAGTTATGCTCTTGTAAACATTGGTATTTTGTTTTAAATCTGTATTGGTTTCTTCATGGTTATTCAAGAGTCTAGAAATAAGGAATTTATAGACTATAAAGTATGATGCCCATTTAAGTAATTTCCCTACTTGAGTTCTTTCTAACTTAACCATAAAACACCATGTTGTAATTTCTAAAGGAAAAATAGACTTGTAGGTGCGAAAATTTAATTTTGAGTGACCAATAGCAGTACATCATAATTTAAATCAGTAATCTTCATGAGAACATTTATATCTGGTGAGTTTTATTGCGAAATAGTTTACATTACAACATCCGCCCTCAATTAAAACTCTCAAAAAAAACATTAACATGACCTATGCTAAATCTAAACCAACTACACATCTCTTGTGTGCAATACGCCCTAACGGTTTTGTAAGCAAATCAGCAAAATTCAAATCTGACCTGACGAATTTAATATCTATAGTACCGTCAGATACCTTTTCCAGTATAAAGTGATATCTTGTATCTATATGCTTCGTTCGCTCGTGATGGACAGGATTGTGCACTAAACTATGTGCACTTTGACTGTCGTTAAACAAAGTAACAGTATCGGACTTACCGATTATTTCAGAAATGAATCGTTTTAAGTAGCATGCCTCCTTAGCCGCAGCTGTTAAAGCCATGTACTCCGCCTCAGTAGATGATAGAGCTATCGTTTGCTGATTTTTAGCTTGCCACGTTACAGGCCCTCCAGCCAACGTAAAATAGTAGCCAGTATATGACATCCTGTCTATGCTACAGTTAGCCCAATCTGCATCCGTGTAACCCTTAAGGAAATCTCCAGTCTTTCTGTAAGTAAGAGCATAATCAATAGTGCCTCTTAAATATTGCAACACTCTCTTTGCCGCAAGCCAGTGTTCTTTATTGAATTTTGTGTTGAACTGACTGAGATAGCTTATCACAAAAGCTATATCAGGGCGAGTGTTTACTGCCAGGAACATAAGAGATCCAATTAGGCTTTGAAATGGATACTTGGTTTCTCTATTTCCAGTACTCAGCTTCTTAAGGCTTGATGGTGTCTCAACCGTCTTGCACATATCCATATGGAATTTTCTCAGTAAACTTGAAATAAATGTTCTTTGACTTACGTTTATTTCACCATCGTCTCTTCTATGGATATTTAAACCAAGATAATATTTTAATTCTCCCAAATCTTTAGTTGAAAAAATATTCGTCAAATCATGTTTGACAACGTCAAATGTCATCTCATTTTGGTAATAGACAATAGTATCATCTACGTATACTGCCATTATGACCAACTCTTTACCAAAATATTTCTTATACACACATGGTTCTGAAGGTGTTTGTTCAAAACCTAATTTCAACAGTGTTTTATTCAACATCCTGTTCCATGCCCGTGGTGCTTGTTTGAGCCCATATAAGGATTTCTGCAACAGACAAACTTGAGATGCTTGTTCTTTATTCACAAACCTTGAGGTTGTTGCATATAAACTTCTTCTTCAAGATCTCCATTTAGAAAAGCTGTATCAACATCCAAGTGTCTCATTTTTAGGTCCATTTCTACAGCTAAAGCGAACAATGTCCGAAGTGAAGAATGACGAATCACAGGGGCAAATGTTTCATTGTAATCAACACCTTCTATTTGTCTGAAACCTTTGACCACTAGTCTTGCCTTATACTTCAAAATATTACCGTCGGCATCCGTCTTTAATTTATAAATCCATTTACATGGTATTACCCTTTTATTTCCATTGGGTCGACCAACAAGCTTCCAGGTTTTTAATTTTAACAAAGAATTATATTCATCAGTCATTGCTAAATACCATTTATCAGCGTCATCTGCATTCACAGCCTCTAGATAATTCTTCGGTTCAATTAATTCTTCAGCAGATACCTTACAGGTAAAGAAATTCGGTTGTCTACGATTCTTAGTAGGATATCTACTTATTTGCTGATCAACAGCTAGCTCTTCCGGTTCAGGACGTGTAGGCTCCTCTGATTCTGCTGAATTGTAATCATTTTCATCATCACTGCATATTGAATTATTTTCTCTATGTACTACATTCTCATCCTGCTGCTGTTCATCAACCAAAATGATTGGTTCTACTTTTACAGATTCAACAGCATTACCTTTTAATTGTGAAAAATTATCTTCAAAAAATGTCACATCTCTCGACTTCTGCACGCTTCTTGGATTTGAAGAATCTCTGAAGTAATAGCCTTTGGGATCTTCTGAATATCCAACAAAGATTACTTCCTTAGTCTTCAGATCAAGTTTCTTCCGTTGACAAGCGGGAACTTGTATAAGTGCTCTACACCCAAACACACGCAAATGGCTCAAATCACCCTTATTGCCATTCCATTTTTCAAACGGTGTTTTTCTTTCAAGAGCACGATGCGGTGACCTATTCTTCAAGTACACGGCAGTCTTGAAGGCATCTTCACAGTACGCTTTAGATAGCAAGCTTTCAGCTAGCATGGACCGAGATTTTTCTATAATGCAACGATTTGTTCTCTCTGCTACTCCATTCGATTGAGGCCTGTACCCTACCGTTGTCTCATGCGTTACTCCTTTCGTAGATAAGAACTCTGCAAGCTCTTTATTCACATACTCCTTTCCGCAGTCAGTTCTCAATATCTTGATTTTGCGCCAGTTTGTCTCTCCACTAGTGCTTGGAATACACAAAACTTTTCCTTAACTTGTGCTTTTGTGGTAATAAAGTAAGGAAATATCATACGCGAAAAATCGTCACTGAAAAGTAGAGTATATTTATTACCTTGGACTGATGTCTATGTCCACATAAATCTGAGTGGATCAATTCTAGCTTTGAGGTAGCTTTCTTGTACGCAATCGTCTTGAAAGGTTTTCTCGCTTGCTTGCTTTCAACGTACTTCATACTTCAGTATAATCTATACCTACATATGAGTTCTTCAGCTGGTTCATACCAATGCGACATAAATGACCTAACCGTTTGTGCCATAATTGGTACCTGCTTAACGAGTCAGAGTGCACATCATACGCCACATTTTGGAGGGAATTAGTTGTACAATCGAGAGTGTACAGTCCACCACTAGCCGAACCATGTAGAACCACCTCGCCTTCAAAAAATAAATTATTACCTTTGTAAAAACTACAACCATTCTTATCAAAAAGTACAACAAAACCTTTGTCTACGACTTTCTTGACAGAAATCAGATTACTAGTGAGTACAGGTACATACACTACATCTTTGATGCTGTCTACCACATTACATGCAGTGTTTATAGATATGTCACCAACACCACTACAGTGGATCTTCTCACCATTGGCAACTGCTTCTATCTAATGGTTTGATGTCTCTAAACCAATCCCGTCTTGGAGTCATGTGTTTTGATGCACCAGAATCAATAAACCACTTATCTTTCTCCAAACACGAAGACACACCAAGAGCACTAAACGAAGTAGTCTCCCTGTCCGATGAATTACTGCCTATCTTTTCCTTGTTGCGTCTAGGGCAGTCAGGCCGTTTGTGTTCAGGTTTGTTACATTCATAGCATACAATTGGTTTCTTTGTCTTAAGTTTATGCACATCAGTAGATCCATTTTTTAATTGAAAAGCTGCAACACTTTCTGTGGATTCTATTTTTGACATTTCATTTAATAGCATCCTTTTAACTAAATCGGTACTTACTGCTACATTGCTATTCTCTAATGCCATTATTAGAGGCTCATATCTCGAAGTGAGACCTCCTAATAAAAAATTCAGCAATCGAAGTATCTTCAATCACCTTGCCGATGTCTGCCAAATCTTGTGCTGTACTCAAAACAGCGTTAATGTACATTTCAATGTTTTGAAAATCATTCAGTGAGAGCCTGTATAACTTTCTCTCCAAAGTCAACCTTCTGCCCATGCCTTTATCTTCATAAGCATCTTGCAATGCCTTCCAGGCTTCTAGCGCAGACTTAGCACTTCTAATGTGGGTTATTGCAGAGCCATCTACTGTTAAGCATATTTTTGCTAGTGCTCTTTTATCGTTTCTAGATTTAACCTGTTCAGAGGTATCATCTCCGTTATCATACCCATCAATTGTGCTCCATAAATCTTCATGTATTAAGTAGTTCCTCATTTTGAATTTCCACAAAGAATACCCATCTTTAGTTCATAAGAGGAGCGAGGGTATAGGAGATGACGGCCATTTCATCGAAAACGAATCACCACTATTGGACACATCTTGAAAAAAAAAAAAAAACTTTTTACCTCAAGATATTCCACGACACAAAATATATTTGTCTACACACTATTAGTAACAAGTTTTACTTTTATTTCCCTTAAAAGCTTCGTGCTGATAACGTGTTGTAATTTCTAAAGGAAAAATAGACTTGTAGGTGTGAAAATTTTATTTTGAGTCACAAATAGCAGAACATCATAATTTAAATCAGTAATCTTCATGAGAAAATTTATATCTGGTGAGTTTTATTGCGAAATAGTTTACATTACAACACACCACATGAGAGCGAGTAAGCAATATCTATTTTTTATGGAATCCCTGAACATGCTTTTCGATTTCGAGCATAGACAAGTAATCCTACTTGTTTATGCTCGAAATCGAAAAACATGTCTCAAGTTATAATTCTGATTTGTAAAAATATGGCAACCCTGCTATATTTGTTCAAATCAGAATTATTACAAAATTTTGCAGAAAAAACAGAAAAAAGGGAAATAAATATTGCTGACATTTACCATCCAGAACCTCCCGTCTCCCATATCATCAAAAATGCTTATTTTTGATGACATGCTTTGCTTAAAGCAAAGACCCCCCAGTCCTTTTGGTGCTTACGTAACACTTGAATGTGCTTACGTAACACTTGAATGTGCTTACGTAACACTTGAATGGTCCCTCTCGACTAGTTTCGCAGTAGTCATAAGTAAAGGCTCCCTTCTTTAAAAATGTAAAAATAAAAATAAGTAACTATGTCCTGTCTGCCCTATCTACTCGCATAGGCAAAACAATTTATTTAAATGTACAGATCCTGAAAAAATACAAAAAAGAGAACCTCTTCAACTTCATTGAAGCAGACACCATAAATACAGCCTCTCACAATAATTCAATGAACAGCCTGATATAGACAGGTCTAGACTGGATCCCAGGAACTTTGTTCCGTTCAATGTCAGCCATTCACGCGTAGTCTATGCTAGTCTATAGTGCGCAGGTAAATCGATCCCCGCTGCGTTTCCCGGCCCCTACGATGTAAATTGAAGCGTAGGGGTCGTTGCACTGCCTGAAGGAACTTGTTGAAAGTGGACTATACGGCGACGATGCGAATACGATGTAGGGCGAAGAAACGATGTTCTAGGAACATTTTATTCGACTGTAAAAAAATATTCAGTAGTGCACATACATTTTAAATATTTAAGTTGGTGCCAACATAAACTCATTAGAGTTTTACCGTGCACCAAAGTCATCGACTACATAATTAAGAGCGTTAAAACCACTTCAGTAGGTACTTAGTAAATAAGAAACAACAAATAACATTAAAACGGGTATTTATCTAATACCAACGAGCGAACATCGGTGACCAATCTGACCGTCCGACTTCAGTCACTGTATTCTGTAAAAATCTCACCGTTATAACTTAGGTGTAGAGAGCTGGAATTCAGTTGTCAGTCCACCTAAAGCCGTCACCTCCTTCTGCGAAGCAGTAATGCTCGCGAAGGAGGAGGCGGAGCGCATGAAGGAGAGGCAATCGTTGCGCCCTCACGACCTTAGTCGCCGCAGGAGGAGACACCCTGGGCGTCGGAAGTCGATAGTCG
Organism: Griposia aprilina; assembly: GCA_916610205.1. NCBI lineage: Eukaryota > Metazoa > Arthropoda > Insecta > Lepidoptera > Noctuidae > Griposia > Griposia aprilina. The sequence continues at coordinate 23,508,472 of OU744289.1, forward strand.
ATTCCCGGCCACCGTAGGTGCGGGCTTGCCGACGGCCGAGCAATGGGCAGCTCGCCGTCCGGTAAGGACCAGGCCCGGGTCGACGGCGCATCGTGTTCCACGCGCGCTACAAAGAGATGTCAGCACCCTTGACGGGGTCCGATAGGGCCGATGCCTGCCGGGGTCGCGGATTGTACAAAAGGGTTACCGTGGCCCTGGCGCACAGGCAACTGAAAGAACACGGGTTGGTTTTTAGTCAGTAAGAGTCTGACATGCCCTCCCGCTCCGCCCAGAACGGGAGAAGTCACTTGATGATTTCCCACCCCAAAAAAAAGCAATAGCTGTCATTCCACCGTATATATTAGAATAGAATAGAACACTCTTTATTATGTACACCATAAAACTTACAGATATAAATGTAGAAATTTTACATAAGGTTACACAATGCTTGATGTCTTATCGCTAAAAGCGATCTTTGGATGGATTAAAGGGAGAAGGAGATACAATAATGCACGTAGTCAGTGATATATTATTTACGTATACAATAAATACATACCACAGACTCCAGCCTCCTTATTCCAGGGATTAACACTATTGAGCTCACTTCAAGCTAACTTCACCTAAGTTTTCACGGTGAGATTTTTAACAAAAAAAATATTTTTAGTAAAATTCAAATATAGACACAGAGACCTTTATTCTATAATAGGTAAAATTAAAAACCGCCAACACAATAAAGAGCTGATGACCTTGTAACAACTGAACCGATTTTGATAAGGCATGTCTAAGAACCACCGATAGAAAACCTGCTTACAAATTAAAAAACCGCATCCAAATCGGTTCAACCGTTTAAGAGCTACGGTGCCATGCACAGACAGACACACACACACATAGCGGTCAAACTTATACCATCCCTCTTTTTGCGTCGGGGGTTAGATATGGATACTGAAGTCTGTATAATGTTTTGGTAAACATAATTAGGAATAGAGAGATGCTATTTGCACAGGCTACATAGCTGCTGCATTAAAAATACCATTTTTTTACATGGCATGTTTATCTATCACATAATTAAATTACCTGTCATTGAATTATATTTAATTATTTATACCCATTGTGGTATAGTAATTTTATTCTAGGTGCATAGTCTTCATATAGGTATAATTATATAATTAATGTATACCTTCTATTGTAAAGCATTTTAAAAGAGTAACGGTGGAGTTCCTTGCCCGTTGTTCTCCATACGAAACTACCTTTTGGAAGGGCAACTAGAATCAATTCTATTTTCTTGTAAATTGTTACGTTAAAAAGTGCCTTTTATGTGCCTATTTGAAATAAATGATTTGACTTTGACTTTGATTTTTGTATGAGAGGAAACATTGTAATTTTGTATGACAGGAACAGCACGATATTATTAGCATCTACCTATTAAATTGTTTTGCTACATTAAAGACTATTTCAGAATAGAATAGAATAGAATATTCTTTATTATGTACACTAAAAAACCACCACCTACGTTGATAAGTATTAATATCAGCTGTAAATTTCAGAAAAATGCCAAATTTAGTGGTTTACTGGTCAGGTAGAATCTACCTAAATAGCGTGATATCTTCGCCTTGACCACAATAAAACCACAGCTCCGATACTATCAGTTAACTTTATTTATTTGGCATAATTTGTTTTAAACCTGCCTCCACGGCCCGACTATTTAATCAGTTTATTTAACCTCCTTTTTAAGGATTCACTAGAATTGTTCGTCGCTACGAGTAGTTCAATTAGATGTGAACCATTTAAAATACTGAGATAATTATGTTAATTTAAAGACGTGAAAGGGTTTTAGTTTACGTTAATTCAATGACATTATTTTGTCTTTTCAACTCTCCTTTTCGTTGCAGTGTAGGTAATCATGATTTGCTCAACAGTCAACATGCTCATATAATATGATGAATGAAGCATGTATCTGCAAATCGATGAGGCTTTTCATGTCAGATGGATAAAAGCTCGTGCACACAGGCGCGACGCGACAGCCCGACACAAAGGCGCCGCCCGTCGCGCGGCACGCCGTGCCTTTGTGTCACGCTGTCGCGTCGTGCCAGTGTGCACGAGCCTTAAAGCATTTTCCCTTGAAAGCTTTGTGGGGACTATTACCTACTCACACGTAGGCATTTACCGGTAGAGTCAGCTAGATCTACCTGCAGTACGTAGATATCAAGGAATGGAACCCTCTTATCTCAATTTGTGTTGTGACTGTTTTCAATAAATTACAACTTATGTTCCGTGCTTTACCTTCAACAACAAAAGTGTTTTATTTCTAGAGGCAGCACTGATCTTTGAAGGCAAATCTATTTCCAGTAAATAAAAAATATTTCCTCTAAATATTCAGTAGGTAATTATTCATTGGTCTTTCTTTATCCAGTGCTATCTTCGTAACCGCTCTAATCTTCGTCTCCACAAGCAAGCCAATGCGTAATGACGACATCGTGTCGTCGACCTGTCGTCGGTATCACGTTACCGTACCATATAAATGGTGGTGAGATTATGGCGTGGTATCGGTGCGTTGTTTGCAAGTCTATGGTAGTAAATACATATGTATTTCAGGCAAAGTGGTATTGACAACATAAATAATGTATTTGTTTATCATATTCTTTATCAGACAATAAATTAGAACTTGGCAGGTTTATGGCATTTAAAGGGGTAAGGGTGAGTTGGAATAAGTTGAAATGTGGGAACGTAACATGCTGGAAAATTAACTAGGAAAGGCGGTACTTGGGTACCTTGTTCAGTTCTATTTCAAGATAACAGCTGGTAACTGTCCCACGGTCTATGCAACAGTGGAACAAATTATTGGCTGATCCATTAAATATGAATATAGATATATGGGACGTGGTACTGACCACGTGGTGGTTAGCGACTTCAGACAAATTAAGTATTTATTGGCAGTCAATGTTGTCTTACTTGTTCTTTAAAATAACCATCTTCGTTTTTCGCCTTATTTCGGCGATGGCGGCCCATCTCAACGGAAACTAGCCTGCGGTGCGGGAGATATTAAAGTGCACATGCGTGTGCGCAGACACAGGTGCACTCTCTCTTCCCTCACTCCATAGTCCGATGGGACGCTAATCCGACACGAGCGGAGAGAGATCAGGCGCAGGACCAACGGCTTAACGTGCTTTTCGAGGCTATCACACCGCCAACTTCCAAACTTCGGGCTGATACTAAGGAATTCCTAATGGAAAAATCCAATAACACTTTGCCCGACCTGGGAATCGAACCCAGGACCCCTCGCTCAGCGGTCGCGCTTGCAACCACGAGACCAACGGGACAGTTTACAAGTATAATACGTGAGTGAACGGTTAGTCCCGCTATGGTATGGTCCCGGTATGGCACCCTCTTAAAATACCTATCAAAAAGTCCCGCTATGGTACCCTTCAGTTTTTGGTACTGTTGTAAAGAAAAGTTATACAATGCGGTAAGAAAAAAATAGTATTAATAAAAAATATCTTTTCTTAACTAGTAAGCTATCACCAATTTAATTAGTTTTGTGTTTCTTAAATAATAGGGTTTGTCCTCAAAATAGTAGATCTGTCACCAAAATGTAGTCACCAAACAATGCAAAATCAGTTCCACAATAGCCGACGGAGTCCCGCTTGGCGGGACTCCTACTTCTGGGCGGTTTAAAAAAAAATAACCACGAAGGGGACGGCGGGGTCTTTCAGACCCCGCCGTCCCCTTCTAACCTAACCTGTCCGAGTCGGGGTGCCCCAAGTTGTACCAAATACCTGGGAACAATTTTTGTTTATCTGAGAACGAAAATATTTCGTGGCGATAGATGTATTGATACCCTAAATCAAGGAGGGATCATCCCAACGAGTAACAGTGTAACAGTAACTGTGACTCGTTGGGAATTATTATCCAAAACATTCCCAACGAGTCACACTGTTACCCGTTGAGGTGTGACTCGTTGGGAACAAGCTATTATTTTTTGTAGTTTATGTTTACAATTTGCGCCTTTTTCTCCATGTTGATTATTTGTAATTAATATTGTTGATTATTTTAAAAATTACATTGCAATTAATATTTCGTTTTACTGTTTGATATTTTTTTATAAATATTTTGAATTAATAAAAGACTGATTTAATATCGCAAACAGACGTTTTATTGATACACTCCTAAAAGTATTTATTTATAGATACACTTTTCTTTTCAGTTGTACCTTCTATTGTCTAACGTAGATCTAAAAGATGGGTACCATAGCGGGACTTTTTGATAGGTATTTTAAGAGGGTGCCATACCGGGACCATACCATAGCGGGACTAACCCTGAGTGAAGGGGCGAATAAATTCATGAATAGTTTTCGGGTGGATTGATGTTGACAACGTATGAAAATGAGCGTTTTGCTTGAGCGAAAAGTATTGAGACGAAACTCATAAATACGCACAGGTTTATTGACTTCGTTACAATGATAATAAACTTATTTGTGTTTTTCTTGGAGTTATGTAATGCACTGAATCTTCTTCGGTAAGATGGACTGGTCTAAGCTTTACAATCCTATTGTTTAGTGACCACAAACTTTTGTTATACTCGTAGTGTGTTCCATTAGGCAGCTTGTAAACGCTGAGCATCGATCTCCTAAAGACTGATACAGGGATTCTGAAATAATCATCACGCTTGTCAGACGAGTGACAGGGTCAAATTAAATTAGCTAGCTAAACTCCGCAGTCGTGACGGGTATCTAAACACGATAAAATTAAAACTATTTGATGTTTTTTTTAGGGGTCAACGATCGCTGGTGGTGTTATTACGTGAAGTATGAGTTGAAAAAATATACTTTATCGCGTTTAGATATTGACGTCAATCACGTCTGTGAAGCTTAAACAACAAAAAAACAGTTTTTTTAAACTTATAAGTATTTCAAGTGAACACACTAACAGAGGTCGTCGACCCCACAAAAAAATCATCAAATTAATTTATTTTTTGTTATAATTATCGTGTTTAGATATGGCCACCCATCACGTCTGTGGAGTTCCGCTAGCTAATTTAATTCGACCCTTTTTTAGGGTGGGAAGTCATCAAATAACTACTCCCTCTCTGGGCGGAGCGGGGTGTGTCAGACTTTTACTAACTAAAACCCACATGTGTTCCTTCAGTTGCCTGTGCCAGGGGCCACGGTAACTCTTTCGAACAATCCGCGACCCTGGCTGGTATCACCCCTAGCGGACCCCGTCAATTAGTGCTGACATTTAATTCGACCCTGAATTTCGATTTGTTTTTTCCGAATATCACCCGACATAAATAGTAAGCAAACATTGATATTCTTTGAGGACTAGAGCTTTTAATGTAAATGTCTCTTGATTTCTGGAATGTTTTTTTTCCCTTTCAATTGCGATGGCTTGAGTATTTATTGTCCAGTGGTTATCTCCATATAGCTAATTACATAACTGTGTTAAGTTACGGAAGCAGCAGGTATGGCGCTAAACAAATCTTATTACTACAGCCCTACCCTAGACTGACTTAATTAGAATATAATTATAATAGTGTGGGTAATTTCCTCTGTTCTAGCGATTCCTCAGCTTTATGCCAAGATCCGCTTTGTATTAACTTACCCATTAATTGCTAACTATAAAGTTCTTGTGGCAGCAAGTATTTAGAACCATAAGTAATTGGCTTTATGAGTATTCCTAATAACAATTGTGCTTTCAACATTCTGATTGATGCTTCTATGAAGTTACTCACAACTTTTTGATTGAGTCTCATCGAAATAATAAGGAAACGATTTTTACGTACTTATTTCAGACCAAATACCTATATTAACACAAGAAAAACTACGTTCGTGGTGCGCATAGTGCATTGTTGTCTGCCCCTCGTCATGGAAGAAAGCTTTAGGTCGCAGGACGTGGCGTTCCGTCGCTTCCGCGGACAAGTACCACAGGATAGCACAAGGTCAATCTAATGAAGTGCTACTAACATAGTTTTAACCCATATTGATTTGTTACCACAACTTTTTGTTGTATACTTTATATATAGCCCGCTAGCGGGCAATAACAAAAGAAAATCAATTGTGTCTCATTAGCGATGCTTAATGAGTTAATATATGTTAGTTTGTAAAGTATGTCTATGGGCCATTGTAGCCTGAAATAATTGTTTCATTTTTTATATACTAAAGAGGTCATGTTCAGCAAGAGACACCCTCAGTTAATATAACAGAAACATTTGACAAACATAATGTGATAGAGGTCAGATAGGCAGTCGCTCCGTGTAAAATATTGGTATTCAGCTGCATTTGGTTAGACTGGGAGCTGACCACAACGTAGTTGGAAAAAGACGGGTAGATGATGCTTATGAGTGACTTATAATTGGCTGATAATAAAATTTACAAATTTTATTCTGTTTTATTTAGCTGTAAGTTGTCCAGAGAACAACTAGTATTGTTGTTGTTGTGTTGTTTAGTGACCTTATTGCTGATGTTCTTTAGAAAGGTCAGGTGCGTAGTACTCGCAACAGGCGAACGTGTATGACTACAAGTATGAACGTTGACTAGGCGAAAGGAGTATGTAAGGATCGTAGCAGGTGACATTCTGTAGTTTCTGCCTACCCCCATGGGAAGAAGGCGTGAGTTTATGTATGTATGTATGTCCAGAGAAAATATATAAATGAATAGTATCTTACAGTCAGAATTCAACACACAATAAACAACACAACACACAACACAACAACACAACACACTCACAACACAACACAGCACAACACAACAAACACAACACACAACACACACACACACACACACTACACAACACACAACACTGTAATTTGAAACATTATAAAAGCCCCTTATTTTTAAAAGAGTAACCGTGGAGTCTGTTGCCGGCTCTTCTCCATAGGAAAAAACCAATTGGAACCGTGCACCTAGTTTCTGACGTTTCATAAGTGCTCATGTTGGTTTATGTAAAATAAAATATTTTGATTTGATTTGATTTGATTTGAATCACCATGATGATCGATTGAAAGTAATCCCTACTACTTTAATGACGTACTCACCTTAATAGTCCTATAGAATACTCAGTAGAATGTTTGTTTAAGTCACAACCATTAAAACACACCCACCATGACAAAATGACGTCACCAATCATATACAGACTAATAATAGCTAAATGCTATAGTAATTAAATGTAATCGCCTGTTCTAACTGACTGGATTTAGGCGAAAATAGACTTTAGTCAGGAATCTAGATTACATTCCAACGTTTTGAACTATAGGTACACTTCTGCCTAACCTTTTGTTACGTTATGTTTTGAACTTCTTTAGTACAAGTGTTGTTTTTTTCCATATCATGGAAAACCTCGTAAAGTAGTACCTTCTTTCAAGTTATTTAATTCTTAGAAATTATACTTGAGGAAAATCAACAAAGTTGTTTTTGAAGGTAATGTAATGCCCTTTAAACCTTTATTGAGCTTTGGGTAGGGCCGAAGAATAATGGAGTCTTTATAAAGCAAGTGTAGGGGTCAAAGCTTTTATAGAAACGATGTCAAATAGGGCAATACGTACAAAAGAAGAAAATATGGCCACCACACTTATACAAATATTATTATGCATGTACTTGAATAAAATGTTACAGGAAGCCATTTTATCATAACAACATCCTGGGGCAGGAAAATACGAAGATTGTGTTTAATCTTTTGTTCGTGAAATATAGGAAAAAGTAGGAAAGCCAGCTAGGGAGTAATAGAAGCGTACCATACCTTACCAGGTGGCTTGGTGATCGTAGATTGATTTTATTGGCTGAAAGCAGGACGCTCCGCCGACATACTCGTAACTTCCAGAGTTTGCAATCGGCAGGTCAATTCTGGAAAAATCTCACCGTGAAAACTTAGGTGACGTCACCTGTCATTCCACTTGATGATAGGGATTGACAATATTAACAGTTCACTTAACCTTAGTTTTATCGGTGTGATTTTTACATAATTGATTGGGTGAAGTAGTTGTGAGCTGGCCATGTCTAGTGGTAGTGAGCTGGCCATGTCTAGTGGTAGTGAGCTGGCCATGTCTAGTGGTAGTGAGCTGGCCATGTCTAGTGGTAGTGAGCTGGCCATGTCTAGTGGTAGTGAGCTGGCCATGTCTAGTGGTGGTGAGCTGGCCATGTCTAGTGGTGGTGAGCTGGCCATGTCTAGTGGTGGTGAGCTGGCCATGTCTGTCGAAAGACTGAAGCCCATTAAAGTCTAGCTGGGATAGACTGGACCCAAAACATGGAAACCCGGGTGTTGTGGCGCAACTTGGGAGAGGCTTATGTCCAGAAGTGGACTGCGATGAGAGGTCGAGAACATTTGTCTTCTTTTTGGACATTAAGGCGAGGAGTTGGCGAGGTGGTGTAAGAATAATCTTACACCTTTGTTGGGTTTGGGTCATCTCACGCAGAAAGATTAATTTTCTGCTCTACTAAGCAAAGATTCTATTTCCACTATGACTTAATATTTGTCCATCTTCAAGATATTGTTTGGGATTAAGTGCTTGGGCATCCTTTGAATTAATTTTATTGTCCTACGTAAGTTGTATAGGTCACTTTAACTAATATTGTTATTCATTCTTTTGAAGACCTAAAGTCGACAACCAGTATTACCAAGGGGCATCGTATTACCTTATTGGCGATTTTCTTCAGAAAGGCCAGGTGCGTAGTTCTCGCAACAGGCTTGTGTGTATAACCAGACCTATGCACGGAAACGAGACAAAAGGAATATGTCAGGATCGTAGGAGGTGGCGTTCTGTAGTTTCTGCCTACCTCCACGGGCGGTGTGTTTTATGTTTGTGTATGTATTACCTAGCATCTGGGTTCTGGAGGTCAGATTAGCAGTTGCGTCATGTAAAATACTGCTAATCAGCTGCCTTTGGTTAGACTGGAAACTGACCCCAACATAGTTGGTGATAGGCTATTCAGATGACGATGATGATGATGAGAAGACTCATAGTCACCTTCACCAATGTAATTTATTAGGATAGTAGCAGGTAGTGACTATATAACTAGGTCGCAGTTGGTTTCAAGTTGTCTTTGTATAACTCAAGTTAATGATAATCGTGCCACAATTGCGTTGCGGTTGCCCTTGTAAGTTCCAATATTAGTTCCAGAACACTTGGAGTAAAATGCGCACTCGTATTTTTTTATAGGTTATTGTCTTAGCAGCTGTGTCCTAGTAATATCGATCGATTGTTATGTTAGTCGTAAATGTAATGACCAAAAAGGATTGCAATTAATTGGAGTATTTCATTGTATTACGTTAATGTTGCCGGCACGGTTGGCGCAGTGGCTAAGCGATTGACTGCTGCGCTGCGTGTCGCGGGTTTGATTCCCGCACGGAACAAATATTTGTATGACCTACTAGTAGTTGTTCCGGGTCTGGCTGTTTGTGCATGACAGTTTCTAAGTTTGTAAACGCACTATTGACATTTGCTAATCTGTCTGTCAAGCGTGATTATTATAATATTTTCCTCATTTTTATTCTTTGTTAGGGTTCCGTATGTCCTAATGAAAAAACGGAAACCTTATAGGATCACTCGTGTGTCTGTCTGTCCATCTGTCACAGCCAATTTGCTCCGAATCTATTAGACTGATTAACGTGAACTTTAGTACACATATGAATTTCTGTGACCCAAACACCGATGCGTAACGTAAATATATGAATGTTGAACATGGGGGTTACTTTTGGGGGGCAAACTAGAAAATTATAAATAAAAGTTTTGCAAACTGTACCGTATTACATATCAAATGAAAGGGCTAATTGTGAGAGTTTCAAATATATTTATTGTATAATTTTAAAATAAACGGTTTTAAACTGATATTTCAAGTGAATATACTGACTGCGGTCTATGACGCCACAAAATAAAACATTTAATTTGACTCTGTATATGTGAATTAAACAATAATATGACAACCATCGCACCAAAGAAACTTCGAGAGTCTTCGAGTTGTGGGTGTTACCTAAGTACTGACAATTACTTCATTTAGTACTTTTCCTACACAAGGCTATGAAAATCACATTTTTAAATTGCATAAAATTAAAATCGTAATTGTTGTACCGACGATGATAGGTTATGCAACTGGCAACCAGTCGTTAGTATGATAGACAAGAATCCATACTAATATAATATTATAAATTTGAAAGTAACTCTGTCTGTATGTTACCTTTTCACGCCTAAATCACTGAACAGATATCGATAAAATTTGGCAAGGAGACAGATGGTATCCTGAGGAAGAACATAGGCTAGATTTTGTCTCATACATAACCCTAAAGGGGGTGTTATAGGGGATGATAATTTGTATGGGAAACCCAGAGGGATATGAAAATTCAAAGTTATGCTTTTGGTAAGAAATAAAGAATTACCGTGTCTCAGCTTTTTGTAAAATCATCCCCCAAGGGTTAAGCCACTTTTTTTAATTTTTATTTGGGTGGTCAATTAAAACCCACCCGTGTCCCTTCAGTTACCTGTGCGCCAGGGCCACGGTAACTCTTACGAACAATCCGCGACCCTGGTAGGCACCGCGGCCCTATCGGACCCCGTCTCAATTATGCTTTACTTTTCTAATTAGGTTTCCCTTGAGGGATGATTTTAAAATTCACATGTGATAATGACACAACTCTTTCTAGGCGATTTAAGAGATTGGAAATATAGTCTGTCTGTTACCTTTTCATGCCATAACGACTGAACTGAATTGGATAAAGGCATACGGATAGGCCATGACCTGGGTTAGGTCATAGGATACTTTTTATCCCGGTTGTGATTTCCCGTGGGATAATTTCCGACAGGCACGTGGGCGAAGACACGGGCAAAAGCTAGTTTGATATATTATAAGACTTGCAATGCTAAGTTGGACCTAAATTCACGTGCCTGCCAATACTATAGGTTTATATTTAGACCGCCTACGACATTTTAGAGAGTAAACAATGTCTACTCTAAGCCAATTAATACAATACATGATTGTAATTTGAATTGTTAGGAGTTTTATCAATGATTTCAATTGTTTAGCTGTGGAGTGAAATAGCTTTATTAAATTGCAAAGTCAGGGCTAAAGTAATTAAGTTGATATTGAAACAACACTAATGTTACATAGGCTAAATTATTACTTACTAGTAAGTATGCAGTTAACATTGTTTTGGAGCTGTTTCAATATTCAACTTTGGTTAAACAAGATTGATGTTTTCAGTTCATACAGAATAGTTGATTTATTGTTTCTTCGACTTTTAGGTTAGTTCCAAACTAAAAGTTGTTTTGGTTCCTTAAGGGGGATGCGCCAAGGTAGCCCGCGAAATTCAATTTTTCTTACGTTTTTGCAATTTGCAGGTCAGTATCAGGTTGTATGTTGATCTAATTATGATTCGCGGCCGTATCAAATATGTATTTATAGAATTATAATCTTAGACATCATCAATACATCTCTCTAAGTTCATATTGCCCTATTGAATGACTACTATTTCATGAAATCATGACATTTGAGGCCAAGTCTAACTTAAGGAGTTGTATTGCTGATTCGAATGATTATAATTCTGTAAGGCCATATTTGTTACGGTCGCGAATCATATTTTAATCAATATACAACCGGACACTCACTGACCTGCAAATTGCAAAAAACGTAAGTAAATTTGAATTTCGCGGGCTACCTTAGCGCATGCCCCCTAATGTTTTACTTTAATAACTTAGTACTTTTGCTCTGTTGTTAACCTAACCATCATGTATGTAGTGACTCCCTCTGTGACCCGGAGCGTGACAGAGGTATAATAACATATATCACATCACAGTTCACTGCTCGTCGATATTAGATCGAAGGGTCCGATGTACTATTCAAAGCCAATAATTAACAACAGTAATTGGACTGGTATTTCTCAGTAGCAGCCCGGAGTCTGGATTTGTGTCCGGTTGATGGCAATAGGCTCGTCCCCTATTACGTGAGGCTTCAAACATAACAGGTGCAATGTGGGTGTTCTATAGGTACACCTCTGCATAATCCTGCGGGGATTATCAGGCGTGATGTTTGTGGGTAATGACATCGAGATAGAAATGAAAAGTAATAATTAATAATTTCATTAAAAATAAAAACGTCTAACGGGCCTCTGCGAGTTGGCTTCGGTCCCTCGTATGCCAATGGTCCGGGATCCCAGGGTCCCGAAAAATGTCAAGAGACGTAATAATAATAACAATCTTTACTGCAGACCACGCTGATCCTATATTTTTTTTTTTTTTTTTTTAAATAAAAATCGAATTAATTAATTAATTTCAGACATCCTCAATTCTAATATAATATAAAATCTACGCGGCTTGACTTCCAAGTTATCAACTCAGTCATTCCAACATAGTATACATACTAAATACAACATACACTAAACACAACACATACACTACATACACTACACATACACACACTTAATTATTATGAACACACATGAAAAAATACAACCCGAGTAGGGTAATACGAAATCTTATTTATTTTCGTATAAGCGGCGCTACTTTGAGATTCTTTCAGTAAGTAACACGGGTAGTGTAGCCTAGTACCCTAAACAGACACCCAGGGGTAGTTATCCCTGTAAGTCATCAAATATTAAAAAGTCAACCAGGGGCTAGGCAGCAGTAGCAGTCTAAGTTACAATAAAAACTTAATGTCATCATTAACACGTTTGCCAGACTGCCGACTATGCCTCAAAAAAAGATCATCAAGTTAAATTAAAGATCACCCGGAAGTTCTTTCTCTCTACATTTTCAAGCTAAAAGAACAATCAAAAGTTTTAAATTATACCCCTGTTTTTATGCCTTTATGTTGGCAATTTATTCATTTATAATCAGTGTTTACGATAATTATTGTAACATAAAATTGTTGTCCTAGTTTAGAGCTCGACCTAGATAAATTTTAATAATCGTTATTTATTTTAGAGTGATTTTCATATATATTTTGCGCATTCTTAAAAGAGTCAATATTAAATGCTACAATTGGAAATATAAATTCAAATATGTTTAAATTGTGCAAAGAAGAAATTGATTCAATTTTGTTTTTGATAATTCGTTTTGTAGGATATAAATTAACACAAACTTGCCATTTCAGTACAATGTCCTTATTGCAAAAAATGTAGAATAGTCATAAATATTTAAAAATCTTGTTAACAATTCTAATAGTAGGTAGGTATGCACAACGAGACAAAAGTTCATATGAACACTAGAATATATCTTATATATGATTAAGTAAATTAAAACATTTGTGCGCATAAATTATGCATAACAAAGATTTCATTAAAATAAAATGATAAGCAGGTCGATCTGTAAATCCACATACATACTAATAATATAAATTCGAAAGTAACTCTGTCTGTATGTTACCTTTTCACGCCTAAACCACTGAATGGAGTTTGATAAAATTTGGCAAGGAGATAGATGGCATCCTGGGAAGTACATAGGCTACTTTTTATCCCGGCAGCAAGTTCCTGTGGGATAATTTCTGACATCCACGCTGGCGAACCCGCGGGCAGAAGCTAGTTGAGAATAAATTAATAAAGATAAAGATAATTTTATTTCGCAAATACATATAGTTATAACAGGAGATGATGACAAAAAAATATAAAAGTTCAGCCATATTTTACCACCTAAGCTTGCAAAAGATTTGAAACATTCAACTTATATCTAAATAATTAAAAATAATTTTAATATATTACAGAATGAACTAAGTACAAAATATAATATATACATCTTTCTCAATTAAGAACTCCTTAAAATAATAATAATAAAAAAATAAATGAATAATAATAATAATATGAATAACATGCTTTCGCCACTAAAAAGCTTCGGAGTCTCTTTTCAATAATGAAAAAAAAAAGAAGTTTATTTCATCTACTTATGTAAATTACATAGTTAAATTTGGAGTCACCTTTTAAGCAGAGATTTACTTGTATTAGGTGGTTCCGCACTTCCAGTTTACATTGACTGTACATATTTTTGAGACAATAAACAATAGAAAATTTTGAAAGCATGCCAAAGGTTTTTAACAATACAAAAAAATTAAATAAGGAATGCGCACAGTGTTAAGTGTGTGTGTGGGGAGTATGTGTGAGGTGGCAGCGTGTGTGATGTAGGGGTGTGAATGTTGGTGTGGGAGGTGTGATTTGTCAGCGATAAATTGTATCTATAGATGATATGTATTTTGGGAATTGATATGAAAGCGGAAGTTCTTTCCATGTCTTTGGCAATTTGTTATAAATGACTGGAGCCATGCAGTGGACACTTTTGCGCATAAGTGCTGTCTTGGCTGACTCCAGACAAAGCACACTGTTATCGCGTCTATTGCGGGGACCTACTACATCTGATAGACGTCTAAAACGACTCGGGTTTGTCTTTACAAAGATAGCTACTTCTACGAGTAATATGTACAGACAAGCCAATGTTAATATGTTGTAATTTTTTAAGTACGGTTCACAACAAACAGTGAGTTTAAGTTTAAACATCGCTCGAATGCATCTTTTTTGTACCTTGAAGGCGGTCTCTCGTTCAGTAGAGTTTCCCCAAAATATGATCCCATACCGTAAAAATGTGATTCTACTATACCTTAATACGCAGTAAGAAGAGTATCCGTGTTTATTATAGGTGATAATGTGTGTAGCGCGTATGCAGACTTACTCGTCTTGTTACATAAAGTATCAACGTGTGATTTCCAATTTAGTTTTTTACTCGTATTTCGAGACCCAGGAATTTTGTAGTTTCAACTTCTTCTATGGTATCATTATTAAAGTGTATATTTAAGTTAATATTAGAGGTCTGTCTGTTGTCTAAAATGGATAACTTTAGTTTTACACAAATTTATTTTTAAATTGTTTGCGTCTAGCCAGTTTAACGTCTGTTTTAAACTATTATTAATTTCACTCTCATACGTATCTATAATTTTACAAGCTATTGTAATCGTGCTATCATCCGCTAACAGTATTATAGGAAGTTCAAAAGATTTCGGTAGGTCATTTACGTATAAAATAAATGTAAAGCCTTCTCATTTTTGCATGCACGGCCGGCGCTCAAAATTAAAATTCAACTATGAATTCTACCCAAGAACGAAAATAGTTAATAAACTATTTAAAGATAAAAATCAAAACTGGCAGTATTGATTTATTCTAAAATAAATTCCATTTAAAACGAATGAACCGATTTCTCTATGGAGTCGAGCGTATCTACGATATTACTAGCATTATTTTTAACATGAACTGACGCGGTTAGAGAATGCATTCAAAACTTTATCCTAAAATAGGGCAGTTATTTCCCGAGCCGCTACATCCGCAGTGCGCGGCCGCTCCGCCAGAAAGAGGGGCACATTACGCCAGAAAAGGACGGGCACAATGACCGAAATCGATGTTAGAAAGAGCGAGTGTTACATCAACCGGTCTCGCTCACCGCCGGTACACCCGCACTAAGAATGCACCCGCGCGCCGAGCGACAGTGCGTGGTGTACTCGATTCGCACTCATTCTGATGTAACCGAAACGTACTGGAAACGATAAATTGAAACGTAATCAGCGTTGCGAATCGGTTTGATTTTTTTATGTTGAGATTAAATCGACTTCCGCGATTTAGTCACGTTGATTATGGAATGGATCGATATCATACAGAAAAAAAAAATGAATTGATTAAATAGAAAAGAAAAGAATTTCGTTAAAAATATAGAACCGTGGGGCTAAAATCGACATTATAATACTAAATGTGTTACCTTACATCACACGATGTTAGAATTGACAATCGATTGGCGATGTGTCGGGTTCACAAACATTAAACAGCTGTAGAGCTTCGGCCACCATCGTCTTTGTTCGGTGCCAGGGACACACAAGTACATCCAGTACGTATAGTCCAACCAAGCGCCGTGTTGAGTTCGTTGTCGTGATGAATCAGTAGCACATGAGCGTTAGTAGTGAGAGAGCGCGTTACCGCGAGCTGCCGCACACAACAATAAAATATTAACCAAATCCTTTGTAGTGCGTAGACATTTCGTTTATATATTTTTTATTTCAATGTGTGTGACAGGCGTGTGCATATTGTGACAGAAGATTGTTTACGATCCCTGGATTTGGATAGCCATATTGAGAATCAGGTAAGAAATGTTTATTTATTTTTTCAAATATTTATTTCATTTTGAATGGCAAAATGTTCGCTTTTATGTAAGACAGGTCGTATGAACATTCAATAATTTATTTCGTGCTGTAAAATTATGGCTGCACCCATTTTAGTGTAAAAATTGGTCGACGCCATTCGAGTAAGACAAAATTGTAATGTTTTTGTTTTGTTTCTGGCCCATGTTTAAGTCGCAGCAGAACGAATGCAAATCGATCTACAGAAGAATTTAACGTAGAAAAAATATAAAATAAATTATCCAATTTCCGTGCTATAAAAATTGCGTGCATTGTAGTAATTAAGCTCATTGTAGAGCCAAGTTGGGTGGGTAGCAGCTGAATGATTTTTACTTTCAGTTCGCTTTTTCTGAAAAGCAATGAAATTGAAACCAGATTACCTGATAAAATTGGCATTCAAACAAAACATATGAATGATTTAATTATCTTTGTCATTTTGACCTACCTAGGATCAAAACACTTTTGTGCAAATTGATTCTAATCTGGAGTAATTTTTCAGAATCCGTGAAAAACAAGTGTGCAGAAATTGTTTATTCTGTCTGAGTAGGTACACATGAAGTAACACTTACAGATGAAGGTTAAGAAATTGCAACTATAATAAGAGATGTAGGTAGTCTTTATGGACAAGATTGTCACATTCATAAATTAAAAGTGTCCCCAAATGGGTCCCTGACTTTGATATCGTGACGTCACATGGTAGTTTTAACTTAGTGCCTACCTACTTTAGTTTCCAGTCATTGAATATTCTGAATTCAGGAGAAAGTTCTACTTTTGTTCACATCGTCATATTCACACGATACAGTGTAGAAAATATAAATTGGTTTGAGTAGAAAGCCTTTAGCCACGTATAATGCTTATAAATCTAGCAGGCTGATCTTCTATTCATCGAACTTCTGTTCAAAAACCTATTTACCCTACGCATCAAGGTCTATTGGACTCGATAATTATTTTTTCATTATTATTTTGGGACCATGACGAGGGCCGCCTCATCCAAACAATGTTTTTTATAAGTACACCAATTATGTAGGTATGTGAAATGTTTTATGCGTCTCTGCGTATTGGTGATTCGGTCATGACTCATTAAACCACAAAACAACAAGCTTAATATTTATGTGAATTAGAAAGAACTGTTATTTATAAGCATTGTAAATTAAATTGATTTATGGAATCAAATTATAAGCAAAGAATGCGGCATGTATACAAAACAAATAAAAAATACATTATGAAGAAAGGAAAATTCATTTCTTGCAAAAGAAATTGAGAAAATGTACGTAGGTAACTATGTTTTGTTAAATTATAAATAAAAATGCATGTTTTATTCTCTATTTTCTTTTACCGTAATTACATTTAAATATTCATTTAATACGCCTTTTAGTTAATTACGGTAAAAGCATTAATAACGGTAGCACGTGCAAATATAATGAACTGTGTTCAAATTCACTAGGCTCAATTTGAAGCACTTAGATGTGACGATGACTTTAAGCATAGATGCTTTTAAGTGGTGCATAAGAGAGAGCTCTCAGACTACACTGTTAGGAACATCGCTAATTTATAATAATATTGCCACGGTGGTGATATGTTCTTGAAGTATGCGCTACAAAGTTAACATTAAAATAATTATGGCAACAACAGCAAACCCGTGTTGTTCTACCAAGTTGATAAGAAAAACAAAAAACTGTTAATGCACGTTCCATTTCCAAATATACTGACTGCACTTTGTTAAAAACATAAATGGTTTTTTTTTCCTTAAAATTGTAGCATAGCTGCTACACTATAACTTAATTTTCTATTGAATAAAAATTCTATGAAGATTTTTTATGAACTAGCTCGGTACGGTCACCAAAAGAGTTAAGTAACCAGGGTCGTCGGCGATTGATGTTTTCGAATAAAATTTATTTTGTTAAATGAACTCTTTGTTTTCTATTAATTAAATTAAATTTTCACTTTTGTATCACTTTTAGTGACTGTACATGCCCCTTCTGTAAAAAATTATAAACTCTCAAAATATTTTAAAGAAAGTAGTACTGTTAGAATTTTGGATAATATCCAGCGATTCCACGTAAAGAACTTCGAGATATGAGTAAACAACAATGAATGTTATAGTTGCGAATTCGGCTCAATATCATCGGAATTCTTCATAATTTACTCATTTTATTTCCTATTGACTCAACAACACTCGAAAACACAACAAAAATATTGTGAGTTTAATTATTCCATAGAATTTCTACCTAGGTATAACTGTATAATTAAATACACATAAACCACTACCTCCTTAACTATTAAAATAAAATAAAAAATAAAAAAAAAATATAAAGTAAATCTCTTAAGCTTATTAATTCTAGTAGTAATCAGATATAAAGGCAAAGATATCCTAGCTCTGTATCTCAAAACCGGCCAAATCTCTCAGGATTTCGGAGAATCCCTTTGTAGCTCCTAAGACATTAGGAGGCTCGAAGTCTTGTATTTCAAAAAATAAGGGTCACACATTGGATTATATTAAGAAATAAGAAAACAATTAAAAAGCAACGCAGGTTATTTTAATCACTGTTGTTTTCCTATTGGGTTTTACTGAGAAGTCGACTTCCATGCTATTAGTAATGACAATTAAAAAGTGCTCTTTTGGATAGAATCCAACCCACATGCGGTTAAATTGAGGTGAAACAAAGGAACATCTCCCAATTCCACATTAATTCCTGTGACAAGGTATGTGAAAAAATAAACAAATGAATTAAACATGTCATGAATGTCTATAATGAATTTTTTGCGGGCTAAACGGAGGATATAATTTGATTTTGCTTATTTTGGATTCTATGAAACGTGTTAAAATTCTTACATCAAGATTAATTACAATTAGGTTTTATGTTAGAAACACAAAACCCTTGCTAAAATTATCACAATTCTGAAAAAAATCCAACATAATCTCTAAATCCTACGTCAACTTTTTGGACTAAGCAACACGGTTCTGTACTAAAATAATAATGCTAGCCTAACATCAAATGCTTTATCTTCTCGTGTTAAATTCGAGTACTTTTAACAACTAAAGTAACCAAAGGATCAGGCTTAAATCACGCCCTTCTATACCCTTGACCTCAAAAGGATACACGTTTGACTCGAAAAAGGACATTTCCCGATAAATGTACGTTGCTCATAGATCAGTTGAGTCCTTTGCGGTACTAGAATTTATGTAAGGGTTTTCGTATCATACTGAAATTTACGGGTATTTAGTCAATGTGATCCCACATGAAGCAGAATTTATTGATTCTGGAAGAATGTCAGTGAAGGATGGGCTTTTTGGGGGACTGTATAAATATTTGCGATTGAAATGAGCTCAAGAATGAGATTTAATCTTACCATATCTTGAATATGTTTCAAAAGAACATTGAGGTCCGTTGTTAGCGCTTGCTTAATGTCATCTGTAAGATGGCGGATTCCTATTAGATTAATTACCAGATCATCGCATTGCATGTCCTCTAAGTTACTTACAGTCATTTGAATATTGTTGAATAATCATAAAATATTCACAAGAAAAACATACCTTAAAGCAGCAACGCTGTCTGCAGAATTTGATATCAATTCGGTTGTGAATATTACAACTAAACGAAAGACCTTGGAAGAAATTTCTCGCAACAAAAGAGCTTTGTATAACGTGTTTAGAATTAACGATTAGGTACTAGCAGTTGGTACTAGGCAATCGATACGAGATTTTATCGGAGATCGGAAACTCGCACGTAACAGCCAGAATCGTAATGCTTTTCATTGGCACTTGTATGTTTAACGTTAGTCTGCTCTTAAAATAATCCACTTTTCACTGCAAGAAATTGCAATAAAATAGATTTTTTGGGTTATGTACGGCTCCAAAGTTCGTCCGTTTGTCTGTCACAGGAACCTTTTGAACCGTAATAGGTAGACACTTAAAATTTCCACGGAGTGTGTACTACTATGGCCGATATAGCAACAAATAATAATTAAAAAATAGTTAATTATTAAAGCCCCCATACTAGAAACGTGTATATTTTTACTAAAGTTTAAAAAATATAATGTAGTGTTAAATATTGTATGTAGTCTTCTTGTGCGAGTCCGATTCGCACTTAGCCGCAATTTATTTTATTTTATTTGCTTTCTGGAAATTTTATTTGCATCTGAATCTAAACTAGCTTCATCTTCATCCATAAAACATTAAAATACAGCATCCATTTCTCCGTTACTAATGCCTTTAATACAGTTGTCCTATACTAGAGCAGCGATAGATATAAGTCTAGACTTTAGCCTCGCGTCATTCAACAAGAAGCGAGGGAGTAACAGAACCTAATGAATTCTAGTGTGATAATAAAAGATTCCAGTTTTGTTTAAACTAGATTTCTTCGCTCATAAACTACTGAATACAAAATATGCATTGGACATGTTTAAACGATGATTCAGAATCTAAAGTCACACTAGACGCAGGGCAAATAGAATGTTGAATCTCCTGCGGAGTCTGTATGCCAAAAATCGTTTAACAAAATGTTTCCTTAAGTCGTTGGTTTAAGATCTTCATTGCTATATTAGGTAAGTAGACTTGGATGGATAGGTCTCTTTTTAGTGGGGTAAGCTAAGCTAACAATGGTGCCAAAGTTTTGGGCACTCTGCCATTCGAGTCTGATGAGAAAATCTCTTTTTAATTGGATTTCTCGTTACTTCTTTGATATTTTTTTTCAAATATAGTAACATAGTCATTGCTCAGAAGAAGAAGAGATGAATATAAAGTAGCCTGACCTTTATAATAAACCAAGTGTAACAACAAGTTTCATAATAGGCAGAATCTTATGCATTTCATGAAATTACATTCTCATTATGTATGTACAGGTGCTTCACCAGACAGCGAGTACTTTAGGTACAGAATTCGTAGTACAATGCACCTACATTACCTTGAGAACCTGGCACCGTTCCATAATCGCACAATTTCTCATGCCTGACTCTGAAGATGATTATAACAATGCTATGCCTACATAATAAGGGTCGAACTTACCGAAACAGTTCTTATAATCCCTCAAATTGGGTTAAGAAGCCGCTAAATGCTATTACGTAAACTACATAGAAGTTGTAGCTACAGTACCAGCGCATTGAGGATGAGACCCAACTCCACATAAGTAGGGTACGAACTGAAAGTTGGTAAAGTAATCAATCACGGTAAACTAGGCTAGTTTCCGAGCTTTTGGAGAGCCAGCTTTTGGGTCAGCTGTTCACAATTGCTGAATGGATTATCACTGGACTTTGATGAGGTATTAATGAGTTTTCTCTTACGGATCCGTTTGTCAATATTTTGGGACGTTGCAGTTAATTACTATGGATGTAAAGGCTCTTGGAGATTGGCCTATAATTAAAATTGACTTTTAAATAAGGTCCAAAACCAGAGATTCTCAAGAGGCAGATAAAATGACATGCTTGGTATTAGTAGCGCTCCGCGAGACCTCAGGAAACTAATATAAAAAGTCGGGGCGAAGTGTAGGTTTATCTGTTGACTAGTTTCCTGCGCAAACACCCAAAGTCAATAGAAAAGGGAAATCTATCCTTGTAGATTCCGGGCTGACAACGCGATATTACTGTGAGAGCAAATAAAACAGGCAATGTTAAATGAGGCCATCTTGTTACATAACACAAATATTACTTTAATAACAATTAGAATGTTTCGAAAAGCAATGTGACGAAGACAACAAAATACATAAAAATGAAGGATAGAAAATCTCGTACCAAGAAATAGTTTCTTTAAGTAACAACAAATCTCAAAGAAAAAGAGCATCACACTTTAAAGAGGTTGAGGAGGAGGGTTTTAATATGACAGATACTCAAATCAAACACTATTTAGCATACCAAAAATGTTCTTAGAACCTTGAACCCCCAATGGAGTCAAAGATTTCAATGAAACGGAATGCAGACGTTCCAATAATCAAAGTAATTTAGACCGTCAATTTCCAACAAAAATTGATTGTGACGCGTCTCCCGTACAGCACAATTGTTCGTTCTACTTGAAATCATAAAGCAAGTAACTATACAGGAGTATGAAGTATATGATGGAACTATAAGCCACATGAACTCTTGTTTAAAGCGACACAGAAAACCTATAAGGCCCCCGAGTCTTGAAATAAATAAAAAACGTAATCTAATTTGGAGTGCTATTTGCGCTGAAATTATGTTGAAGAAATGATATTTTGCTTTACTTTTGTGACCAAAATGGAATTATTAATACCTTGTGTTTCAAATTCTGTTATATTAACATTTTCCTTTAGCTTTATTACTTTGAGTTCTTCATTTACATGTTTGTCTTCATCTATAAAGAGATCAAGATTACCTTCATCTCTTACAGTATAATTTATACCATTTCATTTTGCTCCAGCATTTTTTTTGTAAATCATTAGTGAAATTGTTCCTTCGCAAAAGGAATCTCAAGCTTTCATTTCTTATCGATAAACAGTAACAGTTGCGTGTGTTCCTCGGTTAAGCAAGAATCGGTAATCCGATATAAAATTGAACCTATTCGAACTTGTGCGAAGGTCAGAATTTTTATATGGAAATTTGCGTGTAAGGGTCGCGTGCTCTGGAACAGTCAAAAGCGTATCGATCGCCGACATTGTTACAGTGGCTTAAGTAGTGTTTCTATTACGTCAGCTACAATGAGAAATTATTATGTAAAGTTTTGTAATCATTGTTATTGAAGAAAGTGAACAGTTTTGAGGTTCTCTGGCTGAATATTTCCAGGTGATCACGTAGTGCGCGTTTCTAATCAATATATCTGTAATCAGGGTTTTCCAGGCTATGATCGTAATCGTTATGGAAAATGTTCTTAGAAAGCGATAAAACTTGGAATTATGTCAAGCATTCTCATATTTGTTACAGGAAGGAATGCATAAAATTCTATAGAAAATCTAGATATTTTTATTTTACTCGTGCTCGAGAAAATGAGATGGTACGAGGACAAGAATAATGTAGGTATTATGAAATAGAACTGTATGTCATTATACTTGATCTTGGAAACGTGTGGCTTCTTCTATTCTTATGACAAGACTCTCACCTACAGTGTCCGATGCTAGTTACATTTTAGCGTTCATTCATGGATTATGTACAACAGCTGGAATAAGTTCTACAACATAATCATTTTGCAACGTTACTTCATTTTATTCAGTTTCAACTTCGTGTAGTTAGACTGTTACCGAAACCTTTAACGCGGACGTAAGTTCCAAAAAGCCCATTATTCAACCAACCCCATATACGAATGGTCTTTGCGATAGACATTGAAGTATGATCCTTTGTGTTCAATGGTTACGTAAGGCTTCATGATGGTTCTAATAAATCAAATCTATTCATTATTCAGGCAATAAACTAGTTGGCATAGCAACGTGGTTGAAACATGCCGGCGTAAACTGTAGCTCAGTTAAGTCGTTAAGCTGCCTACCTTCCGTAGCCTAACCTATTTGTGAATAATTTTCTTAACCATGGAACCCCAAAATTATCATTCCTATCTATGGATTAATATACTTCAATACGAACACTTCCATTTTGTTCTTTTCATGAATTATCATGCTCTGATAGTTATATTTTAGCTGTAATGAATTTCTTATCAATTCCGTACTCGATTCGACCAGGATTTCATGACTTTCAGCAACCACCTGACTGTCAGCCTGAACTTAATCATATTCTGCTTAGGTAATAAACCGTACATGGAATACGTTTATATTCCGGCTTTCATGTTCAGTCGGCAGTTCTACGACTGTTCTGCCATCATTTGCAATTACTGCTTCAAATTTCATCTTGTTTTAGAGAGAATCGAGTATTACTGTTTTATCATGGTATTTGATTGGAGCTTTAGAACAAACTCATTTTTGTGCTATGGGATTGTGTGTGGGTTAGTTTAGCCAATGGCCATTCGGTTTTATTGTAGCATTTCACATTGCTTTTTTGATGATTGTAACGTTATTTCCCAAATTGCGTTGAGTTCCTCGTACTCATTTATTTACCTGTTATATTTCCATTTCTCACGTTTTCTCAATCTTCTCATCGTGTTATCACTTCAAAATCGTGTTATCCTAACTTTTCAGATTTACATACACATTTATTATAAATTCGAAAGTATGTTTTTTTGTTTCCTTTTCACGCCTAAACCACTGAACCGATAACCCTGGAATTTTGCATATACGTTGTCAGGGGTACAGAAAAAGATCTAAGGTACCTTTCATCCAGAAAAAATACTGTTCCCGAGGGAAAGAATAATAACTTTTTGACAATAACAATTCTGACCGTTGGGTCATAATTGCTTTACGACGCTAGATGACGCTACGTGTCTTTCGGATCTTGATTGAATTATGTTATTAGAACCTTTAGTAGTAAGTTCGGAGTTAATAAAAAAAAAAGTAATACATTTTGTGAGTCTAGCACGAACTCTAACACCGTTTGACCGAACACCTTGAAAGTTGGCGCCTAGGTAAGTATATATTTTTCAACCTACACGCGGGCGAAGCCATGGGAAAAAACTAGTAGTGCAATAATTAAGAATAGTTACTTATTTTAGTTCAACCGTAGAATGTCTGATAATAATAGAGCCCCGGCGTTTCCGAGGCTATCATTTAATATTCTATGAATTGAATTGGACTTGCTATTTCTATCTGTCTATTCTTCTATTTCTAGATACGTTATGTACGAGAATGGCGGTCTTTTTACATTATTATACAAAAACTGCTGCAAAGTAATATCAAGCCTATTTTATTTACTTACGAAGGTTCATTCCAACAAATTAAGCAAGATTCTTGCAAGGTTAGGACCCTTCTAAATAAAGGGTCCGTGCCAACGACCAATTAAAAGCAACTCCATTGTAAAGTCCTAAGAGTTTTCAGCTTCTGTTAAAATACCAACAAGTTTCTTATTTATTATCTCGGTATTTGATCGGTATAATTCAAAGAAATTTAATTTACGTCATGAGTGATTTTTTCATTCTAAGGATTTCAAATATTTCTTTGTTTCTTGAACCTGAATAGTTGAGGTACGAATTGTTCATTTCAGTTCGCCTACGAGTCTTTGTGACCAATTATGGAAATTCTGAGTTTATTTTTGTATAAGAATTTTCTTTGTTATTTCCCTTTTGTCAGTAGGTTTAAACTGCTTTGAAATGATTCATTTATTACTTACTTTTAAGCAAAACTTGTACAAAAAAACAAAAAAGCAATTTAAAAATAGTTTGATGCCGTTACAAACTAAAATCATAAAATGTAGTCGCGAATTTTCAGAAACATTAACATTTTCAAAAAGACAAGAATAGAAGCAGACTCGCCTCTTTCTGAGGATCTAAAGATTTAAATCAATGATTCACCCATGAAGAAAGATTTTGCGATGATGCTTCACTAGTTCATTGCATTCTTATCATTTGCCTTACAAACAGTAAGAACACGGTCTGCGCCTGGATATTTGTAATCCTTTCATTGTTAAGTTCACTAACACTTCGCAATCTCATTATCTTATCGCTTTGCCTACATTGTAGCTGAAGTAAAATTTCTGAACATATTTCCTTATTTCCGACTCTCACTAAACTCTCCATGTTCTGAAATTTTTAAATCATCAACAGTTTAGTTTCAATGATAATCTGGAAGTTTGAGTGCTTTATGCGGCCTAGCCAAATGTCCTTTCTTTGGTATTGTTCGTCGAGTAGTTGAGCTCCTTAAGTTCTGAGTTGAGCTCCACGATTAGTGACAAATGCGTGCACTGACTGGACAGGTCCACTCATTCTGTGTGGTTTTTTCTCAAAAGACCATTTCAGACATAAATCTACATGGTCTTCACATGATCTGACTAAGATTATGTCTGGACTTTAAAAGAGACTGTGACCTCTGAGTTTGTTTCGGCCTTTCTTCTCAGAGTAGTCAGATAGGAAACGCCGACCCATCTAGTTTTAAAAATATGATTGACGTGTAAAAGTGTTTGTATAAACCTACTTACAGAAATAAAATCATTTATCATTTATCATTTAGTTGTTGGATTATCAATAGTAGCCTGAACCTCTTTGATGTTAAGAACAGTTCTTATTGCCTTCTCTCATTCTTCTCCAATCACAGAAGAATTTAAAGTTTTAAATACATCATTAATATTTTTATGTTGTTATCAATGACGTTATTTGACGACTGTTCGATATCAAATCAGAGAAATCTGATTACTACTAATTTATAGCTCATACGTCTGAGATAGTGTAAGTACTGATATAAAGAGATAACACAGATTTCACAGATAAAGCCAACAATGTTACAAGTAATAAATCTGTTTTTGATGCGCTGGCAATAATTTGATGCTATGACGTTATCCGATGTACAATCATCGACAGCAGTTGAAATATAATTTTGAGATAATGTTAATAAAATGTGTCAAATAAATATTTTGTCTAGTGACTATTAATATAGGAGATAAAACATTATCTCCTATATTATTCACTGAATAGTCCAAGATGTCTTTTGTGTTTGTAACTTCAGAATAATGATGAAGTTTTAGTAAATCATATTAGGATGTTAAACAATCTTTTTCTATTTTCATTACCAAATGAATGGTACAGCTGTTCAATTTTAACGATTTTTCCATCCTTATCTATTTCGTCGTGGTTGTGTTACTAACGTACTTGTTTTACGACTAATTCATGAGTGATACATATAATAAATAGTTCCTCAGCTGTGAAATGAAATGTGTCATTCGATAAATCTATCCCAGATCTTACAAAAGCAGTTTTTAATATTAATTATGAAACTGGGACTATAAATCTCAAAGGCGGACCAAGCTGGTTGTCAGCTGTTTACGCCATGATATTTATGCGAGACCTAATAGATAAGGCCTTGGCGCAGGCGCAGCCGGAAACTTCCTGGCTGATGCTAAAACTATCGCTTCCTCTAACGAACAAAGAAGCGACCATTAATAGGTTACCATGTTAATTGATTGACTGGTTTTATCATATTTCCTTGAATAATGCGAAAATAACGTAGTGTGTGTGTGTTTTTAAAACGATGATAATGATTTATTTTGTATTACTAAGAAAATTGATCCGAGAAAGATTTAAAGACGATCCGATCCGATCCGTGTTGTACTTCCCGGTCACGAAAGCAAATGGTTTTATGCAGAATGAATTTAAAATTCCATTTATCTGTCCTTAATACTAACAGTTTCCAAGAAAAGAAAAGAAATGGAACCATGAATCTCCCAGAAGTTCTTTATGTATTTTATAACAGGGTAAAATGAAAGTTCATTTCAAAGCAGCTCTTCTTCTAAGAGCTTAAAGGTATTGTAGTATTAGGGTATTCATAAAAACCAATTTATTTCGTTCTATTGAATATTTTTCCATTACATAAATTCGATAGATAACACGTGGTGATATAACAGGTAAAATATTGGCATAACCTTTGAAGGTTGGCCATTATGATAAGAAATAAATTGATGACAATCTCACTTTTTAGGCTTAGGCAAGACTACATGCAAAATGGAGTCTTTAATGTATTGGTTTTGCTCCTGCTCTACGTATCTTTGGGATTTCGTGGGTAATTAATTTACACTGGAAATGATACAGTTGAAGAGGGTGAATTCATTTCTAAAGTATTTCACTTATATTGTAAAAGGTATTGTCTTTTAAAATGTTACTGCGGTCAGTTATCTATGCATCTGCTGTTTGGAGATTCCGTGGAGAATATATTATGTTTCGTAATATAATTCCCAAAGGTGTGGTTTATACCTTCACTTAGGCCTTTATTATCTTACAAAAGCTTCCATATTTTACAGTGTTACATAAAACAAACATTATGAAAGAAAGTCTTGTATGTGATATCCATAATATAAATACTAGGAATAAACACAAATTTGTTGTACCTACAACAAGGCTCAAAAAATAGGCGGCTCGTTCAGGTGTCAATGTATACGCTTTTATAATAAACTTCCAAGCCACGTTCAAGATCTAAGCCTTAATAAATTCAAATCATTAATTAAACGTAAGTTGTGCCAGAAAGCTTTTTATACCGTTAAGGATTATATTGAGGACTAAAAGGCTTGGGATTGAGTTGCTCCAATTTTTGCATACTGAATGTTATTTTTTTTTGATAATTTTATATTTTTGCTAACTTTTTTAGTTTTTTATTTTACATAAATATTGACATTTTGATAATTATTATATATACAATTTCATGACAATTTACTTTGTGAAGTATAGTATTATTATTTATTTATTGTGAATGTGAGGACTATGTAGGTAACTTTTATTTTTTATTTTAATTTTTCACTTTCTCAGGTAGTTTCAATGATAATCTGGCAGTTTGAGTGCTTTATGCGGCCTACCCAAATGTCCTTTCTTTGGTATTGTTCGTCGAGTGGTTGAGCTCCTTAAGTTCTGAGTTGAGCTCCACGATCAGTGACAAATGCGTGCACTGACTGGACAGGTCCACTCATTCTGTGTGGTTTTTCCTCAAAAGACCATTTCGGACATAAATCTTCATGGTCTTCACATGATCTGACCAAGATTATGTCTGGACTTTAAAAGAGACTGTGACCTCTGAGTTTGTTTCGGCCTTTCTTCTCAGAGTAGTCAGATAGGAAACGCCGACCTCATTTAGTTTTAAAAATATGATTGACGTGTAAAAGTGTTTGTATAAACCTACTTACAGAAATAAAATCATTTATCATTTATCACTTGTATTCATAAAAATCCTATAGGTATACCTAAACATGAACTCGCGCTTACAATCAAGATACCCAAGTATCTTAGTTATGGAGATTGTGATCGTTCTTTTCTGCTGCTTCGACCTTACCTCCATCTTTCCTTTTATGATGCTAAGGCCACTCATATTATGTGAGGGCCTTATGTCTACTAAGTTTTTGTTTACGCCATAAAATATACTTTTTTATATATGAGTCGTGGATTTGTTGCTACATATTTAGAACTAGCTTTTTCTCGCGGCTTCACTCGCGTGGATGTCCGAAAATTATCCACGGGAATAAAAGTAGGTACCTTATGTGTTAATCCAGGTTAGAAACTATCTGTGTGCCAGATTTCATCCAAATCCGTTCAGTTGTTTTTGCGCCAATCCAGAACATACATCTAGACAAACGGACAAGAAATATTCGTTACTATTTTATTATAATGTAGAAATTCCCAACTGCTTCCAATATGGTTTCGATAAATTAAAATGATTTATTTTCGTGTATTTTTCCATTGGCAGATCTCTTAGTCGAAATAGTAAACTTAATTATATTATTGCGTTGTTCTAGTTAAACAAATCAACACCCCTAATTAAACCAAGTTTTGCAATTAACTTAATAAAGGCACACGCCAACGCCACGGTAGGTATTTCCTAGGTTGCCCCTTATGTCACCTACGTTATGAAATAGGGTACTTAGTCTATTCTTAGAACTGAATAAAGTTGCTGGTTTATCAGCAATATACGGTGGGCATACTGATAAAATACGGGAGGAACAAAATTCGAAATAGCACTGGAAAATATTCAATATTATTGATGCTATTTCCAATAATAGTAGAGTAAACTTGAAGATCGCAATCGTTATGCAAGTGATAAATTGCTAGCTACGAGTAAACGAGAGTATAAGAGAATTTTAGTAGGTCGTTACTTGGATAATCTATCCTGGAAAATAAGGTCGTAAACTGATCTAGCTTTATTTAAGAGTTTAAAATAGATATACCTTTGAAATATAGGAGAATCTAAAATGAACTATAATTCGAAGTGAATGATACCGCGAACTTTGATTTAAACCAAAACAAAATCTGTCTAAACACTTAGAATATTTGAATTTACTCATTGATTTACGATTTTGATAATTCCATTCATAACTTCTTATCCAAGTGATCAAATCATCATATCTAATCATTAATCTAATCGAACTTGTTAACATGACCTTTATCAAATCAATCATGGCCTATGTTGTATGTATCATGGCAAATGATTGTAATCATCGCTGCTAAAATTAGTTGCCTATCAACAGAAGCAGATATAAAGGGTCCCCAAAACGATCAATTGCTATTGATCAATAATTGCTATTGTAGTAATATTGTCAACCGCTTCAATTGCATTTGGTAGACGATCAATTTGCGCATCAATGTGTATCAATCACGTAAATATAAACAATTTTAGTTGATACTTTCGGGGACCCTTTACATCCTAATATAACGGATTTAAGAGGACAACGAAGCCGAGAGTCACTTGTACTCCCCATCATTGTAATTTTTTACTGAACCATACTTGGGAACCATCTAGTTACGGAGATATTGAAGGTCAAAATTCCAACTTTTACTGACGTTTTTTTTACGAAAACAAGTTTGTAATGCTATTACGTAACTTTAAATACCCCCACGACTCTTTTACTGTTGACTGCACCCACAAGTACAATGTTTTACATTGTGCAGTACCGCAAACAGATTTTCACACCAAAAACTAAAAGTCGTTTCCCAGCAATAATTTTTGTGCAATGTTACTTAGTTTGATGTACAGAATGCGTAGTTGACGGCTATGTGATGGGTCTCTTTACGTACGTGTATCTAATTCTAAACTAATATAAAGACAAAAGATTAGCTTTTTTTTATCTTTGTTTGTTACGCTTTCACGTTAAAACCAGGTAGACCTGCATGACCTAGATTAGAACATAGGATACTTTTTATCCCGATATTCCCACGGGATCGAGATTTATGCGGGTGAAACCGAGGGGCGCAGCTAGTAATATTATAAATGTGAAAGTTTGTATGTTTGTATGTTTGTTACTCAATCACACAAAAACGGCTTAACGGATTTGGATGAAATTCGGCACACATCATTTGTAACCTGGACTTAGGATACATTTTTTTCCTGATATTCCCACGGGATCAACACTTATGCTAGTGAAACCACGGGGCAGTCGTAGTTTTATATATCTTAAGGCGTGGTAAGAAAGTAATTGAAATGCTATTCCCGTTTCAAGGGTTGTTATGTCGTCTTTGATAACTGAATCGACATAGGTGTTATATTAGTATTATTTATTAGTTCTTTAGTTCTTAATTTCGTTGACGACTTTACTTCTGTAGATAGATTATCAGTTTGTGCCAGTTATTGCTACTTGTTATTAACTTTGTATTCTTTATTGAGTGTCTAACTGGGAGGATATTGATTACTTTCCTATCCATTTCTTTGATTTAAAACCTATTGTCAGTTGTCAGTGTTTTCTTCAAATGATTGCTCACTTAATTCATTGTTAACTTGTATCTATGTACTGCTTTATCGTTATCCATTTGCATAATGTTCTAGATAAATTTCTGTATTCGGCCTTGGATTGTTACAAATTCTTCCACGTTTGCTTAAGTAATTACATTTTGAATTCTAGCTTCCATAATCTCACATACTAAATTGCTTTTACGGTTGCCAATAGTTGTAAAAAATGCTTGGCACTAGATGCTGGGCCAGGTGTTACCGTCGCCCTCAATTTCACCCTTCTCGACGTTGAGACGACCAATATACATACAGCTACGTCTATGCTCCCAGACAGGATAAGCAGCGTTGAGCGTAACGGATAGTGCTAAAGTACTACTTGAAATTACATCTGGGATGAATGTGATGGACTTAAAGATGATAATGTTGGTATATGTGGTCAACGTTTGCCAAGCCATCGTCTGTCTTCTCAAAGAATTGTTTGACTAGTGGAGATTATGGCATAAATCTAGCCTTTTTGTTTCATTTTTACTTTCTTTTGTTTTTTTTGTTTCTTCGTGATGCTCTTTGGGGTGTTCAGCCACTGATTTATCTCACATCGTCTTTCACAAGATGGTTAAGATTCTTTAGCGAAGTCAACTGTCGAGTCACTCGAATTTTGCAAAATACATTCTTCAGTATTTCAAAATCTGTCATATACTGTTAATACTTAATCCCCAATGGTCAATACGCATTTCCCTATCCACTTACCGGTCTGACGTGAATTGTTATCAAAAGATTTCGGATAGTTGCTAAGCGGGCACGCGAGTATCGCTAATTAATTCAGACTAATCGATAAATAGGTAATCAATTGTCATAATTAGTGCCGATGTCCCGCAAGTGTTAGACGTGTTTGTGGTTCAAAATTGCATAATGCTTAATTTAGGCGCAACTTGGGTGCAGGTAGGTCTTTATTTTAATTATAAACCGACGTTGACTTCGGTGTGTTACGTGACTTGTATACCAATTTTGATCGAACTAAGTGGACCCCTTTATTTATAAACGCTGCTTAAAGTTAAGTAATGATTAGCGACTGTTTAACCATACATTTTTGTCGTTTAAACGTGTCTTAACTTTAATCATCGTTTTCGTTCATAAATAAACCCTTAAATCCATAATTATACTGCTTGGTTGTGCTTTTGCAAATAATTTCGTCACGTTTTACGGGAACTGCAGTATTTTAGTAAGTCTCTTTCTTTTCTCCAATATATGTGTTGACAAATTCGAAATGGTGATTTTTCGTAACATAGTCAGCCATTATGTTTGCGTAAACAGAGGTATGCCTCTGTTTTATGTCTTTCGTAACGGAAGTAACAGATTGTTGATGTATCTTTGAACAAAATGGCCTAAATCATGCAGTTTGAAGCTGAAAGTACCGCAGTAACTGGCCGCATTGAGCTATCATACTTTACTTTTTTCGATTGTTGACCGCTTTCAAAACCTGTTGTACTGTGGTACTTCTTTAAAGAAAGGCATTACCTCAGCACAAAATATCTGGTCGTTGGTGATCCTTCCCTTTTAATCTTTTATCAGCTTAGCTATATTTCAAGCTGTATTTTTCTTCTTTACAATATAAAAGCAAAACACACATTGTAGTAGTCAATTCTCCCGCGTCAATGTATGAATGTAGGCTAATAAAACGCTTCCAAGGGGAGTAGCTACTTGCTAAGCATACTCCTGCATATTATAATATTATGTGTGTGGTATTAATTTAAATTATTTATTATCATCTAGACTTTTAAAGACACTGTTGAAATTAAAGATCTTCAATTTATTCTTGTCATATGCGTGAAAGAAGAAACTGATTACTTTTGATTTAATATGTATTTTATACATACGCCATTTCCATGAAACTTTCTCATCCGGAAGGTTGGCATTGTCTCCGCCCACAAAAGTTCAATAATATGGATATTTGTTTTTCGTTTTGTTTCGAAGTTATATTACGAAACTTTGTCGCTGTTCATTTTTGGCCTTATTTGATTTGTCTTTAATAATTTGATTCAAATCACCAAAACCGAATCCCAAAATGGTAAACGCAATAAGATCATCAAACTTGAGTCCTTGTTATTAAAATCTCTTTTAACTTCATCTAAACGGCAAGGTATATACTTTCCTTATAGGTGCTTCCTTATCTAAATAATCACAGCCTCGTACGCTATTGTCAACCTTTACAGGCTTGACTATTTCAATTGACACCTTATTGGTTGCATGTCCTTTTTACCCATGTCAGACTGGAAGCCTTTTATTTTTCAATTGAAACATTGTTCCAAACTGCTTGAAAGTCATGAAAACAATGAGAGCTATAATGATAAAACTTGGTTACAAGACCAATTTCAGTTTCTAACTATAAAAGCTAACATGACGAAAGCCAAACTTGTATTAACAATAAACTTGAACAATCTTCAAACTGAGCTGAAATTGTTAGACGCTTATTGTTAAATCGATTATGCTTGGCTCAACGCTGGTCCTGCTCCACAAGGGCGCATAAAATAATTGATTAGCATTTGAAACTACTGTTGGAGCTGCTGAAGATTTTAAAAAACTTATCTTTGCATTGTATAAATTCAATGTTTTAGTATTGTATAATTGCATAGCACAGGTGTGAGTACTATGCACCTACTATAAAGCTACCATTTAATAGGTTTTTCTTTCATTGACTTGAATGTGCCCTGGCGGCTGAGAGTTTGTCATGCTCACTCTAATGTCTCGCTGGTGGTGGCGTGTGTGTTGGATCATTAAGTTCCCTTCAAAATGGTTGAGCTGAATGGTGCTGATCTATGCGTCATGTTCGTGAACGGGCGCCGTCAGTGGGGACTGGTCATTTCTTGGCTGCCACGGCTTATTTTAATTTAATTTAATATTTGAATTGCTTTTGTCTTTTTATTACGGACGCTTTTAACGTTCTGCATCGTTCTCACATGCATAATTTCAACATGAACGATGTAATCAATATTTTGTAACCATTTTTTGATTTAAAAGAGTGTCCATGGAGTTTCTTGCCCGTTCTTCTCCATAGGTACCTACTACGCTTTGGAATGGGTAACTAACTTCATCTTTCTGACTGACCGACCCCTTGACAATTCAAAAGTGCCTGTAATTGGTTTATTTGAAATAAATGCTTTGAGTTTGAGTTTGATATTTTGTTGAAATACGAAGAATACGAACATGAATAAGTCTGAACGAAAATCTTTGAATTGTCAGATTAAACGTACAAAAAAGGACTAATTAATCATTCAAAGATTCGATTTGGGTCAGTGTCACAACCACTAGTTAGCAAGACAAAAGATTAGCTTAGTCAAAGAGCATTAAAATCTAAACATGTATCTATTTCGTGCCTTAGCCAGAAGCCTTATAAGTAGACCAAATATTATATTCGTTCAATGAACTGAAAATGCCTCGGGAGTCGATTTTTAACAAAATTTTCGTTCACGAACCTTAGTATACAACACGAAAATTATTAGATCAATCGAATTTAGTTAAGATGAAACAAATTTCTGGTAGCGTTAATGGAGAAGTGAGTTCAATGTCTCTGGCCTAAATTGTTTTTTTTGGCTTGGAAGGCGTATTAACCTCTTGAGCTCCTTAACTAAAGTAATTGTGCTTTTGTCATAGTTGATTCTTCGCAGTCGTCTAAAGAAGAGGGGAACGAATTGCTTATACAGGATAATTTTTTAACCAGTGCGCAAACTGTAACCATGAATTCAGTATCTGATTCTATACCACCAAGCGTAGAAAATTTTCGTCACTTATAATTGTTTTTATTAGTTGTTCCATACATTTTGACCACGTAGGTATTACACTTTTCTATGAAACAGCAGATTTAATCGACGAGAAATTTCTACGTTAGAGGGTCTAGATTATGTGCTGAATTCATGGTTACAGTTTGCGCACTGGTTAAAAATGTATCCTGTATACTTAAAATAGAAGTACTTGAACAAGCTATACAATACAATCTTCTTGATTCAGTAATGGCAGTTGGTCGTGAGAACGGAGTAAAGATTCCCTCTGAAACGAATTATAGTAAATACACATAAAAGGATACAAATGCTAGAATCCAAGAAATGCCGATGCTCATTTAGAGAGATTTATAGCTTTAAGCTCAAAGTTGCAGTTTGGTTCAGCATCCGACTTGAATCGTTTAGTGTAGGTAAGAACTAGTCTTTGTTTTTTGTCAGTCTGCAAAATTTGCTGTGTCGGTCATTGATTTACGATAAGAGATCTGCGTTTGAGAATTTATTTATCTTGTTTAGTTTCTTTGTTATTGTTGTATGTTTAGAAAGAAAACTCAGAAAATGTTGTTTCATTGGTTAGTTCGGAATTGCCGCGTCTACTGTTGTTATTTTTTTTTAACTAAAACCTTGTAAGTTGAACTAGTCAATGTAAGGTGACAAATTGCTTACCTATTGTATTTCTTTTGGTTCACGTAAAGAAAGTTAACGGCAAAGTGGCCTGTGGTTTTAAATCCTACATTTTGAGTAGTAACTGTTTATTTAGCCATTTAGCAACGCTCTTTCTTGTTCAGTTAGGAGCAATGATACGCAGAGGTCTTAGTTTAAAGGTTTAATTTGATTGATGTTGGCCTGATGAATTAGAATTATTTCAAAAGAACTCCTTTTGAAATAACTTTCCCTCATCAGGCGAACTACAAAAGCATCAAATGTTGACTTAGTTTATAAAGGAATAATGGTATGGACTAGTTAAAATTATTTTGAAATGTCCAATGCTTATATTTTGTACTAGCTAATGCCCGCGACTTCGTCCGCGTGAAATTTCTTGTTCCCCCAACCCAGCTTGTTGCATCGCATCACCTGCCCGCGCTATTACTTCGTTTTCGCTTAGCGTTCTTTCTGGCTTTTTTCTTTTTGCTCGGCTTCTAAGGGTTCTAGCGTGATGTTAAATAGCCTATAGCCTTCTTCAAGAATAGGGCTATCAAATTCAAAAAGAAGTTTGACATCCGACTGGTTTTTCCAGAGACTATCCCCTACATACAAAGTTACAAACAAACAAATTTTACCTTTTTAAAATATTATTGAGTATGGATAATGACTTTATTTTATCGTATGCAAATATGAAATAGTGACAGACTTATCATATCACCTATGAACATGTGTTGGGATGGAGATTATTTTGATTACAGAGTATCTACTGAAACTTTGTAATGATAATTAATAATTACAATAATCAGGACTTGGTTTTCCGTTTCGATGTTTTGAAAATACGTAAAAGCTTCAATCATCAATAAATCTTCATCATCTTTATTAATCATTTAAAATAAAAAAA
This sequence comes from Griposia aprilina, assembly GCA_916610205.1. Classification (NCBI taxonomy): domain Eukaryota; kingdom Metazoa; phylum Arthropoda; class Insecta; order Lepidoptera; family Noctuidae; genus Griposia; species Griposia aprilina. Next base: position 23,545,060 of record OU744289.1, read on the forward strand.
ACTGTTAAGAAGAAATCAACTGACGTATTTTTCAAAAGTGAAACGGGAATATTCCTTTCGTATATTAAAATTGTGTCATAGACAAATTATATCATGATGCTTGCAACGAAAAAGATAAATATTTCGACGAAAAAAATATGGATAATTTTGTACGTGAGGGTATAATACATTATATTTTGTTCCACAAACTTCGTTTAAAATAGGTAATCCTGTTTTACCTTTGCTTACTAAATCACGGGCGAAACGTGCGCAACATAACTTTGTAATATTCAACAATGTGGTTTAACTTACAACATTCTTAGGAAACTAACTCTGTGCAGAGTCCGAGGCTTATTACACTTTTGGGGATCGTATTACTGTTCTTAGTATTATGACGGTTATTGGTAAATGTAAACTCTTGTATGTAAGTAGGGTTGATTTACTTAATTATATTTGTGCGTGGTAAGAGTATGTTTGGGTCCATACCTACATAAACTCACGTCAAAGTCGCGTCATTTTTGGGTAAAATTATACTAATTTGAGCTTATTCAGAACACGAAAATATTTACTAATTTTGGGTCAGCTCTTGGAATATTAGGAGCTGTAAATAGAGAATTAATTGAATTGAAATTGCTGGTACAGGCCAGAGATTAGCAATGTTCAATAAAATATACTATTAAGTACCTCCGTACATGTACCCGAATTGTACTCGCGTACGTGCTATTTGGGTACACTATATTGTCCGGTAGCATTGTTTTTATGCTAATATACCTATTGGCTTCATTCCAAAGGTTCCTATTGATCTAGCCTAAAATTTATTATTTTCATTATAATAACGTTTTTCCCATTTCTGCTTTTCATGTTGTTTACTCCTATGCAGTGGGTCAAAGTAAACATAGGTAGGGAGTGCTCGAGCAATATTTTAGAAATATAGGTCACTGTGTCTGTGGACTAGTGGTTTGTGTAGTTTCAATATTTAAGATTTCTAGTTTTTTTTTAATATTTTAGGTACTCTTTTACAATTTAAATTCTGATAATCATTGTGATAGATGTGCCGCAGGCCGATTGTATGATTCGTCATTATACATACGGCGGCGTCCGTTTGCATACTGTCTGCGTTATGTATAAGGCAAATTGATGACGCTTCTGATCGCATTCATTTCGTCATTAGTCATATGTTAGGGTTACCATGATTATTAACAAGTTTAGCAGTAAAACTGAGTAGTAAAATAAATAAAAATGAGTCACCATGGCAATTTTGTAAATGGATAATTAAAGAAATACTAAGCAGTAAAATGGCATACCGTGCAGTTACGTGTGGGCAGCTAACAAATCAGAATTAGTCGGTGAGAAATCTAACTTGGACGTGCGCTCGTTTGACTGGCGCGCGGTGGGTCAAATTTTTAACCTAACCTAACCGATTTGGTCGGGGTGCCCTGGCTTAGTTACTGCGAAAAATTCGGCTCACGCGTGGTTGATCACAGTTCCAATCTCACCTATGGAGTGCCGAATTATTTACCAAATAACCGTCATAAAAATTATTTCCCTTTAGGTATTTATTAGCAGGAGTCCGCTGATCGCCAGTTTGCTTAAACACTTGAGCGTGTTTTACAAGCCGGATAACCTCCAAACTTTTCTCTAGTCCTCGGCTTTTTTAATGAACCTATTTGAGATTCGTAAAAATTGTTTATAGTAAACTTCTTTAAAATCACTTGTTCCTTCCGGCACACACTTGTTTTCCTCTCTATTTTCGGAAACACTTGCATTATTCGACGCCATATTTGTTGTTTTGTTTAGCAGCGCATCGGGTGGCAGAAAATAGAACTAGTTGAATCAATTCGCCTAGGCATTATGTACACGGCGATCGAATCATACATTGGATTTCAAGGAGTTTTACATAATGCCTGGGCGTTATACATTTTGCCTTAGGCATTATACATAATGGTGACAGTATGCAAACAGACGGCGCCGTATGTATAATGATGACGAATGATGCAATCTGCCTTCGACAGATCGGTTTTGGGAATATTTCAGCGAACTTAGAAGATAGATAATATTTATCAAAGTTTAATACTTACATTCATAAGTATGAACGATACGAGTTATTCAATTGACTTTGAGACACTACAATATTTAATTAAAATTAATAATTACCAGCTGTTTTTAACAATAAAAACTTTTCTTCGATGTCTAACTACTTACCTGTTAAAGTCTTACAAACAACATGATGGATGTAACTAGAAACTGCTGGAACATTATAAATAGTAAGTCGTTTGCAAGCCCGGTACTGCGAAATACAGCGATCAATCATTGTAATTATTCCCATACTCTACAAAATAGACTGTTGAACTTGGCGATATTCTTAAACAAAATAATGGCTTTTATAGCCATTAATTTGTCAACATTAACATTATTTAAAATACAGACAGTAATATGATAACTGAACCTTATGTTCTAGTAATATCTATAACGTCTGTTATAAAAATATTGGATTTTAAAAATAGTATGAAGGTCGTCAAACCACAATATAAATGTCATTGGGAGATAGTGTCATAGCAAAACAAATTAGGCAGACTGATGGATGATAGTAGTACCATTTAATATAAATATTTTGTCAAAGATGATTATCCTCCAAAGACAGAACTTTAATGTAGCTCTTACATACTGCAAAGGATTGCGCGGTCGGGCTAATTTTGTAACAAGATCAAAGGCAAAACATGTAGAAAGATTTTTTTACTGAATATTTACATTCTAGTTAATTCAGTTGGGGAAACAGATCTGAGTTTACTTTCCAAACTGTCTAGAACCAGGTCTGCACAAAGTTATTGTACTGCCATCCAACTATTTGCGAAATGCTAAAGGTATTTTAGGTCAGTAAGTTTCAGACGGTGAATCGTCTGAATCGTTTTGTATAGTGAATGGAATAGTTTTAAAGTTAGCTTTTATAGCAATTTTGGATCCAACTTTTACCTTAATGTCATTAGTTAGTTTTAGATCATTGTTATTATTAATATTAATGAAGGTATCTTTTCCTACTATTTCATTGTCTAGTATCAATGGCTACAGTTATTTTCTGTCCATTGCACGTTTATTTGGTGGTCCTCCCACTTGACTATGTTATTCAGTATCAACATGATGTAAACTGTTAGATCAGATAGATCCATTACCTAACACTTTCTTACGTAATGCATTATTATGTGCAGCATACTCAGTTGATTGTTTGATATTCTTGTCACACCTTCTATTAATAAACATATAACATTATCTTAGTTAACAAGCATAACAATCTGTTAAAATTTATCACGTCTCTGAATTTGTTTATTTATGACAAGCTTTTGCCCGCGGCTTCGCTCGCGCTAAATTTAGATTTTGACAATAAATTCGGGTTATAATTCAATCATGATTCGAAAGACACGTGGCACCATCTATTATCATAAGAAACTTATTGTGGTTTTCCTAGGGAACAGTACTTTTTTTGCGGGATGAAAGGTACGCTATGTCCGTTTCTGTATACCTGACAACGTATATGAAAAATTTCAGGATGATTGGTTCAGAGGTTTAGACATGAAAAGGTAACAAACAAACAAACCTACTTTCGCATTTATAATATTAGTTAGGAAGTTAGGATTTTGAAGGGCATCTTTAGAGGCAAGATCCTGATATTTCCTTTGATCATTATGATAGATTTCTGTGAGAATACAGCCTGACCTCATAAACTGAGCTTTTTGTGGAACATATTATTGATTGAGTTCAAATAGAAGCTTTTGTCCTTCCAACTAATAATCTCATTTTCTATAATTTAGTTTTCAGCGTTTCCTTTCATCGAATTTCCATAAAGAAGAACGCTTTCAAGAATCTAAAATCAGGTTAATCATCGTCGACCTTTAGTAATTAGTGTCTTTATCAGATTTTAAACAAAGAAAGGCTGTGTATGATGACGTTATCTTTCTAACTACTGACACAGTCGTTCATTTATTTCTTATTGATTCTGGTGAACATTATTCTCATTAAGCTACCGATAATATTTCTACTGATGAATGTTACCTCAACACCTCGGTTTGATTCGATCGTTTATGATGATGATGATTTTAATTTTATAGGTTTAATCAATGATGATTTAGTATTAGGTTATCAAAAACAAAAGGTCTCTTGAGTTAAAGTTTTGTCATTCCGGGTAAGGGTTTTCACTTATACTAAAACATTGAGTTTAACTTGGATTGTAAAACATAATGAATTTCAGTAGACCAGAAATTCGTATTTTGCTTAACTACTTTCTTCTTTAGGCTAACAATGAACAATGATAAAATACTTTCACTAACAAAATATTTCATAATTATTTCCATTTACATAAGTTTGTAAAAACCCGTCTACGTCGTAGTGATACAGAGAATGCTTTCCACGCCTCTCTTATAAGCCTCCCGTAGTCCTCATGACTATGACGCGACAAGCATACAATACAAAGAATGAGCGTCATTCGCTAGAGTAAAGTGTCTCCAAGCCTAATTGGAAAAACATTTCAAAACTTTCATGACGTTATTTGTTTTCCTGATATTTGCATGCCTACGTGGCGTACCTGGTACTTCTCTTATTTTATTGGCTGATTTATCTTTACAATAACAATATTCTTCCCAACAGTACTGCACTTTTTATTAAAATACCTACAATAAAAAGATAAAAATATCTGTAATTGGTTAGCAACGCCCACGTATGAAAGCAGTGTAGGTAGTAGTGGCTAGCGCAATCGAATTAACTGCATCGTTGGAGTTGTTGACCAATCAGTTTAATCGATAATCAGTTTCGTTGTATCCATAAGTTCATTGATATCGCATTTAGAAACGTTTTGTAGTTCTTTGTATTGTCCAGTATTCAGTTGTTATCTCACAGTTATGTAAAAAATAATCTTCATGATTTTGTTTCTATTGTTGCGACGATTACATTCTATGATTATAATCATAGAAAGTATCATCTTAGGTATCTAAATTTTATCACCATAAATTACACAATTTATCAGTCTAATCCTGTAAAACTACACAGGTGTTTACCTACACTTTTCTTTGTTTTATGGGACTGGTGTTAAATATCTATAGCAGGTGACATCAATCATTGTTGAGTAAGTCCAATAGACCAATGATCTCTAGAACAGTTCCCATGTTAACATGAATACGGTGTAATTTTTTTGGAAAACAATAAATCATACATTACTTATGCATGAAACCAATTTCGTTTGTTCGTGCAATCGGGTAAAGCTGAATGTTAGCTACGATTTATACGAAGGAACACGGAACGGCGTGCCTTTCTATTTAGATATTGGTTAAAGGCCATTTTTTTCAATAATATGGTTGATTTTACACCTTTGAGTGAAAAAGATTCAATAAGAAAAATCGAGAAAAATCTTACTGATAAAAGTTATCTATTAATTGAACTAAATACAATTTGAAAGCATGTGATGTGGCTTTCTTTTTCTATTGTGTCTGTCATAGTCCTTCACTTAGTAGATATTGTCGTCTTCCGAAAGAAAACGGGGTAAAACAGGCAATCCTCTTCGTCTGTTTATGCTGCCTATGTACTAGTCGTAATCCAAAGATGTTTCGATCATTAGAGCCTTTGTTATATCTTCGTCGTCATCTCTTTCTTCGTACACCCCATGACTTGCTTCTTGGAATGCTATGAAGTGGTCGTTTCATCGTGCACCAAGATGTTTTACACCTGAGAGATTTCTCATCGAAACATTGTTAGTAAAAGAGCTTCAAGTACGACCTTCTGATAACCGGTCATGAAGCAAAAACTGTTGTTGGTGAAAACCAGTTATATCACGTAAATAATAATTATGAAAACGAAATGAAGAATTTGATTTATAATGTTTTAAAATTATATTTGACTATTGTTAACAGGATTTTGCATGACTGGCTAAATTTTAAATCTACTGTAATGTGATCTTTCTGGATTCACTTGAATTATCTGTAGCAAAAACTGTTCTTAGCTAGAAATCTGGTTTAAACTGGATACTAAGTAATGAAATAATCCAGTCAATATACCTACCTTAAATTGGAAGAAGACAAATGCTACTACTCGTGAGGCTAGTGGAAAGAAATAATCGTCTGAAGGATCTTTTCAATAGCAAAGAAAATATATTGAACGTGATAATTTTCAAAGGCAGAACTGATTTCCCCGAATTTTAACAGCAGCGTTGATACCAGCCCACACAATAAAGTAATAAAAGTCCGAAGAATGGTATCCAATAATCATAGATGAGCATCATAAAAAAAGATTAATCGCCATCGTTTTCAAACTCTTGAGTGTCACCTTGCATCGTGATGTGAATACTTAACTTGCTCCCGACAGTTTCATTGAATATCATACGTGATATTAGCTGGACTTTTTACTATGGATTTTCCTCTACTAACATATTGTTGTGGAGGAGGTTTGAGAACTAACTACGGATCGTGTAGGTATATCAAATCAAAATCAAATCATTTTTATTTCAGGAATACACCCATCTATTAAATACTTTTTGGGAGAGCGCTTACGTGGGGTAAATACCAATAGATATACCCAGTGAAATAAATGATTATAGAAAACAAAGGCAATTTTTCAAAGATATCATTTGAGGCCGTTAAGATCCTAAACATCATCCGAATCTCTGAATTCTTCAGTGAAGGTACTGAAAAAATCATTAACCTGCAAAACGCGTTCGATGTCGTATAATCTCATTAAAGTTATGTAATACGTAAACAACTGTAAATAAGTAATAAGGGGGTTTGTGGCAAATGACGTACACCGTAGGTACACGCGTAGTTGTTTAGCCTTGACCGTCAACGATTTGTAGTAATGGAAAATACTCGTCGGTAGCGACTTGAGGAGTCGGTATTTGATACCGCCCGTATTTTTTCTAAACAAATGTACCATCAGTGTCATGAATATTTACAACCAAATTAAACATGGCTCGCTAACCCCTTAATCTTTTACGATGATAGAAAAGTAAATAACTGAATTTTCATTTCCTAGTCGTACTATGAATAATGTATTACATTTTTCCACGCCCGAAATAGCTTCTAGCCAGCGAGCAGGTGTGGGTGTTACATACATATTTAAAGGCCTAACGAAAGACCATAGTGTGAATACAGAAGTACAGTTGAATGCACTAAGCGAGACCGAAGACAGCACTCTCGTAGACACTGATAAAGATAAAAATATTGCAGAAACGCCTGCTGTCTACGACGAAATTGGTTTTAGACCACTTGATCAAAAGGCGTTAGTTCCTTATCGTATGTTAGTAATAGTAGACCTTTTGTCAGCTCTTACTTTTTGCCTCCACATATTTTTAAAAATAACTAAAATAAACAAGACCAACCTATATATAAAACTGTCGTCGTGAAAATATTGTTCGTACCCTTGGGAGTGGTTGCAATGATTTGGCTAATTGATTTGTTTGACTTCCACTTCTATTTCTCGTTGTTGTTGTTTGTAGACCTTTTAGTGCCATTACAATGTTCCGGTACTTTTTCAAATTTTTACGATGATGATCTGCTTTATCTATGTGTGGTTGGTATTAGTTGGATTGTTGTCTACTAATTATTATTAGGTAATAGTTTACCTACACATAAACTTCCACCTTCTTCCCATGGGGATAGGCAGAAAGTACGGAAGACCACCTGCTACGATCCTTACACACTCCTCTTGCTTCGTTTACGTTCATACACTTGCGATTGCGAGTACTACGCACCTGACCTTTCTGAAGTATATCGCAAATAAGGTCACTATATATGTCATTCTAGGGCGTCCCCTCCTGGCGTAATAGGTTATTATTGGATATATTTAATAAAATATGTACAAAATAATTCAAAATATGGAATGTCCAATTACATGGAACCATTTATCATTTTAAAGGTCTATTTGAACATCCTTCGTTGGAATCTGTTCTGTTTCAGCAATATAAAAATGGAATTTTCACTCTAACCCTATCAATAAATCACAAACGAGCTGTATGTTGGTCCGATCCATTTTGTTGTTCAATTCTGTTAGTGTGACGTCATGCGAAAGAAAGTCGATAGTCGTCCTACGTCTGACAAATGTTGCGGTCAGTGTTTCTCCCATACGAGTTGCGTCACAGTTACTATTCAGTTTTGATTCATTTTAGGAATGTAAGTCTGTAGTGCGTAGTTAGGTTATAAGTATATTTTGAAAAGATGCGGCTGTCGAATCAAACACGTGAATATTGATGTGAGAGTTTTGATAGGTTGAACTATAATCGCATACTTGCTGCAAAAGAAGATTATTTTTCTTGGGTCCTGCCTTGTTAAGATCTTCTCTAATACTCGTAGAAGTGCCTAGTTGACTATGTGGTGGTAGTTAAGAAAAAACAAAATATGCAGATTAAATAATTCGCCTATGATCATCCAAAGTTAAATAACGTGGGTTTAGCAACACTGGCATAGGCTGTTACTAAAATTTGCGGTTTCATCAACTTCTAACAACAGGTGTTGTTAGAAGTTGATGAAATGAACGCGGTCTTATTTGAGGCTTTTGGCTCTAATTGTAACTGATTAACCCAATGGGAATCCTAGATCTTGGGACTTTTAGGTACACACGGCCACACAAAGCTATACATATCCAGTAAGAGCTGGTCCCACATTGCAAGTGTCGCCGTGTGTACATTCGTAATATTGTGATGTGAAAAGGTCTTTTTTACTTTCAAAATTATATATCTACTCATAACTTTTTTCTTTGAGCTGCTGTGTTGTCAAAACACCGCTTCACTTTTTTGCGAATATTAGAAGATATTGTGACGTCTGAAATGAATCAATCTTCTTCACTTTGATTGACAGTCGTTATCCACCCGGTTGACGATACAAGCCTCTGCTCAAGTTATTACTTTTCTTATGCAGTTAAAAAGGCTGATAGATTTATTTTGTTTCTCAGACCATTAACTTACAGCTTCCATTTATCAATTCATGGCTAGACTATTCTTGAATTTTGTTCACTTCGTCCGATCGGTTCATATATGGGGCGAATTTACGAGATGGGCTGATTTAGCTTATTTTTATTGGCATCATATTATTTATATTATACCGTTTTTATATTGAATAAGAAAAAATTATACCTTTAGTTTATCACTGTTAAGCTAGCCTGATTTAAAATCGTCGTTTGGATAATATTATAATTTAAACCCTTAATATAAAAACCTTTTACATACAGGCAAATTTAAAACGGCACTGCTGAAAAAGAATATTATGCATATGGGACCAGAAGTATACAATAAAATACCTGACGATATAAAAAATTGTACATTACAATTATTTAAAAAGAAATTAAATAAAATGCTAGTTGAAAAATGTTATTATATAATAGATGAATTTTTGAATGACAAATCCATATGATTATTTATAAACAATGATTTTCCTCGTGATTTTATTCTATTTTATTCAGATTTTGATTGTTGACTAAATAATAACTTATTGCTGACATTGTATCATTGACTAATTATTAACTTATTATTGACTTATTAAATTTTTTTTTTACATTGTTTACCACTGAATGAATTTACAAATTGAATGATTTTATATTTTTATTGACGATTTTAATCATTCGAAAATAAGTTAAATATTTGTTTTTTTAAATTATTTCATAATTAATTCTATTATAAAAAAAATGCATGCCTTACGGTAGAATGTACTGGATCCTTCTCTTACTTAACACCATATTTTTGTAGCTACATTCAAAGCAAATAATGTATTTCATTTCATTTATTTCATTTCATTTCATAACCTTTAAATCATCTACTATAATTTTGAATTCGTATTACTTATGTTTGTAACAATTAGGAATGTAATTTTGAATGCATATTTTTTAAAACAATTTGCAGGATAAAATTTAGCTGGTGTTGTAAAAAGTTTAAAAGTTGCATCTCATTCCTAAGACCCGAGGAGCCAAAAAAGTAACAAGTTAAGTGATCAAGTATTTATTGAATTTTAAAAATATCTGTTCAACCTTACTTATTTTTATCCTGTGCAAGTTTACATTATGCAAATAATTATATCAATCATATGTCGTTTTAGGATTTGGGTACTTGCATTTTATACATGTATTTTAAAACTGTCGCATCATCGTTATATAAATGTTTTAAATGGTAAAACATGCTGGTTTTATTATCAAGGTAATATTTCCATATGACGACAAACTATTTCGTTTTCGGAGAATTATTACAATAGGTAGTGTATTGTAATCATTCTGCTAAATATTATTGGACTGTGAAGATAAATAAACTGAGTGGTTGACTGTTAAGATGATAAGTTGAGTTAATGGATAATAAGATGACGGTTAATGGAGATGAATGAATGAAGAAGCCAATTAATACTGCATCAACCCTACATACAATGGGATACTGATGATAATTATGACTACAAAAACGTGATTGTGTCAATAGCTCTTAGTATTTTCTTCAACAGCAGCTTCAAAGATACACCATCATCAAAAACCTTCACCGGTATTAACTCTTCTATCGTCCTCTTTCCAGGGCCCCAAATCACACGATGCCAATGCAGCGATGACGTCTGGCCTAAAGATGGAGTCAAAAGGCACCCAGATTCATCTGCCGCTGATGGGTCGCGGCAGCCGAGGAGAGCTGAACGACAAGGTGACCTTCGCCCAAGTCAAGTCACCGCCGTACTCTGAGCCGCTCAATAATGGACAGTTGTTGGGGTAAATATCTTTTGATGCTATCTTGTTGGATAGGATTAGGTGACAATGTGTTTGGAACTAGTTGGTAAGTCCAATAAAGTTCTTGAAGTGATTGATGAACACGGTCATAGATCGGCGAATTTGTGAGGCATTGATTAGACTCGAATAGATTATACCGCAACTAATAATGTATAATTAATGTTAAAGCTTAATAAAATCAAAGATCGACAAATAAGAAGCGAGGATTTTTAGAGAAAAAATGTCACAGGATATGATGCCATAATTTAGTCTAGAAGCATAAAACCAAATGCCAATTAAACTATGGTAGGTACTACTGGTCATTTGTAACAGTCAGAATACGAAAATTCTGTTTTTTTTTTTTTGAAAATACCCAAGGACCAAGATACAATTTATTAAACATATAGGCAGACTTTCGGAATCCCCCAGTGAGATACGGATAGAGAATAATAATCCTTAGCTGTCTGGAAAAGGCCAAAACCAATTTCAGTTTACTTATAACTTTCTGAATGAAATGAAAATGTGAAGGTCCATGTTTTCGTGTTGCATATTAAGTTAAATAACGGTTTCGGAGCCGGCAAAATAAGTTCAAAATCAAAATAATTTGGGACAGAATGGTCACATTGGAGATGTACAATTACATAATTAAGTTAAAAACTTTTTGGTCACAAAAATTATACCATATTCTTTTAGAAAAAGTAAGTACACTCAATATGTGCATAAAATAATTCTCTTGACAAATATAAAAAAAAATGTAACAGAAAAAAGTATAGAGAGCTGTGAAAGTGTGCAGACATCTGACTCTTGGGCACTTGGCTCACTTCTTATTCGGAAAGGGTGACGTGAAACCACATACTTACATTAAAGTAGCTAGAACCTAGACATTCTGAATTCAATACAAGATCTGATAAAAAAAGGGTCTTCAAACTCTGTACTCTTTGTTTCTCAGTGCGAATGAACCCAAAAGTTTTTGCTGTTACCAAAAAAGTTGGAAAACGTACTTAGCCGTTTCTTCTCCATGTTACGGCCGTCATCTGTCCATCTGATGTATGTTATTAAATTAGGTAGGTAACAAACAAGTATAAATACATAATAGATTGCCAATTGGTTAGTTAGATAGATTATATATATAGATTGTTAGTTGTACTATGCTCGCTCATGTTTTTTTTGCTCGAACTCAGGTTCAAGGCGGGAATTATCGCGGAATTATTTGCCGTTTCTGTAGAGACATCTACGTACATCAGAGTAGATATTGATGTAGTTTTTTAAAAGTAGGAACTTAGAATGTTATTGAAAGATATAAAACGTAACATACTAGCTTCGATTCCATTCATAACAAAGATAAAACATAGTTTACTTGTATAACAAAGCAGCAGTATAGCTTTAACTAATAGTTTTTTTTTTTTTTTTTTAATTAAGGCGTTGCCCAACACTAGGAATTTCTCCTGTTTTGTGGCTGCATTTACAAACATTAAAACACACTCACATACACAAACAGCCTGACCCGGAACAACTTTTTGTAGGTCATACAAATATTTGTTCCGTGCGGGAATCGAACCCGCGACACGCAGCGCAGCAGTCAATCGCTTAACCACTGCGCCAACCGTGCCGACTAACTACATCACCATGAACTCATGAAGAGATTTCCTAATTAATTAAGATTAATTACTCAGCAGTATAAGACAAGCAACACATCTTAATTGTGTATACAATAAGACATGATCACGGGTTTTTTTTTTTAAAACTCAAACCTTTTTTTGATTTCAAGAGTAGCTATAACATGTACATATTCGTGCAGACATAAAATTTTAAATCAACATACTGGTGTAGAATTTTAATTAAGGCAAACACATTTTGTGTAAAAATGTGTCCTTTCTAGGGAAAAGGGCAGGAGGTCTAATTTTCCGCCAACCCTGTATGAAAGCGAGCGTTAATAAACGTGATGGTAAACAACATGGCATTTACCACAGACTTGGCTGAGGTCATGTTTGGAAAACAGCCAAAAAATTTAGTTATGAAACTTTAGAACAACACTCTATTCATTAATATTGTAGCTTTAGGAGTCGTGACAGAATAATAACTGTAATAAGCCACGGTAGATGATGAATTCGGTGAAAGTATGAACAGTATCAAACATCCAAATTATAAAATATTACAACTGAAATATATATAATAAATAATTAATCATTTGGTATTAGTATCTGTTGCTCTTTTGTTAAACAAAATTGCTACTTTCTATTGATAAAGTTAATCAAATCTAAAAGTAAAAATTGCTATGATTAATAAATCTAGCGACTAGCTGTTGCCCGCGACTTCCTCTGCGATCCAGGATGAAAAGTAGCCTATATCCTTCTTTAGGTCCGAGGCTACCTATTTGTCAAATTTTATATAACGATCAGTTCAGTGGTTTAAGCGTGAACACAACAAACAGACATATAGAGTTAGTTTTGCTTTTATAATATTAGCAAAAAAATAATAGTATGGATGGATGGATGTATAGTATGGATTAGAAACTCTGTGGTAATTCATTTGAAGCTAGGTTTATTGCTTGATTAAGGCAATCAGGATAATTGGGTGCCCTTTAGATCTTCGGCCTTATTCAAAGGTATCGTTCAATCCACCTACATATCTATCGATAGATACAGATATATAACGGCTACTTAAGTCTAATCCTATAATTAAGTTCTAAGTGCTCTCCACGTTACCATTAGAGCACTCACGTGAAGCACTTTATGATTGGCCTTTAATTGCTACAATTAGCACCTTAAAACGTGAATGATAGAAGTATTTTTAGAAGCGTGCTTTTTGCGTGAATGAAATTATTTTTATTTTCTCTGGTAGCAGCATTATTTGGTATGATTCTGCGTATTTGACGTCGGTTGTTGCAATGGTACACTCAGCAGGCTATGGCATCTGAAACGGTAATTTGAAAATTATTTCAATTAATTTATATTTCGACCTAAGATTAATTTGGTAATGGTTAGTAATAAGCTTCATACTCGTGAACAAAAAAAATGGACCATGATTTCCATCAAAGATTGTTAGAGGATGAGAAAATAACATCCAGGATATAGAAGCTTATGTATATAAAATTCAGTTAAGACCACTTTTGGATTTTCTGTTACTACCACATTTCCTTCTTTCTAACACACGATTCCTCCATTCCCACCCTATTTATAACACACCAGCTGATTCATACACTAAAGGTTGCTGACGATTCTCGAGAGCTACTTCACAGGCTTCTCTCCTTTTAAACTTACGTGCACACTTACATATATATATAAATCCGTGCTGTTACATGTTCTTCTTCTAATCTTGTTGAAGAGTCACTTATTGAAATTTGGGTACAATACCATTAGACATCACCACTGATAAACTTTTTCTAAAAAAAAACCTGCGGCAACGTCTTATAGGTAGATAGGCAACAGCATTACCCAGGTATGCTGCAACAGAAACCTAATTTTCCTAAAGGTTGTGTTGTAGAGCTCGGACGGCCATTGTTTTAAATGAAACCAGAATATAAATGTCCATTGCTGAGCCCAGGTCTTCCATATTAATGAAATTGTAAGCAGTAAAAAATTTGGCTCCGACAGTTTGCAGATTGGCAAATTTATTTTTTTAAATTTCCAGCTTTTCCTTTAGAACGTCCCCACCAAAAGAAATAAGTAACATTAAAGTTCTATCATTTAAACCCTTTATAGTGTTTAAATGATAGTCCTTTAATGTATTTTTTAAACTGCTCATACAATCGTAATAAGAGCGCAATTATATTTTATTTCTGCGCCAGTTTCTTGAGGGTCTCTGTTTAATAACGTTTCCTTTCAGATATTCTGGTTCCTATCTACACGCGCGTTTATATTTTCATGAATTAGATTCGGGTAAACATTATTAAGGGCGTCGCGTCGGCTCGGTTTGTCGGAACGACGCTGTTGTCCCTCTCATTGCTTAGTTCGTTAATTTTGTATGATGCTCTACTATTATATGTTTCAAGGCTAAACGTAATACCCATTGTTACAATAAAGAGGTTATAATTATTACCCAAATTGTACGAAACTTCGTTTAATAATTATGGCTAATGGTTTTCTTCGTTATTAAGAGTATCATTGTCTTCATAATCAGCTGTAAGATGTGCTATATTAAATTATTAAAGCAATCTGGTTATTTTATATCGAATAGCTTCTGTTACCTCTTTGATCATTAGTTTCTCTATTTTAAACACTCAAAAAGTCTTGACCTTAGGTTGTGGTTTTAGGTGTGCGTTGCTTATTCTAGAACTATTTTCCAGATTTCTGTTTTTATCGGAAAAAATCTAACCTTTTGCAATAACAGCCTACTAACCCTTAAGCTCAAATCTATTTCTCTGTTACACAAACAGACATTGTTAAAAGGGTGTCAGTCGGTATGTCAAATATTCGGCATTCCACAAGGCGTCAATATTTCACAGGGTATTTAAAAAGGGTGGTTGAAAATTGGTGTGACCTTTATAACAGCTTGGAGGTCATAAACTGATGTGCGGACGGATATTTTATATAGGGTGTGATAGTGAAAAAGCATAACTATAGGTATGAAAGTTCAACATCATTAGGTAATTTATAAGTGATGGTACAGGATAATGTCAGGCACAAATTAAATCGTAAATATTGTGCTTTAAAATAAAAAGCAAATTACTTTTATTATAAAATTGCTTTGACATTATATCGCTATCATTAAAATATGATTTAAATTTGGTCAATTAGATACCCGCTAGTAGTAGGAAGTTTGTAGAAGTATTTTTAAGTTTTGTATCCTTCGCCAGATTTGTTTTACAAACTAAGTGTTACGTAATATAATAATATGCTGATACTGATATTCAATGAAAAGAATATCAAAATGCAAAAGTATATAATCGTAATAAAATCCTGTCACTATGCGAAGATAAACGGTTTTGGAACACTGAAGTAAAGTCATAACGCAGTGAAATACATACATATCATATTAAAAGCAAACAACAAGAACCCGGATAGAATACACAGTCAAACGGACATTTATACTAAGATTCGTAAATATACAGTAAATGTGATTGTTTTTTACTTCAAAATCTCTCGTTTAAAACAAAATGACTAGTCTACTAACAGTTTTGATAACGGGATCGCTTCGGATGCAATATTCAGATGTAACGTGTGAATGGATTACAACTCTGACGTCAATGGCTTCTACAATATTAATAAGGTAATTGTCTCATCGTAGGTACATAAATATTGGATTTTTTCTGTCAAATGTGCCGAACATAATCTACCAAATAAATAAAACATCAATTTGGTATGGTGCCTGATTTAAATCAGATCATGCAATGTCATCTAAGGAGAACGGATGCTTTCAGTTTAGTTCGTGATCTCGACGCGTGATAAGCTCGAAATGGATATGTGAGTTATTAACTTCACAAAATTGTATGCTCCTTAAAGTTTCTGGGTTAGAAATTTTTAGGATAATACTGATATCGAAATCACGGCCCGAAATACAGAAAGCTGCAAGCTCAGTATTAAAGTATTTAGGCCACTCCCGTCACTGGCGTTTATATTTACCAACACTTTTATATATTTCGTTGTAAGTTTATTGCCAAGTACGCTCGGGTTTAATAGTGCGATTAGAAGTCCCATAGGGAAAGTTGGTCCATCACTTGGAACATGCAACAGTGCATTAGCAGTAATTACATACATACACATACATAGACTCACGCCTTCTTCCCACGGGGGTAGGCAGAAACTACAGAAGGCCACCTGCTACGATTCTTACATACTCCTTTTGCCTCGTCTACGTTCATACATCTGGTCAAACACGCACGCCGGTTACGAATACTACGCACCTGACCTTTCTGAAGAACATTACCAATAAGGTTACTATATGTCTTCCTAGGGCGTCGCCTCCCGGCGTTTCCACTCACATCTGCCTTAAAATACCTTTAGTTAGTCGCCCTTCATTCATCCTATCAACATGACCACACCATCTAAGCATACTCCTTTCAATTTTTGTCACTATATCTTCTTTATTTTGTCACTACATCTCCGTTGCCTTATCATATCATGCTTCAGCAGTAATTACTTGTAATTCATTAAGCTCCAATACTACCGAGTTCTTTTATCTGGCGTTTTACAAACTAGTGCATACAACAAGTTGATTTTTATACTGTTTATTTAAAATGTGGCAATATAAGTCAACGAGATTGCTTTGAAAAAAAATTGTCACATAAACACAACAACTGAAGATAATGTAATATGATCATGAAAAACATGACTTTGAGTACATGTTACAATAACATTTCGAAACAAAGTTAAAAGTGTATACTAATTATATATTTACATTGTTGACCACTCTATAACATAAATATTATGATTCTGTGTCATGATGTCAGAATATAATTGAATGGAACCCATCCATTACGCGAATTGCGATATCGCCCTTGGTTCGGTTTCCGCAAACAATGATATCGCGTAGTGACCTATTAATCATATTCAAACTCAAACCGTTTATGTCAAATAAACCAATCACAGGCACTTTTGAATTGTCAAGGGGTCGGTCAGTCAGAAAGATGAAGCTAGTTGCCCATTCCAAAACGTAGGTACCTATGGAGAAGAACGGGCAAGAAACTCCAATGACACTCTTTTAAATCAATATATCGTCACAAAAAAATTGGATATATCATTTATGTTGAAAGTGCTCGTTAAAAGCGTCCGTAATAAAAAGGTAAAACAAAAAAAAATAACAAAAAACAGAAATTAAAATCAGCTGTGGCAGCTAAGAGATGTCCAGTCCCTACTGACGGCGCCCGTTCATGAACATGACGTACGGATCAGTACCATTCAGCTCAACCATTTTAAAGAGAACTTAATGATCCAAAACACACGCCACCCCCAGCGAGACATTTGAGTGAGCATGTCATACTCTCAGCCGCCAGGGCACATTCAAGTCAATAAAAGACGAACCTAGTAAATGGTAGCTTTATAGTAGATACATAGTGCTCACACATGTGTTACGCAATTATACATTACTAAGAGATTGAATGTATACAATGCAAAGATAGTTTTTAGAATACAATTTTATTATCCTTTTTACTAAGAGTATCATTTTAAGGAGAATGATTACTTTAAAATTGGCTTTATTTGTCAACGGTTGTATAAAGTTTTGCTCTCTGATCACCTCACACACACATCTCATCGCATCATCATCATCTCATCTTATCTTTGCACATTATTTCATGGTGGTGTAGTAACAGTATCTAATTGTTTTAATCAGTGTCAGTTCAAGTTAAGCAGTGTTATTTTAGAATGTATCACGTTAGTTTAAAAACACATTAAAAATTATTTTCAGATTCAAGTAGTTTTTATATCATTTTAGTTTTCTACACTTCGGCTAAGTGATACTCCTACTCCATCTTCAGCAAAGAATTATAAAATTCAAGTATGAAACTGAATTCCGTTTAAATGTTTCGCGAAACCAACAATGTCCGTTGGCAACAGTCCAACGCGTTGTAAATGACTGAATAACTGACATGGCAGCACTTTATGCTCAAAATTCTGTAATTGCCGTGTTTGGAACAATTATGAAAAAAATTCATACCTGTCCGGGGAACGCGGAAAGCCATAACCCAAACAAATTGGTTGGTTTGGACAAAAAGCTGTGAATTCATTAGACGTGTAAAAATAATAGCTTTGGCTACCTTTGCGTAATCTCTAATTACGGGAAAGAAAATAAATATTGGTGGTATAGTACATACTACAGATCCAATAAAAAGAAGGTCTGAATCTAATATAGTAGCAGTTCAAGGTTTTATTTATACCCATAATTAATACAGCAGTGATAGCAATAATGATGTCGTCTATATAAGCGAAACACTAGCATCTAGTTAATTTAAGTATGATGTGGTCTAGACAGTCTTAATATAGACAAACGTTTTACTTTGGCTCTATATATAATTGCCTTGGCTGTATTAGGTACTTGACAGACACTTTTTAGAAACCATAGTTTTCTTGACGACATGAATCTGTAAAAACCATTTTCGTAAATCCAAAATTTTACTAAGACTAAAATGAAAAGTTCGATTACGTCTATTTCAGTAACAAGAATATTATAGCCAGTGATAGGCAATATTGCTTATTCGTTTGTGCAAGAGAAAAAACCATGTCCCTCGCAGATGGCGAGACAGAAAAAGGCATTATTGACAGAAAAACGTCATGTGTAGCAGCATTTGAATGCTTATCTCACTTTATTGTTTTTTTTGCGTGCACTGATATCTTGGTATGTTACGATAATGCATAATTAAATATTATGTAAAGATATTTGTATTACCTAAGTTATTAATCTTCCCTTCAATTTTGTTACAGAGGCTCACAGATTAACCTGTGCAACGGTGGTGCCGGCACAACAGCCATGACAGGCCTTCCTAAGATACCCAACGGGTATGGAGACCAGAAGAAACCCATGGCTACACTCACACACTTACCCAAACGCCCTCCGGTAGACATCGAGTTCTCAGACTTATCTTACTCAGTCAGTGAGGGAAGAAAAAGGGGCTACAAAGCTTTGCTCAAATGCATAAATGGCACATTTAGATCTGGTGAGCTGACGGCCATTATGGGACCTTCTGGGGCTGGAAAAAGTACGCTTATGAATATCTTAGCTGGATATAAGTAAGTAAATCACTAATCCTCTATAAATAAATTGCTTGTTATTCATTAAATTAACAAAAAAAAAACAGCAACAGTTAATTTATTCCAGGTTTGATACAATTGATGTTAGCTGAACTTATCATCATCTCTATTTACAACGTACTCAAAAAAAGTTGAACTAACTCATCCTAGGTCTTTCCATGTGCGTCGTAGACACAGACACAGTATACACTAAAATATTTTTCCTTCAGTTTGTGGCTTTGAAAATGAAGAATTACATGCAAATTGCTACTACTGGAGTATTGCCAAAAATGTTCCAAATTCCTTTTGCGTTTACAATACACTTTTTACTTTCAGAACGTCCAATGTCAGCGGATCGATACTCATAAACGGCAAAGAGAGGAACTTGAGACGGTTCAGAAAGTTGTCCTGTTACATAATGCAGGACGACTGTTTGCTACCACACCTCACAGTAAAAGAAGCTATGCACGTCGCGGCGAATCTAAAGTTAGGGAAAGACATGACAGTCACTGCCAAGAAGATCGTCATAGACGAAATTTTGGAAATGTTGGGGCTCGTAGAGGCGAAAGATACAAGGACTATAAACTTATCAGGCGGCCAGAAGAAACGGCTGTCCATAGCTTTAGAGTTAGTTAACAACCCACCTGTGATGTTCTTCGATGAGCCTACGTCAGGACTGGACAGCTCATCGTGTTTCCAATGTATATCACTTCTGAAGTCACTAGCACGAGGCGGTAGGACTATCATATGCACTATACATCAGCCTTCCGCAAGGCTTTTTGAGATGTTTGACTTTTTGTACACTTTGGCCGACGGGCAGTGTATATATCAAGGAAGAGTTAGTGGTTTAGTGCCGTTTTTGTCTTCAATGGGTCTTCACTGTCCGAGTTACCACAATCCTGCTGATTACGGTAAGTGTTCATAAATACCAACTAATTAAAGTAAGACATGTTGACTTGAAATTAAAGGCAAACAGTATTATAGCATTGTTATTGAGTCAATTATTCTATAGCGGTACTTTTATGGGATTATGTCAGTCAGTGTTCTGCATAACGTGACCCCTCTTCTCCTCTTCTTCGTTGTAAGAGGGGTCAGGTAATGCGGAGCACTGACCGTGCCGATCTATTAAGCTGTGCTATCAAGATTCAGCTATATCTAATATGTACAGTTTGAGATTTTCCTAGATTTGTTCTACTTAATAAACAAAATTGATTACTATATCAGTTATCGAAGTAACATAACTACCGTTAAACATGGAAGGACTCGATAAAACTATAAGGTTAGTTGAAGGAAATTCAATACCCGATTCTCAAACAAAAGCTTGTTAAGTTAGTAAATTAGATGGAAATGTTATTAAATTAACACGCTTCTTTATTTAATTATGGTTCCTTTAAAAGAAACCATGATTGTGCTGATATATTGCATTTTCCCGATCGTGTAATAAATGATGAATGAATGTATCTTTGCTGTATGATGAGAACTATAACATTTTCTAGAAATATTAATTTAAAATAATAAAAAAATGTGTTTTTATTGTCCGTTCTTTTGCATCCGGTTGTATAAATCATTTCTAGCAGTTAAACTAAATTCAGTTGCAAGAATTTCCTTTACCTCTCATCTGCAAATTATGCGTTCGGTACGCATAATTTGCAGATGAGAGGTAAAGGAAATTTGTTTTCATTGGCGCAACTAGCTCAGTCTCATTTCAGGCGCGCAAGTTATTTGAGTCGTAAACAAAATGAAACAACTATTGAAATCACATGCATATCCGTCTTTACACTTCTTTGCTCCAGTTTTCTGTGATCAATACCAACTAAAACTGAACGAAACTTGTTACAGATAATAATAATTATATTTCAAGAAAAAAAAAATGGTACACCTGAGTTCTGTTTTATTATTTGTTCTTGACTCGTTTTAATTTCAATAAAAAAGGTTAGGTTACAAATATGAAACAGCTGAAAATATTTACATTCGAATACTAAAGCAGGGGGTGTTAAGAATAATTTGTAATAAATGTATACCACTCCTGTGCATATTCCAAAAAAAAATGGGATTGGTATAAGAATATTTACACTGCCAGACGCAATAACTAGAAATAAACATAAAGTAACCTGTTTAATTGTACACCATAGGACGGCCTCGCTTTGATGTAATATGATGAAGGTTGAATTGGTTAAGTTTTATTTTTAAACACAGCAGACTGACTGATGAAGTAAAGACAAAAACCGTCAATCGTAGTTATCATGCGGGTAATTAAATATATATGTCCCGTCTACAATATTGTGTTGCTGCACAAGTAACAAGGCTGCATAAATTTTGTCTACCACTAAAAAGAGTATTCTACTAAAAGTGTAGGGAGCATCTTTTAAGACTCTGACCTTGGAGAATCCTCTCTCAATATGTAAGGAAACCTTTTTGATCAATCAACATTTGTATCTGTTAACCCAACTGACCCAAATTCAACCATAAATAAAGTACGACCATCAAACCCTTCATCTTCTAAATGTACCTACTTCTAAAAATAGGCCTTTTTATACATTCAGCAGCTGCAGTAAATGTAAACCATACACTAAACGCGAAATTTAGAACCAGCTGGACCTATTTATTCTATTGGATTTTTAATGAGAGCAAATGCCATGTAGCTTCTCTAGTAGGTATAAGCGAACAATTTCACATTTGGTTAGTTTAAAATTGATTTGTATAAAAAAATTGCTAGAGCTGCTTTAAAGTTCCCCAGGAATGTAAGTTAAACGATTTGTTTTTTACTCAAATCATTTCAAAACTAACCTTATGTGGAAGATTCACTAAAAGCAACTAGAGAAGCTCTAGGTATCTATTCTCATTAAAAATCTCTTAGAATTGATTAAGTTTGTTTACAAATTCACGTTTTGGGCTTGGGCCACCTTTACTGCCGCTGATTGTAATATTACACCAAAAGAACGTACTAAATTATTCAGATCAGAGCACGAAAGGGAAATATAGCAAAACAATAACTTTTTAGCACTGCAATGACTTAGTTACGTCTGTTTGACTTTATAACTTCCTATGAGCATAAAAAAACACTTTTTTGTTTCATCGCTTGCACTGTTTATCTTTACTTTTGAATCAGCGGCACTGAAAGTGAAAATATTTGTTCAGCATCAATTCTTTTCAACATTATACAGATGTTTATTTATGACATGAGATCTGAAGAATCTTGTATCTATGATGCAATGAAAGTTACTTGTGCTCTATTAATTACTATAATTGTAGATGGGTAAATCTTTCAAACGTCAGATATCATTATCCTCATAATTTTGAATTTTTGACAGATTTTGTACGGAAAATCTGTCAAAATCTGTCAGATGGTACACTCAACCGCACATCTGTGGTAGGTAACTGACAAAGCCGTAAGTGCCTAGTGCTAAATTTCCACTAATGTACGGTTGACTGTACGACCATTTTTCTTTAGAACACAAAAGTCTTAAGAGTTTAGACTCTTGTACGATGTTCTCTTTGATAACTTAGAACAATAATTATTGTGACTAGCAACAGATTTGGTGAAACTTCACTAGATTTCACCGCTGATGTAGGTAATCTTTATAAAGTCAGTTTTTCACGAGACTAAATTTAAAATAAAGTACCGTTCATTAACTTTGAAACACAATCTTTTTCTGCCATCTATATCTTCAAGTTCATTATCTGCTGTACTAACTTTCTTTGTATTATCTTTTCCAGTGATGGAAGTAGCAACGGGCGAGCACGGTGACTGGGTACACAAGCTGGTGATGGCAGTCAATAAAGGCAACTGCGGCCGCGGGCAGTCATCATCCTCATCGTCATCGTCCTCCGTACCTCAGAACTTGAACTATAACAACCAGACTAGCAAGAATAACGCCCAGAAGGCGGAACAACAGGCACTTGCCATTGTGATAGGTAAGAAGCATAAACAAAAAAAAAACAATAAAGATATTGAGTATTGAGTAATATGTTTTTGTTTTTTGCACAAATGGACAAAATAATTTAATTTTGAATAATAAACGAGCTATTAAAGGATTAAGTACTTGCCGAGACTAGATCAATGCTAGTCGTCTGTCATGTTATAACGAGCAATTGTAAGACAGAATGCAATAGAATAAAAATAACTAACATTATTGCATTGGGTTGGTAATTTTGCCTGTAAAATTCACGGTTGCAATTCATTTATAGCAACGCTTTTCACAGATGCAGCAGAAATTCGTAACAGATTTTTTGCAGGCGTTAAAATTTTCGTACACACGGTTACATATCAAACTATACATTTCCAGTATAAGCTGATCTCTCATTGTACGAAAATCCTAAACAATGCGAGATCAGCTTATACTGGAAATGTATAGTTTGATATGTAGCCGTGTGTACGATACTACGATAGACAAATACATGCAACATTTTATTCTAGCTAGCTAAGTAGACATTTCAGTTTTTGGCCAGAATATCCAGCACAGTGACCAGGGTTTCTTAGTCAATTGCAAGAGACCTTTAAAATTCTTAACATTTCTAGAGAGTCACGCTTATTTTATTTTCTTGTTTCCAGATAAACCAACCTGCACTGTGATAGATATGTCCGAACCAGTCCTCAACACAGAAAAGCAAATCGCTTTACCCAACTCCACAAACCTCGCACCAGTTACCTGCACCACATCACTCCTCGACTCCAGCGAAAGCTTCACGAAGAAACCCATCAAGACCGGATTCCCTACATCAGGGTGGAAGCAATTCTGGATTTTATTGAAACGTACCTTTAGAAGCATTTTGCGGGATCAGATGTTGACGCACTTAAGGCTCTGTTCTCATACGGTGGTTGGGCTGCTGATCGGTTTCCTGTATTATGATATTGGGAGAGATGCCGCGAAAGTGATGAGCAATGCTGGCTGTATATTCTTTACTGTGATGTTCACTATGTTTACTGCTATGATGCCTACTATTCTTACATGTGAGTATTTTACCATTCATACCTATTTGACGTATCTCTCATAGTCTATTGTCAGTGATGCAATGTTTCCTGTAAATATTTACTATTTACTGGTTGCGAGAGTCAATAAAAATGATATTTCCTTCATGAACATAGTGAGACTGTTGTTTCACTCTGGAAAAATATTATCCTACCTCCTTCAAAATATAGAATTGCTCCAAAGCCTAGCACAATCCCTTGGTGAACTCCCACTAAACCACTATGAGAAAATATGCCAGCATGAGATGGATCACACGTAGACAATCTTTTCTTGTGTAACATTGTAATAAAGATTATGTTTTGTTCTTTGTTATAGTCCCTACTGAGATGAGCGTGTTTGTGAGAGAGCATTTGAACTACTGGTACTCGTTGAAAGCCTTCTACTTCGCGAAAACAATGGCGGATCTACCGTTCCAGGTAATTACAACTCATTTTTGATTCTTTATTGTACACATGGTTACAAAAATAATGTTAAAACATTATAAGGACAGCTTATGCATAATGGCGAGCTTAACCCAGAATTGGGTTCTCTAACAACAAACCTGGATTAGGGACGCATGGAACCGGGAAGTATGGTAGAAAAAAGGGGAGGCTTATACCCAGCAGTGGGTAATTCCAGGCTGACATGATGACCAGCAAACCTCAGTGCAATAGAGAGGTTTTCAAATGAGGATAGTAAATAATTTATTTTATTTAACCATATAAGCACACATATAAATAGACAAGAAGAAAGGAACAGAAAAATACGTACTAAGGTGATGTTTATTTCTAAAGAAATCTCTTCCAGCATACCTGCAGTATAAGTGCACATCCATGCAAAAAATTACATAATGCTTATCCACGTAAATGTATACTTCACAAATATGTGTATAGTACAAAATACATAAACAAACATGCAATGCAATCCTCATTGCTGTAAATTTATCATAAAAGTTTAGGAAGTTGGGGCCTATAAATCGCAGATTTTTGCTTTATCGCGATTGTTATATTATAGCCCTGTGACACATTGATACAAAATACACTTTTGCAGATTAAAAAACCTTGTGTATTCTTCTAAAACTAACTTTATTGTATGACAGTTTTGGGCTCAAATATTACTTATCGTAGATTATATGGGCAACTAACTCTAGTTAGGCTAAATTTCTAATAAAATAGGATCATAATAATTATGGTCACCGTTGACGTTAGAAAGTTCGATTAGTAGTAGACACACAATTTCGTCCTGGTTTGAATATAAAATAAATCCTATGACACTCGGCCATAGCTTTCTATCAGCTTTTGTAATTGGATTAGTACTTTCAGAAAATACCCCTTACGAACATGCAAATAATAAAATTATTTTACCTCTTTCTAATATTAGCTTAGAAGATTTAGATTGAGATATAAACATAGATCGTAGTCGGTGAACTTTGGCAAAAATGTTTTATATCCAATAATACTTGTCCGTTCGATAGCGACATGGCCTCAATTGCTCATAAAGGCACCGATACTGTTAGGTACTTGACTACAATCAAGCAAAAATTGGAAGTTAAACATTGACACGAGCCAGTCAATGTCAAATACCGAGTCAACAATGAAATAGACGCAATTTATATGGAAATATTTATTTCTTTGTTGATAAAGCAAATAACGTAATTAAAGCACACCTGATAAATAAATAAACAAATGACGGATTAGTGCAGCTGTATGTTTATCATCTCCAACAAATAATAAAAGATGTCTCATCGTGACAGATAGGAAAAAAATGTAAATCTACTCTGACTATAATTTATTATTCTTATATTATTGCTCCATACTTTGTTTCGTTTATAGTTCATGCAAATATGATATTGGCATTAATTATATATTTTTGTATTTGATTAATGAGTTCCAAAAACAATATGAAAATCCGTCAAGACATTTTCCTCTTCATATCTAGGTTCTTCGCGCGACAATGTTGCAAATTTTGTTAACCTTTCGCCACATTCGGTGTCTTCGCTGGCATGTATACTCTACATACACTCGAGAGCAATGAATCCGGGTCACTTAAAGAATGTTAAAAATCTCGGAAACTTAAAATGATAAGTTAATGCAATAAATTGTATTTAATAGACAATGTAATACTCCTTAAATGAAAGTAAAAAAAATATGAGTCACCATACATTTTATTAACACAAAATTACATAAAGAAAAAAACTGCTGATCTCTCCTTAAAACAAAAATAGGAAACATGAAATTTTTGAACTTTATTACGATTTTCTTGAATTTTAATACTTCGTATTGCCTCCTCGTGCTTCCATTACTGCGTTTACGCGGTTTGGCATGCTGTACACCAAGTTCCTTATACGATTTTGGGGAATATTCTCCCATTCCTCTGTGAGAGCAATTTTGAGCTCACGAAGCGTGATTGGGGGAGGGTTTCGTTGTTTTACGCATCTGCCTAGCTCGTCCCAAGCATGCTCGATCGGGTTGATATCCGGGCTGCGCGCTGGCCACTCCATACGAGTAATGTTCATCTCTTGAAGGTAGTCATTCACAATCCTACCTGTATGAGGTCGGGCATTGTCATGCATAAATATAGCATCCTCACCTAAATTGACCATAAATGGACCAACGTGATCATTGAGGATTTCTTCCACATATCTTACGCTAGTTAAAGAGCCGTTTTCTATGATCACCAGCTCTGTGCGACTTTCAGAAGAAATTCCGGCCCACACAAGTACAGACCCACCCACCGTAGGCTACTTTTTCTTCGATGCATGCTTGCTTGAATCTTTCCCCTGGTCTTCGATACACTCTGTGTCTTCCATCGTGCTTGTAGAACATAAATTTTGATTCGTCGGAGAACATAACTTTTGACCAATCTTCAATACTCCAATTTACGTGGCTCTGGGCATATCTTAGTCTTGAAATACGATGCCCACGCTCCAGTTTAGGGCCGTTTGCAGGTCTAAGGGGTTTTAAGTTAGATTCAGCAAGCCGACGTCTTACTGTCCATGCACTTGGGTTACTTCCTCCGAGGCGTCGAAACTGATTTGTGAGTTCAGTTCCTGTGA
Source organism: Griposia aprilina (assembly GCA_916610205.1). NCBI lineage: Eukaryota > Metazoa > Arthropoda > Insecta > Lepidoptera > Noctuidae > Griposia > Griposia aprilina. Next base: position 23,572,401 of record OU744289.1, read on the forward strand.
GAAAGCGATTTCGAAGCATGGTGTTCACCAAGTATCGGTCTTCTCGTGCTGTGGTACACCTGGTTCTGCCCGTTCCTGGTCTGCGTAGGTTAGAACCAGTTTCTTCGTAACGTCGGAGAACTCTTTGTACTGTTGACAGCGACACACCGACAGTCCTGGCTGTATCGCGCTGACTCCGGCCGGTTTCCAGCATTGTAAGTATTCTGGTGCATTCTTCAGGCGTAAGCGACATAATTTCAGCTTGAATAATGAATATAGAGCACTATCAACATGGTTTATGTACCCACATAAATGACAGATTACAAACAAAAGCAAAACCAAATGCTGTAATTTCGTAGTTCCATCTTCGAAAGTGGCCCTTTTTCAAATTTGATTTTTTTATGATATAACTTTACAATAACTAAGAAGTTTTAATACCTTCATTTAAGGAGTATTACATTGTCTATTAAATAAAATTTATTGCATTAACCTAGCATTTTTAGTTTCCGAGATTTTTAGGATTCTTTAAGTGACCCGGATTCATTGCTCTCGAGTGTACATCTAGGTTAACTTCTATCTTATGCGTAAATTGAAACAGTCATACACATACATAATTTCACGCCTTCTTCAAGTGGGGGCAGGCAGAAACTACAGAACGCCACCTACAACGATCCTTACATACTCCTTTTGCCTTGTTTACGTTCATACATCTGGTCATACACGCACGCCGGTTGTGAGTACTACGCATCTGACCTTTCTGAAGAGCATCACAAATAAGGCCACTATAATTATACCACCACCCACCAACCACATGACCACTATGTGTATGTGTGTGTGTGTGTGTGTGTATGTATGTATGAAACAGTCATCTAAAAGTTAAACTCACAAAAACTTTTCTCCTTATCCAGATTGTCTTCAGCGGCGTGTACGTGATGATAGTCTACTTCATGACAGGCCAACCAATGCAGACAGACCGGGTGCTCATGTTCACGACCATTAACATCCTGACGGCCCTGGTGGCGCAATCCCTCGGGTTGCTCATCGGGGCCGCCATGAAGATCGAGACCGGGGTCTACCTGGGACCAGTGACTACCATCCCCGTAGTACTCTTCTCAGGCTTCTTTGTTAATTTCAACGCAATACCCAGCTACCTGCAATGGCTTACTTACCTCAGCTACGTTCGATACGGATTCGAAGGAGCAATGCTCTCAGTCTACGGCTTCGGAAGGGAAAAACTTCACTGCTCGGAAGCCTACTGCCACTTCAGGAATCCTAACTTGTTCCTGAAGGAAATGACTATGGATAAGGCGAACTTCTGGATCGATGTCGGCGCACTAAGCGCACTCTTCGTCTTCATTAGGGTAATCTCTTACTTAGTCTTAAGGTTTAAATTGAAGATGATGCAGTAGGCGCATGCACAAAACGATCAGGATGATCAGCTTCGTTGGCGATGACAATTTCTTTCAATTTGTCGATTTTGATGGAATCGGAGTTAAGTGAATCTTTGCGTGGTTCCGTAGGGTGTGTGTGTACCAAAAGGATATTAATGAATCATTCCTAAGGATAAATTATTATGTTTTAAGTTGGTTTGAGCTTCGTATGTTTGCTGAGAGGTGTTCAGGCTCGTAGAGTTAATGGGAGTTTGTTTTTTAATATAAACGTGTTGTCACAGCTAGCTATGCTTTAATATTAAGGATGTACTTAATGGGGTATGCCCCATATAGCTCAACGGTCTTAAGTCCGATTCTATTCCAAAATTCTTTGATCATCACGGATTCTGATAGCAAGTTCGTAGTTATAATAATAATAAAATAGTTTTCGAAATACTTTAGCTTTTTAGTACGCAGATAAAGTATAGATTGTTTATACGTACCCATAGGGGATAGTCGTTAAGGTTTTATAGGAAATCGGGCCCATGACTTAATTTTTAAGTTCCTTATTTAGTGATTTTTCATACGTTAGTTTATGATTCATTTAAACATCACGCGTAGGCGATATCAACTTGTATGTACTCAACATTCTTAGGTATTTAATTAGTATTTTAAAGTACCTTTCATTACGCTAAAGATTTTTTCGTAAATCTCTATGTCTATCCTAATTACCAGTATTTATTATTAAATAAACGACTGTGATTTTTATAATGTTGTTGTTTGAATCAATACCTAATCTTCACACAACTGTGAGTTCTACAGAAACTAACATGTCCATGCAGTTTTTTACCAGAATGAAGTAAAATCAAAGTCAAATCATTTATTTAAAAATAGGCATTCAAAAATCAAAATTTACAAGAAAATAGAATTGATTTTTAGTTTTCCTAGTTTCTTAGGGAGAACAATGGGCAAGAAACTCCATAGTTTTAGTTTTTTTTTTTCACATGTTTTACAGTATTTTAGTAATCAGCTGAAGTAGACTGGAGAAGGCACTCCACATGGAACTCCTAATCGAGGAACAGTACACATACCTATTGTGAATAGGTCATCGTACGGAAAATTGTATAAAGTGTCTGAGCTTGTAATTAGTGGTTTACGAAAATGAGAAACAACAAAAAAAATTTTTTTTTACAAACTTACAACCGTCTTCCTATAAGAAAAGTCGGGGTCATTGATTTTGTTTTATTTCTTTTCAGTTGTTACCGACTTCCGAAACTAAAGGTATTTTGCATTTTGTAGTTTTTTGTTTTTGGAAGTCGGTTGTATATTTTTTGAACAAGTATTTTAAACTGTCTATACAGGGAAGGATAAAATCTTAAAAAGAGTCACGTGTTTGACGCATAAAATGTCGGGTCGGGAAGAAAGTCGATCAAAAAGAACCCCCGACCGAACCCGTCTACTAGCCTTGACATCGCGCACCGTATTGATTAAAGTTCGGTACCAAAAACATTGAACGCAACGCCATCTGTTATTATCTATGTGAACTTTTGAAACGAAAATAAGAATGAGGTTGGATAGTTGTTACGCTTCATGGTTATGCCCACAGATGTCTCTCATTGAAACGAATAGAATAAAAAAACATATTTTGATACAACAGAGGATTTAACTATAGAATTGAAAATGACCTGATTTTTTTTCAATCTCAGTAGGTAAAAGAAACTCAAAACTGGTGAACGATAAATTAATCAAAAAATTTAAATAAAAAATTCTATGTAGGTAAGTATACATACCTAGTAAGAAAACTCCTACCAGTTCGGTAATTAATTACTGTATTTTTTTATTAAACACTAATAATTATTAGTATTTAATAAATTACTCTGTGGAAAGGGGTTAACTTCGAACATACTGACACTTGATTCATCTGTGAACATTGTCATTACAACTAATTGGATGCAGTATCAAGTAGTACACTGATTGCGCCGTATAAACGACAATAACAGGTAATATGTGTATATATTGTGTGCCTTGCTTAACGTTATTAATATTATAATTCAAAGGATTGGGGACACTGAAATATCTACATAGATTCAGGAAGCTGGAGAGGCAATGAGATCACAAATTATTCGGAAGGAAACAATAGGTACAGAGACGGCCAACGCTGACCACAACTTTAAACAATATCAACTTCGAGCCAACACCAACGTGCTGGCTGACAAATCCTTAAATGACCATTGTAAAGTAACAGACGCAGCGTGGTTTGTTAGAAACACGGATAAATACTAATAAGAACCAGCTTTTGAAAGGTGATGTATGGCTATGTTTTTGGCCTACTTATATCGTAGGGTATTTCGTTTTGGCTGAAGTAAAGACCCGTAGTCACCCAAAAACGATGCATGATAGCCGTTCTTTCAACCAACATCATACTGAATAGGTTAGTAACAAATGATCAGTTGGTAGGTATCTAGGTATTGTGTAAATGGTTGTATACTCTATGGTTTAAATCTTCATCGCAATAATTAAAAAAAAAACCTCTCGAAATAAAGCCCTAAAACAGTTTGTACACAAACTATCCTAAGCAGCCCTTTAATGATCCGTAACATTAAACGTGGATACATTCGCAAATTCACACTCGCTCGCTCGGGACTCGATTAATTTGTAATCGAGGACATTTCCGACACGCGCGTCCGTTTAGATACCTTTGCTTTAACTGAATCGATTAATTATTTATCGATGGGGACCTTTGCTTTAACCGAATCGATTAATGAGGGTGCGATGAGTTGCTTATTGAATTTGAAACCCTTGATTTGCTTAACCTCGCGGTTGTAAATTGATATCATGACGTCACGTTCGCAAATTAGTAACGAGGGTAGATAGAGTTGAATTATGGTGAACCTACGGTGTTAATTTATCATGTTATCGTGTCTTATGTGATTGGATACGCGTATGATAAGTATGTATGTATGTATGTATATTACAATATTTGTATGGCCTCCAGATGTTTTTTTCCGTATAAGCACCATCGATATAGTGATTGGATACGAAGCTATGTTCGGTAAAGAAACAATGTGGTGGATAATACTAGAACGTATACATACATATTATAAATTAGAGTCGCATTTGTGTCTGTCTGTCTGTGTGACCGCTTAGTTCTTCTAAACTACACAATGGATTTTGATGCGGTTTTCAATATCATTTCAACAGAAAATTTATTCCAGAAGATTTATGTGAAGGTAAAATATTAAACTAACATTTAGAAATTTCAATGTTTGTCAAGTCGTAAAACCGTGTGAAGCAGAGGTGGATCGCTAGTCCATATGTCTGTATGTCACCTTTTCACGCCTAACCCACTGAACGGATTTCGATAAAATTTGGCAAGGAGATAGATGGCATCCCGGGGAAGGACGTAGACTACTTTTGTCCCGATAGCACGTTCCTGTGCGATAATTTCCGACATCCACGCAAGCGAAGCCGCGGGCAGAAGTTAATATTTAATAAAATAAGGATTGATGAAGCTGTCTTGAAGCCCTCATGATCAAATAACCGGTGTATAATAACAATTCGAAATAACACTAAGATGAGAGAAACGAGAAAGAATATCATTCCTCAAGAACATGTCTGGTTATTTACTACATTATATAACCATTTGTGATTTCCAAGTTTGGTCCTTATTGCGGTGAGTATAGAACCCTCAAGCATTAACCCTAGTTAACCACATTACGTTCAATGAACACGTGTATACTGTATAGTGTCTTCGAAGTAAGTGTTGGGATGAAAACCACAATATTTGCGTTAACTTTAATGACGAGTTGCTAAGCAACGGGGTGTGGAAGTGATATTGCGATGGCAGGAAAGGACGCCGTTGACAAAGGGTGATTATTTGAAGGTGTCATAGTAGTTTAGGGGCTATAAATGTTGTTTTATCACATCACCTAAGATTGTAATCTACCTCCGCTGCTAACTACTAAGCATAGCGGGATTTGGTCACTACCACCGCCCGTGCAGCGTAGGTACTTTTATGGTCGAAGCTCTCAACAACGCAATTTGCTGCTGCATCAAAAATACCAGAAACTTCCTTTAAAAAATTACTTTTTTACATAAAACTGCGTATGCAGTTGAGTGGTATTTTTATTTTTTTTAAACGTTGCCCCACACTAGGAATTTCTCCTGTATTGTGGGTGCGTTTACAAACATTCAAACTCACATACACAAACAACTAGACCCGGAACAACTACTTGTAGGTCATACAAATATTTGTCCCGTGCCGTGCGGGAGTCGAACCCGCAACACACAGCGCAGCAGTCAATCGCTTAACCACTGCGCCAACCGTGCCGTCAAAGTTTGTAGATTACCTGTGTTATTGTTTGATAATAGATAGAGTTTTTTGTTTTTTACTTTTTTAATTTTATTGTTTGTTATTGCTCTTTTTAACCCCTACTGTATTCATCTCTGGAATCTGGAACGCTGTCGTCTCCCTCTTGGAGGTGGGCGTTAATAGCTGCGACACAGTATTTCAACTAATGTAGCTATTTATGTACGCAACCAATTTGTAAAATGTGTTTTTGTTCCAATAAAGATTATTATTATTAGTATTAAACTCCCTCCATACGATATTTTAATAACACCCCTTATTCTCATGAGTGTTGCATGAGAATAAATAAGATACTTCAGTTGAGGTCAAAACCACACAACGCAACCAAACACATTTTCTCACAAGTTCCCCGTGCCTTTCCACCGCATATTAACAAGGGTGCTCTCCCCACCGCGTTTTAACCACATTAAAACAAAGATGGAACTGAAAAAAGTAAGTAGCGTTTTTATACGTACCAGGAGTGCAGAGGTTCAAAGATAAAAAGATAAACCTTGTGGTTGAAGCTCCCGGGAACAGCCACTGTTTACTGACAACTACAAAGTTTGTTGCATTAGCACTCAAGATTACATTGTTGAGGTTTTGAAGAGATTATTTTATGAAAAAGCAGTTTTTGCTTTACGTCTGAATATTAATAATGAAAAACATAGTTTTACTTTGGATAAAGAAAATAGCGAAGTTTCATGTATTTCCTGGTGAAGAACAAGGCAGCCCAATACCAGAAAAGCATGTCTCCAAAATTGTTAAGGAAAAACGTTACCAGAACCATTTGACCACAGCAGCGTTATCTTCTGTGATTAAATCAACACAGTCCTTATGCTAGTAGTCTTCTTTGATATTCGTCTCATACAATACTCATAAGAAAACACTGTAGCAAGTATAAAAAGACAGCCTTAGCCTTATTACTTATATAATAGCGGTATCTACATCGCCACATGCGAGCTACGCGTCACACTACACTGACGTCACGCTAAATCCTGCATCGCGCAAGCAGAGTTTACCGCGCAACTATCATATTATGTACAACGTTCCGACATCAAATTTTGGGCAGTTGCCCATCAGGCACGACACCCCTCTGATCGGAGTATCTTCCCTTTTCTATAGAAGTATAAGTGAACTTTACACACTGTTCCTCATACCTCCATAATATCATTCCATCTAGCGGATTCCTGCTCAACTCCATTTTAGGCTCGTGTTCAGACTCCTTCAATACAAAGTAGAATAAAATTATCCCACTGCCAAATACCACAGGAATCCTTAAGAGTTTTAAAACTTTTTTTCTCCGTTGTGAAATTAGCATGGAAATAAAACATTTACATAAGAAACTTCGTTTTATCTTGTAATTTCTATGTTAATCAGTTTCGTTTGACCTTTGAAATGTTCGGAACAGAAAACAACTCTACTAAAAAGAAATTGATTGTGTTCACTATTGTTGCTACATTTTGTGAGAGTTAATTTGGGTTTATCCAAAATTTACTTTATTATTAAATTTTAATTACTTTTCTAATCTGTTCAGGCCATCATTGCCCCCAATATAGTTTTCACCCAATTTGCTATAATGTTAACAAATTTATAATTTTATTTGGGCGCTTTTGGGTGAAGGCCGTTATAACAGTTTTAAATTCGGTTAGCATAATTTTGTAAGGATAAAATAAAATGACTAAAATTGGCGTTAAGTGCATTAAAGGAGGCTCAAATTACCCTTGGCAATCAACCCCTAGAAGTTACTTTAGACCATCTACCTATCTTCTACATAAATAGAAATGAAATTCTGGTCGTTGGTAAGCGCATCACTTTTGAGCAGCTGGACCAATTTGGCTATTCTTAATTTACAATTTTTATAATAATCCGCAGTAAAGTTTTTATGGAAAGAAAAACTGAATGTCTTTTATTTTTCTATGGGATTTATGTATGAATTATTGAAAGGACAGGACGACGTCGGTCGGAACAGCTAGTTAGTAATAAATCCCCTAGAAGTAACTATAGATCTTAACCTACTATAAAATATTATGACACTTAACCACAATAAGGTCATGTAACAACTTTTTAAATCATCACAACAGCATTCAGAAAGTACACAACAAATAAAAAGCACAATAACCGCTCCGTTACAACACTAACCCGAAGTCTGGCAACATTTGACAGTTTATTAAACGTCAACAACAAAGTTGCCACATTCGAGTTACAGCCACAATTGGGAGTTCGTTTACGTTTGTACTGTTACGTTTTATGGCCACGTGCTACAGATTTTATTGTAGTTTTGATCCTTTCTAGATGTTTGCCAACTTAGCTATGAATAAATTTTGGGGTTTTTGACTGTCGATGTTGATATATAAATTCAGGTCTCTTAGTGAAGTTTTTGGATGCATCTATTCGTTGCAAAAGCCTTTACATTTTGATGTTCATTTTACAATAGCCCTGGTGTAACTAGAATCAAGATACTTTTGACTTTCTTGCGACATTATAATATCTATTCTTTTTGCTTATTTGCATTTATATAACAAACGAAAACAAAAAACCCGTCGCTTGTTCTTTGGTAACAAACCTCTGAAATAGAACAGTTTATTGATTAGAGAAACACATTCAATAATTGACTACCCCACTAGTACATTCAAATAAACGGTATTATTGACATGATAGTATTCATCAATGTGTGTTTACGAAATAGGGCTACTGTCACCATTCTAAAGATTATCAATATTATTCAGTGAGTGAGATAGGGAAACACTATATAGCTATCTCTCCGTCTCTCATCAAAAGGTGTAAAGGCCACATAAATACTGTATATATAAACTTAAGCATGTCAAAACCTTTGAAGTAAAATCCACAAACGCTAAGCCATTTTCGGCGCCATCTTCAACAAATGTAGAAATATAAGCTGGGGTCGAATTTAGTTAAAATGTTTCTCCTTGTAGTAATCTTAATATTATGTGAAGTAAGTAAACTACTGTTTTATGACGTAATTTTGCGGGGTGTGCCTTTGAGGGCCTGAATTAGCTACTATTGAACCTATTTAAATACCTATGTTAACCTACCTATTTTTCAAAGATATATATAGAGGTATCCTTAAAAAATAACATAGGTAGGTATAACAAATGCACTTCGTTTAAGTCCGTGAAACTTGTAAGTCCTAGACTTCCACTCTGGTTGGATATCTATATCTATAAATCACATGGAAGCTCCTTGGGTGACAAATTGTCGTCAATTGTGCCGATTCTCTTGTCACAAAATTCTCTAAAATAGACTAAAAATCACTAAAATTTAGTTTATTCCTGTCAAACGACGATTGCTCATTCTGAAAGTGACACGACTTAACTATATTTTAGTTTGACAGCACTAAGATGGCACTGAATTATTAGTTTAGTGAAAATGCGAATTTTGCTATTCAGAATTTGACGTTTTTCACCTAAAACTTTGATTGTCTAACTAAATCTGGCTATTTTTAATCGCGATTAAAAAGGTGTGGAATAAAATTAGTTGTCATGAACTAAAATTCACCACAACACCTTGAGTTCAGGTGCAAAAACAGTACTGTTTATTTTATTTTGCTTATATCATTTAAATAGTGTCCTATCGCAAAAATTATGAAAATTTCGACCCCCTTTATGAGAGCCTTAAACCCCTAACACTCTACATGTAGGTAGGTAATATTTTTTTCATATTTTCCATACAAAAAGTGAAAAATTCCAAATAAAACACGTTGTGGCTGCCCCCCATGCGTGCCTCCGCGTCTAAAAAAAAGGGCAAACAAGTACTACGTGGTACGTGGAGTCGCGATTGTCAAATTAAATTTTAGTTGCGTCGAAATTTAGAGATATTTTTTTGCAGAACAGGTTTAAGATTCTCATAGCCAAGTGATAGTTTAGTTCGGTGTACAAGGGAATCGGCACCAATGTCTTCTGCCTTTCAATCTTTAATTTTAAGAAAACACCTTTATTTCGAGCCGGAAACCACACAACATAAAGAAGCATTAAAAGAATAAAGTGTGTTGTGCAAAACATTTATTTAATCCACCACTTTTTCCTTTGTGGAACCAGAATTGCTTACCAAGCGGGACCAATGCATGTAATACGAACCTCACGTAAGCAATAACGTATAAAAGGTCGCCATAAAATAAAGTACAATTGTTTTTATTATGCAGTTAAATAAAGTTAAGTTATTTATTGAACTCGAGTTGTTGTTTGAGTGCCATTTGCATTGGTTCTGATAATTGCCTGGGTTTTCGAGTTTTTCACACTGTTTTTTTTGTTTTCTTGCTTTGCCAGCTAAGAATCGACCAAACATGATTTACATGACAAACATGCTTTTCGTACCATAAAATGAATTCTGGGCTCTGACTCGGGCAGGCTTATTGGCTTATTCCTTCAGGAAATTTTCAGTAGTAGTCCGGAGCAGGGATTTGTGCCTGGTTGATGGCAATAGGCTCGCCCTCTATTACATGGGACTTAAACATAACTGGCGAAATAGGTGCACCTCTGCCTTACCCGTCGGGTATTACAGTCGTGATATTATGTTATTAAAATTAGCTGCTTAGAAAAGTGACTTGGTTTAAATTGTAATATCACATTGATAAATGACTCTGTAATAACCGGTAGAAACCGGAAACATATAACTTTATCCTACACTAGCTGTTGCCCGCGGCTTCGCCCGCGTGGACGTCGGAAATATCCTACAAGAACGTGCTACCGGGATAAAAAGTAGTCTATGTTACTCCTTATAACATCAGCTATCTGCCAGTGAGTCCCGTCAAAATCTGTCCAGCCGTTTCGGAGATTAGCCGGAACAAATAGACAGACAGACAAAAATTGTAAAAAAAAATATTTTGGTTTTGGTATATACTGGATGTATATACCAAAACCAAAATATATTTTTTATGCATTTAGTAAAAAGCAGTTATTTTAATATTACAAACAGACACTCCAATTTTATTTATCTGTATAGATGTATAGATTCGTAGAAGGATAGATATTACGTATTTTGTAGGAAGTTCATTCACTCTATCAATGAAAGGATACCCAGTGAATGGACTTTCAATTGGTTGAAAATACCGGCTGCATTGCTACATCTTGTCAATTCGTTTACTATAATTGAATATTGGAAACATTTGGAAACTCTTTACTTTGCGTGATGTAGTTTTAAAGAACACTCGAGCAACTTATTCATTTATATCGACTTATCGATGTGGAGGTTTAGGATTAGTGACAGCTCACGCAAACGACAGTGGGCAGTATCCGTTGGGCACTATCCTAAGATTGTTGGCCGCCACATTAAGTTAGTTGGGCGCCATTCTAAGATAGTTGGGCGCCATTACAAGTCAGGTTGGGCGCCATTCAGTCCCAGCTGGGCGCCACTACTGACATACTATGACTAAAAATGTTATAATTATGGAGATGAATGAAATGCAGCCTCTTTATTCCAATCAACTGACACGCACAAAATTTGAATGTTAAAGACCTATGACTAATAGAAATGTTAAGCTAAATTATTAATCAACTAGCACATGAGCTTTTTTTTTCTTTTTTTTTGGGTCGGAATTCATCAAATCACCTCTCCCGCTCGGGGCGGAGCGGAAGGGCGTGTCAGACTCTTACTGACTAAAACCCACCCGTGTTCCTTCAGTTGCCTGTGCGCCAGGGCCACGGTAACCGTTTCGAACAATCCGCGACCCCGGCAGGCATCGACCCTATCGGACCCCGTCAATTATGCTGACATCTCTTTGAGGCAAGTTTTAGTCCTGCAACATTTAGATTTTCCAAAATATACCTTATAAGGCAACTAGAGAACCTTGTCATTAATCCTTAAGACTTCATATCTCTACATCTCTGCCTGGCCTGATAACATACGCCTTTGACTGCACGGTACGGAACCCAATTTGTCGCCGGAGTTCAACCCGGCTGCGCTGTGATTGGGTTGAAATTGAAAATCGAATGAACCACTCAAACGGGCTGTACCTTGAAAGGGATGGAGATGTGGCTTACATTTATTTTGTTTATAAAAAAGGTTTTGTCGCTGGTAAGCCGGTTGTGGTTGGGTTGTTTTTTGTTCGGTATTAAGTGGTTTTTAGAATTGCAAAATTGGGACCAGAAACATTAAATAAATATTCATTTATTCGATATTAAGTGCTGACACGTACGATACAGAAACTCAGAAATTTTAAATATAGTGGCGTTTAAATATGTATTTCATTAAAGATAAGCCATAAAAAAACTTGTAACAATTTCAAATTCACAATAGTTTTTACAAATATATTTACTAAACCCACAGATGTAATCGAACATACACTTTAACACACACCTACGATCCAAAATTACATAAACTCGATCCATTTTCCTACATCGAATATAACACGCAGACGGATCAATAAAAGTGTAATATTAGCATAAATTTCGAAGCCAAGCCGCGGGCAACCGCCTGTCTGCAGGTAAATTGAATTCTGTAAACATACGTACATACATATACCATAACGTACCTCTGAGCAGGAGACAAACTAATACAGAAGAATCACTCCTAAAAGGCGAAATTTTCCTCTTCTTTGTTAGCTTGGTTCAAGTATAATACGAGAACATCTTATTGTACTTATATATAGTGAAATGATTCAGTATCAGTTTCAATATTGTTCCAGATTAGCAGAAAAATTGTTATGTAATAAAGAGCTATAAGAATATGCCAGACTGCAGATCTATAAAAAGAGAGACTTAGCCACTAGCTACCATATTTGCAAGACAGGTCTGGAGAAAAAATGGCCTGACCTAATGATGACCGTCGGCAAGAACCCTAATAATTATTACTGAAGAAGTGTGAAACCGACCCAAAACTTTTTATAACTAATTCGTATGGAGTCAGATTTCTGTATCTCCATATCCCGTGGCACGACGTACGCGGCAAACGACGCATCCCACTTGGAAATGAGACGAACTGATTGCATTCAGTTGATGGGACTGGAGTGTTTAATTCCTGATCAGGTAGAACCCTGATTGATTTTTTGGTACGTTTCTTTGGTTATACGTCATTTTATTTAGATCACGTAAAAAAAGATCAACACACGTTTATTTTATGTTTCACAGAATTGGATCGGAGTAAAACTTTACGTTTGGCTGTCCCGCTTGTGATGTTGCTGCGGAGTGCAGCAAATAACCTAATGCCACACCCTCTCCAGCTTTGTTATGAATAGTGGCAAGAGAAAAGATAGCAGAATCATTAAGGCAGTCCTATCTAATTCGTCTGTCCGCAAAGCGAAGATCATTGGAAGGCTCAAGTGAAGCTTAGAGCAGAGTAGACGTTTATTGGTCATTATATCCACCGACCCGCACAGGGCCCCCGCGCTGGATTAACTCTCATATCCTCTCACAGAGATGAGGCCTGTGCCCAGCATTGGGCATATTATAGGCTGACTATGCTATATACGATCATGTTTCAAGGTGCGCCTTTAAAAACCTCACGTGGAACGTATAGCAGGGCTATAATAATATATATTTATTAATATTAATAATATTTATTATCCGTATTTGAATTAGCAACCTCCTTTTTAAAGTTGGTTAATATACTCGTATTCTTACTTTTGGTATCCTTGACACCTAAGTTCCACGAATAAGTTCATCTCAAATTGTATGAGAGCTTAGAAGATAAACTTCCCAGAAAATGACGATGAAGAGAAGCCGTATCTATGTGTACATTGTGTGAAATAAACACTTCTTGCAGAATATCATGAGCACAAAGCTTATTTATTGCCTTGGTTTTTAGGTCAACACGAGAATGTTTGTAACTAAAATGATTATCACTTTCTTTGTCATAATTTTAAATTGAATAGTTAAATAACATTATTTACACTGTTTTATCGTAGCGGAGCGTACGTCACGTAGATGCTAGGTAGTAACAATAATATTGTAATATAATAAGAACTCTTTTTCTCGAAATTTCTCGCCGACTGGTCGAAAATTTCCATGACCAGACAGCTGGCTCGTTCTTTCGCCAAAGAAATGGCATTGCCATTCAACGTGACATTGACTGGACAGGTCCACTTAATCTGTGTGGATCTTTTCTCAAAAGACCATTGCAGACACCAATCTTCATGGTCCTCAAACATTACGGCCGATTTTTTATATACACATAAAGAAAAGAAAAAAAAGAAAGAAAATTTGTTTATTCTGCAGAAACAAAACGCACATAAAAAAAAAATGATATTAATAAAAATACAAACATAGAATGTAGCCAAAAGCCTCGTACCCAAAAAATTAAAGTTTTACAATTTTGTCCATGGCCAGGGACCAAAGACAATACACATTGCATACACACACATACACACACACATTGCACATTGACATTGATGAATTTTATATATACAATGACATGAGTAGTTACTTGTAAAGTATTAAGTTATTTTAATTATTGTGAATATGAGGAATATGTGGGTCATTGTTTGTTTGTTTTTTTCTCAGTTAGTTTTAATCATGATCTGGCAGTTTTAGTAATTTATGCGGCCCACCCAAATGTCCTTTCTTTGGTATTTTTCGTCGAATCGTTGAGCTCCTTAAGTTCTAAGTTGAGTTGCACGATTACTATCAAATGCGTGCACTGACCAGTCAGTCCACCTGCACCGGCACCTGTCCAGACAGGTCCACTCAATATGTATGGTTCTTTCCTCAAAATACCATTTCAGACACTAATCTACATGGTCTTCACATGATCTGACCAAGATTATGTCTGGAATTTAAAAGAAACTGTGACCTGTGAGTTTGTTTCAGCCTTTCTTCTCAGAGTAGTCAGATAGGGAAAGCCGACCTCATCTAGTTTAAAAAGTATGATTGACGTGTCAAAGTGTTTGTAAACCTACTTACAGAAATAAAATCATTTATCAATGCTGCCAGTCCCCTGGGCACGTTTTCGGGTGACAGCAATGCGGCTGAGTACTTCTACGCCTGAGTGTCCTTTTGTTTTTGTATTTATTTTTATAGTTAGTTATTATGCCATTTAATTTAGTACCTAGTGTTAATAGTTAGTTGTGTTATATATAGTGTGCGCGTGTGTGTGTGTGTGCGTGTGTGTGTGTGTTGTGTTAGTTGTGTTGTGTTTGTTTCGTATACATTAAAATCCTTGTATACGATATATCGTATACAAGCATTTTAATGTATACGAAATAATTTAACTAAATTAACTCAACCCTTGTTCGAGGTAGCGGGAAAAGAGTGCCTGGAAGGACTTGGGGGAAGACTTTGCCCAGCAGTGGGACATATGGATAAACAAAAAAAAAACTCAAAAGAACTAGGACGCTAAAGTAATTTTCTAGTGGTTTATTTTTTCATTATTATTGTAGTTCAAAATTCCGCAGTGCCGTAGGTAAAGGCGAAAATACCAAAAATGCTTTTACGTGGACCGACTGCGAATTTAAGCTTCCACAAATCATGTTAGGAAATTAGATTTTCAATCAAGATCAACCCAACCAAATTCAGATAGATGTTCATATGTGTGTTTCCGCCTTAATTCCCGTACCCTAAGGAGGGATGATATCTAATTCCCCCTGAAGGAAACCAAGGCAATGAGCTGTTTACATAACAAATTCTTCATATTTGTAAGTGCATAATATCTAGATTCTGGCACAGTGTAGCTACTTACAGTGGTTCAACGGGAGCATTTTCGCAGAGCAATCGTAGGGAGGTAGGTAAGTGGGTGGAGTATACAGGATTATTTTAAATTGACTAGCTAAACTTAACAAACGCCATGGGTATCAAAATCTAAACACAATAAAATTAAAAATTTAAAGATTTGACGTTTTTTTGAGAGGTTAACAAACGCTGTTAGTATTGGTACTTAAAGTATGAGTTGAGAAAAACTGTTTTCTTATGTTTTATCGTGTTTAGATTTCGATACCTATCACGTGTGTGAAGTTTACAAAAAAAAACATATTTTACAAATTGATATTTCAACAACTTCGGTCGATGACCCCACAAAAAAATCATCAAATTAATTATTTTTTTGTTTTATGATGTCCCATCGTGTCTGCGGAGTTTAGCTAGCTAAATTAATTTAACCCTATATGTCCCAAATTGCCATACTGCATTTCGGGACATAAGCATAATTAAGTATGGACAATGTACTAGAGTTTAAAGAAATGTAAAAAAAATACAATTTATCTGGTCCTGTGAAATGTATGCGTGATGATGGTGAACCACTGTTAGTATTTACGCTGTGATCCTAGATTGCGTTCGCATCTGAATATCTAGTGCGAGAAACTTCGTATTGTAGAACTTCGAAGTTAAGACTTGAGAGCTAGTCATCTTCATTTGAAATTGTAGGGGAGTAGAGGGGAGGGAGTAAGTAGTTGTTTAATATCGTATGACGGCGGCCGTCGCGAAGTTTTCGGCTTGCATCCAACTTTGTAGCGGACTTGAGTCGTAATTGTATGGTTTTAATTTTGGTAGTATTTAGTTGATGTTTTGGATGAGACAAGTTTTTGGGAAAGATTTACATTGCTAGGAATGAGAATTACCGAATAACAATATTGCTATGTAAGAACGTAGGTAAGTACGCTTCTTGTGAAAGGTGACGTCTGGGCAAGCAAGAACTTATACGTTTCCCTTTGAAGAGTAAGCGAGGCATTTCGATACATTGATAAAACTTTTGGTGTCGCTAGTCAATCGATATCGGTAACCAGTAGTTACTATTTTCTGTCTTTACCCTCGAACGTATTACATAAGAAACACACGCAACATTCTCCGGTCGTGTTGCACTGCTGAAAAAGGAGCCTTTTACGTTCTTAAATCTCTAAGGAAACAGCCTCGCAACATTAAACATCCGTATTCCTCAGATCTCACTACGAATCCAATAAAGGAATCTGTGACTCATACATCTTAAATGTGTCTCCACAGATTTCTGATACAGCTGGGCTCGTCACGCATGTTGGCTGCAATAAACGAAATTGGGCCAACTGACCCGCAAGCAAAGCAGTTGTGTCACTGTAATGTTTAGCACTGCCGAGGGACCTCCAGGAGTTTTTGGGAGTTAGCTTGATTTGGAAAAGCATCAAATGGTTTCGGAAAAGTTGGTGGATTGTAGGAAAATGTTGCCTTTAATTTCTAATTCGTTTAGCGTTTTCTTAGCTACAAGCCATGTGCCCGATGGGATTTTCCGTGGGCAAACATGACGAATTTCTATACAAACTTTCATCCTCTTTTTTACCCCTTTATACCAAATAAATAATTTGCTAATGACACAATAAATATTTGTTTACATTATTTAACGCAGCTAACTAGGTACTAAATTAAGTGACTAACTATACAAATAAATACAAAAACAAAAGCACTCTTAGGCGTCGAAGTACTCGTCCGCATCGCTGTCATCCGGAAACCTGCCCAGGGGCCTGGCAGCATTGCCACGCAATTTTTTTAGCCAAAGAACAACCAAGCTCTCTAGCCACGCGAAAAAAATCTTTAATAAGGAGACGTGCACTCGGGCCCCATGACCCGAGCGTTTCAACCTCAAGCGGCAATCCTTTTATGGGATGAGTTTTCAAAAATCCTTTCTTTGTGCCTTGTTTATTTATGGACCTCTTGTGCAAAATTTCATGTTTCTAGACCCAGCCATTAAGACAGTGCGTTGTCTGTCAGTGAATTTAAGATTTTTTAAGTAGATATTCAGATCGGGAAGGGGACGGCTTAGTACCCACATATAGTGATCGTAAGTGATGTTCTTCAGAAAGGTTAGGTGCATAGTATTCGCAACCGGCGTGCATGTATGACCATATGTATGAACGTAAACGGAGCGAAAGGAGTAAGAATCGTAGCAGATGGCGTTCTGTAAATACTACCTACAGCCATGGGAAGAAGGCGTGAGTTTATGTATGTATATGTACGTTGACATCAACTTCCAGAATATTAGTTCTTGCTCAAAGCAACACTGGTATTTAACTTGTTTTGAATCCATTTATTCGACAACGCCGATGTTCTAAAAGACACACCAGTGACTGGATTTCGGATTTCGACGGTATTGTATGATAACTGAAATTCACGGTTAAATATTCGATTCGGACCATGGTATACTACCCGATGGAGTAATTTGTAATCGATTGTAGGCAAAACGTCCGAGATAATTATAGATTTTCGAATAAATAAACAAAATTTTCCGCTCTGCGTGTATTAAATTCGAAACTCGGATAAAAAAAATCCTCTGATTAATGAAATTAAACATTGTGGGTATTATGTAGACATCATTTTGAGTGACTGCCTCGTTGTTCTAGTGGTCGCAAGCGCTACTGCTGAGCATGAGGTCCTGGGTTCGATTCCCGGGTCGGGCAAAGTGTTATTGGGGATTTTCCATCTGGAATTTCTCGGTAGCAGCCTGGAGTCTGGATTTGTGCCCGGTTGATGGAAATAGGCTCGCCCCCTATTACATGGGACTTAAACATAACTGGCGAAATGTGTGTGTGCTATAGGCACACCTCTGCCTAACCCTTCGGGGAATGCAAGCGTGATGTTATGTATGCATACAACCCAAATCTCTTCAAAGTAAGAGTGAACAGGCTTCTTCTGAGTAAGCTCACTCCATCGTCGACTTTGTCTCTGTCATCTCTGACCTAGACTAGAGTCAAGAGCAAACCCATCTAAAATAAAAATAAAAAAAATGTGTGTATGTAGCATTTTGAGTTTGTGGTTTGTGTATGTTCGGGTCGGTTTTATCTTGATTCATTGTTTTTGTAGGGCCATGTTGTTCCTTAAAGGGATGGCAAAAATACAGTGTTAATCCAATATTTGTACTTAGGAATAGCAAGTCTATCTATGTGACGTTATGCAGGGTGGCAGGGATATCAACGCGCAACCTGTTACCATGGGTCCAGTACAGAAAGAAAGAAAGAAAATAAATTTATTTGACCCAGCACCCTAATTACGTAACACTGTCTATCACAATCTGAATCATTTTGAAGCCTATTGCTAATCCATTGCTTCATATGTTCGAAAAATTTGTCTGCTCAACAACGTAAATAACGCAATGAATGTTGTTAAACTATCAAAATTAAACCCATTATTGTGTTATGTAATCACTCCGCAGGTTAAGGCACACAACATTCACACAAAACAAAAACAAAAAAGGAATGTAAATAACGTAAAAACAGTATTGTGTACCTCACGGCTGTGCCAAATAGGCCCAGTTCAGCATAAATGCCAGACAACTAGTATCTGACGCTGGTTATCAACTGGACCCTATGTTACGAGGAAGTACATGATTCTGAAGTTGAAATTTTTCGTCAATTATTTAAAAAAAATATACTTTTCCATACATTTTGACCGCGTAGGTATTGCAATTTTCTATGAAATAGCAGTTTTTTTTTTGATAGCCGACAAAAAATTTTCTTCGCTAGGGAGTCTAGAATCAAGTGCTGAATTCATGGTCACAGCTTTTACTTAATTTGGTCTGGCATTAGTATGCATGCAGCCACATTGCTTTCTAAAGTTTTTTTTTCGTTTTTCCTTTCTGAAATGATTAATGTATTTTCACATGACAGTCGGGATCAGTACAAAAGAGATCACTTGCCCTGATGACTACCTATCTCCAATATCGATAAAGTATGACAGTCAGATGGTAATGAATGAGGTTCCCGATGTGTACGCTTAGTATGGCAGCCATGAAACCACGAAGCTTTCAATATTATTTATTCCCGGCCCGTAAATTGGAGTCGGTACCACGGTTCGACCAGAGAGATTACACAGTCATTATTTTACGACCCTTTTTAAAAGATTGCCCGCATGTAATGTTTCTTTTAAAGGCATTCCTTTGCGGAACTTGTTCGGAATAATTACGAAAAGTATGCCAGACCGTTTATGTATTTCCTCCTTTTTTATGAAACTGACGTAGTAGGTATGACTCGGTTGAAATGAAAATATGAATAGAAAGGAAACAATATTTTTTGTACTAGATATAAGGAAAATAAAAAGACGAAATTTCCTAAATTTTTTGGGTTCCGTCTTTCATAGCCAATTTGCTCCGAATCTACTGGAACGACATGGTTGAAATTTGGACAACACTTGAACTTCTGTAACTCAAACATGGACGTCCAACGTAAATAAATAAATTTGGAATACGGGGTTCACTCTTGGGGCAAATTGAAAAAAAAAATAAAGTTTTTTTAAATAGTTTTATAGTGTTAAAGAAAATTGATGAAAATTGACCATCCTATCTCCGAATTTTGACAAAATACAGCAAATAGTTCTTTACATACAGATTACAGGAAAACTGTAAGACTTCTATGGTCTTATAATAATATGCTAAATCTCTTAATAATGTGCATACAAACTTACATTTGCAGTTGGAATGTATGTGAGAACATGTTTTAGAACTACAATGTTAAATTTGTCCTTCAGTACGGAATTGGAAATTTATAGGTTGTATCACTTGAGTGAAGCCGCGGGCAGCCGGGCACAGCTTTGAGACGGAACCTTCAGGGCGCGAATCCTACGCGCACTTGTCAGTTTTTTATTGTAGCTCTAATACTCTTTTTAACCCCCGACGCAAAAACGACGGTGTGTTATAAGTTTGATGTGTCTTTCATTTCGTATATCGAGTGGTTTAAATTGGCTATTTACTTCACACTCTATATATTAAAATATACCCTATTCTATTATGAGTTTCTTGCGGTCTTCCTTCTCAGAGTAGTGGGATAGGAAACACTGTCCTCATTTAGTTGTGGAAATATTATCGACGTTAAAAGTATTTGTAAAAACCTACTTACAAACATAAATATCATTTAGCATATAATAAGTGGGTGTACACACGGCTACATATCAAGCTATACATTTCCAGTATAAGCTGATCTCGCATTGTATAGGATTTCCGTACAATAAGAGATCAGCTTATACTGGAAATGTATACCTTGATATGTAGCCGTGTGTACCTACTAGAGGCATTCAATCTAATCATCATGGTCATAATAGCAATCAGGCAATACTTCTTAGCATAGTTATTACATTACCAAGCAGTGAGCCTAATTGATTAAATGTTTATACACAGACACACATATACACCACACCTACATCACAAAACACTTACACATCGCAGCTACATCACAAAACAAACACACGCCACACCTACATCACAAAACACTTACACATCGCAACTATATCATAAAACACACAAAACAAACACATATCACATCTACATCACAAAAGACTTACACATCGCAGGTACATCACAAAACACACAAAACAAGCACACGCCATACCTACATCACAAAACAAACACACGCCACACCTACATCACAAAACACTTACACATCGCAGGTACATCACAAAACACACAAAACAAACACACGCCACACACACATCACAAAACACTTACACATCGCAGGTACATCACAAAACACACAAAACAAACACACGTCACATCTACATCACAAAAGACTTACACATCGCAGGTACATCACAAAACACACAAAACAAGCACACGCCATACCTACATCACAAAACAAACACACGCCACACCTACATCACAAAACACTTACACATCCCAGGTACATCACAAAACACACAAAACAAACACACGCCACACCCACATCACAAAACACTTACACATCGCAGGTACATCACAAAACACACAAAACAAACACACGCCACACCTACATCACAAAACACAGACACACACTAATACTTCACACACTTAGTATAAGTTAACATACGTTAGCAGTTTTGCACCTTATAGTCCTAAGCAGTTTCTATTAAAATTTGTGTACTCCTTCTGTGGGAACCTGGGCTGGCGAACCTTAATGCAGGTTACCATGTAACTAGGTAGCACAGTTTCTTTTTGTAATAAATAAATTATTATTAAATTATTACAGCCATAAATATACCTTAGAACGTCGGGTAATCCCACCGCTGCCGCGCTGCACCGTTGAAAGCTTTAGATTACGTCCGGAATAGGCTAACTCTTTTTATTCATTCAATGGATGAATTGCGGTCATCCTATTTTATCGATTTTATTTTATGAATAGAACCCGCTTTGTTAGCGTACGTACAATGGATTATGTTGGCATATTTTATAGTATGTAAGTATTTAACGCTATAATTAACACAACACATAACACACACATTTTCACACATTTTATTTCACATAACACATGAAACACATGGACACTTATGAAACGTCAGAATCTAAGAGCACGGTTCCAATTGATGGTTTCGCCACACTTAATCTTTAAAAAAAAATGGCTTTTACAATAATTCATGTTCGTGAACGGGCGCCGTCGCGTCAGTAGGGACTGGTCATTTCTTAGCTGCCACGGCTTATTTTAATTTAATTTAATATTTGAATTGTTTTTGTCTTTTTTATTACCGACGCTTTTAACGTTCTGCATCGTTCTCACATGGATAATTTCAACATGAAAAATGTAACCAATATTTTGTAACCATATTTTGATTTAAAAGAGTGTGAGTGAGTTTCTTGCCCGTTCTTCTCCATAGGTACCTACTACGCTTTGGAATGGGCAACTAGCTTCATCTTTCTGACTGACCGACCCCTTGACAATTCAAAAGTGCCTTTAATTGGTTTATTTGAAATAAATACTTTTAGTTTTGAGTTTGAGTTTGAATTATTATCAAATTACAGTGTTAATAGATAGAGGAGGACAGTATAAACCTATCAACAAGTACCAGGTAGGCACTTACCAAAATGGAAAATAAACTGTGAAGAGTTATGTATTCTTGGATAGAGCCAATGCAGACGAAATAGCGTCCCTTAAAAAAATTGTTATGCCAGTCCTCACATACATTCTGAGAAGTAATTTATTCCGTAAGAAAATTTATATTCTGAGCCGAAATAAGCCTTCAGTACCTACCTATCGACATCTGAGCTGATATTTTTATGTGAAATCCCTTGACATAGCCAGTGGCTTAGGTATCGACTGCCAAATACTAAATCAAATATTTTTCTCAACCCGAATTTGAGCTTAGGTCTATCCGAAAAAGGCTACTTCCTGACCTAAATCATCTCTTTCAATTTGGCGGGAAAAAATCCAAGGGAATATAAAGATATTTCCGAAGTGCAAATACTCATGTTTGCTCGGTTGGATTCAATACAGTTTAATAATAATCAAGACCCTTCAATCAATGCTCTGTCGATTCGTAAAGGAGCCTTCAATTCCAGCTGAATGATAAGATTGATCTGTACATTTTTTGAAAGCATTGATGGCTTAATTCCTTTTGGAACATAAATTCCTGAATTGGCAGTAAGTTTAATCTCATTATGGGTATCGGGACTCGAGAGTCTTTGTATTGGTGAAAGTCAAAGCTTATGGTACATACTTAATTCTTGACCTAAATTCATTATTTAAGTAAGGCCCATTGTCCATGACGCCAATCAAGAGTAACGTGTTATAAACTCAAATCACCAATGAGTAGCCAGAATGTCACATTACTAGTACAATCGCGGTGCGTACACGACGCGGCTTACTATCGCGTTATTAAAATATTATAGTTTGTGATTGGTTGCCTAGCAACAAACTACAATCATCAAAATCAAAATCATAACACTTTATTTCACATAAGCCTACATGGGCACTTATGAAACGTCAGAAGCTAGGTGCACGGTTCCAATTGGTCGTTTCCTATGGAGAAGAGCCGGCAAGAAACTCCACGGTAACTCTTTTAAAAATAAGTGGCTTTTACAATGTTTTCAAATTACAGTGTTAATAGGTATGGGAGGACGGTGTAGGCCTGTCAACAAGTAACAGGTACTCAACAAAATAGAAAAATGTCTATAACAAATCTACATTCTACGAGCTAGGCCTACGACGTTCTCACATTCACAAAATATAGAAGAATCTGTATAAAAGACAAATAAGATAATAAAAATGAAAGCCTATTTAAACCAAATGACATGATTGCCATTACAACTGTAATAAATCTGAATTAAAATCCTGTCTACAAAAGCTATTAGTAGCAGCCATCAATCCATTTGACAAGCGTGGTTTTCATGACTTTTTCTCTTTGTCTGGTCATTGGGAGAATTGAACCAGTTGATATAATAAAAACTTTTTTACAAAAAAAAAAAACAACGGACTTCTAAAAAAAACACTGCAACGTGAAAAATTATTTTAATTTCGGAAGTCCGTGTCTTTGGATCTGTATTTTAGTCTTTTGCCACCGACTTCCGAAATTAAAGTTATTTTTCAATTGGCAGTGTTTTCTTTAGAAGTCAGTTGTTTTTTTTGTAAAAAAAGTTTTTTATTTTTCACTTTTTAGTGGGTCAGTTATTAATTTATCAAGTTACAATAGCCTAATTTGAACTGCTCATCACCTTTTACAAAATAGTGCTTTTCCCGAAGCAGAACGTTAATTGTTGAGGAGTTCTCCTAGTAAAAACGAGATGAACTGGAGCTGATGGTGAAGCCACCATTAGCTCCATTTCACCATATGTATTGTGATGAGCTTAACTTGCTTAGTAACCATATTAAAGTAATTGAATCGCAACCACAATGAGTAGTTCCAGTGGCCACCTCTGGTCTTCATCATCAGTTCCACTTCACCAAATGGTGCTTTCCGAGAGCAAATTCACGAGTTACTATAAAAAATACCCCAATCGGTAGGTATAGGTGTGCCTATAAAATTTGAGGAATTCTCTCGTCTTCCATGGGATCCCCTTATCAGATTCTGACTTGATGACGATGGGACCACCTCGAGAGCATACCCTTTCAAACAAAGTAAAAAAAATCAAAATCGGTTCACAATTGACGGAGAAATCAGTTAACATACATAAAAAAAAATACGTACATACAGCCGAACATATAATCTCCTCTTTTTTGGAAGTCGGTTAAAAACGCATTTCATTTGATTAAAAGCGCTGGATAAAAATGTAGCGTAAAAAGAGATCACATAACAATAGCATTAGTATCAAACAATCAGTTGGATGAATTTAATACGATCCCACCAAAGACATTTCATGTAAAATGTTGCCAAGACGACCACATAAGGTTTGCCCTGTGAAAAACATATCAGATCTCATGTAGAGCCAAGCTTCTGAATCTACACGGCCTAACTCTACCGACCCTAACTTCACAAATTCTACATATCAGTAAAAATGTATGCCTTCGCCGTTTCGCTACCGTCGTGGTGGTGATGCGAATATTTAGTTTCTGAAGTAAGTGACGAAACAGCCAAGCCATACATTTTTACTGTTATGTAGAATTTGTGAAGTTAGGGTCGGTAGAGTTAGGCCGTGTAGATTCAGTAGCTTGGCTCTACATGAGATCTGATGTCTTTTTCACAGGGCAAACCTTATGTGGTCGTCTTGGCAACATTACATGAAATGTTTTTGGTGGTATTTCAGTTCTTTTTGTAAGTTGCTAGGCAGTCTTTTTAGTGTTTATTTTTTTCTTCTTTGTTTTTAGTTTATCTGGGGGCACGGTAGTGTTTTTTTGTATACTGAACTTTGTTTACATACCAAATTTCGGCTTTCTAGCACTTCAGGAAGTACCCTAACATTTTAAAGTCTCATACAAACTTCCACCCCCCCATTTTAGGGGATGGGGGGAGCGAAAGTTATAAGTTTACGAATTTTTTTATTGGTTGTATACTAAACTTAGATTACTTACCAAATTTCAGCTTTCTAGCACTTCAGGAAGTAGCCAAACATTTTGATGATCATCAGTGTATCAGTGTATCAGTGAATGTGTCAGTGACGAAATCGGTGTATTTTAGATATCAATACAATCTAAAGTATTAGAGCTATTTAATTGAGACTTTGTATATTTAATTAGTCTATTATTAACATCATATCCTGAGAATATGAACTATCTGGTACACCGGAAACCAACTCTATGAGGGTTCAAAAAAAACGACGAAACACTTCGAGAAAAGGTAGGTAGTGCCTCTGCGCTTCGCTTGGCTCGTCTTGGCCGGCACTACCATGCCCCCAGATTAATTCGACACACGTCATTTTGGCTACAAAACCTAAAATTTTCTCTAGTCTAAGTAAACGGTCGAATCGTACTAATACAGTCAATCATTTATGTGACAGAAATGAGAGACAAATAACATCAATTCGACGATCATCTGAGCTTATTCATTGCTAATTATAGAAGAGCCTGCCTCGTTGGTCTAGTGGTCGCAAGCGCTACTGCTGAGCATGAGGTCCTGGGTTCGATTCCCGGGTCGGGCAAAGTGTTATCGGTTTTTTCCATCTGGAATTTCTCGGTAGCAGCCCGGAGTCTGGATTTGTGCCCGGTTGATGGCAATAGGCTCGCCCCCTATTACATGGGACTTAAATATAACTGGCGAAATGTGGGTGTGCTATAGGTATACCTCTGCCTAACCCTTCGGGGAATACAGGCGTGATGTTATGTATGTATGTTATAGAAGAAAAAAGCCTCCACAGACGATGATATTAAAAATATCGTAATATGTATTCAGAGCACGGTACTAAATTTGCTGGATGGCTAATTCGTTAAATGAGTTTTTGAGTTCATTAATCGAAAAAGCATCATTTTGAATAGATTAATTTTATTTTTATTAAACACATAGAGAACATTAACAAATGGAAATGCTGCGAGCTTTTATGGCGAACTATATAATAATAGTCTAAAAAAAACTATACTCTACCTATCACACACATACATATAAACAAAATATATACATAAGTACACTATATTTTAATCTATATAAAATTATGTTTGAATAAATATATTTACAAATAATAATAATTTACATACCTATTTTAACACGTTGTTGATACTACCTACTAACTATTATTTAAATATATAGTAGACTAATACATGAACAAACTCAAGTAATCATAATAAATAAATTCCATGCATTTATTTACCATAACATAACAATAACAAACTTAAAATATTATATATTAATAAACATATAATAGCAACCAACTTAGTACTTTAAACGCAGGGAAACAATCACTGTGTCATGGGCCTTAGTAAACATGTATTGTATCCCTCAATTCAAACACATCTACCCGCAGTGGCGATACGCATACGACGTCGTGCACTTAGTGCCAATTTCACCATTGAAACTGAACTCGATTAGCACATCTAAACTGCGTTCAAGAGCTGTCAGTGACAATATTCCACCACAATGATGACACTGACAGTTCTTAAACACGGTTTAGATGTACTGATCGCGTTCAGTTTCATTGGTGAAATCCGCCCTTAGTTTCGTGTGAACATTTTTTCTAAACTACCCTTTTACTAAAACTGATAAGAAATCCTAATGTAATTTTGTCATAGTACTAACCCGCTACGCCAATCGGCTATAAGTATTGTTAAGTAAATATTGTATTTTCTCTGTAAGTGATTGTGTAAATCTTTTGAGAAAATAAATGTCTTAAACCGTAAAACTGTCTTCTTATATTGCTTGAATTAACATTTATTTTAGAGTACCAAGTAACCATCTTTCAACACCAATTAAACAATTCATCGCTTTTAGACTCACTGTCAAACAATGTTAGTCCTCTCAGCCCCTTGTTTTACAAATCGAATTATTCGCCATTCTTACCTAATATCTGTTTTTGACAAATCCATTACTCCTTATTGTCCTCCAAATTACTCAGCCATCGTGGTTTATTCTCGTCACGACAACAAAAGACTACTAAAGTCTTACTTACCTACAAACAAATGCTTTCGAACTGTCCCCAGCCAATCGAAATATCCATTATTTTCGGCGGGAACAGAAAAAATGGTGCTAATGCATCTATTGTTCGTATTTATGGAATGGCTGGACCGCAGCCATTTTGTGGTCCAAATGAAACAAGGCCCGAATAGTGTTGTGTGAATATGTGATTGGACAATTTTGGGACAGGACGAATTTACATCAATTTTAGGATGGAAGTAGGAGCTCCGATAATGTTTGAATAACTTGTAGGTCAGTTAATCAACGTGGTCTTCATCCCATTTTAAGGGTTTTTATTTGGAATTTTTGATTATCTATGTTACATAACAGCGCCTTACGCAAAGATTTCGGAAAGGAAAAAAATATCAAACATGCAATTGTAAAGTAGTTCGAACTAGACTGGTCAGTCAGTCACATCTTATGGCCGATTCCTATAATTTACGGTCCGTTAATGGTTAAAATTAAGGCTCTTGTATCTATTCCAATAATGAAGCAAAGACCTCATAGGTTTACACAGTACACAGACAGACAGACAGACACCGCCAGTAAGTAGCCAGGGACAGTAAGAGATGTCACCACCATTGACGGGGTCCGATAGGGCCGATGCCTGCCGGTGTCGCGGATTGTTCGAAAGAGTTACCGTGGCCCTGGTGCACAGGCAACTGAAGGAACACGTACGTAACAGTCAGTAAGAGTCTGACACGCACTTCCACTCCGCCCAGAGCGGGAAAAGTCATTAAAAGATGTGCCACACAAAAAAAAAAACCCCTCCCATATGGAAGTAGCTACCACAGGTAAAATTTGCTTATTGCTATTTATACGCCAGGTTTGGCGATAAAAAATGCTTCCATTGCTGCACTGGTAAGCAAAACGATTCATTTTTGTTTATAGAAACCGAGCATTAGTCATCGCCTAGGCACTTACCCGAGATGAACTAACTACTTACGTTCAAAGCCTAGCTTTTCAGGCGAAGAATGCAATAGCCGTGATAATTTTTTCACTTACCAGTACTTTAGGAACTCCATTAGGTATTTAAACAACGATTTTTTTTTACTTAAACGTAATTGTTATGTAGGTAGAAAGGCTTCAAATAACATTTTTTTACTGAATTACGCTTTTTTCTATATTTTTTTAAATGTTTCATCATTTTATGTTTTCAGCTTTCAACTGTATAGTGTATCACTCTAACATTTATTTGCGGGCAATGCAAAAACGTACTACATTTGGTAATCACCCGTGTCATCGAGTTTGAGTTAAGAGTCTCAATTTTTAAGTGACTTCAGTGTAGCTGAGCTCTCAAACCTTCGAAGCGCTGTGGTTACATTATTTAAATATGCACCCTCTGTACCCGACCTACCTATGATTGACAACAACGCCATAATATACTCGAGAGGCGAAAATTCCGGTCAAGGCCAAGATCTTGGGAAGTCGTTTTAAGTTATGCATCAACGTGTACAACATACTCATAGTATAAGCATACTTGAGCTTAATCGTAGGTACACCTAGTCCAAGATGATAATACTATAGTATTATAAACCAGTATGAAGAGGAATCTTGATAATTTTTTGTGGTAGGTAATAATGGTTTATAGACTAAACTTGAAATAATGAATTACTAGCGACCTGCCCCTGCTTGTCCCGATTTTCACGTCTTGACAAACATAAAGATGTTGTTGGTTATTGTTGGGGATGTTGTTGTTGGTGTTTGTTGTGGATGTGAATGTTATTGTTGTGGATGTTGTTGGTTGTTGTTGTTGGATGTTGTTGTTTTAATAATATATATTAGTTTAAATTATCTATATACATATATGAAAATGAATCCCTATTTCCCTTGGTCACGCCATAACTTGAGAACGACGTTACCGATTTCATACATCTTTTTTTTATAGTTTTGTAATACTTTGTAGGAGGTTCTTACGGAAAAAAAAATGTTTCGTGATATATGCGGCTGATACCGCTGAGCGCAGCTAGTATGCAATAGCTACTCTAAATTGTGGTAGAAACCATATCAAAATCCGTTGCGTAGTTAAGAAGAACGCGGTCACAGCGACAGACGCGTCGACATTAATCTATACAAATAAATTAAATTGAAGTGTCTGTTTGTAATGTCAAAATAACAGCTTTGTACATACTAAATTCATATGAAAGTTTTCCCAACTATGTTGGGGTCAGCTCCTAGTCTAACCACATGCAGCTGAATACCAGTATGCTACATGCAACGACTGCCTATCTGACCTCCACAACCCTGTTACTGGGTAACACGATACCCCTTGGTAAGACTGGTTGTCAGAATTTCGGGCTTAAACGGACCCTTTTTTTTTTTTTTTTTTTTTTTTTTTTTCGCTGAGAAATGCTTTATGCATTCCCGCTCGTGGGGGGACGAGACGGGATATGTGGGACTCCTGTCGGAATGACAGTATACCCACTAAAACTCAGCGGTGTTCCCACATCGCCGTGATGGGAAGGCCATGGGAATCCGGCTCAGCCTTTGCATCCACAACCCTCCCGGCGCGTGCCCGCCTAGCTGGCGGGCCCCGCATTCCCCCCAGCTTGGGGGGCTACGGGAATGGCCGAGAACACCTGGCCATTCCCGTCCGACACTGGTGGAGGCCTGTGCAATACAGGCAAGGGCGCCCCCGCACCCGCTGCCTGCTGGCCTCCACCTGGGAGGAGTCGGAGATGACTATCAAACTGACGTCTTCTTCGACCCCTCCTCCGCCTTCGGAGCGACGCCGCGTGAGGATCGTCCTCCCGCGCGCGCTCAGCCGCCTCCTTCTGGGACATGACGTGTTCGCAGAAGGAGGCGACTGCCGCCCAGGACCTCTCATCCTGCAGCATGGCATTAACCAAGCCGGGAAGTGAGAGGTCCGGTCCGATCACCGTGATGAGACTGCGGCGCGTCTCGGACCACGACGGGCACACCTCGAGGGTGTGCTGCGCCGTGTCCTCCACCGCGCCACAGTCGTGGCACGACGGCGTCTCCTCCCGTCCTATCCGGTGCAGGTACGATCCGAAGCAACCGTGTCCGGACAGCACCTGCACCAGACGGAACGAGAGGAACCCATGCGACCGCTCGAGCCAGTCTCGCAACACTGGCCCAATCGCGTCTAGGGTTCGGCGGCCAAAGGCTGCGGTGGCGAGCTCCCCCGTCCAATGGAGGACGATGGCATCCCTCGCCTCCCGCCGGACGGCCTCCCGCTCTTCCGGGGCTGGGCGTTCTCCTCCCGCTCTCCGCCCCGCCGTCCATTCATATACTCTGGCGAGCACCCACGCCTCGAGTTCCCAAGGAGGGGTGCCGGCCAGAGCACATGCTGCCGCGAAGCCCACTGTGCGGTAGGCCCGAGCCGCCCGCTGGGCTATGGCCCTTTGGGGCGCCCGCAAGGCGGCGGCGTTCTCCCTCCTTTGGAGGGAGTCCTCCCAGATAGGAGCCCCGTAAAGGGCCATACTCCTCAAGATACCGGCGTAAAGTTGCCGGCATCGCGCGCTGGGCCTCCCCAAGTTGGGAAGCAGCCAGGAGAGGGCGCCTGCGGTCTTCAGCAGGCGCGACGACAACCCGCTAAAGTGCGGGCCGAAGCGCCACCTGCTGTCGAGTACAAGGCCCAGATATTTCATCTGGGCCTTCACCTCAATTCTGACGCCCTCCACGAAGATGTGGGCATCAGGTGGGGGGCGCCGCCGAGGCCCGTGGAAGAACACGGCCTCGGTCTTGTGCAACGCCACCGTTAAACCTAGGCGGTGGATCCTCCCCGCGACCAAGGATCCACCCGCCGAGGCCAGATTGGCCGCCTCCCTAAAACTCTCCCCCCGGGCGGTGAGGAGAGTGTCATCCGCATAGCAGATGACACTCGTGCCCCGAAGGAGAGTTCCCCGCAAGAGCCAATCATAGGCGATGTTCCAGAGGACAGGTCCTATGACTGACCCCTGCGGAACGCCGGCTTTGACGGCGTACCGCCGGACTTGGCCAGCCCTATTAACGAGGACGATCGCCCGATCCTCTAGGTAGCTGGCCAGCAGACGACGCATGTATAGGGGCACTCCGTGGAATCGGAGTGCCTCTAGGATTGTGGAGTGGGGAATGGAGTTGAAGGCATTGGCTATATCGAATGACACAGCCAACAATCCGTCCCTCGCCTCCATCGCCCCCTTCACCTGGCCCTTGAGGCGGGCCAGCGCGTCCACCGTGGAGCGCTCAGCCCGAAAACCGAACTGAGCGTCCGACAAGTCCGGCCCGATACTCCGCAGGTGGCTGTTTAGGCGGCCAGCGATTATCCCCTCGAACATTTTGCCGACCTCATCGAGCAGAACGATGGGCCGGAATGCTGAGGGGGAGTCCGCCGGGCGGCCCTCCTTGCGAAGGAGGCACAACTGCCCCTCCTTCCACGGTTTCGGGAACCTCCCACACGCAAGACATGCGCTGAAGAGGTCCCGAAACCTCTCCTCCATTTGAGTGGCAGCGATCGCCACCACTCTTGCCGGAACACCGTCGGGGCCCGGAGCCGTCTTCTTGGCGCGGATGTGGACAATCGCCGCGCGGAGTTCCGACTCCGTGACAGGGGGGGCCTCCTCTTCTTCCTCAGCTGGCGGAGCTATCTCTAGCGGTGCGCCCATCACTGGTGGGGTGAAGTTGTCCCTGCACGGGAACAGGGACTGAACCACCCCATCCAGGAATGAGGGCTCCAGGATCTCGGCCACTGGGGGACCAAAGGGGCGCAATTTGTTGCGCGCCGCCTTATAAGGTCTCCCGTAGGGGTCGCTGTCGAGACCCTCCAGCATCTCCGCTCTCGCCGAATCTCTGGCGGCGGCGATAGCCCTATCGAGGACCATTTTTGCCTCCACATACACCTCATAGAGGTGGTCCTCGTCGGCGTGGTCTCGTCGACGCCGCCGCCGGCTTCGCGTGTAGGCCCTCCTTGCCTCCACACACGCTGCTCGGAGCCCCGCCAGCTCCACCGACCACCAGTACACGGCGCGCCTGGGTAGTGGTCGGCGAGACCGAGGCATGCTAGAGTTGCATACCTCGGTCAGAGACCCCCTCAGGCGCCGCGCCACGGTATCCACATCCAGGCCAGCGGAAGACGGCGAAAACCAGTCCTGGATGAACGCCGCCTCCCCCGCTGCCTCCCTGTCCAGGCGGGTGAGAGCCCACCGCGGGAACGGCGATCGCCCCGACAGGGGCCGCGTCTCTCCGGGGCCACCGGTGGAGATGTCGAACCGTACGTAGCGATGGTCCGACATAGTCTCCACCAGGTCCACCCGCCAGTTCAACACGCGCGCGGCCAACGCAGGGGTGGCGAAAGTGACGTCCACTATTGAGCCACCCTGCCGCCGCACGCATGTCTGGACGTTTCCTCTATTCAAGAGGGAGAGTCCAGAGGAGGCTGCCCACATCTCCACTGCCCGCCCGCGAGCGTCGGTGGCCGGGCTACCCCAGTTCACCGACTTGGCATTCAGGTCTCCCAGTACGGAGACCTGACGCGGCGCCGCCCTGCCGACCACGGCGGCCAGGACTCCGAGATAGTTCTCGAAGTCCTGAAGAGGGCGGTTTGGGGAGAAATAGACGCCCACAAAGGCTAATTCTCCCCACGCGGCAGCCACGTATCCCGGTCCCTTCTCTAATAGTGAGAGGGGAGGGGAGTCTGTGGAAGACCGCGCCGCTAGTGCCACCAAGCCGTCCTCGTCACCCAGCCAGCTGCCGGGGATTGAGTAGGGCTCAGCGACCACCGCTACGTTCACCAACCACTCGGCCATGACCTGCACCACCAGGTCCTGGGCTGCCCTGCAGTGGTTGGCGTTCGCCTGGAGGATGTGGTAGTTGGAAACCATTATTCCAACATCCCACATCCCTCCTCCTCTACCGCCGCTGGAGCTACAGCGGCGACGACGGCGGTGGTGGTAGCAGCAGGGCGAACCTGCGCCGGCACTATGCCCTTCCTCGCGGGCGGCTTGCAGCTCCTGCCCGTCATCCTGTGGTCCGCGGGGCGGCCACTGGCAGCACACGCCGCGCAGCGTAGCGTGGCAGCGCGGCAAGCGGCACTCTTGTGTCCCTCCTGCCCGCACCGGAAGCAAGACTCTCCCCAGTCGGACTTGGAGGGACACGTGGCTCGGGTGTGGCCGAACGCGAAGCACTTGAAGCAGCGCATAGGCTGGTCTTCAAGTGGCCGGACCACAGCTGAGCTGAGCCCCACAAGCAGCCGTCCTTTGGTCGCAGTAAGGACGGCCCCGGCCGCAGCGACTGGGCACTCGACGCGGATGGTGCCCATGCCGCGGCGCCCGAGCCTGATTGCTCCACCCTTTACTGCGCCAGCGTCGCAGCCTCCGGCCGTCGCAACGGCCGCCACCACGTCCTCTTTGGTGACCGAATCGTCCAGATCGGCCACCTCCAAGGCTGCGGTCTTTACAGGCCTGACGACCGTTGCCGCATCCGCGATGACCTCCTGCAGCATTCCCGCGAAGAGGTCCGCGTTTGCGCCGCGCTGCTCCCCCGAAAACTCGAAAATTCGAGCCCCAGCCAGGGTACGGCGGCACGTGATGTTGCCGATCCCCAGCCGGGAGGGATCCGCGTTGGTACGAGCCCGTCTTAGGACGGACTCGTACGTCTCGCCTCTCTCCACGGTCTCCGGGGTGATGGTCACCACGACCGCCGCGGTTTTGGGAGGAACCAGCTTCTTCCCGCCGGCTAGACCCTTTTTCGCCGCTGGGGCAGTTGCACTGGGGTTGGGGGTCGACCTTTGCCCTTTTCCCCCCCTGACCACTTTCGTCCACGGCTGGTTGGACGGGGTGGTGGAGGGAAGAAGGGCGTCCTCTTCCTGTGAGTTCCGGGGGGCCGCTGGAGCGGCAGATGACCCAGACGCTCCCTCCGCGCTAGTGGTTGGCGTTTGAGGGGGCACAGTGGTCCTCTTGCCCTTACCTTTGCCCTTAGAGGGCTTCTGGGCCCGGGGCTGCTCGGCCAATGCCGGGCCTCCCAGAGGCGCAGGGTCCGGCTCCGTCGGCAGTGGACTCTTATCCGCCGCTAGTGGCGGGCGGAGCCGCTTCTCTGGCAAGAGACGGTCTTCGATGCCCGCGAAGCAGCCTCTGATGAAGGCCCTCTCCTCCATGACAACCCCGCGGATTACCGCCTCCAGGCTGGCATGGGAAGAGGAGCCCTCCACCGCCGTACCCGGGGCAGATTGGGCAGGCTGGGCCGTGACCTCGGCCAGCTTCTGGTGTAGCTGGCTGACCTCCGCCCGCAGACGATCTACCTTCGCCTGCAGCTGCCGCGTCTCGTCCGTGGCCGTCCGCTTCACCAGCTCTATCACGATGCCGTGCATGCTTGCGGCCCGGCATTTGAGGGCCTTCTGGAAGGTCCCCTTCAAATTGGAGGACTTTGAGGCGACCTCCAGAACCTCCTCCTTGTCCTCCTGCGCCATGCGCTCCAATTCCGCCAGGGAGTGGTCAGCATAAAGCACGTTAGACGCACCATAGCCAGCCCTCGACCTGGCGGCTTGCGCCTGCCGCTCCTTTGCGGCGACCCTCTCCTCCAGGTCTTCCTGGAGTTGCGCCCTTTTAGCCAGGTTTAGCTGGCGCTCGGCGTCCACCAAGCCCACATCGTGGGCAAGAGCCGAAGCAGAAGTCGAAGCCTTTTTAGACTTCGACTTCTTCTTCGACCTACTCGCAACCGACTCCGAGGAGCCCCCGGACCCGAGCCTCAGATCGGCCCTCTTCCGCTTGGGGCGTTCGTTTTCGGCCGCCGACGTGTCCATATTGGACTCGTCGGCGTCCGACAACTCGTCCGGCCTGCTGAATAAGCTGACCGCAGATGGTGCGCAGTCCACTTCCGACGCCAAAGCGCCGCCGGCGTGGCCCTGAGAAGGGCCGTTGGTTTGGCCCTGAGAAGGGCCTTTGGGTTGGCCCTGAGAAGGGCCGTTGGGTTGGCCCTGAGAAGGGCCGTTTGAATCACCCTCGGAGGAGCGATTAGCGTTAAAACAAAGACGCCCGGAGGCGTCACGGCTTGGCTTCTTCGGCATATTCATAGACGTCCGCGTTTTTGTCTGCGAATCACAGCGCACTTTAGCCGCCGGTCTGCCACTCCGTTACGGTGGTCAGACACGGCGTTGCCCGGGGGAAACTACGTGGAAGTATGCGCTGTGGGGGATCCCCCGGCTTAAACGGACCCTGCTTTAAGCGTGGATTAGAAACAACAGGCAGAAATGGAAAATACTCCTTATCTGCTTCCCTCCCTCTAAGATGATGTTCTATAATCCCTTTTACGATGGATGGGAAAGGCCATCGGAATCTTGTAAATTAGGCATATAATTATGTTAGGCAACATTGTGGTTTATATTGCTAGCATCGCATTGCGGTTGTTCAAGTAGTAATTAGCGGTCAAATTATCGTTAATGAGCTACATTTGTGTATTTACTTTATTTATTTTTAGTGTTGTACCGATATCACTCGCGAAAATGTCTTGTTTATGTTCTGTCTAAATCTTAGCAGCGTTATTGAATCGTGTTGCAATGACAATAATGTAAGGTATTAAATTAAACCTAGTAAATTCAATGTTCCGTTGCACGTGTTAACCTATAGGCGTTGGTAAAAAATAAACACGTAAGGTTTAATAACTTTGTTAGTTGGGGGCGAAAGACCAGAGTATTAACGGGTTACCTAAGTAGGTATAGGTAATTGCTTCACAGCAGTTAGAAACTTTAACCACCGTTGTGTCACTCTTTCAAACAAAAATAAGAAATGCAATGTCCCACAAAAATCATCTTATCATCGGTACAACACTAGTGCAAAAATTGGGACGGTCTACATTCGCGTGTATTTGTCATTGTCTTTACTTTAGTATCGGCCAGCTTTTTCAGTCACTCGTTGTTTGATATGTGAGAGAACAGAATAAACATTGTTTTAGCAATGTTTATTTATTTATTTTATTTATGTACAAACAGTAAAATAGATGCAGATATATTAGTATTGGGAACAAAGGTACTGCTTATTTCTTAAGAACTTTCTTCCAGCACAGCGGGCCCTACCGGCCTATATCAGCGCTGCGTTACTTATTTTTTTAAATATCGCAGCCTTATGCTGAGATAGGAGCATTTATGGCCTCGCACAGGTCTTTAATTTTTTATTGTTGTTTTATTGTTAATTTTGTTAGTTATAAATACTCCTTTTTTATTTTATTTTTTACTCTTTGTATTTCAAATCAAATCAAATCAAAATATTTTATTTCACATAAACCAACATGGGCACTTATGAAACGTCAGAAGCTAGGTGCACGGTTCCAATTGGTTGTTTCCTATGGAGAAGAGCCGGCAAGAAACTCCACGGTTACTCTTTTAAAAATAAGGGGCTTTTACAATGTTTCCAATTACAGTGTTGATAGATATGGGAGGACAGTGTAGGCCTGTCAACAAGTAACATGTACTCAACAAAATATAAAAAGGTCCACAAATCTAGTCTACAAGTTAGGTCTACAACGTTCTCACATTCACAAAATATAAAAGAATCTATATAAAAATAAAAGCCTATTTAGACTAAATGACATGATTGCCATTACTAATGTAACAAATCGGAATCAAAATCCTATCCACAGAATTCATAAATAAGGAGTTGAAATAAGAATACGTAGTATATAATTTCAAATAATGAGATTATGTCAAAGAAGCAAGTAAAAAGAAATAAAAAACTTCGTAATTTAGGAACAGTTAATATACATTTACTTAGTGATGCCATTAATGCGGTACCAGGGAAGCCACATGTGCAGAAGGAACTATTGCCAAACTTCCTTGTCTCCAACGTAGTCTTTAATGTTATAATATATGCATTTTTGATAAGTATACGTTTGATGTGGGTTTTGAACTTTCCATCGCTAAGTTCTGTAACTGACTTTGGCAACTTGTTATAAAAGCGGATACCGTTTATGCGAAATTACTTGCTTGTTTTAGTTAATCTAAATTTGGGTGCGTGTCGTGCGTTTCCTGTGCGTGTCCAAATAAAATATTTTTCTTTCTTTTTTTCAGACCTGCGAAAGGGGAAATGAAAAGAAATGTAGACAATAGCGTGTGAGAACAAGAAGAGAAGAACTTGATTTTGAAGTGATCTATTTTCGATAGGTGCATTTGGGGGTGAACATAAATGAACCCCCACACACTCTCACACATCACGCCATACTACATCTACATACACACCACACTACACACCACACCGCACACACCACCACCATCAACACATCTACTTAAGTAATAAAAATCTTAAATTCATTTACTAACAGCCAACGCACAGCATAACCCGCTGGTGCTAAAAGCATTACATTCTCCACAAGAGTTCCTTATATAGCGAAAGGACGGATTTAATACGATTTCCCCTAAAGAGGTTAAATAGATAAGGAAACTTTCATGGAAGTCAATGTTATGGTTGTACCTACTTATGAATTTGGCAGTTTGTCATTTTCGCCGATGGGAAAGTCCATCGGACATACGGCTTGTAATTTAATAATTTGCCGGGCAGGTCTTCATTTAAAGACACTAACAATATATTTTGTTTCATATGGAAACTTAAATAAAACCATCATGCAACCTTTACAGCTGTAGCAGTAACAACACTGAAAATACCATTTTAAAACGCTATGGTGAAGAAAATACACTTTAATTTACCGAAATACATTTGAAAACACTTATTAATTAAAATACTGATTCAAGTATTATTACTGAATTAACAAAATGACACATGCTGCCGGGTAAGTAAAGGCTTACCAGACTTACACCCACATATGAAATAAAATTGAAAATCCAACATTGAAACTTGAAGATAAAGTACAATTATATTATTCTAACTTTCCCATTAATAACGGCGACCTCATTATTGAGATACATTATTTAGTTTATGAAATATTCTTTAATTTTGTTTTGCTTTGACAGGGGATACAAAAATAATTAACGGCTAGAATTAGACCTCGAGTGCCTCTTTCCTTATCTCGACGGCAACTGATGGGGGGAGACCTACAAACGAAAATAAACTCTACTATTTAGAAATTAGGTTCTGTTTCGCTTGTATTTGTGTAAGTTACCGCCTCCAACATCGCCTTATTTAATTTAATTGAATGTTCATTTTCTTTATTTGATAGCTAATATTTCACACTTATAATGAAGACAATAAAGCTCTTGGATAGTTATGACACTTGTGTAATAAGACCCAGCTGGTACTTTCTACTTTATTATATAAACTTTTTAATAGTTTTTCTTGAATAAAATGGTGTATTAAAGCCAGCCTTGGGAGTTGTGTTCAATTTTGAAGGTAGATACAGATGGTGTATTTGCTGAACAAATGGTTATTACATGTTTGTGCATGTGTGATTTGTGTCTACACATGAAGAAATTACTAGCGGAAAGTTATGATATTGTAAAACCTAGTGTCAATTGCGTTTTCAAAGACTGTGTGGCAGAAAATAACTTATATGGTTACAACATTGTTTGAGTAGTGTTCAGAGGGACTTATAGTTGCATATAGTAGTTGTATGTAGATATGTCCAAATATTGTCCATGGCCGAATTGGAGAAGGTTGGTGGTCTATACTTTTAGTATAAGAGGTAAAAATCGTAAGTTCGTATGTATGAGGTAATCTTCGGAGCAACTAATCCGATTCTGAAAATTCTTGCACTGTTGTGGCAAATGTAAAATTGGCAATTCCAAGAATATTTTCATAGGACTGCTGGATATTTAAAAAAGTATCTAAGCAAAGTGACTCGTTATGCATTTTGATATATGGGATATTCTAAATTCTACTACAAAATTCACAAAATGAAAGTTGTTGGTTAATTATTTAAATATATGAACTTAAATAAACAACCAGCTACCCAACGCTCGCTAAAAGGCTGTACTTAGAAGAAAAACAGCTACGTAATTTTAACTTTGGTGGTATTTAATTTAATTAAGTAAACAGTTAAATCTTTCAGGAAGCTTTTTTTATTTTTTCGAACAATCCGCGACCTCTGCAGGCATCGGCCCTATCCGACCCCGTCCAATATGCTGACATCTCTTTGAGGCGCGCGTGCAACACAACGCGCCGTCAACCCGGGCCTGGTGTTTACCGGACGGCGAGCTGCCCATTGTTCGACTTCCGCAAGCCCGCGCCCACGGTTGCCGGGAGTCAGCTATGATTCCACCTTCTAAGGAAAGCCACTTGAAGTCATGAGATACTTTTATTAATTTCGTCGAGATGTTACGTTTTGGCTTCCTCGCTTTTTTGCGAAGGTAAATAGGTTGAAACCAGAATACAACTCCGCCAAAATTCATATGGTACGAC
Organism: Griposia aprilina; assembly: GCA_916610205.1. Taxonomy (NCBI): domain Eukaryota; kingdom Metazoa; phylum Arthropoda; class Insecta; order Lepidoptera; family Noctuidae; genus Griposia; species Griposia aprilina. The sequence goes on from OU744289.1 coordinate 23,611,990, forward strand.
CTCTTTTACAATTCGCCCTAATACCAAACTTATAACACATCAAAATTAGCAGCCACACACAAGTTTCCCATATCAGCCACATCATCAAACAACCGCAAGTAAAAACCGTTCAAACACTCAAAATTCTCACATAACATTGAGTTGGGTCCAGACGTTCCTCAGATAAATTAGCAACTCGGAACTTGCAAGCAAGTTACAAACCCTCATCAAAAAGTACAGAACCACTTAATTCCGACGTCAGTTTTATGAAAAATTTATACTCCGCCCATAGTTCCGTGAAATGAACTTGGCTAGTACAAGTTTGGACCGGTTTGGGTAAGTTTGGACCGGTCTAAGGTGGATTGAACCGGTTATCGTGGATATTGTAAGTTTTTAGTTCGATGGCGGACGGAGTTTGCAAGAATATTTAATGTAGGTTCCCAAAAGCTTGTTTTCTAATTTCGCAAAGTTACTTTGGATCGGAACTTAGGGTTTCCTTTCCGAAATTAAATTTATTTATAAATTATTTATATGGAAATACTACTACTTAACTTTCCTCACAGTTGATTGACTCTTTATAGCTGTTAAAACATGTTTAAATAGGGTATTAATGGAGCGGTTTGATTGGAATTCGGAGGGTAGCGAAATTTAAATTTCCTTATAGGCTTTCCGAAAGATTGTAAATAATTTTGATTGCTTTCCTTCCTTTAAGTGATGTCTTAAATTAACCACGAATATTATTGAAAACGTCACATTACTTCATATTTAGCAATGTGACGTTGTCAATAATATTCGTGGATTCTTAATTTTATATTTAATTAAGAATCCACAGTCTGAATGATTTAAACATCTACAACATCATTCGCAAGACAAAATTTCATTCATTCAAATGAGGCTGTGATAATTTCTGGCAAAAAGCCAAGACTCAAACGCGAAAGCGACAAGATTTGCAAGATTAATCTCTCGTTTACCTGAAATTCTTCCTGAAACACTCAGGCGCGCTTTGTTTCGGAAGGATTACATTTAAACCTCTTAACTGTGTTATCAGTATCTTTTGGTGTGAATATTCATGATTTACATCTTAACTAGCTTTTTGTGGCTTGGTTTTTGCGCTAATGGTTTTTATTTTATTTTATTTATAAATTTTAAATCTAGAGTAAGCGGATAGACTGAACAGTTTGAATAACAGAGACAGTCCGGTTTTTTACGGAATACCCTGTTTCAATTTGAAGTCTGGTCTAACTAAGCAAGCGTATTCGATGAAATACGGTTGATTTATCAGATAAGTCACATTTACTGTGCCAAATAAGTTCTTAAAAAGTACTTGTGTGACAAATGAAATTGCATTTATATAATTCTAGTTCTCCGAGAAAAAACAGACAAGAAGCACGTGTAATAAAGTAAAATCAGATGCATGAAATATTTACAGCGGTTTCATATACTAAACAATTTATTAAACTGGAATACGAAACCCTTTCAGACCTCTAAAGCCTGCTAAATTGCGAGATGACTTAACGCGGTGAAGTGAGGGACACTTTACAAATGCTTAGGTTTGACACTAGATTTCATTGGCGGCCAAAAAGGCGGGAGACTAATGAGGATGGATGCCCAGATGGAAGCGTGGTGGGTAAATATTAATTGAATAATGATTCCGTGACGAAAACTTGGACTAAGGATTATTTTTTAAGCTTGTAATAATAAGCTTAAAATTCTTCAAAGACGTCGCCTAACGTCTTCATAAATGGTGTAATTTTATCATGCTAGAAACATTTCGACTGTTAAACATGAATTTCCTACTGAAGATGTTTACTAAAACAGTATGATAATATAGTATGACCGCATTGTACTTCTAAACTTCGCAACAGATTTAGATTAGGTTTTCAACATCGTATAAAGAATTTATTCCGGAAGGTTAATGTGTATAATACGTTTATATTCAACTTAAATTACAATAATAAAAATGTGTGAAGTCGTAAGCCACCGTTTCTGAGATATAACGGTTCATTCTGTTGAAAAAGTTGTATTTTTCATAATATGCAAATGTACGCCACATAAATACATCACTGAAGCGGTAATTCAAGGAATCGTAGATTGTTATACAAGGGCCGAAAGGAATTGATGACTTATACCCGTGTAAAAATAGTAGTTTTTCTAAAATATTTATGGATAACACGAGACTCATTTTTAACACGCTTTTATTAGCTTCACCTGTATGTATGTTTGTATGTAACGGAATCTTTGAACTCGATGTTTACCCACTTTAAATGTTCAGATTAATTCGATATTTTGCACAATTATCAGGGCCCGATGAAAATACAAAAATTAAAAAAAAGGTTCCCATACAAATTCAAGTAACAAACCCCATCTGTCGATAGAATATAAAATGGAACCCAGTGTTTTTAACACGCTTTTGTTAGCTTCACTTGTATTACACTATTCTTTCTCTAGCATGTCGTTTTAAATTACAAATCGTTGCAGGGTACAACCAGAACGAGTCAGGGTACAAGTGTACCCGCGGGCCATGTGGGTAAGTTCCTCTTTTAACTAAGTTTGTGAACAAGTTTGTATAGGTACCCGAGGGGACTTGATTAGAAAAAGACTTGTGATATGAAGGGTAGGTTGTAAAAGGGCTGTGTTTTCCTGATGTTTAGTTACAAGTGCATGAATTTACCTAGTACATTAGTAGGTACATTTTGATGCTAGTGTGAAAAGTTTTACCGTCTAGTGCAATGACAAATGCTCACGCGTAACAAACGACATTTTTTAACACACTTGCGAAGAAACAATAAAAAAATTGTCATAAATATAATATTTTGTATTAAATATTTGTGTGAACATGCCAGCGGTTTTTTTTTCGTGAACCTAAAATTGGTTAAAGAAAGAAAGAAAATAAATTGATTTGACCCAGGTTACGGCACACAAAAACAAAAAAATAGAAAAATACCTGTAAACAGTATTGCGTACCTCACGGCTGCGCTAAATAGGTCCAGTTCAGCATAAATGCCAGACAACTAGTGCCTGACGCTGGTTTTCAACTGGACCTTATGCTACGAGGACGTCTTACGGATGTAAAACATTTTCATAGTGTGTGTAAATATTTAAATAAGAAATAGATTTATATGTGTAACAAATAATAAATAAAATCGATCAGATATTTTTTTAAACTTTGTTATAGATAATAATATAGTGGTGTAAAGAAATAAAATAAGAATAAGAATAATTTTATTGTATAAGAAATTACAATCGAATGCGTTGATTCCTGGAACTCACACTAGGATTCCCTGTGTCGTGAGATCCAGGCTCCTTCGTTCCTTTTACATTTAAAACCGTTTCAAAATGGTATGGTTGCACAAGAAACAAAGGACTGTCGTCAATAAAGATCAGATAACTACATATGTCACAAATGTATATCATATATCAAATAAGTGCAATAAGAGCCACTTTCCAGCAAATCTATTGTGTTGGAAATATTTTTGTTATTTTTCTCGTATAAGCAACACTCACGTGAGAGTTATTCATGTCATATTGAACATATTAGCTTACCAATAAACACCTGTTTCAGGTGCGCTGAACGTATCGACAACCGCACGTCATCTCGTCAGTTGGAAATGAGAGTGCTGTCAAAGTTAAATATTGTTACCGTAAACGTGTGGTTGACTGTTTTATACAAACGTCAAGTCTAATGGACTTTTTGTTTTCACAATACGTAGAACGCCTTGACTTTAGTAAGTACATAATATATTATATATTTTTCACACCTGCTCGATGGTGGCAAATTAGTATGTAATCCAAACCTAACCTTAAGTAAGTTGTTATAGAGCTGGGGCTAGCCGGGCAATAATATTGTACAGAACATAAAACATCATTATAACCCTCTGATCAATAATGTAATTTGAATTTGGAAACTCAAATAAAACTTCGTAGGATAACTTTTACATAAAATCGAAAATAGAATTATTTTTATTACCTCATAGAAGGTGTGAAAAGTATTCTCCTTGGGAATAAAGGTGTTTTCGTCTTGGTTGAGCTTGAATCCCTCGCTGCGCTCAGAATTCTAGTCTTCCGAGACATAATATACTGCTTTATCCCCTCAGTGAATAATCTATTAATTCGCGGATGGTGGTAAAGCAGTACCATAACAATTGATGTATTAATTAAAAACCCCCGTCTGTTATAATAGCTAGCAAAATGATCGAAGCACCTTCAGCAATATTAATATTTCACACAAAATAACTCCCTAAAATCAGTATCTACTCTCTAATCCTTCATAATCAACTCGGCTCATTCCTGCATCGTTGTCGCGATCCATCCATTCATTATTTATAATTAGCTACTCGGCCGCACGCATCCGAGAGAGACATTAATCATTTCAATTACTAAGTCGCCGCCAGACGGAAGGGCGACAGGAACCGTCCTTGTTTTTTAGTAGGGGATCGTTTTTTGGATTAAAGTTTAAAGCTGATAATGGTAAGTTGTTTGAGCTTTTGGTTTTCTGTCAGAATTTTCGTGTGTAGGTGTTCAACTGTTTTGCGATTAATAGTTTGACTAACCGGCAAATTCTCAAACGACAGTCAGCAATTATAAATGTTGTACGCAAAATTCGTAACTTTTTTTTAGGATAAGTTTTATGTCATTTATCGTGGAAAGATTTTGCTATTTGTTATTATATATACATATATATATATTAATGATATTTAATTCTGTTAAATAGCTAAATTTGTTAGATTGATTTTAATTTGATTTTTGTACGCCGTCAACGGCAAAACATAATGTACGTACCTACATATTTTATTTACAACACCTGTTTTTACACCCACCTATGTTTTAAAAATAAAACTTTGACTTTGACTTTAATACCTTTGAAAGTGTTTCTGTCGCTGCAATACACCGTGAAGTGACAAAGATAGCAACGGCGACGATTTAAAATTCAGAGGACGCAACCAATCACGAACTAGGTACGGACGGCCATTGTACTAGTGCTGTAACATTCTGGCTACTCATTGGTGATTTGAGTTTTTAACATATTACTTTTGAGTACATAATTAAACAAGTCGTAAAGACTAGTTGATTAAGAAACTTTATAGTGGATGATTGTTATGGCAATAAAATAATAGCATAATTATCAGTATTGTTTGAAGGCGTAGGCAAAGGTGTTTGGTACACCCATATTCAGTTGCAACTCAATACCTACATCAAAAATATCATAGTCATAATTACAAAATAGCTGCAAAATGCAATATGTATTTCAAAATGAACATGAAATCCGTTTATCGCAGTATTGTGAACAATTGAAATTTTTATTTAGGTATGCAGAAAGAGCATGTGAAATCATTGTGTTTCAACAAAACATTGATTTAAAGTACAGTTCACGTGATTGCTTGTAAATTGACTGTTTATTTTTTATTCGGGAATACGATTAACTACATACATACGTAAACTCACGCCTTCTTCCAATGGCCGCCGCAACTCCTCGGCTCACTCGCTCGGTTTTCTCCGCGTTCTCTACAATCATGCGTTTAGGATTGTGGTGGGGCTGCCTCGATTCTGCAGCGCCTCGGGTATGTTCGCCGAGGAGCGCACCGCCTGTTTTCATGCGACTATGCGTAGGCGGAGCATCTCTCTGGTGCCCAGAGTACGGGCCAGCTCCAACGCAGTCCTGGCGATGATTGCTGATAGGCTGGACTGCCCCTACATGCTGCATTGCTGCAGCAGGCATGTTCAGGCAAAGCCGTTTAGCAGGCATTATTGATATTTAAGTGTGTGTCCTTGTATGTATTTAAAGAATGATAATTTTGTAATTTTAATTTTAATGCTAGAATAATTTTTTGACATTTATTATGAATTTATTTTATTTTATTTTTATTATTTTATTTTATTCTATTATGTAATGTTTGTAATTGTCTTTTATGGGCCTAGTTACCCGAAATATATATATATATATATATTTTTTTAATGGGGTAGGCAGAAACTACAGAACGCTACCTGCTACGATCCTTACATAGTCCTTTTGCATCGTTTACGTTCATACATCTGGTCTTACACACACGCCGGTTGCGAGTACTACGCACCTGACCTTTTTGAAGAACATCACCAATAAGTTCACTATATGTCCTCCTAGGGCGACCCCTCCCGGCGTTTCCATTCACCTTGCGATTAACTACTTATCAAAATAATGCGTGCGTGCGTGAAGATATCGTCGCGTTTGTTTTTTTCGGGTGAAACAGTTTTTACAGATATGTAATCTTGGAATCTTACTTCATAAAAATGGCTTCCGGGCTCCTCTGGGCTTAGCATGAGAATATTCATTTCGCACAGAATATTTACTTAGTTTTAAGACGTATTTGATACTAATATGGAATATGCATGTATTTTTTAAATATTTTTATTCGATAGTTTACATCGCCATATAATAGTAAAAAAATATTCAACGCCAATACAGCAAAGGAAAGTACTTGAAAAAAAGTTTAAAATAGCCAACCAACACGGGCACCTTAAACGCCCTCCATTTTGGCACTTGGTGTGACGCACATTTTTTTTCTTGCGGTAGTGCTGCGTAAACACTTAGACCTTCCATTCGATCCTGTTGTCGTTAGCCAAAAACGCAGATCTAACAGAGTCTGCTAGATGGAATCTGCCAGAGTTCAAGTTGTTAGGCGGCAATATCACTTTCTTAGCTCGACTTTGTATAATCGAGTCGAACAGCTCAATATATATCCACTGGCCCTGAGAGAATGTCGAAGGATCACGGATAAATGGCTTCATACACTCACCTATGAAGAATTAGAAATATTAGTAAAAACTTAAACTCACTTTCCAATTGCCCTTTATATGTATAATAACATGCGCAGACACACACCCCCTGCACAAACCAACATCACTCTCCCACCCACACACACACACGCACGTACTCACGCACACACATACACACACACAAACACACGCAAACACACACAAACACACACACACACATACACACACACACACACGCACACTCACATATGTACTCCACCCACAAAACTACACAATCCTTTCATACAAACACACAATCTCACATAAAATTACACAGTTTGGTATAAATAATGTTCAGTTTTAATTTTAAGTACTAGTTTTTTTTTTTTTTTAGTATAAATAATTTTAGTCTTTTAGTTTTGCTTCTGTCCCGACTTTTTGGAGGTGGGCGTTAATGACTGCGACACAGTATTATACTAATGCAGTTGTTATCGAACACAGAGTTTTTGTAAACTAGTTTTTCGTTTCAATAAAATTTATTATTATTATTATTTCCTTTATTTCATTATTTACATATAAATTACATTTTTAAATATTAGAATATAAAATATTTAAAAATATAAAAAATAGTAGCCCACCGGTATCGGGAACAGGGTCCAAGCTACCGGTGGTCAGGGCTCCAGAGAGAGGAACCTCCGAACAATGCGAGCCGTGTCTAGAAGTACCGCTTTCTGAATCAAGCCCAGATCCAGCTGCCCAACGAGAGCCCCCTCAGGTGTTGGTCGAGGCTCTTGGCTATTAAGCCATTGGCTGTCACGACTGTCGGCACTATGATCGCTGAGTCATTTATTATTATTATTATAGTCTATGACATTGACAACGGACTGAATCGCAAACACTCCTATAAAATACATTGAAATTTATTGTTGTCATAGACTTTTACGTCACATTACCTCTGACCAATGACGTCGCTTTACAAATATTTGGATTTCCCACATGACAGTTTTATTGCACTTCTTAAAAATAAATTTATTGCTCAAAAATAAATTATAATAAAAAATATTGATGGAGGCATAATTCCGTAGTAATAAATTTTATAAAAAAAAAACCTTATTTCAATCACATGCATATTCCGTGTTTAATAAAAAATATAAAAGACCGTTCAATTGTTTTTTTTTCGAATTTACTTTAAGTTTAAGTAGCGCGTCGGCTAGCACCTCTGGTTGTCTGTTGCGAATGTTAATAGCCAAATATAAAGCAGGACCCAAGATGTCAAATACACTTTTCAAAACACAAAGAGGTCTCAATAAAAAACCGTAAAAGAGAGTTATCTAAATAAGGATAGTCACCCATCCGCTCACTGACCGCATTAAGCGCTGCTGAACCTCAAAACGACCGATCCAACCCATTATGTTTACCTACAAAACCTTTTTAAAAGCTCAATTTTCCGAAAAAAGTATATGAATAATTAGTGAAATCGTTACGAAACATCGTTAATTATGATCTTGAATAAATATAACTCTTCTAGCCTATTCATTGGGGCGGATCTTCCTACATTTTTCCCTTTTTCATTTCATTCTGGTGCTAAATTATTTCCCCTTCAAGATGTTTTTATTTCTTTAGATTTTTAATTACCTAACCATTTTTATGCGATTGTGTTTCTAAAGAACGTTTTGCATGAAATAAATTACGTTCTGAGGCAATTTTTTTTAAAGGTAATTTGGGGTCATTTGCGAAAAATTATGACTCTGTCATAATAATGATAATGATGATTTTATATATAGTGAGGCTGCCACATGGTCCATTTGATGAAGTGACAGTGCTGCCACATGGTCCATTTGATGAAGTGACAGTGCTGCCACATGGTCCATTTGATGAAGTGACAGTGCTGCCACATGGTCCATTTGATGAAGTGACAGTGCTACCACATGGTCCATTTGATGAAGTGACAGTGCTGCCACATGGTCCATTTGATGAAGTGACTGTGCTGCCACAAGGTCCATTTCATGAAGTGACAGTGCTACCACATGGTCCATTTGATGATGCATGGTAAATGCTGTCTGTTAGGAACAACTCCGAAGTCATGGCTAAAATACGTTTCTAGAGTTAATAGAAAGTCTCGCTAATTTCACATTACCGGTGCAAATGAAGCAAAATGAGTGTTTGAGGATCGTATCAATCGACACCATCGTGTGTTCTGTAGTTTCTGCCTACCTCCATGGGAAGAAAGCGTGAGTTTATGTATTACTTGCGCTTATACCGTTTAACTTGGAAAACAATAATGCTGATTTTTTGCAGTATTATTCACAACATTATTATTTTCACAACAATAAATTCAAAGGATTGTATTATTTTTCTATTAAAAAAATAACACTACCATTAGGTAAAACGAAGTATTTGATTTAACTCGGTTTTGCGTTATTGGTTAATCCACAGTTAGTTAATTACAAGTGATGGGTATACAAACTGACCTACATAGAATTACAAACTAATTTATTTCGTACTAACGCCGACAATTTAATCGATCAAACCGGTTTTGTGTGTCGAAATGCGTTATAAACTGGTGAGTTAATGATTTTGTTCTATTTTATGGTAAGCCAAGGCACCATCATTATGTAATGTACGTTTTAATTTGTAAATAATTATACGGTTTTGCTTTAGCCTTGACTAAGAATACTTCAATCGGTTTTTAATGCCCTTGATTTGATTCAGAACAAGCTACGTCGTAGCGCGTTAGCTACGCGACTACGCTGTGACGTAGCGCTACGAGGTTACGATATGGCTACGATGCATATGATAGATAACTGTTAACTTGAATAGTTGAAGTTTTGTGATAACCCTTCCCCTACAGATGACATAGATGTTAACCCATTGTAGACTCCTTTGCAGAACCGTAATAATATGTGTTGGGGTCACAAGTGCATAAGTGCACAAGTCATAAACAACGGTTGTAAACATTTTATTTATATCGCGCTACGTGTTATGCATGCTCTGAATTTGTTAGCGTTGTTGTAACATTGTGGGATAGTCTTATGCTTGTTATCTTTTCGCCTTTCTTGGAGAAATAAATGGTTGCTCAGTAGTAAGTTTATAAACTATTCTCATAATAAGAAACTGTTACCAAATAAGATTCTATGAGCTTTAGTTAAAAAAGAGCGGATGGCTTTCGTTTATTTATTACATAATCTTGGCAGATGTCCGTTGAGATCAATCGAAGGACAACTGTATGGAAATTGGTATGACGAATCTTTTTATAGTAACATAACATCATAATATCACGCTTTTTTTCTCGAATGGTTCGGCAGAGGTGTACCTATAGTACACCCATATTTCGCCAGGTAACTGTATATTATATAGTTATTCAATGTAGTCTGTACAGGTATATATATTATGTATATTTATAGTATACGAAATCATCGAAAGCTAGTTACAGGTTAAGCTAGTCATATTCCAGCTACGTAATCAAATAGTGTTCATGAAGAAACCATAGTCATTATTGTAAAATGTTAAAGGTTTGATGTCAAGCTTGATAGATGGCGTTGGCGTCGAAATAGATTTCGCTATGGTTTCGCTACAATGATTTGGGTTGTATGTGTGTGATTAAAATTGCGAGACTCTATCTCGCAATTTTAATCACACACATACAACCCTATTAGTGTTAACATAAGTTCATTAGTCCAAAACATTACCAGTTCGGTGATAAACATTGGTCCTTCGAGTCGGATTCAGACCCAGATGGTCTAAATTTTTCGAAGTTAACGGTGCCAGCTTTGTACCGCACCCGTGTACTCACAGTGGACCGCTACGGCAGGAGTATCGGACATCCCGTAGAGGCAGCAACAGCTTTGTCCAGCAAGGTGGACGAGTTCAGCCGCTGTGGAATTGCTAGTTCAACGTGACGCCACAGAGGGCGCCACAAGTAGTTCACCAGAAGACGAGTGTCCAGATACAGGCGGCAGCATCGTTCAGCAAGGTGAAAGAGATTCTAAAACAAATATTCAGTCTAAAATAAATCTTTCTAAAGTCGCTTCATCTGTCCGCTACGGATACAGTTTACATAATTATTTCTCTTAATATGAACATTAATTAACCGACGGGTGTCGGTGACAGCGAGAACGCCTCGTTTACTAAATATTGAGAAATGGTGAGAAGTATCTAGTTCAGTGGTGCTCAAAGTTGAGCTGTGAGGGTTGCAGATTGTGAATCTTTACTCGAAAAAACGAATGACCGAAACGTATTTTTAGAAGTCAGAAATCAAAGCTTAATTATTCATACTTATTCATAATTATTCATTCATTTGATACGTTGTTCGTATACTTCTTAACCAATTAAAAGAGCTACCTACTAAGACTTGCTAGCATATTCAATGATCACAGCTTCATATAAGATATTACTCGTATTATATTATTGATGAGCAGTGGTGGCCCAGTGGTATTGGCGCTGACTTACGAGTTTAGGTCGTGAGTTCGAACGCAGGCAGGCACTTTACTTTGTTAATTTAATTTCATCACCACTGCTCTCAAAACAGTGAAGGCAAACATTGTTAGGAAACCGGCATATCCATGAACCAAAAAATTCGAAGACATGTGAGATCCAGTAACCCGCACTGGGCCTGCGTGGTGGATTATGGCCCGCTACCTCTCAAAGAGAGTAGGCCTGTGGCTCAGCAGTGGGAACATTATAGCCTTCGCATTGAGATATTATTAAAAAGAGTGTGACAGTATGATAGCTCTTCTTCATTTGGTTGGAGGTTTGTAGCACTATTATGATATGGAAGGTTCATGTAATAAAGGGTGCATGAATTCAAAACACACCGTCAGGGTTACCATCAAACTATTTTTTTAAACACGATGCTCTCAATTTTTTGTTTTCAAAATCAGAATCGAAAGTCATTTATTCAAATTAGGCTGAGAATCAGCACTTTTCGAACGTCAACATTACATAAAACAGTACCGCCAAACGCCCGCCCTTCACCACTTCCTAGTGCTTTAGCTGGGGAGAAGAAGTGGCGCAATAAACTCCCCAGCAGCTTAGTTGTCTGTTCCGTTAGAAAGAAAAAAAACTTGATTCTATACAATAGTAGGTATGCAAAGTAATTAACATTACGAGACACATTAAATTAAATTATTTGCCATATGTTAGCTAGCCACGCCAATATACCAACAAATACAGTATAAAACTATAATCAATCTAAAAAAATAAAAAGTAAACAAATATTGCAGCATACCACTATGAGCTAAGGCCCTTTTGTGGCATAATTACATACTTTTTTTAAATTACTTTTAGGGTGTTTTGTTAGTATTTATGCCTATAAACGCATTTTCTTTCTTTCCTTTTAGATAGTATGCAGTAGGTATATTTGAGGATGTCACACAGAAGTGTTGGTGGGTCGCAACAATAAGCCAGGCGGATCACATTAAGCCTCAGTTTGAGCACCGCTGATCCGACGTTGTTAGTGAAAGTGAAATAGTATGTATGCAAAGTTGTTTAATGTGTTGTGTGTAGCAGAGTGGGGGAAGGGGGGTGCCTTTATTGATTTGTGTTCAGCAGGGGGCGTAAGACATGGTATGTGACTTATAATTAATTAAAATAATAACGGTATTCATTTGTGAATCACGGTATGAATTTTAATTACCCATGGCAAAGGTTTCTGTTAAAGGTTAAGTTAATTCAACGTACACTTGAACAAAGTGAGTTCCACGTTTGTTTCTATTTATTCTAACGAATTTCGGAGATCTGGATACGGTTTGCACTGCTATTTTTAAATCGTCATGAACAGCGGGGTAATTCCGTAACACACTAACAGTAGGAATGGCTTTCATTTTGACAGTTCATCAACATTCATTGCGTTATTTAAGTTGTTGACGAGACAATTTTTTCGAACATATAAGCAGCAATGTATTAGAAATAATCTTCAAAATATTTCAGATTATGTTTGATAGTGAGTTACGTAATTAGGGTGCAGGTTGAAATCCCTCAGGAATAACATCGAATAAAAAGTCCAGCAGAAATTTAATGTAAAATAAATGTTTTACTGTCTTTATGTTGGCAATACTTTTTGTATTGCCAACGTCCTAAAAACATCACTACACTTAAGCTCTGACAAAACTAACAAAAAAAAAAAAAACAAGCCGCCGCAAGTCTGTTCGTTCCGAGTAACGTGCACTCGTAAATTTTCTTTTTTTTTACCGCATACAGCTATTTGTAACCTAGTTCCAATAGTTCGAGAGCTCTCTACTAAAATATTACTGTTACATAAGTATTAAGAGATGTAAAGTTGCACCATAAAAATAAGAAAGATGGGTTCTTGCTTGTATCAACAGATTTTTATGATGAACATTTTAGTACTTTAGTAATGAATTGCAATTGCCAATAGAGGTTTGTTGAACCTTAAAATAAAATAGATCGTTTTTCCAAGTACGCCTTTATCTACTGTACCTACATTAGTATTTAAATACATGTAATTTAGAAAGAGTCGTGCTGCCCTGACTGCTGATATTATATCAAATCAAATCATAATATTTTATTTCACATAAACCTACATGGGTACTTACGAAACGTCAGAAGCTAGGTGCACGGTTCCAATTGGTTGTTTCCTATGGAGAAAAGCCGGCAAAAAACTCCACGGTTACTCTTTTAAAAATAAGAGGCTTTTAAAATGTTTCAAATTATATAATTGGGATAAGCAAGAGGATGAGAAGAAATATTTCAATATAACTTTCCTCACTATTTTCATCAATTGTTATGTGCAAGTTGACTTGACTTGCCAGCTCTTGAACTATAACTAGTTTCATACTATTTCAAAAACTACAGGTCGTGTAGAAATGGTTGTCATAAATCTTAAGCCTGAACTTCTGCTTATCTTATAAAATGCAACGATATATGTTAAAAAGTTGCAGGTAACCCAACACGAATAATATATCGGATAAAGCCACCATTTATTTTACGCGATCAACATAATTTTTTTACTCAATTTTATTATAGTCTACGAATGTACTTTTTATTTTAATACTGCTTTTCCGTTTTATTGGGCAGTCGGGCAGTAATGCTTTTTATATTGATTTTTAATTACTTACCAAAAAAGAGTATTTTTTGTTGAAAGTGTGTAAATCGGTTACTTTTATGGGGTAATTAAGATAAGGGAGTCGGTGCCGTTTTAGCTAGGTAGGCGATAAAGCGATCGCTTTAATTGCCTGATGGAGGAAAATATTAGCCAGATATGTACTTATCGTTTTTATCAACGTGCCACAGGTAATGTAAGGTGACATTCTCCATATCGTAACGTGTGGGGGCGTTTTGGTGAAGCAATTTGACCTGTATGTGTATGGCGTTCGTCTATATGTAATTCTTGTGATCATTTAACAGCTTTTTACTGCGCCGAGAAAAGTTTTGTTTTCCATACGCCTGTCAAAGAGATATACTCAAAAATATACATTTAAATAGATATTGTTGCCTATTTTACTAACATAATAAACTATCTCACACACCATGACAATGTGGCCAGAAAACTGTTACAAAACATGAAACCAATTTGAGATTTCATCAAACATATACATACATACAAACGCATATACATACAAACAATAATTATGAATCTATCAACAACAATCCCTATAGTGTTTCCTACAAATCCGCCATGAAACACAAATACGACCATTGTATCGTACATTTGTATACACAGTCTGTTCAATTGTACTAGCTTAAGTACCGAGTGTGTAACGTAACATTCAATAGCGAACATAACTCAGCGGGTACGCTGTTGTGGTACGCGTAAATAAATACAACCTTTATCTTACAAGTAAAATTTCAGCCTCAAGGTAGTACGTCGGGGATTTTATACAAACTAACAGTTATGTAACCTTCCTTGCATATTGTAGTTTGTAAGATTGCCGGTGACTCGTCGAGATGAAACTTTGCATTGTTATAACAACAGAATCTCGAATCTCGATGAAAGTAGGAAGGAAGGAACCTCAATATGCAAAGGTTGTCTCTATTTCTGACCCGTTTTCAATTATCGGGTCGACGATTTTTCCGAACGGTTTGTGTTTTCTAAGATTACGATATTGAAGATAGTGGCGAAATACTAGCCTTTGGCTATTTTCGCCTTATGTCGAATATAGTCCTAAGTTATAAGCGGTTTCTTGTCCCCTGTCACACATACCTAAAAACATTTTAAGTGTATGAAAATAGCATCTTCCACGTGCCAGCAGGATTCGACGATTGTTGAGAATATCGTTAATTTTTGGCACATATTCTAAATGGGGTTACCTTTTGTTACGGTACCGTTGTACACATACTTTAGGATTGATATTAATTTCTGAGGCATTTTATTCATCAATAAATACACTACACTTACGAAACTAATGTTGGCGTCACGTCAGTGCAAACACTATGAATATTATGTAGTTTTTTTGTGTCAAATTGCCTTTATAGTTAGTATACTTGGATTCGATCAATTATAGGTATTATATCACCTAAGATAAGCTTGAACAAGTTGAGCTACTACCCACAAGTTGAGTTACTAATCACAAGTTGAGTTACTACCCACAAGTTGAGTTACTACTCACAAGTTGAGTTACTACCCACAAGTTGAGTTACTACCCACAAGTTGAGCTTCTACCCACAATACAATCCCAAATAAACGGAAATGGACGGATCTTTGTAACGCACAGACAATAGCATCAAAACGGTAAAATATAACTTATATTCTAAGTTCTAGTACATAATCCGCTCATTCAGTATAAATAAATAAGAGAATGAACGAGAGTTTCCGTGAAACATAATTTATACAGATTCCTTAAGGCTACAAGAGAGACATACCAGCATTTTATCGTGAAGAAATATGTAGTGCCCTTGGGATCGTGAGGAAATAATTCATGCGAGCGGAGCTGAACCACTCAGGCATTCATCATTCATGTCTGTGTTTATCATTAGATGCTTTTTCTTTCCAGAAATTAAGTAAGTAGTAAGTATAAGTTGTAATTAGTAATAATATGAGTACAGCTAGGCAAGTTAATTGTTAAGCAAATTGTTACACTACGTCAATTTGCCATAGCGTGTTATAGCCATTTCGCACAAGTAAATTTATAGTTGCATTTAGTTTCCCTGATTTTTACTTATTAATAGAATTCGTGAAAATTAATAACTGCTTGAAGATTTTCCCTCTGAAAAGGCCTATTTACATTTGATACATGACTTGATAACCATGCTTGCTTACTGAGTTTTACTGATTTCTAACTATTAAGTTCATGCGTTATAGGGATGTTTAGCTTAATTAGTGTCTATGAAAGAACTCAGTAAAGAGACAGGTAGCATTAAACAATTTTTAATTTGGTACTAGCCAGATTCTTAACCCTGTATACAATACTTCAAAAGCAGGTCCACGAACCATTAGCTCACTAAAACATGAAGCTAATATCAAACCATTATTTATTTCAACAGATTGGGTACCAAAAAATAGACGCCCACACAACCCGAAACCGCGGCAAAAAGTGGTGCGCAAATAAATTTATTTGGAACAAAACTGTACTCGTTTATTTCACAGAAAACTAAAGGAGAAATTGTTCGATAAAGATTTTTTTACGCGTCATAAAAATGGGTTTCCCCTCTCGATTTATGTTTGAACCTGTTTTTGGCCGTGGAGCCGCTTGCGTGTATGAATTATTTTCGTGTTGTTATATAAGTTTTATAATAAAACCTGTGATAAATAAATGTTTTTTTTTTATTGTTGGCAATTTTTATTTATTTGTCGGAGCGATTTGTTAAAGCGAAGTTTCAATGAAATTGTTGATATCATTTTGTTTGTTGCAGTATTCGCTTTTACACTCTGATATTCCGAATACAATATAATGTATTACTGGAAACCCGTTAATTTAAATTTTAAAGGCTCTAGCGAGAATCTATAGGTTGTAACTATGCATTGCGCAATCACAATTTGCTGACGTCATTTCTCAGAATCTCGAAGATCTTAAATGCTTTCAACTAAACTAGAGCTCGAAAAGCAAGGAAATTAGTGTGCCTAATTAATCACAGGGAGTTACTTGAGCGTGTCTGTGTCAGTACGTGTCAATTCCCTAACTTTGAGCGGTACGATCAACAGCGCCTGACACTTTAGTCAGCAAACAGTCTTCAGCTTCCTAATTTACTATTCGTCACTCATAAGACTTATTTAGTTAAACTTAATTGCTTAATCTTGGCAACCTTTTAAACTGAAAGTTCGAGGAAAATGTTAATTAATTTAACGTTTAATTTTAATCAGAATTAGGGAGCACTAAGTTACTTCAAATGGCTCGCTTTTTGAGATTTAATGAGTTGGTCTAATGACTGGAGATCCTAGTCTTTGATCATTCTTGAATCTTCGTTGTCAATGGAATAATATTTTTATCCTTTTTTGTACTAAACGACCAAATACGAATCAATTTCTATGGCTTCAGGTTATAGAAGACAAAAGTAAAATTAATTTGATTCAGCACAACTTCATACATACCTAATAGGTAACTTTTATCCATAATCATAACTCATACTGAAAGATTGATCAAAATGAAAGAATCCAATATATTTATGTTTGACAATCAAAGCTAACAAATATTTACCCACTCTTCAATCCGTCGAGTAAAGACGAAAAAATAATATCCTACAATATTTTTCTTGAATCTAAACAGATGAAATATGAGCCCTGAATAAATTAATCCTTCACAAAAACCTTTCAAATCATACAGAAAAAATAACCATTAAAAAAACGCTTTGGGTCAAATAGAATATTTCATTTAAAATATGCCACTAGAGTATAATGGATTCAGATAGATTTTGGTTTTTGTTTAAAGAGGTCGATTTAAATTGGAAAATGGGTTATAATTATTTATTATCACTCATTAATTCATTAACTCTCACCCACACACCCATTCACCCTACACTCACCACATTAACTCAACGTCAAAATACATCCCAATTCATATGTTCTGTACTGTTTATTTTTATTTTATTTTTTGTTTTTATTATTAATAAACTAATTCTAAATTAACTATATTAACTTTACCATTTTTTTTCTGTTTTGGTGGATCTACTGTTTGAAATTCATAATTTATTGTTTTTCACCTATATCTATTATGTTAGTTAATGTACAAAATATTTCAGACACAATGCGAACAGTTATATGAAAAAAAAAGAAGGTTTGAATGATTGAATGTTATAAATAAATAAAAAATATTAAGCATCGTTTTACTTGTTGTACTTAGTCTTGTGTTATTGTCCCAAAATAAAGTATTTTTTTTAATATATATAATAAGCTTTCGTTATGTTTGACGTAAACTTTGAAGGAGGAAAAGAATCAGTAGCATTTTTAAGTCTGTTTTTCCCCGAAGGCTTTGGCAGAGGTGTATGGTACACTGTACACTAAACCCGCATTTTGCCAGTTATGAAGTCCCATAAAATGGGGGGCGAGCCTATTGCCAACAATTGGCCCAGCCTGGGATTCGAATCTAGGACCTCATGCTCAGCAGTAGCATTTGCCATCGCTAGACCGACGAGGCAATTTAAGTTTATTAACACGCGATGCTTATATACAATAGTAAATTATTATACAACTAACTATACCATGTTTTTTGAGTTACCAATAACCATCGCGTAAAAAGTAATTGAAAATAAAAATCTAGCCCGCCCAAAGAAAGAGTGAGAAAACATCTTATATTAGTAGGCACTCCAACTTGATACTATAAACGAAAAGCAGCGTCAGGCCACAGATACGATAATATTCCGGTGACAGATCGTCGGCTTATCTCGCCGTAACCCTCTCATCCCCAATTTTACGACTCACACGTGATGATAAACTGCCGACACATGTTTATTCATCCTCCGATCAACATACAATTTTGGGGGAAAGACAAAAATCTGCTCTAATAGCTTCTGGGAAGGGAAATGCTGTCTAGCAAATTGTTTGTCCGCAAGGAAATTGGGAAGTTAGATTAAATGGTTAGTTTTTATGTCAATTTGGTATTATTTAATGGCTTTCTTTTTTATGTGGGTATTAGTCAATAAATCATGGTGCTGGCTAATGGCCAACAATGATAAGAAAGTGATAACCATTGCCTATTGCACCCATTGCTATTTAAGTACATTTCCAGATAAAATAATACTTATGTAAGCGAATGTTGCTACCTTATTCGCGATCTCTTGACTGACTATATAATAATTTAATGATCTCCTAAACCGGGGCTTCCTCTCTCCTACCCTTTTGCTGTGCCCTATAGGGTCCATAATGATCTCAATTATATTAGTTACCACCTAAGTACACATTATGGTAAAGCAATAAAAATATTGAGTGTTGAGTATTGCAACCTTCAGATAATATTCACCAATGTTTGAGCCATTCAAAACATTGCACCCATGACCTGGAGAGAAGAATTAAAAGTCATAACAAAACTGCAGTGTTAATGCTTAGTTACTTTTGGGAAATTATGAGTGCAGCAACAAAAGTTTTCTTTAGCACTTGCAACCTATCGTCTTTTTTTATATGTAGGCAACGAGTTAATAGAACAGCTTCAATTATATTAATTCATCATCTTTACTATTCCAACAGAATATCAAAAAACCAGCGTCATTTTACGAACGTAAATTAGTATGAGTCAGAGCTACCGATAAATATATTTACTTCTGAATTGATAACTCCGTGACTAATGTTGTAAGTGAGCTACTAAGCGAGCTCAGTACTTAGGGCACCCCGACTCGGACAGGTTAGGTTAGAAGGGAATGGCGGGGTCTTTCAGACCCCGCCATCCCCTTCGTGGTTATTTGTTTTTAAACCACCCAGAAGTAGGAGCCCCGCGAAGCGGGGCTCCGTCGACTACGCTTGTCATTATTCATAATGCGCCGGCATTATGAATAATGCATGCATGCATGTATTTATTACTTGGTCCATAACGTTGCTTAAGAATTATCACCATGCTGCGTCATATTAACAGTAGCTCGTTTTACAATATATGGTCGCTTGAAAACCATTTATTAGGCGCTAAAAGTTCGTCACTGAGCTATTAATTCATTAGACAACGAAATAAATTTGAAGACGAGAATGACATTTTAAAGAAGCTGCCACGCTACGCTGCTGCTACGTTTTGAGCTATAACCACGCTGCTGTATCAAACTCAGTAGGTATTCGCAACAGTAACAATGAGTCCTCTACGCACCATTTCTTCGAATGTAGGTCAACACCCAGCATACTATAAACGTTGAGTCCTTCACGCAAAAGGTCAAGTTTCCCCAATCAATCCCGCCCAAACGGTCCGCCTGCAAAATTAATTAAACTTTTCACTCTAAGGTTCGCAAATTATTTTTATCTCGTCATTGGATGGTGTTATCGAAAAACAAACGGTGCTCAGATAAGCCTGGCGACAGTAACAAGTGGCCCTAATTTAACTTTAGCGGATCTTTACGAGTTTCCGACAATCGGGGAGGAATCCCAATGAGGGACCTCTGAGGATTATATTACGAACGTGAAATATTTTTACTTGTATGATGCTATGATAATATTTACTGAAGGGCTAGGTTTATATGTATAGGGATTTACAAAACGACGATTACAAATCTGTCTTTCAAGAGTGATCAAAGTTTCTTTTGACCACCAAGGAGACATGTGTAAAGACTTATTGAAAATTAAAAAAATGGTTTGGCCAAATAAAAAAAATCTACGACTTGTACTTGGAACACGCTGTTTATAGGTTGCCAAGCATCATACGCCAGAAAAAAAAAAAACCGTCTGTGGCGTATACGCTATGGACGGCCCATTTTTTTTGGTAGAAGTTAAAGATGCACAATATACATCAAAGAATTGTACCTAAATTAAACCCTACGAATACTAAATATTAACACGATAGCGCATCAAACCGACTGTGGCTAAAGACTAGATCATAATCATCAGCCTATATTCATCCACTGCTGGAACCTAGTGAACGCCACTGAGCCCGATCTTCGGCTCTCCTCACCCAGTCTCTGCCAGCCGCCTTTCGCAAGTCATCACGCCACCTGGTCGGCGCGGGCGGGCATCCCACATTACGTTTGCCTAAATGCGGTCTCCACTATAAAACTCGTTTTCCCCAAGTATTGTCAGTTCTGTGACAGGTGTGACCAGCCTATTGCCACTTCAGCTTGCGTAGTCTTTAGGGTATGTCGGTTACCTTGGTTCTCTAGCGAATCACCTCATTTTGGATTTTATCCTTCAAAGACTAGATGTCAAGCATGAATTTATTGCCCTACGACTGCCGGCTATGGACATCTGCAACCACCAGAAGTATTCCTAGTGTCTCAGAGACAAATCTGAAATTAGTCATGTGCCTGGAAGTAGGAAAGAACCAGTTCTTAATAGTCAGTCAAAATTTTACCTTCATCGGAAAAATATTCAATTCATATTGAAAATATTTTATTTCACATAAAAGTACATTTATTAAACTTCAGAATCTATGTGCACGGTTCCAATTGGTGGTCTTATGGAAAAGAGCCGGCAAGAAACTCCACGTTTACTATTTTAAAAATGATTGGCTTTTACAATATTTTCAATTTACACCGTTAATAGGTATGGGAGGACAGTGCTACCAAGCTAAGCCATGCTTCCCCGATCCTGCATTATTAATTAATGACATAACACAAACAAAATTGAAGACGCGTTACGGAATACCAGTTGAACAGCAAAACAATTTTATTTGTAAAGTAAAAGCGAATGGTGGTTCCTTTCACCAAATGAATTATATCGAAGCACCTTCCGTGTCACTTGGAAGGCTTAGCTTTTGTTGCTCGAGTGGCTATATTGGAAAAGTAATTCGCGAAAAAGGAAATATGTATTGTACTGATATTTAATGGTTTTGTAATTTTTCCTTTGACACGCAATGTTGCACGAGAAGTACTTATACAGAAGATGTTTTAGGAAATTCTTTGTTCTACCTGAAAACAGCCGGTTGGCTGTTTTCAGGTACACCCTTTTAACAGTCGGTCGGTCATCGACCATTAGAAAATGATAGGGTATGTGACTGGACTATTTAAATGTGAATTTTAGAAAACTAGAAAAAAATTAGGCAGTTGTAACTTTCTTTTTAATATCTCAAAAAATTGCATAGTTTTATGCGTTTTTAAATCTATACTAGACAGAAATAGAAATGCTGCGGTCTAAGATCACAACACAGCAACGCCATAGTAAGTTCGCACCATTCAGTATAATGATTTTTGAATTGATGTTTTGCGTGACAATTATAGAAGAATAATAATTTTAAAAGCGCATAACTTCTCCATTTTGCCACCGATTTTATTTGTTTTTTCACAAATCATCTTTTATACAGCATCTTTAAAATAAGTATTACTCGTAATACCTGTTTATTTTTAATTGTAGTCAAATACCCTAAAGTCACACAAGTATAAGTGACAGAGACGTCGCTCTAGATGAACATACATAAAAAATACATACAGACAAACGTATAGGTAATCTCCTCCTTTTTGGAAGTCGGTAATAAACCTAACTCTTTCTAAAATTCGATGTACCCTGTTAACGTATCGTTTTTCTTTAGTTTTATTTTTCTTCTTCTTTTGTTACCCTGTGTTACCTTTTGTTACCTATTGTTACCTTTTTCCCATGTTGGGGTTGGCTTTCAGTCGAACCTGATGCAGCTTAGTACCAATATTTTACATGGAGCGGCTGCCTATCTGACCTCCACAACCAACTAACGGGCAACACAATACCCCTTGGCAAGACTGGTTGTCAGATTTTCGGGCTTTTGACTACCCGTAACGACTATCAAAGATATACAAATGTCAGCCGGGACCAACGGCTTAACGTGTTTTCCGAGGCACGAAGGGGTCTCGGTATATAATGGATGGTGTCCCATCCACGGACCGACCTTGGCAAGTGTTGCTTAACCTTGAAGATCGACTCGTGCGGCTTTTATTATTTAGCCATTATTTATGCGAATAATCTTAATATAAAAGGGTTTCTATATATTATAAAAACTTCCTCTCACAAATACTCGCCCTGAAACTAACAGCAGAATTCCTCATACAAACTAGTTATTTATTATGAAAACTGTATTATGTAGCGTAATGTATCTTATTTATAGGCGAAAGTCCATTGTTTCGGAGAATGGGAGTCACATCGAGCGAAAACTACGGAAACATGGACGGATAGACGGAGAAGTTT
Organism: Griposia aprilina; assembly: GCA_916610205.1. Taxonomy (NCBI): domain Eukaryota; kingdom Metazoa; phylum Arthropoda; class Insecta; order Lepidoptera; family Noctuidae; genus Griposia; species Griposia aprilina. The sequence continues at coordinate 23,634,866 of OU744289.1, forward strand.
ATGTTAAGGCTGTTTCAGACTTGCGGGTGTGTAAAAGGTAGTGTTGCCACGCGCTATAGGTCAGAAGATTTTTATACGTTGTAGGGTTTTAGTTTGAAATAGAAAGATAAAAAAAAAATATGTAATGATTTTTGTATATTAAATTTTTGTGTGTACTCAGCCGGCTATAATAGTTTTTTTTTTTTTGGGTTGGAATTCATCAAATGACCTCTCCCGCTCTGGGCGGAGCGGAAGGGCGTGTCAGACTCTTACTGACTAAAACCCACCTGTGTTCCTTCAGTTGCCTGTGCGTCAGGGCCACGGTAAATCTTTCGAACAATCCGCAACCCCGGCAGGCATCGGCCCTATCAGACCCCGTCAATTATGCTAACATCTCTTTGAGGCGCGCGTGGAACACAACGCGCCGTCGACTCGCGCCTGGTCCTTACCGGACGGCGAGCCGCCCAATGTTGCTCGCCGTCCGCAAGCCTGCGCCTACGGTGGCTAGGAGTCGGCTATCGACTCCCGACGCCCAGGGTGTCTCCTCCTGCGGCGACTAGGGGCGTGAGGGCGCAACGATTGCCTTTCCCTCACGCGCTCCGCCTCCTCCTTCGCGAGCATTACTGCTTCGCAGATGGAGGTGACTGCTTCCCATTCCCTCTTATTCCGTACCATGGCCTGAGCCAGCTATAATAGCTGTCTTTTCAAATTGAAAACTGTCATCTGCAACTGAAATAATTGTGAAATATACTAAAATAATATTGAAATTCCTTGAAACACTCTTATTTTAATAAGCAATTTGAACAATTTTCTCTGTTGTATGCTTAGAAAACCTTTAGTACTTTAATATCAAAAAACAATTCGCAACAAAGACATATTTACAGTACCGTTTAAAACGCCACAAATGGTCTGTAAAATTAAACCAGAGATACAGATTTTAATGTGGCCTTTCAAACCTAATATTAGGCCCTTATTACTGTAATCAAAAGTCAGTGTAGCGATTATCACAACAATTGGCGATTATCGCTACAAATCCAAGCTTTAAGCTATAATTGCGTGGAACCGAGATGCGATTAATATTGCCTCAGTTAGGCTATTAATACATGTATTTCATTAATAGATACGTTGCCTTTAAACAGTGCTAGCTAATTAATACGAAAGAAATAGAGAGAGACATAGTTTTCATGGTTTTTGAGGATGCTAAAGCCGACGGCGAGGTCTGAAAATCCAAGATGGCGCTAACTTTATGAGAGCTTGTAATAGCTTTGTCTCTTACTACCATATATGAGTGGGGGTGCGTGCGAGTATCTCGTAAGGACTTTAACCGGTTCTACAGCATTAATTATCAGTAATGTCTAAACATAATATGTTAAAGCATCAGTCCCACTGTTGCCTCAAGTTAACTCGCCGCAGTTTGTAGACAGTAAGACATTAGCTATAAGTATTTTATAAGGCGTTAATTATTTTGTCCCTGCATTGTTTTTCAATGTCATTTAAAGTCGTTCTCTGCGTGCTACATCCTGAGTTTTTTTATTCCCTGAATTTCCTGGGAAGTTCCTCCATTTTTATACAACATATTTAAGGGTACTGATCGTCAAAATGAACATCTTTCTCCATGGCACCGACACCGAACTCGCGAAAAAAAAAAAAATCTGTTTCATACAAAACTTGAATATCTACTCAACTTGATTGTTTGGGTCGGCAGATTTATTTTTCTGGTATCTATGACCACATCTACTTGATATATGCTGTTTAAGATAGGCTATTTCATGGATAAAGTGCTTAAAGTACATTTCAGTTTACTGCAAATGGCCACCGTGGTCCGTCATACAGATTTTTTTTCCGACTACCAAATAGGGTTAAGTGTCTATTAAAAACTATTTTGGACAAAATGGGTAACGGATGCGTCAGTATCTCAAAAGAACATTATCAATTTTAATTCTTATGAAAGTTAACTTATACTTTTGTGTTATTGAAGGAATTTGCTGTATTACTTTCTAGTTTAACCCTAACATTATTCTCAGCCTAGACTAAAACAAGTCTATTTAGCCTACATACCAACCGCTTGTTTGTCCTACTCTCAAAAAGAACAGTTATAGCCAAATTGTTTCACACAAGAATGTTTGATACTTTCTTTTAACGGCAATAAATTAGTTTTATGTGAGGTTTATGTAAAAACATTGCAATAAAACCGTTTTCCTTTGAATGGAGACGTCAGAGTATGTTTTTGTGAAATTGACTCTTATATAACAGTGTATGGTGATTAATATTATAAAGATGTTGTCTATATCGCTTTATATGCGTTGTGACTTTTCTGAGAAAGTAGTGTTTGTTTTTCAATGTTTCACTATTTGAAAGTTTCGTAAGCTAGCGCGCTGGGCTTATTAACTGTATAGGTACGTTTGACTTTAAAATTTATAAGGTACACGAAATCGCTGGCTTTTTTTGAAGCATTAGTCTAATATAATCATAAATTATGTCTAAATTCATCAGAGTTGGTATAATTAGCAAAACTGAAAAAAAATAATTAAATAGTCAAGCTTTTTGGAACGAAGTTCTTTAACGCGGATTGCGGTAGGAGTAAACTGGTAGAAATCGTCACGAAACAAAAAACCATTATGTCCATGCGACTTTCGCCTTCTATTATATATGACGGAGAAGGTACATTTCTCGTTATCATAAGTCATATTTTAACTACTGTGGGTGTACTATGGGAAGTGTTAGTTATTGCGCAATAGAAAAACCGTTTGCAGTTCAAATCAAATTATAATTTACGATCAAACTAATCACATTAGAAATTCGCAAACTGTAGGTACACTGCACAACTATACGGAACGCGCGACAACTAAACGAGTTTACTGCTTAACCGCCAACAAAAAACTCTGCTTTTACTCTGGTCAAGCGTTATATTATAGACTCTGCCGAGCGCCACCTGGGGCGCTGGCGTCCCGATTAGTCAAAGTCAAACGATTGATTTAACGTATTTCCGACGTATGTAATTAAAGAAATAGAGAGAGAGATAGTTTTCATGGTTTTCGAGGATGTTAAAGCCGATAGTGAGGTCAAAATGAAAATCCAAGATGGCAACAACTTTATGAGAGCTTCTAAAACGTTTGTCTCTTTCTATTATATAAAAGTGTGTGTGCGTGCGAGTATCGCGTAAGTAACTTCGTTCCTGAAGGGGGTCCTCCGACTGCACACATATTTTTTTTGTTATTGCTTACAAGCGTTTACCCATTACCATAGCCAAAACCATGTCACTGCATCTTCTTCAAATGTGGTAGCCCAGTGGGAAAGGCTTCGACATACGTATCGTAGATAATGGCTTCGAACACAGACAGGCACTAAACTTTGTGCAATTTATTTCATCACCACTGCTCTCAAAACGGTGAAGGTAAACATCGTGAGGAAACCGGCATGTCCTAGAACCAACAATTCGAAGACATTTGTGACCATCTATCAAACCCACACTGGGCCCGCGTGGTCGATTATGGCTCACTCTCTCGAGGAGATCTGTGTCCCAGCAGTGGGAACATTATAGGCTGATTAGGCATTTTCTTCAGTTGTCTGTCGCAGGATTTTTAGAAACACACGACAATTACGTGAATTCATAACCAAACCAGCACGTAATTGAAAAACTAAAAAGCAAATTTACGTAACAAATAAAAAGGTACCGAAATCGAATACTGCAGCAGCAACTGTTCAGTAACTTTCATAAAAACTCCTGCAATCTATTATTTATAGTCGTTTTCATAACTTGTGTTACAAATGGTTTAAAAAAAAACAAATAAACCTACATTGTCGTTTCACCTGTTGCACTGAATCTGTGATAAACAAATTTGAAATTTTATATCCTTTTCGTTTATTCGTTTACCTTGATGACACACTAGGTGTTAAAGTTCGACAGTTCGGCGGTAAACGCTTTAAGTACTACAAACGATGTCAATTTTATGTACAATGATTTTTTTGCTGTGTATTTTCTTAATTAATTTACTGCAAAACAATGAGCTGTTGTTTCAATCAGTTCGTTTTTCAAAAATGTGACGTCCCTTATCGTCACTAGTCGTCTTATTGAATAATGCTAAAACTTATAACTATATATTTGATGTTTACCTATTTATATTTGTACGCCGTTGAGGCAAAACATGACTGTGATTTAATTTAATGTAACATCTTGCATGCCATGTTATTGTGTGTATACTCATGTTTTGGACAAATAAATTATTATCTTATCATATGTAGATATTTCAGCGGTAGGTAATATCGCTACAACAACGGAGTAAAATAAGTCATCTTGTTCTGCAGTAAAATACCGCCACAGTTTATTTTCCCAGTGCGTCATCTGCATTTTTATTTCTCCTTTTTAAGTAAAATTGTATAACTATTTAATCATTATTTTATATTTTATTAAATTTGTTTTAAAATCTGTGCTTGACTTGGAAAAGCCATTCTCCCATTCTTGGACCGTGAAGAATACTCAAAGGGTGAACAGCACGTATATTAATACAAACGTAGGTATTAATATTCAGCGATCACTCAGCATCTTTGTGCTGAATGTAGTAGTATCCAAGATCGCTCACGTAAGTTAATATTCGAGTATTGCCACGTTTATAAGACGAATTTCTATGTCCTCTGCATTGCTTTCTAAGTATAAGAAAACCCAACACAGGTTCCTTCAGACACCCTAAATCTAAAGTGTAGCATAAAGCTTCCTCGGAAATCTTTATCCTATACATACAAATGGTTCTAATGTTCTTAGCCACAGATTAGTAGCAAATGGAGCAATAGGTTGACACGGTTAAAGGTAACTTTTAAGTTGGTTGTATGAATTGACACCAGCTGAAGTATCTGAGAAAAACTTCTGTCTTCATCACAGACCATGACTAATAATATTAATTTACTATAAAGAAAACTCTTGATGTTTTTTGTGTAATTTTTACGTTTTTAACATTAAAATATTACAAAAAAAAGTAGATCTGAAAAATCCTGGTTTGTCTTCTAGCATTAAACGCGATTTGACATAACAGTACTGTAAGCTTAAATATTGCATTTTTATAAATGATATTCGCTGACTTGGCTTAGGAGGACATGCATACATAAACTCACGCTTTCTTCCAATGCAGAGACTATAGAACGCCACATGCTACGATCCTTACATAGTCCTTTTGCTTCGTTTACGTTGGCTTAGGAATAACATACAAACATAGTCTTAAAATAAACACGGGATAGTGCTCTAAGAGGTTGATAAAACATTCGTGTGAGGATTCCATCTAAACTCCTCTGTGGTTCCCAAATCGGATCGTGTTTTAGGCGACGCAAGCCAAGCCGAGTTACGTAATTGGAGGCGGAATCAGTCTAGACGTAAGACATGTCTGGCACACAATTATAGCCGGAAAAGCAGCTTAGATAAATATGGGTTTCAGTTCTCTCGCGAGCGTTTACGGTGATTTGCGTTTATAGGCGATGAGTTTCATAGAATATTCAATGTTTTGCAGCTGCGGTTACGAACATGAAATGTTTCAAATTTGGGGGTAGATTTATGATTTGGTAGAGATCTTAGTCCATGGTCTCTCTACTTATTATGATGTGGTCGGTTTAGGCACAGACGTGGGAACAAATCAGTATTTAGAACAAAGCGAGTAGTTGTTATCAGTAGTTATTACGTATTACTGAGCAATGTAACGATACGTGATAAGATGATTTAACAAAGAGTTCCTCGAATTCCAATCGTGAACTGTAGTAGCTTAAAAACATGTTTTATTTTTCTTTGTTTTAGATATTGTTTGAGTGAATGCAGTATCTTAATATCGACGTGGCTACATTCTTAGCAGTGTAATCCGTATTCAAATAACGTGTTCATTAAATACGCTTGAGGTAGCACGACGAAAACGCATTTCCAAGCAGATATAATTACGAACTAAGGTTCGAAGCTGACTGCAAATGCAACCCGCAATCATGACAGTCAGACTGCAAAATCAGGCGTGATTGCGTTGCAGACTATTTTAGCTCTACTTTGTACGTGATCGTACGGGATCGCACGTCATCGGCCGTGGCAGTGCGGTTACGTTGGGACGAACGCCATTTTGCGTTTGTTAGCGATGTTTATTTGTTATTTTGGGATTGGAATGACTTATTTGGTGTATTTTTAGATTTTTATTTTATTTTATTATTGTCTTGAGTATTGCTGGTTTTGAATTGGAAGAACTTTTGCAATTTTCAGAAAGTGTAATTCGCTTTATCCTATTCAGAATAATCCTTCATCGATTTTTTGGGTTTATCTTATAGAATAATATTTTAAAGAGAAAAAAAATGTTTTTTTGTATGTTTGTTGGTCAAAAGGTATTTACAAGGCAGATGTGAGTGGAAACGCCGGGAAGGGACGCCCTAGGAAGACATATACTGACCTTATTGGTGATGTTCTTCAGAAAGGTCAGGTGCGTAGTACTCACAACCGGCGTGCGTGTATGACCAGATGTATGAACGTAAACGAGGCAAAAGGGGTATGTATGGATCGTAGCAGGTGGCGTTCTGTAGTTTCTGCCTACCCTCATGGGAAGAAGGCGTGAGTTTATGTGTATGTGTTGTTGGTTCCACGCTACAACGCCTGAACGGATTTGGATGCAATTTGGCACATGGGTAGAGCATGACCTGGATTAATTATTCCTTCGAGATAGGAACTTATACGGGTGAAACCGCGGAGCGCAGGTAGTTCATTTATATAAAGGTTACGAACTAAACACATAAACAGCATTAAACCCACAGTCGCTCACAATTATAAATCTACGGATATTCTGGTAGATAATTAATAAGAATGAGTCTAATTCTGTGCAATGTAGCTGCCTTAGTAAATGAGTCTGAGACACTTCGCCATTCATTTAATATTTTTCTCCTAACAAAATGAAGTATATCTTCTTACAAAATACGAACAACGTTTTGTAAAAATATAACTGTTCGTATACAACTGGACAGTCTATGAAGTAGAACACAATTTATTGCGAGACACAATAAAATAGCATTTCACATTTTTGTTTTTTGATGTACGTTTCAAGAGAGGTTTGCCCAACATCCTACGTGAGCGTTGAATGCAACAGAGCTACTCCATTCTAATTAAAAAGATGCTCATCTTGTTGATAATAATATTATAACTTGAGTCAACCAAAAGATGTCACCACTGTCACTACTTTATATCAGGCTATAGTTTCCGAACAATTTTAAATTTCACGCCGTACTGCTTTACTAAATATTTAAATCGTTAGATTTCCCCTAATCGTACTTAGATCTCGCGAAAAAGTGTCAATGAGCTCAAACATCCTGCATGGAATGGAACGATAGATACGATTTCAGTATGAGCGAGAGATTATACTATTCAAATGTCAGTGTCAAAACGTGACCACTGACCATCTTTTGCCGCGGTCGCCGGTCGGTGGAATCTAACGATTTAAATCTTTGAGATTTTCTACAATGTAAAAATCTATACCAAAATGTCATCAAAGACAGTTGCAACTGCCAAATATTTTGCAATAGTCAATCCTTTTCGCATATCGTATGCCATTTTTACATCGCACCTTATCGAATACCATCGCATCATTCTCTCACGACACAATATTTATGTCTGCTGTATAGTTAACGAATGTTCGAGTAGTATACCGGTGAACCGAAGAATAATGTGGGGAAGGCTGAGGGTGCTGCAGTGAAGAGGAGCAGCACAATAGAAAGAATTGATGTGGAGGAGGAGGAGGGAATATTGAGCTTCAAATACGATGCAATTTCATTGAGTAGGTAAAATTATTGTGGAGATAAGTATGAGGATATGATAAGAGATTGTGAAAGGATTGGATGACTGGAACTTAGTGAAACAATAGAACATTGTCATAATCTACGTGATCTATAGTAAAATTAATATTTACTAAATTGTCGGGGGTGCTAATTAAGGCAGCTTCTTTAAAATGTCATTCTAGTCTTCAAATATATTTAGTTGTCTAAATAATTAATAGGTAAGCGACAAACTTTTAGCGTCTAATAAATGGTTTTCAAGCGAATATATATTGTAAAACGAGCTACTGTTAATATGACGCAGCATGGTGATAATTCTTAAGCAACGTTATGGACCAAGTAATAAATAGGGGCATTATTCATAATGCCCGCGCATTATGAATAATGACAAGCGTAGTCGACGGAGCCCCGCGTAGCGGGGCTCCTACTTCTGGGTGGTTTAAAAAAAATAACCACGAAGGGGATGGCGGGGTCTTTTAGACCCCGCCATTCCCTTCTAACCTAACCTGTCCGAGTCGGGGTGCCCTAAGTCCCGAGCTCGCTTAGTAGCTCACTTACAACATTAGTCACTTGAGTTATCAATTCAGAAGTAAATATATTTATCGGTAGCTCGGAGTCATATTAATTTACGCTCGTAAATTGACGCTGGTTTTTTGATATTCTGTTGGAATAGTAAAGATGATGAATTAATATAATTGAAGCTGTTCTATTAACTCGTTGCCTACATATAAAAAAAGACGCTAGGTTGCAGGTGCTAAAGAAAACTTTTGTTGCCGCACATATAATTTCCCAATTGTCGGCTGATAAATTGTGGTTCGGTGTAGGTAATAGTGTTCTCAAATAAAATACTAAACAGGTGAAGTTGAAATATCTAAATGAGATACTTCAACTTTTAGTCAAACATTGAAATACAAAAGCTCTTGGTGATGCATGCAGGTGATTTTCACATGTCGGGATAAATATATTACCATCGTATACGCACGAATTAGATTACTAAATTTAAATTTACCACCCAAATTTCTTTTTAAGCTCTTTCTTTTAATAGCATAAGTAATTAAACATTTTAAATCCAGATTTACCCACAACTGTAAGAAGTATAAACAAAAAAGCACATCGTTAATAAAACCACATTACTTTTAAATCGCCTCTTAACTTACTCTGCTCGCGTAAGTTAATGGCCGCAATTTTTCTTTAGTGCAAGCGAACAATGTATTTAACAGATTAATCACAGCTGCCCCTAGAGCATTCAGGGAGGTGCCTAACTTATTCCAACAGACAGACTGCAGTCTTTTAAAATATAACATGGTAGTATTCTTGGTAATCCCTGTCATCTCAGCGCGTTGATGGCAAAAATAAGTTTTTTTTTTTTTTTTTTTCGTTGGCCAAAATTTCAGCAATGCGAAAGATGTTTATTGACGCAGCCTGTCCTCACTTGTGCCGGTAATCCGTATGAATAATCAAACATTTTTATCTATACTAAAATTATAAAGAGGTATTCGTTTGTTTGTATGTAGAGGGAAATCTCTGGAACAACCGGTTGGTATTAAAAAAATATTTTTGCATTTGATAGCCCAATTCTTAATGAAGGCTATAGGCTATTTTACATCACGCTAAGACCATTAGGAGCTGAGCAAAAAGAAACAAAGTCAGAAAGAACGCTAAGCGAAAACGAAGTGATAGTGCGGGCAGGCGATGCGACACGACGGGGTGTGTCGAGGGAGCAAGAAATTTCATGCAGACGACGTCACGGGCATAAGCTAGTTAGATATAAGTGCGTTTGATTAATACGAAGGTTCGAACGAATATTGGAGTTCTCGTCAGTCCAATAACCGGAGTCGTTATCATGATTTCGTTACAATTATGGAAGCTTTGTGTATGGCAACTGGATGCTGGCTCAGTAAGGTCACCTGTTTACCGGTTCTTGACGGGTTTCAGGCTCACTCTACCATCTCTAACCGCAATCAAAATGACGGCATTATTATATACACCAGATTTGGTTTGTAAAGTTCTGTGCGGGAACCAGAATTTGATGGAGGTAAGTGCCTGCTATGCGAGATAGGTAAAAACGGTTCCTAAGTAAATCGTTGCAGAAGTTGCAGTATCGAGTGTAGGTAGTTTTTAGGATTATGTTATCTGGAGAGTTGTTGGCTTTAATATGCATTCTGTCTCGATTAATGTAATGACTAATATACCTTTTAGATATCCAACATCTGACCTCTACGCCGACTGTAAAGTGCTAGCAGTGCGGCAGCTCTTTGTGTTGAAGGATAAGGATACATAAGTACCTCCCACCTTCGAATCGGAACAAACGCACTCAAATCTTACCCAGTACCCAGCTCAGAACCAGTTTCGCTCAATAAAATCTCTATTGAGTACCAAAATTACACTGGCAGCAACGATTTTGTGTGATGGTCAGTCAATAGATAGGACTAGGATAGAGATTGTGTGGTGCTCAGATAGGAGCCTATTTAGCCTCGCACGGTTCTTTTATTTTTTACTTGTTTATTGTTGGTTTTAATGTTAATTCCGTTAGTATTAAATGCTCAATTTTTTTGGATTTCCTGTGCGTGACCCAAATTTATTTATTCTTTCTTTCAGTAAGAATCTCCAAGAAATGACTTTTAGGTAGTTGCATCTTATACAATAGAGTCGAAGTTCTAAAGACACAATAGACTACTATACTATTTTCTATTTTCCAGTAAAAATGTAGTACGTCTACAATTTACAACGTACTTAGTAAAGATACAGAAATAGTAGTCAATACTAAGCGTTGAAAGTGTAGTAATTGAATCTTTCAGCAGACAGTTCTATATAAAATACGGACATTAATGATTCTTTATAGGCAGGAAGCCGGCGACAAAACGCTTTACTCAATGTTTATTGAATAGGGAATTTTCTTAAACGTTTTCTGTAACTTTATGTTGATTTACAACGTTTCTTGTATTGTGTGGTTCCGTTTTAGTATAAGAATAAATCACTTCTTAATTAATCAAGGGTGTTTTAATAGGTTTCATGACTATAGGAAGCTATGTTTTTTTTTTGCAGCTATTAACAAATGCTGTCACCAAAGTGTGGTGATTATGATTTACCTACGAAGGCTTATAGGGTTTATTTTAGTTACATTAACAGATCTTTCGAGGTGACGAAGAATTTGTGAGGACTTCCTTTCCACTGTCAAATGTAATTGGGATAACACCGTATGGTTCTTGTCAGTAAGAGGTTGACAAATCCTTCTGACTCAGTGAAGCAAAATTCAAAAGCATTTTCCTAGTGAAATCAAAATGTAAACTTTGAGAGAAGACCTATTAAATAATAATATGGTTTCAACACTATGACCGTAACACCATGAAATATGTACTTATCCATACTTTAAAAGAGAATCGCTTTGGAATCTTTCGTAATTGTAAGGTTAATTTAGCTCGTGACTGTACCTCCCTAATAAAAAGGTGTGTATTTCTAGCATGAAGCAAAAAGAACAAGATTGCCCTAGCTCTCTTAGCCTAGTGGACTGTTAATTAAGTAACTTAACGTCTTACCCCGTGGCCGTGAGCTACACACTCAAGCGACACGCGTCTTGCGACAGCGCCTGCAGTGAAAACAAATGGAAGAAGTTAGAGCATTGCATGAGTCACCGCGACGCGACTTGCGAAGCGACGGATGGACGGAAACAGGAGACGCGTGCGCGTGTCGCTTGACCCCGCGTCCTAACCAAAAGCGGTCATCGCGCGAGTACGCGATCGATGCGATCGTTTGTATGAATTTTCACTTACCAACGCGACTTTATTGATCGCGCGAGTATGTCATATTCATGTAGAATTAGCTCAATTTTAGTTTAATAAAATCACTGATTCCTTCTTAATTTTCGTATTTTTTATTTTTCGTCTTAACAATAACGTCTTACACCAATTTTTAATTCCTTCCCAATACCCGTTCCCTTTCTACTTATTCTATATTTAAAACATTAATTGACTATCTCTTTCAATCCTTGACTATTTCGTACATTCATCTCTGCCACTCGTTTATGCTTTACATCTATCATCCATCTTCACATCTCGTTTCACTGTCCTGACATAACGTTCCCTTCCTACATTCATAAAAGAGCGCGACGATCGCATACTCGCGTAACGATCACTTTTGGTTAAGGCTGCTCACTCGAAAAAAGCTTGAAAAAGCATGCAGATGAAGCAACTTTTCGTCGGCATTTACAGAGAAATTACATCTGAAAAAAAATGTTAGTAATCTACATGATATAATACGTAATTTGGTTTAGCCATAATTTTTCAATCGGTATCACAAAATAAAATAAAAATACACCAATTCACCTCCAAATCATTGAGATGAAACCATTTTACTCCTTCGTTTTTTATCAAGAGAGTATAAAAAAAAAATATCTACTGCTTTGCAATACAAAGGAAAATGATTTGGTTTTGTTACTTTTTTTAACTAAGTATTATTTTTATTATAATAAATTAAAAAGGCGTCCGATTAATGACTGCGCCTACGTCACCCCCGCACTCGTTCTTAGATTCAGTTGGTCGTTAGCTCCGCCCAAATGCTCAATTTGCAATTGCAAATGCAAGGTTATTGGCATTATTACAAGCCTTAAGGCACGGCCTGACGCAAGTCGCGTCGCAAGTCACATCGCCCGAGGCCGTAAACAAGGCCTTAGTAGGGTCGCATGTGGACTTGTAAGTCAGGCCATTGATTAAGTAGATAAATGAGATCTCTTGAGGACGATTGCGTGGGTATACCTAAACGTGGTTCTGAAATAAAGAAAGTTTTTTTTTCGTATTTATGGTAGGGGTGAGATATTTGAAATTGTAAGTAATGAGTTACCTGTTTATTTATTCATTATCTTGTACTTTGGAGGAAAAAGCTTGAAGTAATGATGTTGGTACTTATTTATAAGCTAGATTTTTGTTGAAACGGATGTTTTGTGGGACTTGAAGTAATGTAAGTATCGATATGTATTTATTTATAATCTGCTTGTGGTAAGAATCCAAAAAATAGTTTTATTTGAAGAAATTAATTGATTTTCTTAAATTTTTCTTTTTTTTATACATAAGTAAGACCATTAAAAATTGTCTATTACTAGTCTAACCGTCTGTCATCATAACATAACACTATTTCTAAGGCCTGTGTTCCTCCTGCGCTGATGTCGCTCGCGTACGGTCGGTTGCCTACGTCAGCGAAAAATAAACGATAAAATACCATTCTGTTTTAGCGACCGCTCTAAGGTTCAGCCGTCTGCCAAACCTGGCATTCAGCTGATCGTCGGTAACAGACTGAGGGCGCTCGAACAATTCCATGCTCGTCAGCCGACTGACGTACGCGGCGCTGATGAGCGAGACCGACGCCCGCGATACGCGGCGCGTAGCAACGTCCGCGCCACTGACTACGTCAGCGTCGCAGTGTGGTGTTATATAGAACACAATGTATATTCATGCTCATGGATGAAAAGGACAAAGCCACACTAACTACCTACCTACCACCAAATAACTACCTACCTACCTATTACATAACTAACTAACTATTGTACCTATTTTCGTTTTAGTTCATAAATTGTGTCCTAGATGGCGGTATACAACATTCGAGCAGACAGTTTGAAAAAAAAAATACAGATGATGGTGGATGTTAAGAAAAAAATAGATCAAGAGTCTTGGAACAATTTGATCTGATGTATAAATTACTTTTTCAGTGCTTTAATATTAAGTATTTCTATTAGTATAGTAGGTGAAGATTAACTCTGTGTAATTTTAAAGTTCGCAAACTAAAAATAACCTTTAATTTTTACCGACTAATAACTAAATTCAAATTTAGTTGAATTTCAGTTATTCACCAATCCTGGCCAATTACAAATTTTCCATGAAACGTGTTTTCAAAGCAGTTTTGACCTTATAAAGGTATAATACAAAAAAAGTACAGTTCTAAATTCAATGAATCAGTAATTAGCCGGCCAACAGCTGGCAAGTAACGTGACCAATTACTAAATACTATTTTAAATTACTTTCAGACTGCTTCAACATGTCAAAGATACCGCAATATACCAAAAAATAAGTAGACAAAGCTTTAGAAGACATTAGTCAAGGTATATCAGTTCAAACAGCAGCCAAAAAATATGGTATACCTAGAGCAACACTACAATTTAAACTGAAACACCCGGATAGCAAGATAAAATTTGGACCAGAACCCTACTTGACTAAAGAAGAAGAAAACCAGTTAGAAGAATGGCTGTGCGATATGGGCAAAAGAGGTTTTCCTAAAAATGCCGAAGATATTCTAGATTCTGTTAAAAACTTTCTGAATAAAAACCCCAGAGAGACTTCATTCAGCGAAAATAGACCTGGAAAAGGATAGTTAAAAGGTTTTTATGAAATGCCATCCTAGGATAACTACAAGAACAGGTGAAACTGTTACGCAGGCGAGCGCATGTGTATCCGAATCTAACATCAGAAACTGGTTAGTCAAGCCATGGATCAGATAAACAAGTCTAATCTAACCCACGTTTTAGATGACCCTTCCAGAATTTATAATGCTGATTAAACCGGTTTTCAAACCTGTCAGTCGACCAGAAAAGTCTTAGCTGAAAAACGAGAGAAGAATGTCTACATTATTGATAATGAGAAAGCCAAAGAAAATATGACAGTACTTTTTACAAAATCTGCTGATGATACAGATGGTATTGCCTACGATTGTGTACTCCTATCATCGTTTACCTGAGAGAATCACACAAACAGTACCTGATGACAGGGCTATAGCAACAAGCAGTTCAGGATGGATAACGGTGGATACATTTATCGATCATGGTTTTCACCCGTTTTTAGTGAGAAATAACTTCAGCTATCAGTTTTGTTGTTTATCACTTTTGGAAATTGGCAGTTATAGAATGTTTTATTGAGAACATTGGCGAAGTTGATTCAAAGCAAAATTTTGCTTTTGTTCTGTAAAAAGTAACTGACAAAATTAGTTCTGCCTGCATTATCAAAGGCTTTCGAGCTTGCGGCCTCTTACCTTTTTTATTCAAATGTTCTATACTTTTGATCCAAATGATTATTCTAAACGCTTAGCAAAGTTATGCACATGTGAAGACACTAGACATTTTAAATGATGAATCCAAAAAGTGACTATCATTTACAAAATTTTTGGAAATCATAGGCGTAGAGTAGATGAATCAATTTAAAAATATTAAAAATGTAATGCAAAATGTCCAAAACAACGAATTATTTTTCACTCTGTATCAAATATGAGACTTTTATAATATGAATAATACTGAAAATATGACAGAAAATACTAACGAAAGTGAGGAAGGAGAATATAATGACATGGGTTCAGAACCGAAAAATCCACAAGAAGAAGTAAACTTTAACACAACAATTATTAATAACAACATTTCTGAAGACGAAAGTCAAAATATAATCATAGGTACACACCAAAGCCTTGACAAAATCCATGACGAACAGAATAGCGAGACAAATGACCACCAGACCTGTGGATATGAAAACTTTGCTCAGTCTGACAAAGAAACTTTTAATATTCAACCTTCAAATCATAAACAAATCTAAGTACTTGTGATCTACAGAAGAACGACCAAGAACTTGTAACATTAGAAGACCTAGAAATAGTAAATACAGGAAACTATGACTAAAACGTACCATCCTGTTCAACAACAAGACTTAAAGATTTTTTAGCAATACCTTCACCACCAACCAGTAAAGGGAAACGTAACATTCAGAGGCTACCTTAACACATATCAGGACCAGAGTACCAAAAGAATTTAGAAGAAAAATCCAAAGAAAAGAATAGACTAGAGGATGAAAAGACGGTAAAGATAGTTGTGAAAGAGTGAAAAAGTTGGAAAAAACTAGAAAAATTGAGTCTATTTCTTACTGTGGTGTGTGTAAAAGAGTTTTAAAGAGCATACAATTGAGATGTTGTGAATGTCAGCAGCCATTTATCATAAATTATATACTCCTACATCTCACCTTATGCATATACCTCAGGAGGAAGGAGACAATTTCTTATGCAATAACTGCTTCTGTACAGAAAATGATGAAAGTATTTCTGAGAACGACGAAAGTGAAAGTGACGAAGAAAATGAGGAATTTTTAAATATAACAGTATCAGGAAAAAAGGAATTAGGTTTGAGCTGCGTAAAAGTTTAATTCAGATTTAAAATAGAGTCAATAATTTGTTAAGTTTTCACATTTAAATTGTTTGGCTAATTACTGTAACTTGATCTTGACGATGATGAGTAGGGTTCGTGGTAGCATCAAAACTGTCCTCAGAACGTTAGCGTGCACAATTATTGATGGTCAATTTACTGTGTACTAGGCAGTTGTACACCTGCACAGGAATAGGAAGTAGACTCTTATTTTATTTTTGTGTGTACTGCTAACAACCCTACTAACGCTTTCTTTGTTATATTTATAAGGAATGTATGTCTGAAATAAAGTTAAATAAATAAATAATTACTGTGACTTCATGGCCAATTGATAAATTTCTTAAGTGATTGAATTTGATTGAGATTTTTCACCAGTAAATATGTGATTTTACTTACTATGTATTTGTTTTATTACCTATGACCTCATCTCATTCGCTTTTATTTGGTATGTGATAAGTTGACTTTATCGTTTTTTTTATTGAAGTCAGAAAATAGATTTCACGTTAAGTGGCCAATAAACAACCAACTTCCTAAAAAATCACTAGAAAGTGAAAAATACCTTTAATTTTGGAAGTCGGTGGAAAAAAATGAGTATTCCAAACCAAAGACACCGACTTCCGAAATTAAAGTAATTTTTCACTTCGTAGTGTTTTTTTTGGAAGTCAGCTGTTTGTTTATTAATTGCCTGCATGCACAAAACTCATGCAATAAGCACGTCCTGCCCTTGGCCGATTTGTATTGTCTCTCTGTGAACTTGCCTCTTTATTTCAGAGCTATCAATGTCAGAGCGCCTTTACCATCTCCAAAACATAAATATCCGCCAAGCATTATGTTGCAAGACAATGCTTTCATACTGCCAAAATAAACAATATCTATACTGCAGTATAACCACGGATGCTGCAAAAGTCTCTGGTTCCACTCATTGGTCCCAAC
This sequence comes from Griposia aprilina, assembly GCA_916610205.1. NCBI lineage: Eukaryota > Metazoa > Arthropoda > Insecta > Lepidoptera > Noctuidae > Griposia > Griposia aprilina. Next base: position 23,651,712 of record OU744289.1, read on the forward strand.
GTTGGCCCAAACTTGCGGAACAAAAACACGCATTAGGAAAAGTTGGGGCCAATGCTGTATTCGCTTAAACACGTTGAACGAGTGGCGTTGGGGCGAATGTTGGGACCAATGAGCGGAAACGGCGGGCGTAACAAAATAAAATGACGAAATAATTCCCACGTTTTATACCCTGCCTTGAATAAACTAGAGGATAATATACTTGTGTTTTATCGTTTATAAGCGGTTTATAAATGGTTGGTGGTGTAAGCACCGCCAGGGGAGATGGCGGTCTATCAGTTTATGCAGCTTAAGAGTCCAGGAGTTTGAGTTTTAACGGGGATATTGTAGGATAGAAAGGAATATTTTGCTAAAAACAGGCGCTTGCGGTAGCCGGTAGGGTAATTACGAAACACACTTCCAATGGCAATGCATTTCATTTTGGCAATTTAAGAACATTCCAGTCATTTACGTTATTGAGCAGACATAATTTTTCAAACATTATGAAGCAATTCCTTTCAAACTCCTTCAGATTGTTACTAAAAGTGTGGTACAAAATTTGGTTGCTGGAGAACTATGAACGCGTTTTTTCAGCAGTATAATAATATTGCTGTTTCTGTTTCTAGAATTAATTAACGCAACTTTTGAAACGTCACTGGAATGGTGGCGAAAGAAAAAGGTGTGCGAAAATCTTTAATTTTGTAGTTAAAATACGCGACTGCGAATTTGTACAGCATGCCCAATGCCCATTCATAATCTGAATAAGAAGATGTCTTTATCCTCCCAAGTTATTGCTCAATTTCAGGCCGAAAATTTTACAACATCAAAAATTTTAATGTTACTTTTGTTAAATCTTATACAACAAAAAATAACACAAAAACAAATAATATAAATCCAATAACAAATAAATAACACATCAAACTCGGATAAAGAGCCTGTCCTTTCATAAAAGTTGGTAAGTACGTAATTCCCTCCGTGCGTCAAGTTTCATCGCTCACTTCTTCTTTAAGTTGTTCTGTAATACGGGTATCTTTATCTACTATAATACTACATCTACGGGGTATACAGTGTAAGTTTGCTATAACTTGTTTATATAATAATGAACTTAAAGGTATGAAGATTTTCTTCTAGCTAGTTTTTGTTATGTCGCTGTTTGAGAGGCAAAATGGTAGGAATATTGAGAGGCAAAATGGTAGGAATAACAAACAAACAGTTTGATAAGCTTACCCCGTCAAAATCAAATCATTTATTTCTAATAGGCACATAAAAGGCACTTTTGAACGTCAAAATTTACAAGAAATAGAATTGATTCCAGTTGCCCCTTCCAAAAGTTAGTTTCGTATGAAGAAGAATGGGCAAGAAACTCCACCGTCACTCTTTCAAAATGTTTTACAATATTTTGTAAACATTAATTATATAATTATATGTGAAGACGATGCACCCTGAGCTACACGTTTAAGCACGCGTCTTGCGACAGCGACTGCGGAGATAACAAACTTGCATTTATATAAATTCTAACGTGACGATATTATAGTGGACTTCCATAGCATCACGATAAAATAAAAAGTAAGAAGAAGTAAGTAATTATGTAATATAAAAGCATAAGAAAAATGTGATATAAAAGCGAACATTGAAAGCAGTTGTTTAGAACTTGCCACGAGTCACAGTGACGCGACTTGCGGAACGATTGACGGAAACCGGTGACGCGATACGGACGCAAGACGCGTCGCTAGTCGTATCGCTCGAGGCCGAGAACGGGACCTTACAAAGAGGGTCATTCACAAAACAAAGATAATTCTATTGAATATACCCCTTGTATTAGAAAATTAAAAACCCAAAATACTACAATTCAATATGTACAGAAAATAACGAAAAATACATAAAGAATATTAAACACTGCACTGTATTGTATTGCAACATATTTAAAAGAATAAAAACAACAGTATACAGCTTATGGAATAATTCAGCTAGAAACGTATTACATACACCTAGCGCGCATTACACCTTCATGCTATCCCAGAGGGAGCCACCTGTCTATCAAGCTATTGCAGTAAGGAGCTTTAAGAACAAGGCTGACAACAGTTTGATTTAAACGGGACATTTGTGAAAATCACGGTCTCATTGCTAATTTTATTGTTTTCGTCCCTAGATTTTTTTCTGAGGTTACAGAAACCAAAAAAGCCAGGCTTGACAAAACATGTGCGCTTTTTATACCATTGAACCAGTCAATGGTAGTAGATTGTTATACAAGGGGCTAAAATTACCCATTATATACGAGGTAGTTTTACTCCCGAGCTTTAGCGAGGGAGTAAATAGAAACCGAGTTATAATGGGTTTTAGCGCCGTGTGTTACATTCTACTTTTCACTACGATTGCGAGAAAAAAAATAATCCAATACAATATTCAATAGTTCACTTTTTTTTTTAATTTCTCTTGTAGTCGCAACGTAATGCACGCATTCTACCGAAGAGATCGCCGCTTTTAGTTCCATTTTCAAAATAAAATGTTCTTCTTTTTCAAGAAAAAGTAATAATTCGAGTCTTATTCATGATTATTCGAATTATTATTTTTTCGTTTTTGTAGGCTTGTTGGTAACAGACAAAAATAAAACTTTCCCCTCAAGAGGAAAATATGCTATTTAATCTCCGTTCTGGTATGCTACAATGGCGAACTTTTTGAGCCAGAGGAGTGAGAAAGTTATATAAAGTAGGGAAGTATTTAAAGTTATTAAAACATGCACGGCAAAAACATTGTGAAGAATAAAACATTGCTTACGGGCATAAAGAGAAAAACTGCATGATCAGCAACAAAAAGAGAACAGGGATGAAAGAAGTTGTTTGTATAACAAACTCATCAAAAATTATATATTATTCCAACAAAAAGGCAATTGAAAATTTTAAACTGACCTATTCTCATAATTAAGGTAATACCTAGCAATTTCGTAGCACTAAAACATAGGTACCTCATGTACTTAATTAAGTGCGACATGCGCTTAATTATGCGAATTAAGTGCTATTCCCGAAGATCTGGCTATCAACACAGCTCGTAAAAACTTTGAGGTTAAAGACACACGCTTTTTTTATGTGCTATGAGGCAAAGATATAAAAGTTATGTTCCTTATACGTCAGTTACTTTGACATCACCGTAAATATTAAATTAATAGGATTTAGGCGAGCTCTTGTTTGTTGTGTTTGGCGGATAAGAGAAAATGATGGTGATTTTGTTATCCTTCCATAGTTTGCAACCAGAGTCATGGTACACCCTGTGACTACAAAATAAGATCGCTCGGAAGAAACAAGATGGTGTCGTTAGTTCTGATTTTGCGTCAAAAGATCCCAGACCTTTATAACCTATCTTGACGTGTTACGTGGTGTTACGCAAATTACGAAATGGACGTTCAGTAAGTGATAATAGGTGATGAGGTCAGTGACTGTGAGGTTTGTTTTGGAAGGTGTAAAAAGCATGCGCCGGTAACAAACTAAGAGATGGAAAGATCTTCAACAGGGAAGGAACCACAAAGGTAAGGACTACCTTGAATATGTTGTAAAACATCATAATCATGATAGAAATAATGAATTACGAACTAATTTATTATATTACTTAGTAATATTAACAAACTGGAGATACTAAACTTGATAAACTTGACTTGGAGTCTGGATTTGTGCCCGGTTGATGGCAATAGGCTCGCCCCCTATTACATGGGACTTAAACATAACTGGCGAAATGTGGGTGTGCTATAGGTACACCTCTGCCTAACCCTTCGGGGAATACAGGCGTGATGTTATGTTATGTTTATCAACAAACTTATTATACGATCAATCTATAGAAATTTATTTAAAAAAAACTTAAATTTGAAGACTACATTTACTACACTTGTTTATAATTTACAAGATTATATTTAGATAATTTAAAAAGCTAACAGTCTTATAATAATTATATGTATATAAAAAAGAAGGGGAAATAATGAAAGCGCATCAAAAAATTCGTCCGCATCGCTGTCAAAAAAAGTGCCCAAAAGGCTGGCAGCTTAGATAAATGATTGGTCTCGCTGCGCTCGACTAGATACCGCCGGCGTGCTTGTCAAATGCGGTAACAAATACTACGCCGAAGTCGGCGTACCCAAGCCAGTCACACTGCAAGCTGTGTGTGACGTGTACGTGCCGAATGTTTCATTAAATTTTGGGCATAATCCGAAGTAAAATGCCAGTTTGCGTAGTGAAACTGCGTAAAAATAATACTACACGAAATAAGAAGGACACTGGGATCACATACCATCATTAGGTATCGTATAATTTCGAAATTTCAACATAAAATAACATGAACCCTAAACGCCATTCAATGTTGCCGTGTATACAAGAATTAAGTTCCCCGTGGTAGAGATTTTTATAATGTGAATTTATTGGTTTTGTATTTTATTACATAACCTATTTCATTTATCTAACCTAGTTATTATATACTAAATCTAGTTCTATAAATTATTTCATGTTTATTTTTGTAATCTATACACATAAGGTGTAAAAATGTTAGCTGACTCTATTTCAAGGGGTGATTCTATCCATGAAACTGAACAACTTTCCCCAAGGAACATGGGCCGAAAAATGAAAAAAAAGCCGTCTTCCCATACAAAATGCGCAATCAGCTGATTGACTTACTACGACTTTTATTTTTTTCGTATTTCGACCCTTGTTCCTGTAATGTAAACTTCGTGTCTGTACATCGCAAATATTTGCGAAAAAAATATTCGAGGGGATGAAGGATACGTGAGAGAACACAACATTAGAATGATTTTTAATAATGAATTAATTATTAATTTTTTAATCATTTTTAATTCTCTAATCATTGATATACATACCTTACATTTTTCTAAAGAAGAAACCTACGCCTAACCTATACACAAATATATTTATACATTCACTTTTAATTTATTGTTAAGTTTTAAGTATTTTCTGAACTACATTTATAACTTAACTAATAGACCACAGCATAAAATATTTTTCCCATTAACTCGGGTAACAGTTGAGCAGCTGGTAATACATTTCTCCACGCACACTAGTTGTCAATGTCAACTGACAAATGTCAAGTGACGATGTTTTACACACACTACAATAATGAGTTGCCACATTCACGGAGCTATTGTTTTTGGATACCGCGGTATCTAGTCGAGCGCAGCCAGACCAATAATTTATCTATGGCTGGCAGCTTTGCCATGTTGCATGGCGATGCTGATTCTTTTCTGATTCTTCTGATTTTTGAAAAATCATCTACTTCTCAATATTTGTAAATATGTGAGCACCATGTATCTATCTCATAATTAATTTACCTGTCATGCGTTATATTTAATTATTTTTACCTATTGTGGTATAGTAATTTTATTCTAGGTGCATCGTCTTCACATATAATTATTATATATACATAATATTGTAAAACATTTTTAAAAGAGTAACGGTGGAGTTTCTTGCCCATTCTTCTCCATACGAAACTACCTTTTGGAAGGGGCAACTAGAATCAGTTCAATTTTTTGTAAATTTTGACGTTCAAAAGTGCCATTTTATGTGCCTATTTGAAATAAACGATTTGACTTTGACTTTGACTTTCTTTGGCCAAAAAAATATTATAGTAATCATTAATCTTATTAGATTGGATATTATTATATTATGATTATTAGTTGTATTATATTGCATAGTTACAGAATTGAACAAAACTAAATTGTACATCAATAAAAAAAAAACACAATTATGGTGTGATAATATATTGAATTAAGTAAATTAAGTATTGCCCTCCCCTTATCATTTCTCCATAGTCATTTAAAACAACACTATCCCAAAACAACATAACACGCAGTCACCCTACTCATAACGCCAAGTCTACACAGTTGTGACGCGGAAATATTTATCCCACAGCCATTGTGAGCACTTATCCTTATTCCTCCTTGAATTTTGTACGCAGCGCGAATAAGCTCTGTTCGTTGGCACAAGATAAGCCATGTATGGTAATGTAGTTTCCTAAAAAGCCGCCCAAGAACCCACTTTTCAGGATCACGGGGATTTTTCTAGATACAACGTTTTTAGATTCAAATTGTGTCAGTAAAGTGGCACTCCTGTCAAATTGTATGAATTATTCAGAAGGGGACTTAATTTGAATGAGAGATTTTTTACAAACGTATTCATGACCTCTTTACCCTGTCTGTGATGTGTTGGGTACGTGCTTGGACCCGTTTTTGTCTGGTTGAAACTGATTTCGTGGAAATGGTTTTGGATGGGGATGATCTACTGAGATAGGTTAGTTTGTTAAAGGATCAAGTGTGTTATGAAGGGAAAGAAACAAAAACAAATAACATCATAATTCTGACCTAGTTATGATTCTACTAGCTTTTGTCCGCGGCTTCGCCCGCGTGGAGGTCGGAAATTATTCCACGGAAACGTACTACCGAGACAAAAAGTATCCTACGTGTTAATCCAGATTATAAACTATCTGTGTTCCAAATTCCATCCAAATCCGTTCAGTAGTTTTTGCGTGAAAGAGTAACAAACATCCATCCATCCATACTCACAAACTTTCACATTAATAATATTAGTAGGATTCAATTTTTTTATTCAATTTTTTATTACGGCAAGCAAAGCCGGTGACGACTATTCTGCCAATATCTAAAGTGAATAGGAAAAGCAAGTGTGCATTATTATAAATGAAAAATAAAACGTTTTTTTTTTTTAATATTATTTATATATTTCAAAAAAACTTAGCCTATTACAATTATGGTTTTAGCCACACAACGAAAACCTCTCAGGGTTTATCCGAATATATATGTTTAAACCGAATTTTGAGAATCTACCCGAACACGCTGTCTGCGCTTTACAGCTAGCGAAGCGCTACAGCACATCACTAGAACACGAGTAGCGCAGTTCACTTTACAGCTTGTTCTAAAGTATTCGTCTGGAGCTAAGCTATAAACTCTGAGTGTGAGAGCTATCCGAGCTACCATAAAAATAATCGCTTGGAAATGTTTTACTATTGCCTTTTTATGATTATTGTAAAATCGGAATCAATAAGGTCTCTTTTAGGTTTTACAAGTTTTATTTGAATCACTAATAAAATTAAACGTGAAACGTGTGTGTGCAGCAAATTGAGCTATGTTTATTTTTATATTTCTTTATGCTTCCTATGAAGGTGTTCCGTGAATAAGCACATTTTATATAAGCCCCTTTTTGGTCCTATCACAGCACTGATAACATCCAATCAACGTCATCATTGGAACGATTCAACCAGGTGTTCAAAAGTACACTTCCGCCTGTTTATTTTTTTCAATCACGTGTTATGACCGAAATCATGGTGAGAATCTCAATTTTCATAAAAAACAAAGTCACCATACACCATACAGATTCATAACAATTTTCATAAAAATAATATGGTCCTCGGGTTGTTGAACGAAATTGGGGAATGTTGCAGGCAGAATGTAATATCCGCTGTGAGAACAAAACTCGATCGTTCACCACTATTGGTTCTTTTTTTTACTCTCCTTTTGTGCAGATAGAATGCAAATCTGAAATGGACTGACACTGAAATGCAAGGTTTTTTTAATGAGGATTTTGAATGGGAGTGTGTGCTTATTTAGTTCTAGTTAGTTTTCACTCTACTGGCATGTATTGGCTAACATGTTTTTTTATACAGGACTTCTAGAAAGACCTTTCAAAAATACCATTGACCCGGTCAGGAATGGACAGCTTACAAACTGCAGATCTAAAAACTTGCAGAGGACGAGAAAAGCAGTTGATGGAAGCAGGAAGAAGAAGGACCAGAGGATGGAATGCATATAATTATGCATGTAAAAATAAGGTACAAAAATTATTGTATTAAGGAATAGAGCGTGCCAAACCTTCGGATTCAATCGAAATCCGAAAGAATTTGAAGGAGATTGCTAAGCCATTGATGTTTGAAAAATACATCTGCTTGACAGCGTAAATGACGCAATTAATGTTGTTGAATTGCCAAAATGAAAACCAGTGCCATTGTAAGTGTGTTACGCAATAACTCCGCTGTTTTTCCTTCCTTTCTGCTCACCAATTTCTTTCAAGGTACTAATTTCACAGTATTTCATTTCATCATAGTAATCACTCGATTTCCCATCCACCTGAAATTATTCCTAACTATTCTACCGTAATTATGTCATGACATTAGAGCCTGTCAGAACAATGCTGTTTATAGTCAATTAACGGTTTTCAAGTCAAACGACCGGTTTAATGGAGACTTGAATAGCTTATAATTGTCAACCTTTACACTCAGATTGTGGAATAGTCGAAAGGTGAATGAAGATGGAGGTTATAATAATTATATTAGTAATAACTATTATTACTATTTTATTTTCTGCCTCGTTGGTCTAGTAGTCGCTAGTGCTACTGCTGAGCATGAAGTCCTGGGTTTGAATCTCAGGTCGTGCAAAGTGTTTTATTAATAGGATTTTTTCAGTAGTAGCTCGGAGTCTGGATTTTTGCCCGGTTGATGGCATAGGCTCTCCCCTACTACATGGAACTTAAACATAACTGGTGAAATGTGGGTGTACCTACTGTATGCACACCTCAGCCTAACCCTTCAAGGAATGTAGGCGTGATGTTATGTTATGCTATGGTTGTTATTTTATTTGGGTCGGTGTAGAATTAAATCGAAGCGGTTGTAGCCAAGCTAATAATTGTTTGACTCACTAGTGTTATTTACTTTCACTGATGTGCATAGATAGCACGATTGCATCGGTTTTAATTTGGTATGGTCAGAAAAAGGCGACTATTTTAAAAACTTATCAGGGCATTATGTTTTCCCGGTAGGAGTCAAGCCTTCTCTCTTTGAGATGGAGTGGAATGTAATTGACTACGCGAGTACGGGTCATATAGCATAATCAGCTTCTAGTTGGGGGTTTACATCGCTGATAAAAATGCTTGGCTCAACGCTGGTCCTGCTCCACAAAGGCGCATAAACTAATTGATTAGCATTTGAAACTACTGTTGGAGCTGCTGAAGATTGTAAAAACTATCTTTGCATTGTATAAATTCAATCTTTTAGTATTGTATAATTGCATAGCACATGTGTGAGTACTATGTACCTACTATAAAGCTACCATTTACTAGGTTTGTCTTTCATTGATAGAATGTGCCCTGGCGGCTGCGAGTATGTCATGCTCACTCAAATGTCTCGCTGGTGGTGGCGTGTGTGTTGGATCATTAAGTTCCCTTCAAAATGGTTGAACTGAATGGTGCTAATCCATGCGTCGTGTTCGTGAACGGGCGCCGTCAGTAGGGATTGGTCATTTCTTAGCTGCCACGGCTTAATTTAATTTAATATGAATTGTTTTTAATTCTCTTTTTATTACGGACGCCTTTGACGTTCTGCATCGTTCTCACATGCATAATTTCAACATGAATGATGTAACCAATAGTTTGTATCCGTATTTTAATTTAAAAGAGTGTCCATGGGGTTTCTTGCCCGTTCTTCTCCATAGGTACCTACTACGCTTTGGAATGGGCAACTAGCTTCATCTTTCTGACTGACCGACCCCTTGACAATTCAAAAGTGCCTGTAATTGGTTTATTTGAAATAAATGCTTTGATTTGAGTTTAATGTTCCCACTGCTGGACTCAGGTCTCCTCTTTTCGAGAGGGAGTGGGCCGTAATCTATCACGCGGACCCAGTGCGGGTTGATAGATGTCACATGCCTTCAAATTTTTGGTTCTATAGAACATTTCGGTTTCCTCTCGGCAGCTTTCGTCATCGATTTTAAACTCTATTTTAAGGTTAATAAGGCCCTTAAGATCAGTTCATTGATAGAAACACAAGTAGACACGTCACAGCTTTGTTAAGTTTCCAACTGTCGGTTACATTTTGTTGGTTGTATACGTATAGCAACTTGTTTGTGTAAAATGGGTTAGTGGGCCAAGCAAGGGTAAAGATGCCGAGACAATGGGGTGTTACGTAAATGGTTTGTTTGTATGGTGATAAACGACAAAGCAAGTGAAAACTTGGGTGCGTACTTCAGCCTCTGTGCCGTCTTGTTTGGTCAAATAATTTGTTTATAATGAATGCAACTTAAGTACTCAGGCGAACTATAAATTGTAGTCATTGATTCATTTAAAAGTGGTAACCTATGTTATAAATTATTTGATTAAATATTAAGAATTGTTTTATGCACTTACTGTGGCAGGACACAAGAGTTATATAATATAAATTTTGTAACACCTACCTTACTGTATGCACAAATAAAATTGTTTGACTTGGCTTGATTTGCACTATTTGTTTGTAATTTTGACGTTCAAAATCCCATTATCCCAGTCAAACGTAAGCCATTCTGCCGAGCTTACATTTTTTTATGCAATAAACGCTACAATGATATCGATACTCGGTAAAAACCGACACGTGACGAGAAGAAGAATGGAACCCTAACATGTAAAAGATGAAAATTCAAAGTTGATTTTCTTCTAAACTATGTATTGAACGTCGGTGAAATTGTAAACGTATATCTGCAAGCCAATACGAATTTCAAATGTGACTCAAAAGTTTTGGAGAATACATCGCAGTTTCAGTAGATGCTATCGGAAAATTGCTTACGTATTTCACGACATAAGACACGTGAAACCTACATGTCTCAGAAAATGTGATTTTATAGATAAAATGAATATAACTTACAATGACATAAATACAATAAAACTTGATTTTAATGAATAGTTTAAAATTGATGTATAAAATAAAAAATAAAATGAATGAAAAAATTATGAAATAAAATAAAAAGTGATTTTCTAATACTCGTATCATTATTAAAACCGACAGGCGACAGGTGACAGGTGACAATCCATTTTCATAGGTTTTATTATACTTAACATAACATAACGCTTGTAATCGAAGGGGTAGTCAGAGGTAGTGTACTATAATGAACAGCAACTTACTGTCGTGAAAATGTGTCAATTTTGTAATTTTTTGACAAATCCGTCGCATTTTCAATAGGTAAATATAGTCCCCTGATCTTCAGCATAACTCTTTATTTCTCAACAAGTGCTAACCAATATGATTGTCCAATATATTGTTCTGTCAGTTCATTGCAATGAAAATGACAAAGACAAAGAGAGGTAGAGACCTGAGGGCCTAGACAAATCGACATTCTATTATCGATAATGACCGATAAATTTATGGGACTGACATAAGCTATTGAAAACCTTATGTCAACGCCGTTGAAAGTCGTTCTAAGAGTACATAACGCTTTACATGAGATAGTAACTTGTCTAGGTCCTCTGATATAAATAAACGTCACATATAGGTATCCTGATTTTGATTTTCTAAAACAAGACCTAGATGGGCTATTGACACCTAAAAAATCAAATCAAAATTTTTTATTTCACATAAACCTACATGGGCACTTATGAAACGTCAGAAGCTAGGTGCACGGTTCCAGTTGGTTGTTTCTTATGGAGAAGAGCCGACCACAAACACCACGGTTTTTGATTTAAAAATAAGGGGTTTTTACAATGTTTCAAATTACAGTGTTGATAGGTATGGGAGGACAGTGTGGTCTGTAAACAAAATATAAAAAGGTCTACAAATCTACAGTCTACATTCACAAAATATAGAAGAATCTATATAAAAATAAAAGCTATTAAACCAAATGACATGATTGCCATTACAACTGTAACAAATCTGAATTAAAATCCTGTCTACAAAAGCCATAATTAAAGAGTTGAAATAAATAACGACCTATAAACTCCTGTCATAAACAACATGCCTATTTAACACAGATTGATAATGTTGTAACTCGTAAAGTTCAGGTGATATATGGTAAACTATTAGTTCATTACGTTGGCTAAGTATTATCAAGTTAAAGCCGGGTTTAAGCAGAACTGTGTGTTAGTTGAGTAAGCTGTTACTTTGGTTTACTTAGTTTGAGTTTTGTGAAGGTGTATTGCAGGTGATTGGGTGAAAGATTTTTTCGTATTGATCAATCAAAAGTCATTTATTCAAACTAGGCTGAGAACCAGCACTTTTTGAACGTCAAAACTACATAAAAGAGTCCCCCAAAACGCCCACCTTTCACCACTTACTATTGCTATAACTGGGAAGAAGAGATTGATGGCTTTAGATGGTAACTGAATCGTCATCATCGTCACAATTGGCGGCTTTCTTCCACCCAATGCTGAGTATAGGCGTCCTCCCTTTTGTGCCATGATTCCCTAAACCCACCCGTGTTTCTTCAGTTGCCTGTGCGCCAGGGCCACGGTAACTCTTTCGAACAATCCGCAGGCATCGGCCCTATCGGACCCCGTCAATTATTGCTGACATCTCTTTGAGGCGCACGTGGAACGCAACGCGCCGTCGACCAGGGCCTGGTTCTTACCTTACTTGCCATGCTTCCCTGGTCTGTGCGCGTCTCATCCAGATCTTCTCTTCAGTCTCTTCCGGGTTAACTAAATAATACTGTAACGCCATAATGAATGCCGTGTCGTATTGTTGAGTGTGATTTGAGCAGCAAAACAATACAGACAAAGAATAGGTATTGAAAATCAAAATCAAAATCAAAATATTTTGTTTCACATAAACCAACATGGGCACTTATGAAACGACAGAAGCTAGGTGCACGGTTCCAATTGGTTGTTTCCTATGGAGATGAGCCGGCAAGAAACTCCACGGATATTGAATTAGAAGTCCAATATTTTGTCTTGTCAAAAAGTAATTGTAGTTCTGTAGGTACCTATTAAGGTTTTTGCTGTATCGAAAGATCCTGATCCTGAAGATGGCAATAGGCTCGCCCCCTATTACATGGGACTTAAACATAACTGGCGAAATGTGGGTGTATAGGTACACCTCTGCCTCACCCTTCGGGGAATACAGGCGTGATGTTATGTGTGATGCGAAAGATCCTAGCGACAGTCCCCATTTCGCACAGCTGCAGTGGCGACATGTCAAAACATATAGATTTCTTTGCTACATCTAATTTAAATATGAATGTGTAATACACTTAAACCTTCTGAAAAAAATGCTCAGCTGGTGAAAATCGCGTCAAAATTCATTGTGCAGTTTAGAAGATTTAAGCGTACACACAGGTAGACAAGATCAGCGACTTTGTTTTATACTACATATAGATAAAACATAATTTAAGTCCCTTAAAATTGCCAAACAGGAATAATTAATACAATTTGCTTCATAACACTTCATAACTAAGGAAGAAGATTGATAATAACGATTTCTTACACCTATAAAAACTATTTATGTAGAAATATATTATTTTACGGAATAGAACTAAGACTATCAGCTAATAGAAATCTTATTGAACGAGTTGGGATTCTTGGCAACGGTTCCAACATCGATAAACTTATTATGCTATGTGTGTGTAAGGTTATGGATGGCGAAATATTCTGCTCATGAAAGTAATTTGTCCATGGTCAAGGTTATAGGGCTATGTTTTGGGTTATATGCCTTCTTGATGGTAGCACGAGACATTCTAGTAGAATCTGATGAGCATATTATTATTTTTTTACGTGTAGGTACTACAGTTGGGCTACGAAAATCTTGGTCGTGCCTGTCTAAGCACCAAGCATGTGCCTTGTGGTATATAATATGATGCTAATGTCTCCACCAAAATGGGACGGTGTCAATCGAAGTCGTACACAGCTACATTTTTACATCAAGATTTTCGTAAGTTAAGTATCTACCTACCTAATTGTTAAAAAACCCCTTACGGGGATAACAAAATGGCTACTTACTAGACCATTTTGTAATGTTTCACATATAATACCACACGAACTAAATGCAGTTTGCGACGTGCAATTCAAATTCATATAACTAATTCCTTTTGACTATTTATTCCAGAAAATCCGCTCGACGGAGACGGTCTAAAATCTGTCACAGGATTGTCATTACCAGAAACGGTACCTACACAAGTCTGTTTAGGTCCACCTGTTAGAATCCAGTGTGATGATTTCCCATGAAAATATCATAATGGAAATAAATATAGGAAAAACCGTTTTTAAAAATCAACGTCATAAAATGTCAAGAAACGATATTACTCGAAGTTGGCGGAAATGAAAAATGGCAGGGTTTGTAAAATTTAAAGACTATCGTCCTCCCACGGTATCGTTCGTGCCGGGTCGGTAATTTGGCGAATATTCGCTTTCTGGACTCATCCCTCGCATCCCAGGATAAGGAAAGTTTTAAATATCGGTAGTTGTTCATACGTCTCACTATGCAGATTAAATCAGGGTTTAGTGTTGCCAGTGAATCTCGTTTTGATATTACTACAATGTATTGAAAATTTATTAATAATTGCCAGAATTTAAAAGCCATCAGAAACTTAGATCAGTCAGAGATTTCACCAAAATCCTTAAGATAAATATTAGATTTTTCTTTAATAACTAATTTAGGTTGTTTTTTATTGACATCATCATTTTCATGTAATACTGAAGTTGAGGAATTCCTGATCTATGAAAGTATAAAATGAAGTTTTCTCACTTATGATAAGCTTATTGATTTGAATAGAATAATAAATACCCTTTTATACACTTACAGTAAACTATCTTTGTTTTTATGATTTCATCATAATACAAACATAACTCACGCCTTCTTCCCATGGGGGAAGGCAGAAACTACAGAACGCCACCTGCTACAATCCTTACATACTCCTTTTGCCTCGTTTGACGTTCATTGAATACATATGGTCATACACGCACGCAGGTTGCGATTACTACGCACCTGACCTTTCTGAAGAACATCACCAATAAGGTCTCTGTATGTCCTCCTAGGGCGTCCCTTCCCGGTATTTCCACTCACATCTGCCTCATTATACCTTTCGTTAGTCGCCTTTCATTAATCCTCTCAACATGACCAAACCAACATAATAAACTGATTAAATAATTCATTTAGAATTAAAACAAAACAGAATACTGCAGCAAAAGGTACGAGTATAAGCATCAGCTTTGTACCAAACAAGAGAACCTTTACAGGATTTCCAGCTCAAAGACCGGACTCAGTGTTAAAGAAATTAATTAAATGGCACAACGCATTGTTGCTTGGCAATCGATGAAAACACAGAAAGGACCCAGTTTAATTGCTTTACATTTATCAAGAACAGGTAAGTCGTATTTATTTCATTTTAAAGGTTCCGTACGTCCGAATGAAGAAAAGGAAACCCTTCTGGGACCACTCGTGTGTCTGTTTGTCCGTCTGTCACGGCCAATTTGCTCTAAATCTAATGGACCGATTAAGTGAAAAGGTACACATATGAATTTCTGTGACCCAAACACGGACGTGTAACCTAGATAAATTAATTTGGAATATGGGGGTTATTTTAGGGAAGCAAAAAAGAAAATTAAAAAAAAAAGTTTTGTAATCTGTAGGTATTACATATCAAATGAAAGGGCTTATGGTGAAGGTCTCAATTTTTGTTTTTTAATAATTTAAAAATAAATAGCATCAAAGTTATTTAAGAAAGTAGATGAAAATTTACCATTCTTCCATTACCCTCCTTATCTTCGAAACTATTAAGCCTATTTAATACAGAAAATACGTAGTTCTATACTTATAGATCACAGGAAAACCTATAAGAAGTCTATGTTCTTAAAATAACATGGTAAATATCTCAATATTTTGCGTACAAACTTACATTTGCAGTTGGGATGTATGGGAGAACTTGTTTTTCTTCTACAATAATGTTAAATTTATTCTTGTTCTCATTATTGTAGGTATACATAGGTACTGTAATTGTTTTATCACCACCGTAAGGTTCAATATTACTTGCGCGTCATAAAAACGAGATGGTCTATTTTTCTATGTGACAGTTAGATATTTTCAACTTAAAAGGAGTTTCAATGTACTGGGAATTGTTGTCAAAAGTGGTAAAGCAATTACGAAGTCAAATAAACACCAAATAATAAATTACCAAGTAGGTACCTATCTACATAAAATACAACAGTGTTATGAAATTGTACGATAACCGACGGGATAATCACGTAACACACGTAACAATGGTAATGCCTTTCATTTTGAAATTTCAACTACATTCATTAAGTCCTTTACGATGTCGAGCAGTTGAACTTTTCAAACATTATGAAGCAATGGATTAGCAATTTCTTCGAAATTCGTCGGATTGAGAGTGAAAGTGTGTTAAGGGTCCCACAAAAATGTGCGACGCGACTCTTGTGTGTGTGTTGTTGTAGTGTGTTCCATGAAAACTTCACAGAAATTGTTATAATAGAGTCGCGTCGCGCCTGCTTGCGGGAGCCTCTACGTAATTGGCCTGCGGTTTTATTGTTTCCTGTGATCTTATACACAACCTTAAGAATTGAAAACTTACAAATAGCTATACCTAATATTTTATTTCCAGAATTTCACTTAAAAGATTTGGCACAGCATTCGTCTACAACATACTCGTGAATAAACAGCAACTGCAGTACAGGCGAACACAAAATAAAATCGTAGAGCAATCTGTGTTGCTACGGGACATATATTAGAGGCAACATGTCACAAAGCGACGTTACTGACAGAGTAAAGAGAGAAAAAATAAAGAAACCCGGGCCAATGACGGTTGGTTTATATGGGAGCAAGGAAGGGGGAAAAACAAGGAAGGAATGGGTACATACATATACATGGTACAGTAGAACTATTTTCTTTATGTCCCTCAGGAATAATCGCGAATGCTAATTTCCATGTTCATCAATTATTAAATTTATCGGTCGGAGGATTCTCCCTTTTCTATAGAGTATGAGTGAACTTTACACCCCGTTCCTCATACCTCTATACTAATTTGCATGTCCATCAATTATTAGATTTATCGTGTAGAAAAATTTGAATTCAGAACTAAGTACTTTAGTGTGTTGTTACGTCCAAACAAAAGAACAATAAAGTACTTAGTTCTGAATTCAAATTTTTCTACACGATAAATCTAATAATTGATGGACATGCAAATTAGTATAGAGGTATGAGGAACGGGGTGTAAAGTTCACTCATACTCTATAGAAAAGGGAGAATCCTCCGACCAGACGGGTGTTGTGTCTGGTGGGCGGTTGATGTCGGGACGTTGTATATATGCTAGTCGCGCGGTAAACTCTGCTTGCGCGATGCAGGATTTGCGTGCAGTCAGTATGACGTGTAGCTCGCATGTGGCGATGTTGATACCGCTACATTAGCATTCGTTTATATTCGGAAATTCGATTATTCTCGAGGGACATAGTTGTACTGTACGTACCACATACGTTGCTATGGGAAAATAAAAGTCTGAGGAAGTTGAAACAATCGAATTCCTTATTTTATGATGATTGATAAGACAAAGAGGTTCAAAAATAGCATAAGTAAAAAGTTGTTTGAATACCTAACCGTGAGATGAACACCGGACTTTGTACCTAAGTGTGTTATTTGATTTAAAGTGTTTCATAGTCATAGAGTATTTTTGACGTGAAAACGTCTTATAAATCGATGAACGCTGGCTGCACGCACGTAAAAACATGACTCATTGTCACGTTCCGCCATGTCGTTATCACGTAAAATTATCGTCCGTAAACCGAAATTATAGACAAACATTATTTTGTTTGTTATTTTGGCACCTGGTATTTTCTTATTCATGTACCTAATTTGTTATCATTTAATTGTTCTTTTTGTGTTGTGCTATTTCTTTTGTGTGCACTAAATACATAGTTTATCTATGTATCTATATTAACTACTTAATAATTTCGAATATCTAATTCTCGATTAACCATACTGTGCACTGCTCTAAAAATACAATCGTCTTCCAAATCATCGTAAAATATTGAATAAAACGAAATATATGTAAGGCGTTTTAGCTACATCAATATTCAAATCCACTCAACGTCATTCCAAGTGACAAGTTGTCAAAGTAATTCTCGATTCGAGCAGGTTTTTCAGGGAAAAGGATTAAGGATGTGGGTTTGGTCCTTCGAGAAATAAGTAGTCTCTTTAGATATTTTATTTTATGATTTCTATTTTCTCGATAGTTGTCAGGCCATCACATTACCTTAGCTTGCCGTCCGGTAAGGACCAGGCCCGGGTCGACGGCGCGTTGTGTTCCACGCGCGCCTTATAGAGATGTCAGCATAATTGATGGGGCCCATAGGGCCGATGCCTGCCGGCGTCGCGGATTGTTCGAAAGAGTGACCGTGGCCCTGGCGCACAGGCAACTGAAGGAACACGGGTGGTTTTTAGTCAGTAAGAGTCTGACACACCCTTCTGCTCCGCCCAGAGCGGGAGAGGTCATTTGATGATTTCCCAACCAAAAAAAAAAAGGCCATCACATTACCTTAGCTCATCATCATCTGACGAGCGTTTTTGCAAATATGTTGGGGTCGGTTTCCAGTCTAACCGGATGCAGCTGAATACCAGTATTTTACATGGAGCGACTGCCCAGCTGACATTCACAACCCTTACCCACTGGGTAACACGATATCCCTAAGTAAGACTGGTTGCTTCCGTGCCTCGTTATGTTATGAATGGTCACCCATCCACTGACCAACCTCGGCAAACGCTGCTTAACCTTGAAGATCGACTCGATCACTGTGAACATTTAAGGGATATTGATGATAATTTAATCTCAGGAACCTGCGATTTTGCTGTGCGATGGCCACGCAAAAATATGCTTCGCTCAGATATAGTTTGGCCATCCAATCTTGTTGTTGCAAAAAAATTGGAACGTGGAAGTGACTGAATAGTTGAAATGGTTTGGCTACTACGAAATGGTTCAGTTGCTTCAGATTGAAAATAGGACGGAAGGTCTGGTCTGATTTCGGTACCAGAAAGAAC
This sequence comes from Griposia aprilina, assembly GCA_916610205.1. Taxonomy (NCBI): domain Eukaryota; kingdom Metazoa; phylum Arthropoda; class Insecta; order Lepidoptera; family Noctuidae; genus Griposia; species Griposia aprilina. The sequence goes on from OU744289.1 coordinate 23,670,456, forward strand.
GTGGGATCGTTCTGGGCGTCCGTTTTGCAGGTTCTAGCAAATCTGACTCTAACAAGGTTTGAATCTATATGGTCATTTTGGGACTGCCTATCTGACCTCCACGACCCAGTTACTGGGTAATACGATACCCCTTGGTAAGACTAGTTGTCACTTAACAAAATAAATAATCACGACTGCTTTTATAACCACTATAATTAATTAGAAGAATGTCACTTCATCCAAAGCTGAAGCTATCCTTACTATTCGTGCCTATAATAAAAAAGAAACAGTTAAGCTAGCCTTGCGCATAAAATTCAATATTATTACCGTACAGGACGACTTTTGTGACCCATCCACTTTATGTAAGCCTTTAATCGCATCTTACGGTTCCATGTGGACGCACTTATGTACCTTCCGACCTATATACTGAACATACAGTTATTACTACGACGTCTTCACATTAAAACAGGGTTTTGTACTAAATATTGGAGGACCGAAAGTCGAAGGACCAAATTGTGACAAAGCAGTTGTCAGAAATTACTAACTCTTACTCATCAGTGAAACTTAGAAGCAATGGTATGATTTAGAATATGAATGAGGAATACCTTAATCTTTAATCTAGAAAAAAAAAAAAAACTCGTTCAAATGTTCTCTATATTTTGTTCCGAAAACCAGCGTTATACCATGAACATTTAGTAAAATACTATAATCACCGTTAAACAATACCAGCTTTTGTCTGCGGCTTCGCCCGCGTCGATGTCGGAAAGTGTCCCACGGAAACGTACTACTACGTTAATTAGATCTTTTTAAGAGGAATAATTCCGTGATACGTTGTTTTCATATAACTCTATTAGTTTACGAGGCGCACGCGACTGAAGCTCCCAGTCAGTAATGGTTTTGCCGACATCTTCAACAATGATCATCATATTTCAGCCAATTTACACCAAACATGAATGAATTATCACTCCATCCACTGTTGAAAACCGTATGAAAATCCGTTCAGTAGTTTTTGAGTGTATCGCATTCAGACAGACAGACAGACGCGGCGGGTAGACTTTGTGTATATAATACAGTAATAATAGTGATTAATGAAAGTCGATACAAACGGATTTAAAGGTTATGGAAATTTGCGAATACATGGAAATTGTAGCACGGGTTTTTGACGTATAGCAAGTATCTATAGAACTTTGTTTCAGTGACGTTACCTACGTAGATTCACAACGTCCGTGCTAGCGGATGTTTTCAAAAATGTCTTCTCTAGATGAATCAACACGTCAAACGTAATTTGTGGGCAATTAAAATGCAGTCATTATAAGGCCGAACAATACAGATTTCAACTATATTTTATCCAAAATTCAACTCGTTATTGTAAACAGCGATGAATCGACGGGTGATCCTAAGACCGCAACAGTGAACGATTTATAATCTCAGCAGAAGACGGATTGGTGAACACAGTTCGACAGCTCGACCTACATTATAATATTAGATAAAATTCTTTCAAAACAAACTTTCCCGGATTATAATTCCCGGTCCTTTCTCCTGGGATTAGTGTCAGGGGACATGTCTGAAACTTTTCCCGCAAACAGGGAAACTTTTGGTCCTTTTGATCCGAAGTGACGTAAGAGAAGACAAATAGACGTGTCGTGTTCTGTAGAAGTTCTGAGTTAGCAAATGATGAAGCGATCGGTTTTCGTAAATGGCTTTTTGAGGTTTGGAATATCCGGATATTGAGAAGGTTTTGTCTTGTCGTTCTAGTTTATAATGTGGGATCATCTGATCATATCATTATATGCTACGTAAATAATGGTGGTGGTGATGGTAGTGGGATCTTTATGTAGGTAAAGGTTAGGGAGTTAATCGTTGAGCTCCTTAAGTCCTGAGTTGAGCTACACTATTACTGACAAATGCGTGCACTGTCTGGACAGGTCCGCTCAATCTGTGTGATTCTTTCGTCAAAAGACCATTTCAGATACCAATCAACATGGTCTTCATATGATCTGTCCAAGTTTATGTCTAGACTTTAAAAGAGACTGTGTCCTCTGAGTTTGTTTCGGCCTTTCTTCTCAGAGCAGTCATATAGGAAACGCCGACCTCATCTAGTTTAAAAAAAATATGATTGACGTGTAAAAGTGTTTGTACAAACTTACTTAGAGAAATAAAATAATTTATCATTTATCAATTCAGTTAAAACTTTTTTGGTAATTTTTTTTTTAGTTGTATACAGTTAGGCAGGGAGTTTGACGCACAACCTGCTACCATGGATTCAGTACATGATTCTGAACCTGCGTTGGAAGTTTTTTGACAGTTATTAAAAAAAAATGCTGTTCCATACATTTTGACTACGAAGGGTATTGCACTTTCCTATGGAATAGCAGATTTTGTTTTTGATAATTGACGATTCTTTTTTTGCATTTTGGCATAATAATTCAGTTGCTATATAGAATAGAATAGAATAGAATACTCTTTATTATGTACACCATAAAAATTACAGATATAAAAGTAGAAATTTTACATAGGGTGACACAATGGGCGGTCTTATCGCTAAAAGCGATCTTTTACAGACAACCTTTGGATGGATTCAAGGTAGAAGGAGAGACAATAATGCAGGTAGTCAGTGGTGTACCATTTACATATACAACAAATACATACATACATAAAACATATACCTATCTACATAATATAATATATACAATAATAAACATGAAACAAGCGCAAGGAAACTAAATGTAATGACAATGTTTAAGGAGAGAGGAAGTGTTTTTTAACCAGAATTTTAAAAGTGAACAAAGATTGAGCACGCCTTATATATATGAAAGTTGATACTTTTTGTTTTGGCGTTATGAGCGGTTCATAGGCTAGTTTAAAATAAATTGTTCTAACGTCCAACAAATCCAGATAAAAAAGAAGAGAATTTAAAATTTACTGGAGCCAATGGGACTCATAAATTCAAAAGAAAAGAATGTCGTAACAGACAACAAATCCATGGAACATACAATATAAAAATCCAATATAGAACAACTAAGAAAATATCCCGAGAACAATATAGGTAACAATAATTGGACCAAAGAACGGAGAGCAATTTCAACATGTTGGAAAAAATAACGTTGGAATTTCAATCGTCGCGGCGCTTTATGCACTTTCCTTTTCGTCCTGTTTCGCAGCGACGAACGTCACTGCCGCAACATTTTATTAGTTCCAAGGGAGAAATGTTATATTTTTCTCGAGTTTTTATACGATGTCTCACAGTATTTTTAGGGTTCCGTACCTCAAAAGGAAAAAACGGAACCCTCATTGTATCACTTCGTGGTCCATCGTTTGTCTATCAAGACCCTTTTTCTCAGGAATGCGTAGAGGAATCAAGTTGAAATTAATATCAAATGCGTAGGTCTACAGTCCCTTAGAGCTCTAAAAAAATCGAGCTTCTAAGTCAACGCAATAAAAAAATACGGCCACTTATGTGACATAATTTTGATACTCACAAATAAATCAAAACCTGTAGGCTACTTCCTGTTGACCTAGAATCATGAAATTAGGTAAGAACTCACAGCACAAGTAAATGAAAGGTCCGAAAATCGTTAATTTGTAATATTATCTAGTAAAAAAAAATGTGATTACAAACTTACATTTGCAGTTGGGGAATTATTATTAATTCGATTTTTGTTCTTGGGATAAATTCATTCCAACTACGAAACCTTTCATTGTGCGTGGTCCGACACGTATTCGGCCGGTTTTTTTATATATAATCTACGTACCTATGTACAGTCAGCCCAAAATAGATGTATTTGTGTTTATTATTAACAACCTTTGTTCCATAAGATTCTATTCACCGTCTAGGTACAAAACATAGTATACAATTTATTTTACTAAAATAATGTAAAAGCAAATATCTATACACACTATGACTAAAACGAGGTTAACTACATATTTTTTTTAAATAATGTATATAGTGATCATTCAATACCGAGGTAAACAAATCTAAAAGTTCATTTAATTCAAAAGTTCAACTTCGAGAGGAGGTGTTAGGAAAAAGTATTTAATTGAAAATTCGGTGCCATAAACAAGTGCCATTTACTTTAACGCGTCAGACTGACATATTATTATTGGACTGACAACGATCACATCTTAAGGTAGTCGCTCACCGGGAGCATTTGGGTGCAATGTAACAGTTCAGATTCGAGTAATAATACCTGTGCAGTGGATACAATTTTATGGAACAATGCTTATAGACAATAAAATGGTTCTTTTTCCGTGTATACATCTTTTTGGGGCTGTCTATACCTACACTTACGTAAGATTTTTTAAAACCCGTATTTTAAGTGGATAAAGGACCGAAAATTTCTTGAAATCCACTAAACGTCAGTCAAAGCGACATTGTCATCATTTTGCTCGATTCGAGTAGGTTTTCGGGGAAAGGGGTTAGGATATAGGTATTGGTCCTTCGAGATTAAACTATTTCTCGATAGTTCTCAGACCATCACACCACTTTAGGATATATTAAGATTCTTTTTTTAACTCGAAATCTATTAGATTGTAAGGTAAATAATAGAAAAAAGTAAAAATTAGAGCCGAAAGTGAAATTAATGCTGTGGTTTTAATAACTTAAATACGGGTAGTAATAAAAGCTCCGAAAAAGAATTAAAATATGAGCGTACTCAAAATATGAAATTTACTGTTTTAAATACTAACTTTCCGACAACTTACATGCGAATACAAATAAAGAAACGACCGAATAAAATACTGTAAATTCCGAAAAATTAATACAATATTTGCTGACGTAATATTTTTCACCAGCTTAAATTGCGTTTTACCAAAATCTACAGGTAGTCATTTTTAATGTAACTTACCTATTATAAATTTAGAATCAACCTTACACCTAACCAACCAAACCTCGGGGTACCCCTGAGGTCGGCCGGCTAGGGTTAGGGTTAATAAGCAGGTGGACGGAGCCCCGCTCTGCGGGGCCCCTATTTCTGTCTAAAGGGTTTAAAGGAACCTAACCAACCGAACCTCGGGGTGCCCCTGACGTCGACCGTTTAGAGTTAGGATTTTCGGGAAATTATTATATGTTTTCGGCAACTTAGTAATTTTTTCGGCAGTTTAGTGTTTTTTTTTGGAAATTTAGTTTATTTTATTTGAAAGTATAGATTATTTTTCGTAGAATTATAATTTGAATAAGCTCATGTTTGTTCGTTAAAAACAACATTTTTGTCGGTTAATTTTGTATTAATGTTTCGGTAATTCATTTTAACACAGCTAGTTAGTATTATAGTCAACCACAGATCGCTAGAAGTTAATTTGTTTTTCGGAAGCTTTATAATTTTCTCTTAAATACCAATTCTACCCCTGAGATAAATACTTTTTTCACCTAAAAAAAATTAAAACGATTTAATTGTTATAAAGAAAACTTAGTTGAACAACGTGTTGTCCAATGTGTAAATAGAAAAAAATACCGGAAAATTGATAACTTGAAAACACGAACAACCACCGGAGCCAGCTAAGAAAAAAAAAAAAAATATTATTCATCATTGAGCTCATTCCTCATGAGGGGGAAAAGAAAAAACCCCGGGAACACACACTTGATTATAACAACTTACGGGTATTACAGATTCAGTAGGCCCACGGTAATGAGATAAACGTTTTGCAAGGCGGTGTCGGATCATCGAATTTGTGGAGCTATACAATACTGCCACCGAACCCTTGTAGTCCGGAACTTTTTTGAAGAGTATCTTGTATTCCGACAAATTACAGACATACTTCTAACTATGGTAGGATCAAATCTAATATTTACTACATAATATACATTAGGGGACTAAGAGAATACGCGTCGAGCAAAAGCGGGTAGATAAGATGTTGAGTATTCTTGTCATTGTGTTAACAATGCATGTTTTGTTAAATTACTTATAGATATTCTGAAATGACGACTAACAGAAGTATTTTAAATATTCAGTTTCTTTTCAATAAAATCATCCTGTGCGATTCTGTTGAGACAGCGCCTCTCAACATCGCCGCGCACAACGAACAGTGAACGAGGGGCGCGGGGACAGCGAGCAGTCAGCCGGCCGACGACGGCCCCCGAGCGTGGGCCCCCGCACCACACCAGTCAGTGAGTCAGCTGTTGCACGCATCCACGCAAGGCTGCGCTTGTGCGTTTCTATTAATTTCTTTATCATTTTCTTATTTTAAATCAACTTTTTATTACCATTGTAATTTATCTTTCATCTTATTATATTTACTCTTGTTATACAGTCTACTATCATTTCATTTTGCTCCACCACGACCTATCGTCGCGATCAGATTCAGATACTACAAATCTACCGATTTGAAAATCAGTGTGTGGACGTGAGATTGCGAGTCGTCGGCGACTAAAGTCACTACGATTATTACGAGATGAGATAATAAGGAAACGAATACGAAACGAGTAGTCAGATAGGAAACGCCAACCTCATCTAGTTTTATAAATATGATTGACATGTAAAAGTCTTTGTACAAAACTACTTATAGAATTAAAATCATTTATCATTTATCAATAATAAGGTAACTAACAATCCACTATTTTAATAATTTCTATTGAAACGAAATTTACAGCAAAGTTTTACAGATTGAAATCCCATTCTGTTTACATGAATCACATGAAGTAACGGTTAATTTAAAACAGCATCCATTCAGAATCAATGTATTATTCAACAAATCAGATTGTCCAGACTCCAAAATCCATTGTCGGATCGGATGTCAGTATAATAATTAGTGTCGAATTCAATGTGTTGCCGCAGGTGCAGTTTTTGAATAAATTACTACTAATCTGATGGTTGGTGTTTGATTTTATGGTCTTGTTCGGAATGATCTTGATGTACCGCTTCTTGCCGCCGTCCAGTTTCGATGGGTCGATGAGTGACTCATACCGGATCCTGGCCAAGACGTCTGAGGAATTGGAGATCAGCTCACAAAGAAAGATCTCTTTGTAGGAGTAGAACGTGTTGATGATCAGGTACATGAGCTGGGTGATCTCCACCTAGAAGGCGAAGGTCTCCACCTCCGTGACATCGGTCTGCATTCCTTCGGGTATTTTGACTGATTCACTTATTTTAAAATAGTCCTCGAGTTTTTGTAAACTAAGCACAGAATAGAATACTTCTTGACTTGAATAGCGTGGTTTTTTAATAAACGTGTTTTATGATCGCGTGGACTCGCAGCGTTGTTTGTTTTTAGGTTAGGTATACAATGTGCAGACAACAATACGACAATAAATGAAAACACTGCCAATACTAATGAATAAGAGTATTTTGGAATTATCAAATAAATGGGTCTCCCTTGTTTTACCGAAAAGAAATTGCCAAATTATCACTTCCCAAACAAATTTTCGCATAATTTCATTTGCCAAATTATTACTTACCAAAAAATCTCTTTACAAATAATTGTTACGAAAACCTATGTTTGGCAAGTGAACGTTTGAACAATAACTTGTTCACCAACTAGTACTTTTACCATTTTTTATCTAGTCAAATATTTCAGTTGGTATAACATATTTTACGCAAAATTAAATAAGCCAAATATTTGGTGTTGTCAATTTGAAACTTACCATTTCTATTATAAGACTTAGACGACGGAGCCCCGCCAAGCGGGGCTCCTACTTCTGGGTGGTTTAAAAAAAAAATAACCACGAAAGGGATGAACCTTCTAACCTAACCTGTCCGAGTCGGGGTGCCCTAAGTCCCGAGCTCGCTTCGCTCGCTCTTGCATCCTATCCCACCCTTGGTTTTTTACCCTTGAATAAATGATTATATTAAAATAAAATTGCATTCTTTTTATAATTCCCAAAACAACTTATTTTTGCCTTTATATTTTTTGTCATAAAAAGAACATTAGACCAAACGTTTATTGTCTAAAGATTGTTTGCTGTAATAAATTATTTGATTAAAGACCAAATGCCTTAATGACATTATCCTTGGTAATAATCTACCAAGTAAAAATTTGACCAAATGACAATGTGCGTACTAAAATCATTCCAAACATTGCATTGGTATAAAAAAAGGTTGCTAAAATTTGTTTGGGTAGTGAAATTTTGGCAAAATCTTTTCGGCAAAACGGCAGGATCCCCAAATAAATACTAGCATCGAAAAATAAATGTGAACAAAAAGAGAAACTAAATAAGTTTTGCCAATCTTTGACTGGCTATTATTTATAAGTACGAGTAAAATATTGGATATATTAGGTTGAATTTTTGTAAGCAGACTGGGAACGTTACGCCCGTCAAAAGTAAAACATAGTATACGTATACATATTTTATTTACAACACCTGTTTTCACACCCACCTATGATTTACAAATAAAAACTTTGACTTTGACTTTGAACGTCATTACTCATTATTAAAAACTTAAGAAATGAAACAAGCGTGTTTTCTTCACATGAACCAACTGTCATAGAGATTTTAATTAAATTATAGAGAGTGGCCACAGACAAAGTATACTCTATTATGAGAGGCTCAATATACTCTACACTAGATGGGACTAGATGCACTTACATCATCTATACTCGTACTAATTTTATTTTTATATAAACCAACACTCATTAGATATACGATGTTTAATTTAGGTCATATTATCGTCTCCATCTTGTATAGTCTGCTTTTGGTCTTCTGTTATTTTGTAACTATCGACGAAATATTTCGCCCTGTTTGTAAGCCCAAGTTCGCACGGACATAAAAAATATCGCGGCGGGATTTTATCGCACACTGGATTTTCAACGCTGCGTTTAGTGCCGAGAGTTGAAAATCCAGTGCGCAATAAAATCCCCTAAGACAGTGGAAACGGGAACTAAGTGTTTTTAAAATTATCAATATTTTTATGTAGGACTGAACCTGTGCGTGCTGTATATGGTGAATCCATATTGTTTAAGCTATCATTTTTCCTTCGATAAGTACATATTTTAATGAATAAATGGTATAAATTAAGCACTATTCTCTAGGTTTCATGAGCTGATTTAAAATGTCCTTCCGAAACCTATTATTCCATTCGCTGAATCCATTATCGGATGTCAGTATAACAATCAGTGTCGTATCTAATGTATAGTCGACCTCGTAACTGCTTTACCAACCTAAGGTTGAATGTCTCTTAAATGTCATAAAAAGACAAGGTATATTTGTCTATGTGACGGTTAGATCATTTCAATCATAGTTATGTTTAAATTTACTGGGAATTGTTGTCAAAAGTGGCAGCGCAATTACGAAGACTAAACTGCCATGTGCGTTCACTAGTTGCAGTTTTTCCAATGAGATTGTCCTAACCACGTTAAAGCGGAGCGTGTCGCTGTAACATGTTTATCTACTGGATACGATTGTGAGTGAGCTAGGCTGTGACAAGTCATGGTTGAAATGGCTAGTTCAGTTAGCTTTGATTTTTGGGTGTTCGTTGTTCGTTGTTTTACTTGTTTACTGCATTAAGTTGGTATCAGCGGGCATTAAACTGAAGCCATTTTTTTTTTTTTTTGTAGTTTTTTTTATTGTGTTCCACGTTCGCCAAAAAGAAATGTCAGCACCATTGACGGCCCAAATAATGGCGGGAGGGGTTCACATCGGCGTCGAGTCGACGATGAGGTACCTGGGACTCGTCCTCGACAGCCGGTGGAACTTCGTTGAGCATTTCCGACGTTTGGCTCCCAGAGTGGACCGGGCCGGGGCTGCCATGAAGCGGCTCCTGCCCAATCTAGGGGGTCCAAATGCCTCCTACCGGAGGCTCTACGCGGGGGTCGTGCGGTCCATGGCCCTTTACGGGGCACCGGTATGGGCGCGTTCATTGAGGCTCCGACCAGCACGCCGGTTGAATGCGTCCCAAAGGGTCATGGCCATCCGGCTGGTCCGAGGATACCGCACGGTCTCCTGCGAGGCAGCGAGCCTCCTTGCCGGATTGCCGCCATGGGATCTGGAGGCAAAAGTCCTCGCCCACATTTGGGAGTGGCGCGAGGAGGCGAAACGCCGTTGCGTAACTCCGCTGCCACGAGAGATCGCGGCACAGCGAACAGAGCTCCGGCGGGATCTCATGGCGGCATGGAGAGTGCGATTGTCGCAACCCAGCGCTGGGCACGCCACAATTGCGGCGGTAAGTCCCCTCTTTGAGGAGTGGCTTGAGAGGCGCCACGGCGTCCTCACCTTCCGCCTGACGCAGGTCCTCACCGGACATGGCTGTTTCGGGAGGTTCCTCTTTCGGATAAGGCGGGAGGAAACGCCCGGGTATTGGCATTGTGTGGATCGACCGGAGGACATGGTGGAGCATACCGGGGAGGTCTGCCCAGCTTAGGTGGAGCATCGCCGTGTCCTCGTGGCGGCGATTGGCGGCGGCGATCTCTCGCGTCCGGCCCTGGTACAGGCCATGGTACGGAGCGAGAGGGAATGGGAAGCCGTCACCTCCTTCTGTGAAGCAGTAATGCTCGCGAAGGAGGAGGCGGAGCGCGTGAGGGTGCGGCAATCGCTGCGCCCTCACGCCCCTAGTCGCCGCAGGAGGAGACACCCTGGGCGTCGGGAGTCAATTGCCGACTCCCGGCTACCGTAGGCGCGGGCTTGCGGACGGCGAGCAATGGGCAGCTCGCCGTCCGGTAAGGACCAGGCCCGGGTCGACGGCGCGTCGTGTTCCACGCGCGCCTCAAAGAGATGTCAGCATCATTGAAGGGGTCCGATAGGGCCGATGCCTACCGGGGTCGCGGATTGTTCGAAAGAGTTAGCGTGGCCCTGGCGCACAGGCAACTGAAGGAAAACGGGTGGGTTTTAGTCAGTAAGAGTCTGAGACGCCCTTCCGCTCCGCCCAGAGCGGGAGAGGTCATTTGATGATTTCCCAACCAAAAAAAAAAAAAAGCGCCATTGACGGGGTCCGATAGGGCCGATGCCTGCCGGGGTCGCGGATTGTTCGAAAGAGTTACCGTGGCCCTGGCGCACAGGCAACTGATGGAACAAGGGTGGGTTTTAGTCAGTAAGAGTCTGTCACGCCCTTCCGCTCCGCCCAGAGCGGAAGACGTCATTTGATGATTTTCCAGCCAAATAAAAAAAGGAAAAACCTTATACTGATATTTTTAGATGTTTTTCAAAATAGAAAAGTAATTTGTTTTGTCTCTTAACTTTCCATAGTAGGTACATACCATTCTATTTCAATCAATCAATTAACTTAGTTTATCGCAGTCCACTGCTGGACATAGGCCTCTCACAGGCTGCGTCACAACACGCTGTCCTCCGCCATCCGCATCCAGTCTGTCCCAGCCACTTTTTCGCGGTCGTCGGTCCATCTAGCTGGGGGGCATCCCACACTACGCTTGCCGATACGCGGTCGCCACTCCAGGACTCACCTGCTCCACCAGCCATCGGTCCTCCAACAAACATGGCCAGCCCACTGCCACTTCAGCTTGCTTACTCTGCAAGTAATATCGGTAACATTTTATTTAGTATACAGAAAATATTATTATGATCGAGTCTGTAGTCGTAACTTAAACCTCTGAAAGCAGAATAAATCAAAAACTCAAGAGGGTAATATATTTGTTCGTAAAAGAATTTACGTACACTTTCAATACGCCAACAACTCGATACAATTTAAATCTTATTCCCGGATAGTTTTATCACAACAACATTTCAAAAGCAAAGAACTATTGACACTCCAGCGCAATTGGCACTTAAACGGAAAGCCCTTCAAGAAAATAGAATATAAAACCTTCCTGTACAAGTCTTATTACAGTTGGAATAAAACGCAGAATACTATTCGGTATAATAATATTTTTATAGGCGTCTCGTAGACACAGCATTATGCTGGAGTCGTAAAAGGAAAAACAATCTGCGAACGACGAAGATTACATTAACGATTTAGATACGTTTGTAGGTATGAATACTTAAAATAGATCAAAATACTTCAGCACTTTATATCTGTTTAAGTTAAAAGTAAAGAGATAAAGTAAAAAAAAAGGCTGTTATTTGTTTTGTTCTGAGAAAATGCTGGTTTTATTTTGTTAAATGGTGTTGAATGTTTGATCTGAGGAGATTGCAGTAGCTAAGGGTTTGTGTGGGGAAGACCTGATTGAGGCTCAGTCAGACCAGGGTAGCATGGCACAAAAGGAAGGAGGCCAAATACAATACCAGCAGTGAATGGAACAAGTCTACCAATGATGATGTAACCATAAATGTAAAAAGTTTGTAACGATATTTTGATTTAAAAGAGTGTCCGTGGAGTTTCTTGCCCGTTCTTCTCCATAGGTACCTACTACGCTTTGGAATAGGCAACTTGCTTCGTCTTTCTGACAGACCGACCTCTTGACAATACAAAAGTGCCTGTAATTGGTTTATTCGAAATAAATGCTTTGAGTTTGAGTTTGATAATGGTGAAGAGATTTTTAATAAGTTAGTTTTTCTTTTGATAAGTGCTGGTAAAAGGCGATTAAAATCGTGTTTTTTCTTCTTAAATTGCTTCTCCAATTTTTGAAGATTAGCAGTATTAAGCATTTTGCATGAGGTTCAGTTTCAATTATTAATTCAAATAGTGTTGCAGTATTTACTTGCATGTTCTTATTCTATTTTGTCGCTGATTTGATTCGGCTCTTGTGTCCTTTTCAAGAGGGCTGTACATACGTTTCTTTCTTGCAAAAGTATGATAAAATGCACAAATATTATGATTATTCCAGTTTAGCAGGCTGTCGTAAATCTGACATACTTTGTGCGTCTTTTATGGTATTGAACATTATGGATGCTCATAAAATGGATGTACTAAAGATTCTAAGTTATGTATATTTATCCTAACATCGACACATCAAATACTAAGAAGTCTTAAAAGGAATTTAACAGGATGGGAGAACGTATTTTTGTTTGTGAATATAGTTTTGATTCTAGTAAGTATGCTAGTTTTGACTAAGGCATCCTTTTGCTTTCATATCCAAGGTCCTAGGGCCGTCATAATTATAGAGAATGCTAAGCAAGGTAGTAAAGAATATTAACTAGGGGTGTATACTAACAACTGGGAGTTACGACACACACACACACTCTTCAAATTGTTTCGGCGACCGTTCCTTGTTAAGGCTCCTGCAAACAGGCGCGACACGACAGCGCGACGCGACTCTAGTAGAACAATTTCTATGAAAACTTCATGGAAATTGTTCTACAAGAGTCGCGTCGCGCTTTCGCGTTGCGCCTGTCTGCAGGAGCCTTTATACGCTTGCGATTTTGAGACAATACGCCTATTTTACGGTTCGTCAGATTTTTTCGAAGTCTTTCTCTTTTGCCGACTGTTAGGTGCTGCGCAGTGGTTCAGGGCGACACATTCGATTCGGTAGTATTTATTGAACAAGAAAGTTGACCCGAAGTACCTACTACACATTTATCGGCTCGTGCCGATCGGCAAACTTCGTTCGGAATCTACCGTCAGCGAATCATGTTCGGGTCGCTTCGGTATAATTCGAGCTAAGCCGAGCGGCTTTTTCCCGAATATATTTATCTAGATCTACATGTATATTCGATTTTGCTCCTGGCTCTGCCGTTTTATGCCGACCTGAACAAGTGTGTAGTACTCCTTAATCCAACAAGGTAGTGGGGTTAGGCTGCCTTCGCCTTTCTTCTCCTTGTACATGTTGTCATACAGATGTAGTATCTGTCCAGCTGCTTTTACAACTGCTGCATTAATATTTTTATTTGGCGTTTGCATCTGACGGTTAGTATCTACCACCGCATGTAGACCCTGCATCATTAACAAAATTGTCGATCCAAATAAAACTGATGTAGAGAAACCTTGTTCATTATTCCAGTTTATGAAATGTCTTATGTAACTGTTCTTTACCCGACCGCCGCGAAACCCAAAAGAAGGGTAACTTATATTTTTCAAGACTCTCCTTGATCCATACGGTTGCCTATGTCAATGTCGTGTCCGACCTTAGCTCTGACTAATATTTGTGCGATATGGGTCCTGAATACGGAATCCTAAGTATACAGCAGATTGGTAGACTACTGCTATATTTAGCTCATCTGACCTAAATTTTTCGGTACCCCTTTTCAGGTTTTATGAAGTAAAATTGTGGCAAATTGTTGAAAGAAAGAAAGAAAGAAAGCAAAAATATTTATTCGGACTCGCACAGGATTATCAAAAACTAAACTAAACACAATCGTAATCTATATATATAAAAATGAATCCCTATTTCCCTTGGTCACGCCATCACGCGTGAACGGCTGGACCGATTTAACAAATCTTTTTTTTTTTGTTGTGTTCCTTATTGTCAGGAGAAGGATCTTATGAAATAAATAAAAGAAAGTTGATCGGAACGTTACAAAATTTAAGACAACTTAACGCCAATATTAATTTTACATAACTGTCAGTTGTTTGAAATAACTGTCAGCGATTGACAGAATGCGAGCTGCAAATATCGTTTAACATAGATGGATCGGTTGATAAATGAGTCGATAGTTTTAGTTTTAGTCAATAGTGAAAACTAAAACTAAACGACATATGACATTCATAGTTAAGACAGGACAACGTCTGTCGGGTCAGCTTGTATATATATATATATATAACAGCAAAAAGTCCTGTACGAGGCTAAAAGGCCCCTATCTCAGCATAATGCTGCGACATTTAAAAAATAAGTGTCCCAGCGCTGGTATTTTGATAGGTCCAGCTGCTGCTGTGATGTCACGGACCGATACATAAATAAAAAATAAATAAAAAAAAAAAAAAAAACTGCTATTTGTGAGTAACATAATAATTATAAAAAATAAATAAAAAAAATTATAATTATTGTAATCCGCGTGGATGTTTTTAAACGTTTTTCAGGGACTATAGTCTTCGTCTTTCTTTAAAAAGCTTTATTTTAATCATATTACTAGCTACTGCCCGCGGCATTACTCGTGTGGACATCAGAACGTGCTACCGGGACAAAAAAAGCCTATGTTATTTCTTATAACATCAGCTGTCTGTCAGTAAAAGTCCCATAGAGGTATGTGGAACGGGGTTTAAAGTTCGCTCATACTTCCATAGAAAAGGAAGGATCCTCCGACCAGACGGATGTTGTGTCTATCTGGTGGGCAACTACCCGTCGTTTGATGTCGAGACGTTGTATATATGGTAGTTGCGCGGTAAACTCTGCTTGCGCGATGCAGGATTTCGCGTGACGTCAGTGTGACGCGTAGCTCGCATGTGGCGTTGCAGATGCCGCTACATTCCCGTCAAAATCGGTCCAGCCGTTTCGGAGATTAGCCGGTACTAACAGACAGAAAAGAAAGACAACATTTTTTTAAATTGGTATTTTCTTATAAGTACCGTATATACTTTCACATGCATTTAGTATAAATCTGTTATTTTGAGATTACAAACAGACACTTAAATTTTGTTTATTTGTATAAATTATTTCTTGTAATTAAATCTATAGTTCTACCGTAGAATCATAAATATCAAACAAACAAACACACACAGACATTCAAACTCAATCCCCAAAAAAACTTATGAGAATGGATATTGTCAAGCTTTATAAAGTACAAAAACCTACTTTACAGAACTGACAGAAAAAAACACTCAATAAAATTCAAAACCTTACACAAATCCAAAATTACTTCCAACATTTTTCAAAACAGCTGCAACCACAATTACAAAACAAAACAAGCATACTTACCTCCCTTAATGAGCCGCCGTGGATCCGACATTAAACGGCAGACACAGTCAACCGACTATAAATCAACTCGGTTGCTTTGCATAACAACCAAGGACAATAGCAGTTTGTGCCGTGTGCCGTGTGCCGTCTGCCGTGTTGTAGTAAGCGCTGACTTGCGGAGAAAAATTGCATCTGTTTATCTGGATCGAAGCGGGTATTCTGTGGAAGGTTAAATTGTACATATTGGAGAATTATGATTTGAAATCAGTTTGATGGTGACGGATGTTTTTAAGTTGTTGCGAATTTTGGGGTGACGGGCATTCAAGAGCGACGACAAGTACTTAAGATACCTCTAGTCCTGCCGATCTATACCGTTAAAATCTTACCGTGGAAAATCAAGTGGAAAGAGTTTCAAACTCAAAAATTCGAAGCATTTATTTTAATTAAACCATTTACAGGCACTTTTGAATTGTTAAAGAGTCGGTCAGTTAGTCAGAAAGTTGAAGCTAGTTGCCCATTCCAAAACGTAGATCTTTATGGAGAATAACGGGGAAGAAACTCCAAGGGCACTCTTTTAAATAAGGATAATACAAAATCCTGGCTACATTATTCTTGTTGCTTCTATATGTGAGAACAATGTATTAAAATATTAAGAAACAATTAAAACTATTAGATTAATAATAAAAATAAGCCGTGGCAGTTAAGAGATGACCAGTCTCAACCGACGGCGTCAGTAATGTGAATCCGTAGCATCAAGTAGAACAACAAACTTCAAGTCTACATCAGTTTAAGTTTTCACGGAGACATTTTAACATACGAGACAGACCGGCTGGGCTGTCAGTAGGCACTGTCACTCTCACAACCATCAGCGACACTGGTAAACAGGACTGACAGTTTTGTCCACCGAACTTGATGACGCTAATCTTTTCAGCGCGTAAGCAGTTATCCTCATAAAAGATAAGTAAACTTGGTTACTTTGCATAATCAAATAGATTTTTTATACGTTTTCTGTAAACGAGCGCCGATTGTTAACATGGTTGTCATTGCACCTATTTTATCGATTCATTCTTTTGACCGTTTTCGTTCTACGTGCATTGCGATCTTCAGGAAACTGTGAAAGCTGCTTGGCGGCAGAAAGAGGTATGGTACTACTCTTTTTAACACCCTTTCAATATCTTCTAAACTTAACCCCTTAACTTCTGTTTTTAATTAAGTCTGTGTTATAGTGAATCGGCGCCATTGACTCAGCATACCGCTTTCAACGGGGAACGATAAATCAACCTCCTCGCTTTACATAACAAGCAAGGACAATAGCATTTTGTGGCGCATTTTCTGTGCTTCAACTTACTGATGGAGATGAGAAATAGCATCTGTCTTATGTTGTAGAAGTCAATATGTACTTTGTTATTTGTTTTTGTCGTTTAAAATGGGAGCTTTGGTTTCCATTTGTGGTGACCCCATTGTCGTTGCACTATGTTGAATTGGGGTTCTTTTATCTGTATAATTAAGCATATTTATTTTTACTAATTCTATTGGTATGCCAAACAAAATGCGGGAATAAATATTCAGAAATTGTGGGAGGAGTAAATAGTGATACGATGTAATAATCAAAATTACTTGATATATTGCTTTGAAGCTATGACGTTATGGAATGTTATTTCCTTACTGCACAATTGATCATCTCTTGACTTAATTAACGGCTAAGAATCTACTAGTTTTAATACTACAGATCCACAGTTACTTAAAAAACATCTCATAGGTATTAGTCAAACTGTGAACAAATTTACAAATTTTCAATTCAAAGATATGTATACAACTTTAGAGGAGCTAGGATTTTCAGACCATAATAGTACCATTTTACATTTAAACTTGCCAAAACAAACAAAAAGAATCGCCTGGTACGTGAAAAAAAGACTTTACAATCACACAAATATATTAAGATTTAAGTCTCAATTACAAGAAATAAATTGGGATAATATCATAACAACTGAAAAAGATATGGACAGTAATTATGAAGCTTTTAATGACGTACTCAATAACATGTTAAATCAGTGTATGCCATTAAAAAAATTAAAGTTAAAACCAAAATATAAAAAATACTGGCTCACCGTAGGCATAAAAAACTCTTGTAAAGATAAAATTGATTGACTCGATTATTAAAAATACTAACAACTACAACAAAAATCCGATATTAACTCAATATTACAAAAATATGAAAAAATTCTAAAGAAAACAGTAACGACAGCAAAAAAAACACACTTCAAAAACAAAATGACTAAATCTAATAATAAAGTTAAGACAATGTGGAGCATAGTAAATGAACGTACAAACAAAAATCACCAAGTGAGAAGTGTAACATAACCCTACAAACGAATAATAGCATAATTTTTGAACCCAAAGAGGTTACAAACATATTTAACGATTTTTTTGCTTTCAATCGGGGAGGCTACGAACACCTCAACCAGCATACGGAAAGGATCTCCAGTTGTATGCCCTACAGAGAATACAATCTTCCTCAGTCCAATTGATCCTTACCAGGTGAATACATTAATAAAAAATTTGAAAAATAAAAGAAGCCATGGCGTTGATGAAATTCAACCTACCTTAATAAGACAATGTGCAGATGAATTAATTACCATTTTATAAATTATTAAATCAGTCATTTGAAGAAGGAGCTTTTCCCAATCGCTTAAAATAAGCTCTTATAAAACCTATTCACAAAAAGAATTATAAAACTGATCCGAATAATTACCACCCCATTGCCCTCTTACCGACAGCTTCCAAAATATTCGAAAAAGCCATGTGTAATCGAGTATATGCGTTTTGTGAAAAATATCATATATTTAATAACTGCCAAAACGGTTTCCGAAAAAACCGTTCCACTATCTTGGCCGTTTACAAATATATTCAAAAAGCCCTTGATATCATAAATAATAAAAGTACTCGATTGGACTTCTGCTTGATATGACTAAAGCATACGATAAAGTAAAATTTGAAATATTATTAAATGAACTATATAGTATAGGACTCCGCGGCCAATGTTATGACTGGTTTGTATCTTATTTGAAACATAGAGAACAAATAGTTGAAATCGAATATTACAACAATAGCAAAAATGAAATAGAATTAATCAGATCCGACAGCAAACAAATCACCGCCTCAATCCCGCAAGGAAGCGTAATAGGGTGTTTCTTATTTCTTGTTTACTTAAACGACCTTCCTAATAAAATCAATGAGCCATGTGTCATGTTTGTGGATGGCATATCTATACTTAACTCATGCGAAAATAACACCAATTTAAATGATAAATTAAATTCCATACTAGATTCTACAATAAACTGGATGACTGAACACAACCTAGAAATAAACTTCAATAAAACTAAAATAATATCATTCCACCCTAGCCAAAAAATGCCAATAAATATAAACTTTATCTTTAAAAATAATAAATTGGAAGCAGTTGATAAATTTACCCTACTAGGCCTAAACATTGATACACATATAAATTGGAAGTCACACATTCAGAAAGTAAGAGGAAAAATATCTAAATTTTCATACGCCCTCGCGACATCAAAAAAACTACAGACCTTAAAACTGCACTAGTAACGTACTACGCGTACGCCTAAGCATGGCTTAAATACGGTATCATCTTAAGGGACAACAGCACTGACGCGCCCACGCTCTTACTCTTCTTATTTACCCTACAAAAAAACTAATTAGAATCTTAGTAAATATTGAAGCCACCGATAGCTTTCAGAAAATAAAGATTTTATCCTTACCCTGTCTCTATATATTTGAAGTTTGTAAGTTCGTGCGTAAGTACCCAGAATTCTTTACAAAAAGAGAGGACATACAAACGAAAATTATTTTATGACATAAAAGTTGACTGAACTTACCAATACCGCGACTAAAAATGCACTCCAATAGTACCTTTGTCATTTCCATAAAAAATTATAATAAGTTACCCGAAAAAATAAAGAATTTAAATACATACTCGTATAACATCTTTATCAATAAATTGTAGCTTTTTCTTGAAAGCAAATGCTACTATAGTATAACCGAATACTTAAAATGATAAATTGTAAGGAACTTCATACCTATGTATTTGTATCTACAAAATACTCACTATTATAGATACGCCTGTACTAATAATACTTTTTTTTATAATAAATTCTGATGCGTCAAATAAATAACTTACTCTAACCATAATAATGATTAATTACGTAATAAATAAAAATAATAATAAGTAAATAAAACAATAATGAATAATTATAATTATAATAATAATTAATAAATAAATGTATATAATTTATAAAACAACAACTGTAATTCATAAATTTAATTCTGTACTAATAAAACAATATAACTTACTAACTACTTAACTAATAATAAAATTTATCATATTAAACCGCCAGTGTTCTTCCTCCTCTCTCCTACCTGATCTATGCTGTGCCCGACAGGGTCCATAATTGTGACTAGTATAATTATTTCCCTACCAACTGTATACATTATGGTACGCAATAAAGAATTGAGAATTGAGAGTTAATTATCCACAGTTACCTTCGTATAAAACATCTCTTACTTATGGCTAATTTTACCAAAGTCAGATATTTTTTATTAATGGAATAAAATTGACATCTGTCAGTTCTAGTATGGAAAAACTGTCAACAATTAAAAATTTATTCTCAGTATAAGACTTATTCTAGGTACTTATAAAAGTTTGGTGAAATTAGCTCTTAGTCGATACTGTGCGCCTACGCTTAAGACGAGTAAAGTGTCATTTTCCGTCGTCGCGTTTATGTAAATAATGTCAAACAGCGTAGTTTGAAGTGACGTATAATATACTGCCTATACATATCTCCCTATGTAGACAGGGTTTTCAAGAACCGGGAAGTTTGTTACGCTTACGTTAATAAGGTCACCGCTTGCGAAGACTTTGACACCCTGTATAAGTTCTGAAATTGAAACTGGATTTGTATTTCAATGAAGAGTTTTGTAATTACTGGAATATCTGCTAATTGAAGCTATAATTAGGTTGATAGCTAAGGACAGCCTGAACGGGTAAGTTAAACTATGATTAAGTAGAGCTTAATCACAAGTTATAATACCATTTAGCTTAGCTTTAATTAGAGGCTGAGGCATCATGTTACTGAAACGTTGACATTAAATAAGGCGCTTATGTAGTAAAGTATACTTAATGATCTTTATCAAAGACATCTTTTGTAAAAACTCGAAGAAGGAAAGGGCAGTGTAAGTAAGTTCCTATGAAAGAAATAGAGGGAAAATTGCAACAACGAATACTTTCACTTTAAAGCCTCGTATCCACTAGGCAACATTTGATGGGCAACACGTAACGGTCGATATGTTCGGCAATGTTGCACAACAACGCGTGACGCTGCCAGCTGGCACGCAACATGACAACGCTACTAAACAAAAGTTCCTTGTTGCCGTTCAACGTGATGAGCTACATGTTCTGCATCATTTCGCGCGTCAATAGTTGCCTAGTCGATACAAGGCTTTAAGTTTTTGATTGTGATAAGTAGGTACAAGTGAATTGTGACTGTACAGCCTCGTATCCACTAGGCAACATTCAATGAGCGACATGATGCACAATCTGTTGCTCGTCATGTTGAACAGGAATGAGAAACTTCGTTGTCATGTTGCGTGCCAGCTGGCGACGTCGCGCGTTGTTGTGCAACGTTGCCGAACATGTTGAGCGTCATGTGTTGCACGTCAAATGTTGCCTAGTGGATACGAGGCTTTACAACTTTACCGTAGCGTACTTTATTGTTATGTTAATGCTTTAAAAACTTGGATTTCTGTTTATCATGCGCCGATGTGCGAAGTGTTATTGAAGACTTATTCAAATTTGAGGGTGACGCTTAAGTTTCTATCCACTTGGCTGTGTACTAGCTTAGAACTAAACTCTCTATCTACCTACATAGTCAACTCTTAATGAACTTTGGATCTGGGCTTATAATATTTTCCACTGCTGATCCACACACACACATAACATCACGCCTGTATTCCCCGAAGGGTTAGGCAGAGGTGTACCTATAGTACACCCACATTTCGCCAGTTATGTTTAAGTCCCATGTAATAGGGGGCGAGGCTATTGCCATCAACCGGAAACAAATCCAGACTACGGGCTGCTACCGAGAAATTCCAGATGGATAAACCCAATAACACTTTTCCCGACCCGGGAATCGAACCCAGGATCTCATGCTGATGCTAATCCACTAAAATAATAATATAATTATTGTTGAAATCACCACGCTTGGCAGGCAGATTGGTATCTTTTAAATGTTGAAACAACTTTTAAAACATACATTTTTGTAGGTAGTTATGAATATTTGAATAGGCAAGGAGACTGTCAGTTATAACTTGAAGACTTGCCCATTCCTCGTCTACAAACTTATGAAGAAAAACGGGTAAGAAACTCGGTCTTATTATAGAACAAGGTTTATCTTTAGAACCAGAAATAAACCATAGAGCCATTTTTGAATTTTGATCTTTATTCCGAGCAAAGTAAAGTTCTTAACACAAAATTGACAATTAAGACCCGGTTTCGACGTCAGTTTTTGAAATTAGAAATTTAGCTTTGTCGGAATAAAAATCGAAATAAAAAAATGGCTCTATGGTTTAAACCTGGTTCTCAAGATAAACATTGTTATAATAAGACCGACTGAATTTCTTGTCCGTTTTACTTCATAAGTTTCTAGCCTACAACTGGCTAGCCTGTTTTTTATTTTCTGGGTTTTCTAGCATAACGAGCAGAACTAATCTTAGATCTAGTTTTGTAATAAAATAATGTGTGACAGCTTAGCCCCATGAATCCCCTAGTTGCTTTTATGACACAAAGAGATGCTAATACCTCTACTTAACTCGTCTGCTTCAATAGCGTCGATTCTTCGACAAAGTACCCTCAAGTTTCAAGCGATCTAAGTTATTGAACTGAACGGTTTACTTACTTCTTTGTAAAGAAAATAAGTTGGTACTTTAGTTAAGTTAGACAGGAAGAAAACATGCTAAGCTTTAAGAAAATCTCACAATGACAAACTATTTTAAGGTTATTTTGTAAGCTCGGAGTAAAAACCAATTAGCCGGCAGATCGTCTACACTTATTTCAATTTGTCTCCCTGGTGACCAAATGTCTACGACAAGACAAGGAAGGCGGATTACCAGAAGGGTGTACATAGTTTTTTTGCACCGCAGGACAGCACAAAGTCAAGCTAATGCTCAGTGAAGTCCTACAAGCATAGTCATCAGCCTTATTTATTAACACATTTTTATATTTTCTTTATGTGCCTGGATAGGTTAGTTAGAAAGGTATTATATCTATGTCCTCTATGCTGTCATAACTGCCATTGGTGTAAGTGCGACTGCTGAGCCTGGAGACCTGAGTTCGATTTCCAGTGTTATTGAGTTTTTCCAGTACACATTTCTTAGTAACAGCCCGGAGTTTGGAAGCTGGCGGTGTGATACCCCCGTGCCTCGGCCCATTGGTCCTGCGCCTGATCTCTCTCCGGTCGTGTCGGATTGCCATCCCATCGGACTATGAGAGTGAGGGAAGAGAGAGTGCACCTGTGTCTGCGCACACACTTGTGCACTATAATATCTCCGGCGCCGGAGCTGGAGGCTAGTTTCCGTTGAGATTGGCCCCCATAGCCGAAATACGGTCTGTAGGACTATTTTATATCTATGGGTAAATGAAGCCTGAAATAAATACTTTATTATTATTTTAAGAAACAATTAAGACAGTCGCACCTAAGTTCTCACTTTTTCGTATTCGTGAACCAACGGTAGGCACTATGTAGGCTCCTGTTTAGACAGTCACGTCGTGTCGCCTATGGTTATTGCCTCAGTTTCTTTGTCCAACCCCATTTCAATGCAATAAACCGTGCTACCTATGTGAGAACTACCTCTAAATTAATATAAGGTTGCCTGTGTTTGCTTTTGTTAGAACTTAGGTACATTCCTACAGTCGTGAATCGCATTTTCGCATTTTAATCAACATACAACGTAAAACAGAGCTGCAATTTGCAAAAAAACAAAGAAAAATTGAATTCGGCGGGCTAGAGCTGAGGATTCACCTTAACAAATTGGCAAATGTGGTACACCTTTGCGTAACCCTTCAAGAAAAATAAAGCGTACTCCAAAATGTATTCAAAGTCTATCCACATAGGTACCATTTACCAGTATCAAATCTTATAAGGCTAACTTTACCTAAGTTCTAACAAAAGCAAACTAGCAACGTTATATTAATTTAGAGGTAGTTCTCACATAGTTAGCATGGTTTATTGCATTGAAATGGGGTTCGACAAAGAAACTGAGGCAATAACCGCAGGCGACACGACGTGAAACACTACCCAAGCAAAGTTAATAAAAAAAACACACCCCTGAGGCATACCCTATACAAACAAAAAAATAATTTTCGTAATCGATCCAAAATTACCGGAGATATCGCGTAACAAACATATAAAAAAAATACAGACGAATTGAGAACCTCCACTTTTTTGAAGCCGGTTAAAATTGAAATGAAAACACCAATGCATTTTAGTAGACCGGTCCTACAAACAGATACCACAGACACATTCAAACACTAAACCAAAACAAATACTAATCGAGGCTTAAAACTAGAGCCAGCACAGTATAACGAACTTCCAAACTTCGTTTTAAACAAATCACCGTCTATTCTAGCTCGACTCCAAACCTCGCAATTCATTTAAATCGATTTTGTTTCAAGAGTAAACTCCATTGTGCTTGCCACTAAATATCAAGAACAGAAAATCTACTCTTGCAAAGAAATAGAGCCTACTCCATACTAATATTGAAAACATGCGAAAGTAATTCTCTCTGTATGTTACCTTTTCACGGCTGAACGGAATTCGATGAAAGAACAAGCCAATTTGAACTAGGAAAAAACAGATTTTGTTATTGTGATGAGTTGATGACTATTACCAAAATTATGTACCTACCTACATTGTCAATGGGATCATTAAATATCACATTTTTTTAAACACATTAATTAATAGACAATAGTCTTCAAAAATAAATATCTTGCTTATCACTGGTCAACAAAAAAACACTTTTAGTATGTAACATGACTTTTTTTGTCTAGTTATGTTTAGAACAAGGATAAGGATAATAGAAATAAAATTGGAATGTTCCAAATACGAATAGCTTTTTTGTAATTTGATTTTAAAATATTTTAGAAAATTTCAGTTTCTATCAACAAAATGAAGTTATTTCGTCTTATTGCAATATCAATATCAATGTAACTTTACATTTTACTTCTATATTTTGTTTCGGCGACGTCTCGTTGTAATGTCCAACAGTAATCCGCCAGCATTCGTGGTCTCCACTTGCCCTGATGTCGTTTTTCTATCATATAAATGTCTCGGTGGAATCTTTCACCGTGTTCATTGCTGACGGCGCCCAAACATTCAGGAAAGAAGTAAATGTCTAATGTAAAATTTAAAGTCACTTTCATGAAAACAAGCCTTCAAAAGCAAGATTCAAAATCACCAAATATAATCATCTTCAATTGCTTTTCTTTAAATATAATCATCTTCAATCGCTTTTCTTTAAATATAATCATCTTTCGTTAATTGCCTGATTTTTTATCACTCAGTTTAGGAAAATTTTCTTTCAAATGTAGAAAGTCATCACCACTCCTATCCATAGCTTTTACTAAGTTTTTCATGAGCCTTACATATATGTAACACAACAGATGTGTGAAACCCATGCTTTGTCTAGTTGTCTGATGATAAAACCAAAATACTGTTCATATAACTGAGTAACTAATGGCGTCAAATTTCTTCGCTGAGTTTTAAAAGTAATGTCGCCACAAATGTGACAAAACTTGACAAGGTCCTTTTTACACTTTCTTAACATTATTTTAGAATCACTTAACTCGGAAAACAGAAAACACAACTCCACTCTTAAAATAATAAATAGGTAGATACTCTGAATATGAAAATGAGACATAAAAATTGTTAATTTTCAATATACCTAGTGGATAATGGTTGTAACACAAAAATGAGACCTAATCAAATCAAAATAAATATGGTGTTGGAATGAGGGTAGGTAGGAGATTCAAAATTAGTAAGCACCTTTCTTGTTACAAAATGTTGTTGACGTAATCAATAATCGTAATCGTATCAGAGCGTAAAATAATATTCTGTTGTTTTGGAACGCAATCGTAAATTTAACTTTTTCTAAAGTCAAAATCGATTTTATTTATAAATCGGCGACTATATCTTTTGCCCGCGTGGATGTCGGAAAATATCCCACGGGAACTTACTAACGAGAATAAAAATACCTTACTTATGTGTTAATCCAGGTTATAAACTGTTTGCCCATCTAAATCCTTTCTGTCGTTTTTGCGCCAATCCCGGACATACATTCAGACAAACGGATAGAAAATCTTAAAACAATATTCTCGGCACCAGACTCGTTCCCACACCCCTTAACAAATACATAAAAAAAAAAAACATGTCGCGTTTTGACTTCGTTACTATTTTATTATTTATAGGTATATATAAAATATGTCGGATCCGTTATGATGAGTACGCACTTAAAAACGAGACACAAATGCCTTTGTTTGGCGTTGTGTGGAGTCTAGCAGTATGGTGCCGTTATGGACCATGGATTAAAGGCTCGTGCACACTGGCGCGACGCGACAGCGTGACACAGGGGCACCGCGTGCCGCGCGACGAGCGGCGCCCTTGTGTCGAGCTGTCACGTCGCGCTTGTTTGCGGGAGCCTTACAGTGTTTGTTGAGACGTGGTCGCGATACATACTAGCCTGGGAACTGCTCAGTGTTTCCTTGTTAGGTTCAGAGTATTCAGTTCATTGACTCTATAACAATTACCAGTGTGGACGTTGTAATAAGGAGTTATTTTTATAGTTTACCCGTATACCAGTTCTGCGTCCACAGTAGTTATATCTGAAACTATGTCTGATCACGATCCTATGTAGAAGTTCCGACATCAGAAGTGGGTTACGAGCGGGCTGAGAATTCTCCTGATAGCGAGATCAGTGCGAATGGACCCTGGCAAGAGCTGTACGAAAAAGTAAGTTGCTTCGATAGCTACCCGCGCGTTAGCTGATCTGGCCGGCCCATTAATCAGATGAGCAAGGTCGATCGTGATAATATCATAATAAGGATCCCTTATCGTGCTTTCATACTGTCTCACTGAAAATGATGTCAAATTGTGTGATTGAGAGAGAACGAGGAAATGGAGATGCATCCGATGAGTCGATACCATTTTAAGTTACTCACTGGTTATGGTAGTTTGGTGTGAAACTTTTATTTCAAGTACCTAGTTGTTTTGCATTTGAAATTTAACTTGAAAGTAACTTGACTTTGTTGTGAAATGATGTTTTATTGCGATATTACACGGTTTAACCGAATTGGTTGAAACTGGTTAAAAGATGCAGAAATAATTGGTATTCACATTAAATAATTCCCTTTCCCTTGTGGTGGGTCCAGTATAGGTGACCCTGACCCTGACCTTTCGGGGAATGTGGGCGTGATGTTATGTTATATGATTCCCTTTAATGTTTCCTTGAACCAGTTTGCTTCCTTTATCAAAATTGATAGACAATTGAACCGTGATAAGCTGTGACGGAGTCTGTAACGGAAATGGAGAGAAATTGAGAATCTCTTTGCTGCAAGAACCACTTATTAGTAACCATATTAGCGTAACCGTAACCCCCCCCCCCCCCCCCCCAACCCTTCGGGGAATACAGGCGTGATGTTATGTTATGTGTGTTATATTAGCCTATATTTCACAATTAAATTCATGGTTGCAGCGACTTTGACTTAGTAATTTGGTAAACTGTGCGTGTGGTGTGCATCCCTACTTGCCCCTTCGGGCAATGCCAGCGTGATGTGGTGTGTGCTAAGTTTATCAGATTTCCCTTTTGTCAAAAACGAAAAGTTTTGTATTGTGAACACGACGTTAGTGCCAACAAGCCATGTTTTCCAAAGAATCAATGAGGAAGTGCTTTCGATGCGGATAAATTGAATCCGAATGTTGATCTAAAGTCAAGAACTACCGCAATCGCTACGGCATGCGGCATACAGGTTTGCAAGAAGCATGCTACCCCGTTATCGTTTCGATGCTTTAAGTTTAGTAGTAGCAAAATGACGAGACGCTGCACCTCTAAGAACGAGTACTCGTGGTGGTGAGACGAGCTCAGGCGCAGGCGCAGCCCATGCATCATGTAGTTCTGTGAGCGGTTTACTGAACCTTCTTATAAAAAGTCCTACAAAGTGTGGTTTAAATTAGTTTTACTACTGCTCAGTTGCTGAATGATAATAATTTATTAGAAAAGTGAGTTACCAGATTTGGTGCAAAACGTTAGATACGATAACGTTGTTTCCGTAGCGCGTAATGGGGAAAGTAGTGTAATCAGCAAATAGATTATATTGTGACACTATGATTTATGTCATTAGAAATGTAGTAACCTAAATATTTTACCTGACGCTTGTTTGCGAGGTACTCGTAGTATCATGATTTTTTCTGAAACAGTCAGTGTGCAGAGTCGATTGATCTAAGCATACTTTTTCTTTCTTTCATTGAGAATTTGATGCCTCATTTAAAAAAGTTCTAACAATAGTTGGTTCTGTTAGCGGCTTAGTTTAAGTCCGTGAAACAGTCGGTGTTCAGAGTCAATTGATCTAAGCATTCATAACACCGGATATGTCACAGGAGTAGTACCAAATTATACATTCATTACTTTGTAATACGATCACCACGATAAGAGAGTTATTATTAACGTTTTATGCAGACTCTTACTCGACCACGTAAGTGTTTACGTTAATGTCGCCGTGAGACTCGACGTACTTACAAAGTTTGGTAATTATGTTAAATCAAACCAACTACTCTTGTTCTGAAACTGTTTATCGAGTTCTTAGGCTATGAGGTGTGGCGGCGAAAATGAAAAACAAATAAGCGTAAGCCGTTGGATCAAGTCATTAGCTACTTTACTACCTCTCGAAACTGCAACACAGCTGTTCATGGTAAATTAATGTATTAAATTAAACTTGGGTGGAAAATCTGATCTTAAGATTATCCCAAAAGTAATTTAAAATTTTAGTTTAACATTTGTATCTCGTAGAAGGCTTCCCGTATTAAAGTTGACTTAATCTTAGAAGATTAGGTCAACTTTAATACGGGAAGCCTATTAAGATATCAGATTATTAAAGGGGGTATCCCTACCTATATAGATGGTGGGCATATTTTAGCCCTTTGATTTTGATGTAGAGTGCTGAGAAGGCAAACAATGGTACACAATGACTTTATTGGCGCTACGCCAAACAATAGTGCAATAACGAAATTGTAAGAATTTTGGATGACTTAAGAAGTGTCAAGTTGTAGTATAGTGGAGTAAATATCGATGAATAAAGTGAAATGGCAGAATCCGATGTATTTTAGCGGTGTCTTATGTTGTGATGTTATTAACTATGTTCATGACTCGCTTTTTTATATTTGATGGAAAAGATGTTGGAGTCGAAGGTGAATAATAATAATAATAATAATCGCCGCAATTCGAGCACGCCCACCACCTCCGGACTCGTCGCTCAGCTCCGCCTCGCTGCTGCCGGTATCCAGCCCCACTGTGAGCGCTGTGACGACACCGGCCGCGGTAGTTGCGTCGAGCTCGAGCGACGAGTATTTCTCCCCGCCCACGACGCCACCACCTGTTCGTCGACGTGGAGGACACCGGCCGCCGGACGGTTTAGGACCTCGAGGCCCACCGGCCTCTGTTAGGGTCCCAGCTCCCGGCGGAAGTGTGCAGCGCATGAGATGGACGCGATCCATCAACGAAAACGTCATGCGCTCATACTATGGGGCTACAGAGGGGGGAAACAATCTGACAGCGTACCGTGTTCGGATGCTCTCTCTTTTTCAGGTGCTTGAGCCAGCTGTCAACGTGTCGGCACAACGACTGTCGGATCAGGTGCGGGTCATCCAACGTAATCATATGTTGGATGACACTGTACTTGATCGCCTGCGAAATGAAATGCAGAGTAGTCATGTCATCGCCCCCCCGTCGCAGACTGTGGTAGTACTACCACAGTCTAACACAAGTCAAGCAGACGAGGAGAGTGATGATAGGGCTACAAACGTAAGTACCCAGTGCAATGATGAATTGAGGAGTGCTTTGGAGGATGCGATTCGAGAATATCGGTTCATATCGCCCGAACTTAGACCACGGTTACCTCGTTTACCCATGCATAACAAAAATAGGGTGCTGGTGGCGGCACTGGATGCGCAGTTGTCAAATTATTTTGATGACTGCGTAGACCTCACCGATACACATTCGATTCTGTACTGCGCGGCTGTAGCGGCATGTCGTGTAGCTCACGTCAAATTTGCTAATGATTCTAGAGCTACACGACCGAAACCAGCCGTACCAGCTTGGCAGTGCAGAATTGAGCGCCGTATTGGTGGGGCCAGAGCACTCATCGGCAAACTAATCTGCTTCAGGGAGGGCAATACTCGCCCTAGAGTGATGCGCTTTGTGAGACGCGCGTTCGCAGGGACTAATATCAGCCCTCAGGACTACATGTCCTGTGTCACAGAGCGCATCGACTTCCTGAAGCAGAAAGTGTATGCATGGGCGAACCGTATTCGTAGGTATAAGCGGCGAGTGGAGCGGTACACTCAGAATCGCACCTTCCAGCGCGATGAAAGGTGGGTTTATAGGGGTTGGGAGCGACCGGATCAAGGTGTGGCTGACACGTGCCTACCAGATGATGATGCCATGTGTTCTTTCTGGCGCAATATCTGGTCGGTGCCTGTCAGTCACACCGAAGGTGATTGGACTCGGGAAGTCGAGCGAGCCTGTGATCCAATACCAGAAATGGGGGCTATTACCATCTGCCCCCAAGATGTAACTCGTGCAGTCCGCCCGCTGCCTAACTGGAAGTCTCCAGGGCCGGACGGACTGCACAACTTCTGGATCAAATGGTTTGGTAGATCGCACGCTCGCTTGGCTGCTCAGTACCAGGTTGCTTTAGAATCTGGTTCGCTACCCCAATTCCTAACAACAGGAGTTACCCACCTGCTCCATAAATCAGGTAGCACTGCGGAACCCAAAAATTATAGGCCGATCGCGTGTTTACCGACGGTCTATAAAGTTCTTACATCCATTTTTTTTTACAAACATATAGACACCAACTACATCATGTCTCCTTCTCAAAATGGATGCAGGAACGGGTCCCGTGGTACTAAGGAGCTACTCCTCATTGATATGGCCATTAGCCAACAGGTTCGTCGTTCCCGAAAGGATCTGTCGACATGTTGGATAGATTACAAGAAAGCCTATGACTCGGTACCACATACATGGCTCATGAGGGTGCTGGAGTTGTATAAAGTAGAGGCAACTCTGCGCACCTTCCTGATGTCGTGTATGGGGCAATGGAGGACGGTCCTTCACTATCCAGCATGTCGAAATACCCAAAGGAATAGCGAGCCGATAAGGATCGAGCGAGGCATATTTCAGGGTGATAGTTTGAGTCCGCTTTGGTTCTGCTTAGCCTTGAATCCTCTAAGCACACTCTTGGAGGATTCAGGTCTAGGCTATCGGCTGAGGAGAGGTGGTCAGGTTATATCTCACCTCCTCTACATGGATGACCTAAAACTTTTTGCACCCAACAATTCGCAACTGATGGATCTACTGAAAGTAACTGAAACTTTCAGTAGCGCCATCAGGATGGAATTTGGTGTGGACAAATGTACGGTCATGCATGTAAAGCGAGGGGAGATTGTGGAATCCGTCGGAACCCAACTCTCGGATTCCATAAACCTTAGAGCCCTCTCCGCATCCGAAACCTATAAGTATTTGGGTATGTCGGAAGCGTTGGGCATCAATGGTACTGACATGAAGCAGTCGTTAAAGGATCGCTTCTTTGGCCGCCTGAAAAAAGTATTTAATAGTCTTTTATCAGGTGGAAACAAGGTGCGCGCCTTTAACGGTTGGGTCATGCCGGTTTTGATGTACTCTTTCGGCATACTCAAATGGACTCAGACCGAACTCGACGCCCTGGATAGGAAGGTCCGTACACTGCTGACTGCAAATCGAATGCATCACCCACGATCATCGGTAATGAGGCTGTATATCCCGCGAAAGTGTGGAGGTCGAGGCTTTTTAAATGCTAAGACCCTCCACAATCGCGAGATATGCAGTCTCAGGGAATATTTCTTAGAAGCCGACGTGGGGATGCATCGAGATGTGGTCACAGTTGACAAGGGCCTCACCCCGCTCTCCTTAGCTAAAGAGAACTGGCGCAAGCCAATAGTGCTTGACACTAATGATCGCATGGAAGTATGGCAGAGTAAGGAGCTTCACGGACGCTTTTTCCGGGCTCTACATGGGCCCGATGTAGACCAACTAGCGTCCGTAGCCTGGCTGCGTTTCGGTGACCTCTTTGGAGAAACCGAAGGTTTTGTCTGTGCAATTATGGACGAAGTTATGATGACAAACAATTACCGGAGATTTATTGTGAAAGACGGCACGGTTGACATCTGTCGGGCATGCCACCGTCCGGGTGAATCAATCAGACATATTATCTCCGGTTGTTCTCGTCTAGCTAACGAAGAGTACTTGCATAGACACAACCTTGTAGCCAGGATTATCCATCAGCAACTTGCTCTGAAAGACAGCCTTGTAGAATCGGAAGTGCCGTACTACAGGTATGTGCCCGACCCAGTTCTCGAAAATGGACATATCACATTGTACAGGGATCGATCCATCATCACTGACAGGACTATTGTTGCCAATAAGCCTGATATAGTGATGGTGGATCGATTAGAGCGGCGCGCAATTATTGTTGACATAACGGTCCCGCATGACGGGAACCTCGTGAAAGCCGAGAAAGATAAACAAATCAAGTATCTAGACTTGGCTCGCGAGGTTGTCGACATGTGGGATGTGGACTCAGCGATCATTGTGCCGATAGTCGTGACAGCCAATGGCTTAATAGCCAAGAGCCTCGACCAACACCTGAGGAGGCTCTCGTTGGGCAGTTGGATCAAGGGCTTGATTCAGAAAGCGGTACTTCTGGACACGGCTCGCATTGTTAGGAGGTTCCTCTCTCTGGAGCCCTGACCGCCGGTAGCTTGGACCCTGTTCCCGATACCGGTGGGCTACTATTTTTTATATTTTTAAATGTTTTTATACTTTTTATATTCTAATATTTAAAAATGTAATTTATATGTAAATAATGAAATAAAGGAAATAATAATAATAAGCTTTATTTCATAAAAACAGTACTTAGATTAAATTCCAGTTAAGTGCTATGATAAAACAGAAGTACACAAAAGTTTTAGCATCTGGAGCTGAACTAGGAGGAACCTGTATTTCGGCTAACAGCGCCAATCCCATCGAGTTACATTAGATTAGAGTTCTTAAATGCTAGCATTTTACAAAACAAAAGGAATAATTATAGTCTAAGGTTGTATTAATGGTCTGCACCTCTCTTTGTGTTGTGTGATATGGTGAATGAGTGAGTATGAGAGGGTGTGTCTATTTGTGAGTGTGTATGTGATTTGTATGAGTGAACACATGAATTAGTGAGATACGCGGATACAGTGAATATGTATATAATATATACGTACATATATTTGTCTATAGAAAATGGAAACTATTAGTAAGACATGTCACGTTATGCAAAGAATATCGCAGAAAAATGCGAAAACCTTTATTAGTATACGAGATATGGAGAAATTAGATTCGGGTTGAATAAGATTTCGAATGATAATCAAAAATAATTGCAGATGGGGTTGTCGATATTTTTTTCAATAAATATACATTACACGAGAAAAACTTAGACGCACAAGATCGTTAATAACTTTTCGTCTTGTTTTTGCTATACTTCCTAAAGAGCTCGATTGCAATCGGTATTCTACGCTATCGGTATTCTACGTTAAATATAAGGTTTCTGGGAAATATATTGTTTGAGAGACGGCGCTAAGTTAAACCGTGGTCATGGTAAGGTCTTAAATTAAGAAGAAAAATACTTGCAATAGTAACGCGTGATAAAAAAATATTATGAATATATACATTTGCAACAGTGTACTTTAGACTAATAAAAATAAAAATATCTGGAATATTCACCAATCGTCGTGCGCCGCCGTGACAGGTTCACGAGGTGTAGTGGTGTAGTCTCGTTGTAGGTCGAGAGGTGAATTTATTACGACTCACAGGCTAGACATTTAGCCTGGGGGATAAAACTGAAACTCAGCTTAATAAACACGGTTATTACCTAAGACAAATAATAAGACATAAGGTACATCATACAAGCAGAATTTTTATTAAGACAGAAGACGAGAAAATTTACATACAGTTTTGTTAAAGGTATGATTCCTATTGCTAAAAGGCACTCGAAGAAAAGCGTACGTTTAACTGAACGTTCCTGTGACAAAGAAATAGAATATAATATCGAGACAAAGAGACAGAGCTTTCGATAATTTGAAGGATTAAGTAATAATAACGGAATAACTAATACGAGTAACTACGTTGGATAATCCGACTGATTACCGTAAATAAATCAAACTAAATTATAGTTCACTCGAGGAATTTTGCTTATTTTTCTAATCAAAGCTAACCATTCGGTTTAAAAAAATCTGCAATGACATTCATTATAAGAGAAATTTGCATGTCAAACGAAAGCGTTCTAAATTTCAAAAAAAATCAAAGATAAAATTAATTGTCGCTCAAGTAAAGCTAAAAAAACGGTTGAATATGTTTTAAAAGAAGGGAGAATATAAAAAATTGCAGAATAGAATAGAATAGAATAGGTCTTTATTTGCTTAGAACGTAGGTACATACAAATAATTTGTAAGTAGGTAGAGTAAATTATAAGTAGGATCCATTTACATTCGGCCTTAATATAGCATGCAAATGTTATACAAAGTAGAGAATAATAAAGACATTACAAAAAATTGTCATTTAAGAAATCCTGCCCAGAATAACATTTATATACAAGTAATTCTGTGAAACGTTAGGTGCGTTAGGTGAGTTGCGTGCAGGTATATAATACTGCAGTATGTACTATCAGGTACGCTCATGATGAATTAGAAGAATGCCAGAAAGCATAATAACCATTCATTGGCGTAATTGAATGTACTCAGTTGATTGACGATTAATTTTAAATCCATCTAGTAAACTGGTCCACTGGGATGATTACGAGATCTGGTCACTGGGATCACAATGGCTTAATGTGTGTGGTCACAGGGATGACTAAGGTTTTAATCACTAAATGACTACGAGACATGGTCACAAGGATGACTATAGCTGTGTGTGTGGACATAAGGATGACAAAATTGTTGTCATCTCAAGTTGATTACGTGACAG
Organism: Griposia aprilina; assembly: GCA_916610205.1. Classification (NCBI taxonomy): domain Eukaryota; kingdom Metazoa; phylum Arthropoda; class Insecta; order Lepidoptera; family Noctuidae; genus Griposia; species Griposia aprilina. The sequence continues at coordinate 23,705,397 of OU744289.1, forward strand.
GGTCACAGCGATGACGAGAGATTTTCGTAAATCTGGTCACAGGAATGACTACGGTTGTAACCATAGGGTTGATTACATGATCACATGGGAGATTATGATTTTGTGTGAAATGGTCACAGGGATGACACTCGCGATGGCTTGATATTGCGATGATTATTAGAAACCACACGGATGACAGCGAAATTGTCGGACTGATTAATTGTTTGTGTAACGTTGCTACAAAGACAGCTCGTGTCGCTTTGTTAATTTAGTTGAAGGGCTTCTTGCTCAGAAAAGCTATTAAAAGTTCCGATTTTGGAATCAAAATACTTATTTTTCTAACATATTGACATGGTGATTTCTTTCATGACGATGATATGTTCTAGACTGATTAGTAATGAAATAAAAATAAAAAGTTAGAATTTCTTTGTTAAGTCAGAATGATGGAACGAGAAGTATACTATGTGTTGATGCAGATACGCACGAGGACGAGTGACATGTAGGATGGCTGTGACGGATCTGTTATGATGAAAAAAAAAAAAAAAAAAAAATGAAAAAGCGTTTATTCGTTGTTACATCCGTACTACAAAATATTTTACTCCTGCCAAACTGTAAAACAGTTTGTTGGCAGATGTAGCTCCCATATACAATTTTAATATTGATGTAAACTATTTGTTAGTATTATATCAATCTTTTACCTAAAACTAAACACACTTATTTTAAACAAAGGCTGACTATAAGCGTAAAGTTAAAACATTTTAAGTTGCGCAACAGAATTTAAATTCACAACGGTGAAGCCGCAAAAATCAGATAGTATGACATAAATTTAAATTTAAACAACAACAAACAATCATAACCGGAATCTACACATCTCCAGTCATGAAGTTTTGACAAAAGGTGCTAAAAAGAAACTTCACCATTTTGTTTTTAAAAGATACTTTCGTGGTACAGCTATTTTCTAAATCGGAAGGTATGTCGTTAAAAATTGTTGGCACTAAGCATTTTCTACATCTTTGCCCATAATAATTAGTACAAGTGGGTACCACAAATCTTCTGATACATTTATTCCTTTTAGGTCTTATGCATACCGTCTCGATTTTAAACTCATCCTTGCAATAGTTCTCTATAGCCAATAACAATACCACCTTTCGATGAACTGGCAACATCTTACACTCTAAGAATAATTCTTCATAATCACTACTTTTACAACGTGTTTTTGTGTTTCTATCAACTAAAAGTTTCATAAATCTGATTTGTAATAATTTTATTTTATCTAAATATGTTTTGAATGTGTTACCATAACATGCCAGTCCATATGAAAGTAGCGAGTCAACCAGCGCATAGTAGACCGTGTGCAAAGTAGCCCTATCCAGTACAAAACTAAGATGGTGGAATTTTACAAGCACTAATCGGAGTTTGTCACAAAGGTGTGTTATGTGTGTTTTCCACGAGAAGCTGTTGTCTATAACTAAACCCAAGTACTTGTATTCCTCCACCACCTCAATATCTGCACACGCACAATACGTCGCGCCGTCATCGTGCAGGCACTCATAGCTATGCCCCACCACACGCGGCGGACGCTCACAATTTTTAAGATAAGGAGACCGTATACGCATACACTTAGTTTTATTTATATTTATTATGATCCCATTATCATGGGCCCATTTAATGATATTTGTGAAATCCTCCTGAATATTCCTTTCAATTACATCTAATTCTTTATCTGCATACACTAAGCAAGTATCATCGGCATACATGTATATGCGACAGTTTCTAACCACATTGCACATGCTGTTGACATGCATGATGTATCCGACAGGACCAAACACGGAACCGGTTGGCACACCGCATGTGACGTAACTGGGTTCTCCAATGACGCCGTCAATGACGGTTCGCAGTGCCCGGCCTGTGAGGTAGGCACGGAACCACCTGTTAAGTGGTCCCGCTACGCCACATTCCTCCATGGCTTGAAGCAGCTGGTGGTGCTCAAGGGTATCAAACGCTTTTTTGAAATCAATGTAGACCACCACCACCTGCTTCCTTTGATCCAAACATTCATTGACGTCGTCCGCAAACTGTGCCAGAGCCGTCGCCGTGCTCCGTCCACGTCGAAAACCATGTTGAGCCTTTGACAAAATATTGTTGTTTTCCAAGAAAGCACTTACCTGGTTCATAATGAACTTTTCCATAATTTTATTTATTACAGACAGTATAGCTATTGGCCTATAATTTGAGTAATCACTGTGCACACCTTGCTTAAATATAGGTCTTATTAATGCTGTTTTTAACTGATCAGGATACAAACCACTTTCAACACATAAGTTAATGAACAAAGCTATCACAGGGCTCAGCTGTAATTTCAACAATTTTATTTCCTTTACTCTAATTTTATCTATACCTTCAGACTTATCACTACTTAGAATACTTATTATTTTATCTACATCCTTTGGGTAAGCTTTTTGAAACCGTAACGACACGCTACTGCTATTGATATAGCTAGACCTGTCTAAAAACTTATGACTACAAACATGTTTCATATCTAAAATTTCTTTGGTAAATGTTTTTGAGAATTTATTACAAATATTAATAATACTTTCCGTTCTTCCCAAATATTTTAAAATAACCGAATCTACACTATTTTTCTCTCTCCCTATCCATGAGTTGATTTTAGCCCAAATTTTCCTAATATTTTTGTTACACTTTTTTATTTTATCCTGACGGTATTTATTTTTAGCTTTATTAATACATTTGTTTACCCTGTTTCTGTATTTAGTATATTGAATCCGCAAGTTCATATCCTTCGGTTTACTTTTCCAATATCTGAACAATTTGTCCCTAGTACTAATCATGTTTTTAAGTTTTTTTGTAATCCAAGGTTTACTTTTTCTCTTATTACATATAGATACTTGGATTTTAGCATCATCATAAGCATCAGAGATTACTGTACAAAGTCTGTTATATAAGTCTATTGGGCATTTACAATTCAAAAGTTCTGTCCATGATACATTTTTAAGTTTTTCTAACACCTTGTTATCACATATAATAGTCCTATGAGAGTGCACACCGCTTGAGGGATAACTGTTTGATTCTAAGTTACTAGCCACGCACACACCGATAACATAGTGATCCGACAACTTACATGTTAACACATACGCAGATATCACACGTTGAGTTCGAACCCACACATGATCGATGCACGTCCGCGTCACTTTGTCACCGTACACCTCCTCCCGCGTTACGTCACTTATGGCACATTCCATTCCAATCTCGCTCATATTGTTTGTGTATTGACTAATCGCACTGGAACCGGTTTTGCGCAATAGATCTAAGTTCGTATCCCCGATCAGGAATGACTCACAGCCAGCTGGAATCTCAGACAAAAGCTTGTGCAGTTCTTGAATAAATCCATGTTTGTTTGTCATTGGCGGCCTGTAGATAACCAAAATATGCGTTATTCTCCTTCCATCCTGATAAAGCTGCCCATGTATCACCTCATAATAATTAGACTTAATTATTTTTGCAGTAAAGTTTAGTTTGTTGTTTACATACAACAATATCCCTCCTCCTCTTCTAGTTTCCCTTGTACTTATGTATGTGTCATATCCTTCTATATTGTATAAAGATAGTTCCTGTTGCCTAATATTAATCTCTGTTAGTGCTATCAAATCCAGTTTCTCCTTGCAATTATTTACCAAAACAAGTAATTCATTGAAATTCTTTCTGAGTGATCTTATGTTTACATGAATAATGCTCAGATTATTATCTGATTTTAATAATTCTTCTTGCCAGCTATCTATACATGTATATTTATTGTATTTTATATTGGAGTTGACGTGTGATGCATGATCGTCGAATTCTAATCTATGATTATTCAGTATTTAACAGCACTGTCCATTAAACACGTCAATTGTTTACTACGTGTATGTTTATATCGCTTAATGTGCGAATTGATCTTATTTTTGCATCATTCGGGTCATCTTTTTTAATCAGCACCCTACCATTTTGTACCCAAATGTATTTAAATGTTGGTTTTAATTCATTTTTGGCCGTCCATAGCAGGTTGCGCGTGTGTTTTGTAAGATCCTCATTCACATAAATGCGTTGTTTATTTCCGTTGGCAAATATATCATCATTGTTTAGGTGGTGGATTTTTCGTGTAGCTAGCCATTTGTCGCGGAAAGTTCTCGTAGCCAGGGTAATAACAATCGGCCGCGGCTTTTTGTCGCGCTGTTTGTTCTCTGCTTTAGTTTTTTCACCTACCCTCATTGCCTCACATATCATGCCATCGGTTACACCTAGCTTACTTGCTATCATCTTAATTGTATTTTCTAGATTCTCGTTTTGCTGTTCCTCTAAGCCAAATATTTCTACATTTTTTCCTTTCTCGCATACTTCCAGATAAGCTATCCTTTCTTCCAGAGCTTTGTTACTGGTCTCCAAATGCACATTCTTATGCTCCAACGCTTTAATCTTTTTATCCGTTTTTTCCTTCTCTTCTATTAATTCTTGGTATTTTTCAGCATAGAAACTGATGTCATCAGACATTGCCTCCAGAGTCTTTTTCATGTTAAAGACTATTGCTAGCTTTTCGTTAACTTCAGCTAACAATTTTTCCGGCGTCGTCTTCGACATATCTACCTCTATCGGCGACGATCGCTGGGTCTGCGTGACTTGGCATTCATCACAAATACCGGTGTCACTGAGTCCTTTGATTTTAACAGCACATTTTTTGTGGAAGACACCCTCACAGTCCCCGTTACACTTAATGGTACTGTCCACTTTAACTCGGGCCAGCGACAGCTTACACGATTTACACTGAACCATTACGACGACGGCTCGTAATAAGTTAGCTGTAGGTACTTGTATTTTATTCGTTTCTCGCAAACACTAACACACGTTCGCACGGTGGGAGCGCGCGCGGGAATTGATGAGTATGCACTTAAAAACGGGACACAAACGCCTTTGTTTGGGGTTGTGCGGAGTCTAGCGGTATGATGCCGATATGGACCATGGATCAACAGTGATTGTGGAGACGAGTTCGCGATACATACAGGCCTGCGAACTGCTCAGTGTTTCCTTTTTATGTTCAGACTATTAGTTCTGTACCAAGTGTTAAGTAATGTCTCTGTTATTTACTCTATACGTGGGGTACACTGAAAGTTTTGCGTAGGTACTTAGTAAATAAAACAATATACGTGCAAAGTAATATAAATATGGGCGCCAAATCATTATTTGATTTTATATTTAAGCTTGTCTTTGATTATTTTGTACTTAATCTGACTCCATGTTATTTATTAAATTAATACTTGTATTTCCGGTTAAGTCTATGTTAAGTTTTATTTTGATTTATTTAAAATATTGTGCGTTTCCGTTTGAATTTGTAACTATATAGTTTTTATTCTCATACATTCCTTATGATTTATTTAAAATATTGTTCGTTTCCGTTTGAATCTCATACTTCCTTTTGATTTGTTTATAATATTGTGCGTTTCCGTTTGAATTTATATAGTTTTTATTCTCATACCTTCCTTTTGATTTATTTAAATTTAAAATATTGTTCGTTCCCGTTTTATTCTCATACTTCCTTTTGATTTATTTAAAATATTGTGCGTTTCCGGTTGACTTTATATAGTTTTTATTCTCATACCTTCCTTTTGATTTATTTAAATTTAAAATATTGTTCGTTCCCGTTTTATTCTCATACTTCCTTTAGATTTATTTAAAAATATTGTTTGCGTGCGTTTGAATTTATATAGTTTTTATTCTCATACTTCCTATTGATTTATTAAATTACTAGCTGCTGCCCGCGGCTTCGCCCGCGTGGATATCGGATATTATCCAACGGGAACGTACTACCGAGACAAAAAGTAGTCTTTGCACTCCGTATAACATCAGCTATCTTCCAGTGAAAGTCCCGTCAAAATCGGTCCAGCCGTTTCAGAGATTACCCGGGACAAACAGACAGACAGACAGAAGTGTTAAAAATTGGTATTTTGTTTTATGTACGGTTTATTCTTTAATATGCATTCAAATTCAATTTTAAAATCCTTCCTTAGTGGATACCTACGTCATAAGAGGAATACGTGCAAATTTTAAGTTTCTGGCCCTAGGGTTTGGTCTGTATTTATTTAGAACTTCCATCCCCTATTTTATCTTCTTAGGGGTTGAATTTTGGAAAACGCTGAAATACGTGACTCATTATTTTTGCCGTACTCAATTCATACGAAATTTCATGGAAATAGGTCGACGGAATAAAAAGTTTCATACAAACTTTTATCCCCTATTTCACCCCCATGGGGGTTGAATTTTGAAAAATCCTTCCTTAGTGGATGCCTACGTAATAAGAGGAATACGTGTGCGAAATTTTAAGTTTCTAGCCTTACAGGTTTGGCCTGTGCGTTGATACATCAGTCAATCACTTTTGCCTTTTATATATTTAGATTGTGCGTTTCCGGTTGCCTTTATTTTAAGTTTCTATGTTGATATTGAAAGATTTATCTTGAAACATCCGCTTGAATTATTTAAAATGTTACATCCGCTTGATTTATATAAATTCTACTTGGCGGTAAAGTTTCGCGGTAATTTTGTGTATACAAACTGTTGTACTGTGAATGGGAGGACATTCATTGTTCGCTGCTCCCGGAATAAACACCCTGAGTTGAATTAAGGTATTTTCTTTGTACTCTCCTAAATGTTTCTCTGCCATTTCCTATTGCTGTGTATTTTTGTGATGTAATGGTGCAAAGTATTATGTCTGACTCCGACAACGACGGCGATCATGCGCCGACATATATTTACTGCTTTTCAAAGTATTCTCCATTACATTTTAAACACTTTTTCATTCGTTCAAACCATTTTTGAAAACATGAGGACAAAACATGAGGAAACGTGAGGTCTGAGGGCATGTTTTTCACGTGCTGGTTGAAAGCTATCACGGTCTCTTCTGGCCCCGTAAATGTCAAACCTCTCATCAAATCTTTTGATTTTTGGGAAACTAAAGAAATCGCATGGTGTTAGGTCCAGACTATAGGTATACGAGATGGGTCACGAGCTCTACTTATTCAGAAGCCAAAAATTACTTTGTCTTGTTCGCGGTGTGCGCCGAAGCATTGTCATGGTGCAATAGGTTGCGACTTCTTGGTCGACTGTCTTTCGTTATTCAAATAGGATCGTGCAGACAGGAACCGTCTGGGAGAAAAAACACGCAATCATGTTGTTGCCTACGTTTCTCGCCTGACTCAATATTGTTGGTTTGCTTTCGAACACCCTTATAGAAGACTGCTGCTTTCTTTCCGGCATGTAACAATATATGCATGTTTCATCTCCTGTCACAATGTTATACACAGCATTTGAACGACCGTGATTGTACTTAAACAATATTTTTTTACACCAATTAACTCGAGTCTGTTTTTGTTCTGGAGTGAGGTCATGAGGAATCCAGTGGCAACAAAGTTTTCTAACTTTTAAATGTTGATGTAAGATTTTTTGTATTTGACTCATACCAGTCTCCAAATGTTCTCGAATCTCCTCATAGGTGATTCACCGGTTTTCTTCAATTAGTTGCCTGACAGTAGCCACATTTTCCTCAGTGATCACAGTTGGAGGCCGACCTTCACATTTTATCATGGAGGCAAACACGGCCACGATCAAATTCTGCGTACCAACGCCTTAAGGTGCTCAAATCAGGTGCTTTTCTCCCAAAAGCATTTTGAAGTCGAGCAGTGCAGTCTTGCGGAGACAGTGGACTTTTAAAATCATAAAAAATCATCGCCCTAAAATGTTTTCGCGTTACTTCCATTTTTGCTACGGACGACGAACTTGTGATAAAAAACAATTGACACGCGACTTCCCGCCAAAAAATATTTTAATCAATGAATGAGTTTGCTTTGTTTAAAAACAATATAACATTCGAAATTCAAACATTTATGAGCGGCCAGGAGCGCAGAAGTTTCAGTGTGCTTTAGTAACAATGACCAGTGTAAACTAGTAAACTAGACCTGTGAACCGTAACCCGTATCCCAGTTCTGCCGCCTACAGTAGGTATATCTGACACTATGTCTGATCACGATCCTATGTAGAGAATCCGACATAGAAATTAAACCTCTCTTTGTCCGGAAAGCCTCTACGAAGTCAGCTTTTACTGGAAACATATAGCTTGATATTTCCTCGTGTGTATTATGTACGCACATTAAAATATTTTCGCTATTTATAAGTCTTATGTAGGGGCGAGTACATAACCACTATCGGTCCTGTTTCCAATCTGATACTCCGGATGGAGTTTCAATTTTAATTGCATGTTGCATAATTATATTCTTCACTCCTTCTGCATGTGCATAATTTTACCGAAATGCTACATACTGTATCCATGTATGGTACACTAATAGTTAGCGAAATACTATCGAAGGTTAAATGAACTTGTGAATCTTTACAAACGTGACGAATTTCGATCTGTGAAGTTTTGTCAATTAATTTAAGTTTTGCAATTACAATGATTTAATAATATACAAGCTGTAAGGGACATCGACGCGCAAACTGTTATCACGAATTCAGTTGATGCATGATTCTGGACCCAACAGCGTTGACATTTTTCTTTGGTTATAAAAAGAAATTGCTATTCCATACATTTTTACAGTGTAGGTCACTTTTGTATAGAATAGCTGTATTTTTTTAAATAACCGACGATAACATTTCAGCGTTGGGGGTCTAGAATTATGTGTTGAATCCATGGTAACCGTGTAGACCGTGTATTTATGCTTAACAAAATATGTGCATACAAAATCTCTAGTGGTACCTATTATTATAATTAGTCACATGAAAAAAGAAAGCTGTTGAAGATTAAGCACTCAAGTGTTCGAAGTTGATCTTCTTCCTCCCCTCACATTGTGTCCTAGCCGTCAGAGGCGAGTGGATTGCAATTAAAATCCAGTCTACCGCCTGCAATTAACAGTAATTGATAAGTGCATAATATGGCGATATTAATTTTACGATATCAAACGTTATTTATTTTTCAGTAGAATTCTTCGAGCGTTGAAATACGGGCAATATGTTACGTTCCCTTTACGACTATTTGGAACTCGGTATGTTCGACAGACGGGAACTAATGCAAAATATCACAGCAGTGAATTAATATAATTGAAAGGTAGTGACCGGAGGACGTTACAGCCTAGTTTTTCCATACTTAGGAACCAAATATGAAGCACAAACTGAGTGTTCCTGCAATGGCCTTATCTTTAGCAACGTTTCCGGTAATAAGCTTATTTTAATTGACTTTCAATCTTCGTAATTTGAACACTAGTCTTTTATTAGGTAATATGCCCGATTTTGACATACCTACTCAATCGACAAGCCAACGAATGGCCCTTGTCTCTTATTTACAGGCTCTTCTAAAAGCCGATTCCACTCGCTATTTGCAGTGTCAGGCCAAAAGTCACGTTTATTTTTTGTGTGTGTTCGATATAGCAAGTAATTGCTTTTTGTGATGTTATGTCGATGGCTTATAGAATGGGGGCCTGTTTGTATTGCCAGACACATTTTAGTACCGATTTTGCGTGTTTGGATGGCACTAATGTGTGTTTGTTCTGTGTGTTTCAATGATTTGTTTGTGTATTTTGTGTTTGATTGGTGTGTTTGTTTTAAGTGAGTGGCTTTGAATATTTAATTAATTTGAATTTCAGTTTGGCGGTGATACAATGAAGTAAAATTTTAGCCTTAACTGATTTTAGTTATGTATAGACAGCGTCACTATATGGGGACCCCTCAAATTTTGAATTTGTTACGACTATCCTAAGCAAATTTTACAATAAATAATAGTTTAAAAAAACTAAAAAACACGCTATAAATAGAAAACCCAACTAAAACATAGAAAATAAATTTTAATAATTTTGAATTGAGAATAGTGTAAAAAATTCTAATAAATATAAATGAATAATAGTGTAAATAAGAAAAAAATAAAAATTCAAAAAAATCGTGGGGTGCATGGGTCAATAGTTATAAATATTTCATTGACAGATATGAGAAGAAGGATTATCATTTCGATAATATCTTAAAAAGCACCCGACGGTTTTTTTTTAATAAAAAATTGTGTATTAAAAATTAATTGAATTTTGTTTAAAATTAAAATTTTAAAATACAAAACCATTTAAAAAAGTTGTGCTAAGCCGAATGCCCGATCAGAGTGTCTCTGTAAATGCACGCATGCGTAGTTCGCGCACTAGCTCTATCTCTCTTACTCTCATGCAAAGAATCCGGAAAGAAATTGATGAATCCTGGCGAATCTAATCAGGATAATCGGAGATTTTAATCGAATTATTGCATTGTCATCGGTCTTTGACAGGTGTGCAAAATTTGAATTAAATCTGACCGTTTAAAGTGGGTCAAAATAGCGTTCAAAGGAGTCGGTTACAAACATACAAACATACAAACAAACATACAAACATACAAGTGAAGCTAATATAAAGCGTGTAAAAAGAGAACAGCTTGACGTGGATCCGAACAAACGCATCGCCCAACGAGGTAGGTACCTAGCTGACGAAACTGTGTGTCCGTACCTTTGGCGCGAAACGGAAAGAGTGAAAAACAAGCACATACTCGTAATACAAGGGAACTTACAGAGTTAACAGGTGTCAGCATTAGCTTCATGGATTCAAAATCCACCTGTCAGTAAATCTCGTGCATTTTGCCGTCTTTGATCTGTTGAATCTTTGTGTCGATTTCAATTTAACGCTAGAATCGAGATAGGCATTGCATTCGCTTTGTAGGCCCGTCGTCCACGATCTCTCCACGTCCATCTCCAATGAGTAGCCAGAATGTCACAGTACTAAGATTTCAATGGCGTTCTGTACACGACGCATCCTATAACAACTAGTTAATAAGGCGTAAATAAGTCGCATCGTGTACACACGGCTACATATCAAGCGATACATTTCCAGTTTTAGCTGACCTCGAATTGTATAGGCTTTTCGTACAATGAGAAGTCAGCTTATACTAGAAACAAGTGGGCATACACGCAAAAAATACATGCAATGGATGGTACAAAACGAGGTCCATAACATAGTCTTATATTTTTAAGACTTTAACTATGTTATTGACCTCGTTTTGTTCATACAAACACTTTTGTTTTGGACATAGTTAAAGTCATATATTTTCCTGAACAAAGAAAAATATAAGAGTTTGATCTCGTTTACGCCCATTTGTTATGAAACCCTCGATATGTAGTCGTGTAGACATACGCCATTGAAATATTGTACTGTGAAATTTTGGCTGTTCATTGATGATTTGCGTCTGTGTTACTTTTGAGTTACGTCGTGGACGATGGGCCTTAGAAGTGGGTTATAGACCATTTTACATATATCTAGACCATGTTTTAGTTGTAACTGACTTAGGTATTTTATTAATTCAGTAATACTACGTAAACGACGTACTAGGTACGTGATGTAGTGACAAAAATTGAAAAGAGTATGCTAAGATGGTTTGGTCATATTGAGAGGATGAATGAAGGGCGATTAACAAAAGGTATTTACAAGGCAGATGTGAGTGGAAACGCTGGGAGGGGACGCCCTAGGAAGACATATAGTGACCTTATTGGTGATGTTCTTCAGAAAGATCAGGTGCGCAGTACTCACAACCGGCGTGCGTGTATGACCAGATGTATGAAGGCAAAAGGAGTATGTAAGGATCGTAGCAGGTGGCGTTCTGTAGTTTCTGCCTACCCCCATGAGAAGAAGGCGTGAGTTTATGTATGTATGTGTACTACGTAAACCACCGTGTAATCACCCTTGTAATTCCCAAGAACATTCCATTCCATTAGAAATAACCAGTGAACTTTTAATACAGTTATAACTGCATAAACGTAGGAATAATATTAATCCTGCTGCGGCCACGCTGGGGAATGCAAAGCTTACGTAGTGAATGTAAGTGGACTCTGACTGACGATGTTAATATTTCATGTAGTGGACCCCGTTTATCATTCTGTATATTGTATTGTCTGGTCGCAAAGTGAGGTTTTTTTTTTTTAATTTTCTCGTTGTATGATAGCTGTTGATTATGTTATGAAAATGGTACAATTTTATCCTGCATTATTCTAACAATACCGAAGCGCTGCTTATAAAGGTTTTAACGACTTGACATAAAATCGAGATTTCTTTATTATCTATGTCGTAAAAACGTTAAATCAATCGTTTGACTTGACTAATCGGGACGCCGGTGCCACCAGGTGGCGCTGGACAGAGTCTATAACGCTAACGCTTGACCAGAGAAAAGCAGAGTTTATTGTTGGCGGTTAAGCAGTGTAGACGTTTAGAAACTGTCGCGCTTTCCGTATAGTTGTGTCGTGTACCTACCTACAGTATGTTATTCGCAAGTGTGATTAATTTGATCGTAATGTATAATTTGATTTGAACTGAAAGCGGTTTTTCTATTGCGCAATAACCAACGCTACCCATAGTACGCCCACAGTAGTCAACATAGGGCTGATAATAACGAGAGACATGTACCTTCTCCGTCATGTATTATACCAACGCATAAACCTTCTGGAATAAATTCTCTAAATAGTAGTGAAAACTGCATCAAAAGCCGTTGCGGAGTTTAGAAGAACAACGCTGACATGTAGACAGACACGAATAGAGACTTAAATTTATAATTAAACTAGCTTTTGCCCGCGGCTTCACCCGCGTGGAGGTTGGAGGTCGTTCGGTTCCCACGGGAATCTAGTACCAATAAAAAGTATCCTACGTGGGAATTCAGGTTAAAAACTATCTGTGTTCCAAATTCCATCCAAATCCGTTCAGTAGTTTTTGCGTGAAAGAGTAACCAACATCCATCCATCCATCCATCCATCCTCACAAACTTTCACATTTATAATATTAGTAGGATCTAACACGAGTTTCTCTTCATCACCAGCATGATTTCAGCAGAAAGACGTCCCGTGATGAGCATGGGCATCGCCCAAGCGTTGCTACTTCTACCCTGTTCTTCTCACATCCAGGGGATTTCTGCTGCCTTGACCAGGTCCTGACTTTCTATTACTAGTACAGGACAGTTCTGTCAGCCTAAATGGTCCCACTGCTGGGCAAAGATTTCTCTCCATATCTTCCAGTCGGTCCAGGGTTAATGTGGACCATTGCTTGGACTTTCCCTTTCCAGAAAAAAACATTCAACGTTAAATATAAGATTGGAATTAAGCTTCCGTATTAAATCGCTTTTCTTAACTTCAGTAAAACTCGCATAAACTCATTATAGTATCTACCTACACTGTTCAATCACAGTACACTGAACTTTCTGGATTTTTCTGTAAAATTAAAACCCGAGCCTCTATTTTATGACCAAACGTAGGCTGAACCGGCGAACCATGAACAACGATTAGGATTTATCAGTTCAGAGAATGAGTCTTGAGTATAAAGACCCAGGCTTTCACTTCATTAAACATGAAAATGCCAATAATTTTTAAATTTTTCAACGCCATAATTGTACCGTACATTTTTTGCCCGTGAAATTTTAGCCTGACTTTTCAATATTACCGGAATTAAATCTTTTTACGTCCATACATTACACAGGGTTTGTGAGAGGTGTACGTATTAGTACACCCACATTTCCCCATTTATCTTTTTAGTCCCATGTAAAGGGTCCTACAAAAAGGTGCGACACGCGACGCGAATCGCGCTGTGGCGTCGCGCCTGTCTGAGGGAGCCTTAATAGGGGGCGAGCCTATTGCCATCAACCGGACACAACTCCAGACTCCAGGCTGCTACTGAGAAATTTCTGATGGAAAACCCAATAATACTTTGCCCAACCTAGGAATCGAACCCAGGACCTCATGCTCAGCAGTAGCGCATGCGACCAACGAGGCAGTCAGAGATAATTTTATGTACTTATTAAAAAAATAGTAATAATAACAAAAACCCACCTTTACTCAGCAAAACTGTATACCAACACCTTTCATAAACACAGTCCCTTATCCACACACTAGTTTAATTTTAATTAACTCGTTTCATTACCAAAACGTTTCTATTTCCTCTATTTACCTAATACGTTTTATGTATTTGCCATGTAGGTACTTGTGCCAAGCAAGCAGAGTGGAGCCACAAAAAAGATGGGGTACAGAAGGTTGGCTTTATACGTCGAGCGGAAACTCACTCACACCCTAATTATGCCTGGATTGCACGTACCGACTCTGTCTTGGCACTGTCTCGCCCGGAAACTAAAATACAGCACCCCAATTACAATCCGAAGGATTTTGAAGGAAATTGCTAATCCGTTGCTTCTTATGTTTGGAAAAATTCGTCTGCTCGATAACGTTACTAACGTAATCAGTATTGTTAAATTGTTAAAATTAAAGGCATTATCACTGTGTGTTTCGCAACTACCCTGCAGGGCTGTCTACTGTACTTAGTACATAATCAACGCAATCAATTGCGACAAGCATTCGTTTGTGGTCACCGCCGCCGTGCAGTTATATAAATTATCCCATGGGAACTTGCTACCGGGACATAAAGTAGCCTATGTTCTTCCCCAGGATGCCATTTATCTCCTTGTCAAATTCAAATCAAAATCGGTTTAGTGGCTTAAGCGTGAAAAGATAACATACAGGCACAGTTACTTTCGAATTTATAATATTAGTATAGATGTGCGTGTGCGCCTTTTTTCGCTTATTGTATGGGGCCATACTTCTGTACCTATTATTCTGTGGCGGAATCGTAAGAACAAAGTTGGCGAACAAATATTGGACTGTGGAATAGATTACATAAAATATTGCATTAAGGGATTACTTGGTTCGTTCAATAAGATTATTGTACATCTAGAGATACTATTGAGCTTAGTTATGTCGGTCTAAAAGGTTTCTTTGTCTTATTTTTGTTGAAAGACAAAGAGTTTTTGTCGTGGAAGAGTTTCTTTAGGAAATTACCATCATTACATCACTACCCATTTCCACCAAGATTTATGAGCTTGGTAATATTGAATGTAGGAAACAGAGGTATTGTAGGTAATTTTTTTACTGGAAAGATGTTTTTTTTTTATTACGTTTTCTTTATAATTACATGGGTCTCCGATTCCAGAATATTACATAGCATAACATCAGGTTGACAGACTGGTGTACACCCACATTACTCAAGTTATGTTTAAGTCCACTGTGGTGGCGAGCCCATTGCCAGCAACCGGGTACAGATCCAGACTCCGGGCTGCTACTTATAAATTCCTGTTGGAAAAACTCAATAACACTATAGAGGTATGAGGAACAGGGTGTAAAGTCCACTCATACTCTATGGAAAAGGGAGGATCCTCCGACCAGACGGGTGTTGTGTCTGGTGCTCAACTGCTCGATGGTTGATGTCGGGACGTTGTATATATATTCTAGTCGCGCGGTAAACTCTGCTTGCGCGATGCAGGATTTGCGTGACGTCAGTATGACGTGTAGCTCGCATGTGGCGATGTAGATACCGCTACAACACTTTGCCCGACCTGGGAATCGAACCCAGGACCTCATGCATACCATAATTACCTATCTATGTTTTCGTTAACTTGCAACAAATAATCTACTATCGCTTCTCTCATTTACAAAGCAATTTCGGGTACAGTCCACAACTGCGTTGATTTGCGAAATAATTACGTCGGTATTAACTTACACTAGAATTAATTACTTTACTTGCATTCTAAAACAAAGGCAACATGTTGTAGGTTGTACAGAGATGTGTAATAGTAGATGATTAAATATTTAAGCACAGGAAAGCTTGGACTTAGCAACGGAGTTAGTGAAAAACTATTCACGTTTTCGTTTCGGAGGTTTCAACAATGGCGTCCTTAATTGAACGTGAACGTTTTGATAAATATTTAAACTATCACGTTGAACAACAACAAAACACAACACGACACAACACACAACAACGGGTCTCCCTTGTTTCATCGAAAAGAAATTGCCAAATTATCACTTCCCAATCAATTTTCCGCATAATTTCATTTGCCAAATTATTACTTAGAAAAAAATCGCTTCACAAATAATTGTAACGCAAACCTAATGTTTGGCAAGTGAACGTTTAAAAAATAACTTATTTACCAACTAGTACTATTACCAATTTTCACGTCAAATATTTAAGTTGGTGTAACATATTTTACGCAAAATAAAATAAGCCAAATATTTAGTATCGTCAGTTTTCAATTTACCATTTGTTAGGTCTTTGATCCTTGCGGAATGAAAAAGTGGACTGTATGTTATAACTGGTATATTACAATAAAACTACATGAATAAATCCCGACACGAATATTGTTACGGGTGCGCGTGCGTCTCACTCGGGCGCGCTCGGGCTAGTAACGGGGGCCGCGAAATGTTCTCGCTTGTATTGGAGGCGACGACGACGGCGGGCGGCGGGCGGTGCGCGGGAGGCGCGGTGTGTGCGCCAGGGTCCCGCGGGCAGAGCGCCTGGGTTCCGTGGGCTGCGCGTAGACACCATTTCTATTATAAGGCTTAGACGACGGAGCCCCGCCAAGCGGGGCTCCAACTTCTGGGTGGTTTAAAAAAAAAAAAACCTAATAATGCCCTAAGTCCCGAGCTCGCTTCGCTCGCTCTTGCATCTTATCCCATTCTTGCTTTTTTACCCTTGAATAAATGATTATATTAAAATAAAATTGCAGTTTTTAAATAATTCCCAAAAAAACTTATTTTTGCCTTTATATTTTTTGTCATAACAAATCATTAGACCAAGATTGTTTGTTATAATAAACCATTTGATTAAAGACCAAATGCCTTAATGACATTATCCTTGGTAATATTCTACCAAGTAAAAATTTGACCAAATGAAAATGTGCGTTCTAAAATCATTCCAAACATTGCATTGTTATAAAAAAAGGTTGCTGAAATTTGTTTGGGTAGTGAAATTTTGGCAATTTTTTTTCGGCAGAATGGCAGGATCCCCACAACAACAGCAAAACAATAACAACAATGCAACATTAATGTTTCTCAATAGTTTATTCATTATTAATATCAGCAAAAATAAAAAGGAACTTCCTTTTTGTGCGGGTAAGGTACATTTAAGGCTCCCACAAACAGGCGCGGCGCGACAGCACGACACAAAGGCGCCGCTCGTCGCGCGGCACGCGGTGCCTTTGTATCACGCTGTCGCGTCGCGCCAGTGTGTACGAGCCTCTAAATAATAACCTGATTTGAGTTCAACATGTATATTTGAAGTTAGGAAAAAAGCACAAACACCCAAAACTGACAAATGATCGACTCGCGGCGAATACTATGCAACTACTGATTCTCACTTAAATATTTATATATTTTATTTATTCGCTGCCATTAAATTATATAAATCGATACAATTAATATGTATGAGTTTGCTCGAACACATTTCAATGGAGGAACTTTACACCATGTTCCTCCATTCCCCAAAAGCCTATTAAGAGCAGTCCACAGCTAGACATGAGCATCCCTATTTCATGCTACAGAGCTCTATTCTCTGCTTTCACAATCAAAAACTAGCATTATAAAAGGACTTGAGCTTGTAATAGACTGACGACTCCTTCAAACAGGCGCGACACGCGACGCAAATTGCACGCGACGAACGGCGGCTTTCAGTGAGATCCTTGCGGTATACTCAACCCTAAAAGAAATTTAGGTATACATCAACAAAAAATCAATTGACTTACTATTTGTGTTCCATAAAGGCTCTTGCAAACAGGCGCGACACGACGGCGACGGTGCGATGTAATTCTGGTAGAACAATTTCCTTGAAGTTTTCATAGAAATTGTTCTACTGGAGTCGCGTCTCGCTGTCGCGTCACGCCTGTCTGAGGGAGCCTTAATACTGTATTCGTATCAATGTGAAGCTACAATTAAGTAGGTACCCAATGTGTAATATATTTTATGGTTACACCTTTATACAATATTATCTATGGAACAAAATATTAGACAATTAAATGAATTCTTGTCGATGTATAATTCTTTTTGAGGCTGACGACGGTACCATTCGTGTTCCATTCCAGACAAACTCAATAACATTCCAGTTGTAACAGAGCTGGTCATCAGCATGACAGTAGGGTCAGGACACATAAACGTTAAGCGCGCTGCCCAATCCAGCTAATGAATGTGAACCGGATCGAATGTACCGAGGGCTCTAAAACAGCGGAGGAATGGCATGAGCGTTTTGGAATAAGCTTGGTGAATTTCTCTGTGTCGGTCGACGACATCCGCAAGGAGTATTTTCAAGCACTTGTGTTGTCCTCAACTAATTTGAGGTCAGTTTCTGGATTAATTGAGCAGGATTTGGTTGATAGACTTTCCAGAACTTGAATGCATGTAACAACTGTCTAATGGATTTTAATATTTTTTTCCCATTTGTACGGTTCGCGTTTCTCGACCCTGTCTGATTTTTAGAGATATTTTAATGTGGGTTTAAATGAAAACACACGCCACCAGTTGGCGCCACTTTGACAAGAGGTCTTCCATTTTGACAATGAATTTGAAATATAATATTATGACGTTCATCATTCGTTTCATTAATTCGTTCATCAATCAGATACGACTAAAGAAAATATAGGTGCTTTGACACTTTTGTACAGGTGCGTCGACCTGACGTCTCAGTGCCGCCACCTAGTGAACGTCATTTCAGAAAACCCTCAAAAGCCACAAAACGAGGACGTCAACTCGCTTTTCCTGGCCACACGTTTAGGGTTTTAGGCCATTACACACGACATTTGTGAGGAAGCAAGACACTGAAAGTGGCTAATAAGCTTAAATCGTCACGCTTGGCGGCCCCTAACTGCAATTTGACCCTTTACCTGGACTATTGACAATAAAGGTCTACCTACCTACCCGAAATTAAAAAAGTTCTTCTAATACGTACAATTTTGAAAATCAAAGCGTAGTTTTGTATGAAGAAGAAAGGGTATGAAACATTTTTTCAAGTATTGTATCGGGAACCGATCACTTTTCCGATTCTTTTTTGTTCGAATTTCGTTTTACCGAAAACTTTTGACCGACGCGTGAAGTCTTTTTTGCTATATGCATTATTTGACATATTTTTAGATCATAGAAGTATCATGTGGCATAGGTATTATTTTACCGAACTATATTTCGCCGATTTACAAAATAACTTTTTGCTATTGGGCGAAGCCTCTTTTGAACTTTTTACATTTACAAAATGATTTATTGCCATATTTTCACAACACTGAAACAACTTTGTACGGAATATTATTTGGTCACAAATATACTCGTATAGCCAGTTACTTGATAGCATTTTCAATGGGATCCTGCCGTTTTGCCGAAAAGATTTTGCCAAAATTTCACTACCCAAACAAATTTTTGCAACCTTTTTTTATACCAATGCAATGTTTGGAATGATTTTATTACGCACATTTTCATTTGGTCAAATATTTGCTTGGTAGAATATTACCAAGGATAATGTCATTAAGGCATTTGGTCTTTAATCAAATGATATATTACAGAAAACAATCTTTAGACAATAAACGTTTGGTCAAATGATTTGTTATGACAAAAAATATAAAGGCAAAAATAAGATTTTTTGGGAATTATTAGAAAAATGCAATTTTATTTTAATATAATCATTCATTCAAGGGTGGGTCATTCATTCATTGCAAGAGTGGGATAGGATGCAAGAGCGAGCGAAGCGAGCTCCGGACTTGGCGCACCCCGACTCGGACAGGTTAGGTTAGAAGGGGTCTGAAAGACCCCGCATCCCCTTCGTGGTTATTTTTTTTAAACCACCCAGAAGTAGGAGCCCCGCCTTGCGGGGCTCCGTCGACTATGCCTTATAATAGAAATGGTAAATTAAAACTGACGATACTAAATATTTGCCCTATTTTATTTTGCGTAAAATATGTTAAACCAACTGAAATATTCGACTACACAAAAATTGGAAAAAGTACTAGTTGATAAACAAGTTATTGTTTAAATGTTCACTTGCCAAACATTAGGTTTGCGTTACAATTATTTGTGAAGATATCTTTTGCTAAGTAATAATTTGGCAAATGAAATTGTGCGGAAAATTGTTTGGGAAGTTATAATTTGGCAATTTCTTTTCGATGAAACAAGGGAGACCCATTTTCAATATTAAATTAAAATAGTGTCAAAAACTTCAATATGTTGTGCTACAAAATTTTATGAGAACCGAATCGCTGCAAAACCGACTTCACGCAGTCTTGTCTGCCCTACCCCTAGAGTGTAATTTAAGCCCGCGTGGGCGCGGAGGTGTGGGGCGGCCCGCGAGTTGAGGAGCAGCTGGTTTGAAGGCCCGCCGCCGCCGGTGAAGCCGAAGCTGCGGTGGTGAGCGTTAAAACCATCAACATTTACATTATTACACATTACAACCCCGCAGCGCCGGAGCCGTGACAGAAACAATGCTTGCTGCATGTTGTATGCTTGTTTGCACGCTGTATGCTTGCTTGCATGCTGCATGCTCGAAGCAAGCATCCTTGCTTGCATGCTTCTTACTCCAGACGAAATAGAAGTGCACAAAATTTCTAGGCATTTGATGAAATGAAAATATGGTAAATAGACCAGTGGTTTATTGAATCTTCGTAAACATAATACTTCGAACAAATATTATTTCGGCTAAGTGTAACTTCAGTAAAAAGATTTCCGACCAAATGAAACGTCGGAGTAACGAAAAAAATCGAATTGATAATAGGTCAACTGATACAGTGGCAGACGTGACTTCGATGAAGTAAAAAAAACGAAACGATAATAGTTGAAAAGTTTTAGGTGAAATGAAATTCGGTCCAATATTTTTCGAACTTATGATAGGTAACCATTGTATCTCTGATTAAATTCTTATCGTGGCATTAAATTAGTCTAGGTATGTACAAATAAATGACTTGGCAAGCTACTTAATTTCAAATAATTATGCTTGACGAAAAAGGTATGTCTCTTTCGTTATTATCAGCCATATTTTAACTACTGTGGGCGTAGGTACTATGGGTAATGTTGGTTAATGCGCAATAGAAAAACCGTTTACAGTTTGTATGAATACCCGTTAATAAGTAATTCTCTGATTAATGTTTTGTTACTCTAATTACGCTTTACCTAAAGTGATTGTTTTAAAAATGTTGTCTTACATAAATAATGAATTTAAGCACTCGCCTTGTTTTAAATAGTTGTTACATTGTTTAGATAATTATTCAGATGAATATATTTGACTTAGTAATGTAAAGCAGTGTATTGTTATAAAGTCCGGTAACAGATGGCGCTGCTTCCTCCGTACTACTTTACCATAGTACATAATTGTGTGCCGTACCGTTAATGTTGGTCAGTTATCGTTCGGCCTTTGAAGTGTAAAGTGCTCTTAGTGGAGGAATTGCAATATATGTGATTTATTATACCTTGAGTGTTTTATTTGTCTAACAAGTTCAAATCAAATTATAATGTACGATCAAATTAATCACACTAGCGAATCACACACTGTAGGTACACGACAAAACTATACGGAACGCGCTACAGTTTCTAAACATCTTCACTGCTTACCCGTCAACAACCAACTCTGCTGTACTCTGGTCAAGCGTTAGCGTTATAGACTCTGTTCAGCGCCACCTGGCGGCACCGGCGCGGCGGCGTCCCGATTAGTTAAGTCAAACGATTGATTCAACGTATTTCCGACATGCATATATTTGACTACAACTTCTTGAAATCCACACGACTATTCCTAAGATTAAACTGTGGTTTAATATCAAATCTAAATCACAGTAAATATCCAAACGTAGTATATCCCAGACGAAGCTTATGAAATCGCATAAGATCACCAATTACGTATTGTAGTAGACAGAAACATTACAGTCGGAATTAATTCTTAATAGTTAGATGTAACCTAATATAAAGAATTTTTTTTTAGGCTGGCGCTTGTTTTGCCAAAGTAAATTTCATTATAATTAGAGACGAAATTATATTAGGTCGGGGAAAACTTCTTTCGTATTTTGTATACAAATTCAAGACTAAGAGCTTGTGTGGCACCCAAATTTCAAGCTTTTTTGTATACCCAGACTTTTTTAAATAGGTCAAAACTGTTTTGTAGCCAATCCCTAACTCTTCAGCTATGTCGTAACTACTAATATAAATCGTGCTCCACTTTTTCAAAAATGGCATCGACTTTTTCCGTAACAGGGCGACCACAGCGAGTTGCATCTTTGACATTAAAATTCCCGGACTAAAAACGCTTAAACCAACTTTGTACTACTCTTACTGACACTATGTGAAGTCCATAAACGTCACATATTGTTGTCGCGGCTTGTGTCGCAGATTTCCCTTTTTTGTAATAAAACTTTAAAATGTATCGAATTTCTTTGTTAGATTCACTCATTTTGGCGGATAGTAAAACGATTAAAAAATGGGGGTAAATCGGTTTTACTTTTAATTTTACATTTTTTAAATGTCATCTATTTAATGGCAGTACAGACAAAGAGATTTCATACTTAAAAAATAAAATACCAAAAAAACTGATTCCCTGATCTATTATTTAGTATTCGTATAGTTGCTGGAAGCCTAATCAACTCTCTGAAATGTGAAGCAAACCGGCGCGACGCGACAGCGTCACACAAAGTGCCTTGGTGTCGCACCAGTGTGAACGAGCCTTAAATCTCCTGTCAAATGGTGCTACGAAAAAAACTAGCCACTAATTTAAGACGACAAGGTTTTTTATACTACAGATTTAATAATTAAATGTCTTTAGAATTCGTTTCAGAAACCGGGGAGCAATTTGAAATGTGACCAATATTAATCCTATTCTCATATCTATTCACTTTTTAAATTGACTTCTAAGTTACTTACTTAACTACAATAAATCTTGTGTCAAAAAATATAATATTTAAAAAAACTAAAGTTGCTCCACTATCTTTCTATATTAACTTTAAATTATTCCAAAAAGCCAGGATCATTTTATACTTTACTCCGTCAAAGTTCTATCCAATTCTATTCAAAACTAAAATCTTAATGCAAGTTTCAAAATAATTCGCATGAATAAAATAATAATTAGAAGAAGCGTCGTAATTACTTATAATTATTTGCAACGAAGGTCAGTAACCCAGAAAGTTGCAATTTCAATTTCGTAGTGTTTGCAGACACCCAAGCATCTGGATTAGGGATGGCAAACCTTTTAGTGTTGAATTTTTAACTTTTGGAGAAATATTGTTTGTGTTAATGATCTTTTGACGAAAAGAGTATTGAAAATTAATTTACTTTTACGTTAACACTCTTTTTTGTTTCTTAAATGATTGCTTTTTTATTATTTCTGAACCATTTTAAGATTTAAATGGAAAACAACATTATAATTTCCTTATCCATTAAGCATAAAAAATTGCAGCTCAGATATATATTTATGGTGATAACTAAATGTTTCAGAAGAACCTTAAATACCTTCGAGTAACTAGCTATATCAACATACTTATTACTTTCATTGTTTTCATGTCACAATAATTTCATACAAATGTATATTTTTAAGAAAAACATGTAATCTGAAAGTGTACTGCAGTTATAATTGGTATCTAGGTGATACCAATTAAAGCTGCTGTGCTCTTAGGAAAACATAATTATAGCTGACTAGCTGTCCCGACAGACGTTGTCCAGTATAAAAGTTCATACACATATCCCATAGAAAGAAAAACCTTCAGTTTTTCCCGAATTTGAACATTTTCGGGTTTTTTTTCAAATTTTCTTTCTCTAAAAATATTATTCGGACTATAATGAACATTTTTAAACAGAAAATAGCAAAATAGGTCCAGCCGCTATCAAGTGATGCGCTTACCAATGAACAGCATTTCATTTTCATTTATATAGATTAAATGATCGTTACAAGGTGAGAGGATGCTACGGAAAGCGTGCCACATGTTTGCCATCCCTGCTCTAAAATAATACCGTCTCCCCGAACAAAGGTTATTAAAAGTTCTGATTATTTTCACTCGGTTTCAGCTGTACGTATAATAAAACGGCTTACAAACGATCCTGATGCGCCGTTTGTTGATTGTTTTATGCGCTTTATTTGAAATTAAAGTTTGTAGCGGGCCTTAGGATTCTCGAGAAGGTTTTATAATGCTCTGCTATTGGAATACTTAAACAAGTTATTCGATTGAACGAAAATCCTTTACTCGCTCGCTTTATAGTTATTCTGAATTTTAAATTTGAATTGGTTGATGTTAATTTTTATAATTGCATTTTCCAATTAACAGCAGATGGCTTCTACAACAAAATAGTAAACTTATGAACTTACTCATTTAAAATCTAAATCTAATAATCTAAGGTTGTCACTTATTTTGATACAAGACATAGTTAAGTAATGAGTAAAAGTTGAATTCAAAACTAATGTTTTAGAATTAATTTGATTTAATTACAAATTAGTGTCTAGTCATAACTTTCAACATCAATCTTACCAGTCAGTAATATATCTTGGCACGGTATTTGCTCGCTTCAGTAATTTGAAACTGAAGCACAAAAAAAAGAGCACAAACCAATGTGACCTTTTCAGTACTATTAACCGGACAATTTATTCATATTTTTTATCTGTGCACAGGGAGGCCGTCAAACGACACCTTTTGTTTAACTTTCATTTAGGCACCATAATCTTTATTGTTAATCCAAGGCTCGCCATTTTTATTTTAACAAGAATCCCGCCGCCCGCCGAAAATAAATTAATTTGTAAAAAAAAGCGCCCAAGTGCGAGTCGGATTCGCACACGAAGAGTTCCGTACCACCGTACAATATTAAACACTAAACACATTTCTTGTGTGGGGTCTTTAATTATTGACTTTATTTTATGTTTATTATTTGTTGTAATAGCAGCCTTATTTGTACACACTGAAAATTTCAAGTGTCCTATCTATTACAGTTCAAAAGATACAGCCCTGTGACAGACGGATAGATGTACGGACGGACAGCGAGCGGAGCTTTAGTATCAGGGTGCCGATGGTACCCTTTGGGTACGGAACCCTAAAAATAGCAGCCATGTTGTCTTTCATTTTCGTGAATCGACGTTCAGAATATCGTTTTAATTAGGAAGTGGGGTGTGAATGTCAGGTCCAACGGACTCAATAATGAGATGGGAGCTCTGCTACTGAAGGGTACATAAGGGCCATAAGGCGGGATGGGGCGTAAATATGGGAAGGTCTGTTTTCGGGTCCGTAAAAAGACAATGGATTGTGATAATTATTTATGAAAGTTTTGAATTGTGTTGGGTAGGGTTTTGATTGGTTTTTATTGTAGGTATACCAGACATATACCATACTGCTCACGTGAAGTCAGACTGGTTATCCCTTTCACTGTTCAGCTAGCTCAGTTTATCTCTATTTCTGTAGTATATTTTACTTTTCAGTTATGGTCTTGAGATGGATGAATGAGACTCAGTTACAATAAATTAAAAAAAAAAATTAAAGGAAATGGAATACCTGTTTAAAGAAATAGGGGAGGGGGTATAACAAAACTTATGTAGATATTGATCCACCCTTGATCGCTCCGAAACATGTGGTTCTGAGCATCGACACTCCCTCTAGTTGCTATGCCGTCGGGTACGATTTAGCCATGCATAAACTTCCTACTTCAGCAATCAAGAAGTTGGTAATACATATTGGATTCTTGAATACATCTTAATAGTTTAAAAAAACGAAATTAGCGTTGGAATGTAAATGAAACCAGCACCATCAAGCACAGTCTGAATCATTTTGAAGCCAGCTTCATATGTTCGAAAAATTTGTCTGCTCAGCAACGTAAATAACGCAATGTTGTTGAATGTTATTGAACTGTCAAAACGAAAGCCATTCCTACTGTTAGTGTGTTATGCAATTACCCCGCAGTTTAACAATTATTATTGTATTTTGTTTTAATCTGTGTGAAATGAAAATCATATGTTTTTAACACTTGTGCCGTGCTACAATTTATAACGTTCATTACTATTATATTTAAATCGTGGGCGTTGCGAATGATTCCATGAAATTTAACGTTATATTTTCCGAACATATTCAGTTTATAATAAACTAGAGTAATCACGATTGCGGTGGTTTGCCAAAATTCAGCTGATTTGCAGTGTGGAGCAGTAGTTAACTGTAATTTCTGTTTGTATTTGAAATATTTACTGACTACCTACAACAATGGGTGAAATCAGCCATTGTTTTAGCATCTAAGTGGCTTATTGTGAATGTCATAATTTAATGATTTTAGAAAGGTTAGGTTAGTCATGAATCGCACGCATTCAATTACGCATTTTCTCAGCCCATAAATATCTATTGCGATCATAATTTAGATGAATGAAGCCATTTTGTAGGACACGCTTAGCAACCCATTTATGTAAGTTAAGTGTGTTAAATATATATTTTTTGCTTATATTTTGTTTTAAGGGCAATTATATGTATTTTATTGTAAATTGACTTTCTTCCTCCTCCTCCTCCATCCTTCCTTTTCCTGTTTCCTTTCATTCTTTTTTATCGTTGTTTGTTGCTAACCGTATTTATTTATTTATTAACATAGGTAAAGAAATATAGATCTTATGTTTGATGAACAGAGCTCTATTTTATGCCAGGAGGCGTACAAATATGATGTGCAAATCTAGCTGAGGATTACAAATTAAAATCTACTAAAAATATTTCAAAATCATGAATAAATTATGGTATTAAATTAGAATATAAATTGAACAATTACATAAGTATTATCTAATAGGTACTCTAAATATATCAGACCTAAATGAGGAATTATTAAAATGTCAAAAATCTATGTCACAATAATCAAAATGATTTAATGTGAATATTAATAATTGTAATTTTAAATTAATTCGTCATTAAAGTATTCGTCAATAGTATAATAACATTTATCAATTAAGAACAATTTCATTTATTTCCTAAATTGTGTAAAATTGAATTCTTTTAAGGTGTTTGGAATTTTATTATAAATGCGTGGAGTTATACCCAGGACACTTTTTTTTACTAATGCAGTTTCATATTTTTATAATCACTCAAAGAATTTTTGTACTGATTACAAATTGGAACATTTCATACCATTGTAATTTTTTCAAAAAGGTTGGTATTTGTTTTGACGAAGATAATAATAATGAATTAATTAATTATATTTTCTTTACTTTATTTTGGGTTTTTATCTGTATGAATTTTAAAATAGTTTATAATTTTTAATGTATGTGTGGAACACTATGGACTAGATTTATGTCTGAAATAAATAAATTATTATTATTATTATTATATATCGCTGGCAGCATAAGTATTTTTAATGATTTAAAGTACGGTGCATAGCTGTCACGTACCTATTATTGTGTAATTTTGGAATGTGAACATTTTTGAATTTTATGATTTACATGCCGAAAAAAGAGCAACAACGAATCAGATTACTTTTATTATGTTAAATTATAATTACATGGATTTAATTGGGTTATGTAAGAGCTCTACTAAATAAGAATCAATAAAAAATGCAAATTGTTACGAACTCTGTAGAGTTCCTATATGACCTCAGCGAAGATGAAGTAAGCTACATTATTTTCCCAACGGCTAAGTAGACTGAAGAAAAACTATACCGTCAATCGGGGTGAATCAAGACGAAACTTTAAAAGGGATTTTAACATTGAAATATTATAGTTTGTTGCCAAAATGGACTCTGTGTTTGCTGTATTATAATTAAAGATTAAGTGCACTTGTTGGCAACAAATTATATTATTTCAATGTTAAAATCCCTTTTAAAGTTTCGTCTCGATTCACCCTTGCATTCCTATTTACCCTCTACAGTAAAGTTCGAAGTACCGGTCGAGACTTGGGGAAGCCGTAGGCGTATTTCGTCTATAACGATGATAAAGTTCTCATTTCCAAAATGTTCCAAATATTGCTACTAATGTAGAAACTTCATAAATATCATGACGTTTACAATGCTCTAGTTTAGTTCCCAGAAAAAAAATGACAGCCTCTAGATTATCTTTTCTCTTTGGTGTTAAAAAGAGAATTTTTGTTCACGGCCCGGATGAGCTTATTATTCTATTCTCGCGCTTGCTTTATTTACTTTATTTTGCTTTTTCTCATTATGATGCTTCCGCTCTTCACTTTTATGCTTTTTATGCCTTTTACGATTGACGGGAGGCATGTTTGGGGTAAAGGCTGTTGTATGCCTGGTAATACTTACATTTTTTACATGTATGTTGGGATCTATTTGAGTTTGTGTGCTGAGTACCTGAATGAAAGGCAATTCTTTTATAATGAAGCTTTTTATTTATTAATAACCAATATACATTTACAGTTTGCACCACAAATTCAAGTAATAGGTCATTACAAGTTTTTTTTAATCAAATTACTAATAATTACTAATTATTAATAAAATTAGACAACATCAAGATCCTCTTTCTTAGACGCAACGTGAAAAATGCATTGATGTTTTTTTATATCCTTGAAATAATTAATTTCAAAAGTTTAACCTGTATTTGATATGCCTTCTCTACGTACCTAATTCAAAAACTATAAGCTTTCGGGATTACAAGCGAAGTTACATAACATTATTTATTCCTCACTAGAGACCCGCTCGCATGGTTTTTATGACTTGACAACGAGATTTCTTTATTATTATGTAAGTTAAATATGAATAATGTAAAAAATGGACAGCGAATAAGGACCAGCTTAAACTCCTTAGTGGTTATTAAGGACAATAACCTTCCACCTTTGAAGTGGCATTTGGGACGTGTTCTCTGCACTATCCCAGGAAAGGATGGTGTATCCCGGGTGGCTGATATACAGACGTCATCGGGCGTGGTGAGGCGCGCCTTCACAAAGATTTGTCCTCTACTGCAGGACGTCATCGACACTGATGCAGTGACTGAAGACCATTGAAAACCGCTCCTTCCAAGGCCGGGGGCATGTTGTGAACTCCTACTTCATAAATGCACATCAAGGACTGATAGTGATATCTCGAGGCAAGAAACAATACCACACGCTACGTCATACTAATCTCTCGACCGTGATTGGTTTTATTTAAAATATTGTTCGCACACCCCTCTCCTTGAATGTGGTAAATAAGATGGTGTATACTTTGCTCGTTAAACTAACGCATCGTTTTTTATTGTAAAAACCCTCAACACAATCTATCAAACACCTGAGTTTTCACAAAACCTCACCACTGCCGCTATATTTTGGTTTAACACGCGAAACTTTACACAATAAATTCACTGCATGATGGTGGAAACCACATTCGTTGCGTAGTTTAGAAAGACAACGCGGTCACACAGCATGAAGCCACTTTAACTTATAATATTACTAGCTTTTGCCCAGGACTGCGACCTCCTGGAGGTCGGAAATTATCCCGCGGGAACATACTAGGATAAAAGTATCCTATATCCTAACCCAGGTCATGGTATATCTGTGTGCCAAACTTTATCCAAATCCGTTCATCCGATTTTGCATAATTGAGGAACAAACATATAAATGTTCACATTTGTAATATTATTATTAGGATGTAGGTATAGATTTCCCACTGCTAAAATATATCCAAGCTAAGTATAGGCCTTGTAGACGTGCTAAGCCATTCGGTTAACAATGCAGTCAGTATGCAAATCAAGCTATCGATTGAGGGTAAGAATAACCTCCTCCATTGTGTCGGCGTTGCCAGACTCCAGTCAAGTGTGGATGCAGATCTAGACTGATTAAGACTGATGCTGCTACTGTTTAATTCAGGTGGAGGTCGGAAATAACTGGTAATCTAAGTTTGCAGTAAACTATATCCTGGGCAATGTGGTTAAAAATGCACTGTAACTTGTTATTAGTTGTTAGTTGTCCGGTTACTCTTTTCAGACAATTATTTCAAAAAGACTCACAGTGGAGTTTCTTGTCGGTACTTCTCCATAGGAAACTACCAATTGGAACCGTGCACCTAGGTTCTAACGTATCATAAATCCCATGTAGGTTTGTGTTTCTTTTTACCATTTCTAAGGAGAAGAACTAATATAAAATACAAGGGTTGAGGTATAACGAACAACGATTGAAAATACTTTTAATTACTGTTAATTGGTTACCTATTATTTTATTTGGTTGCAATGAGTAGATATTACATTTTCATTCGATCCTCTTCTTTATAAATTAGCTGAAAACTTTCCTGATTCATATTTTACAATTAAGAAGCCAACGATGAGCATATCCTAGATTTTTTATGGTATTTTAAATGTGCTCTTTACCAAACTTGTGAAGCTTTGTTAATATTTCCTTGATTGATTTTACGCAAGTTGATTATGACAAGCCATAATATTGAATTGGAATTGTTCATCCTCGTTGTTCCTACATTAAACACGTTCCCAATATCTGCCACAAATTCAACCACACTCTTGATAACACGAACCAGCTGACAAATAAAATAATGTCCCACAAATTACAACATTCACATCAGTGTCCCGTCATGAATTCACTGAATACGGCGTTATCTGATTTGTCAATTTGAGCAACAAACAACAGCGGTAATGTATAGAATAAGCGACGCGTGATTTCAAATGAGTTTGTTATACATTGAATGATGTCTATCAAGCTCCATCAGCACGGTTTGTTATTAAATCGTGAATGTATAGTGTTTGTATTTAATTACGTACCTACATTTAAAATGAATAATCCCTAATGAGTTACAGTCAATGTCAGATTGCGTTAACCAATTTGTCGGAAATAGTAGTTTGAGCTGTGAGGTGGAAAATTGACAATATTTTACCTGGTGACTGGATTATGCTCAGTGTCAACTACTAATCCGTCGCTAATGTACTGGTATGTGCCACAAATTCAAATACGCAGATAATGGAAATAACATAGTCCACATAAAATTGTTGCAGAATTTAAAAGTAGCATGCACTTCGCCATAATTGCGTATGTATTTATTATTTTATTTTCATATATTTTAAATAACATTTTATTTTTATAAATTTTAGTGATATTTATTTTAGAAGTATGTATGTATGTAAGTATATTCTTTTACTGTATGTTTATATTCAAATTGGAAAATTGTTTTCGATTTTATGTATTTTGTTTTCCCTCCTACTCTTATACACGTTGTCTACATCTCTTTACTCTCCTATCGCAGGTATGCTGGAAGAGATTTGTTTAGAAATAAGCATCACTTTTGTACGTATTTTTGTTCATTTCTTCATGTTTGCTAAATAAATAAAATTGCTGTTGACAGAAAATATATTAGTCCAAAAATGGTTTTTGTACGTATGTTTAAAGACATAGGTATTCAATTTGGGAGGATCAGATATCGACAAGACAAAGGATAGTAATCCTTACAAGGGATCAGAGGACACTAAATTTCAAACCACTTATCCAGCTTATATCTCCCACGTTGCGAGACAAATATCAATCTACCTAATAGTACAAACAAAACTTAGAATATTCTACAGAAACCCTGTCTTCTAAATTGATACAGAGAGCCAGTACTACAACGAAACCACATAGAATTTAGTATATTAATTCGTATTAGTTTAGTACTTACTACAAGCAGATTACTATTACGGCTCGCGTACACTTAATCCGTCATTGGCAACTAGGCTCGTACTGTCATCAGCAAATTACTGTGTGTACTCGAATGCCATTGGCCGAATTCGGCTAATCGTACCAAACATATTTATGTAAAAGAAAGTGACTGCGTACATTACTTCAACCGACATCGTCCGACGACGTCCAATAACTAGATATACGCCCTCACTTTCTTTTACATGTCGGAATACGTTAAGGGGGATGCGCCAAGGTAGCCTGCAAAATTCAAATTTTCTTATGTTTTTTTGCAATTTGCAAGTCAGTATCAGGTTGTATGGTGATCTAAATATGATTCGCGACCGTATCAAATATTGCTTTACAGAATTATAAACATTAGAATCAGCAATGTAACTCCTTAAGTTAGAATTGCCCTCAAATGTCATGATTTCATGAAATAGTCATTCAATATGGTAATATGAACTTATAGAGATGTATTGCTGATTCTAATGAGTATAATTCTGTAAAGCCATATTTAAAAGTAGTACATAAAAGTGAGTGGATGGTCTTTCAGGCTCGGGGAAGGTCCCTAAGTCAAACACCTAAAGTTAGACTGAATGGCTACCCCCTTAGTAGGGTAGAACAGTTTAAATACCTTGGGCACTTGCTAACCCCGGATCTGAAAGACAATAATGACATAGAAAGGGAGCGTAGAGCGTTGTCTGTTCGTGCGAATATGATAGCACGCAGATTTGCTCGTTGTTCAAGAGACGTCAAGATCACCCTGTTCAGGGCATTTTGCACATCCTTCTACACGAGCAGTCTGTGGGTGAATTATACGCAAAAGCAGTACGGCGCTCTACGCGTCCAAACGTCCTTCTACACGAGCAGTCTGTGGGTGAATTATACGCAAAAGCAGTACGGCGCTCTACGCGTCCAATACAATAATGCATTCAGGGTGCTGTTGGGCGGCGGTAAGTCCCCTCTTTGAGGAGTGGCTTGAGAGGCGCCACGGCGTCCTCACCTTCCGCCTGACGCAGGTCCTCACCGGACATGGCTGTTTCGGGAGGTTCCTGTTTCGGATAAGGCGGGAGGAAACGCCCGGGTGTTGGCATTGTGTGGATCGACCGGAGGACACGGTGGAGCATACGGTGGAGGTCTGCCCGGCTTGGGCGGAGCACCGCCGTGTCCTCGTGGCGGCGATCGGCGGCGGCGATCTCTCGCGTCCGGCCCTGGTTCAGGCCATAGTACGGAGCGAGAGAGAATGGGAAGCAGTCACCTCCTTCTGCGAAGCAGTAATGCTCGCGAAGGAGGAGGCGGAGCGCGTGAGGGAGAGGCAATCATTGCGCCCTCACGCCCCTAGTCGCCGCAGGAGGAGACACCCTGGGCGTCGGGAGTCCATAGCCGACTCCCGGCCACCGTAGGCGCGGGCCTGCGGACGGCGAGCAATGGGCAGCTCGCCGTCCGGTAAGGACCAGGCCCGGGTCGACGGCGCGTTGTGTTCCACGCGCGCCTCAAAGAGTTGTCAGCATAATTGACGGGGTCCGACAAGGCCGACGCCTGCCGGGGTCGCGGATTGTTCGAAAGAGTTACCGTGGCCCTGGCGCACAGGCAACTGAAGGAACACGGGTGGGTTTTAGTCAGTAAGAGTCTGACACGCCCTTCCGCTCCGCCCAGAGCGGGAGAGGTCATTTGATGATTTCCCACCCAAAAAAAAAAAAAAAAAAGGGTGCTGTTGGGGCTGCCTCGCTTCTGTAGCGCTTCGGGGATGTTCGCCGAAGCGCGCGTGGATTGTTTTTATACAACCATGCGCAGGCGGTGCACATCCCTGGTGCGCAGGGTGCGGGTCAGCCCGAACAGTACGCTGAGCGCCTTTGCCCAGCGATTCGACTGCCAGTACATGTATCACTGTGACATGGTACATGTGCGGGCTAATGTGGAAATATTGTTTTGACTTGTAATTGTATTGTATTGTATTTTTGTTTTGAAATTGTATTTATTTATTTGTATTTGTATTTAATTGGTCCGTGTTGACTTTTAATTAATTAAATAATAATATTTGTTACGGTCGCAAATCATATTTTAATCAAAATACCATCTGACAGTAATCTGCAAATTGCAAAAAACGTAATAAAATTTGAATTTCGCGGGCTACCCTGAAGGTTCCGCCTTAAATCAATCGTTTGACTTTGACTAATCAGGGCGCCAGCGCCAGCAGGCGGCGCTCGGCAGAGTCTACAACATATAACACTGGACCAGACTTATAGCAGAGTTTGTCGGTGGCGGTCAAGTAGTGAAAACGTTTAGAAACTGTCGCGCGTTCTGTGTAGTGTACCTACAGTGTGTGATTCGCTATTGTAATTAATTTGTTCGTAAATTATAATTTGATTTGAACTGCAAACGGTTTTTCTATTGCGCAATAACCAACACTTCCCACATAGTACGCCCACAGTAGTTAACATAATAATAATGAATAGGAAAAATAGTAGATATTCATAAAAATACTAACAAATTAATTTGAAGGAGAGTACAGGCGTACAAAAATTATATTTTGGGAAGTTTTTAATATGATAACCCAATTTTTTTAGGTTAGCCATGACATGACATGTTTGACATGACGTTTGGCGACTTTGACAGTTTTAAGTTTCGTGTACTGACGTCTTTCTTTGCTTTGACTTTGAATTGGATGTGTTTCGGAGTTTTTTTTTGTGATTGTTTTTGTTTTGCAACCCAGATTACTACTAAGGACATTAATTGATTGCTTCTCTGTTGACCCCAGGCTTGTTATATGGTTTCTGATTTACCTGTGATTTGTGTTTCGTCGTGTATGTGGTATTCTACAATAACAAGTTGCATTAGGCTTGCACTTATTTTATTATTGCAGCCGCAATCGAGTAGAATATCCTGTAGTCTTATTATATTATTATAACGAAACCCAAGTATTTTCAGAATTCGTGTGTAGTTTTTTTTATCGGAGATATTGTATAGACACGTCAATCAAATGTCATTGTCAAAATGACATTTCGCATATTACTGATCCACCATGTTTAAGTTGTGTTGCTCTCCTTGACCAAGTTAATTTTAATGTACATTGAAACGAAGTAAAATAATATAAAATTAACATTAAAAAACGGTTACTATATTGTATAGCGATATTCACATATAGTGTACGTGTGCATGTGTGTGTGTGTGTGTGCTAGCCCAGGCTCCATACATTTCTGGAACATCTCCTTTGTTTGCCGCATTGGTCTAGTGGTCGCATCAAGCGCTACTGCTGAGCATGAGGTCTTGGGTTCGGTTCCCAGGTCAGGCAAAGTGTTATTGGGTTTTTAAATCAGGAATTTCTTAGTAGCAGCCCGGAGTCTGGATTTGTGCCCGGTTCATGGCAATAGGCGTGCCCCCTCTTACATGGAACTATAAAACAAAACGTGGGTGTACTATATATACACCTCTTCCGAACCCTTAGGGTAAGCAGGTATGATATTATGTTTATCTTTATTTTACATTATGTTTGGTTCGATCGGCCGAGTTCGGCTAGCGACGTACAAGCATAGTTTGGCTCATGACGGATCAAGTGTACGCCTCGCGTTTCTCGATACAACCCTCGGAATATTACGTTTGCTACTAACAGTTGTAACTAGAAGCTCAAATCAATAATCCTAGATTATAATAAGACAATTCAATTCCACCAATCGTAATAATAATGGTCAATGAATTATATGTGTGTGTTATCGGACATCTGTTTGTTATTAGAGTAAGGTATGGAATAGAGACTAAGCTTGATGTGATTGCGCTGTAATACGTAGGCACACAACGTGGTACGGAATGGTGTTGAAAACATCATATAAGTAGCTACCAAACTACATAAACTTTTTCGCTCAAATCGGATGAACTATGAAAGAATAGCTTACCATCATCACCTCACTGAAGTTGAGCGATTTAGCTGAAGCCCGGAATCACTGCTGGCTCCCTTTTGCCATGTTTCCCGAGTCCGTGCATCCTCTGGCCAGTTTTCTATTTAATAAAGTGACAGCGGGGCTCACTGCCTAGGGTATATCAAATCAAAGTTTGTCAAAGACTCTTGGAAGCTATTTCAATGCGGTATTCATACAATGACTGACTAACCCACCGATAGATAAATTGGTTCAGTGAGTGCAAAATGCTTGAGCATTTCAGTCCCATTGCCGTGCCATATAGTTGAGTATCTACCCATTGTACTTGATTGCTTGGTGCTATAAATATCTAGAAGTGATAACGTAGCATTATAATAGATAAACTGTAGGCCTATCCCGACAGTTACACGAACGGGCGGGTAATGTAACTTAAAATCCAATGATTATAAAATGGAAACTATACTCGTTTTGCAATTGATATTTATTGAATTTGAAGACTTTATTCATGTCTATTATGTGCGAGACAAATTGTGCTAGTCGCTAAATTTAAACCAAATTGGTATAGGATATTATGTTGAATTTTCGATATAAAAACAAACGATTTTACGCTACGTTTAATGCCTTCGGACATTGATCAACTTCTATTGACCAACTAAACCTTTACTTTTAAGTTATTAGACGAAAGAAGAAAAAGAAGTGATATCTGCTTTGTGATTTTTTTCTTATTGACATCCCCAGTAAAAAAAAACTAAGGGATTTAAAACCGATGAGCGAGGTGGCCACAATATGTTATAGATCTATCCGCCCTATTTATATTTGTGGGTACGGCGAATAGGGCGGCGGCATAATGGTCATTTAGAACATGGTAATGTTTTTGATAAGAATTTTTTAATAAATACATTGAGAATATTTTTCTTCGCATGCTCTCAAATAACTTAAGTTTAAACAAATGCTTTTTATTTGGC
This sequence comes from Griposia aprilina, assembly GCA_916610205.1. NCBI lineage: Eukaryota > Metazoa > Arthropoda > Insecta > Lepidoptera > Noctuidae > Griposia > Griposia aprilina. Next base: position 23,741,632 of record OU744289.1, read on the forward strand.
CCAAACCTTTTGCAATACCCGTAATATAACGAAATAAAATAAAATTGTGTATTTTTCTTTTATTTAGCTCCTTTTCAATACAAATGGCTATAACTTTTTTTTTTTAAATTATGGTATCACTTAATATTGTAGGTACTATTTTAGAATCTGCAATAACTGGAAAAAACATTAAGTATTGGGCACCGACACTGTAGTATATTTTTTACACCATTCGCACCCCAAATCGCATAATTTTCCGAGATTCGAGTAGAAATTTGAAATAAACACAGTATTAAAACCAGCGTTGGGGTTCTGTCTCGCATAGTGTCGTAGCATTTATGCTGAGCGATTGCCGTTATGCGTGGATGTGACGCATATTTTCCTCCAACTCGTTCTTTTTTGTAATTGTGTGTTTTTCTCTGTGTCATGTTTACCGCATAAAAACCTATTTTCTTTATTTTTCTTTAGTATTTGTAAAATTACATTAACAAAATTATTTGCATGTGATAGCACATATTCAGCAGTCATAAAAAAATGTCATTTATAGAAATTACAGCCAATTTAATAAAGCAAGGTGTCAATTTTGCAAAAAAAATATGAAAAAATATTTTATTCTGTGACCTATCGTAAAAAAATATTCAAATTGTAGTATGTCATAGCTAAATATATGGTGATTCGACCGCTTAACGTTGGACCACTATTTACGCCACACCCTGTATATGTATCCCGCTCAGTAAAAGGGTAGTCTGCAAAGATAATTATATACATTTATAATAGTCTTCGGGGCATCCTCGTACAATGTTTTAGTAGGTACCGATTGCTAGAGCTTCTTGAGGACTCCACACAGTACTTTTGTATAACGGGTGTAAAAACTCACTTAACGAAGCCGAGAGTCACTTGTACTGCCCGTCATTGTATCATTTTTTTGTACTGGACCATACTTGGGAACCTTCTGGTTCCTTCTGGGTGGATATTGAAGGTCAAAATTCCTATTTTTACTCACGTGTTTAATACCCCCACATTTTGCATGCACCCATAAGCACAATGTTTTGCGTGCGTTACGTTGCGCACTACCGCAAACAACAAATTTGTACACCAGAAATAAAATTCCTTTTCCAGCAATTATTTTTGTGCAATGTTACTTAAGCTTGATGTACAGAATGCTTAGTTGATGGCTATGTTATGGGTCTTTTTACACCCTGTAATATTATGAAGGACCTAACAGGGGATGCAGTGACACCGTAAATAGTTAGGTATTTCTGCACCCCAGCGGCATCGCTGTTTTTAACATTTAAAAGTATGAGTGAAATTAAATTATATCAAGGGCCGAAATCAGCTCTCTAATGATACATTATTTTAACTTAGAATTTTTGCTAGCAATGTAAAATACTCGGTAAATTATGTAAACCAAATATTTCCGACTAAAAAGTACACAAGCGAGCAAATTAAAAGGCATAAAATAAATACAAGCGCTTATTTCGTAATATAAACCATAGTTTCTTGTTCGCCAAGAAATACTAAGGTATTAAGATTTTCGCAGCATCTGGTGCAATCTTTCATTATCCAGGCATTATCATAGCTTTGCTGAAATTATTCCTAGGCAGTATTCTCGTAAAAGTGCAAGGTGTGAATAATACTAAAATAATGTTTTATATCTACTTATTTTATTAAAAAGCTTAGTGACTGGTTTATCCTTTATTATTTTTAAGATAGGTATACAAAATACTAGGGCGCCATGTTATGATAGAGATTTTAAATAAATAATTGATGTATTGCGTGCTGGGTTTCCATATCCCAATTTAAAACGTTTGTAGATTTCTATTGGGATACTGATGTGTTCAAGTATTCAATCTAACTAATTCTAATCATAACTTGAGATGTTCCAAAATATATTTTAAACTACAGCTACCTATACAGTAAATGCAGTGTTAATAATTAGTTAGTCATTTAGTACCTAGTGTAAATAGTTAGTTTTCATACATATATTTTAATTTATTTGGAACAAAAAACAGCATTATGCAATATTACAAACAAAAAACATAAGATATAAAAGTAATAATGTAGCTCACAGCGCTGTTTACAGATTACCATTAATAAATAAAACTTTAAAGTCACTATGAGGTGACCTTTCATGCATGGCAGTAATACACTTTATAAAAACAAAAAACAAAAGTATTTTATGAACAACAACAAATAATTAGTCTAAGAACTCAAGTGTTTCATGCAAAAGGCTACGAAACCTTTTCAATGAGCATGTAAATATGTCTAGGTGTTCGAATGAATGAAAAAAATGCACATTGAACTAAAAGTGCAACCGAATTTTCTATAACATTCAAGAGGCATTAAAACATTTTATAAATCTTATAGAAGTAGCAAGTAGTACACGTTCCTCTCTTTTAAAACAAAATATAAAATATATAAAATGTGGTACAGTTAACAATTCGGGCCACAAGAATCACAGCCGCATATAACAATATCAGCATCCAATCTGAACTGAGAGCAAACGGCCTGGTTTTCGATAAATAAATATTATAGGGACAAGGAATCATTGGCAACTGTGAACTATAAGTAAATATTTGCGATTGTTTTTTTATGCGACGTGGTCAATTTTTGTGTGGACAGTATATTGTCATACCGCGCATCGACAATACGTGGTAATTTTTAATCTACTTCAAAAAAAGGAGAAGGTTCTCAATTCGACTGTATTTTTTTTTTAATGTGTGTTAGCTCAGAACTTTTTTCTACGTGAGTCGATTTGGATGATTCTTTTTTTATTTGAAAGCTGGTGCTTTACAAGTGGTCCCATTTAAATTTGGTCAAGGTCTGACTAGGAGTTTTTGAGTTATCTTTAATACTGCATATTTTTCCATTTAGTTTATATTGATGATGTTTTAATAATTTCCTGTCACTGTTATTTACATATCAAGAAGTGGTATGCGTATTTGTGTGGGGTAGGTACCACAACTAAAAAAATTAAAATTAAACCTTTTTTACAAAAAAACAACCGATTTCCAACAAAAACACTAAAAAACGAATATACAAAACCAAAGACACCGACTTCCGAAATTAAAGTAATTTTTCACTTTTTTTGTGTTTTTTTTGGAAGTCGATTGTTTTTTTTTTTTGTAAAAAAGTTTTCATATAAAGAATCAATTTCATCATGCTTACATGGGAAAATAAAAAGCAGAAAGAGGGTAATCATTACGGCTTGACAATGTCTACCGCTGTATGGGATCATTGTTTCAAGGTGCAAAATTAAAAGTGAAGATGTCTTTAAACTCAAACTCAAAGCATTTGTTTCAAATAAACTGCTGCTATTTACAGGCACTTTTGAACTGTCAAGAGGTCGGTCAGTCAGAAAGATGAAGTAAGTTGCCCATTCCAAAGCGTAGTAGGTACCTATGGAGAAGAACGGGCAAGAAACTCCATGGACACTCTTTTAAATCAAAATATGGTTATGAAATATTGGTTACATCGTTCATATTGAAATTAGCATGTGAGAACGATGCAGAACGTTAAAAGCGTCCGTAATAAAAAGACAAATCAATAAAATTATTAAATTAAATTAAAATAAGCCGTGGCAGCTAAGAAATGACCAGTCAATGACGGCACCCGTTCACGAACATGACGCATGGATTAGCACTATTCAGCTCAATCATTTTGAAGGGAACTTAATGATCCAACACACACGCCACCACCAGCGAGACATTTGAGTGAGCATGACATACTCTCAGCCGCCAGGGTACATTCAATTCAATGAAAGACAAACCTAGTAAACGGTAGCTTTGTAGGTAGTAGGTACATAATACTCACACATGTGCTATGCAATTATACAATGCTAAAAAATTGAATTTATACATCATATCATCGTCGACCAACAATTTATACTATACGGCAAACAAAGTGGAAGGACTGAAGGCAATGTTACCTTATGATTGCTTTACAAATACTACTGCTTTACAATACCTACATAAATTCAACTAGCAACTAGCTTCATCTTTCTGACCGACCGACCCCTTGACAATTGAAAAGCGCCTGTAATTGGTTCATTTGAAATAAATGCTTTGGGTTTGAGTTAATTAATTATTATACAGTACCTACGCCATGCAGGGATCAACCCTTTTAAGCAAAAATCCACCTGAGTATTTCTCAAACAATAGATTGAGTAAATTAGAGTGAATTAGAAATAATTAATATTGATCACACGAAAAGTTTTAATAGGCAACTTATTTGGATTAAAGAAACTTTAATTTTATTTAAGTTTGAACTAAAGAAACTTAAATTATATTTACTGTTTTTCAAGGTGATATTTTATGAAGTACATATTAAATTAAACTTTGTGAACAATTTGTTACTGCGGGCAAAGTTAAAATTTTGCACAATAAAATTAATCTAAACAATTTTGAGTGTTGTTAGAAAAATAAAATCCTAACTTATTAACGAGGTGCTTGAGTATGTAAAAAGTACGACCTGTTGTACTTTTTGTACAAGAAACTGATATAATTATAAATTATTGAACTTATAAGTACGCATACACTTTATGACTCACCTTTTTAATAACGTAAGGTTCTAAGAAATCGTTATAAAGTTACGCTTTAATAAATAATGTATTCTACCAGTTCCAGATAATTATATAATTAATTTTCTCCAGTACACTTAGTCTCTGCCATTCTACTTATTATATTATGCAAACTATATTCACGTTAATATTTCATGGGAAAAAGACGAAAAAAAAAAGTACATTAAACATTTGTACATAAAATTTGTAGCTCTTGACACATTTTACCAAAATATTACTAAGCCACTGTTACCGACAACAGTCTGGCTCACCCTATCAAATCTAGCAACACAAAAGTGCATCGAGGCGTTTCCCCGCAGCAATTGCAGGCAAGGCAGACAGCAAGCCAGGTGGGGGACATGACTGCAAAACATTTTTATCTCCTTTCAATTTCCGTGCGCGATACCTACAAAGATTAAACGCCGTATCGAACTATATCGAACTTCGATTAAAATCGCTAGCTCAGAAAATGGACAAACTTCTCCCTGTAAATATATCTTTGCGGACTTGCCTCTGGACGGAGTTTCGACTTTCAACTTAATACGTGATATTAAAATGTTTTTCGAGACGTTTGAGATGCATCTCTGGGAAGATGCAATTCTTGGAGATTCGATGCGATTTCTCAGCGAGCGGGGGAAAGTTTTATTTATACTGGCCGTAAAGTTGAAATAGTTTTGTTAAGATCCAAAGCAGATTTCCGAAGGTTTTTTGGTAAGCTTGGAACGTTTTTGGGACCAATGGCGTTACTCATTATTGCGAAAAGTGGATTCCACCTCCGAAAGATCAACATGAACTTCAACACACTAAAACTAAACCGCCATTACAAATGTATTAAATCCACCAAACAGTATTTTCAGTGAAACCATCGCAAGAAAATAATCAAACCTGGTTTTCCAGAAAATCCCCAAAAACTCGAAACATCTTCAAAATATATAGCACAGGATTGTATCAAATAGACCGTCAGCGAGCACCGTTGGATTTTATCACAGATATCATCACATACCATATAATTTTATTATACCTTTGCTGAGCGTGTTAAATCCTGAGAATATCTTGATTTTGTTAATGGTTTCTTAAATGCTACACATTATCCTCACTTATCTTTACTTACTTTTAACTTTGTATCACGCTGTTTTTTATATTGGCATATAAATGTGTATGTTCATCTCATTACTAATATGGGTCATGAAGGCTGAAAGTACATTGGTATAGAAATTACGGTTCAACATTGCTGAAAGTGGCTTGTGGCAAATGTACAGATTGATCGATCGACATTCTTAGACTTTTTTGACGTCATGTATTTTGCCTTTCAATTGCATGTTTCCAGAAGTACCTGTAACACCAAGGCGTGTCGCTGGCGCAGAGTCTAGTTGCATTCATTGTGCAAGTACTTGGCATTTGACTTGTGTATTCTGGCTTACACCATGTCATGTCATGTCATACATGAGTATTTACTTGTAAAGTATTATGTTATTTTAATTATTGTGAATGTGCGGACTATGTGGGTCATTGGTTTTTTATTCCTCAGTTAATTACTCAAACAACCAAGTTTGAGTAATTTATGCGGCCTACCCAAATGCCCTTTCTTCGGTATTGTTTGTCGAATCGTTGAGCTCCTTAAGTCCTGACTTCTTGAGTTGAACTGCACGATTACTGACAAATGCGTGCACAGACTGGACAGGTCCACTAAATCGTTGTGGTTCTTTCCTCAAAAGATCATTTCAGATACCAATCTACATGGTCTTCACATGATCTGACTATGATTAAGTCTGGACTTTAAAAGAGACTGTGACCTCAGTTTGTTTCGGCTTTTGTTCTCAGATAGGAAACGCCGACCTCATCTAGTTTAAAAATATGATTGACGTATAAAAGTGTTTGTACAAACCTACTTACAGAAATAAAATCAATTAACATTTACCAACAAGAGGTGATGCCTCAATAACCACGTCTGCCAAACGCACTGGCGTTTGCAATACGTTCTCATTACCCCTGATATCACCTAAACAATTTAACACAGACTTAATCTCATAATCCATGAATATGTCACAAGATTGTATCTCGACAATACAATTTGGTTCAGCCGAGTCTAGTGTATGTATTGTCGTAACCTATTTAGTAGACTATTGTAAGCGGGTTGCTAGTGTTGTGCTCAATCTAATTAATGAGTGCAGTACTGAATTGGAATAGAGTTTGTCACTAAATAGTTTATGTTTGAGACTGGAGTTATTGTTTGTGAAGTGGGTTAGGAGGGATGTGATTAAGGTGCTGTATGTCTGCAGTGTTTGTTAGTTTGTAAGGAGGTTGTTCGAGTTTCAATCGAATACTCAGCGAAAATACATAATTGCATCGAACGCCAGGATGAACATTCGCTCGTTCACCAAAATATGGGCCAGTTCGCGGTTAGATCTCATTAGAGACACCACGTACACACTGTATATTATCTAGTGAAATGCAATTATTCAAATGAATACTATAAAAAAATCACATTATCTTATATACTTAGTCATGTTACTCATCATTGCAGGGTAGTTAGGAAATAAAATACCTGTACTTTTGTTATCATGTGAGGGTCCTTAGTAAATTACCGTGACAAATTTCTACGTATAAAAATGTTGCTTTTGACCAGCTAGCTTGTTATGTTCTACTCGAATCACAGTGCGCTCTCGGGAATATGTTCGAGTTTCAGTCGAACACTCAGCGAAAATGCATAATTGCATCGAACGCAAGTCGAACATTCGCTCGTTTACCAAATTGTGGGCCAGTTCGCGTTTAGATCTCACTATACACACCACGTTCTCAAAACCATTACCATTTTACCAAACATTTTACCAATACGTTAGTCATATAGTTTACCATTTTTTGTAACTGTAATGGTGATTCAATATAGCTATTTTCTTTAAAATTCAAAACTTTAACTTTTACCATATAGGTACATATAACATATCCTATCAATACGAGAAATGTGTGTTAGGTCACCATAACGCCAAACACTACTCTCTACAGAGGTGCAAGTATAAAATAAACTAGGTTTTGTAAATTTAAAGATGACTTCATAACGTGTGGGTTCAATCTTCGGGAAAAATGATAGTTGAAAATTCTCAGTAACAACCCGAAGTCTGAATTACAATTTACTCACGCCCAGTGTTACCTGACAATTATAGCTGATATAATTGGCACAATGTGTAATGTAGTTTGCTACCTATCTGTTCGGAGAATAGAAGCGTAATATTATGCAATGCTCGGTAAAGTTATTTAAATTGCGGGATTAGTCGTAGAATAAGCCTTTTCACATTTGCAGCCCCAAATGGCTAGGTAGTTTTTATTTAGGTAACAAATGGATCTGGCAGACTGCCCACCTCATGTTGTGTCCACCACCTCGTTACCTAAATCTATTACAACTGCAATGCTAGTTCTGGGTTCCGTCCATCTATATCTTGAACATGCTCAACGTCGCTTAGAGATAAAGTTGAAAAGTCTTATGTCTCTTTTCTCCCTGTGCGAGTCTCAATAAATACATTTTCTTTCTTTCCTCTCTCATTAATGTCATTGTGGCTCACCGTATATGCCTACTTCTGTCACCAAGCAGTATTGGTTTGTATGGTTTTTTGGAAATAGTTTCTGGTGATATTATAGAAAATAAGACATGGGCAACCACTCGCAGCACGCGTAGCATAATCAATTATTTTTCTCCTCTACGAATAATAGGCTTTTTTTTTCTATTCAAAGTCACATAATATAATTGTTCTTCATTTTTGACATCTTGTCATAAAACTCTTTCTAAATCTGTAATTTTGTCTTCCCTATCTTTCGTTTCTACGGTAGTTACGCTACGCATGTAGAATTAATGTAGATCTATAGATGGAGAACCACGGTATCCGACATAGCCCAATGACTAAGCAAGCTGAAGTGGCAATGAGCTGGTCACATCTCTCGCAGAACCGACAATCGTTGGGGAAAACGAGTTGCAAACGTAGTGTGCGACGCCCGCCGGCCAGGTAGAGTGACGACTAGCGAAAAGCGACTGGCAGAGACTGGGTGAGGAGAGCCGAGGATCGGGCTCAGTGGCGTTCACTAGGAGAGGCTTACGTCCAGCAGTGGACGAATATAGGGTGATGATGATGACGGTAGATGGAGGTAAACTGCTTTTCAGCAAGTAAGCTGTAATGAAAACATTTATAAACTATTAAATTTCACATCTATAAGTACTAATGTTATGAAGAGGTAACATTTGTTTGTTTGTTTGTAAGTTTGTATATAAGGGATAATCTCTGAAATAATCGGATGATTTGTTTTTTTTTTTGCATTTGTTACGCCAATTCTTGAGAAAGGCTATAGGCTACTTAACATCACCCTAGAACCCTTAGGAGCCGAGCAAAACGAAAAAAAGGTCAGAAAGAACGCTAGGCGAAAACGAAGTCATAGCGCGGGCAGGCGGTGTGATGCGACGGGGTGGGTCGGGGAACAAGAAATTTCACGCGAACGAAGTCGCAGGCTGAAGCTAGTAAACTATAAAATTGCACATACGGTAATCAATACAAAGTGTACCACCCAGCTATACATAAGAAAAAACAATAACAAACTCGAAGCAGTTAATAAGTACATAAAGAGGAAGGAAGGCCATCCGAAAGTTCCATTTTATCAGCGTCCAAACTGAGGGTACTTGGAAATTGAATTCAGATATTATTATGTTTATTCGACTATGGGTCCCTTTTATTTTATTGAGCGGAATGGTTAACGCGATTTGAAGGCAGAACAACGCGAATTTCTTTTGCTATTATTTTCTTGTGGTCCTGAAGAGAATTGAAAAGGTTTACGCGAAATAATTGATAGACTTATTTATGAGTGAATCGAAGACTTGTATTTTATTCAGGGAAGCGAAATGCTGGATGTAAATAGAAGTGTACCTTTGATTCGTAATTCTCGCTTTTTATTTTGTTCATTTTATTTATTTCTTGGATCCAATAGAGGTAACACAATTAAGTACATGCAAGTTTACAAGAACAGGGACAAATACAAGTTTGCGCTTTAATTACAGGAGACCACATCATTCACATATCTACCTAGATTTGTGAATGATGTGTGATTGTACCTACATAAGTACAATAGGTTAGACAAGGACGAAAACATTAAAACATTTTCGTTTTTGATATTCCGTAAAGTGGGTAGTCGTTTTTACACTAGCAGGGATTCTATTGTTAAACACTTCTATATTTTTAAATTAAAATACTGTTCTTTGTATAAAATAACTTTAATATACACACGGAATCCCGACTACAATGTCAACCGAGTTGCTTCGTTCGTAGTTCGATGATAACTGCCCAGCACTGCCTTTTTACAATTTTAAAATGATTATTGCCCCACCCAGAAATAACGAGAACGTCATAACCGTTATTTTTATAAGTGTTGCCAACGTAAAAATAATACGTTCAGTTGCCATAACGAACATACATTCTAAAGTTTGTTACAATATTAATATTTTGTTATTTTACTGTGTTGCCACAATTGATATTATACTTCGGTATTAAAGTAATACATATCGTTTTTTACATTAAATCCAACTACCGTAATAAACGACAAGTTTTAGTAGAATTCATAACTTATTTACAAATGAATGAGGCAAATGTGTCTAGAAAATGCGCAACATTTACTTTAAATTAATACATGAATTTGAAACAAGCTAACACTATGTTATTTTACTAGGCACTTACCCCTTTATGTACAAAGTTGCTTAAAGTTAATTAGTAATTAGCGCCTGATTACCATACATTTCTGACGTTTAAGCTACTCTTAACTTTAAGCAACGCTTATGAATAAACCCCATAATTTAGTCTTTGACGTGTGGTTTACCAACACCTTGATCATATTTATGTCACCGTATGATTGTGAACACCGTTAATTTATAACCTACTAGCTTTTGCCCGCGGCTTCACTCGCGTTAATTTAGAATTTGACAATCAATTCGGGTTGTTCGGAGAATTATAGTTAGGAGGATGAAAAACCGGTCTATCCACACTAGACTCACGAAATGTATAAGGTACTTAAAAAGAAAAAAAAAAAACTCTTAACACACTACTAAAGTTTCTATAATAATATAATTCAATCATGATTCGCAAGACACGTGACGCCATTTATTATCATAAGAACGTTATTGTTGTTTTCCTCGGGAACAGTACTATTTTTCGGGATGAAAGATACTCTATGTCCGTTTCTGTACACCTAAGAACGTATTTGCAAAATTTCAGGATGATCGGTTCAGTGATTTAGGCGTGAAAAGGTAACAAACCAACTTACTTTCGAATTTATAATATTAGGTCTTTACCTATGAAATTGCCGTTCTGCAGTACTGGCCATTTCAAATCAAAATAATTTTTGTTTGGCTAAGAATTCTAATTTCAAATTAATTTTATTTTAAAAACATGGATTTTTTTTTCTAAAAGTAGTCATTTCTTTATTGATTAGTGTTACATTTTCATCGCATTTCAATCTTTTTCGTCATCATGGATACGTTAAAAATTCGAGTAATTATGGAATATGAGTACCGTCGTGGCAGCAACGCGGCACAAGCGGCACGCAACATCAACGACGTTTACGGAGCTAACACTACAAACCAACGCACCACCTGTTATTGGTTTGCTCGCTTCCGTTCTGGAAATTTCGACCTGAAAAATGAACCTCGCGGTCGTCCGAAGACTTTGGTCGACAATGACGAATTAAAGGCGATTGTGGAAGCTGATGATACACAATCTACGGCTGAATTAGCAGCAGCTTTCGACGTTAGCGTCAAAACAATATTGGTCCATTTGCGTCAAATTGGCAAGGTAAAAAAGCTTGACAAATGGGTGCCCCACGAACTCAATGATCGCCAGCGCGAAGTACGCGTCGAGACGTGCCTTGCACTGCTCAACAGACACACAAATGAAGGAATTTTGAACCGCATTGTTACCTGCGATGAAAAATGGATTCTGTTTGATAACCGTAAGCGCTCAGCAAGTTGGTTGGATCCTGGTTCAGCACCTAAACAATGCCCTAAACGAAAACTTACCCCTAGAAAAGTGATGGTCACTGTTTGGTGGCCTAGCGCCGGTGTGATTCATCACAGCTTCTTACCAAACGGGGTGAGCATTACTGCAGATGTGTACTGTGAAGAACTGAACACAATGATGGAGAAGCTGGCGCATCTCCAACCAGCATTGGTCAATCGCTCGTCTCCGCTGCTCCTGCACGACAACGCGCGACCTCATACTGCACAGCAGACGGTCTCCAAGTTGCAAGAACTGGGGTTGGAAGCTCTCCGTCATCCGCCCTACTCACCAGACCTTGCGCCTACAGACTACTACTTTTTCCAGAATTTGGGTAACTTCTTGGCGGGAAAAAAATTTAATACCCGAGAGGCAGTACAAAATGCCTTTGAAGAATTTGTTGCCTCCCGTCCAGCTGATTTCTTTAAGAAGGGCATCAATAAACTGCCACTGCGATGGCAAAGATGCATTGATTGCATGGGTGATTACTTCGATTAATACAAATAAAAAATTCATGAAAAAAATTCGTTTAAATTTTTTCATACAAAACGGCAATTTCATAGGTAAAGACCTATTATTAGTTAGGAAAATAGGATCTCGCAAAATTGAAAATTGTCGATAATAAACTATCGAAAATGAATACATTATAGTAAGCGGGTGCGTCTCATATCATATAAAATTATTTGGTATATTTTCATTTCAATAACGTTCACAAGATGTAATAAACGTGAGGTATACCAACTGTTGATATAATTTCTTTACATATAACATTTATATACTTTAAAACTTATTTCGTATAACGTTATTGGATATAACGTTTATTTAATCGAAAATCATTAGGTCTATCGTTTAAAATATATATTGATACTATCATTATAGTTAACACCCCGATTTAGAGCAATTTGACTCCGATAGGATAAGTTAGAAGCCAGATTCCTTCTACTGTTGGTAAATTCCTCACCGGATGTCTCAATTAATTTATTAAGAGCGAACGTTCCACGCTGCCTGGTTAAATTTAAATTTAAACATATCAACCCTATGATAGTTATAAAAGCTTTTCGGCAAATAAAAATCAAATTGACCGAAGATCTATGGGGAATGTCAAAGTTTGTACATCCATAATCGATACTATAGCACCTTACCTAGCTTTGATATTTAATTTGTGCGTAGATCAAGGAGTCTTCCCAGATTTAATGAAATACAGTATGGTTATACCAATTTTTAAATCTGGGGACAACAAAGACACCAACAATTATAGACCAGTATCCGTGTTGCCGGTATTCAGCAAGGTTTTCGAAAAGGTAATGCTCAATCAGATGCTTAATAATTTTAATACCAACAAAATCTTACACGATCAGCAATATGGTTTCACTAGAGGACGTTCTACGACTGACGCCGGTGTCACTTTATTAAAACACATATTTACAGCGTGGGAGGAGGCCCAGGATGCCATAGGAATCTTTTGTGACCTCTCCAAGGCATTTGACTGCGTTGAACACAAAACCTTGCTCTTAAAACTTGAGCATTACGGACTAGATAAACTTGCGCTTAGCTTAGTAGAATCTTATTTAAATGATAGACAGCAAAAAGTCCAAATAAATGGTGTGAACTCACGTGGTTTAAAAGTAAAAATAGGGGTTACACAAGGCTCAATATTGGGTCCTTTCCTCTTTTTAGTATATATTAACGATCTAACCCATTTATTAAAAAAACAACCACAAATGGTGTTATTTGCTGACGATACTTCCTTAATTTTTAAGATAAATAGACGTGTATCAAATCTTGATGACGCTAATAACGCCCTACTGCAGGTACATGATTGGTTCACTGGTTCATAATTTAGTATTAAATGGGGATAAAACTAAATGCATAAGATTTGCTTTACCGAATGTTAAAAGTAATGATTGTGACATAGTATTGAATAAAGAGAAACTAGAATTCGTCGATAAAACTGTTTTCCTGGGGATCACACTCGACTCAAGGCTGCAATGGGGTCCTCATTTAACATCTCTTGCAGGACGGCTAAGTTCAGCAGCATAAGCTGTGAGCAAAATCCATGAATTTACTAATGTAGATACCGCGAGGCTAGTCTATTTCAGTTACTTTCATAGTATCATGTCTTACGGTATTTTACTATGGGGACGGGCTGCAGATATCGAGTCTATTTTTATTCAGCAAAAAAGAGCCATCAGAGCAATATATTGCCTCCGCAGGCGCGATTCTCTAAGGGAACTGTTTAAAGACATCATGACGGTACCTTGTCAATATATCTATGAAAACAACGTACGTAAAAACGTACGTAAGAAAAAATTTAAATCTTTCCAGTAAAAGAGGTGAAAGACATAACTATATGACTAGAAATAGAGACCAATTAGTTCAACCAGGTTTCAGACTGGCTAAAGTAGACTCATCCTTTATGGGGTACTGTTTAAAATGTTACAATAAAATACCTCCCCACATACTCCAACTGAATCAAACAAAATTTAAATCTTGTATAAAACGCACACTATGCAGCAAAGCATATTATAAGTTGGGGGATTACATCGCTGACAAAGATGCTTGGCTCAACGCTGGTCCTGCTCCACTGGGGGGCGGGCATAAATTAATTGATTAGCATTCGAAAATATTGTTGGAGCTGCTGAAGATTGTAAAAGCAACAACATCTTTGCATTGTATAAATTCAATCTCTTAACAATGTATAATTGTATAGCACATGTGTGAGCACTATGTACCTACTATAAAGCCACCATTTACTAGGCTCGTCTTTCATTGACTTGAATGTGCCCTGGCGGCTGAGAGTATGTCATGCTCACTCAAATGTTTCGCTGGTGGTGGCGTGTGTGTTGGATCATTAAGTTCCCTTCAAAATGGTTGAGCTGAATGGTGCTGATCCATGCGTCATGTTCGTGAACGGGCGCCGTCAGTAGGGACTGGTCGACTCTTGGCTGCCACGGCTTATTTTGATTAAAATTTTCGAATTGTTTTTTTATCTTTTTTATTACGGATACTTTAAACGTGCACATCTTTCTACATCGTTCTCACATTTTTAATTTGAACATGAATGATGTAAACAATTTGTTTTTTGTAACTATATGTTGATTTAAAAGAGTGTCCATGGAGTTTCTTGCCCGTTCTTCTCCATAGGTACCTACTACGCTTTGGGATGGGCAACTAGCTTCATTTTTCTGACCGACTGACACTTTGACAATTCAAAAGTGCCTGTAATTGGTTTATTTGAAATAAATGCTTTGAGTTTGAGTTTGAAACCATGTGAGTTAGGTTAGGTTAGAACAGTGACCATTAACGCGCGAAGGCAAGCGAGCGGAGCGAGCGCGGCGCAGCTGCGGCCGCCGACAGCCAAATCCCGTCTTTTATTAGACTAAATAGGTTTTATGGCTTTTGAATGGTACCTATATCTAATGTTTTATATTTTATGTAAGTTATGCTTAAAAAATATTTATTTTAAAATTATATCAATTGTTTATTATATTAACTGATCATTTGACATATTAAATAAAATTATAGATTCAGTTGTTATATCTTGTAAATATTAGAGATTTTGTAATTATATCATATATTGCTTACCCATTGTAAGCAGTATGGGTTCACAATTTTTCTATAGTTTATAATCTCGCGAGATAAATTATAAACTAACGATGTTCATAATTATACGGTGACATTTATAACGCAAAAAAAACCCGTTTGAAAATGTTGCCTAAGTACCTACCTAGCTCCTTTCATACCTACTAACGACTTAGAAACATTGAATCAATCCCTCAAATTGATTGTAAAAGTTTCTGAACGACCTGACAGATTCAATTTCCTTAAAATTCCCCTCGGGAGGCAAATTCATAACGACGATATCAGAATTAATAATTTATAGAATAGACTTGCAATCAATCGTAACGAGTGTTTATAATCGATTATGCCTCATTTGTAGTCCGTGAGAGTATGATCACTTTATTTGGTAAATTAAAATTACAATTAAATCGGTTTGGGCCCATATGTATCTTCGACCTCATAATTGCGTTATTATCTTAAGGTTGAATGTCAGTCGTTTGCACGTCTAAGGCCCACTTGCGCGTTCATGAGTTATCCTAAATAACTCGGATTTAACAGCTAACTCAGGGTTAATCAAATAATTCATTTTGCGCCACCAAGAGGGTACCTAAAAGTAAAAAGTAAAGCTAGAGTTAAACTTATAAATATTAAACCCTCCGACGTGGGAGAGTTAAGTCGCTATACTCTGCGTTAGTATTAGTAATGTCAAACTAAATTGACGTTGTGAGGGCCTGCTGATAATTTATTTTGTTTTTTTTTAAATAAAAAAAAACAACAGGAAGTCCTGTACGAGGCCAAAAGGCCCCTATCTCAGCAGGATGATGCGACATTTAAAAAAATAAGTGTGTATCTTGCAAACGTGTCGCTTTACGGGGTTTGGTCCTATTATGTTTACTGTTTGCATTGATGTTAGCCATCGATTTATAAAGGTCTCATGCGTGGGCACCATTTTGAAAAAAAAAAACAAAATGGCGGACAGTAGGTACCTATACCAGCCTCCATATAAAATTCTTCAATCCCCTTTTTTGTTTTATGAAAACACAAAAAAAGAGACTTTAAAAAAGATATATAAAACAAGAATAAAAAAATAAAAATTAATGCAACATACCTAACATGACAAGGTCGACTATACGTTTTGTTACAATAGCTGTGCCATTATTACCGCGCTGATGATCATGTATTAGATTTTAGCAGGTTCGTTTTGAATATTAGTAATATCCTGGGGTTATGTGTATAATAATTGTTATTTTAGAGTCATTGAGTTTGTGATTAAGAGCCTTTTAGACGTCTAGTAATACCCGCCCCGTGCAATGAAAGAGAACACAAATGACCATTGTTAGTTGGTGGTTAATATCTCTGTTCTAGAATAGAGATATAAAACTGTTCTATGCTATTTAAGTGCTTTTCTCTGTATGGCTGTACCTAACTATGCCATGTTGCTGTTTATTTTAAGTTTTTTTTTTCTGAAGTGCTCTTTCCCGGTTTTCCTTGGAGGTGGTCGGCTGCTTAACCGGGCTATCCCGTGTATGTTTTATACTTAAATAAGGCCTGTCTCAATTGTGGTTAAACAGAGGACTTGCTCTTGATCGACGGGATCTAAAAAATTGCTCCCGCCAAAAAATCGATGAGGATTGAAGTGTTTAAACTTTGAAACTAATCTAGCTCTACTGATATCACCTCTAAACCCCAAAAGTTAGACAAATTGGCAAGTTTGAGCAAACACACATCCGTATAACGTTTCCATACGTTTCCATTTCTCCGCTACTTCTAACAAAGGAAACTTCGTCGTAACACTAGTCAAACATATTTTAGAAAGATATTATTCAAGCGTCTCCACGTCAATAGTGATTTATTTTGAGACAGAGGCGCTATCTCCAGATAAATGACCTTTCCCAATACATGGGCGCTGGACGGAATATCAAGGAGTTTGTTTTAGTGGGTTAGTATTTGTAATGAAATAGGGCAGGTAATGTTCGGTTTCATTGGGTTGAAGAAACATTACGAGATTTGCTTCTCGAGATAACTCGAGGATGCGGTTGTGCTGTGTGTGGCTATGTGTAAGACATTCATCAAAACGATGATCGATTTTAAATAATTTTGAGTTTGTATTCCATTTTATATAACAGGACAAACACAACTAATAAGAACATAACTGAAGCGACATTAATGAAAACGCTGCTTGCTTACCTTAAATAATAAATAAATAATTAAACATTGAAGTCGTTTTTCGTGTCTGTCTGTGTGGAGTGTGTGGCAACGGGTTTTGGTGCGAATTTCCTCATCATTTAGAGAATTTCAACGTATTGTTACATTAATATTCATCTTATGTTAGGTCTTATGGGGCTTATTCATTAGGAACTTCTTAGTAGTAGCCTGGGGTTTGGAAGTTGGGGATGTGATCCCCGTGCCCTGTAGAGCACGTTATGCCGTTGGTCCTGCGCTTGATCTCTCTCCGGTCGTATTAGGTTGCCGCCCCATCAGACTAAGAGAGTGCACCTGTGTCTGCGCACTTGTGCTTGTGCTTATATCTCCCGCGTCGATGGCTAGCCGAAATTCGGTCTGGAGGACTATTTAAAAAAAAAAAAAAAACATGGTTTGTCAAATCGTAAAAATGTTTAATAAAGCATACGCGGGTCAGTTGTCTGCGAGTGTGTTCGTCACAACTTATGAGAAAACCAATCCGTTTGTCAAGCTTGTAGATTATGGCGAAATATCACATGAGCGTTTATTTCAGCAGTTATTGGGTTTATGCTAAGCATCTTTATCGTGTTGAATGCTACGTACGTACCTATCAGTAAAAAATTAAGGTCGAAACCGAAAACACAAATAAAATGTTTTTGTAGTTCTCGACAAATGTGGATGACATATAAAAATAAAAACTAGTATGTAAACTGTTTAAAAACGATGAAAGAAAGCCGGTGGGCATTACTTTTACCTTTGTTAGAACACGCATGTAATTTTTGATGTAATAAAAAATAGTAAATCGAACACATGAAAATGGATATGACTTTATTTTACAAATGTCATATCAATCTAAAGGCTATATTTAAAAAAATAGTACCTTACAGGTAGGTAGGTATTATTATCAAAAGTTGCAAAATGCAAACACCTATTTTACAAAAAAGTTAAAGAAAGACGGATTGCATTCATTCAACCGTTACGTTAGCTTCGTTACAATTGTTTCCATTTTGTCGGAAAACTTGTATCATGTCGCGTCAGCCAATAGCACAGAACAGACCGTGAGCTTAGTATTTTCTAGAAAACACCGAGGATACCCGAAGACAAATCGCAGGTATTTTTCCACGTCCAGATTTGCATAACAATGCTCTTTAAAGGAGTCAGGCCATTTGCGAATATGTACTATATTTTACTATCCCATTTTGTAATGATAATGATCTGTAGAAAAGAGATTTAAATATTAGGTCTTTACCTATGAAATTGCCGTTCTGCAGTACTGGCCATTTCAAATCAAAATAATTTTTGTTTGGCTAAGAATTCTAATTTCAAATTAATTTTATTTTAAAAACATGGATTTTTTTTTCTAAAAGTAGTCATTTCTTTATTGATTAGTGTTACATTTTCATCGCATTTCAATCTTTTTCGTCATCATGGATACGTTAAAAATTCGAGTAATTATGGAATATGAGTACCGTCGTGGCAGCAACGCGGCACAAGCGGCACGCAACATCAACGACGTTTACGGAGCTAACACTACAAACCAACGCACCACCTGTTATTGGTTTGCTCGCTTCCGTTCTGGAAATTTCGACCTGAAAAATGAACCTCGCGGTCGTCCGAAGACTTTGGTCGACAATGACGAATTAAAGGCGATTGTGGAAGCTGATGATACACAATCTACGGCTGAATTAGCAGCAGCTTTCGACGTTAGCGTCAAAACAATATTGGTCCATTTGCGTCAAATTGGCAAGGTAAAAAAGCTTGACAAATGGGTGCCCCACGAACTCAATGATCGCCAGCGCGAAGTACGCGTCGAGACGTGCCTTGCACTGCTCAACAGACACACAAATGAAGGAATTTTGAACCGCATTGTTACCTGCGATGAAAAATGGATTCTGTTTGATAACCGTAAGCGCTCAGCAAGTTGGTTGGATCCTGGTTCAGCACCTAAACAATGCCCTAAACGAAAACTTACCCCTAGAAAAGTGATGGTCACTGTTTGGTGGCCTAGCGCCGGTGTGATTCATCACAGCTTCTTACCAAACGGGGTGAGCATTACTGCAGATGTGTACTGTGAAGAACTGAACACAATGATGGAGAAGCTGGCGCATCTCCAACCAGCATTGGTCAATCGCTCGTCTCCGCTGCTCCTGCACGACAACGCGCGACCTCATACTGCACAGCAGACGGTCTCCAAGTTGCAAGAACTGGGGTTGGATACAAAACGGCAATTTCATAGGTAAAGACCTATTATAATAGGTCTTTACCTATGAAATTGCCGTTTTGTATGAAAAAATTTAAACGAATTTTTTTCATGAATTTTTTATTTGTATTAATCGAAGTAATCACCCATGCAATCAATGCATCTTTGCCATCGCAGTGGCAGTTTATTGATGCCCTTCTTAAAGAAATCAGCTGGACGGGAGGCAACAAATTCTTCAAAGGCATTTTGTACTGCCTCTCGGGTATTAAATTTTTTTCCCGCCAAGAAGTTATCCAAATTCTGGAAAAAGTAGTAGTCTGTAGGCGCAAGGTCTGGTGAGTAGGGCGGATGACGGAGAGCTTCCAACCCCAGTTCTTGCAACTTGGAGACCGTCTGCTGTGCAGTATGAGGTCGCGCGTTGTCGTGCAGGAGCAGCGGAGACGAGCGATTGACCAATGCTGGTTGGAGATGCGCCAGCTTCTCCATCATTGTGTTCAGTTCTTCACAGTACACATCTGCAGTAATGCTCACCCCGTTTGGTAAGAAGCTGTGATGAATCACACCGGCGCTAGACCACCAAACAGTGACCATCACTTTTCTAGGGGTAAGTTTTCGTTTAGGGCATTGTTTAGGTGCTGAACCAGGATCCAACCAACTTGCTGAGCGCTTAGGGTTATCAAACAGAATCCATTTTTCATCGCAGGTAACAATGCGGTTCAAAATTCCTTCATTTGTGTGTCTGTTGAGCAGTGCAAGGCACGTCTCGACGCGTACTTCGCGCTGGCGATCATTGAGTTCGTGGGGCACCCATTTGTCAAGCTTTTTTACCTTGCCAATTTGACGCAAATGGACCAATATTGTTTTGACGCTAACGTCGAAAGCTGCTGCTAATTCAGCCGTAGATTGTGTATCATCAGCTTCCACAATCGCCTTTAATTCGTCATTGTCGACCAAAGTCTTCGGACGACCGCGAGGTTCATTTTTCAGGTCGTAATTTCCAGAACGGAAGCGAGCAAACCAATAACAGGTGGTGCGTTGGTTTGTAGTGTTAGCTCCGTAAACGTCGTTGATGTTGCGTGCCGCTTGTGCCGCGTTGCTGCCACGACGCAGTATGGAAAATGGTAGAACAAGCGCATATCAAAAATGCTTTTTACGAATATCATAATTTGGCTAATATGGCTATTCTTTTAGGTTTTCTAATAGTCAAATTATAATATTCATTACGATTTTTTTTCTTAATACGCGATTTTTTTTTTTTTTTCTTAGATAGAAATACATAGAAAACAGAAGTGCCAAACTCAAGTCTTTGCGTATACATGTTTCAATACCATATTGTGAAAAAAATACTTGGTACAGATATGCAGTATTATACATTTTTAGAAAGGTTATTTTATGCTTTTTGCGATACAGCTTAATGATTTTAAAAGTAAAGAAAAATATTTCAGTAATTACTTAAAAAGTGACATACCTTTTTTTTCACTTGTATGTTTTTTCGTCGAAGGTTTTCAGTATTACCCACGTTTGCCCAAGCGCTACTTTTTGCGTCGACTAGTATTCTAACTATTCATAAATAGAATGCAAAAAAAATCAGCTGCGGATATTTGCGGTTTTAGAAGATATGAGAAAAAAACTGATAAAAGTCAGAACCCGAAAATTAGTATCTTTTGCGGTTTACCACTGACACCATTCACATGAACAATATAGAACTTTTTGGATATTTTCTTCATTATTTCGTGATAACAAAGGGACCTTATCAAATTTGCACTCGGTTTGCGTGGGAAATTACAAGATAATAATGATGTAGGTACCAATTCGATATTGTAAAATGAGTATTTAAAGGGAAGCAAAAACTATTCGAACCATCTACATCAGTGTAACTTCAAGTGAAGCAAATCTCATCTACGCCTATTATTTCTGCAGATTGTGAAGTGTTAAAATGTCTTCCTTCAGCTGTACCAAACGAGACTTCATAATCCCCTATATAGAGGGCGGCAAGACCATGGAATCATTATCCAAAGTTTTAGTGGAAAAGCTGAATGTTTCTGAAAACAACTTGTGTTTTATAATTAGTGACATACAAAGGCACATTCTTCCTATTTTCAACAAACGCTGGGCCCTGGCATCTCGGAAAAAAGAAACATTTTTACAGAAGTATTGTACTTGGTTGGACTCAAGGTATTCGTTAAATTTACCGGATTCTGAACAATATTCTACGCCATCAACATCTGGCCAACGAGGACGAGCATGCGTGGCTTATGGAGACTCCTCAGAATCTACCAAGAAGAGGAAAAACACTCTTCTACTCCAAGACTATGGCTTCGAGCATATAAAAAACGCCTATCTGCAGGGACTACGGGCTTTACGTGAGTACACAGAAGCTCATCTTGTCGAAGAATTAAGAACCGCTGACACTCAAAAGAAATTAGATATCTCAAGTAAGTGGAACGACTCAGACCAGATGAAGATTCTTTCCGATACGGAAGCATTGAGTGCTTTTATAGATTTAGATCTAACAAAAGCACAATATATGTACCTGAAAAACTTAACCAACGAACGAAAGTGTTGTATATTCCCGCCTTACTACAAAATACAAGAAATAAAAAGATCCTGTTATCCACCATCTTCTACAATCGAAATCACGAATACTTATGCTAAAGTGATTAATATACAAGATTTATTGGATCATACTGCTGCTAGAATTTTAAAAATCGATTCTGTTTTCCAAAAACAACATAGAACATTGATCCTTTATTCTAAATGGGGATGTGATGGTTCATCTGGTCAAAGCCAATACAAGCAAATACTTGCAGAAGTGTCAGAAACAATTTCAGATGCCAATTTGTTCATCACTTCATTAGTCCCCATCAGATTAGTTGATGTGCAATCGGGATCCGTTGTTTGGCAAAATCCGGTACCTTCATCTGTCCGTTTTTGCAGACCCATTTCTATTGAGTTTTGTAAGGAAACTCCAGAAAAAACCAAGGCAGTTGCAAAAAACAAATTAGGGCTGCACAAGCATCACTTATAAACAAAGATGGTGTTGTAGTAAATGTGAAGCATGAACTATTTCTAACGATGATCGATGGAAAGGTGGCTCAGGTCCTTACAGATACTCCATCTGGTTCCACATGCACGATATGTGGGGCTACTCCACGGCTAATGAATGACCTATCGAAAGTAACTGCCAGACCCGAAAACGAAAACGCCTACCAATACGGATTGTCCACCTTACACGCCTGGATTCGCTGCATGGAAATGATATTGCATATTTCCTATAATCTTTCGTTTAAGACTTGGTCTGCTTCAACTGAGGAAAATAAGAGATTAAAAAAAGAAAAGAAAGAAGTTGTTCAAAAACGTTTCAGGGAGGAGTTGGGATTAATCGTCGACAAACCTCGGCAAGTTAGCGGGAATACGAACGATGGCAATACCGCACGAAGATTCTTCTATAATAGCACTTGCTCATCGGAAATAACAGGTGTAGATGAGGCATTGATTAAACGCCTATACATTATCTTGCAAGTTCTTTCTTCTGGAATGATGATCGACCCTGAAAAATTTGGGGAATATGCAATAGAAACTGCAAGAATCTATGTAAGTAATTACGATTGGTATTATATGCCATCCTCCGTTCATAAAATACTCATACACGGGCAAAACGTTATCAAACATTTTGCGGTGCTTCCTATCGGACAGCTATCGGAAGACGCACAAGAGTCTCGCAACAAAGACTACAGAAACATACGACTTCATCATGCCAGAAAATGTTCCCGATCTGCTACAAATGAAGATGTCTTTAAAACGCTTTTATACACGTCAGATCCATATATAACAAGTTTGAGAAAACCGTACGTAAGAAATGTGAAAGAACTTGAAGAAGAGGCACTAAGTCTTTTAAACGTGGCACCTGAAAGTGAACCCACATTTACTGACCCTGATCCTGAAGTGGTATAAGTTAAAAATAATATTTATATTTAGTTATTACTTATATTTGTACCTAGCTACATCATTTCCTGAAGCCAGAGTATAGGATGTACCTATTAGTAATATGATTTTAATTTAGTATTTTTTTTTCATATATATATATTTTGTTTACTTTGCTTGTTGTAATTAACCATGGTTTAATCTTTTTAGTCATTATAAACTTGTATTCCACTTGAAATAAATTTTTAACTATTTTTTTCGTGATTTTTTCCCATTTTTTTCATTCTATGCAAAAAAACATACATAGATATACAAGAAAACCCTATAAACTACACATCGTTCGAATCTCCGAACCTTGCTGCATATTTGTGCCAAATTTCATCACGATACAACAAAAATTCATGAAGTTACAGATTTTTGATCCGATACCGACCTATATTTTCCATAGTGCGACGGTACTCATATTCCATAATTACTCGAATTTTTAACGTATCCATGATGACGAAAAAGATTGAAATGCGATGAAAATGTAACACTAATCAATAAAGAAATGACTACTTTTAGAAAAAAAAATCCATGTTTTTAAAATAAAATTAATTTGAAATTAGAATTCTTAGCCAAACAAAAATTATTTTGATTTGAAATGGCCAGTACTGCAGAACGGCAATTTCATAGGTAAAGACCTAATACTTACAATAGTCTGGACAAAGCAAACAACATCAACATCTACGAGGCATCACACCTCGGTTAGTTTAGTTTATGTCTTGTGTCATAAGCCCCACATGACACGTCGTATTGGGTGCAAAAGAAAATTAATTTCGAAGAAAATATAGCAAATTGTTAAAAAAATTGACTTAACTAACAATGACTGGATTTAACTACTTTTTATTTTCGTAGTTAATTATAAATAATACACCGAGTATTTACATACATTAAAAAATGTTCTCATAGAATATGTCAAACTATCTGACGGTTAGTAATCAAAACTTGATTGATGTCGATAAAAGTGTATCTGATAACTTGGCTGTTATGTAATTTCACTATATTTATTTATTTATTTTGTAGGAATATTACAGCTAAACAGATACAGTAGGTAAGTAAAAAAAGTTTAAACAAAATATGGCCAATTACAAGTTTCCACATTTAGTATGTAGCACATATGAACTAAACAGAAAAAAAGACTATAAAAAAAAAATACATAAAAATTATTATTTGCGCTCGAAAAGACCTTTAGATAAAATTTTCTTCAATTTAGCAACCCTAGTATTGAAAATATCGATATCAGCTTCCTGGCAGGTTGCGTTGTACATACGACTCGCTCTCACCATGTATGAGTTCTGTCTGTACGTAGTGGCTAGCACTGAGGTGTTCAATAAATGAGGTCTACGCAAAAACACTGACGCCACTCGCAGCCCGATGTTGTGCAACAACTCGGTAACACCAGGTGTTCCATTGGCAATCTAGAAAAGAAACCCAAGATCTGTTATTTTACGCCTTTCGTAAAGTAGAAGGGTATGAAATTTAATGCAACGGTAGGTATAATTCATTGAAAATGTCTTAGACCGATATTGAATGTGCCTTACAAACCTTTTCTGCTATATATGATATTATGCTAGATGGCGCCACTTAGACATGGGGTTGCAGTTTTTCTGTGACATTTCTTCTGATTGCCTGGTATTGTATTTTAAATCTCTTTGGTCTGTAGTATTCATAAATTTTAATGTGTCTGGATTTCTACCGCTGACATTAGTTGGTGACTTTTACAAGAATTGTACTTTGAAACGAGCAGCCAATACATTTCACTTTCGTTGGGATCAGCACAGAATTATGCGTTATGTGAGAGGAATAAACAAAGATATACGCGGACGAAACAAAGTGAAATAGGGGAAGTGTTGTCTCACACAAACCGGTTTTGATCGCACAATTTGGAGACAGACTATTTTTTGTTATTATATTTAGCTGTTAACTACATAGCTGTTTCTGCAAAATGATGTAAACGATTATTTTTAAGACTTACCATAGAATTCTTGCACAGTCTTCTCCTTTTGATATGGGCAAATTAATCCTTTTTTTTCCCTGTAAGTTTTAATTTCAAAAGTGCATTTTAACGGTCTGCATGCTCAGTGCAAAAGCTTATGCTTTGAAGACTATTGTCATCATTATTTCATACAATACCTATAACTAGGTAAGTTGTGGGTATTCAAGACCGTGATTTCAAGAACTGAAACCGAAAAGTTCATTGTAGTAAGTAATTGGGCTCTTGCTGAAATGGGTTTCCAAAAAAACCTGCCAAAATACCTAGTGCTGCCTAGCACTTTCCTTTGAGTAATCACCGCCTTACGTTTGAACTTCGTAGAAAACGTAAGGCGGTATTTTAATAAATAAAACTATTTATCATACCTAAATAATTAATAACGCGTCGGTTTCTGACGGACGGCTGGCATGCAAATTAATTTATTATGCTTATCTTCATAAGTAGCACTTCCAATTATAATAATTATTTATTAAATCAATCAAGCTAACTGACAGAAAACTATCTTGAGTTCATTGTAATCTTAAATTAAATTAATTAATTACTAAGTTAAATATTAGCCATTTAGTAAAGTGTTGGATAATTTATTACAGGCGCAACGTGGATTTAATTTGAGTTAAAATGTGTTCTTGAGGAATGAACGCAAAGTCAGGTGACAAGAAACTTATAACTTGTGTATAAACCATAAAAACGTTTTATTTTGACAAAAAGTCATAATATGGAACATGGCTTAATATACAACTTTGAAGAGTGGACATGAATTCTGCTTTGTCTTATTGGCAAGACCTGTGTAAGAGTGCCCCATGCTCTGCTGGCTGAAATGATTAGTTACCCAGCAAAATCAGGGAGAGGGTGCTGCCTAGGAAGGAAAAGACGCGCTAAGAAAAAGCCAAAAGCATGAAAGCTTTTTCATTATAAAGCAAAAATCATTAACAGCAAAGCTCCTGGCGTCTTCAATTTTTGATCGTAAAGTTATTCTGGATTGTTCTAGCTGTAGCGAATACTTTGCATAACCTTA
Organism: Griposia aprilina; assembly: GCA_916610205.1. NCBI lineage: Eukaryota > Metazoa > Arthropoda > Insecta > Lepidoptera > Noctuidae > Griposia > Griposia aprilina. Next base: position 23,768,104 of record OU744289.1, read on the forward strand.
GTTTTATCAATTCAAATGTCATCTCTATCAAGTAGACCTCAATTTCAAGTTCTCTGCCGAAACACAGTCCGTGTGAGTTCTCCGACACATTAAGTCGAAAAACGCGAACGGTCTTGGCGTGATGGCTGAGCTCTAAACAATGTCGTTACGGCCAGCGTTCACAGTAAACTGACATTTATGGCCCATTGCTCCTATTAAATGGGCCGAACACAATGACGCAACTTATATAGAAATTATCGGCGTGTTATTATTTTCTGGCGTTGGATGCTGATGGATGTTCTGTTTATGGATGTGTGGATGTTTCAATTAGCTGTAGGGATTTTATTGCGTGAGTTACGGCTTTCGTTGAGGTTCCTTTTGATTTGAATGTCGTGTCAATTTGGTTTTACCTGACTGAGGTGCAGGAAAGGAATAGTTTAATTTTCCTACTATTTTTCATTCGGAAATGTAGTCATAAATTACAATAAAATATGCATAAAGCGTAGTGAAATGTTATGCATTGCATATAAAACGTATAAATTGTCAGTTAAAATGTTTATTACCGGTTTCAGTAACAAAATTAAAATAATCATGAAAATAACGAATGTTTTCACAGAATCAGCTGAAAACAACAACTGAAAAAGGTGATAAGCTGTCGATAAAATGAGTTCACGCCAATGAATCGCGCCAGATTTGCAAATTAATATTCATTATTTACAATGGGACATAATTAACACGTTAACACTTTTTATTTAATTAAAGTTAATGGAATTGGCAGCTTTATTATTTTCGTTTATTGTAGCTTTATTTTTCTCCCTCTATTTTTACTTTGGCCTGACGACTTGGCAAAGATCGCGGAAATTCGCTGTGGCCATGCTTGTGAAAGCCTTATGTACAGCAATGAACGTCATTCGGCTGAAATTATGTTACCTTGAATGTCTTGTAAAGTGATCCATCTTGTCCCAAGGAGAAGGTCTAAAGAAATATGATTTATGCCAAAAAATAACCTACAAACTGATCTTTAGTGCCGCACCACTCACACTTTCGCCGAACATCGATAATCGAGAAGCGGAATCGAGAAGTATCGGGTATGGGCAATATCTGCTAGTAAGTACACAGAGATTTTTAAATTAGAGAAAAACGCTAAGCACCTGTATTTGATTTTAAGAAAAGACGGCATGACTGTTTCTGCTTTAAAATTTAATATTTAAAATTAAGTTCTTTACACTAGCGTTTTTCTGAAAAACTCACCCTGTGAAAAGATTAAATGTTCTCTAATTTAAGCTGTTCAAATACTAGGTTGTAAGGCTGTATTTAAATGATAATGATATTTAAAAATAAATCGCAAAGAAAATATTCAGTAACAAGAGTGAAAAAATTAATATTTCCTTTATTCGAATGATTACTTTACTTTACATTCGAAATTATTAGGATTTTTAATACACATGTGTACCAAGAGTATCTGCGAGGTTAAATCAAACTGGATAGCTCGATAGTAAAAATCTATAGCCGAATATTATAACATTAAGATGATATTTCAAATTGGACACAGATAAAATTTTATAAACGGCCGCTCAAACATGGGGCTTTCATTTTAATTTAACAATTGAGCTACTTAGATCTACTTTATAAGGAATCTTACTAAAGATTTAAAGGGAGTTATGTAACTTCTCGAAGCGGCCTACATAACATCAGCTACGTTGAATGTTTTAGCTTTTAATTCTACTTAAGAACGTGTGACAGATCCATGTAAAGTTCAATCAGAACACGTGAATTTATTACATAATCTTATAGCTGATTCACATTTGATTTAGTTAAGTAGTGAGTTAAGATCAAGTAGGAAGAGCTGTATCAAAACGTCAGTCCAAAAGTCAGTTTTTACACATACAGACTTATATAAACTCACGCCTTCTTCCCAAGAGGGTAGGCAGAAATTCCAGAACGTTACCTGCTACGATCCTTATATACTCCTTTTGCTTCGTTCAAGTGAGTTTTTCATTGTGGATGTACACTTATAGACGTCAAGGTACTAAACTCGATACTTAACTAATGCGAATGTTAAACAGCCTTTAAAAACGGGGGCTCATTAGTCGGACAATCCCTAGTGAAGTAACTTCTCGAGTAAAGCTAAAAACAATAATAATACAATAGAGCTATATTTACAAAAAAAAAAGCGTATGTGGTTAGGGTGGCTAATAAAATAATAATAATAAATCTTTATTCTGATAAATCCATTTACATTATTTTGATTTAAAAAAGGTTTGAGTTAGTGCTCCAGAGTGAAAAACCCTGACTTCTAAACACCACACGATACGAGTGAAAACTTATATGATTTTCTAATTTTAAAATCTACTACTGGAGCCGAGTATACGCGATCCAGCGTCACCGACCAACTGGAGTCGAGTGTATCCGATTCAGCGTCACCGATCGACTGGAGTCGAGTCCATCCGATTCAGCGTCACCGACTAACTGTAGTCGAGTATATCCGATTCAGCGTCACCAACCAACTGTAGTCGAGTATATCCGATTCAGCATCACCGACCAACTGGAGCAGAGTATATCCGATTCAGCGTCACCAACCGACTGCAGTCGAGTATATCCGATTCAGCGTCACTGACCGACTGGAGTCGAGTATATCCGATTGAGCGTCACTGACCAAATGGAGTCGAGTATATCCGATTCAGCGTCACCGACCAACTGGAGTCGAGTATATCCGATTCAGCGTCACTGACCGACTGGAGTCGAGTATATCCGATTCAGCGTCACCGACCAACTGGAGTCGAGTATATCCGATTCAGCGTCACCGACCGACTAGAGTCGAGTTTATCCGATTCAGCGTCACCGACCCGACGTGACGGTCAGTTTCGTTCACTGTTCAGAAAGAGGGCAAAGAGACAGGGCAGAAAAACAAACATTTATCCCTATAATACGAATATAATTCAAAACCTCTGTCTTTCATTCAGCCCTTATAAGTTAATGTATGTCGCATTTAATTCAAGGAGCATAAGTAATATTTCACGCTTAAGCATTTGGTACAGACCTAATCTCTTAAATCTAGGTGCGTAGGCATAAGCACCTGATTTAGTACTTTCAGCTTTTGTGTTTCAGTTGATATAAAAGGTTCTACCTTCGGGAGGCTTTGGTTTGATATTAATTTAGAAGAGAAAAGGTTAAATGGTTCAAGATGTTCTTATTATTGTTTTCGATTATCAGTACTGAAAATGGTCTATCTTTGTTGATGGTTCGCAAATTAAACAGTCATTACCAAGAGGTATTACCGAGTCTAATGTTTTAAATGACAGTTGAGAGTCAAACTCTAATCATTTTATTCCAAATAGGCACACGGCACTTTTGAACGTCAAAATTTACAAAAAAAAAGAATTTATTCTAGTTGCCCCTTCCAAAAGGTACCTAGTTTCGTATGGAGAAGCATGGACATGAAACTCCACTGCTACTGTATTAAACTGTTTTACAATATTTTGTATTAATTAATTATAATATTATTGTATTTGAAGACGATGCACCTAGAATGAAATTACTACTCGTATACTACAATAGGTAAAAATAATTAAAAATAAAGCAATGACAGGTAAATTAATTATGTGATAGATACATGGTGCTCACATATTTACAAATAGTACAAGTAACAAGACAAGCAATGTATGGACTATTGGCCTTAACAAGGTGACTGGGATAGACTGAATGCAGGAGACGAAGAAGCGAGTATTGTGGCGCGACTCGAAAGTATTCTATGTCCAGCAGTGGACTACGAAAGGCTGAGTTAATTGATTGATTGAACCAATAACCATTAAAGAAAGAAGAAAGAAAGAAAAATTGATTATTCTGCAATAATAAAATGGGATAATGGGATGGGTAGCCTTTGTAAGCTGGCACGCCCACAGTAATCCTTTCCAATACATTCATAATACAGTATATTATTATAACAGTCACACAGCAGTATCTGAATCTGGAGTGCGTGATCCGACGCGGGAATCAAACTCAGTCCCTCAGCGAAAGACGTAGATATAAATTGTATTAACTCCAGCTGAGCTCGGATCACTGCGACTATGTCTGATTTATTGAGTAACTAACCTTATTTAGAATTCTATCTTAGAATTTCTGCAGTGCATAAACAAGATTTTATTTATATTTATTTCGGTAATACGAGTGACTATTTTTGTTATTATAGCTCTACGTTTGCCAATAGTGTTTTTATAGAGTATCTATCTCAGCATGATTACTTAAAGATAAGTCTCTGTTGAATGTACTTTGTGATGGAAACAACGTCGTTTGATATTGTTGAATTTACGACTGCTAATTGCATCAGTAACGGTCGGTTGCTCCTAAGCCACCGTCGCTCCACCATGCCAAGTTAAGTTAAGGCAAACCAATTGGGAATTATTTCTTGGTAAGATGTCCAAGGCCGCCCATTGTACATTTTGTAGTGTTTGATTTATTTTTTGTTATGTATTTTTGTGGTGTACAATAAAGTACGAGTATGTATTAATAAATACTAGTAGCTCTGTGAGCTTTAGACTTCACGAGTCCTTACACATCATCATCATCATCATAACATCACGCCTGTATTCCCCGATGGGTTAAGCAGAGGTGCACATAAAGTTCACCCATGAAACATGTTTAATATGTTTTTACCGGTGAAATATGTTTTTTACGTTTTCAAGGCACCTCCGCCATTTTGAAAAAAAAAACGATATAAAAAAAACCCATATAATTAACGAACATGCTCACAAAAGTTCACGGAATCGGTTGAGAAATGCGACCCGTAGAGGAGAACAGACATCCGGACATCCGGACATACGAAAGAATTTTTGCTCAAGCCGAAACGGAGACGCTTCGCGCTCTCTCTGTCGATAAATAAAGAAAAACATCTTGACACCGTTTTCATTGTACGAACACAGTGGTAGACTTCCTATGAGGTGGACCGATGATCTGCGGGGTAATTGCGTAACACACTAACAGTAGCAATGGCTTTCATTTGACAGTTCAACAACATTCATCGCGTTATTTACGTTGTTGAGCAGACACATTTTTCGAGCACCAATTAAAAATATCCTTCAAAATTATTCAGATTGTGATTCAAAGTGTATTTCGCAATTAGGGTGCTGCTGAGGGTCGTGGGAATCTACTGGAAGCGAGGACCAGTCTATGTGGCGATGTTTAGGCTTGCCTATGTCCATCAGTGGACATCTTTCGGCTGAAATGATGATGATCACAAGCTAGTAAAACACAGCAAAGATCAGAAAACGCTTTTCTTTTTACTGTCAAAGGTTCAGCTCAGATTTAGTACCTATAAAAAAGCATACGAATCTAGTTTAAACGTATATATACCTTGCAAGGTGTGCCAGTTGCCGAGGCAGTTGACGGTCGCCGTGACAAATCGCGCCGCCTGCTCCTTTCAGGAACACACGTTCGGAATATATTAACAAAAGCATGTTCGTATGTTTCCTGTTACAGGTGATTAAACTCCTACGTGGTGGGTGTTTCTTCATAATAATATTGTTTACGGAGTATTTTCATACAAAGAGTAAATGTAGCTTTGATCGTGGAATGATGCTTGCTCCAGATCATTAACTTCATGATTTCTCATAGTGTTTTCCTCCAACATAAGTTCCTGGTGGGTTGATTTATGTAATAAGAAATATTATGGAATTTAAAAGATACAGTCAGGAATGATTTTGAGTCGAATGAAATCATCACACCACGTCAGTATTTATAGTATTTTGACTAAAAATCTAAAAGTCCACCGACTCCATCTTTAAAGCTACGGTGAGAGACCTTAGGTTCACAATTTGGCCATTTTATTTTCTTGAACATTATTAAATCGTTGAAAATGCCCATAACTGTACATACATACATACATACATACATAACATCACGCCTGTATTCGCCGAAGGGTTAGGCAGAGGTGTACCTATAGCACACCCACATTTCGCCAGTTATGTTTAAGTCCCATGTAATAGGGGGCGAGCCTATTGCCATCAACCGGGCACAAATCCCGACTCCGGGCTGCTACCGAGAAATTCCAGATAGAAAAACCCGATTACACTTTGCCCGACCCGGGAATCGAACCCAGGATCTCATGCTCAGCAGTAGCGCTTGCGACCACTAGACCAACGAGGCCGTCCATAACTCCCATAACTCTAATTTCACAAAAACAACTTCAGACATATGATGGGAATTTTGTTCCTAAAATTATAAATGAGACAGACAGAGTATACCTACATTTATTTTGCAATTATGGGTACCTAATACTAATAGGTGGTCCCGAATGGTGAAATATGGCTGAACTTTAATTTATCATACATTAAAGCTTAGTCATATTTCACCATTCGGCACGCCAAAAAATTATACTTTCATTTACTTAAGTTAATCCAAAAGCCGGAACGGTCAAACGATCGACAAATACGATCTAGAGGAATGTGGCCACTTTTCTTTAGATCGAATTTTGTTGCTTCGTGTCTCATTATGAAAGTTAATAAAATGGTATTAGAAAAATCTAGACACACTTACCGAGGGTGCTTAATGAGCCGTTATTCCAAACTCCTTCTCAGTCAGGAGATAATATTATTTTAAAGGAGTGACGCTAGTGGACCGTGTGCCCCCTCTTAATTTGATGGCGATATTTTAAGGTCAAGAAAGGCAAGTAATTATAAATAAATTTAATTGGCAATATGTTTGGATTTTTTGATAATTGCCCAAAAGGTCGTTTAAAGAGTGGTAAAACGGCAGCCAGCAAGCTATGTACCTAGTGTGGGAGCCGCCCAGTGTGCGCTACGCGCACATAGAGGTATCGCCTGTCGAGGAGGGCATTTTAAGCAAAAAAATTAAGACCAATAAATTGTTCTGCGAGGCAGAGGCCCTGTAGTCCACTTGCTGTAAAAATGACATATTTTCGTCACAAAGAAACAACTTATATCACCATTTTTCAATCTCCGGTCAGCTCAGAAATGGCTTTTAAATGTACCTGAAGTATATTAAGTTGTCACACGATGGATCGATTTGGATGAAAGCCAAAAAATAGATGCGGTTCCGATGCAATTGGCAGTCACTTTAGAAAAGTAAAGTATTATTATGTGTACTTGCAATATATAAGTTTTTATACTTCTTATGTTATGAAGAATTTATGAGTTTGAAAAGTGCGCTAGATGTAATTTTATTTGTCAGGTGTTTAGAGCGGTCTAACAACAATGTATCAATATGTTACAAAAAGCTAATAATACAATTTTTTAATAAGTATTTGAAGAAAACATCATACAATTCATAATACATAATAAATGCTTATTAAGACTTACGTAAATGCAATAATGTAAGTATTAAAAATTATTCGTTTTCTATCAAATTTCAATAAAGTCAGAGGCCAATATTGAAAGGCAAGCGTTAGACCAACAGATTGATCTTAACTAGTTTGAAATAACTCATATCGAAAATTTTGTTTTAGATTAAACTAAATACCTCCTTATCAGAAATAATGCAAATTTAACATATTGAGTAAACCTCAAATATTGAGTACTGTATACCTTCTTATGATACCTAGTACAAGTCGTGCGTACCTATTTATAAGTTCAAATACCTTTCCTTTTTATCACACCTAGCGTAATAAGTACTACTTTCGCCACTTAATTGAACATCGATACGACTGAGTGTTCACACCAGCAATTTTTATTTCAACCTAAATTGGATGAAAGCCTTACAAAAATGGCATTTACTTGAAATAAAAGATGAAAAATATTTCGTACATTTTACGATAATGGAAGGGACTGTACTTAGGTTCATAGAAATTCTAAATCATTCTAACCCGTAAACGAACACTAATACTTTCAATTTTATTTAAGTAAATTACAAGATAAATCTGTATTAAAATGATTTTGTTTTCAATATTGTACCCGGTATTGATGTTCAGAGTTCTTGAGTTTAAAAGAGACAATACAGGTTATAAATATTGAAATAGCGACCATCTAGAACATCCTATTACGATGACTAGCTACCAAATTGAAGACCACACAATCACTTTTATCATGCCAATTCAACTATGCACATTGATCGTACTGTCGAGTACAAATACTACAGTACAGCTATTTATTATAACTTATCGAATCTTATGAAGAAATGGATTTTGTTCTAGGTATGATTTGGCACACTACAATTTTAGTAATGGAAAAAAACATATTTACAAAAAAACAACCGACTCCCATTAAAAAAAAACTAAAAGACGTGAAAAATAACTTTATTTTCGGAAGTCGGTGTCTTTGGTTTTGTATTTTCGTTTTTGGCCTGCGACTTCCGAAATTAAAGTTATTTTTCACGTATTTTAGTGTTTTTTTTGGGAGTCGGTTGTTTTTTTGTAAAAAGTTTTTATTTTTCACTTTTTAGTTGTGGTACCTACCCTACACAAATACGTATACCACTACTCAGTATGTAAATAACAGTGACAGGAAATTATGAACATAATTATCATCAATATAAACTAAATGGAAAAATATGCAGCACCATTAAAGATAACTCAAAAACTCCTAGTCAGACCTTGACCAAATTTAAATAGGACCACATGTGAAGCACCAGCTATCAAATAAAGAATTATCCAAATCGATTCACCCAGAAAAAAGTTCTGAGCTTAACACACATAAAAAAAAACCTACAGTCAAATTGAGAACCTCCTCCTTTTTTTGAAGTCGGTGAATAAGAGGGAAGAAAGTGATTGCGAGTATTTTTCGCCATTCGAACGTAGGTCACCTTAGGAGTGGGTTTTTAACAGCACTCCTCTCCTCAGCGGCGTAATTACGTAACACACTAACAGTAGGAATGGCTTTCATTTTGATAGTTCAACAACAATCATTGCGTTGTTTACGTTGTCGAGCAGACAAAGTTTTCGAACATATGAAGCAATGGATTAGCAATAGGCTTCAAAACTATTCAGATTGTGATTGATAGCGTATTACGCAATTAAAGTGCCGGCTAAAATATTTAAAATTAAACATTATTCCACCCATAAATCTGAAAAAACCTCCACATCCAACAAAAATAATGGAAATCCGACACAAAATGGCACACGTTCAGAATGTCTTATTACCTCAGGTTTCCGTGATGTTTTCCTTAACCGTTTGTTGCCGTGATAAATTCTTTAACACGTGTATGTATATTTATGAGCACGCGTTGGAACAGGAATGAATTAACGACTGCCTTGTAGATGAAATGGTAATCTTTATTATATTACTATATTCGAATTGGGGTGGAATTCTGCGCTTTTATCATTTCTAACGTTACAATATTATCGTGCACGTCCACGTCACGACATCACGATAACAGAAGGAAGTGAAATATATGAGGAAACTCTTAAATTTCCGTCCACGATAACGTTATATCGTGAGCATATTTTCACTCAATTTTTGGAATTAGGCGTGGACGTCCACGACAATATCGTGACGGTAGAAATGATAAAAACACACTAATACCGAAGTAATATTCCCTAACGATTAAACTTTTACACTTCCGGCCATTTATAGGGGAATGTAATAGATTTTGCACACTTTTCCACAAGTCCACACAAGTCCTGTTTTCTATACTAGCTGGAGATAAGACAAGCTGGTTTATAATGCTGAGCTTTCTACGTGTTCGGTGGATTAGCAAGCAAATCGTGTAATCAGTGAAAGTGCTTTGACGGTGTTAAAAGTTGTTTGGATTCTGATAAGTAAAAGTTTTTATATTTAATTAATTTTATTGGTAGGGTTTTAGAGCCCAGGCAAATGATCCGAAAATATTATCTAGTTCCAAGAACATCAACATCTAGTGAGTATTAAAAGAGCTTCCAGTATGGTTTAGAAGTACAGTAGGCCACACGTCAATGGTAGCAAAACCAGTGTAAGGTGGCTTCTTATTCTATTGAAACTCTGTACTAGATCAAGGTCACCGTGTTAGGTACCACTGACGTGCGGTGGACTATACAGTGCATTACAAGCATGTGGGTATATATTACCTACTCAGGCAGTGAGCCCCATTCCAAACCGTGTCTACTAGTTTTTCAGGTTCCGTACCCAAAGGGTAAAACGGGACCCTATTACTAAGACTCCGCCGTCCGTCCGTCGGTCCGTCTGTCACCAGGCTGTATCTCATGAACCGTGATAGTTAGACAGTTGAAATTTTCACAGATGATGTATTTCTCTTGCCGCTATAACAACAAATACTAAAAAATAGAATAAAATAAATATTTAAGGGGGCTCCCATACAACAAATGAGCTTTTTTTACCGTTTTTATAGATACTGGTACGGAACCCTTCGCGCGCGAGTCCGATTCGCACTTGGCCGGTTTTTTTTTTACCAGGACTAGAACTTCTTTTCTTGTAGATATAGCTTGCGAGAGAAAAGAAGGTATCGATAATCTATAAATCCCATCGGATATCTATGATAAATCCATACTTTCATACTAATATTATACATTCGAAAGTGACTGGTTCTGTCTGTCTATCTGTATGTTACCCTTTCACGCCTAAACCACTGAGCGGATTTCGATAAAATTTGGCAAAGAGGTAGATGGCATCCTGGGGAAGGACGTAGGCTACTTTTTGTCTCAAAAATAATCATAAAAGAGGGTGATATAGGGGATGATAGTTTGTACGGGAAACTTAGCTACTTAACTCAAAAGACCATTTCAGATACCAATCTACGTGGTCTTGACATAATCTGACCAAGATTTTGTTTGGATTTTAAAAGAGACTGAGATCTCTGAGTTGTTCGGCCTTTCTTCTAAGAGTAGTCAGATAGGAAACGCCGACCTAATCAATTTAAAAAAAAAAGTGTTTGTACAAACCTACTTACAGAAATAAAATAATTTATCATTTATCATTAGCATTTCTTAAGTTACGGATATGAAAATTTTAATGTATGCTTTTGGTAAGAAATATATATAATAATATACCTTAGCTAATGTAGGTAAAACGTGGCGCTAGTGTTTCAAATTAATGTTGATAATATTAAAATTAATTATGATTGTTTTTAAATTAGACATTTAGAATAATAAAAACCTGTTTAATAAAAATAAAAACTATTATTTACATTTATTATCTGTCTATCTGTTACCATTTCATGCTCCAACGGCTGAATGGATTTGGATGATAGGATACTATTTATCCCGCTAGCACGTTCCCGTGGGATAATATCCAACCTCAACGTGGATAAAGCCGCGGGCTATAGCTAGTCAGGAATAAAGAAAATAAGTAAGACAGCAGGAAAAGTAACCCGCATAGAGAAATCACCCCATACTTTATCACTGGCGAAAAGGAACAGAAAAATATTTTCCTGGTGTAATCCGAAATTTAAAAAAAAATCGGGAAAATTATGGTCGGATCTAAGAATGGGAGAATCTACATTATAGAAGTATGAGGCACAGGGTGTACAGTTCACTCATCCTTCATAGCAAAGGGAGGATCCTTCGACCAGACGGGTGTCGTATCTGGTGGGCAACTGCCAGACGATTGATGTCGGCACGTTGTATATATTCTAGTTGCGCGGTAAACTCTGCTTGCGCGATGCAGGATTTTGCGTTACGTCAGTGTGATGCGTAGTTCGCTTGTGGCAGTGTAGATGCCACCACAACATGTTGTGGTCACTTCGGTGGGGGCTTACGATGTGTGGTGACAATTTGCGATTTCGAATTATCGCAATCGTAGCGCGATAGCAGACTACATAGAAGTTGGCGTTGCAAATAAACTTCGTTATTTTGCTTTTTTTATTTGTGCATTGGTTAGCTTTATTTTGCAAATACTCATTTCTGCACTGTGTTCCATAAGCAATAGGAATAATCAAGAGAATCCTTTATTATAGTGTTTCTCTTATTTTATATAGCTCATTTAAACTACGCATCTTCATTACAAGCAAACGTTCCACGAAAATTATTTAATTCTTGAAACACTCGCTAATAAAGCAAGGTACACTCAGTTGAAATGCCGCGCCAAAAGTGCACGAATGAAATATTTCGTATGCGTATCACGTCGTCTCGTGGAAGACTCCACTTTCAGTAAGTATATTATTATGTAGACGAGGTTTGGAGGCTTCATTGAAAGGGGAAGATTTCCTGTCTCGTGAAAGGGTGTTTAAAGTACCTACGCAAGTAGGAACGTGTGTTAGTATAAAAACGAAAATGGGTCCAGCGCCTCCGCAAAGATAAGAAAGACAGTCATCGTATGAAAAATAAAACACTTATTGTCGAGATAAAATTTTATAGAACAACGATTTTTGTGGTTATTGATATTGGTTAGAGGAACTTAAGGGTGTAGGGTAACCGTCTAGGAGAGAGCGTTGAATATAAATGGAAGTTCAATTTCGCGCTTATCTTTTAGGAAGTAAGTGTAAACGGAAAATAAATATTATAATGTGTTGGTGAACGATAACAGCAACATTGTTTACTAGAATTTCTATTTCTCTTCAGGAATTTTGATAACGCATTACCCACATGATTAAGTATCAATTTAAAATGTTGCGTACTCATTCATATTAATGTCGCATTTAGAACGAACCTTACATCTTACAAAGTCAAGGACATTCCTGACGCATAATACGCCGTTCCATGTCACCGTCGTCGTACTGTGAACAGTTGAAACTGTCTCGTGAGTACTAAGCCGAGAATCAGGCGATGTTACTCCTTCATATATTGGTTTGGGCTTATACAATGTGGAGACGCCAATACGATAATAAATGAAAACACTGGCAATATTAATGCATAAGAGTATTTTGGAATTATCAAATAAATCCTAGCATTCAAATTAAAAATGAGATTTTTTCAAACGAACTAAGTAAGTAGTGATGAGTCAACCATAGCTTTTGCCAATTTTTTGCTAGCTATTAAAGAAAGTATTGGATATAGGTACCTATTATATTGATTTTCGTATGCAGATTAAGAACGTTATTAGATACACGCAGTTTAATTTATATTCATATGGTCGTCTCCAACTTTGGCATAATATGCTTAAAGGCTCGTGCACACTGGCGCGACGCGACAGCCCGACACAACAGCCGCGGTGCTCCAGTGTGTACGAGCCTTAAGTTACAATCGTTTTGTATTAAATAGAATGTATGTATTGTGGATTTTATAGTTAAATTAGTTGGTTCCTTTTTCAGGAAAATGTTTTTTTTTTTTTTTTTTAATACCTACTGTCATTTATAACGTTTGACCAGTTTTATTGTAAAAGTTGAGGTCGAAATAATTAGCATAGTAACTGTGATAGATAAAGTAAGTTGACAACAACCAATCAAATTAGTTGACATGAGATAAAATTTAATAACCACTCAGAAGGTGAGGGTAAATCATTGAAACACCAGTCTAACTTTCATCCATTAAATATTGACATCACTTTCACGTATGACCTATTTTCTCCTGCCAGTTAATCCGATGCTTTCCATCCACTTCAATCTTTCGGAGATAGGTAGGTACTTCCCCTTTGGTGAGACGACGATAAATATTTATTACTCATTAGGAGGTAGTAAGGGGTTGTACGGTGGACATAATGTTCAAGATTGTGGTGTATTTTTTTTTTATAAGGAACCTTCAAGGGGACCCTAATCGGATCAAATGGCTTCGAGCAATTTAATGGATTTCTAATTTATTCATAAAAATCGGTGAAAGGGTTTGAATTTTAAACAAGTTTTAAGTGTCAAAGACATCGAGGGGAGTGGCTGGAGTTACTGTTTTACGCGAAATAACATTTTCTAAGCGAAATAAGATGAAGATGATTTTTAAAAAGTCGTTAGTAAAGAACACTGTTGATAATTTCTTCTTGATTTATGATCATTTGATATAGAGCCTAAATCTAACACAGCAAATCATTGAAGAGATGACCACCATCATTATTTATGTTCCATTATTGGACACAGGCCTTTTCTTATACAAATAAGATCGTTTTTCCATCTTTCTTTTTTAAGCTATTGCATAGTTTCTATCGCGGGCCTTGAGCGCCGGGACCGAATCCAGAAATTCCGTAACGAAAAAAAACCTCACGCTCCCCACTCCGACGGGCACGGAGGTGTGGCTTGAAGGCCGTGCATTGTCTAACGTCGTTTCTTTTCGGCAGTCTTCGACACGGTGTTTGTGTGCGTGCAACTAGACGTATTGTACGACTCTACGAAGCTCGCACGAATCGAGACGAGCTGCTCCGAAATCGGACGAATACATAAGCAGCTGTTTATGAGAAAGTATATAGGTGTATAGGTATTTATCAAAAAGTGTAACTTGATTTATATTTATTTCCATTTACTTTCGTACCATTTATCATTTACCAGTCGGACACCAAACATCTATATAATCACCACTATCTTAAAACTCAATATCCCAATATCTCGGAAACGGCTGGGAATATCAAAATTCTGACCAAATTCCCCCCCCCCCCCCCCCGTATAACTCCCTCTCAAATAGTACATACATACAGACAAGCCCCTTTGACCCCCCTTTTTTGACCCCCTCTTTTTCGACCCCAATATTAACTTGTATTATATTTATTTATATTTAAATCAATCCCACTTATATATGATCCCGGGACCCCCCCGCGTCACCCCTTTTGACCAACCCCTCCACCCGTCCAGGGCTACTTCACCCCCCGGGTCTTAACTTTTGAACCGGAGGTCGTAGAGGTATCGACTTTGGGGTCTTTGGAATCGGCAGTAAAGAGCCTATCTTTTGGCCCCGATAAGGTTAGGGTAAAGCGCCCCATTTTAAATTTATTTTAGATTTAAAAAAAAAAAAACTTATTTCTTATTCTTATACAAAATGCTATGCAATAGCTTTACCGCGGCAGTCTCCGAGTGCCACACGTCTTTTTTTTTGATCCATGTGACCGCCCATTGTGTCACCCTATGTAAAATGTCTACATTTATATCTGTAATTTTTATGGTGTACATACGAGTAATAAAGAGTATTCTATTCTATTCTAAGAAACAAGCAATGTAAAATCACCCACACACTTGCTCAGTGCGGATCTTACATTGTGTTTAAAATGTTAGTGTAGCGACCCTGGCGATGCGACTTGCTGAATTGTTTTTTTGATATGAAAAGGAAACGCCAGCGCCGCCAGCGCCACGCCAGCCCCTTACATACCTTCGCCCTGCCACGCCCTAACTTACCGTAATAATTGTAAACGAGTTATTGTATTCGGCACGGTTGGCGCAGTGGTTAAGCGATTGACTGCTGCGTTGCGTGTCGCGGGGTCGATTCCCGCATGGAATAAATATTTGTATGATCTACAAGTAGCTGTTCCGGGTCTGGCTGTTTGTGTATGTGAGTTTGAATGTTTGTTAACGCACCCACAATACAGGAGAAATTCTTAGTGTGGGGCAACGTTTAAAAAAAAAATGACGTGTGGCACTCGGGGACTGCCGCGGTAAAGCTATTGCATAGCATTTTGTATAAGAATAAGAAATAAGAATTTAAAAATTTAAAATCTAAAATAAATTTAAAATGGGGCGCTTTACCCTAACCTTATCGGGGCCAAAAGATAGGCTCTTTACTGCCGATTCCAAAGACCCCAAACTCGATAGCTCTACGACCTCCGGTTCAAAAGTTAAGACCCGGGGGGTGAAGTAGCCCTGGACGGGTGGAGGGGTTGGTCAAAAGGGGTGACGCGGGGGGTCCCGGGATCATATATAAGTGGGATTGATTTAAATATAAATAAATATAATACAAGTTAATATTGGGGTCGAAAAAGAGGGGGTCAAAAAAGGGGGGTCAAAGGGGCTTGTCTGTATATATGTACTATTTGAGATGGGCGTTATAGGGGGGAGGGGAAATTTGGTCAGAATTTTGATATTCCCAGCCGTTTCCGAGATATTGGGATATTGAGTTTTAAGATAGTGGTGAATATAATAAATGTATGGTGTCCGACTGGTAAATGATAAATGGTACGAAAGTAAATGGAAATAAATATTAATTCAAGTTACACTTTTTGATAAATACCTATACACCTATATACTTTCTCATAAACAGCTGCTTATGTATTCGTCCGATTTCGGAGCAGCTCGTCTCGATTCGTGCGAGCTTCGTAGAGTCGTACAATACGTCTAGTTGCACGCACACAAACACCGTGTCGAAGACTGCCGAAAAGAAACGACGTTAGACAATGCACGGCCTTCAAGCCACAGCTCCGTGCCCGTCGGAGTGGGGAGCGTGAGGTTTTTTTTCGTTACGGAATTTCTGGATTCGGTCACCGCGCTCAAGGCCCGCGATAGAAGCTATGCAATAGCTTAAAAACCTTTGATCAGTAATTAATTATATTCAGAAAAACTTAATTCGCATATCATTTATTTGGACCCCTAACATAACACGCACTACATTAGAATAGAATAGAATACTCTTTATTACCTAGGGAAAAGAAAAACACCGTAACCTTTTCCTATGTCGGTGTCAGCTCCCAGTCTAGCCAGTTGCAGCTGTATACCAGTATTTTACATGGAACGACTGCCTATCTGACCTCCACAACCCAGTTACTGGGTAATACGATACCCCTTGATAAGACTGGTTGTCAGACTTTCGGGCATCTGACTACCCGTAACGACTGTCAAAGGTCTAAAAATGACAGCCGGGACCAACGGTTTGACATGCTTTTCAATGCACGGATATGTAGTGGTTGGTTACCCATCCAAGGACCAACTTCGGCAAGCATAGCTTAACCTTCGATCAACCCGTGCGGCTGTTATTATTTAGCACGAGCGTAAGTACATATCTAATTAAATAATTTCATTACCAAGAGGTCCTTCTTCAGTAAGACGTTTGAAGAAAAGACAAGATTCTTTGTGAAGACTTCTTTGAACTACGAGTACATACACTTTAGTTAAATTGTCTATATCAAGATTCACAGAAATATAATAAACTATCGTTTTACGAGCCAAAAAATTTTGTGACTTGTGGATAAAGTTCAACTTTAATGCCTTCAATATTCTGGCTGATAATTAAACGAAAGAGGCCCATGAAAATTTTTAATGGTCCTGACGACCTATGAAGGGAAAACTCTCTTACGAAAGAATAACCATCAGCATAATCAGCTTGTAATGTTCCTACTGTTGGGATACAGGCCTCCTCTCTGTGAGAGGGAGTGTGCCGTAATCCACCACGCGGGCCCAGTGCGGGTTGGTGTATGTCACATGTCTTCGAATTTTTGGTTCTAGGGCATGACGGTTTCCTCACGATGTTTTCCTTCACCGTATTCACCTTCATTCAAATTCAATTCAATTCAAAAATACAGTACTTGTTAGACCGATGATATTTACCGGGAGTTTCAATGAAAAATTCTATCTTTTACATACCAAAACATATGTATCACACTGCGTTGTCGATAGAAAAAACTCCAAATACAACGTGCATGAACTAAATCAACTTCTATTGTTGTGTTTTGTTAATGAAACTGTACTATCATAATTATCAACTAAATTAAAGCTGCTCCATTGACACAACTACAGCAAATACAAGTATTATTTACCAATTTGGAAGTCAAAACTTGCAAGAAAGAAAGAACAATAGGTTTATTTTTCATAGAGACACGTGCTTACAAAAAGATAAGTGAACTAGAAAAAAACAAAATAGATCTATAAACAGAAGAGCAGAACAGAAATAGTCGGCAGCTACACGATTAAATAAGAACAGCGGTAATATGACTAAATAAGAACAAAGACAGGTAGAATCTAATCTTGTAACAAATATCGATCGCTATTTGACTGTTTCCTGATTAAGATAAGAAATAGTCTCAAAGAAGTAATTCCGATCTTACAAGCCCTGACTGCAAATGAGGTCGATCAAACGCAATCAATTGCCTATTAAGGCAAATTAACATTCAAAATAACAGGGATCTGTTTCCAAATCACGTCTAAATCATTCCATTTGAGTTGTATCTAACAGCTGACTTAGAAGGCCCCGTTTAATCAGTATGCCGTAAGGGCTGGCGGGTGAGGTTCCGGGAATTATGGGTAATTCCTTGGTTCTGGAAGTAAAAATTATGGTGAAAGTAGAAACCTTACATAAGTATAGGTCTACAAGGTATGATAAGAAATACATTATCTAAGAAGACTGAATTAAAACAGGCGTAAATCAGTACGTTATTTAATGACTGCGTTTTCCAGCATGATTTTATATTCATGTACAGTCAGAGAAATTAATTGTTATGCAAATTTACACCCTAGGTCAATTCACTTCACTTGTTGTTATAGACATTTACCACCACTATCATGCTGACAATGACAGTTAAGGTTGAATATACGGACATGTAAAAGTTGGTGTCCATTTTCTTAACCATACATTTCACTGACTTTGCTTAGGTAGATACTTGATATCTGTCAGTTTTGGAAATTAAATAAGTCAGTGTTTGTAAGATAATAGGTAAATTTTTAACTATTTTTGTTATTCGTATAAACTCCGAGGAAATAAATTGATATTCTGAAATCGACAATGATACCTCAATTAGAGTTCTAGAGATTCGAAATCAGAAAAAAACCCTGTAAATTCTTGCACCATCGATTTTGCTTATCAAATATCCATTAGATATTATAATTAGGTATATGTCCATATGGGTCTTCATTTCAATTCGCAATATCCAGTATAATAGTTAGCTTATCTCTCAAGTGTATTACCCGATTCATATGTTAAATTGATTGATTGGTTTGGTGTAACATATCTAATACGTATATATTCATACAGAGTTGCCGTTATGATCACGCAGTTTACGAAATACCATTTTATTTTGGCTGTGGATAATGTCGATATCCTGTCGAAAAAAGGAATAATGGAAATTATTGCAAACATGTGTAAAGTAAGGAAAATTATTTGTTTATGTAATTGACTTCCAACTTAAATTGTCTGTATTGACAGTTGTTTCGTGGCTATAACTCGGTACATTGACGTAGTGTTACAACAATTTTTGGAACCAGAAGTTCTTTAACGCGGCTTGCGGTAGGAGTAAACTTGTAAACATCGTCACGTAACGAAAAAGTGCTACGCCTACTCTATGCGTACTCTATAGAGATAGTTTTCATGATTTTCGAGGGTGCTGAAGCCAATAGTGATTTCAAAATGAAAATCCAAGACGGCGGCTGCGAAAAGTTTCAATTGTTTCTTCATGTGCCGTTTTCATGGATTTTGAGGGTACTAAAGCCGATAGTGAGGTCAAAATTAAAATCCAAGATGGCAACAACTTTATGAGAGCTTCTAAAAACTTATACTAGATAGCTCTGTATTAAAAACACGTACAAAATTCACACTTTCTCTCTCTCTCGCTCTTTCTTTCTATTATATACGAGTGTGTGTGTGTGTGTCCTAGTATCGCGTAAAGAACTTCGATACTGACGGGGGTGCCTCGACTGCACACGTTTTTTTTCTGTTTTTTGTGTAGTAAGTACAGTAAGTACAGTCAGGGAAATTAACTGTTTATGATAGACACACTAAGAAAGAAAGATAGAAAATAAATTTATCTAACCCAATGCTGTATGGTTCTCTGACTGTACTTTCCTACATCTGAAAATTCCAAAGCCGTGTATATTTATCTATTTTATTATTTATGTACACACAGTAAAATACAAAGAGATATGCCATAATTATAATTTTGAGTACAAAGGTCTTTCTAAAGAAATTGAAATAAGTTTTACAATTTCTGTGTTGTAATAAATAGTTCTAAATAGTCCTGCAGCTGTTGTAGCAGCCCTGTTCGATCGCCCGTTCTGTTCGGCCGCTTTCGTATCCCTGGTGATTTGCACAATAACAACCTCGACATCGCATAGCTGATCACAGAATGTTGTTATTTGGACACAAGATATTGTCGGTTTCGTCGTTCGTTTGTAATAACTTCATCACTTTTTACAACTTGCTAAAAGAGCGATGGTATAGTGTGATTTGTAGTTCTATCTATAAATAAATATATAGGGTGGCAGGGATATCGACGCACAACCTGTTACCATGGATTCAGTACTTGATTCTGGACCCCCTTGCGTTGACATTATTCGCCAGTTATAAAAAAAAAATGCTGTTCCATATTTATTTTGATGGCGTAGGTATTTCACTTTTGCAGGATACAGCAGTTTTTTTTTTAAATAACTGATTATAAATTTTAACGCATTACCTAACTCCTCCTAATAATTTAATGGCCAAAATCAATAGTTGAAGAGATATAGATTTATACACGACACTTATGATCTGGGCCCGTACCACAATAATTTCCAAAGCAAGTCAGTTGACCGTCATAGACCTTCACGGCTTTAAAATCGCTTGCTTTAAAATCGCTTGACACTTCGTATGACATTTCACTTATTGTCAAATGCAATGTATGATATCTCTCGTAAACACGGATAATATAATAGTTAGTTTTAGCAGAATAGACCAATCCAATTACTCAATTTCAACCAATTCCGCGACATATTGCTAACAACTCTATGTCCCATCCACAAATTTCCTTTAGCTCCACATCAAAAGAAAGTGTCCCCCAATACATGAGAGCTATAAGTCGAACATTCGAGAAGATAGCAGCCCTGATCAATCTGCGGGCCGGGCCGTCGCCGATAGATTTGCATAATAACACCCCCGACCTCCATCGAAGTCGCATTGGGTACAAGTGATGAATGAACGGGGTTTCTACGATTGATTTACCACGATTTACGATTAAAATGTTTTCGGGTTACGTAATTGAAGGAATTGTTTTGGAAGACGATTTGAGTTAAGTTGAATTAAATGTACCATGGAATTTTCGATGTATGTTATTACTTTTTATGCGAATGGTTAAGACCAGCGGGGTAATTGCTGTAAAATGATCGCAATGTCTTTCATTTTGACAGTTCAGCCACGTTCATAGCGTTATTTACGTTGTTGAGCAGATAATTTTTTTAAACCTATAAAATAATGGAATAGGTTAACAATATTTTTCAAATCGCTCGGATTGTGAATGAAAGTTTATTACGCAATAAGGGTGCTTGACCTTTTGCCACGTAAAAGTTATTTTTTTCCAGGTCAAAATGTACCTGAATGTCAAAATTCATGCACTATTAAATTAGTTCACTTGTTGTAAAACACCAAACAAACAACATCTTCCAAAATCTCATTTTCTCAATAACAAATAAGTAATACTAAAAAAAAAAAAACAAAGAAACTCTAAAAATTAGTAGCGTGTCAAGCCAAGTTCGAAGAAAAAGGAACTGGTGACGCAGCAGCCGTTACACGAACACACTACAAAAAATATAGATAAGCGTATTCATCAGCATATTTAATATGAACGCAAGCTAGTCGGAATGCAGATTGTTGGAAAACACTTAGGTCCGTATAATAGACCATTCCTCAAGTCCAGTTTGATCGTCAATCAGTCGATCACTGTTTAAGTATAGAATGAGTACTTGAGCGTCATTCTTAATCCAGAACGGTAATCAATCCATACTCAGCTGAATCGAGACTCAAATCGAGCCTCAAGCAGAGATGTGTATTGTCTATGCTTCAACCTGTTTTCGTTTACGATTTATTTCATTTACCAACTTTGTTCTGATCTTCACAGGATTAGACATATTAAAATGCACCATAAGAACCAACATATTTAGGCAATCAGCATTAATTTGTCAGTCCCGAATAGTACAATCCCACATTTATCGAAGTTAAACTGTATGAAGTCATTTTGTAAGCAATATTGACATACCAGCAAGTTTGAATTCATTAAAAGATCTTTGTAGAGTGCTACAAGGATCTTTTAGTATCTGAATGACATTGACAGGGGGCGTAGTTCTGGTGGTGGATTTTGACTTGGCTAGTTCACCAGCAAACCATTTTTTTAGAAGAGTAAGATATGTTGACCTTACAATATAAAAACATTAACTTGCGTATAACATGAAAGAAGATATAAGTTGATTAGTCAAGCTTCTATGTGAAAACCAGCCAAGTCAAATCTTGTCCTTCAATTTATCCTAAGTTATCTGCTGTGTGTAAAAATTTCGACCGTTCAAATTTAAGAAGGTATATTTATAAATAGTAAACATTGTTGTAGCAGAAAAAACAAGAAATTGTGTTTTAAATTTATTTTAGAATGTTGTATGTTCTTATAAATACATTTCAGGATTATCTACAGAACTTGGCACCCATTTAGATCTCAATTCTTTTGTCGGCGAAATCGACAACCACGTATGTTCTTTATATTGAACTTGGCTTCTATTTTCACAGTTATGTTTTTGATGGGATTTGTATTACATCGCTCAACAATATTTTTATAAACAGAAACAAGTCATTTTCTAAAAATAAAAATGTAACCATAATTAAAACAAGTATTTAAGGAAAGGCAGTTTCGGAACCGTTAATTTAATCAGGAATATTAAAAGGTGGGCACGAACCGTAGGCTCGAGATTTAAAATAGGCCTCTCCTTAAGTACCTGGCGAGGGGAATGGCCCTTCATTGTTCATAGCCGATGGGCTAATAAATTGACACTACTTGAGACATGAGATCAACGTTTAAAAGGTTCCCATTTGGAAATAATTAGTTGGTCTGTGTTTCTGTGTTATTTATGATCAAACCCATAGGAATTTAAGTTGCGGTATAACAAATCGGTACGATATTATTGCGAAAATTATTGTCTAAAGACCGAGATTACACCTACATTTTTGTTATTTTTGCCCAAGTACTTAACTAATCAAGTAGGTTTGATTTTTTAACTTACTTCTGATTTTTCAAGACCACCGTCTTTAAATCATAGCTTATTCAGTTCAATCTTCCTTGATAAAGAAAATTTATTTTGACGAATATCAAAAGATAAGTTAACAATTCGAGATTATATTTGATAAGCATAGCATACGCTGTGCAGATTTCCTTTACCTTTTCCAGCGCAAAGGAAAACTCTACGAAGCTATGTTTATATTATAAAATTTTGCACGTGTCTACAGGAGCACGAGTTAAAGAAACTCATACGAGTGCAGAAAGTTCCATAACACTTTTTTGTTTACTTTAAAATTCTGCTCTCCTCTTATTGTTTAGAAGTTTGAAATTCTTTAAATACAATATAAACATAAATGTGGTAGATAATTGTATGTTGTAAGCTTTTGAGTATTTAATGATTTATATTTTTGGCATGTTTCTTAGATTGTTTTAATTATTTGTTTAATATTTTCTATATAATGTCACTGTGTAATATTAGTTTGCCTCTTGCTGTGGCAGGACACAAAGATACTTTTCTAATTTGGGACACCCTATCACCAGTGTAGGTACACAAATAAAATTTAAGTAAAAACCTTTTTAAAAACAAGCTTCTAATGAACTCAAAAGTACAAAATAAAACTTACGTAAACATACAACTTTAATATTTTCTTAAAAGCTTGAGGCTAATCTAAGAAAACTAAGTAAGTATAAGAAGGACGTTCACGCCTCAAGCTTATCTATATCTATTTATAAACTTCACTGGAAGGGTATTTGTAAAGACAAATCCATCGAACCCAAACACGCCTTTGCACGTTATGGTGTGAAGCAAACCGAGTTGCACTATCCAAGTCATGGCATACTTTAGAATGGGCTATCATAATTGAATGCATACACAAAATTTCGTGCCTGTGCTGCTGACCGCAGAGAAGATCTCTCGTATCGGTCAGTCCTGGGTCAGCAGACAGGTCATGGTGTATGAATGCGTAGATATGTTTTGTGTCTGTGTCGTTGACCGCTGAGGAGTTCTCTTTTCTGAAAACAACCCTGGGTGCAGCAGTCAGATCATGGTAAGCTTTAGAACGAGCTATCATAATTGAATGCGTATATAAAATTTTGTGTCTGTTGTTGACCACTGAGGAATTTCCTTGTCTGGAGTCAATCCTGGGTGCACCAGCCAGGTTATGATTGACTTTTAAACGGACTATCATAATTAACTGGGTATATTAAATTTAGTGTCACTGCTGTGACCGCTGAAAAGAGAAGTTCCCTTTTCTGGAAACGAACCTGGGTATAGCAGCCACATCGTGGTGAACTCTAGAACGGGCTATCATAATTGTTACTTGTTGATAGGCCTACACTGTCCTCCCATACCTATTAACACTGTAATTTGAAAACCTTGTAAAACCCCTTTTAAAAAAAAAGAGTAAACGTGTAGTTTCTTGCCGGCTCTTATCCATAGGAAACAACTAATTGGAACCGTGCACCTAGCTTCTGACGTTTCTTAAGTGCCCATGTAGGTGTGAAATAAAATATTTGGATTTTGATTTTGAATACGTATATCAAAAATTTGTGTCACTGCTGTTGACCGCGGAGGAGTTTCCTCATCTAGACCCAATCGTTGGTGTAGCGGCCAGTTCATAGTGGACTTTATAATAATCTATCATAATGAAATGCGTATATAAAATTTCTTGTCTGTACTGTAGACCGTTGAGGACCCCGCCCTCGACTGGAGCCAATCCTGGTTGCAGCAGCCAGGTCATGGTGGGCTTTAGAATGGAATATCATAATGTATTGCGTATATAAAATTTCGTATCTTTATTGTTGACCGTTAAGGAGTTCCGTCGTTTGAAGCCAATCCTGGGTGTTCTAATCAGATCATGCATTAAAAAAAATGCATTGTCTTTGAAAATGAATTAAGTAACATGTAAAATTTCAACGCCGTAGGATAAGAGGAAGTGGAAATAATTCAGCTTGCAAGATTTGACCCTTACATATTATCGAACTAACTAACAAGGTAAGTTAAAAAAAAGCTTGTAATAAAATTAGATTTAAAAAAAAAAATAGAGACTTCAACACAATTACACATACATAAACTCACGCCTTCTTCCCATGGGGGTAGGCAGAAACTACAGAACGCCACCTTCTGCGATCCTTACATACTCCTTTTGCCTCGTTTACGTTCATACATCTGGTCATACAGGCACGCCGGTTGCGAGTACTACGCACCTGACCTTTCTAAAGAACATCACCAATAAGGTCACTAATAATGTCCTCCTAGGGCGTCCCCTTCCGGCGTTTCCACTCACATCTGCCTTGTGAATACCTTTTGTTAGTCAACTTTCATTCATCCCTCAACACGACCCAACCGCGTTAGGTTTATTCATAATTTTGTCAATATTTATAAAAATGTATGACAATATGACCGTCAACGCTTCATCCCATTCCTCAGACCTAAACAGATACACTTTAATACTACACAATATAGATTGTGACTCTCATAATGAAAGCTTTAACTTTATTATCAGAGATTTTATTACGTGCAGAAAGATGTTCAGTTCCCGTTAAATGTTGGAATTGAATTCGACTACAAGGAATCTGCATGTTTAATGATGGTGCAGTGTTTCAAGTTAAAAGGGATTTGTTTTCTGGATTGATTTGAATATATGCCTTTGTTTCTTTCACTGCTGCAGTTGGGTTTTTTTTACTGCTTCGTGGTCTAGTGTTCGCAAGCTGCTGCTGAGCTTGAAGATCAGGATTCGATCCCCAGGTCAGCAAAGGTCAGCAAAGTGTTATTAGGCCTTTTCCATCAGGAATTTCTCAGTAGCAGCCCGGAGTTTGGATTTGTGCCCGGTGGTTGACGGCAATAGGTTCGCCACCATTATTACCTACATGGGACTTAAACATAGCTGGCGAAATGTGGGTGTACTATAGGTACACCGCTGCCTAACCCTTCTGGGCTTACAGGCGTGATGTTATGTTGTCTAAACCAATATTATAAAGAGAAAAGATTTGTTTTTTGTATGTTTGTTTGTTACACTTTCATGCTAATACGGCTGTATAGATTTTGATGAAATGTGGCACATGGGTAGACCATGATCTGGATTAGGACATACATAACATACTTTTCATCCCGATATTCCCACGAGATCAAGGGTGAAACTGCGGGACGCAGCTAGTGTTTTTATAAAGGAGGTGTTTGATTTTGGGCTACCACTATGTACACTACATAGATAAATAGGAAAAAATAAGGGATTTTCATAAAAATACTAACAAATTAATTTGAAGAAGAGTACAGGCGTACAAAAATTATAATTTGGGAAGTTTTTTAATATGATAACCCTATTATTTTTAGGTTAGCCTGACAGTTGTGTTTGACATGACGTTTGACGACTTTGACAGTTTTAAGTTTCGTGAAGTGACGTCTTTCTTTACTTTGACTTTTAAATGGACGTGTTTCGGAGATTTTTGTGATTGTTTTTGTTTTGCGACCCAGTTTACTACTACTAAGGACATTGATTGATTGCTTCTCTGTTGACCCCAGCTTTGTTATATGGTTTCTGATTCACCTGTGATTTGGGTTTCGTCGTGTATGTGGTATTCTACAATAACAAGTTGCACTAGGGTTGCACCTATTTTATTATTGTTGCTGCAATCGAGTAGAATATCCTGTAGTCTTACTTTTTTATTATAACAAAACCCAAGTATTTTCGGAATTCGTGTGTTGTTTTTTTATCATAGATATTACATAGACACGTCAATCAAATGTCATTGTCAAAATGTCATTTCGCATATTACTGATCCACCATATTTATGTTCTGTTGCTCTCCCTGACAAAGTTAATTTGAATGTTCATTGAAACGAAGTAAAATAATAGAAAATTAACAATAAAAACAGTTACTGTATTGTATAGAAATATTTACATATAGGGTACATGGTGCTAGCACAGGCTTCATACATTTCTGGAACATCTACTTTGTCGTAAAAACACTGGAAGCGTAGCGTTTGTATTTTTTTGGTGAAGGCTCGTAAAATTTTCATAGCGAGTCTTTTAGTTTTTTTTTGCAAAAGTATGTAATGCATATGACTTTAACTTGCACAAAAGTATATAAGCTTACATACCAATGCGAAACTCACCAATCAGAAGTTGTTAATATGGCATTAGGGCATGCAAGCCTACTTGCATATTTTCGTGCAAATTATTGAAAAGTATATAACATAAAATCACAGGTTAGGCAGAGGTGTCTCTATAGTAGGTACACTCATATTTCACCTGTTATACCTAAGTCCCATGAGTAGCCTATTACCATCAACTGGGCACAAATCCAGACTCTGGAAAAACCCAATAACCTTTTACCCGACTCGGGAATCGAACCCAAGACCTCATGCTCAGCAGTAAGGCTAGCAACCACGAGACCAAAGAAGACACCCTAGCAAAGTTTATATCGTAGTAACCATTACAGCGCTATTTTAAGAGATATCCGAATCCCTAGAACATCAATTCACTTTTTAACTCTCTACCATTTGCAGCATAACCTTCTGAAAATACAGTAAACTTCAACAGACTACGCTGGACACTCTGGAAATTAAAAGAGCGATGGACAGACAGACTGACACTGAAGTGCAAGCAAGCCGCTTTCCAATTAAGAATCGAACTTTAAAACAAGCATCCAACTTGGGATTGTGTTACAGATGAAATACCTACTGAAGTTGTTTCCTATTACCGGTAATTATACTAGGATATTCCGCTTACGCTTTCAAACTAGCATTTGAGGTATGCGAGATACATTTCTTGCGTAGGCATAATTAGTTGATTCGTGCTATCAGTTACCCGAAATATGTGTTTAACGCTAATTGAAGCACGTTATTATGCCCCATTTGACGCTAACATAGTTAACACAAATGGCAAAGTATTAATAATGTCATAATATTTGCTTTAGATAGTCGGACAACCTTTTATGATGAGCCCCCATACGCTGAGCAGCTACGTGCAAATCAATTTTACGAGTAATTACTTCCTGCTTTAATATAATCAGTAATACACTACTCCTACATGGGTATCTATTACTGTCCTCTTACGTATAATAGCTTGGTTATGTTCATCTGCTCACCTACCTAAGCAAGAACATCACAAAAATAATAATCAGACGATCCTTCATCCACAAATACAATAACAACCCCTCAGGTAACTTATAAACAAAAAAAATATATAATCATGTAATATGTTTCGTCTTTCTGTCGTGGAAATGAGCGGTAGGCCGTTAAACACGTTCCTTATACACACTTCGGTGAATCTTTAAGGGGTAAGTCACCTGTGACACATTCATTATAACAAGACATATATTTTGTACGATGTTTATAAACTTCTTCATTGACTTGCAAACATTCATAATTATGTAAAGTAGGAGAAATTATTATTGTATGTTACACACTACGTCATTTTGACGTATTATAGCCAGCGTACACCTGTCCACGAATGAAAATTGTGATGTGAATATACTGATAATTTAAGTTCGTAGTCAATTTGATAAACAATTAATTTCCCTGACTTGGTGTAGGTACCTTAAACGACTCTTGATGTGCTGTTAAAAGTTCGAAATGAGTTTGACGGTCTGACAATCCAACTTACGAATCAGGGGGCAGCGTCGTGGGTCCTTAGTTACCATTATTTCTATGTTAGTTACTAAACGCATCTGACTAGAATGAAAATAAATGGAAAGATCTTTTGCCAGTTTTTTTTTTATCGTGTATACCTAAGTTAACATATTTGCATTCACAGATGCCGTTAATGACATTGTTTAATTTTCTTTTGTATTTCTATTAAAATTCAGACATCAGGATCTCGTATGACTATCACGCATGTATGTCCGAACGGTCAGGCAGAGGTGTATCTACCTGTAGTACACCCACATTTCGCCAGTTATGTTTAAGTCCTATGTTATAGGGGGCGAGCGTATTCCTGTCAACCGGGCACAATTCCAGACTCCGGGCTGCTACTGAGAAAATACTGATGGAAAACCTCAATAACACTATGCCCGACCTGGGAATTGAACCTAAGACCTTATGCTCAGCTGTACCGCTTGCGACCAACGATGCAGTCACTAGACCAAAAAGGCAGTTGGCGTTGACAGTACCAGGCGGACGTCAGGCGCTAATGTAAAATCCTGCCAAGAGATTTGGTGTCTTCGGATGTAGAAGATATTCTTAAACGGCATCATCATTATATCACCACTACCTTCTACTAATAAGCCACTTAATTCCGATCCAGCCTGGCCCTTGTTGCCATCCCCTAGCGACGCCCTAATCCGAGGTCCGTACCCCACAGGGAGTGCCCTTAGCATGGAGTTGCCTAGTTTGAAAGTTTTAAAGCCCTAGCTGGGGGCCTTAATATATTAAGACAACCACAGGCATGTCCGGTTAAGCAGCCGACAACCTCCTAAGTTGTCCTAAGAGAAGACAACCACAATAATAATAATAATAAGCCTCATCTACGACGCATAACGTGTGTCAAAATGTATAGCTTAATAATAGGGTAGATGACAATATGTATAATTAAATATAAAATGCTAAAATAAATACATATAAAAATCTAGTATGTATGTGCTCACCGTAAAGCGAAACGTGCGTCTGCAACAACAAACGCACGTGTTGTGTGATTTATAACTCCCGCCACTTACCTAGTAGGCGTATAAAAACGGTTGTTGCACAAGCAAACGCGCATCCCCCCGACCCATGCTGGACGAAGAGCTAGCCCTGTAGCTAGAGCCTATAGTTTTAAATTCCCCCGATTGAGCCTGTCCCACCGTGCTGTCCTCACCGAGATCCGTACCCCACAGAGGGTGCCCTTAGTAATTTAAGAAATTCGCCCCTGACTGGAGGTTTAAGTTAGCTTAAGGCAGCCATAGGACAGTTCGGTTAAGTAGTGACGACCTCTAATGGTTAACTACGAAATCCCATTCACAAAAAGAAAAAGCTAGCAGCAGTTAGCTAGCTAGGGCAGTTGAGTTCGAGTGATTGCAGAGTGCGCACCTCTAAGTCTAAACTTAAAATGTAAGTAACTATGATTTATTGTTTATTTTATGTAACAGTGATTGTTGTTATGATTTTGAATGTTTTTGTTACTTACTTATAATCTATATATATAAAAATGAATCCCTATTTCCCTTGGTCACGCCATTACGCGTGAACGGCTGGACCGATTTCACTTTTTTTTTTTGTTGTGTTCGTTATTGGCAGGAGAAGGATCTTATGAAATAAAAAAATAAGGAAGTTGATCGCAACGTTACAAAATTTAAGAAATCTTAACGCCAATATTAATTTTACATAAGTGTCAGTTGTTTGAAATAACTGTCAGCGATTGACAGAATGCGCGCTGCAAATATCGTTTAAAACAGATGGATCGGTTGATAAATGAGTTGATAGTTTTAGTCAATAGTCAAAACTAAAACTAAACGACATATGACATTCATAGTTAAGACAGGACAACGTCTGTCGGGTCAGCTTGTAAAATATAAATTTAAATATTCAAGTTTGGTATATTTATTTATTTATTTATTTAACCATTTATGTACACACAATTATATAAACAGACAAGAAGAAAGGAACAGAAAAGTAGGTACAAAGGTGATGCTTATTTCTAAAGAAATCTCTTCCAGCATACCTGCGATAGAAGAATATACCTATTAAAGAGACGAAGACAACGTGTGTAAGAGTAGAAGGGAAAACAAAATACATAAAATCTAAAATAATTTTCTAATTTAAATATAAAAATACAATAAGAGAATATACTAACATACATACATACTTCTAAAATAAATATCAATGAAATATATAAAAATATAATGTAATTTAAATAATAAATACATAAGCAACTATGATAAAGTGGAAAGATAGTGTTCTTTTACTCTACTTTTAAATACTCCAACAGTTAGGCAGTTCCTAATGCCTGGTGGAAGTGAATTCCACAACCGTACCGCGTGCACACTGAAAGAGTAGGAGTAGAAGTCGGTTGAGTGGGGGGGGGGGGCGGGATTTGAGGAGATTTCTTGGATGCGACCTGCAGGGCGCATCAAAAGGACTGGCGTAGGAGAAGCGTTCCCGCAGATTTCACACCTACATATTTTATATTCTTTATGGTCCACACAATTTAAATAAAGTAATATAGATTAGGTAAGATTGTCCTACAAAAGGGTACGGCGATCTTACATATGCATAACAGACCTTAACGACGAATAGTCCCAATGCTCCTCAAAGTACGATGATTACGTCATTTCCGCGCAGTTTGTATAGCCTGACTTATTCCTGGCTGCGAAATGCCTATTATTCATGTACCGTGTAAATAAACACTTTGCAATTTATCACTTTGTTCCCCTTAACATTGTCGGAAGAGATGGATGATTTTTAAAGAGATTCTGCTCATATTCATTTGGCTGGGAATTGGGCATGAAATTGAATTAATTTTTACTTTTATTGTTGTACTTTGTTTGTTTCAGATTTAGCAGCGGCGAGAATAATGAAGAGATTATGTAATTTGAAATTGAATTAAGTGTTTTTTTTTGTCTTTGGGGACTTAACGTGTAATGAAAACCCTGCGATTCTATATTAACATTGCCGGGTTCAAAGGATAAAATTCAGTATAAAATCTTCAATATTTACAATAGTAGAAATAAAAGACTATATTATTCAGCGCAACAAAACATACATATCATAAAATGACAGTGTTATTATAAAATAGAATACTCTTTTTTTCTTTTTTTTCTTCTTTTTTTCTTTCTTTTTTTT
The DNA here is from genome assembly GCA_916610205.1 of Griposia aprilina. Taxonomy (NCBI): domain Eukaryota; kingdom Metazoa; phylum Arthropoda; class Insecta; order Lepidoptera; family Noctuidae; genus Griposia; species Griposia aprilina. The sequence continues at coordinate 23,799,495 of OU744289.1, forward strand.
CTTTCTTTATCCGTTTCTATCACACTTATTAAACAAAATTAAAATATAAACATAACGTAACAACACGTTTTTGGATGTGACTGTACATCCCATTTCACCAGTCTTAAAACACATTTAAAAAAATTGCATAATAATCGGGCAAAACGATTGGTATGGTTGGTGGTTATATCTAATTAATTAAAAAAAACTGTATAAGTAACTACCTACGTAGTATTCCATCTCGCGAATGTTCGTAAGTTTTCGTGAGTGCTCGTAAGTTTTCGTGCACGAATTGAGATAACGCTCGGTACCTCATATCGGGCCAAGTTTGAGGATTGGAGGAACAAGCCGGCTGTAAAGTTGCCCCAACTTTGTACGGAGCTTGTATGAGATGTTAAGTTTTGATCAATATTTATTTGTAAGTATGCCTGTATTTCTATAAGTATTATAAAGTGACGACGAGGTTGGGCTGTAAAGTTTTGCATGTTTATTAAAGTTTAAAGGATAGTTTCCATTTTCCAAGTTAATCTTGAACAACATTGATTAAAAATAGTGGAAAGCGTTCTAAGAATTTACATATTATAGTGGTAAAAAAAAAGTCGGAAATACGTTAAATCAGTCGTTTGACTTGACTAATCGGGACGCCCGGTGCCACCAGGTTTCGCTGGACAGAGTCTATAATGCTAACGCTTGACCAGAGTAAGGCAGAGTTTGTTGTTGGTGGTTAAGCAGTGTATACGTTTAGAAACTGTCACGCGTTCTGTATAGTTGTGTCGTGTACCTACAGTGTGTGATTCGCTAGTGTGATTAATTTGATCGTACATTATAATTTTATTTGAACTGCAAACGGTTTTTCTATTGCGCAATAACCAACATTACCCATAGTACGCCCACAGTAGTTAAAATATGGCTGATAATAACGAGAGACACGTACCTTCTCCGTCATATATGTATAATATCGTCAAAACTATCGGTACTTATTCGTGTGAAAAGGGCATTTACCTTGCTTTGTAAACAAGCTGGTATTATTGTAAAATAAGGTCACGATACTTTTCTCGGGTAAAAACTCCGTTAACTTTGTGGTTTTATATCGATGTTCCTTTTATATAAATAGCCTTCGCAGACTTCTGGTCAATAAACACACACACTTTTAATCAAATAAATAAAAAATTCCACTGCTACTTATATAGGCAATCTTAAATCCAATTAAGCTAGAAAATCCATACCCACAAAAACCATCTAGTCCCAACTTTAGTAAAGCTACAGTGAACTAACTTACACGTAGCGTTGCTTAGTCCAGCGGTATTTGCATTGGAAAACTGGAGACGGCCTGTAGCCGGTTGTAGCTTTCCGAATCTGTAATCCAAATTGTTTGCTCCCAGTTGGCCAATTAATAGTTTACCAGTTTGCGGGTTTGTCGAGCCAACTGGAACATTTCCACTGCATAATACACAGATAGTCATTTACATATAAAAGTAACGAAGCTCTGCCCAGTGATCACTGGGAAGGCTAAATTGGAGTTCTAGATGGACAAGATTGGCCATCACTAGAGGTCTCCGTGGAGACCTTGTGGTGGATATTCGTAGTATTGGTTAACTCTTTGACTGTTTCGTTTGATTTTAGGCAACCGTATTGTTTAATGCGTTTGTTAGAAAGTGGATGAAATACTACATTTGTAGGTATTGGCATCCACTTAATTAGTAAGCTTTGAGTGTCAGAATGGCTAGTTATTTAATATGTAAGAAAGTATCTATGATTATGGTGTGTTGGGAAGGGATTTTATGAAAAAAAGCACAGAAAGACAAGACCAGGCATTTATTTCAATTAGGCTTGTCAATAAATATATGTAGGTAACGTTAATGAGAAAGCTATTATCCGTTCCAAAACTAGGTCTTCATGGAGAAGAAGGATAATAAACTCCATGGCAGCTTGTTTTAGTCTTTTGTCAACACATTTTCGCATTAGCATATTATTAATGTTAACACAAGGTCCGTTTCTCAAAGTTAGCAATTTTGTCAATGTAAAGAAAGAACATGAATATTCCTTAATTCGATTTAACATACATAAGCAATATTAGCTATATGTATAACACATACATAACAACATAGATCAGCAATACTAATCAATATTATAATATCAATTATATACTTAACTTACATGAACATTGTAGTCAGTCGATCTTTCACTAGAAGTGATGTGATGATCATAATTCAATCCATTTTACAATATAGGAAGAACTTCGTTATGCAGCGTGATTTCCTTATGTACATTGGCTTTTAACAAATTAATATTATGGACCTTGGACACCACTCAGGATCTGTGAGTCTGTCCTCTTTCGTCAAACCATCCGAACCAAGATCCCCTTCAAAATTGGCGGTAACTCATTAAAATCCCTCCATATTACCAGTCAGTACCACAAACATTGCCGCCCATTCTGCCGCCATTTTAGACCAATCAGAGATGGTTGTACATAATTGCTAAATATCTTCTAATATAGGTATTAATTAACAAATCTAGTATAGTGGAACTATTTTATAACTTCATAAGATTATTTAGCAATTTAGTATGTATTGATTTGTAATCTTTAAGTAAAATCTTGTATTATATTAACATCATCTGATCTGAAGACCGTCTAAAACAACTTGTTACTTTTAAATTGCAATATTAAATCATGAGAAATATTACCAGTATCATATTAATTATTATTTAATCATTTATTGTAATGCTAAGATAATAAACATTTGTTTTGATTATGTATAACCACCAAACATAACTTGTTTGAAAACTCTAGAATCGTTGTTTGTGAAGCGGCCTTTTAAGTCAGAATAAATACCATTTACATTAAATACTTTTGTCTATGAAAATCAATTAAATAAATGCTAATAACATATATTTTAAATTAAACCTTTCTATTTATTAAATAATAATTTACGTTTATTAAAACATAGTTGAAATGGAACGTTTCCATACGTCAATGTCATTATCATCTGACAGCTGACGTTCTTAATGTGATTTTAGATTATATCAATAGACAACATCATTATTTGTGATCAATAATCAATCAGTTATTCGTCTCTAAATATGAATACTCTCACACGTTCGTACAAGTTCCTTGTGAAGATCCTATGTTAAACACAAAGCTTTGAATCCTATGTGATTAGAATTTTAATAGGAAAGCTTGCTTGTTTGTTAATTGCAGTTTCCCGAAGCACATTATAAAGTCTTTCCGATAATCGATATACACTTTGCACGAACTCGGAATTATCGGGAGTTCAAAGGCTAACTACTTACGTCTTCTAAAAGGTTATAAGGATTCAGAATATTGTATTATCTAATAGCAATACTCTTCAACTTCAAGTCGAAGCAATCTCAGATTACGAACAGTTTGTATTTACAGCAAATTCACCCTCATTACTCCTTTCATAGCATTCGAAAATAGACTGTATAACTTCGGCATATGGTTGCTACTATAAGTTCTACTTCGCCCAAATAACATCAACTGTGACAATTGGCAAAGCCTTCGGCGTTTTACTGGTATTTGTAAAGGCTTCAAGTTTTATTTCGGATATCTTTTATGTATATCAATACAAATGATTCCTTTTGCCTATATCTACAAGTTCTGGTTTTGAAAAGTACCTATCAGTTTGCTCAATAAAACGTTTTGGTTATCTACAAATATTTAAATCGCCCGATTTGCCCTTACCATACTAAGCCACGCCAAAAACCACGCGACAATCCTTTGACACGATAGGGTGAATCTAACGATTTAAATCTTTGGATATTTATATTACTTTTTGATATGTACAGACGATTACATAAATGAGGACTATTTTTGAAAAGTTCCAGCAAGCGGCCTTATCTTGTATCGAAACTGAGGTAGAATAAAGTAGAATAGAATACTCTTTATTAAGTACACCATAAAAATTACAGATATAAATGTAGAAATCTAAGCAACTGTGTGTATTCGTTATGAAATTTTCAAATTACCAAAAAGCAGACAGTAATTTAATTTAGGCCCATACTTGGGACTTATAGTATCAAAATATTATGAAGTCAAAAGGGTCCATGAAATCTAAAATAATAAAGAAGATTTTTGACATCAGTTTCATTCCTATCAGTTGTCAGCGAGGCATCGATGTTGCAAGATGAAAAAAAAAGCTTCTAAAAGAGGCGCGCCCCGTTGACGTCGTTCTGTTCAATTTTCGTGATTCCAACGCACATACGTACAGCACAAAATTGTAAAAAATAAAGCATCCCAACTAGCTTCCCGTCTATACGATAAAAACAAACGGGTGAATTGAGAATTTTTGTGAAACAGATTTTTCGCCCAGTTTTTTTGCACGGCAATTTGTAGAAGCGGACTGGATTTTTGGTGGCCCGTCAGATAGATACCAAAATTGCTCGGTATTTGAACCGTATTAATGATGCGACGCTATTTCTTCATACGATATTCCTATTTGAATATTTTCACGTGCCTTCACTCTAAAAGATAACTGACTGGTTGCCATCCTGATATTCAGAGGGAGCGCATTCCAAAGAAAGACCGCCTGGACAAAGAAATAAGAGTGAATGAAACCAGAGCGGTGAGAAGGACATCGTAGAAGACAATTGTTGGTGGAACGAAGATTTTTACTATGCGCGGAGTTGGATTGAACATGGGAAGTCAGGTAAGAAGAAGAAGTGGGTTTGTCGAGTACATATCAGTAGTAAGAAAATCCAGTGTAAGCTGCTTTCTGATACTATTGAAACCTCGTACTACCCTAGGTTAGCTCTCGGCCAAAGTGTTAACTAACGTGCGGTCGGCTGTTGGTAAATATTTTAAAAATCTGTCCAATTTTGTCTATTTTCTCAGCAAAGGACCCGTGCCAATTTGGTTTACGTCAAGTCTAAACCTAAAGTTAGGTAGAAATATATACGGCTAAGGTTGTGGATAGGCGGATTCTGGCCTATTCACAGCAAATACGAGACGCTGAAATGAATGTGGCGTGCCCGACATAGTTTTACGGATTTGTGAGCTCTGACTTTTGCGATGTTGTCTTGAATACATATTTTATTTTTGGTTAGTTTGAATTTTATTTTTGTGCTTTAAGATGAGATGCTCAAAATAGTAACCGTGAGTGAGAGTGAATGAGACCCAAAGTAGAAGTTTTTTTTTTGGTTTTTTGATCCGTCTTTTTGGTAGCGGCTAGAATATCGTTTTATCGTTTTTAAGTTTAAAAAAAAAAACTGGAATCTCATACGAAATGTATGAGAAAAGATTTTTTGTGTCTTCTGATTTTTCTAGGTAGTCCTCAGCTGGTCAAATAGAGAAGGAGAGTTCTTGATCCTTTTAAGAGACAGGATCGATTGGAATAAAGAAAAGTGTTTGTAAAAATGGCCAGTTTTCTTGCTGACTGTATATTTTTTTGAATCTGTGAATGTAGATCAGCATTTTTCAGAAGTTAAGGTCAGCCTCCTTAGAACGTTTTCCTGTAGTTACGACGCCACGGCGACGGTTGAGGTAGCTGCCCTTACCACCCCGTCTCAAAAATCCACCTGTTTTTTATTTATTTTTTATTTTAGATGGGTTTGCTCTTGACTCTAGTCTAGGTCAGAGATGACAGAGACAAACTCTACGATGGAGCGAGCTTACCCAGAAGATGCCTGTTCACTCTCACTTTGAAGAGATTTGAGTTGTATGCGGTCGGAAACACAGGCGCAGGTAGAGAATTCCACTCTTTTGCTGTGCTCATTATAAAAGATGTTTGGAAGCGCTTAGTGCGAATTGGTGGAATAGCAACTAGGCAGGGATGGTAACTTGCAGTGCGCCTAGATGTCCGATGGTAGAAAGGGGCCGGTGGAATGAGGTCGTGGAGTTCTTGGGCACACTCACCGCCTGTATGTAACTAACTGTTGCCCGCGACTTCGTCTACAATGCAGGATAAAAAGTAGCCTTGGTTCTTACCCAGGCCATGATCTATCTGTTTGCCAAATTTCATCCAAATCCGTTCAGTAGTTTTTGCGTGAAAGAGTAACAAACATCAATCAATCCATCCATCCTCTTTCTTCTTCTTATTTAAGGATATGGTTTCCGCATTTAGTCCTTCATGTGCACCATTGTGCGTATCCATCCATCCTCACAAACTTTTACATTTATAATACATATTAGTAGGAAGGATATTTCCTTCACTACCTACTCTAAAAGTAAACATGGCAAAAGGATTCTGAGTCGTTGCCCAGTGAATCTTCAAGGCTTTACAAGTAATAACCAAGTTAAACATTGACGCATTAGCTAATTTCTTTACTCGGTTAGTTTCGAGAGGACTTCAAACCCACTTTCAAGTCATTGGCTTAAACATTACAGTTTCACGACTTTCAATATAAATATAGAAAATTGAATTTGCAGTAGTACGAAAGGGTATAATATCACCCATATTCAACAAGTTTATTTGTGTTTTTATTGATATTTGAGTTATTAATAGTTATGGCGATCGAAAACTATTTTAGCCCTTAACGAACCCGCTTCTTCATTCATAAAGTTATTATTTTTTGATCAGTGTACAAAAATGTATTTAGAAATCACAGTCAATCATTTTGATTACCTTATGGTACTTATAATTTTCCATTCGTTTATCATTTCAGAGAGAAAATCAAGATATTAGCTATATTTCGTGTTTTCAGCGACAGAAGGTCACGTACCTACCAGGCGTACAAAGTAAACACTCGTCAGCTTCTTGAATATTTAATTCAAGAGGTTTCGTGCCAAGCTAGATTTTGGTGATATTTTACTTATATAAGCGACACCTGTTTGATATTTTTATTTCAACTAAAATAATCACGCTTCTTTTTAAATATTTGCAAATTTTCCCGATTTGAAAACACTACAAAGGTCCGTCGTCCATGACGCTACTCAAAAGTAACCACGTACAAACTCATATCACAAATGACTAGCTAGAACGTCACAGCACTAGTATTTTATGGGCTCCAATATTCATTGGTGATTTGAGTAAGTAGCACGTTACTTTTGAATATACCTAGTGTCAAATAAAAATTAAATAAAACATATTTAATATGCGTGCGTGTATGACCAGATGTATGAACGTAAACGAGCCAAAAGGAGTATATAAGGATCGTAGCAGGTGGCGTTCTTTAGTTTCTGCCTACCCCCATGGGAAGAAGGCGTGAGTTTATGTATATGTACGCACAAAGTTTTTTTTTTGGGCTGGCCTGTTTGAGTTTTTCCAAAACAAAACACAATTTTCAAAAAAAGAAATAGCTACCTTTAAATAAGATAAGGGGTTTTGTGTGACGCGACGCGTCCAGACAGCTAAGCTTGCTACGATCATTCTGATGTTTTGAAAACAGAACCCTAAAAACCTGTCTCAAAAACAAATATTTAAGTCCTAAACTAAGTAGAAATAAATATTAATGTAACCCAAGTTGAAAGACAGACCGTCGACGGATCGGCACCTATCTAACGGGTGAAGCAGACCTAAGTGGCAAAGTTTGGCTCGAAGTCCTATGACAGAGATGCTCAATCTTGTCATACCGCCCCAGAGAGAGCAATCTGAATTTAATTTTAAAGTTTCTGAATAAATCATTTTGTTTAGCAAATTGTTTAGTTTCTGCTTTTATTTTCTTGTAATCTGAAGTAGTGTTTAGGGTAGAATATAATTTTATTTGGAGTGTTTGTTAATTTTTTTGAAATCTAGAAGGGAGACAGTTATTCGGATAATCGTATATGGGGCCGTAGGTAAGTAGGTAAACGATATATCTCGAAAGGGATTTAGATAATTCTGATGAAACGAATTATTTATTTATATACAAGTCACCAGTATTTTATTTAGTTGAGCCTCTAAAAGCGAATGTAGTATTTTTAGAGACAATCATTTTGATTATCTATTATTTTTTTATTGTTTCAGCTAGCAATTATTCTATCTTTGGTATCGAATAATCAATTATACTTAAAATCAGAGCCGCAAGATCCCACAATAGAACTGCGTCCCCTTTAACACAAGGTGTTTTAAGGGCGGCAGCAGTTCCAAAAAGAGAAGGAATCCTTTTCACACTTACAGTTGTAGCTACATTAAGTACGATATTCTCGCGACATGCGATTATGCGTGTCCTATGACAGGGGCCCTCAACATTTCCATCCCTCCCTGGGGAGTCTTCAGAATCCATTACGCGACGTACAAGGGACGTTTCCGATGGAAGCCGACGAATCATAAATCATTTCGTATCTAAAACGAATCTACGATTACGTCTCGTGTTATTGTGGCTTGTTTACATATTGGTTTTTGTGGTTTTCGTACTGTTTTCAATTTGGTTGGGGATGAAGAGGAATGGTGTTAATTGTTATTTTATAATTATTAAAATATTTACAACCAGCTGCAATAATATTTGCAACAGAAATAATTTCTTGTTCCCCCGACTCACCCCGTCGCATCTCATGGCCTGCCCGCGCTATTACTTAATTTACTCTTAGCGTTCTTTCTGTTTTTTTTTAAACATAAAGAAAACAGTTCAAAAATATTTTTTCAAACCCAACCGGTAGTTCAAGAGATTATTTTTTGAGTTGAGATTACTCCTACATAGAAACTTATATACACACAAAATTTTACCTCTTTATAATCGATATATATAAAAATGAATCCCTATTTCCCTTGGTCACGCCATCACGCGTGAACAGCTGGACCGATTTCACAAATTTTTATTTTGTTGTGTTCGTTATTGTCATGAGAAGGATCTTATGCAATAAAAAAATAAGGAAGTTAATCGGAACGTTACAAAATTTAAGGAAACTTAACGCCAATATTAATTTTACATAACTGTTGTTGTCTGTTGTCTGTTGTTTTTGTTTGAAATAACTGTCAGCGATTGACAGAATGCGCGCTGCAAATATCGTTTAACACAGATGGATCGGTTGATAAATGAGTCGATAGTTTTAGTTTTAGTCAATAGTCAAAACTAAAACTAAACGACATATGACATTCATAGTTAAGACAGGACAACGTCTGTCGGGTCAGCTTGTATTAGTATAGATTAGAAAAATTTGATTGAGCTAAGAGGTAGTGTTTTGTGAAAAGTACGATTATGGTAACACTAACCACATTATCAACGCTTGGTGATGAAAAACTGCCGTGTCATACAATCATGAATATGCATGTAAATGTAAGACTTGCAAACAAGCTGATGATGTTGGTGATTGGTGTGGCGCCGTCAGCAGGGACTGGTCATCTCTTAGCTGCCACGGCTTATTTTAATTAGGTACTGAATTGTTTTTTTTATTAATTTGTTTTTATCTTTTTTATTACGGACGCTTTTAACGTGCACGTCTTTTAACATCGTTCTCACATGTATAATTTCAACATGAATGATGTAATAGTTTTTTTTTATAACCATATGTTGATTTAAAAGAGTGTCCATGGAGTTTCTTACCCGTTCTTTCCATAGGTACCTACTACGCTTTGGAATGGGCAACTAGCTTCATTTTTCTAACCGACCGACCCTTGACAATTTAAAAGTGCCTGAAATTGGTTTATTTGAAATAAATGCTTTGAGTTTGAGTTTGAGTTTTGTGACAGCTGTCGTCTATAAACACCACGCAAAAGGTTTGTCTGAATCAACTTTAAATCAAATGAAACCAAATCAGACGTTAATTTGCTAGAAATACTTTGTTTTGGTAAAGGTGAGATCTTATAACCTACAGACAGACAATTGTCTTGTCATTGATCAACATTGATGACATTGTCTTGATGGAGTTGAGTCTTTTAATGTAATCCAACTGCAAGAACAAACATATGAAGTTTAATTGAAGGATTAACAGTAACCCGCATTGTATAAATATTTTTTAGGGACTTGTAGCTAAGTAATAATAACCGCATGGGTTGATCGATCAGGTTAAGCTACGCTTGCCGCGGTTGGTCCGTGGATGGGTGACCATCTTTACATACCAAGACCCCTCCGTGCCTCGGAAAGCACTTTAAGCCGTTGGTTCTGGCTGTCATTCGTGGATCTTTGACAGTCGTTACGAGTTGTCAGAAGCCCGAAAATCTGACAACCAGTCTTATCAAGAGGTATATTTTATTACCCAGTAACTGGGTTGTGGAGGTCAGATAGGCTGTTGCTCCATGTAAAATACTGATATTTAGCGGCATCTGGTTAGATTGGAAACCGGTAAACGTAGTTATAAAAAGGCTAGGCAGATGATTGTATGAATCATTTTTCATCACAAAAAATTTGGACATCCAGCCAATTCTTGAAATACCCAAATAAAGGACTCAGACAGCCATAAAATAGCTCATTTTTTTCCCTCAACTTTGGCAACCACGGTCCACATCAATGAGCGACACATTTATCTTCCGGCTGGCGCGGGAGTCTCATATGTCACTGACAGACGAATAATTTCGTAGAGACCTGCTCTGGATTGGCTGGATTTGTGGTTGAGTTGTTTTTTTGCTATTTTATTGGCTTGCCATTTGTGGAAGGCTTGCGTAGTTTTGTTATGGGTCGAAAAAGTGATGGCGGTGAAAGTTTTTCTTATCTTTCTGCTAGATTCATAAACTTACGCTTTTTCCATGGGGTTAAGCAGAAACTACAGAACGCCACCTGCTATGATCCTTACATACTCCTTTTGCTTTGTTTACGTTCATACATTTCGTCACACACGGATGCCAGTTGTGGGCCTACTACGCACCTGATCATTCTGAAGATAATCACCAATAGTCAGGTCAGGTCAGTGTGTCTACACACACTGACTGTGTAGACTGTATTGTGTTTAGACGTTTATTATAATAATAATAAACTATTCGGATTTGAGAGAGGTGCATGATATGACCAACTGCTCGCGTGACAAAGATGAGGTTTTCCATCAAATTGCATTTAATATCCAACCACGTAGAATAGAATAGAATAATTTTATTTTTGTAAATATGGGTAGATGATACATCAATAGGTGATATTACAGTACAAAGATCAGCCATATTTTGCCATTCAGCATGCAAATATTTACGTCAAATTATTATTATTTGATAGTATTATTTACCTCAAATTATTATCTATAATTAGATCAATTATTATTAAATTATATACCATTTAATTAATCATTATTCAATTAAATTAGAGTTCCTTATTTAGAACGAATACTAGAAAAGTCAACTAATCTTTTTCTCAGATTGGAACTAAGTCACACTGTAGTACGTTTTATCTACCAAAAAATTACGTAGTCTATTCTTAAACAGCAAAGCATTTAAATCTTTCCAATCTCTTGGTAATCTTTATATAAATATAATTCTACTGTACTTCTGTATGTCACTGAACTCCTCCTAAACGGCTGGACCGATTTGAATGTTTTTTTTTTGTATGCGTTTGGGTGGCGCCCTGAATGGTTTAGATCCACAATTGGACTCGGTAGGTGGCGCTGCGATCGAGTTCTAGGAAACAGGACAACGTCTGGCCGGTCAGCTAGTTTATTATAAATAATTGGGCCCATGCAAATAATAGATAATAATAATAGATGCATCTTAATCACCTGCCTAGCCTTTATCTAACTATCGTGGGTTCGGCTACCAGTCTAACTATATTCAGCTTTATACCAGTATTTTACATAGACGACTACCTAGCTGAAATAACAGATAATTATCCTAAAATTCAAACTTAAACTCTAACCGTCTTATTCATAATGAAGCTTTTCGCTTCACAAACCTATTTTAGCTATAGAACTATTTTGTCCCATTCTGTCAAGTTAAAATTAAGTTTGACAGAAAGGGACAAAACAGTTCGATAGCTAAAATATATAATATGAAGCGAATGGCTTTGTTATGAATAAGACGGTTAGCATTTATCGCAATTAAACCATTTACAGGTATTTTTGAATTGTCAAGGAGTCTTTTAGTCAGAAAGTTGAAGCTAGTTGCCTGTTCCAAGACGCAAAAGTATCTGAAGCAGCTTCATGTTTCGTCCGTGTCAAACATAATTATCGCGACATTGTTTTCACAGCAACTTAATTGTTTTATATATACTTTAATACAGTTTAAACAAAAACATACACAAAGCAAGTACATGAAACACAACACTTGAGGACAAACAAAGTTGTTTACAATCGAGTTGTACAAGTCAGAGCAATAAAATGGACGTCATAAAGTGTAACCGAAGCTATCGCAACTTTCACGAATCAGTTTGGGTGTCATAAAACATGGGTACAAGATATACTATCAGAAGGGAGATGTTCGATTTAGCGGGTAAACTCACGGTCCGGAAACAAAATCTTGAAGAAGGCAAATGACGAAAATAAAGCTTGTCTTCTACTCATTTCTTGTGCCTTGCAAAAAGGCACCCTAATTGTGTACCACACTATCAATCACAATCTGAATCATTTTGAAGCCTATTGCTAATCCATTGCTTCATATGTTTGAAAAATTTGTATGCTCAACAATGTAAATAACGCAATGAATGTTGTTGAACTGTCAAAATGGAAGCCATTCCTACTGTTAGTGTATTAGGCAATTACCCCGCGGGTCATAAGATACTAATAATTAAACGCAGCACCTTAAATCGATTACAAATCGCCAATACAGAATGTCTAGTTCGATATTAGTTGACGTTTGGAAATTGTTATGAATTGAATTTGCAAATATAAATTATTCTTTAAACCAGATACATCCCATCATACAAAAATGTCTTGTACCTTATCATGTAGAATCCACGGAAGATGGAAGTCAAGTAATGTCATTAATAATTAGGTACAAACATTAAATTTCACGCCAAAGTAATTAATTATTCAGACTTAATCCGATGCAGAATAAAAGAAAGAAACATGAGATTGAAATCCACTTATGAAAGGTAGTAGTTAAAACTAAATAAAGAAATTGAATAAAATATTAGAGAATACAGCATTTGGATCGTTTATGTGTATTTCATGCCTTGTTTATGCATAAACATAATTTTTGTGCATACTGAAACTGCTTATTGGAATATTTTCGTCTTCAGTTACTGTGAACATTTTAAACATTTGAAAAGTACTATACAAGCCTTGGCCGCAACTAGGCATTGATGGACTCACGTATGATAATCACATTTTTGTCGATATTGAGTTAAGTACATATTTGGAATGGAGATGTACATTTTATTTCTTAAGCTTATTTGATTTTATAAGGCAAATTTTGAAATTGTAAATATACCTACAGAAATGTAGATTCAATCTCTGCATTCCAAACATGTACCTAACTCAATAACGACAAAAATGTGACTTACTGTAATTATCATAAGCACGGCAGTATGTGTGCCTCGGCTTTGCCTCGGCCCACACTTTCACGACCGTCCAGTAATGTACTTACTATAACTCTCTCTTGAGACATTACGTTTTACATCAAGTTTATTACTTACCCCTCATCTGTCGACCGAACTTATTAAGATCGGTAACAATAGAAAAGTAATTGTGTTTCATTAGCGACGGTTGAGCTCGAGCAACTTTAAAGTAAATTATGAGACCAGAAATCCAAATATTGAACTTTTTCATCGTACTACAAATATCGAACACGACCAACTTATCTAACTAAAGGAACCACAAGCCGAGGAAACTGAAAGACAAAGAATAAAACTGCATTACAGGGGGATTGCAAGCGCCAACCGTTGAATATATCCAACTCCTTATGTATACAGAAGTTTGTGTAACCACTCGAGCGAGAAGCTCCTTATAATGAATTAGACTTGAGAGGGGCCGAAACTGGATTAGTTTAGAAATTAAGCCAATTGTTTTCCTATTGCCCGGCCTGGGTCACTGGTCGAGAAATTAATCTTAAACAAATAAGGTTATGGAAACGGATACATTTGATTTTGTGGGTAGTTTAATTAAATTGATATACCAATAAAGGTTTTAGTTCATCAAATAACCAGATAGTTTCATTGACCTATTTCTAAAAATTTACATTGCTACATTTGCCCTCACCGTATTTCGTCATGCGAAAAAATGTCCATACTGAAAAAAGTGAGATAACACATTATTAAATAGCGTTTCCATGACAATCAAGTTAAGTCGCGTTATCAGATGTCAGAGCTGTCAAAACGAAACAAAAACGCGACTATCTTTTGACGGGGTCGGGCGAATCTAACGATTTAAATCTTTGCCTATTTCTCGATGAGGAAATAATGAACGCAATTAGTTTGCGAGGTGTTAGAGCGGGTTATAGAACGTGGATATGACAACAATTACACACAACAAAGTTTGTTCTGTACTTACGGAACAGAGTTGCTACTAACACTATTTGTACAAACTAGTTTGACCCGGGCTTAACCGGTTTATACGAAACGCGGGTATGGAGGGTGACAGAAAAGGGTTATACCAAAATAAATGAAAGGTGTTGTGAAATGCATTGGATCATTAAAGGCCACGGGAAATTGTGTAACAACAGTATTTGGTGTTAGGACAGCGTCCTAATTGCTTAACACACTTTCAATCACAATACGAGGGTTTTGAAGGAAAATGCAATTCAATTGGTTCATAGGTTTGGAAAATTCATCAGTGCAGCAACATAAATAATGTAATGAATGTTGTTGAAGTGTCAAAATGAAAGGCTATTGTAATTGTGTTTCGCAATTACCGTGCTGGTTTCAATTTCCTGGTTTTAAAGTTTTCTTTAGAGAAATTTCAAATGAATCCATGAGTGTGCCACAAACACTAGAAACTAAATGGCTGCAGAGTTAAACTAGAAGTACTAAAACGTTGAAATGCATGGCAATAAAATTCCAAATCGTACCGTTTTATGATGAACGATATAAAAATCATGGCGGTATAACAAAATACTGGGACGTAAATCTTGATATGCGATTTTATTGTTTAATCACTATGACATTAAAACATAAAGTTTTAAGAGCTTGGACAGCACCCAAAGGATGATGTCAGCGAAGTTTTATCTAAGCTATAGGCACCGCCGGGGTGCCAGCTGTTTTAGAACGCAATGGTTTGGAACACGACCATGGGAAGAGACCAGAGAAAATTACCATAATGCCTTGAAAGGTAGGTCGGCCTTTGGTGTGGGATGCAACGTGTGTCGACACCCTTGCGCCATCCCATCTTCCTTGCACGGCAACTGCTGTAGGGGCGGAAAACCTCAAACAGTGCAAATACTCCAATCTTATTGGGACTTATGTTCGAGCCGTTTGGGGTTGAAACACTAGGGCCATGGCGTCGGAGTGTTCACTCAGTTTTTTCGAGACATAGCTAAGCGGTTGGTCGACTCTTCAAGTGATCAGAGGGCTGGAGTATTTTATGGCCAAAGAATCAGCATTGCCATAAAACTAGGTAATGCTGTCAGCCTTTTGGGCTCTTTTCCTGTTGACAGCGTGGCGGTCGAATTTTTTGATGCCCTATGATTATTTCCCCTCCTTTTTTATTTATATACTTGTAATTACAAATTATTATTATAATTTTAAGCATAAGCATAATCGGCCTATAATATTCCCACTGCTGGGACACAGGCCTCCTCTCTTCGATAGGGAGTGGGAATCTACCACGCGGGCCCAGTGCGGGTTGGTAGATGTCTCATATCTTCGAATTTTTGGTTCTAGGACATGCCAGATTCCTCACGATGTTTTCGTTCACCGTTTTGAGAGCAGTGGTGATGAAATTATTTACACAAAGTAAAGCGCCTGCCTGGGTTCGAACCCACGACCTACAACTCGTAAGTCAGCGCCGTTATCACTGGACCACCACTGCTATTATAATTTTAACACTGTTAGCTTTTTAAATTATGTACATTTTATACTCCAATATACTGTTATCAAATAAAAGCTAGAGGTACCATACACTAAAATTGTGTACAGTTGACTGCACGTCAATAGTAACACTATAACCTTGTGCTGGCCTAGCGTAGTACGGAGTTTCAAAAGAATACGAGGCTAGCTTTACTGTTTTTTTACCACTGATGTGCGACTCATTGTACAGTCGCCAGCAGGTCAAGTTACACGAAACTGTCAAATTGCTCCAAACGATTTTAAACCTTAAAATGTTTACGGTTAAGTTCAAAATCTAATGAGAAAATCTGACAGTTTGTGGTAACGTGATGTGCTGGCGACTGTACAATGTTTGGAGTTTATTTTTTTTTATTTTTTTTGAAGCCTCTTGTAATCTAGAATGAAAGCCTCAGGCCAGAAATTGTGACAATCGCATTAACCTGAGCGTGAAATGCACTCGTTTCTTGTAAAATTCCTGGAACAATACAAACTGCCACTGGCACGGATATTGTGCAAAGTCAAAATCAAATCATTTATTTCAAATAGGCACATAAAAGGCACTTTTGAACGACAAAATTTACAACAAAATAGAATTGATTCTAGTTGCCCCTTCCAAAAGGTAGTTTCGTATAGAGAAGAATGGACAAGAAACCCCACCGTTACTCTTTTAGAAATGTTTTACAATATTATGTACTTATATACATTAATTATATAATTATATGTGAAGACGATGCACCTAGAATAAAATTACTATACCACAATAGGTAAAAATAATTAAATATAACGCATGACAGGTAAATTAATTATGAGATAGATACATGGTGCTCACATATATACAAATATTGAAAAGTAAATGATTTTTCCAAAATTTCACAATTAATAATTTAGGGTGCGTTTAATACAGTATGGAAACATGTAGTTTATGCAATAAATGAAACCACATGCTTGTTATCACCTTTGCTGACGATAAACAAAAATTAACGTCCAGTAATTAGGTCAAAAAGTAAAGTTTTAATTTTGAGTAAATTTGAACACTGTAGAATTGGATCACTGGGTCAATGGTTCAATGAACTTGAATCCTTGAACATTGAAAAGCGACGTTGCCACGCAGTGCAAACTATCGCTGTTATGTATTCTACTTATTTGCCTAAAATGTAAAATCGGTACACGTAAAAGACAAGATACGAATATACATTGTCTAAACAGAGTGTTTACTTCTACTGACTTTATTTAATATTTAATTTTGTTATACTTCTGTGCAAAATACTGGTATTCATTCATTCATTCATTGATTGAGTTATATACCTCAATCAATCTGCCTACCTTTTCTAAACTATGTTGGGGTCGGCCTCCGGTCTAACCGATGCAGATGAATACCAGTATTTTACATGAAGCGACTACCTATCTGACTTCTACAACCCAGTTAATGGATAACAAGATACCCCTTGGTAAGAATGGTTGTCATACTTTTGGGTTTCTGACTACACGTAACGACTGAAAAATCTACGAATGACAGCTGGGACCAACACACGGAGGGTCTGTCTCGATATGTAATGCATGGTCACCCATCCACAAACCGACAGCGGTAAGCAAAGCTCCACCTTCGATCGACCCGTACGGGTGTATGTTTTTTAGCCATGAGTCCCTTTTAGCCACGAGCCCCTTTTCCCAAATAACTGTTGGTATAATTTCTTCGTACTTTCAACGGTTTCATACATAAAATCAAATCATCTTTTATTATATAATTCAGCGTTCGAGAAACACTACAAACCGAACCCGCCAAACGATCAAACGACATCTAAGCGTTTAGAACTTTTACATTATCACCCGAACGAGTCGGCGAAGGTGTATTTGTAGTGCGAGCACATTTCACCGGTAGGTACTGTTATTATAATTCATAAATCCTTAGAAGTATGTATGTTCTACAAAACACGTAAGAGTGGCAGCACTGGACTTCAATAAAAATTCAGTATAATAAAGAAAAATTCAGCCCTAACTCAAATAAATGAAAAGAAGTAATCCTTCCTTTTGTTCTCCAAGGCAGTGTTCCCAAAAGGAGCTGTTAGAATAAAATGTCGACCCACATACGACGTAAAATATTCGCATATTTGTGAAATTGCTTTCCAAACATGCGGCGATGCTTGCAGGTCGCCGCCACTGTGCCAGCTTGCACACCAAATCACGTCGTCTGGGGGATAGAGTCGTAGCATTTTGTGGTTGTAATTATGTAAATATCTGCGAAAGAAGCACCTGCGCTATCTGCTGTAATTTGTTAGTTTTTTCTTGTGTTAAGAGTTGTGGAATGGCTCCTATTATGGCTAAGATACTGGTTGGTGTATAATAGCTAGCCAGATGTTGTTTTCGAATCCTTTATTTAAATGTGAAGCCTCTACTGAAATAAAAAAAAATCGTTTAAATGTTTTTTTAGAGAAGGCCTCTTACCGAGTAGTGGGTACGTTACAGGCTGATTATGTTATGATGTTACGAGCTGTCCCGTTGGTCTTGTAGTCGCAAGGCCTACTGCTGAGCATTACGTCCTGGGTTCGATTCCCAGCTTGGGAAAACTGTTATTGTGCTTTCTCCATCAGGATTTCTCAGTAGCAGCTTGGAGTTTGGACTTGTGCCCGGTTGATGGCAATAGACTCGACCCCTTTTACATGGTATTTAAACATAACTGGCGAAATGTGGCTGTACTAGGATAGGTACACTTCTGCCCAACCCTTTGGGGATTACAGGCTTGATGTTATGTGAAGTCATAATTATTAACGAAAAACTTTTTCAATACGCATTGCTAGCATTAAATGTAGGTTACATTTTACGAGTACTAGTCACCAGTAAAAGAGTTTTCAATAAAATTAAATCTTGAATAAAATAAGTAGTGTACTGAGTGCTGACTCTCAATACTCAATATCTTTATTGCTTTACCATAACGTGTACTTCTCCAAACAAACTTAGAGTCAACACATCTTAGAGTCTATTTGAAGAAGCACTTACAGTAAACTAACCGTAGTACACACTATAAATATAGAAATGGCGATAGGACATAAATATTTCATGAAGCAAGCAAAGAGTTTTATATTTTTATTTCAGTATTTCCATAGAGCGCACGTTTGCACTTTGCGTGCTGTGCCCGTTTGATTTTAAACGACGTTCTTTTTTCCTAAGCGTGATGAGGTCACAGAGGCATTAAAGCAGTAGTCCAACTCATATTCGCGTTTTAAATGATGTTCTTGATCCAGTGGGAAATAATTTGTCTTCCTAAGTGTTTTTTTTTGCCTTTCTACAAAATCTCGTAAATAGTAGGTACACTGGACCGGTGCTTACCTAAAAAGTAAAAAAGGTAAAAAACAACTAGTGCTATTATGTGTGTAGTTTTCTGAAACCCACGACGATATAATGTCAAAGTCAAAGTCAAATCATTTATTTCAAATAGGCACATGAAAGGCAATTTTGAACGTCAAAATTTTAGTTGCCCCTTCTAAAAGGTCGTTTCGTATGGAGAAGAATGGGCAAGAAACTCCATTTAATTGTATAGGTATAGGTTTAATCTTTTACATTATATCGCCTAAATATTTTTTTTACTTTGATTAAGCCTCTGAGATGGATTTTGGGATGGTGTTGCTCATACTTGTTAAGAATAAATATTGGTAGCTTCTGCTTCTAAGCTACATGTGATGATACTGAAATCTTCGCTGTGTAAGTAAGAAACCTCAAACACTTACTCACACCCACTACTCACATACACATTCACCCCACACCATCTCCTACACACATAACACATATACTCCAGCGCGTTTTTTTGCTTTTCATAAAAATACTGTTTTTCCATTTAATTTAATTTTTATTTGTATAAGTTTATATATTTTGAACAGGCTCAATAACCTAATAGCAATTATATAACCTGGGGAAGGGCGGAGCATCCTAACACAAGCAAACTATTTGCTTAAAAGGATCCTTTATTATGTTCCTTTATAAATGTTCCTTTATTAAAGGAACATTTATTATGTATTTATTATTCTAACTTAGACCACTGGTTTCACTGAACTACACTACCATCGTTGTTTGCATCCAATATACGAGACAGTTCATACAGAGTTTTCAATTTAATTGGGAAGTATTGTGAAGTAGGTCAACTGCGCTTGTTTTTATGTTCGTGGAACTTTCACATGTCCTCCGTATTTATGTTTAAAAATAAATAATAAATATTATTCCTCAGAATACCTTATGTCATGGTGAAAACAGGTGAACAGACAGATTTCCAGTTTGAAGCAGTACATCAGCAGTACCAACAACTGTATGACTGCTTCAGCAAGAATACCTGGATTCAATGCCTGGGTCAAGCTGCCCGAAGACTGGTTTTGTATCCGAAAAATAGCCTTATGCTCACCCTTTATTGCATGGGACTTAAAACATAACTAGTGAATTATGGATGTGTAGGTGTGTTGTTGTAAGGTAAGGACCAGGCCCGGGTCGACGGCGCGTCGTGTTCCACGCGCGCCTCAAAGAGATGTCAGCATCATTGAAGGGGTCCAATAGGGCCGATGCCTGCCGGGGTCGCGGATTGTTCGAAAGAGTTACCGTGGCCCTGGCGCACAGGCAACTGAAGGAACACGGGTGGGTTTTTTAGTCAGTAAGAGTCTGACACGCCCTTCCGCTCCGCCCAGAGCGGGAGAGGTCATTTGATGATTTCCCACCCAAAAAAAAAAAAAAAAAAAAAAAAAAAAAAAAAAAAAAAAAAAAAAAAAAAAAAAAAAAAGGTGTGTTGTTGTGTTTTACGACGTATTTTTTATAATTCTATCCTAAACTAAGGTTTAGATCAGCTCACTGTCCCTGACAAGGACACTACATCTCAATTTACTCTGAAACCTCACATACTACAAATAACTGTCACGTCCCTCCAAAATATAGTTTTTATAAGCCATATAAACCTGTCTGATAACACAGCTTAGTGTCGCATCAAGGTCCACTGTGGGCCATTGTGTGAGGTATATTGTCCATGCTCGTCCACTGTACATCCTGCTGGCTGTGACTTCATTGTAATAAAAGGGTATCGTGTCCCTTGCCTACATGATAACCCAAATAAACAGTGCCTGAAATTGACGATTTCTTTTTGACGTAAATCTAAATAGAGGTTGTGATATTCACGAAACTTTGTTTGGAATTGTTTATCGGTATACGTTTTATAAATGGGAAGTAAGGTATTTATAAAGTTATTGCTAATGCCTTTGTTATCTTCATGATAATGTAGTGAGATGACCAAACAAAATTAAAACACAATGGTGCCGATCCTCTTGCCACAAAATTCTCTAAACTAGACTAAAAATCACAAAAAAAAAATGTTTATTCCTGTCAAACGACGATTTCTCATTCTGAAATAGACTAAAGTGACACAACTTAACTACAATTTAGTTTGTCAGTACTAAGATGGCACTGAATTATTAGTTTAGTGAAAATGGCAATTTTGATATTCTGAATTTGAGGATGTTCACCTAAAATTTTGGTTGTCTAACTAAATCTGATTAAAAAAGTGTGGAATAAAATTAGTTGTCATAAACCATATTTACACATTCACCACAACGCCTCGACTTCAGGTGCAAACACAGTACTGTATCTTTATTTTATTTAATTTTGCTTATATCTGGAAAATGGTGTGTCCTATCGCAAAAATATTGATAATTTCGAACCCCTTTATATAACTCCTAAAACTCTACATGTAGGTAACTGTTCATACTTTCCGTACAAAAAGTAAAAAAATCCATATAAAACACGTCGAGGTTGTCCTCGCCATGCGTGCCTCCAGCTCTAAAAAAAAATCACGGGGTAGGACAAACAATTACCGCGTGGAGTTGCGATTGTCAAATAAAATTTTAGTTACGTCAAAATTATTTTTTTAGAGTTTTTTTTTTGGCTTTAAGATTGTCATAGGCAAAAGTAAGGAATTTTAGTGATAATTTAGTTAGTTTAGTTTGGTGTACAATGAATCGGTACCAATTTCAATCGTAGTAATACCTATGTTGATCAGACAAAGTTGTAAAGGTTCTTTTTTTTTTTTAGCAATGAGTATTCCATCAATTCGGAGCTGCACATGGCCACAGAGTACTTCGCGAATGCACAGCCTGCCGGTGCAGTGCGGTCGATATGCATTTTTTCCCCGCTACGAATTTTTCATACCTTTGATTTTTTATTCATTTATTTATGAAACGCAGCAGATCGCAACACATGACTCAAAACAAAAGAAAAACGACCGTAGTGAATCGTTTTCAACCATCCTTGTCGAGTTTTCTTGTGGCAGATGGTGCGATTGTTCTCGCATCCTTTTGACGCGTCAGATGCTAACTGCTCGCCCCTTGCTGTCTGTTTCCATGCAAGGAATCGTATCTATGAAGCATTGTAACGGACTATACTGCCATTTACGAAGGTGCGTTTACACCGTGAGCATTTGTAGCATGAGTAGATAACAACATTATATCAATTTACAGCTTAAACCTGATCACGCATTTTGTAGGCTTTCCGTACAGTTAAAGATCAGCTAATAATGGACATGTATAGCTTGATATGTCATCGTGTGTACTCGTTCGAAAACGAATGTTTGCGCTACAAATGCACTTTAAAGCTTAGAAGCTCAAAGCCACTATTTATCCGGAAACAAGCGAAGTAAATTTCCTGCTAGATCGTTAACTAACACGGCCTGTGTTCGCATATCACAATGGTGATGTTATATTTCGTGCCTTGCTCTCTGCCAGTGACGTTAATTGTTACTTAAATTAGTGAGTTACTAGCCAAAGTCGCGCTCATAAGCATAGTTATTTAGATTTACCATCAAGAAAAGCAGCCCAGACTACGCGACCGAATTATCGCAGGGATTAATAGATCACATGCCCTGAAGACGGGCGTCGCGTCGTCGTCGAAACGCTGGCGTGACCATGTCGACTCTTTTCTGACCGATTGGCCGTAGAAGGCGAAGGTTAAGAGAATTGGAAGAATATGGGGGAGAACTTTGCCCAGCAGTAGTGGGTCAAAATAGGTTATTACAAAAAACGCAAAAGTCACGTCCACTGTTTAATTTGATTAGTAAAACAATAACTGTCAAAATGTCGGATAGAAGAAACATCTCTGTAGGTCATTGCGGATTACCGATATGATTTTGCGTTATGCAAGTGTCTTCGTGCGTAAAAACTTTTTAAGCACACTTGGTCTTACCGCCGCAAATGCAGCTTAAGGTTGAACTAGTCGCGGGCTCGAACTCACTGGTAGGCGTGGCGTGGTGGGTGGAATTTGTGTACATTTGTGTAATATATCCTGGTAGATGGAACGCGGAGGCGAAACGCCGGGGCGTTACTCCGCTGCCGCGAGAAATCGCGGCACAGCGGACAGAGCTCCGGCGGGATCTCATGGCGGCATGGAGAGTGCGACTGTCGCAACCCAGCGCTGGGCACGCCACAATTGCGGCGGTAAGTCCCCTCTTTGAGGAGTGGCTTGAGAGGCGCCACGGCGTCCTCACCTTCCGCCTGACGCAGGTCCTCACCGGACATGGCTGTTTCGGGAGGTTCCTGTTTCGGATAAGGCGGGAGGAAACGCCCGGGTGTTGGCATTGTGTGGATCGACCGGAGGACACGGTGGAGCATACGGTGGAGGTCTGCCCAGCTTGGGTGGAGCACCGCCGTGTCCTCGTGGCGGCGATCGGCGGCGGCGATCTCTCGCGTCCGGCCCTGGTACAGGCCATGGTACGGAGCGAGAGGGAATGGGAAGCCGTCACCTCCTTCTGTGAAGCAGTAATGCTCGCGAAGGAGGAGGCGGAGCGCGTGAGGGTGCGGCAATCGTTGCGCCCTCACGCCCCTAGTCGCCGCAGGAGGAGACACCCTGGGCGTCGGGAGTCAATTGCCGACTCCCGGCCACCGTAGGCGCGGGCTTGCGGACGGCGAGCAATGGGCAGCTCGCCGTCCGGTAAGGACCAGGCCCGGGTCGACGGCGCGTCGTGTTCCACGCGCGCCTCAAAGAGATGTCAGCATCACTGAAGGGGTCCAATAGGGCCGATGCCTGCCGGGGTCGCGGATTGTTCGAAAGAGTTACCGTGGCCCTGGCGCACAGGCAACTGAAGGAACACGGGTGGGTTTTAGTCAGTAAGAGTCTGACACGCCCTTCCGCTCCGCCCAGAGCGGGAGAGGTCATTTGATGATTTCCCACCCAAAAAAAAAAAAAAAAAAAAAAAAAAAAAAAAAAAAAAAAAAAAAAAAAAAAAAAAAAAAAAAAAAGGCGTGGCCAAAAAACACGCTTCGTCACCTGAAATCGTGTCTGACAGAGATAGTATCAGTTATAAGCAGTTAGACGCTAGTCTACATACACAACGTCTAGTTTGCACGCACACAAAAACCGATAATTAAATTCATAGTAAAACGAGCGCGTAAAAAAATACGAAAAGTCCTTTGGAAAATCGAGCATTATGAAAAAACCACTGCATTCATCAATTAGGTACAAATAAAGTTTATTGAAGTTTTCGATAATTGATCTTTGTCGGTGCCGACTTTGTTTTGGAGATATTACACTTCTTTTATTACTTATTAACGCCCAAAGTTGCGTTAAAATTAGCAACGGAAACGAATATTTGTTGGCTCATAATTTTCTAATGGATTTTTATTTTACTATTCTGTTTACAGATAGACAAAATTAATAATGAGACAAAACGATATCATGTTTAACTTGGATTTACAATGTCAAACAGTGGAGTAATACCCGCCCTAAAATTTGTATGGGAAATATATCGAATATATTGTACAACCTTAACCTCGGAGATTGATTGTCCCACGTGACAATTGCCTATCGACGAGCCCATCAAACAGCCACTTCAGCAGTAAAAAAATATTTAACATCAATTCTAATCTCTTAAAAATAACCTCTAGTAACTCCATCACGGCACTTACCAACTACGAGTAGTAGATAGTAAACACGCAGTTGTTTGCGGACGCATATCACAGCGACCATAACTCGAGCTTCTCTCTCTGCTTGTGACTTTTATAGTTACAGTGAATGGTGACGCACTAGGCAGGATTATTGTTACGGATAGCCCTGCGGGTATTTCGCGTTTTAGAAATTGAGATTTTTTTGGTGGCTGTGTTGTTAAATGACTTTTTGAGTGGCAAAAACTAATTTTAAACTGTGGCTGTAGTTTTTTGGCTGACGTGACTAAAAGTAAAAAATAGAATAGGTACTCTTTATTAAAATACTGGGTAGTCTAACCGTGCTAAATCTAACAAGTACCTACTGACAACAAAGTTAATATTTGGAAGTTGTAGAAGAAGAGAAGAGAGAAGAAGTAACTTTGACGCTACTCCTTCGTCTCAGATTTGGTAAGAAATTACATAAAATGTATTTTATATTTAGGAGCTTTTTGACACTGTCATTTTAACCCGTTCTTAATAATAATTATAAAGTAAATTTGGCATAAGGTGGACTGTATAAAATACCAATCATACGCGAGTTTAAAAAATAAATTCGTGCAAACAAATACATGAATGAAGAACGCCTCTTTCCTCGTTCAACTCAGCAGTACTTCATGCCATAATGCAGTTCATATGTGTATGTTCATAACAAAATAAAATATGCAGTGTATTAATGTTCACGGGTAATTGGAGTACGGTTTTTTACGCTGAAGTTCACTTCGCTGGGTCCTAGCAATATTAATTTTGAAATCCAACGAGAATTTCGGAAGTTTAAGCCCAATATCTGAAATAATTAAATTACGTTTTCATACATTCTTATACCGTTCTCGAAAATACAATAGTAGGTAATAGGATCCAGTTAAAATGACACTTTTAACAGTTTAACAGCAGTTCATGAACTTTAAACGTTTTAAACCCTTGCAATATTATTAAATTCCGATGTTCCACGAATTAATTTAATTATATAAGGTTATTTTTAATTTTGTATATTATGTATTGAGAATAAAAGGATTTAATTACGTTATTTTCGCGATTAATGTTCGTATTTTATAAGTCCGTGTTATTCATTTCCCCTTTTTTATACATGTACCTAGATATTATTATTATTTTAAGACTATTAGTTGGTACTTATGCACCTATATCTATATTTCGCTGTAAAAAATAGTTAACGAATCGAAATCGAATCATCTTTGAGTCTACAAGGCCCACAACGTCCTGACATCCACAAATTAGAAAATAATCTTCCCTTTATTTTCTATTTTATTTACTTGTACCTAAATAATATAGGGTGGCAGGTACATCGACGTGCAACCTGTTATCATGGATTCAGTACATTAATCTGAACCCCTACGTTGAAATTTTAAGTAAATTATTTTAAAAAAATGAGCCGTCACGGGACGCCTGGCAGATGTGAAACATACCATCGTTTAGTGTGGCGACGCGACGCCACGGCATGTTTCACCACGCCAACAAAGTCAAAGTCAAATCGTTTATTTCAAATAGGCACATAAAAAGGCACTTTTGAACGTCAAAATTTACAAAAAATAGAATTGATTCTAGTTGCCCCTTCCAAAAGGTAGTTTCGTATGGAGAAGAATGGGCAAGAAACTCCACCGTTACTCTTTTAAAAATGTTTTACAATATTATGTATACATAATAATTATATGTGAAGACGATGCACCTAGAATAAAATTACTATACCACAATAGGTAAAAATAATTAAATATAACGCATGACAGGTAAATTAATTACGAGATAGATACATGGTGCTCCCATATATACAAATATTGAGAAGTAGAAGATTTTTCAAAAAATAAACAAGTAATAATTTAGTGTGTGAGTTAAAATAGTTACATAATGTAAAAAACAATTTCATAAAAATTATAAATTATACAATTAAATTAGCAACCAGTTTGATTTTGTCTAGACTCGAGATTGTCCTATGGAGCAAGACCAGCATGTTTCCAAGCATTCTTATCTAGGATATAATCCTCTAATTTGTAACAATCGGTTTGACCCGCAGCTATAGATGTATCACATCAAAAATGGTCACCCATCCAAAAACTGACTTGAGCAAGCGCTGCTTAACCTGGCAGCTTCACTTTTGCGAGTTAATCAAGGTAAAACACGATATAATCAAAATAGTCACCCATCCAAACACTGACCTTGGCAAGCACTGCTTAACCAGGCGGCTTCACTGTTGCGAGCTAATCTATGTAAAACACAATATAATCAAAATGGTCATCCATCCAAAGGCTGACCTTGGCAAGCGCTGCTTAACCTGGCGGCTTCACTATTCCGAGCTAATCAAGAATCAAAATGGTCAACCATCCAAAGACTGACCTTGGCAAGCGCTGCTTAACCTGGTGGCTTCACTATTGCGAACGAATCAAGTTAAAACACAATATAATCAAATTGGTCACCCATCCAAAGACTGACCTTGGCAAGCGCTGCATAACCTGGCAGCTTTACTATTGCGAGGAAATCAAGAATCAAAATGGTAACCCATCCAAAGACTGATTTTGGCAAGCGCTGATTAACCTGGCTGCTTCACTATTGCGAGCTAGTCAAGAATCAAAATTGTCACCTATCCAAAGACTGACCTTGGCAAGAGCTGCTTAACCTGGCGGCTTCACTATTGCGAGCTAATCAAGAATCAAAATTGTCACCTATCCAAAGACTGACCTGGGCAAGCGCTGCTTAACCTGGCGGCTTCACTATTGTGAGGTAATCAAGCAAAATGGTCACCCATCCAAAGACTGACTTTAGCAAGCGCTGCTTAACCTGGCGGCTTCACTATTGCGAACGAATCAAGTTAAAACTCAATATAATCAAAATATTCACCCATCCAAAGACTGACCTTGGCAAGCGAAGCTTAAACATTGCAAATTCATTCTTATTTATCCTATGTTCAAGGTCCACTTCCACATCAAAAACTATTTTGTAAAGAAAGCGTGGCGACGCGTCGTCACGCTAAAAATCGGTTTACCCGCAGCAATAGATGTTTCACATCAAAAAAAATCGGGGCAGTCTTTGGCGACTGCCGAGAGAAGTGAAAACTAAGTAGTAACTTGTGAATTGTATCGTCGAAGCGTGCGGTGACGATGACGCGAGTTTCACGCTTTTTGTTCAGCCAAAAAGTGCTCAACGTGCCTAAAGAAGTTTTCACTTCAAGAATTGCTGTTCAATGCATTTTGACCGTGTAGGTACTTTTGTAGGAAACGGCAGTTTTTTGTTTAGTAATTTAAATAATTTTCAACTCAGGGGGATCCAGAATCATGATGTACTGAATCGATGGTAACAGGTTGTGCATCGATGTCGCTGCCAACCTATCTCCCGCCAAGAAATATTGCTGTATATTACAGTGGTGCCATCGTAGGACCATTCGTTTTTTTTAAACATAATCTCTTAGGCCTGCATTCCTCTTGCACTGATGTCGGTCGCGCGTACGATAATACATTGTGTTCTATAAAGCACCACACTGCGACGCTGACGACAGTGGCGCGTACGTGCTTCCGACCGTACGCGACCGACTGTACGCGACCGACATCAGCGTAGGAGGAATTCAGGCCTAAGGCGAAGTACAGGACGCCCATTATGGCTTTTAAAGATTCCCATAGTGGGCCTACAATTCTGGTCCTAAACAAAATAATATCGTTATCCAGTTTAATTTACAAAATGTTACCCTACCAACGTAAAAATATTGAACAAAAACCGAGACACCCACAAAAAGCAAAGGATCAATAACCGGATTCCATTTCAATCCAACCAATCTTCGATTGGGGGTGTAATTCATTACACCAAGAAAGGGGGGCGGTGCAAAAATGAACGACAATCTTTCTACCATCAATCAAACTGATTCGCTTGATTAATGAATAGGTCACCGCCACCCCCCGATACGTTCGCTTGAACTTTCTTTCCACACTGGCCTTAGAAATGGTCTAACTTTCGCAGTATTTCTTCGAGAGGTACGCATTAAATTCTTAGGTCCGAATATTAAATTTGGTCCTGAGCTTATTGGTTTTGTTCAAATTTCGCGACTGTTAGTCAACTTTGTGTACGCAGTTTGAGCGGCGAGAGCCTTCAATTGTTTTTCTTTGATTTTATGATGGTGGGTTCTTTTGTTCTCGTTTTGTTAGCAAAAGTCGTAATTGCATGGACGTATTGGATCGAGTTTGAGAAGTTTAAGGAGTTTATTGTTATCATTTGTTTTGGCTTTGTTTGGCAAATAAAAGTTCTGAGAGTTTGCTTGTCAAAGTCCTGTTGGTTTGTTGGAAATATTTGTATTTTACGTTTGAACTGTTTGACCATTGTTTGTTACGCACTGTCTAATTTCCATAAGATTTTTTTTATTAAAGGGGAAAAACCCATACTTACACTGGATAAACTTCTTATACTAAATTAACTAACAAACTATTAAAATAAAAATATAATATCCTAACCTAACTAAAACTATTAACAAACTAAAATATGGCGTCTAAAAATTCTTCCGCATCACTGTCGACTGGTAATGTACCCAAGAGACTGGCGGCATTGCCACATTGTTAGGCAATGCTTAGCTTCTGACTAAGGTAAAAGCCAGCCCTTGGGTCACGGGGCGTGTCAACCAACCGTTTGGAGTTTTCATTGAACAAACCGTGAGAACTCGGATCCCTCGGCCCGAGGGTATCAACCCCAAACGGGCAAAAATATAAGGTTATCATACTTTCGAAACTTGAGGTTTTCCACAGCCGCAGATGTAGCGCCAGAACAGCACGCCGAGCCAGGAAGATGGGATGGCACTAGAGTATCGATACACGACGTTGCGTCCCTCACTAAAGACCTATCCATTTTCTATGGAAATAAAGACATGCCGTCTGGTCTCTTGCCATTGTCGCATACCCAGCCAGTGGGTTCTAATACAGATGGAACGCTGGCGGTGACAAGAACTCGTCGGATGATGTCATCAATGTTCACGTGCCGCGCTAAGTGACCCGCACTTCGGCTGCAAAACAGGCCGTGGTGTCCGAGGCTGTTGACAACTTCGCCACAGTGACAGCGATGGGGAGAACAACAAGGTGCTCTTAATCGCAGGGAAGCAGCGAGGCGAAAACTAGTGTCGTCGAACAAAGTGCCAATGCCTGTCATAAAGAAATATGATTAAACATTATTTTTCATTAGAATTATATGCATTTAAAGTCTTAACTAAGGCAAAAAAATACAATCACGGATCTTAAGCAACATTCCTCATCTACAATATCATACTTATTATAAAAATGTCACTTCGTACACTGTCGTGTCAGTCTGTGTGACCGAATTATTATCCTAAACTACGCAACGGATTTTGATGCAGTTTCCACCTCATTCAGTGAATTTATTCCGAAAGGTATATGTGTAAACTACACTAATATTAAACTTGTATATAATAAAGAAATCTTGATGTTCTGTCAAACCGAAAAAAATGTACGGCGAAGCAGGGGCGGGTCGCTTGTGTATAACAAACTAAATACATGTAACATCATAAATCAACATTTGAATCCCTCTCTAAAATAATATCCATTCGCAAGTACGGAACTCAGGA
The DNA here is from genome assembly GCA_916610205.1 of Griposia aprilina. Lineage (NCBI taxonomy): Eukaryota > Metazoa > Arthropoda > Insecta > Lepidoptera > Noctuidae > Griposia > Griposia aprilina. The sequence goes on from OU744289.1 coordinate 23,829,678, forward strand.
ACTTGTCATTCAAAAGCGCTTACCAAAGCCGCACGACCAGCGAAGCCTCACCCATATAAGCCCAAATAAACGATCCCTTTCTTCCAACCTTAGAGCCGAGTAAGTTGACAGTTATCTCACATAGTTGCCAACCAATAGTTACGGCTGTCAACCCGTCACAGAATAAGTAAGTTTGGAAACAAAAGGACCGAGTTTTAGTGAGTGCAGTGATGGAATTAATTATGTGCTGATCAATTAATTACGTGTTGTTACTCTGTTGCTTCAAGAGGTGTTTTTCATAGTAAGCAAGTTTCATAAAGGAAGTCTGAAATTCGAATAGGGATAGCACGTGAATGTAAAAGCATCAGTAGGTAATTGAGATTGCTCATCAATAATAACATTTCCAATCACTAGAGTGAATGTGAATTTACGTTTTATTGTCCCCAAATGACACAAAAATAGGTTATAACACCTTTTAAAGATTCCTAGGTAAGGTACCAAATATATTTGCCTAGTCAGGTATCTATTGTAGATATAGCCAGAAAAAAACTTTCACATCAACACTACAATAAAAATCAACACAATATTTTCAACGCTTCCGCCCGTGCCTTCTTTCCGTATTCATATATAGAACTGTATCTACCTTTCTACCTATCTATAAACGAGGTACCCATATACAGGGTGCCTCATTAGCCGCGGGAGTTTGATTCAGTCAGACGCCGCCGGTGCCACCAATCAATACCCACCGGCTTAGCGGATGCGGGTTCTTACTCCGTCAACATTTGGATTAGTATGCTCCCTTTCTTGTTGTCAATTTGATCCGGTATTTTTGAAAGATTTATTGTTTTGCATGAGGTGTCAGTCACAGGTTGAGCAAATGTGTAATGTTTGATGTTTGAGATGTTCATATTTGACGATTGTATGTGAATATAGTGTGGAGTGTTTGGATTTAATCTTGTGTATCAACTCTTTAGCCACAGGTTGTCTGTATTGAAAATAATATGGTCGATTTAATTAATCCACACTATATTTTTACTTCATAACTAGACCCAGAGCAGTGGCGACTCAGTGGTAACGGCCCCGACTTACTAGTTGTTGGTCTTTGGTTCGAACCCAAGCAGGCGCTTTACTTTGTGTACACGATTTCATCATCACTGCTCTCATAACGGTAAAGGAAATCATCGTGAAGAAACCGGCATATCCTAGAACCAAAAATTTGGAAGACATACGACATCTACCTACCCACACTGGGCCCGCGTGGTAGATTACAGCCCACTTCCACTCGAAGAGAGGGGGCTTGTGTTCCAGCAGTGGGATCATTATAGGCTGATTATGTCAAGGTTTTTTTGATAAGGACAAGGTATCTTTGACAGCCGATGGCGGCCATATTAGATTGTCTATCGCCGCAAAATTTCTGCACATGACAAGATGAGTTGCTATACAGTTGAACAGCGCAATGAAATGATTAAAGTGTATTATGAAAACGGCAGTTCAATTCGTCAAAGTTTTTATTCGTTAAGAGAAACATATGGTCAACATAATCGTCCTAAGGAGAACACTATCCGTCACATAGTGATAAAATTTGAAACCACTGGCTCGGTGATGGATCATCTTAATCACCCAACTCCTGTCCGTCTTCTACCATGTAACTAGACCCAGTTGAACGAATAATAGTGTTTTAGGAAGAACTACTACAGCTTTTCTTTGTTTGTTTCGTTATTTCTAACATCCATACCAAAAAACCCTTTTCCCCATCTTGTACCATCAGGAACCACAACACCCACCAAATTGAATATAATACTTCCTCTGCCCAAACAATCTCATACTGATAGCTTCTTCCCTCGAAGATCTTGAACGATAACTAATAAAGATAAGTGCTCCCCATAACACGCACACACATACATCCCCATGCACACACACACATCGCCCTTCAAAGTGACGAATCTAAAACTACGCATCTAACTCTCATTTCGATCGAATCGAGATGGGTTCCGAATTCGTAGTAGAGCAGAATAATAGGGCTGGGTGGCACACATTAGATTATCCGAGTAGTTATTTTCGTGAATATATCGAGGACTTCGTAGAACTTAGGGTACTAAAGGTCTTTCACGCTTTCTGAGTCCTGGCAACCTCATTTTGGCTGTTGTTTTTGCTTTGCGTACAGAGAAAGTGTGAATAAGTTCGTTTTAAAAGAATACTGATGAAGCAATGTTTCTTGGATCAGCCACGACTATAACTTACGGCTCTAGTGAAGAGTATAAACTGGCAATATAGTAGAGTATATAACAGAATCAGTCAATGTGGTGATGCTAGGGGGATGCCTATGGCCCTGCAGTGGACGTCTTTTGGCGGAAATTATGAGGACGCTGATGATAATATTAGTTCTTGACAAATCCGCGTATTGACTACCACATCATCTCTTGACATCAGATGCAAGTAACTAATTCAATGCCAGCTTATTGAACATAAAAAGCAATGAACGAAGAATTAAGTATTAATAAAGCCTTCACAGCATCTTCTTTCTTCCCCTATTAGTATATATTTACGTAGATCGGGACCTTCTTTATGACGACTATTAAGAGGATATGAATACCAAAAAGCTCTGCCCACATTTAAGTGCTCATTATTCAAATATTTTCAGTAATGTTCAGCTCAAATTGGGGTATTTAACTGCCGGCCGAGTAACAAACTTCAGTCATAAAGATATCCAAAATGGGCGATTCAATCAAAAAAGTTAAAAGGAATCGTAAAAAATTTAGTATTATATTTTTGTAGCCAACGATTTTAATATAAGACTTGAAAACTGAAAAGGAGTTGATTACAGATGAATGCCATTGTCTCGAATTCAAATCAAGAGTATTTTTTTTTAAGAAATGTTATTTGAATCTGAATGGATTTAGAATTTGTTTTAAAAGTTTCATTGTAATGAAATAATTTGATACTTTTACTTTTTTATTGGCAGTAAGCCGATTTGAGCGGTCACAATTAAGTTTAAAATTTACGATATAAAGTAAGCATTGTGAATATGTAATAAAAAAATTCAAAGTGAATATAATTTTATATTACTTTTGTACACTTGACCGTTTTCATTGTAAAATGTTCACTGCAGTATTTTATAACTGATCAATATTACAGAATATTTATCTAGGTATAACTTTAGTGCGACAACCATAGAGACGACCTCCACACAGCCTCGATTAAGGAAGATGAATTACGATGAATCACCGACTGGGGTCGCCCCCACACATCTATTATAAAACAACCATAATCGCAGTAACAATGTCATCTAGCGACACGCCGTACAACTTCAATAATCACCGATTAGCCACACACTCGTTACTCTAATGTAATTCAAAACTTCGATTCCCATGACACGAAAATGTGGTAGAAATATTGGAAAATGTTGAAAGTAGGTCATGTTGGTTATAATGATGTATATGCAATGGGTTGAAAAATATCTGATTTTGTGGATGCGAAATAAACACCTGCGTCTCTGAGGCAAGAGGGATCAAAATAATGAAGGTAGGTACGAACATGTTTGCTTATATTTTGTGGGTATTAACACCGTGTTTTTCTCGGAGACTTTTTAAAGCGCGTGTACAAAGTTTCGGTTTAGAATGTAAAATGAATTTTTAACGTAGTAGAAGCGGATTTCCCTGGTTTTATTATTTTATAAAATTGGGCTTTTAAAAATTATTATAACATCACTGACCCGCACATCAGGTAATTTAAAACCATACGACCAATATTATTTTCATAAACCATCTAAAAGTACGACAACAACATTCCCAAAGTATTAGATGCGTATACAAAAGATTCCTTTTACGTAAGCTACTTAGTGTCACACAGCCTCACGAACTCACGAAGTCAGAACTCTAAATTTGTAAGGTCTGAATGTCAAGATCCGCACCTTCTTAAAGTTTGTTTAGAACTCCGAACTCGACAGGACAATTAATTAAACAAGAAATCTTTTGAAGTACGACACGATGAGAATAGTTGAAGATTGAATTTGAATTTACCTTTCGCATTTAAAGAGGCTTCAAAATATTTTTATTACAGAGTAAGCAGGATTTCAGATCGTTTAGAGCAGGGCTTGAAGTATTCGGATCTTAGCGTTAGTTTTGTCCTCACTTATGCTACGGTTTCCTAGAAAAGCGGTTCCATTACAATATAAAGTCCGTCATGAAAAGCTGTCATTTTAACCAGTATTTGACATTTTAGGTGTCTAAAGTCGCTTTGTATTTGGACAGCCGTTATTGTGTGACCATTCAAAGCTGTATTAGGAAAGTTTTTCTATGGACCAGTCACCATAATTTATTTTGGTGCAATTTCAAAGTGTTGATGTAAAAGTTAGTTAAGATGGCCCTTCCCGGAACGTCTTGAATGATTGAAAAGGTTGTTGTTTCACCCAACGTAATGTTTGAAAAATAAGCACGAGTGAGAACGCGATAACATCGAACGAAAATTGGCGCGCAGAGATTTCACACAACTTGTTCCAGGAAATACGTGTTTTTGAAAAAGCCTTTCAAGTTTTTGGAAAAATGTTTGTCATTTAGATAATTAGAATCTTCATTACATATGCGAGGTTTCTATGAAGATGTTTTCTTTAATTTTACAATTTATGAGTACATTATGAACAGCCAAAGTACAGGTAAAATTTATTCAAAAAAGCAGATTTTTGGAGGTTTATACTGAATTTTTTTCTCCAAATTTAGGTTTTATGCTTGTATAGAAACCTAGATAAAGTGCACACGATACCAATTGGTTCAAAAATTTCAATGAAATATGTGTTATAATGCCATAATCACGTACGAGCGTTTGTATGAAAAGTATGACGGGTTGGCCGCTCTTAACCGAGTGTATTGGGTTTTCATTAGAAATTCAAATGAAATATTTCTAAATTATTTTCTCAGTATTTTCAGTATTAATCTGATCAAGCCAAAAATTTAAGTACGCGTATTTTTTCTAGGAAGGTCACTGACAAAGAATTCTAAGATCTTTTCCTCATCCGGATGAGTTCCCGGTATATGTAGACTTGTTACGTTATAAAGTAGATACCTACTTATATTCAATCAGTCTTGTTTCCAACTTTTCAAATGAATGTCAAAGAAAAAATCATTTTTCCTTTATGTTTATCCTCGCAAAAACTTTCAGAAACAATGAAACTAGCTTTTTCTAGCCATAACGATTTCAATCGATTTCAATCAACACAAATTACTGCATAACAAACAGTTCGGTTTTACGAGGGATCGTTCGACTACTGATGCCGGAGTTGAATTGCCGGATTGATGCTTTGGGAATCTTTTGCGATTTGTCCAAGGCATTCGATTGTGTTCTTCATGAAACATTGATCAGGAAACTGCACCACTACGGAATCCGAAACGCCTCTCTGGATCTTCTTACTTCTTACTTAAGTTATAGGATTCAGAGAATTGATGTTAATGGAAAAAGATCACCCGGATTGGTAGTAAGAATGGGGGCCCCCCAGGGCTCAATTATTGGGCCATTTTTATTTCTTATCTATATAAACGACTTGCCTTTCCTCATAAACGATAAACATGATATAGTGTTATTTGCAGACGACACTTCACTTTTATTTAAACTCAAACGTCAGCAGCTGATTACTGACAATGTAAATAACGCCCTTGCAATAGTAGTTAAATGGTTTAATGTTAATAACCTACTTCTTAACGAGAAAAAAACTAAATGTATTAAGTTTACTATACCTCATGTTAGACAAGTAGAAACTAGTGTTCTCATAAAGGGTGAAGTGCTGAAACCCGAAAATACCACAGTTTTTTTAGGCATAACTTTGGATACCAAGCTTCAATGGGGCCCCCATATAGAAAATTGTCAAAAAAGCTTAGCTCTGCAGCATACGCCGTTAGAAAAAATCGTGGTTTAACTGATTCAGAGACAGCCCGTTTAGTATACTTTAGTTATTTTCATAGTGTGATGTCGTACGGTATTCTGTTGCGGGGAAATGCCGCCGATATCCAGATAATTTTTGTTTTATAAAAAAGGCCAATTCGTTCAATCTATAAATTAAGTCCCAGACACTCCCTCAGAGATAAATTTAAAGAGATTAATATAATTACTGTGCCTTCTCAGTATATTTATGAAAATCTTTTGTACGCACATAAAAATATTAATCTGTTTAAAAAATACAGTGATATCCATAATATAAATACTAGAAACAAACACAAATTTATTGTTCCTACAACGAGGCTCAAGAAAATAGGTGGCTCGTTTAGATGCCAATGTATACGTTTTTATAATAAACTTCCTAGCCACATTCAAGATCTAAGCTTTAATAAATTCAAATCTTTTATAAAACGGAAACTACGCCAGAAAGCCTATTATACTGTGAAAGACTATATTGAGGACAAAAAGGCTTGGGATTGAGCTGCTCCAATAAATTTACACGGTGAATGTTGATTTTAATTTGCTAGCTATTTTAGACATGAATATTTACTGTAAAAAGTATTATATTATTTTCATTATTGAGAATATGAGGACTATGTGGGTCATTGTTTCAATTATATTCTTGATCTGGCAGTTTAAGTAGTTTATGCGGCCTACCCAAATTTCCTTTCTTTGGTATTGTTCCTCGAATCGTTGAGCTCTTTAAGTTCTGAGTTGAGCTGCACGGTTACTGACAAATACGTGCACTGACTGGACAGGTCCACTTAATCTGTGTGGTTCTTTCCTCAAAAGACCATTTCAGACACCAATCTACATGGTTCTCAAACATTATGTCCGATTTTTTTTTATATACACATTGACATTGTTGAATTTTATATACACAATGACATGAGTATTTACTTGTAAAGCATTATGTTATTTTAATTATTGTGAATGTGAGGATTATGTGGGTCATTGCTTTTTTTTCGCAGTTAATTTTAATAATGATCTGGCAGATTGAGTAATTTATGTGGCCTACCCAAATGTCCTTTCTTTGGTATTGTTCGTCAAATCGTTGAGCTCCTTAAGTCCTCACTTCCTGAGTTGAGCTGCACGATTACTGACAAATGCGTGCACTGACTGGACAGGTCCACTCAATCTGTGTGGTTCTTTCCTCAAAAGACCATTTCAGATACCAATCTACATGGTCTTCACATGATTTGACCAAGATTATGTCTGGACTTTAAAAGAGACTGTGACCTCTGAGTTTGTTTCGGCCTTTCTTCTCAGAGTAGTCAGATAGGAAACGCCGACCTCATCTATTTTAAAAATATGGTTGACGTGTAAAAGTGTTTGTACAAACCTACTTACAGAAATAAAATCATTTATCATTTAATCTGTTAATCCAAATTACCTAACAGGATAATAAATTACCAGAAACCTAATTCAATTTAAGCTCGAATAGACTTTCGCCAAAAAATAGGCTATCTACGTAGGTTTCTAATAGTAATGCCCTACCGAAGATAAAAGGCAATATGGCTCGTCATACGATAGTCTGTTGGCGTAACAAGATTACTAGATATAAATCATATCAACGCTATTCCCTACGTTTTTGCGAACCGTACTGTTTCCGACCTTTTCAATTATATTAATGGCAATATACTGGAGGATCGCGACTTCTTTTATTGAGACAAAAAGTTCGTCGAGCGTAGTCGAAACAGAAGACTGTCTTCAAAACTTTGACGTCGATCGTGATAGTGAGGCGTATCTACTTCAGTACGTTGTTTGTTTATACTTCCGTCGCCAAAAGACGTTTCTATGGTGGTCACGCTGCGCGTGCTATTGCATGATGTTTCTATAATATTATAGGCAACTGGAAAACATGGTTTATTTATGTAATTTAATTTATTATAAATAAGCTAATTAATAACAGCCGCACGGGTCGATCGATCAGCATAAACTACGATTCCCATGTTTAGTCCTCATGGACGGGTAACCATATTGACATACCAAAAGCCCTTCGTGCCTCGGAAAATACTTTAAACCGTTGGACTCAGCTGTCATTCGTGGATCTTTGACAGTCGTTACAGGTCGTCAGAAGCCCAAAAGTCTGGCAACCAATCTTACCAAGGGATATCGTACTACCCAGTAACTGGGTTGTGGAGGTAGGATGGCAGTCGCTCCATGAAAAATACTGGTATTCAGCTGCATCCGGTTAGACTGGAAACGCACCCCACCATAATTGGGAGAAGGTGAGGCAGATTCAATTTATTGTAAATTATTAATTTACTTTTTCGGAATTTAAATTTAATTTATTGAAAAGAAGCCTCTGTGTTTCTCCAGGTTATGATCTACCCACGTGCCAAATTTCATCCAAATCCGTTCAGCCGTTTTAGCGTGAAAGCGTAACACACAAACAAACTCACTTTCGCATTAATAATATTATTAGTTAAAGATTTTAAGTAGGACCTAATTTATATAATTTGAACTTACATAGTAATATTAAGTATCTTCTACTAACATCTATATCTGAGAACCAATAAGTTGTATTTGGAATAAATGTATAACTTTCAAGCTTTTAAAATTGCTGTCAATCATACTTTAAAAGAAATTACTTCAAAATGACGAAAGTTGAAATTAGTATTGAATTGTAGGTAATTGTTACACATAATTAATAATTTTCCTTTTATCAATCTTGCTTCACCAGGTCTTACAACATTCTGCAAAAACCAAGATAAAAAACCTCCACTGTAATTAATATTAGGTTGGGGAAAAAGTTTATTCGTATTTTATTTATAAACAAATTCAAGACTAAGAGCACGTGTGGCACCCAAATATCGAGCTTTATTAACCGACTTCCAAAAAGGAGGAGGTTAATTATGTTCGACTAAATCTATGTTTTTTTTTTTAATTATGTTCACATACTTCTCCGTCAATTGTGGACCGATTTTGAAAATTTTTTTTTTTTTGAAAGAGTTTGCTCTTGAGGTGGTCCCATTGTGACCAAGTCAGAATCTGATGAGGGGATCCCATGGAAATCGAGGGAAATCCTCAAATTTTATAGGCACGCGTATAGCGATTTGTTTTTTTTTATAGTAACTCGTGCATTTGCTCTTGGAAAGCACCATTTGGTAAAGTGTAACTGATGATGAAGACCAGAGGTGGCCACCGGAACTTCTCAATAATAAGTATTTCACGGTTTGCGATTCGATTTTAATATATGTAGTTGCTAAGCAATTTATGTTCGTCACAATGCATATGGTAGAATGGATTGAGTGGTTTTTGTTCTTAACAGGAGAACTCCTCAACAATTAACGTCCCTGCGTCGGGAAAAGGAATATTTTGTAAAAGGTGATGAGCAGTTGACATTAGGTATTTGTAACTTAGATTTATTAATAACTGACTCACTAAAAAGTGAAAAAAAAATCTTTTTACAAAAAAAACAACCGACTTCAAAAAAAACACTACAAAGTGAAAAATTACTTTAATTTCGGAAGTCGGTGGCAAAAAACAAAATACAGATACAAAGACACCCGAATTCCGAAATTAAAGTTATTTTTCACTTTGCAGTGTTTTTTTTGAAGTCGGTTATTTTTTTTGTAAAAAAGTTTTTGTTAGTATTTTTTAAATGGGTCAAAAATGTTTTGTAGTAAATCCCGTAACTCTTCCGCTATGTCGTAACTACTAATATATCTAATACTACTAATATATCTAATAGATCTTGCTCCACTTTTTCAAAAATGGCAACCAGAACGAGCTGCATCTTTGACATCAAAATTCCTGGACTGAAAACGCTTGAATCAACTTTGTGCTACTCTTACTGACACTGCGTCATAAACGTCACATATTTTTTTCGTGGCTTCTTTCGCATTTTTCCGTTTTTGTAATAAAGCTTCAAAGGTATAGAATTTCTTCGTTAGATTAAGGGCCCGTTGTATGATACATAGTTAAACATGACCATTAGTCAATTTAACAATTAGTCACTTGACAATAGTCAATGGCTGTCAAAGTTTAACTACTCTGTCTGCGCATGGTTAAATGTTATAGCAAATTGTAATTTTTGTTAACTGTAGTTAGTTTAACCATTTGACAAACAACATACTACTGTAATTTTTAACAAATTGTTATTTTAACTAACGCATTTTAACCATTAGTATGTTTGACTGCTGATCGAACAACGGGCCCTTAGTCACTCATTTTGGTGGACAGAAAAACAATAAAAAAATGGCGGGAAATCGTTTTTACTTTTTCTTTTGTTGTCTTTATAATGGTATCAAAACCAGCCAGTTAAAAATAGTACAGCCAAACATTCTTACTCATATTTAACTTTACGTGGCTATTATTAATCAATTCTGGGTTCATTGCGGCTGCCGAGCTATCGTGGGTAGGCGGGCGAGGAGAATTAAAACCTCGTGTTGAAGATAATCAACGATGCACGATTATTATTTTTCACAAACTATTGACAGAATTGCAATCAGCACTTTCTAACTAATCGAAATATAGTGACACTCCACCGAACACGTCTTGCTTGAGCGCGATGCAAACGGATGGATTATCCTCCGTCTGACGGCTGCGTTCAGAAGAGCCCGGTGTTGTGTCAGAGTGAAGTCTATCCACGCTTGTAAAATGTCCGCTGTCATTTTTGACGTTTCTTGACATTCTCAAAACATCGAAGCACCGTCATATTGATATACCCCCGTGTGTATAAACATACAGATATCTCCACACCACTTGACCTATCGCGTAATCAATCAGTTGATTCAAACGGAATTGAATAATCAATGAAGTTACAATCGCACATCTGTATAGATTTAATTGCTTCCCTGACCAATGATTGGTCGACCCTTTGGTATAACTTTACTATCTATAAACTACGTTTGAGTAACTAAGGATAAGTAGTGAAAACGATTAGCATAGATTGAATTAATTTGCTATGTGAGATAAAAAAGTTTAGAGATTGCTAATGAAGTTTCATTGTGACAGTGATAAGCGCAATTAATTTTTTACACTTAGACTAGAAATCTAGCGGGAGGGGCTCGTGGTTAAATAATAACAGCCGCACGGGTCGATCGAAGGTTAAGCTACGCATGCCGCGGTCTTTCCGTGGATACGTGACCATCCATTACCTATTGAGACCCCTTCGTGCCTCGGAAAGAACGTTAAACCGTTGGTCCCGGCTGTCATTTGTTGATCTTTGACAGTCGCTTCGGGTAGTCAGAACCCCGAAAGTCTGACAACCAGTCTTATCAAGGGGTATTGTATTACCCAGTAACTTTAGTGGAGGTCAGATAGGCAGTAGCTCCATGTAATATACTGGTATTCAGCTATATCCGGTTATACTGGAAGCCGACGCAGTTGGCAAAGGGCAGACAGATGTTGACACTAGAAATCTACATAAATTAGGCTGTAACCAAAAAATTTCATCCTGCATAAAAATGGTGTGAGTTTCTTTTGATAATAAAAAATCGAACATCCTACCCTACTAATATTATAAATGTGAAAGTTTGTGAGTATCGATGGATAAATGTTTGTTAGAGTTTCACGCAAAAACTTCTAAACGGATTTGGGTGGAATTTGGAACACTGATTGTTTATAACCTGGATTAACACGTAGGATACTTTATATCCCGGTAGTAAGTTTCTGTGGGATGATTTCCGACGTCCACGCGGGTGAAGCCGCGGGCAAAAGCTGGTATCCAATAAACGTTTTATAACAGCTGACATAGGTCCCCTTGGTTTTTGAGTAGGGTTTCGGTTCAGACACTAAAATTAATATATTGTTAACCAAGTGACTGCTGTCATATTTGAGTTTTAGTTAGTCTTATCTTAGATGAGATTCGATAGCTGAATGACAGATCAGGCGTTCAAAAACAGTGGGTAAAGGTTGATAGTATTTAGATTTTGTTTTCATTGCATAGAAAAATATACATGTTATTGAATCAAGTATATTATACAGCTAGTAGTTTTTTGCGCTACTTCTTTCTGCCTGGTAAAGCTATAGGAAGTGGTGAAGGGTGGGTGTTTTGGGGATTCATGAAGTAATTTTGAAGTTCAAAAGTGCCGATTCTCAATCTAGTTTGAATAAATGACTTTTGATTTTGATTTTTTGTTTTAATCTATCTTTTCTCGGCAAAATAAGGTACAGTCAGCCTCAAAAACAACAAGAACACATCACAACAACACAAGAACGCATTTCAATGTCTACAACAAAATTTGTGTTCCATATTACTATCAATGTATAGCTATAATGCTGTGCATCAATATGTAGCTACAATGAAATACCTAGCGTGCAATGTTTTGTGGCTACACATTGAAACAATATGTGGGACAATGACGATTCTCTTCGTACATCTTTTTAAAGAATGGTGTGGATGGATGAAATGGCTTTGGACTAGAAAACCAGCTTCATCTTTCTAACCGACCGAACCCTTGAGAATGAGGGCTACGCACTTGAGTTCGTCGCTAGAGGCGCTAGTGTAGAGTAAGGTCTCTAGATGTCAAATGTACTGAACGTTCACTGTTTGCGGGATTTTTTATCACGGATGTTAACTAATGATTTATAATTTTTGTAATGGTTGTGCTGTTTCTTATTAATCATGGCTTACGATATTAAGTAAAAAGTTAGGATCTAATTTGATAGCACTTGAAGGAAGAATAATATTTGTCTGCCTCATGCTTGCCAATTTTAGGAACATTATAATCTAAATATTCATTTGAAGTTTTAAAATCACTCAACTCAACTCAACTCAAAGCATTTATTTCAAATAAACCAATTACAGGCACTTTTGAATTGTCAAGGGGTCGGTCAGTCAGAAAGATGAAGCTAGTTACCCATTCCAAAGCGTAGTAGGTACCTATGGAGAAGAACGGGCAAGAAACTCCATGGACACTCTTTTAAATCAAAAAATGGTTACAAAATATTGATTACATCGTTCATGTTGAAATTATGCATGTGAGAACGATGCAGAACGTTAAAAGCGTCCGTAATAAAAAGACAAAAGCAATTCAAATATTAAATTAAATTAAAATAAAATAAGCAATGAAATTAAATAAACATATTATGGATTTATTGGTACTTAAACATATCAAAAACATAAAATAAAAGTACTGACAGGCCTTACTCACCAGTGGCGCCAACTGTTGAGTACAAAAACGATAGCGCCCATTCAAAAGTGCCTTTAATTGGTATATATTTGAAATAAATGCTGTAAGTTTGAGGCTGGCTGTACTTACACGTAGGTGATGGATAAAAAGCTGTATACTAAACGGATTATTTTTTGAGAGGAGGAAACAATATTCTAACGATCGTTCGGACTGCCTCGCCCACGGTAATTATAAGCTCTTTGCTAGTTTACTGAAGTACCTTTCCGAAGCTTTGTTTTATTCTGACATTCAGCCTTACCTGAAGAATTAACTCATGATTATAGGAATATCAAAGCCAAAAATAACCGCCCTGCTAAAGATATCGCTTAAAGGCCCTGTTTACGTTTGTTTAGCTTATAGTGAAGAGTGGGTGGTATTCGTGGGATTATCTCGCCGAAAAATTAAATTCGGTTTTTTCAACAGTGCTTCATCTAGCCCTAAAGCTTGAGTTTCCTAGAAAACCGGTTCCGTTTATTTGTTTTGTTTTTTTTTTAAACTTGGCCCCACTCTAGGAATTTCTCCTATAGTGTGGGTTCGTTTACAAACATTTAAACTCATATATCCAAACAGCCAGACCCGGAACAACTACAACATCAACAACAACACCATCATGATCTCGTCATTACAGTAGCTGTCATGAAAATCTGTCGTTATCACCAGTATTTGACATTCATGTGTTAAAAACGCTCTGTATTTCGGATGCCGTTAAGGCTCCCGCAAACAGGCGCGATGCGACTCTAGTAGAACAATTTCATGGAAATTTTCTACAAAACACGAGTTATTCTGTTGCGTCGCGCCTGTATGCGGGAGCTGTTATTGCGTGACTGTTCACTGCTTTCTAAGGAAACCAAATCTTAAGCAATGAGAATTTTAGTTTAACAAACAATTAAGTCACGGCAAGCGATGAACTTAAAACGAGAATAATCTATCTGCACTATTATTAAAAAAAAATGCTTCTCAGCTTCATTCAAACTCAAATAATTTATTTTAAATAAACCAATTACAGTCACTTTTCTGAATTGTCAAGGGGTCGGTCAGTCAGAAAGATGAAGCTAGATGCCCATTCCAAAGTGTAGCAGCTACCTATGGAGAAGAACGGGCAAGAAACTCCACGGACGCTCTTTTAAATCAACATATACACAAAAATTGGTTACCATCATTCATGTTGAAATTATACATTAACTTAATGATCCAACACACACGCCACCACCAGCGAGACATTTGAGTGAGCGTGACATACTCTCAGCCGCCAGGGCACATTCAAGTCAATGAAAGACGAGCCTAGTAAATGGTAGCTCTTTAGTAGGTCACACATGTGCATTATAAATTTTATTGCGTGAGTTTAAAATCAGCTTTGATATATTTTGTCTCTCTTATATAGACTGACTTAATGGTCTCTGGTTCGCAAGCCCTACTGCTGAGCATATCGGGCAACTTCTTATTGGGTTGTATCATTACGCATTTCTCAGTAGCAGCCCGGAGTCTGGATGTGTGCTCAGTTGATGGCAATAAGCTAGCCCCCTATTACATACATGCGTCTTAAACATAACTGGTGAAAGTGGGTGTAAGTACTATAGGTACACCTCTGCCTGACCCTTCAGGGATCAAGGGCGTGATGTTTTATGTTAAAAGCAGATTTGATATATTTTGTTTCTTTAACATCAGCATAGAACTGACACCCAACACAATCTTTCAAAACGATATTGAACCGCAAGCTATAAAATCTACTCAAATTCAGCAAGGAACGCTCTCGCATTGGTCGTTTGAGCAAATATTTGTCGCATACATATTGGTTGTCACGCCAACATGATGATCATATTACCTTAAGTTCTTCGTAAGTTCATCGCCCCCTCATATTGATTGATTGAGGGATCATTGACTTTCTAGACAAGGTTGGCACAATATGATCGATTGTGCTTCTTGTCTCGTGTCGCACAAAATTGACAAAATACATAGTTCATGCCATGGTACAATTACGTATAAGCCAATCGGAATGGTGGTAACGTGACTGTCTGCTTGGGATGCTTCGGAAGTACCTACGTGTACATAAATAAAACTCGAGATTTAAAAAAAAACCGGCCAATTGCGAGTCGGACTCGCGCACGAAGGGTTCCGTACCATTTTCTATAAAAACGGCAAAAAAATCATGTCTATTGTATGGGAGCCCCCCTTAAATATTTGTTTTATTTTAATTTAATTATTGATTTTTAAATTCAATACATAACTAAATATTCTGTGAATATTTAAGCGTCTAACTGTTGCCGTTATCAATATTGAGCCAAAAACGAGCAAAAATATCACGTTTGTTGTATCGGAGCCCCCTTAAATATTTATTTTATTCTGTTTTTTAGTATTTGTTGTTATAGCGGCAACAGAAATACATCATCTGTGAAAATTTCAACTGTCTAACTATCACGGTTCATGAGATACAGCCTGGTGACAGACGGACAGACAGACGGGCGGACAGCGGAGAGTAATAGGGTCCCGTTTTACCCTTTGGGTACGGAACCCTAAAAATTAACAGCGCAAGATAGCCTTTACCAGAAGTGGTCATCGTATTAATAGTCCAGCAGCTTCAATATCATCAGGATTCTGCCGGAATATAACAGTTCGTCGTGGACGTGGTACGACAGCGGCTCTCCTGACATGCTCTCTGTCATCAGAAGACATCCGCGACGCAACCATCGATGCGACGCTCTGCTAGAGTGACAGTAATCAGCCAGTACCTACTGTCACATCCAACCTCTTCGGTGATGCCAGTCAAGGGCGGATCCAGGGGGAGGGTCATGGGGGTCATGACCGCCCCCTGGGCTGGGTCCAGGACCTAGGTGGACCACTAATTAAAATTGTTAAACATAATGTTTTTATATATTTTTTTCACAATATATATTTTATGTAAGTACCTTCAATATTTAATTAATTTAATATAATATTTTGTATGATGGCAAACGCATTATTCGGGAACGAACGCATCGAAAATTTGAATTTTACCGCGCCACCGCCACCTTTCATCTCATGTCACATTTCGTGTGACACTGACACTTGCGCGCGCTTTGTTTCGACTAACGTCTAGCTATAGCCAGACATAACTTCAATCGAAACGACTAAACTTACTTCAATCAACTGTTATTCTCATAATAGTTTATAAAGTACTAAGTTAAAAAGCTTTAAAATTCCAATACTGAATTTTTATCCAGTGCGCAACTGTGGCCATGAATATACAGGCCTTATAACAGCATATGATTGGAAACCCCTAGGGTAAAAATTTATGGTCAGTTATAAAAAAAAAAAGTTGTTCCATACATTTTGACCGCGTAGGTAATTGCACTTTTCTATGAAACAGCTGATTTTGTTAAATGATAAATGATTATATTTTTGTAAATAGGTTTGTACAAACACTTTTACACGTCAATCATATTTTTAAAACTAGAGAGGGAGAGAAAAAAAAGCAACAATGACCCAGATAGTCTTCACATTCACAATATTAAAATAAGAATCATGTATTCAATCTAGCCTACATGCTACTGACATTCACAGACAGTTTTCTGTTTAAACGTCATCAAAAATATTATATGAATCAATAAAAATGACATTAAGATTAAATCTAAAACACTTATTCACATTATAAAATGGATTGTTGCTTGGGGAACATTGAAGTAGCTTAATTTAATCCCAAGCCTTTTGGTCATCCAAATAATCTTTAACTTTATAGAAACCTTTTTGACTGAGTTTCTGTTTAATAAATGATTTAAATTTATTGAGGCTCAGTTCTTTAACAAGACTTAGGATTTGTTGTACGAATGGCTCGTTTCTGCAGCACAAATATAGCCTGAATGTCGGCTGCATTTCCCCACAGCAAAATGCCGAATTGTTTCTGATAACCGACGAAAAATGTCTATGCTAGGTGGACAAAAATCATAAGCTGAATCATTGGCCACAGTTTGCGCACTGGATAAAAATTCAACCTGTATACGTAAGTAATAGTGTTCTTAGAAATTGTTGCTGCAAATTCATTAAGTATAAGAAATGGTAGATAAAGGGCAGAGCGCACGCAGTGTTTAACTATTTAGAGTATCATTCGCGGTCAACCTGTAGTCCCGATCAAAAACACGACGTATAAAGTTTATAAATTATTGATAAATTTATAATTCTAAATAATTTGAATTTTTTATTAAGTATTAGGTTATAATTAATATTGTTTTTCAATAAATCAGTATTTATCTATTAATTTAACAACACTTATCTACTCGTGTTATTATAAAGTTATTACTTTTATTATTTTTTAATTCTAATCTTATTTATACTCATTACTTCCTAACTAAATAAAAAGTAAAGTTTTTTATTTTTTATTGAAGCATACCATTTCATACATTTATGAAAGTTGAAATTTAAAAAAAAACAAAATAATAAGAACTACAACTTCTAATTTCAATTTTGTTCTTCTTCATCATCATCGTCTTCCAGTCGCTGTAAAATTTCAAATTCCTCTGTGTTCTCGTCTTCAACGACATTTGTCTCCAATTCTTCCAGGATTTCGGGGACAAAAGAACCGTCTTCATTGATATCACTCTGACATGGTGAAGCTTTAAGACAAGCTTGCCCATTACACTGGCCGCAAGCTAAAGAGCCCTGCAGCCCTGCTTTCCTGCATCCAAATCGCGAACCACAACCATTCTTGCAGTTGCAGAACATTGTGTTAAGCAATTCCTCCGGAGCTGGTGGATTCATTGTCATAACAGGTTCCAGGAATTCATCACGCATTATCCAACCCCAATTCTGGGGTTCTAAATCATGCCCTAACCAAGTCTGAACTTGATCGCTCTGTCCTATATCTCGAAAATGGTTCAAGATATGTAAAAAATGTTGAACAAAAGTTGTAGAGAATTTCATCCTCTACAATATTTATTAAAATACAAATAGCATAAAACCCATATGAAACGAGATATTTGCAATAAATGTGTAAAAAAACGTTTTTTTAACCTTTGACCTTAGAATATCTGTACTCGCGGACACCCTACGATAAATAGGTTTTGAGACAAGTTTTAGGGTGCCAAAATAAAGGTTTATACTAGTTTATAGCTAACTACGAGTATCTCTCATTCCGAGATACTTGCCCTAATTTGACTAATATTCCTGGACTACTACTACTTTTTACTTTATTTATATATTAATAGATTTTTTAAAAGCTATAAAATATCTAAGAAGCTAAAACCGTTTTGCTTGTTTTAACACTATACCTAAAGTATTATTTAATGTACCTAATAACAATTCGATTTACTACTTATAAATACATAATGTATTTCTACTTTTATATCTGTAATTTTTATGGTGTACATAATAAAGAGTATTCTATTCTATTCTATTCTAATGTATGTAAGTACAGTAAGTACTTACATACAATAATAAAATACCTACTTTTTACTTGTATGTATGATTATAAAAATTAAAATATAACTTCTTGGGACTTGACCACGACTATGTGACCCCCCCTGGCACCAAAGCTGGATCCGCCCTTGATGCCAGTATCTTCGTAACACAATTAGGGGGCGCCACTTACTGCGCCGTCAAATAAATAAGTATTCGCCACTCGAGAAGTCAATTTGAATGGTCGTAATTAAGTGCTGTGCATTATGCACAGTGTTTATTTACTGATGGGTGGTTTTTTTTTCTCGTTGACATTGGTTTATATTTGAACTTTTATGAATGTAAATAATATTAATAACATAACACACATAACATCACGCCTGTATTCCCCGAAGGGTTAGGCAGAGGTATACCTATAGTAGTATTAATGTAGGTATGTAATGAGATTGTGTGGAACTAATTTAATGCTGTGTTTAACTTGTTATTATTTTAATTATTTGCGTAGGTACCTTTGTAAAACATTCAAAATGTAAATTGTTATTGAATAAATAAATTCAATTAAATTAAATTAAATTTATACTGTCAAATGAGTTGAAAAACTAATTTCAAAGGTAATTACGACGCAATGGACGTATCTGCCAACTGCTTTGTATTACTCGTTGGTGTATCTACCAGAAACTTTCAATCGCCCCATGGCAGATAACCGTGCCTTAAATAAAAATAAAATAAAATATTTTTAATTCAGGCATACGGCCCTTAATATTGTTAGTAGAAACTACGTTAGTACATTTAAATTAAAAAAAAAAAAAGTATTTGCCGCCCTCTGGGGCCCCGGGCACACGCACTTGTGCTTGAACCCAGTACCCCAGAAGCGGGCTGTCCAGCTTGTGGCTGAGCACGCTCAGGATGGTGTTGACGCTGCCACGCGTGCGGAACATCAGCGAAGCGATGCATTAATTGGCACTGCTTTATTTTTATTAAAACTCTAAAGCAGTCTGCCGAAATTACGCTAAATGTTATACTAACACCAGCTATAAATTATTATGTATGCTCAAACTGCGATAGGTATGTCATTTTGGCAGGGTAAGTCATTTTGGCAGGGGGCCAGTTTCACCATACTGTGTTAATTCTAAATATCCCGTTATGCCATTTGACGGACTATTTTTCGTAATGAGACAATCCGTCAAATGGCTATAACGGGACATTTAGAATTAACACAGTATGGTGAAACTGGCCTTAAGCCTTTTTATTTCCTTTTACAAAATCCCGTAATTGTTGAGAAATACTAACGATGTCAGACTATTTTTAGTTTGATATATTTTGTAAATAATAATGCATACTATATCATTCCGTCTCTTGTTAGTATGGTCAGCATTGTAGGTAAACATGGTGTGCTGCTTTAATACTTAGTGCATAATGAAAAGCTGGCGAACCGTCAGTAGGTACGTTGCAGCATTTTTATAGCAGATCTGTGCGAAAGAAGAAGAGATGGAAGTTTACAACCTTTAAATTTGATCTCTGAGCTCTTTAAGAAAGAAAGAAAATAAATTTATTTGACCCAGGTTATGGCACACAACATTCACATAAAAACAAAAAAAAATAGTAATAAACTTAATAACAGAATTGTGGCTGCGCCAAATAGGCCCAGTTCAGCATAAATGCCAGACAACTAGTGCCTGACGCTGGTTTTCAACTGTACCCTATGTTACGAGGACGTCTTACGGATGTAAATCAGTTTTATAGTGTGTGTAAATATTTATAAATAAAACATTTATATGTATGTGTAACAAATAATAATAAAATCGATTAGATATTTGTTTAAAACATAATTATAGATAATAGTATAGTGGTGTTTATGGAAATAAATAAAATGGTTTGGTTGCACAAGAAACAAAGGACTGTCGTCAATAAATAACAGATTATAGAGAGATGTATATCACAAATTTATATCAAAGAAACATTCAGGTTGCTCATGTCTAGCTTCCGTTGCGCATCTATGAGGTACTGCCGTGTCTTCTAAATGTGTTGATTGTGTTAATTACTCTGGTTATTCTATACTTTAAGAGGATGCACATTCGTTTTTGGTGCGCCACCCCAAGAAGTGAAGTGAGTATTGAATTATAGATTGACATAGGGCCAAATAAACTTGTATGATTAATTTGGAATCTGCTAATGTTCGCAATTTCTTAAAAAACATATAATATTAGTTTGCGCACTCTTTTAACGAGGCTTTCTATATGTTTTCTAAAGAGAGTGTGTCGTTCATTATTACCCCCAGGTATTTAATGTTGTTCGTTTCGAGGATAACAGGACATTTACACATGTTGACTGAACGGTTTCCACATTGATGGGTATATAGATGAGGGTTAGAAATGTTAATTTGAGGCTTGCCCATGGAGAAGTGAATACATTTTGTCTTTTCGGCATTTAATGTTAGTAAATTGCTTTGAAGCCAATTAGTCACAGTATTAAAACCTAGCTGAGCGATTTCAAACAGTTTGCTACTAGATTTAGCGGTAAATATTAACACCGTGTCTTTGCGGCATATGATATAATTTTGTCGTCTTTAATATTTAAATTACACAAATCGATAATATAAATCAGGAATAGCGTGGGGCCCAGAATACTCCGCTTAGGAACACCAAAACCAGTATTTTTTCTGCATATCACTCGTAATATTATCTCTTCTAACACATTGGTACCGACCATTTAAATAGTCATTAAAAAGTTTTAGCGACGTTCCCCTTATTCCTATGGTCTCTAATTTGTTGAAAATAACAGAAACAGACACCACCCTGTCGAAGGCCTTGGCTAAATTGAGAAAGACTCCCAGGGTCTAGTTTCCTTACCGAGTTATTCTAAAATATAATCAGTCAGGCTATGCACCGCATCGGCTGTCGATAGTTTCACTCTAAAACCAATTTGCGTAAAGGATAAGATTTTTTCTTTTCTAGGTAATATACTAGTCCACTGTTTATAATTTTCTCTAGTATTTTTGAAATTCAGGGTAGTAAGTATATTGGCCTATAATTATTAACTGCGTCTTGACTTCCAGATTTAAATATAGGGATTACAACTGCCTTTTTTAGACAACTAGGGAAAATCCCTTCGGAAATAGGCTGTAGTAGGCTTCAGGTAAAATGACACCATTTCAGTTCATCTACATAATATTATTTTAAAAGAATTTATCCATCTATAGATTGATGGAGTCTCTTTATTCGCACCTGCCTTTGATTTCTTATTTGACAAATATAAATGAAGGATGTCAGATTTGAACGGTGACTTGCCGAGCCATTTTTGTATTAATTGCTCGGGAGGAGACAGACGAGCCATCGTTAATATTATGTCTATAAATGTCAGGATTTGTAATGACAAAGTTGGATCACTTAATTTTCTTCATTGTCGTTTACCTACAACAGTAGACTCCTGCTATGGGAAATAATCTATATTGATATTACGCAAAACTGACAAAATGTGGGTGAACTATACCTTTGTCTACCCTTTATGGAAATCCAGGCGTGAAGTTATGATAAGTTAATCTCGTGTCTATAAACATTATAAAAGCTTTTGTCAACTTTACTCATGCACTGCATAATATCCCATTAAATTGTTCAACAAAAACGGTGACAAAATCACACGTCACATTTTACCCAAAGAAATAAATAGCAATTTAATTTCATGCTAGATCCACTGTAGATCCAACAAATAGAACAGAGCTACAATTTCATGAATTTCGCTTTTTACGTTCATCGCTCTTTTCTTGCGAGCATTTTTCTCTGAGTGAGAATATCGTCTCAAGAATATTTGATACTGCAAAAAAAGAGTGGTTTAAAATCTTATTTCTGTTCCACCTCTCCATAACAAGGCTTTGGGATGGGTTAGGTCCATTTCATTACCCATCCCGAACATAAACAAGCGCAGTTTGGTACACTTTGCCCTGTTGTACCTCTCGACGTCGTTTAGCCAATACATTTAGATGGTACAGTGAATAAACTTCTCGCGAATCGAAAATCGTAGACGTGTGAGCGGCCAGAATCCATCTATTAAGTAATGTGGACCCGAGACCCTTAACCCTTCGCTATTGAATTTTATTCAACATCTATATGTAAGAACCCTATTTTTTGCAATGGGTAGGGGAATTAGGGACCGGTGACAGTAGGAGGGGTGTTATTATTTATTAGTTTATCTTTTCGATATTCTAAGCGTTTAGGGGTAGTGGCGGAAAAATGGTTTACGCATTGTTGGTATTATGTAATTATATAGGGCTATATTAGGAATACAAAATGATACTCTTTGTTACTTTCCAATAGTCAAAAGTAATTCAATGGCGTGTTCCACTTTTGTTGGAAAAGCCGTAATTTTTTAATAACTGACGAAATATTTCAATGCAGTGGGGTTCATAATCATGTTCTGAATCCATGGTAACAGGTGGTGCGTCGATGTCATAGTCAAGCTGCAGAGCATTCCTATAGAAATGAACATGAATGAAAACCTCATAGACAATAGAACAGCACGTGCGACTCCCAGAGTGAACACATGCCAAACGAATGTGCTATTAGATAAATATCTGTGAACGTTTGAAACTGCCGAGGTGGCAAAACGCTGGAGAGATTTCCAGTGAGTCTGATTCCAGAGCAAATGTCTCACAAGCGAATTGAAATGTGAAATTCTACAGGTTTTATTATGAAACGGGACGTTGTCGGAAGAATTGCGTTTAATGGTTGATGTGATGTCAGTTTTCTGTGAATTAGATTTAAAAAAATAGTTAAAAATAGAATGGTAGCACCTAAGTTTATGAGAATAGATAATTGAATTAGAATCTTTGTAAATTTCTGTGTCACACTTTTCGATTTTTAAATATACGGATTATTGTAATATTGCCATTTTACTCCATGTCAATATGTTGACTGCGTATTTTTAATCAATACTTACATCAAAAAAAAAAATACGACACTGATTAAATACACGTGTATCAGCAACATTTTTAGCATCACTGCCTATACAATACCTTTATTGTAAAGCTGGTAGAAATAACAGCTCTTCTCTCAAATCAACAATTCCTCGCACCTTCAAAGCATTAACTCACGAGTAGAAGCGATCACTTGAAAGGTAAAACTTTTATAATTCAAAGTTAAATGAATGTTTGAATAATGGTGGAGGCCTAACCTACTTTGGAGCACTTCAAACTTGGGACAGTAGTGGGGATGAAAATTGACGCTGTTTTGAAACAACGATTGGGAATAGAACCATTAATTTAAATCCGTTTTTGGAGAATTTGTGCGTGCTTACTTCACTCAGCTGCTGAAGCGTTGTCATTTTTACAGCACTTTAAATAGGTATATGACCTCTTTGTATAATTTTAAACTAAATGTAAACATTAAATTTTTTTCCCGTTTTTCAGTGTACATAATATGCATGCAAGCACACCTGTACTTCACAAAGGGTAGGGCAGTGGTGTACGTTTAGTTAATTCAACCCACATTTTGTTTTGTTAAGCTGAAAGTTCCATCTACCAGGATATATTACACAAATGTACACAAATTCTTAGTAAAACGTACAATTTCAACGAAATTAGAGCGATCTTCATGTCTGAATAAGAATGGGGTACAACCGTTAGCCTGCCTAACACAATATTTTCTTAATATGAGAACAGTATTAATTCTCCCGCTACAATGTAGAGGTGGTATCCTTTGTGTTAGATTTAAGAGAAACATGTTCCAACCATTATCTCATGTTATTGAAATGTTTTACTAATTTGAACAGGCTTTCGCCTAATACGTACCTACTCTATTTTGCCGACATACTTTTGAATGATTGTTAGTAAATTCATATTTAGTTATTTGATTTATTTCAATACCGAGTATGATAATATTTACAAAATGTACATATATAATATATATAAATTAGTTTAGCTATTTTGATGCATATAGCAGAAATTACATTTACTTTACCAACATAGTATTTGATATAATAGTGAATATGTAAGGATATCGTAACTGAACATTCTTCGTAGTTTTTTTCCTCATCAACAAGTTATTAAATGTTCTCATTTAAGGACAAAAATACAAGTTATAAATTACACTTTCGACTTCACTAAAGAAATATAAATTTTCCACAAAGAAGCCTCTTTATGTCTAGCCAGGCGTCATTATAATCCTCTCGTACATAATATCTTCAGTTTTAAATATTTAATAATGGAGAATATTTTTTTAATTCTATTTTGATACGAAACCCGAGCGCCATTGTCATTCGTTCCATCTAATGACTTATTTTAAAATGATGAAGAAGTTTTTGTTATTCTTTTTTTTTATTAAAACAAGATAGGTGCTTGCTTTCAAGGGCTATTAATAAAATGAAACTTGAGCTATTTTTAGTTGACTTGTGTCTTTTTTAGGTAGTTCGAAACAAGTGAATTATAAATGCTATGGCAGCAATTTATGTTATCTAGACGTACAAACCATATTTGGCATGAAAATGACAAGTTAATGATAAGATAAAGATATCTTCAATATCAAGTTACGTGAAACATAACATAACCTGCTTCAGGACCCAATTACTAAGGCTCCGCTGACCGTGCGTCTGTCACAGGGCTGTATCTTTTGAACCGTAATAGGTAGACACTTGGAATTGTGTGAAAAGAAAGAAAGAAAAAGAGTGTGTACTAACTATGGCCAGTTTAACAACAAAGTGTTAAAAAAACGTTTTTGGAAAAAAACAACCGACTTCCAAAAAAAAGAACACAATAAAAAAGTGAAAAATAATTTTAATTTCGGAAGTCGGTGTCTTTGGTTTTTGTATTTTCGTTTTTTGCTACCGTCTTCCGACATTAAAGTTTTTTTTCTGTTTTTCTTTTCGGTTGTTTTTTTGCATAAAAGTTTTTGTTTTTCACCTTTTAGTTGTGGTACCTAGCCCACACAAATTCGTATACCACTACTTGATATATAAATAACAGTTACAGGAAGTTATTAACACATCATCTTTAAAAGCTTATTATAGTGGAAAAAATACGCATTATTAAGGATAACTAAAAAAGGACTAGTAAGATCATGATAAAATTTATATGGGACTACATGAGAAGCACCAGCTTTCAAATAAAAAAAGATTCATCAAAATTAGTTCACCTAGAAAAAAGTTCTAGGCTTACACACATAAAACTAAATACAGTTGAATTGAGAACCTCCTCCTTTTTTTGAAGTCGGTTAAAAACTAAAGGAGGTCCCCATCCCCATACAAGAAACCTGTTTATTTTAAATCTCGTATTATATATTGTACGGTGGTACGGAACCCTTCAGTCAGGTAAAAAGGTACACTTTTTAATATAGCTCAAGTTTCGTATTAAATATAATGTGTCGACGATACAATCTAATCGGGATTTAATTACACATAATATATCATAACATCACGCTTTTAGTCCCCGAAGGTCCCATAGTACACCGATTTAATTCATCATCAGCCTCATTTCTGCCGAAAGACGTCCACTGCTGGACATAGGCCTCCCCCAAGCACCGTCACATCGACCGGTTCTTAGCTTCCGGCATCCAGCGGATTCCTACTTAAGATTTAATTACTGCAATCAAAATATATAGGAACTTCGTGGATCGTGTATTAAAGTCGGTTGAAAAATAATTATATTCAATGAATGAATGAATGAATGAATGAATACATTTATTTGTCAGAATATTGTATAAAGTTGTTATGTTCATTATGTATTTCGATCATAATATTCTGCCGTTTCCGGCGTACCAATATGGTTTGTAAAATTATGGGTCATCATTACATTAACATCAATTTAGAATTAGAGTTACAAATAATTTAAATAAATTGAACAATAGTTGTAAAAGAGATTAATAATATAAGTTAAAATTCAGGTCAAGCAGATAACATATCATTTATAGGCAATAATGTCAAATATTGAGGTAAATTTTTCATTCATAAAATCTTCAGTCGAGTAATAACATTTGCTTGAAAGAAAGTTAAGTAATTTACATTTAAATGTTCTGAGGCTGAGAGTTTTGAAGCCAACAGGTAATTTTTTATAAACAGTAATGGACATGCAGTATACATTATTAGAAAACAATTTAATTCTACGCCTAGGAACATTAAGCATATGCACTTTGCGGCTGGGTCTGGATACAAAATCATTAAATAAGTCAAATTCATGTCTGTTTTGGTGAACAAAGATACAAATTTCAAAAATATATAGTGCTGTAAGTGGCAGTATTTTAAGTTTTTGAAATAGTGGAACACAACTATCCAGTGGATGCGCTCCACAAATTGAGCGTACACACTTTTTCTGAGCTCGAAACACTCTTTCAAGTTCAACCGAATTACCCCATATTATAATGCCATAGCGCAAAATTGATGAGAAATAGCCATGATATGCACAGAAACATAGGAATAACTATATTTCCTCTAGAAATCACAAATCCTTACTAAAAAGCGATTTATAAACTGCACTGACGCGTTTTGTTATAATTAACGGAGCGACGATGAGGTTTATTTCATTCTGTGGGCTCGCTGATGTGGACGTGGTATACGAACTGAGTTCTTTTGGGGCTGATTATCACACCAAAGCGTATTAGAGATGGAGGAGAGATTTCTTTTACTCGAGCATCGATCTTAAATATGGACCTAAGGACTAAGACCAAGACGTTTGTCTAAGAATCTGAATAATATCGTTTATACAGATTTAATTATCTGACTACTGATTCGAAGATTAAATTTTCGTACTTGTACATAACCGGAGCATATTTACGTTAACAAAATCATGACTGAAAGTCTAATTAAAATCGAAAATATGTAATAAAATCTAAAGATTTCCCGTGGCTTTGATCTCGCGAAATTTCTCTCGCAGTAATTGCCTGTGATTTACCGTTTTATATGGAATTCTATAAAACTGCAGCATTACTTTGGTTTCCCTTGGTAATAGGAAGTCCATTTACCAAAAGGAATAAAATAAATATTCGATTCGCTTTTTACAATTCGCTTTCGATTTTAACCTTTGATCTAAGTTAATCAAAACATTGCTTATCTACTACTAAACAGTACTTGAAACGGATAACTGAAAATAAAGAATTCAGCATTTTATTTCATGATAAAACACTCGCTTGCTCACATGAAAACGATAAAACGTTACATATTCATAAACTTTCAGGCATTTTTGAATAACGTAGGCTCTTACAGTATGTAGAATCGACACGTGTAACAGAAATTATCTGGATGTATGTTGTAGTATTTCAACATCACCCTGATGCAAAAAAACTACAAAACATATAAGGAACAAAAATAGTTTTATAAAGGCGACCGTTCACTACGGTGCAGTGTAGGAAAATACAACGCCGTCTGTCATGCAAAATCCTGCATCGCGCAAGCGGAGTTTACCGCACAGCTAACATATGTACAACGTCCCGACATTAACCGTCGGGCAGTTGCCCATCAGACACGACATCCGTCTGGTCAGAGGATCCCCTCATTTCTATGGAGGTGTGAGTGAACTTTACTCCCTGTTCTTCATACCTCTATACAAGTAAGCAGCTGTATGCAGTGCACGCCAATGAGACACATTTTTGGTAGGTTCTTCCACACCGAGCGAAAAGTACGAATACATTATGAACGTTCAACGTTGGTAACGTTGAGCATAATCATCAAATTGTACAGAGCAGTAGTAATTGTACGAGTTTTAGGAATTTATAATAAAAAATAAAATATTGTAAAGTTTTATAAAATTCACATTGATTGTCGCCTTTGTACTTGTGGGTTGGGCAAGTACTTTTACCGTCCGTGTGATACTAAGTTAGGAATTTAAGATTTTTGTACTCTTTTAGGCACTTGGTGGATAGCACCACAAACAATGGGGCACTTAATATCGAGTCCAGTGGGTCCTGTTGTCTGCACGCTACAGGAGTTGATGGACGCTACTGAAAGCGCCAAGTTCATAACAAAATTCTGGGCTGACTGTATATAGATTGTTATCGACACGCTAAGAAGAGATCTCTAAGACAACTTGGATGTTGGCTCAACCATAACTTTGTTAACCATAATATTAACACTGAGTATGTATGTACTCGTAGCAGAAGAAAGTTTAAGTTTTTTTTTAATAATTCCTTCTTATTTTTGAGAAATGGCAACACTGTCCAACCGTCAATTTTGTGGAAGAAGGGGTAGTTTATAAATGAGGGCACTTGCCCGAGAGAGCTCAAGACCTACATGTTGAGAGCATCGATGACTACAACACCAACCTGGAGGGGCGGTAAACCTCTCAACACCTAGGTGTGCAATAAAGCAGTTCCAGGAAACCCAAAGACGGGTCCCCAATTTTTGGGGACCGAGAGAAAAATCCTTAGGGCAAGGGGCCATAAAGCCTCAAAACCGACTCCTCGCGCCCTCTTCGGGGACGCAGAGGCGCCCAAACGCGAGAGAACTCAATTTGGTGTAAAGTAACTGTGGTGACTGTATCTGTGAAGAAGTGAAGAGAAAAATAAAGTATCAATATCTTCACTTTGTGAGTTTTGTTAGACTTCAGAAGTGGGATAAGAACGGTAAAGTAATTTGAATTTGTTTACGCTAAAATTAATTTGTGGTAGCGTTAAGCTCGTTGTCCCATTTGGTTGGTACTCCCCGTTAATATGACAAAGCATATTGGGTTTCTAACATGTATGATAGCCATAAGGTTTGATTTTATTTAGTCGTGGTACCCCCTGATAATACGATTGCAAAATAAGGTTATGATTGGTGTGAATCTTTTCTATTTAGGCCGGAAATGAAAGTATTTTTTGTTACCACTTGGTCAGAGTACTCCTTGATAGTGGTAGCATGCATTTAAGGCAAACTTAGGTCGCGGTTTATTCGAGAGGGGCATTCTTCGATAATACGGCTGCGAGATCAGGTTGTGATTTATTGTGAATCTTTTAAAATAGTTTATAATTAAGCATGGTTTGTTACCATTTGGTTGGGGCATTCTCCGGCACTGATAACATGCCTCCGCCGTAACCTTTAGTTGCAGCTTGATTTGGTTAGGGTATATCCTAATAATACAACTGTTTATTGAAGGTTACTTTTAATATTTTATTTAGGAAAAACCGCATAATTTGCTAACATTTGCTCAGGGTAATATCCCTGACTATGATGGTAAATAGCTCTGAAGCCTAGTTGTGTATTGCTTGATCAGGGATAACCCTGATAATGATTATAGACAGCTGGGTTTCACAAAGTGTTCTTGTGGCTCCTTTTACGTTGTGAAATTTGTTTTATCGAACATGTATGTCCTTAAATGTGGTTAATTCCAGTTTCACAATGGAAAAAGATAACGGCAACGCCCGTTCGTTGAAGCTTCGCCTTGTGGTCGGAAAGAAACTCCAGAAAGGTGCTCGTCGCATCATCAATGTGATATTTCCGGCGCACGCAGCGGTGGTACTCAAATTCGCAGGAAATCAACTTTTCGTGGAATAAGATTGAATTTTAGCAAGAACGAGAGCGGCTACTTGTGCGGAACTACGCCGGGATTTGAGAAGATAACAGAGGCCCATGTGAATCGATCTGGTAGAAACTACAAGAGAAGTACGAGCCGTAATCTGTTCAAAAGTCGACAGCACAGCTGCAGCCCGAGCCGGTCACGTCAACGTGAGCATCAAGCTACAAGAGCCAAGCGGAGATGAGGTTCACGTGAGTGGAGCAACGATAGTCTACGTGGCGCCGGTGCATCACAAGATAAAAGGTCACCTACCACTTCTTTTACCGATAAAGATGTTTGAACCATGGTTTTACATATCAGCCGTCTAAGAGTGCATCAATTTAAAAAAATATTGATCCCAAAAATATTCCCCCTAACTTTGATCCTTCAGCGAAAAACCAGCGTATTGTTTGGCTGTGTAAAGTAAATGAATACGCTACTGGGATAATAAAACAACGATATATTTTGCAATGCAAAAACTTCAGGATTTGGCCAAAGTTTGGTATAACGCTGACGGTCTGAACACAATTTTGCATACTTGGAAAGAATGGCAAGAGAAGTTAATGAGTGATTTTCCTTGCGAGCAAAACTATAACCAAATCCTGAAAGGTATGCTTATCAGAAAAAGTAAGTTTGGCGAACTAATTGAAGTATATTATTATGAATAACTTGCGTTGCTATATTAACAACATAACATAACTTCACGCCTGTTTGCCCCGAAGAGTAAGGCAGAGATGTACCTTTGGTACTCCCATACTTCGCAAGTTATGTTTAATCTCATGTAATAGTGGCGAGCCTATTGCCTCGTGCAAGTTATAGTAACATTTATTAACTGAAAGGCTCTTTAGATTTTTCTTAAATAGAGTAGTATTCATTGCCCTATTTTCCATTCGTTTTTGTTGTAATATAGGTGACCATTCACGGTGTACCGCGCGACCTAGTCAGCTCACAAACAATGGCACTTGCGAGGTTACCCCTAGATTACCGCGCCATTGTGCCAGTTTCACCAAAAAATATAAATATAGCTTTACACATCTAGTAGACGAATAAGTAATACTTTTTAAGTTAATACCACAGAATGTGTTTTAGAAAAAAAATGCGTGTGTATTTTGAAACTAATTTTTAGGGTTCCGTACCCAAAGGGTAAAACAGGACCCTATTACTCAGACTCCGCTGTCCATTCATCTATCCGTCTGTCTCCAGGCTGTATCTCATGGACCGTGATAGTTAGATGGTTGAAATGTTCACAGATGATGTATTTCTGTTGCCGCTACACAAATACTAAAAAACAATAAAATTAATATTTAAGGGGGCTCCCACACAACAAACGTGATTTTTTGCCGTTTTCATAGATAATGGTACGGAACCCTTTGTGCGCGACTTCGACTCGCACTTGGCTGTTTTTTTTTAACATATTTATGATTTTACTGACGCACAGTAAGGAAAATTATTTTTATCCCAAATTGACACCCCACGTCTATTTGCCGTGTTATAGCCAATTTTTTACAATTGCCAAAGAATGACACGGCCCGCCATACACGGACTGCTTGAGCAGTTACCTAGTGATCAACATACACGGACCGCAGTCAAGAGTCTGAGACTGGTGCAGATTTATAAGGCTGATCACTTATTGATGTAGAGGGTGCAGATTGATAACCCTTGTTGTAACTTGAATAGTTGTAATTAAGTCCACGTTGCTCACTAGCTGAAGGTGCAAAATATTCCCTACTTTCACCATAATAGCTTGACTGTGTATGCTGGGATATTCCTTTAAAGTATTTAATTACGTTGATGGTTTCTGACCTTGCATCTAATTTATTTTGTTAAATTTTTTGAACTCTCCAGCTAGTGATAGTAAGAACAATTTGTCATTATATTCTACTGCAAGATTTGAACTGGGTTTTTCAACAATACGTTTAGATACTTCCTCAGTTTTATTAAGTTTTCTTTTTAAAGCACTATCACTTTTTTTTGCAGATTCTTTATTATGATCGATCCCTTCAGATGTTTCTTTCAAACTATCTGATTTGTCTGGTCTCGCCTCAATGACCTTTAAAAATGATAACTGCTCATAATATGGGTAAGGTCGTATCTTGGTGGCTGCTGAACCACTCTTCTTGGTTTCATTTTTTTCGTACATCTGGTATACCCATCTCTTAATACTTTCCATTTCTTCTGTAATGACATAGCTGTAACAATGAAATAAACATACATTAATAAATAAAAAAAACTCAATAATAAAAAAACTACTAATGCTATTTTTCTTTTCAGGTACTTAGCCACTGGACAAACATTTATGGATTTGCTATACAGTTTTAGAATGGCAGCTACTACAATTGGTGGTATAGTGAGAGATGTATGTAAAAATATATGGATGTATATGAAAGATATGTGCATAGCACCATTAGCTAAAGATAGGTGGAAAGAAATAATAAATGGGTTTATGAAAACTGCACAGTTTCCGAACTGCCTTGGTGCAGTGGACGGCAAACATATAAGAATAATAAAACCCGCACAAAGTGGATCAGCCATATTATAATTACAAAAAATATTTTTCTATAATACTAATGGCTGTGTGTGACAGTAATTACATGTTTACTTTCGTGGATGTAGGTTCATATGGAAGGCATGCAGATTCGACTATTTTTGAAGAAAGTACTTTTTACAAAAGGTTTACTGGTAAAGAATTGAATATACCTGCACCTTCTTCAATATCGCGAAATGGACCTGTTTTACTGAATATATTTGTAGGAGATGAGGCGTTTAGCTTGCAAGAAAATTTGTTGCGTCCTTACAGAGGAAACAGTTTGCCAGAACAAAAAAGAGTCTTCAACTATCGATTATCACGTGCTAGACGGTTTATTGAATGCACATTTGGTATATTTGCTAATAAATGGCGCATATTCCATCGACCACTTAACGTAGATGTCGAATTTGCAGTAGATATAATAAAAGCAGCATGCGTTTTGCATAACTATGTAAAGCAACGAGACGGACATAAATTCGAAGACACATTTGAGGGTCTTCCAAACTCTATAATAGAATCAACTCAGAATTTTTGTCGAGGTGGACCTATGTTAACAACAATCAGAGAAGAATTTGCAAATTACTTTGTGAGTGAAGAAGGAAAACTAGATTGGCAATGGAATATGATATAAACTAGCTGTATATCTATTGTGATAATATCAATTTGCTATCATTTTTCTTCGAAAATAAAAAATAAATTCATATCAATAACTCACCGATTTTATTTTTATCCGCCACCGGTTTTTCTTTAAAGTTTTCAATTCGTTTTTCACAAATAGCTGCCCATGCATTATTTTTCTTTATTTTGTCACTGTGGTCATCAAGGTTATAATTCCATATATAAGTTCTTGTGATTTTATTGCACTTATAAGCGCGTCACCATCGATGTTGTCATCCATTGTTCTCAAGCGTGCGGGCGGGAAGCGTGCGCGACGTGGAATGAAGAGCGCGGGCGGAGGTAACTGCGCGAGAGCAGTCGACAGCTCGAGCAGTCATTGTATGCCTGGTGACTGCTTGACCGGATGACGAAATTTCACCGTGTCGTAACCACCCGAAGCAGCTGCACCTGCTTGAGCGGTTCGTGTATGTACGTACGTAGAAGTCTGTAGTTCACTATGCAGTCGCAGCTTGAAGCAGTCGATCTTGACTGCTTCAAGCTGCCCGTGTATGGCCGGCCTTAGTTTTGTTAATTGAAGATACGGACAATTTAAGTTCGTGGTCAATTTGCTTAACAAGTGATTTCCCTGACTTGTATTTATTTGTAATTGCTCTGGATTCAGTACATGATTCTGAAACACTCTTTTTTTTTTTTTTTTTTTTTCCGGTGGGAAATCATCAAATGACCTCTCCCGCTCTGGGCGGAGCGGAAGGGCGTGTCAGACTCTTACTGACTAAAACCCACCCGTGTTCCTTCAGTTGCCTGTGCGCCAGGGCAACGGTAACTCTTTCGAACAATCCGCGACCCCGGCAGGCGTCGGCCCTGTCGGACCCCGTCAATTATGCTGACAACTCTTTGAGGCGCGCGTGGAACACAACGCGCCGTCGACCCGGGCCTGGTCCTTACCGGACGGCGAGCTGCCCATTGCTCGCCGTCCGCAGGCCCGCGCCTACGGTGGCCGGGAGTCGGCTATGGACTCCCGACGCCCAGGGTGTCTCCTCCTGCGGCGACTAGGGGCGTGAGGGCGCAATGATTGCCTCTCCCTCACGCGCTCCGCCTCCTCCTTCGCGAGCATTACTGCTTCGCAGAAGGAGGTGACTGCTTCCCATTCTCTCTCGCTCCGTACTATGGCCTGAACCAGGGCCGGACGCGAGAGATCGCCGCCGCCGATCGCCGCCACGAGGACACGGCGGTGCTCCGCCCAAGCCGGGCAGACCTCCACCGTATGCTCCACCGTGTCCTCCGGTATTCTGAAACACCCTGCGTTGGAATTATTGTCGGTTATTAAAACAAATTGGGCGTTCCTTACATTTTGACCGCGCAGGTATTGCACTTTTCTATGAAACAGCAGTTTTTTTTTTTGATAACCAACCAAATATTTCTACTCAGGGGGGTTCAGAATCATGTACTGAACAGGTTTCGCGTCGATGTACCTGCCACCTTGTATATCGAAGTTTTGCTTGAGTAGACATGTATTCACACTATTCACATCTTACTAAGTCCTAACAAGCGTGTGTTTCACAGCGAACCAATGCCAATCAATATCAGTATAAACGCTGTTCTGAGATGGCTGAAATACAGATAGATCGAGTGGGTACGTATTCTAAGATTAACTAGAAATGAAGGTCAGTGGGTCGTCTTATTAGGGGTAACCTATAATAACAATTACTGCAACTGATACAGCTGATAAATTAAGTTTATTTATTTCATAAATCTACATTCAAATGCTTATATACAATAAAAAAAATTGTCATGTTAATTGTTTTCTGAATTATTAGTTTTTATTATTGAAATATTATTGCATCAAACTAAAAATATTTATTCATAAACAATTTCATTAATTTATTATAACTCTATAATCTATTTTAATGTCTATAATTTGCATGCATTTAGCTTATTTCATTTTTCTACACCAGCAATACGAGTAGTAGTATATGTGCATCGATGTTTATATTAAGATTTCAATTTACCATATACTTGTAAATAATAATAATTATTATTATTAACATACCTAACTATTTACACTGCATCTGATTCATTAATCATAATTGTGAAAACGAACCTTCTGTTAAACAAAAATTCAGGTTTACTTAGTACAATAAACTTATTGAGTCTTCAAACTGCAAAAACGGCCCAATATACATACAGTATAGAAACCACATAAATGCAATAAATGAAACCACAAGTAATACTAGTTCACAGAAGTATAGCAAAATTAAATGTTAACTTAAAAACCGTAAATTAAACATATTCATATTCCGAAAGCTGATGAAATTCCCTTGTGATTTGATGTGACAGAGGAAATTGCGTTTTTTTTTTATTATTTATCACGCCCTCACACCGCCGACCCCTTGAAGTTTATGCGTCTCAATAAGGGTAACAAAAAAGTTTTGTGACATTTTTTAACATTTATCGAAATGCCTGAAATATAATTATTTTTACGTTTTCTACCGCAACATCTCCGACATTTTGAAAAAAATCTAAAAACTGAGTCGACAAAATATTCCATTTAACTATCGTATCGAACATGCTCACAAAATTTCACGAGAATCGGTTGAATAATGCGACTTGTAAAGGAAAACAGCTATCCGCCGGACATCCGGACATACGAAAGCATTTTTGCTCAAGCTGAAACGGAGACACTTTTTTTTTTTTTGGGTGGGAAATCATCAAATGACCTCTCCCGCTCTGGGCGGAGCGGAAGGGCGTGTCAGATTCTTACTGACTAAAACCCTGTGCGCCAGGGCCACGGTAACTCTTTCGAACAATCCGCGACCCCGGCAGGCATCGGCCCTATCGGACCCCGTCAAGTATGCTGACATCTCTTTGAGGCGCGCGTGGACCACAACGCGCCATCGACTCGGGCCTGGTCCTTACCGGACGGCGAGCTGCCCATTGCTCGCCGTCCGCAGGCCCCCGCCTACGGTGGCCGGGAGTCGCCTATCGACTCCCGACGCCTAGGGTGTCTCCTCCTGCGGCGACTAGGGGCGTGAGGGCGCAATGATTGCCTCTCCCTCACGCGCTCCGCCTAAACGGAGACACTTGGCTCGCGCTTTGCGCTCGCTCGGTCGAAAACTAAATTTTTCAAACAAAACAAATTTCAAAATAAATTCAGAAAAGTAAACACTGTGTTTAGATAAAGTACTTTGACCCCAGAAGAGCAGCAATGATGCACGCGGGCGATATGGTAACGTACACAAACAATATTTTGTGTCGGCGGCGGCTTTGATTCATTTGATGATTCAAATTCAAATGATTCGTTTTTCAATAAAAGTTTTTTTTTTTCGCCAAGTTTTTATTTCGCGACAGCTGAACTGAACTCGATGTATTGTTCTATGGCTGATTGTAAACACACGCCCAGCTTGTCTAAGGCTACAGAGTGGGTTCCGATCGAAATGGTCTAAGACTCGTTGTTCAAAATTAGATTTTATTTTTTATATTAGATGGGTTTGCTCTTAACTCTAGTCTAGGTCAGAGATGACAGAGACATTGTCGACGATGGAGTGAGCTTACCCAGAAGAAGCCTGTTCACCCTCACTTTGAAGAGATTTGGGTTGTATGCGGTCGGAAACACAGGCGAAGGTAGAGAATTCCACTCTTTTGCTGTGCGCATTATAAAAGATGTTTGGAAGCGCTTAGTGCGAATTGGTGGAATAGCAACTAGGTAGGGATGGTAACTTGCAGTGCGCCTAGATGTCCGATGGTAAAAGGGGGCCGATGGAATGAGGTCGTGGAGTTCTTGGGCACACTCACCGAAGTACAATCTGTAGAAGACCGACAAGCAGGCAACCTTACGGCGATGAGCCAAGCTGTGAAGCTTGGCATCCACCAGTTGTATGTCGCCAATGAGTCTCTTAGCTCTGCGTTCCACCGAGTCAAGCGCGGCAAGTTGGTATTTAGCTGAGCCATCCCAAAGGTGGCTGCAATACTCCATGCAGGATCGGACTTGCGCTTTGTACAGGGTTAAAAGCTGTCCAGGCGTAAAGTATCGCTTCACCTTATTTAGGATGCCCAGCTTCTTAGCCGCAGTTTGGGCTTTATACTCGACGGTGGCGCCGAAGTTGAGACCAGATGTCAACTACATGCCTAGGAGCTCGAGCCGATCAGTTACAGGAACAGATGTACCCCGAAAAGTAGGAGATTGGTTGATTTGACTCCTTTTAGCGGTAAAAAGACACGCCTGTGTTTTGGTGGCGTTAAAAGAGACCAGATTATCATCACCCCACTGGGAGACAAGGCTTAAGGTCAAATCTGTCCGCTCTACCATGGCCTCTCTCAAGGAACAAACTTCGGCCCCGCTGGTTTTTGCGCTGGACAAGTATCTCTCTGAAACAGTACTGTCATCTGCCTACCCAATAATACCAGGCTGAAGAAGGTCATTGATGTGCAGCAGGAAAAGAGTTGCAGAGAGAACAGACCCTTCAGGAACTCCGGTATCAATAGCCACAAGGTCGAACGAGCAGCCGTCTACGACTACTCTGATCGACCATTCGCTAAGGAAGTCTGATATCCAGCTACAAAAATCAGCCGGGATGCCATAAGCAGGAAGCTTGCTGAGTAAACCAGCGTGCCAGACCCTGTCAAAGACCTTCGAGATATCAAGCGATACAGCAAGTGCCACGCCGTGTTTCTCGATGGCTTCGCCCCAGCAGTGCGTGACATACACAAGAAGATCGCCAGTTGACTGTCCCCGGCGAAAGCCATATTGACGGTCACTGAGGAGATCATTGTCTTCAAGGTAGGTCAGCAACTTACTGTTCAGTACCCTTTTCATAACCTTGCACAGAATGGAGGTAATGGCGATTGGACGGTAATGGGCAGGGTTTGCACGGTCGCCCTTTTTGGGCACTGGTTGTACATTCGCAAGCCTCCAGGAGTTTGGCACCGTTCTCTTTTTAAGAGAGAGGCGGAACAAGCGTGTCAACACAGGAGACAGTTCAGGCGCACACTGCCTCAACACTCTCGCTGGAATGCCGTCAGGCCCGCTGGCCTTGTTCACGTCTAGACTGGACAATACTCTTCGGACCTCTTTAATGTGAACTGCGATCTCCGACATCGTGGAGTAACATTGAGGTACAGTAGGTGGTTGCTTGGAGCCAGCGTCCAGACGTGAATTGCTTGCAAAGAGAGATGCAAAAAGGGTCATCATTGGAGGTAAAGTGGGACGACAGAAATTCGTTTCAACTGCTTTAGACAGGGACCAGAACTGTTTACTACCCGGAGGGTGCGCTGCTACCTTGGCCACAATACATCCAACATGGTGAAACGTATTGAGCACCATGTGCTGATTTTCCCTGATTCTTTGGACAGCTCCCAGGATTTTCTGGACACAAGTAGGGCAGACGTGAGTTGCGCCGTATCTCTCACGAGAAGTAGGTACGTAGAATTAAAGCTGAGTTTTGGCGGCAGTCGCCATACAATAAAACCATCTATGTGTACCCTGCAGCACTGCAAAATGCTGTCTTGACATATTCTTCAAAAAACACGATGACCTTGATTATAATAGGACCTAGAATACTTTTTATTCCGATATTTCCATGGGATCGAGACTTATGCGGGTGGAACCACGAGACGTAGTAAGTAATACAATATATTGAATTATTTTCAAACAATGTATTTTAGGTTTGCATACATAAATAATTTTCTTTATGTACATTAAGTTATTATATTTGTAATAGGAACGGAAATAACGATTTTCCTGTTTGCATCCGTAACATTCAGGAATCTAATGAGATATCCTTTGATAGAATACAAAGGTAAACAGCTAGAGGTACCTATTATTATTACAATAACAACCAACAACCAAAATAATCAACAATCTCTACATATAATAAAATAGTAACGTAGTCATAACTGTAACTAAATTGAATATTTTTGAAAAAAAGGTAGCTGCTTCGAGGTGTATGAACGAGTCTGACGCCAAAAACATAGTTCTCCGACTTTTTATCTGTTTATTTGGATGTATGTTCCGGATTGGCGCAAAATCGGCTGAACGGATTTGGATAAAATTTGGCACAAGACAGTTTATAACCTGGGGGGCGGGCGGGTCGATTGATCAGGATAAGCTAAGCTTGCCGCGGTTGGTCCGTGGATGGGTGACCATGTTTACATACCAAGATCCCTCCGTACCTCGGAAAGCACGTTAAACCGTTGGTCCCGGCTGTCATTCGTGGAAGCCCAGAAGCCCGAAAATCTGACAACCAGTCATATCAAGGGGTCTCGTACTACCCAGTAAAGAAAAGAAAGAAAAAAAATAAAAAGTATTTATTGCGACACGCACAGGATTATCACAAACTGACACTGTAACTGGGTTGTGGTGGAGGTCAGCTAGGCAGTCACTCCATGTAAAATACTGGTTTCGAACTGCTTCCGGTTAGACTGGAAGCTGACCCCAACATATTTATTATTTGTATTTATAAATATATATTTATATTTATTACCTGGATTAACACAGGGTTTAACTTTGAATCCCCGTAGTATGTTCCCGTAAGATAATTTTCGACATTCACGCGGGCGAAGTTGCGGGTAAAAGCTATTTATTACAATAATTAACAAACTAAAAGTGTTTTGAAGACAGTAGCGAATGAATCGAAGAAAAACTGGGTCAGAATCGTGTGTAAAATGTAACTGTCCTATTGAGAACATGGTTTTATTAAAGACTGATAATAAAACTCTTTCTAGATAGATTTTCTCATACACAAGTGTCATGTGAAAAAGTAAGTAGGTAAACCCGGGTTACAGGGACATCGCCGTGCAACCTGTTACCAAGGATTCCGTACATGATTTTGAACCCCTTGCGCTGAAATTGTTCGCCAACACACACACACACACCCATGTCACAACACTTTTAATTTATTAGAACGGACACACAGTTCTCTATTTCTTTATTATTCTAGCGCATGGCACTCGTGGGTTGCAGCTGAAAATCAGGGTCAGGTGGTACACCTTGTGTTGTCATCTGACATTATGCTAAGCTGAGGCCCCTTTGGCATTATAATCTCTTTATTAGTTTTTTTTTTAGTTTTAAGGTGTATTTTT
This sequence comes from Griposia aprilina, assembly GCA_916610205.1. Classification (NCBI taxonomy): domain Eukaryota; kingdom Metazoa; phylum Arthropoda; class Insecta; order Lepidoptera; family Noctuidae; genus Griposia; species Griposia aprilina. The sequence continues at coordinate 23,869,738 of OU744289.1, forward strand.
GTTGCTGCAATGCCAATAAACGCATTTTCTTTCTTTCGTTTTTTTCGTCGGTAATTTAAAAAAATATAGCTGTTTCCTACAAAGTTTCCAACCTACGCGGTCAAAATGAATGGAACAGTTAATTATTTAATAACCGACGAAAAATTTTAACGCAGGGGTGTTCTGAATCATGACAGGTCGTGCGCCCCTGCCACTCGTATTATACAACACAGTAAGTGCCTATTCGCTTTCAAAGTTGGTAGCAGGAGTCACAGCCTTGGATGTGCCGGACGAACTTAATATCGTCAACGACGACCCTATTCATATCAAAACTGTAAATATTTTCCCACACTCTCCATAAATAATATAACATCACGCCTGTATTTCTCGACGGGTTAGGCAGACGTGTACTCATAGTACCCACACCAAGGCAGAAGTGTACACCCACATTTAGATAGTAATGTTTAAGTCCCATGTAATAGGGGGCGAGTCTATTGCCATCAACGGGGCACAAATCCACACTCCGGGCTGCTACTGAGATATTCCAGATAGAAAATCCCAATGACAGTATGCCCGACCTGGGAATTGAACCCAGGACCTCATGCTCAGCAGAAGCGCTTGCAACCACTGGACCAAGGAGGCAGTCATGTAGTATTTACTATACTAACTTCTACCCGCCGCTTCACCCGCGTGGATGTCAGAGTTTATCAAAAAGTAGCCTATTGCCTTTTCGAAGATGTCATCTATCTCCCTGCCAAATTTTATCGCGATCCGTTCAGTGGTTTAGGCGTAAAAAGGTGACATACAGACAGAGTTACTTTCGAATTTATAGTATTAGTATGGATTACAAAACAGTTAGGGTTCGCTTTCAAAGTTGATAGTACGCCTCACAGCCTTGGGTGTGGCGGACATACTTAATATCAAAAATGACCCTATTCATGACAAAACTGTTAATATTTTACTCCCACACAAGTGTGCTTAAAATACAAAATCACATTCTTAACACTTTCGCACCCACGCAACCATACAATAACCCTGCAATAAAACGTTACATTCAATAACACGTCAATGTATTTCCTTTTCTAACAACCGTTATGAATATCAATGAAAATATTCTCATACATCCGCTGCAAACTGAAATAACAAACGACTTTACTCTGAATAAAATAAATGTTGTAGTAACGTGGTAGTGCCGTCGTACATCGTAAGGTAATGCTAGGATTAGCTTTGACTAGAGCGTAACGTTCGCTGCGTAGAACGAGATGACAATTTCTATGATTTTTTAAAGTGAAACTTTTATTACATCGTCACAAACTTTTTCGTCTGTGTGTTGCATGTCGCGTGACGGTCGGCCGCGGAGTAGGGATAAAGTGAAAGGTGCTCGTCAGAGCAGCCGAGGAGGAAGGAGTGGGGGGGGGAGATTGATGGTGCGATTGTGAGCCGTAATGGAATATTATTCCGAAAATTTTTAGTTAAATGTCTATAATGTGAAAAAAAGTTTCACTTCTACCGTGGTTTCATAAACCCACACAATCCTTTTTTTAAATAAAACTTTTAAACTTTAATAAATATTTTATAATTAGTCCTCAAATATGTAGAATTACCAGCTGCGCGCCGCGGTTTCATCTGCAGCGATATGAAATATACTTTACGACCTATTCTCAGACCTACCAACAATACACAAAAAAAAAACATAAAAATCGGTCAAGCCGTTTCGGAGGAGTTCGATAAGAAACACTAACACGAAATTTTTATATGTTAAATTATTATCGTCTTGAAATATTTAGAACTTTTAAATAAATGTCATGCCAGCTTATTAACCCACGCAAAATCGGAGCTGAAATTAGGTACACATGTGACTTTGTTTCAATTTGAATAAAATGTGGTTACCTATGAAACGTAGTATTTTCGTAGTTTATCGTTCTTTATTTTTTAAAGTTTAGTGTGTGCTGAAGCATCTCGTATTCAATTAGTGGAAGATCACAGTGTTCAGAGCAAAAATATTCAGATATGAAACTTTTTTTTAGTAATGACTTATCATAATTTATGAGGTAGGTAGGTACAGATTTATTTAAAAAAAAACTTGGGTTAGGCTTCGGTTATTTTCATATATAAAGCAGTTTTAATATTTTTAAATATCTTGTTTGACATATTTTTGCTACATTGAATGAAAATAATTGTACAATTATACAGTTGTGTAATATAATTAATATTATCTTGAACTTATGGACTAATATACATTTATTTTTAATTTTATTCTATAGTAACTTTTTAATTTGACTCTTTTTAATATCAATAAATGTATCTATAATTGTAATAATTCTGTGATATTTTAATTATTTTTAATTTCGTTTCTAGATAGTTTCATAATATTTTTTATAATTTATGCTTGCCTAGTTCCAGGCAGAATATATATGGCGCACTCCTATCTACTCCACCTGTATTTTAATGTTATCTACATTCATTGCAAATAAATAAATGATTGATTGATTGATTGACAGAAATCACAACGCCCAAGATAATCTTTAGGCTCTTGCAAACCACTTCAATTAATATAAATTGGTCACTTGGAAGAATCATAACGCACTACACACTATGTCAATAGTCTAGCAGCTAGTGCTCTGTTTATCGACAGATCCATTAAAATGATTGATTAGTAATCGATCAATTGACGATAGAGAGGTCAACACTGATACTGATACAGATTAACATACTGGGGCAGGATCCCCAGTAGGTCTACTTTAATCTGTATAAGTATAATTATGGCATTCCTATGTCATGCCATGAACTTATTAACAACGCCATCCTCTAAACATGGCCATAATTATCATCAAACAGGTAACTGAATTAATGTAAAGACGTTTTTCAATCTATGTTTATTACTATAATTAATCGAGAAATTTCTTCAACAATTAATATTCAATCCCTTGGTTGAAACGTTGGCTGTTTCGTTTTGCCATCCAGTTCAATAGTAGATACTGTACGGTTTATGATTTTCATTAGCAATTAATAAAACATTTTAAATAATTAAATATTCCTATACTGAATACCGGTAGGTATTATCGGTTTAAGGAATCGATAGAATCGATATGATGAATCAACAACACTCGGCGAGCGCGGTCATTCTAAACTTGACAGCCGATCTGTGCGGACGAGTGCTGGCTATATTTTGCTGTATAATATTGGTAGTTCATTAGAAAAGTATTCTAAATCAGAAAAGTACTTTTTTTTTTAAGACACCTTTATTAATAACAAAATCACCGTTCACGTGATCCTACGTCACGATGGCGTGATGTTAAGCCCCACCTCCTGGTCTGATTATCTTTAACAATAATTATAAAACATAGTAACCTAAGTTAGGCACATATTGTTTTGTGAAAATTAAAACATACATAACATAATAAATACGTTAAGAGAAACTGCCGAGCGAATGTCATAAGATAAGGACCACTTAAAACTACGAGTTCACTAAAGCGTAATTCAAAATGACAGCACCGCATTCGTAACACCAAAGTGAAAATATCTTTTACCTAAATTGCATACTGGCTAATCATAATTGGATACCTCGTCGTTGCCGGAAAATAATTTGTCTGTGAATTTAGGGGTTCAAATGTCAGAAATGTAGGATAAGGTGACTGGCGAAAAGATACGTTGTTATATTTGTTAGTAAACATAATCTCATTTTGCGGATGCAGTGAGCCAATACAGAGTTCAAGTAAAAAGTTAAATTGACTACAAAATACTTAAGTAATACGATTACTTTTAAGTACAACTTTAAAGCTGATATTATTTAGTCTGACTAAAGAACAAGCATTTAACATGACAAGATACAATTATTTATTATGCAAAAACAAAACGTGCAAGTTTACGTAACATACGTCATAAAACAACGCTCTCTAAAGCCTTGAATCCACTAGAGCGTAACAGAATGACAGTTCTGCTTCCATTTATTTCCAACTAAAGTATTCCGAGAATTTATTATTTCACAAAATGTTCTACTTAATAAATGAATTGTGTTTGTGTTAATTTCTGTATCAAAATAAGAGGTAAACAGAAAATGTATTTTGCAAGTTAATTTTGACTGTGATCTCAAAAGCTTTGTGGACTTGACTGGAAATTGTTTAAATCACTACTGAAAATATTACAAAGGATTATGTTTATAACATGTAATAAACAGAAATTGTAAAGTGTATACTGTAAAACAAGTACTTACGCTAATCAGCACCGAAGTAAAGTCCGAAATTGACTGGTATTTTCCCCAGAAGGCAAAACAATCTTCCTGTAAAGAAAGAGCAGATTAAATAGAAAATAAAAAAGGAAGAAAAGTTGTTTATTCCGCACTTTATTTTTTTTCTTTTTGGATGGGAAATCATCAAATGACTTCTCCCGCTCTGGGCGGAGCGGAAGGGCGTGTCAGACTCTTACTGACTAAAACCCTCCCGTGTTCCTTCAGTTGCCTGTGCGCCAGGACCACGGTAACTCTTACGAACAATCTGCGACCCCAGCGGGCATCGGCCCTATCGGACCCCGTCAATGAAGCTGACATCTCTTTTAGGCGCGCGTGGAACACGACGCACCGTCAACCCGAGCCTGGTCCTTACCGGATGGCGAGCTGCCCATTGCTCGCCGTCCGCAAGCCCTCGCCTACGGTGGCCGGGAATCGGCTATCGACACCAGACGCCCAGTGTCTCTCCTCCTGTGGCGACTAGGGGCGTGAGGGCGCAACGATTGCCTCTTCCTCACGCGCTCCGCCTCCTCCTTTGCGAGCATTATTGCTTCGCAGAAAGAGGTGATGGCTTCCCATTCCCTCTCGGTCCGTACCATGGCCTGGGTCAGGGCCGGACGCGAGAGATCGCCGCCGCAGATTGCCGCCACGAGAACACGGTGGTGCTTCGCCCAGGCTGGGCAGAACTCTACTGTATGCTCTACCGCGTCCTCTGGGCGATCCACACAATGGTAACACCCAGGCGTTTCTTCCCGCCTTATTCGAAACAGGAACCTCCCGAAACAACCATGTCAAATGAAGCCCCGCGTCAGGCGGAAGGTGAGGACGCCGTGGCGCCTCTCAAGCCACTCCTAAAAGGGAGGACTTACCGCCGCAATTGTGGCGTGCCCAGAGTATGAGGTCCTGGGTTTAATGCCCAGGTCGGGCAAAGTGTTATTAGGTTTTTCCTTCAGGAATTTCTCAGTAACACTGGCGAAATGTGGGTTTAATATAGTTACACCTCTGCCTAATCCTTCGGGAATTACAGGCGTGATTGTTATGATATGTATTTAAATCTTGTTTTTTACCATTTACACGCACTACAGTGCCATTCGCGTAGCCATTTGTAATTCGCTGTTTCTCGGTAATAGAATTACTTCATAACCTATTTTCAGATAACCGGAAAGCCATATTGACACAATACAATTCCGCACAGCATGCAGTCTGATATTGCAACAATATCTCGGATTATTGAATATTGGGAAACGTTTAGTGGAATTGAGCTCAATCACTTTCGGTGGCGGTGGAGAAGTAATTTGTTGATTGACATTTGAATTATATTGGTCGTAACGTAAATCGGATAATCGATATGTGCTGTGGTCATATTTAAGTGTGACACAGACCATCAAATTGAACAACTTTCTCCATGGGACAACATCGTAATCGCGAAAAATAACCACCCGTCCCATTCATTTGGGTCGAGTATGTATTGAAGTTTTGTATAGGACAGCTGATATTTTTTTCGCAATTAATATGGAAATGTTTTTAAATTTTTTGGTCTACACCAGATCCATAAATATGACCAAATCTTTCTGATCCACACTGTATAGGTATTTATGAAGCTTGTCACCCTATAGTTGACATTTAGAACCCGCTTTCCTAGAGTTCCAAAAGGAAGTTGGCACATTTTGAAGCATTGTAATGGTTTTAGGCATGTCACTAGAGTTCATTATTATAGGAAAAAATAAATGCGGGGCAGTCTTTGGGGAATGCCGATAGAAGTGAAAACTAAGTAACTTGGGAATTGTATCGTCGAAGCGTGAAACTCGAGTCATAGTCATCGGATGACTCGAGTTTCACGCTTTTTGTTCACCCAAAAAGTACACATACACAGTATACATATAGCTCATGAAAAGCGTTCGGTGACGATGACGCGAGTTCCATGATTTTTGTTCAGCCAAAAAATGCTCACCGCGCCAAAAGAAGTTTTCACTTCAAAAATTGAATGCAAAATGAGAAGTAGTAGGTAAGGTTTTCCATACAAACACAAGAAAACTACAAATTGTAGCTAGCCAATTCTAAATCCCCAATTAAAAGGGTGTTCATTAATCTAAGTGTAAAACACAACGTAATTTAATATGATAATGATCTAGCTAGTGAGCGTGACCCTTTACTCAACATTTCGGGATCCAGTCTCCTAACTATTCCAATTTCGACAAGTTCGGAATTCCTGATCGCCGTCACTTTAGAATCTAAATAAACTAGTTCTAAAACCAATCGGGTTTAGTTAATGAGCGTAGTTTTATGTAATAGATTTTTTGCTGAAGGGTTAAATATTTTGGGCGTAAGTTAGGGATTAATTAAGGAAGTTAGCTAGAGGATGTTTTATTTATATTGTAAAGGGTCGGACAGAGCCGCAAGTCAGCTTAAATTGTGGATGTCAGTTTGATTTTACATTTTGTCGATAGGGTAGGGTAATTATTAGTCCTTTTTTGAAATTTTGATTAAATTTTGTGATGTTTCTACCGACTCGTGTTAGACTTTGCGGTGAATATGTAATTTAAGATCCCCAACAGATTCACGGAAGGTAAATACAAATACTCTGTAGATACTTTTTACCAAATTTAATGAAAAAAAAGTAAAATAAAACAAGTTCAAACACAACATTAAATTCTTTTCCGACTGCAGCTTAACGGATTTCATAATAATAAAGGTTTTTTAAAGAATCAAATCAAGATACTAGTCAGTTTCGTACCATATTTATTTAAACGAAGATTCCTATCGATTTTGGCCATAATGCATGAGATCACGAGAGTTAATATTGAACTAAAACGGTAGCTATAATAATACAACTCTATATTATAGAATAGGTATCCATAGTAAGTAAATATGTAGGTATAATGCATAGAAATGGAAAATTCTGTCTGATAGTTAAAAACGTGTTATGTTTACCTTAATAATATGGCCAGTTAGACCGATTTCATTTGAAAAATAATTATAAACCGCTTCGTCCACTTCAGCTCATGTCTGCATTAAAAAAGTGGCCTCTAGAAGTTGCGAGCAATAAATAAATAAATAATAATTTTATTGTTCCGAAAACAGTATTACAGATTATTTTTCTACCAGTTATTGATAAGCAAAAACTATGTAATGCAATACAGTACTTTAGAGGAAAATATCACCTGTATCCTAATTTAAAAAAAAAAACACGGGAGACAGGGTCTTCCGTTTAAAATGAGTCATCGTATTGACAATGTATGTAAACTGATGTTTGTTAGAAAAAGCTAATAGGTAATAAAAGGATACATAAAAACGTAGGAACAAGTTAGTTATTAAGAAAGTAACTGTAACTGTGTGAGTGTGCTGGGTAGGTGTATTGTATTTTGTGTAAGTGTGTTGTCTAGTGTGTGTGGTGTAGTATGTGTGGTGTGAGTAAGTTGGTGTAGTGAGTGTCTGTGTGTGATTGAGGATGAGTGTACAGATTATGGTTTAAGAACTTTATTTCTCAAAACTTTTATGAGAAAAAACTTATTTCTGATTAGAATATATTAGGCGACGCGACGATTACACAATAAAGATAGGTTAGATTAGAACTCTAAGATGACTTAAAATTTTAAATCCGCTAAAATGTGTTTCTTTAGAGATTTTTTGAAAGCATACATGGATTTTTGATCTTTTACATTCCGAGGCAATTTGTTGTAAAGCTGTGCTCCTTCATACAGAATAGTACTCCTGCCGTAGTTTGTTCTAGGCGCCCGCAACGCTATGTCATTTACTTGTCTAGTTCTGTATCTGTTTTTTATTTGTGATTGTTTTGTAAGTTATTTGTGTGTGTATGTTTTTGGTATTTTTTAATGTACTATACCTATCTATCCTATCCCGTTCAGGTATTATACCTATATATCTGTGAAATATTCATGAGCTTTGTGCTATTGTAAAGTTTTAGTGTAGATGTTCGGTAGTTGTATTTAAAAGAACTTTAATAAAAAAAATTGGAGCTGTTTTCAAAATTTTTAGGTTGGATTTTTATGTACAGCCAAACACTTCAATTAGGTAGTCCAAATGAGGTTTCAGAATGGAGTTATAAATCATATAGCAAACCTGTGGTGGGAGGCAATGAACAATGCTGCGCAGTGCGCCTGTTAAGGCAGAGAGCTTATTTCTTATTTTCTCGATATGTGCTTTCCACGACAAGTCGCTGTCCAGTATAAGTCCAAGGTATTTTTCTGCTTTAGATTTTTCTAGAATTTTACCATTTATATTAAGTGTGTGCTGTGTTTGTATTTTTTATTTTTAGCAGAATATGTTGTGTACTTTGTTTTATTAGTATTAACTGTCAGTAGATTGCACTGGAACTAATTAAACAATCTATTTAAGTCATCTTGTGCCTGGTCCATAAGAGTATCAATTTTATTACCAAAATAGAACAGACTTGTATCATTAGGGTAGAGAGATACATCATCTCGTAGTCCCAGCAATGGGTCCAGAATAGAGCCACGGGGAACTCCACATGTAATCAGTTGGGGCTACTTTGACAGTCATCGATTTTTACCACTTGAAATCTATCCATCAGGTGTGATTTAAAGATTTTGTATGCTGCTCCAGTAACACCAATCACCTTCAGTTTTTTTAGAAGGAGTACATGACTTACTGTGTCGACGGCTTTCTTTAGATCTATAAACAGGCCCAAGGCCAGTTGTTTCCGATCTATGGTAATTTTAATTTTGGTGACGTGATCGACTGTAGCTGATAAGGTGTTCGATTTCGGCCGAAAAGCATACTGTTTATCGGTAAGGAAATTTATAGAGAGTAAGTATTTATGTAATCGTTTTTTTTTTTTATAAGACTTTCGAGATCGTATCGTCCTATTTCTGTACTCCCTATTAGTACAGAAATGGGACGATAATTTTCAATATTTGATTTACTGCCACCTCTATGTGTCGGTGTAACTTTTGCAATTTTCAGACTATTAGGGAAAGTTCCATCCAGCAAACAAGAATTTATGGACTTACTTAAATTATTCTTAATAAGTTTTTTAACACATTTTATCGTCTTTGTATTAAGTCCGTCTAAACCAGCACTGGTGTTGACTTCAAGATCATCCACAATTTCATTGTAGAACTAGATCGGTTGTACAAGAAGACTTTCAGTATCACTATATGAAAGTTTTTACAACCAAACACGCAGCAGCAATTTGCACTTTGAGAATGAATGCTCGTAAATGTTTTGTTGTTTGTTCGCTTTGATATAATACTAGGACCGAGTACATAGAAATGTCGACTAGCAAGAGTAGTCCTATGGCGTAAGGTGGTTTCTTAATTATGAGCCTTGGGACATAGGTGAGAGTGGAATCTTGGCGCAGAATTGATTAAAGGACCAACAGATAAACAACAGATAAATAAACAGGTCTCACAGATATAAGTTACCCTCGCTATTTACCAGAAATGTAGGGTACATGCATGGTTTCATATGCATAACCTTTACGATGAGCTCTCTCTCTCAACTCGCTCGCTCGCTCTTTCAACTTTTACATACACCGTGGCATAAGCATCACTCTACGCTGAGATATAGTATGAGAGAAGGGACGGTAAGCAAACCACTTTGCAGAGTCGATCTCAGCCTTTTGTACGTAAACATTAGTTTACAGACACGTCCTGTCAGTACATTTAGATGTGTGTGCCGATTCAAGGTGGAGTCAGGCAGATACCAAGGTACTTGACGTTATTTGCCCTCACTATACATTGGCAATTGCAGGTCTGTGTATTTGTGCCAAGACAACTATGAGCCTTATGGGAGAGCAAATTACTTGAAGGTTGGGATTGAGTGGATGGTGAGAAAGTGACATAATTAGTTTTAGAGACATTTAGAATTCGTGTGTTCAAGTTATTATTCAACCACGTCATGATATTTCTGAGAGCATACTCTGCATCACTTTGTGCATATTCCCAGGTTTTGCTACATACGAGTACAGCGGTGTTGTCTGCATATGCGAATATTTTTGAAGTGAAAATTTCTATAAGCGCGTTGAGCACTTTTTGGGTGAACAAAAATCATGGAGTCGCGTCATCGTCACCGAACGCTTTCCATGAGCTATATGTTTAATGTGTACTTTTTGGGTGAACAAAAAGCGTGAAACTCGCGTCATCGTCACCCACGTGTCGACGATACAATTCACAAGTTACTTAGTTTTCACTTCTATCGGCAGTCCCCAAAGACTGCCCTGCATTTTTTTTATTTTTAGGGTTCCGTAACTCAAAAGGAAAAACGTAACCCTTATAGGATCACTTTGTTGTCCGTCTGTGTGTCTGTCCATCTGTCTATCAAGAACCTTTATCTCGGGATTGCATGGAGGTATCGAGTTTAAATTAAAACTATCTAATCAGGTCTACAGTCCCTTGAAGCAGCTGTGAAAAAAAAGTAACTTCTACGTTAACGTAAAAAAAAGATACGGCCGTTTATGTCGCAAAAAACGTATATTTCGACACTCTCGAGGGAATCAAAATTTATAGGGTACTTTCCGTTGACCTAGAACTATGAAATTTGGCAAGTAATATCGTCTTATACTACAAGTAGGTACAGGGAAAAAACTGAAAACTAAACATTTGTAATTTAATCATAAAAAATATAGTCTTTATTTAAAGTACGTAATCAATTATCGAGGTTAAACGACGGTACGCGCGGTCATAATTGTATGGGTGACCAAACCTTTGGTAGATTTTATTAAACTTTTACATTAGTACAAGTTTAAAAATATCTACAAAAAGATTTAATTAAAAATATACGGCTTTCCGGTTTTTTCTCTTTTGTACAATAATTTGTACAGAAGAGAAAAATCTGAAAGCCGTATATTTTTAATTAAATCACAAAAAAATGAGAAAGAAGAAAAGAAAGAAAGAAAGAAAAATAGGTTTATTTGTCACAGAAACACGTGCATACAAAAAAAAAATATAATTAGCTCAGGTAACAATTTAATAAAAAGAAACAAACAAACTAGATCTTTAATCACGAGCACAAAACAGAAATAGTCGACAGCTGCACGTCATGACTGTGACAAGAAGGCTTCCACTCAGCATGATGCTGTGCTATAGGGGACCCACAGCACGGCGCTGGTTTTCAGTGGTTACCCAAAAAGGACGTACGGAGACCAAGCCAGGTGTAATAATTGGTACTACATCTACGTAACAAAATATAATAAAACAAACAGTACATATTATTAAATAACATAAACATCCATTAACAATTATATAGGCACGCCGTGCGATCTTAAGCAATGTACCCACCCGTATTAGTATAATTATTTATAGTCGTATATAGGTACAAGAATATCCAGTTTTACGTTTTGTCTCGCTCCGACCCCCACCACCGCGTCGCTTGCACGAGTGTACGCGCGCCGCGGGCTCACAAAAATGCTGCATTGCACTTCGCTAATGCGTCTACGAGCGTGATGACATATCGCGACTCGCGAGCCATCGTGCGCCGCGGGCTGTAGCGGCGGCGGCCGCGTCGGTGGCAGCGCGCGCGGCGCACGAGTCCAGCGAGGTCACGTGGCGCGCCACGCATAGCGAGTTACTACCGCCAAACGATATACCGACAGTGGGCAAACTGGCTTGCGTTTGCGTTTCAGTCGCCGCTTGATCAAGACGTGAGGTGTTTACTGTACTAACTACTTTCGTGCATATAAGTACCTATACATCGCTATCGGCATGAGATAAAAATGCCTAGACGCATCCGACGCAATGCTATGCCGCTTCGAGCCGCCTGGATGTTGATATACCTTGCCCATAGATGATAAACCATAAGTGAGTATTTATTTATAAAATATTTGTTGCTCATACTTTTGTTTTTCTAATAGGTTTTTTTTCAGATGTAACTTAAAATTTTGTTTTGTTTTCAGGGATCTCATGGGAGGCGGTATATCATTCCAGCAGCGAGAAGCGGCATACTTGAAACATCCTCTGAAGGCTGTGGTCCTATGTTGAGGCATCGAGATCGGGACGGCCGTGGAACGAGCAGAGTAGCTGTAGTGCCCGTGCCTCCAGCTTATTTTTTTAAACAGGTATTCCGGTTTGTGTGTTTGTATAATACCGAACATCAAAACGGCTAAGTGTAGTTTCCGTCGTGCAGCCATTTTTAAAATATTGTGTTCATTTAAATACGGTGTGATATGATGCCTCCGGGGTATACCAAAGCAATAACGAGCACACGCGTTTTGTACACGCTGTATTAGACGTTCTGTACGGGAAAAGAGACACGGCCCATATACAGCGTCACAATAATTCAGTTTAGATAGTACTAGACTATCCACTAATCTCTTCCTTAATGTGATACTAAGGAAGTCCCTCACTCTATACAGAACCTTTAGTCTATAAAAGCAGTTCTTAACCACGTCATTAATGTGTTCCTCAAAACGAAGTTCCGGATCGATGATTAGACCAAGGTTACGTGCGACTTCTACTCTTTGTATACTTTCTCCCATGATTTTTACATCTGGTTTCGCAGACAAAATTGTTTTTATTTGATTTCTGCTCCCCATAATCATAAACTTAGATTTTTGAGGGTTCAGTACTAGTGAGTTGCCTATAGACCATGAAGCAATTCTATCAAGTTCCTCATTTAGGGTTCGTATGGCGGATGCTGTGTCACTGGCGTTAAACGAAACATACAATTGAGTGTCATCGGCGTATATATGATATTTGCAGTTCTTAATGCACTTAGTTATGTCGGCACTATACAGTATATAGAGAAGCGGGCCGAGCAGCGATCCCTGAGGAACTCCCCTTGTTATTAACTGTGGGGAGGAAGATATCGTAGAACCATCCTGCATGCGTATCTCAACCCGCTGCGTCCTGCCCGTTAGGTAACTCTTAAACCAAGCTATGGTTCGGCTATGAAAACCGTAATACGATAGCTTGGACAACAATAGAGAAATATTCATTGAGTCGAATGCCCGCGAGTAGTCGAGCAGCACCAGAATAGATCCTTCACCACGGTCTCGCGTTTCAAGGATATTACCCAAGACGTCTGCCAAGGCAGTTGTGGTTCCGCGTCCCTTTCTGAAACCCGACTGCAAGTCAGGTAATACCCCATGTGCTTCGAGAAAATCGGAAACCTGCAGATACACCACTCTCTCCAACACCTTGGACAAACATGGCAAAATGCTTATGGGGCGAAGATCTTTGTAACTCTGTGGGTTATTATTCTTTGGAATAGGCCGCACAATTGCGTTACGCCACAGATTAGGAAATACATTCGTGGTAATGGATCTGTTTACTATCTCAGTTATAGTAGTTAATGATTGCGGGAGTGTAAGACTCAACATTTCCATCGATATACCGTCAACCCCTTTTGCATTTGTGGATATGCTTTTAAAGATATTGCAAACTGTATTGGAGTCTGTTGGCATAAAGATAAATTCTGCGGTCCCGAACCTGTTAGATTCAAAGAAGGATTGTTGGGAAGTGTTCACATTAGGGTCACCCGGGACATCCAGGAATGCTGAATTTATCCCGTCTGGGTCGTTAAATTCCTCTAAGAGCACATCGTCGTCCTTCCCCATTGGAAGCACATGCTTTTTTATATTATGCCATAATGATTTTGAGTCGCTAATATTGTCATTTATATACTTGGTAAAGAACGCTTTTTTCTCATTGAATAAGCCAACTATTGATTGGTGCTTAAGGTCTAAATAATAATGTTTGTGTGCCTCCAGTTTGGTTTGATGATATCGATAGCGGGCATCATTTCTCAATTTAAACATTAAAGTTATAATGTCCGTTATCCAAGGCGTTGGTTGCTTTTTGAAAATTCTAGTTTTTAAAGGTGCGTGGATATCGAAAAGCCTAATTACATGTGAATTAAAGGAATCCAACATGTCATTTACATCGTGCAGTTCACAGATTGAGTCCCACGGGATTGCCTCCAAATCTCTGCGGAAATCATCAACTGAAATGTCTCTAAACGGACGATATGTCACCTTTTTACGTAACGGTTTCTCTTTTTTAAAAACGATTTCGCATGATACGAACGAGTGATGACCTAGTTCCGCTATGTGGTTCACAACAACGTCCCGATACCGTGCATCCGTACAAATCACATCGATCAGAGTAGCACTGTCTCCTACGAAGTGTGTAGGCATGAGAACAATTTGATCCATGTCGCAGTACTTTAGAAATCCCGTGAGCTTTTTTGTTTTAGGATTGGTTATGTCGAGCATATTAACATTAAGATCGCCTAATAAAATAATATTATCGTACGGAGCCAATGCGCAGATGCTCTCCGTGATCGCGTCTAGGTATGTATCTAAATCTAACCAAGGGGGCCGGTATGCAGTTCCTATAAGCAATTTTTTTTTCTTAGCTGTTATATTAAGCCACATTTGCTCCACCTGTGGATGATGCGGGTGAGCTCTAGTTCGAGCGCTGGTTCCGGTTTTAATATAAAACGCGACCCCTCCCCCGCGCCCCCCTCGGATTGTCTCCGGGCGTGGTCTATGACGCAACTGATATCCAGGAACCACTGGCGCCCGGCCCTCCTCCCCCTCCCGCAGCCACGTCTCATTAACTGCCATGACATCGACGGAGTGATGGTTCATAGCAATAATAAACTCATCATGTTTTGTTGATAATGAGCCCGCGTTCAGAAGTCCAAACTTAATATGTTTATTGCGCGGCATTTGTGCATGAAGTATGGATATTATACAGTTTCACAGCTAGAGTTGAGCGAGACAATACGTGTAGTAACAAAAAACATGGGCAGCAATAGTACACATAAATAACAAATTGTGTAAAAAATGGGTACAATGACATAATACAAAAGTGAATTGATACTAAGAATGAAATAAATAAATTATGATATCCGCACGCCATACCCACAACAAATGTACATCTGTTCCCCCGACAGCCAAAACGTGCAGTGCCAAACAAAGAACCTTTTGAGACAAAGATAAACCGACCTGACAACTTTATGAAAATAACAAAACTTAACATAATAAAAACTATACTAAACTTAACATTAACAGAACTAGGTCTGAGGGACTTTTTCACCGCCTGATCCAAAGACTTCCAGTAGGTCCGTCTCATTCCGTATGAGCCTCGCCTTGTCACCGGGCTTACGTCGTGCAAGAATGCGGCCATGCTTTGTCCACACAAATTGCCAGCCGAGACCTTGGCCCGCCTCCCGTGCTCGCCGAAATAACTGGCGGTTTACTTTCGTTAGGCGTTCGTTTAGGTAGTACCTACTTGATGGACCAGACATCCCGAGATCCGCGGTGCTCGCCCCACGCCGCACGCGCGCGGCGCGTATCAGCTCGTCACGCAGGTCGCGGCGCACGAGGCGCACGACCACGGCACGCGGGCGGGTCTCCACTGGGCCCGCAGCGCTCGCAGCATTCACTTGTTTGCCACCCATGCGGTCCACGCTTACTAAGTCGCGATCATCAATTTTGACGCCTAACTTTGTGGCTATTAGTTTCACCGTTTGCGTAAGGTTTTCTGAGGCTAATTCCGGCAAATTTGTGATTTCCAAATCATTGGATAATAGTTGTTGGTCCCGGTCATTTGAGGTTTTGATGAGGATCTTTATGCCCTCGCAATAAAGCCCCTGTTTTTTTTCGAGGGTCCAAATTTTGAAGTGAGTTAACCGTGTCATGTGGGGTATCGTATGAATGGGCTTCATTGGCACAAGCTTAAACAGATTTTAAATTATTTTTATGTTTTCGATATATGACGACGAATTAAAAAATATATCTTTTCCCTCTTTTATTTGTATAGGTACCTAATAACTTTGGTGTATGTAGTACCTTAAAGTTTGCACTGTTATGCGTGCCTACTTAGTCCTTTTTTAATTTTGTAACTATGTAAACACAATCCTAAATATGTACATAACCTACTGTCTTATACCTAGTAGTATACATCTCGCACTATATATAATTGACAAAGTTCGTTTGCGTAGATTAGAAAAAGTGTAGGATCAACTAACTACACTACCCTGAGGCACCCCCAAGCCACTGACACCAATTTCATCACTTTGTGAGATTAATATGTTCACACATTGCTTCGTCCTATAAGGTAGTCTTCGAAAATGTTTAGAGCCACGCCTCTTATTCCCACGCGTTCCATTTTCTTCAAAAGGATGGTGACAGAGACAGTGTCAAATGCTTTGGACATATCTAACCAAAATACTAGGCATATTTCTAGAAATATGCCTAGTATTTTGGATTTGTTATCTAGGGCATTATTTATGCTATTGTTCAGATCTAGAAAATAACTACATCTTCAGTACATTTATGTTTTCTGAACCTGTACTGGTTTTGCGCAAGTACGAGTATATTATTATTTTTAGGTAATTAATTAGGCGTGAATTTAAATCCTTTTCGAAGATTTTAGGTAATGAAGTAAGAACCGATACGGGTTTGCAGTTAGTAACACTGATTCTGTCACCTCCCTTATGAACAGGGTGTACCAGTGTTCTTTTAAACTCAATGGGAAATACACCTTTAGACAAAGATTGATTATGTGCTTCAGTGGGGCAACAAGAAACACTTTGGCAGCCTTAATAAATGCAGTGGATATTTTGTCAACACCAGTAGCACTGCTATTGCGTAGGCTCATAACGATTAAGTTTAATTCAGCTTCGTCAACTAGAAATAGAGCCATCGAGTTGATAGGAGAATTGCAGTTATATGTCTCATAGGGAGGTTAAATGGGTTTAGCGGTGGAGTAATTTTCGCTGCTAGCTCGTTGTCAATATTTTCAAAATAACTGTTGACCTTGTTCATAGATTTAGTAGGGTCACCAGTGATATTTAAATCTAGTGCTGGTTGGGACGTTTCCTCAAATTTGCTAATTCTTTAATTATATTTCAAGTTGCTTTAGGATTTTTCGGTGCTTTTCGAGTACAGACTGGTTATAATTACGTTTTAACTTTCTTAAAAGGTTGTTGCAAAAATAATAGTTCTCGAGGTGTCGTCATCTGGTGATCTCTTAGATAGTGTATGTAGATTATCGCGATGTTTAATGCATTTTGAGAGACCGGGAGTGATCCATGCTGTAATGATTCTATTTTTGCAGGGTACTTTAACTACTTCGGTGTTATTAATTATAACATCCGTTAAGGTGGTTACTAAGATTTTGGAGGCTTCATTGGAATCACAACTATGAAAGACTACGGAAAATTCGATGGCTTCAATGTCCTTAACTGCATTTGTAATGTTTGTGCGTTCCTTAAAGAGTTTTGATTTAGTATTTCTATGAATAAGTTCAATATTGAAAAGTAATAGAATGTGCTCAGTAAAAGGTGAGTCGAACCCTTTTGTCTTTAATTTTTTTTGTAGTCTTTAGCATCACATGATCTAGGCAGTTTTAAAGTGATTTGGGAGGGGATGCGTAGGTAGTAGACCATGGGATGCTAGAGTGTTTAGATACTGTTTTGTTTTCATCTCTTTTAGCCTCAAATCACATATTTTTTTGTGATTTATTTAAATAGAAATCGCGCTTACCTACTTACAAATGTCTTAGTGAGATTTAAAGCAGTTTTCTAAAAGTAGATGTTTATGCTGGGAAGTTTGTTGCACCACTTCTTCTCCCCAGCTAAAGCACTAGGAAGTGGTGAAGGACGGGCGTTTTGGGGGACTGTCTTATGTCATTTTGACGTTCATAAAGTTCTGATTCTTAGCCTAGTTTGAATAATTGACTTTTAATTTATTCACTTGGCTTTTTACGTCACTTCCGGATTGGTCGAAGACGACGCGTTTCGAGTTTTCAGTCCATTGCGTTTCATCAATAAATTGACGCATAAAATGGTGAAATGTAAAATTTGTATTGAATCAAAATGTTTGAAAATATAGCTATTTGTTTCTTGACTCTTAAACAATGTGTATTTAAATAATGAAAATCATGTCATTGTCGGCTGTAGGTCTGTCTGTCAAATTACTAGATACAATTTCTAACTGGGGTATCAACCGTAGTTGAAATATGAATAGAATATGTCTATTCAATATTTTAGACTGAATTACTAATCAGGGCGTTTAAGCAATCTCTTACATACATAAATCTCTCTATAATTTTGTCACAAACTGCAGTAGATCAGTCAGTCTACAATGATGTGAATAGCTAGTAACGACTGCTCTATTACTGAGAGAACGCGATGCGATTAAGATTGTCTGTAGCTCAGTGTTAGAGGTGCGGACTCGGTCATGAGTGATAGCGATTTAATATCAGTCTGTAGTAGAACTGAGACGATTGTTTGTGATAGAAGTTTACATTGATTGATTGCTAATAATGGAGTTTGTTTTTGGGTAAAAGTGATAGTTGTAATTTGTAACGAATTCTTCATTGTATCGTGTAGTGTGGTCATAGATTATCGTGACAAAATTAATAAAAGCAAGTAAAAGCTGTAAGAACAACAGTTTTAATAGCAAGCTTTTTTATGCAGTTTGTTTGCAAGTAATTTTAAATTATGTTTAACCCAGGTAGACCCTTATTTAATTATTAAGCGATGATCAAATTTTGTATATTTTCGAAAATTTAACTTAACATAGGAAGAACATGATCGTTAAAATAATAAACGAAAACTCGAGGCTCAGTTCCAGATTCTACAAAATTCCTAGAATCGTTCATTAAGTATACATAGCATCTTTACGCTTTAATTCCCAGAAGGTTAGGCAGAGGTTACGCTCCCACAATTCATCAGTCTGTTTTGTTTTAGAGCCACGTTATAAGGGGGCCATCCTATTGCTATCAACCGGACACAAATCCAGGACTCCAATCTCAACAGTCGCGCTAGCGTTCACTAGACCAATGAGGCATGAAAAAATTAATACGTATTATTAGAGTG
Organism: Griposia aprilina; assembly: GCA_916610205.1. NCBI lineage: Eukaryota > Metazoa > Arthropoda > Insecta > Lepidoptera > Noctuidae > Griposia > Griposia aprilina. The sequence continues at coordinate 23,888,753 of OU744289.1, forward strand.
ATTACACTGTGTCCTAACGACAAATACTTGTCCTGATCTAAGGATCGTGCCTTGTATCATTTTCAATAAAGCTAATAATTCTGTTCGCAATGATACGACACCATGATTTCTTGTCGTTACGACCCAAAGAAAACCGCTCAAAACGACAGTCTTCTTACGATAACTAAAGTCGTCACCGAGTTCATTCACTACATACATAGTGGGAGCGATGCCTAACACGTTTCTACGCCGACAGTACCCAGCCAACGTGGGCAGATAGAATTCCTATTAAGTTTTGAGTACCTAAGCCTCCATGTCACTTGAAACTACCTCCTTATTACTATGTTATGATGTAAGGGGAGCCTAAGGAGGTGGGAGTGGGTGTTAATCTTACATCATTCCTTTGTTAGGAATTTTGAAAGGAAAATTAAACAAACTACCTTTGCTAGAGATGGAATCAGCACGTTTTAAAGTAGTCACTTCGATTTTCAGTACACACTATTTCCGTATAATTGAGAGACTTCCTTTTTTATATAAGATAAAATAAGCCTAAGTTAGTAACGTGCTTAAAGTTTTAGACAGAATTTTAATATAGACTAAAAACCTATTAGACGTCACAAGAGAAAAAGAAAAAGGCATAATTAAAATTCCCCCAAGTAGCTAACTTGTAAAAACAGTAAAGAACTTTTTTATGATAAGTCTATCAGACAGAATAAAACCAAGAATGCGGCTAAGGAAACGTTGCGTTCTGCCTATCTGTGCTTTGATCGCCACACGCTATATTTACGCATAGCTCCGAACAGATCGGATTATTGCGGTGAACCTACCTGAGCCTACAGACAACACGAACCTACCGAGCTTAGTAAATGCTCAGAATTATCTTAGCAGGTGGCCTGCCACCTAACCTAAGACATTCGATATTCCGGAATACTGGATGGTGAGAACAGAATAGTATCTTCGTGAAAGCACATACATACAAGCTTTAAGTACAGTAAAGCTGTGAAATAAAATCTAAAATCAGCTGAAAAACAACAGAAACAAAAAAAATAAAGATTGATTTTTTCCTTTAAACAAATGACGAGATAACTCCCCCGTCGCTCCGTCCCTCCGTCTGCGTCGAATAAAGGGTTATGTCAGACTTCTACCGACAAAAATTCCAAAGTGTTTGCACTGCACCCACTTATTTACCTTGCCGATACTTACCAAGGGTAAATTTCAAGCGAATTTCAAACAGCTGTCATTGTCATCGTAACAAAAATTCACTTACGTTAGAAACAAAACCAAACCCAGCTCCAAATAAACACTCCAAAATTAAAATTTAAATAGCAATCACAAAAAGAACAAAGAAAAAAATCACTAAAAAACTAAAGCGAGACGTAATTCGCGTACATTTATATGTCACCTCCCTAAACCCAGCCCATGATCGCTCCCCACTTTTTGTGTCTCTTGGCAAATAAAAATTTGCATACAAACAGTGCTGTTACGTCTCTCACTGTGTTCCATTCGTTAGGACGCTTATATTAGCTCAAGTAGTTACGCTTTTCGTACTTAATTTTCTGTCTGTACTGGTTGGTTCTTACTACGTGACAAGTTTGGCTCTGATAGCTGTTGGCGATGGTAATAGAATTAGAATTGTAGTGCACAAGTGAAATATTCTCCTGGTTTTTTTTATTAGGTGTAGGAGTAAATTAGACATAGTTCTCTAGACTACTCTCTAGAGTAGTCTTGCTACAAAGACACTTTCAAAGCCAATTTTGTAATTCTACGGAACCGAGATAAGAGTGAGCATCCTTCTTAATTTTACAGGACTGCCTGAAAAAAGGAGTGTTATGTTTTCAGGGATCATGTAGGTATGTACCTATATGTGTGAGGCACTTTATTCCCCGACTACTTGTTACTGTAAATAATTGTCGTCTCCTAGTAAAAAGGCCCGTGAAATTAGAGCCACCTCAACTTTTTTGTAGTGGAATTAACCATTTCTTGTTTTGGACTTTGGCTATAAGGATGGCATGGCGTTAAAAGGCTCTTGTCCATATGAGTAATTCCTCCCAAGATTTACACCACTGCATCCTCTATCTTTAATTAAAAGCAATCAATAACATCTACCAATGCGCTAATACAGCTAATTGATTTACTGTGAACCTTAGCATGCCTCGCACTGCGCGCACTTAGGAGATTAGCTCAATATTCTCGCACATGACTGCTCCGCTGAACGGATGAGCACCTTGGCAGCTGATCTCTGCATTATCGCACGTCTGGTGCACTTGCGTACTCATGCTGTAATTTAGGTTTTATACGTTTTATCACAACACTATGTGCAAGCGAATTTTGCTACATGTTTTTCTGATCAGCTCAAAAAGTAATGCAGATGATTTTACGAAAAATGCTTGCGTAGTTTAGAAGAACATCGCGGTCATACAGAAAAACACGAAAACCTACATTAATTTATACGATGTATATATTTAGATAGGCAGAAATGGAGAGATTTAAACTCAAAATCTAATTAATTATAAAATATTCTGTTTATGACAGTGCTTAGTTATTATTTGTGATTATTTAATTATGTTATAATTGAGAAATATAATATCACACTGTCAAAGAAAGGTGTTGAAGATTTATTGTATTACCTGCTTTGAGTCCTTTCTAAGAACATGGTACTTTCAAAAGAATGGAGAGTTTCCTTACTTCTTTCTAATTTAATATATTAATAAGCTTACCTACTAATAATTTCGTTTTTTAATAAAGGACAGATATTTTATTTTACAAAAGATTTTGATTTAATTTTGAGCTCGATTTATTGTACTTGTTTATATGTATATATTTTGAACTTTGAGATAAAGCAAGTGTAGTAAATTGTGTCCTTAATCGGAATCTTAGTTCGGATTATAGTTAAACCAAGTTTGTAGTTTCTAAGGGCGAATTTCACCAATAAAACTGAACGCGATCTGCTTAACTAAACTACGTTCAGTGACAATATTCTGCAATAATAATGACACTGACAGTTCTTAAACTCAGTTTAGATGCGCTGATCGCGTTAATTTTGACTGGTGAAATTCGCCCTAACTTGGATAGGAGTTATTCAAAGCACTTTTTGATTTTAAAACTCTAAATAATGCCGAAAGTTCTTCACTGCAAATGCTTGAAGGTCATACGGTACTTATATCTAGACTAGATAGAAGACTCCGACCTTACTATAATAATACCGCCCTTTGTTAGATCGATCATTGTTTTCTTTCTGACACGCACTTACGTTGGCCACTTCCTCAGCAACCACTGAGGAAAATAAGGATATAAAGGTCACGAAAATGACGTAAACCAACTGATACCATCTACTAGGCGAGATCATAAAATTCGTATTAGGAAATTGATTTCTTTTAACTTCGGTATGACGTAAAGTAAGTAGGTTCATTCAGCCTTAAAAAGATACACATCGTTATACATCGACAATAATTAATTTGATTGTTTACAATATGTGTTCCATAATGTGTAGCTAAAATTAAGTACCCAATGTTTTTTATGTTTTGTGACTACAAATTGATACAATGTTATTGGAACAAAGATAGTAAATCAGTTCTTGTTTATATCTTTCTGACTGTAACTTTGTGTATTTTTAAATTATCATGTATATACTTTTCAATATTTGCAGTGGTGTTTTTAACAAGTTTTTTACGAATCGTAATTGTTTTTGTAAAAACGTAACCAAAAGCTTTCTCCTGATATATCACTTTCAAGATTTTCTATCTTTAAGTGTTAACTCCTTCTCCAATATAATCTTAATCTTCGTCATACAACAAGCAATCCCGTTAATACCAAAATAGAACACAAGACTACCGAGACACACGTCATGTACAGTAGTGTACACAGCGATATCTCACTAATTGAAATGAGCTTTGTGTACAATTGACGAATTATTAATCTACTGCCTATGGCGACGGCCGTCAATGGGAACGGGGCGGAAGCGGTATATACGATCTAGTGCAAATATCAAGCGAAATTGCAAAAACAGAACTTAAATGACTATGGTGTTGCCCTCGACCTTATTCATTTATTGAATTGGTTCACCAACACTATTGTAAGCACTTGTAATATTAAATAAATACCATGCTTATAACTATCATCTAGTGTCACAATTTTGATGTGAAATATTGATAGGCGCGCCTTGGGGGTAAGACTGACTAGCATGTCGTGCCGGCAAACGGCGGAGGCACTCTGATTCAAGCCACCTCTCCGCCGCTGCTCTTTTCGATACTTCACATGTGCCAGGCGTACTGTGACGGCCACATTTTTTTCACAGGTAACCACCACGTATTCACATAATCACACCGCCACCGTCGAGGCCGTTTGTTAATAGCTCCGTACAAATTATTGTAAATTATTAGAAATGTCGGGCAAATCGTTGGAAACTGCAATTGGCGAACTTAAAAAAACTGTGTACTCATTGGGAAACAGAATACTTTGGCTAGAAACGGTCGTCCTCGATCAATCACAATTAATACGAAAACTTCAATAAGTTTTCGTATTAATTCGTCGAATCATCACAAACATCAATATGTTAGTGATGGCGATAACCCAAAAATTGGAGCAAAAGTGGGTAAGAGCACTGTCAACGCCGTTCAGCAACCCAACGGCCAGTGCGCGATGCCCACGTTCGGCCTGAGACGGCGGTCTGTGTGAGCGCTCGTTAAACGTAGGGAGCGCGCAACGTATCGCCTGTCTCGCTCACGGGCCGACTAGAAGCGAAAGAGCCGAATGTGTCAATGTGCTTCAGCGGACCCTCTACTCTAACTCCACAGCTGCCGTCGAAACGTCACAATTTGAGATCGTAAACACAACATCACCGCCGATGAATTTTGCGCAGCTAAATGATAACAACAATGGTTCGGACTGGGTTGAAGTCAAACGGCAAAGATCACTCCGTGCACCTAATAATATAACTCGCGGAACGGGTGCTCCGGGTTCGGCTATAAATGTGCATTAGCTGCGGCGGAGAGGAAATCGTATTTGTATTTGTACTATGTCCAAACAGGAACTACAGCTGACCAAGTGATTACTCACCTGCGAAACATTTATGTTGATGTTAACTGTTCAGTGGAAGCATTAAAGTCGCGAGGTGATTATGAGTTATTTAAGTTAACTGTGCCAACAAAACATGTCGATAATTATATGAAACTCAAACGCTTGGCAGAAGATGTCCATATTAAACCACGGAGAAGTGGATTTCAAAAGTAACAGTAGTATATGGGTTAATAAACAGCAGAAAACATACGATTTTTTTAACAACATGCCCGTGGTCTGAGTTCAAAGCTGGCTTGAAAAAAGGCTACATAAGTTGAACCAGCTGATTTATTTGCATTTACGGAGACTTTTCTGACTAGAAGCGTACCTGTGTGGCGCTGAATTGTTTCTCCCGGGATTATACCGTCTTGTGTTAGGACCGTGCTGGCGATGCAAGATGGGGTGGTGTACTGCTCGCAGTACGTGATCAGTATAAAGTGCAACAAGTAGTCCATATTTACAGCTACTCTAGCGATATTGTTGATGGTTATGATGGTGATTGGTATCATAACACTAAAGTTTAATAAAATTATATATTATGTTGTGTCGTGTACAAACCTCTTAGGTCGAGTGATAGCAAGTACATTGTGATACCTTGTTGCAAAGTTCGATAAATTTTACGTGTTATGTTATTATGAATTATAATTATTTGTTATCTTTTTTGTAAATTAAGGCAACACCATTCAGTTTGCAATAAATTCGGTAAAATGGTAGATTTGGTCCTGAGCAGTTTGGACGTTGAGACGATTGATGTAAGTGTTGACGCGGAGCCAGTGGTCTCAGCTAATGCCTATCACCCGCCACTATCAGTAAGTGTGCGAAGTAACTATGGTGTGCAGCCGGTCGCATGGCGCGCGTGTCTCGCTATCCGGGTTGTGACGACGATACTAAGCCGACAGAATGGAATATCCGTAAAGTTCTTTCCAATCTGTATATTGTGATGAGTTGTTTTCAACAAAATAATTATTCATTTTGTAGACTGCTGTCACCGTAATGGGTAAAAAGCGTTTTTACAGAAAAAAAACCGACTTCCAAAAAAACACGAAAAAAAATGAAAAATTACTTTAATTTCTGAAGTCGGTGTCTTTGGTTTTTAACCGACTTCAAAAAAAGGAGGAAGTTCTCAATTCGATTGTATGTTTTTTTTTCTTTTTTGTATTTTCGTTTTTTGCCACCGACTTCCAAAATTAAAGTTATTTTTCACTTTTTTGTGTTCTTTTTAGATGTCGGTGTTTTTTTTTGTAAAAAGGGTTTTATTTTTCACTTTTTAGTTGTGGTACCTACCCCACACAAATTCGTATACCACTACTTGATATGTAAATAACAGTGACAGGAAATTATTAAAACATCATCAATATAAACTAAGTGTTACTAATACGCAGTATTAAGGATAACTCAGAAACTTCTGGTCAGAACTTGATCAAATTTATATGAGACCACATGAGAAGCACCAGCTATCAAATAAGTTAACAAACATAAACAAAAAATACAGTCGATTTGAGAACCTCCTCCTTTTTTTGAAGTCGGTTAAAAATAAGCAAGTTGAAGTAGCTTATTTTGACTATAAAAAGGCGTTCGATTGTGTCCTACCTTACCTTTACCTCGAAGTTCCTTCAACTCTTTTCGAGCTATTTCACTGACCGTTTTCAGTATGTTCAAATCTCTGGACATAAATCTGCTCCATAAATAACTTGCTATGGTGTAAGCCAGGGTAGCGCCCTGGGGCCTACGCAGTTTATTGTAATGGCGAATGACCTGCCGAAGGTCGCCAGCACGGCACGATGTTTCATCTTTGCGAATGACCTGAAGTTATTCTTGGGTATTAATAGCAAGCATGACTATGAGGCGCTGCAAAAGGTCATCGATATGATGGTAAAATGGAGTGAAGCCAATCATTTCGAATTTAACACTTGTACTCGTAAGTGCAAGACTATTTGTTTTACCCGTTCGCCCATTCAACATAACTGCCACGTAACGGTGTCCCTCTGGAGCGCGTCAACGAAGTTAAAGATCTTGGCAGTCCAAGATCTTTAACTTCGTTGACGCGCTCCACCTGCGCGCTGACCTTAGACGTGTATGTGACCTTTAATCAGCACATTAATAAAATCTGTAGCAAGGCCTTCCATTCACTTGGTTTTGTTATGAGACGTGCGAGTAGGTTTATAGACAGGAATGTTATACTCACTCTTTATTATTCATTTGTATGGGATCCACATTAGCAAAAATACAAGCTCATGATAGAAAGGGTCCAACGGAAATTTTGCTCGCTACCTATGTAAAAAATATATGGGTATTATCCTTATTTGTATCCGTCTCTGTTTGTTGCAGGAATGGTGCGCATCAACACGTTGGAACTGAGACGTACATAAGTGTGCGCTGTTGATGCACTACTACTTAATGCTCATTACTAAGATCGGTGACGCGACTACCCTAGCTCGCCGTTCATTGTTTGCTCCGGACCGGCTGCGGCGGTCGCGCACCTGTGCCGCGTGCCTGATCGCTGCTCCGCCAGTGCGTACCCATACTGCCCGATATGCTCCCACAACCCAGGCAATCTATCTGCTGAACGCCCTGATTACTCAGGAGCCGGATGTTGACATATTTATGTATAGCAGTAAATCGTAATCTTAGTAACCGTAAAAAAAAAAAATGTAGTAAAAAGTTTTGTTGTTGGCTTGCTGCGAGCTTTAGTGTTTATTGTTAGTGCAGCATGCAATTGTTATATAAATAAATAAATATTTTCTAATACACCTTTTTTACTACAAAGAAGCGTCTGGACTACATATAAAAAAATGGCCAGCACTAACTACGTTACTATAGAAGGATCTCATACACTTTGAAGGTACAGTATTTTCAAAAAGTATTAGCACGATAGCTCGTTCCATGTAGTTACATCGGTCTGGGCTTAACGTGATTCAGGATTGAATACCTAGTATTTATTAGGATTAACAACCCAGTACTTTTGGTTCTAAAAACTTGAGTAGGCAACTAAGTACTCAGAACGTATTACCGCCACTCTCAACACTGCCAAAACCCTGTGGGGCTTAGCGTAAAGGTAAATGTGTACGAACCTACTAAGTTCATCGAAAAGTTCTGAAATTGAGTTAAAACGAAGCATTGAATATTTAACACTTTCAGGCGAGCTCGCGGGATTGAATATTGTGTGGGAAGCGATCACACCAAGTTTGTACCTACCTATGTACTTATGTATTGTGTATCTTACTTACAAAGTACATAAGTTATATTGCCGCTTTTTTAAACTAGGTGAGAAGAGTTTGAAACGAGGCGTCTCTTTTATTACGGGTTGTGATATGCTGCCATCATTTTCATTGTACGAAAATCAAACAAAGAGCTTTATAGTTACATAGGTTTTTTTTTTCGTAAAAACAAAGTACTTCATCCTTATTTCATCGGTAAAAATAGCGTTAGGAATGGATGGAAGCTGATTTTGATGTTTAGTTATTTCAGAAGAACCTTTCTAATCAAAATGGACATGACATCGGTAAAACTACCCGCCAGATTTATATAATTTTTTGTCACAATACTAAAGTCATTTTTTATTAACAAATAAATTGCATCTAGCAAAGTCAAACCAATGTTTCTACTACAGCTCGTTACTCTTTAATGGCCTATCAGTTCTACTGCTAACCATTCCATAAGAAGAATTATTATTTCTAAAAGACACTTTTAGAACTAAATTACAGCTATCTCGTACAAAATAAATAAGATAACGCACATTTTCTCAAAGATATGCCATAGCCGGATCTCGACCATTAAAGTGTCCTTGGACCTTGTCCTTGGACAGGCCCTGACCTTTCAACCGATACGACAAATAATATGCTCAAGAATCTGTGAGCAGAATTTTATTTATTTAATTTTATTATTTATATACACACATTAAAATAGATACAGATGTGGCATATTAGTATTGTGTACAGAAGGTACTGCTTATTTCTTAAGAAATATCTTCCAGAAGACCCGCGAAACGAGTTTTTTTTTAAATCCTGTAGATTTTTCACGAAGGCTTGAGGTTTAATATTCATTAGACATGGTAACTTTTAAGTATTATGGAGCCAAAACGTGATAACGTAGTAAAGTTGTAACAAATAGTATGGCTAGTTTGTAATTATTAATCAAATCAAAAGTCATTTATTAAAATTAGGCTGAGATTCAACACTTTTTGAACGACAAAATTACATAAGACAGTCCCCCATAACGCCCACCCTTCACCATCGCTTTAGCTGGGAAGAAGAAGTGGCGCAACAAACTCCCCAGCAGATAGCTGTTTGTTAAGTTAGTAGAACTTGATTCTATACAATGGTACCTATGCAAAGTAATTAACATTACGAAACACAAAATGTTAAATTAAATTATTTGCAATAATGTCAGCTAGCTCACGCCAATATACCAAAAAAAACATTGGAAACCATTACTTTGATTTAAAACAAAATACACCAAATCAAAGGATCTCTGTGTCCAAAAATAGAACTAAAACACAACAGATAAAAGCTTCAACCTAAGCACACTAAGTCGAGATAAAACGGCACTAACAAATAAGTACGCGGTGATAGTCGATGTTCGTACACTAAGAACCGAAATACTCATTTATCTGTATCATACTATAGCTTAAGTGTTGGGATTAAGTCGATGATTTTGCCTCGATAGTTATAGTTGGTGCTAAGAAGGAACGCCTACTCGATTGCTACGAGGTGGTGCTACGCTTGCTAAGCAACTACGTTTGCTACGCAGCTACGCTTGCTACGCGGCTACGCAGTCGTAGCCAATAAGCGATGTGCTACATTAGCTGTAATTTTTTCAAAGGACTTATAGTTTTATTTGTGACTAATTTAATGAATATGGTACAAGGCTTTTTCACTATTATGATAACACATAAGATCAATTTAAATAACAGACAAAATCGTCGTTTAAAAGAAATGTAGTTATTTTTCTACAATTCTTTTTTTATCAACGTAACTCTGGAAATTTTGCCAAATGCCTATAACCGTCTCTTGAATTATGTAGATTCTACAAAATAATGAAGCCTGCTAAAATAAATCTATCGACATTACCCCCTCCCTAGTCCTCCCTCCCGTAACAAAGTTACCGTATCAAAGTGAAGCGCACACTATTTTTTTACGAGCTCTGTTCGCTGCAGTATAAACGGAGGTTAGGATGCAACGGTAACATCTTCGGATATTAGAACATATTGTCATACTGCACGACGCAGTTTGTAAAATACAAATTTTAGTGTAGCTGAATTTTGATTTATGTGTATTACAAGATTATTTCTGGACTTTAAAAGAGACTGTGACTTCTTTTTTTTTTTTTTGGGTGGGAAATCATCAATTGATCTCTCCCGCTCTGGGCGGAGCGGGAGGACGTATCAGACTCTGACTGACTAAAACCCACCCGTGTTGCTTCAGTCGCCTGTGCGCCAGGGCCACGGTAACTCTTTCGAACAATCCGCGACCCCGGCAGGCATCGGCCCTATCGGACCCCGTCAATTATGTTGATGTCTCTTTGAGGCGCGCGTGGAACACAACGCGCCGTCGACCCGGGCCTAGTCCTTACCGGACGGCGAGCTGCCCATTGCTCGCAGTCCGCAAGCCCGCGCCTACGGTGGCCGGGAGTCGGATAACGACTCCCGTCGCCCAGGTCGCTCTTGCAGCGACTAGGGGCGTGAGGGCGCAAAGATTGCCTCACCCTCACGCGCTCCGCTTCCTCTTTCGCGAACATTACTGCTTCGCAGAAAATACAAATACAAATATTTTTATTTATTGAACATAGGTAGGTTAGGTACAGATGTTGTAAATATTAAAGAATGCTATGTCTAGCCGTCTTGGGCGTACAAATATTATATTGGCACAAACATGCAGATTTTAATATAATTATCAAACAAATAATTTCTAATTCAAATTGTCGATTCATTAAAATCATTCCATTAAACATAATAATTGTTCGGGCGCTTCCGACCACTCGGCAATCTTCGGCTGCTGTCGTTAGACAACCGAAGGCGGCGGGCTGCGGTAAACGTTTGGAGTGCGCGCGCGTGCCGTCGTCCGAGATCGGTAGCGAAGTAGTCCGAAGGCCCGCGTCCCGCACGCCGCACCTCTCTCCGTAGCCCGCCGCCTTCGGTTGTCTAACGACAGCAGCCGAAGATTGCCGAGTGGTCGGAAGCGCCCGAATATCCTCCCCGGGTTGAAGCGTTCAAGTGAGAGGAAGTGGGCAGACGTTATTGTAGGCCCGCACCACCGTTCCTTTCTTCGTCTTCAACTCCACTACCCATGTGGTCCCGTCGCAGCCAGGGAAGACCTTGATGACACGCCCCAGTGGCCACACTTAGGGCGGTTGGCCTTTCTCTTTGATGAGAACCAGTGCTCCCACTGAAAGTTGGCCTGTTGAAGCTGTCCAGTTAGTTTTTGTCTGGAGCAGAGAAACATATTCTAATTGAAAACGGTTCCAAAAATGTTGCTTTATGTGCTCCACTCTTTGGTAGCGCTCCAGTCGCCCGATGTTGAGATCAGTAACCTGTGGATGCAGAACAGATATTAGTGGTCGCCCAATTAAGAAATGTCCAGGAGTAAGGACGGAAAAATCTAGAGGATCAGTGGAAAGAGGGGTAAGAGGACGGGAATTTAAGACGGCCTCTATTTGAGTCAAGCACGTGGCCATTTCCTCGTATGTAAAGTGCGTCAAACCTAAAAGTCTCTTTAGGTGGTGTTTAGTTGATTTGACGGCGGCTTCAGCAACGCCGTTGAAGTGGGGGTAAGAAAAAAGGTAATTATAATAAATGTCAGTTAGGTATTCGTTCACTGTATAATATGTTTTTTCATATAATATTTTCAGGAAAGCCTTTTTTAAATCGTATATGTTGTCTATTTCTGTAATTCGTCTAGGGATCATATTGTAAATCCTCGGTGCCATTCCTGATTATGTTTCTATTCAGAATTACCCACCCTATCATTGATGATTTCTCCAAAAAACGCACGTATTCAACCATAACTTAATTAAAAGTTAGATATTTCTAAAAGTTTTAAAACGTCTTAAAGTTTACTTCTTTCTTAAATAACTTAAAAGATTAAAAGATAAAAAGATAAAAGATAATTTATTTGTCAAACATGGGTACACATACAAATCAAGCATGCAAGATCTTAAATATATGTAAAAAGTCCGTACATGTTTTGCCTGACGAGGCGTACAAGTTTTTTATTTATTTTAACAAACACATTTTTATAAACTAAAGACTGGCTATTGGGTCACTAACATTCATTATTAAATTTTATGAGCATAATAATAATAAAGAAATAATAATATAAAGTTCAATCATGTCAAAAGGTATCTGTCAAAAAGTTATTTATATTATAGTAACACTTGTGTGTTAATAGATTTCGAATCTTATTTTTAAATCGATTTGTTGTCATAGCTCTATAAGACTGTGGTATTTTGTTGTATATTTTCGGGGCCATACAAAAAAAGCTTTTCCCCACGAGGGCAGTTTTTGCCGAATGCAAGCAAACTTAGCTGTTGTCAAGAGTTGAGGGTTAGACTTTACAAACGATGCAACTTCAAAAATATATAGAGACGGTAAAGTTAATAATTTGTATTTATTAAACAATGGTCTGCAGCTTTCTGTCGATTGTAACTTAAACATAGCCCGAATGCACCTCTTTTGGGATTTAAACGCTATTTCTTTGTCTGTAGAGTTACCCCAAAATATGATACCATAGCGCAGAATTGATACCACTAATCCATGATAAGCCGTCACCAAAGCATCTGGGTTAAGTTCTGAAGACAGTTTGTACAAGACATACGCACACGAGCTCAGTTTTTTGCTTATATATTCAATTTGCGCTTTCCAGTTCAATTTTGCGTCTATCATTATACCAAGAAATTTTGTATCGTCGACTTTATTTACTACTGTGCCATCGTAGAGGGCTTCAATGTCAATATCAGCGTGTACCCGTTGACTAAAATGCATTATCGTCGTCTTATCTAAATTAATTTTAAGATTATTCCTATCTAACCATGATATTATTGTCGTTAAAGTTTCATTAATGTCATATTCATAAACGTCATTATTCTTACATGTTATTGTCACTGTGCTGTCATCTGCAAATAGGGTCATGGGGTAGTTAATAGCACCGGGCAGATCATTGATATATAGGATAAATAATAGTGATCCAAGCACGCTCCCTTGTGGGACACCGTAAATAGGCGTTCGTTCGCCAGATTTATGTAAAACTCCTCTCTTTTTGTCTTAATATTTATTTTTGGTATTTCTGTGTACTGTTTTCTGTTAATTAGGTAAGACTCTATTAGGTTAAGTATATTTCCTCTTATGTCATATGCCTCTAGTTTCTGAAGTAGCACGTTATGGTTTACATAGTCAAAAGCTTGCATCATATCACAGTAAATAGTGCATACTGGGATTCTAACGTCCATATTTATCATTACCTTATGCAAGAAGTCATAAATTGCCATATTGGTTGTCCTGTTTTTTCTAAATGTCTTTTGTTCATCGATTAAAATGTGTTTCTTTTCAAGGTATGAATACAACTCCCTATAAATATACTTTTCAAAAATTTTAGATATGATCGGAATAAGTGCAATTGGTCTATAGTTGCCCATGTGTTCATTATTGTTCTTTTTAAATAACGGCTTTACTATAGACACCTTTAAGGCATCTGGATATACACCTGAAACGATACACAGATTTATGAGATAGCTCAAGTGTTTACAGATAAAGTCAGATACATACTTGATTACCTTCGTAGAGATTCCGTCATATCCTGTACTATTTGTGGATTTTAATGATTTTATAATGTTTTTAATGTCTATAGGTATACTGGGGGCAACAAAATTTGAATTTTGTCGTTTTGGAATATGGTCTGAATTATTTCCTATACATGGAATGGGTTGAATTTTGTCTACAAAAAAGTCGTTAAATGCGTTTGCTATTTCTTGAGGGTCTTTTAATACTTTATTATCTAAATTGATCTGTCTAATGGATTCCTTAGGGAAACACGGTTTTGATTTGTTTATTATATTCCAGGTCGTTTTTGACTTATTGGTAGAGGTTTTAATAGAATAGTTGTTTTGGGCACGTTTAGTAAGTTTTATTATTTTTTTAAACCTTTTTTTGTAGTTTAGGAAACTTGCCTTATTCGTTATATTTCGTTTTTGTCTATAACGCCACAACAGTTGCCTTTTCTTTTTGCTGCATAATTTTATGCCGTGTGATATCCATTTCGGTTTCCTTATCACCCTTATAGTTGTCCATTTAAACGGAAAACATAGGTCATAAAAAAGTTTAAACGTGTCAATAAACATGTCAAATGCGTCATCAGGATTATCCGTTTCATAAATTTCTGAAAAAGTCAGTTGTTCTACACAGTCTTTAAATTTAATCATATTCTCTGCATTAAAATCACGTCTTTTTATGCGCCAATATTTTAAAATAGCAGTTTTTTTCACCGGGAACTTTATTATTTGAGCTGTGTGGTCTGAAAGTGCAAATTCAGTTACTTCAGTTTTACATTTGGTTTTAAAGTTATGTGCGATATTGTCTATGCACGTTTGGCTATGTATCCTGGTTGGTTGTCTTAACGCTAATGTTAGATTGAAATTTAGTAACAGACATTCAAATTCTAATGTAATATTATATTTTTTCATTACGTCAATATTAAAATCTCCTGTCATTACAATATTCGTATTTTTTTTTTTTACATATGATTCGTAATAAATTCTCTAACACCCCAAAAAATTTATATATATTATTTATTTTTGGTACTCTGTATATACACAAAATAATAATATTATATTGTAAGAGCTCTACACCGCAGCACTCAACTACACCAGTTATTGACAAATTAGCTACCTGCGGAACCTCTCTCCATTGGTGCCCTTTTCTAATTAAAATACAAGCACCACCACGCTTACTATTCTTTCTACAAAATACTGATGCTAAAAAATAATTGGGTACCTTTGAGTGACCTTCGTATCCTGACATCATAAAATGCTCTGTAATACATAGCGCGTCAATATTAATGTTCTTTTCTTCTAATTCCTGTAGGCAAACAGTTAAAGCATCTGTCTTATTTAAAAGACCTGCTATATTCTGATGCATCACATGGATACTATTGCTAACGAAAAAACTGTTTTTCTGTTTCTAGCACATGTGTGGGTTCGTGGGTCGTTAATGTAACCAAGTGTTTCCTTGGAGACTGAGGGTTAAAACATTGTATGTTCCCAATTAAATTAAGAAGACTAACAAAAACGGTACGGAGTCCAAAGTTATTTAGTTGACCGGACTGCCTAAAGAAGTAGATTTAACTGAAATTCTTGCAAGCAGAGCCTCTTAGTGCTTGTATATATAGGTACAAGCACTAAGAGGCTCTCCTTGCGAATATTTTGTACTAATTAATTATTATATAATTAATATATAATTATATATAATATTAATTATTATATAATTAATTAGTACAAAATATTATAAAAAAAAGAATAACGGTGGAGTTTCTTGTCCATTCTTCTCCATACGAAACTACCTTTTGGAAGGGGCGACTACGAGTAGAATCAATTATATTTTAATGTCAATATTGACGTTCATAAGTGCCTTTTATTTGAAATAAATGCTTGACTTTGACTTTGAGCTAGATTGCAGTCGGACATGAACATAATATGTTAGGATTAAGACTTGCTAGATAACGTTCTTATTTAGTGGTACAATTATAGGATAAACTGCTCGTATGTTAAAGTACCTACTATTTCATAATATTAAAACACTGATGTTTTAAATATTTTAATTTTATTCAAGACCAGCTCCGCCATTTTAGCGTGAAGGCGTAACAAACACACAAAAAATCAAATCTTTTCTCTTTATAATTATTATTTAACGTCTCTTGACATTTCTCGGACCTTTGGAAGGCGTACGATGGGCCAAAGCCAACCCGCAGAGCCCCGTTAGACGTTTTTAATGAAATTAGGCACCAACTGACTATTACCCTGTTCGGTCTATGCAAGTGCACCCAATGACAACCCCCGGTTGGTGTTGGACTTTGCAGGATATGGAAACAAATATATTGGACTATGAATTTGGGCAGCTTAAGGGGTCTAGTTATCTAGGACTATGGAAAGAACTATCGGTACTGCCCAACAGCTCGCCTCATGCTGCCCTGCGGAAATCCGCAGGGCAGCATAATAAGTATCTCTCTTGATCTGGCTCCTTACCCTAGACTTGTTTTGACAAAGTAAACTTTACCTGCATAGACCTAGAGTTCGGAGCGCGCAAGCCACACCACGACGTCAACGTAGAGATACGGCTGTGGGGTTATTATTATTTTATACTACATATATATTACTATATTTAAAATAACTGACACGAGCGGGACCGAACCTTTACCTCTGGTAAATCGTGCCATCGCTCTGACTAATGCGCCGTGTCCTGTTAAATCTAAAATCCTTTTTAATTTACACCTTTTCAGCAGGTGACTTCTATAAGAGCATAGAAAAGATTTATCAAGAAAAGTTCAAGTTTTTCAATTTTTATTTATTATGCGTGTTCTAAACAAAAAAAAAGTGGCATATTTATTACACTATATAAAGTATAAACACAGTACACACACGTATTACCAATGCAAGTGTGCATAGGTCACATCTATATAGAACGTGCCCTGTGGCATTGCATTGCGCCAGACACCTGGACAAAATGAAAAGTTTTCATATGCTACTAATTAATTTCACCCAGCAAAGCTGCTCGGCGACAGAAACATGTTGGGAGACGTAGTACCTTCTTGAATGAATACCTGCTTAGAAAAAACTAGAAGCTTGTAAATGGCCTTCAACTTCTTATTTTTAAGAACACGTTATAAGTTAGCTTTAAGTTTCCCGAACAAAATAAAATAAAATGCAATTTTATGTAAAAGATTCACCCTGTTCCAAGAATGGGACAAAGATAGGATGGAAAGAAAAAAAGGCAGACCAAATGAAATGTATGTTTAATAGTTTCCTCTGATTCTGGGTTGAAAAACAAAATAAATAGTGAAAGTAAGACAGAAAATTATTTTATTTGGAGAATGCTCATATGACGGAGAAGGTACGTCTCTCTCGTTATTATCAGCCATATTTTAACTACTGTGGGCGTACTGTGGGTAATGTTGGTTATTGCGCAATAGAAAAACCGTTTGGAGTTCCAATCAAGTTATAATTCAAACTCAAACTCAAACTCAAAGCATTTATTTCAAATAAACCAATTACAGGCACTTTTGAATTGTCAAAGGGTCAGTCAGTCAGAAAAATGAAGCTAGTTCCCCCATTCCAAAGCGTAGTAGGTACCTATGGAGAAGAACGGGCATGAAAATCCATGGACACTCTTTTAAATCAACATATAGTTACAAAAAACAAATTGTTTACATCATTCATGTTCAAATTAAAAATGTGAGAACGATGTAGAAAGACGTGCACGTATAAAGTATCCGTAATAAAAAAGATAAAAAAACAATTCAAAAATTTAAATTAAAATAAGCCGTGGCAGCCAAGAGTTGACCAGTCCCTACTGACGGCGCCCGTTCACGAACATGACGCATGGATCAGCACCATTCAGCTCAACCATTTTGAAAGGAACTTAATGATCCAACACACACGCCACCACCAGCGAAACATTTGAGTGAGCATGACATACTCTCAGCCGCCAGGGCACATTCAAGTCAATGAAAGACGAGCCTAGTAAATGGTGGCTTTATAGTAGGTACATAGTGCTCACACATGTGCTATGCAATTATACATTGTTAAGAGACTGAATTTATACAATGCAAAGATGTTGTTGTTTTTACAATCTTCAGCAGCTCCTACAATATTTTCGAATGCTAATCAATTAATTTATGCCCCCCTGTGAAGCAGGACCAGCGTTGAGCCAAGCATCTTTGTCAGCGACGTAATCCCCCAACTTATAATATGCTTGGCTGCATAGTGTGCGTTTTATACAAGATTTAAATTTTGTTTCATTCAGTTGGAGTATGTGTGGAGGTATTTTGTTGTAACATTTTAAACAGTACCCCATGAAGGATGAGTCTACTTTAGCCAGTCTGAAACCTGGTTGAACTAATTGGTCCCTATTTCTAGTCATATAGTTATGTCTTTCACTTCTTTTACTGAAATGATTTAAATTTTTTCTTACGTACATGATGTTTTCATAGATATATTGACAAGGTACCGTCATGATGTTAATATCTTTAAACAGTTCCCTTAGAGAATCGCGCCTGCGGAGGCAATATATTGCTCTGATGGCTCTTTTCTGCAGAATAAAAATAGACTCGATATCTGCAGCCCGTCCCCATAGTAAAATACCGTAAGACATGATACTATGAAAGTAACTGAAATAGACTAGCCTCGCGGTATCTACATTAGTAAATTGACGGATTTTTCTCACAGCATATGCTGCTGAACTTAGCCGTCCTGCAAGAGATGTTAAATGAGGACCCCATTGCAGCCTTGAGTCGAGCGTGATCCCCAGGAAAACAGTTTTATCGACGAATTCTAGTTTCTCCTTATTCAATACTATGTCACAATCATTACTTTTAACATTCGGTAAAGCAAATCATATACATTTAGTTTTATTCCCATTTAATACTAAATTATTAGCAGTGAACCTATCATGTACCTGCAGTAGGGCGTTAATTACGTCGTCAAGATTTGATGCACGTCTACTTATCTTAAAAATTAAGGAAGTATCGTCAGCAAATAACACCATTTGTGGTTGGTTTTTTAATATCCACACAATTAACAAAAATTTACGAACACATTAGTCACACTCGCGAATCACACTCTGTAGGTACACGACACAACTATACGGAACGCGCGACAGTTTCTAAACGTGTTCACTGCTTAACCGCCAACAACCAACTCTCCTTTCACTCTGGTCAATAATAATTATGTTATAGACTCTGTCGAGCGCCATCTGGTGGCACTGGCGTCTCGATTAGTCAAAGTCCATCGATAAATTTAATTAATTAAATTAATTATATATAATAATTATAATTAAATTAAAATTTAATTTAATTAATTTAACTTATTTCCGACATATACAATAAAAAAACAAAACAATAAAACTAACAAAATCATGTAAACCTTAAAGAACATTAAAACTAACAAAATAATGAAAACAAAAAAATAAAGACCTGTGCGAGGCTAAAAAGGCTCGTACCTCAGCCTAAGCTGCAATATTTGAAAAACAAATACCACACACACACCACGGACATATTATAAAATAAATCTCACTAGCTAGAAGCGAGAAAAAAACACAATGACCATTGAGTAAGTGTGAAATTCTAACAATGTTGTTAAAATACTTTATAATTACAAAATAGGCTGAGGACAAGCAGTGGGTAGACATGGACTTGAGCAAGCAATTCAATGAATTATATTCATTAAATTCCACAAAATGTTTAATCGCAATAAATATTACAATTTATTTAACATAATACACTGTGTATATGAAACCATAAAAAAACTCCTTTGATTTTCTTTCGACGATCTGTTTGAAACACTATTCAAACAATTTCTAGGAATGAACACAATAGTACCAAAAATGATACCTATGACAAAGACAACATAAAATGAACAAGTTGTTTTTTGTATGTATTAAAATATGTAATACAAAGTGAATATTAAAGTTTATTTTTTGTGTCGCTTTATAGACTGACTATAAAGCGACACAAAAGAATAATACTTCCATGAAAAGACTTTCGAAAATACTTCAATAGAATTTACACAAAATTATCTTTTTACTGAAACCTGAAATTTAAAACATTTTACTGAAAACATTTAGAGATGGGTTGTGAATGTCAGTAGTTGCTCCATGTAAAATAGTACATCCGGTTAACTGGAAGTCGACCCCAAAATAGTTGAGATAAGGCAGGCAGATGACCCAAGACAGTTTACGTTAACTGAACGCAGTATTTATTCAAAAGTGGCTAATCTTATTTATTTTGCCCTGACACTGAAGCTGTAAATTAGCCCATTTCTGAATAATTACAATCTAAGACTCCGTTTTACAAGTGACAAATTATTTTGTAACTTACCCACTTTATCGTCGACCGCATCATTAATTGAATTTAAAAAATAATAGGTTAAAAATAAAGAAAAATACCCTCATTTTAACAAGCAAAAGTATGCAAAGCAGTGGAGTTTGTAACCGTTTCCAAGTACAACTTGTTTACATCATTAATATAAATAAAACCAAATCTGTGGCGAGATTTAAATACGGCCCATCTGCCAACGTCATAATTGCATTAATTTGTGCTTTGTTTTTTGCGAAGGACAAACCCGTGATCTGCATTGCTAATACTGGTTTATCATATTCGTGACGTCGTGCAGATGGCGCTGTTGTCTGTACAAGTGTCCTGTTGAATAGAAATTATAAGGTTTTTGTTGATGGTTGAAAACGTTTTATGTATTAGAGGAATGGTATTTTGGGTCTGAGAGATTTGTTTTATATTAAGCATATTACCAACCCGCACTGGGCCCGCGTAGTAGATTACAGCCCATTCCCTCTCAAAGAGAGGAGGCCTGTGTCCCAGCAGTGGGAACACTATAGGCTGATTATGATATTAAAACCTACTTAAAGCATCATTTTCTTGGTTTCGTGGTAAATTTTACTATTGGGAAAGCAATTGTATCTAATCTGTAGGTAATGTTGGCTCTTGATCTTTAATTTGAATTTTATAAGAATTTTTTACAAAAAAACTTGCAAGATCAAAATGAGGAGTGAACATTTAGAGGGTTTTTAAATTCGCATTTGAATAAAATACAAGCCATGTGCCCGCTGGAATTTCCCATAGTCAGAAATTACTTAGGTACTAACCCCTTTAGAGTATGTATTTTCAAAAATCCTTCCTTGGTGCTCACTTTCGTTATTTAAAGAACTCGTGCGCAAAATTTCATGCTTATTGACCCAGCAAGCCTTGTAGGCTGTGCGTTGTCAGTCAGTGTTTTTTTTTTTTATAAAGTTTATAACTATTAAAATACGAGTGTTAGTTTAATGACCTCGCCACCATTTCGAAAAAAAAAACACTCACTCTTCTAAACTAATATTGTGAAGAGAAAAAATTTGATTGGTTGTATGTTTGTTTGTTACGCTTTCACGCTAAAACGGCTGAATGGATTTGGCACATGAAATGAAATTTATTTTTTATATTTTTTTTTTTCGAGGCAAGATCATGACCTGAATTAGGCCATAAAATACTTTTTATCTCAATATTTCAATGGGATCGAGACTTATGCGGGTGAAACCACAGGGTGCAGCTAATTGTTAATAAAATAAAATTAGTTACAAAAGCTACACCACTTCAAACGTCGCCAAAGCAGCTTTCAAAACTTAACGACCCCAAAACAAAATCAGTTTCACAAATCGGCGGCTGCCAAACACAATGGCCACTGCAACAAGACTCCGCAAATCTAGAATAGCCTCTGCTTACAATCTTAATTGGCCACAATTTATCGTGGAAGGTGGGCCAAATGGGCCATAATGGACGTAAAGGGTACAGGATCTAATCTTAATTGTGTGGTCGATATAAATGTGAAATCAGAGGCTTGTTTTGTGGGCTGCAGTGACGTCAAGACTGGTACGACGTAATTGGGTAGAAATAGTGTTGATTGTTTTAGATTCCTCTTGAAAGGCCTTCGTGTTGTGCTCGGTTTCGGGTTGTTAGTGATCCTTTGGTCGAGCCTCAGTTGTTAAGTTGGAGGATGCTTTGATTTCAGCTTGTATTTAAAATGTCTTCAGTTGTTTTGTAAGTGTTTGTAAGGTATAGAGATCGATATCAGGAAAGAGTCTTATCGAAGTTGAAGATTAGACCATTAATTTTGATGATAAACAAGATGGCAAAAATCGGCACTATCTTGGAATTTAGAAGAGTTGCCTCGCTCTATTTTTACTCAAATTTTATAAAACCAATAGTTATTTCAGCATCAATACTAGCCACAGATTCTTCTTTAAATATTCGTATTTTTCGCGTCTCTATTTATGCTGGGCCGTCTCCGACAACGTTGCAACGCCTGATGTTTGTGCATACGATTTGTGTACGTAATGCATCCGTGTTGCATGAAATCCTGATATTAAACTACGTGTGAAATATTATGAAAACCGAGTTAAATTGTTACATAAACGTTTGTGAGCCGTAGCATTGAAAACTACATTTTTATTCGTAATATTTTACTATTTCTATTTGACTTTTTCGTTATCCGGAATTAAAAAAAAAATAACAATAGAAGGCGTTGGAATCCTAAAGCAAAAATGTAAGTAACACAGCGCAAATTTTTCAGGGACATTAAAAACTGTCTGAAATGTCAAGAACATTTCATTTTTCCCCTCGTCAAACAAAGGTTAATTGGATAAAAGGCTCCGCTGTGTTTAGAATTTTCTACATTTAATTTTTATTTGACTGCATTAAAATGCAAATGAACTAAGAGAAAGTTCAACCATTGTTAAAATTGCGCCAGAATTTAAATTCAGTTGGAATCGAGTTTGTTGTCCTGACGAATTGATTTTGAATCAATAATTTGTAGAGGTGCACCCGATAGGACTTGAAGACGAGTAGTCGATTGCTTCAAAACTTTCTCGAGTAACTACTCGATATCGGCAGAAGCTCTTCAATAGTATTAGAGCTTTAATCGAATTCGATAAGTGTTTATCGGAAATGTTGTTTATTTTATGTGCTTGCATTATGTTATTATACTAAAATTAAAAACATAGCTTTTTTAACTAATATCATAAAAATATCATATCGAATCAAAAATATTTCTACTGTTTTGCAAATAATAACAAAATATCATAAATGTGACCAAGTAATACAAAACCAATGTACTTGGTCGATATACAAATTACACAGAATTTCAATAAAATATAGACATTAAAATGAGTATACAATTTAGTTTGTTCTGTTAAGTTAGGAAATAATATTGTTATTACCCGACTGCGCCAGAAGGAGGATTATGTTTTTCGAGTGTATGTATGTAAATATATTTCTTTGGCGCGCGCGCTGTGTGCGCATTGCGCTCTGTATTGGTCTGTGTCTGCGCTCTGTCTGTTGTAGTTGGATTTTAGATGTGTCGTTGGATTCGTCTTGTAAGAGTGACACTGAGTCTAACAAAATTATATAAAATAAAATAAAGTTTGTTTGTACATACCCACAACCTTATGATAAGTTTATTTGCAATTATTCATTTATTAGTTTTAAAAGTTCCCTTTCTCTTTGTCACTGGCTACATGGATTTGCTTTGTTGAGTTTTAAGATGTATATTATTAACTTTTTAATGAGGGAACGAGACTCCGATTATGAAATTAATAAAAGTCCTTCAAAAATATTCTGCAGCCAATTTTTTCTGTCAATTTTTTTTTTTTTTTTTTTTTCAATTTTTTTTTTTTTTTCCTAATGGGCAACTCGTAGTTTTGACCACTGAGGTCGTGGCTTCTTAACCGGTCAATCCTGTGGGTGCCTTAAGCTACTAACTTAAAGCCAGGCAGGGGCGAAATTCTTAAATACTAGGTGACCGCACGCTATGGGCACCCCCTGTGGGGTACAAAACTCGGCTTAGGGCGTCACTGAGGGGGGGGCAGCAAGGTGGGATAGGCTGGATCGAATTTATAATATTATTATTATACGAGGAAATTAAAGTTACAGGCTCAGCTACGGCGCGGACTGGCGCGTCGTCGAGCAATGTTCGGGGGGGGGGGGGGGGGAGGGGGACAGTTATGTCAGGGGCGTCGCGTAGAACCTCGGCGGCGAGGTCGGAACGATGGCGGTCTGTTTTTGTATACTGTACTGGCTACTACTGCTCTCCTGGAGGAGGGTTATGGGGTCATCGGGGTCGGACAGGGCATGCCTTGGACGGCGGGTATGACTAATACGGGAGGGGGTATATCTGGCAGCCTCGACAACCAGAGGGTTGCGATGTGAGGCCGCGGAGTCGAAGAAACGCTTGGAAATGCGCTTCATAAATTGACGGATAGTGGGGACTTTAAGATCGAGATGGAGGATCTCGTTCCGAACGTACCAAGGGGAGCCGGTTGCCCTACGGAGGAACCGATTTTGGAGGGTCTGCATCCTATGGATGTGGTGGGGTTTCGAGTGTGCGAAAACCACGCTCGCGTAGGTCATGATTGGGTGAATGCACGCTGTGTAAATGCGCAATTTGCACTTGAGTGACAATTTGCTGCGTGCATTCAATAGGGAGTGGAGTCTACCGAGAGCGAAAGCGGCGCGCGAACGCGCCTGCCTTATGTGCTCACCGAAAGAGAGTTTTTGGTCCAGTATGACACCCAAGTATTTGGCTCGCTTCTCCCAAGGGATAGGCTTGCCGAACATGGTGATCGGACGGGGTGGGGGGGTGGGGCTGAGTCCCGGTTTCGAAAAGAGAACCGCTTGTCTCTTATCGGGATTGACTTCGATTTTCCACTTCCTAAACCAGTCACGGAGTTGGTTGATTGTGGTTTGGAGAGTGCGAGATATCGCATCGGGGCTTACGCCGGTGTAGTAAATGGCCGTATCGTCTGCGAACAGAGCTAACTGAGCCCTTTTACTTTTCGGGATATCGCTGGTGAATAGCGTGAAAATGAGAGGGGCGAGCACGGAGCCCTGAGGGAATCCGGCGCGAATAGGACGGGGGGAGGATAGCGCTCCTTCCATGCGGAATCTGAAGGTTCGGTTCGACAAATAGTCTCGCAAGATGAGCACGAGACGATCTGGCACTTTAAGTTTGTATAGCTTATATAATAAGCCATTGTGCCAGACTTTGTCGAACGCTTTCGCTATGTCGAAGAAAACAGCACCCGTCAACGAACCACGTTGGAAGCCAACGCTTATGTGTTCGATGATACGGTGGACCTGTTGGACGCACTAGTGTTGGGTACGGAAACCGAACTGCTCGTTGGGAATGAGACCCTTTGTCTCGGCATAGTCTCTGAGACGCTTATAAATAAGCCTTTCATAGATTTTGCCGAGGACATTGAGAAGACTGATGGGGTGGTAGCTGAAGGGAGCGGATTTAGGCTTGCCCGGCTTGGGAATACCGATGACAGTGACCTGTTTCCACGCTTGGGGGAAGATGTTATTGCTCATGGCACCATTGAAGATGGTGGTCATTAGTATGATCAGGTGGGCAGGGAAAAGTTGGAACACCTTATTGGTGATTCCATCAGAATCGGGGGCTTTACGGGGCTTAAGGCCCTTTATGAGCTCGTGCACTTCGTCGGGGGTGACGGGAGGCAGAGGGCACTCGGGGTCTTCTACGGGGGCGAGGGAGGCTCTCCTTTTGACTTCGGCTTCAACCTCAGAGAGGTGAGCTTGGTGTACAGGGTGAGAGCTGGGCGAACATTGGGCCTCAAGACTGTCGGCTAGGCACTCGGCCTTGTCGACATCATCGAAAGCGATGGTATTGTCTGGGTGGATCAAGGGGGGCATAGGGGCTACTTCTCAGGATTTGAGTTTCCTCTGAAGCTCCCAGAATACAAGGTGGGTAGGGTCTAGTTCGCTCAACATCTTATCCCAGCCCGTTTCCCGATGCTCCGCTACACGTGTCCTTACAGCTCGCTGTAAGTAGCGCATATGGGCTCGGTTCGCGTTGCAGGGAAAGCTGCTGTACGCACGGACAGCCGCGTTCTTCTCAGTCATCAGTTCACGTACATCGTCCGGCAACTTCCAGCGACGGTCGTCCGTCGCTGGAACTTCCCTTGAACAATCGTTCAGGACTGATTGTACGTGTCCAGTGAATGAGTCGATCGCAGCCGTCGTGTCAGCGATAGAGTCGAAGAGGTCGGGGATGGAGTCTAGGTGGCAGTCTAGGGGCAACTAGAATTAATTCTATTTTTTTGTAAATTTTGACGTTCAAAAGTGTCTTTTATGTGCCTATTTGAAATAAACGATTTGACTTTGACTTTGACTTTGTGGCGGGACGTGTTGGATTTCAGGCGTTCGCTTACTTTCCTCCAGTCCGTTACCACTTTTGTGGAGGGGGGTTGGTCGGGGTCGGGGAGACCTACGCGAGGGGCTAGTTTTAGCACAACTGGTCGGTGGTCAGATGAAAGTTCGTGTATCACTTCTATAGAATCCAACCGTAGGTTGATATTCTTTAGAAGTGATACATCGAGCACGTCAGGGGTGTGGTCAACCGCGAGGGGGAAATGAGTGGGAGTCATCGGAGCGATGACATCGAAATTTAGAGGAGAACAGAGGTCGAACAAGTGTCTCCCTCGGGTAGAGATTCTGGTACTATTCCAGGCGTGATGTTTGGCGTTGAGATCCCCCGCTATGATAACGGAGTCACTCAGGCCGAGGAGTATGGTCACGTCGTCAGTCAAAAGTTGGAAGTTCTCTGAATGGTTTGTGGGGGGGAGGTAGGCCGATATCAAGGTGATCGGTTGGTGTCCTGTCATGCCTAGCCGGCAGATGGAGACTTCTAGTCGCGAGAGGGGGGGTGGGTCCAAGGGGTTGCAGTAATGGGACTTTTTATAATAGATGAGGGTGCCACCCTTGTGACACCGAGTCCTGTCGTTTCGAACAACCCGATAGTTCGCTATCGATGGCGTTCGATTGTGGGGTTTTAGAAAGGTCTCCTGTAAGAGGAGGACATCGATCTGATGGTCGCGGACGAAGGTACAGATTTCGTCGCGCTGACCTTGGATGCCATTGGCATTGAAGTAACCTAACTTTAGGGATCGGGGATTTAACCGCGTGAGGATTCCGTTATCCATTAGTGGGATTGGGAGAATTGACGAAGGACTGGAGCGCGTGCGTAATGTCCGGGTACGCGTTGTAACTACATTGGATAGCGTAAAGGTTGCCGGCATTTCTGGCGGCAACGATTTCGTTAGCCATTTGACGGGCGCGGGGGGTGAGGAAGGCAGTGAAGGTGCCTGAGATCACGTTGAACGGATCCATGGGGTTGGGACCGACAGCCACGGGTGTGGTTGTGGAAAATATTTCTTTAGTAATTGACTTGAATAAATACGAACGTGCGACAGTGGGCTCGTATAACTAAGAGGTATACATGATTGGGGCTAAATAAATATTATGTTACGTGAGATTTGTATTCGTTTACCCACCCGAGGAAACATGCGTTGGTATGGTCTGCAAGGGTTACTATCTCATTACCTTCATAGACCTAATAATATACCATACACTCACTTTTTGGCATTTATTTATGGATAGTATTATTTTAAAATTACCATCTGTCCCTTTTTGTTTCTTTCTGTGTAAATTGTATTCAGTTATGACCTAAAAAGCTGGAACCCGAAATAAGAGAATCACTGTGTAATCTGTTTTAAATCTCTGAGTACTCTGACCCCGGATTTGAATCCATACAAAACATAACTCGGTGCGAGTACTTCTGAACGTCCTCTGAAGTTCGGGCACCGTGAAGTTAAATTTTTGACGTTGATCCCTCTTTGATATTCGTACTAGGCGCACTCTCCAAAACTCAAGCGGTATGAAAATAAAGCCTTTAAAGGATTCATGTTTTCGACTGAGACTTCAGACTTACAAAAACTATTGCTACACATATTTTTTGTAGGTATGATTTATTTTTATGAAGCTGCACGTGTTTGCTTGTGAGAGCTTAGTATCAGAAAATACAGTCTATATAAGAGTGTAAGTCTAGTATTTTTTTAGGTTTGTCTTTCATTGCCTTGAATGTGCCCTGGTGGCTGAGAGTATTTCATGCTCACTCAAATGTCGCGCTGGTGGTAACGTGTGTGTTGGATCATTAAGTTCCCTTCAAAATGTTCATGACCGTGAACGGGCGCCGTCAGTAGGGACTGGTAATTTCTTAGCTGCCACGGCTTATTTTAATTTAATTTAATATTGGAATTGTTTTTGTATTTTTATTACGGACGCTTTTAACGTTCTGCATCGTTCGCACATGCATAATTTCAACATGAATGATGTGACCAATATTTTGTAACCATATTTTCATTTAAAAGAATGTCCATGGAGTTTCTCGCCCGTTCTTCTCCATAGGTACCTACTACGCTTTGGAATGGGCAACTAACTTCATCTTTCTGACAGACCGACCCCTTGACAATTCAAAAGTGCCTGTAATTGGTTTATTTGAAATAAATGCTTTGAGTTGAGTTGAGTTTCAGAATAATGATTCTCTTTTTTTTTTTTTACTGTTGTCATTTTTCTTACCTACGCTTTGAAATACAACCAGTTACGTGTAAAAATAAGTTAATGCAAAAGTGAAATAAATATTGTGTCAAACTGTCAAATGCATTCCATAAAATTCTGAAAAATATACGTCAGAATTTTCGGCACCCGCAGTATAATGTTTATGATATTTTTTGCTTTACAAGCGTGACAAAAAGCCTTCATTAAGTATAATTCTGTTTAATACGTGTTAATTTTTTCCTGTATTCTGCACGGAACACTAAATAAGCGTCAAAGTTACACGTGTTCATTCCCGGGCCTTTTTTATTATAACTTCTATATTTTGTACGTCCATTTACCTGGACCTTCAACCGCACAACAAATTGGATGCGCGAAGAACATAGTACAGACATTATTACAGCGTGACGCGTGACACGACGCAATTAAACTGTAAATCGTGCTCGGCCCGGTTCAAGACGGGTGACACGTGTGTTGTGACGTAGTGTGTCTTTATTTTCACGCTGTGTGAGTAAAACGGAGTCTAAAATGGATTGGTCACGTAAAAAAACCTGATAAAGATATTATTACAGCGTGAAACGTGACATGTGATAAACTGTAAATCGTGCTTAGCCCGGTTCGAGACGAGACACATATCACGACCAAGTACTGTAGCTTACTGTCATGCTCTAGTAATTTGAAACTCAAAAGGTATCAAATTCTATTAAGAGCCCTTTTACAAATGACGCAAAAAGTCTCCGATTTTCGTTATTTTTGGCGTACAAAACTTCAGTAATGTTTAAGTTGTTTCTTGTTGTTGTTGTTTGGTTAATGATTAATGATAGTTTTATGCGTAATTTAGCGAAACAATTTTGTAGAATATTCATTTACTTAAAGCGTCTAGGACTAACAATGACCCTTTCTTCCTACCGCTGCGTTAGTTAAACGCTCAAAAGGGATATTTTAAAGTCCTTTATATCAGTTACCTTTAGCTATAAACTATTTTAAAATATACCATTTTATTTAGAATACGATCCCATTGTATTGTAATTTACTTTATTTGGATATTAAAATCTCCGGTATTCCATAGTAACTCTTGAAACTAAGAAAAAAATGCTCTTGAAAAAGTGCGTTCAATCTTACTACACGATGATATTATAACAAAAAAATTACATAGATGTACCTACACTACAATCATTGAGAAATAAGTATAAATAAAAAATACTGTTTTGGTAAAACAATTCAAGGAAAATTAGGTAGTGCATAGATCCACGCAGAAAAGCTAGCAAATTATAATTCCAATCCAGCCTGTCCCTTGCTGCCTTCTCCCAGCGACGCCCTAAGCCAAGCCCGTACCCCGCACGGGGTGCCCTTATCGTTTTGTCGCCTAGTTTGTAAGTTTTACTTATCAGGCTGGGGGGCTTAATTTATTAGGGCCAGCACAGTCATGTCCGGTTAAGCAGCCGACAACCTAGGTTGACCTGCGAGAAGCAAAAGCAAAAAAATAAATAATTGAAAATTAGTCACACGCCGCTTGTCGACACGTGCTTGTCGAAGAAACCTACGTCAAGTTTTGCGTGCGCAACTATCTCTTTCCCTCGCGTCTCTTATCCTATTTACTATCTCCGAGCGACAATTTTAGTGTTTAAAAATTTTATAAGTTCCTGCGCGTGATTTTCTGAACTGACTCTTAAGGCATATAAATGTGATCCTGACAGCACAAGTGCCATAATCAGTCCGTTTCCCTAATATATGCTATAACTTGCAACACTACCTATACTACTATAGTACGAGTACACTAAACATGTTCATCTTACTATGCCATACGATCAGTTTCAATCATGTTGGAGGAAACGAAAGATTCCACAAGAACGACTAGAACCGTTACCAAAGTAACTTGCACGCTGGGAATACTCCGACGAACACGTCGATCTGCCGATGTAGGCATCGCCTCGTCAACTTTCAACGTTGTTAGAGCATTCCGAAAGGAGAACGTACATGTTAGAATGATGCCTTCGATGCATTAACTTTTAGTCTGTAAGGACTCGGATTATCGTCAGGTTTTAACCAAAGGTGGAATGGAAATGGTAGTAATCAACTTTTTAGAGCGCGATCATACTACACTGAACAATTCACCTTCTGGCAAGTATACAAGTATGCATAGTACGGAATCTTTGTGTCAACAAGGATTGAGTATTGTTAAGATTATCATATAAAGGGTTGATTTTTTTAAAGTAAGTTAAGTTTTAGGATTTATAGAATAAATATATCGGTTAGACATAGTTTCTAGAAAAATACTGTCAAATTTTCATATTTTCCCCAGATGAAATTAATCTGACGTGACGATTGAAAAAATCAGCCCTAAGTAAGTAGGCTGATTTATGACGAAAAATCATCAGCACTACATTATAATAATAAACTTTCTAGACACCCTCCATAAACGGACAGTCTGCGCTTTTAATCCGAGGCTACACAACGTAAAATTGCTTAACTAACTCAAACCAACTCAATATTCCGCTCAGCCCTTCAGCTCACGTGTACACCGAGCCTAACAATAATAAATTCAACGTCATTACGGCAAACGAGGTTAATATAAAGGTAGCTACTCATTGTCGGGAATGGTGGCATTTACACGCGGGACGCAGCCGGTAGCGTATGAAGTAACAATGTTTAACTTATGTGTGTGTGAAACGGCCTTATTTTGCCGCGTCATTCTTGGCGGTAGGTGTAAATTGTTTTATATAGTGTGGGAAACTAGGAAAGGGAATGTCCTATAGTATTTTTCAGATAGATTGACTTGTGTGTTGGGTTTTTATGTAGTTTACTTGTTGTGTTATAGTCGTGGTAAAAAATCGCGATACTATAAGCTAAGGACTTTCATAGCATCGACAGGAGTATACATATGTAGCTCTAATAAAAATAGAAAAAGAATAATACTGCTTGAAATCTGAAGAGTAAATCTTGTAATTAAAAACGTTCAAAACTGATCGTAATCACATTTCAGCGACCATCTTTGTCAAAAACTTATAATTTTTTTTTGGTAAATTCGAGGTAAAGACAGATTGGGACTATGATTGGGATGCCAACATTCTTAAAAATATGGGAATTTCTCTTCTGGTCATAGATTTAGTCCTATTATTATTCATTTGAACATCTACCGTCCGCAACAAGTTCCTATATCGTATAAATATACGTTTTAAAAGGCCAATAGCTAACAATAAAACAATATTTAGTGCTCGACTTTCCAAATTCCAACAACTTATTTATTCCCATCCAGACCAACAAATTAATATAAATTCCTCTCCCCTTAAACTACAGCATCTCACATTCCCATTCCTTAGCGGAATTAAGCGATCGTATTGCAAGCCGTAACGCAGTAATACCCGGTCTAAACCACGCGGTAATACCGGTCTAAACCGTGACTCGGAAAGGCTACAGCCGCCAAAGTAACAAAAAAGAAATCCAAAGGATTCTCGTAAATGTTCGCTATTATGGTAAGGTTGGCAAGAAAAATGTCGCCGTTATTCTTTCTTGTGTTGTATGTTCGTGTCTTTTTTCCTTGTGTGATGATTAAATCTTTGCGGCGTTAGGTTGGTATGTTTATGGGGCTGTGGTAAAGAAAGGTGTAGATGGATACGAGGTATTTTTGTTGTTGTAAATTACTACCTATGTGGGAAATTGTTTGCAAAATACGGCGTAGTGACTTATAATTTCAAGATACTTGTAATACAACATTCAAATGCCAAAATGTAATAACTAAAAACCGAAAGCAATTATTTCCAAATATATAATTAAAATAATTTCGAAGATTTTCTCTGGAGTCTTGACGATCAGTTGCTTCTATCTCGGTCCAGGTTTTTGTCTACTTATCTCGTAAGAAAACAAACATCTCATAAAGAATATTAGCGAGTCAGCAAGATTCACCACACGAATTTAAATGCACCCCATCACCTGGTGTTAATTAACCTGTATATTAGCTAATTGAGTATCAGTTTCATGTAAAATTAAACTGCCCAACCCACATACTGCATAGCGCAACAACATAATTTCAAAAATGTATCCAGTGGAACTTTAATGAATGCATCGCATAACACTCAACGAATTTTCGGCAAACCGCAGCCGTAAGCGGAAAATGAAACAATCAGTGCTGAATTTAATACTAAAAGTTAGCGTTATTTCAATCAACACTTTTGTTAAGGATTGCTCCTTTAATAGGCCCTGAAAGGGTTCTTGGGACTGTTAAACACGTTTCTCAGAATTATCCGTCTATTATGAAAAGTTATTTGGGCATATCTTTTTTATGGTTAGGAAAAGCCTCCTAACCATTTTTTTTAAAATAAAAACTTGAATTCGAGTCTAACAATACAATGTAACAGACAATGGAATACCAAAGTCATCTCTACTTAATATAAAACTCTACATAGTATAAAACGAAGTCGTTTGTCGTGTCTGTACGCTTAGATCTTATAAACTACGCAACGGATTTTAATGCGGTTTTCATCAATAGAAAGAGTGATTCAAGAGGAAGGTTTATATACAGGGTGCTTGGAAATTCGACCGATTCCTTAAAAGGGGTTATACTAGAGATCATTTCCAACAAATTAAGCCCGCCAACTAGGGGTCGAAAAAGAATGGTTTCCGAGTTACGGAGGGTTTTAGATAATTGTTAAAATTTTCAGACTAGTCACCAAAAACAAATAATTTAAAAATAACTACTTCTTCTAGTTGTGTCGTGTACCTACAGTGTGTGATTCGCTAGTGTGACTAATTTGATCGTAAATTATAATTTGATTTGAACTGCAAACAGTTTTTCTAATCCGCACTAACCAACACTTCCCATAGTACGCCCATAGAAGTTAAAATATGGCTGATGATAACGAGAGAGACGTACCTTCTCCGTCAGATATATACAATAATATAATATATTATTAGATAGTAATAATATTATTTATCACTCCATACTGACACCACATTAGGATCTACATTGCACCCATGCGAAGCCGGGGCGGGTCGCTAGTTTTCTATAATATATCACTAGACAGAGGACACATAACTTATCATAACGTCAGGCCAGTAATCCCTGAAAGATTAGGCAGAGGTGTACCTTTAGTACACCCATACTTCACCAGTTATGTTTAAGGCCCATGTAATAGGAGGCCAGCTTAATGCTATCAACCGGGCAAAAATCTAGACTCCGGGCTGCTACTGAGAAATTCCAGACGGAAAAACCTAATAAAATTTTGCCCGACCCGGGAATCGAACCCAGGACCAACACAGGAGTGTCGCAATAAAAAAACTTTCCCAAAAAGTTTTTTTTCCTCCCCAAAGCGTATAGGCAGGAAGACGAGCCAAAGGACGAACGGAATGTAGTAAACGCTGCCAATAGAAATTGGCAACACCAAGGGATTCGTTGCCAACCTTAGAGACAACGTTGAAATGTCTTGAGTACCTGAAATTTCAGAAGCACCTAAATATACCTTTTAAACGTGTACACTTGGCACGAGAAATAGATTATTACAATTCTAGCCATGCACAAAGAACTATAGTTTTGTTCCAAAATTCCAGCGTCACAACAACTAAAATTAATATAGTAACGTATTTAATTATTTTGAACAGTCTAAATAAAAGTAATTGCCAGTATGTTAGGGCAATTAAATTGTTTTATAATAACACTAAAATAGCCGCAGGCAGAGCATACTTAGAGCATACTTTACCATAATTCTTAAAACTTTATTTAAAAACTATAGTAAAAACTAAGCCAAGAAGATGTAAGGCATAGTAACTTAAAACTTAAAAAATAAACAAAGAAAGTTTTCTATCAACACTCATATTTTGAAGTTGTTAAAATATTTATACACTAAGTTGGCTAGATGTATTATTCAAGTTAGAAGTGTTTAAAAGTTCAAGTCTCGCCCCGAACTGACGAAGAATTTCGACATTAAGTAGATATTGTTAAGTGTTGAAAGGTCTTACAATTTTGACGTTTAATTTAAATTTTATTTGATTTTCACGCTTTTATAGTAATAGAATTATTTGCGTAAATTATTTATGTGTCGGAAATACGTTAAATCAATCGTTAGATTTTGACTTATCAGGACGCCAGCGCCACCAGGTGGCGCTCGATAGAGTCTATAACATAATCCATGACCAGAGAAAATGTAGACATTGTTGTTGGCGGCTAAGCAGTGAACACGTTTAGAAACTGTCGCGCGTTCCGTATAGTTGTGTCGAGTACCTACAGTGTGTGATTCGCTAGTGTGATTAACTTGATCGTAACTTATAATTTGATTTGAACTGCAAACGGTTTTTCTATTGCGCAATAACCAACACTTTGCATAGTACGCCTACAGTAGTTAAAATATGGCTGATGATAACGAGAGACACGTACCTTCTCCGTCATATATTTGTTTTACACTGACATTAGACCGGTAAAATAGTGCTGTGCTGATATTGGCTCCACAGATGCTTAAACAGGAAATAGTTTGTCAAAAAAAAAACACGCTATTTGTTCAATTAGGAGCTGATTTTCATTTTCATATTTATCTTTTATCCTAGAAATAAAATTGTCGTGTGACAGTTTTTGTATGGTATAAATTCCTATAAATGTTATAAATTCCTTGAATAACACCTAAGAGACTGAAAATCAGCCGTTAATCATGTACTTGTTTCCAAAGAATAATTAAGTGCCTACTTGAAGGAAAATAGACAAAAACTAAATTGATATCCCAGATTTCAAACCCAGCATTTTAAAATTACACATTCTTAATCTTCAAAAGAGCCAATACTTTAACCCTGGACAGTTGAAAGCGTAGTGCCTGAGTAATTCACCAGGACCACCAACTGTCTGGACGCAATACCTGCAATATTCAGTGCGGTGCGGTGCGGTGGTGGCTGCAGTGATAAATATTCAATGCGGTACGTTTTGTATGCCCTGCTGATGCATTTAGTCACTTTGTCTGTGACTGAGTGAGGTTTTTAGTTCGTTTGCATTTATTTTTGCAGAGTTCAGGTATGTTTTATTACATGTTTTAGGAATAAATGAGAATTTTATATACCTTTTAATGTAACACTGATCGTAGATACAAGCTTAATGGGGTCACTCCTATTGTGATGTGAATTAGATGTTAATTCTTCATCATTAATCCTCCTACCCTTATCAAAATTTGTTTGGGTTCGGCAGTTCATCACAGTATGTATTTTTTGTCCATACACAATATGAAAAGCTGAATTCATTTGAATTCTCATACCGTATAACATAAAATATGTACCGCTATTGGTTATGTCATTCAATTCCACATATAAAAGGTATGTAGTATTGGATTTCATAGGATTTGTTTTTCACACCATTACAAAAACGTAGACATGGATGGTATGGTTAAAAAAACAAAAATCTAGTAATCTTTGATACATAGATAAACATAACTTAAACCGTTAGGGGCCATAGACAATAGCTATGGACTTCTCCAATATAATAATATGGAATAATGAGATAGGTACTACCAGGCTCTAATATCGCCAGCATCTTTCTCTGCCTCCAGTATCCAATAACCTAAAGATTACCCCAATGACTTGCGCCTAAAAATGAGAATCAATCATGGTTATAACTTGGAGCAAAGACGCCTAGAAGGAGCATCATTATAGCATCACATATTATTATACACGCAGTCCCGAAATTGTAACACACATATTATTATAACATAAAATCATGTTCCTATTTATCGACAGGCGATGATGTATAGTTAATCCATTGCCAGTTAGATTATTCTGAGTGGCACAAGGCTGGATTCAAATGAAGGCTGATTCAAAAACACCCGGCTTGGGGATCGAATCTAAAACAGCACAGCAGTCAAGTGTAACCAAAGCAATTCAATCTATTTGTCCTCAATCAGCATGCATTTACACTAGCTGTCAAACACACAAGCACATTAAGTTACAGCACTCGGAGAACTGTGCCATGATATGGCACAGTTTTGTAAAGTGTATTATACCGCATAGTTCATGATGCTACACTCATTCCTGTTCCATCTAGCCATTATTACTCTAGGAACATAATAATATTATGTTTTTCCCACCATCTTATCCTTCAATATCGTTACTGGGGTGTAAATAGGGTTATAAAGTATAGCCATTACCATTTATCACACGGTAATTATTGTCCAAGTCTGGGGTTGAGAGGGTGGTTATGAATTTAGCATGAGCAAACGATGTGGGATGACTGCTGCGCGGTTCGGCTGCCATTACAATGAATTTGGAAGAACCTGATCCTAAATTGAGAGCTGTAAGATTTAACTGTGGTCTGTTAAGCTGGGCTCATCGTTAGTCATGTTTGATATTTCGGGACGTAACTTTACGTTATGTTTTGCAGTGTAACAGTAAGATGTACCGGATTTCAAGTTTGAGATAGTATTTAGATAGTATGTGAAATTGGGTCTTCAAATTAAGTATTCAAGTAGTATGACTATCTTTAGTTTGGCGATATGGGTGATTTATACTTCCTTTCACGTGGTCAAAGCTGCAGGTATGCTTACAAAGGCATTGCTCGAAGATCTACATGGCTGTTCTGTAAAATAAAAACTCGTATCAACACTTTCAGTATTCAGTATCATTCAGTGCTAAAGCCCTATTTTCTACTGCGAATACACATCAATGAAATTGATTTGATTTTGATGTTAAGAATTAGTTGAACTTAAATTCTGCCTCTCGACAGCCCATGGAAACAAAGTAAGGTGTTAAATCAATATGTAACTCATATATATTTGGGAACAGAGAAAGATCTTCTACATGGAAATATACAGTAGGTACATACAGGCAATGTGTAAGTATATAAACGCCTCTTTGATATATTTGAACACAATCTTTTGTTGGGAAGTGTATCAAAAAGTTTTATCTCATATATATTGTTTTTGGCGGCAGTATACATTACTCCGCGGCCTTGAAACTTTCTTTCTTGGTCTTTTTCTGCAATACTCCGCCTTTATTAGCCATATTTCTTTATATAACATTTTTGGTAATTTAAAAATAAAAATAACCTTTGAAGAAATTTCTCAATGGAAAATTGTAGTAGGTACAATTGTTTTGTCCTTTTTCTCATCTTCAATTTAACGCTTGGTTTTTTGTAGAGATAAGATTTATTCAAAAACTGTTCTACTGAATGAAAAGGTATTGTCATGATTCCTGCTTGATTTATGACATTACCCATTACATTGTCCCTTGCATCGAGTATTTCGGAACATCACCAAGCGGTTGGTTGACTCTTCACGTGACCAGAGGCCAAAGAATCAGCATTGCCATCCAACGTGGCAGTGCTGTCAGACTTTTGGGAACTTTTCCCATTGACAGCGATGCAGAATATTTTTTTGATGTTCAATGAGCTCTTCTCTTTTTATTTTACTTGTACATAGGTAATAATATTTTAAATTGGGATAAGGGCAGGGGAATGATGACTTAGGTAATACATTTTAGTGTTAGCTTGTATAGTGTGTTTAAGTTTATATCAATATTATATACTAGCTTCTGTCCGCGTCTTGGTTCAGGTGGAAGTCGTAAGACACCGCAATATACTAAAATAACAGCCACATTTTTATAAAAATCCCCTGTTTACTGCGTTTGTAATTTTGTTCTCAGCAACCAAAATACAGAGAATCAGGACTGGTGACGCGGGAGCAATCGACGACGTACAGTTGTCCACCCGCAGCCTTCAGTAGCAAGTTTTTGTTGCTTGCGAAGGTTTTCGTTTTTAGTGAATGAATTAACGCCGGTGCTTGCGGGAGGCCTATCTCCAGCAGTGGACGTTTTGCGCCTGAAATGATGATGAATGAACGTCTGCGTTCCTTTCTGCATATATTACCTAATAGCACTACACTGATATACTGACTAATGCATTCTTATAGATTATTTCTGACGAACGGCTTACACTAAAATAATATAATGTAACAGTAGATAGGGGGCTTTCTCATTAACAGTCACCAGATAAAAGTTTTTTTTTTTTATAATAGGTGACACTAGTGGCCTAAACTTTGTTTTTCTGTATACGTTTTACGAACTTATTATAAAAAAGGAAGCACAGATATCAATGGTCGGAAATCGAACATAGATTTGTAAAGCAGTCGTCGAACCGCTAAGAAAAAAAGTTGAAAGTTGACTAAAATAGCCGTTCTTATATTATGTCATGATTGACTACATAGCTCCTTAAAGGTATAGGGGGATGATAATCTTAGAAAAGGTTCAATCTGTAACTATCTGCAAGATATTGACTCGTCTTTTTAAAATTTGCGGTAAACTACAGACGGATACGAACAAATTGCAATATTGCTCATCCCCCATAGCAAATAGCGTGATAATTTATAGCCTACAGACTGACCAGACTCATAGAAAATATTTATGCAAAATTTGAACAAAATCTATCTAGAAGTTTTTGCCTGATACATTCAGACAAACCTATGAACAAACACAAAATTTCAAAATAAATATGTTTGTTATTAGAATCATTCCCAGACCTCGCAAAAATTACAGTTTTGACTTCGCTACGATTTTATTATATTTATAGATAATAGTTACTAACAAAAGTTTATTTTAATATTTTAGAAGAAGAAGCTGCTGCTCATTTTTCTAATATTGTAACTTATAACCACTTTATATATTATTGTAGGAGATTGGCAGAGATTTGCATAATCAGCAGTGTCTAGCTGTCAAGCATCAAGTCGGTTAGTCATCCGAGAGATAACGTCACTCTGTTACGAGATGCAAGAGATGTCTGAGGAATATTTGCAAGTTCAATTTGGTTATCCGGCAATCAGGAATATTGGTCAAAGCTTAATTTATTTTCTTATTAAATAAATTAGAAACAAGGAAGCTCTTCTCTTACATATGGAAGATACAGGTTCGTACTCACAACCAATACAAAACAGTAACTCCATTATGAAACCAAATCGATTTTGATACATAAAATTACCATTATTGTTCCACTCACTGAGCTTCAAGTAGTCAAAATAAATCTAAATACATTTCCCATCCGGGTCAGTCCTCCAAAAACATATTATTTCGTACAAAATAATATCCTCGCATTGTATTGTAAAGTTCTCAAGAGATTATCGTCTAAAACGGGCCAACACTCCAGGTACAAAAAGCAATGGAAAAAAAATGAAAAAAAATACATAAGGTTTTATTTTTTATTTCTGAAAAGAACAAAAGCCGAGCGAAGCCTAAATGATCCTCAGCAAAGTATGAAGTATTGCAAGTATTTAACCGCGCCCGGGGACAAATAAATTTTCAAAGTAACCCTGGGAAAGTGCTTGAAGAACTGGACGCGGTTTATTTGGCCTCCTCTGTATGTGTGTGCTTATACGTATGTAAGCGTGTGTGTAATGGGGGTGTATTTTTGTCTGTGTTTGCTCAAGTTAAGTAATTTATTTATTTTACGTGCGTCGGTCAATAAACATATTTTTAGTACCTGAAGTAGGTCGTGAATGAACTTCTAAAGGCTTTGTTCTAAAAGAACAAACAATAGGATTATTTAAAGGTTATGATGTGCAAATAATGAAGACTAAAATAACTGTTAGCAGTTACTAAAAGTGATAAATGTTTTTATTTCTGTAAGTAGGTTTGTACAAATACTTTTACACGTCAATCACACATATTTAAACTAGATGAGGTCGGCGTTTCCTATCTGACTAGTCTGAGTAGAAAGGCCGAAACAAACTCAGAGGTCACAGTCTCTTTTAAAGTCTAGAAAAAAAAAAAAAACAGTTTATGTGAGGGCCATGTAGATTGGTGTCTGAAATGGCTTTTGAGGAAAGAACCACGCAGATTGAGTGGACCTGTAAATTCAGTGCACTCATTTGTCAGTAATCGTACAGCTCAACTCAGAACTTAAGGAGGTCAACGATTCGACGAACAATACCAAAGAAAGGACATTTGGATACGCCGCATAAAGTACTCAAACTGCCAGATTATCAATAAAACTAACTGAGAAAGAGAAAAAAAATATGATCCACATACTCCTCACATTCAGAATAATTAAAATAATAATAGGTATTATACTCCACAAAGTATTAATAGTCTTGTTATTCTGTAAATAGGGTTGAAGGGACAACGACGCACAATCTGCTACCATGGATTCAGAACATAATTCTAAACCACGCTGCGTTGAACTTTATAGTCAGTTATTAAAAAAAATATACTGATCTACACATTTTG
The DNA here is from genome assembly GCA_916610205.1 of Griposia aprilina. Classification (NCBI taxonomy): domain Eukaryota; kingdom Metazoa; phylum Arthropoda; class Insecta; order Lepidoptera; family Noctuidae; genus Griposia; species Griposia aprilina. The sequence goes on from OU744289.1 coordinate 23,929,117, forward strand.
ACCGCCTAGGGTATTTGCACTTTTGTATGAAACGGTTGATTTCTTTTTTGGTAACTGGCGAAAATTTTCTACGTAAGGAGGTCTAGAATCATGACGTGCTGAATTCATGGTTACAGTTTGCTCGTCGATGTTCCAGCCATCCTGTACTATAATCATCAAATTTCAAAGTGTATAACTTTGCAAACATAACATAACATAACTTATTTTTGTTTTTATGTTCTGTTTTTTTTTGTTTTTTTAAATTTATTACAACATTATTATTATTCTTTAATCACCTACTTAATTTATTGTTATTTTGAGAGAATGTTTTAATTAATAACATTTCTTGATATTTGCACGTTACATCATGTGGCAAATATGTCTGTACCTATTAATATTGTTACCATACTATATGCATGTCTTTTCTTGTATGTATGACATATGTTTAAGCAAATAAATATTATCTTATCTTATCTTACAACATTCAGCATATAAAAATTAGAGCAGCTCAATCCCAAGCTCTTTTGTCCTCAATATAATCTTTAACGGAATACAAGTGGTGAAGTTAAAATGGCATATACCTGTAACATCATCAGCCTTTTGAACTGGAACTCATATTCACATATTAAGGTGAGTTCCAGTTTGAAAGGCCAAATCCTTTTACAAGGAGCTCTAGCTAGTAGAGCTCCTAGAGAGAGAGTAGTATTAACTACTGAGAAGAGCTTCCTCGCACATGGTTGCCTATACTGTATCATTCACGTGAAGTTCAAATTCGTAGAACCACGCTCAGTATTCCTGCCACAATTTGACCAAATAGCATCACTTCCCTGCCTGCAATATTAGCACTGCGTTATACAATTAAGAGGTGTTTTGGAGACTAAATAATTAACACTAGGCTCTTCACGTTCTTATTATAATAGTGTAATTATAATAAATGTGGTTGGTTAGTTAGATTGAATTAAAATAACCTGTGAATGTGACGATACTAAGCCTCTTATGTGAGTCGCAAACAAATGGTCTATTCTGTAAAAATCTCGCCGTGAAAACTTAGATGAACTTGTCATTCAGAATACCAGCGATGCGGTGATTTTTTTTTAATATCGCATCCATGTGCTGAGATAGGAGCCTTTTTAGCCTGACACAGGTTTCTTTATTTTTTACTGCTTTTTTTAATGCTTTAATTTTTATTATATTTTATTTTTACTGTTTGTATTTCCTGTGCGTATCTCAAATAAAATATTTTATTTCTTTCTGACCCTATTGACAGCTCACTTCAAGGTTACTTGACTTAAGTTTTAACGATGAGTTTTTTTACAGAATAGATGTGCTGGTCACTAATCTCCGCTTCCAAACTGGCTGTTTACCTGATATTTTCACCCCAATATGGTAAATTTTCGTCTGGCTGACATACTTGCCGACACGTCGTAAGTGGGGGTCTACTCTCTAAGCGCAAAATCCGTAGTTTAGGCCGAAGTTACGGGCGTTTGCTTCTCCGTATCACCTACGTACATAAGATTAGTTTGGGACCCGACCTAAGAATGAATTTCACCACGATGTGACAGTTGTCCCTACTCCTGATGTGTTTTTACCTATCTGAAAAAGTTAATTAAACGGGTGTAGGGTTCACTCCAAAGTTTCAGACTACTTTCGGACGGGCCCGTGTCTTCGCTGACGGACTAAGAGAGTAGGCCGTATGTAACTAACAGTAACAGCATGAGTCTAACTTTCAGGCCTTACCTAAGCCAAAGAATGACATGCTATTTTACAATGCAAACCTAATTGTTTGTTGGTTATGTTTCATTAGTTTGTTTTGTAGCAATTTTAGGGACGAGCATCAAATGTTTCCCCCCACTCCCATGAAAGATAATTGAATGTTTCATCAACAACTTTCGTAAACGATCAATTTACACCATAAATCGTGAACCGCATCTAAACCACGTCGCCCCCGTAAACAAGGGAACGAATTAACCCTCCCCACTTACAAACATTATTTACAGACTACCATTATTACTTAAACAGCTATAACTCATCACTGTTGCAAACTACGGAGGTAAGAAACTTCATTCGTGCTTAAGATACGCCGCATAGGAGGATACTTTTTGTGCAATATTTTTAATACTGGCGAAATTTGAAATTTTAATATTTTTCAATGTTCCACCCGGTTTTAATTCCCAACTGATAAAATATTCTATAGGCCAGTCACCGTAGACACAAAAATCGGGTTAGGTCGCGAAAAATTGCTCTGTACAGATTTTTGGGGATGTTGTTAGGTTAGATATCAATAGTGCAAAAACTAAGTTTGCAGCTTCGAAATATCTGTGCTATAATTGCGTGGATTGAGAATTTGGAGACAGCTCAGTTTTTGACTTATAACTTCTAAAAAGTGCATCCTGCGGAAAAGTCATTCGGTACATTTTTAACCCCCAACGAAAAAAGAGGGGTGTTATAAGTTTGACCGCTATGTGTGTGTGTCTGCCTGTGTGTCTGTCTGTGGCACCGTAGGTCTTAAACGGGTGAACCGATTTGAATGCGGTTTTTTTATTTGAAAGCAGGTTTTCTAGCGATGGTTCTTAGATATGTTTTATCAAAATCCGTTCAGCCGTTTCAAGGTAATCAGCTCTTTTGTTAGCTACGGTAAAGATCTTAGACGCATAATGGGTATTTACTTTACTTTCAAACATATGTGTGACCTAAAATTTGAAACAACCATGTACTCTATATAAATATGCAAGATTATGGAATTCTTGGTCCGATGATGCAGCCAGGATATCCAGCACACCAGTACACTCTTGAAAAAAATATCGTAGATACATCGAGTTTGGTTTCATTTTGATCAGTATTTAATTCTACGTACAATACAATGGTGGCAACATGATGAACTGATGCTGCACCCAGGATATCCAGCACACTAGTACACTCTTGAAAAAATAATAGCAGATATGTCGTGTTTGGACTTGTTTTGATCAGTATTTAATTCTACATATAATGCAATGGTGGCAACATGATGAGCTGATGTGGCAGCCAGGATATCTAGCACACTAGTACACTCTTGAAAAAATAATAGCAGATATGTCGTGTTTGGGGATTACGTAAACGCCAAAACCAGCTATTTGATGTAGTATCTAAATATACCCTGAAGAATGCTCACAACTGTTAACTCATATACAAAACAAAACTAAACTAAGTTTAATTTTTTTTAAATAAAATTTAAATTAAAAATTTAAAAAACCCCCAACGCGAGAAAGAAAAGCGAACATTTAAAAAGTCAAAAATAATGCCTATCGTTGAGCCATCAAATTCGATTGAGTAACACCATATATTTTAATTAGGTATAGAAATTGATGCATGGCACGATTAGGTTTGCTCGTTGAAATGGCGCTATAATGTCGTGGCGGGGTACTGCTAAGCTTAAAGCAATAAAAATAGCTAAAATAAGAGATTGCATACTAATTACTCATAGCGCTCCCAGACTTAACAATTTAACACCCAATTAGATTTTCTACAAAAAAAATATCGTATTGAAGCAAGTTGGTTGGAAATGCTAGTAAATTAATGGATAGTCAATCAAATGAAGGGTCTGACTTACATAAGCGGCGGTACCCCGCCGCGACATTATAGCGCCATTTCCACGAGCAAACCTTATCGTGCCATCCATCAATTTCTATAGCTAATTCAAATATACTCGTATGGTGTTACTCAATCGAATTTGATGACTCAACGATAGGCATTATTTTTGACTTTTTAAATGTTCGCTTTTCTTTTTTGCGTTAGGGGTTTTAAAAATTTTTTAAAGTATATATTTGCTACAATTTGAGCGCAGCCGTAGCTCTGTCGGTCCGATAGAACCTGAGACACAACACTTTAAACATTGGGAATTTTCTGAAACTGCATACTTGGTTTTACACTATTTGGTATAACAACATCCTATAATATCAGTACAGTGCAACTTTTTGGGACCTACATTGTTTTAAATGATTGGCCAATCTATATAATATGGCAGGAAAAATATAAAATACGAAGGTGTACGACTTTATCTACCAGCAGATATCAGGAGCACATCCTATACTAACAACACAAAACTAATAAGCTAGTCATTCACATAAAATGCAACATCGTACCTACCTACATTTAAAAAATAAAACTATTTGCTACTGGCCTACACTTACCTACTCGTATCTTACTAAAGTTATGTATTTATTCGCTAAGTGAACAATGTATGTTCTTTTAGAATAATTAAATAATCTTTAAACCGAAAGTACACGATTTCAAATATTTAGTTATTCATAAAATGGCTCATTACTATTGTTGTTGTTTGTTTTCATAATGTTATTTTTCATTAATATTTCAAAAACACCCTGAGTGAGCGACAGCAAAAGATTTAAGCAAGTATTTTATGTAGCGATTATTTAATATAAATCTACAACCAAATTCTTAAAGAATCATTAGGTACTCTTTCAGGAATCCTTAGCTAGCGCCATCTTAAAAAAACAATTTCAAATTCACTACGAACAAGACTATTCAGTAGCACAACATGCGCTGTTCCTTACAAAAACGGCGGTAGCATGTACCGGTGCGTTTCATTTCGCAAGATGAGCGTCTGGCGGGACAAAGGCGAGACACTGTACTTTGTATATACCTGTAGTATATACCCACGTCCTAATCACGTCCGCGAACCAACGTCTTACCACAAAATGGATAAGTACAGAAGGCCGACTTCACACAACGAGCAAAATAAGCCGCGCACACACATACAGGCTCGTTGTGTTCCACGCGCGCCTCAAAGAGATGTCAGCATAATTGACGGGGTTCGATAGAGCCGATGCCTGCCTGATGGGTCGCGGATTGTTCGAAAGAGTTACCGTGGCCTTGGCACACAGGCAACTGAAGGAACACGGGTGTGTTTAAGTCAGTAAGAGTCTGACACGCCCTTCCGCTCCGCCCAGAGCGGGAGAAGCCATTTGATAATTTCCCACCCAAAAAAAAGAACCACATACAAGCTTACGTAAAGTACTTACATGGCTGGGGATATATTGGCACACAGAGTTTTAGATAAAGTTGGGCTCTATAGGCCGAGTCTCAGCTAGTTGTCCGTGTGCGTAAAAGTTATTTTTGCTTTTGATAGCCCAATTCTTGAGGAAGGCTACTTAACATCACGTTAGGACCCTTAGGAGCCGCGCAAATAAATAACATTTAGAAAAAATGTTAAGGGAAAACGAAGTTATAGCGCGGGCAGGCGATGCGATGCCACAGGGTGGTTCGGGGGACAAAAAAAAACACGTGGTTGAAGTCGTGGGTAGAAGCTAGGGTTGTATGAAATGGCTTTTCACTAGAAGAACAAAATTAAACTATCAAGACCCCAAAATTCTTTCTTTTCACTTTTATATACTATAATTTAATTATTCCAATACTTTGTCTAAGACTCCGTCCGTCTCATTACAAAACGAGTCCTATCGTTAGTCCAAGCTTCGGGCCAGTTTTTGTATTTCGAAACATTCCAGTTTTTGTAATTAGATCTATAGCTTTGGCGGAATAAAAATCGAAATCCAAAAATAGCTTGGTGTTTTAAACTTCAATCTAAAGATATAACTTGGTTTGTAATAAGGCCATACGTACAGTTCACGCAAATCTTTATGAGCTCTCGGAAGTTGCAGCGAGTAGCTGCGCAGTATGCATAATAGAGGTTTGCAAGGGAACTCTCTCACCCTCACTCACCTGTACCATGCTCGGTTTCGTTCTTGGGCCTACGTTCAGAGGGCTCATAATGTTTTGCGCGAACTGTACCATATCAACGGTCGCATACTGTACGGCGATCTCAAACTATGTCAAACAAAAGCCAGTAGGCCTAGCCAAGTTACAGACGTTTCGTATCGAATCTCTTTCTACAATTTTTAACGCTTTGGCGTAAGCAATTTTAGAAAACGATAAGTTGGTAGCCAAGTTGACGCGACTGACTCGATCGCTCGTTCTACAATGTCATTAGAAAAAACCTATACTTTAGTCTATGGTGAGCGTACCTATAAACGTCAAACTAACCTTTGTTATTTTTATGTCTATCATACTCGGGCACTTGAAAGTTTGAAACATAAACAATGACGTGATACGCGTCATGAACTAATATCGCCACTTACGAATCAAACAGAACAATTGTGTTTGACCCTTTACTTAATCAATATATTAATATGGGTATCCCTATATTTTTTAACATTTTTTTTTTCATAAATATACTGAGAAGGCACAGTCATTATATTAATGTCCTAAAATTTATCTCTAAGGGAGTGTCTGGGACTTAATTTATTAATTGAACGAATTGCCATTGTTTGTAAAAAAAAAATAGTCTGTATATCGGCGGCATTTCCCCTCAACAGAATACCGTACGACAACATATTTAAAGTATGCATTTTAAATGCTAAATGGTAAATAAAGTCCAAAATAATGGTAAATAAAAAAAACACTTCTCGGTTTCAACACAGCTGTATCATATAGACGCCATATAGTTATCGTTAACTCTTGGGTCTCGGCGATCGCTTAGCTATCGTTCAAAAACTTCGATATCCTTTCGTTAGCGCTTGTCAAAACTGTAACTTGGCTACCATAATTATGTATGGGATGTAGCGATCAACGTTGTAGAAACGATCACATTTTATTCTAACATTTTGAACGATCTGATAAGTTGTAAACTTGGCTACGAATTTTCTATTCGTTTGTTCTGACCACGTGACTTAACGTTGACATGATGTCATTCCTATACATTTGATTAGTTTTCTATTAGCGTTGTCGATTGTAGATTGTCAACTTGGCTAAGCTTGCAGTTGCGAGTACGCTATCACTCGCTGTACATGACGCGTGTCGATGTGCGTGCGTTTTCACTTGTTATACGGAGCCCACCTTCTGTACCTATCTAGTTTATGGTCTACGTAAATATTCTTAGGATTGTTAGTTCATATTGTATGGTCTTGGCTATGAATAGATCGATTTGTTCCAGTAATATTGGTAGAAGAAATGTTGATCCATTCATAGTCTAAAGGAGGTCTTGTAGCAGAATGTGGATACAGATCAAAGGATTTATTTCTAAACCGCTGTCATTTCAAAGCCTTTTTGATCTAGAAATAGATGTAGGTAATCGAAAACACAACTGTTATAAAGTAAAATATCTGTTCGGAAAACACAATTTCTTGAAGTTGTGAAAAAGATAAGATTCGATGACCATGTTCACAGCTCTTTTTAAGATCATTATTTTAAATGTTTTGATTGTTTTTTTTAACTGACTTCAAAAACAGGAGAGGTTCTCAATTCGACCGTATTTAAAATAAAATAAATGTGTGTTCCTCCAGAACTTGTTTCTAGGGGAACCCATTTTGATGATTCTTTTATTTGAAAGCTGGCGCTTCTCATGTGGTCCCATATAAATTTGATCAAGATCTGACCAGCAGTTTTTGAGTTATCCTTAATGATGTTTTAATAATTTTCCCTCACTGTTATTTACATATCAAGTAGTGGTATACGAATTTGTGTGGGGTAGGTACCACAACTAAAAATAGAAAAATAAAAACATTTTTACAAACAAAAAAAAACACTACAAAGTGAAAAATAACTTTAATTTCGGAAGTCGGTGGCAAAACACGGAAATACAAAATGAAAGACACCGACTTCCGAAATTAAAGTTATTTTTCACTTTCTAGTGTTTTTGTGGAAGTTGGTAGTTTTTTTGTATAACAGTTTTTATTTCGTTCACCAGTCATAATGTTTCCCTTTTAACCCAAAGGCTGCATCATGCCTGGCATTAATTCCGCCTATGTAGGTACCACTTAACTGCATCATCATCTCATCATCTGCCTGCCTTCTCCCAGGCATGTTGGGGTCAGCTTCCAGGCTAACCAGATGCAGCTGATTACCAGTATTTTACATAGAGCGACTGCCTGTTTGACCTCCACAACCCAGTTACTGGGTAATACGATACCCCTTGATAAGACTGGTTGTCGGACTTCCGGGCTTCTCCCGTAATAACGACCACTTAACTTTATATGAAGTATGAATAAATAAATACATGTTGTTATAAGTTTACTTGAATTAGTAGACAATGGAATACTGTGGCAGTTTGTAACCAATTATTCGTAGATAGCTAAGACTGCAATAATAGCTCCAGCATACCATATTATTACAATTCCAGGCCCAGTTCAGCGTCTATTCAGTGATTAAATTATCACATACCTATACATGATTAGCATAACTCATTATATTACTACATAACAGAACTCAAGACATACAAATAAATAAAATTAAAATCTCTTTTTGTAATGTTTTTTTAATTGTGATTGCATGCAACGATAACCTGAGTTGTGGGGGGGGGTATTTAAAATTGTGTTATAACATGAAAAACTTGTTTTCGTAAAAAAAAAAGTCAGTAAAAGTTGGAATTTTGACCTTCAATATCCTCGTAACCAGAAGGTTCCCAGGTATGGTCCAGTAAATAAAAATTCAATGACGGGGAGTACAATTGACTCTCGGCTTCGTGTTACACCCGTTAGTAAGCACGGTACTTAAAACATTTATTTTTTCTGTCTGTCTGTTTGTTCCGGCCAATCTCCAAAACGGCTGGACCAATTTTGACCGGACTTTCACTGGCAGATAGCTGATGTTATAAGGAGTAATATAGGCTACTTTTTGTCCCGGTACCACGTTACCGTGGTATAATTTCCGACATCCACGCGGCCGAAGCCGCGGGCAGAAGCTGGTCATATTATATCATATTCATATTGCTCATCCCTGGACTGCCTCGTTGGTCTAGTGGTCGCAAGCGCTACTGCTGAGCATGAGGTCCTGGGTTCGATTCCCGGGTCGGGCAAGGTGTTATCGGGTTTTTCCATCTGGAATTTCTCGGTAGCAGCCCGGAGTCTGGATTTCTGCCCGGTTGATGGCAATAGGCTCGCCCCCTATTACATGGGACTTAAACATAACTGGCGAAATGTGGGTGTGCTATAGGTACACCTCTGCCTAACCCTTCGGGGAATACAGGCGTGATGTTTATGTATGTATTGCTCATCCAATCCAATACCCGTTGCTATGGTTACGAGTATTAATGCTGCCCTATAAATCCTATTAGGGCAATCGGATTCGGTTAGGAATAGCCTCAAGTATCCAAACCAAATAGATTTATGTCTCAAGCGGGAATATTTGACATGAATAGTGTGGTTTTAGGGATATTAGTCCTTTTAAGATGATCATTGTAAGCGTTCACTAGCTATATGAGTTAGGTCCCGTTCATACGGTCATGATCAGCGGGGTGATTGGTAGGAATGGCATTCATTTGACAGTTCAACAACATTCATTGCGTTATTTACGTTGTTGAGCAGACAAATTTTTCGAACATATGAAGCAATGGATTAGCAATAGGCTTCAAAATGATTCAGATTGTGATTGATAGTGTGTTACGCAATTAATGTGCAGTACGATATTTTATGGTAAAAAAAAACAGTAATTACAGGGTAGGGTTTTTATATTTCCGAATTACACAGAAACGCAGTCGGGAATTTTAGTTTTTTAAATTACTGTTTTATAATTTATAATTTTTTTATTTTTATATACCCAGTGTCACTTTCACAGTAAATACAAATCTAACGACACCTCTCAAGCTAAAATCCATCAAGCCGTTCAGGCTGCAGAGCGTGCCAAACAATTATACATACATACATACATACTCTCGAAAAACATAACCCTCCTTCTGGCGCAGTCGGGTAAAAAGTTGAGATCACACATCTAAATCGGCCTAGCCTTTTCCCGACTTAGTTGGGGTCGGCTTCCAGTCTAACCGTATGGAGCTGAATACCAGTATTTTACATGGAGCGACTGCCTGTCTGACCTTCACAACCCAGTTACTGGGTAACACGATACCCCTGGGTAAGACTCATTTTCCCTATACGTACCTATGTTTAATAGGTACACCAATACAGGGTGTCAGGGAAATCGACGCGCAGCCATTACCATGGATTTAGTGCATGATTCTGGACGTTGAAATTTTGTCGGTTATTAAAAATATAAATTGCTTTTGCATACATTTTGACCGCGTAGGTATTGCACTTTTCTATGAAACGGCAGTTTTTTTTATTACTGTAAAACTTTCTACAATAGAGGGCTTAGAAACATATGCTGAATTCATGGTTAGAGTTTTTCCGTCGATGTCACTGCCATCCTGTATAAAATGTATAAAAATGGCGCCAGCTTTCTACACATTACTGTATATATTTATTACACACAATATACTTTAATAACCTTTCGTGGTCCCCTTGGAAGTCCCTGAACCATCTCCGGACACAAGTGGGAAGATGTAACTCCAACCTGGTAAAGTGGGGCTACCTCGATGGAACGGCAGCTGGGTGTGGGAAGCTATGTCGCAAACTATGCTCCACCCCCTCTGTGTCCCACTCTCTCTCTGACCTCTGCGCTGCCACCGATGACGCCGTGGAAGTGGCGAAGTTATGGGTCAACAAAATTTGAGAAAAGTCGGGCCAGCGCCACGAAGAAGAAGAATATACTTTACAAACATACAATTTTTTTTATATCTTATTCATAATGGTATATACATATAATATTTATTTATTTATTAATAACCAACTTATATTTACAGTTTGCACCACACATTAAGTTATCAGTCAATACTAGAAATTACACATACAATCATAAAATTAGGTTAAATTACATAAAAGTAGACAAAATTAGATGAAATTAGACAAAATTAGATAAAAATTAGATAAAAGTGGATAATATTAGATAACATTAGAGAAAATAAAATGATAGAATTGTGACAAAATTGGAATAAAATTATGAATAACAAATTTAATCCAAGGTACTGGGAGTGGCAATGGACTCCAGGTATCGAGTAGTAGTGTTCAGGAATCTCAGTTCAGTACTCGCGAAGACATCTGAGGATTCATCATACAGCAATATGTTATTAATATGGGTGAGGGCTAGGTACAATGGACTGGTCTTAAGTGTTATGGTACTGGGTTGAGGTATTGAGAATAGAGGACGTTGGCGTGGGCGAAGTGTGTGTCTAATAGGTGGTGGGATGTTAAAGGAGATGTACTGTAGTAAAGAGGAATTAAAGTGGGTACCATAAAAAGTAGATATTCTATTATATTCTCTGTCCAAACAAAAACAAAGATTCTTACAACTTCTCCAACATGTTTATTCAACATTAACATGTTTATTAAGTAAAACATCAAACATTGTTATATCTCTATAAACAGGCTCAGATTTACAACTTCCAAAACAACCAAATAGCTATGAACTGTATGTTTATTATTCCCTTGACAGTAATTTAGGCATACATTAATTATAACTAATTAAACCATACATAGTTCGTCGCGAAAGCCCTTACACGTCATTGACATGTGATACTCGTACGGTGTCTCGGTGTCAGTGATAATTTCCTCGGCAAGTTTAAGTAAGTACTCGTACATAAGTTTGAAGAGTAGGCAGAGATGTGTAACAGTACAATACAAGCGTAGAATTTTTTTACAAAAACATTTTATGCACCTGAGAGAGCTTTTCGAGGAAGCGTTTTTAACCGACTTAAAAAAGGAGGAGGTTCTCTTTTTCTTCTTCTTCTTCTTTATGGGTATGGTTTCCGCACTTAGTCCTTCATGTGGACCATTGTGCGTGGGCCATGGCGGCCGTCGGTGGTTATTCCAACCAGCCCACCTCCCTCCAGAAGTTAATGATGTCTCCTGGTCTGCTGAGAGCATCTGTGTAGGATCTGGGTGCCCCGAGGGTTTGTGATCTAATTTGAGTGACGCCTGTGCATTCGAAAAGCACATGCGCAACGGTTTCCTCAGCCTCCATACAGGCCCTGCACAGAGGACTGTACGTTATGCCTATTGTGTGTAAGTGTTTGTTTAGCGAGCAGTGACCCGTGATGGTCCCCGTCACCAGGCGCAGGCCATACCTGTCTAGACGTAGCAAACGCCTGGTTAGCTTGTCATCTAAAGATGGCATGGCTTCCATGGATTGCCTACAGCCTGGTGTCGAGGTCCTCCAGCTCTCCGCTTGCGTGTGGGTATACTCTTGTAACCATCTGCGTAGCTGGTTGAAGGGGATGGGCACGATGGGTTCGGGTCCGCAGACTGACGCGCCGGATGCTCTTCTAGCCAGTTCGTCAGCTGCATCGTTACCCAGTGACCCACTGTGTCCTTTTATCCATTGTAGTGTCACTGTGTTGCGGTTAAATACCGCTACATGTTTAAGAGCATTGTGACATTCTAGTGTTATACTCGAGGTTATATACTTCCTCGCCAAGGATTGGAGGACTGAAGCACTGACAGAGAGTATACGAATATGGGCATCCATAACTCTCCTGGCCTCTATGGCGTACACCGCTTGTATGATGCCCACACACTCCGCCTGGTAGACGGTATTCAACATTCCCAGCGGGCTGGATATATTTATGTTAAGGTCGCGTGAGAAAATTCCGACTCCGGTTCCGGAGTCGGTCTTTGATCCGTCGGTGTATACTCTCAGCTCTTTCGGGCCTGAGTGGTCACACCGTTCTTCCGGCAGTGTTATGTTGTAGTGCCTTTGAAAGTAGTGCAGTTTCGGGGCTTTGTCGCAGGGTGATGCCATCATTGGTTGACGATTAATTGCATCTTCCTTAATGCGTATGTGCTTGACTCTTGAGTCTTTGCTTAGGGTCCCTGATAAATGGAGCCTAAAGGCAGCCAGGGTGGCCTCCTCTCGCACGATAGATGTAGAGGTGGTAGTCCAAGCATAGCCTGAAGGGCAGCAGTGGGTGTGGTCCTCATGCAGCCAGTGATTGCTACACAAGCGTACCGTTGTAGTTTTTCAAGATCTCTCTGGGCTGCGCTCAGGTCTATCCTGGGCCACCAGACTAGTGAGCCGTATGTGATAATTGGTCGGATGACTGTTGTATATAGCCAGTAAGTGACCTTGGGGCTAATCCCCCAATTCCTGCCAAGCATTCGCTTGCATTGCCACAGGGATATGCTGGCTTTTGTAGTGATGTAGTTAGTATGTTTTTCCCAGTTCAGTTGTTTGTCCAAATAGATGCCTAGGTATTTGGTTTCGGTTGAAAGGCCAAAGGGTAGATCCAAAGAAACGTGGTAGTTGGAGTGTCGTCAATTTCCTCTTTTTTGTAAAGAGAATTAGTTCGGTTTTTGTAGGGTTCGCTGATAGCTGGTGTTTATTGCACTAATCCTCTACTATTTTCAAGGCTTGGCGCATTAGGTTGCATAGGGTGTTTTCGTGGGTACCATTTATTATTATAGCTATGTCGTCGGCTGTCTACGACCAGGTTCCATAAAAGTGGTGAGAGGACCCCCCATTGCGGGCAGCCCTTAGCCACAATGGCCCATGTAGTGTCGTTCACTGTGACTTGTACAGCTCTCAGTTTGAGCATATTGGTGATCCATCCGCTTAGAGTCGAGTCTATGCTGTGTCTGTTGAGGGCCATCTTGATGCTATTAAACATGGTTTTGTCAAAGGCGCCCTCGATATCAATGAAGGCGGCCAGTGCTGAGCATTTTTGGTCCACCGCGCATTCAATTTTGGAGACCACGCTGTGTAGCGCCGATTCCGTTGATCTGCCGGTGGAGTACGCATGCTGTTGTCTGTGAAGTGGTTTTGCCCGAAGAGGTCCGTCACGGATGTGTCTGTCACAGAGTCTCTCGAGGGTTTTCAGTAAAAAGGATGTGAGACTTATAAGCCTATAGGCCTTGGGTTGTGTATAGTCAGTTTTGCCGGGTTTGGGTATGAAAATGACCTTCACTTCGCGCCATGCTAGGGGTATGTATCTGAGTGCCAAGCAGGCGCGATAGATCTCCACCAGGCCTGGTGTCAAGAGATTAATCCCCCATTGTATTAGGGCTGGGAAGATGCCGTCCAGCCCTGCGGATTTATAGGGCTGAAAGGTGTTAATAGCCCACTTTATCTTGTCTTCTGTTACTATACTTCGGGTTCTGGACCAGTCTTGATCCGTTGGGGTCCATTCTGGTTCAGCCTCCCACGACCTGTCCTCAAGGACTTTACAGTCTGAGAAGTGAGTCTCCAGAAGGACCTTGCTGGTCTCATGGTCAGTTAGTGTGTAAGAGTTATCGTGTTTTTTCAGCGACCCAAGGGTTCAGTCCTGATCCGTTGATAGGATCTTCCTTACCCTTGCGGCTTCGTTGTTGGTCTCGATGGATTCACAGAATTTGCGCCATGCTGTTCTTCTGGCAGTCCTGATTTGCTTTTTATATGTGTATTGGGTCTCTTTGTATATCTCCCAGTCGTCCGGGAGTCTAGTGTTCTTGGCTCTGTTGAATTGTTTAGGTAGTGCATCTCTGAGTTTACTAAGTTCAGCGTTCCACCAGGGGTTCCTGTCCCTGTTGGTTTTTGGCGCCCTTAGCTTGCAGCATGCATGGTATGCTTCGGTTAGGTATTCAGATAGTTTTGTCACGGTGTATTCTAGTTGTGCAGTGTCTCTTATAGTTACTTGTGATAGGAGCCTAGCTAGTAGCGAGGCTCGAAGGGTTTTATAACCAGGTACGTTTGTGCGCCGTGGGTTTCGTTTAGGTACGGGTTTCCTTGTGTTGGTATTTAGTGCGAAGCGGATTCTTCTATGGTGTGAGCAAGAAGGCTCGTCTGATACGTGCCAATTTGTGGTAAGATTTGTCGCGTTTTCTGTTGCAAGCTTAAGTCTATGATCGTTTGCCCTCGGACTGTAACCCAAGTGGGTTCAGAGCCTCGGTTTACAATGTTAAGGTTAGTAGAGAATAAATAGGTGGATAGTACCTCTCCTCTGGAGATCGGTGCGTCGCTGCCCCAGAGCGGGTGGTGGGCGTTTGAGTCGGTGCAGATGATCAGGTCCAGCTTGGTGCGCTCGCAGTGCTGCACTAAGTCGGCCATCTCTTGCGGCGGGAAGTTTGCGTCCTCGCCTGGCATATATACCGAGGCTAGCACGACATCTGGAACGTCACCTTCAGTCTGGAGCCTGACAGCTATCAGGTCTCTGGAACAGAATTGAGTGAGTGGTGTGGTAGGAATTTCTTTTGGTATGTAGACACAGGTTCTAGGTTTGTCTGGACTGTTTGTGTTGAGAATTAGCTTACCTCCGATGTTACCAAGGCCGCATATTTTGTTGTTCCTGATCCACTGCTCTTGGATCAGTGCGATGGTTCAGGGCTTAACCTCCAGGGCCCTGCGTAAGCTAGCCGTGGCAGTCTGGCTATGTTGGAGGTTGGTTTGGATTATGTTGAGGGTTGATGACGGCGGTGGGGTGGGGTTAGTCGGAGATGGTGCCATCGGACAGTTTCTCCGCTTCCCCCACACCTTGGTCGTCGTGTTGATCGCTCGGCGACGATACTAGAAGCTGCTCGTTCCAGCTAGGAGATTCGGGTGGTATGGTGTCCATG
Source organism: Griposia aprilina (assembly GCA_916610205.1). Lineage (NCBI taxonomy): Eukaryota > Metazoa > Arthropoda > Insecta > Lepidoptera > Noctuidae > Griposia > Griposia aprilina. The sequence goes on from OU744289.1 coordinate 23,944,497, forward strand.
TGTGGACAGGTGGAGGTGTCGTGTGTAGCCATTGCCGCTCGAGCCATGAGCCCCTCCAGTTGTGTTATGTCTGGGTCGTTGGTCTGTGTCAATGTCGGTACTATTCCTCTCCCGTCTGTGCAGTCGGTCTCTGTGTCAGGGGGTCGGGTCGTGGGCCAGAAGCGTACGTATATCGACCCTAGGAGGTACGATATCCGTCGCTCCCGGGCCAGAACCCGTTCCGCTTCCTCCAGTGGCACTCCCAGGGTCAAAAAAGTCCCATAGGTGTTGGCACCGACGGTAGTGGCCCTGTACAACGACCACCTGGCGATGTCATACCAAGTGTTCTGACGAATCAGAACACTTTGGAGCCGGACTATGTCACCTCTGTACCGAGGGACGAAAAGTGAGGATTCGTCGGATTGTCGAAGTACTGTCAGTGTGAGGTCAGTGTCGGGGAGTTTTATCAGGGGCACGTTCTGGGTCAGCCAGGTCAGGGCATAGTCGTCCTCACACCATATCTGCACGGTGCCTTCCGCTGCCCGTGGGTATCCATGGAAGGCAGGGAGTGGTGTCGTCGGGTCGGTGTCCATCAACAGGCTCTCTAGGTTTGCCTTTATGTGCTCCGCCTCTACCTTGGTCAGGTCTCTAGACGGGGGAGGGAAGCAGATAGCTACGGCCAGCCGCGCAGGAATATCCTTTGTGGCTCGCGCGTAGGTTCTCCACTCCCCCTGAGCGGAGTGGACCCTCACGCGTTTGGCGCCCCCCTGTTGTGCACTCGGTGAAGCCGATTCGTCAGGGCGCCCCCTCTTCACCGGCCCTGTACCACTTGGTCCAGGCTGCGGTTCGGAGGCGCCTGGCAGAATGGTGGTTGCCAGCGGCGCCTGCTCGCGTGGGGCTCCAGCCCGCTTTCCCCTGTTCCTCCTAAGTCGATGTCACTCGTGGGTAGAGTCGGAGTCTTGGGATCGACTGGTGGCCCTGGCAGACCCTGTCGCGTTCGGGGGTTTTTCGCGCTGGGTTGCCCCTTCGCGTACTTGCCCCTGCCCGCTTAGTTCCGTGTCCGGCCGCTTTTCACGCTGGGTTACCCCTTCGCGTACTTTCTGCGGAGGAGGTTCTCAATTCGACTGTATTTTGTTTATAGAATAGAATAGAAAACTTTTATTTCAGACAGGGAGTCCATAGTGTTAGCAACAATTTTACTTAAATTCTAGTGTTAGTAGGTTACAGACACAAACAACATTCTACAATTAAAAATAAGCATGGCGTAAGCGTGTGTGTTACCTCAGTACTTTTTTCTAGGTGAACCGATTTTGATGAATCTCTTTTATTTGAAAGCTGGTGCTTCTCATGAGGTCCCATATAATTTTGATCAAGATCTAACTAGTAGTTTTTGAGATATCTTTAATAATGCGTATTTTTTCCACTAAGCATCTTCCTGTCACTGTTATTTACATATTAATTAGTGGTATACAAATGTTTATGGCGTAGGTACCACACCAAAAAAGTGAAAATTAAAAAAAAATACAAAAAAAAACGAAAAAATTAAAGATAACTTTAATTTCGGAAGTCGGTGGTAAAAAATAAAAATACAAAACCAAATCCCAAGACACGGACTTCCGAAATTAAAGTTATTTTTCACTCTTTAGTGTTTTTTTTGGAAGCCGGTTGTTTTTTTTTTGTAAAGTTTTTTTTTTTTAATTTAATGTTTGCCATCAGAACATCTAAACCGCGTTCAAGAGCTGTCAGTGTCAATTTTCCATAACAATGATGACACTGACAGCTCTTGAACGCGGTTTAGATGTGCTGATCGCGTTCAGTTTCATTGGTGAAATTCGCTCTAAAAGTGCAGCTGTGTTTCAGTTAAAGGACTGTAAATACTGATAAAAAAAATAACTTTACACCTGGACACTATGCACTATTCTGTTTCTCTTCAATTTAGAAACACCACCAAAAACCCTTTCCATTATTAACCATTTCAGTATCAGAAAACATAAATATCAAAATCATAATAAAATTACAGCAGTCAAGTGTAATTTTAAAATGGAACTCTACTGTTAGATCTTTAAACATAATAATATTTATTATTAAAATAATTGTATGCACACTGAATGCACAATTTATATAAACAAACTAAATAATGCTACATTTATTATGGTACATGATTCAAATAATAATGTTATAATAATGCCCAGGTACTACGCAAATTATTTACCTTATAATATGTTTGCCAACATGATAATTATCATTGTTTTATTTGAGTAATAATGCAGGCTTAACGTGGTTATTGCACAAATTAATAGTTTTAATGCTCATTCTAACACGCATTGTGCTCACAATTTAAGGAAATTAAGGCATAATGCCTGTTAATGTATGGTTAGTGTGATTTAATGTGGAAGAACCGAAAGGGAGAGGTGGACTGGTAACGTTTTGATAAATGATGCGCTGTGGGCGCTAATAATAATAATAATTATTATAATTTTAACCGAAAAGAGAGCCATAATACCAGAATGCAATAAATTTGAACAAAAACTGCCGAATCGGAGGTGACATGACAGATGTCACCTCCGATAAAACAAGCTATAAATAGGAAAATGAAGATATGTTGACCAGATCAGCCGCACTACGAGCACGCCCACCAACTCCGGATTCCTCGCTCAGCTCCGCCTCGCCGCCGCCGGTATCCAGCCCCATTGTGAGTGCTATGACGATACCGGCCGCGGTAGTTGCGTCGAGCTCGAGTGATGAATATTTTTCCCCGCCCACGACGCCACCACCTGCTCGTCGACGGGGAGGACACCGGCCGCCGGACGGCTTAGGACCTCGGGGCCCACCGGCCTCTGATAGGGTCCCAGCTCCCGGCGGAAGTGTGCAGCGCATGAGATGGAGACAGTCCATTAACGAAAACGTCATGCGCTCATACTATGGGGCTACAGAGGGGGGAAACAATCTGACCGCGTACCGTGTTCGGATGCTCTCTCTTTTTCAGGTGCTTGAGCCATCTATCAACATTTCGGCACAACGACTGCCGGATCAGGTGCGGGTCTTCCAACGGAATCATATGTTGGATGACACTGTACTTGATCGCCTGCGGAGTGAAATGCAGAGTAGTCATGTCATCGCCCCCCCGTCGCAAACTGTTGTAGTACTACCACAGCCTATCACAAGTCACGACGAGGGCAGTGATGACAGGGCTACAAACGTAAGTACCCAGTGCAATGAGGAATTGAGGAGTGCTTTGGAGGGTGCGATTCGGAAATATCGGTTCATGTCGCCCGAACTTAGACCACGCTTACCTCGTTTGCCCATGCATAACAAAAATAGGGCGCTGGTGGCGGCTCTGGATTCGCAGTTGTCAAACTACTTTGATGACTGCGTAGACCTCACCGATACTCATTCGATGCTGTAGCGGCATGTCGTGTAGCTCACGTCAAATTTGCTAATGATTCTAGAGCTACACGACCGAAACCAGCCGTACCAGCTTGGCAGTGCAGAATTGAGCGTCGTATTGGTGGGGCCAGAGCACTCATCGGCAAACTAATCTGCTTCAGGGAGGGCAATACTCGCCCTAGAGTGATGCGCTTTGTGAGACGCGCATTCGCAGGGACTGATATCAGCCCTCAGGACGATATGTCCTGTGTCACAGAGCGCATCGACTTCCTGAAGCAGAAAGTGTATGCATGGGCAAGCCGTATCCGTAGGTATAAGCGGCGAGTGGAACGATACACTCAGAATCGCTCCTTCCAGCACGATGAAAGGTGGGTTTATAGGGATTGGGAGCGACCGGATCAAGGTGTGGCTGACACGTACCTGCCAGATGATGATGCCATGTGTTCTTTCTGGCACAATATCTGGTCGGTGCCTGTCAGTCACACCGAAGGTGATTGGACTCGGGAAGTCGAGCGAGCCTGCGACCCAATACCAGAAATGGGGGCTATTACCATCTGCCCCCAAGACGTGGCTCGTGCAGTCCGTCCGTTGCCTAACTGGAAGTCTCCAGGGCCGGATGGGCTGCACAACTTTTGAATAAATTGGTTTTTAAGGTAGCACGCTCGCTTGGCGGCTCAGATCCAGGCTGCTTTAGAGTCTGGTTCGCTATCCCAGTTCCTAAGGACAGGAGTTACCCACCTGCTCCATAAATCAGGTAGCATCGCGGAACCCAAAAACTATAGACCGATCACGTGTTTACCGACGGTCTATAAAGTTCTTACATCCATTTTGAGAGCTAAAATTAATAAACATATAGACACCAACTCCATCATGTCTGCCTCTCAAAATGGATGTAGGAACGGATCCCGCGGTACTAAGGAGCTACTCCTCATTGATATGGCCATTAACCAACAGGTTCGTCGTTCCCGAAAGGATCTGTCGACATGTTGGATAGATTACTAGAAGGCCTATGACTCGGTGCCACATACATGGCTCATGAGGGTGCTGGAGTTGTATAAAGTAGATGCAACTCTGCGCACCTTCCTGAAGTCGTGTATGGGGCAATGGAGGACGGTCCTTCGCTATCCAGCATGTCGAAATGCCCAGAGGAATAGAGAGACGATAAGGATCGAGCGAGGAATATTTCAGGGTGATAGTTTGAGTCCACTTTGGTTTTGCTTAGCCTTGAATCCTCTAAGCACACTGCTGGAGGATTCAGGTCTAGGCTATCGGTTGAGGAGAGGAGGTCGGGTTATATCTCACCTCCTCTACATGGATGACCTCAAACTCTTTGCCCCAAACAATTTGCAACTGATGGAGCTACTGAAAGTAACTGAAACTTTCAGTAGTGCCATCAGGATGGAATTTGGTTTGGACAAATGTGCGGTCATGCATGTAAAGCGAGGGGAGATTGTGGAATCCGTGGGAACCCAACTCTCGGATTCCATGAACCTTAGAGCCCTCTCGGCATCCGAAACCGCAAATTGCGTATCTGTTGTCCATTCGTATGGACGAAGTTATGATGACGAACAATTACCGGAGATTTATTGTGAAAGACGGTACGGTTGATATCTGTCGGGCATGCCACCGTCCGGGAGAAAAAATTAGACATATTATCTCTGGGTGTTCTCGTCTAGCTAACGAAGACTAAGTAGTCTTCGTTGTGTCAAGGTTGTGTCTATGCAAGTGCATAGACACAACCTTGTAGCCAGGATTATCCATCAGCAACTTGCTTTGAAATACAGCTTTGTGGAATCAGAAGTGCCGTACTACAGGTATGTGACCGACCCAGTTCTCGAAAATGGAACTATCACACTGTACTGAGATCGATCCATCATCACTGACAGGACTATTATTGCCAATAAGCCTGACATAGTGCTAGTGGATCGAAGAGAGCGGCGCGCAATGATCGTTGACATAATGATCCCGCATGACGGGAGCCTCGTGAAAGCCGAGAAAGATAAACAAATCAAGTATCTTGACTTGGCTCGCGAGGTTGTCGACATGTGGGACGTGGACTCAGCGATCATTGTGCCGATAGTCGTGACAGCCTATGGTTTAATAGCGAAGAGCCTCGACCAACACCTGAGGAGGCTCTCGTTAGGCAGCTGGATCAAGGCCTTGATTCAGAAAGCGGTACTTCTGGACACGGCTCGCATTGTAGGAGGTTCCTCTCTCTGGAGCCCTGACCGCCGCCGGTAGCTTGGACCCTGTTCCCGATACCGGTGGGCTACTATTTTTTATATTTTTAAATGTTTTTATATTTTTTTATATTCTAATATTTAAAAATATAATTTATATGTATATAGTGAAATAAAGGAAATAATAATAATAATATTTCTTTAATTCAGACTTGGTCCATAAGTTTGTTAGTAACAATCTTCTTAAGCTAATGTTAATCTTAGTAAAAATACAAATACAAAGTAGTTAGTAACAATGTTCTTAACCTAGTGTTAGTACAGGTACTATGTAGTTAGACGCTTGCTCTTGCGTGAAGGCCTATCCAGTGCGCCATCAGTACAGAGTCCCAGCGGCCGGCACACGCGGCCAGAATGGCGCATGGGCAGTCGCGCACCCGCGCCCGCGCTAAGGGGCGAGAACTTTTTTTTAATTTACTGATTTTACTGCAGTATCGGGTTAACTTTGTCTATTCAAACCGGGTCTCCCTTGTTTGATCGAAAAGAAATTGCCAAATTATCGCTTCCCAAACAATTTTCCGCATAATTTAATTTGCCAAATTATTACTTACCAAAAAATCTCTTCACAAATAATTGTAACGCAAACCTAATGTTTGGCAAGTGAACGTTTAAAAAATAACTTGTTTACCAACTAGTACTATTACCAATTTTTATGTTAGCAAATATTTCAGTTGGTATAACATATTTTACGCAAAATAAAATAAACCAAATATTTAGTATCGTCAGTTTTCAATTTACCATTTCTATTATAAGGCTTAGACGACGGAGCCCCGCCAAGCGGGGCTCCTACTTCTGGGTGGTTTAAAAAAAAATAACCACGAAGGGGATGGCGGGGTCTTCCAGACCCCGCCATCCCCTTCTAACCTAACCTGTCCGAGTCGGGGTGCCCTAAGTCCCGAGCTCGCTACGCTCGCTCTTGCATCCTATCCCACCCTTGCTTTTTTACCCTTGAATAAATGATTATATTAAAATAAAATAGCATTTTTTAAATAATTCCCAACAAAACTTATTTTTGCCTTTATATTTTTTTTCATAACAAATCATTAGACCAAACGTTTATTGTCTTCAGATTGTTTGCTGTAATAAATCATTTGATTAAAGACCAAATGCCTTAATGACATTATCCTTGGTAATATTCTACCAAGTAAATATTTGACCAAATGAAAATGTGCGTACTAAAATCATTCCAAACATTGTATTGGTATAAAAAAAGGTTGCTAAAATTAGTTTGGGTAGTGAAATTTTGGCAAAATCTTTTCGGCAAAACGGCAGGATCCCATTCAAACCATTTAGCTTTGAGAATCATGGTCCTACGATTTAACGTTTCCGAAAAGTAGGCCTTCGGTTTTTTACTGGAAAAAACTAAACTAAACTAACTTACTGAGGAAAAAAGACAAATCTTTAAACAAAACAAAAAAAATGTTTTCGCATATCGGTAGTTTCTTGATTCTATCATAAAGAAAACCTAAATATATGGCTAAAATCATCTGGGTGTTTTTTGTTTACGACCAGTCGTTTGTCGTGAAAATGATATCGAAGGGATCTTGTCAGAAATTAGGATGCAAGAGCGAGCGAAGCGAGCTCGGGGCTTGGGGCACAGCGACTCGGGCAGGTTAGGTTCGAAGACTATTTGTGGTTATTTTTTCTAAAACCATTCAGAAGTAGGAGTCCCGCCAAGCGAGGTTCCGTCGACTACATCTACGTGCGCCGTAGAGCCATGCATCTCAGAACCTGAATGGTTTCTATGGTCAAGGTTAACCCGATACTGCAATAAAATTGTTAATTTCCGAAGAAAAAAATACGCAAAATGTAGTCCCATTTTTTTTTAACATAGGTGATTGTTTTTTGTTTTCTTTGCTGCTCATAGTGCGCCTAAGCGTATACTGCAACTCCTACTACCCCGCCCCTAAGACGACCCATTGATCAAACATGCTATGCGACTTGAAAATGCTTAACTGTGGAATATAACAGAGGATAATCCGAAGGCCATTTCTCTTACTTGAAAATAAACACATCAAAAAAAATTGCGATCAGTTTGAAAAATCTAAATATTTTTTGTTACGGTTAACTATATTATAATTATTTCTTCTTCGTTTTAGATTCTTTACTTATAAATATAGAATTAGAATATAAAACAAAAAAATAAATTCAATTGCTTTTCCATATAAAAAGAAATTCAATCCAAGCTTACGCACATTCAAAAATCTGACTTAGTAAATTTTAACAGATTTAAAAAAAAAAACAACGAAAGTTGTTATTGGTAAAATTCCAAGAGGATTATCAGAAGTTTTACGAGCAAGAATTGTAACTTTGAGGGAAGAAGAATATTCCACGAGAGAAATAGCACGCAGAGTTGCTGTATCCCAATCCTGTGTCGTGGGCACGTTGCAGAAGTACCACGGCATGGCTAATTTAGCTGACGGACCCCGCAGTGGTCGCCCAACTGTTTTTACTGCAGCTCAGAAGCGCTATATCAGATTGCTGGCAGCCCGTGACCCAAGAATCAACGCCACTAAAATAAAAGCAGAAGTGCGGGCCGCCTCTGGACTTGAAGTTAGCACTCAGACAATTCGGAATTGCTTACACCAGGCTGGATTACGAGCACGGAGGTCTTGGCGAGCACCTCTGAATTCACGGCAACGTCAGCGACGGAGATTGCAGTGGACTAGGCTCCGGCAAAATGAAAAAGATGAGGAGGAAAACATGGCAAAACTGTCTCTTCGTTGACGAATCGTGAATCAGTACTAATCCAGTTAAGCAACGTGTCCGTGTCTGGAGGAGACCTGGAGACTCTGAAAGGCAAAGAACTGCCACTGGAACCGTTCAACAAGGCGGGAAATCGGTGTCCTTTTGGGGTGGAATTATGATTGGAGCCAGAACGCCTTTGATGCCGTATCGAGGCTCCATAACGGCAGATAACTACAAAACAGTCGCTATTGATGGAATTGCGAGACCATTCCGAGTAAATCATGGGCACCAATTCGTATTGGTTGATGATAATGTGCTCGCACATCGAGGTCAACGAGTCAACCATGCTCTCTTAGAATACGACATCACAAGGTTAGACTGACCTGCCGGCTCGCCTGACTTAAACCCAATAAAGCACGCGTGGGATGCTCTTAAGCGAGCTGTTTGGAACCATCAGCCAGTGCCAGAGATCAGGGAAGCCGCTATTCAAGAATGGGACAGGTAACCGCAAGAAATGCTGGATAACTTGATCCTCAGCATGCCCAGGAGGCTCGCCGCATGTGTGTGAGCCAGAAGAGGAGTTATATTGTATTAAATAAAAAACCTTCTATTAATAAATTGTTGTACAAGTTTAGTCAAACGATGTTTTTCTTTCCATCAAATTTCTTTTACTAATGTAATTACATTCATTCCAAACAGTGTATTTATATTTAAAAAATATATAACATAAACACGTTTTCTTGAAAAAGTGATAAAATTTTAAAAATATATCAGCTTTTGCTAGTGATCACAAACTATTTTTGATGTGTGTAGTTCAAATTCAAATAGTTTTTTTTGTCAGATTAGGACTGGGAATTGCACCTCAGATATTGCAAGAATAGGCTAAAGCCTTATTTACCAAGAAATTTAACTAATGAAGAACATATCTGTTACTAAGTTCTACTTTATCCAAACATGATGCCCTGCATGACGTAGCCAACCCCCTAATGACGCCATTATCGTCTGTTTTTCTGTATCTTTATCGATCTCATTCGTCCATTTCTTCGATGACGTAATCTATTCAGCAAGGTGTGACAGATTATCTGGAAATACTATTATTTTTCCTATATTCTCCATTACCGTTTTTCGCAGGACTCGTCCAAATATAGTAACCGCAGCATTTTCTGATAACTTAATCATAATTGGGGCTTAATAATATAATAAACATCTTAAGCCTGTATTAGATAAGTAAGTATTCCTTTTGTTATGTTATAACAAAGATGTTAGCAGATATTAAGCAATCAATACTAACAAATTTATACAGTACATTAGACATACACAGACTTCACTATTTATTTAGGCTTAGGTATGTGTAAATGCCCTCACGCATAAGAAACCTACACTCATTCAATGCATTCAAAACTCAGCTTGGCCTGTATGTAATCTCTACCCGAACATTACTTGAAAAATGTGTTGGGTGGGTTGAGTTTCGAGTTGTTTTAATTAGTCTGTGACGGATGTTGTCGAACCTAATATTAGTATTTAATTAAGTTATAGTTATTGTTCTCAAGTAAGTGACATGTTATGTTTTTATTGAGAATAAAGTTTCTTTAAACCTAAATGATAAATGATTTTATTTCTGTAAGTAAGTTTGTACAAACACTTTTTAAAGTCAATCATATTTAAAAACTAGATGAGGTCGGCGTAAATCCTATTTAATTACTCTGAGAAGAAAGGCCGAAACAAACTCAGAAATCACAAACCCTCTTTTGAAGTCCAGACATAATCTTGGTCAGATCATGTGAAGACCATCTAGATTGGTGTCTGAAATGGTCTTTTAATGAAAAACCACACAGATTGAGTGGACCTGTCCAGTCAGTGCACGCATTTATCAGTAACCATGCAGCTCAATTCATAACTTAAAGAGCTCAATGATTCGACGAACAATACCAAAGAAAGGAAATTTGGGTAGGCCGCATAAATTACTCAAACTGCCAGATCATGGTTAAAACTAACTAGTGAAAAAAAAAACAGTGACTCACATAGTCTTTACATTCACAATAATATTTTATAAAGTAAATAAATGATAATATTATGTACATGATACGGTATTAATGTTCCGACTTTTCGATGTTCTGGGTGATTTCTCTTTTATTTCATCGTACTATTGTAAATGTAGGTCCGTTACATTGAACAGACGAATAGAAGGCTAACCACTACACCACTTTAAAAAACCTATAATATAATAGGCTAACAAAATACACTCAATAAATCAAAAATATAAGATAAAACACATTAATTTGTTTTGTGTATAAACACAGCACATATTATAATAAAAATATTGAATTCACACACTCACAGATTATACACACATAAAATAATACGCAAACGTTCCTTAAACAAAGGTGAGCTCACTAAGAAAGGATATTTGAATATTCATGCAAAAGGGTTGATGTGGATGAAAGCATGTAAGAAAGTTCGTAATTTTTGCCTATCCATCGGGCACACACAAATGGAACAGCTTGGTTAAGACAAGTCGCATTCATTTGTTCCGTGACCTTTTATTTTTTTAAGCTTCTTGATCTAAAGAAAAAGAAAGAAAATACGTTTATTTTCGGTAAACATGACGCAAAGCAAAAACAAGCAAATACAAAAAAAAAACGAGTTGGGGGAAAATATGCGTCACATCCACCCTAAACGGCAACCGCTCAGCATAATGCTACGACCCTATGCGAGACAGAACCCCAGCGCTGGTTTTCAGCTATAGCCGGCGTTGACGTGATGACGTCAAAACCAGACCAATCTTCGTGATCTTATAATAAAACCAAAATATTTACATATGGTGCCATAGACTAGACTAATGACAGCTACACGCTAGTTGTCAGTTCTATCAATAAAATCAAAAACAATAGGAACGCCAACTAACAACTAACGCAGTGTAAAACTTGCGGAAACATACAGTGACATCACCAAAATCAAACGTCATCGCGGCTATGAAAATATTGTCGAAATTGCTGGCTTTACGATGAGAACATGACACGATGTGTATGTTACATGTGGATATTGACACAATTTACTGTACAATAGTTGTAGATTTTGAAGAAGAGAATTGGTTGTGAAATTGAAGGTTCACTTCCCCTTCGTTATTCATTGTAAGTAATTATTGCCCTGTTTCTTGTCAACTCCTGCTTCAAAAGCGTTCCATAAATTGCGTTCGTAGTATAGATTTTTGGGGCGTACTATACGCCCAGTTTTACTTCTGTTATTTGTTTTTTTTTCTTTTCGAAATAATTTATCTACTTTTTTTTTAAAGAAACACAACACAGAGATGACAAATAAATTCACCAACACTGCTTCATCTATATTACGTCTTGCTCTTAATATATTCCCGTCCCGTCCCAAATGACCACAGCCGAGGAATATCGCAGTATTACCATAATACGTTAACAAACACATCAAGACGGCTTTCGATACCATTGGATCAGACCTCACTTTTACAGGCTAAATGTATACAACGGGGAAAAAAGATGGTGTAAGTTGCATTTGGGATTCTGCGGGGAGTTTAGAATATATTCCAGAAACTGTTAAAATTTAGTGTTTAAATATTTGAATAGCTTAATTTTTTTCCTCTTTCTAATTGCTGACATTATGAAGAAAACCTTCTTTCATTTAAAGATACATGTTACAACGTTGTCTTGTATTATGATTTCATCCCTAGTTGCATTTAATTTTCAAAGAGAAATCTCACATACTCAAACATTCGCACCGGAAACTACCTATCTTTAGGCCATACCAATATTTATTTACGCAAAGGAATCCACCCGTAGCTTTAAAACAAATTGTTCAGCTGTAGAAAAACATAATTATTTCAAAACGATTATTAGTCTTTGTTTTTAACCTCAACTTTAATTATGTAATTTCAGAATAAAATAATTAAACAAGTTTGCTGCTTCGAAAAGCAGTGGCCCAGTGGTAATAGCCCCTACTTACGTGTCGTAGGTCGTGAGTTCGAACCCATTCAGGCACGTTACTTTGTATAATTTCTCATATCATCACGCCTCTCAAATCGGTGAAGGAAAACATCGTGAGGAAACCGGCATGTCTTGGAACCAAAAAAATCTATGACATGTGACATCCCCAACCCGCACTGGGCTCGCGTGGTGGATTCCCAGCGGTAAGAACTTTATAGGCTGATTATGGTGTTCGAGAAGCAAAGACTTCAGGCGTCACGTATGAAGAACCAGAAAAAAAATGCCCAAAATATACAGCTCGAAAGATAAGCAGGATATTTCCTCAATCCCGCGATCAGCATACAGATCGCTATATCTATAAATTGTAGCATTTTGAACCGTGTCTCTGTATCTCTTACGTCATAGTAACAGATGGCGCATTACGTTTTATCAAGATGAGGGTACGATCCAATGGGGGCCAGGAATATCTCAGTATTATATATATTTTTTGTAATGCAATCTTTCTTTATTGGACAAAATGTATCTAGTTTGATTTTCAGTGGTTTTGGAACGTGTTGGGACAATAGATCATCTTTTTTTAAATGTGCAGGAATATAATTGGTAGGTGTAGTCTTGTTTGCATTACATTACGCTTTAACTACTGGATTGAATGTGGTAACATTGCTCTGGTACCATACATTGTTATCCTAAAAACCAAGAGCCTCGTAAAATTACTAACCTCCTTACTAATAAACGTTGTATAGCGTCTGTATAGATACACAACGCTTTGTCTCCTTCTTTCGAACGTCAAATTACTGACAACTGAAAGAGAGAAATCGGTGTGTAACTAGACGCTATACAACGTTTATTAGCAAGGAGGTTAATCTATACATACATACATATACATACAGATAAATAAAATTGGAGTGTCTGTTTGTAATCTTAAAATAACCGCTTTTTACTAAATGCATATGCATGTATACACGGTACCTATACCATTTTTTTTCATATTTTGTCTGTCTGTCTGTTTTTTCCGGCTATAGGTATGAGGAACAGGATGTAAAGCTCAGTCATGTAAAGTGAAAAGGGAGGATCCTCCGACCAGACGGGTTTTATGTCTGGTGGGCAACTGCCCGACGGTTGATGTCGGGACGTTGTATATATGCTAGTCGCGCGGTAAACTCTGCTTGCGCGATGCAGGATTTGCGTGACGTCAGTATGACGTGTAGCTTGCGTGTGGCGATGCTCATACCACTACCTCACTCCCCCCGGAGACCGGAGGTCGATAGTGGGCTGAGTCTTATATCTTGGCGATGCTTGCCAGGGCCAGTTGAGGTTCCAGTGAGTCGGAACCGGATGTCGCATAGTTCGCGGTGAGTCGGAACTGTTTGCGAAGTTATCCCCAGTGAGTCGGGGTGGCGCTGCGTTATGCTCCAGTGCGTCGGATGTGGTACAGCGCCGGGTTGAGGCTGACTGCTGGCGTCGACCAGGAGAGGGATTAAGCGCTCTTCTTGTTGACCGGCCGAAAGTGCAGTGTGCTGTGCCAAGGTTGCTTGATGAGGCTGAGGGTGATGACCAGGTATGCGCGGTCGCTGCATGCTGGTGGTCAGGATACCCGTTGTAGCCGAGGGTGCTGGCTGGCTGTGTGACTCGCCGTTCGAAAGCTTGAAGGAAGTGATGATGACGTCACGCTGATGTACTTGCACGAAGGCTGCGCTGACGATCACGTCGGGGTCACCAGTATAGAGGTATGAGGAACAGGATGTCAAGCTCACTCATACTCTATGGATAAGTGAGGATCTTCCGACCAGACGGGTGTTGTGTCTAGTGGACAACTGATTGACTTAGACTTGATGTCGGGACGTTGTATATATGCTAGTCGCGCGGTAAACTCTGCTTGCGCGATGCAGGATTTGCGTGACGTCAGTATGACGTGTAGCTCGCATGTGGCGATGTTGATACCACTACACGGCTAATCTCCGAAACGGCTGGACCGATTTTCACGGGACTTTCACTGCAGATAGATGATATTATAAGGAGTTTTAGCACGTTCCTGCAAGAGTGCGTTGTCAAACAAAATGTCACCCAAAACTGGCATCGAAACAGTCAAGCTACATGGAATTAGTAAGTAGGTACTGTCGTACTTTTTCACGCTCGAATAAAGTACGATAGTAGGTACATAATAATTCCACGTACTAGTTTGACAGTTGATGCTTGTTTCACTCGTAATAACGTCGCTCAACGCTTTCGAGCGCTTTAACGCAACGATACATCAGCAGCTGTTAGGAAAAAAACAATGTTACTCATAAAAGAAACGCTATAAACGCTGAATTTTGTTTTTTCTAATCATCCCTTGATTCATCCAAACATGGCGCCGGAAATGTTTACGAGATTTGAAGTGTTCGTGCGATTATAATAATTGATATTTAAAGAATAAAATAAATTAGTAATTATCTAACAGATTTTATACGTGTTGATTCATAGGACGATTACTCCGCCCCTAAGACGACCCACTGGATGAGCAACGTTCTTTGGGAAATTTAAAATAATGGTAAATATACATACCATCTTTAGCTGTGAAGGTTACCGCCGCCCAAAGACATTTAATTATTTAAATCTCTGTCCCATCGCCTGTGACTATCTGTAACAAAAAGTAGTTAGTTAATGAATTACAAACTTTAGGGTGATATTCCACTGGTCAAATTTCTTTGTCCAACATTTGATCAAATTTCTTTGATGGATGCCCATTCCACTTGTCAAATATCTTTGGCCAAGATTTCTTTGTAATTTGCTTAGTTTAGGAATTGGAGGAACGTGTAACAACTTTATGTGCTGCTTTTATCATTCGATTAATATTGACGTCCGCCTCCGCAAACAATTTTTTTTTCTAGACTTGTTCAGCATACTGAACATCAAATGTTTCATAAATTCCTGCTATAGTTTCTTAAGCGTCTGAACATTTACTTTTATTTTTGTAGTCTATAAGCCTCGTATCATAAAAGCATTAATTGCTTTCTTATGCATTTATCAAAAATTTCTTCATTGGAATTGTCCACGAAATTTTATTTGCAGCCACTTTGATTGAAAAGTCAAAATCTTTTATCAAATATCGGTGTTGCTAGTAAATTGGATGAAGTCGTTTAATTTATTTAATCAAATGTACATTGAACAAAAATATTTGACGAGTGGCATACCACCTTTAGACACAAAATTGGAAAGATTTGATCATAAACACAGGCACGCTTCAAGGCAGCAAATAGGATGGCGGGAGTATGTAGTACTGACTCTTTTACAAGAGATGCAATGTTTATTGTTTTTGGTCCCTGACCCTAACCTCAAGCAATGGACAAAATTGTAAAACTTTTAATTTTTGGGTACGAGGCTTTTGGCTACTTTGTATGTCTGTATTTTTATTAATTTCATTTATTTGTAATGTGCGTATGGTTTGTACAGAATAAACTATCTTTCTTTCTTTTCTTTTTCTTTAGATGTAGGCCCGTCATCCGTCGAGACGCTACTCAAAACTGACGGAACTGAGGGCCTAGACAAAGTATCATTCGTTTAGCGATGATGCTATTAGAAAAGCCAAAAAATGTATGGGGTTGACATACGCTATCGAAATTTCATGTGATCCTAGGTTAGCGAATATAAATCAACTAGACAATGTTAACATCATTCGATTCTAGAAACGATTCGACAGCTTCGAACGATTACTTCCCTAGAGATGCATAGCCAAGTGGCACTTTTTGACAAGCGTTATCGCTAGTTTTTGATTCGTGTGATGGAAACATTCGCGAAAGCGATATCGATTGTAAAAATAGAATCGCTTTGAAGCGAATGCCATTTGTCTACATTTGTCATTTGCCTGTTGCCCTCAGGTAAATAGTTAAAGTTATAACTTTTTTACTGGTTGTATTTAAACCGTAGCAAAGTTTTCAGGATTTATTCGAAAGCAATAACTACGAGTTCTGCGAGTGGTTCGTTAGTAAAGGCTCGTACACACTGGCGCGTCGCGACAGCGCGATACAAAGGCATCGCGTGTCGCGTGACGACCAGTGTCTTTATGTCGTGCAGGCGTGTCGCGTCTGTTTACGGGAACCTTATCTCGTTAATAACTAGTTTGTGCTTGCATCGTGTATGGACCGCCATTAAAATACTAGTGCTGTAACATTCTGGCTACTCAATACTTATTGGTGATTTGAGTTTGTAACTGGTTATGTTTGCGTAGCATATAGACGACGGGAAAAAAACAGAGAGAAAAGCAAAGATGTTCTCTCCTTCCCTAATCCCTTGGTAAATAGAGTCTCGCAGAGACATTGTCTTAATTAATAAATCCCATTTAAACAATAACAAAGTTAAATAGAAACTAGCGCTAAACGTGAACATTTCGCAACAACTCGGCGGGTTCGGAATTGAATTCCCGACCGTTCAATCGTAAATCCAAACATGCGTGGCGGTATCGTCGATGTTAATTCGATTAAATTGCAGTCATGCCATCATAGGCACAACAGAGCGATTCGTTGATGAAATGTCGGTCTAGTCCATTCAAACTATGGATTTGCTGATGAAATGCCTATCGATGCTTGGCTTCTAAAATGGCGAAAAACAAATCGTAAATTTCTAACTGGGGTGTGAAAATATTTTGGGGGCCATTTTGTACTCATTAACTTATCACTGTACAAGTTAACGCTTAAGTTGCACTTAACCAAGAAAACGAAGGTAATTATGAAGATATAAAACGGTAGTATAGTAAACGGAACCGGAAAGTATGCCAGAGGAAAGAGGAGGCCTATACCCAGCAGTGGGTGATTCTAGGCTGAAATGATGATGATGTAAACAGAAGACAGCAATAAAATACTTCGACTACTTCTCTTTCCTTCCTTTTCTTTTCTTCTTCTTCTACTTCTTTTTAACCGACTTCAGAAAAAAGAGGAGGTTCTCAATTCAACTGTGTTTTTTTTTTTTGTTATCTCTTAACTTTTTTTCTAGGTGAACCGATGTTGATGATTATTTTTTTTAATTTAAAGCAGGTGATTTTCATTTGTTCCTGTATAAATTTTATTAAGATCTTCTCAGTACTTTTTGAGTTATCCTTAATAATGCGTTTTTTTCCACTAATCTTTTATAGATGATGTATTAATAACTTCCTGTCACTGTTATTTACATATCATGTAGTGGTATACGAATTTGTGTGGGGTAGGTACCATAACTAAAAATTGAAAATTAAAAATATTTTTGCAAAAAAAAAACGACTGGCTTCCAAAAAAAAACACAAAAAAGTGAAAAATAACTTTAATTTCGGAAGTCGATGGCAATAAATGAAAATAAAAAAAAACCAAAGACACCGACTTCCGACTTTCTTTGTGGTTTTTTTTGGAAGTAAGTCGGTTTTTTTACTTTTCTTTTCTACATGACTTCCTTCTTCTCGTCCTATTTTGTATTTACAGTGTGTTTTTCTCTGCATCATGTTTACCGCAATTATACGTATTACCTTTCTTTCTTTAATTTTTTCACTCAAAGCAACATCATCGATCTACCGTCTCTAATAAAATATAGAGCAATACACCTGCGCCATACTATTTAGAAAAGGGTCTCACTGAAACAATGACCCTCCCTTGCTTATAAAGAAGAATGCACACTGTCCGTGGCAATGCCCCGGCCGAGGCGAGGCGTTAGAGACGATTTAATTTTTACACGGAATCCGGGGGTAGTTTAAAATCAATTGTGTCTTTACTGTCTTTGGTCGAGGTTTTAATAGAACAGGATAAGGTCGTTTCAGTTGGACTTGGAATTGGATTCAATTGAAGATGTTTTCTTACTGTATCGGTTTAAATTTTGTGTTTTGTGGTCTGCGACGAGGCAATTCACACAATACAAACATCTTGGGGAATAGAAAAAATTGTAGGTTTATATTCTGGTTGGTTATCGAAACCATAATATTAGTTCGTCATTGAAAATTATTATGGAATATTTTTTATAATAACAGTTTCACAGCTATTTCTGCCTAGTTATTCATAAGAGTGTCTGGATCTGACTATAAATAAACATGAATAGATACACACCTCTCTTCCAGACACAAACACTTCACTTCCAGGAACAGTTGTTTATGTTTACATTAGGAACAGCAACGCTGCTATACCTAGCATTATCATCAACAACAACATTATAATACCCAGAATTGCCTAACCATAAACAAGTCTCCAATAACACCCAATCATAGAACTTCTATACCTAATTCCAATACCGGGAAAGCAAGATAGAACTCTCTGGTTCAAGTCGATAAGCTCCCTAAATAAAATGTTCCGAAAGACAGGTGGGCACTCAGAAACTTTCAGATGGATAATAAAGCATTCTTAAAGAGGTGGCCGTAACAGGAGGCGTAATGAGGGTCAACACAATTATTATAGACATTAATTACCTACTAATTTATGTGCGGTTCGCACATACAGAACCTTGGGGTTCGAGTCAAAAGAAATGTTTAGTAAGTGACTGTGCAAGAAGGGTGGAAGTAATGCAAGGAAACGTCTGGACTCGCATTGAGAGAAGTAATCAGTTTGAGTAGCATAGACGGCACTCATGCGTCTGTCTCATTCACATGGTGCAAGTTTATTGCCTGTGGCATACAATAAAATTTAAGCAACAATGCAAGACATTTGTTACTTCAATTTCTACAGTACTAGCTTTTGCCCGCGACTTCGCCAACGTGGAAGTCAGAAAATATCTGACAGGAACGTACTACCGGGATTAAAATTATGTGTTAATCCAGGTAATCAATGTGTTAATTCCACAATACATGTTTTCATATAACCCTATTGGTTTACGCGGCGCACGCCAGTAAAGCTCGCAGTCGGCGTTGTTTTTTCCGACATCTTCAACAATCATCGTCATATTTTAGACAATTTACACAAAACTTTAGTGAATTTTACACTTGAACCTTCCACATGAATCACTGCGTCCATTGGTAAAAGCGGTATGAAAATCCGTTTGGTAGTTTTTAGATTATCACGTTCAACAGACAAACAGACGCGGCGAGGGGACTTTGTTTTATAATAATTATGTAGTGATGATACTGTTCAGACAGTGTAACTTTTATCGTTGCTTTAACTTATGGCACGCCACAGGCAATAAAATTGCAACATGTACCTTTACTCCACTTATTATAACAATAGAAAAGTAACGGCCAAATAACGACAGTTATTGTGTAATATTGCTGAAATGAGCTGCATTTTGAGTTATTTTAAAATGTAAATGGAAGTAGATTACATACATTTATATTAAAATAATGAAAGGGTGATAACCGCTATTTTTCTAATGTAAATTAATGGAGTATAAGTGGGGCTTAATTTGTTGCTTCAATTTTAGTGTATGTCACAGGCAAGAAACTTACATCGTGTCACTATTACGATTCGTTATTAAAAAACAAAAATCACGAATCCCGCCGTATTGGGACCCCACGCTACAAATTTTAAAGATGTCAAAAAAATAAGTTTCTCTAATTTTTAAATGGCTTGGTTAGACTAGTCTTATTTACAACGTGAAATAGAGTAATTCACTAAGCATTGCCGCAACTTTGTCTATGAAAGTAAAATATTTTACAAAGAAAATATTGTCAAGTAAATTAAGAAAGTTACGTCAGTATCGTCTTGTTGAATTTACTAAGTGTGAGTGTACTGAGTGTTATTGAAGGGATAATATATAATATATAGATTCATTCTAATATAGCGTGTATCAAAAAGTTGTGGTTGATTACGATGTTATGCCCATAGAGAAAGTTATTCAGTTTGATGGTTTGTACCACACCCTGAAATTTGGCCACACCTTTCTGAAACATGCTGTATACATACCTAAGAATAGTAGAATTTTCAAAGAGATTGCTTCATACAAAGCAATTAACAAATCCTCACGAATTTTTCAGTAAAGTCCTTAGAATTTGCTCCTCCTTTTATGTCCACCTCCTTTCTAATCTAGGTAGAAGTTATTTAGAAAAAATATGATACAGTCACAAACAGTACATGCAATAAGAGAAGCCTTGTTACGGTCTCAGGAAAGGCAGCAGTTACCAATTCCTCATTTCTTTTAACTTGAAAATTTCATGGATAAAGTTTTTCATTTCTTTAAGAACACATTGTTAAATAAATCTTACCTTTGTTGTAGAAAAACAATTGTAACAAATGCTATAAGAATTTAAAAGAATATACGATGCTCAATATCGACAGATTTACATTCTAAATAACGTAATTAAGCATGGTCTAATATGAAATTTTGAAACACAGGAAGACACACTTTCAACTTAACTTATTAACTAACTAGCTTCTGACTTCCTAATTGGGTCCAGTTTTAACATTAATTTGATAACAGTCGCTAAGCAATTTTAAAAATTATCCTATTTGTTAATCCAGGTTACTTATAAAGTATATTGTGCCAACCGCCCCTAAGACGACCCACTGACCCAAATTTCATCCAAATCCGTTCAGCAGTTTTTGCGTGATTGAGTGACAAACATACAAACTTTCACATTTATAATATTAGTAGGATGCTAAACTTTCTTTGCCCTAGCAGAGCAAGTTTTGTACCTTATATTATGTTTTACCTATGGCGATGTTAAGGACTGCACATACATTCTTATCTCAATCTCCGAATCGTATTAATTAAACACAGTTTATTTGGTCAAATGCCCAAATTACCCGCTAACCGTCCTTTACTTGTAACGTAATAAAAATATAAAAGGGTTGACGATTCAGCGGTACGGCAACGTGGAAAACTGCGAGCTGGCAAATAGATTTGTAGCTACAGCGATTTTCAATTGTCCTCGCACCCCGACCATTGTTAGCAATTTCTGTGCTTTATTTATTACTCTGTGAACCCATTGTGATACTGGCCGAATTGTAATTAGTAATACCGTGGATATGTTGATTGTTATTATAGGGTTATTTGAAAAAAAAAAAACAATTTGGCTGTCCTTCATAAAATATTCTGAGAATGTCAAAATAATTCGTGATAAAATCAATATGTTTTTCTTCAATTTATATTTAAATATTGCTCGCAGGCGGTTTTGTCAATCAACATTGAAACCTTTTTACTAACCTAAATTATGTGGATTCTGAATGGCCTTGCCAAAGGTTTGATAAAAACAAACTAAACATTTCTAGTACATTGAAGTGGCTTACAATACAGGCTGTTTTAAATTCGAATGAGTTTAAACAGAATTACACAGTTTTTACTTGACAGAATGTAATTCAAGCAAGAGTCCTGGGTTCGATTCCCGGGTCGGGCAAAGTGTTATTGGGTTTTTCCATCTGGAATTTCTCGATAGCAGCCCGGAGTCTGGATTTGTGCCCGGTTGATGGCAATAGGCTCGCCCCCTATTACATGGGATTTAAACATAACTGGCGAAATGTGGGTGTGCTATAGGTACACCTCTGCCTAACCCTTCGGGGAATACAGGCGTGATGTTATGTTATGTTATGTTATGTTAGAATGTAATTCAGCCAGCAATGTTTTTTGCCGGTAGTTTTACAAATGTAATGATAAACACTTACCTTCTTATTTATAAACGTTTCTTAAAATTAAGAGACGTTTAAACGACAAAAATGTATGGTTAAACAGTCGCTCATCATTATTTAACTTTAAGCAACGTTTATAAACAAGGGGGTTAATTTAGAGAAACTAATTACTAGTGGCTCTATGAGCTGTAGACCTGGCGAGTCTGTCTTTGCATAGCTTAAAACTTAAAACACAAAGCACGCGCAAACAGCGCGAAATGGCTGACATATGTTTTTTTACGTTTTCAAACCTCAATCTCCGCCATTTTGAAAAACTTCGAAAAACTGAATAGACAAAAAAAACACTATCGAACCTGCTCACAAAATTTCATTTTTTTCAAATCGGTTGCTAAATGCTACTTGTATAGGAGAACAACCGGACATCCGGACATACGAAAGCATTTTTGCCCAAGCTGAAACGGAGACGCTTCGATCGCGCTTCGTCGCGCTCGCTCGGTTAAAGAAATACTGATGTTTTTTCAAGTTATACTCGTAAGAACCGTGCGAAGCAGAGGTGAATCGATAGATAAAACAGAAAAATAATTATAAGAACTACAAAGGTACTGTGTTGTGTAGGTACCGTTCTTTCTATCCAAAATCTCATAATCTGCTCAAGAATCTATTGATTCAGAGAAACACAGTGAAGTCCTACTTCAAAGTCTGGCGAGTCAGAAAATATCCAGCCTGTACATTGTACAATTTAAACGATTTTCAACGTCTGTCTTTGGCACCGTTGCCAATAAATTGTCTGAGAAATATTACTTTCAGATTTTTCTTTTCTCTCCTAGATAAAATTTTAACTATATATTCTCGTATCAATATCGGAATAGAAATAAAATAAAGATATATTTTTCTTTGTTGTTGCTTGAGTTTTCGGAGTTTTCGTATTTATGTTGTTTGTTAGTAAATTGATGTTGCTATATGGCGGGGTGAATACATTTTTAATGATTGTTTAGTTTTGAACAAAGGGCTTGTGGCTCAATGATAATAACGGCACGGGTCGATCAGAGGTTAAGCTACGCTTGCCGCGGTCTGTTCGTGGATGGGTGACCAAACATTATTTACGAGACCCCTCTGTTATTCGTACATCTTTGACAGCTGTCGTTACAAGTAGGTACAGTTCGCGCATGGCTTTATAAGCCCTCTGAACGTAGACCCTAGAACGAAACCGCGCATGGCACAGTTGAGTGAGAGTGAGAGACTTCCCTCGGACACCTATATTATGCATACTGCTCAGCCACTTGCTGCAACTTCCGAGAGCTCATAACGTTTCGCGTGAACTGTAGTCAGAAGCCCAAAAAGTCTGAGAACTGATCTTACTAAGGGGTATCGTTTTATCGAATAACTGGGTTGTGGAGGTCAGATAGGCCGTCGCTTCATGTAAAACAGCTGTATCCGGTTAGACTAGAAGCTGACCCAACATAGTTTGGTAAAGGCTAGGCAGGTTGATTTCTAGTAAATTGATGTACCTAGTATGGCGAGGTAAATATGTTTTGTAGCGCGCACCGTTTCCGAACGTCTCAAAACCCTAAATTAATCACAGCGCCGCTAAGTTGGCAGCGACCGCGCATCCAAGACGCCAACCTAATAACAGCGTCCTGTCGCCCGCGCCTCAACTACCCCTCTCGCTCTTTCCCGGGTGAAATCAAAGGATACGCACGCGCGCCCGTCTGCGTCCTGACGCCATTATTATAAGTAACTTCCTGCTACCTAAATTCTAAAATATTGTAAAAACGTGTGTACTGTGTGTTTTACTAACATTAAACTCTTATTACCGAGTGTGCGGACATTTTCAATTCCACGAACCCCCTACAAGTGGCTGCCCAACGTGCCGCGAGTGGTAATAAATAAGTGCTCGTTCGAACTCAATAATAATCTGCGTTATTCGCGTGTGTTCGCCATCACCATGCCGCGGACGCGCGGAGATCGGGCGGCAGCGGTCTCAGGTGACGAAGCCGAGACCGACGGCGACAATGAAAGTTTTTCACCAGGGCAAGTGGCCGCCATGATGGCCGCCATGCAGCAATCCCAAACGGAAGCGTTCGAGCGCCTGTTGGAAAAAGTTATCAGTCGCCAACCGCCATCCCCAGTTCCAAACTCTGCGTCTACATCACCGGCCGTCGGCAGCGGCACCTTCACGCACTGCACCGCCCGGTTCGGCGGTGACGCCGACGAGTCCGTGGACGCCTTCATAGACGCCATCCAGAGCTACAAGGACTGCGCTAATGTCTCGGAGGAAAATGCCCTCAGGGGCCTTTCTATGGTGCTCACGAATAACGCTGCAATTTGGTACCAGGGAGTGAAGAAGGAGATTCATACATGGAATGATGCCATAGAATTGTTAATCAACACCTACGGTGATAAAAGACCCCCTCACCGTATATATATTGAATTATTTGAACAAAGACAAGGCGATCAAAATACGGACGTGTTCGTCGCTAAATGCCGTGCACTACTTTCAAAAATTCCCGCCAATGAGATATCTGATAAAGCGCAAGTCGACATGGTATACGGCCTACTTGACGCACGGATACGAAAACACCTGAGAAGGGAGGATTTTACGAATTTCTCGGGTATGCTCCGCCTCGCCCGTTCCATTGATATTGAAACGCGTACTCAGACGCAGCCGCAGCCCGGCCCGCCATCCAGCGGCCGCTCCACAAAGTCGATGGGCGCCGTCGCCGGCCCCGCCAACCGCAGCACAGCGCGGGCACCCGCGCCTCAGCCGCGCCGATCCACAGCGCCAGCAACGTCGAGCGCGGGCAGCATAGCACCGTCGTCGAATACGGGTGCTAACGATAACGCGTCGAATCAACAAGCGAAACCTAGATGTGTGTATTGTAAACAATATGGACACGTGCGTGACGAGTGTGTTAAATTAATTAATAAGAGCAGTAGTAGTGATAAGTCCCTAAATTGTTATGGTTGCGGAGCGAAAGGAGTAATGAGGTCGCAATGTGCTAAATGTAACAATAACTTGTCATTTTCATCTGTTACAATCGAAACTTATTCAGATTCAGATTTGGTAAGTGAACACAAAGTTATTATTCCTCCTACATTCTCAGATAGCACTCCAAGTCATTACATTGCCCGTAGTCGTAGTAATAGCATCTATCTAAATAAACAGCCGCGTTTACAATCGCAACCATGCGAACGCATTAATAATAATAATTTCTGTTGCGATTGTCGAACTCGTATAAGTACTTATAAGTCAGGTGAATGTTATCCGTGTTCTTGTGATAATGTACGTTTGAAAGTTCCGGTATTGTCTAATGAATCGATCTCAGGTACTTTTTTCGACTCATCTCATAGGGTAGATGTTCCTATTTTCGATTATTATGATAGTGACTCACCTGATAGGGTAGATCTGCCTGTAATTGTTCATAGTGATAGTGACTCACCTCATAGGGTAGATGTTCCTATTTTCGATTATTATGATAGTGACTCACCTGATAGGGTAGATGTGCCTGTTCTCGTTCATTGTGATAGTGACTCACCTGATAGGGTAGATGTGCCTGTTCTCGTTCATTGTGATAGTGACTCACCTGACAGGGTAGATTTGCCTGTTCTCGTTCATTGTGATAGTGACTCACCTGATAGGGTAGATGTGCCTGTTATCGTTCATAGTGATAGTGATTCACCTGATAGGGTAAATGTGCCTGTTATCGTTCATTATGATAGTGATTCACCTGATAGGGTAGATGTGCCTGTTATCGATAATAATCTTAGTCACTCACCTGTTAGGGTAAACTCACCTGTTATCATCTCGACTCGTAGATTGTGCTGCTCAAACGTCGACCAGTCTAACACGCCTTCAGTAGTTTCTGCATTTTGCGCTGACACTACAGCGACTACTACCTGGGGTGGTGTGACTTCTACGGTCTCTCTCTCTGCGTCATACGTTCTGCCAACGAACGCACGTTCAAAGCAGCAAAGGCCAGTGCTCAGTATCCAGGTTCTTGGTTTACGGGGCATGGCTCTCATTGACACAGCCGCTAGGTGCTCCATAGCGGGACATATACTTTATAAAATATTTAAGGAAAAGGGACTTACCTTTGGTTCCAAGCAGGTTAATGTGAAGCTGGCTGACGGTGTCGTCCGTTCACGTGAAGTTCTGGTGGCAAGCGTCGACGTCATCATCTCTGTGGACAAAAGGGTTCGAGTGGACTTCGTGATTTTTCCGGATGCTGATAACAGCGATACTCTTCTTGGTATCGACTTCCTCAATGCTGCAGGTATGGTTATTGATTTTTCTGCTTCCTCCTGGCACTTCTCTGGGTGCACGCAGACTTACCCGCTCGAGTATGAGGGTGAACCAATGGCACAGCCCAACCCAATCTCTGTGTCTTCTATGTCGTTAAGACCTGACGAAGGTTTGTTGCTTACCTGTAATCAACGCCAGCAGCTCACAGATTTACTTCAGCACCATGAAGATGCCTTCCGTCTAGGAGGAGAGGCTACGCGTTTCGCCGAGCATCATATTGATACGGAAGGTCATGCGCCTATTGCGGTGCCTCCTTACCGCCTCACGCCCGCAAAAAGGGCCGCAATGGAGGCCGAGATCAACAAAATGCTGAACGATGGTGTTATCGAGGAGTGCGAATCAGCGTGGGCCGCACCCGCTCTCCTCGTCCCTAAGAAGGATGGCTCGACTAGGTTCTGTGTCGACTATCGTCGACTGAATGCCGTTACTAAAAGTGACACTTACCCTTTGCCGGTCATCGAGGACCTTCTTCACGCTACCAAAAGGGAAGGGTACATGAGTACCATAGATCTTCGGTCAGGCTACTGGCAAGTGATTGTATCACCTGCAGACCGGGACAAGACAGCGTTCGTGTCGCCTTTTGGTACGTACCGTTTTATTCGCATGCCGTTCGGTCTTAAGAACGCTCCCGCCACTTTCCAGAGGTTAATGGACCGATTTCGATCTGGAAGTGCTTTGAAGAACGTTACGTTATTAGTCTATTTAGATGACCTGTTGGTCCTGTCAGAGGGGCCGTTTCAGAAACACCTGGAAGACCTGGACGCTGTGTTTAACCGCCTTCGTGTTTTTGGATTGCGTGCTAACAGGGACAAGTGCAACTTTGCCTGTAACCAAGTTAAGTACTTAGGCCATCTTATTACTCCCAAGGGTATAATGCCCGATGAGTCCAAGGTGCAGGCTATTCAGCAGATGAATGAGCCAACCAACCTCAAGCACCTGAAATCCTTCCTGCAAACCTGTTCGTGGTTTAGGAAATTTGTGCCAGGGTTTTCCGAAATAGCTCAACCGCTCACCAAGCTTACTAAGAAAACTGAACCATGGGTTTGGACTGAAGACCAGAGGCGAGCCTTCAATGAGTTGAAGAAGAGGCTCATTACAGCACCAGTTCTCGTACAGGCAGACCACAGTAAACCTTTTATTATTCATACCGATGCCAGTAATTACGCACTGGGTGCCGTCCTCTTGCAAGGTGAAGGTAACGACGTGCACCCCATCGAATACTCTAGTCGTTTGCTGACTTCTGCTGAACGTAAGTACTCAACTACAGAGCGAGAAGCCCTCGCCGTAGTTTGGGCCGTAGAGAAGTATCGCCCATACATTGAGGGTCACCCAGTAATCTTACGTAGTGACCATCAACCACTGAGGTGGTTATTAACCTTAAAGTCTCCCAGTGGCAGGTTGATGCGCTGGGCCCTAAAATTACAAGTTTTTGATATAAAGTACGAGTATACTCCTGGTAAGTTAAATGTCACTGCCGACACACTTAGCCGTCCTAACTGCAATGAGTCTTCTCAAGAGAGCTGCGGGGTCTGTTCGGTGATCATAGATTTACCTCGCAAGAGTCCAGCTGATCTGCGATCTGCTCAGCTAGAAGATCCTGAGGTGAGTAAGATCATGAAAGATATAGAAAACACCACTGACCTTCTGCCTTCTACTCGCTGGTTAGAGCGCGGTTACCTTATGGACCAGGGTGTCCTCTATCGTCTCGCTCCTGACTCGGAATCCGAGGAGCCGCAATTAGTAATTCCCATATCCATGCTTAATGACGTTATGGATGAGTTCCATAACGCCCCTACTGCTGGTCACCAAGGTGTGGATCGTACAATTGATCGCATCAGACAGCGATACTACTTCACAGGTATGCGTAAATACGTTACAGACTATTTAAAAAATTGCGTCGTCTGTCAAAGGTATAAGTTCTCCAATCAAAAGCCCACCGGTCTTTTGCAGACACCTATTCTACATCAAAGGGGTGAAGTATTGGCTGTTGATCTGTTCGGCCCCTTACCAGAAGCTGAAACGGGAGAAAAGTGGGTATTTCTCGTCGAGGATATTGCCACACGATGGGTGGAGTTATACGCCCTCAAGGAGGCTTCAGCTGAGGTATGTGCCAAATTAATGATAGAAGAGTATTTCCTTCGATATGGTTTTCCCAGGCGTGTCATCTC
Source organism: Griposia aprilina (assembly GCA_916610205.1). Taxonomy (NCBI): domain Eukaryota; kingdom Metazoa; phylum Arthropoda; class Insecta; order Lepidoptera; family Noctuidae; genus Griposia; species Griposia aprilina. The sequence goes on from OU744289.1 coordinate 23,972,691, forward strand.
TGACAATGGTGTGCAGTTTATATCTGCAGTAATGCAACAATGCATGTTTCTATTTGGTGTCAAGCAGAACCTGATACCACTCTATCATCCTGAGGCCCACCCGGCCGAAAGGAAGAGTCGGGACTTGAAGATCCAACTGGCAATGCTGGTCAGAAATGAGCATCGTATTTGGCCCCAATTCTTATCACAGGTACGGTTCGCCCTCAACACCGCTACTTGTTCGACCACAGGACTGACACCAGCATACATGACGTATGGCCGCGAAATGCGGATACCGTTTGATGCACAGCACGACATGCGCGCAATACTGGATAAGGAAACGTATGTACCTCAGGCTACGCCATACTTGTCCAAATTTATTGACTCTTTGAAGGAAATTCGAGACCGGGTTGAAAGACGCCAAGACCATCGAAAGGAATATGCTGACGCTTCCCGGCGCCAATCTCCAATTTTCCAGGTTGGTGACCAAGTATTGCTAACCACTCATTCTCTAAGTAATGCGTCAAAAGGTTTAACTCGAAAGTTTATGCCTCAGAGAGATGGACCGTACACCGTCAATAAGGCTATTAGCCCCACGACCTACGAGTTGATCGATAGTCAGGGTCAGTTGTTAGGTCGTTTTCATGTTTCGGACCTTATTTCTCTCATTAGTAACCAGACTGACACTATAGAGCCGGTCCAACCTCGTCGTCTACGAGGACGGCCGCCTAAAGCCCAAAAGAAGGCGCGCTCTTAGTTCTATGCCAAATCACTCTCGGGCCGATGACGTGACTTGGAGGAGGAGAATGTAGCGCGCACCGTTTCCGAACGTCTCAAAACCCTAAATTAATCACAGCGCCGCTAAGTTGGCAGCGACCGCGCATCCAAGACGCCAACCTAATAACAGCGTCCTGTCGCCCGCGCCTCAACTACCCCTCTCGCTCTTTCCCGGGTGAAATCAAAGGATACGCACACGCGCCCGTCTGCGTCCTGACGCCATTATTATAAGTAACTTCCTGCTACCTAAATTCTAAAATATTGTAAAAACGTGTGTACTGTGTGTTTTACTAACATTAAACTCTTATTACCGAGTGTGCGGACATTTTCAATTCCACGAACCCCCTACAGTTTTAATAATAATAATAATAATTTTTATTCACAAAACATAAACTTTGACAAAAGGTGTACAGAATAGTAAAAAACAAAAAACTGAAGTACAATTTTAAAGATTGGGTATAAGGTAGGTAGAGGTCGAAAGTCCAATAAAGTAGGTACCCTGCCCCCCAAACTAGGAAAATCCTGTATCTTGGGCGGCAGTGTCTTCGCATTACAATACAAACAGGTCGAGCGATTTATGTGAGCATAAAAAAATAATTAGAAATGATTTTTAATTATTAATTAGAGAATTGTCAAAGATAAGATTATGAACTGGTGAGATGAAAAACATTGTGTAGGAAAAGTACATATGTGTATGTAGTGTGGTGATGTATGTATAAAGAGTATGCGGTGTGTTTGGGTAATGTGGTGATTTATGTATGTTGTGTAGGTACATATGTGTGTGGGGTGTCATGGCGTGTAATGAGTGTAGTGTGTATACGTAGGAAGTGTAGTGATTCACGTGTGCGAGGGGATGAGGGGGGTACTGTCGTCGGGAGGAAGAAAAACAATGTAATAGTATCAACAGATCCAGGTGAGTAAATCTTCAACGGCCTCATACTCTTGTTCATTTAAAAATTCCGCAATTTTTGTCTTTACCCTGTAAGCATCCAATTCAATTATTCCAATTTTATTATTAATCTTTCTGTATAAGTGTGAGCTAAGAACATAATGCTGCCGTCTAGCAAAAGCAGTCTTGTGGGTTTCCGTGAGACAGAGAGGCTTTTTCTTACGGCGTGTCAGGTCAGGTGGGGGGACATTGGAGTGCTTTTTCAGTACAGATCGAAGCACAAACAGCTGCCTCACAGAAAGCACCTTAACATCTTTGTATAATTGTGAAGTGGGATACCTGAAGTGTCTCTTTGACATCACTTTAAGGACTGCTCTCTGTGCTCGCTCCAACTTAAGAAACCTAGTCTTAGCTGCACCTCCCCACACTGTGATGCAGTAGGTGATGACGGACTGACAGATAGCCATATAAACCATTCTAATCGTGTTGAAGTCAGCAGAGGATCTAAGAAGCTTGAAAATATAAATCATTCTTCTAACTCTGGTACTTATCATATCCAAGTGTAAGTACCAGTTGAGTCCGCCATCAATCACAACTCCCAGATACTTGGGAGAATTTACCTCACGAAGGGACAAGCATGAGCAGTGCGACTAGCCATTACAAGCGTGAGCGTTAATGGTAAAGTTTGTAGGTGGCTTAGTACCTGGATGTAGCATGAAAGGGATGTAGTAAGTCTTATCCAGGTTCAGAGTAAGGAGATTTAGTTGCAGCCATCTAATCACGGCTTCGAGTGCCGATTCGGTAGCAGCTCTAACATGTTCCCAATCGGTGCCATAGACTATAATTGCCGTATCGTCAGCATAGGTGAACATCCTAGAGTTTATGAGAGGTATAGAGCATAGCTCGTTAATGTAAACCTGAAATAAGGTCGGCCCCAGCACACTACCCTGCGGGACACCGAAGGTGGTAGTTTCCTCACTATTAACGTGGTTACCAACTTTAACACACAATCTACGATTAGTGAGATAACTTTCGAAAAAATCGTGAGCAAGTCCGCGTATACCTCCTGCTTGTATGTCCTCCAGCTTCGAAAGGAGGGTGGGAACAGAGACTGTATCAAACGCCTTCTTTAAATCTAGGAATAGGCCTATGCATTTATGTCCTTCATCAAGTTTTCTTGCAACGAATTCACTTAAGTCAAGCACTGCATCTTCTGTCGAAACTCCTTTTTTGAAACCATATTGATTTTGTGCAATTACGTTATTTTTCTCAAGGAATTGAGTAAGTCTGAGGTTTATTAATTTTTCAAAAACTTTTGAGATAGATGTGAGGACTGAGATAGGTCTATAATTTTCCATACAGTCACTGCTCCCACTTTTATAGATCGGATGCACGACAGCCTTTTTAAATACCTCCGGAAAAACTCCAGTGGCTATTGAGCGATTGAAAATATGCGTGATTGTGGTGACGAGAATATGGCGACTGAGTTTCAAAAAATTTGTTGAGATGCCATCCCATCCAGCAGCAGAATTTGGACGTAGGCTCAAAATGGCGTTGTTAACATCCGATTCATCAAAGTCAAACAGAACAAGTGAGTTTAGGGGGGCACTATTGAGAGGCTGTGCACGTGGATTAGAGGACAACGATAGCGGTAAAGTGATTTTAGACGCGAGGTTTTTGCCAACGTCAGCAAAGTACCTACACACAAGATCAACAGATACTTGTGGATCAGGATCAATCTTTAATAAGTCCCTAGAAGGTGTAGGGATCTTTTTGTAGTTTGTAATCTCTTTAATTTTATTCCATAGTGTCTTAATATTAGTTTTAGCTTTCTCCAACTCATGCTTGTCAAACTGGGTTTTTAGATTCCGTAGTAGAATGTTACAATGGTTTCGGTAACGATTGTAAGTAATCCTAAGAATATCGTTATCTGGTGACTTTTTAGTATTCATGTAAAGTGTATCACGATGACGAATGCAACGCAGCAGACACGGTGTAATCCATGGCTTAATATTTCTATCTTTTCTGGGAATGTTAACCTCGAATGTATATTTCTTTATTAAGCCCTGGATAACACCGATCAGCTCATTCGCGGCTGCATTCGCATCGTCCATATAAATGAGATGTGAGAAGTCCGTAGCTTCAACTTCCTGAACTAGCTTAGCGTAGTCAACCCGTGAAATGGTTTTAAGTGGTTTATTGGGCAATTTTGTGTCCTCAAGATATAGAAGTGTTGGCAGTTAATGATTGTTTTGTTTGAAATAACGTGTGTGGGATTTATTATTTTACTTGTTGTCAGTGTTTTATTGCAGTTCATTGCAAGGCTTAATAAGCCCCTTACTTGGCATAATATCACCCTTTCACGTGTGCCAGAAGACGAGAAACCTAATACCTACTACCTAATTTTTATCTGCCCCTCGTCATGGAAGAAGACTTTTGGCCGCTGAACTTGGAGTTCCGTCGCTTCCGCGGACTAGTTCCACAGTGCAGCACTTAATCAAGCTGGTGCAAAGTGAAGTGCTACTACGAGTAACATAGTTTTAAGCCTTATTTATTTGCACAAGTTTTGTTTATATTAAAATATGTAGGTTTAGGTTAAGGTATTTATCTATGGGCCTGAGTTGCCTGAAAATAAATGGATTTATTATTTATTTATTATTATTATTAATTAGATTATTATTATAGCAAGCTATAAATTTAATCATTGTCATTTAATTATTGAATAATTATCATTTAATTGTTAAATTTAAGTAAGTAGATGCCTATTTATATGCTATATTATCATATCAGCCTAAATCAAAACGTTTTAGATATAATAGCGAAATCAATCAGCGAAAATCAGCGAAATAAATTGGATCCTAAACAAAACATTAAGTTAGTTTATAGCGATAAGACTATACAAGAAGTAGGAACAACACGATTTCTGGGATTGACAATTGATAAAAAATTAAATTGGAAAAATCACGTTGATCAACTTTGTAAAAAAATCAGCAGTTCATCTTACGCTCTTTATAGGCTGGCTCCGACTGTCAACACAGACACTTTATTGATAGCATATCATGGACTTGTTGAATCTGTTCTGAGATTTGGAATAATTTTTTGGGGCAATTCAACTTATAAAGACATAGCCTTCAAAATGCAAAAACGTTGCATACGAGCTATGTTTGGGTTGCAAACTACTGACAGTTGTAAGCCAATGTTTGTAAAGCACAAAATTTTGTCACTTCCGTCTATATACATTTTGGAAGTAGCATTGTTTGTAAGACAGAATATGTATTTGTTTCCACGGTTATCGGATAATTGCGTTAGAAGTCGACGCAACAATGATCTATGCATTCACCCTTCTAGGACTGCAATGCTGCACAAAAGTATAATCTGTATGGCTCCTAAAATGTATAATAAAATTCCAAAGCACATTAAACAATTAAGTACACCTTTATTTAAGACAAAGTTGAAAAAGATGTTGACCATGAAATGTTACTATAGTATATCTGACTTCTTAAACGATAAATTTTGACATTTAAAATTTGTGACAATTTCATGGTACTATTTAATTATAATTTATTTTTTTTGTAATTATAATGACTAGGTATTTGAAAACCTGTAAGATTTGTACACCTTCTATGGTATAGCATGTAGCACGTCCTTGTATTTAACACCATTGCATGCATCTATGTATTGTAATCTACTCATGTTAAACAAATAAATTGATCTTTATCTTTATCTTTATCTCTTTATCTTTATCTTTATCTTTAATAAAATGTACATAATATATTCATACAGATACAAATATCGCAAAATGGAACAGCAACAATTTTTTTTTTTATGCAAGGAAAGACCATTCCAGACTAGTGGGCGTTTAACAATGCCATGTTCCTAAATGCCTGACGATAGTTTTCTATTAGACTTTGCTGCCCTTTGTTTTTTTCTAATAATTCTTTGTAATCTTTATATATGCTTATTCTAAAGTCGATTTTTGTGTCCGTCTGAGTGATCCCGTTGTTCTTCTGAACTACGCAACGGATTTAGATGCGGCTTGGACAATCATTTAGAGAATTTATTCCGGAAGGGTTTTGTGTATAATATATTAATTTTAAACTTCCATAATAAAAGCTGTGCAAAGCGGGCGGGTCACTAGTTTATAATAAAATATTTTACTCGTAAATCACAAGACATGTACGGTTATATAAAATTAGCTTACCATCAATTCTTTCTGATTTACTCCAAATTAATTGAATTATAATTATGTAGGTATTATGACTAAAGTCGATACAAAAAATTAGTAATCTGTACCTAGGTCGTTACAGTAGGTAAAGTCATGTAATTACAGTATGTTAACCACATGAATTCATGTGATGTTAACGTTACAGCAGTAGGCCCCAACTCCTTCTGCGTAGCATTAATGCTCGCGAAGGAGGAGGCGGAGCGCGTGAGGGAGAGGCAATCGTTGCGCCCTCACGCCCCTAGTCACCGCAGGAGGAGACATCCTGGGCGTCGGGAGTCGATAGCCCATTCCCGGCCACCATAGGCGCGGGTTTGCGGACGGCGAGCAATGGGCAGCTCGCAGTCCGGTAAGGAGCAGGCCCGGGTCGACGTCGCAACGTGTTCCACGCGCGCCTCAAAGAGATGTCAGCACCATTGACGGGGTCCGATAGGGCCGATGCCTGATGGGGTCGCGGATTGTTCGTAAGAGTTACTGTGGCCCTGGCGCACAGGCAACTGAAGGAACACGGGTAGGTTTTAGTCAGTAAGTCTGACACGCCCTCCCACTCCGCCCAGAGCGGGAGAAGTCATTTATTGATAACCCACAAAAAAAAACATGCCTTATCAGAATACCAGCACTGCAACGCTTCATGTTTTTAAATGTCGCAGCATCATGCTGAGATACGGGCCTTTTGGCCTCGTACAGGACTTTGTGTTGTTAATTTAATTTTACTTCTTTTTGTTTTTAAGAGTGTGTTTAGTTTAGTTTGTGATAATCCTGTGCGAGTCCCAATAAATACTTTTCCTTTTTTTTTATAAATTAATCAGTTAGGACTGTAAACAAAAACGTACACACCAGATTTGTATATCTAAACAATAGTATACTATTTCGTTTGAAAAATTCCCTATACAACATTGGCATACAAAAGTATTCAAGAACTTGGGTCGCCGATCGGGCCTATGTGGGTAGTTATTGTTGCAAACATCTAGAATGTTTCCTGAGGCATTTTGTAAGAGTTTCCAACAAACTTTGACATGCCACTGAAAATATTTACAATGGCATGAATATTGTATACTGCTGTTTAACTAGTTTCAAGAGTTTTTCATGAAACTCTTTCAGGTATAAAAAAGAAGGCTTCCTGATTTTGTATGGGTTGAAAAGAAAATTGTGGAGTTTTAATTTATATTAAAGGGTACTTTTTAAGTATCTCGTAATTAAACGTCGTGCTAGCTAAACATTAACGCTACGTAACACGTAGCGTTAATGTTTAGCTAGCACGACGTTCACGACGTGACGTATAGGAACGTCTATTTTTAAATAATTATTTTTAGGTATTATTATGTCGCTACTTGCGGGACCCTAAATTCTTAAGACAATGACTAACACCGCATTGCGCTCCGCACTGTGAGATTCGCCTTCTCAGCAACCCGATGGTGTGGGATCGAAGATTGTGCAATAGCAGTGATTAATATTGATTTAGCGTATTAGTGAATCGCTCTTGTTTCTCACATTGAACAATTGTCGTGCATTTTAGATTTACCGATTTATTTGTAATGATTATATTAATTTAATTCTTTAAGTATTTTTTTTTTGCATCCTTGACTCCTGCAGAAACTAATTGGTTCACTTCAGTAGTGTTTATTAAAGATAAACAAGTCCTCATGGCGTTTCCAAGTAATTCATTAAAATTTAAAACTGAAATTAAAGATAATTATTTCTTCGAGATATAAAACCGCAAAACTCTGAACAATCATGAGGTTTACCATATAGAAAATACACAATAAAATTGTTTACATATATTTAACTTCGATAACAACGCAAACTTTCACGTTCGCATGTATAATTTCAATTACAGGAACGTAACTGTGAATTATTTTTACTTTAAACTATTTCATTAAAAAGCGTTCGTTTCGGAAACACTCGGTTTTATTTTGCGAATATGCTAATAGGTGAAACAAGTGTTGTATGTAACTTTGTTGGAAAACTTGTTAAGCTTTTGGGTTTATTGAAGTCCGTTTTATTACAAACTGTCGATAAAAGAGGATGGACGTCGTTACGCACGTAACTACGAGTATAAACTTTTTTTGTTGGTGCTCTAGCACTCTAGGAAAAAAGCAGCGCAGCATTATTTTCACTGCCAATTTCAACTATGCTTGCCTGGAAATAAAGTCGAAAATAAACAAACTAATAACTATACGTCCACGAGAGCATCAGTGTTTTCACAGAAACTATCTCTGTGAAATTCCTAATGTATTTTTTTTGTATTTAAAACATAAAATGAATTAACTCCTGTTCATTGCTGTACAAAAGACCTTCCTACAGCATATGCAACGAGTCTAAAATTTCTCCAATACATATCGACAGAATATATTATATTAATGTACATAGTAACGACAAAGTAATGGTGTCAAACCTATTACGCGGGCTCGCTCTCACATAATCAGTTTTCAGTACATTAACTCGATAAAGTGCAGCGTGAGTAATTTCGACACTATGCCTGTCTCCAAATAATTCAGTTTTGTGTAACAGTATTGGGATTTTACACATGCATTTTTTTCTATTTATTCTGCTCAAATAAAACGCATATTACAAATTAAAACCAAAAGACCAATATACAAAAGAAAATAAATTAACGATTTAAATTAATGTCGTTTATAAAATTGTCTATGTCAGGTGATGTCAGCACAGAGTTTTCAATGTCAGGTTGCAATGTCTGATGTCAGGAGTCCTAAAATGGACGCTTTGGCAGAATCATAATATGATCTGCGACAATTCGTATATCCCGCAATTCATCTGTTTGACAGCTGCTATTTGACATTAGACTTCATTAAAGCAATGCATAATTGGTGGACCATTTTACGAAACTTCATTCAAAAATGTCAAACAGATGAATTGCGGGATATTAATTGTACGCAGATCATAATATGATTCTGCTAAAGCGTCCATTTTAGGCCCACAGGTCTGGTTACTAAAATTACAACAATCACTCGACCCACTCACGCGTTTAGTCGGGTTTACTGAATACATGTAGAGTTTGTAAACTCGGCGGTAAGTAATTACATTTTAACTCTTATTACGCTTTACGCCACTAAAAAGCAACATCGGGTTAGTTAACCAGACATTCGTGTTTTTTGAGTTGGGAACATTGCAGTTCAATCGACGACATAAAATAGAATTACAATGTCTGTGCCCTGATATGTAATCTGACCAAAAATGAGTTAACGAACAATGAACCGAAATTGTATACCCATCTCTACGATACGTAATACTTTCTTGTCTTTGAATTTTATAACATGATATTTCATTATATGATTTCCATGGAGATTTAGTTTATTGTTTAACTAACACAATATCTAATCGGCGACTCTTTTACAGTTCCCCTGAATAATAGGCCGAAGTATACAGTACCTGCAACTGTGACTCGAGACCAATGAACTAACAAGGCAGTCAATGATCACATGATCACATGATCTGACCAAGATTATGTCTGGACTTTAAAAGAGACTGTGACCTCTGAGTTTGTTTCGGCCTTTCTTCTGAGAGTAGTCAAATAGGAAACGCCGACCTCATCTAGTTTTAAAAATATGATTGACGTGTAAAAGTGTTTGTATAAACCTAATTACAGAAATAAAATCATTTATCATTTATCAATTTTTGCATGCCAAATAGTAGAATTTACCTGAAACCAAACATTATTTTGTTACAACTCACCTGTAAACCTACATTCCATGCAAATAAGTATTTTGTTGTCTATTCTATTCTGAATAATATTCAGGCAGCATGCTAAAAGTAATTAGGTAAAAATAAAACAAAAAAAACCTCTGCAATAAAAAACACGCGTAGAAATCAATCTCGTTAACCTGCTTTTTCAGAAGAATTTGCCCTGGCGTGAAGAATTATAGTTCTAAGCTAATAAAGTATGGTCTATTTGCATATCCTTTTTCCACAATCATACATAAACTAGCATTTCAAAACATCCACAGACAACCAACAGCCCATTCATACCTCACCCAATTCATTCTACAGCAAACTTATGGAATATTCTATCTCAGTAGACTTTGCAGAGGCTGCTGGTTTTCATGTGGAGGCTCGGTCCTTTCATCAGACAGCTGACAAAGACGGAGTAATCCTGCCGGTCCTGTTCGTGAAAGGAGCGTGAAAGGCGTGGCGTTGATTGTAAGGCCTCGCTTTAATACACGCGTGCCTGTGAGCCTATGAAAGGGGTGAAAGGATGTTTACGAAAATGTTGTGACTTTTTGGAATTGTGTTTTTTTGTAAGCTATTGTTTATTGTTAAAGAGGAAACTAAAAAAAAACAGTGTTATAATTAATACACACACACACATCACGCCAGAATTTCCAGAAGGGTTAGGCAGATAGTACTTACACCCAAATTTCATCAGCTGTGCCAAGTTATAATTACTCCATCTTGTAGTTGCGTGATACTCGTACACACGCACAAAACTTTACAAAAAAGGTATTCAGTTTTTCAATGAATAGAATAGAATACTCTTTCATATGTATACCATAAAAATTACAGATATAAATTTAGAAATTTTACATAGGGTACACAATGGGCGGTCTTATCGCTAAAAGCGATCTTTTGCAGACAACCTTTGGATGGATTCAAGGGAGAAGGAGAGACATTAATGCCGGTAGCCAGTGGTGTACCATTTACATATACAACAAATACATCACATACATAAAACATATACTTATCTACAAATAATATATACAATATTAAACATGAAACAAGAGCAAGGAAACTAAATGTAATGATGATGTTGTTGTTGAATCAATTGTAAACCACACTCAAAATGACAAAACATAACCAGCTGATTTATACTTTTTCCAACCGGATTCACTTCCACCATATTCACTATAACATGTTCCTTTTCATGTCCCTTATCTCTAAGGTTATGTGCTATATTTAAAAATAATACTAAAAGTATTAGAACAAGTGTTACAAAAATACATAGTTTCGAAGATAACATCAATCATAATTAAATTAGATAAAAAATTCAAAAAACCTTTATTTTGCGACGTTGCTAAAATTACGCAGTAGTTTAGTAAAGTAGCAGGGTAGCGCAACTTGTCAAAAACATTCATGTCTGTGTGTATAGGGCTTCCCCGCATCAACTAGTGAAGGGAAAGCCACCTCGAAATCATCGATGAAATTTAAATTAGTTCGTATATATTACGAAGCGTATTTCGAATAACATTACATCTAATTTACGCTTTAGTAGGTAAAGTGTTACAGAGTTATTCAGACAGTTTTGATAACTACTACTGCATCAAAATGGCCGGCTATGGTAAACGTAAAAGTTAACTTTAGCAAAGGTAGGAATTTTGCGTTGCACCATGACAAAAACGTCATCGTAACTGTTATTCTATTTATGTCATTCATTTTTAAAAAAACATTACCTTTCGTTTGTCGTAGTCGGGTAATAAAACTAGGCATACTTTCATCACCATAGGCAAAAGCTAACTTTAAACTTTAGCCATGGGTTACACACGGTTTTGCTATGTCGTCGTTTTACGATGGTTAAAATGGTGCAACTACTAACTGGTAACCGCGGTAGAATCACATGTTATGGTTAAATTTAAATAGCTTCCAGTAAAAAGACTTCTTTACAAAAAAAAAACACCTTCCAACAAAAATACAAAAAAACCTGAAAAAATAACTTTAATTTCAGAAGTCGGTGTCTTTGGTTTTGTATTTTCGTTTTTGGCCACCGACTTCCGAAGTTAAAGTTATTTTTCATGTTTTTTAGTGTTTTTTTTTTGGGAGTCGGTTGTATTTTTGTAAACATTTTTAATTTTCACTTTTTGGTTGTGGGACCTACCCCACACAAATTCGTATACCACTACTTGATATGTAAATAACAGTGATAGGAAATTATTAAAACATCATCAATGTAACTAATAGTAACAATAGAATTAATAACTAAGCGGGGAAAAAATACGCAGTATTAAGGATAACTTAAAAACTGCTGGTCAGAATTTGATCAAATTTATATGGGACCACATGATAAGCACCAGCTTTCAAATAAAAATCATCCAAATCGGTTCACCTAGAAAAAAGTTCTGAGCTAACAGACATAAAAAAAAAAAACTAAAAATACAATCGAATTGAGAACCTCCTCCTTTTTTTGAAGTCGCTTAAAAAAGTAATCCAGCCTAAATCAAAAAGTTAACATTCACACCAAGCAATGAAAGGCCTTCACAGGTGCATCATATTAAGATCATTTACCTTTTTTTTCCTTCGGCTGTTGCACCTAATTACGAATAAGGACAATTAATTAAAGTTTGCATATTTAAATTAATTCACTACTGGGTGAAGGTATTACTCTGAACCATGTTTGAAATATCACTACTGGGTGAAGGTATTACTCTGAACCATGTTTGAAATATCCGCACTTTTGTTGGACTAGGCAATTCGAAATCGTCATTTAATAATTATGTCCGTTAAATCAAAGTGAGTACCTAATTAATAAGTTAAAAAACTGAAAGTCAGGATTTAATCGATATCGATACCATTACAAAGTTTCTAACTACAATACAACATACTCCAGCACACGGGCAAGCGGCGCAAGAGTTGACCAAGACCAACAACACAGTCACGTGCAGTACACCTACTAAGACTCGGATTTTTCACTCTCTCATTGCCGCTTGTCGCTTTAGGTAAGTAAGATAGAGTTATTAAGTTAGTTTTTTTTCTGTTAGTTTTTCTTTTGTTTTTTTTTATGTTTTTTTTAACCTAAAATTGATTGCTCTCTTAGCCAATTAATTGTCAAATAGACTAAAAAAACTACGAAAGGTACTTAGTTCCACCTGAGTGTTCCACGAACCTCACGCATTTTTTGTCTTTCATTAATTATGAAACATTTGCTATTTTCCTGATTGATTTTTTCCTAAGTTCTTAAGCGAAACGGACGATCTGGATAGCCACTTCACATACACCTAATATGTTTTAGATATACCAATTAAGTAACTAGAGAAGGATTTTTTGAATTTAATACGTAATAATTTAATATGTTATAGGCACAAGTCAATAAACGAATTTAAAATGTTCATATCAGTTTTCATGTTTATTGCTACAGTTTACTTTCCTGAAATACTAAAAAGTCTTTCATTCCAATGTGAAAAGTTGAAATGACGTAATTTTACAACGGTTAAGTTTCACTACGCAAACTAGATACTAATTTATGATATTAAATTGTTGAGTAACATTAAGTACCTTAATCCCTTCATCCTGATTCCTGAACGGAATGAAAATTTAGGCCAGTATGTTTTATTATATTTATTTTGAATCCAGTATTATCTTAGCTTTGTCTTGGTTGCGTCCTTTCGGAGGCCACCCCTACCAAATCTAATACAAAATTTAGCTGCATTTGATTAAAACAAAAATGTTCCTAGTATGTTTAAATATTTTTGTTTGCTAACAAATCACAAAATACTAACACTAGACTTTAGATGACTGTATCTAAGTTTCATTGATAAGTACAACTAAATCATTTTCATTCAAACCCGTCATTCATATTTAAAGCTAAGAAAATGCGACGTTGTTATATTTCACGTAAGGGTGTTTTACATAAATATATAATCGTGACTTTGTTGAATTATTTTGTATGAAAAAATACAAAAAAAAAAAAAAACATGTTAGTTAATTCTTTGACATGGTCTCATTAATACCCTAGAGTAATGGGATATCCAAAGGAACACGTTCAATAAATTGCAATAAAACACTTGAACTTGGTTTGATGTACCTAAAATATTACAAAAGACAAGTTGATGTTATAATCAGTAGGTATTCAAAACCCTCTGTACGCAAAAAGGTAAACATTCTCATTTGACTATTTATTTAGTTAGACCGTCGCCAATGGGACTATTGTTTGGGTTTTAGCTGGCATCTATATGGCAAAGAAGAATAGTTAGTATTTTGCTAATTTGATAACATAATAATCGACCTCAACTAGGTTTTAAATATTATTATTTTATTGACGTTTAAAAGTGTTTGCCAAAACCAATTTACAGAAATAGAAATCATGTATCATAACATTTTTGCTGTTGGAATCTGCAGCCTATTGACTATCGCATTTATAATATTTTATAAATGCGAAAGTTTGTTTGTTTGTTTGTTTGTTATAGTTCCACGCCAAAACGGCTGAACGGATTTGGATGAAATATGGCACACAGATAGACCATGACATAGGCTTAATTTCATATTGGATCGCAGACGAAGTAGCAGGCAACCACTAGTATTGAATAAGATATAGAATCTGAATAACCTTAACAATTTCCTAATTATAAAATAATAACGACAATAAATAAACAAAATAATAACTACAAATATTACAATATAAATAAGACTATGATAATCGTATAAAACTTTAATACTGTTACTACATTACGGTTACAAAAACTACAAACAAATTACACCATTAATAAGCTACACATTTTCTTAATCCACCATTTTTATTTCATCCACGACTTACAAGCGTGATTTAGCATTAGAAAGATCGGCGTCTGGCTAGCAGACCCACTGGAGTCTAGGTGAATGGTAGAAATAAGCAAAAAGGTTACGGCGACGCTCGTAATGGGCAATATCAACGTCTAGAGAACCTGCGTTTGTCACGGCTAGGGTGTGATGTAGGTTGGGTGCAGAAGGGTAACTTTGTAGAAGAATTCATCATCATCAGCCTACAGCAGTCTACTTCTGGACATAGGCCTCACCAATTGCACGCCATTAAGCTCGATTCCCGGCTACCAGCCCCCCTGCGAAGATCTTCGCTCCACCTCGCCTGAAAGCGTCCTACTTTACGTTTGCCGATTCGCAATCTCCACTCAAGAACACGTCTACCCCAACGGTCATCGGTTCTACGGCTAATATGGCCGGCCTATTGCCACTTCAGCTTGATTATTCTGTGAGCTATGTTGACAACATCGGGTCTCTACCGGATCACCACATTCGTCGTGGTCTGTTTAGAGTTCCTATATCCGAATAAGAATTCTGAAAGGTGTGCTTTAACTTTGTTTTTAGGTGTACCCTGTGCCACTAACCCTTTTAAGATTATTTAATTATTTTTACATATATTTCTGCTTGCCCATTACTAGATGGCGAATAAGTTGGCGAAGTAATATGTTTTATACCATTTAAATGGCAGAAATCTTTGAATGTTTTGCTAGTGAACGAGGTTTCGTTATCAGTGACAATCGTATGAATTGTTCCAAACCTAGCTATCGTTTCATGCAGTTTCACTATTACTGCAGCTGTCGAGTAATCACTGCTGAGGGTAAAACATTCTACCCATTTTGTAAATGCATCGATAATGATTAAGTACATTTCTCATTGCCAAGGACCAAAAAAATCTAAATGTACTCGGTGCCAAGGACGCTCTGGATAAGGCCAAGGTGTTAACGGAGCCCGTGGCGGTGTGGGCCGTAAACTAAAGCATACTCCGCAGTTAGCTACCTTACTTTCTATATCCTTATCTATCTGAAGCCACCAGAATCTAGATCTTGCCTCAACCTTTGTTTTCAAATACCTAAATGTGGTCTATGTAGTTCGTTTAAAATTTTGTTCCGCAATGTCTTCGGTATTATTAATTTGTGTCCCCTAATCAGGCAATCACCTTCTCTAGTTAAATCATACCGACATTTATAGAATGGCAATAAATTTGTGTCATCAGATTGAATTTTAGGCCAACCTTGTTGTACATAATGTAAAACCTGCTGTAATATGCTATCCTTACTTGTCTCTAAACGAACTTCATCTAAAGATACAGGTAATTGGCCGTCAGCAACAAAATGAATGTACGTCGCCTTGTCGTCTAACTTATTATTATAAACAAATGAGTCATCCGTAAAGACACCTACTTGACCTATTTCTGAGAATGATCCGTTGTCGCTGTTATCAGAGATCGGCCGCACACTACGCGCACCTTTGATGACAGCCCGACTGAAGTAGTCAGCACAATTACTAGCGCTGGATATGTACTGTATCTCATAATTATAGCTCGACAAAAATAAAGCGTATAGCTGTAACCGGTTTGCGGACACTTCTGGTATGCTTTTGTCGGGATGAAATATAAACATAAGCGGTTTATGATCGGTGCGCAATATAAATGGATTTGCAACACCGTATAAATACTGGTGAAATCGACGAATGCCGAAAACTATTGCTGTTGCCTCCCTTTGGATTTGGCTATAATTTTTTTCAGCACTGCTTAGGGACCGTGACGCATATGCGATGGGTCGTTCTAGCCCATTTGCTTCCATTTGAGCTAAAACTGCCCTTAACCCTGTTGGAGATGCATCCACTGTCAAAACCAATTTGAGTGAAGGATTAAAATGTGCTAGCGTTTGAGCTGATGTCAGTTCCTTCTTAATTTGATTGAAAGCAGCTTTATGAATGTCTGACCAAGACCAGTCAACATCTTTTTTTAGTAGATCGTTTAACGGATAAAGTATAGACGACGCATTCGGAATGATCATTCTGTAATAATTAACAAATCCTAAAAATTATTTTATTTCCTGCACATTACTTGGGGCTTTGGTGTTAGTCATTGCTGTTACTTTGTCCAGTGATGTGTGTATCCCTTTATTATCAATAACAAATCCCAAATAAGTCACCGTATCTTGAAACAACTTACATTTGGTTTTATTTAGAACCAACCCAGCTTCTTGTAAACGGTGGAAAACTTGTTGTAACCGATCCGTATGTTCCGTTTTTGTACTTCCCGTTATAAGGACGTCATCCAACAGACAAAGTACCCCTTCAATACCGTTTAGTAAATTTTCCATGGTTTTTTGGAATATAGCCGGAGTATTGGCTAGTCCGAAAACCAAACGCGTAAACTTAAATAAACCCTTGTGAGTATTTATTGTGGTGCAAATTTGCGAATACTCTTCTAACATAAGTTGTAAATACGCACTACTTAAGTCTAACTGCGAGAATTGTATGCCTCCGTGTAATTTTGAAAATAGTTCTTCTGTCCTTGGCAATGGGTACTTATCAATGTGTAAACATTTATTTAATGACACGGAAAAATCAGCACACAAACGAATCTCACCGTCTTTTTTTAGTATTGATACTCGCATATTCGGAATGTTCGACCGGAATTAATACACCGGTTTCCACTAGTCTATTCAACTCCTTCTCCACCTTACTCTTTAAAGAAAATGGTACGGTTCTAGCCCGAAAAAAACTTGGTTTACTGTCCGGTTTTAAGGTTAGTTTTTGCACGCGTGGGTTCGAATCCCATCCTCGTCGCCACTGTTAAATAAGACACGGCCTTCGGTAACAAACGTTTATTTACACTGACGCTCGGAGGCGTACGCGCATGACGTGCAGGTCACACAACTATAACTATAGCTACCACTAGTCACTAACCTAACAAGATTCTATCTCTCAGAGAGACTCCAAGCATAGCTCGATTCATAGCTCGCTGAGCGACCTTGAATTTATGGACCAGCCGTACCGCGAGTGTCCACGTTTCGGCTCCGTAAGTCATAACAGATGAATTCATACTAGGACATTATTACGTACTTAGTTCCTTTTAAAAGGATATTATTATGATTCAAAGATAAGGCGCCCAGGGGGCCTAGACAAAGATAAGGCGGCCAGGGAGCCTAGACAAAGTGAAATTCTATCAGCGATAACAATGATAGAAAAGTGAAAAATGTATTGGGTTGACATAAGCTACCGAAAATATTATATTAATCGGGTTGAAAGTAGTTGTAGTACCTAATACGAAACGGTTTGAAAGCGGTCTATGGCTTCGAATAGAATCGAATTCGAAACCCATGTAGAATACATTTATATTGACTATGATCCTGGTGACATATTTTTTTGAATAGTTTCGTGTTCATTTTGAGTCCATGGATGCTACGCGTTGCTACGACGTAGCTGTCGTTACTACGCTTGCTACGAAATCGTAGCTTCACAAAATGACTGTGAACTCGCTCTATTGGGTTGGTACTTTGGTTCGCAAAACATGTCAAAAATATTTTTTATAGTAATTAAACAGAAGCCTAATTTTTCTATCTAAGAGAATAAAAATTATCTACAAGATATTTTTTTCTGAATGTCAATTTTATTGAAAATATTTTTCTCAAGTTATACTTCTGATTTCATTTTCTTAATAAAAAAATACTCAAAATACTAGGAGCAGAATTTATAGGAACCGTCTCACCGTCAGTTGCGCAACGTTTGACTGAGAAAAGTTTGGATCATCAAGTTTTCTTTTAGCCCGACGTTTTCCAAATGAGTTTATATGTTTCATGTTCACCATAAATATTTTTTTATTGTGTTAAAAGATATCTGTAGACAATTTTCTCGTATTCTATTATCGTGTACCAAATAATTTTATAACGTAAATATTTTATAGAGAATGTTTCGTTTTTTTTTTTTTGCTGTTACTTATCTCTTTTAGCGCTGACAAATTAAAAAGAAAACAATATGTATGTGTTTTAGACACACGTCTTCAAAATCTCGAAAACGTTGAGGAAGAGCAAGCCTATTCAGCAATAAAAAAAATCGGGGGGGGGACACTGCCGATAGAAGTGAAACCTAAGTAACTTGTAAACCTGCTCATGGGAAGCGTGCGGTGACGATGACGGGAGGTTCACGCTTTTTGTTCACCCAAAAAGTACACATATAATGTATACACAGTATACATATAGCTCATGGAAAGCGTTCGGGGACGATGACGCGAGTTCCATGATTTTTGTTCACCCAAAAAGTGCTCAAAGCGCCTAAAGAAGTTTTCACTTCAATAAGTTTTAAAAAAGGATCTGATTTCATAATAGCACGATAAGTTTTAGATAAACCACAATAGAAAAATAATATGCTGACATATGAAAGAGAGGTTTCCAGGTTCTCATTACGTTTACCCAATGGCTTCTGAAGCCATTGGAAAAATTCCATTGTCCTCTCACCATTTATTAACTAATAAGTGAAGTAAGCTATTATAAAAAGTAACATCTCAGGAGAGTGGCTCCATGATAAATAAAAGATAATTATGTGACCGACACTATCTTATAAGTATCTGAACAATGAAAAAAAAGAGTGACACGAATGTTAACTTGTTTAAAATATCAAAAATTAAACTAAGAGAGCATCTTTTCCTTTGTGAAATCAATACAATTAAAAGGGAGAATTATAAAATAAAAAAATATAAAATATATCAATAATTATATTTCTCCACATCACTGTCGGTTAGTAGCAACGCTCAAAAGTCTGGCATTGTATGAAAACCCTTTGATCGCCAACCCCCTTTTTTTGACATGAACTATCTGAAAACAAAGGTGGTGTCTCAAAAAAAAAACCCAGACCCGGCGCAAAAGTAATGTATCTCAAAATTAAGTGTATAAATAATATGTATTTTCTAAAAAATACTAAATGTTAATCCGATGGCAAAGTGGTAATTTTGCCTTATAAAGTTTTGCAGCCGTTCATATCTAAAACTGAACTTTGACAATAAATCATTATTAATAGACGATTGGTTCAAGTGTCAACGCACTAAACCTACACCTAGGAATTTTGCAGGGTAATAAGAAAAGATTAAGGTTGTTATTAAATGTGGTTTTTTTTTGTAGTTTAAATAAGATTAAATATTTTCTATGGCATCATCTAAGCCTATAGCCAGCTGGTTAAAATCCTGCTGTTGATGCCTTGCCCAAGCCAGATAGTATTATATATTACAAACAGTACATTACTCATTACGCGATCACCACATCCTAATGTTTTTTTTTTATGTATACATGAGCAATTATATAATTATTACTACAATAATTAATAAATTAATATGTAATAAAAATGTGAAAATTGGATGTTTGTTACTCTGTTACGCCAAAACGGCTACGTGGATTTAGATGCAATTTAGCACAAAAAATAGACCAGGACTTGTCATAGCACATAGGATACTTTATATCTCAGTAGTACGTTCCCGTGTGATAATTCTCGACCTCCACGCGGGCGATGCCGCAGGGAAAACCTAGTTTAATATAAGTAAGCCACACTCCTGCATTGTCATCTACATTGTTCGAAGTAATTCTATTGGCATTGTGTTGCAGGCTTCCGGCGTTATTGTCATTTTTAATTAAATATTGTCGTCTTTTGAGAAGGATATTGGTCTGACGATGAGGTAAAAATAAAGGGTTATGAAGCTCACAGGTATGTGACTCTCTGTTGCCTTGGTTTCCTAAGAAAGCTGTGAAAGGTTAAATAATAACGGCTGTCCAAATATAAAGCGTTTTTTGACACCCTTAATGTCAAATAGGTATATGGATATTTTTTTAGTGATTTGGAAGACACAGTCGACTAAAAAAATAGTTGAAATTCTCTGTAAACAAATAATTATTTATGAGCAATGTTTACACGTTTGATTTACTTAAGTATCTAGTAACAAAACTTTGCCTTTAAAAAAAGAAACGGCAACTAATGTTCCTAAATGTAATATCTCTTCCTAAATCACAATCACGGTAATTAGTTTTATATTAACGAAATTATTTTATAACTGCTTTTTCACGCCGCATAGTTTGCTTCACAGATTATAATCTGACCACAGATGACAAAATAAATATTATCGGCTGTCTATGTTGCGGACCACCCCAATGACGCTTGCAGCGCGGCAATATTTAAACCGAAGAAAAGTTTATTTTTCTTTACATAGTGTAGCGTTGTGAGGAATCTCAATGGTAAATAGTCGAGTGGTGCTATAATAAAGTAATTAGTTAGTCGCTAAGATCACTAAAAAGATGGAACAACACTAATTTTCTTGAGAACACTCGTCCATTTTGATCTCGCGCTGGTTTAGCTAGCAGCTACTTTCTGACCCTCAGGATTCCTTGTGCCCCGACCTAGGGTGAGTTCCTCATTAATTATTTACAATACCATGCCTCCAGTACCAGTCGACCTATGTTAATGTTACCATCACCTATTTCGCGGTTGTCATTATTGTACCGCGTGGCGGTAGGTTGATTGGTGCTCAAGGATCTGAAATATGTATGTATTACAGCTGCATCCGGGCTGTGCAGGGCCTCATTGTGTATTATAAGCCATATAGCGAGCCATCTGCTAAAATCACTGTTTTCTTTGTATTTTATGCTCGCGTGTTACATATATAACCTCTTATTGCATCTGTCATTGTGACACGCTGTCTTTGCAACTCTCTGCCTGTAAGCCGCTGCGATGTGTTGAGCTTCTGCCTATCCTTCTCCTTATACCGTTCCTTGGTCTCCGAAGGGGAAAGGAGGCTGGGCACATCGCACGCGGCTAGCTGCTTTTGCACTTCAAATAACATGCGCTTCCTACGCGCCTTCCAGGGTTCTACGTCCTGGCTGAGAACAGGGCAACTACAACCTGCGCGCTGAAGCATAGTGTTCTACCGGCGTCCTACCGACTGCTACCGACGCCGCTAACCAACCTACGCGCTGATGCGTAGTCCACTACCGGCGTTCTACGGTCTGCCACCGACGCCCGCTAATCAATCTGCGCGCTGAGGCGTAGTGAGCTACCGGCGCACATACGGGTATTTGATACAAAAAACTGGCCAAAAGTCATTTTTACAATAGTAACCGCGCAGCTATCCTTTGTTATGTTTTAACAATGGGACACTCTATTCATTAAGAAACCGGTACCCAGAAGGGGCTAGAGCGCTCCATGCGCCCTCAACGTCAGTCGGAACTCATCTGTTGTGCTAGTGACACGTTTGTTTTCTCGGCGCTCGCAAATTTCAATTGCTGTATAAGACTAATCATACTGTTGTGTTTAGTGCAAACCCCAAAAACCATCATGGAATCTTCAGGCACAGGTATGAACTTTATTTTGAATCTATTGTGCTACTGTTAGGATCACTTTTTCATTCTTTAATTGTACCATAAAGTCATGAGTATTTTTATGCAAAAAAAAAACACGTAAAATAGGTTTCCTTCGTCAAATTAAGTATCAGATAAACATAGTTAAGCTAAAGTTTATACATAATCGTGTTCTTTGAACCTTCTAGATTTCATATCAAGAGAAAAACCTTCCGCCTCTTTCCGCCCCTATGAATTATAGCCTCTGACAAAAATAGGTTTTTTTCGAAAAAAAAACAACACTTTGTGTTTCTTTGATTTTAACATAGATTTTTTCTTGTTGGCAGGTCCTTATGATGAGTCATCGATGACAATAACAAGAGAGGATATGTTTAACGTAATAAAACAGTGCGACTACAAAAATTTAGATAAAAAACTGGACTTTCTTGAGCATAAACTAATTGAAATGACCAAATGCCCCGAGGACAAAACTAAAGTACTCCGCCATTGCTTAAAATCATTTAAACATCATTACAAGCTAAAATGGACCTCAGCAAGCTACAAAGAATGTCGTTTCCGAAAAACGAATGAACAATGGCTTAAAGAAAAAATTTCTCTACCTGTTTGGCGACACAATAAACCCGGCCGACCTCTTAAGGAATTCCAAGAATGTAGTGAAAGAAGCAAAAGGCGCAAAACAGAGAAAGTGAGATCAGAAATATCGCATGAAGAGTTGACGTATGCTGCTGTGATGAGTGAACGAGCCGCAGGCAACAATGATTTGTCTCAAATAATAAAACAGGCTTCAGCGACTCCGAGACGAGCCACTAGATTCCGCAAAATCATAAGTTCAGCCGACAAAAGTTCAAAAAGCGGCAAGTTAACGATAACACAAGCACTGATTAAATACGTGGAAGCCGACCTAACGCGCAAACAATATAATGTGATAAGAGATGGGCAGGAGGATATATACCCCTGTTATTCTCTCCTACAGAGAGCGAAAACGGAGTGCTATCCTAAATCTATTGTCTCCGAATCGATAGCAGAAATTACTTTACAAGATCTTCTTGACCACACCACTCAACGCCTTTGCCTGTACCTCCAGAAAGTGTTAATGACAGCAACAGAAATTGAAGGGCAGAATATGGAACTCATTTGCAAATGGGGATGTGATGGCTCGAAAGCACAAGAATTTAAACAAAAATTCCAAGATGAGTCAGGCTCCGATGCCCATGTTTTTATAAGCTCATTAGTACCCCTACGACTGACAAGTAATGTGAATGGCCAACTGAAGATTTGGTGGCAGAATCCAGCTCCTTCATCTTGCCGATTTTGCCGTCCTATAAGGATTCAGTTTGTGCATGAAAATAATGAAGTGACTCGATCCGAAATAGCACACATTGAAAACCAGGCACAAAACATAAACCCCACTGAAGTTGAGGCTGACAATAAAGTCATAAAGGTGTCGCACACACTTGTGCTTACAATGGTAGATGGTAAAGTGTGCAATGCCGCAACTAATACCACGTCAACAATGAAGTGCTACATATGCAAGCAGACCAGCAAAGATTTCAACAATCTTAAAACCGACGAAAGTTTGATAGATTCGAACTCGCTCAAATTTGGACTATCAATATTGCACGCTCGGATTAGATTTCTCGAAACATGTCTCCATATAGCCTACAAACTACCTATCAAAAAATGGAGGCTTAACAAGGAGGAAAAGCAGCTTTCGGCAGATAAAAAGAAAGAGATTCAAGAGGCCTTTCGAGAGCAAATGGGCTTGCTTGTAGACGTGCCGAAAGCTGGCTTTGGAAATACTAACGATGGAAATACTTCTAGGAGATTCTTTGCCGATCCTGTAACAACTGCCTCAATAACAGGGATTGATATAAACTTCCTTAAGAACCTCAAGTTGATTCTAGAAGTTATTTCGAGTGGGTTCTCTATTGACACGGAAAAATTTTCGGTGTTTCTGAAGTCAACAGCCGAACTATATGTGCAGTTATACAACTGGCACCCCATGACGCCAACTTTGCATAAAGTTTTGTGTCATGGGGCTTTGGTAATCAAACATGCTCTTTTGCCGATTGGACAATTATCAGAGGAGGCAGCTGAGTCGCGGAATAAACATTTCCGCCTATACAGGCAAAACTTTGCAAGAAAGTTTTCGCGAAAGAATTGCCTCCAAGATGTCATGAACCGCCTTCTTCTGACCTCTGATGTCTTTCTTAGTAGCAGCAGCAGAATGCAATTCAAAAGGAACAGGAAACCACTATCGCAAGAAATTCTACAATTTCTTAAAGTTGAATACGAGTGTCCCGCGGACACTGACACTGATAATGCTGACCCGGGCACTAGTACTGATCAAGCAGATAGCGATAGCGAGTCTGACGAATATTAGCTGTATAAGTTTCTCTGTAAATATTACAAGAAAATGTATATTTAACTTTTATTTCGATGTAAATTACAGTTTGTACATAGCTTTTCATTTATGTATTTTGTAAGGTTATGTAAAAAGTAAGCGTTATTTTTAAATCATTGTGTATTTTTAAATGCTTTTTTTATTAGTTATTGTACAAATAAATCACCATAATGCTTGAAATAGAAAATAATGTTTTATTTTATTTCGATTTTATTTCACACGTAAGTCCCTTTGGAGAAAAGGGTATAGAAATGATTGGGTTATACTAAAATTAATATGAAAACGTGCAATGTGATGATAGGATATCGAACATTAATAATATGCTTTTAGATTTAGTTTATTACCCATAGTGAATGAGTTAATAGGCTCTGAATAACGTACTATGACAAGGCTTTGGTCGGGGTAACGCCTTAAATGCTATTTTCACGTCATAAAACGAACGTCTATATTTTGTCTACGTGACCGTAAGATAATTTAACCTTACTGTAGTTTGAATTTACTAGGATTATTTGTCTAAACTCGTAAGGAAACTACGATTTTTGCATATATCTCCTCACAAAATAAAAGGGATCCTATCACATTTTTCTTAAACACAGACTCCCAAACTCGTGGCTAAAATGATGACAGCCGCAAGGGTCGCTGGAAAGTTAAGCTACGTTTGCCGCGGTCGATTCGCGGATGGGTGACCATCCATTACATATCGAGGCCCCTCCATGCCTCAAAAAACACGTTAATCCGTTGATCCTGGCTGTCTTTCGCAGATCTTTGACAGACGTTACGGGTAGTCACAAGCCCAAGTCCGACAACCAGTCATATCAAGCGCTATCGTTTTACCCAGTAACTGGGTTGTGGAGGTCAGATAGGCAGTAGCGCCTTGTAAAATACTGGTATTCAACTGTATCTGGTAAGACTAGAAGCCGATCCCAGCATCGCTAAGGAACACTTCTCTTCATTTCGTTCAACACTTTCCACTGACACCATAGCCAGATTAAGCCGAACCTGATCACTTATTAACCACCATAAAGCGTTCAATTCCATAACTTTTCGGTGGCTCGTATAATTCATCAGCTATAAAGCAGCAAGGACTGGCCGCACCTTGTAGCATAAATATTTTATGAGTTTTGACTGGGAGCGCACCGATGCCATTATGAACGCGCGAACTCATGAAATTTAGATGGACAAGGACTGAACCAGTGGTTAGCACATGAGAAGTTACTGATGATGCTGTATCAGCAGTAAGGGTCCGGTTTTTATGGCTGATCTTGGAACATTTCGTTTTGATAATTTGTTAAATTTATTTGAAAATGTTATCAGTAATGCTTACGCGTTAGCATAAAACTACCAACGTGTGATATCTTCAGTCCTTTTTCAGTTATTTCACCTCTGGCAGCAACCTTAAGGTGATATATTGAAAAAAGTGTGCTTTTTTTTTTAGTGTACCTTTTTAAGTATATTGAATAGGTATTTAACAATTTGGTGTATGTTTTATGACTATATTTCCTAGCATCCTATAAAAGGAATACACGATACAATGAAATTTTCTCGATACAAAAAAAATGTTAAGTTCTATCTATGTTTATGTTTTTTTGAGCATTAAGGCGTAACGCGTATGAGTTATTCATTGGAGTTTACTATAAAACATAGAGAATAATCGAATTAAAGTTTAAGTAAAGCAGTTTTTGTTTTAATAATACTTTTTATTTAAAAAAGACGGCGTTTCGTTTTGGCACATACGTTGTTTTATTCCGAGCACACACACTTTATCGCAATCCCTTCTTTTGACTATCAAAAGTAATGTCATCACTCTCGTTCGTTCAAAAATCAGTCGCCCGATGGGGCTGATTGAGGATGAATCTATGTCACTTTTTTAACCGACTTCACAAAAAGGAGGAGGTTCTCAATTCGTCTGTATGTTTTTTTTTTTTTTTTTTTTTTTTTTTTTTTTTTTATGTGTGTTAGCTCATAACTTTTTTCTGGGTGAACCGATTTGGATGATTCTTTTTTTATTTCATAGGTGGTGCTTCACATGTGGTCCCATTTAAATTTGATTAAGGTCTGACCAGTAGTTTTTGAGTTATCCTTAATACTGCAGATTTTTTCCACTTAGTTTATATGGATGATGTGTTAATAATTTCCTGTCACTGTTATTTACACACCAAGTAGTGGTATACGAATTTGTGTGGGGTAGGTACCGCAACTAAAAAGTGAAAAATAAAAACTTTTTTACAAAAAAACAACCGACTTCCAAAAAAAACACTAAAAGACGTGAAAAATAACTTTAATTTCGGAAGTCGGTGGCCAAACACGAAAATACAAAACCAAAGGCACCGACTTCCGAAATTAAAGTTATTTTTCACGTCTTTTAGTGTTTTTTTTGGAAGTCGGTTGTTTTTTTTTTGCAAATCGGTACGATCTAATTTATGTGATTTAAATAATTGTGTTTACAGAAAAAGATAGTAGCTTAGCAAGTCATGGTAATTATTTATTACAATTAGTGTTGAATAAGTATTTAGACTCTGTGTGTGTGTATTCTTGTGACAGTGACTAATATAACATTATTTTTATATTATTATTTCGTGACGCCTGACGGCATTCAAATTATTTATTTATGAAAATGGAAAGAAATAAAAAACCAAAACTGAACAGTACCTTCAACGTTAGGAGTATCTGCTGTCTGCACAGGGCAATCAATGAACACATTCAATAGCAATAAGATGATGATAATAGTGAGTCGAATTCACCACCTTCACTAAAGCATTACCAGCAACAATCTATTTTCGCCTTGCAAAGTAATGTTGGGTACCTAAGCATTCTTTTTTCTAGAGAAGAACGTCTGTTTTTATACCTACAACTTATAATAATCGTTTACTTATAGAAATAGGCTAAAATAAATTATTCGTTTTTAAGTTTGAAATACTTCAAAAATACTTTAATATGTCAAATACTGTCTGTCACTACCGGTGACAGAGCATAAAAAATCAATGGAGACGCTTTTAATTGTGAAAAAAGGCGAATTCTTACCCGATTACGGCGAAGCCAAAAGATGGTATTGATTTTAACAACCTATATACATTTTTTCCTCATAACTCCTCATCATTTTTGGACAAACGAGATATCTTTGGAAGCGTCATGATGTCCTGCGGGTTATATGCTACATGACGTCACATAAAATTCAACATGGCAGCTAATAGCGGATGTGAAGTGTTACCGAGGAACAAACAAATACATCGTGTTTGGTATCTAATAAAAGGTCTTAAAGACAACTTTCTGAAAATATATTGGATATGCATAACTAAACCCAAAATAAGAACAAAACAATTATGCTTCACTCAGACTGTTTTCAATAACACTTAACATCTTTCTTAAATGTTATGAAGGCTGCTTAGCAAATTATTGTTATCAAATTCCATTTGCTACCTACTCTCAATGAACCCTAACCCCACAATAATTGAACTAAAAAGCAAAGTTAAAAACTAAAACCCAACTACGACAAAAATCTAAATTAAAATGTTATAAACAAGATATGGTAACAGAATAACATCGGTTTCGGTTATCGTATAATTGGAGTAACGTAACGTAATTTCTAAAATATATGTCATGTAATTAGGGCATAAATCATGCAGATTATCACTGCTATACGAAATCGAACTTGAAGAAAATGTGAATAACTTCCATTTTAATTTTAGTTCATGTACAATGAGCTCAATCAGTCAAAATCAAAATATTTTATTTCACATAAACCAACATGGGCACTTATGAAACGTCAGAAGCTAGGTGCACGGTTCCAATTGGTTGTTTCCTATGGAGAAGAGCCGGCAAGAAACTCCACTGTTAGTCTTTTAAAAATAAGGGGCTTTTACAATGTTTCCAATTACAGTGTTGATAGATATTAAGCTAACATAGAGCCTGGCATAAATAGAAATTTTGTTTTATACTTTTTTTTCAGGTGTACAAAACTTTCTGGAGTACCTACCTTATGCCGGAAAATCTTTAATCTATTTATTACACTGCATGGAATTACTATGCACTTTATAGTTCAAATGGAATGCTTCTAAGCACCGAAAAGTCGGTCAAGAAAGAGAAAACTGAACAAGTAGTGTGTCCTTTTTTTGTAAGGTGAACAAACATTTACTTGAAAAGTAGGGCACGATGGAAAAGTTAAGAGTATTACGTTATTGACGGAATGTATGTAATAATAGGTAAGTGAAAAAAATAGTTTCATTGTCATTTACCAAGCCAGTGTATGGTGATCGGTGAAACGGTGTTGGAGTTTATCAATCTCATATACCAACATCCATTTTATATAAATAAAGAAGATTAATTAACTATTTTTAATTTCATGTTGTATAATATAAGTAATAAAATAAATATTTTGGATATTGATTAAATATTTTGTATTATTTGTCTACTCCATAGATGCATAGTGCGAAAATTTTATAGACCGAGATAATTTAACGTTACTTAGCACGCACATTTTTCTTGGATATATTTCCGTGTTTATCTTGCACTTTTAGATTGACAGTTGTGCGACAGTGACAAGAATAATGCTTAGCCAAAGCTCATGCTAAGTAAGAAACCTTTTTAAATCGTCGGTAATTTTGTTAATTCCACTTTTGGCCACTGGTTCAGGTTCAGATAAGTTTGTACGATGTGGCAACTGACCACGGAAGATAGAACCGCCACTCCCCGCGTGCGGGGGAAATAAGCCACGCCCACCAAACAATTATTTATTTTCAAGGTAGGGCTTTAAAGCAACGCGTGTAAATATCAGCACTGTTATGTAATCAGATTAAAAATAACTTGTGAAAGGACTGTGACTTATAAGAAAATTGGTTGACAACAGTGGTGTAAGAAGATAAGTAGGTTTTGTACAAGAAGGGATTCCCACATTCAATCTGCAAATGATGCCCAATTAAATTCGAATAACGTGGCCTGATAGAAAACATTATGTATTAAAAAAGAAACACAAGTGTGTTAAATATTGGATTATTGGATGGACTACTACCGGAGTATTTTTTTACCACATTTATGTACATTTTATCATGCTACTTTATCCGAATTTAATTGGGCATCATTTGCGGATTGAATGTGGGAATTTAAATAAGGTATTATTTATTGGGATAACATCATATTCATAACGTTTGGTTGTCATGAGTTTTTCATTTCGATCAGTTTTAATATTCAAATTGAATGGCACAGTATATTTTGTTTGTAATTACGTTAAAAAAATCTTGACACGTGTACAACGTGCAAGAAGGTTTTTGTTTATATATGTTCATGAAAACTCATTCAAGTGCGTTTTCTATCATCATCAACTGCCATTTCTCAACTATATTGGAGTCAGCTTCGAGTCTATCCGGATGCAGCTGAATACTAGTATTTCACATGGAGGGACTGCCTGTCTAACCTCCACAACCCATTATGTGTATCCTAACTTCCTAACTAATATTATAAATGCGAAAATAAGTTTGTTTTGTTTGTTTGTTACCTTTTCACGCCTAAACTACTGAACCAAATCATCCTGAAATTTTGCATATACGTTGTCAGGTGTACAGAAACGGACATTGGGTACCTTTCATCCCGAAAAACAGTACTGTTCCCGAGGAAAACAACAATAACGTTCTTATGATAATAGATAGCGCCACGTGTCTTTCGAATCATGAATTATAACCCGAATTGATTGTCAAAGTCTAAATTAACGCAAGCGAAGCCGCGGGCAAAAGCTAGTTCTATATAAGTTAAATTTAAACAAGTAGGTAAAATAGCAATTAAATTAAATAGATCACTACGAAACGAACGCGTAATAATGTTTACATACAAGTTTAAAACGAGCATTCATTTAGCGATCAAACAAACGTGGTTTCAACACACTGAACTCAGCAACATAAGTTGTTGAACATAATTTAATTTACCAAATACCTTAACGGTAGCTTTCAATAAGTTGCTGACCAAAGTATAAAATAATCTGGCAGTAGATCTAAATGGAATTTCTAGTGCTGCAATGTAAAGGATAATACAATACACGTATTAGAAAGTTCTGGTCATATCTAAGGGTGTAATATAGACCATCAAACTGAATCACTTTCTTCATGGTAATTCGATAAAATTATCAGTCGTCCCATACATTCGGATCGAGTAGGTATCTAAGTTTTGTTTGGGTCTGCTGATTATTTTTTCACGATTACGATATAGGCCCCATGGAGAAATCAGTTTGATGGTCGTACCATAGTCTTAAATATGACCAAACCTTTCTGATACATGCTGTATATTATGTTTTACGGTAATAAAAATTACTATTGTCAACTTCGCTGGCAATCTCAACAATTCTAAATTAACGGCACGGTTGGCGCAGTGGTTAAGCGATTGACTGCTGCGCTGCGTGTCGCGGGTTCGATTCCCGCACGGAACAAATATTTGCATGACCTACAAGTAGTCGTTCTGGGACTGGCTGTTTGTGTATGTGAGTTTGAATGTTTGTAATCGCACCCACAACACAGGAGAAATTCCTAGTGTGGGGCAACGTATTTAAAAAACAAAAAAACTGTTAAAACCTTTCATAAAACTTCTAAAGTCACTTTACATATCTCAACAAAGGTCATCTTTGGTTTATATGGATACGTAAACTTCATATTATGTATTCTCAAGCCAAATTCAAGTTCGTACCATGTCATTAAAAGTTGAGTCTGTTTAAGGTAGGTACTAACACTTTTTCTCGTTATGTTTAGATTTATTACTTGGTTAGAGCGAGACAAAATACACTTTGAAGATACTTTAAGCTCCGCCAAATTCCATTGAAACTTTTGATCCAATATCAGCTTTGTGCTAAATTGAATAAATTCGGCCTAATTGAGATTAAAGTCCTTGTGTAAAAATAGTTTGGCCTCTGACTGATGTTCATTGGATTGTGAGAAAATGTTCGTTTGAGTTGAAGTCTGAAGTCGTTTTGCTAATGAAGCCGCGGCTGCGAATGGGGGAGACTGGAAATTCGACTTCTTGAAAAGTTGGAGCTATTTTCTTAATTTCTCACTTTTAAATTCAGATTATAGCCGGCCTGTAAATTCGAAAATGTTTGAATAGTCCCGTTTCTGCGTTTTATTTTTATTTGGTAAAGCAAGACTTGGTTTAGTATTCAAAACACAGCTTTACCGCATCTTAAATAAATATGTGACGCAAATTTTAATCGCGTTTCATTTCACAATGGGAATGACAAACGCAGCAGTAAATCGAAAACTTATCTCACAAGAATAACCAAAGCATTAATATCGTCTTTCACGAGATTCCAAACTCAAAAATAATTTTACTTCTAAATCCCAAACATATCTGTGATCCCAAATAACCATATGAAACAAAATGGCGTCGCTAACTAGCAACTCTACATCATCGTGATAATAAAACCTCTACATAGAGATAGACTACCCTACAACGTGTCTATCAACCGCTGTACAGATGGTACAGTCCTTACTTTATGATCACTATTAATTCGGACTTATCTACCTACAATAAGATATGTGACAACGAAAATAACTAGATGTTTATTTGTTTTGGTCAAAAATGAAAAACACAGTCTCATTGATAAAGCGCAAAGATGTAAACTTATAAAACTTTGTTACAAAATCATTACAGTCGTT
The DNA here is from genome assembly GCA_916610205.1 of Griposia aprilina. NCBI lineage: Eukaryota > Metazoa > Arthropoda > Insecta > Lepidoptera > Noctuidae > Griposia > Griposia aprilina. The sequence goes on from OU744289.1 coordinate 24,004,393, forward strand.
TGATATGTGTCTGAATAAGACTCCCTTTTAAAACCATTATATATATTATTTTAATTCGACTGCCTCATTTGGTCTAGTGGCCGCAAGCGCTACTGCTGAGCATGGGTCCCAGGTTCGATTTCCAGGTCGGGAAAAGTGTGATTGATTTCTCATTAGCAGCCTGGAGCCTGGATTTAAGCCCGGTTGATGGCAATAGGCTGACCGCCTTTTCCATGGCACTTAAACATAACTGGCAAAATGTGGGTGTACTATAGGTACACCTCTGCCCTATCCTTCGGGGAAACAAGGCGCGATGTTATATTCAATTTTTAATAAGAATTGAGATTGAAAAGTTCAATGCAATGCAGAGATAGTGATTTAGTGATAGATAGGAAACTTCCTGCATGCTTATTTATTTACATCCTGCAGGTTTCTCGGGACCGAATGAGTGCAACCATCTGGTTTCCGCGAAATTGTCTATTCATAAAATTTACATTTTCGATTAGCGGGAAATACGTCTGCCAAATTTTGCTACGGAGGTATTTTATTTCGTAGAAAAAAAAGAACTGTTGCTTTTAACATTATTGAATTTTACAACTGATTTTGACTACACACGTCTCCATTGTACTGAATTTCATTCTAACTGGCAGGAATGAACAAATCCATCAAAGTTACATTGAATTTTATGGCATTACGTATATTTCCGATCTACATTATTGGATTACTAACAAGTTAGATGGACGTCCTGCACACGAATCTATTTAAATAAAAATCGACTGCGGCATGTATGAAAGAAAAATCATCAACTTGAGATCGGCTCTACTGGCTTGGCGATTTTTTTGTTGTTGTTATTTTCGTAATTTTTAGGACAATGTTTGCATGAAAGATTTGTTTTTGAAAATCCACCGGGGAAGTCGGAAATTCGGATGATATTTTTCTATGAAATTCACCCTGGTGACGCTGGGCACGAACAGTCGAACAGCTAATGAACAATAAAATGCAGATAATTCACATTTCTATATTACTATTCACGTGACTTATTCGCGAGCTACTTTTCGATATTGATTGAAACAATGCTTGCAATTACCATCACCACGTAATTCTTATGGATTTATTCAACGGAAAAGCATTCTTGATTTAAAAAAAAACATTTTCACTTATGTTTTTATTTATGCTTAAATATAAGATTTTCCACACTTAGGGCTACTCCAAGAATATAAGAGATCGGAACACAAAAGTAGGCTTTAATTTAAGGCAAAGTGTAGGACGCGCGGCTGTTTTGTGAAAAGCCGATTTTAATGAGGAGCAATTTCGACGGACTGCCCGCTGTGTGGGTGTGGGATACCGTGTGTGCGTGCGTGAGATAGGGTATGCGAATGTGTGTACTTGTGTGATCTGAGCACGCAATTTGTCTTACTTTTAGTGGCAATTCCGCTTTAAGAGGTTGCGTAGTACTGAGGATTGTTGGTCGGCAGTGGCATTTGTATCATAATTGCTACATCATGATTGTGCGAAGACGTATTCAATTGTCCTGTTGGTGTCTTAATTGCTGACTTTATATTTTAATGAATGCTTTTTGGAGCAAGATATTAATAGTTAGTTCTTTCTTTTGGGTTTAAAATTTTGAAACGATGTTGCCGTATAAATATATTTTAGGTAGTAACCAATCTTTCGGAGAAAACAGAAGTAACGTTATGCTAAGTGTTTAAACAATGTATTACATTACGTATCTATATAATTTTTTCATACAAATTCGTCACTAGTCTGATTCTAAATCAATAATTCCCATAAAATAAACTTAATCAATTAGTTTACATTATAAACTAATTGATTGAACAATATAAACTAAATAGTTTACATTATAAACTAATTGATTGATATCAATGTGTATTTACCATTAGTTTTCTCTAGTTCATTTGATTATTACACTTCACGCGTTGTAAGGTAGTCGCTGAACCCGTGTTTGAGTTGATTAATTTCATCTGGCGATTAATGTTTTGGGAAGTTATTAATATTTGTTTGATTATATTGAACAGCTCTCATGCATCTCTCTCGCTCTCAGTCATTTTCATGGTTTTCGAGGTTGTTAAAGCCGATGGTCAAATAGAAAATCCAAGATGGTGGCTAAGGTTTTTTTTTATATTCTTCATCATGAATTCAAACCCAAACTCAAAGCATTTATTTCAAATAAATCAATTACAGGCACTTTTGAATTATCAAGGAGACGGTCGGTTAGAAAGTCACACCTGCGGAAGCCATACATGGCTCTGATGGCTCTTTTTTGCAGAATAAAAATAGACTCTACGTCACAGCCCGTTCCCATAGTAAAATACTGTACGACATAATACTATGAAAGTAACGTACATTTGTGTAAAAGGTTGAAAATGTTCACAGCCACAGTCTTAGGTTTTCATTTTGGTCTCACTATCGGGTTTTGCACCCACGAAAACCATGAAAACGACAACCATGATGGAAAATTTGAAAATTTTCGCTGTCAACATCTTAGAATTTAATTTTGACCCCAATTGCACGACTCATGATGCGAAGCATCAGAGAGTGCTTTACGATCGAAATTTTTTTTTCGCCTCATTTTGGCGGCTATTTTTATTATTATAGCCTTGTTAGTTCACGGAATCAAGATATTTTGCATACTATTGTCGAGATAATTTAATGGAGATTAATTTCATACTTTTAAAAAATTGATTTACTGCAATAGAATTGGAAAAAACACCAAAATATGTCAAAAAAAAAATCCTGTCCGTCATGTGTGAAACCCGGAAACACTGTAACTTGTGAAAAAATCCATTATTTAGGTTTTTTTTTTTTTTTTAAATTCTAATCGACGATTGTAGGTCACTGAATGCGAACGATTAATTAATTCAGTGTCGTTTAATTGCAATTAATAAAAAACGAACACTACAAGACTGTTTATCTATATATATCCATAGAAAATTAACATATGGATGGTGATATATCTATAGATATTATGTACATTTATTCCACCAGGGGCGCTTGTGCAGTACCTTCTTCCTACTACAGCTGTTTTTTCGGCAATTAATTTTGAACGACTTAAGTTTTTTTTTTTTTTTTTATATTTCATAATTAAATGAGCATTATGAGTCGTGCACTTTTGGATTTTCCAAATTTTATTTTATCAGTGACCTGGAAAACCATGAAAAGGACACCCATATCGAAAAATTATAAAAATAATTTAAAAAAAAATAAAAAAATTAAGAAAAAAAACTCAATAAATAAGCATGTACTTAAACAATACAATATGTCGTATATCTGTATTTTACTGTGTACATAAATAAGATACAAGATACAAGATATATTTATTTTGTAAAACATGAGTACAGTTTATAGGTCTTATAATTAGTATGAGGTAGCTACATGTTTTGCCATTTATGGCGTACAAAATTAGTCGCACTAGACAAACAAATAAAAAAGGAAAGAAATTACAATGTCAAAATTTAAATAAATTTCTACATTAAAATCTAAGTTATGAATTCTATACAAGAGAAATATCGTTTAAGAATTCATCTACGCTGTAATAGCACTTCTCTAGTAGTAACCCCTGAAGTAACTTTTTAAATTTGTTTAGAGGCATACATTTAATATTATCAGGTATTTTATTATAAATATTTGGAGCAATACCAAAGAAACTCTTTTGCAAAAAAGCAGTTTTGCATTTGTTTAGGCATAACAAATTCTTATATTGGGCACGAATTGGGGTTCTCTTAACTGCTGAATATTTTTGAAATAATTGTTCATTCGCTTTTACAAACAATGCTGTTTCTAATATGTACAAAGATGGTAAAGTTTGCATTTTCAATTCTTTAAAGTAAGGAGCACAACTATCCGTTGTTCTTAGACCACACATTGATCGTATACATCTTTTTTGCATCCTGAATATAACTTCTCTATTAGTTGACTGTCTCCAAAAAACAACACCATATCTTAAAATAGAAGCGACATGATAGGCTGTTAATAATGTGTCTGTATTTACTTTCTTGGATAATTGGAATAATAGATATGCAGATTTACTCAGACGCTTGCAGATTTCCTCTACGTGAGGTTTCCAGGTTAGTTTATTATCTATAGTTATACCCAAGAATTTTGCATTTGTAACTTCTTCTACTATTGAGTTATTATAAGCAATGTTAACTGCTGGATACTTACGGCGCTGGTGGAAATGAATAACTTTTGTTTTATTTAAATTTATAATGTCACTCAGAGAATTATTTATATCATTTTGATATTTATTAGGATTATTATATTCCACAATAGCCGTGCTGTCATCTGCAAATAATACCATTTTTTGATTTATACTTTTTGGGAGATCATTAATATATATTAAGAAAAGTGGTGGCCCCAGTACGCTACCTTGGGGTACACCATATTTTATATGCCTTGGTTTAGATACGTATTTTGTCTCCAATTTAGTAATAGGACAAATTCTAGTGATTTCTGTACACTGAGTTCGGTCACTCAAATACGATTCTAGGAGTTTCAAGATGTTTCATCTTATGCCATACCCATGTAATTTTTGCAGCAAAATCTTATGATCCACGAAATCGAACGCTTTTATCATATCTGTTAGTAAAGCACACACAGGTTTACCGTTATCTACTGATGTCATTACACAAGATAGCAAGTCAAAAAGAGCCATATTAATCTTTGTATTTTTCCTGAAGCCCTTTTGTTCACAGCAAAAGAGTTTGAATTTTTCGAAATAAGAATATATAGAATTATAAATTACCTTCTCAATTATTTTTGAGAATACTGATATTTTTGCAATAGGTCTATAATTTTGAACGTCACTATTATCATTTTTTTTTATAAAGTGGTTTAATGATGACTTTTTTTAGGCTAAGAAAATAAATAAATAAAACAAGGTGTAATAAGAAAACTAAGACAATCAATATTGACGCCTCATTGCACTGTTAACTTCCAGTCTATCTGTAACTTGAACATAACTGGCGAATTGTGAACCTATCCAACCCTGTGAAAGACTAGGCGTGATGTTATGAAGAAATCTCACTACCGCAATTTTTTCGCGCAACAGTCTTTTCGCGCAAGTGGATTCGCGCAAGTATCCTTCTCGCAAGTCTCTTTCGCGGAAATGTCTTTTCGCGCAAGTGTCCCTTCACGCAAAACCCGTTCGCGCAAAAGTCCATTCACGCAAGTGTCTTTCGTGCAAATGTCAATTCGCACAAAAGTTCATTCACGCAAAAGTACATTCGCGGAAATGTCTTTTCACGCGAGTGTTCCTTCGCGCAAAAGCCCGTTCGCGCAAAAGTCCTTTCGAGCAGGTGTAGCAGCTCCCTAGAAAACCCAAAGTAACAAAGGACAAAAGAGACCGAAGAATAAAGAAAGGTTTAGTCCTAATAATGTAATTGTTTTAATTGTCGCCATGTATTATTTAATTCCCATAATATATTTCATAATTAAAATTTGACTAGGAAAATCGCTAACTATTTTTTTTAAATAAAATTTTGGTTTGCTGATCTTGCATTCGTTAATAGTTCCAACAACAAATAACTTAAATCCTTGCCTGAAATACATAAACTTAATGAAGTACCCAGTAATTTCTCAGACAAAGCTATCAGGCTCTGTTAGCTAAGTAAACTGGAAAATTCGACACAGACAGAGCAGAAACGTTGCAGAACGTTGATATTTGACAAAAGACTTATAAAAAACTTACGTACTTAGGTACTTTTTCCACTGGATTCCATGCATAATGCAATCAACGGGCTAAAAAACGGTGAAAAAAATCTTGTTAATTCTTCGCAAGTTCCCCAACTGAAGTTGTGTTTAAAATATTCAGAGATTCATTTATGAATTTACGCCATACTTTGGCTGGTCGCTTGCAACGCGGAAGCTTGTACTCGTCAAAGTTTCATTAGCATCACTTATTCATGTGTTATCCTTTGACATTCTTCTCGTATTTTATATATGCTTCTTATTGGCAGCAGTTACGGAGTTTCGATAAAGTAAATGAATCATTAACTAACGGTTTTAAAACTAGGTATCTTTTAATTATTAAATGTGGCCTGAGATTCGTGACAGCGAGCAGCGGGACCGCTGTGTGTTTAAAGTCTCTTGTGTGAAATTGTATTCTTTTACGAAAATACGGCGGTAATCAGGTACTGTAGGTAAGTCTTACTTGAATGTATTGTATTAGTGTTTTATAGTTTTTTGATGTGATGCATATACTTACTAAATCCTGAATAGGTAATAATGAATCTCAATTTACAATCAAGAGTAAATTGATTGCAGTTTTTAGGTAATAATTCGGATGTGAACTTTGATTGAAAATCTAGTTTGTTTATACCGGTATTAACAAAAGGTACCGTAAAACGGGGTGAATCGAGATGAAACTTTGAAATGGATTTTAACATTTAAATAATATAGTTTGTTGCCAAAAATTACTCTAATGTGTTTACAGTATTATAATTAACGATTAAAGGCCCTTGTTAGCAACAAACTATATTATTTCAATGTTAAATCCCTTTTAAACTTTCGTCCCGATTTACCCTTGCATATCTATTCACCCCGTTTGACGGTATTTCATGTTTAACTGGGGATCAAGATTCAGTGCTTATTTGCATTCGTAAAATGCCGGATCCGGTTTTTGATTTTTTCAGCTAGAAAATTCTCATTAGCAGTCCGGAGTTTGGAACTGTGCCCAATAAACGAAAACAGGCTATACCTACCCCAATTATAACGGACCTTTTCATCAGTAAAATGAGAATAAGGGACAGTAGATCCGTCTAGGTGCCTACAGGTTTGATCGATTTTTGACGATCGACACGTGTGATCAAACAAAATTGTATTTTTTGTCGACGACACGTTGGGTCGTTTTTTGTTAATCGTTAAATCAACAAGTGATATCTACGTCTGTCTCGATTGTAACCTTGATAGATATCGATTGTTGACAGGCGACAGTAAAGATGGATAAAATCGAGAAAATCTGTAAGAAGCTGTCTTAGCTGGGCTGGCTGATTTGATTGTCAAAACACAATTTATCGAGCGACGATAATGACCGTCAAAAACCGAATAATCCTGGCAGCTTACTATCCGATGTTTTAATGTAATGAAGTACAATTTACGGTCTCGTGATAACACTAGTCATACTGTTGTGAATCCTCAGGAAGCCTAATGCATTCAAGAAAAGACACACTGTCCACTTAGAAATAATTATTGACATAAATCAAGTTTTAACAAAACATAATTATCATTTCTTTTTTACAAAAGTAATCTGAAAGTTGCAATGCTACAGAAAAGCGGCAGCGCACGCAGGCGCAAACTAGCCAAAAACCAAGGATTATGGTTTGCTTTCATTGGACACGAAACAGTTTTCTAACAGATACATTACGATAAATCGAAGACGCCACAAAATACATCTTCCACTTTGTTACGTTATTGTACGGACATAAATCTAAGCACGAATGGCTGTCATGAATAAGTTTATAGGTTATAATAAAAGGCGATATCATGAAAAACTTGCTCTTATAGCAGACACAGTTTCTTAAAATTAATTTTATACATAATGCTGTACTTCACGAGAATTTCTTTTCACGTCTATGCTAAACTTTTTGACATTAAATTTTATTAAACGACGTCTTCTTATCTTCTAAATTTTCTTGAGCTTTTCCTCATAAAGGTTAGTAGAATACGTGGAAATGTGCCTATGGAATGTATAATTCTCGTATTTTTCCCTCGCGTTAACAAATCCCTAACTAAGCTCATCTTAGCCTACATACGTATGGTATATGTCGCTGCTTACATTTTTTCTCATAGAGTTTTATAATACAACTAGCAACCAGCCCCGGCTTCGCACTGGTGCAATGTAGATACCAATGTGTTGTCACTGTGGAGTGGTTAATGATTAGACTATACTCATAATATAATACTACGTTATACTATTGTATATATCTTTATATACAATGTTAACAGCTATTTTTACCTGCTGCTGTTGTGCTTTCTGGACCTTAAATATGACTACTCAATGATAACCAAAGTGGTCTATATCGATTTCCATTGTTAGATGTTACACTTTTAAACCTGTGATATCTTCTAAGATACTCATTTTAATGATATGCTGTACAGGGCAATTTTGATCTACATTACATGCACAACGCATTTAAGGTATTTAATTGGATAAGGATTAATTCTGTATTGTTTAAAATAGCTTCGTAAATAACCCATTATTTTTTTGTATTAATTATGAAAAATATAAAAATGGCTACCGTGGGTTATCCTTAGGAGATCACACGACATCACATTACAAATCCTTGAAATTCTCGGCTTTTCTCTACTATAATATACATATAAACCTTCCTCAAGAATTATTCTGTCTTTTGATGAAAACCGAATTAAAATCCGTTGCGTAGTTTAAAATATCTAGCCGTACAGACACGAAAAGCGACTTTGTTTTATACTATGTAGAGATAGAGAAGCTCGTTGTTTTGAATAAAATACCTACTACTACACTACTATACTTTTAACTTTTGTTTTCTTTTTAATTACGTTTATACTAACAGTCAGTTGTTCCAAATAAAAATACCAATTATAAATAACTTTACCATTTTTGAAAGAATTCTAAAATCATGTCATCAATTTTTAACATCAAAAAAGCCTCAATAATAACCACAACAAGTTGGCTCCAACCCAAAAGATATAATCGCTACTGAGCATAAAAAATGCTAGAATCTAGAACGCTCAAGTACTAAACTTCACCTCATAATTACCCCATTTCAAGTTCTGCCTACGCGATGCCCCACTTACGCAAGTGACCGGAATATTTCATCTGATTATACAAGCCTTTGTCTCTACATCGACCATCAAAAGAAATGCACTGAGTATGCAAATACCGATCACTATCCCGCATTCTCGCTCGGATCTGGGAAAAGGTTTTTATCAAGTACTAGTGGTTTGCTGTGGCAGATTTTCTTCCGCTTATTGTGTTTCTGTGTGTATTATTTTTACGTATTGAGCTGATAATGAGAGAAAAATCCTGAAATAAAACATTCGTTCGTAGACAAAGAATATTCAGTTTCTACTAGGAATTAGGTTAGTTTGGTGTATGCAAATAAATGTATAACATATTCACGATTCTTCTACTATCAGACATTTCGTATTCAAGTACTTGTTTTTTATTCTATACGCATGCGTTACCTTCTATATTTTCATTCAAACACGTAGAATTCTTGTATAAGCGTTGTACCTACTACATAATTGCTTTCAGTTGAACAATGGAATTAGTGCACAAATGATGACAAATTGCTAGTTCAGTAGAGACTGCGATGTCCCTCAGATGCTTTACTCTTACTAATTGTTTGAAACTATCAACAGACGCTGTTTTTATCTTCAAGAATTCTCATTTAGTCTTAATCATAATCCAACGCAGAGTAAAATGACCAAGCTGAAGCACGGAAAGCCTAAATCAAGCACATAACAATTTTATTTTTATAACGTCAGTTACTCCATACTATCTCAATTTGTACATCGTGGCTAAACCTTCTCAGAAGAGCTCATATTATTAAATTCCAACGTCGATACAACTATCGAAGCTTACCGTGAAATGATATAGAAATTCAATTCCCAAAAATGGAGGAATGAAGTTATAATAATATCTTCCCTTCGATAACGATTCCTCAAATTCGTTTTGCATTATTTTTTCTGATAAAAGTTACACGTGGTGGAAGATTTTATTAATAAAATTCTTCCGTATTGGAGCTCGTTATTGAAACGGGTTTTTACTGTAGAATATTTTAATTTTGTGATTTTATTTCGACACCTTTCTTCAATTCAATTATTGTGGTAAGCTGCAATAGATTACCTATTTTTTTCATAGAAATATCACTGGTATAGTTATCTAGATGGTTATGACGCCACTTAGGTAATGAAAACAAAACCTGAAACTTACAATATTAAGTAAAAATCATTTGAGCGAAGGACGTCTGTCACCTGATTACCTTTTCCCATATTATACTATGTCCTTTAATATTATTTCTGTTACCTGGGGGATTATGTATATACTGTCATGAACAAGGGCCGAAATATATATTCACTACACAAACCCAGTTGTAAGAAAAAGGTAACTGACTTTCTGAAAAGTCTTTCTTATGAGGACACAGAAAAATTTCTCCACACAATTACATAATACTTGCACTCAAATAATTACCTACACATTCACCACCATTCGCATACACACGCACCACCATTCACCTTCACCTTAACCACCATTCACCTACACATTCACCACCATTCACATACACACGCGCCTCCATTCACATTCACCTTAACCACCATTCACCTACACATTCACCACCATTCACCTTCACCTTAACCACCATTCACCTACACATTCACCACCATTCACCTTTACCTTAACCACCATTCACCTACACATTCACCACACACAATTTTTTTTTTTTTTTTTGTTAGAAGCTATATGTTACCTGCCTGCTTATTTATGATGCCACTAAGTGGGGCCTGGTGACCTGTAATACAGGTTTTTTTCCTAAAACCTACTTCAAGCACCAGCTCTCACAATGTGAATATATAAAGTTCAAAACTGTTAAGTCCTACAAAACCATTGTGAGAGAAAATAAATAAACAAATTAATTTATAATTTATTTCATAATTTATCTGGTCGGTTAAAATTTTCAAGAAACCAAATAATTCCTTCCCCCCAATTACACCATTCATTCCGTAAAAGCGATAGCATTACCCATCTCCCCAGGAGGATAACCACTTAAACACATCGGGGGGAGCACTACACCTTAATCTATATCGTTTAACGAGCGCCGGCTCAAAGCTCGGCCAATTATGCGGCAATATTGGCTAGACACGACAACTTTATATAGGAATTAAGGCTCTCAGTAGTTCAGTTTAGATTTCAGACAAGAATAGTTCTGGAATTAATTTGATGTCAAGTGCTCAAGCTTTCACAGTTAAATGGAGAGTTGCAGTGGCTGCAGTCGAAATATAAAGACTTTTAACTATTTAATTTGGTTCAAATACGGGCAAATACCAATGTGATTCATTAGTGCTTGCTTGCTTGTTTGGGTGAGTGGTTTCCTAAGTTTATCTTGGACATCAGTGACATCGGTGAAGCAAAACATCGTGAGGATCCTGGACTTTATAATTACTTAATCTCAGTCAGGAAACGCTAATCCATCTTGAGCAACCGTAGCGATCAATGCCTTCTTCGTATGAGAAGAGACTTTAGCCCTACAGTAGGACAGTAATAGGCTGTTATTATAATTAACTATTAAAATGAACAATATTGTTTCAATATTGTTTGTTGTGGTTGTTTGTGTTGTTTGTTGTTTGTGTTTGTTGTTTGTTGTTGTGTTGTTGTTGTTGTTTCAGTGTTATCGGTTTTTTCCATCTAGAATTTCTCGGTAGCAGCCCGGAGTCTGGATTTGTGCCCGGTTGATGGCAATAGGCTCGCCCCCTATTACATGGGACTTAAACATAACTGGCGAAATATGGGTGTGCTATAGGTACACCTCTGCCTCACCCTTCAGGGAATACAGGCGTGATGTTATGTATGTGTATGTGCGTATGTTGTTTCACAAAATGAACATGAAAATGTTACAAGTGATTGGTTACCAATTTTGCACGGCTTATATTTTGCCGAGAGGCTGACCATGTTATATGTTATAAACATTGTTGCTGGAAACTACCATGTCGACATTATCTGTACACCGATCATAAAATGTTTATAACATGGCAGTAGGCAAAGAAATTTGTGAAAAACTTAAAAATATACGTTTATGTTCGTGTGTTTTACTTGTTTTTAAATCACCCTTTTTGTCTGAAATGTGACCTCTAATTTTAGATACTAGAGATTAATTCTAGAGACTAACATTAGATAAAAACAGATATCGTTGACATAGATTGATAGTGTCAACTCAAGTCTAAAAAAAATCTCAAAAAGTCTCACAAGAAGAGAATGTACAAAAAATGCAATACTTAAAGGTTTTACCAGCACTTTGAAAGCTAAATCTAAAGAACGGATTGTTATCTTTAGCTATAAGCAAGCCATTAATTCTGACTGCACTATCACAATCTTTAAATCAAACTTGTTTTCCTTGGCTGGTATATAAATCGAGCTTGAAGTTACGCCAGCGTGATTAAAGATAAGCTTAAATGATACACGCAATGTGCTTGAGTTCAGAATTTTCATGGAGGATTTTTTTCTACAACTTGGCTAAAAATAATCCTTTTTAAACGCTTCAAGCCACGACTTTACGTCCTGGAACAAACATTTTTGATGAAAGATAAAACTATGTACCTACTCTCTATGCACACCTGTTATTTAGCTAAAGATTATCTAATTAATCTTATTTATCTACACTCATATCATAAAGTTGTTATATTGAAACCAAAAATAGTACCTTAATGACCGACTTCATCGACTTGAAATTAAAAACTCTTATTCTAACACACTTATCCCAACAAAATAATCCTTTAAAATGACTTATTTTCTATTTATGTACCTACATTTTTTGATGAAATTGTTGAATTTAGATAATGTAGTATAGTAACTACACTTAACTAGGTATTAAAACACTCGCGTGATAAACTCATACTTGTGCTTTAATAACCCCTGTTAAATATTGGTTTCATAAACCACTATTATAAGAGAAGCTGAATAGGTACATTGCTATTAGCAAAATGAATATGGCTTAGTAATTTTTTAACCTTAGAATGTTCTTTGATCCGTCTAAAAATAGTTCTTAAAACTAACTATTACACAAGCAAAGCACGTGCACGCTCTGTTTAAGTGGTACAGTACCATCAACTTTAAACCCATCATACTCATATCTAGACGAAGGTTCAAAGACTTGCTGGTTTTGCATTTTCTATTCTATTTCTATTTCATTACATGCCTAAGTAGATACATAATAATTTCCACAAGGAGTGCGTTAGTCCCACAAAGTATTCTGGAGACTGGGACCACGAAATACTGAGGCCGTGATCCCAGTCGTCCAATAGCATCTCTGAATAAGTGGACTGTGACCTCAAACCAAATTTTTTTTTTGTTGTTTTTTACATCTTTATCTCATATTTTATAACTACTTTTTGCTCGCAGCTTTGCCCGCGTGGATGTCGGAAATCATCCCACGGGAACGTAGTACCGGGATAAAAAATATCTTACGTGTTAATCCAGGTTATAAACTATCAGTGTTCCAAATTCCATCCAAATCCGTTTAGTAGATTTTGCGTGAAAGGGTAACAAACATCCAGCCATCCAACCATCCATCTATCCTCATAAACTTTCACATTATAATACATTGTATTAGTAGGATAGGATTCTCACCGCTATGAGAAATTAAAATTAATACAAAATTATGATATGAAAAACCAAAAATGTCCTCCCTGTCTCTCCTAAGCTGGCATAGTTAAACTTACTCTTCACAAGCGTTCTTGTTGTCATTACTATTCAGAAGCGATTTTTTCAGACCCTTACAAACTAAAAGAAAATCTTCCTAATGCATTTTTAATGCTTTCATCTCGAGCAGCGTAACATCTGTATATTGAATTAGTATAAAACTGTTTGATCTGTTTACTATGCTTTGTGTTCTGCTTTTGTATTCTTCTCTTGTTTAATTGAAATAACAATGAATTTAAACTCTAATAACAATTTTTAATACTAGGTACACATATATGTCGACACATCGCTGTAGATATACGAGTACTTAGGAAAGGAATTTTGTTACAGCGAATATCAAAACCGTGGCTCTATACTAGTATTCCATCAGTCAATTTAGGTTGTCAAATGTCTTTCAGAACGCAAAAGTGCTTTCTTTCACTCGATACAAAAGCTTTCATGCCAGCCGATTTTTCACGGAAAATGATACATCATTTCTACATGAAATAATCTGAGACTGAACTTGGAACGTGTTTTATCCGGACTTAGCCATACTTGCAGACTCAAAAGCATATGTTCAAGCCTGATTCAGAACATGAGTACGCGTATTCCATATTCCTCGTACATTATGTATGGAAGCAGTTAAAAACGAAAGCAGTTTCGTATTTTCCTAGCAACACCTTCCGTTCATCAACCCTTCATCGATTTTGCCGTGTTTCATCCTACATGCTAATCTAATCCTTATCTATTACACATTAAAGTTCAAAATCGTTTAGTAGAGTTTGTTTGCTAAGTAGTTCGTGCGCTATCCACCTAAAATAGGCTTTAAAAATAAACCCTAAATTACTCAGCTATCCACAGTTTAGATTAAACTGACCACTTAACATGTAAACAGATTTCCCCAACATTTTCAAGGTTCGACTATAAAGTGGGTACTTAGAAAATACTACAGTGCCCAATATAAGCTGACCCCTGTTATTGAACTGGATTCGAAATTTAAATTAAAAAAGCAATCAACCGTTGTGGAGGCAAAACCTGAGCATCGAACTTGGTAATGCATGTTAAGGAATTTAAAGATAAAGATAATGAAAGTAAAGTTTGAGGGGAGATGATTAATTTTCTTGATAATTTCAGGGTAGAAGAACAACAAGACTCCTGTTGTTCTTTGCCAAACATTTATGTGAAGTTCATAAAATTTTTGCGAAGACGGAACTTGAACAAAATGAGCAAGTCGATCGAACGTAATATTATGTGCTGGTAACTGGGTACAAAGTTTAAAAGAGCTGGTTTTTATGATATTTTAGAATGGTTTATGTTTACTTTCCGCTGAGTTTACTCACAGTTCATAACAAACTGGAAGTCAACGAAGAGAAATGTTTTATGGAAGTAAAATGTTGCTCTAGTAGCGGCAATGACTCCCCAGTTATGAATGTGAACCAGCGATTTGCGAATTAATTATGACAATATTATGTATGTAAGAAGAAATCGACATCTAACCACCTAAGAATACCTACATGTAGAATGCAATAACAGTATTGAGTATTGAGTATCTTTTTAATAAAATTTGTGATAGACATCATTTTAATGCTAGAAATAAATATAAAATAAATCGATATTTTTTTTAGATTATCTAAAGTACTTACATCTTATATGGGATACTGCGTTACATGTAACAACAAAATACCTTGTGATATAGGTATTTCAATTAAATAAATGAAAATTTAAAATTCACATTATAGTTACACTTTGTAAACAAGCATATTACAAATTAGAGGATTATGTTCAAGATAAGAATGCTTGGAAACATGCTGGTCCTGCTCCATAGAACAATCTAGAGTCTAGACCAAATCAAACTGGTTGCTAATTTAATTGTATAATTTAAAAAAAATATGGCATTGATTTTACATTCTGTGATTACTAGGTATAACACACCCTAAATTATTACTTGTAAAAAAATTAGGAATATCATCTACTTTTACAACATTTGTAAATATGTGAGCACTATGTTTCTATCACATAATTAATTTACCTGTCATTACTTTATATTTAATTATTTTTACCTATTCTGGTATAGTAATTTTATTCTATGTGCATTGTCTTCTTTTATACTTAAATAATTAATGTATATACAATATTTTAAAACATTTTAAAAGAGTAATGGTGGAGTATCTTTCCCATACGAAAGTACCTTTTGGAAAGGGAAATAGAATCAATTATATGTTTTTCGTTATTTTGGCGTTCAAAAGTGTCTTTTACGTAATGATTTGACTTGAGTCAGAGGCCGTAATTTCGAAACCTATTTGCCACTTTCAATGAGAGTGTAAGTTATTATTTTAAAATTATCTCACATTCAGTTTTATTTTAAATGTAACTCATTAAAAAAAAGTACTTTTAATTACTGAATATAAAAGATTTATTAATTTGTATATTATAATCTATGTTAAATTGATATATTTAATCTTACTAATATTAAAACTGCGTGGTTTGATTAGCTCAAAGATTTTATTTAATGAATTATGAAGAGATGGTGATTACCCAGATGAGCAAAATATTTTATCGAAATCAAATTGGACCAATCGCTATTTTTGCCTATAAAATGTTGTTCATATTCAGGCGATATTAAAATAAATGATTTCTTTGTTAAACTCTTGTAAAACTGTGTCTGTTTCATGAAATATTACACATATATTTTTCCTTGAAGTAATCGTTCTCTTACATCACTCAAACAATATCCCTTAATTCTGAGCAAAAATTTGAGTACTCATTTCGTGTAAAGCCTTCCTTTTGATCTCATTACAATAAGAGAATGGAAACGTTTTACATCTTGTTAAAATGGTGCCTTCGTAAGTAAGACGTAATCCGCTGGGCGTCTTAAATGATTTTTGCTTACTGAATTGATTATTGTGTGTGCTATTGTGTTCGGTTTCAACCTTGAGCCACAAAATAGTCACAAAGTACAGAAGACTAAGAAAAAACGAAAGCGCATACGTACGGAGATATCGAACTATCTCAAACAAACGCCAGTCGCGAGTGCGCTAGCATTCGCTGTGCGTGAAGCATGTCTATGTATACGTACGTCCGTTTTAGCTGGTTGTATGGAGCTGACCTTCTGTACCTACTATTTTGTGCTAGAAGGTATTGCTATTTTGTCCCGTTTTCACCCCTCCCACCCCTCTAGAACGTCCTTTTGTTCACCATTTGTTCTCTTAACTTGACAACCCCCTCTTGATTCGTTTTAATCACATCTTGTAGGGTCACCAGCTAATGTCAGAGGGATTTTTTACTAATTTGAACTTCTATAATTTATTTGGTTTGTATTTGCAAGTTTTGGTGTTAAGTCTAACATGAATAGGCTAATAAGGTTATTGTCTCCGCAGGTTATAACGTGATACTGATTTCAACATCCCCTTCATTCTTATTTCCTGCGCAATTTGGTTTTAGAGCCAATAATTTAATTTCTATGGTGAACATAATAAAGAGTATTCTATTCTATTCTATTCTATTCTACATAGCCTAACCGATTACAATTTAGAAGAACTCGGAAAAGGGAACCAAACCCTGAAAGTCTTCCTTTATTTAGGCAAGGCCTTCGTCACTGTGCATGTTTCGGTTATTTTAAACAAATTAGCGACTATAGGAATAAGAGGAATGCCGCTGAAACTATTTGCTGACTACTTATATGACAGATACCAATATGTTAGAATAGATAAAATCACGAACCATGAGCAGAAAAGTACTGGTTGATGTTCGTCAGGGAAGTATTCTGGGCCCTACGCTATTCCTGATTTATATTAAAGACTTGTGTAGTCTTAATAGTAAAGACGGCAAAATTATATTATATGCCGACGACACGGCGGTAATATTTACCGCTAAAACCAGTAGCGAACTGTTCGAAATCGCACAACTTGGTTTTAATACTGTGACTAATTGGCTTCAAAGAAATTTTCTAACATTAAATGCTGACAAGACAAAAATATTCACGTCTCCATGCGCAGACCTTAACTTAAAGTAACCCTCATCTATATGTCCATCAATGTGGAAACCATTCAGTCAACATGTGTAATTGTCCTTTTAACCTCAAAACGAGCAATATAAAATACCTGGGCATAATAATGGACGACACTTTGTCTTTCAGAAAACATATTGAAAGTATATTTAAAAAAGGGCGCAAATTAATTTGTTTTATAAAATTGCGAACGTTTTCCGATTCAAAATGAATCACATAAATTTATTTGGCCCTATGTCAATCAATAATTCAATACTGCATCACTTCATGGGGTGGCGCCCAGAAGACTAATCCGCTTCCTATTGAAAGAGCTCAGAGAGATTTTTTTATCTTCCACACCTTTTTATTTCCCACGGATAACATACCACAAACATAACATCACGCCTGTATTCCCCGAAGGGTTATGCAGAGGTGTACCTATAGTACACCCACATTTCGCCAGTTCCCACAGATCTGCTATATTAATCTTGTAACGTGCTAACTGTTCGCAAACTTTTTATTATTATGCCCTTAGTATTAAAACAGCACAATGATGTGCTGTGCAGTAAGCATGAGCTTACTGGCACTGCTGTCAATACTAACAAGAGACGGAATGATATTATAGTATGCCCATCTAAAGAAACCTCAAAATATGTCCTTTTAGAAAAAAAAAATACAATCTTAGGCCCATTTCTATACAATAGATTAAATAGAAAACTATAACATGCTCCTGAACTCTGGGTCTATACCGGTAGAGTTTACTTTGCCGAAACAGGTCTAGGATAAAGAGCCAGACCGAGAGAGATACAGAAACCCGCAGGGCAGTATGTGGCTAGCTGTTGGGCAGTAGCGACCCCACGGACCCTATCTCCCGGGAGAAATCTTATTCCTCATTCCGATTTCAAAAGTAGTTTACTGGTTCAATGTCAATAATTTACTCCTTAACGAAAAAAAAACCAAATGCATTAAGTTTACGCTACCTCACGTTAGACAGGTGAAAACGAATGTATTAATGAAGGGCGAAGAATTGAATCCTGAAGATAGCACAGTATTCTTGGGCTTAACTTTGGATGCTAAGCTTCAGTGGGACCTACATATAGATAAATTGTCAAAAAGCTAAGCTCCGCAGCATACGCTGTTAGAAAAATTCGTAATTTAACCGACACAGAGACAGCCCGTTTAGTATACTTTAGCTATTTTCATAGTGTTATGTCGTACGGTATTCTGTTATGGGGAAATGCCGCCGACATTCAGACTATTTTTATTTTGCAGAAAAGAGCTGTTCGATCAATTTATAAATTAAGTCCGAGACAATCTCTCAGAGAGAAATTTAAGGAGATTAATGTAATGACTGTGCCTTCTCAATATATTTATGAAAATCTTTTATATGCACATAAAAATATAAAATTGTTTACAAAATACAGTGATATCCATAATATAAATACTAGGCATAAACACAAATTTGTTGTACCTACAACAAGGCTCAAAAAATAGGCGGCTCGTTCAGGTGTCAATGTATACGCTTTTATAATAAACTTCCAAGCCACGTTCAAGATCTAAGCCTTAATAAATTCAAATCATTAATTAAACGTAAGTTGCGCCAGAAAGCTTTTTATACCGTTAAGGATTATATTGAGGACAAAAAGGCTTGGGATTGAGTTGCTCCAATTTTTGGCATACTGAATGTTGTTTTTCTTTTTTTGATTGTTTTTTTATTTTAGCTATATTTTTTAGTTTTTTATTTAACATAAATTTTGACATTTTGATAATTATTATATATACAATTTCATGACAATTTACTTTGTGAAGTATAGTATTATTATTTATTTATTGTGAATGTAAGGACTATGTAGGTAACTTTCTTTTTATTTATTATTTTTTCACTTTCTCAGGTAGTTTCAATGATAATCTGGCAGTTTGAGTGCTTTATGCGGCCTACCCAAATGTCCTTTCTTTGGTATTGTTCGTCGAGTGGTTGAGCTCCTTAAGTTCTGAGTTGAGCTCCATGATTAGTGACAAATGCGTGCACTGACTGGACAGGCCCACTCATTCTGTGTGTTTTTTCCTCAATAGACCATTTCAGACATAAATCTACATGGTCTTCACATGATCTGACCAAGATTATGTCTGGACTTTAAAAGAGACTGTGACCTCTGAGTTTGTTTCGGCCTTTCTTCTCAGAGTAGTCAGATAGGAAACGCCGACCTCATCTAGTTTAAAAATATGATTGACGTGTAAAAGTGTTTGTACAAATCTACTTACAGAAATAAAAATCATTTATCATCATCATTCATTCTTCTCAGAGTAGTCAGATAGGAAACGCCGACCTCATCTAGTTTTAAAAATATGATTGACGTGTAAAAGTGTTTGTATAAACCTACTCACAGAAATAAAATCATTTATCATTTATCATTATCATTTACCAACCTGCAGAGCGGCTCATCCCATTATCTCTAGGATTAGGGTTCACGGGCCGATCTGTATCCGGGCAAACCGCTGTCCAGGCGTTCACCGCATCAGTCAAGCACGGCACTTCAGAGTCAACCAGGGAGGGGGCTAAAAATTTCCTGGTTAACTTTTCGGTGCTGTGGACAGAAGACAGGAACGCCGAACGTAAGCTAATACTGGTAATTTTGCGGACGCCGAGGCCACCAAAACGGATGAGTAGTGTGGCTTGAAGCAATGCTCGGTCGTCCTAGGCCACGTTTAAAATGGATGTTACTGTGCTGCGAATAATTTGGTAAATTTTATCCAACAGATTCCGTAGTAAATATATAAAAATTGGGCCAAAACAACAACAATAACAATACCTAACAATATCTAATCAGGGTGAATGCCGAATGTAAATTAATTTTGGAAAGTCTGTCCGAAATTTCGTTGAGGTTTTTGATTTTTTCATCGATGAAAGGAGAAAAGCTGTCTTCTAAAATTGGGGAACCTAGGAGGTGCAGTGAACTTTTTTCTAAAATTTTGATTTGTGCGGCTGTGCGGCTATTCCATTAAATTTCTCCATGGTCAATTGTTTGTTGGTAATGTCATAAAGGTAAATTTTACCTTTTGAGGGGTTAAGGTCCAAGCCAATAGATTTAAATTGCTGTTTGTGCAGTTGTAGGTCTTTCAAAACGGTGTCTGCATCACCTCCTAGCATTCCATCATCTAAATACCACACGTTAAATTTAGTTTTTTTTTTTTCTCATTGTTAATTTATTGCTTTAAGTATTTATGCACTTTCTAGCCTGAACACACACTGTCACAGGGTTAACCTATTTCAGGTAAATAAGCAGCTGTGCTCTTTTTAATTGTTAAGTTACTTTTTTATTTTTTTTATTTTAGATGCGTTTGCTCTTGACTCTAGTCTAGGTCAGAGATGACAGAGGCAAAGTTGACGATGGAGTGAGCTTACCCAGAAGAAGCCTGTTTACTCTCACTTATTGTAAATGTGCCCCTTTTTATAAATAAACTGTTATTGTTATTATTTTTGCATCGCTTGACATGTCTCGGGATACTGGACTCCCGGACCTTTCGGACCTATACGAGGGGCCAAAGCCAACTTGCAGAGGCCCAACAGACGTTTTTTTATTAAATGAGGCACCAACCGACGACAATCCCTGTTCGCACTATGCAAGTGCACTCAAGGCCCACCCCCGGTTGGTGTAGGACTATTGCAGGATATGGAAACAAAGATAATGAATTCTGGGTTTGGGTGACTAAAGTGAACTGGTTTTCTAGGACTATCGAAAGACTATGGCCCCTACCTAACCAATGTTCTATATAAAATACACAGCTAGAATAACAGGGGTGACCTGCACACTCAATAATGGCCCCCGAAAACGGTCGCTAGCACATAGTGTCGAAGCGACAAGGGTGCAACATGTCCTGAAGTACTTGAGGAGTGGAGAGGTATTCCACGGCTATCAGGTTAATCCCAGAAGTACGGTCACGATCCCTACCAGCACTTACTGGAATACTTCCTTCCTCCGAGCACGTATGCTCTTGCGAATCTCCACTCAAGCCGGCCAATAAAGGCAAGAAAGAGGTCGGAGCTCTGTTCCTCGTCACTGTTCACTCCAGCCAGCCAATAAAGGCAAGCCTAAGGTGAGGAACAAGACTACTCCCGGGAGATAGGGTTCGTGGGGTAGCTACTGCCCAATAGCTTACCACATGTTGCCCTGCGGGTTTCTGTAGCTCTCTTGATCTGGCTCTTCACCGTAGACCTGTTTCGGCAAAGTAAACTCTACGGGCATAGACCGAGAGTTCGGAGAGCGCAAGCCCCACTATGACGTCAACGTAAAGATACGGCTTTGGGGGTTATATATTTTTTTTTTTTCGCTTTAAATCTTTACCAGCTTGATAAAAATTCTAGATTCATTCGTCTATTTAATAACCTAATCTTTCAACTTTTTTTCCGTAGCTATGTTCTAAAAATCCCGGTCTAATATTTTTCGTAAGACTAAATTTTGTCATACCGCTAATCAAAACATAAATATTGATCAAAATGTTCAAGTTTGTTCAACGAGTCACGTTGAAGGACTTAGCTTGTCAACTTTAGGCTCAGTTTTCTTGTAAACTTGACAGCTTAAGCTTATCTTAGAATGTTGAAGGAACAAAAATAAGTGATGCGGATTTTCTTCACTCATTTCATTTTACGTTAACGGCTCGATGTTGCCTAGTGAATTATATTTTACATTGTGTTCAACTGTATCAATCGATGAATTTTATTTCTGTTTATTTTTTGTTTAAATCATGCACACTTGAATTTTTCTAACTCACTTTATGTATTGGCAGAATATTCGACATCGGGTGTGCTTACCATTTATTAAAAATAGAATAGACATTATTTTTAAATTAATATTTTTGACAACGTCCGGATCATCGATAAACTCTAGACATAGGTATTATACATATAAAAGCAACAACTTTCCGTCTCTCCGTTTGTGCAATTATAACTCTAGAACCAAATACCACTTTCGTGTGCTAAGTACAACTATTACAAAATGATTAATCGTATCACAAGTTCTTATGGCTCGACTGCGTCGTTGCTGCGTTGTCGTGTAGTGGTCGCAAGCGCTACTGCTGAGCATGAAGTTCTGGATTAGATTCCCAGGTCGGACAAAGTGTTATTGGGTTCTTCCATCCGGAATTTCTCAGTAGCAACATGGAGTCTGGATTTGTGTCCGGTTGATGGCATTAGGTTCACCCCCTATTACATGGGGCTTAAACATAACTGGCGAAATGTGGGTGTACTATAGATATACTTCTGCCTAATGCTTTGGGTAACACAAGCGTGATATTATGTTATTAATATTATGTTTGACGCGCCAGCGATGGTTGAGCGATAGCGTCGTCATCATCTTGATTAGGTGGTACAGGGTTCATTGCGTAGGTAATAGAGAATAATAACTCTAATACAATAGTTGAATAACAATATCACTTTAATAATCACTTTTAATTACTTTACAATCCACAAGATTAACTGGGTAAACCGAGTGTTTCGTTTTGGACGAGTGACTCGGTTGGTGTCCGAATTCAAAGTGAGCTCTGCACCAACCCCACTCTCCAGCACGACTCTGTCCACGTGCCGCCGTTACAATAACAACTGACGTCACGGTGTTTATCACTTCCTTGGTACTACAATAATCAAATGAGCAACTGTTTAATTAAACAATATCGTTTTCTGCGATATATTCATTAATTTCAGATTTCCAAAAACATCCATATACTTGTTAAAATGCTTATGAGAACCTAATGTTAGTAACGACATGACTTACGCTTTAAAAACTAGATACAAAAAATAACATTATCACACAATCCCATACCCGTGCATGTGTTTACTTGACTGCGTGCAGTCGTATCCAGCGCTCGAGCATCGGAAAATCCCACCGGTCCGATAATACGCACAGGATGCTGTTGGTACTAGCACGCATATGCGTTAGGACCGAGGTGCAACGCTTGCGCATGACTGCAGTGAAGATGTCTATACCAGAGGTACTGCAGTACCGCGGCAGCCCCATCAGCATCCTGAATGCATTGTACCTATTTTTCTTTTTTTTTCTTTTTTAAAAACGTTGCCCCACACTAGGAATTTCTACTGTATTGTGCGTGTATTGTTGTACTGCACTCTCAGATCACTGTACGCCCTCTGCAAATAGTCCACCCATAGGCTGCACGTGTAAAAGAACTGACAGTATCCTCTGAATAAAATTACTATTACTTGTATGTTATGATAGGTACGTTCATAATTATAGAGAAAAAAAATCACGATTGATATGAATCTTTAAATCAATATCGAACGCGAACTTATCTCTGGACAGCGTCGTTATCACCGATCTTCAACTATAAAAGAGTACATTTCAGATACAGCAGAGAGCGGTTTATCTTTTAATATCAAGTCATTCTAGGCCAGACACTAGTCGTAGCCTCGAAACGCTTCGGAAAAATATGAAATAATATACGCTTTAGTTGAATGTCGTTGAGATTTGTTTAATGTATTAGCATCGCCATAGAAACGTAGCCTTTTAGGTCAAGTGAATGCCTCTTTACTCTAAATAATAGATGCAATAAAAAGCTAAAGTAGTGCCTATTTGTCTGGATCTTTTATTTGACCTCGGAGTAAAAAAATGTATTTATAATGCTATGTGAGTCAGAGAAGAGTAATTTTTTAAGGCGTTTTCAAGGTACTTTAATAATAAACTAAGATGCTACACAATCAATGGGTTATCTGAGATTAAGAAGTAACATCATTAATTATGTTTAAGTTATTACAAAAACAAAATTCATCCATTTAACGTCTAGAGATTAAACAAAATAATAATAAAAACTTTAAACAAAATAACATGAAAGCATTATTTGAATTGAAAATTAAAAAAAAAAATTAAAAGAATTGAAACAAAAAATATGCTGATACATAAAAAATCTCGAGCTATTTTATTACATTCCTTTATGTTGGCTCACATTTATTTTATTCGTTTATTTTAAAGTGCACATAAAGAGTATAGTTTTCACTAGTAAATTGATAGAAAATTCGTTATAAAAAAGCTAATGAAATAAATAAAATAAATACGTGTTGTAGTTAAATTAAAATGACAATAAATGGCTAGTTTGCACCATTTTTGAGACTCAATATGAATCAAGTTTTGTGACTGAGAATTCCCTGGAACATAACGTCTCAGAATATTCGATTACTTCATCAACTGCAATGAAGCGAAGGACCCACGAGGATGTTACATGAACGTTCATTATAATATAATAATAATAAAACGTTTATTTCGGAAACTTGCTCCATAGATCTTTGTTAGTGATACAACTTACGTAACTATGTTAGTACTTACATTAAATTAAAAACAGAAACCAAATCAAAATAAAACCTACAATTATATTAATTCATGTATCTTCCTGCAGTATCAGACCCGTAGCTATGCATACGGATCCAATACTCCAGGAAAACGCCGTCCAGCCTATCTCCAATCACCTTCAGGATACCATTGGCACTCCCACGAATCCTGCGTTACAATGATGCCGTTCTTTTCCTCATGATTGCTGCAAAACCATCGGTAGTAGATTCAGCAAACATGACAGACGCGCTACAGAATCGCGGTAGCCCCAACAACACCCAGAAGGCGTTGTTGTACTGGACACGAAGAGCGCTGTAGGCCTTCTGCGTATGCTTGACCCACAGGCTGCACGTGTAAAATGACTGACAATAAGCCTTGAAAAGGGAGATCTTGACCGGTCTCGTACATCTTGCAAACCTACGGGCCAACATATTGCATCGGACCGACAACGCTCTTCGTTCCCGTTCTATGTCCTGTTCATCATTAAGATCCTCAGTTACTATGTTTCCAAGGTATCTAAAACAAGGCACTTTGTTTAGAGCAACACCATATAGGTACACCGGCGGCGCTGCCCTGTGACCCTTTGCAGTAACCCCAAACACCATGAACACACTCTTCTTCACGTTGTACAGGAGGCCGTGAGTCAAGGCGTATCTCTCACTCAAGCAATCGCCTGAGTGCCTCAATCGAGGGACTCAGCAGCACCATGTCGTCCGCGTAAGATATGCTATTTATAATTTTACCATCTACCGAGCATCCAACCCCTGTGCTGCCGAGTTCCCCGATCAACTGATCGACATACAAGCTGAACAGCGTTGGGGAGGTCAGACCACCCTGCCTTACACCACATTCCAGACCATACGTCTCCGACAAAGCACCCGACCATCTGACCTGGTTAATCTGGTGATTATACCAGTACCTGAGAAGCTCAACTATCTCCTCAGGTTGTTCCCGGTCATGCAACTTAGTCCATAGGACGTTATAATTACATAATCAGCCTATAATTTTCCCACTGCTGGGACACAGGCCTCCTCTCTTCGAGAGGGAATGGGCTGTAATCTACCACGCGGGCCCAGTGCGGGTTGGTAGATGTCACATGTCTTTCGAATTTTTGGTTCTAGGACATGCCGGTTTCCTCACGATGTTTTCCTTCACCGTTTTGAGAGCAGCGTTGATGAAATTATTTACACAAAGTAAAGCGCCTGCCTGGGTGCGAACCCACGACCTACAACTCGTAAGTCGGGGCCGATACCACTGGGCCACCACTGCTCGTTATACGTTACGTTATAATTAACCAGGTCAAATGCCTTCGAAAGGTCTAAAAATACAGCGTACACAGGTGTATTCCTGCTGGTGTAGTATCTGACCGTGTGCTTGAGCGCCAAAATAGCTGTTTCTGTTGACAGCCCAGCTCTAAAACCAAACTGTGCGTCATGTAAATTGAGCTGTCCAGCCATCCTACGCTCGAGCACACTGTCAAGCACTTTTGCAGTTATAGTAGCCAATGAGATTGGTCGATAGTTGTCCTTGTCTGAGACGTCGCCTGTCCTACTTTTCACTATAGGTACAACAATCGTCCTCATCAACTCAGCAGGCAGGTATGAGTGCCTAATAAAAAAGTTATACAACATAGATAAGACCCTAGGAATATGCGGACCGGCATGTTGGAAATGTTCTATACTAAGGTTATCATGACCAGGAGACTTACCCCTAGTCATGGTTTTTATAACCTTCCCTATCTCCTTTGACGAGATGTAAATCGGGCTAGACGACCCAAGTCTCTCCCCACCGCACCCCTCCTGCTTATTAACTTGCAACCGTGGTGTCACAGAGAAATGCATTTTAAACATGTCCGCTATCTCCCCTGGTTCAGACACGCCATTAATTTATTATACTATTGCATTATTATTATAGAATGAACGTACATTTAACCTTTTGGAGTATAGACTCCATATTGATCTCATTCCATTAGCTGATTCCTCTTAGAAGACGTACCTATTCCTGTCACCATGGATACTGGAACGAGTTACCTCGAAAATTCGAGCTAGGCGTGGCCATTACATATTTCATGAGTGAATTTATATCCTATAGCTATGGCAACCGTTTCTGAGAGTCCTTTAGAAAATTAAAGAAAAAATAAATTGCTGCGCTCGCTACAGTAGTGAGTATAGCGGATCTTGAGAGCGCGGGAGGTTCTGTGTTATATGTATAATTCTGATGGAGCTCGTACGATATCTCGAAACGAGCCACATAGAGACAGGCACGTGGAAAAAAAAATGTTTAAATTTAAAACAAGATGGAAGATTGTGATACACACAACTCAGGCATTATTTATTTTTATGTTACTAAAAACGTTAACTATAAATAACATGAAATCCTGATTGAGTTTCATTGCATACAATTGCTTACAAAATCAAATAAAATGCTTACTGTTTATACTGTAGAGCGACATGGAAATCTATAGGAGGTACATTTGTACAGCAGTTGACGGAAAAAGACGAATGATACTAGAATATCCGTGCCTAAACCTCCAGTTCTAAAACCATAATATATATTGCGGTCGTGGTATTGTTAGAAAAACATAGCTACATGAAGTTTTACGCCAACACGCACTGCGGAACAGATAATTGAATTTATTTTGACCACAGTACAGAGCAGTAAGACAATACTGTTTGAAATAACATTATTGATACCTGCCTACCTACACTGTAGTTTCTACCTAGCCCATAGGAAACAGTCGGTAGTTTATGTATATCTATATCGATAATTCAGTATCATTTTACAAGCAAGCTTAGTAATTTTTTCAATAGAATATTTCTTATGCAGGAAACCAGAAAACATCAGTACGCTATTCTTAATATTTTTGCTTACAGAAGCAATAGTTTTGTCGCCTTTTGTTTTATGAACTAAATTATTAGTATTACTTGATGAATCAGTATTAATTATAGAATAGAATAGAATTCTCTCAAAAAAGTCTTAAATATGAAGCCTTTATATAGAACACTGTTTCTATTTTTCATTATTAGAAAGAAACTTACTGCGGGGTAATTTCGTCATACACAAAAAATTGCAATGCCTTACATTTTGACCATTCCACAACATTCATTGCTATTTACGTTGTCGTTCAGACGAATTTTTCAAACATATGAAGCAATGGATTAAGTTTTTTATTTTATTTTGTTTTACGCAATTTTTGTGCTGGTAATTTAAGACATTAGTGAAGTGTAGCAATTAAATCTTCCTCCGTATTTTTCCGTAAAACTTATAACAAAATTATAGCAATTTCAATTTTAATAGGAATTTTCCGACGTAAAATAGTTTCCTCTCAGTTCCGGAGTAGTTTTAAAAAAGAACTAAATAAAACTTACGTTAACATAAAACTTTAATATTTTCTTAAAAGCTTGCGGCTTATCTTAAAGTGTAAGAAGGACGTTCACGCTTCAAGCTTTTACGGAAATATTAAAGTTTTATGTTAACGTAAGTTTTATTTAGTTCTTTTTAGTTCAATAAAAGCTTGTTTTTAAGAAGATTTATTACTAACATTTTATTTTTTACTTTTTACCATAAAAAAATCTTTTAAATCCGTTATATCACCTTCTCTTGAAAGGTACTTGTAAAGACGAATCCAAAGAACCCAAACGCGCCTTTACACAAGTCATGGTGTGAAACCATCCGAGTTGCACTATCCAAGTCATGCCACACTTTAGAACGGGCTATCATAATAATTTAATGAATACTTATACAACATTTCGTGCCTGTGCTATTGACCACTGAGGAGTTCTCTCGTATGGAGCCAGTCCTGGGTGCAGCAGCCAGATTATGGTAAATTTTAGAACGAGCTATCATAATTTGTATGCGTGTATAAAATTCTGTGTTTCTGCTGTTGACCGTTGAGGAGTTCCCTCGACTAGAGCCAATCCTGGGTGCAGCAGCCAGGTCATGGTGGATTTTAGAAGGAACTACCATAATTAAATGCGTATATTAAATGTCATGTCTGCAACGTTGACCGTTAAGGAGATCCTTCGTCTGGAGCCAATCCTGGGTGTAAAATCACAGGTCATGCACCATAAAAATGTATTGTCATCCAAAATAAGCGTGTATACCAAATTTTAGCTCAATCGATTGAAGATAACTGATTTAAAATTCAGTTGCAATATTCCACCAGAACAAACATACATACATACATTGCAAGTAAATAAAAGCTTGTAAAATGGTATTATTTATTCCGGATTTAAGTGATGTATTACAGTGAGCATATTATCTTTATCGATAATACGTAGCGTAATCAAGTAATTAGGTACGGTAATATTTTCGTTAAACCGAGGTTCACCGTGAGTTATTGTGAATTGTATATGAGATAATAATTATCTATACTTCTATACTTAATATTATAAAGAGGTTAAATTTGTTTGTTTGTAAGTTTGTATGTAGGGAGCAATCTCTGGAACTACGGGTCGGATTTGTTTTTTTTTTGTATTTGTTATCCCAATTTTTGAGGAATTTAACATCACGAAAGAACGCTAAGCGAAAAAAAATTGATTGTGCAGGCATGTGATGCGATGCGCTTATGCTTTGCATTTAGCAAAATATTTTATTTTAGAAAAAAATATTGTTTATGGAATTCAAACAGGTGAAGTAACTAAATGCAAAAAATATTTTTTGTTTAACTCAATTAATATCATCAGGATTCAATCAGTCATTGCGGTTGGCGCAATGGCTGATTGAATACAAGATGGGACAAACATTTGCGTGACCCACAGATAGTTGTTCAGGGTCCGAGTATTTGAGATGGAACCAACATTTGTATGCCACACAAATAGTTCATCCGGTGTTTGTACTTGGCGATCGGTCGCTGTTTGTATACCAACGATACAGGAAAGTATCTAGTAAGAAACAAAATCCACTCGATTTCCTTGAAGGCGGCCGTACTTACTGCGGTCCAATGGAGAGGTCTTCCTTTACAGGTGTGCCTGAGCTGGTCGACCACATATCGTATGTTCTGAGAACTGTACAGGTTTCAATATACGCTCTGGTCTATCTGGTCACACCTTTACAGGTCGTAGACCTCTCCAGTAGGCCGAAGGGTGTCATCATTCTTTTATTATTTTTACATTTATTATTGTTCCATACTTCTCTATTAATCCTCATCTCGGTAGTCACCCCATTTCTAGCCAAAATAACAAAAAAATTCACACAGTCCGTCCATCGTTCCTTATCGACCTTCCTCTTATAGACATTCACATTCAGACTCAAAACTTTCATCACGACATTTTCTTATTCCTCCGCGTCAAATTATTATATTATTATTTATTTATTTATCAAAAAACAAAGTTTGTAAAAAATCTTAACTTAGGAACTATGCCCCGCAAACCCGTTTTCACGGTTTGTCTGTGGGAATGGAACAAACAGTATTACAAACAAGTAAGTATATTAGAGCGGACACTTAATTTTCACTTATTGTACGTAAAGTAACTAACGATAATAACTTATGTCTTCAACATATGGAAACTACTACATAATATATAATATGTCAACCGACTTTCACACAACTTTTCAATCACCGGAGCCAGTCCCGTAGCGTCTATGGCTTCTATATAATACACCACTGTACAGTCAAACTCTCACTATTGAAAAAACACCATGACAAATTCGCCACCTACATCACAATCATACCTTTGAGTTACTGTTTCAACTCCCACACGACTGTTATTCAAAGCGAGGCTTTTATAATCAAACATTCAGAAAACAAAAAACAAAAGTATTAAAAACCCCTGTTTCGTTCAAACGATTCATTTGTTTGGTTTTAGGCTTACGTACCCAGTTGCGACCAATGACAATGAATATATATCTATATTTATTTTTTTTATCCATCTGGGGCTTCAATTTGTCAATTTATTTTGATGTAAAATGTTTATGGTACCGTCACATTTTACGGTTTATCAAATTTCGTTCGACGACGTTCGGTTTCGTGGAAATTCGAATCGAAATAATTTTTCGAAGAGAGTTTTTAACGGTTTTTAATATTGATGTTGAGATTTGTTTGCTTGTGGTATATTTAAAACAATGGTATAAATAAATATTAAAGTGATTGTATTACGTAATTATTGTTGACTAAAATAATATTGGTTGAATTTGAATTATATTAAGAAATAATTCGCTTAAATAAGTTAAGTAGATCGCATTTCACTCTGGCTAGACGACATCATAATTATAAAATAATAAGATGCTGAAAGACTCAGATTTACTTTCAAAACAACTCATTTTCGCAACACATTTGTAGTTGGAAATGAACACCCTTCTCTCTGAGCTTACTGTGCTACGCGCTGTGCTACGACGTAGCACTGTGCTACGCGCTGTGCTACGACGTAGCACTGTGCTACGCGCTGTGCTACGACGTAGCACTGTGCTACGATCGCGTAGCCTTCGCTTACTTTGCATCTATAAGATGTAAAAGTTTACTGTGCAATTTTGTACAGTCTCGTCCATGGGAAATCGCATCGGGCACACGGCTTGTAAAACTAATTTTATTTAACATAACATAACATCACGCCTATATATTCCCGGAAGGGTCTGTCTGAGGTGTACCTATAGTACCTACATCTACATTTCGCCAGTTTAGGTTCTATGTAGCAGGTGAGCTTATTGCCATAAACTGGGCACAAATCCAGAGAAATTCCAGATGAAAAAACCCAATAACGCTTTGCCCGACCTGGGGACCTCATGTTCGAAAATAGCGCTTACGACCACTAGATCAACGAGGCAGGTAATTTTATTGGATTATAAATCTAAGTTATTATACATCTAAGTTATTAAACATCTAAGTTATTATACATCTCAGTTATTATACATCTAAATTATTATACATCTAAGTCAGCTTTTAACACAGTTTTAAACAAAAAAATATAATATTATCAACTTACCTTATAAACAAACAAAGAACTCAAAAGTTTAGCAGCTAAAGTATATAAACAGTAGCAGATGGTACACATTTCGTACTGTAATGAGTTTGGACAACTCACAATGATTAGTTTAGGGAATATACAAGAACGGCTGGGTAACAGTCGCTAATCCCACTTGGACAATTTTATACTTTGTTTTTGTTTTCTGTTTCATTCATAAACATAAATTGGTTTGATTGTCCTATAATGTTAGGTATATTTGTATTAATTTAGCTCAGATTTACTCCGTAGCAGACCGGAGTCTGAATTTGTGCTCGGTTGCTGGCAATAGGCTGACCCCCTATTACATGGGACTTAAACATAACTGGCGAAATGTGGGTGTACTATAGGTACAGCTCTGGCTAAACCCTCGGGGAATACAGGCGTGATGTTATGTTATGTTTTTATCTTTATTTATTCTTACACCATCTTTAGAACACGTCATAATACCAATACAAAATGATGAAAAACCTAAATCAAAAATTTAAAAACCGCCGACACAAAAAAACCTATAAAAAGTAAAAAACCATTATGCGTCTAAGATCCCTACCGCAGCTAATAAAAGAGCTGATGATGATGGCTGAACCGATTTTGATAAAACATGTTTAAGAAAGACCGCTAGAAAACTTGCTTTTAAATAAAAAAAACCGCATCCAAATCGGTTTACCCGTTTAAGAGCTACGGTGCCACAGACAGACACACACACATAGCGGTCAAAATTATAACACCCCTCTTTTTGCGTCGGGGATTAAAAATACACAAAATGAATTTTTCATAGCCCACATGTAAGTTATCTCTAAAGATATTAATGTTCTTGTTTCCAACCTTCCTATTTTCAATACTTTTAAGCCCCGGCTGACTTCGGAACGTGACTAAATTGGCGAAGTGTGACGTCACAGATCCGGCCGTCAGTCTGTGAGCCCAAAATCTAAAATTTGATTGGGTGTTAGGGGGGAGGTTTACTTGGAAGTGTATTGAATTGCATTTAGTTTGTAGTTTCCTTCTATTTTGGTTAGTTTCGTAACGAGAAACTGATTAGTTATAAGTAAAATAGAAGAAGACTAGCATGATCCGGCTTAGCAGTATTGTTCGTTTCGACAGCCAGCATACCAGTTATTTGTCCATAAAAAAGTTGTGGTACATTTACAGGTTTCTGGAAAGGTTAAAGTTTGGGTGGCATTAGGTACTTAAGTAGCTTCGAGGTCAAGCGTGAACTTATATAAACAAGTATGTTTAATACACATAGAAAGACATACAAAGACATTGAAAGGAAGCGCAGGGCGCTATCGGTCCAAGGTAATATGCTGGCACGCAGATTCTCCCGATGTAGTGTAGAGGTCAAAATCATCCTTTTTAAGGCATATTGTCAAAGTATCTACACGGGAAATCTGTGGGTCGTGTATACCAAAAGAGCGATGGACGCTCTGCCTGTCCAGTATAATAAAAATTTTAGGATGCTGTTGCGAAGGCCTCGTTTTTGTAGTGCCTCAGAAATGTTTGTGCAGAATCGGACCGAGGGATTCTATGAAGTGATTCGCAAAAAAACTGCATCTCTACTAAGCAGAGTACGAGAAACTAGCAGCAGCATCCTCAAAATAATAGGGGAGGATGTAACATGTCCAATTTTTTTAAAAATGGTGAGGTTGGTGACAACTTAATTATTGTCGTCATAAATCATCAACATCGGTCACTTAACTAATAATAGTTGTAAGCCATTATTGTAATTACTAACACTTTGGATCGTAGTTATCTGAAATAAAGAATTATTATTATTATTATTCGACATAACGGGAATCGACGTACGTTAATAATTCACTAATACTCATTAAACCTTTTCAACAAAGTTAAATAAAATAATATGGTCGTAATCGGATTGAGTTCACGTTGCCACTGAACATTTGTCGGAGACCAACAAATAACATGTTTTTTTCTCTTGCTAGATGCTATCTATATATAGCTAGTGGCAGGGTACCAAAACTTATCCGGTTTGGTGCCAATGACATACCTATGTAGTGAAAGCTCGTATTCAATAGCAGTTGTTAGGTGACCAAGACGAAAATGGAGGGACGAACTTGCCTCCTACCGAAGGGGCTGGCCTGCAATGACAGAAGACAGAGGGTGTGTGGAAAAAGGAAAAGGACACCTGTGCCCAGCAGTGGGATATTACGGGCTAAATAGATAGATAGTCGACACAGAGTTATTAGATATTTTTACTGTATCTTTAATGAAATAGGAGTACTTTTATAATGATAAATGATATTATTTTTGTAAGTAGGTTTGTACAAACACTTTTACACGTCAATGATATTTTAAAAAGAAATGAGGTCGGCGTTTACTATCTGACTACTCTGAGAAGAAAGGTTGAAATAAACTCAGAGGTCACAGTCTCTATTAAAGTCCAGACATAATCTTGGTCAGATTATGTTGATTTGTGTCTGAAATGGTCTTTTGAGGAAAAACCACACAGAATGAGTGGACCTGTCCAGTCAGTGCACGCATTTGTCAGTAATCGTGCAGCTCAACTGAAAACTTAAGGAGCTCAACGATTCGACGAACAATACCAAAGAAATCACCCCAATTACTCAACTAGCACTATAACCTTAGAGAAGCCTGTTTGTCTGTATACCTGTATTTGTAAGAAGTCGGCGTCGACTCATTATTTTCACGTCACACAGGTAACTTCATAATATGGTACTTACACTTATAAGATTAGTATCATACCATCTTGTATGTTAATAGACCTCAACGTCTCCCGTGAGTGACGTAAAAGGAAACCAAGTAATTATATCAGGTAGCCTAGTTGCAACGTCTGCAATAAAAGAATATGATTACCCCTATCAATATTTTTATTATTGTTACGTAATATAAATTAAAGTCGCTTTTCGTGTCTGTTTCCGTGACCGCGCTGTTTTTCTAAACTACGGAACGGATTTTGATGTTTTTACTATAATTTAGAGAATTTATTCCAGAAGGTTTATGTGAATAATACATTAAATAAACCTTGCATATAACGAAAAAAACGTGTTCGCTTGGGGCACCCCCGTCGGGAACGTAGTTTCTTACGCGATACTCGCACGCACACACACTCATATATGACAGAGAGAGAGAGAAAGTGTGAATTTAATACGCATTTTTAATGCAGAGCCTTCTATATATAAGTTTAAATTTTTAGACGCTCTCATAAAGTTGTCGCCATCTTAGATTTTCATTTTGACCCACTCACTATTGGCTTGAGCACCCTCGAAAACCACGAAAACGATACCAATTATAGAAAATATGAAAATATTCGCAGCCGCCATCTTGAATTTTCATTATGACCTGACTATCGGCTTTAGCACCCCCGAAAACCATGTAAATGTCATGTAACTTCAGTGCCCTTGAAAACTATGAAAACTTAAAATAAAGTTACAGAGAGAGAAAGTCGCTTGGAGGGGGCATAAAGCTTTTGCGTTACGGGACTATTTCTATCAGTTTACTCCTACGGCAAGCCGCGTTAAAGAACTTTGTTCCAAAAACTCGGCCTATTGTCATGTCAAACCGTGCGAAGGAGCGGTAAAAATAAGCTTGTGTTTCGCTAACCAGCGATTGGCAAAGGTAAATCGTAATATAGGAAGGTTGTCGTAATCGTAATATAAGTAAAAATAGATACATATGTAAGTACCTACTAGTAATTGAATCTTCATGACTAATATCTTCAGTAAATCTTGGAATATTACTCAATTTTAGTAAAAGCAAAAAAAAACAAGCGTTATAAAGCTAGCATAGTAACAACAATATTAAAACAGATTCGTAGAAAAAACAGTTCCAGGAAAATTTTGTATTCAAACATTAATAAATTAAATATAATTTCTATATCATTTATGAACTGTCGTGGTGTTCCTGTGGTTAAGGTCTCGCCTCTCATGCACTAGGTTGTGGGTTCAAATCCGGGTAAGTACCAGTGTGTCTTTTTAAATTCAGATATATTTCCGAGTTTATCTTGGACATTTTTACTGACACCGGTGAAAGAAAATGTCGTGCGGAAACCTGGACTTATAGTTAATAATAATAATATAATTTATTCAGACAACCTATGATCCATTTAAAGGACATTGACCATCCATGTATGGGAGTTGGGCCAAGTGCTGCCCACAATGAACACATAGTGCATTATGTACCTTAGGCTAACACTAGTCTGTAAACGAAAGCTCATCAAAATCTATTCGAGGAGATATGAGAAAAAAATCTTTTTTGTTAAGATTTTTTATTGGTGAAGAATGACATCCAATGGTTCGTACCGCAGTAATTATTTTAAACAATTACTCACTTTATTATTACAATCAAGTATTTCATGATTTCTGCCATTCAGAATTGATTTACATTAATAATACGCACAGTTATCTACTTGACATTAAACAATGAATTACTAACATTGATATTATTACATTATTTGTTTACATCGTATGATCTATAATTATTCACTTAATCGTCATCATCGTCATCGGTGATAATTGTATCGAGAAACAGAGCAGGACGCCTAATAACGTCTTGGTGCCTAGCCCATCCTAAAAACCAAACTAGGCACATAATGTGGGCACAACTGCCAATTGTTCTGCGACCTGTGAAACATGAGCAGCAATAGTTTCTTATGCAGTCTATTCCACGATTGTCCTGATGTATCAATATGTAGCAGTGGTAGATTTTCCACGATATATGTCTACTCTTAGTATGGCATAGTAAATGCTGACAGATCGTTAAGATCTCCGTTATATTGTTGGATAAGAAATGATCCACTGCTGCGTACATGTTCACTGTAATAACTGAGTGCAAGTTTTATTTGGTAGGTGCCTACAGCGAAAAGGGTCAATTCTTCAGCGGTCAATATTGGAAATGCGGCAACATTATTCTGCTCAACAGTAATATTTTCGAAATGGGCTCTATTTCGGTTTAATCTTTTTTCGTCCACGTAATCTGCCAAGTTATGGACAACATTCAGTCGCTCTCTAGCTATATTTATAAAATCGCTTGCATGGGGACTGTCTATTATGTCGACGTGAAAGGCATTCGTTAAAGCCGCAGCGATTTTAAGGTCTGTGAAAAAATGGCTCATGGCTACATTACAATATTCATGACGAAAAATCTTAAAATCACGTTTCAGCCTCCCATTTACTACCTCAACAGGCCACCGGCAAATGGTGCACATTCTTGATTTATTTTCCTGGATTGTACTCAATTGAGTAGCCCTTCTTGCCTAAGGTTCTGGCATTATGCCAACATATCCATGGGATTCCAACATGGGTATAGAGTCACGAAACCCTCTGTCTAAAATGAATATATCACCGAACTGTAACAGCCAATGAATGACTCTACCTGGACCATCTAAAAGATTATTTAAAATACTAGCGTCATTTTAAGTCGCGAAATTTTGAGGTCCTGAAATATCGATACTGTGCCCATCACATGTAACAAATAAAAATGGTTTAGGTTTCTGTACTTGTGGAGACTGTACGTGACTTTTTGAAATGTCAAGTTACTGCTCTTTTGGATGTACATATAAGTTCCATCGCAGATTATAATAGCTTTCTCATTATTAGCGAACAAAGCATTAGGAACCGCTAGATTTCTTTCTATTGTCTGTTCTCTGGTCATGTGATCGAAACCCAAGTGGCGAGGAACAAAATCACTTTCTAGGCATTCCCTAGCTGTTTTCATCTTCCGTTCGAGAGTCGTTCGCGACATGTTAAAAAATGTGGCGAGTCTTTCATTCGATTCCCCAGTGTGTGTATCTTTGTGCTAATTGTGTAGTTTCATTGAACAGTCTTTCGAATTCGTCACGAGTGCGACCAGTTCAATAAAATAATGCGGCATCATGTTGCTGATTAAGATTTTCAAAATCTATAAGGTGGCTTCTGGGTAGTTTTAGTAATTTCAACATTTCGAAGACTTGTTGGGGATTAAAATGAAAATAACGATTTCATGCAATGAAAAGATCATCCCAGGAGTTGTCTTCTAAATGTTCCTGGCACACGCGTGCATGTGCTGGAATAAAGTAATTGTGGTTTATGAGCAATTGCACTTTTAGACTTTTCAGAACACGAAGACGAGTATTGTTTGTACAATTGTATAGCATACAAGTAGTTGATGTGTCCGGGGCTCGGCAGTAATTCTCAGGAAGCCTAAACGTTATGTTTTCCACTGCCGGCGGATCTTCTAGATCAGGCGCATCTTCAACAGCAGGTATATCTTCCACAGCAGGTATATTCTCCACAGCAGGCACGTCTTCCATTGCAGGCACATCTTCCACTGCAGGGAACGTTAGCCTTCCTCGTCGATCTCTTGTCCAACAACCATGGCGGATATATTCGCTGTTATCGAATGTTATCTGAAAATAAAAATAAAAACTTGAATACCGAAACAGCCAAACTCAAGGCCGTGAAAATAGTACTCAAGTTAGATATCATGTCGTTCACGTCAAAAGCGAATAATTGGGGCTACCAAAATCGCAATCAAACACTTAGTTCAATTAATCACCTATGGCAATCACCATTCGTTTCGAAACGATCACGACAATCGAAAGTCGTTTTGGTAGCCCCTAAGATCATAATAATTAACACGTGACATTTACATGAACGGTTCTGATAGTGTTCATTGAATTCAATTCGACTGCCGCTTAGTGATGTTATACTAAAAAAGTACTTACCTCACGTGGAGTTAAAGCTTGAATGATGTTTTGAACCGTATGATGATAGTTGTTCTGTAGATTACGAGTTAACGTGTGTCTTCTGGTTCTTTCCACAGAACGGTTACAAAGTAAACATACCCTGTGGTGTGGTTGATACGTTGCTCAGAACATTTAGCACTTCGAAAATAAACTCAATCTAAACGCAATATGTAGCACTACGATAGTCCAAATGAAAAGCCAGGTCAACGGGTGAAGCAAATACAAAAGTCCAAGTAAAGCCAACTCGTCAAAAATAATGGATGAAATAAAAATGCGCACAGTACACAACGGATCACGGGTGAAGTTAGACTGCAGTGCGAAATCAGTGGCGCGCGCGCAAGCAGGTACAGACGCTGGTACAGGCGCGCGATGCATGAGAAAGACAAACATATACATAATCTAAATGTGCGCTTGCGACACAGCATTATTCTCACAACTCTGAATGTATTGCAACTCTCAGCCGGTAAGCATTCATTAGAACTGGTTTTCGAGCCGAGCGAGATTACGTTTGATGGAATCTGATTGTCATGGAGTTACATATTATTTTTGTGGGAAAACATTTTATTAAAATAATAGTTAACTAAAATCGTCCCGAAAATTTTAAAAACAAAACTAAAAAAAAAACCCTGGGACCGATTTTTTTTTTTTTTTTTTTTTAAATTATATGTTAATTCAAGTAAACATTTGGAAGTATTCCCATGTCTGGGCAGCATAAGGCCCAGAACCATTTACATTTATAATGTTAGTATGAACTTAAAAACTATGTGAGTACCTAATAACTAAAAGAGACTTAGTCCTCTGGGTGAGGCTCCACACCAGTGGGCTGTCTAATTTATTGCCTATGACATTCAGGATACTGTTACTGCTCCCACGCAATCTGCTTAGCAGTGAGGATGTCTTTTTGCGCCAGGTGGCATCAAAGCCGTCAGTGCGCGACTCAGCGAAAATTGTTGACGCACTGCAGAAGCGCGGCAGACGTAACAGCGCCCTGTAGGCATTGTTAAACTGGATGCGCAGAGAATTGTAAGCCCTTTGGGTATATCTGAACCACAGGCTCGCCATGTACAGAAATTTGCAATACGCTTTGAATAAATTTACTTTCACCGCGTCTGTACATTGAGCGAACCTGCGGGCCAGCATGTTCGCCCGGACTGACAATGCTCTGCGCTCCCTCTCCATGTCTACATCATCTCCAAGACTTTCGGTAACCACATGCCCAAGATACGTGAATTGGTATACTCGATTAAGAGGAATACCATTGAGTAACACTGGTGGAACAACAGTTGGGCACTTTGTACCCGCCTTGAAGATCATGCACTCTGACTTCTTAACATTATAACTCAGACCGTGTGTGGCCGCATACTAATATAAGTCTGGAATCGCCAACCCGTCTTGAGCAAGCGTGGTGATCAATGCTCGTGACTTCTGTGTATGAGAAGACGCCTTTGCCTTGCAGTGAGACAATAATAGGCTGGTATTATTATTATTTATATCGTTTGCTTATTCACCAATGGTTTCATTACACTTGGATTCCTGTGTTTTGAAAATTAAAATAAAATGTTTTTTTAGTTTTTGAGATATAATTAATTTCCAGGTACCAGACCATGGTACGGAGCGAGAGGGAATGGGAAGCCGTCATCTCCTTCTGCGAAGCAATAATACTCGCGAAGGAGGAGGCGGAGTGCGTGAGGGAGAGGCAATCGTTGCGCCCTCACGCCCCTAGTCGCCGCAGGAGGAGACACCCTGGGCGTCGGAAGTCGATTGCTGACTCCCGGCCACCGTAGGCGCGGGCTTGCGGACGGTTAGCAATGGGCAGCTCGCTGTCTGGTAAGGACCACGCCCGGGTCGACGGCGCGTCGTAAAGAGATGTCAGCATTATTGACGGGGTCAGTTAAGGCCGATGCCTGCCGGGGTCGCGGATTGTTCGAAAGAGTTACAGTGGCCCTGGCGCACAGGCAACTGAAGGAACACGGGTGGGTTTTAGTCAGTAAGCGTCTGTCACGCCCTCCCGCTCCGTCCAAAGCGGGAGGTTATTTGATGATTTCCAATCCAAAAAAAAAAAAAAAAAGGTCATAGTTTCTTTTAAAGTCCAGACATGGATGGTCACAGGAACACGGATGAGTTTTAGTCAGTATTAGTCAGTAAGAGTCTGACACGCCCTTTCGCTCCGCCCAGAGCGGGAGAAGTCATTAGATGACTAACCAACCAAAAAAGAAAAAAAGTACCGCATAATTTATATTAATGAATTCACATATATATCTTAAAACTGGAATTCTGGCAAATACCAAACATATAGAAGAAGATTATTATGTTACTGAAAAGAGGAGTTTATTGCCGACTATGGACTACAATATTGCAGACTAACAAGATAATAAGCGGAATGTGAGCGCACCAAACACCTCTACCTACCTCTGCGGGGAATAGCGAGATGTTTTGTTATTTGGAAGCCTTTGTTCCATAAATAATGTTACATAAAAACATTACCGCTAAAATATGTAAACGCGTGTGTACTAAACCACTTGTTACAAACACTAACGGCTTAACTTTTGAGCGAATTCTTCTCAAAGCTCTTATACTAGCGTAAAGGACATAAAATAACGTAAATTTTATGCCTGGCTCCTAAACTAGTACCTACTGCTGTATCTGTCCGGATTTATTAGTAGCAATAGGCTCGGAAGTAAGCATTGAATTAATGAAAGATTTTAAATCTAAACGCGTACATGTAGGGGTATACTTCTGAAGTGCGATGATAACATGAAGACAGGAGAAGAAAGCGATGGATTAAGTGGCAACTTGCGAGAGACGCATGCCGAGCCCTCACCTATCAGACAAGATTATTGCACAGGGCAGTAAGCAGCACTAATACACCTAAAAATGTCAGAGTCAGGTTATTTTAGATTTTATGTATTTTATTTTCCCTTCTACTCTTACTCGTTGTCTACATCTCTTTAATATACTCTCTTAACGCAGGTATGCTGGAAGAGATTTCTTTAAATATAAGCATCATCTTTGTACGTATTTTTCTGTTCCTTTCTTCTTGTCTGTTTATATATTTGTGTACATAAATGGTTAAATAATTAAACAAACAGAACGTAGTGGTCACAAGCTGTTGAACATCATGAGATCCTTGACCAAACACTCGATTGAATTTTCTATCGCCGCTTGTGACTAAAATTCAGCAGAATCGACAACTTTACCGACCTTTCCAACAAACCCGGGTTGTTTTTTCTCCCCAAGTCAGGAATAAATATATGTAGGTCATCGAACACACCCCTCGTCCTTCAACTTGCACAGTTTCTTATTTCACTTCATGTACCACTTCCCGAGGGTATTATAAAACAATTTGTATCGAACGCTCTTTTAATAACTCCTAAAGAGATTACAGAATATTAAGGGTATTTGCCAGAATATCGCGGTAAAACTTCGAAACTAAGTCCTTATTAAGAGTTTAATATTTGCTCCCAGGAACCGACGATGAGGTGAAAAAGCAATTTGTTTTGATGGTACTTTGATGTTGTTGTACATACGTATACCTACAAACTAACTGATGGTTTATAGCGTAATGGTCATATATACCGGTCATAATGGTCTAAAATCGTCTACATGTAATAAGCAACGTTACACGTTCCGTTTATTTAATTGAAGAGTTCTTTGCCTCGCAGTGAGGCAACCAGAAGATAGTATTATTGGTTTGTTACATGATGGCTACGTGGTAAGAATGACTTAGAGGTTCGTTCTTCTCATCAGAGAGAATTGGATCAACAAAACATAGAAGGTTGTCTGGAAGAGATCGGCTTGTGCGATAAGAACGCATATTGTTGTACAATGGGCGTTCAGTTTTAAATATTCTAGTCACTTTTGTTTTATGTGGTCTACAATTAAGTTTTTTTTTTTATAAATATATAAGACATGGGTGGCATATTTGTGAACCAGATCTAAGCCGCATCTAATTTTCAACAAGCTTTGCCAAGCTTAAAAAAGGTGATAATACATAGGTAAATATAGCAAGACGGGCTCTATAAGTGAATTAGAGGGATACGTGACAATTATTTTTTTGTGAAAAATTTTCATCACTTGGACACAAAATTAATTTGATATCGGGTCGGTGTTCCAGTTTTAAAGTCAATCGCAGTTCGAAAAAGAAACGGGAAATGAAAATTTGTGCAAACGAAATAAAAACTAGTAAGGTTTTATTATTTTTAAAACTGCAAAGATTAAATTAATAAATCAGTCTGATAAGTATTCTTCTTGTTCTTCTTCTTAGCGCGAGAAGTGTTTCGAGGTATTTTATAGACGTACAGCTACATCAGATGTAGGCAACGAGCCAAGCCGTCCATAGTTAAGACATTACGCAGTAAAACAAATATCTTAGGGAGAATTTATGTTCGTATAGCAAATAAACATTTCTACCTAAGCTCTGGTTTGTATTGCATGCACAAATTAAATGCGGTAAAGGTAAGTTGCGTATAAGCTGTAGTTAATTGATCTTCAGAATGCAGCTGATGGTCTATGCAAGGTTCTAAGTATATAACAAATCGTTTTTCTTACCATTCTTATGTAATTTTGTATATATATACGTGTGAAGGAGGATACTGACAGTATCAGCCTAAACGACAAAATAAATATGGTCTGGAAAACATATAGGTTTTAACATGATTTTTTTCTCTCTGAGAGATTTACATGTCTGTTTTTTTTTTTAAGAAAATTAACTATTTCTGTTAAACATGTTTACCGATATTGTCAAGGAATCCTTATATGGTTTGAGAAGGTGTTGTTGGATTCCTATACTCGTAGAAGTGTAACTCTCAGTAAGAAGTGGCTATGATACCTCTGACAGTGTGCTCCAATTTATCCTACTTTTGCTTCCTTTTCCACTGCTTGCCTACAAAAAATCTTCTATGTTAAAATAAACAAACTTAAAAACACTTAAAAGTAAGAAAAAGCGTACTAATTTCCTATATTTGTTCGAGCAAACAACTGGAGAACGCTATTTTCTTACAGTACTAAGAGAATTTGTTTATTTTTTTCCAGAAATTCATGGAAGTACTGTTTCGGGTGCTGCGCGATACGGAATTCCTGTTGGCAAGACGAGTTTATTTGTTTGAAACGTGCGCGAGTCGAGGCAAGGCTAAGTAAAATATGAAGAAAGATACTTTTACTATGCTGTTTAAAGATCGGTAGTGGGGATGAATTACTGATGCTGTGGAAGACACTTTCCAGAATTAGTGTTTAGTATTATTGTGGAAAAACGGTGAAGGAAAACATCGTGAATAAACCGGCAAATCCTAGAATTAAAAAATCGAAGACATGTGAAATCTACCAAGCCTCACGGGGACCGCTTGGTGGATTATGGCCCACTTACTCTCACAGAGAGGAGGCCTGTGTCCCAGGATTGGGAACATTATATTGGCTGATTATGCCGTCGTGGATAAGAAATGAGCATGCAAGCAGCATTGATTTGATGGCACAACCAACTATAGAAAAGCAAACGAAAAATTAAAGAAGGTACATAGTCTTGAAAACACAGTTCTAAATAAAACGAGGTATGAAAAGCTATGAAAGGGAAACCAAAAAAAGATGAGGCTAAATTGTGTATAAGATGACATGGCCAAAATTTAAAATTTACAAAGAGGTATCAGCGAAATATAAAAGAATATAGACTGTAAGGAAAAATGGCAATATTCTATCGAAAAATCGAGCGATAGGAATTTGTAAACTATCGTATCAGTTCGCTCTGCAGGCACCCTCAGCCCACGCTAAAACTTATTTGACGCTATGCAATACAAATAGCAAAAAGGTTTCAAAAATTGAAAGTTGAAAATCCTCGGCTATCAATCTCGTCGCCACTCGCTCGACTTTCCACGCGACACGTCATCTATAGCCTATAAGTACTTACTTTCGGTACAGCCAGTAACGAAAGTCGATTAACACTTCTCTCTGGAATCTGTATGATTACATACAAATTAAAAAAATTGAAGAAAATATATACATACATAAACTCATACCTCCATCCCATGGGGGTAGGCATAAACTACAGAATGCTACCTGCTACCATCCTTACATACACATTTTGCTTAGT
This sequence comes from Griposia aprilina, assembly GCA_916610205.1. NCBI lineage: Eukaryota > Metazoa > Arthropoda > Insecta > Lepidoptera > Noctuidae > Griposia > Griposia aprilina. Next base: position 24,048,798 of record OU744289.1, read on the forward strand.
TTACGTTCATACATCTGGCCATACACGAACTCACGCGGTTGCGAGTACTAAGCAACAGATACTTAAAAAAAAAAATTAAGAAGTAAATCGTAACGTGAAGTAATAACTATTTCTTTTATACTTTGTTTTATTTTTATTTGTTTTTATATCGGCAATAGAATACACACTCTGTGAACATTTCAACTGTCTATCTATTAAGGTTCGTGAGATACAGCCCGCTGACAGACAGACGGGCGCATGGACGGACAGCGGAGGCTTAGTACCTAATAGGGTTCCGTTGGGTCTCTTTGGGAACGGAACCCTAAATACTGATTGAATTTAATATATTGTAGAAATTCAATGGAATGACATACACTACTAACTACATTTTATACTGTCTTCGACAGATCATTACAAAAAAAAAACGGTACACGTCGACATGAGAACCTCTTACTATTTTCGTCGAAAAAAAAATACTATCATGCCATATCGAGCTGTAAATAACATTACGATTATAAATGACTGTACCTACGTATACATACATGTAGGTAAAGTTTTTATTTAAACATAAAATCTGTCATATTGAATGTCTGTGAAGATCCAATGGGTTTAACAAATTGATGTTCTTCAGAAAGGTCAGGTTCGTAGTATATCTGCCATATGAAACAAATTATTTAATCAATTTTACGAATTTTAACGATTTCATTATTATTATTTATTTTTTCAATTTTTATTGCAATCTGTTTTCATTTTTATTAGTCAATTATTATTGTTTGTACCATAAATGGAAATGAAAACCGCATGAAAATCCGTTTCGTAGTTAAGAAGAACAACGCAGTCACACGATTTTGCCTTTAAGGTCTAAGGACTTTCTATTTATAGATTTATTAGTTTAATGTACGCAGATATTGGGTATTTGTTTTAGTTTTTCATCAATCACAATACAACACACACACCCATGTCACAGCACTTTTAATTTACTAGAACGGACACACAATTCCCTATTATTATTATTTTATTCTAGCGTATGGCACTCGTGGGTTGCAGCTGAAAATCAGTGTCAGGTGGTACACCTTGTGTTGTCATCTGACATTATGCTGAGCTGAGGCCCCTTTGGCATTATAATCTTTGTTTTCCGTTATTTTATTTTTTTAGTTTTAAGGTGTATTTTTGTTGCTACGCATTTTTCTTTATTCTTTTCTTTCTAGTACTCCCAACCGGGGTGCGTGTATGACCAGATGTATGAACGTAAACGAGACAAAAAGTATGTAAGGATGGTAGCAGGTGGCGTTCTGTAGTTTCTACCTACCTCCATAGGAAGAAGGCGTGAGTTTATAATATATGAATGTGAAACCTATTTATTTACTGAATGCAATTTCGAGTAAATACAACACAAATAAACAACTAATATAATGTACGACAATCATCGTCACTAGAGTTATTCGATATCGTCTTAATTCATTGGTTCCAATAACATGACTGCGCACGCAATCGACTGATTAATATAATTATAATCTGTGGTTATATAGAGATTACTTAAGTCCCAGTGACGATAAAGCAATACAGTATTTATACACTGTACTTGGACTTGCACACAAACACAATAATGTTTTTGTGTGCATTAAAATGGTCTGTTTACGTTAGAAATACATTTTGAGCATTAATGTTTCCTTGCTCTTGTTTCATGTTTATTATTGTATATATTATAGGTAGATAAGTATATGTTTTATGTATTTATGTATTTGTTGTATATGTAAATAGTGCATCACTGACTACCTGCATTACTGTCTCTCCTTCTTCCTTGAATCCATCCAAAGGTAATTTCGTAATAGATCGCTTTTAGCGATAAGACCGCCCATTGTGTCGGTCTATGTAAAATTTCTACATTTAATATATATACATACATCATTTTTATGGTATACATAATAAAGAGTATTCTATTCTATTCTATAAATAACTTAGTTTCTTAGTAATTTTAAGATAGATAGATGGTTGGATTCAAATCTAATCTTAGGTCAGTTTGCGTGACATCGTAATCTATGTTAATGTCAAACGATATGACGGAGAAGACACATCTCTCTCGTTATCATCAGCCATATTTTAACTACTGTGGGCGTGCTATGGGAAGTGTTGGTTATTGCGCAATAGAAAAACTGTGTCCAGTTCCAATCAAATTAAAATTTACGAGCATATTAATCACACTAGCGAATCACACACTGTTGGTACACGACACAACTATACAGAACGCGCGACAGTTTATAAACGTGTTCACTGTTTGAGCGCCACTGAAACTTTAACTCTGGTCAAGACTCTGAGTTTTGTTGTAGACTCTGTTGAGCGCCGCCTGTTGGCACTGGCGTCCCGATTAATCAAATTCAAATGATTCATTCAACGTATTTCCGACAAATACATATTTTGTGATAAATAATACGAATCAGAAATCAAGAGATCCGCAAGAGAACGGTAACCGACGTAGCTCGAAGAATTGCCAAACTTAAGTGGCAGTGGGCAGGACACATTGCTCGAAGGACAGATGGCCGATGGGGCCGAAAGGTTCTGGAGTGGCGAGCACGTACCGGAAGATGTAGCTTTGGAAGGCCTTCCACAAGATGGACCGATGACATTGTGCAGGCCGCAGGAATCCGCTGATGCGAAGTAGCGGTGCTTGGGGGAGGCCTATGACCAGCAGTGGACGTCTTTCGCCTGAAATGATAAATGGTTACTAAGCATTTATGTATGTCAGCCTGACTCAGATAAAAATACGACCCAAACAAATCCAAAGCTGTACTACAAATCCTTAGCAACTATTTCGTGCCTAGCTTTTAGCAAAAACCGTTAATTAATCGGAAACGGAAAAAAATCTGTACTAAAAAGACAAAACCTACGTATTTTAATTGCGCTTTTGTATCAATCGGCACCGGCTAAGATAAGTGGCCGATCCAAAAACAGAAAAATAAAGTTGGGGCCGATAGTGGACGGAGAGCGAGGGGAGACACGGGGTTCCGCCTGCGCGGCGCCACCACCCCCCGCGCGCCGCGCTCACCCCGCCTTCAGTCAAAACCAACCCTCGGATGGTAACGACGCTTCTTGTCGTTTAATATCATAACCCTATAATACACGGTGTGTAAAATCACAAATATGTTGACTGTATAGTACTGTGAAAAGTGTTGGATGAATGATTTTGAAGTGTATGCAATGTGTGTGTCAGTGATGTTTCATACATAAATGCACTTACAAACAAATACTCGTTTGGTGCGGATTCTATTCTATCCAGGGATGTGTTTCACGTATGTATTCTTGATGATTTATGTTTATTATTAAGGGGTTGTTAATTATGAAAACGGTATGTTTCGGCTGAAATAATTTTATTTGAAAATTATTTTGACAAATTCGATGATAGTATAACATCATTCTGTTAAAAATGAAAAGAAAAAATTTGATAAGCTGAACATTAAACGCAGACGTACTCTAAAACATTGTAAATTAAAAATTAAACATGAAATCTTCGTTAAAATAAATTCTCGTTACAAAATAATGTATTTCTTGCGAAAAACAAATTAGTTAAAATAATGTCAAACATTATACTACAAGTAAGAAAAACCGTGTTTTCGTTAATTAAATTTGCTCTGGAAGACAATACAACAAAAAAAACGAAATAAGTTACCCAACGCCGTTGAATATAAAAACCGGCCAAGTGCGAGTCCGACTCGTACACGAAGGGTTCCGTACCACAAGGCAAAAAAGCCAAAAAATAACGTTTGTTTTATGGGACTCTCTTCTTTAACTTTATTTTATTTTAGTTATTTGTTGTTATAGCGGCAATAAAATATACACTCTGTGAATATTTCATTTATTTACCTATTATTTATGAGATACAGCAAGCTGACAGACAGATGGACAGACAGTCGGATGGACGGACGAACGGAGGGAGCGGAGGTTTAGTAATAGGGTCCCATTGGCTGCCTTTGGGTACGGAACCCTAAAAAGAAAGAGTTTGTTCTCCAATTGACCAAAATTGATGTCAAGTGTTTCATAGAGAAAAATGCTATTTTTGTACAAAAAATAACTCAATCCTGCACCGATTTCAGAACTTACCGTTCACGTTTCATATTTAAAAATTAGGAATGACATTTTTTTTACACCTGACATATGGAGCCTTATGCAGTACCAGCCCCAAAATTGGTATCGGTTTCAGTCCCTATATTGTTTGTGTGAATGCTTTTTTGTTTTTTCCATGATGTATTTCTGTGAATCGGAAATAGCTGAAGGCTACGTAACAATATACACTACAGAGAGGATACACTATATACGCCTTATGGATCGTATTTTTTTCGATTTTGCTTGACTTCAATACACTATTTTTTTCTAATGGATGTAATGTTGAGCTCCTTAAGTCCTGACATCCTGAGTTGAGCTGCACGATTACTGCCAAATGCGTGCACTGACTGGACAGGTCCACTCAATCTGTGTGGTTCTTTCCTCAAAAGACCATTTCAGATACCAATCTACATGGTCTTCACATGATCTGACCAAGATAATGTCTGGACTTTAAAAGAGACTGTGACCTCTGAGTTTGTTTCGGCCTTTCTTCTCAGAGTAGTCAGATAGGAAACGCCGACCTCATCTAGTTAAAAAAATATGATTGACGTGTAAAAGTGTTTGTACAAACCTACTTATAATATATAAATAAAATCATTTATCATTTATCATTTAATGAAAATTTCCGCAATAACTCTGTTAATTATAGCTGTGAGAAAATAACTCAATGGTTCAAGGAAATCTTAAGGAAAATGGGATGCTGTAATGCTCTCGGAACTAGCTGAAACTACGCGACTATCATCCCCCGTGGGGGTTGTAAGACGACTAAGGGATTATTTTGGTAAGATTACAGCGGCCAAGAGTTTCGTATCTGGTGACAGATATTGGCCATGGACAGAAAATAGAGGCTGTTGAAATAGTTTACTATATTGTGACGTAATAATGTTAAGTTGAATGTGTAACTGCAGTGCCTTTTTTATAGAAGGAATGTGAATTGATCAGCCTAGTTCTCTCGCCCTGTTTTCGTTTATTCATCAGTCTCAGTGACACAGTACAAAGTGTATCGTTTTGAATAATCATTATCTCAGGTGGGGTCAGTCAATACATTATTACATATTATCTTGGCTTGTAGGCATTTTTTTTTTTTACTTTTTTGGCAAAATCTTGTCTGTGAATGTGTAAGTAAGTGTTTCTACATAATTAATTATATTTTTATATTCCTACGTGCATTTCATTAACAAACTTAATAAAATAAAATAATTATCTAGTTTCATTTAATTTGTAGTAGTCTGACACTTGCTTGCATGTTACATCAAAATATCGACTCTACCATGGTCTAAAAAAACAAGGTCTGCCATTCCGGGAGTGACACATGTTTATGTTACTATCCAGTTGCCACTTTATTGCAACAAAACAAGAATTATGGAAACATTTCAGTCACCATTCCGTTAAAAAATATTTATAAAGCATTTAATTTGTCGTTTCGTTTTTCTAATCAAACGAATCAATTCAATTTAAACATATACCAATCGTAATTGTTAGTTAAAACCTCATTGTTTTATCTGATTCGCACAGGTAATAAAGGTGGTTGGGGAGTTATTATTACACACTACTGGTAACACAGCGATGATGACGTTAGCTTGTGTCTCCGAACTGACCACTGTGTCTCGGATTGCTATACCTGGCGAAGTATATTATTATGCCATAGACACCACCAAGAAGTAACAACAATAATTCTTCGTAATTACCTGAGAAAACTACTTCATAAACAAAGATAAAGTTGCGCTAGCTCCCTTGAATCGGGAATCCTAGCCGGGTAGGTGCTTCCGGGCCGCACTTCCGACCTAGCCGGTTGCTTCCGACCTAGCCACCTATTGTCTGCCTTCAATTGCCTCTTAAACGAAAAGGGATAATAATACGAAACCACATTATTATTCGTAAACTGTAATTTTATTTTGGTTATTGTACGAAGAAATTGTTTTTAATATCATTGAAAGGAATAAAGTGGTTGTGTTTGTGTACTCGGTTATGTTATTATGTTTTGGGAATTTTCGTGAAAGTCTAGTAATTGTATGTGACTTGGGCATAGGTTTAATGGTTCTCATAATTATCAAATTATGAGAACCATTAAACCTATGCCAAACTAACCATCAGGTAGAAATTGTTTTAGTGTTTCTGAGTAGTTTTTTTTTACTGCCCAAATAATTGGACGCACTGTAAACTACGCGATTGACAATACAACATTGTTTTATCAAAGCAGCGCAATTAGTGACATTTCATTTGAAAGGTCAACACACACAAAATACACACAATATTAAGTTAGTCCTCATTAATGAATAACGTACTAAAACTAATTTTCGTTCAAAATATTACGCGCCAATTTTACCTAATATTAAACTACTCTATTTTCGCTTCCTATTTCAAATTTCATTTGACATTTCTCGCTCAAACGTCAAACATGGCCGCCGCACGATTAGGCCGCAAAATCCTAGAAACGCAACAGAAACGGCCTCGTGATAACATACCAATTAGCTAATATTAACACTTTAATAACAAATTAACCTAAGTGCCAGTGCCAGAGTTTTGCTAAATGCAGTAACTGAATACTCGGAAATAGCATTAATAATTCAGTTTGGAATTTAATTTGTGTGTATTGCATTTAAACTTCAAATGAGAACTTTTAAAGTTAAAGGGAAATTCTGAACAGTAATTACGCTTCGTTTTGCTTTTAAATGGAATTTTGCACGTGCGCTTTATGCCGAATAATTCCCACCTCGCAGTTTTAGGGATAAGAAGATAGAATTATTCCTTTTTCAGTTCAACGTAAATTCACGTTTAGTTTTTAGTTTGTTAACCGTTAACGGTTAAAATTAAGACTGTATAGAATCAAGTTCTTCGAACTAAACTGACAGTTGTGCTGCTGAAGATTTTAGTGCGCCACTTTTTATTCCCAGCTAAAGCACTAGGAAGTTGTGAAGGGCGGGCGTTTTGGGGGACTGTCTTATGTAATTTTGACGTTCAAAAAGTGCTATTACTCAGCTTACTTTTAATAAATGACGATTGGTTTTGATTGACTATCATTCTCGTATCTTCGTGAACATCGCTCTTTTAGCACCAATATCAATTTCATATTTTAAGAGAAGCATTCCTGGGTTAAGTAGCCACTATCTAAGGCAAGTTACGATTTGAAAGTAATATAATAATAGTCCTCCAGACCGAATTTTTCCCATGGCAACTAATGTCAACGAAGTTTAGCCATCTACGCGGTATATATTATAGTGCACAAGTGTGTGCGCAGACACAGGTGCACTCACTCTCATAGTTCAATGGGACGGCAATCCGACACGACCGGAGAGAGATCAGGCGCAGGACCAATCACATCGCCAACTTCCAAACTCCGGGCTGTTACTGAGAAATTCCCAATGGAAAAACCCAATAATCGCAAGTCGCGCTTGTTTCCACGAGACCAACAGGGCAGTAGAAAAATATAATAAACAATTGACAAGAAAACCTTAAACTAAGCGTTTGGGTCAAAAGTAAATAAAATAAAACATAATATTCAATCCCATTCCATGACCTTTGCTATTTATTTTCTAACAGTACTAGGTTAAGTCCTTTGACCGGGATTTTCAAGAACCTTGGTAGCGTGTTTTTTATGTTCTCGACCTCTTTACAAAGAGCCTTTTGACCCAATGACTGTTGGGTTTTCTGGAAAAGCTTTGATTTTCTGTCTTTGGCGTAACGTGATCGTTTATTTATTTTCGCGAAGTCACGTGTGTTAAAGAATCGTCGCGGCTCGTGGCTAAATAATAACAGCCGCACGGGTCGATCGAAGGTTAAGCTACGCTTGCCGTGGTCGGTTCGTGGATGGGTGAACATCTATTACATATCGAGACCACTCCGTGGCTCGAAAAGCACGTTAAGCCGTTGGTCTGGCTGACATTCGTAGATCTTTGATAACAGTCGTTACGGGTCGCCAGAAGCCCAAAAGTCTGACAACCAGTCTTACCAAGGGGTATCGTATTTTCCTGTTACTGGGTTGTGGATAGTTAGAAAAAGGGTAGGCAGATTGATTGACCTATCTTAAAGAACAAATACTTTTTTTGGTTGGTTTTGCTGCGAACAAAGTATAATTTGTGGAATAAGACATAACTATACAAGTATAACCTGTCAATTAAATATAAAAAGAGATAATATATTGATTGGGTTTCAATATTAAGTATTTAAGTAACTATGGGTCTCGTAATTTGAATCGGTCTTTAGAGGTAGTCAATCGGTATCGTAAGTACTAACGATTGCGCGGAAACAACGGTTATGGTTCAATGGCCTCACTAAATTGGTGGTGTCAATTGCTCGAACGGTTTAAAAAACATGTACAAGCCTCTACAAGTATTTCTAGTAGTTCTATTAAGCCTGTACAAGGACGATGTTTATAATTTTATTAATACTCGAAATTGTTTACGAAAAATCTTGAAAGAACTGAAGTAATAAATAAAGATACAGACTTTTCTCAGAATCAATAGAACTCTGTTTTTTTTGGTGATCAAACTGTTTACAAGTTTATATCTTATTCTAACAGGTCTTCAATCAAAGGTTTTCGCTGAAAATTTACACTAGGATAGATAATAATCTACAGTCTTAAATAGTTCGAAACAAAAGTTTTTATTTTTATTTTACATAATTAGGTTTTACAATATTTATCACAACTTATTATTTACACTCGGTACTAAATTAAAAGGATATTTAGGCGTCGAAGTACTTTTCCGCAGCGCTGTCATCTGGAAACGTGCCCAGAAGACTGGCAGTATTGCCACGTTGAATCGCAAAGCTAATTATTTGGCCAAAGAACAACCCAACCCTCTGGTCATGTGAAGTGTCGACCAGTCGGCGAGAAATTTCCCTATAAAGGAGACGCGCACTCGGGCCACATCAGTAGCGAAGGGTAATTTTTTGTAAGAGGTAAACCGGAGTACATAATATATATTTAATGTGATTATATTATTTGTCTAAAGAAGTGCCATTTTTCAAAGGGAAGCCGATAGGAATTAAGTTGTATGGAACCTTCGCGACTGGGCCCCATGACCCAATCGTTTCGACCCCAAACGGCTCAAAACTGTAGTTTCCCATAAGATTACGGTATTTAAGCCGCTTGAGGGTCTCAAAAGCCGCAGCAGTGGTTATTTTTTTTTTGTGTTTGAAATATTGTTACACTGCACACTGGTGCTATCTTATAGTCAACACTCAGAGTCAATACTAAACTATGTATCTATTCGACTATAAAGGTCGATCTATAAAGGTTAAAAAATTATACCTACTTGTTCTTGTCATTTTCATGTTCACTAACATAATCTAAAAATATTTGACGATGATATGTTTAAAGTTAGGAAAAACAAAAGATATTACAACGACCACCAGACAGCATTATAGACCTCCTCACAACCTAATCCCTGAACAATTACACGCCCGAGTACTATGTACACATCCTTTACTTTGCACGCACATATCTACTAGATGTATTTACACTAATATTTGGTAGAAATTCAAATCAAACACGAATATATTCCGTAAAGCGGAAGTCAGCTAGTCTTGCCTTGGGCTGACTGTGATCATAAAGTTTCCACCCTAACTTTTGTATGAATGGCGGGACCACCCCCTCGCACATTTATCTTAGTTAGGGTTGAGTGGAAAAGTAATAGTACATGGGTGATGTTCTATTTTTTGCTGTGTCAAGATTGAGATAACGTTTATTGATTTGTAATGAGTATGTTGTTGAGTATTATGTTCTTATGATTGTAAGGATGTTTCAGTAAAATTAGCGAAGTACAAAATATATATCTGATGTTAATGTACCTAAAATAATATATCCACTTACATAAGCAACCCTGAAGTTTAATCAACACCCAGAGACACAATTGTTTTTTTCCGTATCTGCCGCTCGGAAATTGATACCAAGACTCCCGCAATTTAGTGAGTGTTGCTTGTGATAATCCATAATTAGATAACGACAGCAATCTGCCCCACTTCCTTTTCCTGAACCGTGTACAGTTGATATATGCATGTTTATTTTTAATTATGACAATATTAAAAACGAATAAAATAATTATGGTTTTAGAGACCGACCGATTTATTTTTATATTTTATGGGCAGATAGATTTTTAGATTTATGGGCACTTTAGACATGGTCTAACTACTAACTGATATGATGGGCGAAGAAAATGCCTGGATGTTGACAGTTTGAATGGTCACACTGGTCATTATTAGCCTGGAGTGCACTGTCCCTACTGGTCTATGATTTACACAAAAAGGGACCTTTTATGCCACCTACGGTTACCTATACATTGAATGATTTCAATGACTTCAGGATCGAGCTTACCAACTGACATGCAATTGAAAAGGTATATCTAGCATTGGATAGTTTTAAACATTAATAACGACTGGAAAAACTCACCCTATTTATGCTTGCATAAAACAACAGTAAGACGCTACATAAACACTAAATACACACCTAAGTACACATAATGGTAAAGCAATAAAATATAGAGCATTGAGTAAATAAAAGTTGTATTTACTTTCTTCCTAGTTCAGCTGTTTATTTTAGTAGCTAGCTCTAAGAGCGAGTTCCCACGTGTATCGTAAGAGCCGACTTACGGTCGGTATTAAAGTTAATTAAGAGAAATGGGGAGTTCGTGGAGATGATATAGTATCTCTATTGTGCACACAAGGAGTTAAATAAATATAGAGATAATTGGTAACTTTGAAAATAAATTATATCTTGTTTATTGCACAATAAAGAGACTTGAAAAGAGACCATGACTACTGAGTTTCGGGATTTTGTCAGGGTTGAGTCAGCAAAAAAATGTAGCCATCTAGTTTTAAAATATAGACAAAAAATGATGTGTAGGTAAAAGTGTTTTGAAAGGTCTACTTACTGGTATAAACGCTTCATTTCATGTCACATTGCATTTCATTTCAATAAACATTGACGATTTTATTATCTTACCCCAAAAAAAATGTTTAACTGGCATATATAAAAAATTCTTCGAAAGGAAGATATTTGTCTAAGGAGAATAATAGTATAAGAAGCCTATGATGTTCCCACTGCTGGGATACATGCCTCCTCAACGAGAAGGAGTGGGCCGTAATCCACCACGTAAGGAGAATAAACGAAAGTTTAAATAGCTTTAATTTATTTATTTAATTTTTGGTAAAACTTACAGCAAATCAGATACAGTAAGTAAAAAAGTTTAAACAAAATATGGCCAATTACAAGTTTCCACATTTAGTATCTTAAACAAATGAACAAAAGAGAAAATTTACCATAAAACAAAAACATAACTACTCGTATTTACGCTCGAAAAAGCCATTAGACAAAATTTTCTTTCATTTAGCAACTGTATTGAAAATGTCGATATCAGCTTCCTGGCAGGTTGCGTTGTACATACGACTCGCTCTCACCATGTATGGGTTCTGTCTGTACGTAGTGGCCGCCACTGAGGTGTGCAGTAAATGAGGTCTACGCAAAAACACTGACGCCACTCGCAGCCCGATGTTGTGCAACAACTCGGTAACACCAGGTGTTCCATTGGCAATCTTGAAAAGAAACATAAGATCTGATATTTTTCGCCTTTCTTAGAGTGGATGGATATGAAATTTAATGCAACGGTAATTTAACGGTTTTACGAAAAATAAACATAATAATTATGTACATTATGTATAGCGCCTCTCAAACTAACGTTAAATCGCCAAATCATTCGCCATTCAATACCTAAATCATCAAATTACCAAACCTAAATCAAATAAGCAGTTTACATAACTTCTTTCGAGATTATCAAAGAACATTTCGTCTTACTCCAAAGGAATTGACTAACAAAGTCTGAAAAAGGTCGAATTGGATTAGCAAGTGAAATGAGTGTAGGTACCGAGCAGCGTAACGTTGAAGCTCTAGATAAATACAGGGGGTGACTTAAGTGTGCGTGAGGGGACGACGAGACGGCAAAAAATCTTCACTACCCTTATAACAACCCCCTCGCTAGACTCCCCGAAGGGCCGCAATGTCGTCTGCGTCTGTCTAAATATTCTCGAGAATCCTCGGGAATGTATTGGATTAAATTTTGTAGGTACTTGTCTTGAGATCTCGGTAGGTATTTATATTAATTTATATAAGACATTGTTTTAATACGTTAATCAGGTTAAGACTCATGTTAATTCTTATAATGATACATTCACATTCAATGTACAGTAGCAAAATGAAAATATTTAGCGCCTTTAGATACATGACGTAAATTCGTACACAGTGCGTCACCTTTATTATTCAAGTAGTTATAGTAGCTGCCAACATTATCAATGAAAATGAGAGTTCGATGTTAGGCGCTATGCGGAAAGGTGTTTGAAATTCTCTTAAACTTTTGACATGATTGTGGGAGCTACACGAGAAATCAGCGTATGTGAAAATTGCTAAAACGTCAAGTTCCGAGAGTGTACACCTACGCAATACACAGGGTGTAAAGAGACCCATCACATAGCCGTCAACTACGCATTCTTTACATCAAACTAAGTAACATAGCACAAAAATAATTTCTGGGAAACGTATTTTATTTTTGGTGTGAAAAATAGCTGTGCGCAACGTAACGTACGCAAAACATTGTGCTTTTGGGTGCATTCAACGGTAGAGGGGTCGTCGGAATATTATTTTAAAGTTGTGTTATAACATTGAAAACTTGTTTTAGTTAAAAAACGGAAATAAAAGTTGGAAATGGAATGGCAATGGAAGTTCGAATGTTGACCTTCAATATCTCGGCAACCAGAAGGTTCCCAGGTATGGTCCAGTACAAAAAATATATCACAATAACGAGGAATACAAATAAATGACTTTCGGCTTCGTTAAGTGTCTTTTAACACCCGTTATGTAATATTCATGTGCAAAAGTGTCCAATTAAACAATTTTCCACTTACGATAAACTCTGCAGTACAGCCTCAACCCTGCAGTTCCATTAATTAACGCGTGCTAAGTGTTAACCGAATGAGTTCTTGCAGTATTTAATTTTGTTGAAAGTGGCTTCACAATGCGAAGGAGAGGTACTAATGTGAACCGTTTACAGCGAATGCTTTTCATATTATGTTAAATAGTGTGACTTGCTTGAATACGTTGCTGAGTTCAACGATCGAATCGTGTTTAAACACAGGTGGAGGTGAATTTCTCAGTCATGGTGGAAAATTAATTGTAACGGCTGAGGGGGACATGTTCAAACAACTTATGTTGAGGGTGGAAATGTTTACATGTCTGTGCTTGATTTATTGTTGGGTAGGTATTTCTTAATACAATCACCCTCATTGGGGTATCTGGGTTGTTATGTTCATGGTACGAGAGAAAACAGCAGATTTTTATGTACATATCTCTAAAAATGTAATTTAGGTCGCCAGTTTTTTATGTACATTGTTTGTTACCGCCTACATAACATTCAACAGATTTCTATTTTCGTATATTTGTTTTTCATAACTAGTCTCGAACGACTTAATGACGTCATAGGTCTTTTAATATGGCGGAAGCGCTTTTTACTTCATAAAGTCATGATGCAGTCAGCTATTTTTCTATCAACAGAGATAAGACACAGTAAATTAAAATCAAACATGTAGAGGTTCGAGGTAGAATTAATTGTTACTGAATTTCGTAACTTACGGCCGGGTACTTAAGCATGAAATTCCTTAACCCAAAAATTACTATAGTGTATAAGAAACTTGGTGGAATCTCTCTGAGGGATAGAATCCGGAATGAGACGATCCGGCAGAGAACCAATGTTGTCGACATAGCTCACAGAATAAAGCAAGCTGAAGTGGCAATAGGCCGGCCACATTAGCCGTAGAACCGATGACCGTTGGGATCTGACATGTTCTTGAGTGGAGACCACGAATCGGCAAACGTAAGATAGGATGCCCTCAAGCTAGGTGGAGCGACGATCTTCGCAAGGTGGCTGGTATCAGCTGGATGAGAGTTGCCAAGAATCGAGTTGAATGGCGAGTAAATGGAGAAGTTTAATTCCGGCAGTGGACGCTGTAGGCTGATGATGATGGTGATGATGATAAGAAACCTAGTATCCATACTGATATTATAAATGCAAAAGTAACTCTGCCCGTCTGTCTGTTACCTTTCCACGCATAAACGGCTGAACCGTTTTCTATGAAATTTGTCACACAAGTAGACCATGACCTGGGTAAAGACATACTTTTTATCTCGATATCGTTCCCGTGGGATAATTTTAGGGCCTACACGCGGGTAAAGCCGCGGGTAAAAGGTAGTAATGTATATTTTAAGACGGAAAATATCGAAGTGTTCGTCAATCAATCACTGAACGAAATTGATTATTATGGTGCCTGCGCTCGCGGCGAATGGCGATGGAAAGCCCATCTATCACCACTAAATGCGTCGTAATAACTTGACGCGCAGTGTTATACTTAGATGTATGATATTTTCCTTTTAATGATATTTTAGCTTTTAGCCTAGAAAATGTAGGGAAGCAGCCCTTATAAGTAACTAATGAGGGCAGTGGCTAGACCTAAAACTAACAATATCGCTGAACCCATGTATAATAAAATTATTAACAGTACTTAGATTTTTCTATTCACTACAAAAATCTTTCTTTTTCCGACATTGTTTTTCTATGACCATGCTTTTGTGGCTTAATGCATACATTTTTTATTTATTTTTTCGTACTGTAGTTTTTAGCTACCCCCAAGAGGGTAGGCAGAATCTACAGTACGATAAAAATAAAGGGGGGAGAAAACGGGAGTTTACGTATGTAGTAGGCACAGTCTCTATCCTCACCCCGCGCGGGCTCGCAATCAGACGTGCATAAAGTTTCTCCGGCTAAATTAATTAAAAATAAACAAGTAAATAACTAGAAATATAAACCAACACTACAGTAAAAAAAGGATAAATACAGTGTACGTATTAATAATACATACAACAGTATTAGTAAATGAATTTAAGAAAGTTTTGCTACAATAAAAACTCACCGCAAAGCAAGTAAGAAATAAACAAGTGAGTCACGGGTGACAGCACTGCTCCTATTCTTCGATAAGCGGTGAATCAGGCAAAGCACAGCGATCCAAAACGCTACCTTATAAGGTCTAAGAAAGGACAATGCATAACAGGAACATATAAACTCTTTATGTCGCAAAATGGGGTGCTATATTTTGTGTAGAAAAATCCATGACGAGTTAGGGGTGAAGCGTTAATTGGAATATAATATCCCATGACTTTATCTATCATTTTTAAACACCTTGGTCACTCATCCATCTTTAAGTTTAGTAAAACGCATTTCGGAAACAAAAATAATATTTCAGTAACCATATTATTATAAACTTAACAAAAGAAAAGATATAATCCTTTCTATAACCGATACCGCAGTAAGCTATCCTGCAGACTAAAAGCTATGCTGCAGAGTATCACCTGGGTTCAAAATGGCGTCGGATTCCCTCGTTTGCTCTTAATGTACGGCCTGATGTTTATAGGCCGGCCTAAAGCCTCGGTGAGCCAGCCGGAATGCAGATTATGTAACGTATCGGAATCCGGGGCTCATTTTCTGTAATATTCACCCAAAATGCTGCTGTTTTAAATTTTTGAATGGTTATTTTATTTATTTGGATATTTTGTGGGTTTTAAGATTTGTAATATCGATGTATATTCTTACATAATTGCGTACTTACCAAGTCTCATTCTCTCTAGTATTCAAGCTAGATATAATGAGACTGTCAATCGTACCTACCTATATGACCAACATGCACAATATTTATTTTTACTACCATATTGAATCTATACACATAACCCATGAATCCAGCACATAATTCTAGACCCACTAGCGTAGAATACTTTGTCAGTTATCACAAAAAAAATCTGCTGTTTTATTGAAAAGTGCCATATCTCTGCGGTCCAATGTATGGAACAGCATTATTTTTTTTGTGTTCACCTTAGGAAAATTTCAACGCAATGGGGTTCAGAATCATGTACTGAATCCATGGATGCAGGTTGCGCTTAGATGTCCCTTCCACCCTGTATTTACCGACTCACTTTTATTATACTTACTTCACTTTTATTACTAGAAACAAACACAAATTTATTGTTCCTACAACCAGGCTCAAGAAAATAGGTGGCTCGTTTAGATGCCAGTGTATACGTTTTTATAATAAACTTCCTAGCCACATTCAAGATCTAAGCTTTAATAAATTCAAATCTTTTATAAAACGGAAACTATGCCAGAAAGCCTATTATACTGTGAAAGACTATATTGAGGACAAAAAGGCTTAGGATTGAGCTGCTCCAATAAATTTACACAGTGAATGTTGATTTTAATTTGCTAGCTATTTTAGACATGAATATTTACTGTAAAAAGTATTATATTATTTTCATTATTGAGAATATGAGGACTATGTGGGTCATTGTTTCAATTATATTCTTGATCTGGCAGTTTAAGTAGTTTATGCGGCCTACCCAAATGTCCTTTCTTTGGTATTGTTCGTCGAATCGTTGAGCTCCTTAAGTTCTGAGTTGAGCTGCACGGTTACTGACAAATGCGTGCACTGACTGGACAGGTCCACTTAATCTGTGTGGTTCATTCCTCAAAAGACCATTTCAGACACCAATCTACATGGTTCTCAAACATTATGTCCGATTTTTTTTTATATACACATTGACATTGTTGAATTTTATATACTCGATGACATGAGTATTTACTTGTAAAGTATTATGTTATTTTAATTATTGTGAATGTGAGGATTATGTGGGTCATTGCTTTTTTTTTCGCAGTTAATGTTAATCATGATCTGGCAGATTGAGTAATTTATGTGGCCTACCCAAATGTCCTTTCTTTGGTATTGTTCGTCGAATCGTTGAGCTCCTTAAGTCCTGACTTCCTGAGTTGAGCTGCACGATTACTGACAAATGCGTGCACTGATTGGACAGGTCCACTCAATCTGTGTGGTTCTTTCCTCAAAAGACCATTTCAGATACCAATCTACATGGTCTTCACATGATTTGACCAAGATTATGTCTGGACTTTAAAAGAGACTGTGACCTCTGAGTTTGTTTCGGCCTTTCTTCTCAGAGTAGTCAGATAGGAAACGCCGACCTCATCTTGTTTAAAAATATGATTGACGTGTAAAAGTGTTTGTAAAAACCTACTTACAGAAATAAAATCATTTATCATTTATCATTTATAATTATACCCCCAAATATTTCTCGGTTAATAAGCATAACATTAAATGTTCCAATCACCCCATGACCCAAAACTACCCATTAAGGGGACTACATGATCTAAACGCAAATTTATAATGCCTATAAATATATGATCCACTGCAGTAACCAAAATCAGAAAAATATATGATATTCTGCAGGATATATGCTAGTTAGATAGTGTGTTGAAAACATAATACGAGTACAATTAACTTGATATGATAGAAAAAAATCACGAAGATACCTCAATTTTTTTTTTTTAACGATTAAAAACCCTAAACATGCAAACATACATGCATGCAAATATACATGCAAACATTCAGAATTTTTGTCAGATTATTCTACAAGCAATATACTAAGTTAATAGTGTTTTAATTTTTTAGTCCAATGAATAGATTTTATGTAAATCCATAATTGCTTCATATTTTGCAATAAATTACCAGCGTTGTGTCATCGCGCGTCTCTTTCTTTTCTATGCAATTCGGCAGTGACCGCGCTTTAGCTCTTGTAAGCCCCTGAATAGACATGCATATTTTCTATTCTCCCAAAAAATCCACTAAAATCTAGTAAAATCCCTGTCTAAACTGACCTACTTTTGACAACTCGACGATACATTTCATACATGTTATCTTTTATTCATTTAATACGTCGGTCCATTGAAGCAGAGGGTCCAGGTTGATAATGTAAAACAAATAGTCGTCGACCTTTGCTTACCCGCACCGCACTACAAAGGAGGTTCGGCCACATTCGGCCAAATACTCAGATTTATAAAGATTTTGCTATAGAGGTTGTTTCATCTTGTTTGTATACAATTTCGTAAAGCTCACAATATCTTGTCAAAGTCGTAATGGACTATATTTTTGTTACAGATAATTTGTTAGTTTTCTTGTTAGTCTCTTTTGGACGGATTTTTTTACTACCTAAGTACCTAGTAATCTATGTTACAAACTATCACTACTACTTACTAACTATAACTTTAATCCCTCCATAAATTGTTTGATAGACGTGGTGATATCGCCATAACACTTAGTTTACGCTCATAGTGCAATGGATACATACCTAATAGTCCATTGTAAGACGTGGATTTTTGTTGTCAGAACCTTATTATAAAAATAAATAATACCTACAACTAGTAGGTTAAATTAAGAACCTTGTTTGCCCTATTTCTTTTAGTATATTCGTTTAATATATATATTTGTTTGTACTAATATTTATATATAATTAGGTATATTTATTATAATTACAGGTCGTAATCTATAATATTATGTGTATTGTTATATTTATTCCTCCAATTTTCATAATCGCACCTACCACTGATTGCATCTGCATCACCCAAAGGTTGACTGGTAGAAAATGCCTGTAGCATTAAGTCCGACTCTGTACATTTGTGTGCTTAAAGTATTCAATAAATAAATATAAAACTCCAGAACCCATTAAAAATCTGGGAAAGTAAATAACTACTCCACGTGCTACAGATTACCTACAATGTTTACTTTTACCAACTGAAAACAAGGATAAAATATTTTACAAACTTTGTACGGCAGATAAAACTTGCAAGATGTTTTATAACTTCCTTATTATTACACCTTTTTGGTACAGGGAAAAACGCATTTTTCTTAAAAATTTAAACGTTCATATTTTATAAAGTTGCTCGTAAGACATTATAAAGAACTTTTTCCTACCATCATTTCTTTTTGTTGAAAATTTCCCGAATTCAGGAATATAGTGGCCGTCAATTTCTGTGAATAAACGCCATAACTTTGCAATTCAGAACATTTGTGGTTCTCATCAAAATTATTTGGAGAGGAATTCCGAGCTAATGGTAGACATGCGCCTAAAGTCTTTAGAAGTTTAGATTTTATTGAATTTCAGACTAAAAACATTTTCATCTTTTTCGTCATTGACACTGTTGTTAAAATATCTACAAAGTTATGGTTACAATACCGGCTCAAGATACGTGGTGATACGTTTACCAAAATCACGTTAGCACATGTGTGAGTGCTATGTACAAACTATAAAACTACCATTTAATGTGGGCGTCTTTCATTGACTTGAATGTGCCCTGGAGGCTGTGAGTATGTCATGCTCACTTTAATGTCTCGCTGATGGTGGCGCATGTGTTGGGTCATTTAGCTCCCTTCAAAATGATTGAACTGAATGGTGCTAATCCATGCGTCATGTTCATGAATGGGCGCTGTCAGTAAAGTCTGGTCATCTCTGAGCTGCCACTTTTAATATTTGAATTGTTTTTATCTTTTTATTACGGACGCTTTTAACGTTCTGCATCGTTCTCACTTGTCTAATTTCATCATGAATGATGTAACCAATATTCTGTGTTTTGGTTTAAAAGAGTGTCCGTGGAGTTCTTGCCCGTTCTTCTACATATGTACAGTCAGCAAAAGAGATAAGTATCCAGGGTCGCCGGAAATAGTTGAAGTTTAGTAAGAAACCGATGAATGTTTTCGAATGAAATTTAATTTGTTAAATGGCCAGTTTGTTTTCTATTAATTTTATTTTATTTTATTCCAAAACATTCATCAGTTTCTTACTAAACTTCAACTATATCCGGCGACCCTGGATACTTATCTCTTTTACTGACTGTACCTACTAGGTACACTTTGGAATGGACAATGAGCTTCGTCTTTCTGACCGACCGACCGACCCCTTGACAATTCAAAAGTGCCCGTAATTGATTTATTTGAAATGAATGCTTTGACTTTGAGTTGAGTTTGAATTGAGTTTGAGTTTGACAGACCATGAAATTTGTTTGACATTTTTAAATCTTTCAAAATGTCAACATTTGAGAGGATCGAAAGGTATCATCATTTTGCTAAGTACATATAATTTAGTCCGTTTCAACTTGTTTTACGATTAAACTATACCTTCCACAATGTTGTCAAATTAAAATTAGGAATAGCTTTGCGTGGGACCGTAATAACTTCACTTTATCGTGGCCTCAATAGCGAAACTAATTAGTTTGATGGCTATAACTTAATAGTGAGACATCAACCTTATTCCTGATTTGATCGTACAGTAAGTAAACTTATTCTATGAAACATAAGCATAATTAGCCTATAATGTTCTCGTTGCTGAGACACAAGGTCTCCTCTCTGTGAGAAGGAGTGGGCCGTAATTATACCACGTGGGCCCAGTAAGGGTTGGTGGATGTAACGTGTCTTCGATTTTTTACGTGTACGTAAAATGTATCTTTTATTAAAAACGCAATACTTTACCAAGCAAGAAAATATTTCCACAAAAGCTTTTTTTAGTCGCCAAGCAGCACAGTTGTTACAACTATTATTACCATAAGCAGAGTCTTTGCCAAGAACCGTGATATTCACTATTATTATAATTTATTCCATTTTATTGCGCCTACAAAGATTTCTTATTTCATTGAATCTTAAAATATTTTTTATTCAAGCGATTTTTCTTTTACTACTTTGGCCGTTGTGAAAAGATTTTGGCTGTAAACTTTTTCCTTTTATGTTCTTAAAGTTGTTTGTTTTAATGATTTTAAGTGCTCTTTATTTTCTTTTGAGGTCGTGGAATACCATGTGGACGAATTGCTTATATTTTGACGGAACTGTCATCAAGACTGCTGCTGTCAAATTATGATTATTACTGGCCATCTGGCCATAATCTCAATGCCAGTGAAAATGAGATGCTTTCGACAAGAAAAGACGGATGAGCCAACAAATAGATTAATTATATTATTTATTACTTTTTTTATAAACTTTCATAAAATAAGGTAATGCAGAGGTTATAATAATAGGTCTTTACCTATGAAATTGCCGTTTTGTATGAAAAAATTTAAACGAATTTTTTTCATGAATTTTTTATTTGTATTAATCGAAGTAATCACCCATGCAATCAATGCATCTTTGCCATCGCAGTGGCAGTTTATTGATGCCCTTCTTAAAGAAATCAGCTGGACGGGAGGCAACAAATTCTTCAAAGGCATTTTGTACTGCCTCTCGGGTATTAATTTTTTTTCCCGCCAAGAAGTTATCCAAATTCTGGAAAAAGTAGTAGTCTGTAGGCGCAAGGTCTGGTGAGTAGGGCGGATGACGGAGAGCTTCCAACCCCAGTTCTTGCAACTTGGAGACCGTCTGCTGTGCAGTATGAGGTCGCGCGTTGTCGTGCAGGAGCAGCGGAGACGAGCGATTGACCAATGCTGGTTGGAGATGCGCCAGCTTCTCCATCATTGTGTTCAGTTCTTCACAGTACACATCTGCAGTAATGCTCACCCCGTTTGGTAAGAAGCTGTGATGAATCACACCGGCGCTAGACCACCAAACAGTGACCATCACTTTTCTAGGGGTAAGTTTTCGTTTAGGGCATTGTTTAGGTGCTGAACCAGGATCCAACCAACTTGCTGAGCGCTTACGGTTATCAAACAGAATCCATTTTTCATCGCAGGTAACAATGCGGTTCAAAATTCCTTCATTTGTGTGTCTGTTGAGCAGTGCAAGGCACGTCTCGACGCGTACTTCACGCTGGCGATCATTGAGTTCGTGGGGCACCCATTTGTCAAGCTTTTTTACCTTGCCAATTTGACGCAAATGGACCAATATTGTTTTGACGCTAACGTCGAAAGCTGCTGCTAATTCAGCCGTAGATTGTGTATCATCAGCTTCCACAATCGCCTTTAATTCGTCATTGTCGACCAAAGTCTTCGGACGACCGCGAGGTTCATTTTTCAGGTCGAAATTTCCAGAACGGAAGCGAGCAAACCAATAACAGGTGGTGCGTTGGTTTGTAGTGTTAGCTCCGTAAACGTCGTTGATGTTGCGTGCCGCTTGTGCCGCGTTGCTGCCACGACGGTACTCATATTCCATAATTACTCGAATTTTTAACGTATCCATGATGACGAAAAAGATTGAAATGCGATGAAAATGTAACACTAATCAATAAAGAAATGACTACTTTTAGAAAAAAAAATCCATGTTTTTAAAATAAAATTAATTTGAAATTAGAATTCTTAGCCAAACAAAAATTATTTTGATTTGAAATGGCCAGTACTGCAGAACGGCAATTTCATAGGTAAAGACCTAATATCATTCAGAGAACGCCACTATTGAATTAACAGGGGCTGCACAAGATAATATAAATATTAATGTGGTTTGTGCCCACTATGTATATTCCTGAGTAAGTAAGGCCGCAGGTAGATTTACTCGATTTCATGTGGAGTTCGGCGAAATCGGCAGCAAAATATTATGTTTAATATGTGCCAAAGCTTACAAATAGCGACTCATAACCCAAATTCTAAATGTTCTTGACGTTTGTATAGCCTACATGTTGTAGACTCGACAAATAGTTGTTCAAAAACGAATATTATAAAGATTATGTTTAATACTAAAAGGAGCAAAAGCAGTACTTAAGGATCGTAGCAGGTGGCGGTGTGTAGTTTCAGCCTACCCCCATGGGAAGAAGGCGTGAATTTATGTATGTGTATGTATATTCAATGCTTTATTTTGCAGAAACAAAGTCTGCGCAGAATACTAACGACACAAGATATGAGATAAATTAAACCACCCAACTTTAACACGCATAAGTATAAGATTCATGTTATCGCGATTGCTTGTTCTACTTTATTTAGAACAAGAGCAACTAACTTTGCTCCCTAGTTAGTTTGATCACCCGAGTACATTTTTTATCCTGTATAAAGTTATAACTAACCTTCTCTCCAAAATGAATGAAATACCTAAACTATCTAACCAACTCTAAGGGTCAAACACTGAACTGTGTTAGTTATTTTGACGTACTGTTTTGCATAGGTCGTACGTTAAAACGATTAACAACTAATCCTATTTCCTACTAATATTATAAATGTAAAGGTTTGTGAGAATGGATGGGTGGACGGATGTTTGTTACTCTTTCACGGAAAAACTACGTAACGGATTTGTATGAAATTTGGCTCACATATAGACCATGACCTAGGTTAGAATATAAGCCGTGGGCAACGGCTAGTAAAGCATAACTGTACAAAGATCTTTTGGTGTGTGGCCAAAATCGGAATTATAGCCACGATCTAGTTTTTAATTTCTTACAATACACATTTCGCAAAGGTTTACCATTAGCGCCACACTGACAACGTCATTCCAGCGTCAAAAGATCCTCGTTACACTGTAGGTATGGCAAAATTGTAGCCTACCTGAGCCTCAACAGACGCAATAAAAATAAGTATAGGCCTTAAATAATTCCTCGCCACGCAGCTGCCCGGCATTTTCTAATTCAAAAGCAGGTGTTCAGCCAACAATCCTCCTTGCATAGCAAATATTGTCTATTAAACAAGCCGACTTTATTAAGGCAGGGCGACATCGACTTGACCTAAATATCGAAACGTCGCACGAAGACTTGACAATGCACGTCGGTATAGCGGTGGTGATATACATACATAGGTAGCATAGCTTCGGATATAAGGTGCTTTGGAGATTAGTAGAATATTATTGGTAGTTTAGGAAACGTACAGTATTACATACATACATACATAAACTCACGTTGTCTTCCCAAGGGGGTAGGCAGAAACTACAGAACGCCACCAGCAGGCTTAGCACAAGCACCGTCTTGTCGACGGAAGAGTAGACAAAAATGACGTTTCATGAAGACAGTACGACGGCAGCAAAGTAGAAAGAGTCAACTGCACTTTTTACGAAATTCAGTAATTTATTCACGTTTATCTTTTATTTTGCTTATATCTCGAAAATGGTGTGTCCGATTGCACAATAATGAAAATTTCGACCCTCTTTATGAAACACACACTTCTCTTTATAAACCCCTAAAACTCAACATGTAGGAAATAATTTTTCACATTTTCCATACAAAAAGTGAAAAATTCCATTTTTCCATTCCATTTTTATACTTTGTGGCCGTCGAGTAAAAAGTTTTCGACTTAAAGACAGTCGAAAACTTTTTACTTGGCATGGCGATTAAAAAAACAAATTGTCTTCACTACCTTAGACAACTTTCTTCTGAAATAGTATACATTAAAAAGGACCTATACAACGATCGGTAGAAACTAAAGGCAAAATGACAGATTTTAGAAAGATTTTTACGGTGCGATGTCAAACATGGAGAAACGAAATGTCACTTTGTATGGGAATAGCCGTGTCTATTCTTCGAAGTAATAGACAGCGTCATGCTAAGCGCTCTGCTCCTTTTGCCTCGTTTGTTTGTTACGTATAGTATTATTTTTTCTTGTCTTACTTGCAAAAAAATTATACTACTGGTTAGACAAAGGTTCTTAGTACACCATATTTCACCAGTTATGTTATAATTATAAGTCCCATGATACATGCGATCAGAGCCTGATATTTAACCTGTAAATTCAACAGATATCAACAAGATAAACATACAGACTCTAGGCTGCTAATGAGAGCTTATATAAACCAACACGGAATAACTCAAACTTTTCCTGTTCCAGCCAAGGACTCCACGTTCAGCTGTCTTTCTTGCGATCACTAGACCACATAGCTTTGGCAAACATGACGAAAATTAGTAGGTATAGTGCTGAACAAGTAATAAAAGACATTCAAGCTCAAGTTTCCGCTTAATCTGTTTATGGTCAATTCTTTGCCACCTCTACACAATAACACATGTGTATAATAGCCCGCAAAGGGAAAACAAACGGCTATTTTGATTGTATTACCAATTAGGTTTTGTTCATAACTTTAATTGAATTTTGAATGGGCAAAGTTTAGTTGGCAAGCAAAAGTGTGCTTGATTTATAGTTCGTGGCTATTATTATCATGTAACGACCGAATTTTAATGATTGTGTAACCTGATAGGTATTTGTTTTAGTGATCCATTTAGTTTTGAATGGAATAGTAATCGATTTTCATAGCAATGGCGTCGTATTGTGGCCCAATTACAGTAGTAAAATTACTATTTTACCTTTAAATACTACAATCAGAGAAAAAAGGCTTGATGTTTTTGTTCAAATGTGTTCTTTGTTTTCGGTACTGTGCCTAACATACAGTTTTCTTTTTTTATGTGTTACTACAAACACCAAACCATTTGCCAAATCGGTATTACATTACAACCTAGTTATAAGGAAATTCAAAAATACCAATCATTTTAATAAAATAATGCAACACTTAATTATTTTCATAATGTAACTATTATACTCGACCAGGCCAATTATTTCTTAAAAAGGGTTCATTTCCTCCGTGAACGACGATAATTTCCGTTAGCTACGTCCATAAAAAAATCCGACGATAGCTTGTTATCCCCGCTCTAACAGCAAGACTAGGTCCCAATAGGTAAACCAATAAGGCAAATCTATACATATTATAAAAATAAATCATATATAATAATAATAACAGATATTATTATAATATCTATACATATTATAATTAAAGTCGCTTTTCGTGACTGTCTCTATGACCGCATTGGTCTTTTAAACCGCAGCGCAGCGAGCCCCCACCTCATCAAGACCAGCACGTGAAACAAGCCCACTATCAAAACAATCGAGCGGAGTGAGCTCAACTACCCCACGCGTAGGTGAAGCACGCTTTCACATGGGAACAGCGAGCGAAGCGAGCCCCCACCCATTTTAAGAAAAAACGATTTTAGCGAGCCTACTTTAACGACGAGCCAACAAAGCGAACACAAACTAGTGAGCGTCACCCACTACGCTCATAAGCCAGCTTACTCCGCTCGTTAGTAACTGCGCTCCGTTCACTTATGGCAAAAGTGAATAATTCGTTCCGTAATCCGCAACGGATTATGATTCGGATTTCACCATAATTCAGAGAATTTATTCTGGATGGTGTGGTGTATATACGTATATATGGGCGCCAAGCCATTCTTTGATTTAATTTATAAGCTTTTTTTTTGATTATTTTGTACTTATTCTGACTTCCATGTTATTTATTAAATTAATACTTGTATTTCCGAATAAGTCTATGTTAGGTTTTATTTTGATGTATTTAAAATATTGTTGTTTCCGGTTGAATTTATAGTTTCTATTCTTATACTTCCTTTTGATTTATTTAAAATATTGTTCGTTTCCGTTTGAATTCATATAGTTTTTATTCTGATACCTTCCTTTTGATTTATTTAAAATATTGTGAGTTTCCGGTTGACTTTATATAGTTTTTATTCTCATACTTCCTTTTGATTTATTTAAAAATATTGTTTGTTTGCGTTTGAATTTATAGTTTTTATTCTCATACTTCCTATTGATTTATTAAATTATTGTGTGTTTCCGGTTGACTTTATTTTAAGTTTCTATGTTGGTATTGAAAGATTTATCTTGACACATCCACTTGAATTATTTAAAATGTTACATCCGCTTGATTTATATAAATTCTACTTGGCGGTAAAGTTTCGCGGTAATTTTGTGTATAAAAACTATTGTACTGTGAATGGGAGGACATTCTTTGTTCGCTGCTCCCGGAATAAACACCCTGAGTTGAAGTAAGGTATTTTCTTTGTAGTTTCTTAAACGTTTCTCTGCCATTTCCTATTGCTGTGTATTTTTGTGATATATTGGTGCAAAGTATTATGTCTGACTCCGACAACGACGGCGATCATGCGCCGACATGCATAATCGGCCCATAATGTTGCCACTGCTGGGACACAGTTCTCCTCTCTTCGAGAGGGAGGGGGCTGTAATCTACCACGCGGGCCCAGTGTGGGTTGGTCGATGTCACATGTCTTTGAATTTTTGGTTCTTGGACATGCCAGTTTCCTCACGATGTTTTCCTTTACCGTTTTGGGAGAGTGGTGATGAAAT
This sequence comes from Griposia aprilina, assembly GCA_916610205.1. Lineage (NCBI taxonomy): Eukaryota > Metazoa > Arthropoda > Insecta > Lepidoptera > Noctuidae > Griposia > Griposia aprilina. The sequence goes on from OU744289.1 coordinate 24,075,779, forward strand.
TATTTACACAAAGTATAGTGCCTGCCTGGGTTCGTACCCACGACCTATGACTCGTAAATTGGGGCTGTTACCACAGGGCCACCACTGATCACTGTGCGTAATACATTAATATTAAACATACATATATATTAAATAAATTTTCATGTTTTGTCAAGTCGTAAAAACCGTGCGAAGCAGGGGCGGATTGCAAGTGAAAAAAATAAATTGAACGATACCCCTTTCCACGTATAGAAAAAAATTAAATACACCATGAATATCACCATTACAAAGTTTTCGTAGTAAAAATTCAGTTAGTTTTCCGTTTAACGTAACAGAATTTTTAACTACCCTCATTATTCCTTGAAATATAGCCATGACAAGAATTAACTAAATTAGTTTTAAAACTATATTAATGATACGGCACTCTGCTATTAGTTAAAAAGTGTGAGTTTCATTAAAAGTTTTACTTTGATGTCTCCGTAATGCACTCGTTGGCTGAAAGTTCTGCAAAACTAAAAAAAACAACTGAAAGTTTCAGGGACGTAGCTATAATTGACTCATGTAGTGAGTGATTACGCATAATATTTTACCGGTTTATAACGGACATTTTGCTTTGTAATTGATATTTGTTAAAAAATTATGGATGAAAAGATTAACCTGCTTTCATTAAAACTTTACGCATTATAGCTGTTTTATAAAATTTTTAAAATTAAGGAAGGGAGCAGTAGGTTTTCATTGTTTTCTAGGTGCGAGACGTTCGTTAAACGTTAAATGAAAGTAGGGAATATAACATAATGAATACTTACTTTTATAACACTTTGTTCTGAGAATAAAATAAACGACATTTCGATGCTGTTATGTTAAACGATTTCACAAAAATAAATCGTTTCAACATTTGAACGCCACACCGTAAAATGTATCCAGCAATTCGGATTTAAAATATTACCCTAATATTTTAAGTCCTCACATCGTCACAATTTTAATAGCCCATTACATCCATATGGGAAAACTGGAGCACATTTCTCAAAAGCCGACTAGTCTGTCTTCGCAGAGCGCTGACTTGAAACCGAGTCTAGCACTTAGAAAAATGGTGAGAAAAGCATTAGTAATTCAAACAGCGTAGGAAACCGCTCAGTTAAGGAGATGGTGTAAAAATGAGCGCACATTATCGTGACTGAGATCTTCGTTTCAAGCCGATTCGATATTTTCGGGCAGAACGTTCAATTTGGATCTTGTTAGATGTAATATATTTGAGTATGTTGATACGATAGACATGTATTTTCTTAAATAGTTAATGCCCGTGATTTAAAAAAGAGGAATTTCTCATTTCATCTATTTAGCATCTATTATGGCATTTCTCAGCTTATTATGATGATAGTCCTTTCCTTCAAAGTATTTTTTTACTAATTTTGTCATGATGTCATAACAAAATATTGACAAAATCTAATGAAGAGCAAGGTCGGACCCCTTGTTTCTTCTAACAGATAGACTTTATAGTGTTAATAATAAAATCCCTTTAACAAGAAAATCAATGCCCAGAATATCCGGAATTGAGATAAAACACGTTCAAACGAACACTAAAAACATTCATCGTTACTTTATTTCCCAGTATCAATACTTTAGATTTAAAATTGTTCAGTTGCGAACTACGCACAGTTTACTAAATAAATTGCTAAACTCCCGCTGAAAATCTAAACTTTCGAGCGAATGTAGCTAAAACTTGTGCTTTTACAGCTAAACAGTCGGCAATATATCAAAACATGGTTAAATGAATTGGCTAAGTTATTTGAACTTAAATATTTATGTTTAACGCTGAACCGGAAATACGTCCTTTTGGCTCGGCTATTGATTATGACTGCGGAGTAATAATTTTTTCTAATACATCTTTCTTTCTTTCTTCTTTTATTGATTTTTTATTGTTAATTTTGTTAGTTTTAAATGCTCCTTTTTTATTTAATTTTTTACACTTTGTATTTCCTGTGCGTGTTCCAAATAAAATATTTTTCTTTCTTTCTTTCTTTCTTTCTTTCTTTCTCTTGCTATGGTTGCTTCTCTTTTAAGAAATAAATAGCCAAATAGTAGCCTGATTAAATTCCTACTGCCCTTTATTTCAACATTTCAAAAACATCATTTTTAAAATCTGATTTTGTTTATTTAATGAAACCGTATCGAGCGTGTGTATACTGAATGCATTATATCATGTACAGTCACCAAAAGAGATAAGTAACCAGGGTCGACGGATATAGTTAAAGTTTAGTAAGAAACCGTTGAATTTTTTCGAATGAAACTTTATTTGATAAATGAACAGTTTGTTTTCTATTAATTAAATTAAATATTATTCGAAAATATCCATCGGTTTCTTACTAAACTTCGAATATAACCGACTGCCCTGGTTACTTATCACCTTTGGTGACCGTACCTATATTCTTTGTTACTATAGCTACTCAACCCTAGGCACTTTTGGAGGACTTCTTAGCCTTATTATTATTCTAGTAGCATCATTCGATATAACACTGAGGACACACATATTTGAAATATGACTAGTGAATCGTGTATTGAAAACATGACTAACGTCTTGACAGTAATATTACGTTATCTTCGTCTCGAATAGATTTCATTTTCATTTCTACTTCGGATTACATAATAGTGCCTTTAATACTTTAGATAAAAAAAAACACGTGGCTGTGGTTTTTCAAAATCTGTTCCTTGCTTAAGGAAAAACCAAACTGACAAAGAAATTCTCACATTTACATAAGAAGTTGAGCATTTAAGTTTCAGGGTTGTCGTTATGATTTGAAACCACATAACGTATTCTTCTCAATTCAACACAGTGTCACAATTCCCTAAACCTAAACAGGACATAACTCAGGCACCACAACAGCTCAAAAAATGTGTTCTCTCCCTAACTGTATTTTGAAAAATGACCGCAGTCTATCTACTGTACCCGGATCCTAAGGTTCCATCCATCAACTTCAGAGTATCGTTTACTAAATCAACTTTATGTTGCCATATAAATGTACACTAGACGCCACATTTTTTTCTATCAGACCATTTTTCACCAACAATGCCTAGGTTTTGTAAGAAAATGTGCTGGTTTTTTCAGTTTGAGTGACAAGTAAATAAATCTTTGTAATGCGTTATACATTTCGGCAACTAAAGGAAGATTCGGATTATATCATCAGTTTTATTGTGATAGGAGGGTAATAGATGGATGTAGGGTGTTATTCGTTGGAATACAAAATAGTTTTTTGTTACATAGTTTCGCTCAGAGCAGACAGCAAGATAGGGGTTGGGAACTTTTTATTCTTTCAGCGTTGAACTTGGTCACAAGTCTCATCGGTCACGTTTCGTCAGTATAAGTATGTACTTATTTGTAAAATTATCGGCACATTATATTTGTTTGTTTGTTTGTTTATTAATGAACAATAAATGGTATCCGAAATAACATGGTATATAAAAAGAAAATTAAATTACATAAGGAAAAACACATTAAATATTACAAGAATGTATAATTATAACGTATATAGGAATTTCGTTATAGTTCTTCAACAGAATAAAGACACTTACTCAACAGGAACCATTTAAGTTGAATTTTAAAAGAGCTTGACTAGATAGCGCTTTTTATATCTAGAGTCAACTTATTAAATAATATAACCGATTGATATCTGGGACTATGCTTCACAATATTCAAATTAGGCTGTACCTTGTAACGTTTAACTTCTTGTCTACGTGTGCCTTCTCTAATCTGTCGTTCTTCTGCTGTCTCATATTCATGTATATATTTGGCCATATTACTTAGAAGTACAAATACATAAATGCTCGGCACAGTAAGTATATTCAGATTTATAAAATGTTCACGGTAAGCCACTCTTTGCGGGATACGGACTAATGTGCGAATTTTATTTTAACAACGTGTGCTGAAACCTAATTGACATTTTGAGGATTTGGCTTTAAAGTCTTAGCAGTTTAGTGATTGTTGATAAATCAAGTTTAAGCACGCGCTTTACATTCCATCACCACGCCATTGTCAGTCCTATAATTATTTGTCCTTTTCAGATAATTCATATCTATATAAATGGTTTTGGTTATCAAAATGTAGACAAGAAATTTAAGTTTAACCTTCCTACCACTTTACAAATTAACCAATCACTATCAAGATGTCAAAATCAGACGGATCCAATAGCAACGTCTAATGCAGGTGTATGTAGCTTCGTCAATTTATACATCTCACAACTCCACTCAAGCAACGAACACAGTGTGTATTGTAGACAGACCAAGCAATAACGTGGCTATAATACAGTTAACCGCATCGCCAGACAACGCCCAATGAAACACTCAAGACTGACCACTTGACCACACAAGGAAATGGTAGGACACGCATCTAACCAGGTAGATAGGTATATATAGATATTTTGAACACGTATTATTATGTTTCATTGTGAGTATTTTTATTTTATTTTATTTTATTGAAAAGGAACAACTAACAGCTACAATATAAAACATGAGATATGAAATACACAAAACAAAGATACAATATTGCAGCCCACAACGCTGTTCACAGATTGACTATGGGATAAAAATAATAAAATAATAATCTATAAATAATATAGAGTATACTTCGTTCGCAATTTTATTGCCAAACGCGCACAGCAAAAGAGTGGAATTCTCTACCTGCGCCTGAGTTTCCGACCGCATACAACCCAAATCCCTTCAAAGTGAGAGTGAACAGGCTTCTTCTGGGTAAGCTTACTCCATCGTCGACTTTGTCTCTGTCATCCCTGACCTAGACTAGAGTCAAGAGCAAACCCATCTAAAATAAAAAAATATGTAAACAAATAAAAATTATATGTTTCTGGAAAAATTACTTTAAAACCCACACTTAAAGTTCAGTTTGCTCTAAAATTTTTGTGTTTTTTTATAGTAGGGTTACTATAAAAAAAACATCAGAAACACATAGTATTTGTGTTTTTTTGTAGCAGGGGACAACTCTTTCTGACATCTACTTAATTTACTGGTATTTGTTTAAATGGTAATAACATCAATTGGAAACAAGTATTAGAATAGACCTCAGACATGCTATTTTAGACTTGTTTATTATTATTGTGTATAACCCAACAAGTTTGGTTGAGTGATTGAGTTCTGTGCAACGGGTCATGTGCACAATTTCCGTATGGTACAAATATTTGTATGGTCTACTGTGGAGGCCTTACAATAGTTGTCTTGGTGATTGTGTGTTAGCTTATGTTTGCGCAAAGTAACGTAACATTTGAGTAACGCAGTCACGTTGCAAGAGCAATCCTAAGTGTGTGCTAGTTATTTCATAATTTAATAAAGTTCGCAGGTTCGATAATATTTATTGCTTGAAGACTATATTCAAAATATACAAAAGTCTATTACCTACACACAAAAAATATATTTAGAAAGCCGCGTAAACTTAAAGCACCGCAGTAAAAACAGTTTTTTTAATAAACTTGAATAAGTAACACGGGCTCAAAGAAAGGCATTGATTAGCAATTTATAACGACTGCGCAGGCGCGAAATCCATCAATTTTTTTTTGTAAAACATTATTCTTGCTAAACGCACATCAATTAAAGACATCAAAATATAATTAATTCATTACTGCGTAGGTGGCGTAGCAAGCGGCTAAGTCGTAGCAAGTGTCTACGTCTTTGCAAGTGGCTACGTCGTAGCAACCGGCTACGTCACAGCAAGCTGCTACGTCGTAGGCTCCGCGGTGGCGTCCAATACGTGGACAATGGTGTAGGATATAATTATGTCTGTTACTTTAGTTTAAGGATTTCCTGTATTTTCTTTGGCACGTTTCTGATTCTTTTTCCCAATGAAGAAAAACCAAACAAGTGCGAGTCGGCCTCGCCCACCGAGGGTTCCGTACAAATTTATACGAAAATTCGAAATTCAAAATCAACTATTTGCAAATATGGGTAAACAATATGCAGATGTTTTACATTCATGTAATATTTGTATATCACAGTCTTGGTGTCACCATATTTTACCTTTCCGCATGCAAAGTACATAGAAAGAAAACACAAATAAATTAAAACTAAACAAAATAAAATTTTGAATTGGATCAATTAAACTAGTTTAAAAATAAAGTATGAAAATAAATCCTATAGTTTATCCTGCAAATATTGAGATACACTGTAATATGCTTCATTTATCAAAAAACTATTTAGTTTTTTTTGGAACATATTAGGCGATGATGCCTCCATTAAATATTTAGGAAGGTGATTGTATACACGGGGGAGCCATGCAAAATATACTATTATTTAACAGAGTTGTTTTATTATTAGGACAACAAATTTTACCAATATGTCGTTTATTTTTTATATTTTTCAATGAAAGTAGTGTTAGATCTTACAAAATTAATAATTTCATAAATATATATGCATGGAAGTGTCAGTGGTTTAAGAATTTTAAAATATTCTTTGCAACTATCTGTTTGTTTAAGTTTACAGATTGATCGGGCACATCTCTTCTGAGCCTTAACAGCATCATCCCTATGTACAGAATATCTCCAGAACATTATTCCATATCTTATTATGGATCCCACATAACTGTGGTATGCAGACAGTACAGTCGATATATCGGCTATTTTGGAAAGCATATGTAAAGAAATAGTTCAGGAATCGAGTCTCGCAGTTTTTTCCGAGTTTTTCCCGAACTTCAGTTTCCAAAACCTATAATTACTTATATTATTGTGTTTTTAAGTGAAATTATGGTTATACTAACAGTTCATACCAAAAATAACTAAGGTAACCAAATCAAAGCTGTTTTTAACCGACTTCACAAAAAGGAGGAGGTTCTCAATTCGTCTGTATGTTTTTTTTTTATTTTTTTTATGTGTTAGCTCAGAACTTTTTTCTGGGTGAACCGATTTGGATGATTCTTATTTGTTAGGTTTTTTATTTGATAGGTGGTGCTTCACATGTGGTCCCATTTAAATTTGATCAAGGTCTGACCAGTAGTTTTTGAGTTATCCTTAATACTGCATATTTTTTCCACTTACTTTATAAAGAAAGAAAGAAAGAAAGAAAGAAAAAATATTTATTGAGACTCGCACAGGATTATTAGAAACTAAACACACTCATAAAAACAAAAAATATAAAAAATAAAAAATAAAAACAAAAGTAAAATGAAAATAACAACAGAAAGTCCTGTACGAGGCCAAAAGGCCCCTATCTCAGCATGATGCTGCGACATTTAAAAAAAAAAAAATAAGTGTCGCAGCGCTGGTATTCTGATAGGGCCCGCTGCTGTGGTGTCACGGACAGATACAGAAATAAATTTAAATATAAAAAACAAAATAAAGATAAAATAAAAATAGCTATTTATGTGTAACACAATTATTATAAAATAAAATAAAAAAATCAAATAAAATGATTATATTCCGCGTGTCAGCACCCGACGTAACATCAATTACCTGTCTACGGATTTAGTGTCTGTGGCACAATGGCATCGCTGTGACAAGTAAAGAGACGCAGGCGCCGGCACTCGGCAAATACAATTACAAAACTATACGGCGAGACGAGAAGATTATTAATTGATTACGGCTGCGAAATGCTCAATATTGCTGTGATTATTATAACAAAGAATACTCTGTGGTGTTCAATTAACGTTATTTGGAGAAATAAGGATAAACTAATGTAATGACTATAATAACACAAGAATTTCAATTTACAAATGACAACAACGAGAAAAAAAAAGAAAAACAATCAAAAGCGAAATTACTGCTGACACTGCTTGTTGTGCCTGCTCTGTTTAGCGAACAATCGCTGCCACTAGCTTGCCACCATTACAAGCTGCGTGCACATCAAAGGTAAGTTCAAAGTGTAGTACATTTTTGAATGTGTAGTAAATGCTGTTTAAATTTGATTCTAAATGTACCAACTGTCTTTATAGCACGAAAAGGAGGAGGCAAGTCGTTCCAGCAACGAGAGGCAGCGAATTTGAAACTACCACGGAATGCAGCAGTTCTGTGCGATGATGCTAACATGAGGTACGAAGATGCTCTAGTTTTAATCTTGTTAACATCGCGCGACCAAGACAGTTTTTTAAATAAATATTCTGGTTTCTTTGTGAGAATAGTGCCAAAGAGTAGGGTAGCCAGGTGCAGTTGTCTGCGTGCTGACATTCTCATCAAATTACCACTATTTAAAAAAGGAGTGATGTGGGAACGTGGTGGGACATTGTAGCAGAATCTTGCACAAGCATTCTGCACCCGCTGGATCAGTTTTCCGCTTCTACCGAGAATGCACGCCCCATACACAGTATCAGCGTAGTTAAGCTTGGATAGAACAAGTGACTCACACAGCATGACCCGCATATCCACACTTATGTAGGGACGGACACGATACAAGAGCTTGAGTCGGTAGAAGCAGTTGCGCACGGCCTCCAAGATGTGAGTTTCAAAATGCAGCTGCCCGTCAAATACTACCCCAAGATTACGAGCTTCCAGAACCCTTTCCACACCACAACCACCAATCTTGAGGTCTATGTTGCAAGCAAGCATTTTGTTCAGGAAATCCCTAGATCCCATCACAATATACTTTGATTTACTTGGGTTCAGGACCAAAGAGTTTCTTCTGGACCAATCAGAGATCCTTTCCAAATCCTCATTAATTCTATTTACAGTTTCAGCAGTATCCTGGGTGCGGAAGGAGAGGTACAACTGCAGGTCATCGGCGTAAAGGTGGAACTTGGAATTGATCAGACAGTTGGTGATGTCAGCAGTGTAAAGGATAAAGAGCAGCGGGCCCAGGATCGAACCCTGTGGTACGCCCCTGTCCACGCGCTGCTATATGGATGATGTGTTAATAATTTCCTGTCACTGTTATTTATACACCAAGTAGTGGTATACGAATTTGTGTGGGGTAGGTACCGCAACTAAAAAGTGATAAATATTTTTTAAGTTTTTATATACTTTAAATATCAAATTTAATTTAGATATGTAAGTGGTGACTGAATAAATAATGAATCGTATCGCATTGTTCATCAAAGTTGGAAAAAACATTGTCTATAATAGTGTTCGTTTTTGTAGTCCTAGTGCTTATTAAGAGTAACATGCGTATAGAAGAAAAATATAATGAAATTACATTTTGGGGATTGGTTTTAAAATCTATTTTGAAATCTCCTACAACAATCAGGAAAGAAATATTACCATTGCGGCTGTTTTCGTAACTGAATCTAGGGCTGTATTAACATTTGTTGTTTGCTTTCCACGTGAACTGAATGTGACCTATGTTTGTTTAATATCCTATTAAAATATAATATGTATAATACTACTAGGTACAACATACTTAAGTAGGTAGGTAGCTATTTAGGATTGTGTTTAATTACAAAATTAAAAAAGTATTAAGTAGGTACGCATAAAAGTGCACACTGTAAGGTACTACATACACCAAAGTTATTAGGTACCTATACATATAAAAGAGGTAAAAGGTATTTATTATTTTTCATTCTTCGTCATAAATCGAAAACATCACTAAACTAATTAAAAATCTGTTTAAGCTTTTGGCAATGAAACCCTTTCATACGATACCCCTCATGCCACGGATAACTCACTTTAATATTTGGACCCCCGTTCCTTGCATAAAGACCCTGCTTTTTTGTTATTTAACTAAAAATATATGGCTTTCAGATTTTTCTCTTCTGTACAAATTAGTAAAAGTAAAAAAAAAAATACAAAGAGATTTGGTCACCCATACAATTATGACCGCGCATATCGTTGTTTAACCTCGATGATTAATTACGCACTTTAAATAAGGACTATATTTTTATGATTTAATTACAAATGTATAGTTTTCAGATTTCCTCCTGTACTTTTGTAGAAGACAATATTACTTGCCAGATTTCATAGTTCTAGTTCATCGGAAGGTACCCTATACATTTTGATTCCCTTGAGAGTGTCGAAATATACGTTATTTACGGCTTAAAATAGGCCGTGTCTTTTTTTACGTTACGTTACGGTAACTTAGATGTTTGATTTTTTCACTGCTTCAAGGGACTGTAAACCTGAATATCTGGTTTTGGTTAACCTGAATATCTGGTTGATAGACGGACAACAAAGTGATCCTATAAGGGTTCCGTTTTTTTCCTTTTGAGGTACGGAACCCTAATAACGGATCAAAAAGACAAATACAGAACCTTATTTGTTAACAATGGATTCGATTTCAATATTCTATAGATTAGTGATAGTATTGACTAAACATCTTGTACAAAAACCTATCTACCAGCATCCTAATCCTCGATCTACCCGCAAAACTCACACAAAAGGAATAAAGAAGCTGTTTCCACCGCGCCAATACACTGGAATACAAAGTCACCATCTTGTACACATGTACTCAACTTAGATTGAACTTTGAAGATCTTTCTACGCTTGTGTCAAATACGTTTGCTGGAATTACTGCCGCAGCCTGGTTGTGACGCGGTAGTCGAGTTAAGTTTTAGATAAGAGAAGCTTGTACACGTATATTATTATTTTGTTTGTAGTTTAAAGCAATAAAATTAAGTAAAGGTGTAAGTCATTGGCATATACAGCTAGAATATACAGGTTGGTATAATGAATAAAAACAAAAAAAAAGGGTGGTAATTTGAGATTGGGAGGTAAGTACAGCATGCAATATTTCTTGAATATAGACGACATGGATTCTTAAAACTGAGTTGAAGATTTCCAGACTGACTATGAGATCTGTCTAGACCATGGCCCAAAGCCTCAAACTATTGACACAAAACCTTCACGAACACATATTACATAGTACTAACAATTTCAAAGTAAACATCTACAGAAACTATTCTCAAGGACTATCTTTGTTAACTTAAAGACCCCTAGGTTTAGGTACAAAAGAAAACAAAGAGAGTATCGTGATGTTACTCCCGGATATTGAACTTTGAAGTTCCACATAAGAGTATGGCAAACATTTCTTTGAACAATAGTAACTAACTACCAATACAAAAGTAGGAACGGAAGGGTAACTCGCATCGCGAAACACAATGATAAAAACATACACACATGATCTGACCATGATTATGTCTGGACTTTAAAAGAGACTCTGACCTCTGAGTTTGTTTCGGCATTTCTTCTCAGAGTAGTCAGATAGGAAACGATCTCATCTAGTTTATAAAATACTAGCTGTGCCGGCGATTTTGTTCGCATGCATGTCGGAAAACAAATTGGATATCATAGGTTTTTTTTTTGCACGCAACCCTAATTAATATTCTAAAATAAAAGTAACCCAAGTTACTCCTTATAACACCATCTATCTCCTAATGAAAGTCCCGTGAAAATCGGTCAATCCTTTTCGGAGATTACCCAGAACAAATAGACAGACAGACAAACATTTTAAAAATTGTATCTTAGTTATAAGTATCATTTAATTATACATTAATATACCTTTCGTAAAAAGCTGTTATTTTGACATTACGGACAGCTACTTCAATTTTATTTATTTGTATAGATGATTGACGTATAACAGTAGTAGCAATAGTTTGTACAAAAATACTCATAGAATATAGGGTACTTACTTAAAGCAACAGCAACATAAAGGTAGTCATTACAAAGGGTACATGGTATTGAGTGGAACTTCTGCACTTGCTTTCTCTTTTAAAGCAACGCCAGATAAAAGGCGGTTAATCCATTTGTGATTGAATAATGAGATTTAGTTGTACTCTTTAGTCTTACGCTTTTCTTACGGGATAGAGAGAGATAGCGATGTCTGAAAGAGTAATAACGCTACGTAGCAATTATAAAGGAAATTACGAATATTTCAGATCAGTTAAAGGATTTATTTTGTTGGTGTTTGTTCTACTTCATGGTATTATGTAATTGCTGTTTTAATTATAACTACATAGTAGGGACACACCTTTTGTACTGTATTATGTCGGGTAACCTTCAAGGATTAAAATTAATAATTTTTTGTCGAAAAAAAAAACTTATTAATCGACTTTTGTTGTTGACCATAGCAACTTAAAGATTTTTAGTAGCTTTTTTCTGAACCAAGAATAAAACAACATTTCTTTACATCTAGCAGACCATGTAAATTCGCGAAAAATATGGACTGTATTAAATCAAAATGAGCATAAACACTTATTCAAAAACACAGTCCATTTCACACACCACATAGAACTAATTTAACATGTGTTTAGCCCCAGCAATATGAGTTAATTCTACAACGGAACGTGCAATTGCGAAATTACTCGAAATGCGCATTGTTTCAGGGCATTAGGCTTACTGGAATCATACTTAATACCAGCACAGTCAGGACAATCATGCTTTGATTAACATAATTGGGGTTCAACTATTATAATACCATAACAAAGTATTCGCTAATGATTTATTTCGAATACGTTATCGTTATTATCGAAAGTAGAAACTCGTTTCGCCGAAATCGTTGCATCGACCGCCTACGTATCGTTTTACCAATGTTTGGTTCACGGAAAACAACATCATTAAAATACCTTTCCTCTTCAATGGCTCCTTTCATTGCAGGTCTGCAATATTTTTATTGCAAGTTGCAACACTGAGTTGTTAACGTCAAATTGATTGGTTATTCGAGACAAGGCATCATAACGTTACGATGTGCTGCAGATATCACATCAAAGACTACTATAGTATACTGGCAATAGGCAGGCAGCTCCACCTTTTTTTTATTATTAGGTAGTGTTCAAACGCAGCGCCATCTAGTTTTTTGTTAAGGGAACTAATGAATATAAATATATACGTATAGATTGGTACGAATGTCGGTAATATACTATAGTTGCAGTACTGTACGCTGCATAGTAGGTACGTACGTTTATATCATGTAGCGTTTATGGGAAGAATTATAAAGGAATTCGAAAAGGTAAAAAACAATACATAGTTGTAATTTAATTACATTTATTAAAAAAAAAAAACACATTTAATACACGATTTTGTATGTTGTCCAAACTCTAAAGAGTGCCTATGCATAGATTCACAGTAACATCACAAGTCCTGAATGATGTTTACAATACGGCGTCATACTAAGGAGGATACACGCGACACAGCAACACGCAAGAACGGCAGCTCATCTCAATGTAGATAGCAGATATATGCACTTGCGAAACAACGACAACTTTATTTTAAAGGGAAAATAAATGCGCACGAGCAATTACACTCTCACGCAGCCAGCCATTTGCAACTTAAGTGTTCCCATACAAAAATAAAATTGTACACGTTTTATATACTAAAATATAACTTCTGCATTATTGTGCTGATAATAAAAACGTCTTTAAGCTCGAATTTATAATTCTGTTATTTTTCAAGATTTACTAACAAGAAGAACGTGTGATCATAATTCCCAGCATAAAAATAAGATATATAAAATAGCAACACCGCAATCTTAGAATATTTTTTACCCTTAACGATATGATAGATGGCGCTGTTTTCGACAAAAAATCGGAATTTTGATTTTACTCCAAGTTGCCATAGCATGTATCACATTAACCTAAGAGAAAGACATATTGCAGTCGAATCTTGCATTATCGTGCAATATTATAAATCGTCATTTATTCGCTGACGAACTTGCCCCTGCCTGTACCTTTCAAGGATCCAGTGAAGTATGCGCAAGAGCAGCGTATGCACAGTGCACTTTTAACAGGTAATATGACCATAGCGTCAGTGCTAAAGTAAAAACCCTTTTTTGTTGCATTTTCTTATCATAATTTTAAGATCACTATATCAATTTTTAATTAATATTAGATCTTAGGTTAAATTAGACTGATAAATAAATTTATAGGCCGTTGAAGGAGAAGCTATTTTTGTGATACTTGATTTATTAAGCTTTTTGTTTATAATATAAACAAATATATATACTTAACGCACCAATATAACTCTTCTCTTATTTATTAGATACTTCAGATATTAAACTAACCTTATAAATTCACAAAATAACTATATCATAATTGACAAAAACATAGGTCTGATAGACGTCATACACGTCCGTGGCTAAGAGCTAATGTTAGAATATCAGTATTTCGCAATAATTGGGTTCATAAATGGACGTAGTTTAGCAAAAAGGACTCAACCCACAAAAAGTAATTTTTGAGTTATCTAGGTTTTAAGTTTAGGTGTGTATTGCTGCAATGATGTTACACTTGGAATATTTTGGTTGGAGACAATTTTGTTGTATTAAATATAGACCTGCTTCTATCAAGTTGAATTTATTAAAAACTGCTTGGGTAGTTTGGGTTATTACAGTGGTTTGTAGGAAAATACCCGTCTTTATGTGGGTTGGTTCGCATCATTAAAAAACCAACCTTATCTTTGTAGTATCACGGATCTTTTTTGCTGAGTGAAAGAACAAACTTTTAGGACCTCTTTGGCATACATAACTCATTTTTGATCATAGTGTGGGTTGAGCCCTTTCTGCTAAACTACGTCCAAATTATCATCACTTTATCGTTTTCAGCCTGTGCAATTATGTTGTAACAATAAGTTCATGACCGATTAAAAGCGAAAAGGAAGATAGCGTAAACAGGAGCTTTTTAGTGAGGATAATAATTAGGAGCCCTGAATATTGTATAAGTAGGTATGCGTAACGACCGGCGGTTTTAGCCCTGAACGCCACAATGCCCGATGTTGGTACTAGAATGTGAAGCAATATGTTATCTGTCTTAATTGCTATTGTGGAGCCGTGAGAGCGTATTGGGTGGGCCATTCGGTGTTTGGAATTAATAATAATTATGGTTTGGAGATCAAAACTGAGTTTTTCGCTAATATTGTGAATGTGAAAGAGAGAATCTTTGTCTGATTATTTAGCGGCTAATACACCTTATATTTTTTTTTTGGGTGGAAATTATCAAATGACCTCTCCCGCACCAAAACTTTATGGTGTATAAGTTGACGCGGCTTTCGGAGGACCAATCAGCGGGGATTTTGTTTTCAGGGGTTAGAAATATTGGACGACACACAGAATTGAGCAAAAGGGAATATGAGGTTATGAGTGAGAAAATAGGGATGGATGGACTTACTTGAGAACATTCTGGACGAAACACGTTGACTCAAGGACAGCCTTCGCAGACGTCCCACGTGTTCACTGACTTTCTTCCTCTCACGGTGATGCACTATCCCTTGGTTTTTAAATGTCACACTTGTGTCGACAAACACTTATAAAATAAAGAGTTTTAGAGTTTTTTTGATATAATAGCGGATTATTAGCGTCGCGGCGCGGTGCGGTGCGGTTAACTCAAGTCTCATTGCAAGAGGCTATCGACTCCCGAAGCCCAGCGTGTCTCCTCCTGCGTTGACTAGGGGCTAGAGGGCGCAATGATTGCCTCTCCCTCACGCGTTCCGCCTCCTCCTTCGCGAGCATTACTACTTTGCAGAAGGAGGTGACTGCTTCCCATTCCCTCTCGCTCCATACCATGGCCTGAACCAGGGCCGGACGCGAGAGATCACCGCCGCCGATCGCCGCCACGAGGACATGGCGGTGCTCCGCCAAAGCCGGGCATACCTGCACCGTATGCTCCACCATGTCCTCCGGTCGATCCACACAATGACAACACCCGGGCGTTTCCTCCCGCCTTATCCGAAACAGGAACCTCCCGAAACAGCCATGTCCGGTGAGGACCTGCGTCAGGCGGAAGGTGAGGATACCGTGGCGCCTCTCAAGCCACTCCTTAAAGAGAGGACTTACCGCAAAACCTCTGCCATCTATAAAATAGTATTTTCAGATCATTCAGAACACACAATTCTCAAACACATACATTCACACACACACACACACACACACAGACATTCGAAAACCGAAAATGTCAGATCTCAAAATTATATCTCATGCTACAGAACGGCAGCTTGGGTTATAGGTAAGCAGTGCCTATTTTGTCCCGCAAAACCATGCACGAATGCCCTGCGTAAACGGGCCCGCGTTGACCCTCTGTAAGTAAAGCTTGACTGCAAATTGGTTAAAATCTAGATTGTACGAGGTTGTTACAGACCGACAGGCACATGGACAGACAGCCATGATGAAATTATAAGGAATCCTTTATGACTACGTAGACCCTAAAAAGATGTATTAGATGAATTATGAACCGCCTCCTTTTTGAAGTCGGTTAAAAATATCTAAATAATTCCGCTTTAAACTTATTAAAAAAAACCGGACAAGCGCAAGTTTAACTCGCGAGAAGAGGGTTCCGTACGATAAATATAAGTACCTATACCATGTTTTGTACCATTATTTATTTATCCCAAGAACAAACTTAACATTGTAGTTGAAAAACATGTTCTCCCATACATTCCAACTGCAAATGTAAGTTTGTACGTAGGTACTATACTGTTAGTTTAAAACCATAGACTTCCTGGAATCTATAATCAAAGAACTAATTTCTGTATTTTTTTTTAATTTTAGGCTTAGTGGTTTGGGAAGTAAGGGTCTATTTTTTAATAACTTATTTTTTTTAATAACTTAAAAAAATGAGACCCTCACAACAAGCCCTTCCATTTAATATCTCACACAATACAGATGACATTTTTTTTAATATTCTTATTTGCCCCCCTAAAATGACCCCATAGTCAAAAATCATTTAATTACGTCTAAGTTGGGTCACAGAAACTTGTTGCAAACCTTATGCGAGATGCACATAAAGGAGACATGACTGGACTGGACATCAGGCGTGAAAGGGATATGACTACACTCCAAAACAAATAACTGAACTAAAGGTGTTTTAAGGGGTTTTTGGCCTAGTGACCTAAATTTTATTTATAGCTGTAGTAAAAATAACATTTATCTACGCCCCACCCGCGTCAAGTCGTGTCCTTAAGCTTCGTGCCTTCTAAAACTGCAATAATATTCACACGTCCCTTTAATTTCACATATTTATGATGCTAACAAGCCTTTTCACAAGTAGCACTAGGTCGAACATAACATAAAAGTCCCATTACTTAGTTCACCAATTTGTTTTATAACGTATTTAAGGCTCCGGTATCTACACATTAAAATCACTACTTCATTACAATAATCTGCATATTTTATACCAGATTAAGCAAAACAAACTATAGTTACTTCTGCCTGTCGACACGCATTTATGTGTTCTCTAATCAAAAGGCAGTATTCAAACACGCATAAGTTCGCAACACGCAATGTTATGTGTTTTATTTATAGGACATGTTTATGGATCTGGGTTCTGATTTTAAGAATTGCTGTTTCACATGCCATATCCATTACTTACCTATTAATACGATGCGTGCAGCTAGGACCAGAGGTTCTGGACAAAGTAACATGCTGTCAGAGACTAAGATGATGGTTAAGTCAAAAATGTTGAAAGCAGTTGCTACTTACTACGCTGTCGTTATGGGAATTCTTTTGTGAGGCCTATGTCCAGCAGTGTATCTTTTGTGAGCCCTATGACTAGCAGTGTATCTTTTGTGAAGCCTATGACCAGCAGTGTATCTTTTGTGAGCTCTATGACTAGCAGTGTATCTTTTGTGGGCCCAATCACCAGCAGTGTATCTTTTGTGAGCCCTATGACCAGTAGTGTATCTTTTGTTAGGCCTATGTCCAGTTCTCTATTTTCTGTTTGATATGATGATGCCATGGTAGTGGCTTTGGTAGGATCCAGTTTTCCCAAATAAATATGATTATATACGTGGATGTGTAATTGGTTTCTGCGCTATGGTCGCGGTTCAATTTCCGTACGCAACAAAAACGGTATAAGATCAAAGTACTTAGTTGATCCGGGTCTCAGTTTTTATGTACGTTTTAGTATTATTTTTTGTATGACACACCCATGACATCAGAGTAAAAAAAGTGGGGATAGCTAAAAATAAATGAAACAATATTTTTTGACTTTTGTAAGATATTTTCTATCATTTTCCAAGTTGCATAATCACGATGGTAAATCAAAAGGGAAGTTCAATCAAAGTAACAACAGCTGCAATACAGATATACCTTCATTATAGGAGCGCCTTTAACTTCGTTTTTCGCAAACAAAAAAAATAATGTACGTAAAGAAATATAGCTGATTCAAAGTGAACCTGAAATAAAGTAAACAACTAGCAGGATAGACGAATATTATAAACTATATTATGGTATTAGTAGGTACCTATTGCAGAGACCTTAGCCTGCGTGATGTTTCCATGTAACCTCCGCAATTATGAAATAAACAAGCTATATCGTCGACTTTGTCTCTGCCATCTCTTACCTAGACTAGAGACAAGACCAAACTCATTTAAAAAAAAAAAGTATTAATGATGAATGGCATCAATGGAATATTTCTCGTTGAAAAGGCATATGTATAGACAACATTAACTTCAAGATTAAATTAGATAAGAATTTTACCCATTACTAACTTAATTACATCAAAAGAATACGTATGATTAACTTATTGACAGAACCCCAAATACGAGTGACACAAAATAGCGTAATAAGAAACGTGTACCACAAAAATCTGTCATCAAAAACAAATCAAGGTGTGGCCAGAAAACCGTAATTATAATTTCGTGAGGAATCAGTTAGCATCTCATAAGGCGCATATACAAGCCTTATTACTAATAAATAAAACCGAATGCAACCGAATTGCGGCGTTACATCCTTAAAAACCAATAGATAACAACATGTTTTCAAGTTAACAAACTATATATGTAGAGTTCAATACAAAATAGGCAATTTACGCAACATGACATAAAACTTAGTCCTAAAAAAAACAGCCTAGACTGTGTTACAAAAGACCAGTAGAAAAAGCTCCAATACTGGTAGTAAACAGGAAATCGCCGCGGGCGCTCTGGCCACACTGTCTTGCTTATAAGAAATAAATTGGGGCCTCAATAATGACATATCTATGTAATGTAGCCTGAACATGTTTTTTGTTCTAAAAGAGATTTTATTTGTGGACAGGATAGATTCTGTTTTTAGGTTGGACTTCTTTTGGTTTAGTTATAATATTCTGTATACTTCTATACCTATTATATTTAGATAGAATGATAAGCTTCATAGATTTGAAATCTTTGAACAGTATTTTCCAATACTGAAATAATACCAATGAAAACTTACTAATTAATAGTCAGTAAGATAAGATTCAAAAGTGTAGGCTATATATAGTAGCCTCGCCCCCTATGGGACTTAAACATAACTGGCGAAATGTGGGTGTACACACACACATGGGTACACATCTGCCTAACCCTTCGGGGAATACAAGCGTGATGTTATGTTATGTTTATAAGATTCCTGGAATTTCCTTTGTTATAATATTTCTCCTGTATATTTCTAAGAAGATCAATGGAAGGTGGTGACTAACTCTATGATTATTAACTCAAACTACCCATAAAACAGCGGGGTAACATAACACACCCACAGTAGTAATACCTTTCATTTTGACAGTTCAACAACATTCCTATTCAGTACTACCTACTTTTAGTAAAATTTTTGAAAAAATAATTCTGGACCAATTGCAAAGATTTTTGAATAAACATAAATTATTACATAGCAAACAGTTTAGTTTTACTAGGGGTCGTTCAACTACTGATGCCGGTGTTGAACTTTTAGGACATATTTATAATGCATAGGAAGATAAATGCGATGCCTTGGGCATCTTTTGTGACTTGTCCAAGGCATTCGATTGCGTTTTTCATGAAACGTTAATCAGGAAACTCCGCCACTACGGGATCCGGAACACTGCTCTGGATCTTCTTAGTTCATACTTGAGTACTAGGATTCAGAGCGTTGACGTTAATGGAAAAAGATCTCCCGGATCTATAGTGACAATGGGAGTCCCGCAGAGCTCAATTCTTGGTCCTTTCTTGTTTCTTATTTATATTAATGACTTGCCGTACCTCATAAAGGATAATCATGATATAGTGTTGTTTGCGGATGATACTTCACTTTTGTTTAAACTTAAACGTCAGCAGCTGGTTACTGACGATGTAAATAGCGCGATTTCAAAAGTAGTTTACTGGTTCAATGTCAATAATTTACTCCTTAATGAAAAAAAAACCAAATGCATTAAGTTTACGCTACCTCACGTTAGACAGGTGAAAACGAATGTATTAATGAAGGGCGAAGAATTGAATCCTGAAGATAGCACAGTATTCTTGGGCTTAACTTTGTATGCTAAGCTACCGTGGGGCCCACATATAGATAAATTGTCAAAAAAGCTAAGCTCCACAGCATACGCTGTTAGAAAAAAACTCGTAATTTCACCGACACAGAGACAGCCCGTTTAGTGTACTTTAGCTATTTTCATAGTGTTATGTCGTACGGTATTCTGTTATGGGGAAATGCCGCTGACACTCAGACTATTTTTATTTTGCAGAAAAGAGCTGTTCGATCAATTTATAAATTAAGTCCGAGACAATCTCTCAGAGAGAAATTTAAGGAGATTAATGTAATGACTGTGCCTTCTCAATATATTTATGAAAATATTTTATATGCACATAAAAATATAAAATTGTTTAAAAAATACAGTGATATCCATAATATAAATACGAGGAATAAACACAAATTTGTTGTACCTACAACAAGGCTCAAAAAATAGGCAGCTCGTTCAGGTGTCAATGTATACGCTTTTATAATAAACTTCCAAGCCACGTTCAAGATTTAAGCCTTAATTAATTCAAATCATTAATTAAACGTAAGTTGTGCCAGAAAGCTTTTTATACCGTTAAGGATTATATGGAGGACAAAAAGGCTTGGGATTGAGTTGCTCCAATTTTTGCATGCTGAATGTTCTTTTTTTTTTGATTGTGTATTATTTTTGCTACATTTTTTAGTTTTTTATTTTACATAAATTTTGACATTTTGATAATTATTATATATACAATTTCATGACAATTTACTTTGTGAAGTATAGTATTATTATTTATTAATTGTGAATGTGAGGACTATGTAGGTAACTTTTTTTTTTTTTTTTTTTCACTTTCTCAGGTAGTTTCAATGATAATCTGGCAGTTTGAGTGCTTTACGTGGCCTACCCAAATGTCTTTTCTTTGGTATTGTTCGTCGAGTGGTTGAGCTCCTTAAGTTCTGAGTTGAGCTCCACGATTAGTGACAAATGCGTGCACTGACTGGACAGGTCCACTCATTCTGTGTGGTTTTTCCTCAAAAGACCATTTCAGACATAAATCTACATGGTCTTCACATGATCTGACCAAGATTATGTCTGGACTTTAAAAGAGACTGTGACCTCTGAGTTTGTTTCGCCCTTTCTTCTCAGAGTAGTCAGATAGGAAACGCCGACCTCATCTAGTTTTAAAAATATGATTGACGTGTAAAAGTGTTTGTATGAACCTACTTACAGAAATAAAATCATTTATCATTTATCATTTATTCATTGCGATATTTACGTTGTTGAGCAGACGAGTATTTCAAATTTTAACAATGATTTTTTCGTTAGTACAGACACCAACGATACATTTCTCTCTGAAATATTTTATTTTTACTTGGAAAATTGTTTTTGTGAATCGTAAATGTTTTTATATTTTTCTGTTTTTGTTTTATATTCATTTTATTATTATTAAATAAAGGAAGCAATTTGATTAGCGATTTCCTAAAAACATCCTTCGGATTGTGATTGAAAGTTATAAGAGTGCAGTTTCAAGGTTTCCGCTTGATTGTGTTGTGTATTATACGTACTAATTAAACAATCAACATCAAAACACAGTCTAATCAGAATAGCAAACAACTAAAGTTATACAATCAACAGTTTTGTTGTGATTTACATGAAAATCGTAACAATTAGGATATTCAGGCCACTGCCATCCGTGACGAAACTTTATTCGTGACGTTGTCTGAATAATTGTGTGTCGTCTTAGTTATAATACTATTCATTATAAACAATTGTAAAGCAAGGCTGTACTGGAAGATAGGCGAAGCTATTTGCTAAGATGTTTTAACGTTGACAGACAATTAAAATACCAACTGATTATTTTAAGTCTATATTATTGGAAGTTATAATGTTGGAGCCATTTGCGATTGAAACACTAAGGCCACGGGTCCGAAAGCCACTTGGTTTTTTGACACATCGCCATGCCGGTTGGTCGACCACGTGACCAGAGGGTTGGCCTATGTTTTGGCTAACAAATCAGATCGTCATACAACGTTGAAATGCTGCCAGCCTTTTGGGCACTTTTCCTGTAGACAGCGATGCGGACGAATTTTTTGATGCTCTATGATTATGTTTCCTCTTTTTTATATAAATTTACATATTATTATTGTAAGTCTGTTAGCTTATATATGGAATATATTATTTTTAAATTTTCAAAAATATACCACCTAAGCAAAGACTAGCTTCTGCCCGCGGCTTCGCCCACGTTGATTTCGGAAGTTATCCCACGGGAACGTGCTACTGGGATAAATAGTATCCTATCATCCAAATTCATTCAGCCGTTAAAGCGTGAAAAATTAACAGACAGACAGATAATAAATGCATTTTTTTTATCAAACAGGTTTTTATGATTCTAAAATATCTAATTTAAAAAAAAACATTTTAATATTATCATCATCAATTTGAAATACTCTAGCCCCGCCATTGACTACGTATTACCAAAACATATAAGCTAAGTTATTTTATAACTTCAAATTGTAATAACTTTTAAGCGGGTGGATCGATTTAAATGAAATAATAACTCAAGATACAGCTTCTGACTATATTTCTATAAAAACTCTATCTCTTAAAACTCCTAAAAAGAGGTAGGTACTTACACCAAAATTTCAATAATCATGTCAATTTTAGAATTATTCCCTTTTGATAGATAATTTTACAAAAAAAAAACTTAACAAAAGCATAAATTTAAATATTCATTTCCCTACCTTAAGAAATGCTAAGTTTCCCGTACACACTTTCATCCCCGATCTCACCCTCTTTCAGTATTATTTTTGAGACAAAAAGTAGCCTGTGTCCTTCTCCGGGATACCATCTATCTCCTTCCCAAATTTTATCGAAATCCGTTCAGTGGTTTAGGCGTGAAAAGGTAACATACAGACAGAAGTAGTTACTTTCGAATGTATAATATTACTAGTTGTTGCCCGCAACTTCGTCTGCGATCTAGAATGAAAAATAGCCTATGTCCTTACCCAGGCCATGGTCTATCTGTGTGCCAAATTTCATTCAAATCCGTTCAGCCGTTTGGGCGTGAAAGCGTGACAAAGAAACCAACATAGTTTTGTATTTATAATATTAGTTAGAATTACGATAGTTCGGATAAAATAAATAAAATGATAGTATGGGTAAAATAAATAATCCATGTCTATCAAAAGTATAATCAATGAGAGGAAATAGCGAAAAATTCACTTGTCAAATACTGTGATAAAACACCAATTCATAATTATTAATTTATAATAAGGGATGCTCTTTAAAAAAAAACAATAAGTTACGTAAAAAATTTGTAACACGTTTTGGTTTATTTTGAAATAACTCTCTTTATGACCAAAATTATATTTGAAAATACCAGAAACTGTTCAAAAATAGTTCGTGATGTGATTTCAAATCGCTCGAAAGCTAAATGAAAATATAAGTTCCAGGAACACGAAAGTTAAATAGAAAAGCCACGCAATAAGTATATACCAAGCCTAAGCTATGAAATTTATAACGAAGAGCTATTTCTTCAAACATTAATAATGAATCCGATAACTTCAATGATGGCCGGCTATTACGAACGAATCGGATATTATTTCAGTTTTATATTGAAGCCATTTTAAATTTGGGGATCCATGAAAATTTACCGCGCGATATTTGGCTTTAAAATGGTGGGATTTTTTAAATAAAGTCACTTGACTGACTGGTATAATGTTTATGTAGCTCATGGCTTATTTACTACGATAAGGATGCGGGTTTCTGTAATATTTTGTACTAAAGTGACAGAACTAGCATATAATGCACGTAGCGTTTTATTTACCAGTAAGGCTTACAATATACAGCCATACCTCTGAGCTCTTTGAGGACACACCTGATGAGAAAAGAAGTTAATAATTTTGTAGCACCAGTTTACCATTTACTTGTAACCAGGACAGCAATGCTCTTTGATATATTAGTATAGGTATTGGTATTGGTTCTTATCATACTGAAGTCATTCACGAAGAAAATAATAAGAGTAATAGTAATAAGTTTCTATTCGTTCCAGTTTCGAGATTCGTTACATACATTCGTACTAGTTTTCCATAACTATTTGTTTTCAAAAATTACTATTTGATTGCATTTCGTTTGTTTACCTATTTTAATTTTAGACTTTATCTATTGACGTCAAACTTTTCTAGGCGATAGAAATCAACCATAACCATTTTCGGAGAACCATTCCAGGCGCGTCTAGTAATAAAACTTCAAAACCTAGGCACTAGGGGAAACCTCTAGACCAAATGAGTCTAATTCAATCTAGAACTTCAAACAGAGAAAATAAAACCTCCAAAAACCTGATTTACTCGTCAAGTATTCGCTGAAAATGCTGAAATAAACCCCCTTTTATTACATCACGTTATGGCTGAAATTCATCGTATACGCACTGCTATTTACGGCATCTACTCACTTACGAGTCGGTAAATCACTGTTGGGACGTGTAACCATCCATATGGAGATTTTATAGTGTCCGCTATATGTAGCTAGGAATGGGTAATGGATGTCTTGCTATGGGCTTATTTAAAGTTTTAAGTATTTCCGTGTTTGTTTCGTGCAAAAATAATCCCCCTATTTCCATGGGTTTTGCATTAATACAAGGAATTAAGGGAATTAATTGATAACGGAAACATTATTACCTGTAGCAACAATAATTGGGAATATATTCTACAAATTTTATTTTTCTCATCTTTGTAAACTTCGTCTAAACTACAAAATTTGGCATTCCATGCAGCCCAAATCGCTGAAAGTCCAATCATCACAGACATGACATTCAAAAAATAAAAGTATATAACCCTTTGCTGACAATACAGACTTCGGAGCAAAAATGGATATTGAAATACGTGGAATGAAGTACATAGGCTATAAAAATATCTCTGCAAGTTTATCAACAGTCGACAGTCGTCCGTAATTCAACTGAAAGACATACTAAAACCTTACAAGCATCTATTTTATAAGGTGACCGTCGTAAAGCTGGAGGATTGGAAGGAATTGCGCTGCGTCAAATCTCCCTTTTTATCGTCAAAGAAACGATCAATCATGCGCCGAAGACAGTTGTAATGTATTTGCATTTTGTCGCTGATGTTCACACAGCCTTATTTTAAAGATGAGGATTATCCACGGAATCCGAATGAGGCTTGGAAGGAATAAATAAAAATGGGAAATGTATTTGAGGTCGTATAAAATGGAGGCCTGCTTTTGTGGGTTTGAAATTACAGGGGAATAAAAAAAGGCACGCGCTGTTATTATACAAAGATAATGGTGGAGAAATAAAGCGTGTTTTTTGGACAGGTAGTGTAAAAGCTGAAATAAACGAAACCGTTTTATGCATTATCGGCAGTACAAGTTAGGTTATCACTTTATTTACTTCAACTAAAATTATAGACTCTCCATAGTTATATCTATAATAGTAGCCTGTATTTACACACAACTATAGACATTTGTTCCTTTGACAAAAAAAAAAATATATGCACCGATTTATTTATTCTGAACATTTTATTTTTTATTATTAACTTTTTCCCGCGGCTTCGCCCGCGTGTATGTCGGAACGTATTACCGGAATAAAAAGTATCTTAATTGTTATCTAGGTCATAAACTATCTGTGTTCCAAATTCCATCCAAATCCGTTCGGTAGTTTTTGCGTGAAAGATTAACAAACATCCATCCATCCATCCATCTATCCATCTATCCATCCTATCCTCACAAACTTTCACATTTATAATACGAGTATTACGTAGGATTTAGCTGCAATCAGCCTTAGGCTATCAGCTTAGGCAATCAGCTTTAGGCATAAACAAATGTGCTGTTTGGTTCATGGCGTGGTTATGCAGGGCTCCAGTGTGCACCGCACATATGCTAATTATTTATTCAGCTCCAGGATGTGGTGCGTAGGACTTCTGCCCTTATTTCGTGAAACTCAGTAGCCATCCTCTTCTCTTACTTGGAATAGGCGATTCGTTAGGTGGGACTCGAGAATTCTATAGTAACTGTGAGTTAGTTTACTTTAATTTTGAAGAGGAGGCTCTTAAGCCATACACGGTCAAATACCTGTTGCACATCTAAGAATACAGAAGCGCAATATTCTCTTAGCTCAAGTGATTGTCGTGTTTTGTTGCACACTCGATGGACCTGCTCTATTGTGGAATGCCTCTTACGGAACCCAAACTAATGATCAGGTATCACGTTTTTTCTGTGCTAGTAGTGGTTTAAGCCGATGTAGGATTAGCTTTTCCAACAATTTTGAGTTCATGGGCAACAGGTTGATTGGTCTGTACAAAGTGATCACATTATCTGGTTTTCCTTGCTTGTAAATCGTTTTAATTTGTGATAATTTCCACTGCGAAGGGAAATAGCCCACTCTTAGGATTGCATTAAATAGCACTGTTAGAAAAACAATTAGCCCTTCTTGCAACTAAATTAGTACTTTCTTTGTATTAAGATCTTTTGGACTAGGTGATTTCTTGTCTTTGAGTCTTTTTATATGTGTTATTACTTCCTGAGGTGTTACTGGTTTGGGTGGCAGCTCCATTTGGAAGTCTTGTTTTAGAGTTTCATCTATCTCTCTTGTCTGGTTCCTTGGTTCATTTAAGACAAATACAGTAGCTAGATGTTTAGCGAACGCATGTGCTTTTTGCTCACTCGTTCTCGCCCATTGATTGTTGTTCAATTTCAGTGGAGGTTTCACTTTTTGGAGTTGGTCATATTTTTCTGTATGTTTCCTTAAGGAATAATTCGCGGCTGACGTAACTGTTAGGGTTTCTAGCTGTGCTTCCAAGGTAAGGTCTTCTGATTCTTTGAGTGCCGATTTAAGAAATTTTGTCGTTTTCTTGTCATCAGGGTGTTTGCTTGTGCGCCATACCCCGCGTAGTCTCATTTTTTCCAGTATTATAGCGTTTAGTTCCTTAGGCAAATGTAAAGTCTAAACATTAATAAATAAAAGTTATTAGTACAACTCTAGCCAACCATTCGGGGGAACAAAGCGTGTTGTTATGTTATTATTATAGCAAACTCGCTTAAAAATATACTGATTCCTTAAAAATAAAAGAATCTTTCATTACATATACAACACACATGTTCTGTTATTTTTTTTCCAGCCAATCAGTCTGCTTGATAAAACGGATCCCTGGACATTGCTTTAAATTAACCGCTCCGTTTTCACAACTGAGTAATTTTTCAAGCCAAGCCGGGTGTAATTTTATTTATAATTAAAAAGGTATTTTTGCCTCAACCAGATATACAATGCGCATTTAATTAAGCTGAGCTGATTAAGTTTGGTGGAATAATTTAAGGTGATCCAATGTATTGAGGATAAATGCTGTCTGTTTTTGAAAGCAATTGAATCAGCGTTTTTTTTAACATGTTTGTTTGTCACTCGCACCATATATCATAAAATAATTATAATTTATAACTGTACAAAGGTGACTAATGAAATAAAGATTTAGATTTGTTGTTTTATCTTCCCTAATAACTCTAGATTACAGTAATCTATGCTAATACCTAGCGAAAGCAACATCTCATTTATTTTTCTTTACTAAGATGAATAAATTGTTAATTCGATTAGTCTCTCCCCGTCGAACAAAATTAGGGACAATTAGTTTATTTCAGACTAACTATTAAGTAATTTGTGGGGATAATTGATTTCCAATGACATGGTTTTGCACTTCAAGAGCACGTCTTTACTTTGAGAAACTGTCAACTTCAAGGTTACACAAGTTCAAGGTCAAACTGAGAACTAAAATTATACAAGGTGACAAGGACATTGACCCGCAACCTGTTACCATGGATTCAATACATGATTATGCACCCCCTGCGATAAACCTTTCGTCCGGTGTTTAAAAAAAATTCGATGTTCCATAATTTTTTTACCGCTTAGGTATTGAACTTTTCTATGAAACAGTAGATTTCCTTTTTTCGATAACCGACCAAAAATTTCTTCTCTGGAGTGTTTAGAATCATGTGTTAAATTCATGGTTACAGTTTGGGCGTCGCTGTCTCTGCCATCCTATATATGTAAATACTTACATTTAACTGTGCCTTTGGCACAAACACAGTTTATGGTACTATGTAACGTTAGGTATTGTTATGTGTATAGAGGTATAGGGAACAGGGTGTAAAATTCACTCACACCTCTATGGAAAAGGGAGGATCCTCCGACCAGACGAGTGTTGGTGTCTGGTGGGCAACTGCCCGACGGCAGATGTCGGGTTGTTGTATATATGCTAGTTGCGCGGTAAACTCTGCTTGCGCGATGCAGGATTTTGCGTGACGTCAGTGTGACGCGTAGCTCGCATGTGGCGTTGTAAATGCCGCTACATGTGCTTCAAACCATTCTATGCCCATTACATTTTCCAAAATCATGGCTATATTTGATTTTTACACGTTTGTAGATACGATAACGATAACGATGACAATGCTATTTCGCTTGACATACATATGTATTATATACATGCCCATATTTATGTAATGGAACGCCGCGGCATAAGTAAATAACAGAAAAACCTAATATTGCTTGATGTAAAGAATCTGTCGTTGGCAACGAACATTTTAACCAAAACAAGAGAAGAGTGAGTAAAATCCTGCATAATAAATTAGTGACGTAACATAAACAAAAGATATAGCATGACGTCATCATTTCAAATGAAAGTAATTTCCACCATGAGTGTACGGTTTCCTTCAAAATATGTATAAAATTGTCGTTCATTTGTCACGTATAACTCAATTTTAATTTATTTCTGGAGGGTGAATGAGTTGACACTTTTCTTTGGCAAGTAAAGATAACATCATTATTTTAACAACCTTCTGAGGCAATTCAATGACCTGTAACGTGTAACGTAACCTGTATAGTTTGATAGTTGTTTAGATGTTATTATTTTTAATGGTTTTTCGATAAGATTGTAGTTATTTTTAAGTTTCAAAAATCAATTGAGAACGTGACTTGTAAACTAAATTGTGGCATAATTTAAGTTAAGAGCATCATTATTTTAACGTCTCAGAAGCTGCGATTTGCTTCAGCAGCCTATTTTTTTTAATGTCTTTCTCTTCGAATGACACTGTGTTAATGTCTATCATATTATTTATGATCTTAGGTAGCCGGAACTCCCCATAAATTATCAAAACAGGACGGATTGTATATAATTATACTCGAATCAGAATCAGAATCGGAACTTTATTTGCTATGAATGTAGGTATACAGTTATAAGATGTTGTACATAAATTAATTAGATCGGCTACAATCTACTTTACGGCGTGCAAATTATTACTTAAAAAATATATTAATTGATGTCGGGTTGTTGTATATATGCTAGTTGCGCGGTAATCTCTGCTTGCGCGATGCAGGATTTTGCGTGACGTCAGTATGACGTATTGCTCCCATATGGCGATGTTGATACCGCTACAGTACCTAGCCTTTACATATTAATATTGTTAAACAACTTAAAAAAAAAATTATTGTACAGGCTGACTTGTAATTTGACGTATTCCTTCCAGGACGTGATAGTGTCACCCATTTGCAACAATTAAGCACCCCTGATCCAGGCCAAAATTTATGGGATTTGAGAAAATCCTAATATTACGTATTTTTGAAAATTTCAAAAATACTTTGATTAATATGATTACGAAACAGTCAAGGACAGGCTGGTAAGGGAAAACACGCGTAGAAAAGACTTTGGAAACCAAATCATCCCGGCTCTTGGAATAATTAAGCATATTACACAGTATCAGGCAGTCAAAATATTTAATAAATTACCGCTTGAGTTAAGAAGCATACTGTACAGAGGCTTATTCAAGGCAGGGCTCAAGGCATTCCTGTTGGAAAGATGTCTCTACTCATTAGATGATTAATCTGTAATAGTCTTATTGCTCTTCAAACTGACATGTAATTATTTGTTTATGGTGTATTTTTGTGTTCCGTGTTCATATGACTTTTATTTTATGATTGTTCTTTTTCGTATAAATTCCTATTAATTTATGGAAATAATGGTTTAATATTTTATGTTTGTATGATAAATAATATTTACTAACTTTAATTTAATTGCATGTATTCATATATATTTGTACATCTAATACCGATGCTAATGTTAATGTTTCATGCTGGATTATATTCGAATGCAATGTGAATTGTTACTGAATAAATAAATTTAATTGAATTGAATTGCTATAAGGCACTCGATGCAAAGCATTCACTAAAAGTTCCCAGTTTACAACGGAATAACTAATAACTTAGTTAAATTAATCGACTGATTACCGTTAAATCGACTACATTATTGTATCTCGCTAGGGGAATTTTGGCTTATATTCGTCTAATAAAAAAATCAACTAACCATTTGGTTCTACCATTTTTCTGCAAAGACATACATTGTAAAAAAATGTTGCTTGTCAATCGCAGCCGCTCTAAATTTAAAAAAAATCAGCAACAAATTTAAGTGTCGATCAAGTAAAGCTTAGAACAGGTTGAATAAGTTTTAAACGAAGGAGGCATATTAGAAAAAAAAATGCAGGAATATAATACTGCAATAGTTATATATACAAATGGAAGGCTTGTACCTCAAGGGCGTCATTAGTATTCGGAGAATTGACGGTTGTATCTACATAATGATGTGGGAAAATGTTTCCATTGTTTATTATTTCTGTAATGTAAGTAATATGCGGGTCCATCTTTTATTGAATACCGCAGGGAAAATTATTTATTTTCCGAAAACTATAGTATTAGAAACTTTACATACTTTACATCACGCCGGTTTTTCCCGAAGGTATAGGTAGAGGTGTACATATAGCACTCGCACATTTCGGCAGTTATATTTAAGTCCCATATGTAATAGGGACGAGTCTATTGAGAAACTTTAATCGTACCTATAACACTTTCGAATTAAGCAAAATGAAAAGATGGTGAAAACACTTTTTTTTTTAAACGTTGCCCCTCACTAGGAATTTCTTCTGTATTGTGGGTGCGTTTACAAACATTTAAATTCACATACACATACAGCTAGACCCGGAACAACTACTTGTAGGTCATACAAATATTTGTTCCGTGTGGGAATCGAACCCGCGACACGCAGCGCAGCAGTCAATCGCTTAACCATTGCGCCAACCGTGCCGACAAAACATTACATTGTTTATCTATCCCCCACACCCCCAATTTCATTACGACTAAGCCTCCAACACCTTAAGCCCCATCACTCGTTTCTCGTCGGCCCCCATAACTTTCCATCAGTCTTCTCCGGAATATCCATAATTTCCTCAAGAGGACAGGTAGAATGGTCACGTAGGGCTGTGCGATCCGTCACGAATCTCATTGGTGGGGGGAGGACTTAGTAGGTATTAGAAGATATGTGATCGCTTATACAAGTCGGAAATACGTTAAATCAATCGTAGACGCCAGCGCCACCAGATGGCGCTCGACAGAGTCAATAACATAACGCTTGACCAAAGTTTGTTGTTGACGGTCAAGTAGTGGACACGTTTAGAAACTGTCGCGCGTTCTGTATAGTTGTGTCGAGTACCAAAAATGTGTGATTCGCTAGTGTGATTAATTTGCTCGTAAATTTTAATTTGATTTAAACTGCAAACGGTTTTTCTATTGCGCAATAACTAACACTACCCATAGTACGCCCACAGCAGTTAACAATATAGCTGATGATAACGAGAGAGACGTAGCTTCTCTGTCATATACAGGGTTATTTTTCAAAGACCAGCCAAATTTAAGGGTGTGGTATAGACCATCAGACTGAACAATTTTCTCCTTGGGACCAATATCTTAATCGCGAAAAAAAAATCAGCGGTCCTATACATTTGGGTCGAGTAGGTATTGAAGTTTTGTATGGGACAGTTTATAATTTTTTCGCGATGATGATATTGGTCCCATGGAGAGAGTTGTTCAGTTTGATGGTCTGTACCACATCCTTAAATTTGGCTGGTCTTTGAAAACTAACCCTGTATATATATATATTTTGAAGGGAGAGATAAGTTTTGAAACACTTCGGCAAGTAAGTTATAGTTCTTTGGACTATAGTGGATGCAAGTCACAAGGATTGGCTTCATTTGTATTGAAATAGTTGACTTCACATCATGCGCAATATGTATCGGTACCATAATACAAGTTAGAAAGTAATTTAACAAGATACTCATGCGATTTTAAAAATATGTCTTTTCACAGCTTCAATTTTCGTCAAAATCGAGCTCCTGGTTCTAAACACTATTCGTTTTTCCTTATAGTTTATGTTTCCATCCTACATTTTCATCTCAAAGCTTCCCCTATGTCAATCAAGATTGATTGATGCCAACAAAACTGTATTCCCTACTAGTGTATTCTCCATTGGTTAGTAAAGGCTATTTGTGTAAAGTACATAGAGACTGGTTGACTACATTTTCAAATTATACAAAAATACCCAGTCTTTTTCTTTAATAACCAACCTCAACATTCCAACAAATACCTTGCACTGAAATTTTCCATTCTCTCTTTCCCATTGCATTATACCGAATACAAACTTAAGTACATAAAACTGCCATTATTCTACACTCAGTACAGTAGGTACCTCAGTGCAGGTGCAGGTCACGTTGGATCGGAATCCGTCACGCACTCCCAGATACGTGAGCGGAGGGCCCTACACCAGGTATGCATTGTGAGGGAGGGGGCCATGGGGGCCCGATACTTTGGGGGCCATGGAATATTGGGCTTCAATTTTCGAAGTGATAGAGTTATGGAATACTAGTGCGGTGTTAGTGAAGAGCGTGTCTGTGAATATTTCGGAATATTGTAATCGATTCCTCGTATATGAATTTTTAAAAGAGTAACCGTGGAGTTTCTTGCCAGTTCTTCTCCGTAGGAAACGACAAATTGGAACCGTGCATTTAGCTTCTGACGTTTCATAAGTGCCCATGTTGGTTTATGTGAAATAAAATATTTTTATTTGATTGGGTTTGGATTGAGATTATATTGATTTTGATTTAGATTTTTCAATATCTTCTGATTTTATTAAAAACAAAAAAACAAAATATTTTACAAAAAGACAACCGACTTCCAAAAAAAACACTAAAAGCCGTGAAAAATAACATTAATTTCGGAAGTCGGTGACCAAATACGAAAATACAAAACCAAAGACACCGACTTCCGAAATTAATGTTATTTTTCAGGGCTATTAGTGCTTTTTTTGGAAGTCGGTTGTTTTTTTGTAAAAAAGTTTTTATTTTTCACTTTCTAGTTGCGGTACCTACCCCACACAAATTCGTATACCACTACTTCGTATGTAAATAACAGTGACAGGAAATTATGAACACATCATCAATATAAACTAAGTGGAAAACATATGCAGTATTAAGGATAACTCAAAAAGTACTGGTCAAATTTAAATGGGAGCGCATGTGAAAGCACCAGCTATCAAATAAAAAAAAGAATCATCCAAATCGGTTCACCCAGAAAAAAGTTCTGAGCTAACAAACTTAAAAAAAAGAACATGCAGACGAATTGAGAACCTCCTACTTTTTTTGAAGTCGGTTAAAAAGTGACAATATTATGCCCAGCTTAGTTTTATTATAAAACAAGGAACTTCTAAGCATTATCTTTAAAAGTTTCTAGACAATTTTCAAACGAAAGCCATTTTTTTATCAGCAGCTGAACCAACAACCGACCAATAAACCCCTTATTTTACTAACAACTACGTTCGCTATCAGTATAAAAAACTGTATACTTTAATATTAGCCGTCGAGAGCAGAAGCCTCAGTAAACGAAGGGACCAGACAGCAAACAACGAAAGACTAATTTACGTTTTTTTCTTTATATCTCCTGTCCCCAAAGAGTTCATTATGAAACTTGTTAAAAAGTCCAGAAAAAAAATCTTTTAATTGCAATATCAAAGTGATCGTCATGAATTAATCTTCATGAAAGTCTCACGACCTTTTCCCGTCTTACTTGGCTACTTTTGAGCCTTTGGAGCCTTTGAAGTCTACAACTTCCGAAACGGAAGCGCGATTTTTCCACCGGGGATTCATCAAGTTCTTGATACTTTGGGCTGGCAGAGAACGTGAATGATCTTGTCCCCGGAGTGATTATTAAGTGGCTTGAAACGGGCTTTTACGAACACTTTAGGTAGATACAAGTATTCCGTTTTGAGAGGCCTTATTATTTATTCTGTATTATTATTGCAAAAAGAAATGTAATTAATTTAGGCAATTAAAAATGGGTGCTAATTAAGGCAGCTTCTTTAAAATGTCATTCTCGTTTGCAAATATATTTAGTTGTCTAATGAATTAATAGGTCAGCGACGAACTTTTAGCGTCTAATAAATGGTTTATAAGCGACCATATATTGTAAAACAAGCTACTGTTAATATAACGCAGCATGGTGATAATTCTTAAGCAACGTTATGGACCAAGTTATAAATAGGGGCATTATTCATAATGCCCGCGCATTGTGAATAATGACAAGCGTAGTCGACGGAGCCCCGCTTGGCGGGGCTCCTACTTCTGGGTGGTTTAAAAACAAATAACCACGAAGGGGATGGCGGGGTCTGAAAGACCCCGCCATTCCCTTCTAACCTAACCTGTCCAAGTCGGGGTGCCCTAAGTACTGAGCTCGCTTAGTAGCTCACTTACAACATTAGTCGCTTGAGTTATCAATTCAGAAGTAAATATATTTATCGGTAGCTCTGAGTCATACTAATTTACGTTCGTAAATTGACGCTGGTTTTTTGATATTCTGTTAGAATAGTAAAGATGATGAATTAATATAATTGAAGCTGTTCTATTAACTCGTCGCCTACATATAAAAAAGACGCTAGGTTGCAGGTGCTAAAGAAAACTTTTGTTGCCGCACATATAATTTCCCATTAAAAATGATAATGACGATAAAAGAAAACGATACATTTTTGCTCAATAGTAGATTAACCAAATATCATAAATTATCGAGCACTTTACAATATACCAGATGAATGACCAAATAAATAAAACTTCGATTCAAGGTGATTTCATCAATTTGTTAAATGGGGAGAATTGGAAATGTAAGTTTAAAATCAGTTTTCTGCAATATTGCCATTAACCAGAATGAAAATCGTTATCTTTTATAAAGCTTTGTAAAATGACGTTTCAGGAAAACGAGCTTTTCATACCCATTCGTCGACAGCGCTACAGTAAATTTTAACTGAAGTAACTTTTCACAACCAATTCTTCGATAACCAATTGTTTGTAGCACGAAATTACCGACAGGGATTTCAAGACGTATACGTAATGCTAAAGTGATGTAAATAATAAAAACCTGTTAAACATTTTAAACTCAATTTAATTTGGGGATCTTAAAATTTCTTCCGTGTTACTTATCTTTCAAGCTTCCAAGACAGTTTCAGTTTATATCCAATAAAAAAATCTTATTTCCCTTTCCCAATACGTTGAGATATATTTTTGCGATTTCACTCTGGTAGATAGCGTAATAAATCTCCAGAACTCATTTATTTATAGCCTAAAGTTTTTGAGTGCACGCAATTGTTGTGATAGCGTCGTGAACGAAAACAGCTTGTTTGTCCCCAAGAGGACTATACAGATTATTGTTCAGTAATGAACCTTTGCTTGGTTCGCCTTTGTCTTAATGCAGGGCAAATTCCTCTCCGAATACCAAGACTGATAGAGCATTAATCACCGTCTCTGGGTGTTGGCTATTACAGGCCATTAAATTCAAGTTTGCATCCAATATGTAGAAGGACATTATAAGGACCTTATTGGTTATGTTCTTCAGATAGGTCATGTGCGTAGTACTCGCAACCAGCGTGCGTGTATGACCAGATATATGAACGTATTCGAAGCAAAAGGAGTATGTAAGGACCATAGCAGGCGGCGTTCTGTAGTTTCTGTCTACCCCCATGAGAAAAAGCGTGAGTATAATAAGTATCAATTTTTCATGAGTGTCAAAAATATACACCGATTAATTATCCCGTTAATTTGTTGCAATTGAGATGAGAGTACATTTTCAGTTGATTGGATAATCTTGCAGACAATTTATAAGCCTTCATTTCAAAACGGGCTACATAATATCTTTGTCTTATTCATGGCATACAAAACTGTCATCGTCTTTCTGATTATAGACGATGAAATAAAAAAACAAAAAACACAGACCATTTCAAAGCCCACAGATAAAAATTTCATCAGAATCTCAGTCACGTCTGCTCCCAGTTGGATCCAGAATGGTGGATTAGAACAGGACGTCCGACTCTCGACTGATTTTGTGCGAGGCTTACCACAATACTTATTCTTTCTCTAAAATTGATGCTATCGGGGTTCTTCTACGTGTCGAGGTGGTGTCTGCATCTTAATGAGTTGAAATAAAGATGTATTGTGTATCGTGGTCCGAGTTTCATTATTCCTTTTTTTCTACATTTGATCTCTTTAGTTGAAAGTTTTTCTTCAGTCTTCTTGCGGTTATGTGGGTCTATTTTTTTTTTAGACATGTTAAGATTTTTCTATTAAACATTAAAAAGGTAAAACCACTTAACTTTTAAATATTTAAGAAGAATATCAGCAACTTAGGTGAAAATTCTGTTATTTCTTTTTACATAGCGGTTCATTCATATCAAATGATCGTATGAATAAAATAATAAACTGTCGAAAAGCAATCTACATTCATATTTTTATATATTTTTTAAATCTTTGCCTTTTTTAATATTAAATCTTACAGTGCAGTGTAATCAATTCTAATAACTTGAAATTGAATTACATTTACATTGCATTATATTTTGATTTCGTTTGAACTAAAGGTTACCTCTATTTGACCTTTTAGTCCCATTAAAATTCATGAAATATACGCAATGTATACGATATCTTATTTGAAGATGATTACAGATGTCAAAATTGATCCCTCTATAGATTAAAAATAAAATTTCTTGTTACTTGTTTATTAATGCTGTGTTTAAGCTTTGAACAGTATTTTTTTAATGGCAATTTATTTAAATCTGTCTGGCTTATACTATAGAAATATTGTATTACATGAATCTTCACTGTCAGGTTTCATTTTCGTAATTAACTTGAAGGGTTTCACAAAACATATTTTAATCTTGATAAGAGCTAATTATTTTTACAACTAAAATTAATTACACTGTTTAAGTATACCTATTACCTTCAAATTAAAAACATATAGAATTAATAATACAATTGTGAATTGTAACACATAATAATGTACCTATTTAAAATGTTTATTTAGAGCAAAAATCAATAATCAATCTTAGTGATATTGTCATTATTGTATACACAACATAGATAGACGATAATTTTTGATGTAGAACATTTTAATAATACTTACCCACACAGATCTGAGAACCATGATCGTTAATATCGTATCATAAAGATGTTTACATACCCATGAATATTATATATTCAACATAATAATTTCCTTCAATTATGCGTAGCATTATAACTTTTTAATTCAGATACTTAGCTTTAAACAACGTTTAAAAATAAGGGGGTTAGTAGCAAGAGTGTTCTTTGTGAAGGAGCTCGTCCGGGGAAAGACTAGCAATATTTAACTCATTTCAGAAACCAAACGATGTTACAGAGCTGCAGTTTGAAAGGTGTACCTAATTCCGGTCACATCAGACATGTTATCGAACTCAAACTTAATCCATTTATTTCAATTAAACCATTTACTGGCACTTCTGAACTATCAAGGAGTCGGTCAGACAGAAATATGAAGATAGTCTGTGGAATGTAGGGTTTGGAAGGGTTACCAATATACAAGTAATGTGTTACGCATTGTGCTAGTAACTTATGCGTTGAATCCTATGCAGAAGACTCTTCCATTTTTAACCAACTTCAATAAAAGGAGGAGGTTTTCAATTCGACAGATATTTTTTTTTGTGTTAGCTCAAAACTTTTTTCTAGGTGAACCGATTTGTATGATTCTTTTTTTATTTGAAAGCTGGTGGCTTCTCATTGTGGTTCATATAAATTTGATCAAGTTCTGACCAGAAGTTTTTGAGTTATCTTTAATACTGCTTTTTTTCCCGCTTAGTTTATATTGATGATTGTTTAATAATCTCCTGTCACTATTTGTCTGGGATAGGTACCACAACTAAAAAGAGAAAAATTAAAACTTTTTACAAAAAAAAAACCGTCTTCCAAAAAAAAACACGAAAAATTTAAAAATAGTTTTAATTTCGGAAGTCGGTGGCAAAAAACGAAAATACAAAACCAAAAACTTCCGAAATTAAAGTGATTTTTCACTTTTTTGTGTTTTTTTTTTGGCAGACGGTTGCGTTTTTTTTGTAAAACAAAATTAATAGTCAGTTTACTTATCGTGCACTTGTTACATCAAATAATTATCTGCAATCAACTGGCTCTCTAATTGTAAACGTTTTTAGTACAAAGTCGTGAAGAAAATACAATAAAAAAATCGCGTTGGCACTCAAACGCAGCTTCGAAGTTCTGATTTATATCTATTTTCTGCTCCATTAATTTCACATCCGAAGCGAAGAAAACTTAGGGACATTATTATTTGATGTTTAGTACATCAATTAATAACGTCGTTTAGTTCTCATATTGCTTCAAAATGATTTATTTTGAAGTGTAAGTATTGAAGTTTAACTGAGAGTGAATTTCTGTTGAAAATAAAAGTCTCTATAAAAGGAAATAGTACGAACAGTATTAAGACGTAAAGTGGCTGGTTCTGAAAGTATTGGACTGGAAGTTATTTAAGTGATATAATTTTTATTTTGTATCGAACAATTTTGATGTCTTACTAGCTTTTGACGGTGGCTTCACCCGCATGGATGTCAGAAATTACCTCACGGGAACGTACTACGAGTACTAGAATAAAAAGTATCCTATGTCCTAATCCAGGCCATGGTCTATGCCTTTCATCCAAATCTGTGCAGCTGATAAGGCGGCAAAAGATAACAGACAGAGTTACATTTGCATCTATTAAATAAAGTTCTGCCTGCAACTTCGTCTGCGTGGACTTCAGAATTTGGTCCAGAGAGAAATGAAAAATAATATGACAATCAAAGCCGTGCGTGTACAGTATAGCAATGCTTTTAGGATACTGATGCGGCTGCCGAGGCACTGCAGCACGTCGGGCATATTTGCCGACACTCGCATTGATGGCTTTCATGCCATCCTCCGAAAGAGAGCTGCATCATTGCTTAGTTAGGCCCGCAGCAGTTGCAACGGCATTCTAAGCGTTGTGGCTGGCAAAATCGACTATCCAATATTGGCATAATTGTGGCATTGTGTACAGTTAGCATGTCGATAAGAATAGTCACAGACCAGATCTTATCTAATACCTACTGATGAAATGATAATTGATTTTATTTTTAATGAATTGGAAGACGTAAATGATTTTTATGACTTTAATTAATTTAATTGCATTTTTTTTCATTTACAATTTGATTTTATATTACAATTATACAATTTGATGTTATGCACTTCAGTTATTTCAAAAATAGGAGTATTATTATGCTATGCATTTTAATCTTTGGTTACTAACATAATTTTTAACAAAAACAAATGGATCACTGTGTCCGATTTAAACAAAAAATAATAATTGAAGAATAATTGCAAAATTTATATTGTTTTTTTTTCGACGCACATAGGTATTTAAGTAAAATTATTTGTTAAAGAGGATAAAAATATACACTGGATGAACTTCTTATACTCAATTAACAAACAATCTATTAAAATAGAAATAGTATATCCTATTTAAGTTATTATAATTCGATAGACCACATTGTACGATTTATTATTTTCCACCAGTATTTGTTTGTTTTGGGCACCAATACTCTTGAGCAACCGACATAAAATTGAACATGTGAGAAGCAAGGAGTGTCCAAATTAATTCCTGCCATTTTCAGCATTTGGCCCTGGGACTTATTAACGCTCTTTGTACATGCCAACTTTAGGGGAAATTGCAGACTCTTAAATTGAAATGACAAATTATTTGGGATAATTGGGTTTGGGGTATCAACACGATTCTCTCCTTTAGCTACTCCGGTAAAAATAGTAGCCTTTACAACGTGTAGATGCCAGAAATTATCCCACGGGAACCTACAACCAGGAGAAAAAAGGATCCTGTCCAGGTTATAAACTATCTGTGTGCAAAATTTTATCCAAATCCATTCAGCCGGTTTTGCGTGATTGAGTAACAAACATCAAACATCTTGACATCCAAACATACTAACTTTCACATTTATAACATTATATATACCTAAGTAGAATTTCTATTACACTTCATAGAATAGAATATTCTTTATTATGTACACCATAAAAATTACAGATATAAATTCATATTATTTCTTATTTTTGTTAATTTATTCTTTGTGTTGATATCAACGTTTTCAACCCAGTTTAATAGCACCAGGTTTTGGTCTGCTAGCTTGGTATTGGACCCAACCAAGTGGGATTTTACAATGGCCGCAAACATGCCTTTTTCAACACCGTGCTTAGGTTTATGCTAGTTTTTCTAGCGGTTGCAAGCATTAGTGCTGAGCATGAGGTCCTGGGTTCGATTCCCAGGTCGGACAAAGTGTTATTAGGTTTTTCCATCAGGAATTTCTCAGTAGCAGCCCGGGGCCTGGATTTGTGTCCAGTTGATGGCAATAGGCTCGCCCCTTATTATATAGGACTTAAACATAACTGGCGAAAAGTAGGTGTGCTATAGTTACACCTCTGCCCAACCCTTTGGGGAAACAAGGCGTGATATAATGTCATGCTATGCTATGAATACGCTAGTCTCAGATAACCACAACAAAAAATATTGTGAAGCATCTTCTTCGTAGATACAGCTCCTAAACTACAAACACGATTTCAACAAAAAGAGGTGTCAGTTTCATTATAAGTAATTCAAAACATCTTAGGATAGCTAGATACGTCACAGGAAATTCAATATGGCGGATTCCAGAAGTCATGATGTGAAAATGAACGCTTTTCATTAAGTTTTAGTTGGATATACCATGTTATCTCGTCAAATTCGTAATGTTAACAAAATGTTAATCTTAGTTAATTATTAGGGAACAGTAGTTTGTAACACATGTCCCATACGACTTGTTTACGATGCAAATTTAGTTCCCGCGCTGTTTCGTAAATCATCGCATGTTGCAAAATAATTTGGTTAGCTTCCCTCCGCTTGGATATCTGGGTATCATTTTGTTTCTGCTGTATTTTTGTATCACAGTTTTAAATTTAGGTAGGGTTACACTACTTTAGGTAGATACTGTGAGTTGAAATTGGCAGTAATATTTTGATAATAGTCTGCAAACAAGGCAACCTATGTGAATACAAGACAATGCACTAAGGGCCCGTTGTTTCATCAGTAGTCAAATATACTAATAGTTAAAATGAGTTAGTTAAACTAACAATTTGTTAAAAATGACCTAGGTATGTTGTTTGGCAAATGGTTAAGCTAACTATAGTTAAAAAAAAAAGTCAATTTGCTATGAAAGTCATCCATGCGTAGACAGAGTAGTTAAACTTTAACTATTGTCAAGTGACTAAATGTTGAATTGACTATTGCTCATTTTAACTATGTATTAAAAAGACAAACAACGGGCCGTAGGTCACGGACTACGACTATATAACTTAACTTAAATACCATTTAGTTTCATAAATCTATATATAACAATTAAATGCTGTTCGTTTGTCAGCGCATCAGTTGAAAACGACTGGACCGATTTAGCTATTTTTGGTTTTAAAATGTTCGTATCAGTCCAAATAAGGTTTCTATGGACTGAAACCCTATTCTGAAACTGAACGTCCTTTTTTCTATGGGATTTTTGTATGAATTATTGGAATTTGAACAAGATGTCTATCGGGTCAGCTAATAAAAATAATAAACGTGTTAGGGAATAATTATGATCTGACCATTACGAGTATAATTTAATTGTAAAGACTTTAAAAGAGACTTTGGTCACAGTTTTTTTTGGATGTTTCTCTTCACAAATTAGTCGGGTAGGAAACATCCACCTCATCTAGTTTTAATAAAGAATTGACGTATAAAAGTGTAACTTTTAACCAATTTACAAAATAAAAAATATCCTTTAATAATGTTCTGTGAGGAAGCAAAATAAATCCACACAAAAAACATACACAAAGCCACATAAATCCACATTTAAGCTGTGGTGTTCTTCTCTATTCGTAATGTAGGAATTTATTCAGATAAACAGAATGAAATAAATTCGGCTGACACCACTTTTGAATTCTATACTTGGAGGTCAGGAACAAAAAGTGACATTTACGCATCCGTCTCGACTGTTTTTTTTTTTTATTCGAACTCAAATCCTTGAATTTTATCAATTTCTGAACAGATTTGAATCAATTAGAGTTTTGAAGAATTGAGAATTTCACGAGAAAATGACATTTATAAGGAGTATTCTATACAAAAGGTAACATTTTACATTCGATCGTGCATACCCATATTACATTTTCCTAGGTTCCTGAGAAAACAGAAAAAGAATAAATGTCACTTATTGTTCCTTACCTCCTCATACTCGTATAATACAGCCGCTGATACGTCTACAGCTACTTTAGTAGCTAGAGCTGCAGTGCGCGAAAACGTCCCAGCTACTTTGTTGGCTTCAGTCGATTGTTGCGTTTTGGGTCGGTATAATACCGTGGGCACACTGTACAGATGCCAAAAAATTACACCAGGTGGCTCCTTATTAGTTTCCGCGTACAATAGTATGATATAATCTTTGTCGACCATAAATATTTTTTGCAAAAAAAAAGTTGAATGTCAGCGCTCCGTCAAGTACCTACTGTGAATCTTACGCCTAAAACATTTTCAAAATGGCTTTTCTTATTGTTTTACTAATTCAAGGCAAGCTTCAATATAATAACGATATATTCACCTCCGGCAGGAGGTTAATGTTTTTCAGTTAGTATTGTAAGAGACAAGTATTGTATTTCAACGTTCGTCCTTGTCAAACTTATTGTACCTGCCTAGATTTTATGTGAATAATGTGATCTCATATGATTGGACGCTCACACTAGTACACTCGAGAGCAATGAATCCGGGTCACTTAAAGAATGTTAAAAATCTCGGAAACTAAAAATGATAGGTTAATGCAATAAATTGTATTTAATAAACAATGTAATACTCCTTAAATGAAAGTAAAAAAAATATGAGTCACCATACATTTTATTAACACAAAATTACATAAAGAAAAAAACTGCTGATCTCTCCTTAAAACAAAAATAGGAAACATGAAATTTTTGAACTTTATTACGATTTTCTTGAATTTTAATACTTCGTATTGCCTCCTCGTGCTTCCATTACTGCGTTTACGCGGTTTGGCATGCTGTACACCAAGTTCCTTATACGATTTTGGGGAATATTCTCCCATTCCTCTGTGAGAGCAATTTTGAGCTCACGAAGCGTGATTGGGGGAGGGTTTCGTTGTTTTACGCATCTGCCTAGCTCGTCCCAAGCATGCTCGATCGGGT
Organism: Griposia aprilina; assembly: GCA_916610205.1. Lineage (NCBI taxonomy): Eukaryota > Metazoa > Arthropoda > Insecta > Lepidoptera > Noctuidae > Griposia > Griposia aprilina. The sequence goes on from OU744289.1 coordinate 24,119,235, forward strand.
TGATATCCGGGCTGCGCGCTGGCCACTCCATACGAGTAATGTTCATCTCTTGAAGGTAGTCATTCACAATCCTACCTGTATGAGGTCGGGCATTGTCATGCATAAATATAGCATCCTCACCTAAATTGACCATAAATGGACCAACGTGATCATTGAGGATTTCTTCCACATATCTTACGCTAGTTAAAGAGCCGTTTTCTATGATCACCAGCTCTGTGCGACTTTCAGAAGAAATTCCGGCCCACACAAGTACAGACCCACCACCGTAGGCTACTTTTTCTTCGATGCATGCTTGCTTGAATCTTTCCCCTGGTCTTCGATACACTCTGTGTCTTCCATCGTGCTTGTAGAGCATAAATTTTGATTCGTCGGAGAACATAACTTTTGACCAATCTTCAATACTCCAATTTACGTGGCTCTGGGCATATCTTAGTCTTGAAATACGATGCCCACGCTCCAGTTTAGGGCCGTTTGCAGGTCTAAGGGGTTTTAAGTTAGATTCAGCAAGCCGACGTCTTACTGTCCATGCACTTGGGTTACTTCCTCCGAGGCGTCGAAACTGATTTGTGAGTTCAGTTCCTGTGAGAAAGCGATTTCGAAGCATGGTGTTCACCAAGTATCGGTCTTCTCGTTCTGTGGTACACCTGGTTCTGCCCGTTCCTGGTCTACGTAGGTTAGAACCAGTTTCTTCGTAACGTCGGAGAACTCTTTGTACTGTTGACAGCGACACACCGACAGTCCTGGCTGTATCGCGCTGACTCCGGCCGGTTTCCAGCATTGTAAGTATTCTGGTGCATTCTTCAGGCGTAAGCGACATAATTTCAGCTTGAATAATGAATATAGAGCACTATCAACATGGTTTATGTACCCACATAAATGACAGATTACAAACAAAAGCAAAACCAAATGCTGTAATTTCGTAGTTCCATCTTCGAAAGTGGCCCTTTTTCAAATTTGATTTTTTTATGATATAACTTTACAATAACTAAGAAGTTTTAATACCTTCATTTAAGGAGTATTACATTGTCTATTAAATACAATTTATTGCATTAACCTAGCATTTTTAGTTTCCGAGATTTTTAGGATTCTTTAAGTGACCCGGATTCATTGCTCTCGAGTGTATTTGTCACTTTTCTTTAAAACATACATAATTATAATTGTGTAGCCTCTGTTGGAGATTTAATAAATAAAACAAATAAGAGTTTTCATATCGAAATTTCTGTAATAGGTGACTCATCTAAATTATTCATTGTCATGTATTTATTCATGCCTAGAATGAAGAAGTTTTCCCTGTCACAAAAAAAAACCAGCCAGTTGTTGTTCCACTGCAGGACGAAGGCCTCTTTCAAACATAGAAGGCATGAGCATTAATCACCACATAATTGATCCCCCGGCTCTCATGCACAAGGTTGTGCGTTCAAATCCGGGCAAGTTCCAATGTGGTCTTTTTTCAATTCATAAATGTACTTTCTGAGTTTATCTTGGACATTTTTGACATAGTTGAAGGAGAAAACCCGGACTTATAGTTGATTTGAGTGTGAAATCGCTAAACAAAATACTCTCATGAAAGCTGCCACATGAAATACCTACTTCAATCGTATATTTACCTGACAAGAACCTCTTCAGAACACCAACGTTCCTCAGGCGAATTTTCCACAACAACTATGCAAACTCCGATTCCTATCGACGGTCAGTCAAAGGCAATGAATTAAGTTCATTGCGCCATCACTAACATTGACGAACTAAATGTTGGCCGTTACAATCTTGACAAGCGGCGTCAAGAAGTAACAAGGGTGACAAATATTGGTATATTGATTTGGTATTTTATTTGAACATTGTACCAGTCAATTAAATGCAATTCGTAGAATTTCCGGGACTGAGTTAAATTAAGTACGACGGATGGAGAAGGTACGTGTCTCTCGTTATTATCAGCCACACTAACAATCGCCGTTGTCACTAAGAGCCTTAGACACCTGGAAACCCACATACGAGTAAACCACTCTAACGCCACGGCACTCCAGCCGACCAGCAATCGCATTCAAACATCCAGCGCATGGATCAAAACACTTCACTACGGCCGATAGAGAACCCCTACTCGCATGCTTTCCATAACTTAGGCTTGCCGATCACCACTGTGATCACTATCTACTTCGACTGGTACATGACCTACTGACATCTTTCTGAACCTATCTTCAGTACAGTTAGAGCTTTTAAACGTATAGCGATCACCATCCAAAATTTCCGCTACCTTAAACGGACCTCTAAAATTCCGATCTAACTTAGTTTGATTTCGCTAATCGTTAGGCTACATAAAACGTATTCCGTGCTGAATACACGTGTTAAATTTGGCTGCACAACTTATTTACTGACGAGAATTCAGCACCAGAATCGTAAACAAAACAATACAGCTCACCTTTATATTCTAACGTGCCTGAGGCTAGTTGTACGACGCAAACATCCATTCGCCGTTCACTGCTTGCAGCACTCCACCATCCGCTTGGCTCACTGTTTCTGCACTGGACCGCGATATGTCCTGGTGTCCCACACTTGAAGCACACGAAGGGCTTTGCTGGCGGCTGCGGGGCTACTTGGCTCGATTCTTAAAGTCGCTCCACCTCGTTCCTTGGTATGCTATTTGCGATAATGTTGGGTTTGCACACGCGGTAGTTATTCTTAATACGGGATCGGGATACGTCAAACTCAGACGCCGGTTAGAGACACTGTTTATTCAATATGGCGCGTCACTTGGCAAAGGTATTTGTGCATACAACCTATGCCCAACACAACACAGCCACGTTGATGATGCTAGTTACTTTTTATTCAATATGGTGCCGGCGCAACCGGCGCGTCATTTGGCAAAGGTATTTGTGCATACAGCCTATGCCCAACACAACAGATAGCCACGTTGATGTTGATGCTGCTCGTTTGAGCGCCTTACTAATGGCCATAACAAGTTGACCACCTTGCAGTGAGTTTTTAACAAAACACAAATGAGCTCAGCACCATAATCGTGAATCCGTATTGTTCAAAAATGGCACGCCAACGGACACTTGCAGCGTTTTTATTTTGCGCCTGAACCAACATGAATCCCACTTCTGATGACGGAGAAGGTACGTGTCTCTCGTTATTATCAGCCATATTTTAATTACTGTGGGCGTACTATGGGTAATGTTGGTTGTTGCGCAATATAAAAACCGTTTGCAGTTCAAATCAAATTATAATGTACGATCAAATTAATCACACTAGCGAATCACACGCTGTGGGTACACGACATAACTACACGGAACGCGCGACAGTTTCTAAACGTCTTCACTGCTTATCCATCAACAACCAACTCTGCTGTACTCTGGTCAAGCGTTAGCGTTATAGACTCTGTCCAGCGCCACCTGGTGACACCGGCGTCCCGATTAGTCAAGTCAAACGATTGATTTAACGTATTTCCGACAAGAAGATAACCTGTGGCGAATACATCTCAGTTGGCTTGGTTATGCTAAGAGTAAATGATAAATGATAGGTGGTATACAAAAGGAATTTATATACAGCTCTTGAAAGTAGAAATGCACTAGGACATACCACAACATAGATAATCTGTGGACATACTGTAGGTATCTACATTTACAATACCTATCCTGCCTCTAAGCTTGAATATTTTAAACGAGTTATTCGTTTAAAGACTTTTCTATATACGACAGTAATATTGATCTTCGGCCAATACAAGTCGGTTTCGAATAAATTCTTTCAGTCCATGTTACATTTCTTCTCAAGGCTTTTTCTGCCTGCTCGCTAAAATGTCGTAACTACAGAGCAAATAATTGAGATGCTATCATTCCTTAGATTCAAACGTTCCTTTCAAACAAAAGGCTTAGAACAGATTACGAACATGGGAGATTCCTATGTCCAGCAGTGGGATTTGGTAATCTGATTCTAACGATTTACTGAAACATTCATGCCAATCACGTCTTGATAACGATTTGGGCGGGTTTTCATTTGTTTAGTACAATTTATGAACTCGCAGCGGACATTCATTTCGAATCGAGGTCATAGTGCCGTGGTAGCTAAACGGATAGTGATTTATGGAAGCGTAGTTAAACGGTGAGAGTACTACAGTTGATAACCTTCCATTACTCACTAGTGTTGGGCGTGACGTGGGAATATGAATAGTGTTGTGAATTGCGTGTTTGTTTTTCGATATTTTAAATACGACTAGGTATGTTGCTATCATGTTGTATGTTGCTTTGCATAGGATGTCTTAACGGAACTAACAAAAAAACTCCAAAAACATGATTGGGTCAGAAGGTTGGGCCGGTTTGGTTGGTTGTCATTTGAACCTCGAATGGATAAAATATTTACTTATTGCTTATGCTATTATGAGTTGGTTTTCTAGGTGTGGTTTTTGTTAGTTACCTATACAGCACCCACGACACAGCATACCATTTTATCATTTTTGGAAAGTCGATTTTCTTTTTCCAAAAAAATTAAATAGCTTCATTCACCAAACCACTCGCAACTGTAATTTCGGTAACAGGCTATTAACTCGCCGCTCGCCTGCACTCGGACCGCAGAACAAAGCTCATCAGCTGCTAAAGCTGTAAGTGGAACGAGATGAAAGGATTATCCGGAGCCGGCGCTGATCCTCGATTAATCACAATCAGACGAATCAGCTGCGGTAGTCTTAGTGATTTTTCATGGCTTCCCCAAAATGGACTAAATTAATTGGACAGTCGTATTCTAAAAATAGGCTTTGAGCAAGGAAAGGCGAAACCATGTTTAAAACAGAGTAATGAAGAAGTACTCGTAAAGATATTAAAATTATCACTTCCATATCTTCGCTTTCTGATTATAACAACAAACTACAGATTGCTTATACGCTAAATTATGTATACCTACTTTACTTACCTGTACATCCAGAAAAATAAATAGGTAAATGCATATTTTTATGATTGTGTTGAAAACAGTTATTATCGCTGCAAAATGGAATACTAAATAATAAAGAAAAGGTCAGAGGAAATCAAAGAATAGCCGCGTTGACTGTGAGAGTCAATGTGAAACAACCAATTGGAACCGTGCACCTAGCTTCTGAGGATTCATAATTTTGCACATGTTGTTTTATGTGAAATATAATATTTTGATTTGATTTTTGATTTGAGTCTTTTCATAAAAAAAAGAATAGATAATTCAAAAAATTACTGTCGAATAAGTAATACAAGTGATTTCGAGGAAACACAAAAGGAAAAGTTTGAAAATTAAATGGTTATTTAAATAAAAATGTATAAGAATAGTCCCGTTCGAGTAAAAAGTTACATTATCCAAATAAATCATTCTAAATATAACTTTGGAACTAAAAACGGTTCATTCTAACATGAAAAACTTTGGTAAAAGTTCTGTTTAGGACCATTAATTTTAATATTACCAAAGTAGACAATTCAAAATAAAGCTTTTTAATTGTAGGTCCAGGTCTAGATGATTTCATGGGAAAACTAAAGCAAGTTAAATTAATTATTGTAGTTGAAAGGCAAAAATGTAAAAAACCTAGATGACTTAAATCAAAAGCAAAGAACGAAAACTTGAAGCTCCTAAGAATTAAGACTCCCGCAGACAGGCGCGTCGCGACAGCTCGACGCGACCCTTGTAGAACAATTTCCATGAAGTTTTCATAGAAATTGTTCTACTAGAGTCTCGTCGCGCCTATTTGTCGTATGTTTTGTACTTCAGGAACATCTACAAATTGACACATTTTATCTTTTTGTTTTGTTACTTTTATGATATTCTTATTGAGTCTTAGTTGAATTTCTAAACGTAGCTCGTAGTTGTTAGGATAGCGAGTACCACATAGCGATAGTACTATGAGTTTGAGTATGTCCCAGGTAGGTATATAGCCCAGTAAACTTTTACTGTTAAATAAACTATTTGTGATACAGAAAATCTGTTTCTTAAAACAAACAATAATATTTATACGAAAAAAAAGCAGTAACACTGAATTAAATTGGTAACATATTCGAGACTCTTTTAGATTTGAGTTTTTAACATGAGTTTTTTACGATTATTCTTGTATTGTGAACACGTTTAAAGATACAAATCTCTTATTCACGAACACCCAGACAGGCCAGTAAATAAAAAAAAACAGTAATTTAAAAACTAAAAAGCCCGACTGCGTTTCTGTGTAATTTGTAAATGTAAAAATGTAAAAACCCTTAAACAAGAAAGTCGTCATACCCGATTGCACTTAACTTAAAAATAAGTTTAATTTCGGAAGTCGGTGTCTTTGGTTTAGTATTTTCGTTTTTGGCCACCGACTTCCGAAATTAAACTTATTTTTAAGTTAAGTGCAATCGGGTATGACGACTTTCTTGTTTTAGGGTTTTTACGTTTTTAAATTTCCAAATTACACAGAAACGCAGTCGGGTTTTTTAGTTTTTTAAATTACTGTTTTTTATTTTATTATTTTTTCATTTTTATATACCCAGTGTCACTCTCACAGTAAATACGAATCTAACGACACCTCTCAAACTAAAATCCATCAAGCCATTCAGCCTGCAGAGCGTGATAACCAATTATAGATACATACATACTCTCGAAAAACATAACCCTCTTTCTGGCGCAGTCAGGTAAAAAGCAACATAATTTACAACACTATGTAGTTTAGTTCACAGAGCTTTTATAGGATACAATAAAGAAAATTATTTTAGTACATATAAAGTAAATACACAGTTACTTTGAGGAGCCCTTCCCAAAAATATAACGTCTCGAAAATTCATTTGGACAGAACAAACGGTTCTCAGCTAAAAGGAAACAAACTCCACTTATATTCTGTCCCGTCTATTTTTAAACACTACGTTGAGGACATTTATTATTTATCTGAAAATTTTTGTTGAAATGCCTACTGTCTACATTTTATATTTGCCGGTGTAATTATCATGTATTCTGAGGAATATATCCCGAATTCTCATGCAATGTTAAAGATTAGATCCACGATTCCTGGTGATTTAAGAAACTCCACTCGATGTCAAGTTTTTCTAATCAAAATTAAATCCAATTCAAAATTGATCGAAATATGGCTACTTAGTTTCAGCTTTTTTACGCATTACAAAAAAGTGGCCTACCGCTGTTCCTCTCACTAAATGTTTCAAAAAAAAAACCTTGCAAACCCATAACAAAAAACCTAACTCAATCCAAGGATTCTACCACAACTTCAAAATCACAATGAAAAGTAATTTATTCAAACTAGGCTGAGAATCAGCACTCTTTGAATGTCAAAATTACATACGTCAGACCCCCAAAACGTCCGCTCTTCACCACTTCCTAGTGCTTTAGCTGGGGAGAAGAAGTGGCGCAACTTCCCAGCAGCACAGCTGTCTGTTCAGTTAGAAGAACTGGATTCTTTACAATAGTAAGTAATTAACATTACGAAACACAAAACAATCACTCAAATTATTTGCCACATATCAGCTAGCACACGCCAATTTACCAATAAAACTTTAAAAACTATACTCAAGCAGAAATAAATAATAAAAACGTAAACAGAACTTAATACCTAAATGAAAGCCTCCAGGCATACAGGGCGTGCCCACTTATTATATGCAAACCACATTTGCATCTCAATCTACTCGATACTGTCGGCAATATTAAAAGATATTCCTTCCGTCTTACCTGCTGGGATTACATTTAAATGTACATAAATTGCAGAAACTGACACCGACCACTGCTTCAGAGTTCTGCTGAGACTCTTGCTGTACTTCTGAGAACATTATTCAACTGCCTTATTCTGCTTGAAAGCATTTTGAATCTCTGACGAGCTGTTGAGAATTTCTGAGGCTGGGGGTGTCTGTGTTAAATAGACTGTGATGTTTGTAGGATAATTTCATAATGATAAAATATGAAATGTATGGCCGACTATAAATTTTTATTAATTAGTTACTGGTAATCAATATAAGCAGCTTGTGTATGCAGCAGAAGATATCGTACTTTATATTTAAAAAATAAACGTTTTGGTGCCAAAATAAAAACGCGAGACCAGGTTTGTTTTTACATTACCCTTCTCCATTTCTTTCGAAGTCACTTATAACCATCAACAAAGCTTTTTACTACCCATATTCAAGTTTACAGTCGATAAAACCCATAAAGTAACAATACACAAAGCGATAGTTGTCTATAAAAGCTGAAGAACAATATAAAGTCTCGTTACAAACGGCTGGCGAAATGGGTGAGGATGGCAAGCAAGCCGCAAGGTTTTTATTAAATAGGTTCGTCAATAAAGATGAAGTTGGTCGGCAAGCAGATGTGCAACTTGTACGCCACTTTGTTGCGACAAGTTGTTGTTGACGACGCGGTGTCATTGGTAACTATTAATTGTCCCCACTTGCAGTTTGACGTAACGAGATTTGACGTACCTAAATGAAATACTTAGAATAGAATAGAATAGAATACTCTTTATTATTATTATTCATTTATTTCTTAAGTTACATGACTCATTTATAACAACAACAACAATTAATACATTATACACATAACAGATAATACAATACAAACATTACAATACAACACACCACCATACACAACCACACCACACAAAAACATTTACACACAACAACAACAACAACAACACCATTTTTTCGAATTTTTATGTACACCATAAAAATTACAGATATAATTGTAGAAATTTTACATAGGGTGACACAATGGGCGGTCTTATCGCTAAAAGCGATATTTTACAGGCAACCACTACTACTACTACTAAACTACTACTAGTTACTAGTTTTACTTAATTCACTATGATCACTTTTCGGCATAATAGGGACAGTTAAAAGTATGTCAGGTATAATTAACTAACCTGAATGAGGAAAACACGAAGACAGCACAAAATCCCACATGATGATGGCTGTATTATACTTACATAATATTATATGTTTCACTTTCATACTGGTGTTTTTTTTTTCAATATTTTACCATTCAAAACAGAGGCTTTCAACAATAACATAAGAAACCTATTGCTCGTCTATCTACACTGAAACATGGTTAACCAGACCGAAACCGCCCAGCACGAGTCGTACCTGTTTAATATTTCAGCTGCTTTTCAAAACAATGTTCTTTCAGAGCTTTTTGTAGGATTCCTCTAGGCTCGGTACAGTGTGCGGTATTTTTTCAGAAAACAATGTTAGGATTTCATTTGTATTAACGAGTCTGTGTTTTGGAATATGGGTAGAAGATAAAAAGCTAATATTATCATAATACGTCTGTTTGAAGATATTATTTTAAGTTAGAGTAGTCATAATACACGGCTAAGAATAAACATTTCAGTGAATTATTTAAAATATTATTTTGTTGTAGATAAAAATAGAATTGATGAATGAAAACATGGATTGATTGTATATGAGATGTATAGCAAAGATGGAAAAAACTGAGACAATGACGTCCGATAGAGATTTGTTAAAGAAAAGAACAGAAGATGATGATATTATTTTCGTTTAAAATATTTGAACCATTACATTTTTTTTTAAATTCGTGCCTGGATTAACCTCATTGAAACGAAACCAATTTTATGAACGATGTAGCGTTTTTTGTCCGTTCATTTCAAATGTTTGCCGATACTTTAACGAAAAAGCTTTTCATCGGTCGATACATGGGCAGAGGTGACATAACATGGTTTCGTAATGAGTAAAAGCTCCCGCAGACAGGCGCGACGAACAGCGCGACGCGATTCTAGTAGAACAATTTCTAGGAGACTTTCTTGGAAATTATTCTACCACAATCGCGTCGCAAGGTCGCGTCGTGCCTGTCTGCGGGAGCCTTAAAGGTATTTTTGGATACCTATAAAGTGTCTGCGGTATTCAGCTAGCGGTAGGCGGGGTATATTTAAGTACAACAACTTTACAAGTACACTGTATTTCATTAAACAAGACCATTATTACCATACCATTACCATTATTGACCTTTTTTTTTGGTGTAGGTACATAATAAAGAGCATTCTATTCTATTATTTTTGTGTTCCTTCAAAAGTAAGTTCTTTAATACAGTTGTAAAAAGTGTCTTAACAAAAAACCATTTAAGTAATTTGGAATAATATTGTCACGTATAACTTGGTTTGATCCTTTTAATTTTCAAGTCTTGTCACCATTTGAGTTGCAAGAAGTTTATGACTTGCATATAAATCTATCTAATCACCAAACCATTAAAAACGGTTTTCTTCTCACCATAACCAGGGCAGCATAGGCCTACATAACTGATTACCACAGCCTAACAGTATTACTTATTGATAGCGCCAGCAGCCCAATTGGCATGCTGCCACAAGCCCGGATTATGTTTGTTCTACATCCCCGAGGACGGCGGCCTACAGTTTACTGAGCCAGATCATATTAGATAGGTTTGTGGGTTATTCTAATTATTATGATGGTACGTCTAATCAGATCTCTTTTATGTTTTGAATATGACTCGTTAGACCAGGTAAAATAGGTTGTTGGTAGGCCAAATTGGGAAATAATCTGTACTAAAGTAATCATTGTTGACCTAGTTAATAAAAATAGATAGATATGGGGTACTTAGTAGTACAATCACGAAGCGGAAGTAACCGTTATCACGTCACCATAGAGTCTTAAAAGTATGTATGGTATAGACATATAATTTGTTTGTATAGAAATAGAAAAACAGCGCCTTGTAAGTTAAATGAACTTGATGATGGTTGAGCGTTTGCTAGGTAGGTCGATAGCCATAATGTAATTTTCCCACAAATACATATAGGTCGTTATCACTATTAAAATGGGTGGTTAAAAGAGCCCTATGAAGGGCAATACCAACGAAGAGAACACGTGGGAAAGATGAAAGTACGCCAAGGAATAGTCATATCGCCATAGTTACAAAGCTATTAAAACGTACAAAATCACAAGCTAGGCAAAGTACACGTTTTTTCCTTATTATGTTCAAGCATGCCTCCTTACTACGTAGCGTACTGAGGCTAAACGAGACGCTTAAAATAATTGAAACGCTGCTAAAAATAGACGGAATATCTTTCTGCGTGAATATTGAATTATCGCCCTCGGTGGAATACAAAGACTTGCAGAACAGTGTTACAGGGTCTTCAAAGTGCTAGTTCGATCGTTGAGATAAGAATAATAAAATGAAATACTTTTTGACCGAGCCAGCCAGGAGCGTGAGCGAAGCGTCTCCGTTTCAGCATGAGCAAAAATGCTTTTGTTTGTCCGGATATCCGGCTGTTCTCCGCTACATGTCGCATTTGTCAAACGATTCGCGTGAAATTTTATGAGCAGGTTGGAATAGTTTGGATTTTTTTTATCGATTCAATAATTCATTTTTTTTTAAATGGCGGAGATATATTGAAAACGTAAAAAAAAACGGCTATTTCGCGCTTTATGTTTAAAGCTGAACATTTATTCAGTTTTAAGCTACCCAAAGACAGACTCGGGAGGTTTACAGCTCACAGAGTCACTAGTTATCCCAAAAGTATGATGACCAGTCTTACCAAGGGTAATCGTGTTGCCCAGTCACTGGGTTATGGAGGTCAGATGGCTGTGGCTCCTTGTATAATACTGGTATCCAGCTGCATCCTGTTAGACTGGGAACCGACCCCGACGTTGATGGGAAAAGGCAGATTGATTAATTGACTTTTTACGACTCGTACATTCAGCAACAAAATTCGATTAATACTGTTACTTTTAATCAATCTATGCTAAATTGGTACAAAATATATCGATAAATTGCTTTTCTGCATTTCATGTAAGAGCTAAGAGTCAATACTCTTAAAATTTTATATCAGAACAGATTTTCTAAGTGAATATTTTGCTTAGTACCTACTAATTAAGATTTAAACGAACTGAAGTGCGAATCTAGAGCTAATGTTTGATGCTGATCGTACCTAAATAAAGAGAAAATTTTAATACAGCAGGAATGAGGCATAGTTATTTTCTGTAAGCTTAGATTCCTACTCCCATAAATATTCCAGATTTTTGGTGTGCCATGTTTTCTCATATTCCAATAACCATCTATGCGTCTTCCAAGCAAATACAACTACCTACTGGCTTTCATTTGGATAAAAGCAAACGAATTCTACTTGCTCTTTTTATTCATAATCCCAGATCTCAAATTAGGTTCAATTTCAAAATTTGGCTGTTCTTTCATACCGTGCCTTTGCTATACCAATTACATTATCTTTCTGTTATTCTACAGGCTGTATTTGGGGAGGGCGTAGTGAGACTAATTTTCATAATAAATCTTTTTTCCACTATTTTAAGGCTGGTTATGACTGGCTTCAGTTTGATGCTGTATGGTTAATTTTGGTCAGCATTATAGTAGTCCCACTGCAAAGAAGTAACAAAAATAACACTATCCAACAGTTCAGTTCCATAAAATGTTTTAGAGGGTAGTAACTAAGATATTAATTAGAGTGAAATTATGTGACCAAACCTTATTTTTGTAAATCATATATTATTATTCTGTTTTGTCTATGATAGCGCTGGCAAATAAAAACAGTACCACAGACTAAAACAAACGTCATAACTGCTGATGACGTAATGGGAACATGATAAATAAATAAGAGTGATTTTGCATTACATTATAAAATCGTATTAAATTAAGTATTGTTCATTTTAAGGTTTGTTTTTATTTAAGTATTAATTTAAAACTCTAAAAAGGAAAATAAAATACTGTAACTGTTAGTTCATTTAATTATTATGATTGTTACCTAACTAAATTTACAACTAAAAGTATTTTTAAAACAACTAATTTTATTACTGGCTAACCGCACGACGAGCGCTCTGGACTATCTTAATTATTACCTACATTTTATTACTAAAACTTTGTTTCGCACTAAGTGATTATGTAAATCTTTGAGGAATAAATGATATTTTAAACTGTTACAAATAAAATATTCTGCGCAATTACATTAAGTATTTTTATTAAATGAAATCTTTTTTTTATTCTAAAACAAATGTCACCGGAAGTCATTTAAACGTATAAATTGACTCGCTCTAGTCGCAGAGCACTGAGTATTAAATTGTATTTTAAGTTGTGGGCATTTCGTTGCAAAATTAAGTTCTGTGAATGATAAAAAGTGTTTACAAGATGTCTGATCGTTATCATTTGAAAATCCTAAGCCCGCCCGCTCTTACATCTATATAAAGAAAAATGTATTAACATAAATCAAAAGGTCAATAAACTTTCACTAAAGAAAGACTACCATTAACTATACAATTTCAATAAATAAGTCCCTCTCAAAAACGAATAAGAAGACAATCTTCAACAAATCGTAGACTGGCACTGCGAACTAAACTTAATTTGAACACGACAGATCAATTTCACAGAATCTCTTACAAATTGGAAAGAAAATAACGTCTTGTTTGAAACTTGAAAAATGTCTTAGAATTTTAATGACAATTTTTAACATAACAAATAACTCTTTCGATTTCAATGCTCTGATTGGTTGAGTTGTCGCCTTTATGTTCATTGCGTTAATAACAATAAAAATAACTTTTGTAATCCGGTAATAGGGTCCATCACAAATGCCTCTCTTTGTGGCCGACTATGGCTCAATCGGGCGATGTTGTGCATTTGTCAGCTAGTTACTGTCAATTGTCAGTTTATGCTTTAGGTGTCTATTTGCTGATGATTTCGTGTTGTCATCTGCAAACTCATCTCCTAGATGAAAAAAAAATAAGCGAATACTCGCTTAGTTTTTTTTCATAACTTCTCGTTATATTGTAGTAGGTACATGTAGCCACAGATAGCGTTCCAAACTCATTAGTAATTCCAGTTTCACATTGAGAAATTTCATATTAGTATTCTTCTTCAACAGCCTTGTGCTACTTTCTACTGAGTGGCCAGCGAGTTCGCCATCTTCCCACGAGTTTTTGTCCTGGTTCTATTTCAACATAATACATTACTTTTTAAAAGTATTACTGTACCTACTTCACTCAGTTTCTCTACAATGTTTCTAGTGTGGAGCTATTCATTTTTCCAACGGAATATTTTAGAGACAGGCGCGAGTCTTGAAACCGTGCATGAAGAGAAATGTACGACTATCCGACATTTAGTTCCTTTTTGGAGCTTGCTACATGTTTTAGAGAATTTAGTACACTTTTATTTCAATGTTCTCTGGGTATTTAAAGGGATTTTAGGAATTATGTAGAAGTAATAGAGAAGAAAGGAATTGTTTGAAATTCAGCATGGTCTGTCTGTACTTACTTATTTAAAAGAGGATTATTTCATTGCAGTCAGGTTTTCTAAAGGCAGAGCGTTCGTGGTGGAAAATACGCAGCTTGTCATGAAATCTCGAAGAAAGTACTATAAGGACCAAGTAGTTTGTATCCTAAACATTTCCGACTTCGTAGAAGAAAACTTATTATTGATATAAAAATAAGTTATGGTCTACGAAGTCGGAATAGTTTATTTTGGAAATCAAGCTCTTGGCACACCCGATATTACGCGCCGTCGTCACATGGAAACCTTCCACTAGATTCCAAAATCGAAAAGTACGTAAAACCAATAAATCCAATTCAAAAATATTCAAACACGGAACGTGTTATCAAATAAAGGCGGCAAAACCCAATAACGGCCATCAGAGCTTCTATTACAATTCTTGAACACAATGCGAGATCAGATCTCCGGGCAGTAGTCCGTACAAATAGCCGCGGACGGACCGGCGCGGCGCGGTCGATGCCCGTACATAATGGAGCAGCATGCATTATGGACGCTGGGCTCAATAAATACATTGACATGGCACATTAGTGGCGGATATTTGGGGATATATGGTGTTTATGGTTATCCGCTATTGGGTATGGTGGGAAATGGTGGTGTTTTAGTGTTTCTTTTGTAGGAAATCAGAACGGATTGGGACTAGACAACGCGCGGCATAACGTTATACGTAGCTCTTTATTCCACACTGAACTAACTTTATAATGCACTGACATGTACTTTTATACTTTTCTACGTCTAAAAACGACAAATACGCAAATGCAACTTATTAATAAATGAAATAAAAATTTAAATATTATTTTAATCCAGTTTGCAATCGACTTCCGTTTGCTGACTGGACACAGTATTTTTAGCACCGGAAGTCGGTTGCAGAAGGTCTGAAATAATTAAATAAAACATTTACAAAATAATCTGCACCCAATCAAAAAGATTTAGTTAAGCACATTAAAACCAAAAGCTCACAGTTTTAGGTAAGTAAGTAAGTAAGCCTTTGTCACTATTTCATCCCGGTCTCCATAATTTGGTAAGACTCGACAACAGAAAGCGCTATGGTGCCTTTTGTCGGTATCACTGTTCTTTGAGATAATAATAGACTTTTCTGACTTAAGAAATCTCTAAAGCAAGAAATTCCAATAGGTACTTACGTTTCATTTTGAAAGCCCTTTTTGAGATTCTGCGCCGAAGCTATAAAAGATTATGACGGTGATTATATGATGTAGAAAACAATACTATTTTTAGAAGTAAATAACCTTTCTTGGGTGAATTAATTTACGATAAATTAATATTATTATAAATTAAAGAAAATAAACTGTTCATTTGGACAAATTCTAAAATATGAAAAAGGACTGTTTATTGGTTGGTATAGTTACATATAACTTATGCAATCTATAGGCCGAGGTTATCGCACAACAATAATAGGGAACACAAATGTAATCTATTCCATATTGTATTAATTACTAATACTCGGTCAACCGCAATACCAACATCGAACTCGATAACAAAGTAAATGTAGTTAATTTAGGTTTTAGCATAAAACACATGATATAAATAATAAATGAATAAATAAAATCTTTATTACGAGAAGAATGGTCACCCTATGTAAAATTTCTACTTTTATATCTGTAATTTTTATGGTGTACATAATAAAGAGTATTCTATTCTATTCTATTCTATAGTAAATCTCCTTAAAAACAAATTTTGGTCTTATGTAATGTGCACTTAAGTGTCCAAGGAGTGCTTTGGCACTCGTACTAGGATTACTCTGTATCACGAATGCCATCACCTTCCTCCGGACCAGCTAGGATAGTTCTACAAACAATTAAAAAAAAAAAAAAAATTATAAAGATTTTGTTTTCTATTTATTTAATACGTTTATTTGCGCTAAACATGGTGCAAAGAAAGAACACAAACAACAAGCTGGAGGAAAATATGCGTCACGCGAAATCTGCAGTTACATATAAAAGTGCAATAACCTACACGGTCACCATGTATGGAACAGCTGCTTTTTCTTTAAACCGAGGAAATTTTTTTACGCTGGGTGGTCTAGAATTATGTACTTACCTACTGAATTCAACGTAACAGTTTGCACGTCGATGTACCTCACACCTTATATATATAGGTATGTAAGTACCTATATAAAGCCTCACAAACGAGAGGTAGGGCCCCGGTCCACCGTGTGATGTTTTTTGTACGACTTACTGAAAACAACAGGCGGAGGACTGGGGTCGATCAAAAAACAACATTTCGTAGAAATTCATATTATTTAGGTCATCCTGCGATCTCAATTTCTAGGAAAAGCCAGTCCCTTTTCTGTGACAATATTTCGTTACGGAATTATTGAAAGACTTTTTCAATTTATGAATACCGAGAAAATTGATAATACTTATGGGCAGATTGGGGAAATAGCTGTAGTCATTTCATCTAACGGGATCTAAGAAAATGCTTCTCGGAAAAAATATTTCTGTTACTGGAAATTGGGATAAAATACCAGCAGATGGAACGATAACATTACAATCAGAATACGTACCTAAGTAATTTTTAGGGCGTGGCATGACCGAAAGACTGTTTGTTGTATGCAACTAGGTATGTGCTGACCACTTTCTATGGATGATGCTAAGCAGCATGACTGTGTTCTGCCTTGAAGTTGACAAAACTGACGCTTTCATCATCATCATCATCATTTTAGCTGAAAGACGTCCACTGCTGGACGTAGGCTTCCCTCAAGCACCGCCACTTCGCCACTGTCACCAAACCGACACATTGAGAGACATATTTTATGTATCTACATGTCGGAAATACGTCAAATAAATCAATCGTTTGATTTTGACTAATAGGGATGCCAGCGCCACCAGACGGCGCTCGATAGAGTCTATAAAATAACGCTCGACCAGAGTTAAAGCAAAGTTGGTCGGTGGCGGTCAAGCAGTGAACACGTTTAGAAACTATCGCGCGTTCTATATAGTTATGTCGTGTACCTACAGTGTGTGATTCACTAATGTGATTAATTTGTTCGTAAATTATAATTTGATTTCAACTGCAAACGATTTTTCTATTGCGCAATAACCAACACTTCCCATAGTACGCCCACAGTAGTTAAAATATGGCTGATGATAACGAGAGAGATGTACCTTCTCCGTCCGGCAACTCCATCGAAATCCTCTTGGTGCTGCAGGTAAATCCTAAATTATAATAAGCCAATTTACATTTGTATCTTGCAACACACAAACTTTCCATCACGGTAAGGTAAAGACCAAACTAAAAGGCTTTACGACAGTTTGCAATGTCAAAAATGTCCTAATTTTCATTAACCTGCTCAAACAAGGTCACCCCTTTTCATAACTTTGAAATTGAATCGACGAACAAGTAGTGCCACGACAGAGGTTGCATGTGCACTTCGCTAACAGTGAAACTAAACGAAACAACAATATTCTGAGCAAAAAGGAACGTAGAATAAAGTGGTTTGTTTGAGAACTGTAGTAGAAACTTGCCGGTCGGGCGATACCACTGCAATGGAAAACTTTTTACCTTCGTTCTAACTAGACCATTGACTCTTTGTTTAAATATTTTAATGGACATATCGCATATTTCAAGACAAAAAATCTTATCCCCAATTGCACAGAATGTGGAAAAGTGGAAAACGTTCTTCACATCATGGTTGAGTGTGCCCGGAACGAAGATCTCAGAGCTGCGTTATTAATGCAGATTGGTGTTGATGTTAAAGAGCTGGGATGATGCAATAATATTCTAGTATACCACTTGTCACAAACAGCGAGGCTACTATTTAAAGTTGTGTGGATTAGTATTCCTAGAAGATAATTACTTATATATATGAACTGTATTATATTTATAAAATTATGTATATTATTCTAAGCGGGCCTTATGGAACTAATAACGTCTTGTTGACCAAGCTTCTTAAATAAATATATAAAAAGGTATTAATAGGTACCAAGATATTATAACGTTTTTTTGACATACGCATAGTATTTCGTTCTTAAAAGTTGCATAATTCCTATTAGTTATGAATGGCTGAAGTAAGCTCTAAAAACACAATACATTCATTCCTTTATTCTTAAAGTTCTCATTACAATATCAAATTCCTTCCCTCCTTTTCATTGTCATAAGGATGAAGGGAGAACGTATTTGAATTTATCATTCCTTTATTACATAAGACTTAAACATAATTCGCTAAATGCGGGTAAGTATACGATAGTTAGCTACACCCCTTTTTTTTCTTTTTGGGTGGGAAATCATCAAATGACCTCTCCCACTCTGGGCGGAGCGGAAGGGCGTGTCAGACTCTTACTGATTAAAACCCACCCGTGTTCCTTCAGTTGCCTGTGCGCCAGGGCCACGGTAACTTTTTCGAACAATCCGCGACCCCGGCAGGCATCGGCCCTATCGGACCGCGTCAATTATGCTGACAACTCTTTGAGGCGCGAGTGGAACACAACGCGCCGTCGACCCGGGCCTTGTCCTTACCGGACGGCGAGCTGCCCATTGCTCGCCGTCCGCAGGCCCGCGCCTACGGTGGCCGGGAGTCGGCTATCGACTTCCGACGCCCAGGGTGTCTCCTCTTGCGGCGACTAGGGGCGTGTGGGCGCAATGATTGCCTCTCCCTCACGCGCTCCGCTTCCTCTTTCGCGAGCATTACTGCTTCGCAGAAGGAGGTGACTGCTTCCCATTCTCTCTCGCTCCGTACTATGGCCTGAACCAGGGCTGGACGCGAGAGATCGCCGCTGCCGATCGCCGCCACGAGGACACGGCGGTGCTCCGCCCAAGCCGAGCAGACCTCCACCGTATGCTCCACCGTGTCCTCCGGTCGATCCACACAATGCCAACACCCGGGCGTTTCCTCCCGCCTTATCCGAAACAGGAACCTCCCGAAACAGCCATGTCCGGTGAGGACCTGCGTCAGGCGGAAGGTGAGGACGCCGTGGCGCCTCTCAAGCCACTCCTCAAAGAGGGGACTTACCGCCGCAATTGTGACGTGCCCAGCGCTGGGTTGCGACAGTCGCACTCCCCTGGCTTACCCTTCAGGGAGAACAGACGTGATGATATTAAGTTTTCTCACCATTTCATTAAAACGTGTATAACTAGGTTAATAAGTTTTGAAATAGAAAAATCTCATTCGCTACATGTGAAATCCACATTTTGATTTCGCAAAGTGGTCTACTATATTTGGCTAACGTTATCGTAAGTGTATATTTCAGAACTTATTTAAATTTTACAGCACTTTAAAGTCTATTAGCGCCACTGTAATCAAAGCTCTATTAATACTAACACCGTCTATTCGATTAACTACGATTCTCTATTGCGTTTACAAGTTTTTTTATTACTAAAATGGATTTTATTTGATTTCAGTTTACAGTTAGATTTACGAATTTTATTTTAAAAAAGTGGACACGGGATTTGAATCGTGAAATGTATTTTGGTTTTGTTGACAAATTTAGAATGCAATTTTTTGTTGGAAACTAAATTGGATAGTGTAAAGTGACATTCAATGACCAATGTAGTTCGACACCTAAAACTAGGACCGATTAATTTAAAATGGAGCGTCAACTTTAATCGTGTTGTCTTAATAAAACACCCTTACTTAATGCCAATGAATAACAAAAGACCAAATGCAAAAAAAAACATTAATTCCTTTATAGGTAAGCGCAAAAGCGTGGGATGGTATGCCATTGAATAAATCATTACACTCCTCAAATAAAAGGTAACCAGGCAGCGCCGAAACAACATTTTAATTTTAAAACGCAAAATTTCGTTATCCGAGCCAATAATTGGTTCTATCAACGGAAACAAGGAAAAACAAACATTGGTACCCTCGTCAATGTCCGAATGATACCTACTTTTAATTTGCCAGTCCGTTAAATTTGCGATGTCACTAGAACTGTGCAGGAATGGGGGGCGCCGGTGGTTCAATTTGCGATGTCACTAGAACTGTGCAGGAATGGGGGGCGCCGGTGGTTCAATTTGCGATGTCACTAGAACTGTGCAGGAATGGGGGGCGCCGGTGGTTCAATCCCAATTTGTGACTCCTGAACGACGTGAAAGTTTAATGGAAAGCATTCGGCTGTTTTGTTATTTGATTATCAAGGTATGGCTGTCGTATCCTGTCATCCACCGGATGTGAATGGCACAGGAATAACTGTATAAAGGACGAAGACCCTGCCAAGAGATTATGAAGGTTGAATATTATTAAGTAGGAAGTAGGTACATACTACGGTATAGACAAAAATAAAATTGGCGAATGATATCCGAAAAATAGATACGTTATGTAACGCTTCTGTGTGGCGGCGAACATGGGGGCGAGTGTACATATTTAGATAAGAACACAAATTTGCACTCAGACAATATCTTGATATCTAAACTTAGCTCAATAGTCAGGAACAGGAAATACAATATTGTGGATAACAATGAATCGAGCTTTCGGCTGTAACGTCAGAATGTTATACTTAGCGGTCTACAAAACATGATATCCATTAAAATATAATAATTTCAGGACAAAAGAATTTTCAACAGCAACGAACAAACAAAACACACAACTCGTTAATTTACAAAAGCCCCTCTTAAAATTTAGCGCCGAAAATTTCAGCGAGAAACATTTCCAACATTATTCCGTTTGCAAGATACCAGTGCACCCTTTGCCAAATTCATTAAGCATAATTAAGATAAGAATGTTAATCTATTGTTTCGTTTCTCTTCCTGACAGGGGCAAAAAGAAGGAAAAGGTAGCATTTCCCTTTTTTTCGGCTCAAAGACCTGTGGGCCCAGCTCGAACGCGCGGAGTAAACGCAACGTAAATTCAAACGATTCTAAAATTTAATATACTCGTTCCGCACATGATATAATAATATACTTCGCCAGGTATAGCATCCCAAGACACAGTGGTCACGTGGGTGACACAAGTCTACGTCATCACCGCTGTTACTAGTAGTGTGTAATAATAACTCCCCAACCGCCTTTACTACCTGTGCGAATCCGATAAAACAATGAGGTTTTAACTATCAATTACGTTGGTGTATATTTAAATTGAATTGTTTCGTTTGATTAGAAAAAGGAAACGACAATTTTAATGCTTTGTAGTATATATTTTTTAACAGAATGGTGACTGAAAATGTTTCCATAATTCCTGTTTTGGTGCAATAAAGTGGCAACTAGCTAGTGACGTAAGCATGTGTCACTCCCGGAATGCCAGACCTTGTTATTTAGACCATGATATTTACTTAGTTTGAAGACTTTATATGTATGGGTGATACTGATTATGAAAGAAAGAAACAAAAAGTATTTATTGGGACTCGCACAGAATTATCACAAACTAACAAAACAAAACAATCGAAACCAAAATGCCATTGGATATATGTTTTATTTATATAAATCGTTCGAATTTACGTTAGGTTTAGGGCGCGCGTTTGTACTAGGCCCTCAGGAGTCATTTCAATGTCTGTCGTCCTGTCACCTGCTTGACGTGGGAAGAACTTGTTTCTATTCTCTTTTATTAGACGAAGGGTATAAAAATACTTGACTTTTATTGAGTTCTGGAAATTGCGTCTTTTTGTTATTCAACGAAATGAAGTTAATGATTTAGTCGTGCGTAAATGATAGCGTAAATATATTAGAAACGTGTAGATTTTTCATTGTCCTGGAAACAGCAGGATTAAGTCACCCGCATATTTTATTGACGTTATAGTTAAGTGCAAATACTTAAAGTACTTTACTGATGGCGACTATACTTGGCAAATTAATTTCCTTAGATTCATTTAAAATTACAGTAAGCCAAAGGTTATAATTCCAAAAACAAACATAAACGAATTGTCACAAACATGACATTAAGCCAAATTCCATTCGAAACAGCAAACAAACAATTCACGAAAGCCACACTCACAGTTTTTCCCATTCAACGGAATTTACGGATTAAATGAAAACATTTCCATTCATTTGCCATGAAGAATCCCTGTCGTTATGGATCACAGCCGACAAACAGGCGGATAGCTCGACAAAATATATTTGACAACAAGAGACTGTAATGAGAGCCGAGCCCGTACTCTCATTTATTTTGCGAAATGACAAAAAATATATTTTACATTCTATAAGAATTAAATATACATGAACAAACAATGTGAAACGGAATATTACCGAGGAATTAATGACACAAGCGAGCCGGTGGAATAACGTATTACAAATTAATGATTGATTTTGCTCCATCATTATATTAATTGTGTTTCTTATTTAATAATAATATTACAGTCGAAATTAAAATGATTGTAT
This sequence comes from Griposia aprilina, assembly GCA_916610205.1. Classification (NCBI taxonomy): domain Eukaryota; kingdom Metazoa; phylum Arthropoda; class Insecta; order Lepidoptera; family Noctuidae; genus Griposia; species Griposia aprilina. The sequence continues at coordinate 24,141,699 of OU744289.1, forward strand.
TTTTTTGTTTCAGATAATGTTCGCGGTCCACACTCGGATGCCTTGAGGCAATATGAATGTCAGAAAAAGTTTGGACGTGAGGCTGATCGCCCTGTGCACCACGTGTCTGCTGCTGCCCGCCATCGCCTGCCCCTCGCAATGTATCTGCAAGTGGAAAAACGGGAAACGATACGTCGAGTGCTCAGAAAAAGACCTCAAAACAATCCCAAACTCTCTCGACCCAGAAACACAAGTACTAGACTTCACAGGTAACGACCTACAAGTTCTACAAAAAGAAACATTTCACAAATTAAACTTGCTCAATCTTCAGAAAATCTACCTGCAACGATGTAGACTGCAGAAAATCGATAACCACGCGTTCAAAGGTCTCGCGAACCTCGTCGAGTTGGATCTCTCTAACAATTACTTGACAGTCATACCGTCGACCAACTTTGTATTCTTCCCGTCGCTAATGAGGCTCTCGCTCAACAACAACCCAATAACGAGTATAAAAACTCACTGCTTTCAACATTTATCGTATTTGAATACTTTGGAACTGAGCGATTGCAAAATAGAAACAATAGAGAGAGAGGCTTTTTCCGGCCTCAACCACCTGGAGTGGCTGCGACTGAACGGCAACCGACTATCAAATATTCAAGGTGAAAATTTATTCCCCGATACGCTGCGAGGGATCAACTTGCAAAATAATAATTGGAATTGCGATTGCCATCTAAGGGATTTACATAGTTGGTTGTTGAATTTCAATATGCCGCACGCCGTCGAACCAATTTGCTCCGTCCCTGAACGTTTAAAGAAAAATACGATCACGAGCGTCGTGGAAAACGAGTTGGCATGCTTACCGAAAATGAGCCCTACGTCCGTGTTCTTAGAGACGAACACGGGCAACAACGTGACCCTCGAGTGCTTAGTGAAAGCGATACCCGAAGCGAAAATAACGTGGTTTTATCAGGGCCAGATCATTCATAATTATTCGAGCATGTTACCGGACGGCTGCGATCTGTATTATGTGGAGAACGGCGTTACGGATAAAAAGAGTGAATTGTACATATTCAATATCGGGAACGAAGGCAATGGCACGTACTCTTGCGTCGCCGAGAACCCCGCAGGCAGGTCTCGCGCCAACTACACAATACGAATACTAGTGAAAGAGGAGCCCGTTGTTATAGTGGTCACGTTTCCGCAGAGACACTTAGTAGTCATAGTCACAGTAGTATTTCTTATCATCGTCTTACTTATAGCAATAATAGCCGTAGTATTATTAAAATTTAAAACGGACACTCGGAGCCGTAAAAAAAAAGAGAGCGGCAAGGACGTAGCGTTATGTAATCAAATACTCCCTTCGAACCGGGGGAACGGGATGCCTAAAAATAACGGCAGTGTCATTGTGAACGCGCACTCTCATCACGCACTGCACTACACTGTACAAACAAATCGTGATTACGAGTCGAGCGACGTGTATCAAAGCAATAACATGAAAGGCTTTGTCGACAGGAACCCCGACCTAATTAGCGACGCGGAAACTGTAGCCAACAATGCGCAAAACGAGAACACAGTGTTATCAGTATACAAAGCTCAAACCGCGAGCGGCGACGGTTTCCAAGAGGAAACCGCATTCACCGCACCGACAATACCCAGACAGGTCACGTGGCAGGACCAACAGACCATCAACATGCCACAGAACACTATCAACAACATGTACCAGCACTCGGCGGATGTCCACCTGAATCCGGGATGTTTCCTAGATAACGAAGGCTACCCATACGACTACGGCCTACCAAAGCATCCCTGCCGGCCACCGATAATGTCCAACTATTCGGTAGTCGGTCCATTTTATCAGACGTTACCGCACAATCGGCCGAAAGGTCAGAAGCTTGTTTGTAAATTTGCGAAAGACACGGAGTTTAACGCGCCCACGCCACCCTCCGGTCCTAATTTTGAAATGCCGTTTGGTCCGGGAAACGTGCGGCGTACATTGGAAGGGTACCCTGTGCCAAGGAATAGGCAGATCGCGTTTGTTGGTAACGGGACGGTGTATTATAATGAGGAGTTCGTGCCATCTCCACCGGAGGGCTACAAGACGGAGCCGGTGCAGTGTTGCACGCCGACGGAGGCGTGCAGTTCGTGGGTGAACCCGAAGGGAACGTGTGCAGTAATGGTGCCGATGAGTGTGGCGGAGGGGCCGGGTCGGTGTTACCAGGTGGAGACCCGGTGCGTGGACACTCAAACCACGGACGCTCGGATGCCCGGTGAAGGTACCGAGAGTGTGCTCAAACCTTTACCGCAAGTGTCTAACGCGAAGTGTGCCGCTGACATATGTTCGGAAAGCCCCGATGAGGGTTACGTCGGTGACGCTAACGATATCTGACGACGACGCCAGACCGATAACGCTTAAACAGGGCAATTTAGACGCTAACAAAGTGATAAAGCGACTGAGTATAAAGTAGTTTTGTAAATATATGAGCTCGCGGCGACAGCGAATGGAGGCGGAATTCCATTACTTAGTGAACGATCCTGTTTGATCCCTGTTTTGCAATTTTGTATATTTTATAGTGTAAGTCCGTTTGATACCCGCCTTTGTTCGGCAGTCGTCGATAATGGTTAACCAAATATCATTATCAATTCAATTTAGTTCTTTTTAAAGGCGACGGTGTTTTTCAATTAAGTGAGAGTAATAAAAACCACTATATAGAATAAAATAGTTAATTTTTCTACATAAAGTTCTATAGTATCGTTGATTAGTATCTGTTTTGTCTTTACTAATAGTTCTTTGACATATTGACATCTCTGTTTATATAAAACAGAGATGTCAATATTATTTCATTTCAATAAACGTTGGAAACGTTTTCATTTATTTTGTCAAATAATATTTTGTAACAAAACATTGCGAACTAGTTTTATTGCTCGTATAACAGGAATTACGACAACTACAATTTCAATTATTTCTGACAAAATGTCGATTAGTTATTATTAAAATATTAATTATAATGTTATGTTGAATAACTCTGGATGTTATTTTTTAACAAAATCATCTGAATAACACAAAAATGTAGTCAGAACCTGCTTGTTACAAAATGTTATTATAAAACTGACTCAATTTATTAAACCCTTATAAACTTTGTCTCCAGAATGATTCCAACACGTACGATGTTTTATACGCTAAGTAATTAAGCAAACTCTGGATCGATGTTAATATTCATAAACGTTGTTTTAAATTCTGTCTGTAGATATGTCTCAGGGAATGCGCACATGTGAAAATTTGTCACCCGACTTTATGTATTTGTCTATCTAATATGCACAGTCAAGGAATAAAAACATATTAAGCACCTATAACGTTAATTTCTACTTTCACCTTATTATTATTCCGACAACGTTGTTGCCAACATTTTGAGTGAAAATGACAGTTCGGAGAGGTGACATGCGCCCGCTATATATTTGTTTGAAAATTGCTTAACTTTTTCGCTCCTTGACTGTACAGGGAAGGTATATAAATAATTCGCTACTCATTATTTTTCAAGTCTCCCATAATTTTGTTCATTTGAAGTAAACTTTTACCTCCAATAAACGACGTAGTTATATGAAATCGGATGGTTCAGTGAAATCGTTATTGGAGTAAGGTAGGTAGTGCAAATAGAACATTATTTTAAGATCTCTGAAGGTAATGTAATAATGTACCACCAAGATATAATGATCTGATCTGACATACGTACGTACGAATAATATTTTTAATAATTTTATTAAGAATGTAAATAGATGTAAATATTAGTAATTACTTACTTTCTGTAATCTAAGTAGCTGATGTTAAGTATGTAATTGATATCAGGGTATACCCTAAGAATAGAGGTGGTGTTTCAATGACTAACGTTTCACAGATAAGATAAATTTTCAATTATTATTTTGTCATTAATTATGTCAGTTATTTCTTAAGGCGATACCAAAATAAATTGGGTTATTTTTCGTAACCATTTATTTCACTACTACAGCATGTATGGATTTAATTTTTGGATATATGTTTATTGACTATTTGATTAATACTCTGACTGAAGAAAAACGCAATTGGGTTAAATTTCCTCGATAGAATTTAATTCCGAAAAGACCTCTCCTTTTTTATATCTTTTCCTGTAATTCTAAAATCCTAAGTAATTTCATTGCAAAATTACATTCAAAATATGCGTATTAGGTCATTGAAAACTCTGGCTGAACATATTTTTGATACATAGCTTAATTTATTTTTAATCATTTTTTATTTGATTTGGCGCTTACGTTGTTTTATTCTGGTTACATTGCATTGTTGCGCTCTCTTTTTGCGCATGTGAAAGTAAATGACTCTGTCACTTTCTTAAGCCCGCCCAGTTCGGCTGCGGCCTTTGTCAGTAACAGACCTGTGTCGGTTCCTCCCGCAACCGTGATTCCATTTTTTTATCCCAATAGTTTTTGTTTAGTGTGTTTCATGACCTTCTTTATCTATATTTATCAAGTGAACAGGGTTTATATAATATTACATTGCCGATATAGGGAATAAATATAAAATACTACGAAAGGTAAACAAATCCCGACAGTTGAAACGCCTGAGGGAACATGCTCGAAAAATGACGGAAAATAAAAAGTAAGTTTGCATGTCTTTATAATAATTAGTTTTCATATTGAATAAGCGTATTATACTTGCATGACTTGATTGATGATTGTGGAAGAAGTGCAAGAGGTATGTCAGGATCGTGACCAATGGTGATCAGTAGTCTTTGTCTATGCCTTTGGGAGACAGGCGTGAGGAATTATGTATGTTTGTACTATACATAGTTATAACTATAAGACATCTTCCTGATAAAATTACTTGGGGTAGAGAATAGATTTTGTAATTTATATTTTCAAATATCTTAGACCTTATCACGTCTGAGTAAGGTTGATATTATACATTATGATATTGTTTTATTTCTTATAATTTAATATTTAGATATCTTACTATAGTTTTATTTTACAGAGCAAACCGATCCTCAAAATATAATAAAAGCGACAAAATCACAGCGCCGGAGCAGACCTCGGACCATACATGTGATTCGGAAAACAAAAGATTAGAGTAGCCATTATCATTTTTAAATTTGGACGATCGACAATGTCTAACTACTAACATGTTGGAAAAAAATGGGTAAACAAATTATTTATTTCCTATTGTAAAGAAATACAATATCCACTCATTTGAATTTTACAGGACAGAACAGTGTGCATCTACTAGTGATGGCATCACTCCGCCCCAGTTAGCTCCGGACTGTGCTGTTGGATTGACAGAACAGAGACAATCGAAGTTGCCTTTAGATGACCAACATTTCGCAACGACTCTCTCACCAAATAAACCAGAGTAAGCATTCAAGGACGCACTCTTAAACTAACTACTAGCCAAACATTTATTTTCCCTAATTTATACTTTTTGAGAGCGGTGACAAAAGAAATGTAGCCAACTGCAAAATCATAGAAATTATTCTTCGTATGTGAAAGTCAGATACATATTTTTATATTCTTACATACAGTAGTATGTAAGAATATAAAAATAAAAATATATAGAAGTAGGTACAAATATACCTAAAGTTTTTAATACCAAAAACATTTGTTTACCTTTTAATTTTACATTTAAAACTAAAAGAATAAAAGCTTATTTTGAACAAAATATTAAAACTACTTGCCGTCCGAGTGTTTGAACTAACATGAAACTCATTTTTTGCAATTAAATATGTCCTGTGGATTTAGTAATAATAGTTATATTTATTTTTAGAAAAAATATATTTCAAGGACGAGACAGTATGATGATGATTTAGAGCATTCACTGGAGCTTAGCGAAGATAATGAGCCTCTACCATAGGAAATAGAGATTGACAATAATGATGTGAGTTACCTTTTTAAAGGCTCCAACAAAACAGAAACCCTCCTGTGGAAAACGAACACTTTGGTAGTTGTATGTCTGTCCATGGAATAACAAAAAAACGTTTGAGCCAATTTATTTCAAATTGGAAATTAATAATTCAAATGCCGAAATCAAAAACGAAGAGTACCTATCCAATCAAGTGTATTCAAGCAACATTTTTAATAAAAGTGAGCTGAAAGTGTAATGTCTCTTGGAATCGAAGCTGCTATTCAAGAAGGAAACATGCATTTTTGGCGTTGTGATAAGAAAACAGGTTCAAGTAAATAAAAAATCTGACTGTTATTTACAAGCCCAAGGTCAATTGCACATATTATTATGTAAAAAAGACAAATGCTTGGTGGCAGTTTGTTATGGTGAACATAAAATAAAAACACAAATCATTTACACGGATGAAGAATTTTGGAAAGAGAAAATGGAGCCGAAGTTATTGACTTTTTATTTTGACTGTATCTTACCTGAACTGGTAGATCCTCGGTACACAAGAAATCAGACGATTCGTGATCCAGAATATGTAATTAATAAAAATAGAGACAAGAATACAAACAAAGAAAATAAAACATGCGGAAATGTCTCTATTAAATGAAGGCGAGAGACATGTATTCCAAGAAAACAGTGTAATTTTATTAGATTTTAGTAATTTATAAATATATCTAATACATTTTAACATACTCTGACTTTTATTCGTAAGAAAATATCCATCACAAAATTGAATTAGTTAAATAATCTTTAATTAAAAATATGGTGTAGTTTGCTCTTTTTAGTATATATAAATGATTTACCTCATTTACTGAAAAACCGACCACAAATGGTGTTATTTGCTGATGATACATCACTGATTTTTAAAATAAACAGACATGCACAAGAGCTTGACGACGTAAATAACGCTATGCGTAAGGTTCATAATTGGTTTACTGTAAATAATTTGGTATTAAATGAGAAGAAAATTAAATGCATAAGATTCGCGTTACCGAATGTTAGAAGTAGTAAATGTCACGTTGTATTGAATAAGGACATACTAGAATTCGTCGAAAAAACGGTTTTCCTGGGGATCACGCTTGATTCAAAGCTACAGTGGGGTCCTCACGTATCATCAATTGCAGGGCGGCTAAGCTCAGCCGCTTACGCTGTTTGGAAAATCCGTCAATTAACAGACGTGGATACCGCGAGACTAGTATATTTTAGTTACTTTCATAGCATCATGTCTTACGGTATTCTGCTGTGGGGACGGGCTGCAGATATTGATTCTATCTTTATTCTGCAAAAGAGGGTTATCAGAGCCATCTACAACCTCCGCAAACGCGAATCTCTAAGGGAACTATTTAAAAAAATTAACATCATGACGGTACCTTGTCAATATATATATGAAAATATTTATGTATGTTCGAAAAAATCTACATCTTTTTAGTAAGATAAGTGACAGGCATAATATCAACACTAGAAATAGGAACAAATTAGATCAACCACGTTTCAAGCTGTCTAAAGTACATACTTCTTTTATGGGGTACTGTGTAAAGTGTTATAACAAAATACCACTCGATATTCTTCAACTAAATGAGAAGAAATTTAAAACATGCATTAAACGCACACTGTGTAGACAAGCATATTATAAGTTCAATGATTATATCGTAGATAAAAATGCTTGGCTTAATGCTGGTCCTGCTCCACAGTCACTTGGACGCACTAGTTAAAATTTTATTGTTTGGAAGAGATACTTCTTTTTTACTTTCCCTTTTATGTTTTCTGACATTGAAAATTTAATGTTTGTTTTTTTTTTTTATAAAATATGTTTTTATATTGAATACTCCAATAGATATTTTAATGATTGTCTTTTCTTTTTGGTAGTAAAATTTTATTCATCGCTCAAATACATAGCAAAGTATAGTTTTGTATAATTTAGAAGCAGTTTTTCAATTTTGTAAATGTGAGTACCATGGATTCGTTTATTATATCATTATTATGTATGTTGACTTGAAAGCATGGCAGTTGAGACTATGTCATGCTCACTTAAATGTCTCACTGTTGGTGGCGCGTGTGTTGGATCATTCGGTTCCCTACAAAATGGTTGAGCTGGATGGTGCTGATCCACGCGTCATGTTCGTGAACGAGCGCCGTCAGTTGAGACGGGGTCATCTCTTAACTGCCACGGCTTATTTTTATTATTCTTATATTTTGATTTATTTTTTAATATACATATTTTTTTAAATTATTTTTTTACATTGTTCTCACATATAGAAGCAACAAGAATTAATGTACCAACGATATTGTAATATCTTGATTTAAAAAGAGTGTCCTTGGAGTTTCTTGCCCGTTCTTCTCCATAGAGATCTACGTTTTGGAATGGGCAACTAGCTTCAACTTTCTGACTAACTGACCGACTCTTTGACAATTCAAAAGTGCCTGTAAATGGTTTAATTGAAATAAATGCATTGAGTTTGAGTTTTGGAACAACTTTTTAAACACATTTAAAGTTTAAGTTTATAAAATCATAGTAAGAAATTGTTCACTACACTAGTAGATAATTACAAAGCTGTTTTAAAATAAATATCAGTAAAGTTTATGTCAATAAAATCGGTACAATAATACTTATCACTTAATAAATAAATAATATGAATAAAACTAAAGAAGGACTTTGCCAAAGACATATAGGAAACAAACGTTTGTATGACTCAATTGATAAATGTGATGAATTTCAAGCGAAATGGGTATGTCAAGATCGTAGCCGATGGAAATCAGTCGTCATTGCCTACCCTCATAGGAGGCAGGCGTGAATATGTAAAATTAAATGTTAAGATGTTATCTACAGCTCATACTGTAAAATTTTCCCAAAGAACAAAAGAAACACTCGGAAAGCGATTTCCTTTTTCAGTTTTCCTTACATTTATTTTATACTAAGCGTGTATTTTGGATGGACAGATTTTTTTTACTGACGTGGTTTCTTTTCCTATGTCAATATGATCATTTAATGTTACCTGTTCATTTACACACAGTAGATATTTTTTGTCATTCTTAAATAAAGCAAAATACTAAATAATAATATAATTAATATTATAGTTTAATCCAGAGAAATAAAAAACAAATGTATTTTATTTCTGGCGACTCCTAATTTCCTTCGCCTTCTCTATTCTAAAACTTCAAAATACAGACACGCTCGCGGTGAGTTTGCGATGTATTCAAGCGGGGGCGCTCCCGCGTCTTCGGTTAAGCCACGCCCCTCGAGCTATCATTTATTTTTTACGTATCACCTTAAGCTGTTATGATATTTAATATTATTAATGAATTAATTTTATTTGATTAATATCCAATGTGTTAGTTTATTATTAATGTGAATCACCACTATGTTGCCATGGACTATGGTGGTGAGAAAAAGGTGTAAGCTGATCAGAGTATTCTTAATCGTAGTTTAAATAGAAAAGTATTGAAATGATCGGCATGTGTTTCTTACAATATATGAGTCTAATAACTATTATTGATTGAAAGGAAAAAAGGAGCCAACTTTTGGATACAAAACAATATAAAAGGTTTGAAACTAGAGAACATTATCTGTAAGGTAAAAAAATAAAAATTGTAGTAAAATTCTAAGTTCTATCAGTTTCATTTTATCTATGGCCAGTAAGCAAAACCATTTCAATTTTCTGAAGGTACTGACGAGAACAAACTAATCGAAAACTGGTTCAGCATTTTATTTCCTCCTCTGGCGATGAAATCAAAAACATGTGTGGTAAATAAGCCTACAAAGCTTTGTCAGTTAAAAAAGGGAATTTGTAGTATCTTTCATTAAAAATACATGGAGTGCAACATTTATTCCAAAATAAATGTCCATGATACCGAAACTTCTAAATTTTTCATGTATGGACTGTAAAATATTTATTTTGGAATTAGTTGCTGCCCGCGGCTTCGCCCGCGTGGATGTCGGAAATTATTCCACGGGAACGTGCTATCGCGACATAAAGTAACCTATGTTACTCCTTATAACGTCAGATATCTGCCATTGAAAGTCCTGTCAAAATCGGTCTAGCCGTTTCGGAGATTAGCCGGAACAAACAGACAGACAACAAAAAAAAAAATTGTTGTAAGTACTGTTTAAACTTTCTATGACACTTCAATTTCATTTATTTGTAAAGATAAATGTTGCAGTTCATGTATTTTTAATTGTATAGGTACGTAAAAATCCTAGGCCAGGCATACGTTCGTTAAACTACGTACTGTAGTCATATTAAATGAATAAAGTCGACCGTCCACTACTACGTGGAATGTGCACGGAGAGGTTTACCACGTCTCTGTACGGCTCAAATGTTTTTCTGCCACGTACTCGTGCGTAGCGTGGCCGTGGATCGCAGTACACAAATCCGCCTACATTTTCATACAAAACGAAGCGAAGTACTCGTGTGTAGTAGCTTAGCCTTGGCCAGTTGTAGACCGGTCATATTATGGAAGTAAAAATAACATATTATTATTTTAAAATAATATTATAGAAAAACCATAATATATTATCGCAAAATTGCTATCCTATCGCTTCTTACTATGAAAATAATAAATGATGGCACTAAATACAGTTGATGGAAAGTCATCAAGTGTGGAATATTCCCGGTAATGTTTGAACGGCTTAAACGATTTAATTTGTTTGCGCATACCTCCGCGTGTAATATGAAACGAACCAATTTCAATAAGCACGTAGTAACATTAATAACGGAGGTTTGAACTTGCCTAGTGACTAATTAAAATGTAATAATAATTAATATTTGTGTATTATGAAATCACTTAGTGGTAAGCATGTAATAAACACTTAAGTAAATTGATGGAACGCGTGTTAGCAAAGATCCGCGATAATTATTACAATACATTTTAATGAGCGATAAAATTAGTACCATATTTATATTTAAAGTTAAACAGTAAGTATAGACAATAGCAAACAGGTTTAAAGAAAAAAAACTTATATTTTATTGTGATAGGTACTTAAAAACTGTTACCTTTTTACACAGGCTGAATAAAAACCCAGCAACACTCAAGACCGCACTCAAATCGATACCGAAAACCGGGACCGCACACAAAGGGCATTTGCAACCCAACCCACCCAGAAATTAACGATATTTACGATTACGTAAACTTATTCCCATAACCTTGAGTAATACGGGCTTTGGATGTTAGCCAAACTCATTAATAATACTGCCAACTATTAAAGAGACACTTCAACTTAATTTATTCATTAATTAATAGAGTAACAACCTTAATTACTGGATCATAAGTTTGATATTTATTTGGCATTTAATCTGAAGAGTTTGAGAGAGACGGCTGGGACAAAGGGACTGGGTTATCATGATGATGGACGGGAATGTTGTATGGTTCATTCGTGCTCGTGCTTACCGTCCTAAATCTGGTGTATTGTAAGTCCATTCTACGGCTAGTTAGTACAGTGATTATTTCTCGTTTATACGGTTCCGACCTCAATTAAAAAGGAAGACGGAACCTTTGTTAGATCACTTTTTTGTCCGTCAGTCACAGAAGTTTCTCTTAATAATTAATAATTGATGGCAACTGTCACAGATGTAAAATACTGAAATAAAATCTGAAAACTAGTTTAAACTTCGGATATCGGTATCAGTATGTGGGTTACGGCACGGTGCACGGTATTCTGATTTTCATGCACATTTTGTTAGACAGAAAGCCGGCCTCAACAATGCATGAGGCTAGGTAGTTGGATTTCGAAAATCCAACTACCTGGAGCTCCAAAGGGAAAATCCAGTACTAAATGCATTATAAATACAACCCTAACTAATAAGTTAGTAAACCTAGTGCAAACTTACAAGAAGTTTGTTCAGAATCCATGCTAGAATCAGTTCCAGTACCTACAGCTTTTCAACCTAAACTAGCAAATAACTGTTTAAATATTCTCTTTTTGAACATTTTGACAAGGACTCTCTCGACTAAAACTTTTAGGTATTTCAGCGTTTCTCTATAAGTACCAAAAATAATTCAAATCCAAATTCATTTATTGTTTGTCACAGGTGAAATGTCAGTTCTTATAATTATTATTAACGATCGATGTAACATACCTGCAAGGCGTACAATATTTAATGCTGGTCCCATACTTATTTAACATTAAAATCATTGTTCATCCTAAGTCAACGTCCATCATCATAACGTTGCATAACAGAAAATTTTACGGGAAAACTGACAGGTGTATGAAAAATTAAGTTAGAAAAGTTACATCAGGATAAATGAGGACCGGCTCTGCGTAATGGCCAATGATTATTGTAACTTCGGGCCACGGGTCCGAAGTTTCGGAGATAACCGCGACTCTATTACTCAACGTCGGATCTCGTTATGTAATGCTAAAGACTTTTTATGAACGTAATTGCTTCTTTTGATGGTGGTCTGGGGAGGTGATTAACATTGATTCAACTTTCAACGTTACGGGGTATATTTTTATTCGTTTTAAGAAGATTAGGGGACTTTTCAGGTTTGCATTTTCTTTTATGCTTTCAAAGTAAGCGGGTTGCGAACCATCTTTATTTTTCGTAAAACATTTAAAACACGGAAAATATTTTATTTGCTTGCCACAAAGGAAAATAATCACGAAGATATAATAGGCTAGGCTTTAGTCTAGACTCAAGCCGGAAGCTTTAGTGTCATGAAATCACGCCGAGATCTACCAAGACTTGAAACGATCTCCGAGGTTATTGTTTTTGTCCTTCATTCCAGAAAAAAGATGAAAAACATCGCGAGTCGGTATGAAAATACCTGCGAGAAAAAGATATGAATAAAGCATGTAATGAATAACTTTATACACATTATTAATACACAATAAAAATATAAACATAAAATGTTGAATTACCTAATAGATACAGTGCAACAAGGATCTTTTGGCGTGTAAATGACATTGACATTAGCATTGTTGATAAACATTATGAAATTGTCACAGAAATTGTATTGAAAAACAAGATGGCGACGATAGATACGATTTTGGCCGCGCGCCAAAAGATGCTAGCATTCAGACAGCCGTTTTTGTACTAAATGGTATTGCGTTTGAACCGACATTTCTGCACGTTTTCAATAGCAATGATGCAAATGAAGGTTAAATACGTGCAAATGAGTTGTTATCATGTGCTCGTATCAAAAACATAGTGTGTGTAATTGGTTGAATACGAGGCTTTTGGCTACTGTGTATTTTATGTATTTTTTGGCGTTTTGTTTGTGCAGAATAAACAAATTTTCTTTCTTTCTTTTCTTTGAATTGATTTTAAACCGTTAATTAAGTAAACAGTAAGAATTATTGTTACATTTATATTAATAATGCGTACCTGTAGAGTTATTTTGTTGCGTGCTTTATTCATACACTTTGCAAATGTTTTCTCCAACTAGGCCTAACCGACATATTTTTACTAGTTAACATTTCACATGATAATGTCTTGATATTCTTTTTTCAAGACAAATGTCTGTTTGAAAATTATTGTTATATTCTTCTTTTATGATAACTTACTCCCTGGACAGATCATTACTTATTTATGTATGACCTACATAGTCTTGAAATAGATTGTTGTTTCCAGACTAATTCTTGTATACCCTAAGGGATAACATTTCCATTAAGAAACAACTTGTTATTAATGAATCAATTTCGTTTATTATGTGTTGAAAATTTTCGATGCTAAAATTTTATAATTTGATGCTAAATGATTGATGGCTTGTAAAGTTTAAGTGAGTAAAATGTATTTTCGTGAAAAGTTTTTTTTTAAATATTATTTGTGAACTACGAAACAAAGTCAAAGAAACACCAAGATAGGGACATAATATTATTGTAAATGTAACACTATCTTTTGTAAGACGGTTAGTTATAACTTAATTTTTTTTAATCGAGGTAAGACATAGCAATAAATAAATCTATGCAGTCTATCTTTATGTAATGCATACAGTTTACTAATAAGTTGGATTTAAACAATGAAAACTATTGTGAGTTGTGGTGATAAGTTTTAGTATTGAATAGAAAATGACAGAAGGTCCACTTCAATAATGCACAAGAATTTGCATAAATGTCATACCAATTCCCAACTTCCGTATCTTACAGATCAGTCGCATTCTAATCTCAGTCTAGAATCTATCAAAAATACCTCTAGTTTACGTAAATTTTTGACAAGTTTTTGACATTCATTGGCGCTGAGATGAGATAGCCACCAGATTTTGATCGTTTTGAAATACGAAAATTAGCCTTCTGATATTTGGTTTTTCTCTTTACACTTTGTATCTAATATTCGACATTTTCAATCTTATCTCATTTATTTATGTCTATTTTTTTATTGCAATGTGCCTTATGTTGCACAAGCAGTACTTTTGCGTCCCAGAAGTCAAAAAATGTACTCTAACGTCCTGATATAAGACTGTATGTTCGAAGAGACCACATATTACTTTCCAGTTCATATTTATTGACTTCGTGAACACAACGCTTATGCAGCGTTGTGTTCACGAAGTCACGTTGTGCTAACAAACAAACGTAGACATCGATCACTTTGAAATTTAAAAGCTTGTTTTTTTTAACTAAATCATAGGACATGGATTGTGAGCCTTCTGTAATTTTTGTCACGTGACTTGTTGTTGGCGGCAAATTATAATCTTTATTTTAATTTAGCTATCATTAATGTTTCACGAAATGTTAGAACTTTACATTTAGAGCTCATTTTGGTAATTTGTTATTATGTTTGAATATAACCACATAATTATTTTCATTACAATTAATGGCTGCAAAAAGCTGGGCTGCAATAATTAATTATACATTTTTGTGGGGATTGCTTTGATAAACCATGGGTACAATTACCTACTGAATTATTCAGCAGTTCAAAATGTTTACAATAATTATGTTATAATGTTGGTATTTTTTGTTCTCTTTCATTGAACTGAAGTCGTCGATATAGAGAATGCGGTACCCTAGGTACCTATTCTTTGTTTCGCACTATAGGTTTACAATATATTACATTATTTTATGTTTTAACACAAATGTTTATTATACGCGTTTTATGTTGAAAATCCATTTGTATCGTCTCGTTTGATTTAACACCAATAGAGATTGTAGCTGTTAAGATACAATATTATTGCTCTATTGGTGTTTTAACGATAATCACAGTTATTTTGTTTTCAAATATCAATAACTAATTTCCAAAATTATAATCAACTTTACACCACAACTCACCAGATGTAGTAATTTCCACGTTATGTATAAGCCAGGTTGGACCCGACAGACTGGATAGCTCACGAGTTGACTAGCACATGATATCACAATGTTACTATTTAGTGGAAACAAACTGTAGATGTGCATGACATTGGAATAAAAGTGTATTTTTAGCTCGTCTCTTTTCTTTGACAACCTTCTACGAGTATTATAATCACGCATAATTTCTATTTGTGAGTTTTATTGTGTATATTGATTTTTTTAAGTTTTATTTCTATCCGAATGTGGCTGAGCCCAAAAGGAGGGTAATGTGGTTGAATTTTGAATGGGAAGAACACTTTGTTGGTACAATGCAAGTGACCACAATGTAACTTGCTAATGGATATCGTAACTTACATTGGTAAAATCACCAGGTTCTAGAATTTATATTTATAGCATCTGAAGAGGCAAATGACAACTGCTGCCAAAGGAGCGTAGGAAGACCTGGAGAAAATTATCATTTAGTTCGGGTTCCCACGGAACCACTAGAGATAACGCCCAAGCATCCTTCTCGCATAATATTCCAAACATCATGTAGGTCAAACGATTTATCTCAGTACATTCAAAATTTCGTCGACCCAAAAACGTCTCGTGAACGATTCATTTGTCACCGGCAAAAAGGAGATAAAAGTAAGCCAACAAAGTTACAATTTGAGTTGAACCTCTTTGCTCGAAGGTGTAAATACCAATATTTGTGGCGGAGCGCCCACCCACATGGCCGCTCCGCATGACTGGGTACTGTTCACTGAAGTTTGAAGTGCGTTGTACTGTCACCATAGACAACAATGTTTAACGTTTGAAAATATTGAAATTCAATGATAAAAAATCACAATTACTTCCCAAAACTGTTTTTTTTGCGGGCAACAAACAGTCTGACGCGTTGAATCTTTACTCCTCTATAACTTTTCCACATCAATTATTTTCGCATAATACATAGTACCTACACTGAGCATAAACCTATGGTTATTACAACAAAAACTAATAATAATAATAAAACTTCACGATACGGCTCGCATCGTGAGGAGGTTCCTGTCTCTGGAGCCTTGACCACCGGTAGCTTGGACCCTGCTCCCGTTACCGGCGGACCACTATTTTTTATATTTTTAAATGTTTTTTTAATAGTTTTTTAAAAATATTTAAAAATATATATAAATATGTATGAAAAATAAATAAACGAAATAATATTAAATTTTATTGAAACGAAAAACTAGTTTACAAAAACTCTGTTCGATATCAACTGCATTAGTATAATACTGTGTCGCAGTCATAAACGCCCACCTCCAAAAAGTCGGGACAAAAGCAAAACTAAAAGACTAAAATTATACTAGAAAGAAAAATTTAAAACTAGAACCTAAAATTAAAACTGAACATTATTTATTATAAACTGTGTAATTTTACGTGCGATTGTGTGTAAGTATGAAAGGATTGTGTAGTTTTGTGGGTGGAGTATATATGTGAGTGTGCGCGTTTGTGTGTGCGCGTGGGTGTGTGTGTGCGCGTGGGTGCATGTGTGCGCGTGTGTGTGTGTGTGCGAGCGTGTGTGTGTGTGGGGGGAGGAGTGATGCTCGCGCAAGTTTTTTACTTTTAATAGGTTAGTGCAATATTGTCGACCTCGGAATTGAGCTATTTTCCTTTCCACCCAATACCCATACAACAGAGCGAGAGGCATGCTCATCTTACGCGCTTCCACTGCAACTGAATCCACTGTGATTCGATACAACACTCCAGCAATGAGCAAGATGAGCGTATGACTGTCGAGTAGCTGTATACTTTTGCTTTATTTTTTTCTTTTTATACTTAAACGTGTTGTATCTTTAACTAATGTAATTGGCCTTTGGCCGTTTTATGTTAAAGTAAAAATAAATAAATAAATTCGAGTCTGACGCTCGCGTCGTACCGCACCCGCGCCGCGCCGCTATAAACCCGCCCTGCAACTATACCGCTAATAGAAACTCAAAAACTCTTTAATTTATAAGTGTTGGCCGACACAAGTGTGACATTTAGAAACCAAGTGATAGTGGGAAATCATCATAGTGAAGGGAGGAGATTCAGTGAACACGTGGGATGTCTGCAAAGGCTGTCCGTGAGCCAACGTGTTTCGTTCAGAAGGTTCTCAAGTAAGTCCATCCATCCCTATTTTCCCACTCATAACCTCATATTCCCTTTTTGCTCAATTTCTGTGTATCGTCCAATATTTCTAACCCCGCAACCCCGCTGGTCCTTCGAAGCTGCGATAACTTATACACCAAGTAATGTCGGTTTGTGCAGGGGGTGTGTGTCTGCGCATATAATACATAGAAAGGGCAATTGGAAAGTGAGTTTAAGTTTTTACAAATGTTTCTAATTCTTCATAAGTGAGTGTATGAAGCTACTTATCCGTGATCCTTCGACATTTTCTCAGGGTCAGAGGATATATATTGAGCTATTTATTTACTCGATTATACAAAGTCGAGCTAAGAAAGTGATATTGCCGCCTTACAACTTGAATTCTGGCAGATTCTAGCTGGCAGACTCTGTTAGATCTGCGTTTTTGGGTAACGACAACAGGATCCAATGGAAGGTCTAAGTGTTTACGCAGCACTACCGCAAGAAGAAATGCGTGTCTGACTGTTGGTAACTCGCACAGAGCGTACAGTTCAGCAGTTGGAAATCGGACAGGTTTGTGAGTCATAACCTTTAATACTGCCCTCTGTACCCTTTCCAGACGGAGCATTAAGCACTTCCCAGCCCCAGCCCATGCTACAATATAATATTTTAGTATGGAATGTGCCAGAGCGAAATATACTGTTCGTAGTAACTACAACTAAGGGTCATATTGAATAGTTCAGACAGTTACATAGGTTCTGATAAGCGTGATGACGTCAAAATAGTGCACCGGACTAGTTCCACAGCGTATAAGACGAGAAAAACTCGCCAGTCCATCGTTCTTGGCTGAATATATCGTCAAAAGTTCATCATTACCGATTATTTATAGTCTTAGAATCATAAATATTAATAGCCATCAATTAGAATATAAACTAGCTACATGATCTTCCACGTAAGATTAATATAACTAAACGTAAGTGGAAGGATTTTCATTCCTTATTTCAAAGGAATTCTATTCCAGATTCGAACACGCCAATTTTATCCCCGTGATCAAGGAAGCGGGAAATATTCTAAAAATGTTAGCAAGCAGAATTTTTATATAAGCCCAAGATATGTAGGGGAATCGAATAGACGGGAATTCTTGAGACCGTAAAAAGGTAAAACTGGATTAAGTATGTATGAGGCCATTAGTGTACCTTGCCGGGTGTCGGCGGGCTCGCGAAATTTTGCGATATTGTGCCTATCTTAATAATATGGAAGAGATGTCGCGACTCATCAATGGAGTAATTACGGTAGGCCTTCTGAGAATATAACTTTGCATGTCTGAAAGCAAGTCTGTGTCTGATTAAAAAAGAACCTTCATAATATTTATTACTCCCCAGTGGTCCTTAAAGGAAGGCAAGACTAACTTCAACAGGGTTTCGCCTAGTGCCCTGCTTGTTAAAAACTTTTTTACAAAAAAACAACCGAATTCCAAAAAAAACACTAAAAACGTGAACAATAACTTTAATTTCGGAAGTCGGTGTCTTTGGTTTTGTATTTTCGTTTTTGCCCACCGAGTTCCGAAATTAAAGTTAATATTTTTCACTTTTTAGTTGCGGTACCTACCCCACACAAATTCGTATACCATCACTTGATATGTAAATAACAGTGACAGGAAATTATTAAAACATCAGTATAAACTAATTGGAAAAAATACGCAATCTTATGGATAACTCAAAAACTACTGGTCAGTACTTGATCAAATTTATATGGGACCACATGAAAAGTACCAGCTTTCAAAAAAATAAAAAACTTTTTTACAAAAAAAAAACAACAAACCTCAAAAAAAAAAACACTACAAACTGAAAAATAACTTTAATTTCGGAACTCGGTGTCTTTGTATCTGAATTTTTAGTTTTTTGCCACCGACTTCCGAAATTAAAGTTATTTTTCAGTATGTAGTGTTATTTTTTTGAAGTTGGTTGTTTCTTTTTGTAAAAAAGTTATTTATTTTTCACTTTTTAGTGAGTCAGCTATTAATTTATCTAAGTTACAATAGCCTCATGTCAACTACTCATCACCTTTTACAAAATATTCCTTTTTCCGATGCAGGGACGTTAATTGTTGAGGAGTTCTCCTGGTAAGAACCAAAATAACTGGAGCTGATGGTGAAGCCACTATCAGGACCATTTCACCATATTCATTGTGACGAGCATAAATTGCTTAGCAACCATATTAAAGTAATCGAATCGTAACCCGTGAAATACTTATAATTGAGTAGTTCCGGTGGCCACCTCTGGTCTTCATTATCAGTTCCACTTCACCGAATGGTGCTTTCCAAGTGCAAATGCACGAGTTACTATAAAAAATACCCAAATCTCTATAGGCGTGCCTGTAAAATTTGAAGATTTCCCTCGATTTCCATGAGATCCCTTCATCAGATTCTGACTTGGTGACAATGGGACCACCTCGAGAGTATACCCTTTCAAACAAAAAAAGAATTTTGCAAATCCGTCTATATCGACGGCAGCAAAGAACAAACGGCTATCTACAAAATCAGTAATTTTCAGGAGAGCGTTTTTAACGCGAAAATGTAATAACTTCTACAAGAACAAAGCCAGCTTCTTCAAATTTGCAATACTTAATTAATACGGCATTTCGAAGAAGATAGTGGAGGTCAATTAACTGATATATCTTTTTTTTCCGAAATACGGCAGATGTCTTTATCTACTTCGCACAAAATAAAGGGTGCTAATTAAGGCAGCTTCTTTAAAATGTCATTCTCGTCTGAAAATATATTTAGTTGTCTAATGAATTAATAGGTCAGCGACGAACTTTTAGCGTCTAATAAATGGTTTTCAAGCGACCATATATTGTAAAACGAGCTACTGTTAATATGACGCAGCTTGGTGATAATTCTTAAGCAACGTTATGGACCAAGTAATAAATAGGGGCATTATTCATAATGCCCGCGCATTATGAATAATGACAAGCGTAGTCGATGGAGCCCCGCTTAGCGGGGCTCCTACTTCTGGGTGGTTTAAAATAAATAACCACGAAGGGAATGGCGGGGTCTTTCAGACCCCGCCATTCCCTTCTACCCTAACCTGTCCGAGTCGGGGTGCCCTAAGTACTGAGCTCGCTTAGTAGCTCACTTACAACATTAGTCACGGAGTTATCAATTCAGAAGTAAATATATTTATCGGTAGGTCTGAGTCATACTAATTTACGTTCGTAAATTGACGCTGGTTTTTTGATATTCTGTTGGAATAGTAAAGATGATGAATTAATATAATTGAAGCTGTTCTATTAACTCGTCGCCTACATATAAAAAAAGACGCTAGGTTGCAGGTGCTAAAGAAAACTTTTGTTGCCGCACATATAATTTCCCCAAAATAAATAGCTAACTGAGTCAACTGCCATATGTTCGTTTCTACGTAAGTCTTTGTAATTACTGATTCCCAAATAATTTAACTTTTAAAAGGGTATATTACTATTCTTTTTTATAATGTGTATCTAACTACAACAACAAATAAAGGGTAACTATGATTGATGCCAAAATATTGTAGTTGTCTCAAATTACTTCGTAATTCTAAAGGTTCAGATATTGATATTGCAGATAATTTACTATGAATATGATGAGCTTTTGCAGTTCAAGAAAATAATTAATTTATGTGATTCCTTTTTAATAATCGTAATCGTATTACAAAATAACAAAAATGCAATATTTGCAGAGAAAACAATATTAAGAAGTTACTATCTTCAAAAAAAACTAAATAATTAAATCTTATACAAGGTATAATAACACAAAAGTAAATCAGGGTATCAAAGGAATTGAACATTTTTTTTTCCCCGAAATAATCAAATTCTAAACAAGCTACAATCATACAAAGGAACTGAACCAGTTATGATAGCCAAGTTAAACTTAGCTTATTTTTATAACAATAAACTAAAACTTTAACAAATTTCTAAACATAAAATTATTACCACCAACATAATTATAAACTAACTTCTGTGCCTATTCAACAATCTTATTTTAATAATATCACAAACAGTTACTTTAATGGCATTATCTTAATAATAATCAACGTTGTAAATTATTCTTCAATATCTAATCAAATACTACCTATCGACTTAGTTGAAAATATGTAAAAACAGTCTTCTTCTTCAGTCTTCTTCATCGGATATCGTATTATCTATCGTTGCATGCTTTAGTTTTTTATAAAAATCGTGGTATCTTGAAGGAATTAAATTCTTTTCGCAGAGGGAAATCAAATCCTTCTATTTAGCTGATGTTATGAGCAGGTTATTAGTGTAAGCATTTTGTAGTGTTACAACATGAGCTTGCCTGTTTCTGGTATTTGAACGTCGTATTTTCATTGACTGAGTCTCACTTAAATCATATTTGTAACTAATAACAGACGGATCTTTTGGGTCTACTTTTACCTCTCTAACTTGATTCCATTTAACTTTTTCATTATTAAAATTTTTGATCCATGTATATTGATTCGTGTCAGATTTGAAGTCTAAAATGTCCTCTGAAGATACTTCAATTACTTCATAAGGCTCACCATTCACTTTGCACCATCTTTCACAAGTATACCATTCTTGAGGCGTGTATATCGTTTTATTTTTGGAAGACCGTTCGATTAGGGCATGCACGCTGTCACCCTCCTGCTGAGTGCGCCCCTTTTCTAGGAATCTGTGGCATATGTGCACCTTAAATTTCTTGGCAGCATACAAGTACGTTAAAAAAACTGAGCGGTTGCGATTCTGGCCGCCACAATTATCAGACCATAAACGTATGTCTTTTATACCCTTCTCTGCAACTTTTGTTATATACTTGTACAAACAGCTGGCCACTTCATTGGATCCTCGTTTTGCAGTCGTCTCATCCCACATATAGCATAGTCCTTGTTTGTATCCCATGTCAAATATTGTGAAATTAAATACTGATAACTTGCGCTTATAGTAAAAAGAACTAGTTTCACCATGCGGGGTTGAAAGAATTTTTTGAAAATCAAAAGTTGCGCCTGAAACTTCTGTCGGCTTACACTGTGCGAGCTTCTTATCCTCAGACTTTAGTGCCCTAGCGATATTTTTATTTTTTATATGATTAAAATAATCAATATTGGATTCATCAGTATTAGATGCATTTGTATTAGCAATACAGATATCGCATGCATCCGTTTTTGGCGTAAAATATCCAATATTTAAATGCGAGTTGACTACATCCTGATATTGTCTACGTGTGCTTACTTTGTCTTGGATATTATTGTCAGCAGTCCATTCTTGGTACATTTTAAACATTTTAACAAAATTTAAGTCATTATCAAGATACATCTTGTTTCAATATTTTCTTGTATAATGTGATTCAACGGGGCGAAACGATTTAACATGGTCACATACACCTTTAATAACAGCATCTGTTAATACCGTATTTTTGTTCGAATGTACACCCCTCTTATCAATTTCGCAAACTCCTGTAGTCGTATTATATTTGTCTATTCCACTTTGAATGAATTGGTTACTCACGTTCAAAGTGTTTTTAAACATGCTCTTGCACACTTTTATAACATTAACTTCGTTCGAATCAATGGGTAAAAAGTAGTGTACAGAATAAAGTCGATTTGAATCACTATCAGTGGTGATTCGTCTTTTAGTAAAACGCTTTGTATTTTTACCTATAAATTGCCATTGCTGTGTGTGATTGCCTAGGCCCCAAAATAAGCTAAAGACTTGGTTTCGACGTTCTGCAGTAACTTTTGTATGGCATTTAAATTTACAGTTTTGGCAAGCTGGTTTTAAAACTTTGCCTTGTTGCTTTTTACCTCCTCTAGATATATGGGTTTTACCTTGATTGACCAACAATTTCCTTTTTGTATCTAGCCAGTTATCTATTTTATATTTCCGCTTTTTTTTTTTGGTATCAATGATAAACTTACGACGCTTTCTTCCTGTAGCTGATGATGGTGCGGAACATTCACTAGATGCTTCAACAGTTGAGGTTGTTGCGCTGGTACTCAGTTGAAATGGTGACTGTGGCCTTGAACTAAAAGTACCTGATTCATATTGAGAGGTATTAGTTTGCTGAGATCTTAATGGGCTAATAGTATTTAATTCTTGAATTCGATCAACGACTTCATTAAGTGACGTTCGTGTATCTGATCTTCTATTGCATGGAGACATATTTATAGGACTGGAACCAAAGGAAACATAATCGCAAGGAGTTGGAGTTACTGATCTGAGACATCGAGTCTATTTTTATTCTGCAGAAAAGAGCCATCAGAGCAATATATTGCCTCCGCAGGCGCGATTCTCTAAGGGAACTGTTTAAAGATATTAACATCATGACGGCACCTTGTCAATATATCTATGAAAACATCATGTACGTAAGAAAAAATTTAAATCTTTTCAGTAAAAGAGGTGAAAGACATAACTATATGACTAGAAATAGGGACCAATTAGTTCAACCAGGTTTCAGACTGGCTAAAGTAGACTCATCCTTCATGGGGTACTGTTTAAAATGTTATAATAAAATACCTCCCCACATACTCCAACTGAATGAAACAAAATTTAAATCTCGTATAAAACGCACACTATGCAGCCAAGCATATTATAAGTTGGGGGATTACATCGCTGACAAAGATGCTTGGCTCAACGCTGGTCCTGCTCCACAGGGGGGCATAAATTGATTGATTAGCGTTCGAAAATATTGTTGGAGCTGCTGAAGATTGTAAAAACAACAACATCTTTGCATTGTATAAATTCAATTTCTTAACAATGTATAATTGCATAGCACATGTGTGAGCACTATGTACCTACTATAAAGCCACCATTTACTAGGCTCGTCTTTCGTTGACTTGAATGTGCCCTGGCGGCTGAGAGTATGTCATGCTCACTCAAATGTTTCGCTGGTGGTGGCGTGTGTGTTGGATCATTAAGTTCCCTTCAAAATGGTTGAGCTGAATGGTGCTGATCCATGCGTCATGTTCGTGAACGGGCGCCGTCAGTAGGGACTGGTCAACTCTTGGCTGCCACGGCTTATTTTAATTTAAATTTTTGAATTGTTTTTTTATCTTTTTTATTACGGATACTTTAAACGTGCACGTCTTTCTACATCGTTCTCACATTTTTAATTTGAACATGAATGATGTAAACAATTTGTTTTTTGTAACTATATATTGATTTAAAAGAGTGTCCATGGAGTTTCTTGCCCGTTCTTCTCCATAGGTACCTACTACGCTTTGGAATGGGCAACTAGCTTCATTTTTCTGACTGACTGACCCTTTGACAATTCAAAAGTGCCTGTAATTGGTTTATTTGAAATAAATGCTTTGAGTTTGAGTTTGAGTTTGAGTTTGATCTTGATTTGGATACCGGTGTCTGTAACAATGCTTCAGCTCTGGAAGTATCTAACAGTTCGTCCTGTATCTCAGGTTCAAAATAATCTTGTGTGTTACAATTATCATCTGCGGGAATCGTGTCATCAATATTTAGACTTGGCTTCAAAACATTGCCTGTAATATCATAATCCATATCGTCAAGGATGTCTTTAAAAGTATCATCTCCGAAAAGTTCCAACTTATCTGAACCTTCGGCGACTGTCATATTTTCAAATAACTCACATCCAGCACTGTTTGACGGCAGGAACTCATCAGTGATTCCTGAAAAATAAGACAAACATGCTGTAATTAAAATAATTCGTCAATGATAGCTACTTGCAAATTCGTCAATAATAGACTCAATTTATTTAAGTTATTTTAAATTAGAACAAATTCGTAAATATTTACATTAAACCTACTTTGGAAACGCAAATAGAATATAAAACCGTGAAGTTCATTGAGATAATTGATAATCAACCAAAGTAGAAGCGGACAACTGACACATATCTTTCTGTGCTTTGATTTGTTAACCTTAAATTACAAAGTTAAAAAAATGAGTATTATGAATAAAAATGCTTTAAACTGGGTATTATTATGTTAAAGTCAAATAAGTAAACAAACTTACCTTCATTTAATTCTTCAATGGCTGCATTATCTATCAAATTTGAGAGATCTTCACTATTGTAAACATCACTTTGTTTTCGTTTTTTTGCCAAACTTAACAATAGTTTATTTTTTCTATTATACATGTTTCTTATAATGTACTATTATGATATGCAGATAAACAAAATAGAGGTTGTGGAAATAATTAAGTCCGCAAGTTAAAAAAAAGTCGACCGCCCGTGACGAAACGGTCATGTAACTGATATCTTTGTTTATGGCACGCGTCGCGCCGAATTGTACGACGCACACACGGACAGCTGTAGGTGTCCGTGTGTACTTCGTTACTTTGCAAAAATAGGTGTAGTTTTCTTTATCTACGCGACAAAATACATCGAAAAAATGGGTATTTTTTTGGAAAAAAAAATATTATTAGGTAGAATAAAGAATTCTGAATTCAATTATGCAAAAAAGTGATTTTCGCAAAAATGCAGTTCTCTTTTTGTTCTTTGCTGCCGTCGATATATGACGGAGTTGTGCCCGAACATACATAAAAAAAACATCCGAATTGATAACCTCCTCCTTTTTGAAGTCGGTTAAAAAATAATCATCCAAATCGGTTCACCCAGAAAAAAGTTCTGAGCTAAAACACATTAAATAAAAACACAGTCGAATTGAGAACCTCCTCCTTTTTTTTAAGTCGGTTATAAAGAACAGTGGGGTAATTGCGTAATGTACTTACACTGGCAATGCCTTTTATTTTGACAGTTCAACAATATTCATTGCGTTATTTACGTTGTTGAGCAGAAGAATTTACCATATATATGAAGCAAGCAGCGATTTGCTACGGTTTGAGATTGAAAGTGCGTCACGCAATTTGGGTGTAGGTCATATTTATTAAGATAACGAATTACTGCAGCTGCAGCTGGTCGTACAGACCAGCTGCAGTACTTCACACACACTTACACACGCACTCGCTTACTTACTGCGTGCTTTTTTTACTTGTACACTTTACAGTGTGCATATACTTATAACTTTGTATGATAGCTGTTTTAATGCAAGAGTTTGAAATTTCAAGGAAACCTATATATTGCTCTACTTCTCGAGCTTTGACTCTAAGGAGTATACGATTCTAAGAAATACACTGACCTTCAAAACTTAGTACAACACTTTTATAATTAGAACTTTCCTAAACTATAGAAGTCAGGTTTTTGAAATAAAAAACGTTTTGTAGCAAAATTTTGCAACTTTCTTTGAAATTATACCTTAATAATGTGTTTAACTTAAAAAAAAAGATAAAAACCATAAAATAGGCATTTTTCACTTACTGGCAAAAAATTCAAACAACATTTAAAAGTATGTTCATACGACTTATTTACATTTTAATAACTGGTATTGTCTTCTCGGGCTCTGACTACAGCTTCGAGCCGGGTTGGCGTACTGAAGACGAGATTTCGGAGGCGATGTTGGCGAATATTTTCTCTCTTCTCCTCTCCATAGAGATCTACGTTTTGGAATGGGAGCTTCAACTTTTTGACTAACTGATAACACAAAACAAAAGACAATTCAAAAGTGCCTGTATGCTTTGAGTTTGAGTTTATTCTCCCATTCTTCCATCATGACCTATTTTAGGGCCCTAAAGGTGATTAGGAGGTGGTCTGTGGCTTCCGACCAGCCTCCCGAGCTTATCCCAGGCATACTCGATCGGGTTGAGATCAGGACTTCTTGATGGCCAAGACATCAAGTTGATTCCAACCCGCTGAATGTACTCTTGTACGTGCCGAGCTGTCTCTGGCCGGGCGTTATCCTGGATCAGTATCAATCCATCACCCATTTACTAAATATTGCCCTGCATACTCATTTAGGATCTCTTGAACATATCTTTCCCCACTCAGGGTGCTATTTTCTATGGCCACTAGCTCTTTGCGATCTTCTGAAGAGATGCCAGCCCATAAATGTACAGAGCCTCCACCGTATTGGACTCTTTCTGTGAAGCATGCTAGAATGTATCGCTCACCAGATCACCAGGTAGACTCTTTGCCTTCCATCGGAAGTGAATAGTGAGAATCGGGACTCATCAGCTAATAAAACTGTTGCTTATTCTTCTTCACCCCACTGTATGTGTTCACGGGCGTAGTCTTACTACTCGATGCCCTCTCTCGAGTTTTGGGCCACTTGCTGGCCTTTGGGGCTTCAGGTTTGCTTCAACAAGTCTTTTTTTCATTGTAATGTTACTAATGTAGTATCTTAGGGTCTGAAGAAGCTGTTGCTGGAGTTCAACTGCATTGAGGTGGCGATTTCTCAACATAGTGGAGACAATATAGCGGTCTTCTCGGGTACTAGTGCCTGGATCTGCTGGGTCTCCTCAGATGGTTTTCAGTTTCTTGCACCTAGCTTCTGACGTTTCATAAGTACACATGTTGGTTTATATGAAATAGAAAATTTTGATTTTGTTTTGTACCACGTACCTCGCTCGCTCGTTTACTTCGTACCTTCGCTTCACCTGACGGACCGTTCTTAATGTTACACCCAACATTCTTGCAGTCGGACACATACTGATGCCTAGTTCCAGAAAGGCCATGATTCTTGCATATTTTTCAGGTGAAGAAGAAATAAATGTGAAAACAAAAACAGAAACAAAAAAGTCAAAAGTAAGACAGCAATTTGAAAAGGAGTGTCTTTGCTTATAAAGTATTTTTCAGCCATAACTTAATAGAAGGTTATTGACAATACGAGTAAAGTGTTTCTATAAAATAAAAAATAAAAAACTGTAATCCTTTTTATTTCGAAAATATATCTTGTGTACTTTGAAATGTTGTGCACTCTTGTGACATTTTAAAATCGTGGTTCTAGTTTTTGAAGGCCAGTTCTTCCTGGCAAGTTCTTTCTATTACAATCCCGATGGTATATCTGTAAACAAGTCAGGTTTCTCTAACAAATATACGTATCGTTTGACAATTTATTTTACGGAGAATCAGTCGGAATGTTTTTCTATTTGATAATGGATGTACGTTTTGTGGTTTATGTGCGTCAAAGAAAAAAATGTACGCGATTATCAGAAATTGCTGATAAATAATAGGTTGGGGAAAAAGTTTCTTCGCATTTTTTAAGAAAATTCAAAACATTTTTTAATATAGTTTATTTACATTTAACTAAAGTATGTAGGTACCATTTTGTTCGATAACTTTTTGCCATCTTGTAGGTAGGGACATGATCCCATTGCTATAGAAATTTTGGGACTTCTGATCAAAATACCGCGACAAGGGGTTTTGGCAGTCCTCTCATGATGTTAACCTGACACTGCCTAAATAATTCTGAAGAGACCGAAACAGGTGGAAATCTGAAGGTGCAAAGTCAGGACTATACGGCGGATGCATTAACACCTCCCAGCCAAACTCTCTTAATTTTTGCTGAGTGGCTAAAGATGTGTGAGGTCTAGCATTATCATGATGAAAAACCACACCCCTTCTGTTGATTAATTCCGGCCGCTTTCTCTCAACTTCTTGCTTTTATCTCATCAGTTGTTCGCAGTAGAGTTCAGAATCGATGGTCCTGCCTAGTGGTAACAGCTCATAATGAATAATGCCCTTCCAATCCCACCACACACACAGCATCACCTTGTTGCGAGTTAACCCAGGTTTCGCCACAGTCTATGAAGCCTGACCGGCCTTGAACCACGACCTTTTCCGCACGTTCTTGTCGTACGTGATCCACTTTTCATCACCAGTTATCAGTTTCTTCAAAAATGGTTCGGTTTCATTACGTCGTAATAAAGAATCCCAAATGAGTACACGGTTCATTAGGTTTCTTTCAGTGAGCTCGTGAGGTACCAAAATATCGAGCTTTTTTGTCTACCCAGTTTTTTCCAAATGTGCCAAAACTGTTTTGTGGTCAATTCCCAGTTCTTCAGCTACGTCGTAACTACTGATATGCCGATCTTGCTCCACTTTTTCAAAAATGGGATCCATTTTATCCGTAATAGGGCGACCAGAGCGACGTGCATCTTTGACATCAAAATTTCCGGATTGAAAACGCTTAAACCAAATTTGTGCTACTCTCACAGACACTGCACTAGGTCTATAAACATCGCAAATTTTTTTCGCGGCTTGCGTTGCATTTTTACCTTTTTTGTAGTAAAATTTTTAAATGTATCGAATTTCTTCATTAGTTTCACTCATCTTGACAGTACGAATAACAAATGAAAATCACACATTTTCCTAATTTGAATTTGGAATTATGTTCTTTAAAATTTAAACTTTCAATGATAGCAAAACCAGCCAGATACAAATAGTATAGCCAAAGAGATTTTATTACAAGTTCATACATACTATAATGCGAAAAGACTTTTTCCCCAACCTAATATAAACCTTGAGCTTTTAAATTCGAATCCAGAAACGCACTTTTCTTTGTGTAAATTACTTAATCACCATTGCTTTCAAAACGGTGAAGGAAAACATCGTGACGAAACCGGCATGTCCTAGAAATAAAAAATCAAAGAAAAGTGACATCTGCCAACCCGCATTGTGCCCGCGTGGTGGATTAGGAGGCCTTGGTCCCAGCAGTGGGAACATTATAATGCTGATTTTTCTATGCAAAAATAAGTTGTTACAATATTTTGCCTTGTAATAAATATAGGTTATTATTATAAGGCAAAAAATGTTGGTTATCTGTTATCGGCTGTTTTATTTACAAAAAAGTTGTTAAAGCATTTCAGATTACCATTACTTCAAGCGTTAAGTACTTCTTTAAATATTAAAGTAATTAAGGATAATGAAGATCTTTTACTTACAAATTACTATGGACCAATGAGCGTTCTCCAAGAATTCCTTTGAGGGTTCTAAAAGCCTAATAAAATTTTCCTCGTAACTAAAATTAGAAAATTACATAATGACTCAATATTATATTCAAATATTCTCAAGAAAAAATTAAATAAGTTAAAGACTTTTGTGAAACTTTTTCAATCATTAAGACATGGACCTGATTCTGTTAAAAGATTTGGCATGTAAAGAAAAGGTTTGGAGATCCGCAATTTAAAATCCCAAGGGATGAAAAATGCAATTAAAAAGCCATTGCATTGGTTATAATTCCGTGAAAAACTGATACAATAAATTCTACAATTTATTTAATACATATTCAAATATTTTATTTCAGATTTAAACATCCATATAATGTTAGTAGTAGTATAACTTAGCCTAATGTTAGTATGAAATTAAATTAATAATAATAAGCAACCAGTGACCCATTAAACTGTTCGTCCAATGGCACACTGGATTACTTGGATAAGTGTGTCTGAACACTTACCCACCTTCGTAAGAGAGGAGAGTCCCACCGGTCTGAAAACACATTCAGGATGCCATTGGTGGAGGAGCGCAAGCGCGCCATCATGGAAGCGCATCGCTTCCGCATAATCGCGGCGAACCCGTTAACACACGCTTCCGCGAACATCCCTTACGCGCTACAACGCCACGGCAGCCCCAAAAGCACCCTGAATGCGTTATTGTACTGTACGCGCAGGTCGCTGTACACCCGCTGGGTATACTTGGTCCACAGGCACGTGTAAAACGACTGGCAGAAGGCCTTAAAAAGCGTTATCTTTACAGAATCAGTACAGCATGCAAACCTGCGGGCCAGCATGTTGCCACGGACAGCCAGCTACCTGCGCTCCCTGTCTAAGTCTAGATTGTCTTTTAAGTCATCAGTGATCCAGTGACCCAAATACATAAACTTTGAAACCCGACCTAAAGGAGACCCAGAGAGTGAGAGTTCAGGCAGCTGTTCGTATGTTAAAGTACCCGATTTAAAAACCAACCATTCACTCTTAGCGGTATTGTATTTGAGCCCGTGGGCCACTGCATAACTTGCACAAATTTTAAGAAGCCTTCTCATAGCACCAATAGATGGGCTCAGCAGCACCATATCATCAGCGTAACTGATGTTGTTTACGCACACACCGTCCACGTGACAACCAATTTTAGTGCTGCAGAGCTCATCCATCAGTTTGTTTACATAAAGGTTAAAAAGTCGAGGGGAGCTCAGATCCCCCTACCTCACCCCACAATCCAGCCCATACAAATCAGAATATGAGCCAGTCCACTTAACTGTATTCATTAGACTACTGTACTAATATCTAAATAGTGATATCACATCAGCCGGGACAGTAGTGTAGTGAGTGAGCTTATGCTAAAGCAGGTCATAATTGACCAGGTCGAAAGCCCTCGATAAGTCCAAGAAACATGCTATTACAAGAGTCTTTCTGTCTGTATAATATTGGACAGTCTGCTTAAGACATAAAATTGCACTATCTGTTGACAAGTCCGGTATAAAACCAAACTGACCATCCTCGAGAACGATATGTTTAGCTAGAATCTTATCAAGCAGACCATCCAATACCTTAGCACAGACAGTGGCAAGCGATATTGGCCTATAGTTGGAGATATCGGAGGCATCACCAGTCTTATTCTTTATTACTGGCACAACGATCGTATTACTTAGTTCCATAGGTAAATAACTATGACTAAGACATTGGTTAAAAATCATAGCAAGTACTCGCGGTAAGTGTACCCCAGCGTATTTAAGATGTTCGACGCTGAGGCCATCATGACCGGGGGACTTACCCCTCACCATGTTCTGTATACTTCTCGCGACAACTTTCGCGGAGAATCTGACAGGGGGAGCCCCGGACACGGCTTCCTCACCGCCAACATTTGACGGCCCGCTATAGCCACCCAACCGCGAGTTTACATTAAAATGTTTTTGAAAAGCATTAGCTATATCAGTGGGGTCACTCACGCCCGCGACACTCACCGACTTATGTTTCAATTTATTTGTTAATTTCCAAAACTTGTTAATTTATTTACTTTCATGACAAGATGCTAGCATATCCATTTTAATTTTCTCTTGATTGTTTTGACAATATTTTAATTTAGTTTTAAAAAGATTGCGCGATGTACACATATTTTCATAAATAAATCCAGAAGTAGGTTTGTTGTATAACAACCATATTTGATAACACAGTCGGGCATCACAGTAAGCCTCGCGAACGTGTTTGTTCCATCCCACTACATAATTTCCTTTATTAATTGAACCATGCACATAATAAGTCAAAATCAAAATATTTTATTTCACATAAATCAACGTGGACACTTATGAAACGTAAGAACCTACGTGCACGGTTCCAATTGGTCGTTTCCTATGGAGAAGAGCCGGCAAGAAACTCCAAAGTTACTCTTTTAAAAATAAGTGGCGTTTACAATGTTTTCAAATTACAGTTTTAATAGGTATGGGCGGACAGTGTAGGCCTGTCGACAAGTAACATCAGTATCAGCAAACCATCACGCTATCTAAAACTGCTTGTCCTGAATGGAAAACTGATAAAACATTACAAAGCTAGGGGCATTCTATCTTTTTACGGCCCCGCGGATATGAAATCGATAGACCCGGAATCCGACCGACGGCGCAAAACGGCGTTGCGTGTTATATTTTTTTGAAGAAAAGTACCTAGATAGAGTTAAAGGCTTCCTTGAAATGTTTAGTTCACCTATGATAAGGTGATATTTATGATTATTTTGTCCGCTATTATATACAAATATATCTGTCAGTGGCGAAGGTTCCATACAACTCGATTCCCACCGGCTTCTCTTTGAAAAATGGCACAGTCAGTATTCTATAGAAAAATAATATAATCACATTAAAGATATGTACTCCGGCTTACACTTTACAAAAATTGACCCTTCGCTACTGATATCTGTAAATGTCCTGTCAACTTGGCTTTAAAAATTGAACCAAAAAGACAATGTCAGCAAATTGTGTTTTAATTGTTTTAATTTTACCAAAAACTGTTTTATTGCATATTTGGAGGTGAAGGAATGAGGTGTGATGTTCCTGCGATAAAAATTAACCTCTAGAAACTAATTAAATCATAAAACAGAGACTCTTGCTATCTTTAACTGTTGCTCTTTTTTACATCTAAAACTATCCCAGACGTACATAAGTAACCTTACAAATATTACAAAAAAATAAGTGGACGGGCTGCGACCAATAACACAAAGGTTTAACGATTACAATCCTATATCTTTTTTACGAGAACCAGAAAAAATATCAAATCGATTTCCCGATAGCGCGGAGCGAAGTAATGTGAACTACGGTCGCAGGTGGCCTTGGGTGCTATTCTGATAAATGTCAATGTCGAATTTACGATCCAAGTCGAGTCGAATGAAGCTTCGCACGCGCGTTCGGCTTATTTCGGCTTTATTCGGTAAGCCGATGACTGGAACCGACTTGCGGCGTGCTTTGGCCCAGATTTGCGAGGTATTTGGAATTGATTGGTTGCTGGATTGAGGGTTTCAAGTATTTTGTAGCTATTGCAGGCTGTGGTGCGTGATTGATAACGGTTTCGTAGAGGAGGTGGGCGGAACTACCTTTACCATAAACTTATGTTAGTAGCTATTTCGGTGAGATATTAAGGTCGTCTTCCAACTATAATTTTAGTCATACCTACGATTAAACATTTATAAGATAGCGACTTGAAGAAGATGGAAAGCGAACTTGCATAATGTAGAAAAGTAAATGTTAATCTTGCGTAACGGACAAAAACATATGACTCGACATTACAAAACAGTACAAAAACTTCGTTACTCGTTGGCTTTACTTTAACAAAAGATGAACAGACCCTAGTAAAACTTGATTTATTCCTTAAGAAATCCTTGTAATACGAAAAACTAAAACGAAGAATAAATCTATCTTACGTATTCGGGCAGATAGGCGTAACGTGCCTTTATCGTGGACTAATCTAAATAATTCAATAAAAATAAAAAAGACTCTTCATGCCGTTGTTCTAGAATAATAAGAGCGACTCCGGTTCGAATACCAAACGATCATAACTTACCGGAATAGCCACCCTTAGTATCTGTTATGAGTCCAGCACAAAAATAATAATACTTATTAGAATTTTTCCAACAAGCCTTCATATTTCTCTTCAAAAACTTTGTTTTGAGTACTTTATGAAAGTAAATGAGAATAACAAGGGGTAAAAAGCTAAAAGGACATAGCGTAATGAAAATATCAGAAAAACAAGTGTCATTAACGGACGAGTTTTTATCTCGGAGAAAAAGTTTGTGACAAATTAAGAAAGAAGTGGGTAGCTCGAGTTTGGGGCTAATGGAAAATACGTTTTGCTTCGAGATAAAAAGTTTAGAGGCAGAAATTCCGTTGGACGTGCTCCGATTCGACAGAAAGCATCCGACTTGAACGATTTATAGAGTACGAACCGAACATTTGTACCGAAGTTGTGAGAGTTCAATAACTTCCGAACATCCGTCCGAGTGGAGGGAAATGTGGTGTGCATTGTTAATGTTGGTCGTTTGCTTATTTAGGACCGCGTCTGTGACGCCTTGTGGCGTAATGTATGATAAGCGATAATATCTGACGTTGGGTTGCTAATATCGCACTGCGGTCTTTACACTCAAGCGTCCTGATTTT
The DNA here is from genome assembly GCA_916610205.1 of Griposia aprilina. Classification (NCBI taxonomy): domain Eukaryota; kingdom Metazoa; phylum Arthropoda; class Insecta; order Lepidoptera; family Noctuidae; genus Griposia; species Griposia aprilina. The sequence continues at coordinate 24,176,332 of OU744289.1, forward strand.
ACATAATCGTTCAAGACCGGCCCTTTGCATCTACATTCATATTCCAGCGTATTTTGAGAAATTCCTTTTAAATACTGGCTCTTCCCTCAAAAGATCATTTTGAACTCACACAATTCTACCATGTTTTCTGCACTTAAAAATATACTATTCCAAGTAATTTACCTTCTAAAGTCACTTCCATTGGGTGGCAGAAACACTTCACTAAAAGATAGCCTGCACATATCTCCTGCCACAAAATACGTTCTATTATTCCTAGAATTGTTTGAACAAGTTTGATAACTTGAAAACGTTTGAAACAAACACAAGATAATCTTGTACTACAAGTTTCATCGCCTATGAGTTTATGTAGTTTATGTACGCAATCGAGATGGAACTTCACAATATGAGTTGTAGTACTAGTTGACAATAATCATAATCATAATCATTTAATCATTTGTTAACATAGGTACAATAATAATAATAATCGTTGGGCAGTTGGATCAAGGGCTTGATTCAGAAAGCGGTACTTCTGGACACGGCTCGCATTGTTAGGAGGTTCCTCTCTCTGGAGCCCTGACCGCCGGTAGCTTGGACCCTGTTCCCGATACCGGTGGGCTACTATTTTTTATATTTTTAAATGTTTTTATATTTTTTATATTCTAATATTTATAAATGTAAATAATAAAAAAGGAAATAATAATAATAAAATTTCTTTATTCGGACAACAAAGATCCATAATGTTAGTAATACCTTAAAGCTAGTGTTAGTAGTAATATTCTTATTATAAATTGAGTTTGAGATTGAAGCATTTTGCACAGAAGATGACCAAGTAAGGTACAAGTTTTTCACCTGGCCTTCCTCTCCACAAAATGCCTCACAATGGGAGAATAGACACTATCTGCCACTGTTTTCAGAATGCTGTTGCTACTGGCCCGAGTTCTAGTTACTAATGTTGCAACTTTTGTCGAATGACGGCATGGAAGCCGTCAGTCCTATTCTGTGCAAACATTTCCGACGCACTACAAAACCGGGGCAGTCTCAACAGTATTCTGAAAATATTATTATATTGGACGCGCAGAACATCTAGCGACCTTTTGGTGAAGCTGGTCCATAGACCCCCCCGTACAGACCCTGACAATATGCCTTAAATAGCGTTATCTTGACCTGGTCGGTACAGCGGGAAAATCTACTAGCCACCATATTACCTCGGACCGCCAATGCCCTGCGCTCCCTCTCTATATCTACATTATCTTTAAGGTCGTCGGTAAGTATGTGCCCCAGATATTTAAATGTATTGACTCTGTGTGTATGTATTGACAATAAAATAGTTGTTAACAAAATAATTACATGCGCGCTATGTTATACCAGAAGGCGTAAAAATATTCATGGATGTCATTGATATTAAAATTGATAATATAATTACATTAATCGGTTCGGTTATATAATAGGTTTTCTCAAAAATAAAAATAAGAAAAAACAAACACGTCACAAAGATAAAAAAAAACCTTCTTCAATATTCAAATAAAGTTTAAACAACAAAGAGAGAAAATGACTGAGTTATTGTTCATTAAATAGGCAAGTTGGTTATTGTTTTGTTCCAATAGGAAGTTCTTAATTGGTGATTGTTTCAAGTAAAGTGGTACGAAGTAAAACAAAAACTGCTGCTGAAATATATGATTTTTATATCATGAAAGGTATATTATAAAGTTCAACATCTCTCTATTATCTCCGTCCGTTAGAGCGCTTTAAAATCGAAAACAAAATATCCGAATTATAAATAGAAATTCAATTTATTTGTTGTAAAATGAGTAGATTACAATACAACGATAATTACATAATTATGCATGCAATGTTAAGATCTATATAATTTGCTGGCTAGGTTTTAGTTTATAATATTTTCTTACTTTAGGAATTATAGGGATTCGCGTTATTGTATTAAATATAGTAGTACCAAGTCAAAATCATTATTCAAATATTAACAAAAACCTTACCAACAACACATACTTAAAAGCTATTCTCAATAAACCCATTTAGGACGAATAAAATTGACACATAAAAACGAAACAGCTTAGCATAGGTTTCTATTTAACGACTACAGGTCATTACAAGTCCCGTCGGGTCAAATTAGCTAGGTTATCAGAAAACCGTCTAATGCGCCCACTCGTAACTCTTGTTAATGCCTTTATTGGTCGTAATATATGGTCCAGACTTTCAGACTATTAAAGGAATGGCAAAAGGATTCGTTTTATTGCCCGCACCCCATTATAATCAGGCACGTAGTATATTGTGTAGCGAAAATCGATATAATATATTATATTTCTTTGATAAAAAATTGTTTGAAGGTTACTGTGTTTTCATATAAGCTGAAGTGCTAGTATTGCGTACGGAACGAGTAAAAGTTTTATCCGTAACATTGGTCGTGGGCTCGTAGCGTTTTCGTAGACTCTCGTAGTGCCGTCCGTAGCCGCGTAGCGTTTACCATTGTAAGATAACCGAATTGTTAACCTGTGTTGTCCCGTGTTGCTCACTATACTGTTGACTAAATTAGTCGATAAAAGTAACACGGTTCCATTCACGAAACATAAGAGAACCTTCATATTCTTAGGACATCTACCTAAAAGTCGTTTACGTAACAACAAATACGGTACCTATTGTACCACAAATAGATTACTAATAACCGATAAGATCTGCCTACGCAACAAGAATAAACCTCCAAAAAACGTCGCGTCATAAAAATACGTAACTACATACAAACCTACTTCACAATAGCGATATCACATAAAAAACAGCTCCGTTCCCAAAATAGACGGTCAAACACAAACCCTTTGCAGGACCTCTACCTCTTAATTTGGCTGATATATAAAGGCTTGGGGAGCTCACATACGCATAATAAATTCGCTGTACGTGATTGTACCGAAGCAATCTATAATGCGACCAAATAGAAATGCTCTTATCGTGATGTCACAAGCGTAATTTATTCTCGGGGGTATACTCGTATAAGCTAGATATTGTCACGCAAGCACGATTTGGGGGTCGATATAAGTAGGCAAGTGTGAATTGGTTGAATACAATGCCTTTGTTATAAGCTGATTAAAAAAGGATGAATCAATTGAAATATTTTCATATTTTGTACTAAAAAACAGAGTACGTGTTTCCTACAGTATCTAAGTAAAAGTAAAGTAAAGTATTGAGTTTGTTTTGTTTTCAGTCTGGTCAAAATGTTTTTAAACATATATCGTTGTGCAATGCTGTTTTAATCAATGTAGGTTCTAGAAGGTTATTGTAAGAATAAGTAGTAATATTAAAACTTTCCAAGAATTTGCATGGCCTTTAAATACAATCAAAGTCAAAGTCAAATCATTTATTTCAAATAGGCACATAAAAGGCACTTTTGAACGTCAAAATTTACAAAAAAATAGAATTGATTCTAGATGCCCCTTCCAAAAGGTAGTTTCGTATCGAGAAGAATGGGCAAGAAACTCCACCGTCAGACAAATTAACCGCTATGCATATTGCCCAACGTCAATTTGCCGCAATATATCTATTTCATATAGCTGTCAAAGTATAACAGTGTGATTTGAATTAACGAATAATTAAAGTTGATAGTAAATTTACCTAACTATTTTCCCTGACTTTACAATGAACATAATAATAATGCTGTGACAGTTCATTCATTTCTCTTTTATAGCAAAATTGTTTGATGATTTTATTTGGACAAATATTTACTCGTAAAAGTAAGGTATGTAAGTTCGCTTAAATAAACTACTTCACTTCAAAATTGCTCAAAAACCTTTCCACAAAATGCGGTGTACGTGTGAGAATTCTGGAGAGAAATCGTTAGAAGTGTGAACCGATTAGTATTCCGCTTTTAGTAAACTCTGCGGCCATGATTCCCACGCAAGCCGAATGTCCGGTCACTACGGTATGCCAACTTGTAAACTGTGAAACAGGTGCACACGTGATGCTGGGAAAAACACTGAATTTATTTACACCTCGATGTTTGGCAACTTTCACGTTTATAAAATGTTTTCATGCCTTTTTATTTAAGTTAACAGCCTACTTCGAGAGGTCAATGCTTCCTATGGACATTAATATATAAATTAAATTAAATTTCACAATACTGCAGCAGAATAAATCAGAATTTAATAAAATCTTATTGAAATTAAAATATACGAATGAGCCGGTACAAATTACTTTTATAATTTGTACCGACTCATTCGTATATTTTCACAAAATTAAAATTGAAATAAAATATAAAATACATAAATAAACGAATGAGTAGGTACACATTTTTAGGGTCAGAGAACTAAAATTAAAAAAAGTCAAATTATACGGGTCACAGAAGTAAAATTTTCTTTTTTTTAAATTGACTTGTATCATCAGTGGCACTTAGGTGTTGCCTGCCGGGGCGATGTTGAATTCTTTAGCGAATCCTGCCCTTCCAATCAAAGGTAGTTGTAGTCAGTCTGTAAAACTCTGAATGACCCCTCCATTTGCGGGTGGAGGACATTCATGTTTTTTTTTTGAATCTTTGTCAATCTTATTTTATTTTATTTGATAGGTACACCAACGACTTATTCACTAAAACACTAATATAATAAAAAATAACATATGGAAGAAAGAATGGAATGGATGGTGGATATGGATGGAAGATTTTTTACTTGTATGTAATGAGGATAGAAAAATTAATTAGAAACAAGAACAAAACATAAAGTAAAAAACAAAATCATAATCGAAATTAGAATAAAACAAAAATCAAAATTATTATTAGAATCAAAATTAAAATTAAAACATTAATATTAAAATCAAAAAATAATATTAATATTGATATTAATACATAGATATTAATCTTAAAATCTTAATATTAATCTTAATCAATAGAGTACATATGTTTTCTTTAATTCCATTTATTAACTACCTAGGTACCTCGACGGAGCGGCAGCAGGGTGTGGATGTGGAGCTGTGTTGCAAACTATGCTCCACTCTTATCCTGCCCTCTGTATCCCAAAACATGCAGTGAAAGTTACCTCTGCGCTGCCACCGGCGACACCGTGGAAGTGGTGAAGTTTTTGGCCAATAAGATCTGAGAAAAGTCGTGCCAGCGACACGAAGAAGAAGAACTGGGTACCTTCTACAAAAGATACTTTATACCATCATTCTCAAAGCACATTCTATACTCCATTATAAAGCTACCTCTACATCGTTCTCAGTCGGCACTCGTTCCACATGCACCACACTTGTGACGTCCAATCGTCGGCACATCACTATGCATTACGTCACGACGTCAAATGACTTAATTATGCCGACACGCATGCTTCGCGTGCGGGATTTGCATCGTAGTGCCGACTATGAATAGTAGTGATAGTTTTAAGCATCGCTTTGTGATGTATGTTTGGGGATTTTGATTTCGTGGTATTTTCAGACTATATTAAATGTACAACAGTTTGTGATTGAATGATTGACAGACTAACGGATCAACAATACACAGTCATAAGGGTAGGTTATACATATAATCCTTAGAAGTTGTAAAGATAATAACTAAGAAAGGATGGTTTGGAGCTTCACACCTGATTGGGTTAAGCGTAACGCTATCCCATGATAGATTTGTATATTGTAGTATAACGGTTGGACTGATTTCTTATTGAGTGTGCTTTGCGTAGATTGTCTTGCTACGAGCTGTTCTTGTTAACTACACCAGCCGTAGCACAGCTACGCAGATGTAGCAGAAATGCTACGCACGGTGCTACGCTTTTTCTGTTTATTATGATTTAAAAAAAAACACTTCGTTAAATTATTATTAAAAAGCAACTAATAGGTATTAATTGGAACATCAAATCTGCTCTGCCTAATCCTAGGACAATAACGCCGACAGCCTTAAACAGCTTTGTTAAGTAATATTACATCAATTAGTAACATTAACCCAATACGCTACTCTTGTCAATTAATTAACTCAAACATACAACAATCCCGTATTCAATTATTGACTAATCAGCTGCTTATAACGCCAGGTCGCCAAATCCAATGGCGATGAATATTAACTGAACAATGTGCGACTATACCGGGTACGCACGGGCGATTTTTTAACGCGACGATTTTTATGGCGCACTGGATTTTCAACTCTTGGTAGTAAGCCGAGCGTTGAAAATCCAACAGAGCGCATTCCAACGTATCAAAAAAAAACATAATAATAGATTTTCAACTGGAGGCGGTAAGCAGCGCGTTGAAAAAACAACCGCCCGCCCGTGCGAATCTGGGCTAACATTCTAATTTATCAAACACAATCATTGATTATTATTATTTAATTGATAAAGTTTTATAGACTATTCTTAATCACTTTGAAATAGATTTAAGTTGCCTAAGTCTTTTTGACTTTAATTAATACTGATAATTAGATTGTGTTGTTTCTGATCAGATTTCTCAAAGTAGTCTCGGGGCACAGAATAGATTGGTTCAGAAGATCAGGTCCATACAAAGAGTGAAAACGCACGCATATTGAAACGCCTCTGAGTAAAGCGAGAGCTAGCATTCGTTTAACATACCTACAGACCTTTTACAGATTTTACCTTTGATTTTGCATCACAGTAAGATCACAGTGTTCTTTTTCTCGTGGCAAAAACGTTGCTATTTGGTTGCTGTCAGAGATTCAACACAATCATAACTGTAAAAAAAACTCTTTAAAAAAAAAACAACTGACTTCCAAAAAAAACACAAAAAATGTATTTTGTTTTTTGCCACCGATTTCCGAAATTAATGTTGTTTTTCACATTTTAGTGTTTTTTTTTGGAATTCGGTTGTTTTTTTTGCAAAAAAGTTTTTATTTTTCACTTTTCAGTTATGGTACCTACCCCACACAAATTCGTATACCACTACTTGATATGTTAATAACAGTGACAGGAAGTTATTAACCCATCATCTATATAAGCTTAATGGAAAAAATACGCATTATTAAGGATAACTCAAAAATTACTAGTAAGATCTTGATAAAATTTATATGGGACCACATGAGAAGCACCAGCTTTCATATAAAAAAATATCATCCAAATCGGTTTACGAAGAAAAAAGTTCTGAGCTAACACACATAAAAAATAAAAATAAAACATAGTCAAATTGAGAACCTCCTTTTTTTTAAGTCGGCCAAAAAGGACTGCAGTTTGACATCGCCACACGTACGTGTTTATTTGTGTGTCTGGCTGTTTTCACTCGTTGTCTAATGATGGAGCCAGCCTTCTGTACCAATCTATGTGTGCTGAATGTTTTGTAGTCAGAAGTTTTTGAAAATAACCGAAACAAATTGTTCTTTAATTAAAGTCTGAGATCATATTCGCAGCCGGCGGGCTCAATTTATGAAAGTGAACTTAAGACCTAGTTATAAGTTAGATACTGGGAGTTTTCAAACTTGGGATTATTTGGATCTTGATGTTTGTACATTTAAGTAAGGTTTTTGTAAGGCTTGGTTCTGTGCTAATGTTTTTTCATCTTTGTGAACGTTGTTTTTTATCAAAACAATAATCATGTAAATAGATTTGGAAGGTACATTCATTATCATTAAAGATCTGAAGAATTTTGAAGGAAATAAATCATAATTTAACCTCAGTACAAATTTACAAAAAAAAAAAACAAAATGTACTTGAAAGAAAACTACAGAAATAACGTTTTTGAAATCACTCTGATCTACATGTGAGTTCATAAACGTTCTTGCTGACAATTTTTTTGCCCAAATTATCAAGCCAAGTGCACATAGTTACGTGATAAGAGTTCCCAACGTCAGCTGTCACAAACACCACTAAACATAACAGGATAAACTTCTCACATCGACTGCTGAGCCGCGAAACTTCCCCACTTCATAGTTTTCCCATAAAAATGACTTCACACTTGTGTGACTATGACATGGTAACAAACTTGTAAGTGTTATTATCTCAGTATGAAAGTGGCTGTCATACTGGTTTAAGAAGATTCTTACAAAGATGCAAGGCCAAGCTTTCTTTTTAACCGACTTCACAAAAAGGAGGAGGTTCTCAATTCGTCTGTATGTTTTTTATTTGTATTAGCTCAGAACTTTTTTCTGGGTGAACCGATTTAGATGATTCTTCTTTTATTTGATAGGTGGTGCTTCACATGTGGTCCCATTTAAATTTGATCAACGTTTGACCAGTAGTTTTTGAGTTATCCGTAATAATGCATATTTTTTCCACTTGGTTTATATGGATGATGTGTTAATAATTTCCTGTCACAGTTATTTACACACCTAGTAGTGGTATACGAATTTGTGTGGGGTAGGTACCGTAACTAAAAAGTGAAAAACAAAAACTTTCTTACAACTTTAGATAAAACTAAAACTAAAAAAAAAACTACATGACTAGGAATAGGGACCAGTTCAACCAGGTTTCGGACTAGCTAAAGTAGACTCATCCTTCATGGGGTATTGTTTAAATGTTACAATAAAATACCTCCCCACATACTCCAACGGAATGAAACAAAATTTAAATCTTGTATAAAACGCACACTATGCAAACAAGCATATTACAAGTTGGGGGATTATATCACTGACAAAGATGCTTGGCTCAACGCTGGTCCTGCTCCACAGGGGCGCATAAATTAATTGATTAGCATTCGAAAATATTGTGGGACCTGCTGAAGATTGTAAAAACTATCTTTGCATTATATAAATTCAATCTCTTTGTAATGTATAATTGCATAGCACATGTGTGAGCACTATGTATCAACTATAAAGCTACCATTTATTAGGATCGTCTTTCATTGACTTGAATGTGCCCTGGCGGCTGAGAGTAAGTCAAGATCACTCAAATGTCTCGCTGGTGGTGGGGTATGTGTTGAATCATTAAGTTCCCTTCAAAATGGTTGAGCTGAATGATGCTAATCCATACGTCATGTTCGTGAACTGGCGCCGTAAGTAGGGACGGGGCATCTCTTAGCTGCCACGGCTTATTTTTTTATTTTATTGTTTTGTGTTTATCGTTTTTATTACAGACGCTTTTAACGTGCACGTCTTTTTACATCATTCTCACATGTATAATTTCAACATGAATAATGTAACGATTTTTTTTTGTAACGTTATGTTGATTTAAAAAAGTGTCCATGGAGTTTCTTGCCTGTTCTTCGCCATAGTACTACCTACTACGCTTTGTAACGGGCAACTAGCTTCATTTTTCTTACTGACCGACCCCTTGACAATTCAAAAGAGTCTGTAATTGGTTTATTTGAAATAAATGCTTAAAGTTTGCCAAGTTCCAAGTATATAAACTCAACAAATAAGATTTTACTACAAACAACATCCCCTCTTTTCACCCCTTTAAAGGTTGAATTTCTAAAAACCCCGTTTATAAGCGGATGCCTACGTCATAATTACTATCTGTGTGCCAAATTTCATCCCAATCCGTTCAGTGGTTTGAGCTTTGTGTTGATAGATCAGTCAGTCACGGGTTCCTTATCTACAATAGAAGATAGATGAGGTTTATCCATGCATGCTAACTGTGTGATGCCTATTTCTGACAATTGAATCAAGGTTCTCTCACGATTATGTCCTAAGCTTTAAGACAGTGGTCACCTTAAAATAGAAAAAAATAATATAGGTATATAAAATATAAGTCAATAGAGTAAACAGCTAATATTGTTCAAGAGAACAGTGTTTGTTGTTGTTGTTGTTTGTTGGAAGAAAAAGACATGTTGCGTCAACCCCAAATAAATTGGATTTTGGAATAATGAGAACAGTTTCTATCGCTGCAGTTACAGTACAACTTGGTAGATTTTATAATAAAGTCTGCGAAATATCTATAGTAGATATTATACAAGGGCCTAAAATGACCCATTATATACTAGGTAGTTTTACTCCCGACCTTTAGCGAGGGAGGAAATAGAAACTCGAGTTATAATAGGTTTTTAGCGCCGTGTTACACATCCAATACAATATTAAATAGTATACTATTTTCAATTACTTCTGTAGTCGCAACGCAATGCACGCATTCTACCGAAGAGATCGCCGCTTTTAGTTCCATTTTCAAAAAGAAAAAAATAAATTAAGAAACAGTAATAAGTCGAGTCTTTATTCATGATGATTCTACTTAAGAATAAACACTTTTTCGTTTTTGTAGGCTCGTTGGTAAGGGACAAAAAAAAAACCTTTTCCCGTAGAAAAAAATATGCTATTTTATCCCGGCTCTGGTATGCTCCAATGACGGACTTTTTGAGAAAAAGGAGCGATATAATATTTATTTATTTGTAACTCACAGTTACAGAAACATTACAGAAGACTCAAGGTGAATGTTATAAACAACCATTTACTGAGATAGCATTTATCAACATAAACTAACGAACATAACCAACTCTAACTAAATAGCTCATACTTACAACAAATAAAACCATGTACATCGTACATAAACAATGTCAGCACAGGCTAAGGACTAGTATTAATTCTGCCAATGGGCTGCAATAAATAAATCCATGCGTAATTTATGGGACACCCCGTCGATGACAAGCGAGCTTACTATTAGTTTGTCATATTGTATTGTTACACAAAACGCGTCGTAAGCTGACAATATTTCGGATATTCGGATTTATAGAAAGGTACAGTCAGCATAAAACTTGGCTTACATTTTGGAATATTAAATTGATTCACGATTTAATCGTCATAGTTTGCTGTCATTATCTGAATGGTGTACAGTACTGAGTATTCCGTCTTCGTTTTATCGATTGTTCACTGGAACAAGTACGTAGTTGATTGAGAAATATTTAATAACTTTTCTTGAAAGTAATCGTAACTCTATTCTAAAAAGCGTAAGTGATTCCCAGATTCACCATTCTTGTTGTTCAAGTTCATTGATCGCAGTAGGTATGTTGTTATAAATTAGCAATGGTAGTATCTAGAGCTGCCTGCCTATCCTCTCGAGAAAATTTTAAACCATCCTTTACGAAGCAAATTCAGTAGAATTTAGTACGAAGGAAACATGATAATCTACTAAACCCGTTAATTTAATGGCAGGTTAAAGAGTTAATTATCAGCAATTATCGGCGTCTAGCAATGCGGCGTTAAATAGAAATTCAAAATTGTAGTTTTTTTTTTCACAAGCTTTTGTTGTTTACCCCACTTTATAAACCACAAATTACAAGTCTTTAGATTAGATATTTCTGTACGTAAATAGTTTTAGATTCCGACAAATCCAAACAAATTAGACTTCAGACTGGCTTCTGAAGTCTAAATTAATGTTTGAATTCAATAAACTTCAGAAATATTTTGTAACTACGTATTTTATTTATTGTTTTTATTTGCTTACATTATTTATTTCGGTGTTTTTTTTTTTGTTAAGCTCTGATCAGACTGAAGCGAATCCCGCGCATTATATGGGACGTGACTGCACGCGTCGATTGCTTTAATGATTAAGTGCCAATATTACCAATGAAACCTAACGCGATCAGAATATTTAAACTGCGATATTCCACAACAATGAGAACCCCGACAGCTCTAGAACGCGGTTTAGATGTGCTAATCGCAATCAGTTGCATTGGTGAAATCACCCCTAAGAAGTCACACGACTATTCGCGCCAGTTTGAACAAGTTAGTTGACACAAACTGCGTGAGTGAATTTCGTCCCGCATCCTGCGCGTGATTCGCCTCAGTGTGGTCAGAGCTTAATACTTGCTCAGTTTAGTGTAGGTTTGTTTATTTCTATACGCCTAATCTTGTAAGGTCAAAGTTTACGCAGTGCCTTCGTCCTACATTGAAGAAAATATAACCTACTCTTGGGTATCTTGTATTTTTATTGATTCAGGTTTAATATCTGAGTTTTAACAGATTACACAAAAAGCTAGGTATTCCTGTATGTAAAGGAATGTCGTAGTAAAAATTTATGTCAGCAATTTCTGTTCAAGAAAATGAATTTTCGGGCGCCGTCGGCTATCCTCGTGTCAGACGTCGAGCGACTGCGCGGGCGCGCGGGACGGGCCCTGCGGGGTACACCAGAGGGGCCGAAGGGCTGATATTTCACCAGCGAAAGCAACCGATGACACAGGCGCGCCTTATAGTCTTTCTGTACCTTCCATTTTGGAAATTCAATATATGTAAGTTAGTTTTACAGTCCACTGCTTTTTATTTAAAGTCCGAGTTAGGTCTTTATGGTTAATAAAGGTTATTATGATTTGTACAGCTCACAGATATGCCTAGCACTGACTACTGACTTTGCGTAGAGATTTAAGAAAATATTAATAATTTTTGTGGCAAAAATAAGTGTGCAGATACTTGATTGTATTTTATGGGCGTTTGTAGCACATTTTTTTTTTTATTCTCTTGGTAGGATATCGGAAACACCTAAACATGACAAATTTAAAAAAAAATGGCTGGATGGCGTAGTCGACATTTCCTGTCTGATTAACCCTGAGAAGAAATGGCGAAACAAATCAAATCAAATCAAATCAAATCAAATCATTTATTTGCAATGAATGTAGGTTACATTAAAATACAGGTGGAGTAGAAAGGAGTGAGCCTTGTACATTCTGCCTGAAAATAGGCACGCAAAAATTAAAAAAAAATTAAAAAAAAATTAAGCATCTAAAAATAGTTACTAATTAAGATGTCACAGTTAGAATTATTGCAATTATACATTAATTAATATCGAAAATGTCAAATTAAAATGTTAATATGAAAAAATAAAATAATAATGTGGTAGGTACATAATATGTTCAAGATAATATTAATAATATTTAATTTTATTATACATATTGCTGATTAAAAAGTTTTGTCCATTAAAAAATCATTAATCGAATAATAACATTTTTCTGTTAGGAAGGCCACTAATTTCTTTTTAAAGTTTTTAATTGTTTCATTTTTCATTACATCTGGCAATTTGTTGTATATAGTAGGGCCCATACAAATAACACTTTTCCGCATAAGTGCTGTGTTAGAGGACTCGATGTGTAAATAATTTTTGTATTGACTTCTAACAGGTCGTTTTCTAGTTTCTGTCATCGTGGGAAAAAGGTTTTTATTGGTCTTTACAAACATGGCCATTTCCAGAATATACAATGACGGAAATGTGAGAACTTTTAGGGACTTAAACTTTGGTTCGCAACTGTCTGTGGTCTTCAAGCCACACATCGCTCTAATGCAACGCTTTTGCGCCTTGAATATGTACTCCCTTGAGCTGCAATTGCCCCAGAAAATAATACCAAACCTTAAAACTGATGCAACCAGACCATGATAAGCCACTAAAGCAGTTTGAATGTCAACTTTCCTGGACAACTTTGAAAGGACATAAGCCGCTGAATTCAACCTTTTGCAAATTTCCTCTGCTTGTGGTTGCCAATTTAGTTGTCTGTCAATATAAATTCCTAAAAATTTTGCTCAGGAGTCAAGGTCTCTTTTAAAGTCCAGACATTAAGTATCAAAAATGTCGTGCAAAAAATTAAGGGTAGCATACAGACTGACCTGTTGTTTGAGAAACGTACCAGAAACATAATCAAAATCAAAATATCTTATCTATCTAAATATACAGGGTTAGTTTTCAAAGACCAGCCAAATTTAAGGATGTGGTACAGACCATCAAACTGAACAACTCTCTCCATGGGACCAATATCATCATCGCGAAAAATTTATCAACTGTCCCATACAAAACTTCAATACCTACTCGACCCAAATGTATAGGACCGCTGATTTTTTTTTCGCGATTACGATATTGGTCCCAAGGAGAAAATTGTTCAGTCTGATGGTCTATACCACACCCTTAAATGTGGCTGGTCTTTGAAAAATAACCCTGTATAAAAGGCAAAAGTGATTGACTGATGTATCAACGCACAGGCCAAACCTTTAAGGCTAGAAACTTAAAATTTCGCACACGTATTCCTCCTTTGACGTAGGCATCCACTAAGGAAGGAATTTTCAAAATTCAACCCCCAAGGGGGTGAAATAGGGGATTAAAGTTTGTATGAAACTTTTTATTCCTTCGACGTATTTGCATGAAATTTCGTATGAATTGAGTACGGCAAAAATAATGAGTTACGTATTTCAGCGTTTTCCAAAATTCACCCCTAAGAAGATAAAATAGGGGATGAAAGTTGGTTGGTGATTTTGTATTTTTTTGTATTTTGTATTTGTAAATAAACACAGGTCAAACTCTAGGGCTAGAAACTTAAAATTTGCACACGTATTCCTCTTATGACGTAGGTATCCACTAAGGAAGAATTTTCCAAATTCATAGGGGATGTACTTAAGTTTATATGGAACTTAATATTCCGTTAAAAGGCTTAATTAAAATATTTTATACATGAATTTTAGTAAAAAAAAAATGAAACTTCAAGCGTTTTAAAGTGGGTATTGTGCAAATACGTTTATGGACAATGCACTCGATCTGTTTTGCTGGGCGAAGAGGCAGGAACTTCAAGTCGTCAGTTAGTACCTGTTTTTGTTACAAAATTTCGTGGCTCAAGATTGTTCCGTGGGGAAAAAAATGCAAAAAATTGTAAGTGCCATACACTACCATACACTTAGGTATAAAATGGATTAAAGATGTCACCCAAGTGGTAAGTGGTACAATAAACTATAATTAGTTATAGCAATAATTAAGTTCAAACGTCTAAAAATTGATAACAGTATTGGCTGGTTCCAAAGTAACGGTGATCGTCGGCGCTATTGAACAGCGCGCGTTTGAAATTCAACGCCGCGGTCCAGCAGCGTCACTCTGGAACCAGCCGTACAAAGTATTTGTTAAATAATAAGGTGCTTTATTCTTTTTCAGATAAATGCATTTTTTGCAATAAATCATGGACTAATATGGGAAGATGCCTTGAGTGTGAAGGTTTACTAGGGCCACGATGGAATTATTGTGAGCTTTGTGGATCACAGACTAGGCGTTTTAAACGCATACAGCGCGCCAAAAAACTTCCTTTATGTGCAAAACGGCGCAAACTTGCTGAACCTCAGAACGCTGAACGTCCAAAGTCACCGGATATTTTTGGAGAATTTGATATCACCTATAGTGACATATATGTCTCATCGAAGAAACGATGAGCGTCTCTGAGAGCGATGAAATATAGTATATAAAGAAATATTATGAATATGTATTTTTTTGTTTTTTTTTTTACAATATTAGCGGCCCGCCCGACTATGTAGAGATTTTTTAATAAAGTACATATAAAGAAAGGTTAAAGAAGTTCTAACATACATACCTACATACTACATGCTACAATAAATAAAATTGAAGTGTCTGTTTGTAATGTCAAAATAACAGCCTTTTTACTAAATGCATATGAAAATATAAACGGTACATAAAACAAAATACCAATTTTTATTAATACTTTTGTCTGTCTGTCTGTATGTTTGTTCCGGGTAATCTTCGAAACGGCTGGACCGATTTTGACGGGACTTTCACTGGCGGATAGCTGATGTTATACGGAGTGACATGGGCTACTTTTTGTCCCGGTAGTACGTTCCCGTTGGACAATATCCGACATCCACGCGGGCGAAGCCGCGGGCAGCAGCTAGTTTCATATAAACCTACTTGAACACAGAAACGACAGAATCTAGGTGCACGGTTCCAATCGGTCGTTTCCTATGCAGAAGAGCCGGCAAGAAACTCCACGGTTACTCTTTTAAAAATAAGTGGTTACTAATTACAGTGTTCATAGGCATGGGAGGAAAGCGTAGGCCTGTCAACAAGTAACAGGTACTCAACAAAATGGAAAAAGGTCTACAAAAATACAGTCTACAAGTTTGAGTACAGCTGTCATACCATCGTGAGTTCAACCATAGGATAACGGTATCCTATGGTTGAGCTCACGATGATATGACAGCTTAGCAGCAGGTACGGACCTACCTAATTATTTAATTACGAGTCTTAGCTAAACATAGTCTATGACGAGGATGCAGACAATCTCCTTTCACTATGACATTACAACAATAATGTCCTCTTCGGACCTACTCGGAGGTGTATAAACGGCCCCTGTAGACGACAGTGATCACATCAAGGAAATGTGCAGCAATATCAATTTGCGTATTAATGACGTCACAGTGACAAGATGGCGTTCTCAGGAACTGGTCATAACAAAGGCGCAATGTGTTATGGGCTTGCTTACGAGCGCATGACACGTTTGTAAGTGTACTAGATATTGCATGTTCGGTTCCTTTGTAACGACAACGGTTATGCTTACCAAGCATACGTAATACGTAGGTACCTATAATTTCATATTAAACTAGCGACTCGCCCCTTCTTCGCCTGGTTTTTACTACTTGACAAAACGTTGAGATTTTTTATTAGGTATATTATGTTAGTCAATATCTTTTACGCATAAACCTTCCGGAATACATGTTCTAAATAATGGTGAAAATCGCATGTAAATCCGTTGCATTGCGTAGTTTAAAAGAACAACGCGGTCACGCAGATAGACACTAAAAGTGACTTTCATTTATAATACTTTTTCTTATAAAATTGTACATAATATAGACACATAGTTTTTACAAAAAAAATAAACATTGAGGCTTGATTAACTGTTACTGGCGTTAAAAACCATTTGAATTTATAAAACTCGTGCTTAACTATCTGTTACCAGGTTGTACCATACAAATATTCGTTTCATGCATTAAGTTATACCTTAGAAGCCAATAAATTGCTAAACGACTGCACAAATCGATCTAAAAATATTTTTTTTAAACATCATATTAAAGCCAATACATCGAGATGCCTCCTTCCCTCAAATATGGCGATGGAGGTTATGGTTGATCTTTGCGTTAAGCTCGTGAACAGGTGCTGCTTGTGGCGACTGATCGTCTTGCTGACCATGGTTTTGTTATTGTTATAAGTAATTAACTGTTTATTTATTTTACTTCGAAGGTTCTAGTTTATTATTTGTGACTTCGAGTTTAAGGTATATGAAGATAATGCAGCATTGCGTATGTTAGCACGCCTTTTATGCCTGGAGGCTTTTATTTAGGCATTAAGTTTTGTTTACGTTTTTATTATTTATTTCTGCTTGAGTATATTTTCAATGTTTTTGTTAGTGTAAAGGCGTGTGCTAGCTGACTTATGGCAAATAATTTTATTTAATGTTTTGTGTTTCGTAATGTTAATTACTTACTATTGTATAGAATCCAGTTCTTCTAACTGAACAGACAGCTGTGCTGCTGGAAAGATGCGCCACTTCTTCTTCCCAGCGAAAGCACTAGGAAGTTGTGAAGAGCAGGTATTTTGGGGGATTGTCTTACGTAATTTTGACGTTCAAAAAGTGTTGATTCTCAGCCTAGTTTGAATATACGAGATTTGATTTGATTGACATGGACAGGGAGGCGCTGTTAGTCATTTTTTTCCGAAAAATACATTGAAAAAACAAAATGGCGGCGTTATTTCCGATTTTAGCCACGCGCCAAAAGATCCTTGTAGCAATATATACAGTACTAGCTAAAAGTATCCTACGTGTTAATTCAGGTTAAAAACTATCTCTGTTCCAAATTCCATTCAAATCCGTTCAGTCGTTTTTGCGTGAAAGAATAACAAACATCCATTCATCCATCCATCTATCCATTCATCCTCACAAACTTTCACATTTATAATATTAAGTAGGATGTAACTGAATTAATGTACATTATGAAACTAGGTAGTTTGTTCAGAATCGTTTATTGGATCGATTTCTATGATTTTTTATATTGGTAATTTTTTATCCCAAAGATATTAAAACCCCTCCGTAATAAAAAGTCCTAAACGCAAGTAGTCCTAATAGCAAAACGACATATAATCAAAACGACACTTAAGCCTGAAAAATCAATATTAGTTTTTAAATTACAGTTACACTTTCGCCGTACAGTTAATTAAACCAAAGTGGACGAAGTACCTACTACGCTAGCTAGACCCTTAGGGTAAGCGCACACGTGCCACCGGTCACAACCACCGGTGGGTGTCGCCTCTGTCTGCGGTGGTGAGTACTGCTGTAGCAAGTGGCCGCCACCAGTCATACGTATGCGACGAATCCATACAAAACGTATGAAAAAGCACGTGTACTGCTTGTAGCTGGGCCACCCCGGTGGCGGTGGCTGGTGGAGTGGTGGCTCGTATGCGTAAATTTGTAATGTGACCACATATTTCACCAACAAACAGTATAACAAATTTAATAAATAAACAATGTTTTATACATAATATCAACAATTCAGTGTATATATTATGATTATAACAATATTCTAATTAGGATTTTTAGTGGTGTGCGTCAATTCCGGGACATGTTGTATGCATATATCCTTTGATCTCAATTACTCGTAGCTGACTCAAAAATTCAATAATGACATTCAATAATAATATAATAATATACTAACATAGTTATAAGTATGATGTACTAACAATGTATGGAATATTTTTTGATTCTGAAATAAATTAATAATAATAATAAAAAAATCATATATAACTCTACATACATTCAGCATCCATTCTTTCATATCATTCTGGAGTAATAAACTGTAGCTGCCGCCAAAAGTTTTTAAGAAAATTCATGCAACCTCATTCGCCATTCTTCTCCTGATTTCAAACTCCGCAGAGGTTTTTCATGGACGTACTTTTCGACATCTTTGCATTTAGGTAGTGTAACGTTGAATCTTCGAAAGATAGCTAGCTAGCTAGTTAGTTATTATTTAGTCCATCATCACCATCTGCCTGCCTTTTCCCTACTGTGTTGGGGTCGGTCGGCTCCCAGTCTAACCAGATGCAGCGAAATACCATTATTTTACAAGGAGCGACTGCCTATCTAACCTCCACAACCCAGTTACTGGGTAATACGATATCCCTTGGTAAGACTGGTTGTCAGACTTCCGGGCTTCTGATAACTCGTAATGACTGTCAAAGATCCACGAATGACAGCCGGGACCAATGGCTTTATTGTTGTTCAATCAATTTTTTTGAAATGTAAGCTAGAACCAACCGTTCGTCAGAAAAAAAAAAAATGTTTAGGGCCACAAAAACAGGTTATAGAAAAAAGTGAGACCCGGACTGGCTGCAGAGCTAGGTAGAGTACCTGCGTTTCAGGAACCAAAAATAAAACACCAAAGATAAATATCGCTTTAATACGGTAATTTAAGTCTCTTCTACACTATTATTTATTTATTTAGTAACTAGCAACCCACCCTTGTTTCGCACGGTCTTTAGACAAAACATCGAGAATCCTTTATTACCTTTATGTAAGTTTAATATGATTATATTGCATATTCCAGAATGAATTTTCTAAATGATAGTGAAATCGCATCAAAATCCGTTGAGTAGGTTCGAAGACAACGCAGACACACAGACACGAACAACTATTCTATAACTATTCCAAAGTCCATACATAAATTGGCCATGTCCTTTATAGTATGTATAGATAAGCAACTTATGTATATCCCCAGTTTGCACACATAAAAGTTACGTAACTTCGTCGTTATCTGGTTATTGCATCACCGATAATGGCTTAAACGAAATGTTTGTCAGCAACCTTAAAAAATATACTCAAGCTCAAGCATAGCCACTGATTAAAGGTTGGAAAAAGGAACGTCAACTATAGGGACACTATCTAAGAATATTGACGACAACAAATACTTAAAAGGTTTTCCTACGATTACGTACCGTATACATTAGCCAGGCGTCGTTATAAAGTGCCTTTTATTTACTTTTAAAACTAAAGAAATACTTTGTGGTATGTTCTATAGAGGCTTTATCTGGATGGCTTTTCCAACTGACCTCCATGTATCTTATAAGTTATTGCATAGTGGAGATTTTCACTATATCATATTTAGAAAAAGAAAAATATCAAGAGTCAGCCCCGATAGATAATTGATAGATAGATAGGTAATTGAATCTAAAATAATATTATAATAAAGAGAAAAGATTAAATTTTTTGAAACGTAGGTCTTTAAAATTTTAGAAATCGTCATGTAACGAAAAAGCGTTATGCCCCCTCCGTGTGACTTTTTATTATATATAATAGAAAGAGAAAGAGCACTGCACTGGTTGACGTCATCACGTCAACGCCGGCTATCGCTGAAAACCAGCGCTGGGGCTCTATCTCGCCTAGGGTCGTAGCATTATGCTGAGCGATCGCCGTTTTGCGTGGATGTGACGCATATTTTCCTCCAACTCGTTCTTTTTTGTATTTGTGTTTTTATTCTTTGCGTCATGTTTATATATATGACATAGGATAATTTTATCCAGATATTCGCAAGAGATCGAGACTTATACGGGTGTAACCGCGAGGCGCTGCTAGTCCTACATAACTATTGAATTTCGAGTATTCAATAATCATAAGACGTTCCTTTTTTTGTAGTTGTAACCCCGGACCTAACAGTACTTTCCCGCCATGTACCGTCTTTTTTCCCCTGTAGGTACGACAAAGAACAACAATCTTGAATAGACATGGTTCATGCACACTTCATAGACCATTTATTAGTGAAGAGTCCACACGAGGTCCTCGCACATTTGTCACTTTTTCACGTGTACCTATGCATCTGCGTCCTACTATAATTTATCTCGAGATGGCCGCGGCTGGGTACATAAATCACGTAGCGTTTTTCACGCGCGGGTACGATAGGGGAAGCGGGAGTTACACGGGTTAAGATTTGGGACGGACGCGGCCGGCATTGTTAGGGTTACATTGTAAACACTTAGATAAACAAATACGAGTTGGCAATAGTGAAACGGAATTGATGCGACTTGGATATCGATTTAGGTGAATATGCATCCGAATATCTGATCTCTGGTCATAATAAATACATTTGTGAAAGTTTTACATGTATTTTATTTATGTAATAACACCACATTTCCGATTTTATTTATTTTTCTCACCGAAGCATTGCTTCCCCTATCCCGGTATAACTTAATTTGGACAAGATATAATAATGTTTTGCTAAACTTCATCGTAGATCTCATCCATCGCTTTCCATCAGTCGAAATCGAGGTCCAGAGCAGCCACATTTCACAATAATAAATAATAAAAACAGCTTTTTTTTAACACACACGTCGATAGTAAGGTAAACAAATTTTAAAAGCGAAGGGTCACCGCCACCGTTTGCCACACAATCCTTCCCCATACATTCCATAAAGGACGAGCAACAGTCTCCCAAACGCGCACACTTGTAAAAAAGGTACCGACCCGTATTTATACTGATTTGTTGACCGAAAAATACCCATGACCATAGATATACCTACAGTAGATAACCATAGCCTAAATTACTGAAGCAATATACCAGTTTATTTCATTGAGTGGGTAATAACTGTATTAAGATATTTAAATTGAAAACTACCTCGAATAAAGGGAATGTTTCTAAACTCGATCGATCGATTCATGGAAAGCGATGTATGATGTTTATACGCAGTGAACTACTTATGGCAAGGGCTAGTGAAATTGGTGCAAAAACGACGTCGCGGATAAGCTAGTGTGATTGTAGATATTCAATTTAACACTCTTAATGGTTTATGGACTTAACGGTTTTACTCAGTCCGTTTTTCTGCAATTTGCAGGTCAATATGATTCGCGGCCGTATCAAATATGGCTTTACAGAATTATAATCATTAGAATCAGCAATACAACTCCATAAGTTAGAATTGCCCTCAAATGTCATGATTTCAAGAAATAGTCATTCATTAAGGTAATATGAACGTAGAGAGATGTATCGATGATTTTTATGATTATAATTATATAAATAAATATTTGGTACGGTCGCGAATTATATTTAGATCAACATACAACCTGATACGGACCTGCAAATTGCAAAAAACGTAAGAAAACTATGACTTAAGACCACACGACAGAAGTGAAAACTTACGATTGGAGCCGAGTATACCCGATTCAACGTCGCGACGGTTCCATTTCGTTCACTGTTCAGAAAGCCTAAAGAAATTTTCACTTCAAAAGTGAATATGAAGCGTGACGATGTGACGTACCGTTATTCATTATAGCTGTTGCAGAATGTGAAACAACGTAGTATGAGAATATGAAATAGTATTCTGTAGTTTCTTGTTGGTGGCTTATGTTGGCGCGACGCAAGGCTGTCTTAGTTTTTGTGCCGCGAAGAGGAAACCAATTTATGTTCATTATTTCTTGGCATAGGGAACATGATGAAATTCCTTTTATTTACCAGGAATTTTCATGTGAAATAGCACAATATCTGTGCCTATCTTCATATAATAAAATAGTAACGAAGTCAAAACTGTAAGCACATGGTATATAAAAAAGAAGAAATTGCCACGACATGTGGAAAGCAGTCTGATATCGAAAATATATTTTTAAAATTTTTGTAGGTTTGTCTGTTTGTCTGGATGTATGTTCCGGACTGGTGCAAAAATAGCTCAACGAATTTAGTTGAAATTTGGCACACAGATAGTATATGACTTAGATTAACCCACAGGATTAACATTACCTCGGAACCAAAGGAAGTCGCAAACATTTTCAACAACTTTTTTGCATCCATCGGCGAAGACAGCTCTTCACGAACAAACGAGCCGAAAGGTATCCCCGTGCTCTCACCTACCCAAAACAATATGTTCCTTGCCCCTGTAGACCCATATGAAGTAAACACTTTAATAAAAAGCCTAAAAAACAAAAACAGTCACGGAATAGACGAATTCCCACCTAGTTTACTCAGGCAATGTGCAGACGAACTCACTTTACCATTTTTCAAATTAATAAACCAATCCTTCGAAGAAGGCATTTTCCCTGATCAGCTAAAAATCTCACTAGTGAAACCTTTACACAAGAAAAATAGCAAAACAGACCCTAATAATTATCGTCCAATAGCTCTTCTGCCTACAGCTTCAAAGATTTTTGAAAAAGCAATGTGTAATCGTGTGTACACCTTCTGTGAGAAATCTAAATATGTATATAAAAGGCAAAAGTGATTGGCTGATGTATCAACGCACAGGCCAAACCTTTAAGGCTAGAAACTTAAAATTTCGCACACGTGTTCCTCCTAAGACATAGGCATCCACTAAGGAAGGATTTTCCAAAATTCTACCCCCAAGGGGGTGAAATAGGGGATAAAAGTTTATATGAAATTTCGTATGAATTGAGTACGGCAAAGATAATGAGTTACGTATTTCAGCGTTTTCCAAAATTCAACCCCTAAGAAGATATAATAGTGGATGAAAGTTCTAAGTAAACACAGGCCAAACCCTAGGACTAGAAACTTAAAATTTGCACACGTACTCGTATTATATTATGACGTAGGTATCCACTAAGGAAAGATTTTTCAAAATTCTACCCCCAACGGGGTAGAATTAAGGGGGGCGTTTTAAGTATTTTAAAGTGGGTATTGTGCAAATACGTTTATGGACAATGCACTCGATCTGTTTTGCTGGGTGAAGAGGCAGGAACTTCAAGTCGTCAGTTAGTACCTGTTTTGTGACAAAATTTCATGGCTCAAGATTGTGCCGTGGGAAAAAAAAAATGTAATTGCCTACTTACCATACACTTAGGAATAAAATTGATTAAAGATGTCACCAAAGTGGTAAGTGATACAATAAACTATAATTAGTTATAGCAATAATAAAGTTCAATCTTCTTAGTATTGAATAAGATTACAGTATTGGCTGGTTCTTTTTACAATACTAGCGGCCCGCCCGACTATGTAGAGATTTTTTAATAAAGTACCTCTAAAGAAAGGTCAACGAGGTTCTAACATACATACATATGTATACATATTACAATAAATAAAATTGAAGTGTCTGTTTGTAATGTCAAAATAACAGTTTTTTTACTAAATGCATATGAAAGTATAAACGGTACATAAAACAAAATACCAATTTTTAACACTTTTGGCTGTCTGTAAGTTCCGGGTAATCTCCGTAACGGCTGGACCAATTTTGACAGGACTTTCACTGGCAGATAGCTGCTGTTATACAGAGTGACATTTTGTCCCGGTAGTACGTTCCCATTGGATAGTATCCGACATCTACGCGGGTGAAGCCGCGGGCAGCAGCTAGTATAATATATTTGATGAATGCCAAAATGGCATTCGAAGAAACAAATCCACATCTTTGGCAGTTTAAAAATTTATACAGGAAGCCCTATACATAATTAATACAAAAAAATACGCAATCGGTATACTACTTGACATGACCAAAGCCTACGATAAAGTACAATATAGAATATTATTAAATAAACTCTACGGAGTGGGAATCCGCGGCAAATCTTATGAGTGGTTCCAATCTTACCTGGAAAACCGAGCGCAATTAGTAGAAATACAATAAAATTCTTCGACAATAAAAAGAATGAACTTCAAAACTTTCGATCCGACAACAAGGCAAAAAACGCCTCAATACCCCAAGGGAGCGTTATTGGATGTTTTCTTTTTCTCATTTACATCAATTATCTGCCAAAAACCATAAAGGAATGCGGACCATGCGTTTTGTTTGCAGATGATATTTCGATTCTTACTCCTTGTCAAGATAACGGACAATTAAATAATTCCCTTAATAATATATTTACCAAAACAATCACCTGGATGAACGAACATTATTTGGAAATCAATTTTGCTAAAACGATATTAATAACTTTTCACCCCCACCAAAAAAACCCTCCTTATGTATTTTTTTCTTTTAACAACCACGAAATAGAATCAGTAAATGAATTCCCACACATTAGGCTTAACTATAGATTTAAACATCAATTGGAAATCACACGTACAAAAAATTAAATCCAAACTTTCCAAATTTCTGTACGCTTTTCGAGAAATAAAAAAGACCACAAACTTGCAAACTGCTCTGGTCACCTACTATGCCTATGCTCATGCATGGCTTAGCTACGGCGTAATAATGTGGGGAAATAGCACAGACGCACCGGCGCTGTTCACAACTCAAAAAAAGTTAATTTATTTAAGGAAAAACAAACAGTAGCGCAATAAAAACAGTCAAAATGTCTTAGTTAAACTATTTTAAACAATTATGCTACCCACTACGTTCTCCACAGATTAAGGTTTTTAAAAACTAGCCAGTAACACAGATACAATATCTAAAATGACATTATCCTAGAAATCATATTTGGATTGTTTTATTTATATTAAAAAAAAAGAAGGAAATTTGTGTGCATACATTATTAAACATTACGTCATTGTATAGAATAGAATACTCTTAATTATGTCCACCATAAACTTACAGATAAAAATGTAGAAAATTTACATAGGGTGATACAATGGGCGGTCTTAACGCTAAACGTGATCTTTACATAATTATGTATACAATACTTTGCTGATCCTTTAGGGTTGCTTGGATTTGCTTCTTAAATGAATTTTTACTAAGAAAAAGAATGTCGAATGAATTGAACTCATTATTGTATGTCTCAACCAAACGATGAAGTGGTGAACGCGAGCCAGCGTTGGATTTACAGAGACATGTAGCAAATAGACGTCGAGTGCGTACCTCACGTACATGAACTGTTCGAGGAACCAGGTAACACAGACTCCTGACTAAGTCCAGACAATCAAAATTATTGCGGCATATATTGAACAGAGTCATAACTTCCAGAAGTTTCTGTCTTGATTTTAAGGTCAGAAGATCATACTTTTTAAGAAGTAAGTGGTATGACATTTTATTGCGATAACATCGAAAATTCATTGCACGAAGGTATTTACGTTGTACTAGTTCTAGTTGTTCAATATATTTTAGGTAAAAAGGGTTCCAAATAGGTACTGCAAACTCTAACTGTGGCCTAATTATTGATTTGTATAAGTGCAAAAAGGTGGAAGGTCGACGAAAGTCCCTGGAAGATCTCATGACAAAACCAAACATTTGATAGGCTTTGTTAACAATTTTTTCTATATGAGTATCCCGATGGAGCTTCGAATCTAGCAGAACACCAAGATCGCGGAGAAAACTTACTTTACTAATTGGCGTATAGGCAAGACGATAGTCGAACTCAGTAATATTTTTCTTTTTGGTAAATGTTATAACATGACACTTTGGAAGACTGAGGTAAAGTTTATTGCAGGAGCAGTAGATAGGGAAACGGTCTAAATCCTGCTGGAAGTTAAGACAATCGACTTGATCAGAAATAATTTTATAGACCTTTAAATCGTCGGCGTAGAGAAGAAATTTTGAATTTTGAAAACAGTCTTTTATATCATTAATGGATAAAATGAACAATAAAGGGCCTAAAATGGAACCGTGTGGTACACCGGAGGTGACCCGAAATGAGCCAGATTCAAAGCCATTAACAACCACCTTTTGTGTTCTGTTAGTTATGTAAGATATAAACCACCGTAAAAGGTCCCCTCTAATTCCATTGTATGCGATTTTATTAAGTAGTAGTGTGTGGTCAAGTTTATCGAAAGCTTTCTGAAAATCTGTGTACACTGCATCAATCTGCTGTCTATTATCGAGACATTCAAACAGTTGGGACGTGAAAATGAGGAGATTGCTAATGCAAGATCTATCTTTAACAAAGCCATGCTGTTCTTTTATTAAAACACTGCGAATAGCAGGATATAATTTATTATGTACCAGTCTTTCAAACAGCTTGGAAAAAGTAGATAGTATAGAGATAGGTCGATAGGTCGTCACGTCATGTTTGGAACCACTCTTATGAACTGGTACAATATTTGCATGTTTCCAAACTTCAGGGAAAAAACCACATGATAAACATTTATTAAATAATATAAGTAAAGGATAGCATATTGTATCACATGTGTTTTTCAGAAAAGTTACTTCGGATTTTATTTAATTTAAAACAAACGGATAGCTGCAAACCCAATTTCAAAAACCTTAACATTCTAACTCTTCCTTCTTTATACATACTAGAAATCTGTAAATTCGCACTTACAAACCAAGACTTTTATACTAAACGAGAAGACATACAAACTAGATACACACTCCGTCACAAAACACGATTAAATCTACCGACATCCCGTTTAAAAATGCACTCATCTAGTCCACTGGTTATGTCGATAAAAATCTATAATAAACTACCCGAGGTGCTCAGAAATGAGGGAAAAATTGCATTTTTTACTAATAAAGTATTTTTTTCTTTACTAAATAAATGTTATTACAGTATAAATGAATATTTAATTGAAAAATCCATAGAACTGACATGATAATATAAATGAATAATACAAATTTAGATTTAATTAATTTAATTAATAATTAATAGAATATTACCTTTAATTTTACTTAGAATAAGATTTTTTTTTGCATGTATAAATAACTCCTCTTCCTTCAAATTTTTATTTTGCTGTGCCCGACAGGGTCCACGATTGGTACCTACAACTAATGTTTACTTACCACCTAAGCACATTGTGGAATGCAATAAATGATTGAGTATTGAGTATTGAGTATAGGTTACTTCTAATCCCGGTAGTACGTTCCCGTGGAATATTTTGCAATATCAATGCCGGCGGAGCCGCAGTCAATAGCTAGTTTGTTATCAAGTCTGTAGTTTCAATGAATACGACGTTAATTTTAAGTCGAAGCTATAGTTTTAATCGCGTAACTTTTCGGCTTTTAGCCACATATGCAGGACAAAGCCTTATTTATCCCTTCGGTCGGTAACTTCAGACCTGTCCATATGGTGACCAAAGTAAAATAGGATTTCATTTCAACCATACCCGGATCCATGAATGCAAAAATATACTTATGTATCTGAACGGGGTATAGGTATAGTATTTTATTACCTGAGTGTTTATTGAAATTTGAATTCACCCAGGTGTATATTTCAGGTTGAAATGCAAGTAAAATTTCACTGTGTATTCATTTTACTGCTTGAATCATTACCGCTGGATACCCGATGGATGATTACCTGGAAATGTGATCCGTATTTTATCGATTATTTATTAAATTTCTTTGCTAATTTGCTTGCTTGTTCTATTTGCGTAGAACTTTGTTAATTTATTTGCAATGGCTGACCCCAGCACTATGTGCCATGTGAGATTAAATCTAGTACGAGAGAGAAATATCGGCAATGAGCTAACTGCTAGTTATTAGGTTATTGGCAGCAGCTGCTCACCCACTGCATTTCCACCGAACATACTTTCAAGCAGTAAACTAGGAACTCTGTCGAACCCATTAAGTTCTTGAACGTAATATTACGTACTAACTTTTCCATTACAGTTTCTTTTAGCCACTTTGAACATAGAAGAGCAAATAAAATTTATTAGCATAATTTTAGCCGCACACTTTCTTATACTTTGTAAGACTTAATAACGTTTCGCACAGTAGCCTGTTCCAAGTTATTAAAAGCCAAGTAATGCCGGTTAAGCAGACATTACGCACAACAAAAGTCTAGCTTTAAACATTATAAAAGGCTATAAATTGGAACGAGCCGTTATTACTTTTAGTCAAAACTCGGCGGGCACTCCGACTTAATTCAAATTTATTTTTATTGTGTACATGAAATGATTGTTTTGCCGAATAGCTTCTAATGTTGCGTGCTAATAATGATGAAGAAAATTTGGA
Organism: Griposia aprilina; assembly: GCA_916610205.1. Taxonomy (NCBI): domain Eukaryota; kingdom Metazoa; phylum Arthropoda; class Insecta; order Lepidoptera; family Noctuidae; genus Griposia; species Griposia aprilina. The sequence continues at coordinate 24,204,699 of OU744289.1, forward strand.
AATTATGAAGTTATTATTGATGGTTTATGGGCTATTTGTTTTTAGAGGCTGTTGCGGAAAATTTTATTCTCATTTGGATAATAAATACATTAGGATTAACGTATGTTTTAGATTAAACTCACGATTCTCTCAGCTTGTTCACAAATGTGAATCGTTCACAAAATTTAGTTGTCGTAATAAACTGCGTCGGTACATTGAACATGTAGGTTCATGTTGCATTTGGCCATTTAGAAAGCAATGTAGCCGAATATTACTTGTATTCTTTGGACATCGTCTGCGATCCAAGATGAAAAGTAGCTTATGTCCTTATCCAGGTCATGCTCTATCTGTTTGCTAAATTTCATCCAAATCCGTTCAGCCGTTTTAACGTCTTCTTCTTCTTGGTGTCGCTGGCATGACTTTTTTCAAATTTTGTTGGCCCGAAACTTCGCCACTTCCACGGCGTCATCGGTAGCAGCGCAGAGGTCACTTTGACTGCAAGGTTTGGGACACAGAGGGCAAGATAGAAGATGGAGCACGGTTTGCGATATAGCTCCACATCTACACCCAGCTGCCGTTCCGTTGAGGTAGCCCCACTTTACCAGGTTGGAGTTACTTCTTCCCTACTTGTGTCCGGAGTCGGTTCAGGGACTTCCAACTGGACCACGAAAGGTTACACCCTGCAGGACGTTGATCCTTTGGTGGTAGATAGTAAGTGGGAGGGGGAATAGTGGCTTGCCACAGTTTACCACGGGTGTCGGCCGGATTTCCTGGTAGAGACGCTGTCTATTTCAAGAAGCTGTGCCTGCTTCTAACGTGAAAGGGTAACAAACAAACAAACTTACTTTCGCATTTATAATATTAGTGAGGATTCATTTCAATATAGCATGGACGTCTCTCACCTGTATGAATACAATTTTATAAGGTTCTAAATAAAAAACCCATTAGCATTTCACGCACAATTGTAGGTACTACCCACCCTCGAATCATACACACCGCAGCTTAACCAAAACACCAGGCTGGATAAAAACATAATAAAAGTATAACCGTATTAGAATTCGTGGAATAAAAAATAAAGCTGCACATAAAAGTATAAACGGGGACAAAAATAATATTCAATTTAGCATCGCCACGACAAGGCCGCGTTCATAATGCCGGCCATGATATTTTGTTATGGTGGTCATAGGGGACTGACGCAACGTATGGAAAAAAAATACGATGTGGCGTAGTTTATGAAAATGGACTGATGTTGGTGGGATGCTGATTAAAAGAGGTGAGCTTTATAATAAAAAGAAAGAAAGAAAAAAATTATATTGATATATTGATTGAATATTGGTTAGTTAATGTTTTACAAGGCAGGTTATAAAATTTACGGAAATAATTTGTCTGTTTTAAGGACAAACATAAGGTCCTAGAAAGGTAGTGTATGGTCCCAGAACCCTAATCTTCATCTCATGAAGGTCAATCTGTAATTAATTTGACTGAGACTTGGTGTGGAAATTAATGTCGCAAAGTTTACGTTCTGAACCGACAACGTATAGTTAATGAAGACCATATATTAGATAAAGCTCATGCCAAAATTATTGCTTAAATATAAACCCCTTTATTTAGAAACGTTGCTTAAAGTTAAGGGACGTGTAAACGTCAAAAATGTATGGTTAAACAGTCGCTAATCATTAATTAACTTTAAGCAATGTTTATGAATAAACCCCTAAGTATTTCTGTTCACAGTAATATAACACTTATTTTCGTTATCACATTCGAGTGCCTTACCCATTGTCACCATATTTCAATCCAAATTACACGGTCGCACTACACGCCACTCCCACAAACTTTGCTAAGTGAAAACACATACATATTAAAACTATAAACACACACGCGCACACACAAAATACACCAACGCAGTCCTCTATGGTATTGCCCTTACAAAGTGGGACGTCGCGTAGATATTATGCAAACGCCACAAGTAATTATTCCGAGGGTGGTCGGGAAACAAATATGGGGCAACACAATTATGTACGAACCTTCATGGTATTTGTATATACGATTATGTACCTACCATATTTATTATGTTCTTTTTTTAATTTTCAGCCATTGTTCGGAGTTATTTTTCAACAAAATAGGTTAGCAGGAATTATTTGGTCTGTGGTTTTATGCGTGAATATAAAACTGGCATATTGAATTTCGCGTTCCATAAAATTGGAATGCTCGAAAGCGAATTGTTTGAAATACCAAGAAAACTGTTGGAGCGATATTTTTTTGGGACCATGTAGAATTTTTAATATTAATCCAACATTTTTATTTTGGTTTTCTGCACCACTATACTCAGGTTTATTTCAGATTGTAAAGTGCCTGGGCTAATGTTTATTTTCATCATTAAAATCAATTTAATTGTTCACTTTCTTTTTCTTTAAGTGGAGCTTATAATCAAACTTGCAGACTCGTATTCTCAAAACCGATAAAATTAATAGATCTCAAGAGATACTTGAAGTCCTCGAAAGGCCAATTCACTACACTTTTACTTAAATTCTCTTAGCCAAGAGGGCAATTATTCTAGTCAAATTCACCCCAAATACACTTTCTTAATAACTTTTAATTTTGCCCATTAACCCCCTCTTTTATTTGATTCTTGTTCGCCATTTTGACAGATCCGAAGAGTTTCTATAATGGCTCCTCAGTCTTTGAAATTCAAACCGTCTTTGTAACAAAAAGTTTTTTAATATCGTTTTGACAGAAAAAATGTTCATTTAACTTCTTATCAGCGGTCTTAACCTAGATTTGTTGGTTAATTTTTCTGTCGGGGTCCAATGTTGAAATTAAACTTAGATTAATTCTTTAGATAAGTAAAGAAAAGTTTTGTTTTAATAAATTAATTTGATTTATTTAAGCAGTGGGTGATTCTTGAATTCTTGTAAAATGAGATATCCTTTATATAACAGTGTAGGAAATCAGAACGGATTGGGTCAAGAAAGCGAGCAGCGTAAAGTTACGCTCGGTATTCAACACGGACCTCACTTTATAATGCACTGACATGTGCTTTTATACTTTACTACATCTAAAAACGGCAAATAGGGTGGCGTTCTAAACAAATTCCGTTTTTTTTTTATTAAATATTATTTTAACCCAGTGCAATCGATTTCCGTTTAGTAACCGGAGACGGTATTTTCAGCTCCGGAAGTCGGTTGCAGAAAGTCCCAAATAAATAAATAAAAAGTTTACAAAGTAATCTGCACCCAATCAACAAGATTTAGTTACATTAAATCCAAAAGATAACAATAGTTAGCTCACACGACGACATATCAAGCTGTAAATTTACAGTTTTAGCTGACATCGCATTGTACTCGTATATAGGCTTTTCGTACATTGAGAAGTCAGCTTATACTGGAAATGTATAGCTTGATATATCGTCGTGCTTACCAAACATATATTCCACCATTCTGCCTATTATAAAAGCGTAGGTACTGCTGCTACTAACGTGCTAAGCGTGTTGAGTATAACCACGTCATATCTGTGTGATCTACTACTAAAACGAATTAGGTAATGTGTCATAAACCAAATGGAAGGTTCATGTTACCACAAATAAAGAATATTGTACGACAAACCAGTAAGATAATTTATTAAGCGTAACCAAATCACATCTCTAACTTACTAAGTTTTGTGTCTTACACAGTTTCAAACAGTTCTAGTTAGTTTCAAGTAACAAGAATATACAGTTGGTTCTCACGGGTGTCACAAGTGGGAACTAAGGGATTACTCTCATGGAACGAACCCATCACTAGGGTATAATCCCTGCAGATACCTGGGTACTAACAACGTTATCATCTTAGTTCCAATGTCGGGTAGTTACGAATGAATTATTTCCTGCAATCAGTGGGGTAATTGCGTAACACACTAACAGTAAGAATGGCTTGCATTTTGACAGTTCAATAACATTCATTGCGTTATTTACGTTGTTGAGCAGACAAATTTTTCAAACATATGAAGCAATGGATTAGCAATAGGCTTCAACATGATTCAGATTGTGAGTGTGTTACGCAATTAGGGCACTGGTTAGATTTGGTTATCTGATAGCATTGAACTAAAGAAATAATGAAGTGAAATAATTTATTCTATAAAAAGGACATCGAAATCACTCGACACGTGGTTAAAAAAATGATAGGTAAAATTAAAAAACCCCCGATACAAAAAAGAGCAGATGACCTTAAAATGACTGAACCGATTTTGATCAAACATGTCTAAGAACTACCGCTAGAAAACCTACTTTCAAATAAAAACAAACCACATCCAAATCAGTTCACCCGTTTAAGAGCTACAGTGCCACAGACAGACACACACACACAGAGGTAAAACTTATAGCACCCCTCTTTTTGCGTCGGGGGTTACAAATCTTTATAATTGTGTTGCAAAAGTCGGTTATGACATTGTACTGTCAAGTAGCAGGTAATGTGTAGAAACCCAAGCGTTGCACTTTTACTTAGTTATATTTTCGAAACTTTAAACATCACTCAGTTTCAATAACTATTCCTACAAATGGTAAAAATCTGGAGCCTTTTACGTCACAGGGTCAACACCTTAACGTTATGTTATATTTAATGGCATCCCTATAAGTTCGTTCACGCGATGGAGACGTATCGCAGCTATAAAACACGCCTGGCGAGGCGGTAGAACATATTTACTTTTTAAAACATGGAGGAGGTAGGACATGGAGATGTAATAGTAAATTAAACAGTGCCGAAGAAATGTGGTCTGTGCTTAGGTGACAAATTATACACAAATATATGCCCTATGTTATAACAGATTATGCAAAGGGATATGTAGTGTAATAAAGCTAGTCTGAAGACATATACGTTTGTGAAAGTGTTTTTTTTAATGGTTCATTTCATTACAGTCCAGCCTTCGAGAAAATGCGTTCTTGATACCTGTCAGTTTCATAGATACGATTACGTGTTTGGCGAATTTGATCTTTATTAATTACTACAATTGTCGCACTAATAGGTGTCAGGAACACGTTCTTTTGATAGCTGAACTGTAAGTGGTTGTGATTGTGAGCGTATAACGTGAACAAAAAAAAATAACGTGCTAGTAAAAATCAAATATGCCTGAAATCCAAAATGTTAAAGCAACGACATGGACTCGTTATATAACTACACTAGCTTCTGCCCGTGACTTCGTCCGCCTAAAATTTCTTGTTCCCCCGTCCCACCCCATCATATTTTATCGCCCGCCTGCGTTGTTACTTCATTTTCGCTTAGCGCTCTTTCTGCCTTTTTGTATTTTTGCTCGGCTTCTAAGTGTCGTTGCGTGATGTTAAATAGCTTATAATCTTCTTCAAGAATTGGGCTATCAAATGTAAAAGAGTTTTTCAAATCCGTCTGGTAGTTCCAGATATTAGCGCGTTCAAACAAAAAAAAACTCTTCAGCCTTATTATTAGTCTACATAAGTCAGAACTGGTAAGAATATTGTAAGGACTCCATTAACTTTTTACTCCGAGTTTGAACCATGTATGGCTTCCGATCAACGTGTAACTTTATATTAATTACCGGAGAGGTAAAGTGGTGTAATATTTTAATAGGCAATTACAGAATAGCTTTCCATGTTTATCCGGGATTAATAGTAGCAACTACGAGTATGTTATTTATCTCGTTGTTACGTAATCATTCTATGATTGTGTGCTTTTAAGATATTTATAGATTATTGCAAGCATGTATAGGCGCTGTTTTTCTGTATAAAGCTTTTCAATCATATAAGTAACGTTACAGGATCTAAGTTAAAAACTAAGTTTATTATTTACCTATTTTATAAAAAAAGACGTGTGGCACTCGGGGACTGCCGCGGTAAAGCTATTGCATAGCATTTTGTATAAGAATAAGAAATAAGAATTTAATTTTTTTAAATCTAAAGTAAATTTAAAATGGGGCGCTTTACCCTAACCTTATCGGGGCCAAAAGATAGGCCCTTTACTGCCGATTCCAAAGACCCCAAACTCGATACCTCTACGACCTCCGGTTCAAAAGTTAAGACCCGGGGGGGTGAAGTAGCTCTGGACGGGTGGAGGGGTTGGTCAAAAGGGGTGACGCGGGGGGGTCCCGGGATCATATATAAGTGGGATTGATTTAAATATAAATAAATATAATACAACTTAATATTGGGGTCGAAAAAGAGGGGGTCAAAAAAGGGGGGTCAAAGGGGCTTGTCTGTATGTATGTACTATTTGAGAGGCGGGTTATAGAGGGGGGGGGAAATTTGGTCAGAATTTTGATATTTCCAGCCGTTTCCGAGATATTGGGATATTGAGTTTTAAGATAGTGGTGATTATAATAAATGTATGGTGTCCGACTGGTAAATGATAAATGGTACGAAAGTAAATGGAAATAAATATTAATTCAAGTTACACTTTTTGATAAATACCTATACACCTATATACTTTCTCATAAACAGCTGCTTATGTATTCGTCCGATTTCGGAGCAGCTCGTCTCGATTCGTGCGAGCTTCGTAGAGTCGTACAATACATCTAGTTGCACGCACACAAACACCGTGTCGAAGACTGCCGAAAAGAAACGACGTTAGACAATGCACGGCCTTCAAGCCACACCTCCGTGCCCGTCGGAGTGGGGAGCGTGAGGTTTTTTTCGTTACGGAATTTCTGGCTCCGGTCCCCGCGCTCAAGGCCCGCGATAGAAGCTATGCAATAGCTTAAAAAAACGTTCGCTTAGTATTTCATATAAACTAGAATGTTTACACAAAAATATATAACACAGCGTACCATTTACTCTAGGTTCTAAGTTAAATAACCAACTAACTATACAAATACATATAAAAGCATGTATGTTTTGTATTAAATTATTAGAAATCCTACTAATTACTTTAATCTTTCAGTGTGCAGATTGGCGAAGCAACATGGATTACTTAAAATTAATAATGGTTTCAGTGACGGTGGAATTGCAGTATTTTTTGTCAGAATCTACTTACAATAAAATTATCAGCCTGCAGGAACTGATATTCAGAGGAAGAACAACTTATTGATCATTATGTTTCCGCAGTAAGTCTTCAGTTTCCATTTAGTGCAAATATATTTCATATTTCTAGGAAAAGTGACATGTGTCACTCATAATGTGTAACTTCAATTCATACTAAACTTTTAATAAAAATTGAATGACTTGACTGTAGATACAATATAACCAGTTGCTCAGTAAATACCAGCTTTTGGCGCTAAGCTCTAGACGTAAATAATGGGAAGCAATGAAATTGTATAACATAATTAATGGCAATTTTGACTTTATAGATTTAAATAATGTACCTACTGTACTATTCAGTCCCCAGAACTGTCCATAGACGGCAGGTGCGTGCAGGCAAACTCTGTGCAGTAGGTACTTGCCGATCTAACACTGGTCTACGTTCACCAGTTCGGCGAATGGCAGCTACCTACAATGAAGCATTCGATGACATAGATATATTTACATGCTCTTTGAAAAGGTTTCGTAGCCTTTTGTATGAGACAATTTTTTTTGTTGTGGTTTTTAAATACTATTTCTGTTTTTTTATTGCTTTTATAATATTAGTGTAACTGTCATGCTGTCTGTCCTTCTAGTGACCTTAAGGTTTTATTTATTCATAGTAATTTATGAACAGCGCTGTGGGCTACATTATTATTTAAGTTATATAAGTTTTTCTATATGTAATATTGCATAATGTAGCTGTTTGTTGTACCTATTTAATAAAATAAAATAAAATATTGACTACTACAAACTACTTCAATGATCAATCCACTAAAAAGTCTTATTCTATTGGCAACAGGTAAGCGCGGAAAGAAAACCTATTAATAATATTAAATAATTACTAAAAGGTAACTAGAAATCCGTCTAAAGGACGTATGCATTCATTCGATAATATTCATGCCAACTCTATTTTTAATCATGAATAATGTGTATTCCCTTAAGAGTTTTCAACGCCAAGGGTCCAATGATGAACTCACTAATCCACCACAAATGATACAGAGAAGCAAAATAAATTTAATGAAACCACCTCAAAACACATCTGTTTCACCCCCAAGCCAAAACACCAAGAAATCAACTTAATGAAACATCATCTAATCTGGCAAACAAGTCATAAAGCGACTACATTTAATTAATCAAACATAAATTACGTGAACCATTGCCGGTTGTGATGGCAATAAAGACAGTGATTCATTACGTGTGGCGCGCAATGTAGCTGGAACATTGCTAATGTTACGACCGCGGTATTACGCTGAGGCCGCGATTTCGGGTACTTAGAACTGACGTTAAAGTTAATGGTGGTGTCACAGTGCAAGATGTTCGAGTCTAACGGTGCTTTGAGGTGTTTTACGTTTGTAAAGACCAAGAAATTAAAGCTCTTGTAGGTAATGGGGTCGCTTAACGTGGGTTAATTCTGTAAGGACAAGTTATACGAAGGTATTTAAATGATCATCGAAACCTGTCGGTGGTGTTGTCTCATTGGCTTGGAGTGTACCCAGAGTAATTAAAAATTGAGGGAGGTGCGCTGTGGTCACACACTGGTGTATTGTTTGGTACTATAAATTATAGCTTAGAGACTCCCGCAGACAGGTGAGACGCGACTCTAGTAGAACCATTTCTAAGAAAACGTCATGGACATTGTTCTACTAGAATCTAACCATGTTGGCCGATGATAGTAAACATTAATCATTATGATTGTCTTACCTCAGGAAAGGGGCTAAAACTACAGTGACTCCTATAATGAATCTGCATCTTCAGAAGCAGGCTGTTCAAGGAGTCCAAAGTTAGAAAGAAAATCAACTAGCTTCGAAATAATTCTTAAATCAAGGCTCACGATGCACGACAAGAGTATTTTTTTTCAGTCTCATAAAAGATTTTTTCAAAATAACTTTGTAAAATTTCTTTAATTTTGAATTTTCACAAAAAATCTTGAATATTTTCCTAACTGGTTTAATTTTTTCAATAAAATAATAATGTTACGAAAAGATAAAAAAATAAACCACATCAGAAGATTTACTGAAAATAAAATGAAGACAGACTTATTTTCAATTAACCTTTCGAAGTCCGTAGACAATGTCCTAATAACCTAATCCTACAAAAGAGAGAGAGAGAGAGAGTAAGGACAGATGACCTGGCTTGCTCAGTCATGAAGAAACACGTAAAATTAAGCTATCACCTTTTGATCCCCAGGATAAATACTTTTGTTTTTTGTGGTAAAAATTATGGCAACATAAACCATTTTTGCTTCAAACACCTTTATTTTAAAAATAATCTTTCATTTTAAAAGGACCTGCTCCTGTAAGAGTTTGAAACTAAAAAATGCTTTTAATCCTAAATATTAATTCGCCCCGTATTACATGGGACTTAAAACATAACTGGCGAGATGTGGGAGTAATAAAGGTACTCCTCTGCCTAATCCTTCGGGGATAACGTGAGTTATGTTATATTATGTGTAGTTAATTGAAATAAAATAAAATAAAATAAATAGAAAAGCTGACCTAATATTTTCACGACTGCAAATGCTAACCAAATTCAGTCGAGGCTTCTAAAGAAAAACATTTAAATCCAGACCTGCGTACCAAAATAAAACGGTCTAAGTACACTTTCATAAAATCGGCCCAGCTTAACGACTTTTGCAAGTTAAACCGTTCCACTAATACGAACAGTTACTAACTCGATATTTAAGTGCTTTCGTATCGATTATTACAGCCTGTGCTTTTTAGAACTCTCACCCAATTTGAATCGGTTGTAATAAATATGATTTATGCACAATATTAATTGTGAGATTTAGTAGCCAATTTGTGAGCTTTCGTGGCTGTTGTGAAGCTGGTGCGAGATGCAATCTGGATGGTGAGAATGTATGGTACTCGTATTAGTTGAAGTGGGAGTGGTAGGAAAGAGAAACTATGGCTTTAGTTTACGAATCCTTTTGGCCTGGTCTCTAAGGTAAGTAGGGTATCGGTACCTATCTTGTAGCTATGTGGTAATTACCATTGGCCACCAGGTTAAGAATATTTGACTGCAACATGTTAAAAAGATAAAGAAGAGATACCATATTATTCATCAGATCTAAGTATGAAATACTTGGTCGCTTGATACATGATTTTATGCCTGAAAATTAGTTTTTTTTTTATCTTTATTTGAAATGGTTTATCACTTAGTGATAATGTCACCCTCGTAACAGAAAAAAATCAACATCTTAAAACTAAACAATGGATAATACACAGTTATTATCATAAATATTACCTCCTTAATAGTGTTGTTTCTATTCGTTTTGGTAAATAACCAACAACAGTCGGCACAACATCCTAGCCTCCTCAGACAAAGGGGACGCTAGGATGCTGTTACATGCCCCCACTTCAAATCCCATAGCAAGCGAATATGGTCACATTCCATCAGCACGTGGTAAATATCCTCAATCACCCCACAAACTTCGCAGTTTGGGGAGGTACTTTTGCCCATTAAATATTTAAACTTATTCGATGGAATGTGGCACTTACACGTCATCATATTTGTTTTAAACTAGATGAAGTTGGTGTTTTCTATCTGACTACTCTGAGAAAAAAGGCCGAAACCAACTCAGAGGTCACAGTCTCTTTTAACGTCCAGACATAATCTTGGTCAGATCATGTTAAGACACCATGTAGATTGGTATCTATAATAGTCTTTTGAGGAAAGAACCACAAAATGTAATGTTTGTATTTGTATGTGCCTATACAAATACAAAAAAAAACCTAAACTAAACACTATCGAGCATTGCCAAGAAAATAATATTTTAAACTCAAACCTTTTCCAAATAGAAAAGAAAGGCTCTAACTGTCTCTGAAAGTGACACAAAGATCTTAATGTCTCCAATAAACTGATTTCCAACCAATTGACCAAAAATAAAAGAGGACCTCTACGGTTTTCAGTTTCAATGGAATTACTCGAGATAAATTGCTCGATCTCTGTCTCACATAATCCTTTGCTCCCCTCTTACTTCATTTTTCAAACAAATAACAGAAACTAGTATTTTTTGCGACCAAACTTGTTAGATGTCGATCACAATTTCTTTTTCACGAATTTTTTTATTGTTTGATAATTTTGGGACAAAGGGAATTTTTATGAGGCTTGAAATGTTAATGTTTGATGGACTAAAAATGGATAGCTCTTTTTCATAGAGAGTTTTAAAATGATATCGAAATATCAAGAGGTTACAATAAGTATTTGGAATTTTAACAGTTATTGCAGAAAGAATAAACGTTTTTAATTAAAAAAAAAACACTTATTCTCTGCAGTTTTTATTTGTTATTTTTGTAAATAGAATCTTTCCGAAAACGCTTTCTGTAACTGCCACCATCACCAAGTAGTTACCAAGTGGTATAACTCTCAAAACAGCTAAATCGAACCAAACTCAAAACTATAATAAAGCAAACTGAACGCCGTAAATACGTAGAAACAATAACAAACGACGCATAACTTCTGAACGAAGGGGGACTTTAAGGCATTAAACGTAAAGACAAAAGAAAGCCCATAAAACTCAGTTCCCCAAAAGTTGGGGACGTTGGGGTACGAAGATTGAAGGTAACAATTGGCTGGGGGCCGGTTGAACCCAATTCGATTGGGCACATTCATCTATGTGAGTCGCTAATACCATGTAATCATTCATTTGGAGTACTGCGAGACTCCAGATCCAAATGAATTGATATTAAACGGTGCGTAGTTAGGTGGGATAGGGAAGTGTGATGCAATGTCGAGAAATTGACTTTCGAAGGTTGGGATTGTGGAATGCTTTTTCTTAAGGCTTAGGCATCAGGGTACGACTTTAAACAATCTGGTCTCAATTTGAATATCTGATTATTATGGTTTTTTGCCCGATTCTTACTGGATGCGGAAAGCGGAGGACAGAAGAAGAAATTAAAGAAAGAAAAATCATTAATTTGCGGGAAACATGACGCAATGAAAAAACGCAAAAGGAACAAATGATTTGTGGTACATCTTGGTAAAGACCTATGTCTAGCAGTTTACTGCAGTAGGCTGACTTGATTGATTATAATAATCTTTTAGTCTATTAAATACATCTAGATATGAACAGGGAATGTTCAAAGATATTTTCAATAATTTTGGTACTCTTTTTCGTACATAATTGTTTTCATAACTCAATAAATTCCATTTTTACTTTGTGATTTAAAAAATATTTCATGAAAACAATTCCAGTCCAGATATTATTTTACTCGCGATGAATTCCATTAATAAATATTATGAACGAGTAATAACCTGTCGAATGAGTAAAAATTGTATTAAATGTCTATATTGGCACACTCCGTAAAGTTTGAGGAATTCAATTCCAATAACTTGAATGTTCATTAAACTATATTCGAGAACAGTAGAAGTGAGATTTTTTGCCGAGTAAATTTCATTTTAAGAAATAGTTTCCTCTCTGCAGAGATATCAAGCAGACTATCTAATGAGGGTATCGGTAGGTAAAGTGTCCGTTTTGACTATAGTTGCAGCGTTTTAGTGTAGCGATATGTGCATCGCCACAGACGACCTTCACGTCACACTTACGTAATGCAAAATCCTGCATCGCGCAAGCAGAGTTTATCGCGCAACTAACATATATACAACGTCCCGGAATCAAACGTCGGGCAGTTGCCCATCAGACAGGACACCCTTCTGGTCGGAAGATCCTCCCTTTTTTATAGAGTATGAGTGAGCTTTACACCCTGTTCCTCATTTCTCTATATTAGCATGGCAATAACAGTCATTGACCTACCAACATTTTCTAGCATTTTTATTACAAAAACTGAAATAATGTCCGTAAACGTCCTGAATCAATATCAATCATGTTCAAATAACGAAAAACCAGACATAGTTTATTGTTTGGGTTCCTACGGAGTGATATTAGGGAAAGGGCAATGACCGCTATTGCCACGCTAAAACGTGACAACTATAGCTAGTCTACGATAGCATGTTTGTATGGATTTGTTTTGATACTGAATATGCCTTTATCATTCATACATGATTATACACATATATATATATATACATTTATTAGTCACATTATAATAATGTCACTAAATGTATTTGAAAGTAAAAAAAATAGGTACATTTTACTTGCAGGAGTCTGAGAACAGCTTCGCGTATCTCATCCCGTTTAAAATAATGGGCCAATCAGTCATGGACGTGGAATACTTAAACACGGATTACTGCAAGGGTGGATTTTCTTGCAATGAGATCTATTCTGATCTCATTGCAAGAAAATCCACCCTTATTATTCTACACTTCATACATTTAAAAGAGTGTATGTAAATAATATTTGAAACCTTTTTGTGTTTTGTTTTTATCATTGTGAAAAGTCACAGTATACTTATTTATGTTTGAAAAGAAAAATATCAATTACATACACTATAAAATATAGATCATTGCGGTAAAAAAATATCTGACAGTTTTATCCAACTCGCTGTCCAAAATTGTGCTAAAAAAAAACCAGTCAGAAAAAGAAGTGGGAAAATCTAGACATAATAATAAAAGCTCAATCCCATACCCCCTTCACAAGGAATACCCCAAGTGAACAGGCTTTTTAATAATTAATTTGAACGACAATCTACTGCAGTACGCGGCTTTACGTGTAGGTATATTTACGCGTATAATTTCCCTATGGAGTAATCAGTATTCCTGATTACTATATCATGTAAGTATTCCTTACCAGTTCCTTCTGGGAATTCGCGTACTCGATCCGTCTATATCGCGGCGGCAATTCATTAAAATCTGCTGCTATGATTAAACTTTAAGTTATTATTATTTAAGCTCAGTGTATGTGGTTACTAACTAATATAATGATGATGATATACAAAATAATGATCTTCAGTTAAAAAAATAAAAAATAGGTAGGAGACGACAATACGACATTAAATATCTAACGACGTTCCCAGTCTACATACAAAAATTCAATCAAATATATCCAATAGTTTAGTCACTATATCTAGTCAAAGATTGGCAAAACTCATAGTAAGCCAATCACTAGGGACTATTTAGTTTGTTCGATTAAAAAGATTTATTAATTTCGATGTTAGTATTTATTTGATAGTTTCAAATTACTCTTTAATAATAAACGTATTGTTTTCTCCACGTTGTATAGAAGGAAACTTGGAGATTGATTGAGATAAGTATGGGAGTGTAAAGACTCGCGCATATAACAGGGAAGCATAGTACAAAAGGGTCCCGAGGCCGAGAGATACTGAACAGTGAGTGGATGGGGCTTTCAATGATAATAGTGATCGTAGGTGATCGAATAACTTGCAATTCATACTCAATATTTTAGTGCAACACAAACCGATATTTCATTATTTCAACTATAGTAATATAATATTTTTATTATTTAAAACAGCGAAATATTTGACAGCTATTTGCGACATTACCAACTTTCAGAATTCACAGTCTTAAAAGTAGATAAAATACGTAAACGCATTCTTCAGTAATATAAGAAAACATTAGAAGCCTTTGCTTTTTCAAGCTGTTATTGTAAGCTATTCGTAATATTATTCATGTGTTAGAAGATCATATTTATTCTGTCGAAATAGTATTTTGCTAACCTTCAACCTTAACTGGTTGTGAACTGTTTTTAGAAACAGCAATAAACCGATCGTGAGGCCATGAGTTCGAACCCCACCCGTTACAAATTCAGGTTTTGAATTAGCTTTAGTTATTCTTTTTTTACACGTCTGCAAAAAAGATAAATAGGGTAATTACCTTTATTAGCAGTATGTATACTGCCATGTAACAACAACAACAAACACAAACAAACAATACACAACAACAAAACAACTATAAACAAACAACACACAACAACAACAACACATGCAAGCATGCATGCATGTGCATGTGTTGATTCTAGTTGCCCCTTCCAGAAGGTAGTTTCGTATAGAAAATAATGGGCAAGAAACTCCCCGTTACTCTTTTAAAATGTCTTACAATATTTTGTATACATTAATTATATAATTATATGTGAAGACGATGCACCTAGAATAAAATTACTATACCACAATAGGTAAAAATAATGA
Source organism: Griposia aprilina (assembly GCA_916610205.1). NCBI lineage: Eukaryota > Metazoa > Arthropoda > Insecta > Lepidoptera > Noctuidae > Griposia > Griposia aprilina. The sequence goes on from OU744289.1 coordinate 24,219,714, forward strand.
AATATAAAGAAATGACAGGTAAATTATTTAGGTAATTTTAACAAATAATAATTTAGTGAGTGAGTTAAAATAGTTATACAATGTAAAATCAATGTCATACAAATTATACATTATACATTAAATTAGCAACCATTTTGATTTTGTCAAGACTCTAGATTGTCCTATGGAGTAGAACCAGCATGTTTCCAAAGCACATTATCTAGGATATAATCCACTAATTTGAAATATGCTTGTTTACAAAGTGTACTTTTAATATGAGTTTCACATTTTCTTTAATTTAATTGCAATCTATCACAAATTAAAAATAAATTATTAACCTTTCGAAACAAGTCACGATATAAAATGAGAGATTTATCAAGTTTAGTGGTTTTATTGTGTTCTGCTTGCACTGCCGTCGAATACAGATGGCTATACACAAAAGAAATTGAAAGATGCAAAATTTAAAATTTATAAAATGTCCCGTTGAACTACGACAATTATATGAACATATCGATATAGAGGTATAAGGAACAGGGTGTTTAGTTCACTCATCCTCTCCATGAAAGGGAGGATCCTCCGACCAGACGGGTATTGTGCCTGGTGGACAACTGACCGAGATTTGATGTCGGGACATTGTATATATGCCAGTTGCGCGGTAAACTCTGCTTGCGCGATGCAGGATTTTGCCTGACGTCATTGTGACGCGTAGCTCGCATGTGGCAGATGTAGATGCCGCCACACCGTCATACTTATCGTCAGAATATTGATTGGTGGCTAAATGCATTAGATAACCCTATTAGTTAAATTAAATAATGTAGAATACTGCCAAAATTTTTTTAGTGATGCTTCGATTACGGGGTGGGCCGCGACGTGTGAAAAAGAGACAGCTAGCGGAGCATGGACTGTTGAAGAGCGATCACATCATATATATTATTTTTAAATCGTTGTTGCCTTTTTACTAGTAAAGTTTTTGCTGTAACAATGAAACTTTGTCAAATACTAATTCGCATTGACAACATCACAGCCATATCCTACATAAATCGGATGAGAGGCATACAATATCCACATCTAACACTCATAACATAACAAAAGAATTATGGGAATGGTGCCAATCTAGTAATAATAGTGTGTATTCATCAAACATTCGTTTGGCAGATAATATAATAGCTGACGCGGAATCACGCAGAATTCATCCAGATGTTGAGTGAGAATAATTGAGCTACTCAGTTTTTTACAATGTAACAAACACGTTAGGTTTTCCTAATGTAAATATTTTTGCAAGTCATGTTAACAAAAAATGTCGTAACTATATATTCTAGTTCAGAAATCCTGACGCCATAAATGCATTTACGCAGTACCCAGTTATGGAACTTTAAATAGTTGTTTTGGCTTTGGCCTTAACTCTAATCGAAAAATAAGCGATATAGTGAAGTTGTAAAACGCTTCTTTAAAGGTGTCTTTAGACTTCGACCACCCTTACCGTAATATAACACAACTTGGGATGCGCCTAAAGTCCTAAACATTTTGTCCTGTTGGTATCCTAACAATAGCTAAGGTTTAGATAAAGGCGAACGGCAGGCTTGTATGGGAATTTCGTACAGCTAATAAAATTTCGTGTTTTGGGATACTTTTTGTTTTAATTGGTAGTTAATATGATAGATAAGCTCATTTTATATTCTTAGATTTTTAGAAGTTGGGATGTAGAAGTTATAACCAGTTTTATTTTTTAAGGTTATGTTCTAGTGTACCAATGTAGATTGTTCCATATAGGTACATAAACATTGTTATGGTGATAAAGTAAATGTTCTAGATTGCTTGTCACTATCTTTGTAGTGTTTTACTTACCATTGAGTAGGTAAATTGAGATGAGGATCGTACCTACTCAGTGGGGTGCATTAGGAGAATCCTATGTCTAGCAGCGTACTGCAACAGTTTGATAATGATGAAGTTCTGATAGGGTTTTGAGAGTACATAGGTCAATAAAACAATACTTTGTTTTTGTAAGTACATTTATTTTCTTGTACTTATAATTAATTTATTCTTCATATTACTTCATCTAAGTTAAGCGGGTAGGTCGAGTAATACCCTTATGGCGAGCATAGCTTAGGTACCCAGATAATTTGCTAAAATGCTTAGATGCAGTCACAAACCACAATCGAAAACAACAGCATAACTGAACTCAGAACTGAAAGACAGATTTTCTTTACCTGTCAATAAATAATTGCCATATGAACAAAAAATATATGGATGACGAAAATCATTCCCATCAATAAATCGTTAACTATTATGATTTTATGCAACAATTATGCATTCTTAGGTATAATATTAAGTGTTTAATTATATTTTACGTTATTTCTATTTCTAAATAATTTATTATCATTTCGATTTTTGTGTTATTTTACATATGGCAACTTCTAAAAACATAACTGCGTTTAGTTTACAATTTTATTACGTTTATTTATTAAAATGTTTTTATTGATATTATTAATTAATCCGAAGTTCTAAAAATAGTATACTTATATGAAAATAAATGGCTTAGTGGCTTTAATAAGTGCTACAAATTCTATAACAAAACAACTAAAAAAGTATGCTGTACGAAATCTGCCGTTCACCTTTCATTTTATTATCCTTGCTTACCGCACACTGAATGCAAACTTTTTTATGCATGTTTTTTTTAAATAACATTCAATATCATGCTGTTAAGATCACGAATAAATAAAATAACTAATATTATAAAAACATCAAACATCAAAGAACCGTATAACCAAATCATATTTTACCATTTTTCCGCGAAATACCGGAAATCTGTCCAGTCCTGACCCTTTTAGCTTAACTAGAATTGACTAGTTCATTTTGTGGTAATGTAAATACGAGGGGCGTTCAATGTATTCTCGGTATGAGAGTGGTTTACTAATGATGTGGGTAATTTGACTAATTAATTAATTAATGACATTATCTAAGGGTAAAATTTCATATAGTTGTGATCATTAGTTTGCTAGTTATCCTTAGTCAACGACAGCTGGAATGGCTAACGTGACACTGTTGATGAAAATCGAGCACCGCGCTGTTATTAAATTCCTTACCAAACAAGGAAAATGTCAAAAAACTATTCACAACGATATGGTGGCTGTTTACCAAGATTCTGTACTTTCGTTATCTACGGTTCAAAAGTGGTCAAGTAAACTTAAAAGGGGCAGAGAGTACTGAAGACAATACTCGTTCGAGCGGCCCGGTTACTACCTCTACGGAAGAAAACGTGAAAAAAGTTGAGAAGCTTATAGTGGAGGATGCCTAAATGAAGATGAAAATTACAGCATAGATGACTCACCTCTCCGTTGGTTCCATGCACACTAGTCTTCATAACCTTCTTTATCTTTAAAAATTCAGTGCAAGATGGGTGCCGCGAATGCTCACGGCAGCGCCTCAAAAACAATTTATGGGAAACAATTAAAGCAAAAAGACAGGGTAAACTGACCACCGCTGTGTCGCTTCTTCACGACGACGCTCCGGTCCACACGGCGCGTGTTTCCAAGGCTGCTGTGCGAGATTGTGGTTTCTAAGAAATTAACCACCCGCCCACCCGGAATTAGCCCCAAGTGATTATTAATTTTTCCCTAATTTGAAAAAAGACCTTCGTGGAATCGATTTTCCAACGATGAAGAGCTCAATGTGGCAATAAATGCGTATTTTTCAGAGAAAGAGGAAAGTTATTTTTTATAGGGTATTGAAAAGTTAATTTCGAGATGTAATACATCCATTGAGGTAATAAAGGATTACATTGAAAAATATTTTTAATTGAATTTACTTCTATTTTTATGCCGATACCAAGAATACATTGAACGTAGCTTATTAATCGGTATGAGGAAACCACATTAATTAGTTTCGGTACAAACACTGAGTCGGTGGGTTAAGACTACGCTAGGAGAGTGTGGTATAGATATATATATCTTTGCAGCTCACAGCACCCAACATGCTGCTACCATCTAGAGCCCACAAATTAGGAATTCACTTAGAAACAATTAGAGAATCCAGGGGATGGAGTGGTTCAACTCAGGTTTTTATGAAATTCTATAATAGAAATGTACAAATTACGTAACTAGGAAGATGATTTATTTGCAAGATCAATTTTAAACAATTGTAAATACAATTATGTAATTATTATTAAGTTTGATGATAATTATAGTATTTATATTACTCAATCACTTCAGCTGAAATACGTCCACAGCTGGACATAGGCTTTTATGTTAATCAAGTTCATTATAACTGAGTTTATTAAAACTCTATTGTGAGCTGATCTATTAAGTTAATTAATTACTGTCTCAAACGAATGTGTATTATCTTTATCTTAAATAATCATCATTTATGGTTTTAAACTCATACCTAATGATTAAAATTGATTGCCTTTTTACACAAAAATGGTTCATGATAATTCAGTAACTCTTAAATTCTACATTGTTTTTATGCTAACCTCGAGGACGAAGCTGAGTATAATTTATGATTAAACGAACTTACCTGCAGGTGAAGTTCGATCATAATTATGCGATGGCTTCGTCCGAAGAGATTAGAAACCCACCCTCTTTTATATATTTTTTGCCCGAAAAGAAATATCCCTTGGCATTCCCTAAAATATCAGAAACAGGAATTGAGGATCTAGGCTCTGAACTAAATGAGCAATAGAACAGGGTATCGAACAAAGGTGTTATGTCTACCCTCACCTAAAAATGTTCAAAATAAACGATATTTTGATTGGTCTTTTTACTTTCAGTACGCAAAGGCGAAGGATATGCTTTCTTCGGACGAAGTCATCGTATAATTATATTTAATCTCAAAATATTCTAGAAAGATGTTTTGCTAAATTAAGAATAAAATTAAAATTTATCATTAACAAAATTTTAAACACCTCAACCGTTACTGAAATTTTGGACGCCAAAAATTTAGTTTTTTTAAAAGGGCTCTTAAGCGCTTTGCCGGAAAGGTTTAATTATAAGTAATTACTTACCTTCATTAATATTATAAGTTTATTCCTACAAACCTACAAAATAGGTTTCTAGAATCCACAAATACCAAGCTTGTTGATGTCTCTGTTCATTTACTACGATAACAACTGTGAAATGTAAAGTTCTGCTCTTTAATCAAAAGTCATAGTAATTAAGTTTCACTAACATCTTGCGAATCTAATTATGTGCTGCAGTTATTTTATATTTATACCAAACTACGAATGAAAATACGAATTCCAGGAAAAGTAAGTTTGCAGAATATTGCGTTCCTTTGTTTGAAATTTACATACATTTGAACAGTTTTAATTTTGCTCTGTTCTCGGCCGAGCCCATTTCCATACTAATTTCGGGATTAAAAATAAGCTGTGAAATTTTAATAGCTTCTGCCTTGCAGTTGTGTTTGGTATGATGGGATTTGTTTAGTAAAAAACGTTAGGGGGAAATCCATCGTGTCCATGGGGAAATATCGATTCTCTTTGGCGCATGGATAATTTTCAAATGATCGATATGATTATGATCCAGAATGGTATTAATATTAAATTTTACAAAAGCATGGTACTGCAATACAATTTAATTTTATTTGTCGATTTCATATCATTATGTCATTTGATATCGCCTTTTCATAGTAGACAGGTATGTATAAAATACGTAGACATATAACTTATTAATAAAGGGCTGAGCTGTTCGGTTGCACAGACCGATCTACTTGGTAGGCTATTTACTTTCAGTCATCTATATTATAAATAAGAAAAATATACCCCCTTGGGCGACCCCGCAAATTGGGGTAGGTATGTGCGTTTTTAGCCCATTGACACTTCAAAAGTGCACACCCCATCTTACAATGAATTAGTTTAGTGAATTACAATAGAGATACTCCTCAAATAACCGTTGTTCCTAAAACTATAAAATGTGAACAGTTTAAAAATTCAAATAATATAATCAAACTTCACCCCAAAGTCATTCTTTCACTCAAAAAATCCTTTAATCTATTAAAACCTTTACAAACTGCAATTGTTTCAAAACCATTTCGCTACATTTTATGCTACTGAGTACAAAACAGTACAAAAATGATAAACGACGGAGCGGGGACACAGATACATTCGCTGAAAAAACAGCGCTTTATTATATAAAGCGTAATTTAAGGAACGCTTGTACTCTGAAAAAGTATTCAGCATGATTTATTTTTCAATTTGTCTTGTTAGTTTAAATTTTGTTTCTCGCGATGATTTATAAATTGTATTAGGACGCTAGATTAATTTTTTGTCGCTTTATCACTTTGGTGGTTATCTAGATCCTCCTGTGGGTATAGTACGATGTCAGAGTCGCGTTTTACTAAACCAGTATCATTTGATCACTGCCTCTTAAGTTCATTGATGTCTCCTGGGATCCTGATTTGTTTAGAGAACATCTATGAACTGAATATGGTCGATAAGGTCCGACATTTTATTAATTATTTTTGTGATTTTGGATCCTTATCACGCTTTACCTACGATTTATATCAAGAGAATCTTTTTAATTTAAATTACAACTACAATCTACTGCTGTCACCACCTTTCCTGATGCGTAGAAATACATAACATCACGCCTGTAGTTCCCGAAGGATAAGGCAGAAGTGTACCTATTGTAACACCAACATTTCGCCAGTTATATTTAAATCCCATGTAATAGAAGGTGGGCCTAGAAATTCGTAAAAATATTGTCGTTTTTTTGACGAAATAGTTACCTGAAAAGGATGTAAGTTCGGTGGACAGGTCTGGTAACAACAAACACCGATCTAAATCCCACTGGTTATGGTATTACCGTTTGACCGTTCGTTGGAAGGCTCTATTATAAATTAGCAGAGTATGTTTACAGACTGATGAAAGTAAGGCCAATTTTTGTCTCTTATACAAAGTACTTATATTATATTTTTAAAAGAGTAACTGTGGAGTTTCTTGCCGGCTCTTCTCATTAGGAAACGACCACTTGGAACCGTGCACGTAGCTTCTGACGTTTCATAAGTGCCCATGTAGGTTTATGTGAAATAAAATATTTTGATTTTGATTTTATATCTGGATTCGGATCCAAACTTTTTTATTCTTTAACTTTCACCTAGTCTTTAGGGGAAATACATTTTTCGCAGTAAATTACAAATACCTGGTAGAATGGGCGGCCACCTTATATAATCTCTTTTCGGTTCTTCCGACACTTACACGGAAGCTGTCGGCTTATCTACCGGGGGCCGCGGCATAACTTCCTATTGACTTAAAATATCGTTTGTCTTGTAATCCAATATTCGGGGAAAACATTCTAATGCGAAAAGGTCCCAATTCCTACATTTGCCTTTTTCCTTTTAAGTGGGGGTATAAGTTATTCAGCTGTACGATATTTTTGCCGCTTCGATTCTCGGATAAAATAAAGTTCCCTTTGTTGAACAGCTGATTATCTCCGAAAGACACGACACGGGTATTTTTGATCCATTTCTGCGTAATCGCATAATTTTGGTCAAAGGAAATTAATTCCATTTTCAGGATAGGCACTCATTAAAAAATTCCTTTAGTCAATTTTATCCACCGGTTTTATTAATCTTTATGACGTTCTGATGCTGAATTATTAATAAAACTTAACTCACGTATTGTTTCGGGTTTCTCGAAACCCCAAAATAAATAAAAGTAAAGTACTGCCACCCATCAGTAAAACTAATTAACACTTCAACATTAATTATAATCATAACTCCTTTATTTACAAACGCTGCTTAAAGTTAAGTAATGATTAGCGACTGTTTAACCACACATTTTTGATGTTTAAAGGTCTCTTAACTTTAATCATCGTTTATAAATAAGGCCCTAAACGTATATCTCAAACGTTACATTAAAATGTTTTTTACTATTTTATTGTTTATTGAAACAATTGATTTACAATTTTAGGGATTCAAACTAAAGGACCAGGCCCGGGTCGACGGCGCGTTGTGTTCCACGCGCGCCTCAAAGAGATGTCAGCATAATTGACGGGGTCCGATAGGGCCGATGCCTACCGGGGTCGCGGATTGTTCGAAAGAGTTACCGTGGCCCTGGCGCACAGACAACTGAAGGAACACGGGTGGGTTTTAGTCAGAAAGAATCTGACACGCCCTTCCGCTCCGCCAAGAGCGGGAGAGGTCATTTGATGATTTCCCACCCAAAAAAGAAAGGGATTCAAACTAAAGGTACGTATATAATCATTAGATTTGACCTCCTATTGTAACTCCAAATAATATAAAGCGTCGTTTTTATAACCCATTTAGGTTCAACGTTACTGAAATTCACTCCGAAACCTATCAAGTTTCAAGACGGAGATTACCGTGCAACTTGGTGCCGCTACATGAACTAAGTATTTATGGAAAGGAACACTGCCGAACAGTATACGCGGCCGTAATCTCGCTCTAATTCCGCCATAATTCACTGAACTTAACCTTAACCATTTGATCATCCACGGATTAACAAAAAGACGGTTACGAGTAGTGATGTGTGTAAGTATGGTCGATGTGTCGATAAAAGTGATGAAATGTTATGATTATTTCTCGAGCGTTTTACGGACACTGCCTACCTAAGTACCTAACACCAACCACTTAGCGTAAATGATCCCCAGATCTTTAGTCGCTCTTCTTAGGCTATAATTTAGGGCTCTCAGTACTCCAAAATCTACTACGAAAATTTTAATACCAATAAAAGGCCCATATTCTTAAACAGTTAAAAACCGGGAGAATGTTTTATGTTAATCGAAACAAAAATATACAATAGTGTATAGCGTGGCTAGAATAAAATTTCAGAAGTTAGGTAGGTACTGTAAAAAGTTAAGGCCTCTTTTCTTTGCTGAAGATTTTATTTGAAGTTAAACTTAAATAAAACGTTCTGCCTTAATTTGTAGCTTTTTTTTTTGTTTGATTTATTTATGGCCTTATTTTTTTGTTGTTTTTTTTTTTGTTTTTCCTCATGCTACTATATAGACAACAATTAATAACCTTCACTAATCAACTTCTTAAACATTTGAATAACAATTTGTTGTTTCCATTATTACTGATACATGATTTCTTTCTAACACCATTATCCGTTACGGTTATCTATTGTAATTCGTGTTTTACTTACTTTAATTTGAAACTTACCAAATTATTCCATGCCATCAAATTCTAAATTATCGACACTGGAACTCAAACATCGTTACCTACATCACATCCCTACATTCGGGAGCTCCCAGCAAGAATCTTTCCTATGTAAATTTATTGCAATAGACGGCGCGCCCCGCGGGGTTGGTCGCCGTACAAACACGTCAGACGTTCCCTCTGATATTTAAATCAGACAAAATAGGGACACTTGCTGTATTCTACGTCTCAATAGTGGATTACTTTATTGAGCTTAAGATATTTTTGCGTAGTTATTTTACAGATGTCCCTGGAGGCTGTGTTTGGTTGAATCGTAACCCTGATCTTGACTTTTCAGTTAGTTTTTAAGCAAATGAATGTGGTTGTAGATATACACTGTTGAGAATGTGCTTTGGGAAGTACACAAATTATTAGTACCACGAAATACATTAACACAAAATACATACAGACATGAATAATTAGAATACATTGGCGTAATCTCAGTCCGTAATAGGCAATAGTCGTCATTCAAAACAAGCACAGAACTCATCAAAACCTGACGGTGCGGTGCTTGTAACACTTACGTAACAAGGACTTGCTAAACTCGAAACAATCACGTTAACACAAATAAACTTAGAAATACAGAATAGAATAGAAATACTCTTTATTATGTACACCATAAAAATTACAGATATAAATGTAGAAATTTTACATAGGGTGACATATTGGGCGGTCTTATCGCTAAAAGCGATATTTTACGGTTCACCCTTGTTTGGTATAACAACGTTTTGTCGAAAATCGCTCCGCCGAATTTTAGTTACAATAAAGTCATTTCGTATAATTATTCATTTGACCGAATAATTAATTGGTAGATTTTTATTTAGCATATTTATTTATTAGAAATAATGTCATTTGACCGAATTTTCAAATGCACTAATTTTGTTTAAACTAATGTTTCACTAGACTAATAATGATTTAGTCGAAATATCGTATCGAATATTCAGTTCACTAGCCATTCATTTAGCTAGCTTTTGGCGAAACCCTGGTCTTGAACTTGCCTAAAACAAATAAGTTTTTTTTTAATAAGTATAGCAACAGAAATCTTAGGTTACGATAGGTTAGGTTAGGTTAGAGTATGACAAACAACGCACGAGCCGAGCGAGCGAAGCGAGCGTGCCGCGGCAGCGGCCGGCGATGTGCCAGAAGCGAATCGCTTTTGTAAAAGGAACCTAGTGCAAAGCAGAAGAAGATTTGCACTAAAAAAAATGACAATATTGAGACCATACTGCGAAATTTTGAAACGTATACAGAACTGGATTTACTAAAAGCAATTGCAAGTAATTTAAGATTAGTTTAACTGTTTTCTTGTTCAAAATAAATAATTTTTCAAATATTTACAATGTTTTTTTTTCTGCAGAAAAAAAAATCTATATAATCTAGTCGTTTCTGGCACTCGCCGGCCGCTGCCGCGGCACCGCTCGCTTCGCGCGCTCGGCTCGTGCGTAGGAAGGAGGTCACAGTTTTAACCTAACCTAACCATTTATTTTTACAATGTTTACAATGAAAAACATTTACAATGTTTTCTTTTCTGCATTACATTACACCAATTGAATATTCGATAAAATACATGGTTATACCATCTGAACATTACATCAAATGAACATTATACCTTTTGATCATTAGCGCAAATGTTGTTATAGCAAATAAATATTCGATGAACTGAAAATTCTGTCAAACGATATTATACAAAGTGATGATTTTCTTAAACGTTGTTCGATTTAGTAATATTATATCAAACGTTGTTCTATCAAACAAGGGTGAACCGTTTATTGATGCCCTTCTTAAAGAAATCAGCTGGACGGGAGGCAACAAATTCTTCAAAGGCATTTTGTACTGCCTCTCGGGTATTAAATTTTTTTCCCGCCAAGAAGTTATCCAAATTCTGGAAAAAGTAGTAGTCTGTAGGCGCAAGGTCTGGTGAGTAGGGCGGATGACGGAGAGCTTCCAACCCCAGTTCTTGCAACTTGGAGACCGTCTGCTGTGCAGTATGAGGTCGCGCGTTGTCGTGCAGGAGCAGCGGAGACGAGCGATTGACCAATGCTGGTTGGAGATGCGCCAGCTTCTCCATCATTGTGTTCAGTTCTTCACAGTACACATCTGCAGTAATGCTCACCCCGTTTGGTAAGAAGCTGTGATGAATCACACCGGCGCTAGACCACCAAACAGTGACCATCACTTTTCTAGGGGTAAGTTTTCGTTTAGGGCATTGTTTAGGTGCTGAACCAGGATCCAACCAACTTGCTGAGCGCTTACGGTTATCAAACAGAATCCATTTTTCATCGCAGGTAACAATGCGGTTCAAAATTCCTTCATTTGTGTGTCTGTTGAGCAGTGCAAGGCACGTCTCGACGCGTACTTCGCGCTGGCGATCATTGAGTTCGTGGGGCACCCATTTGTCAAGCTTTTTTACCTTGCCAATTTGACGCAAATGGACCAATATTGTTTTGACGCTAACTTCGAAAGCTGCTGCTAATTCAGCCGTAGATTGTGTATCATCAGCTTCCACAATCGCCTTTAATTCGTCATTGTCGACCAAAGTCTTCGGACGACCGCGAGGTTCATTTTTCAGGTCGAAATTTCCAGAACGGAAGCGAGCAAACCAATAACAGGTGGTGCGTTGGTTTGTAGTGTTAGCTCCGTAAACGTCGTTGATGTTGCGTGCCGCTTGTGCCGCGTTGCTGCCACGACGGTACTCATATTCCATAATTACTCGAATTTTTTACGTATCCATGATGACGAAAAAGATTGAAATGCGATGAAAATGTAACACTAATCAATAAAGAAATGACTACTTTTAGAAAAAAAAAACCATGTTTTTAAAATAAAATTAATTTGAAATTAGAATTCTTAGCCAAACAAAAATTATTTTGATTTGAAATGGCCAGTACTGCAGAACGGCAATTTCATAGGTAAAGACCTAATATTATACCGTCTAGATATTTAGATTAACAATATAAACATGAAATAAACTGGTTAAAACTAGTAAAAGGATAAAACTGAAATCAAATTCAAAATGTGTCGCCGGGGAATAATCCTTCGCTTTTAAAACAGACACTATCGCCAGAGCCGGCGGGACATTCTGCAATTTATTTCTATAGAGACATCGATTTTTTTCGGCTTTGCTCGTGGATTTATTTAAATTCTTGTGTAATGGTGGTGTTTTTACAGTTTTGGGTTAAAATTAGGTGAAATCTGTTTACATGTGGAAGTGGGAAATCTTCGCGAAGAAAGCTGTTACAAAGTACGGTCAGTAACTTTCAGTTAAAGTACAGGAGCGACAATATACAGACACAGTAAGTCTGAGCGATTCTCTTTTAATTGGAAATTAGCAGGTGGCATTCTGTAGTTTCGGACTACTCCCATCGGTAGAACCCGTGAGTTTATGTGTGTGTGAGTAATGATGATAATTTTGTAAAGCTCAGATAAACAAATAAGTTCGACTACGTTTCCTTAACACTGCAAATCCAGCACCAACAACAATTTTATAATAAAATACATGTATTTTTCATCGCGTGCTGCATTCAAAGCACTTAACTCAGTGATAACAATGTCCCTCTTAAGAATTTAAAGAGCTACTTAAGAAATAAAAGCTTTTCTAAATTACTTCATTTGTGATTGTGTACGGGACTCGTTACATTGCAGAATAGCCCTGGCCGTGATCTGGGCAAATAAGAGATATTTAAGGTCATTTGGAACGAAACGGCTCAAGATAATGAAGACGCTTGAAAAGTTGGGGATCAGAAGAATTGCTGTAGAGCTGTGATTTCCTGGTACATTTTTGTTTAATGCATTACATTTCCTTTTTAGGGTTCCGTACCCAAAGGGTGCCAGCGGGACCCTATTACTAAGCCTCTGCTGTCCGTCCGTCCGTCTGTCTGTCATCGGGCTGTATCTCATGAACCGCAACACCTAGGTAGACAGTTGATTTTTTTACAGCGTGTTTTTCTATTGCCGCTTTATCAACAAATTATAAAATTAAAATAAAGTTAAACATTAAAGAGTGTGACAATACAAGAAACGTGTTTTTTTTCGGCGTTTTTTGCCTTATAGTACGGAACCCTTCGTGTGCGAGTCCAACTCGCACTTGGCCGTTTTTTTATAGGTATTGTAAATAGATTATTTTAGATTATTTCTCGTAAAGATAGTGTTTTTATTATCTAAGTCTTTGATTTGCAATTTTGCAACATGAATAGAGTTGTCTTTTTTTTGCAATAATATACATTGTTAATGGTCGATTCCGATACTCAGAATTTAATTGGCAACGATTAGGAAAAGGAAACAATAATTTGTCCTTATACAGGCAGTTTCTGGTTTAAAATGTATAATGGACAGTGTATAAAATAAATAAATTATTAGTGTTATTAAATAAAGTAGAGGAGCTCGTGGCGAAATAATAACAGCCGCACGGGTTGATCCAATGTTAAGATACGCTTGCCGCGGTCGGTTCGTGCATGATTGACCATCCATTACACACCGAGTCCCTCCGTGCCTCTTGTTTTCGATTGTCATTCATAGATCTTTGACAGTCATTACGGGTACTCAGAAGCGCAAAGGTCTGACAACTAGCCTAATCAAGGGGTATAGTGTTACCCAGTAACAGAGTTGCTGATGTCAGATAGGCGTCGCTCCATAGGGCACGCCATTACGTATATATATACGTCTTTCAACATCGTTCTCACATGTATAATTTCAACATGAATGATGTAATATTTTTTTCTGTAACGATATATAATAATATTACTACTAATAATACGAGTACTTTCTAAGAACAATGTTACTATCAATTGGGCCTAGTTGCCATAAATAAACAAATATTATTATTATTATTTCCTTTATTTCATTATTTACATATAAATTACATTTTTAAATATTAGAATATAAAAAATATAAAAACATTTAAAAATAGTAGCCCACCGGTATCGGGAACAGGGTCCAAGCTACCGGCGGTCAGGGCTCCAGAGAGAGGAACCTCCTAACAATGCGAGCCGTGTCCAGAAGTACTGCTCTCTGAATCAAGCCCTTGATCCAGCTGCCCAACGAGAGCGTCCTCAGGTGTTGGTCGAGGCTCTTGGCTATTAAGCCATTGGCTGTCACGACTATCGGCACAATGATCGCTGAGTCCACATCCCACATGTCGACAACCTCGCGAGCCAAGTCTAGATATTTGATTTGTTTATCTTTCTCGGCATCCACGAGGTTCCCGTCATGCGGGACTGTTATGTCAACAATCATTGCGCGCCGCTCTAATCGATCCACCATCACTAAGTCAGGCTTATTAGCTTATTATTATTATATATGTTGATTTAAAAGAGTGTCCATGGACTTTCTTGCTGATTCTTCTCCATAGGTACCTACTACGCTTTGGAATAGGCAACTAGCTTAATTTTTCTGACTGACTAACCTCTTGACAATTCAAAAGTGCCTGTAATCGGTTTATTTGAAATAAATGCTTTGAGTTTGAGTTTGATAGCGGCAGTGAGACCCTTTATGAGAGAGTGGCTGGAGAGACGGCATGGCGCCCTAACTTTCCGACTGACACAGGTATTGTCCGGACATGGGTGCTTCGGAAAGTATCTGTGCCGCATAGGCCAGGAACCGATACCCGGTTGCCACCATTGCAACTGTCTTGACGAAACGACGCAGCACACTCTTGAGGAATGCCCTGCTTGGGCAGTGCAGCATCGTGACTTCGTCGCGGCGGTTGGTGCTGCGGATACTCTCTCGCTTCCGGACATGGTCCAGTCCATGGTTGGAAGTGAGAGCGCGTGGGACGCCGTCGCCTCCTTCTGTGAAGAAGTGATGGTCGTGAAGGAGGCGGCGGAAAGGGAGAGAGAGAATACAACCTCCCTTCCAATCCGTAGCAGACGCACCGGGTGCCGGAGGACACGGAACGATCTCCGGCCGCCTTAAGGTGAGGCCTGCAGGCGACAGACTTGGGGAGATTGTTGCCTGAACAGTTAAAGGCCCGAGATGATGGCGCGCCGTGCTCCGCGCGCTGAGGGTGACGGGGTCCGCATGAATTCATGCTGGCCAACACCTGGCTGGGGAGCGTGACGAAATGCGCAAGCACTCCAGCACCCGGCTAAAGGTAGCACAACAACACCGTGTGGTTTTAGGCAGTACAGTCTGACAGACTCCTCCACCCACCCCAGGGTGAAGGACATCCATGAGGATTTCCACACGATGAAACAAAAAAAACAAAAAAAGGGAACCGCTTCATGTGAAATAATAGTATTCAGCTACATCCAGTTAGACTGGAAGCCGACCCCAACATAGTTGGTAAAAATCAAGGCATATTTTTGTTATTAAATAAAGGCTAGCATTTCATATCTTAGCAGGCTTTCCCAAATATACTCGTAATTAGCAGTCGATTCCATTTGCCGGCATGGTAAACAACGATTTGTTATTGGACATAAGAGACAACATTAGAAGCCAATTAGTATAGAAGAACCGGAAAACGTCTAACGTACAGTAGTGGAGGCGGAGCGCGTGAGGGTGAGGCAATTGTTGCGCCCTCACGCTCCTAGTCGCCGCAGGAGGAGACGCCCTGGGCGTCGGGAGTCGATAACTGATTCCCGGCTATCGCAGGCGCGGGCTTGCGGACGCGAGCAATAGGTAACTCGCCGTCCGTTAAGGACCAGGCCCGGGTCGACGGCGCGACGGGGTCCGCTAGGGCCGATGCCTGCCGGGGTCGCGGACTGTTCGAAAGAGTTACCGTGGCCCTGGCGCACAGGCAACTGAATGAACACGGGTGGGTTTTAGTCAGTAAAAGTCAGACACGCCCTCCCGCTCCGCCCAGACCGGGAGAAGTTATTTGATGATTCCCCACGCAAAAAAAAAAGTACCTACATTCATGCTTCTATGGGATTATGGGTTTAAGAAATTATTATAGGTATTAAAAAAAGTCTTCACTTATAAACTCTAACCTATCCTAGTTTCTACTCAAGCAGAACATTATTAAGCTAGGTAAATTTACTAGACGATGAATAGAATTTCTAAGTTGATATGAGATTAGCTTCTAAGGCAGTTATTATCGCGCCAAAGTTATGGTAGGTAGAGTAGGAAACGTGTAGCCAGAATGTTGACTAGGAGTTGTAAACTTATGCATATTATAACAGTAACATCCTAGTAAGATAAGGAAATAGATTACCGATTAAATTATTAAAGTCCTTCTAAGTCTAAGGGACAACTTCTCGAACGAAAATTATCGCAAAATTAATGGGACAAATTGTAAAGCGCTCGTTAACTGCTGCGATTGGTTGAATGATTTATCAACAGCCAATTGCAGCAGTTCATGCGCTCGCTCTTGAGTAGCGTCAGGTGCTTATTTAAATTACTAGTCTTATTTTTGCCCTACTGCAGGACAAAAGCCTTAAGCTGCAGAAAAAGAACGTGTCATCAATATTTTGTTTTTTTCTACAGATTTGCCTTCTGTTCCAAACCAAACAAATTATGTCCAGTTTGTCAGAATGTTTAGCTTTCGCTCTCGTTAGACTCCATTCCGTACTGAATGCACGCAGAAAATTGTCACTCAAGTGCAAATTGCGCATTTACACAGCGTGCAATCGTCCTATCATGACCTATGCGAGTGTAGTTTTCGCACACGCAAAACCCCACCACATCCATAGGATGCAGGTCCTCCAAAACCAGTTCCTCCGTAGGGCGACCGGTAAATAATCCTATATTTTCTAAAACAACGCGACTTTTATACTATTTACAATAAGAATAACGCAATTTCACCCAATCACGTCGGCAGGCACAAAGAATATTAGTGGCTTTAGTGGTAAATTTGCTGATAAACAAAAACTATCTTCTCAACAATAGATCTCAACCGTGATCAATAACTGAGCCTAAGAGAAGAAGACATCGACAAGACAACTTTTATTTATCAGTGAATTTACCACTAAAGCCACTAAATATTCTTTGTAAAGAAAAAGTTTTTATACAAATCTCGTATTTCCTACACCCAGTATGTACATAGAACAACCCTTGTAACTTCAACTAGCACCAGCCAACCTAACTTCTGTTCTATCGTCCATTATATAAATTGCATTAGGTCCACAAGAATCTAACAGAGAAATATGAAAATGTGAGCAGTCAGTATGCAAAAAGGTCGGTCGTTGGCTGCGACGAGATGATATTTTATTACCATCTACATTATTATAGTCCAGGTTTAGGGTTCCTTGGTTGATCGGAAATGTCTGAAAATATAGAATATTTTCTAACTATTTATTTCGTTTGATTTTGTGAATTCTGTTTTAAACCACTTTACTGTCGTCGTCGGAGAAGGAAACACTGTGTTTTTAACAAATGTTTTATGTGATTCAAGAATCCTTGGAAATTTGTGATGTAGATATCCATCGAAATTTAGAAAAGCTTTATTGGTAATATAACATTTTTATACTTCCATCCATACATTCTGAGTTTCTCTCGGTTTTTTCTTCTTCTTCCTCTTCAGTATTCAGCTAGAAAACACCGAACTCATCTAGTTTTAAAATGTAATTTTATTTAGACATGTCCAATCGATTTTCTGAACCAATTTATAGAAATAAATATATCATTTATTATGTACCAAAATATTAAGAGAAAAATATCATTAACTAATTAATACTTAACAGAATTGGTGTGATTTATTTTTATTTTTGTTACCTGTGAATATTATGTTTCTCAATGACTAAACTGTACCCTAATTGCATAACACACTTACAAACACAATCTGAATGGTTTTGAAGGATATTGCTAATCCATTGTTCGAAAAATTCGTCTGCTCAACAACGTAAATAACGCAATGAATGTTGTTGAACTGTCAAATGAAAGCCATTGCCACTATGCAGCCAAGCATATTATAAGTTGGGGGATTACGTCGCTGACAAAGATGCTTGGCTCAACGCTGGTCCTGCTCCACAGGGGGGCATAAATTAATTGATTAGCATTCGAAAATATTGTTGGAGCTGCTGAAGATTGTAAAAACAACAACATCTTTGCATTGTATAAATTCAATCTCTTAACAATGTATAATTGCATAGCACATGTGTGAGCACTATGTACCTACTATAAAGCCACCATTTACTAGGCTCGTCTTTCATTGACTTGAATGTGCCCTGGCGGCTGAGAGTATGTCATGCTCACTCAAATGTCTCGCTGGTGGTGGCGTGTGTGTTGGATCATTAAGTTCCCTTCAAAATGGTTGAGCTAAATGGTGCTGATCCATACGTCATGTTCGTGAACGGGCGCCGTCAGTAGGGATTGGTCAACTCTTGACTGCCACGGCTTATTTTAATTTAAATTTTTGAATTGTTTTTTTTATCTTTTGTTATTACGGATACTTTAAACGTGCACGTCTTTCTACATCGTTCTCACATTTTTAATTTGAACATGAATGATGTAAACAATTGGTTTTTTGTAACTATATTATGTTGATTTAAAAGAGTGTCCATGGAGTTTCTTGCCCGTTCTTCTCCATAGGTACCTACTACGCTTTGGAATGGGCAACTAGCTTCATTTTTCTGACTGACTGACCCTTTGACAATTCAAAAGTGCCTGTAATTGGTTTATTTGAAATAAAAGCTTTGAGTTTGAGTTTGAGTTTGATTGCTATAGTTAGTGTGTTACGCAATTACCCCGTTGTTTGTAGCAAGCAAATAACCAAAACTTCAGAACAAACACTTATAGAAAAGCGGGACAGCAAAGTGTACTTCACTTTCAAAACTAAGATAGTATACGGAACCTTTAAACCTAATAAATCTGGAACTTAACCTTCTTACAACAGCCCGAACGCTCTGCAATATCGAGGAGTAGGTTTTAGATAAAATTGATTTTAGCTTTTAAATAAAACGAGATACATCGCGGAATATTGCAGCTACGCTGTATGCAAAACAGATCAAATATTAATTTCGTTATTGGTTCTTTGTAAGCCGGGTAAAGGATGTGCAAGCAATTCACTATAGTATTTTTGCTATTGTAGGTATTTCATGATCTTTTATCCTAATTGGATTTTGCACGGGTGAAGCACCAATGACACGCGCCAACAAATTGTGGGCGTGAAATATAAAATCGAACTAAATCATTATTTCGTTTTTTTAACCCACCTCATCGATGAGCACATAGATGACGTGGATATAAATCGTATTATTGAAGTTAACTCATAATCTTCTAAAGCAAAGATTATACAATTTATATGGGACTACCTAGCAAGGTTACTCTCCCAATTGAAAAAAGAAACACGTACTCAGTCGTAAATTAGCACAATAATCACGAAGAAAACGGTGTAAAACAAAAATAAATCCTCCTTTTTTTGAAGTCGGTTGAAAATAATCAATCATTAACATGGTCATAATTATGCTGCTATTATTTTCTCGGTCTACACCAAGATTTCATGGCCCTCTTCTTTTTCAACAGCTTCCTAAACATTTTAACTTTCACCATCCGGGTACCAGGGCACCATAACTATCAGGAAGGTATTACGTGAGTCTGTGAGGCGCGTGACGTAACTCTGTGTTGTTCAAGTAAACATGTCGCGACGAGGATTGAGCAGTAATTCAGCTCCGTGCGGAGGGGATTGAAGATGTATTAGGAAGGTGGAAAACGGTTTTGTGAGTATTTTTTGTGACCGGCAGGTTATGACTGTCTGTATATTTTGGCAGTATTTTGTGCTATGCAGCTTAGAATTTTAATTCGTTCTTTTTTTAGATTGGGGTGTTTATTTATTTTCTGATGAATGAAGCACAAATTAAATAAAAAAAATAACTTTTGAATAACCTCAGTTTTTACTGGTTTATTTCATTAATTTACCTACAAAACTAACTTACTATTATTGGTTGACTTACCTATCACAGGCAAAGTAGACAACACTTTAATTACTGACCCACTGATATAATGAGGAATCTCGAGCTTTATAAGGAACTGTTTATTACAGCCGATTTATTCTATAACACTCTCACCGTGCAAACTTAAGGGAAGGGAACTTGAAATGAGCTGTCAATAGTGTCAATTGGCTCACTTCACCAAAGTTTTCACGGTGAGATTTTTACAGAAAAGACCTGCAGGTATAGTACGATTCAAATTTAAAGGCGGCTCGGAACATGAGGTGAGTTGCTGCGCAGTAACCAATTCACTTGTCAACGGGGGTGAGGGGTGAGGTCCTCTTTTTTTTTTGGGTCGGGTATCGTCAAATAACTTCTCCCGCCCTGGGCGGAGCGGGAGAGCGTGTCAGATTTTTACTTACTAAAAGCCACCCGTCTTGCTTCAGTTGCCTGTACGCCAGGGCCATGGTAATTCTTTCGAATAAACAGCGACCCCGGCAGGCATCGGCACTATTGGACCCCGTCAATGGTGCTGACATCTCTTTGAGGCGCAAGTGGAACACAACGCGCTGTCGACCCAGACCTGGTCCTTACCGGACGGCGAGCTACCCATTGCTCGCCATCCGCAAGCCCGAGCCTACGGTGGTCGGGAATCGGCTATCGACTCCACAACACAACAACTCGACAACTTCTATGAACTTACTATAATAATCGACTACTATCAAATAGGATTTAGTGCCGTAGTGGAAGATATCTGTGCCTATCTTGTACCAAGCTCTGTCGGGTATGTCATGCGGAATTAAAGGTTCTTTTGTGTTGGCTTTTCTGTATGTTAAACAGGCCTGACATTGTGATAAGTAATCCTGTAATTGTGAATTCATATTAGGCCAATACATGATTTCTCCAGCCCTAAGTTTACACTTTTCTATACCTAAGTGCCTTATATGTATTTTTTGTAACATTGTTTTACGCATACAGTTTGGTATAATGATTCTATTGCCTTTCCATATTGGTCCATAATTCACTGTTAACTCATCCCTGCTATCCCAATAAGGTTTTAATTTATTGCTAATATTTCTCTTTTATGCATGGGCCATCCTTTTTTTAATATTTTTATCAATCCCTGCATTTCGTTATCAACCCTAGTCCATTTTTGTATTTCTAAAAAATGTGAGTCTGTTAGAGGATTCATCGTTGTTATGGCACACACTTGTGCTTGTGCTTCGAGGTGATCGCGCATACTGATGTTATCGGTAGTTAAGTGGCAACGCCGCCCGTGTTAATGCGTCCGCTATGTATAGATACCTGGTTTATAAGTTAGCGTAAACGAATATGGTTGAAGTCGCATTACCATTCTCTGTAGGCGTACCTACTGGCGCATTCACCAAAGGCTTGTTAATAATACTCACTAATGGCTTGTGATCTGTTTCTATCATCACATCGTTACGGCCATATATATAGCTATAGAATCATATACACAGGCATATAATTCCTTTTCAATCTGAGCATAATTCGGGTCAGTTTTTGTTAACGACTTCGAAGCGTAACATACGGGATAGTTGTCCTGCATTAACAGGCACCTAAACCATTTTTACTCGCGTCTACTGAGATAACTATGGGTTTCTCAAGTGTGTAATATTTTAGCACAGGTGGACTAGTTAACTGCTTTTTTAACATTTCAAAACATTGTTCATGTGTATGATCCCAGTGCCAAGCTACGTCTTTTCTTAATAACTCGCGAAGAATAAATGTTTTTTCTGAAAAATTTGCAATTAAATTACTAGCATGAGATTATCATACCTAAAAATCTTTCTACATCTTTTACATTTTGTGGCCTTGACATATTTTTAATAGCCAATACCTGTGACTCATCGAGGCTGATGCCGTCTTTTGTTATTTTATGGCCTAAGTACGTTAGTTCACTTAAACCTATTTTACATTTGCTTTTATTTAATATTGTTTATTTCCTTACACCGTTTCAAGGCTGTACGTAGGTGATCGTGTATTTTCATTGTTTCTGCGTAAATAACGACATCATCAATAATCTATATCATCGAAATGTTCATAAAACGTTTATGGAAAATTTCTGTTGCCGATGATATACCGTATGGCATTCTCAAAAATTTAAACCTTCCAAAAATTGTGTAAAATGTACAGAGGTCTGTACTGGCTGGGTATAAATTTACATGCCAAAATCCCTGTTTAGCATCTAATGTACTAAAATATTTGGCACCGGATAGGTTGGCGGTTATTTCTTCAAGAATAAGCAACTTAAAATGTTTCCGCTTTATTGCTTTGTTTAACACGTTGTACGCCGTGGCAGTCACATAGTGCCTGCCCTGATACAATCCGTGTGGGCCCTACTGAAATTGAAAAAAACTATAAATATTTTGTGTCAGGTTTTAATTGTTTATTGAGTAAATAAAGGGAAATATATTATGTGGGAACAAATTGTAGTCGAAAAATATACAAAATTGGGCAAAAATTTACTGGCATACACCGGTGTCAGCCACGGCCTATGCGGAACGTTTTTCGTAAATATCGCCAGAAAAATGAGACGCTTATGCTCTGGTTGTTACAAACAGAATGTCGATTTAATGGGAAGAGCTTATGCCAGGCATAACACTACAAAAGTAAACAAGTTTTGCGAAGCCGTTCATGTGCTTTGATTGCTTCAATAAACTACATCGTTGATTTTGAAACACGAAAGAATAGTTTTTAATAGTTGATGTTAAAGAGTTTCCTATAATCAGCTATGCCGACGACATGGTGCTGCTGAGCGCATTGGTTTGTGGCATTAGAACATTGTTGCAGATTTGTGAGGCATATGCTGAAGGACACGGTCTAAAATATAATGTGTCGAAAAGTCCGTTCATGGTTTTTGAGGCCGGCTCTAAATGTCCTATAGCCGTACCACCCATCAAACTGTACGGGGTTCCCTTGGTAAAAGTGGATCACTTTAAATACCTAGGGCATTTAGTTACTGCCGGTCTCAGGGACGATGCTGACATTGAGAGGGAGCGGAGGGCTTTGTCAGTTAGAGCTAATATGATAGCCCGCAGGTTTGCACGCTGTTCTATGTCGGTCAAGCAAACTCATTTCAGAGCTTATTGTACCTCAATGTACACGTGCAGCCTGTGGGTGAATCACACCCAAAAAGCATACGAAGCCCTCCGTGTCCAATATAACAACGCCTTCAGAGCGCTGAGGGGGCTGCCGCGACACTGTAGTGCCTCGGGCATGTTTGCCGAAGCTAGTGTCGACTGCTTCTATGCAACAATGCGTAAACGGAGCGCGTCTCTGGTGCGCAGGGTGCGCGGCAGCCCCAACAGCGTACTGATGATGATAGCGGACAGGCTCGACTGTCCATACATTAGACACTGCAGTGACTTGCACGTCACCTACAGTCGTCGGTAATGTGTTTGATAGTGTGATGGTTGATTGTGTTGTTTTGTATTGTATTGTAATGTTAATGTATTGTCTGTTGTGTATATAATGTATTAATTGTTGTTTTTCTTGTTTAAGAGTTATGTAACTTGATAAATAAATGAATAAAATAAATAATTATAATTTTGAGAGAAGTCTATTGTTTATTTTAACTGTTTTGTGATTTTAAATGTTTCCTAGATCTTTGAACAGTGATTTTATTGAAAATTAAGATTAATTTGATTTTTATAATAATTTAATATCTTTTTCTACTACCTCAATTGTTTTATTTATCTCTTAGCAATAAAGTCTCAGGAAAGTAGAATTTCAGAATAAACTATTATATGTTTTATAGCTACATCTCGAGATAAATTTGCACGTCACATCACATCACATTTTGTTTACACATCACAAATATGTATTTATGCTAAGTGATAAACGTTATTCTACAGGGCCGCGCGGGTCATACTCAATACAGTTTTTGTTCAATTTTGTGACTCAACCCACTGTAGACATTTGAACGCAGGTCGTGCACGTGGACATATGGTGTCTGCCACGGCCTGAACGACCAAACTATTTGTCGGCCACATGATGTCTGCCACGGCTCAATAGGAAAAGTAACGATTTTGATTCGGCGTTCAACGTGTTAAGTCACGCGGGTCTAACCAAATGCGGAGATCTCCGTTTGGCTTTTTTACAACCGTCACGCTATTTACCCAATCGGTAGGTGCCTCAACTTTTGCAATAATACCCTGATTTTTCATTTCCATTAGTTTTTCTTTTACTTGTTCTTTTAACGCAACTGGTAATTTTCGTGGAGCATGAACTACAGGTTTGTACCCATATTTTAATTGTATTTCATATGTACCTGGTAAACAACCCATTCCTGTAAATATGTCTGGAAAGTCATCTAATATATTTGAAAATCTTTTATGTCTGCTTTTTACTCATTACTCTCATTAATTATTTTAATTCATCACATGAACTCCTACCTAAAATGGAAGGTGAATTAGTGTCAACAACTATAAATTGTAAAATGTATGTTTTGTTTTTATATTGTACTTTGAGATAAAATTTACCAATGACTTTAATCAGACTACCTGAATAACCATGTTACTTCATTGTTGTATGGACTTATTCATCTTTTGATAATTTAATTTTAGTTAAATATTTGTTTGGTAAGACATTAACGTCGGCTCCAGTGTCAAGTTTAAAATTGACATGTTTTTTCCAATACATAATGCTACCGTCCACTCTTTACTAGAAAAACTAATCTCTCTGGTCACGATCCTGACGGGAAGTCCAGGCCACACCGCTGGAACCGGATGATCGCCATTTTCTATGACGCTGCGCCGAACTTCATGCATAGTGTAATTTTTATTCTTCCTTATCTTTGTTGCTAATAGCATGTACATTATGAGTTTGATCCTGATTCTCGTTTTTTATATTTGTCGCTTGAGCTCGAGATACTTCCGGTAATCTACAGGTATCTATAGCTTTACATAAGGACAAGTCTGGTTCTCTTAACAGTTTTTCTCTGAGTCCACTGTCTTTAATTCCACAAATCACGCACCAACTCATTGCATAAATCTTTGAACTCGCACTTAGCTGCTATTTTATTCAGTTCAAATATATATTGCTCAATTGACTCTAAATCTCGTTGCTCACGGGTAATAAATGTATGTCTTTAACAAATATTATTATAGCAAATATAATATTATTATTAGCTTATGTAGCCAAAAAAATGCGCCGAAATCATCTAGCAAGTCTTCTATAGTTTTGTACTCGCGTGTAAATTGTTCATATACCTCACGGCACTTTTATCCAATGATATGTAACAAGATGTTGATTTTCACATTGTTTTTTTCCCTTTCGAGGTATTTTGCAAGCTTTATAATATTGAACGCCTTTTTCAATTTTTCCCATTCCTTGCTTAAGTTTCCTGATGTTACATTTGTTATATCATTTTCAAAAACGAACGGTTGCAGCGGTTGCAAAATTAACTCCATTGTATGCTTCGGTAATATCACTTCTGCTTCTTCAAATGATTCGGAATCACTGCTACTTGTCATTTACGTTTTCCTTTTATTTCACTTCTATCTAGTTTTAGTGTATAAAACGGCTTACTTACTGATTTAGCTACCGACTGCGCCATGTTATGTTGGGAGACAGGGACACAGCATTGAAACATGGTGGTTGAGCAAAGGCTAGTTTAATGTACTTCGTTCACATCTATTTCTCCTGCCTACCTTCACATGCATTATTATAATATGGAACAATCATTCATAATTAATCAATTTATACCTACAGACGCCCAGGGTGTCTCCTCCTGCGGCGACTAGGGGCATGAGGGCGCAATGATTGCCTCACCCTCACCCGTTCCACCTCCCCTTCGCGAGCCTTAATGCTTCGCAGAAGGAGGTGACGGCTTCCCATGCCCACTCGCTCCATACCATAGCCTGGACCAGGGCCGGACGCGAGAGATTGCTACCGCCAATCGTCGCCGCGAGGACATGAGGGTGCTCCGCCCAAGCCGGGCAAACCTCCATCGTATGCTCCACCTTGTCCTCCGGTCGATCCACACAATGGTAACACCCGGGCGTTTCCTCCCACCTTATCCGGAACAGGAACCTCCCGAAACAGCCATGTCCGGTGAGGATCTGCATCAGGTGGAAGATGAGGACGCCATGGTGCCTAACAAGCCACAACTCAAAGAGGGGACTTACCACCGCAATTGTGGCGTGCCCAGCACTGGGTTGTGATAGTCGCACTCTCCATGCCGCCATGAGATTCCGCTGTGCCGCGATTTACCTCGCCTGCCGCCTCCAGATCCCATAGCGGCAATCCGACAAGGAGGCTCGCCGCCACGCAGGAGAGCGTGCGGTATCCCCGGACCAGCCGGATGGCCATGACCCCTTGGGACGCGTTTGTAGCGGTATCAACATCGCCACATGCGTGCTACACGTCATACTGACGTCACGCAAATCCTGCATCGCGCAAGCAGAGTTTACCGCGCGACTAGCATATATACAAACGTCTCGACATCAACCGTCGGGCAGTTGCCCACCAGACACAACACCCGTCTGGTCGGGGGATCCTCCCTTTTCCATAGAGTATGAGTGAACTTTACACCCTGTTCCTCGTACCTCTATACGTTCAACCGGTGGGCTGGTCGGCACATCAATGAACGTGCCCACACCGGTGCCCCGTAAAGGGCCATGGACCGCACGACCTCAGCGTAGAGCCTCCGGTAGGAGGCGTTTGGACCCCCTAGGTTGGGCAGGAGCCGCTCCAAGGCAGCCCCGGCCCACTCCAGTCTGGGAGCCAAACTTTGGAATTGCTCAACGAAGTTCCACCGGCTGTCGAGGACGAGTCCCAGGTAGTTCATCGTCGAATCGACGCCGATGTGAACCCCTCCTACCGTTATTTGGGACCCCGACAGTGGCGCGTTCCGAGGACCATGAAAACACATGGCCTCGGACATGTGCAAAGCCACCTCGAGTCCCAATTGCCGGATCCTCTCGACAACTGTCGCAACCCCGCGTGTTATCAATTCAGCTGCCACCTGGTGCGACCTCCCCTGTGCCAGGACCAGCGTGTCGTCAGCGTATCACACCACGCTGACGCCGCTAGGGAGGTCTGGGCGCAGCACCCAGTCGTACCCGATGTCCCACAGATGCGGCCTCAGGACTGATCCCTGTGGGACACCGCACGACATCTCTCGCTGTTTCCATTCTCCCTGATGACTGGGGT
Organism: Griposia aprilina; assembly: GCA_916610205.1. Lineage (NCBI taxonomy): Eukaryota > Metazoa > Arthropoda > Insecta > Lepidoptera > Noctuidae > Griposia > Griposia aprilina. The sequence continues at coordinate 24,246,827 of OU744289.1, forward strand.
AGATGACAGCCCTGTCCGGCAGATAGGCCTCCACCACACGACAGAGGTAGGTTGGCATCCGGTGATACCGAAGTGCCTCCTTGATGGAACTCCAGGGCAGGATATTGAATGCATTGGCGATGTCTAGAGACACCGCCAAGACGACCCCACCCCGGGCCACAGCATACCACGTCGTGAGGGCTCGCACGCACATGATGGCGTCCACCATAGAGCGCCCCCTGCGGAAACCAAACTGGCTCTCCGCCAAATCCGGCCCCACCTGCAAAGGGTGAGGTACTGCGCAGCGAATAGCGTACTTCACAGCCGCTGTTAAGTTTGAATCGTACTATATGTGTGATAGAGATGACGCTCTATAAAGCCGAACTTGCTCTAAAACTTGAAGTGCCATATTCATGCCCGGGCACAATGTTCTAGATATAAATAAACGTGGCCCTTCTGCCTTTATGTCTACCTACAGCGGCTGTAACGGCTGACGGAATGACAAGGGTCACCCTATACCCCGTAATCTACTTATCTACTAGAAATGGCGCGAATTTGAATTAAATCCAAGATCCGTGGCGTCTTGTACCTACGTGATGTTTTGATAATATTCGATACGATGGCACGTGTCTCCTGTAATGAGATTGTGATAATATAAACTTATGGGAAACTGAACACAGGCAATGTTTGGTGTAATTTAAGTGGTATTGTTGTTTACTGTGTATTTCGAAGACAGTAAGAAAATAATTATCCTCCCTTACTATCCGCACAAAGAGCAAATAAATGATAATTATTTATGTAAATTTGTCAAAAAAAACACGTTTACACGTCAAAAGTGTTTCCTCTCCGACTAATCTGAGAAGAAATACCGAAACGAACTTAGAGGTCACAGTCTCTTTTAAAGTCTAGACATAATCTTGATCAGGCCATATAGAGACCATGCAGATTAATGTCTGAGGTCTTTTGAGCCCTGTAGTAACGAGGACGTAACAGTTGTATGTTAGGTATGGTTACACCATGCCAAGACCGCTAAGGTCCTCTGTCATGTCAATAACTCACGTTACACAAAAATATAAATAATTATATTAGAAGCAATTTATTGCTCTATTAGACAAATTTCACTCTCAAAAGAACTTGACAAAGTTTCATTTTTTTTTTTTAATACAATCAATATCCCACCCTCCTTTTTAGTAAAATTGGTTTTTGATTTTGTAAATAAATTCTTAATTCTCAATAGATGAATACAGTTTCTGATTATTCAACAGCAGTGGCATAAAAATAATCAGAATAAAAAAACTGATGTTTTATTTTGCCTTATCAAGGAAATCGATAAAACATTGGAGGGTTAGAATTAATCATGAAAATAACAGCTTGAATAATTTTAAAATAGAATGAAATGGGTCATTAGAATAATCTATTCATAGTCAGAATCAATTATAAGGCTGGATACACACGATCGTGGGAAATCGTGCGTTACAATTGAACGGTTACTTGAATTACATTCTTGAACTATATGTTCTTATCGATAGCCTTTAACGATAGCTGAAAAAATTGCACAGTTATTAACTTTGGTCGCTACAAAATGTCAAGCATCAGCAGTTTTCTCCAATTTATGATCTAAGTAGTTTCAAGTATAACTCGTAATATGTTTTTATTTGAAGCAAAAGAAAAATCCATTTTCTTTAAGGTGTACGCATTATATAATCTCAATGTACGCAGTCTAATGTCCACAATGTGATATCTAAACAAAATCTAGCTTCTTTTTTACTTACAGTAAACACAAAAACCATCTCAGAGATATTATTATGATGCCTGAAATTTTTAGGTAGGTAATGGTTTTTTTTTTATCAAAATGTCCAAGTCCATTTAGCTTTGTGTGCGAAACTTGAGCTTTATCATCAATCACTATTCTGAAGAGTGTGAGATCACAAGGAGACTGCGCTAAAATCGAGATTAACTTCGAAAATAATGCTTCATATAAGCTAGGAATACACTATCCACAGTGGCTTCCTTCCCTTAAAGCCGAAAAGCCCGGCTTCCAATCAACAAAAAACATAAACAAGCATCATGCAAACTTGTAAATTAACTAACTCATTCATGTCACAACAATATATAAGGATAATGACATACCTGTTTTTTTTTAATATAGTTATGTCGGCTTGCCCTATTTTTGACCCCTAGGCACGCCACTGACTATACATGCCAGTTACTTGCAGGTACTAGTCAACCAACTCCGCCATTGTGACAGCGATCAATCACAAGTTGTTACAGCACTAACAGAGGTATTTTCGCAAAAAAAATACACATAAGCGTGTGGACCCCACGCTTATGTGTATTTTTCTTTTCATCTCTCTTTTACATGTATGAGGAGTGCCATCCCACCAGTGCCATTTCACTACACTATTGGATATAATGTTGGATCCCATAATTAAAAACGTTTATGATGTTTCTAAGTGACTTTGGTATTTAGGCAGTGATCCGACCGAGAAAACGACTAACTATCGGCTATTTTCTCTCTCAAGAAACGTACAATAGATATACATTCCGTGTCAATAAAGGAGATGCATATATTAATTGTTGATTGCTGACTGTTCACACTGCCAGCGAGGACTCGCTTCAGTAGTTTGTCGCTGAGCGACAAGAGCTATCAAATATAATACTCGCTCAGCGATACTCGTCGCACTTGCACACTCGCTTATAGCCCGGCGACAAAACTATCGAAACTAACACTCGCTTCCCGCTGATCGCCAACTCGTTTATAGTTTCTAGTTCTACTCGTTTCTCGTTAAGTCGATAGATTTTGAGATATGGGACATTTTCGGTTTTTCGGTTCCGTTTGTTCGGTTTTTGACCGACCGGTAAAATCAATACTGTGCATGCGTAAATACTTTATCTGGGGAGAACGGACGGTTATGTCGGCCTCCTACCGACTTAAACCATGTCGGTTGCACATGTTACCATTTACTGCTTTATGAAACCAAAAACCTTTTCAACTTCTCTGCTTAGCACATTACCAGTCCTGTCTGAACTATTTGCCACCTTGATAGATGCACACTGCAGTAACAAATGGGACGCATTAGTAACGAGTAATCTTGTCGCAACCTCCGCGATGTTTGTGCTGCAACTTTACAACATTTCCCACCGTTGCCGCGGCTGGTGTCAAGCGACAAATAGTTTATACTTTGTATGTGGAACTGGGTAGTTTATTATAGTTGCGGTTTTATTGTTCTAGAATACTTTTATTCGTTGATAATCTAAATAACTAAAAAGTCTGTTACGCAATATTTTTCTAAGCGTGTCGATTGCCATCTAAATTGGTTACGCAATGAAAAGTTATTGTAAAAAAATATAATCATGAAACCCAGAAAAAGCGATGACTCATGTAATATAACTGACTTATGAGTATGAACTCAAAAATACGTAACATTGGTGAAGAAAGATACCGATGTATAGAACTGGTAGTGAAAACACTTATGAAGTGTACTGTATTATGTAGGTTAATCTTTTTACTTTTGTGTATACATACATATCATAGACTAGGGACCCTTATTTCTAGTTCTAACACCCATATTCTAAGTTATTTCATCATTGACATTGATAGTTAAAATTTGTTATAAATTGACATAATATACGTCCTCGACTTGAGAGTTTCCCTTAGCGGAATTGAGGAATCATGTGCCAAACTTAAGGTACCTCGAAACCTACTTTACCATTGATTAAAGCAGCGCACAGCAAGCGTATTATGGGCTTGATGAGGACGTCATGTTTTTTACGCAATTTTAACCAGCGCGCTCGCTAAAGTGAAGTCGGAACACGTTACAAAAATATTGGACTCATGTCTGAGTTGAGAATTCGAGGAACCTCCAAATTTACTCAAACTTGCGACTAAGAATACCATTTGGAGGGCGTTTCTGAGGCCTTTGTCATGGTGATCTGAGTCGAGTATAAGTCGATGAAGTTCCTTCAAACGGACTTAAAATATCGGCCCTTAGTTTTAATCCACAAGCTCATTATTTCAAAATAATATCCAACAGAGGCCAATCTTCAACATATCGGCTATCAGCTATGTATGTGTGCGTGCATAACTTACTAACAAGTCTACGTACAAGCCCCGAGTGGATAATCTCGCCAACACCACGCAAATGCATATCTATCGCGATTCGCAGCGCGACTGTTATGGAATTCAGCCTCTGTTGCATACCTACTCTTGTGCCCTTATTAGCCGAAACTCTCACATTTGCAAATGGTCCGATTACGGCTTGTTTAGTCTAATTGCGGCCAAACAGCGACGTTACAGTCATAACCTCATATTGTTATGATCTCATTTTCGTCTGTAGCTAATTGTATTGCTAGCTCTCACATTGGGGGGTAATTGGTAAAGTGTATGTGGTTACAATGTGTTGAAAGTTTCAATGCTAGCGTAATAATATTAAGTACCACTTATATTATGCTAGCTTTTATTTTTTTCACGTCTTCTTCCGTTCATGGTTTATTATTGTCTGAGATTGACATTAGAAAAAAGACTACGTTCAAAATCATAGAAAATCTTAAAATGCAAGATTTTTGCGTTGAATCAAACTTCATGACACAAGCGTAAGTTGAGTTCACATCAGTATTGCAACGAGTAGGATTCAAAGTCCTTGCGCTGGTCAGAATCGATAACCGTTGGGCTATTGGCGAGCAAAGAACATAGAATGTCACAATAGGCTTACCCCCATAAACATGAGTCATAATACCATGTGATAAATGAAAGGCTTAACACCTACGGCCTATGGACAATCCGTAAAGTACTGATGACATAATATCCACATCCATCAATTAGTGAAATTGACATATTTTGTAAAACACTCGCGAAATAAACATAGGCTTAGTAGAGAGTTTTAATTGATTAATGGATGCTTCTAATGTTGACACTCTATTTTATTTATTAATTGAATTAAGTGTGTTAAGAATCATAAGGACCTAAATCAACAGTATAATTAAATTTATTACAGTACCGTGCTAAATCATAACTCTTGAGATGACTCGGAGATTTATTTTTAATAAAATTATTCTTTTGTTATAAAATTATAGATTTTTGACAGTGTTTTATCTATTTTATTTACATACGCAGATATAAAAATCTAAAATAAAAAAAAAAACATTGCGAAACAAGTTACAAAAACTGGAGTTTTTTTTAAAGACTTCATTTTATTATTAACTTTACTTAATTATTAGTAACTTTCCATTCACATTCTATACTACCTGTATAAATTCATCGGATATAACTTCGGCTGAACTCGGCTATGCTTCGGAACCTCTAGAACAAACGCCGTACAATATTGAACCTGTGGAGCTTTTGTGTAATTTTAGACTGCTAAAGTACTTTATCGTAATACTTTTGAAATATTATACTTACTTTAAACTTTGAGCCTTTAAACTAATAAATCTTTGACCCAATATCGAATTTTAATATTGAAGGGAATAATAAGAACGTGTCCGCACTGGAGCTTATTTTTGTTTCGGGAAATCCGATGAAAATATTGTGGTAAAAATAGTGTGGTGATTATACACATACAAAATGTCCCGGAATTAACGGACATCACTAAACACCCCAACTAGAATATTATGTTATAATCATAATTCTTACACTAAACATATACTACTATGTTAAAGCATTGTTGATTTATTAAATTAGTTAGAATAGAATAGAAATACTCTTTAATATGTACACCATAAAAATAGACTACAGCTTAGCTTATACTAAATGTGGGAGAAAATTGTGGTCGCATTATAAATCTACGCATGCATACAGTCGCACACGTTTAAAGGTAGCGTAGTAGGTACTTTGTCCATTTTTTTTTTTTTTTGTAATTTACGTAGTTTTAATTATTTTTGGGATAAAAATTACCAATCTAGGCTATATTAAAAATGATAGAAATTGATTCAGTAAACGATTCTGAACTAACTACTTTCATAATGTCATAAATCAATTACAGATTACGTACCGTAGTGGGGAGGAAGCTCAACAGGAATAAAAGATTACAAATGATAAAACTAAGTTGATAAAAAATAAACGAAGTGTTTTCAACTTACATAAGTATTAATTTTTCCTGTAGGCGGAGACCCTTTTCAATTAATGGAGATGGCTTCCGTATTTCCGTCAAGAGTGGCTCCGTCCAAGGTCAGTTTATACTTCAAGATCCGGACAGTGCCCCGACGGGAAAACACGTGTAAGTATGAATTAATAAAAGCCAAATAAAATGGATCAACATATATTTTTGCCTTTATCCTAATTTACTTGGATTCGGCGCTGCATGTCGCCTTCCCTGCATCTCTGTTAGCCATCATCTTAGCTGTCACCTAATTTCACACACTCACACACATACACAATCACTCAGCCGTGCACTGTCGTGCACGCACACTCTCACACATACACAATCACTCAGCCACAATCACACTCTCACACATACACAATCACTCAGCCGTGCACTGTCGTGCACGCACACTCTCACATATACACAATTACTCCCCCGTGCACTCTCGTACATGCACACACACTAATATTTCAATGTAAGAAAATAAGTAGCCTAATTTTAGTTTATAGAAGTTGTTTTTTATTATTTTTTATTATTACTTATTATTTTAAAATTACTTACACTGATTATTTTATTCATTTTTTACAAGTTCACCATGTAGCACGTCCGATAAATGTTGTTTTTAATGTCACCTAATTTGGAAGGCGCTGGTGTTTATGAAACAATGATTTTTTTCATTAGTACAGACGCCAACGATACACATGTTTCTGAAATGCTATATTTTTACTTAGAAAATTGTTTTCGTGAACCGTAAAAGTGTTTTTTTCTGAATATAAAAATTTATTATTATTTCCTTTATTCCATTATTTACATATAAATTACATTTTTTAATATTAGAATATAAAAAACATTTAAAAATATAAAAAATAGTAGCCCACCGGTATCGGGAACAGGGTCCAAGCTACCGGCGGTCAGGGCTCCAGAGAGAGGAACCTCCTAACAATGCGAGCCGTGTCCAGAAGTACCGCTTTCTGAATCAAGGCCTTGATCCAGCTGCCTAACGAGAGCCTCCTCAGGTGTTGGTCGAGGCTCTTGGCTATTAAGCCATTAGCTGTCACGACTATCGGCACAATGATCGCTGAGTCCACATCCCACATGTCGACAACCTCGCGAGCCAAGTCTAGATACTTGATTTGTTTATCTTTCTCGGCTTTCACGAGGTTCCCGTCATGCGGGACCGTTATGTCAACAATCATTGCGCGCCGCTCTAATCGGTCCACCACCACTATATCAGGCTTATTGGCAACAATAGTCCTGTCAGTGATGATGGATCGATCCCAGTATAATGTGATATGTCCATTTTCGAGAACTGGGTCGGGCACATACCTGTACCTGTACCTGTGTGTGTAGTATGGCACTTCCGATTCTACAAGCTTGTATTTCAGAGCAAGTTGCTGATGGATAATCCTGGCTACAAGGTTGTGTCTACGCAAGTACTCTTCGTTAGCTAGACGAGAACATTCGGAGATAATATGTCTGATTGATTCACCCGGACGGGGGCAAGCCCGACAGATATCAACCGTGCCATCTTTCACAATAAATCTCCGGTAATTGTTTGTCATCATAACTTCGTCCATAATTGCACAGACAAAACCTTCGGTTTCTCCAAAGAGGTCACCGAAACGCAGCCAGGCTACGGACGCTAGTTGGTCTACATCGGGCCCATGTAGGGCCCGGAAAAAGCGTCCGTGAAGCTCCTTACTCTGCCATACTTCCATGCGTCATTAGTGTCAAGCACTACTGGTTTGCGCCAGTTCTCTTTAGCTAAGGAGAGTGGGGTGAGGCGCTTGTCCACTGTGACCACATCTCGATGCATCCCCACGTCGGCTTCTAAGAAATATTCCCTGAGACTGCATATCTCGCGATTGTGGAGGGTCTTAGCATTTAAAAAGCCTCGACCTCCACACTTTCGCGGGATATACAGCCTCATTACCGATGATTGTGGGTGATGCATTCGATTTGCAGTCAGCAGTGTACGGACCTTCCTATCCAGGGCGTCGAGTTCGGTCTGAGTCCATTTGAGTATGCCGAAAGAGTACATCAAAACCGGCATGACCCAACCGTTAAAGGCGCGCACCTTTTTTCCGCCTGATAAAAGACTATTAAATACTTTTTTCAGGCGTCCCAAAGAAGCGTTCCTTTAACGACTGCTTCATGTCAGCACCATTGATGCCCAACGCTTCCGACATACCCAAATACTTATAGGTTTCGGGTGCGGAGAGGGCTCTAAGGTTTATGGAATCCGTGAGTTGGGTTCCGATGGATTCCACAATCTCCCATCGGTTTACATGCATGACCGCACATTTGTCCACACAAAACTCCATCCTGATGGCGCTACTGAAAGTTTCAGTTACTTTCAGTAGTTCCATCAGTTGCAAATTGTTAGGGGCAAAGAGTTTTAAGTCATCCATGTAGAGGAGGTGAGATATAACCTGACCACCTCTCCTCAGCCGATAGCCTAGACCTGAATCCTCCAAGAGTGTGCTTAGAGGATTCAAGGCTAAGCAGAACCAAAGTGGACACAAACTATCACCCTAAAATATGCCTCGCTTGATCCTTATCGGTTCGTTATTCCTCTGGACATTTCAACATCCTGGATAGTGAAGGACCGTTCTCCATTGCCCCATATATGATTTCAGGAAGGTGCGCAGAGTTGTATCTACTTTATACAACTCCAGCACATGAGTCATGAGCCATGTATGTGGCACCGAGTCGTAGGCCTTCTTGTAATCTATCCAACATGTCGACAGATCCTTTCGGGAACGACGAACCTGTTGGCTAATGGCCATATCAATGAGGAGTAGCTCCTTAGTACCGCGGGATCCGTTCCTACATCCATTTTGAGAGGCAGACATGATGGAGTTGGTGTCTATATGTTTGTTAATTTTAGCTCTCAAAATGGATGTAAGAACTATATAGACCGTCGGTAAACACGTGATCGGTCTATAATTTTTGGGTTCCACGGTACTACCTGATTTATGGAGCAGGTGGGTAACTCCTGTCGTTAGGAACTGGGGTAGCGAACCAGACTCCAAAGCAACTTGAAACTGAGCCGCCAAGCGAGCGTGCGACCTTAAAAACCATTTTATCCAAAAGTTGTGCAGCCCGTCCGGCCCTGGAGATTTCCAGTTAGGCAACGGACGGACTGCACGAGCCACGTCTTGGGGACAGATGGTAATAGCCGCCATTTCTGGTATTGGTTCGCAGGCTCGCTCAACTTCCCGAGTCCAATCACCTTCGGTGTGACTGACAGGCACCGACCAGATATTGCGCCAGAAAGAACACATGGTATCATCATCTGGTAGGCACGTGTCAGCCAGACCTTGATCCGGTCGCTCCCAATCCCTATAAACCCACCTTTCATCGCGCTGGAAGGTGCGATTCTGAGTGTATCGCTCCACTCGCCGCTTATACCTACGGATACGGTTTGACTCGACGCAACTACCGCGGCCGGTGTCGTCACAGCGCTCACAGTGGGGCTGGATACCGGCGGCAGCGAGGCGGAGCTGAGCGACGAGTCCGGAGGTGGTGGGCGTGCTTGGCGTGCGGCTGATCTTGTCAACATTTTCTTCTCATCTTCATTTTCCTATTTAGTTTTCATGATTGTTTTATCGGAGGTGACATCTGTCATATCACCTCCGATTCGGCATTTTTTTGATTAAATTGATTACATTTTGGTTTCTTTTTTGATTTTAAAATGGTTTACAATTTTCAGGTTTGATATAAAATGAAACACTGTTGTAAGGCTGGGTCCAAATCACTTTCTCTATTAAAATTACAAAAAATTGGAAAACGAGACGTTTCGTTGATACGGTGTTGCCAATATTTATTATTATTATTATTATTTCTAGGCTTATCATCTTTCCCAAAATGTAATCAGTAGCAGTGTATATTTAGGGTACGATGGGACTGTCATACGCATTGCAGTCTTAAAAGTCCCTAATTAAATAAATAATAAAAAATATATAAATAAAGAAGATCCTAATCTTACCTTGAGTAAATTACTATTTAGCTAGCTAAAAATAACCTCTTAAAATAAATAACAAGGGAGGATTTGTTAATAAAAACACCTTGATTAGGTGTTTATATTACCTAATGGAGGGTTGAAAAATCCCGGGGGTACGCCACCCCTCGTGAAGCACTGATTGCGCTAATATTGACACGTGATTAACGAATTTAGACAGCCAATGCTTTTGAAAATAAAACACGTACGGATTCTGTTAAGTATTTTAAGAAAGATTTGAATAAGGCCCTCGTGCACGTTTAGTCGGGTTAAATGGATAAATGTAGAGTTTGTATACTCACAGTTAAGTAATTAACATTTAAACTGTTATTACGCGTTGCGCCACTAAAAAGTAACACTGGCTTAGTTTACCTGATATTATTATTTTTTAAGTTGGGAACATTGCAGTTCAATCGACGAAACATAAAATAGAATTGCAATGTCTGTGCCCTGATATGTACCGACCAAAATAGAATGAACGAACAATGAACGGAAATTGTATACCCATCTCTTTTACTCTACGTTACGATAGGTAAATACTTTCTTTACATACTTTCTTTTAATTTTATATCATGACCTTTCATTTTAATCGTATTTTATGTGGTTTCTATGGATATATTATTGGTGTATTTATTGAAGAACACGCCAGATAAGGAAAAATATATTTTTAGTTTTTTTGGAACGAAGTTCCTTATAGCGCGTTGCGAAATGGGGCTAGATGGAAAAATTAAGACCAAAAGTTGTAACGACACTTTTTGCTATAGTTGTAAGCCGTGCGGCGTGCGCGTGTTTCTTTGTCTGTCTCTCTCTCTCTCTCTCTCTCATAGATAACAAGCCAGTTTTTTTTTTTTTTTTTTTTTAAATGGTTCTTCGTTCCATCCGGGTGTCCTTGACACCTCTCAATTTTTTTATCGTTTGTATTTATTTTTATATGATTTCACGAATATATTCTCTGCTGGTATAGTACCAAATTTTCACGTACTACAACGTTGAACAATATAATGTTATAATGGTACCTCATAACGTCAATTTATTTTGATATTACTACCCAGAGTTTAGCGACTAAACTCTTTCACATCGGCGGGCTAAACCCGCCAATGTGCGAGAGTTAAAACTTTAACACTAGGTTTATACTTCAAGATAGACTTTTTTCTAGGTTTTCTGGCGCATGATGAATTATTTAATTAACCCAGAGTTAGCTGTTAACTCCAAATTATTTAGGATAACCCATGAACGCGCAAGAGGGCCTAAGAGAGCATCTTGTTGTATAATTCGTCCAGAAAAATAATAGAGTAGTGCTTTTAACCTATTTCTGCCCGGAACCGCATTGAATGTACCAAAAGTGTGAGATGTCTTGCCACTAAAATCTAAGCTACTTGGTGCTAGCCACAGCTTGGCTACTAGTGACCACAACACGCTGTAATATCTTTGAAACATTTTGTATAAACTCGGTGCACACTGGACCACAGATGCTGGTAACTAATACTCACTAGACTATTTACGACGACGCTATGTTATATAGTAGACTAAATAGTTATGAAATCTATAAGAACATGTTACAAATTGTAGTCGTTCTTCGGGTCTGCATATGTGACCGCGTTGCTCTCCTTACATAAGCAACGTATTTTGATACGCTTTTCACCATCATTTCGAAATGTTTGTGTCTGGTACATTTATATTAAACTAACATATCTTGATCTCGATGTTTTAAAGTCGTAGAAACCGTGCAAAGCAGGGGCAGGTCGCTAGTAGTGAAATACATAGTTACGAAATTACAAAATATGTATACAGGTCGACAGGGACTTTGACGCGGAAGCTGTACCCATGAATGCTGCTCATGATTCTAGAATTAGCGTAGACATTTTCAGTCGGGTATCAAAAGACATATCTGCTATTTCATACAAAAGTACAATACCTACGCGGTCAATGTATGGAACAGCAATTTTATTTTTTACACCGACTAAATATTTCATCGTTCAGAATCATGGACTTAATCCATGTTATTAGGTTCGTCGATATCCCTACCACCCTGTATATTTTTGTGGTTGTCTCTCGGATTCTAAAAGCCTGATTAAGGGCCTGTTGCTTGATACATAGTTAAACATTACCAATAGTTAATTTAACAATTAGTCACTTGACAATAGTTAAAGTTTAACTACTCTGTCTCCGCATGGTTAGATTTCATAGCAAATTGACAATTTTTTAACCATAGTTAGATTAACTATTTGTCAAACTACATACTTATGTCATTTTTAACAAATTGTTAGTTTAACTAACGTATTTTAACTATTAGTATGTTTGAATACTGATCAAACAACGGGCCCTTAGACACAGATCATCTGCTGATATAATCCATGGTACCTGACATGTTTCATTGATGCAATATCAAACCTAAACATTTATTTCGGCATGGGAATTATTAAGAAATTAAAATAAATACGCTTTTAGTAGAGGTTAAGACTGTTTCCATGTAAGGTTTAGTATACACAACGGTTAAATTATTAAATGAATAATTCAATGATTACTTAATCTGCTTACTGTTTAAATACTTATGAATATTTGAGCACTTATTATTCAAAGAGCGCTTGCTTATAAGGGTGTATTTCTTGATAAGTACCTTGTATAACTTAAGACTTTTAATTAAGGTTACATAAGTAAATATTTTTGTAATTGGATACGAACTTTAATGAAGTAGATAAGATGTTACGTAAGATTGTTGGTTTTGTTAACCGAAGAAAACAAGACAAGCGTGTACAGTCAAGAGCATAATCACACATTACACTTACGCAAGATTCGTATAAGCGATTTTCTCCTAAGGTAGTTTTTAAGCTGTTTTAGACTTTAAAATACATACATTAGTGACATATTAAAATACTCATACTAAAGTGACCTTAACTCCAAATTCTTACTTTAAACAAAAACACAAACAGATTTTAAACCAGCATTCTAATTATAAATTCACACTTTGCGGGACAATAAGAGCCCCCAGACGTAATAACAAAAAAATGCAGGTCAGTCTTTGGGGACTGCCGATAGAAGTGAACACTAAGTAACTTGTGAGTTGTATCGTCGAAGCGTGCGGTGACGATGACGCGAGTTTCACGCTTTTTGTTCACCCAAAAAGTACACATATATCACAGTATACCTATAACTCATGAAAAGCGTTCGGTGACGATGCCACGAGTTCCTTGATTTTTGTTCACCCAAAAAGTGCTCAACGCGCCTAAAGAAGTTTTCACTTCAATAAAACTTCTATTGTGTCTCGTTCAGCTTAATTTAACCGATTAAATAAACAACAGTGGAAACTGATCGCAGCATCAACACCAAAATCCAGACATAAATAAAAACCCAGAACTTACCTAAGTCTTCGAAAAGTCCTTCTATCCTCTTCCACGGTAACCAGTATTGATGGGTGTCGGGCGTTGTCGGGCAGCGTCGGGCTTTGTCGGCCCGCTGCCTAACTTCGTAATTGTGACCGACGCACTCACCCCGATGACGCTAACTACTTATTGTACTCAAACTTATTGAGCACTTTCCAACTTTTTCTCGGAAACTCCAAATGGCCGTAATTTAGATTAATGGCTATTTTTGTTTTTACTTTCAGAGATTTTTGTTAATACTTGCGGAGGTCCAAATAACATAACAAAACATCACGCCTGTAGGTATTCTCCAAAAGGCTATTAGAGATGTACCCAATGCACGTTTTGTTCATATTTCGCCAGTTATGGTTTAAGCCCTATGTTATTACATAAGGCTTAAAACATAACTAGCGAAGTATCGCCAATTCTAGTGCGAGCCTATTGCCATTAACCAGGCAGAATGCAAGACTACAGATTGTTAACTGACAGTTATTTGACCAATGCCAGGACTGTTTTTAACCGACTTAAAAAAGGTGGAGGTTCTCAATTTGACGGTATTTATTTTTGTATATTCTACACAGAACCCAACCAAGAAGAAAGAAAATAGCTGTACCTACCCACATTGCAATTCTAAACAGTAAATTGCTATGTTTACTGCGGGTAGGGTTGCCCACGCATTCCCGCTCTGCCCAGAGCGACAGAAGTTATTTGATGATTTCCCAACCAAAAAAAACAAAAAATATCCAACTATATAATATAGCATCCTGCTATATATCAGGCCAAAATAATAAATTCAAAAAAAAAAATTGGTACGCGAAACTACAATATTTTCATTTGAATACAAAATGGCGATATGATTGCAATAGATAGAAATGAATAGTCAGATAGGAAACGCTGACCTCATCTAGTTTAAAAAATATGATTGACGTGTAAAAGTGTTTGTACAAACCTACTTATAGAAATAAAATCATATACCATTTAGCATTTATCATTTATCATAGGGCCATCATAGGGTAATCTCATAAAAAATGAATGAATGGTATTTTGTAACCTAAATTTAGAGTGTAATATAATAGTTATGTGATATAAAAAAAAACATATTAATAAAAGTTCAAAGTAAATCTTTCCTTCAACATTTTTTTTATTTTTTACGCGTTTCACTACATTCTTTAAAAAATACTATATATGATATAGAAAAGTTGGCAGCCCTAGCTACGGGTGTGCGATTTCTTTTGTGCTATGGGTCGATTTCTGCACGGATCAAATATTTTTATGTCCAAAGTACAAAGATAGCTGTTGTTCCTAGTCCGGATGCTTGTGCATGTGTTTGTGTCCATAAACACAGGAATAGTTTCGTAGTATGGAGTTTGTATATTGTAATCAGCTGTAGATACAGTCAGTGACTTAAGCAGATGATCATTTTGGATTTTTTATTATTGAATATTGTAGAAAGTAATTACTATTTTGAATACAATCATCATAATGCTAATCTTTGAAGTATTTTTTAATAAATTGAAAAGAAACGAAAGAAAAATGTTTTATTTGGGACACGCACAGGAAATCCAAACAAAAATAAAGTAAATAAAATATAAAAAAGGAGCATTTAAAACTAACAAAATTAACATAAACAATAACAAACAAGTAAAAATAAAAAACCTGTGCGAGGCCAAAAAGGCTCCTACCTCAGCATAATGCTGCGATATTAAAAAAAAAAAATACCGCTGCGCTGGTATTCTGACAGGGGTATTTTGAATTGTTACAAACACGTAATAATTGACCAGTTTTAATTCAAATCTCTTCAAAACATTGGACAGATACATTGTTTACCGACATAAAATGTCGTTGACCGTATGTATGTACGGTCACCAAGTGTGATAAGTAACCAGGGCCGTCGGATATAGTTAAAGTTTAGTAAGAAACCGATGGATATTTTCGAAAAAAAAAACTTATTTAATAGAAAACTAACAGTTAATTTATCAAATTAAATATCATACGAAAACATCCATCGGTTTCGTACTAAACTTGAACTATATTCGAGACCCTAGTTATTTATCTCTTTTGGTGACTGTACCTAGCTTTTACGGAAACCCTATAGTAACAGAACTTTCTTTTATGATGTTTAACACTGAACTAATTTAATTGAATTTTATCATGGTTGTTTTATGTTTTTTTAATGAACAGGCATAAAACAAGACAAAGACAGGTGGAATAAGTAGTTCCCGGGCCCCTTGAACTAACACTATGTAATGTGGAGGTAATGGATTCCAGGAGAGCACCGACTTAACAGAACTTCGTTTTACTAAGCTGTCTGGCTCTCCGCACAGGCACTGAAGCAGAAATTCATGATAATAATTATCAAATTATTAGAAATATTCTGTAACTATGGAGCATTTTGTGTTTGAGGAGTAGTTAAGGACGAATATCAACACGAAAACGGACCACGTATATCTAAACCGCATTCAAGAGCTATCAGTTTCAATTTTCCGCAACAATGTTGATACTGACAGCTTTCGAACGTGGTTTAGGGCATATTGTTTGATCAGTAGTCAAACATACTAATAGTTAAAATGCTTTAGTTAAACTTACGATTTGTTAAAAATGACATAAGTATGTTGTTTGGCAAATGGTTAAGCGAACTATAGTTAAAAAATTGACAATTTGCTATGAAAGTTAACCGTGCGTAGACAGAGTAGTTAAACTTTAACTATGGTCAAGTGGCTAATTATTAAATTGACTATTAGTCATTTTTAACTATGTATCAAACAACGGGACCTTAGATGCGTTTCTTTGCGACATTCGCCCTAAAATTAAAAACATCGTTTATGGGCAAGCGAGGCAATTGTGATAATTTTGTCTATATTTGAAATGGAGGTCAGTGCATAAAAGAAAATAGTGTTCTTTATTTTCGCTAGTAGTTACCACCGTTTCCAAATAGTATCCGCAAGTAAAACAAGAAAATAAGTCCACGTTGCACGAACGCGCATGACTTCCTAGAAAGTCTAATCAGGCAATGCTAGGAAAATGCACGTCTGCCGTACATTCTTCATTACGAATTTAACTTAGGAGGTCCCTTTTACAAATTAAGAAAAAAGGAAAATAATTTTCCAACCAAAAGCGTTAAAATCCCCAGAACTGTCCATTAATTAAACGAACACGCACAACTGACCCATCAGATAATTATCGGACTCAGAATGAGAATTTTCACAATGCTAAATTAGATTTTTTTCCCTCCACTTTTTTTTTCTATAATGAGAATGTAACTGAAGCTTTGTTTCGATTCTAATTGGTTGTTCGGGCCTTTTACAAGTCAAACAAAGGTACGATTTATTTATTATGGTTCCGTAGCCATACATAAATGTTCCAAGGACTATGTTGAAATCGGACTTTTGTCAAATCCTTTGAAGTTTAATGAAAATCAGTTATAGAACGTAATAGACGGAATTCCTAAGAATGTTCGTTATAAATTATTGTTTTATTATTAGTGAACGAAAAGATAAGGAAAACTGGCCACAATTATCATAATTATGATGAATAGTTTGGTAAATAGAGAGAGGGAGAGATAATTAATTAATTACTGCCAACTCTCAATATAACTTTCCTCCCTCCAACATTTCCTTATGGACAAATGAATGGGCAGTTCAGGTTATTAATTAAAATATGAATACTAAAATAGAATTTATGTGACATGTATACTATTGTTCTAACCCGTAACCAGAGAGTTTTCCCTTTGTGGCCGACAACGACACGTTGGACTAGCTTGCATACCTCTCCGCTTTGACGAATACGTTGTCGCTCAACTGAATTAGTGTTACTGTTTACATTGGATGTCCAACGTAAACAGTACATAGAATATTTATGTATCGTCTATTTACTTCTTTTCTGCACAAAACAGGTGGACGTCAAGCAATTTACATGTGCACTAGACTAAGCTCTAAGGGCTACGGAATTTGCTACGAATTCCGTAGCGTCTGCTACGCAGCTCGTAGCTGGCTACGCAGGTATTCGTTTGTTCGAACTGGCATGAAAAGTTATGCTAATGAGGCTATGAGATTTATTGTTTGAAGCTAAGATTTATGTAAATATTTACACACGTTGTATCTGGCCTTTGGCAAGGGTAATTGCTGGTATGTTCCCTATTAAACGCAGAATGTGCTAAATACAGACAACACATACACGCTACACGTTTTTGTTTAAATTATATCAAAACAATAATTATTTCGTTACAAATTATTTGATTAACTGTAAAACCGCCACGTTAATAGTGCGTGTTTGTTTTAACTACATATGTTCATCAGTGTTAAATTCTGCTTACAGCTGTTACACTGATACTACAGTTTTTGCACTTTCTAAATTACATTGACATTTATTAAAATCAACACAATCACAAGCAAAAACTGTATGTAGGTAAAGTCAGGTAAATTTTGTGCTTATCAAATTGACTAAAAAAAAAAAATTGTTCGTATATTCAAATCACAATTGTCATTCTTTGGTAGTTATACTCCATTTGAAATAAGATTAGAAATTTAAATAAACCTTTTTTATAGTCCGTTCAAGCGATTTTGACTTCTAATCCGTAAGCATAAGGATGGCATTAATAGCAAAAATGTGGTTATTATACCAACTGTTTACTGCAGCTGCCATTTATTATGTCACCAACGCAGTAGAAGTCAAAATCGATTGTATGGACTATAAAAAAGGTGTATTTAAATTTCTAATCTTATTTCAAATGGAGTACATGAAATGTCTATAACACGGCAAGTTGACATAGTGTGTCAATTTGTTTAGGGATTAATTTCCCTGTAAGTTCTCCCTGCTGGGACATAGGCCTCCTCTCTGTGTGAGGTAGCTGGCTGTAATCTACCACGCGGGCCCAGTGCGGGTTGGTAGATGTCATAATATGTCTTCGAATTTTTAGTTCTAAGACATGCCGATTTCCTCACGATGTTTTCCGTTACCGTTTCGAGAGCAGTGGCCACCACTCAGAATACCAGCGCTGTGATACTTTTTATATTAATATCTCAGCATTATGCTGAGATAGGAGCCTTTTTGGTCTGGCACAGTGCTTTCATTTTTAACTTGTTTATTGTTGTTTTTATTGTTAATTTTGTTAGGTACTCCTTTTTTTTACTCTGTATTTCCTGTGCGTCTCCCAAATAAAATATTTTTCTTTCTTTTCACTGCTCCTGTTACCAATTTCCCTGACTGTACTTAAAATAACTTACCTAATGAACCGCAACTACCTACATCATAAACATATCAATAGATTAATAGATGTACTAAACTAAACGGGTGGTAGTACAGCGACCGATCAAAACTTGGTTACTACACTTGCGAACTAATGCTAACTAGGATCTGACTCCACTAATTACTAACTGACTAATTAGAGCACCGCTTGCACGGACACTGTGATCTATGAGCCTATATGGAATGTCCTTTTGAACTATTTAAAACTGACGTGAAATAGATATAAACTTTGCTGTTGTCACTTTGTTATTTTTTTAAAAGGTGCTTTGTAGTATTTGGGATGCTGTTCCTCCTTTTATAAAATCAACTAGGTACATGGTACAGATACTACTTAATGCGTCTCATAAAATTAACTAGACTTATTTCAAAGATTACGGGCCGCCACCACATACATCAATCATAAGTTAATCCAATTATGTAATAACAGGAATTCGGTCCCTAATAATTACATAAAACAGTAACAAAATAAGACAAAGTGTTTATTTAATTTACGAAAAAACTCCTTGTATTTTAGTTTGGAACAATGTTCAGCGCGTTGTATATTAGCCCAATACTTTACTTCAATTTGAAACCCGAAAAATACACCCATTAATCTAACTCGCAAGAATCCGAAAAGCCCCAGTCTAACCACGATTGAGAAACCGCACCATTTTAAAACCGTCAGCTTTAACTTTGCTCCACCATAAATTAACGAAAATGTCAATGCATACGGCTACCTAGTTAAAATCTCGGACAGGGAAATGTGGACGAGAAAAATTGCTGGACACTTCGCTAAATCGTAAACATACCCTTTAAATCCCAACCGGTACCATAAACTTGGACACCGTAGCGTTTTCCAAACGAGTTTCTGCATCTCCTTCTATCTTATCTGGAGGAATAGAGATAGAGTTATAAAGGAGGAGCTGAGTGGATTCCGGGCCAAACTCACATGGACAAGTCAGTTTGTTTTGTGGTAGATGGCAGCTTAGTGGTCACGATCCGTTCAATAACGAAGCTTTTGGACGTCTGAGACTAGTCAGGTTTTTTTACTTTGCTGACTATTAAGCAAATTCTTTAAATTCTCCGAATTGATGCCGCAAAAAATGGCTACAAAATGACTTTTATGTTTTATTTTAGATTTTCAAGATCTTGATTCTTTCATTGTCTCCAAACTATTAAAGTTAGTCCCACTTTAATAGTTTGGAGACAATGAAAGAAAAAAATCCATAACCACTTTTTGAGAACACAAGTTCTTTATTCACATTAACCTCTCGAAATGTCCTGCATGTCCACCATAATAACATCAAGGGTCGGATTTGAACCTTGACACTCGATCTCTTGACCTGTCTACAAAGGTCGTCGATACCTCCAACGGCTATTAGCTCCCTTTACCACATGCATAATTCACGATGTGTTGGAGAACTTAATATAACTTTTGACAAAGTGATGAATACTTATAAAGGTATTATACTTAGGTAATTTCTATGCACATAATTATTAAAGTTGGATGAAATTCTTAACATACTTAAATAGGTAACACGTCTTTATTTTGAAAAGAAATAGATCTGCGCTTCTCTCAAGAGAGACGATACTATAGTTCTTTTGCAGCTCAGCAACTCTACGGCCTATCCTATAGACTTGATTTTTTTTTCCCCACTTCGAAAGCTATTATTTTAATACAGGCAGGGGAATTTATTGTTTATCGAATTGAAATACTACGTCAAATTGCTGTATGCACTACAGCAATTTGACGTAGCCACTTCATGCAACTGTCAAATAATGACAGTTGCGATTTGAACCTACGGACCATTTAAGTTTGTAGACCATTTTTTGTTCTAGAAACCATTATTTCCGCTGACTTAACCTATGTACCTAACTCGTAGAACATCCGTGAAAAATATCATTGTTATGACTATGACCACAGTTATTGGTGCTTATCATATTGTATGAGCCAAGAAACAGATGAATAACTGCATCATGTCTTCGATGTTCACAAAACCCATTTTTCACAAACAGCACACAATCCTTTGATCAGCGTTGGTATTATGCTTTCAGCCAGTTCGTGTGAGTTGTTACGTAGTAGGTAGCAATCAGTAAGAAATGCAAAACTTTTATTTATTCCAGCTTACATACGGATTCCATCTTCTTTGCAGTTACGTCGTTGCGATTTTTAAATAAATAGTTTTGGCGTACGCTTTTTCGTTGCACTTACTTTTCTTGAGGTTTAATTTATTTAAATTTTGGAATGGATTTTTTAGAGTTCCATACCTCAAAAGGAAAAAGCTACGGAACCCTTACAGGATCACTTCGTTGTCCGTCCGTCCGTCTGTCTGTCAAGAGTCCGTTCTAAAGTCCACCATGACCTGGCTGCTGCACCCACGATTGGCTCCAGTCGAGGGAACTCCTTAATGGTCAACAGTACAGACAAGAAATTTTATATACGCATTTAATTATAATAGCCCATTCTAAAGTTCACCATGATTGGCCTGCTGCACTTAGGGTTGGTTCCAGAAGGAGAAACTCCTCAGCGGCCAACAGCACAAACACAAAATTTTATATACGCATTCTAATAGCCCGTTCTAAAGTCCACCAAGACCGAGGTGCTGCACCCAGGGATGGCTCCAGACGAGAGATCTCCTCACTGGTCAACAACACAGGCACGAAATGTTGTATACTTATTCAATTATGATAGTCCGTTTTAAAGTGTGGCATGACTTGGATAGTGCGACTCGGTTGGCTTCACACTATGACTTGTGTAAAGGCGTGTTTAGGTTCTTTGGATTTATCTTTACAAGTACCTTTCAAGTGAAGGTGATAGAATGGATATTTAACAAATTCTAATGCTAAAAGCTTCAGGCGTGAACGTCCTTCTTACACTTTAAGATAAGCTCCAAGCTTTTAAGAAAACATTAAAGGTCTATGTTAACATAAGTTATAAGTAGTACTTTTTGGTTCATTAAAAGCTTGTTTTTAAAACTTAAATTTTATTTTCAATTACAATGTTAAGTTTATTCTTAGGATAAATTCATCTTAACTACGGAACCCTTCATGGGGGCGACACGTACTTGGCCAGTTTTCTTAAACTACATACTACTTAACATCAAATATGAAAACAATCTTACGGGAAAATAAGGCGTATGATGATTTCATAAGTTCAAAACACCGATAAAAATGCACCAGTTACAAATGATTAAGTTTCAAATGAGTTAATAAAAACAAAATAATTAATTTATTGAAAATTCTGTAAAAATAATGAACAAAAGATATAATGATCAGAATGTTGCTGCTTAATTATCTATCTTTTATCCACAATTCGCTGAATGAGAGAAAAATAACAAAACGAACAATATTGCTGTTTTCTTTGCTTTTTCAACTATTCATTCTTCTAATAAATATTTATATTGTAGAAACATTCAGAGCATATTTTTATTATTGATTATTGATTTGCACGACGGTAATGAACTTCATGTATTTATTAATTTCATGGAAGTCGCTTTGACTGTTATTGAATATAGGTTTTTATATAAAAGTATAATCCTAGCAGTCATTGGGTATCTACAGAACCAGATTTTTCCGAGAAAATCTGTTCCCCTAGGTTTTCTGTTAGATGGTCTCTTGTTATATTATTATTGGCTAAGATCTGCATTCCAAGCTAAAATAGCCAAGCCCGAGCAATTTTTGTGCATTTAAAAAAATGTGGGGATTTCTTACTGGACGATTGGCAATAAAAGCGTTTATCGAAGCGATATTTTCAAAGTCTATATGAAATAGTGGATATTCGTATGTAGTCCAACAGAAAAATAAATGTTATTACTAATTACAAACACACGGAAATCAAAGCAAAAAACAAAACAGCATCATGTAAAAAAAAAAAATATATAACAAAAGTTCAGCTCCGTAGTTCAGCCATTGTTTGACATTCTTTATTCAACAATAACTCATTTCAATTTCAGCCGTACTTAACTAATTACGTCAGTAAACAGCTTTGCAGCTGTTTGAAGAAAGACTTCCCAAGAAGCTACTTTTATTCATTTTTACCCTGAACCCTGAAGCTAAGGAGCAAGTTTAAACAAGTTCTCCCAGTGATATTAACTACCTCTACTAATAATAAAGAAAGAAGTCGCATTAGAGCGTTTAGTGCAAAAAATCTGCATGATTTAGTGCTTCAATTAAAGTTGGCCAAGTTTTTATTGAGTGCTGAAGATTGGTCGCTGCGGACGCTTTTAGGCACCTCTAGGTTTTTGAAATTTTTAATCGAATTTTCGTTGAAGTGTCTTTGGCGAGAATTTTTTAAATTTCTCGTAAATTCTCGGCGCTAGAGCATGAAATGGTGGTTATTAGCGCCTTTGACGGCGATTATTTAATTGTTTTTTGCTTAGATGGCGTATACCGTATAGGATAGTTATGTTCTCGCACAGAAAATACAAGTTTCTCGGATTGACCGAGACTCACTCGTGAGGAATAATGAAAATGCAAAGTGCTTTTCTGGGATTAAATGGTCCAAAAAAAAAAATTTTTGACGAAATTTTTGGATAAGCATCTACCGAATCCATTAAGTGAGAGAGTAAAGTAATAAATTTGTTTTTCTGCCTAAGATTTATGCATACGCAACTATACAGCAGACGCCTTACTTTCCGATGTTTTATTACGAGATAAAATAACAAATGCCAAGTTTTATCATCTGTTACATTTATGTGTTTCTCTGAATTACATAGGCATATTATGTGTCATGGACCATTAATAAAATATTATTTGTAGGAAAGTGAAAAATAGACTGATTGTTTTTTTTTGGTAGGTTATTGTAGGGGAAGAAAGAAACGATGGATGGACTGCGTGAAAGATGAAATGGCTAGAAAGGGAGTGACTACCGAGATGACGACTAGAGGTAGCACACATATCAACTCGGAAAGGGATCGTCACCGTATCTCCTTTCGCCTCGCCGTCAAACAGGCGTCAATCTAACGTAAGCACGTAACCAAAGCGGATCAGCAGCTCCGATACGTCGACTCGGCTACGGCTAGGCGACGCCGCGCTTACGGCTCGCCGACAAAAGCACGTGTGGCAACAGTAGTGTGCTACTGGCAGGCCGCAGAAGGGGTGAGAGAGGCAAGGGTGGACAAAGAGACGTAAGCTTGTGTACGGACAGATGTAAGCGCGGGGACGATGAGCCGTAAGCGCGGGACCTGCAAGTTGATCACGCACCGCACCGCGGTACGTGAGCTTGTCCCGATAAGGGCAAGTGAATGATGACCAGAGATCGGATATTCGGATGCATATTCACCTAAAGTTGAGATGTTGGCTAATATGGAATGCGCTTTTGTATCGTAAAAATCTTAACTTTAATTAACACACACCACCCCTCCTCTTATACCCTACACACTTATACATACACATATTATTTGCATCGGGGGTTAAACATTAATTTTAATTAAATATGCATCTGAATCCAAGAATCCCGGGTGTTTTTTTCAATACAGCTACGTCCTTGCTGAACATGACCATTTAAAGATAACTGCAACATCATAGTTAATTAAAAAAGAGTTAATATTGTTGTAATATTATTAAATTTAAATATTCGATAATTCTGCATGCCTTAAGGTAAAATACGATTATATCGGTATTTTTTACAAAAAATCCATGTCATCTGTACCTATGTTACGAGTGTATAAGCAAATATATGCTTTCTATTTCCATATCTAAAGATTTTGGCGAAACCTTGTCAATATTAATCTAAATGTTAATCGTTATCTGAAATGTATAATCTTGTGCTTATACCTGTAACTACTTCACCGACAACCGGTACAGGAAAACGCTGTTTGACGTCAATATAATATCTGAAAGATAGGTATTTTGCTAAAAAGTCGAGTCCTTTTTCTATGATATGTTGGTAGGTACGTATAACAGCTATTTCTATCAATTACTAAACAGTTAAAATTCCGCCAGTATGTTTGCACATGGTAAACTTCCATCAAGATCTACGAACCCTGTCTAAATTTAGAGCCGATAGGCAACATCTTCACCGCTGGAGGCAGTTTACTCGCTTGGCCTAGATTAACCAATCGCTGTGTAAACTGCTGGCTTGTTTGAATAGCTCGGCTTATTCCTTAGCAACTGAAGATTATCGATTGTAGTCCTTTAATTCGGTGCCACGATTGTCCTGGTACTGGGAAGGGCTAATATTGATTTAACAGTAGGGAGATTTAGTTAGTCATGGGTTTGTAGTAGGGACCAGTATTCTGTTGCGTCATCAAACTGTTGCTAAGGGCTTAACGTTGAATAAGCCACAGAAAACCTTTAAGAATGACACTAACGAGCCTTCGTGGATATAAACTTTGTTTCTTATAGGTACATCGAATCTAAAATCGGAAAATATACACTTATTTAGCTTAGACTAAAAGGCACACAACATACTTAGCATTTTTTTTTATTTTTTTTAATGTTGTGTTGTCAAATTAAAAACAAATTGATGAGCTACACTTTTGAGTCAACGAGCGGGGTCGAACTTATGACACCGCGCTTGAAAGACCCCGATTTTTGCGTTCCTAATTACGTAGTAAAGTTACGCAGGGCTTTTGCCGTTGTCATGATTTTAGAGATTTAAAAGTACCTAAAAATTACCGGTAATATAAACAAGACTTGTATAATTCCTATCAACTTCATATCGCTCGCTTGCAATTTTCCTTACAAACCAGCTAGAACTTCAGTCAGTTGCATGACGGTCATTCCAATTCCAAGTAACATACTCCAGAACTATGTCGAAACAAGTTCTGTTCTAGTTTGGAACTATTAATTACAAGTTGGAAGTCGCTGTCGCGCGATTGGAGGAACGTCACTAGTTCGCATTAGTTCCCAGTTCCCAGTTCCCAGTTCGGTTACATCAGCGATCAGCTAACTCATTCGCTTATTGGCCAAGTATCGGTTACCGTCACGTCACGAAACTAATGTTGTGTTTGAATGACGTCACTGTGCCACTTACGTGATTTGAACCTAAGATGCTATTGGTGATGTATAGGACTGTTTGCAATCCAAGCTTTTGGCGCTCAGCTCTAGACGTAAACAATTAGAAGCAATTACTATATGTAAGCCTTCGTGAATTTTGACTGTATAGATTTAAATAATGTACTGTGCTATACAGTCCCCAGAACTGTCCATAGACGGCAGGTGCATGCAGGCAAACTCTTTGCAGTAGGCACCTGCCGATCTAACACTGGTCTACGTTCACCAGTTCGGCGAATGGCAGCTACCTACAATGAAGCGCCCGAACATATTGATATATTTACATGCTCTTTGAAAAGGTTTCGTAGCCTTTTGTATGAGACACTTGAACTATTGGACAAACATTTTTTGTTGTTGTTTTTTAAATACCAGTTCTGTTTATTTTTTTATTGCTTTTATAATATTATTATAACTGTCATGGATAAACAATTCACCTCCTAGTGACTATAAGGTTTTATTTATACATAGTAATCTGTGAACAGCGCTGTGGGCTACATTATTACTTAAGTTATATAAGTTTTTCTATATGTAATATTGCATAATGTAGCTGTTTGAAGTTCCTATTTAATAAAAATAAAATAAAAAAATGTCTAGATAACGAAAATATCGATTAGTCGAAGAACATAAATGTCTTATTTATGAAGACAATGGTGATGGACGTGTTTTTATTTAGTATTTGACCCAAACCTTCGGGAGAATACAGATGTGTTGCTATGTTATCTAGGTATTTGGCCTTTGTGACTCATTCGCTTATTGGCGAAGTAGGTATCGATTACCGTGACGTCACGAAACTAATGTTGTGTTTGATTGATCGCAGACTAAGCATGTGTGATTTGGTGACGTAGAACTGTTTGCAATGCAAGTCTAAATGAGGAAAATATTGATTGTATGAAGAAAATAAACGTCTTCTGAGGAATGTGAGCCGTTGGTATTTCAATTCTTGGGTCTTGTAATATTTGTTTGCTCAAACTAATTAATAACGCGATATTTTCTGAAGAACATCCGTCTTCCTGCCGTCAACCTCACCTGCTAGCCTCACCTCACTACAAACCAAGCTCTAATTACCGTCAGATGGCGCGATAATCAGCCTCGAGCTAGTATCCGCTTTCCCTCAGTCCCCCAGTCCTTATCAAGATTGAAACATTCTTAATGCCAGTTGTTGTATACATGCAGTATGTGGGATAACTACACGCAGAGGGCATACAACGCTCTGCGCGTACAGTATAATAATGCATTCAGGGCGCTGATGGGGTTGCTGCGCTACTGCAGTGTTTCGGGCATGTTTGCAGAGGCGGGAATAGATGGATTTCCTGCACTCATGCGTAAGCGCTGCGCATCCATCATGCGCCGGATTCGCGCCAGCCCCAACAGCATTCTGAAGGTTATAGCGGACAGGTGGGACAGCCCGATGCTGGGACATTGGATACGCCTACACGCCACTGAGTGCATGTAGTGTGTAGTGTAGTGTATATTATTAAACTTATAATTATCTTCTGGTAGAATTTAAGTACTAACATGAGTTTATAAGTTGTTTGTATACTAACCCTAATGGACTAATGGTATGAATTAAATGATTTTTATTTATTTTTATTTTAATGTTATACTGACGATTTTCTTTTTTTTTATTATTTGAGCATACCTACTGTCTAAACACGCATTTGTGTAAACTATGACGGGGTAGACAATCAGACTATTGTAAAATAAATCCTTATAAATCCTTCTCACGCACTCTCTCCGCGCTCAACATTCTCTTGGACACTAAACTTAACTGTGAAGTGTTCGCGGACTAATGGAAGACGATCATTTCAGTATGTCTGGAGTTCTGTGACATGACTGTATGAATGTTTGTTTGTATAATTTTATTTTTATTTGAATTAGTCGGTAGATTACCATTATAAAATAACTGCCTCGTTCAGTAGCAGCCCGGAGGCTAGATTTGTACCCGGTTGATGGCAATAGGCTCGGCCCCTATTATAAGGGACTTAAACATAACTGGCGAAATGTGGGTGTACTATAGGTACACCCCTGCCAAATCCTTCGGGGAATGCAGGCGTTGTTATGTAAAATAAATAAATAAAATACTCTAGTTTTCAAGAAACATGATCGTCAGTTCTATCCACCAACTCCATACATAGTAACAACACGCAGCACGCATGCCTTGGCATGAAATAACGACATCTCGTTAGTTAAATCTGTCACATTGATTTGTTGGCGCCTTATGTGATGTGGAAGCCAGTCTTTCGTGAACCTCGGAAAATTATCATTACTTACCTTCGGTTTCTTGTATTTTACGAATGATTCACTGTATTTGTTCGTGCAGAATGTGTATAAAAATAATTATGGTGTCTTCAATTACTGTTAATAAATTGAAAGTTTATCACTCTTTATATTTTATTATATAGTTTTATAAAAATAAAATTCTCAATAAATCTTGAACATAAGACTAAAACTCTGTTCTCCTAGGTTTTCGTAAAGACTCTTAAGAAAACATTTTCAGTGTAAACCGGCTTCAACAAGAAAATTTAATTAAGTCATAGCAAGGCTTTGTACTTCAGCCACGACAAGTACAAAGACAACATTTCCATATTTAATAACCACAGAATACTAACCGCTTTCCTCTTTATACCACAGTCGATCTCATCTCAGTATATCCTATTATCTACAGCTTAGCCTAAAGGAAACGGAAACGATTACCTACAATCTTGGGCCTAAATGTATGGAGATGAAAATGGTGTAAATTAATAGATTCAAACTTACCAGTACACCGCAGTTTTTTTTTAAATTTTTGACCTTTGTTATTAAATGTTTAGTAAAAGTAAGGTTGGTTACAATCTTTAACTAACAACTGATTCCTGAAGTGCAAAAGATGTTTTTAAGACACTTATTTTATGGAGAATGTTTGAAAAGTCATATGAATGAACGTCAATGACTTAGAAGTCATAGGTAGGTACCTGATACCTGCATGCGTAGTATGAAGACTTCTATCTTTACTCTACAAAGAGAAGACAAAATCACTTTCTTAACAAAAAGTCATTCTTTTGTACATTATTTCTACATTTATATCTGTAATTTTTATGGTGTACATAATAAAGATCATTCTATTCTATTCTATTCTTTTTTTGAATTTTGACATCGCGCCGTAGAAATCTTTCTACAATCTGTCATTTTGTCTTGTTTCTTCTGTTTGTATAGTGGTCATGCTACGCATGCTGTAACAGGTAGGGAGTTATGGACAGGACATCTAGAATAAAAAATCGTCGGCCTAGTGTATTGCAGTGACTCATTGCTATCCCACAATTCACACAGCGATCCATATTTTTAACAATATCCAATCCACAATGCGGCGGTAAAATCCAAAATAACAATTCCAAGACAAACGTGTAAGCGAATTCGCTGTCCAGGGAGAAAGCAAGCAAAGCACTCAAAACGCATCGGAAAATAGAAAATTGGTGCGTAAGCTAGAGCAGTTGGCAACTGTCTAGTGTCAATGTCAGTCAGCTGTCATGTCAGTGACATAGACTAAAAATATAAGACTGATTTTAATCGATAAGAGATCGATATTGGATTATCGATATTGGTAATTAATTTATATTTTATTTATTAATATGACTGTAAAACCAATTTATTGTATATAAGTAAATATAGTACATTAAATTGCTTTGAGTTAATTACCTAGTGCTACCTAGTGCGAAGGTTTTCTATTTGTAATTGTGTAATCGATTACTCAATTAATCGATAATCTCACGAAAACTCTCTTTCTCATATTTCTCCGCTTGCAGATTGAGAATTTAACAGATTTTTAATATTATAAAGTAAAAAATATTATAAATTTCTTAGATCATATCTCAACTTACGAGTATTACATTTGGGCCCACGGTTTCCCATCTCCTTTAAACGTAGCTAAACTGCGATCTAGCTTAGAAACCCTTGTCAGTTCAAAATTAAACTTTATCTTTGTGGTACAGTCGCCAGCACGTCAAATTACCAGAAACTGTCACATTTTCTCATTCAATTTTGAACTTATAGATCAACATATTAAGGTTTAAAATCGTTTGGAGAGATTTGACAGTTTCGTGTAGCTTGACCAGCTGGCGACTGTACATACAAAGTTGGAATTTGAATTGAGGTGTACACACACACACACATTTCCAAAATCCCTATTTTATAGTCTGTAATCGCTGGGAGACGTGTGACACGTCATAGCGATGTTTTGCGCGTTATCTCGTCTTGAAATATCTCGCTATAGTAAGTTTCGTAGTGTGTTTCTTATGTCAATCTGATTACGTCTTTGTCATGATTGTGTGTTATTTCGTCTAATAAGTGAGCTAGTTATCGAAATACGTATAAGTTTACCTACGCACTATCGAACAAGATTTAAGGACTTGAGTATCAAAATCATTATGTATTTTCAAAAAAAATTACAGCACTTACTAAGGTATTTACGAGTATTTAATCGAACCTCCAATTTCGCACTCCTAAAAATATTATGGAACACTCTAATATAACGACTGCGCCTCTTTTTGTGAACTTCGAATAATTTCCTTTTTGGAGGCCCAAAAATACTAAACGGTTGGTCACAGTTCTAACCTAACGTAACTTGCATTTGGTCGGGGTAACCTAGCTTAGTTACTCCGACTTACTGTGAGAAAAAGAGAAAATTAAAAAGAGGCTCAAATATAAAAAAAGTGCATAATTAGAAGCGCAAAAAGTTTTTAGAGGTTCATTCATTTAAAACAGTGTTCATCATTAGAAGGTCACTATACTTGTTAAGAAATCAGTCACATAGTTCCCTATTTTAAATGCTCAACATTCAGTTATCGCACCAACATCTTGTAGTAACAAAAATTCGCTTCAACAGCGAATAAAAGTCTAAGTTCTTCACGTAAAAGCCCAGCAATTTACGGTAAAGAGTACATTTATTTAGGAACAATCTCATTTACTTAGCTCGGGCTCACGTTAAGTAGAACACGCGGTAGATTAATCGGTCGGTCGACACGACTCGCTGCAGCAGTTCGGGGTTGAAAGATTTAGTTCTGCACTTATATTATGGTAGCGTGCTGATGAGAGTTATAGTTTTATGGTGATTTAATTTTAACGTGTTTAAAAAGTCCTTTTTAGGGTTCCGTAACTCTAAAATAAAAAACGGGCCTCTTATAGGATCCCTTCGTTGTCCGTCCGTCTGTTCGTCTGTCAGTTTGTCAAGACCCTTTTTCTCAAGAGCTCGTGGATGTGTTAAGTTGAAATTAATATCAAATTTGTATAAGTCTACGGTCCCTTGGAGCTAAAAAAATTGAACTTCCAAGACAACGCAATTTTAGATAAATTCGGCCATTTATGCGCCATTTTTACCTAGAATCATGAAATTTGGCAAGAAGAAACGTCTCACAGTACAAATAAATGAAAAAGTCCGAAAATCCTTAATTTGAAGTTTATTCACACATAAAAAAGAAAATTGCGATTAATAACTTACATTTGCAGTTGGAGAATTGACCGTGACGTATATCGATGTATCCAGGGAGAACATGTTTTTCAACTACAATTTTTTTTTTTTTTTAGGTTAAAGTCATCTTAACTACGGAACCCTTCATTATTCGTGGTCCGACACGCGCTTGGCTGGTTTTTTCGATTTAAAAATACTGAACTTTTGGGTTACCTACTGGATCCAACTATGTAGACAATGTGCATCACTATAATGCTTTGTTTTAGAAAATATAATAAAATGTTTGACTCTAGACTTGACTTTGAAAAGAATCTTTAGTTATACTTTGTTCAAAAAAAACTTAGAAATCGATTAGTCGCACCAGCTGTCCTAGTTTTACATGCTCACTTTAACAAATTGAGCATGCATGAAATAGTATAGTGTACTATAAATTTAGTAAGCATTCATTTTGCAAGAATAAAAATTACGCGCTAGCAATCATTCGGAACCCCAATCATCGAAAAGGATAACCAGCATAGAGCTCTGTATTGCCATGGAAATCGTTCACAACATGCTCACAAACCCAAAAAACTTTCAATCTACCAAAACACCTACAAAACTGCATCGTTAGCCGAAACCCTTGACATGGCCAGCGCGGCAGCGAAAAGTGGCGATGCACGATATACCGATAGCATAAAAAACAAACGACGTCCTACCAGTCAGGGCTGTTACAAAGAAGGGTGTCGTGTCGAACGCGTCGGTCCCGTCGTGTCAAGCGTTTGGCTTGCCGCCAGCCGACGCGACGCAACCGTTCAATAATTCGCTAGTGCCAACCTTGAGTAAGCATAGCGCAGTAAGGATTACGTTATTTGTTTTGAAAATATAAATGGTTAAGGCCCACTGTTTATTTCATATACAATAAATAACACAAGTAACTATTTACACTAGGTAATAAATTAAGGATACTTGGCGTCGAAGTAATCATCCACATCGCTGTCATCCGGAAACGTGCCCAGAAGACTGACAACATTGCCACGTTCAATTGCAATGCTAATTTCTTTAAATAATAAATTATAATAAACTGGTAAATTGTAGCAAAGATTTATTACTGCGGTCTACATTTAAAAATAAAAGAGTTAACCCTACAAGGCTCATTTTTTTTTAGTGCGCGATAAAAATATGTAGTTTGTAATTAGTGATCAGAAGATAGGGAAAACTTATAAAAATAAAAATAAAACCATATTTTACGAAAAAAAACACTTTTTATTTCAGTTCCACATACGGTACACTGAGCCTTAACTATACTTTTTGGTATTAAACTAGTACAATTGAATTGTTTTGGAAATAGTATCCTATTTGTTTTTTTTTCAATTAGTGACTTATTATTTTAAACAAAATGAAATAACTATTATAAATATATTTTACTTTTTTATATATTGCAATTTATAATAAACAAAATCATTTAACTAATATAATAATTTTGTTATTTTTTTATTGATGAAAAGATCTAAAACAATTATTTTAATTATTTAGGCAAATTTCTACGCGACATTTGTCGCAAGATAAGAATGTTTTTCCTTTGCAACCGGGATATTTGCATCGTTGTCTTTTTCACCCCAAACAGGAAAATGCTCAAACCCATCACGTCTGACATCACAAAGAGGAAGGATTGATGTATTTGGCTTCTGCATTTTATTTTCAATTTCATCAGATTAACCTCTCTTTTTGTTTATGGATAGCCCAAACATGCATAAACTTTTCTCTACTTCAAATTTGAAGTCCTTCTGTTTCATTGGGGTTGGCGTATGCTGCTGCTCCCCGACTATTCTGTACAACAACCAGCAATTGATAAGCGTTACATCAAGAAGATGATAAAATAGCCTCAAGTACCATTTTCTGGTCCTAATTTTTATTTCATATTTCCCTAGGAACGAATCTAGGAGGTCCACACCACCCTTATGCTGGTTATATGTTTTGATTATTTGGGGGCAATCCACTTGTATATACTTTTTCTGTTTCTTGCAGTATCTTCTTGCTGTTTCTATTGGCTCTTAACCCACAAAAGACGATGATAAAACGACTGGTTTGTTATCGTACCACATAACGGTGACAATATCTGTATTATCACAATTTACTACCCATTGCTCGGCTCGGATAAAAAGTTTTGGATGGACTGAATTTTTTCGATGTCATCATCACTTTCAGCGTCAAAAAAAACTTGTTCATCTTCACTGCCAGAAGAAATATTCAAGTAACCCCCAATATCTTCATCACGCAATCTTCTTCGCGACATTATCTGCAATAAAATCAAAGTATTCATAGGGAAAGTTATCGTAAGTACGTATAAGTAAAACGGACACTAAAGCTCAACGTACCGTTTGTGGAACGTACATAAAAATATGATTTACTAATTCGTTTACTATTGTAATATAAAAGAAAACTTAACTCTGCAAAATATACACTTCATTATAACACACAGTATTTTTTCGAGTCCAAACTGTTCAATAACTATTATTTTTTTTTATTTTTTTATTCAGACAAACGACTAACGCATCACTTTCAATCATATTTCACACTGAGTGCACTATAAAAAAAACACGAACGACATCTTTAGGCAAAGATTAATAGTATTATATACATTGCTAAATGTCAGTAGCTTCTATCAAGATGTCAAAAGATGTCGCTACTAATAGTTTTATAGCTATAGGAACGATTAAAGTCTGCGCTTGCACAATCCCTTTTACTTCCTATCCTTGACTACGCCGATGTCAGTTATCTCGATCTCACTGAGGCGCAACTCGATGAACTTGAGCGACTTCAAAACTTTTGCATAAGATTTATATTTGGCCTGCGCAAATATGATCACATTTCTGAATTTCGTAAAAAGCTCAAGTGGCTTCCCATAAGTCTTCGCCGGAATTCTCATGTCTTGTTTCAGCTCTACAGTATTCTGTTTAACCCTAAAATCCCTTCTTATCTTAAAGAACGTTTCAAGTTCCTTCATGACACACATAATAGATACCTGAGGTCATCGGAAAACTTAAGACTAGAGATGCCGATGCATTCCACCAGTTTTTATGACAAGTCTTTTACAGTTCAAGCAGTACGGTTAAGGAATGCCTTGCCCATGTCGATAAGGCGTGCTCAATCTTTGTCCACTTTTAAAATTCTGGTTAAAAAACACTTCCTCTCTCCTTAAACATTGTCATTACATTTAGTTTCCTTACTCTTGTTTCATGTTTATTATTGTATATATTATATTATGTAGATGAGTATATGTTTTATGTATGTATATATTTGTTGTATATGTAAATGGTACACCACTGACCACCACCACCACCACCACCTGCATTATTGCCTCTCCTTCTACCTTGAATCCATCCAAAGGTTGTCTGTAAAAGATCGCTTTTAGCGATAAGACCGCCCATTGTGTCACCCTATGTACAATTTCTACTTTTATATCTGTAATTTTTATGGTGTACATAATAAAGAGTATTCTATTCTATTCTATTCTAAAGTCGGTGTTCCACATATGGAACTGGGTGCCTTGTAGGGTTAAGTTCGCTTTTGCGTTTTAAAATTTATTCTGGTCGTATGTAATTTATTTGTTTACCGTACCTACAAAGAAAACATATTGAAATATCAAGATACGTGACTTAATCAAGTGGGTTCACGCTTGATCAGATTACAGACAACCATGTAGAAGTATGTGGAAGTAATAGGATTATATCCTTCATCTTTTGGGTAAAATTCGTAGGGCATCCAAAGTTTGTACTGTTTGTAACCGAATGTGGTCAACCCTGCTAAACTATCAGCAGATAATATATTATTATTATATATAGTCTTGAACCTTATTTCGTTTCTTTCAGCCTGGTGGTAGTGATGAGCACCGGGTCATTCATATTCCACGGGTTGAGCCATCAAGGGCATATCGTTGTATACCGTGCCATCTGTCGTGAAAACTTTATACAAACTATTCTGCCACACTCCAAACTTTGTCCTACATTATTATCGTTATGTATTTTTTTTTATACGATAAAGTAAAGAACTTGCGAAGAGACCTTGATCCCTGAATTTGTTTGTAACAACTCGTAGGAAACGCCGGCTCCAACTTTTATAAAGTGATATGTTGAGTTTCACAAAACCTTTTACAAAATAAACAATATCATTATTTTGTTTTTGTTTTTTTGCGAAGTACCTAAAGTAGCGAGTTTTTGTATCATAATTATTTTCATAGAACGATAGTCTATCTAAAGACAGATAATTATGATTCAGGTCTACACATAACCTAAGTAACCATATATAATTTCAACATGCATGATGTAACATATTTTGTACCAGTATTTTGATTTAAAAGTGTGTCCGTGGAGTTTCTTGCCTGTTCTTCTCCATAAGATCCTACTACGCTTTGGAATAGGCAACTAGCTTCATCTTTTCGACTGACCAACTCCTTGAAAGTTCAAAAGTGCCTGTAATTATTTTAATTGAAATAAATGCTTTGAGTTTAAAGCTACCTTTCCACCAGAGATGTGCGAGATAACTAACGAAACTATGTCTATTTCCACCAAAGCTAAGTGCTGTAGCAAAGAGGTAATATGCGCTTTACATGTATTTAAAAACTTAGCTTCGGTGAACTCTTTTCCGCCAGAGCTAAACCAAGCTACGCTATGAAAATTAAACGATTCTACTGGGTGATATCATACACACCGAAACGAACCATAGAAAGGTAGCCTGATGCCAGTTTTCATTTTGACATAACCAGCGGGGTAATTACTTAACACACTAACAGTAGGAATGGGTTTCATTTTGACAGTTCAAAAACATTCATTGCGTTATTTACGTTGTTGAGCAGATAATTTTTTCGAACATATGAAGCAATGGATGCAATAGGCTTCAAAATGATTCAGATTGTGATAGATAGTGTGTCACGTAATTAGGGTGGTTTCAGATATATTGGCGACACCTTAATGAATAACTAAATAAAAGCGCGCAATTGGATTTTCAACACTCATTTTAGCGCCGAAACTTGTAATGCCAGCACCGTGCTTTTATTTAGGTAACTATTAAGGTTCCGCCTGTAATAGTAAAAACAGGCATAAGAATCGTGGCACGCGGTACCATATTCTTTTGTTTCTGCCTAAACCTTACAAGAAAACAATAGAGTACATGTTGTTTGTGTTAGTTTGTATTATTTACAACATTCTTATTATTTTGTTCTCCAGTGTTATTTGTAAGTACCTTGTTAATATTCCGCTGTTTATTGCGTCTATAAATAAATGTATGAGCCGCGAAGTTTCCTAGCGCTGTATCGATAAAATTGAACTTATCGGTGTAAGAAATATCGAAGATGAAGAGTTTTCTACATAATTTTAAAGTTTCGTTTGCTTTATATTTTGGTTGGATCAGGCTCAACGAAGGAAGAGATATTCATTAAAAACATGGTAAATGTATTTTATAGCAGAGAATCAATTTAGTTTTTAATTGTTATAACAAAAGCAAACAACTATTTTAAACCTAAGTAAATTGTATTTTAAGAAGTAAAATTTTAAAAGGGGAAGTTGAGAAATTGCCAATCTTCGAGGAAAGTTATAAAATCACACTCCACAAATAAATAAAATTGAAGTGTCTATTTGTAATGTCAAAATAGCAGCGTTTTACCAAATGCTTAGGAAAGTATATACGGTACTTAAAACCTTTATTTTTATTTTTAACAAGCTGACCCGACAGACGTTGTCCTGTCTTAACTATGAATGTCATTATGTCGTTTGGTTTTAGTTTTGAGTATTGACTAAAACTAAAACTATTGACTCATTTATCAACCGATCCATCTGTGTTAAACCATATTTGCAGCGCACTTTCTGTCAATCGCTGACAGTTATTTCAAACAACTGACAGTTAAGTAAAATTAATATTGGCGTTAAGTTTTCTTAAATATTCTAATGTTCCGCTCAACTTCCTTAATTTTTTATTTCATAAGAACCTTCTTCTGACAATAATTAACACAGCAAAAAAAGAATTAGCGAAATTGTTCCATCCGTTCTCTCGTGATGCGATGACCAAGGGAAATAGAGATTAATTTTTATATATATAGATTGTTGTCTATCTGTCTGTTTGTTCTGGTTAATCTCCGAAACGGCTGGAAAGATTTTGACGGGACTGGTGGATAGCTGATGTTATATGGAGTAACATAGGCTACTTTTTGTCCCGGTAGCTAAGTAATTTCCGACATCCACGCGGGCGCAGCCGCGGGCAGCAGCTACTATTTATTTAATTTGTTAATAATAAACCAGCTCATAAGTATCCTACTCCAATAGACAAGGTAGAAGCATTGATCACCACCATCACCACAAGTTAGCTTTTTCACTTCCAGTGTGCAAATGTGCAAGTTTCCTCACGACTTGCCGTAACTCAGTGGTGTCCAAATAAATTACTCTTCCCCTCTTAATTTCTCCTATAAGTCGTCTCATGGGAAGAGTTCATGCCCATTTTTAACCTGACCTCTTTGAACCGAGCTCACCTCTTCATTGGTTAAACGGCCTGCGAGTGACTTCGCACATATTTCAGAGGGCACGCATCATGACCTCATTTGCTGCTAGGAGGTACGTTACATCTATTAGTATTATGTCTGTATTTGAGTTTGGAATGTTGAACAATAAGTACTCGTAATAATCAAAGTCATGAATAGTTAATATGTATTTTGATTCAAGATTCAGTCTGTGTAATAAGTCATTTATGTAACTTTCATGACTTAGATCTAGAACCGTATAAAATAAGAAAGAAAGATAGAAAAATATTTTATTCGGTACAAGCACTGGAAATACAAACAATAAAACTAACAACCGACTTCAAAAAACACTACGAAGTGAAAAATAACTTTAATGTCTTTGGTTTTGTATTTTCGTTTTTTGCCACCGACTTTCGAAATTAAGGTCATTTTTCACTTTGTAGTCTTTGTTTGAATTCAGTTGTTTTTTATGTAAAAAAGTTTATATTTTTCACTTTTTAGTGGGTCAGATAATAATTTATCTAAATTACAATAGCCTAATGTCAATTTCTCATCACCTTTTACAAAATATTTCTTTTCCCGATGCAGACAAAAGAGGAGTTTATTGTTGAGGAGTTCTCTTGGTAAAAACGAGAAGAACTGGAGCTGATGGTGAAGCCACCATCAGCTCCATTTCACCATAATATGCATTGTGACAAGCATAAATTGCTTAGCAACCAACGAAAGAGCATTGCTAGAGATGACACGATTACGCAATTTAAATTCAGTCACAAATTGACGCATCAGTATGACTAGTAGGTAGTGGTTGTCCTATATAAAACTTCAATCTTAATTAGGTATTATATTTGTACGAACTCAATTTTCTGGCATATTGAACTGTATTAAGTAAGCCTCGAGGAATTCCGTCGACAGTTTATGGTCTCCATCATCAGACCTGTAATGGCACTTATAACCCATATACGAGTATGTGCAAAGTTCTCATCAATATTTTAAACGAATTAAGTCCAAACACAAGGTAGCTACTGTAAACCGTTGAGGAGTATCCGTAACTGCCTTCGTCTTCATCATCAGATCCCTAATGACAGTCACAACCCATCTAAGTGTAAAGTTCTCATCAATACAAATTAATCAAGCCCAAACACAAGGTAACTGCTGTAAATCGTTGAGGAGTTTCCTCGACTGTCTTTCAGCTCCATCATCAGATCGACTCTAGACCTTCATTAAATTGTACTGTTTTAAGATACTTAATGAAAAAAATAACAAACGCACTAGTCGCCTCTACGATTTTCGAAGGTGTCCCTCGATTTCTCAGAGATGCCATCATCAGATCCTGGTTTCCTTATCATGGAACTACCCTTGGGATAACTTCTTTCCAACAAAAAAAACCATGAAAATCGGTACATAAACGACGAAGTTATCCGCGAACACACATAAAAAATAAAAAATAAATATACGGTCGAATTGAGAAGCCTCCTCCTTTTTTGAAGTCGGTTAAAAATGGACAAATAATAACATGCGTAATTAATATGAGTTTACTGAGGGCCTAGACAAGTGACGATCGCTTTCAAACCGTTACGTATTTCTACAACGGACTTCAACAAAATTGACACAAGCTTTCCGGTAGCTTATTTCAATCCAATACATTTTCGACTTTTCCATCATCTTCATCGCCATTGGACATTGGAGTTAATTTACTTTTATTTTTTATAGCATCACCATTGAGCGGGATTTGCCACATTATCCTTCGGTAGACCAATGCTAATATCGTACTGCAAGGATGTTGACGGCATTCTGGCACAGACTAATTTAATCATCGCACTCTACAATGTCCACTTGCAACTAAGGGATAAACTCGCTCGAACACTGTTCACAATACAAGGTAGTGCTAACACTAAACCAAACCATAATGAACAAGCTAAGGCCAGTGCTACACTTGCCAAGAATGCCTCGCAATGTAAGCCTACTTAATGTATTCGTGAACGATTCATTCGGGTCGTGTGAACAAGGCATGCTCGTGAGGCATACGGACAGTTTAATTTATGGACACAATGAATTGGTGCTTTAGATTAAGGCCTTTTAAAACTATTGGTTAAATGAACATGTTTAAGGCGGTAATTACTTTAAATATAAGATAACAATATCACAATAATGCCTTATTTAAACTTCTACCGGCTTGGAGTAAAGTATAACTTTTAGAATAATCATAGGTACATTTTTGAATTTTGGTTGGCATAAATTTACTTCGTGTTTATTAATGCCTTCATTCGATTTTACTATTGCTATTTTTTTGTAGTAATAGTAACATTCGTTAGCTTGATTACCTGATGCAATTAAGAGTAGGTACGATTCCCACTTGGTACAAATCTTTATGCATAACGTGAAACAAGGTTAAACCCTACAAGCTTACGATAATTGAGTTAAATAAGATCGGTTTCTGAACAATTAATTCAATATGTATATATGGGTACAGTAGGTACCTTTAGTCAGTGATCCACCTATTTTGACTCACAAACACATGCCAACACAAAATTCTAAGGCCAGTGCTACTTTTGGCAAGAATGCCTCATAATGTAAACAGCCATACGCCTTGACGAGTTACCGAGTTTATTCGTAAACAATTCATCTGGGCCGCTGCCTCCGGTGCACAATACGGACAAGGTCGAGTCATATTACATCGTGTGTGCTTCGTTTAATACTTAAATATGCTTGTAGTCAAAATTTCGTCATAAATTCTTCTTTTCTAAAATCAAAATAAGCTCTTGCTGTTGTAAATAATTACTAGCTGTTTTAAAACTGGCAATAAATAAAGCCGGCGGTCCCGGCTGTCATTCATAGATCTTTGACAGTCGTTACGGGTAGTCAGAAGCCCAAAATTCTGACAACCAGTCTTACCAAGGGGTATCGTGTTTCTCTGTAACTGGGTTTTGGAGGTCAGATAGGCAGTCGCTTCATGTAAAATCCTGGTATTCACCTGAATCCGGTTAG
Organism: Griposia aprilina; assembly: GCA_916610205.1. Lineage (NCBI taxonomy): Eukaryota > Metazoa > Arthropoda > Insecta > Lepidoptera > Noctuidae > Griposia > Griposia aprilina. The sequence goes on from OU744289.1 coordinate 24,287,373, forward strand.
ACTGGAGGCCGATCCCAACAAAAATAGGAGAAAGCTAGGCAGATTGATAAAAATGAATCTATCGAGAATTACTATTCATAATTCTTTTGTTATGGAAAAAAGTGAATTCAATTGAGTGAGTGCTATTTTCCTGATAGTTAAGTGCATAGGACATTCCTTAGTGGGAAGGTTAATACAATAACTCCTTATGTTAAGAGGGCGCACAATGGTCCACTAGCGCCACTCCTTTAAAAAAATATTTTCTCGTGACTGAGAAGGAATTATAAATAACGGCTTGAAAGAATAGCGGTCACATTCCTCTAGCTAGATCGTATTTTGTTGCTTCGTGTCTCAATAAGAAAGTTTATAAAAGGTATTAGAAAATTCTAGACACACTTACCGAGGGTCCTTACAAGCCGTTATTCATAATTCCTTCTCAGTCACGAGATAAAAAAAAATAAAGGAGTGGCGCTAGAGAACCATTGTGCGCTCTCTTAGTGCGGTGGGGCCCTAGTGATCTGCTACACCGATATTCCTAGTGCAGACACCAGTCTCCCACAAACTAATTTCACGTAGTTTTAAGCTTTTTGTTGTTTGTGAAGAGAACATAAATTATTTGAATAAACGTAGCACCTGCACTTGCAATAATTCTTCTCAAATAAACACGTGGTGTGTGTGTAGCGGTTATGAGAAATTTCTTTGTGTTGCTAACCATCTTGTGTTGTACATTATGCTAATTTTAATAGTCAAGGAATACATTTTTTATTTGCTGATTTTCGTGGTACCGAATATTATACAATTACATTATGCATCTTATGTAGGACTAGAAAACTCTTGTAACTTTGGAAGAGTAACAGCTCTACTAAAGAGAGTTTCCAAGAAAAACTTGATGTATTTTTTTTGTTTGTTGTTTTTTGTTATTATACTCGTTCAAGTGCCTATACGCATGCGAGAGATAATCGGTAGCAAAATATTTGAACAAAATGATGATGTCAAACAACTTTATTTAATATTGTTTATTTTCATTAATTTGGGATCACGAGTATCTAAACTAAGAACAGAATCTTCATTCTAACATTAATCTAACTCTAAATCCTGGAACACATTGCCAAGAACGCAAACACAGAGGATGCATACAGGATGTAAAAAAAACCCATCACATAGCCGTCAACTACGCATTCTGTACATCAAACTAAGTAACAAAGCACAAAAATAATTTCTGGGAAACGACTTTTATTTTTGGTGTGAAAATTTGCTGTTTGCAGAGTAGTGCGCAATGTAACACACGCAAAACATTATGCTTAAGGGTGTTATAAGTTTATAACATTAAAAACTTATTTTTCGTAAAAAAAACGGCAGTTAAAGTTGGAATTTTGACCTTCAATATCTCCGTAGCCAGAAGGTTCCCAGGTATGGTCCATTGCAAAAAAAAAAATTCAATGACGGGGAGTACAAGTGACTCTCGGTTTCGTTAAGTATCTTTTTACACTCGTTATATATATACGAACAATTCATTCGGGATGTGTGAACGCGGTGGTCTCGGTGCCTCCATCAACTATGTAGATGTTTTTTACAGAAGGGATACAAGGTGACAACGAGCGAGAACGCACGCACACAATGACACGTGTTTACGTAAAGCGAGTGCAAGAGTACTCGCGATTGTCATTTGTTTGAGATCGCCGTACGTACGCGTCTATGTCTTCGTGCGCCTGTTTTCGTTCATTGTATGGAACTGGCCTTCTATACTTATCTTTGTTGTGTCGGGTTACCAGCTGTTATATTAAGTTGAAAGGATAAACTTTTGGAAATTATACCTTGAGTTGTTGCAGGATTGGCGGGTTGGATCTGTTTTCACTCGTTGTACGAAGCCGGCCTTCTGTACCTATCTATTTTGTAGCGCCATGGTGGTAGATGTGCAGTTGTGCACTCCGCCTAACTGGTGAAATATTTATATTTGCAATGCTTTGTAAGTCTCGGGTAATAAATGAGTTTCTTGTCGGTTCGCAGCTGTTTCGCGGCGGTAATGAGAATTCAGACAGAGAATAAACATGCGGAAAGGACTTTATATAGATTTTGCTTCATGTTTCCATGATTGTTTGGCGGTTGCAGTTTTAGTGGTGAATTTTAAATAGTTTTATTTGTGTTTCTTATGGATTACACTAACGTGTGGTCTGGTACATTTTGGAATACTATTATAAATAATATACATATTAATATACACTCGAGAGCAATGAATCCGGGTCACTTAAAGAATCCTAAAAATCTCGGAAACTAAAAATGCCAGGTTAATGCAATAAATTGTATTTAATAGACAATGTAATACTCCTTAAATGAAGGTATTAAAACTTCTTAGTTATTGTAAAGTTATATCATAAAAAAATCAAATTTGAAAAAGGGCCACTTTCGAAGATGGAACTACGAAATTACAGCATTTGGTTTTGCTTTTTTTTGTAATCTGTCATTTATGTGGGTACATAAACCATGTTGATAGTGCTCTATATTCATTATTCAAGCTGAAATTATGTCGCTTACGCCTGAAGAATGCACCAGAATACTTACAATGCTGGAAACCGGCCGGAGTCAGCGCGATACAGCCAGGACTGTCGGTGTGTCGCTGTCAACAGTACAAAGAGTTCTCCGACGTTACGAAGAAACTGGTTCTAACCTACGCAGACCAGGAACGGGCAGAACCAGGTGTACCACAGCACGAGAAGACCGATACTTGGTGAACACCATGCTTCGAAATCGCTTTCTCACAGGAACTGAACTCACAAATCAGTTTCGACGCCTCGGAGGAAGTAACCCAAGTGCATGGACAGTAAGACGTCGGCTTGCTGAATCTAACTTAAAACCCCTTAGACCTGCAAACGGCCCTAAACTGGAGCGTGGGCATCGTATTTCAAGACTAAGATATGCCCAGAGCCACGTAAATTGGAGTATTGAAGATTGGTCAAAAGTTATGTTCTCCGACGAATCAAAATTTATGCTCTACAAGCACGATGGAAGACACAGAGTGTATCGAAGACCAGAGGAAAGATTCAAGCAAGCATGCATCGAAGAAAAAGTAGCCTACGGTGGTGGGTCTGTACTTGTGTGGGCCGGAATTTCTTCTGAAAGTCGCACAGAGCTGGTGATCATAGAAAACGGCTCTTTAACTAGCGTAAGATATGTGGAAGAAATCCTCAATGATCACGTTGGTCCATTTATGGTCAATTTAGGTGAGGATGCTATATTTATGCATGACAATGCCCGACCTCATACAGGTAGGATTGTGAATGACTACCTTCAAGAGATGAACATTACTCGTATGGAGTGGCCAGCGCGCAGCCCGGATATCAACCCGATCGAGCATGCTTGGGACGAGCTAGGCAGATGCGTAAAACAACGAAACCCTCCCCCAATCACGCTTCGTGAGCTCAAAATTGCTCTCACAGAGGAATGGGAGAATATTCCCCAAAATCGTATAAGGAACTTGGTGTACAGCATGCCAAACCGCGTAAACGCAGTAATGGAAGCACGAGGAGGCAATACGAAGTATTAAAATTCAAGAAAATCGTAATAAAGTTCAAAAATTTAATGTTTCCTATTTTTGTTTTAAGGAGAGATCAGCAGTTTTTTTCTTTATGTAATTTTGTGTTAATAAAATGTATGGTGACTCATATTTTTTTTACTTTCATTTAAGGAGTATTACATTGTCTATTAAATACAATTTATTGCATTAACCTATCATTTTTAGTTTCCGAGATTTTTAACATTCTTTAAGTGACCCGGATTCATTGCTCTCGAGTGTAGTTACAGATGTATGAACGTAAACGAGGCGAAAGGAGTATGTAAGGATCGTAGCAGGTGGCGGCCTGTAGTTTCTGCCTACCCCCATGGGAAGAAGGTGTGAGTTTATGTATGTGTATCTATGTATAGTTACAGATTGTATCTTCTGGTTTGTATAATAAAAAAACTTAAAAGAAGAAGATTTGACTACGGTTTTATGTCCACATAAACGTCCATCCTCACAAAGTGCAGATAAGACAAGAAGACAAGCAATTAGACTCAAAGATTAGATCTTGCACAAGAACTTTCCAATGCCTAGCACAAAGAAACAAACTAGTCACTCTCGACAAAATACTGACAAACGTATAGAAAAAGTAAGTTCTAAACAAAGTTTTAATTAAATTCTTTAACCAACACAACTAAACATTTAATTAAAATCTCAATTACACTCACCTAATGTACCTGACCACGAAGTTGTGGTTCGGTTCCGCATGACCAACGGTACTGCACATAAATCGCACCCGGCTTCAGTTGGACACGGAGTTAAGAGTAAGTGGAGAGCTAGGTCTCTACTATGCTCCGCTGTAGAGATGCAGTACGTTAGAAATGTGGGCCTCAAGGTATCGCAAACGTTTAAAAAAAGGATATGGCCAAGGCAAATCAAATCAAATCAAAATAATTTATTTCACATAAACCAACATGGGCACTTATGAAACGTCAGAAGCTAGGTGCACGGTTCCAATTATTTTTTTCCTATGGAGAAGAGCAGGCATGAAACTCCACGGTTACTCTTTTAAAAATAAGGGGATCTTACAATGTTTCAAAATACAGTGTTGATATGGACATTTGTAGATATGGGAGGACAGTGTAGGCCTGTCAACAAGTAACAGGTACTCAACAAAATATAAAGAGGTCTACAAATCTACAGTCTACAAGTTAGGCCTACAACGTTCTCACATTCACAAAATATAGAAGAAATCTATATAAAAATAAAAGCCTTTTGAAACCAAATGGCATGATTGCCATTACAACTGTAACAAATCTGAATTAAAAAGTGACAAGACACGACTAACATGGGTGGCACTATGAGAAAACAGCATTAGGCCTAATCTTTAAAGCATAAGGCTTTAACTATATAAATAATAAACTTTTGAAATTAATATAATCCCACCTGTGATTGCATTAATTTCATTATACGAGTGTTTAGTTAGATTTGTTAGAAAGCAGTTAACAGAAATTTTGAACCAACTGTTGTACGCTCCATATGACTAGAATTTATAAATTATGGTTCATTGGCCAACATATCACTCCGTTCGCTCATTACTCCGTGGCAGCGAACCACAAAAATGGTTGCAGCACATAGCTGCTACCGGCTCTACTGCATTGGTGCAGAACATTGACTGCTCAGCCCAATTGCTATTGATTCGTTTTGCAATAATTAATGACTGTTTAATTAAGTGTTGGTTTACCAGCGAATAGCTTACCTATACAGCAAGTATCAGAAAGATGTGGTCATATTTAAGGATGTGGTGCAGACCATCAGAACTGAACAATTTTCTCCATACGACCTACATCGTAATAGCGAAAAAATTATCAATTATTTGGCGGCATGGTTGGCGCAGTGGTTTAGCGATTGACTGCTGCGTTGCGTGTCGCGGGTTCGATTCCCGCATTGAACAAATATTTGTATGATCTACAAGTAGTTGTTCCGGGTCTGGCTGTTTGTGTATGTGAGTTTGAATGTTTGTAAAGGCGCCCACAATACAGGAGAATAGGAATTTCTCCTGTATTGTGTGGGGCAATATTTAAAAAAAAAAAACTTCTTCCGACTTTTCAGAAACTCGTGGTCATATTTAAGGTTATAAAACAGATATCACATCCCTAAATGTGAGGATACCTTTCTGATACATGCATTACATGATGTACATATTATAATATGTATGTCTTCTTGACGTACTCAACACAATATTAAAAGTACTGGAATTATTTAAACACACTCTGTAGGAATAGCGAAACGAAAATTAAAGATGCAGGAATGAAGGAAGTGATGTGAAGCAGAACTCGTGACTTCACTAGTCACAGAGAACTGTTTGGCATGTTACGGAATGACAAACATCTAAGAAAATTATGTAGGGGTAAGTTTATTACGGCGCGGAGGTGAGATGTGCAGACCGCATTATTACCATCACGGATAGGACCTGTATGAGGCTGGCAGAGGAGCATGGGGATTGGAACAAGAAAAGAGAGTCCTATGCCCAGCAGTGGGCGAAGTGAGGCTGATAATAATCGTATTTTTAATTGCCTACATCCACCTTAAATACCACATAAAATAGCCCCCTAACACGTATGGCAAGGCAATATAATGATAGGTCCAACTTGACAGATTACCCTATTGATATTTTCTCCATAAGTTTCGCTTCATACAGACGTTTCCTATTTAAACAGTGCGAACAGTGCACGTCTATGTAGCTCAAATTGGTTAGTTTTGTAGTGTTCTAGTTGTATGCCTTCTAGACACACATTATTTTTGTTTTCTTTGTCTCTAATATTCATAATTATGTCAATGTCGTGCATATCTGTTATTTGCATGGTTACTGAAATGTCAATTTTAGTTATTTTATTTGAATTGTAAGTGACTGTGCTGTTGGTGTACTTATTCTAAGTAAATAAATAATAATGAAGTTTATTACAAACACTTTTGTTCTTTGTAAGTACCGATTGCATAAATGTCTAACATGTATCATTTTTATAATTACGACAAACCGCAACCGTATTTGCGCGTACCTAACTCCACACATTACATAACATCGGTTACCGAATCCAGTAACTACCAAGTTTATAGCATGTATCAGTGGTTTCCTATTAATACGACCACAGACTATACAATAATCTGCCGCAGCAATAAAACGGTACAGCACTCCGGAATCCAACTGAGTAAAACTGAAGAAAAGCCTTATTTTAATCTAGCTAAAAGCGTAGTCTGTGTACTCAGACTGAATTTAGACAAGACTAAAGTTAAATAAAGAAGTACGGAGCAACTTTGTTAAAGGTTTTTTGAATGAGGAGCCGTTTGAATGAGTATCTCAACAAATTTATGGTTCTTTTATGTTAGAAATAGGTTGATCTGGGTACGAAAGGTAAAAAAAGATGGATCAACTGCCGTGTTTTTACGTTTTGCAGGGTACTAAAATATTTAGTAAAGTTATAATAGTATGATATTTTAAAATAGCTTGTCTGCAGGCGGTAAAAATGTAACTAGGGTTCCGTATTCAAAATGTGCCAACGGAACCCTATTACTAAGCCTTCGCTTTTCGTCAGTCCGTTCGTCCATCCGTTTGTCTGTTGTGTGAGCAGACTGTATCTCATGAACCGTGCTAGGTAGATGGTTGAAATTTTCAGTGTGTATTTCTATTGCGACTATAAAAATAAAATAAACTTAAAAATTAAAGGGGGTCCCCATACAAGAAACGTGTTTTTATTTTAATATGTAGTGTTAAATAGTGCGGTGGTACGGAACCCTTCGTGTGCAAGTTCGACTCGCACTTGGCCAGTTTTTTATATTATGATATTAGGGTTAATCGCCGAATTAGTTGTCATGAAAGTTTGCTAGAGGCTTGCTAGGCTCACAATGATTTACCTATCTACAACTTTATTTAAGCCATCACTGACGTACACAGCAGTTAGTACTTTTTGTTTTCCAACTAGCAACAGCTGTTGGTCTAGTCGAATTCATCTGTCATCTTATTATTTTTTACTAACTTACTTATATTATATAAGCAACCTCTTTAGCTTTAAGTTAGTGATACGTGACAATCACTGACCATCTGCCTTCAAAATAATTTTAGATGCCATTAAGATTTACTTTTAACTATACTTTTTCATGGATTTTGGCTCCTCTTTTATTTTCATCTAAATAGGCGAGCATAATTCAAAACTCGATTGTAACCATCTTTAAAAAAACCATTTAATTTTCATAATCATTTAGCAAATAAGTGTCTTTTTCCTGTATTATTTTCTTCTTTTTTTTACTTTGTAGCTTCTTTTTTCACTCTTTTTTTTCCCTGTTTACACCGGCCAGCAATTTTAAGAGCTACAGTAGAGATCAATTCGATACTCATATTATTTAAAATCCTAAATAAATCTTGCAATTACTTAGATAAAACTCATGACCGAAATGTTTCAGATTTTATTTACCAACAACAAATACCCTACCACCGCTGACAAAGAAATCTAGAAAACAAATACTAAGTACCTAATGTAAAACGCTTTTAAAAGTTTTTGAACATTCTAGAAAAAAACAAGAAGGGTAACGGAGATAAACGAAGGGTCTAATGTCGCACGTAAGCGATCTATCACAGGCAGCTTGGGGATTTTAAACATTATTGATGTATTATGTAAGAGGACTAAACCCCTCTTACATAATACATCAATTTTAATTTAAACTCTAATTTCCCCCTTTTTGTATTTTTCTTATTTTTAGGGAAATTAGAATGAGAATTCCGTGAGGTATTTTTTTCAAATTGGTGTTTTTTTTTTAATGATCAGAGATGCGTTGAGAAGCAAATGAGAAATAAATAATGAAATAAAAGTATTTATACTTTCCAAAATTGTTTTATTTCGTGCATCGTGAATAAGCAGCTTTGATTGTGGAAACTATCTATCTACTATTTTATATTTTTCACGTCTAATAAATTAATAGTACCTTTTTGCTAGTCACTCTAACCGGATGCTTTTACTTCTAATCCAATGTTTAATACCACTATCTTCCAAATGTATGCAATAACACTGGTGTTTACGTCGTTTATGAAATTGCTAACAAAAATGGATTGTATGATCTGTATTAAATTATCATTATCTCGTATTGAAATATCTCAAACAAATGCTTGTACATTGTCAGTTCGTGGTCTCTAAATTTCCCCATGAAGCTTACAAAACGGAATACCTTACACTAGTTTAAAAAACATCGAAAACCTAATACCCTAAAGAATAAAGTCTTATAAAGTATTCTACGCTTGCTCTACACTCTACAGCAAAAGAATTGATAGTCTTACAGGGAACGCCTATTATAGACCTGTTATACAGCCGTTATAGAGTTTATCGATGCCCCGGAGCCAGACTCTACTATAATAGAGCTGTGCTAGAGTGTTCGGAATTGTGCACAAGGAAATGCTAAGACGGGTATGTATATTGTTGCAGTATGTGCTTTGACTATGGTATGGGGAACGACAGAATTCCAATATGTATATGGTAAATTCATGGTTGGATTTGATAGCATTTATAAGTAGTGGGAACAATTTATGAAAAGACTAAAGAATTTCAATTCAAATTAAATTATTTATTCGCATAATTATGAATATCTAAGTAGTAGATATATCGCAGTAAGATGGTTGAAGCCGTGATATAGTTCAATCCTTAGGGATATTGCTATATACCGTAATATAATTATATGAAAGCGGTACATAGGTGTTTTATTAGGAATATAACTATGATACAAGCAGGATCTAGTGATATAACTATCTTACTAGACTAATCTAAAGAAATAACTATAAGTAGGTATATAGCTACTTTCTTCGATTTGCACAACTGGTTACTCATTTTAAATAAAACGGTCCAAATAAATAACTTTTTTCTTTTATTACGCAACTAAAACAAACAATGTTATAAGTAATTATTCAAATAATTTACATTAATAAAAACAATCTGCTCTTATTTAGACATAGAACCAACAAACGTACGGTTTTTATAAAAAAATTGTACATAATAATGAACTATCTAAATAAGTAGGTAGTACAATACTTCTATCTTCCTTTAATCTTTAGCTTTTGTTACAAAACAAACAATAATATAAGTAGTCAGTCATTAAAATAATTAACATTAATAAAAACAATCTGTTTCTCCGTAACCGACTCTTTTATAAAAGACGCAGTAAATTCGCAGCCGTTATCACTCTGAGTATCTCAGGGCACCCAGTATCCAAAAATATCTTTAATCATTGTAACGCTACCTCTACCCCACACTTGGAGGTCAAAGGACGAAGGGATGAAAACTTTGTTGTGTGTCTTGATAATGAAGAATCCATTTGTAAGGGACTCCATCTGGAGTAGATTGCAGGTCAATTAAGTCCATTTGCCCTCGGATGTTAAATGAGTTTGATATTATAGGGCGGGCTACGGTACCGTTCTTTGGAAATGCTTTCTTTCCTGACATGTTACACAAAGTTTGGTGAAACCGACAACCACCGGTGTACTAATGTGTAATGTTACATACTTTGGAATCAAAATATAATGCCGTGGGGAGCGCCCCACACTGCATACCGCTCTTATAATTATTTCACTAGATTAGTCGAGTAAGATGATTATATTACTAGATTGTGCTCGTATCATAGTTATATTCCCAGTAAGACAGTTATGAATCCCTTTCGTATAACAATATTACGGTATATAGCTATATCCCTAGGGATATAACTATATCACTGTTTCAACCATCTTACTGCGATAGATACATCCTACATCTAGCTATGTATAACCTTAATAGAATACTCATACCAATTCACTATTGTTGTTATACGAAACTTAAAGATTATAAATAATAATATTTTATTTTTAGAAACGGGTTTCTTTTTCTTTGTGACAGAACGAGTAGTTACCCAATTTCAAAGACCATTTCCATTCAATAAGTAGGGATTAGTTTCCAATTTCTCCACGATTTTTGCGTGTTTTCGCTCCTAATTAATGTCAAACAAGTCTCGATCCACAACTATGACTGACATTTCATTTATTTATCTTGAGCGCACGTAGCACTCTCATTTCCTTTCGAAAGAAAGCGTTTTTGTTTCCTTTTGAAGTCAAACTGTAACAAATGAGTGATGGATAGTTATCACAGACATAGCGCCATCTTGTCTCGCTGTAAGGTAACCCAGTAAATGTCAAGGAGACAAATAAAAGCCTAGGAACCTGTGAGCCGAGATGATTTATCTTGATTTATTTTTATTTACTCAACCCACCTACAAACCCTTCGAGGAAACAAGGCGTACTGTTATGTATGTATGTGTATTTTTATCTACTGCCTCATTGGTCTAGTGGCCGCAATCACTACTGCTAAGCATGATGTCTTGGGCTCGATTCCCGGGTTGGGAAAAGTGCTATTGGGTTTTTCATCTGGAATTTCTCAGTAGCAGCCCGGAGGCTGTATTTGTGGCATTTTGATGGCGATAGGCTCGTCGTCTATTACATGGGACTTAAACATAACTGGCACAATGTCGGCGTACTATAGGTACACCTCCGCTTAACTCTGCGGGGATTACAGGCGTGATGTAATGTTATATTATTTTTATTTATTCAGATAGAACATGCGGACGAAAAACTGTGAGGCCCTAAAAATGACAGTGTAGTCAAGGAAACGTATTTCTTTAAACAGACATACGTTCTTAATGTAATAAAAATAACAAATTCGAAGGAATACGTCTCATTGACTACGCAGATTAATGTGCCTCAAAGTTTTCTTCCGCATGTTCTAGCTGGAAAATTATACATTTTGTTAGTCACTTGGCGAAAAACAGTAGGCTAAAACGCTTTTATAAATAAAATAGAAACAGGGCAGCGTGTGCCTTTGCGGCGTAACTCGTCATGTCAACCATTTCCCATGCAACTATACTGAAAAAGATTGAATCATCAGATGGATTGGCAGACTGAGTGCATGTACCAAACTAAACCTCACTACCAAATAACTAAGTTAAATGAAATCCACAATTATTGTTTTTAACTGAAATCGTTTAGCTGCCCACACCGAGTTTACTCATATTTGTTCGCTTGCAGGCTTTGCATTGGTTTGAAGCTCGACTGTTTGTTTAATTTATTGGTAATTGGCACCCACAACACATAAAACCCAATCAACGGTAATTATCGGTCGGAAGTCACTTTTGCGATAAAATAAACTGGATTTAACAATGTTTCCAATGGGAAGAGAACACAGCAGGGATTGAGTCCATGTGTAGTGAAGGTAACCCGTCTGAATTTCAGTGTATGCTGAAATGAATCCTGGGATCACAGATATGGGAATGCATGCACGATTCACAGCTAACGGTACGTGTTAACGCTCACTGGTGTGTTAAATTCCTTTAATGGCGAATAAAGGAATTTGATATTTATGTCTGTGATCATTGTGGTTCATATTTGAATGTAATTTAGTCATCTATTAAAGAGCAAAGAATGAATACTTTTACTTCGGTATGTGCTAAGTTAAACCCATCCTATTTTTAGTAAGCGCCGATACCAAGAAGATGTTTAAGAAGACGGATTTATTTCACGTAAAGGCTTAAAAGGAAGAAATATAAAAATGTAAATCATAGTATTCCTTGTCCGGGCTTGGAACCCACAATCCAGTGCGCGTTCTTAAACCTCCAAGCCGACCGATAATTCAAAATCGATCAAATCCCTACTGAGAAAATGTTATCGTTGGTCCCCAAAATATTACAAAAGATTTGTTTATCTTCCTAAAGGATTAATCCGGTCATTTCCCTCGGTAAACTTCCAGAAATTCAGTAAGTAAAAATTTCCTTTACCAATACCTACCTGTATTAAATACAATGTATGGAAGTATGGTGTTTGGATGTGTGGACAAATGTATTGTGTAGTAAGCATTTGAACACATAAGATACCTATTCAAACAACGCCATTTAATTATATTAACCTCAATTTCACCTGTCAATACTGACGTTAATAATTAACATCCAAATAATTGGAACATCGAATTCATTAGGTGTTAGTTTAATATGTGGGCCCTATATATGTTATCACCACAAGCCACATAAAATTAAATAAATATCAATTATAATTAGGGTAGGTTATATATGAACTTAAACGAACCAAAAGGATTGTGTAAGGATCGTAGCAGGTGGCGTTCTGTAGTGTCTGCCTACCATGGGATGCAGGCGTGAGTTTATGTATATATGAATGTACAATTAAGGTAGATATCAATCAACTCACGTTTTATCGCTCGTCAAAACTGACCACAAAGGGATGATTGGAGAACAATGCGAAAAGGAAGGGTCTCTGGTGAGGGTGCGGTCATAAACACGCTATGGCAAATGAAAGTTTTATTATCACTTGTTTTATGATCGTGTCATGAAGTTGTAATTTTAAATATTTAGAAGTAATTTCTTGAGCTAGACGTTCAAATTAAGTTACAACTTAAATGGCAATTTGTGATTAAAGCCCAATTTACCTTACATCATGTTTAGCAACTAATCTACGTTTTTGACACTTGCCTTTTTTAAATCAAGTCAGCATCGAGAAATCAGTGTCGTAACTTTAATGATCACCTAGTAGCTAGTGAAATGTTTTTTTCGGGTAAGTAACTCCGTAATAGGTAAGTAATACATTTAGATGTCCACACCATACGGAGAACAAACATAAACGCATCACACAGAACTCTAACCAACAGAAACTAACTAACTAAACCGTTAAAAAAATAAGAAATCATCTGATCTGTTATTTTTGTTGTATTTTGATTATTTTATCTAAAATAATCGAATATGGCGCCCAGTTATCAGAGTTCACGTTTCGACAATTTGCAAATGGTGGGGGCTGGGATGGCGCAACCCGGACTATTTATCACGCACCTCTCTGCCACCAATGAAATGGATATCGGACGCTAATTTACGCATCGATGTACCGCAGAACAGAAAGGGGAAGAAAATCCACTAAAAGAAAAAAAAAACATAATGGCTTCCAGTGTATCCGGATGCAGCTGAATACCAGCAGTTTACATGGAGCGAATGTCTCTGACCAACATAACCCAGTTACTCACTGGGTAATATGATACTCCTTGGTAAGACTGCTTGGCAGACTTTCAAAGAGAAGTCCCATAATTTAAAATTGCTACGATATTATTTGTACCCATAGTCGCCCTCGTAATTGCTCTAACACACTAAGGATGAATGTCACTTGCACATCCTAAAATGACAACGTCCATTTGACTATGTGACAGTTCAATAGTTTCAACCTTATTGAAGTCTCAATTTACTGTGAATTATTGTGAAATGTGGTAAAAAAACAAGCTGGTCGACTATACAAGGAATGTTTTCAAAGTAAGGAGTTCCATGAGGTTTTTGAGTGGACCTATGTAGGCTCATTCTTATAAATAGGTTACTTTACATTTTCACTTTTTTTCTTAAAACTGTATTTTTTAAGATCACTCTAAGAAGGAAAGACTTCAGGTTGTATTTTTACTCTATGTGAATGTATTACCATGTCAGCCTTCTGAACCCTTTTATTTATGGTGGTTCCGCATTGCCGGACCTTCGTACAAAAGCGTTTTTTTTTCACATTTTTCAATGCCGAGAAAAGCCCTGGCCCAAGTACATTGTGGGTTTTTTTAGACAGAGGTGCCTTTGTTATTTTTAGGGTCGGCTTGACCGTGTAATTTCTGGGAAGGAATAACAGTACGGTCACTTATTCGCATTCGCTTCATGTAAAATACTGGTATTCTACTGCATCCAGTGAGACTGTGAGCAGTGGTGGCCCAGTGGGATCAGCCCCGACTTACGAGTTGTAGGTCGTGGGTTCGAACCCAGGCAGGCGCTTTATTTTGCGTAAATAATTTTATCACCACTGCTCTCAAAACGGTGAAGGAAAACATCGTGAGGTAACGTCAGGCATATCCTAGAACCAAAAAATCGATGACATGTGACATCTACCAACCCGCACTGGGCCCGCGTGGTGGATTACGGCCCACTTTCTCTCACAGAGAGGAGGCCTGTGTCCCAACAGTGGGAACATTATAGGCTGATTAGGCTTAGGCATCAACAAAATAAATTAACAGTTTTCAATTAACTAGGTAGATACCTACTGTTACGAGAAATTCGATTATTTTAAAAGGTCGCGTTTTACCTTTTAAATAAAATAAAATTTAAAAAATAATTTTAACGCATACCTAAATGTCTCTATATTAATCGTGAAATATAAAATTTATTCATGAATAACGTCTAAAATATTCAATTTCTTTTGCACCTTATTCCAAACTTTAAGCCAACCTTAAATGTTACCCAAAAATACATTCGACAAAGTTATTACTTGATACGTGTCTTAAGAATAAGATGTAAAAATGGTGTGAAATATACAGGCTGTGGTGTAAAACCTGTTGTTTGATTTCAATTTACATTACATATTTCTTACCGACGGATTTTTGTACAGGCATCAGATTCAATCTAGCAATAGGTTGTAAAGACATGATTTATTAACATAATTATGTCGTAGATACCTAAAGATATTAAATAAATTGGGCTGTTTTGGAGTTTGTTGTGTCAATGCAATCCAAAACACATCTAATTTTCATCCAGAAATAAGTCCGTTTTAAACCAGGTTAAAAATGCCACTGGAATTTCACGGAATAAATTGCACACGCTGTATATCGAGGTCGTTCTACTAGATAAGACGATATATGGTACTTGGACTATAATATATTCTTATTGAAAACACCTCATCACATATTCATACAATATATCTTTGGAATAAGACAATATAACCAAGATATCACTGTGCTTTGGTGACATATTGCCAATTCTTGGCTAAATTTGCACATTTTTTTACACATTGTAGAAAATAAATCCAAATCGGCCATAAATGTTGTTATTACATAATATGTTATTGATTTGCCAACAAGCAGGCCTCCCACCTGATGGTATGTGGTCACTACCACCTATTTGCAAAACCAGAGGCGTTGCGGGTGCGTTATCATCCTAGATAAACTAAGTGCTCGTATACACGAGGGCCGAGTGGCACGTTGCCAACGGCAGAAGCATCTGCAGCCTTTGACCCTTGTCGGCGGCAGTCGCAGACGCGTCTACCTGCGGCTGCCGCCAACGAGTGTCGACGGCTGCAGTTTCCGCTGCCGTTGGCAACGTGGCGCTCGTGTATATGAGCACAAGACCTAGATGTTTTCAAGTCACATACCTAGATGAAAAGCATTGTGAAAATACTTGGATTCACATTCACAGCTTGTAATCGGCAAAAAGACGTCGAAATAGTAATAGTCGTTTCTTCTCTGTATCAAACGGAGATATTTTTCCTGAAATGTAATATTATTTTATGTTAAAGAGGAATTTACACATTTTACTCATACAAGTTGGAAAGGCCCCGCAGATGGAGCCAAATAAATTTTATTTTCCATTAAGTCTGGTGGTATTTTAATAAAAATGGCATAAAAATTGACGCGTTCGCACGTCAATTTTTATGCCATTTTTATTAAAATAAAAATGCATGAACAGTGTGCGATGAAATTTTAATAGTTGGAAAACGACAAGTGACGTCCTTATAGAAACAGCAGTAATTGCCGTTAAATTGAGGTCTTAATATTGATTTAAGTATAGATTCTTACAGTACCTATATTTATTAAATACTTTAGGTGTATAGGTAAATGTAAGAAGTACAGTTTTACACCGTACCAAAACATTTCGTAAACGGGACATAAAAAAGTACGACTTTGTGGAGTATCGCAGTTTCGATGCGTATCGCCCGTTTACTGTAAATTACTGATTTATTATTGGTAGGTAGGTGTTATGAAAATTATAATTGTCGAAAAATACCTACCATTACGGTACAGATGAGGGCTGATAATAATGATTATCGAATTTAACTAGCTGAACAGGGGTCTGCTTACGCATTATTATGCGGCTAAATATAAAATTTATATTTTACACGCAATTACTTCCTCCGGCCTACGCGATTCAATTACTGGATGTTACCGATATTCCGTGAGAATTCAGCAGCGAGCGTAACATACTCAGAAAATATTTTGAAATCAGTATTATTTGGCTTCATTAATGCAAAAAAATAATATTTTGTAATAACAATACAAACGCTACCGTTTTTTTTACAATCCAGCTGAAATATTACGCAGGAAAAAACATTTTGGTTCATCAAACAATTCCTTTGAACCGTAATAAAAACAATTAATTTGCCTAATTATAGAAGTTTGTAACTGAAGCGAAATTTTAATTACCAGCTTTAAATCAGGCTGAATTGAATTCGAGCTAAATTGAACATATTGGAACAATTAATATTGGTTATTGACTCATTAATGGGTTTTAAACTACATTCCAATGTGTCTCCAAATGATTCTGAAACAAAAAAATACATTATTAGTATTGGTGCTTAAAAACGGATTGTGTAGAAGTCGGTTATTAACTATGATAGCATCTATTATCTGTATGTTTTGTTTCTTTTTCTCTTTTATCGTGCATTTTTCAATAATATTTATTTGTTATTATACATAACATACATCACGCCTATGATTTCCGAAGGGTTACCTATTATAGTACACCCACATTTCGCCAGTTATGTTTAACTCTCATGTAATAGGGACGAACCTATTGCCATCAACCGGTCACATATCCAGACTACGAGCTGCTACTGAGACATTCCTAATGGAAAAACCCAATAACACTTTGCTCGACCTGGGAATCGAGCCCAAAACTCCAGGCTGAGCGGTCGCGCTTGTCACCACTAGACCAACGAGGCAGTTGACTTGAAATAAATATCTAGGGTTAGGTGATTGTTAATGAGAAATAAATATCTAGGGTTAGGTGACTGTTAATGAGAAATAAATGTCTAGGGTTAGGTGACTGTTATTGGAAAATAAATATCTAGGGTTAGGTGACTGTTAATGAGAAATAAATAACTAGGGTTAGGTGATTGTTCATGAGAAATAAATATCTAGGGTTAGGTGATTGTTAATGAGAAATAAATATCTAGGGTTAGGTGATTGTTCATGAGAAATAAGTATCTAGGGTTAGGTGATTGTTAATGAGAAATAAATATCTAGGGTTAGGTGATTGTTAATGAGAAATAAATATCTAGGGTTAGGTAACTGTTAATGAGAAATAAATGTCCAGAGTTAGGTGACTGTTAATGGGAAATAAATATCTAGGGTTAGGTGACTGTTAATGGAAAATAAATATCTAGGGTTAGGTGATTGTTAATGACAAATAATCACTCACCAAACCCTAGTGGTGAGTGTTAATGAGAAATCCCATGTGTTTACCATCTACTGTTATATTATTTTAGAGAAAGCCGTTCGTCAGAAATAATCTGGAAGAATGCATTAGTCAGTGTATCATTGGTGTTAGGTAATATATGCAGGAAGGAATGCAGGCGTTCATTCATTCACAAAAAAAAACTTCGTAAGCAATGGTAATTTGCTACTGAAGACTGCGGGTGGAGAACTGTACGTCGCTTGCTCCAGCGTCACCAGTTCCGACTGTCTGATGTATATTTTGGCTGCCGAGACCAAAACTACAGACGCAGTAAACAGGGGATTTTTATAAACATGTGGGTGTAGTTTTGATATATTGTGGTGTCTTACGACTTCCACGCGAACGAAGTCGCGGGCAGCAGCTAGTATTATAATAAAACTAATGAACTCTATTATCTCTATACTCGTTAGGGTCATCGAGTTTGTAACACGACGTGTTCTGTCATTGTTTTTGTTTTCGTGAAAATTCAGCGTAAAAACACGCAACATTAAAAACTAAATTGACACCTCCACGACAAATCAAAACAACTGAGAGAATTACAACTCATTTAGTAGAGTAACAACCTCAAATTGTGCAAAATAAATAGCTTTACAAGGGCGTGCAATCAAATATGTAACGCGCCACAGTCACCGATGTAATCACGGTTTCTTTGAACGCGCGATACGATCGACTTGATAATGTCGAGCGTGCAGATGCTGAATATGGATGCCGTGTTACCATACTGATCTTGGGGGATACGGTTTTAAGGGGGACATAATAACCGCACGGCACGGTTGAAGCAGTGGTTAAACGATTGTCTGCTGCGCTACGTGTCACAGGTTCGATTCCCGCGCGGAACAAATATTTGTATGACCTACAATTATTTGTTCCGGGTCTCGCTGTTTGTGTATGTGAGTTTGAATGTTTGTAAACGCACCCACAATACATGAGAAATTCATGTGTGCATTTTTCTAACACGGTTCTTGTATGGGGACACCTTTAATATTTAACTTTATTTTATTTTTATTATTTGTTGTTATAGCGGCAATAGAAATACACACTCCGTTAAATTTCAACTGTCTACCTATTTCGAGTCATGAGATGCAGCCCGCTGACAGACAAACGGACAGACGGACGGACGGACAGCGGAGGCTTAGTAATAGGGTTCCTCACTCAAAGGGTGCCAATGGAACCCTATTGCTAAGCCTCCGCTGTCCGTCCGTCCGTCCGTCTTTCCGTACAGAATACTTTTGTCACAGTTAGTACAAAATGTCATAAATAGTATCACCCCCTTTTGGAACGTTTCATGCTTAGCATAAGGCTATTAGACCGGGCTCCAAACGTCGAGATCCGAAGACGTACGAAGGTTTTCGATGTCGGAAAACCAATTATAGAACTCAAATGGAATTGGGCAGAACACCTGGCAAGGCGCAGTGATGACAGGTGCAGTAACGCAGTGACTGAGTGGCTTCCAAGGACTGGGAGGCGAAATGTCGGTCGTCCGGCGGCGAGATGGATGGACGACATTGTTGCTATAGCAACAAAGGTTGGTAGAACCTGGATGAGATTGGCACAGGAATTGCGAGATTGACACACAAAAAAAAGAGGCTTATGCTCAGCAGTGGGTGAAGTGGGGCTGTGGGTGATGATGATGATCAACGTCCCAGAGGTACTAAACTAGGCATCTGTATATAGCCCTTTACTCGTGTAAATAAATTAAGCTTTATTTAAGCACCGGAAGATAGTAAAACAACCATAAGTAATGTATATAGATTGAAAACTGTCAAAAAATGGAACGGTTATACAAACTAAAACGCATACATTTATACTGTCTACTATAAAATTCAAATACGAACAGAGTAACGTCAAAAATACCTACCATGAAAATATTATTACCCTATTCAAAATATTGCAACGAAATATTTTATTCGAAGTTTGATTTAGCAAATTCGCTGAAAATAGTAGGTACCCGAGTTGCCTGATGCAAGTATTTCGCAATCTGATAAAATGAAAAATAATCTGATTTGAAAGTTGTCGATATTCCCGATTTTATTGGAGCGCATTCAGTTTGGATTAAAAGTCAAAATGCAGATACTGACTCAAATTATACAGACTGTGATGTTGTGTTTGTGTGTGATAAATTCCGATACGAGCACAGTATAAAATTCAGCAATGTCCAAATAGTCAAGTTATCTCAGCAATGTGAGTTGTTTTTTTATTTATTTCTCATAGCCTGGAAAACTACAACAGTTGTTATTTATACTGGCACTAAATGTCTAGAATAGCGTTCGTTTTACAGTGTGATAAAAAATGTAACGCCAGGCATTAAATTCCTAAAGTAGACATTCGCGCTACGCATTAAGTTTATTTAATGAGTTTCGACAACACTGAATCTGTGATCCATTTTTTCACTGATTTTCAAGGTGTTATATTCACTGTTCAAATAATATATCATTGTCCAATGTACCTACTGTCAATCGCTTACAGTATTTTACAACTACTCACAAGGGACTCTTCGCTTTCAAACTTTAGGTGAAATTGCAACATCACCATCCTCTAACTACTTCATCGAGTATAATTTGACGGTAACGTATCGACATTCCATCGCTCATCGCACATTCCATCGCTGTTCGAATATTGACGAACGATGCGACACACATTTGACTGCTGATATCCTGTCAACGATAGATCTTAGCGATGAATGTGAAAATCGAAATGTTCTAGAGTTTGAAAGTTACTGTTAAAATCCATACCCCTGTTAAATGGAATATTGGGAAAATTTGCCTTGAGCTGCTCTTGTATAGCAAGGAAAATATGTACAAAGATTTTCCTGAGATTTGCAGTGTAGTAGAAATTATCTACTTATCTTCTACAGCTATTATAAATTCACTAACATACAACGCACAGCTTAAACTACTGGGTGGCTAGAAGCATAACATTTTGCACAAGAGTTCCTTACATGAGCAAGGTTAGCTCTAAGCATGTATTTTTGAAAACTCTCTTAAATAGATGAAAGTTTGTATCGTCAAAATCGTCATTTTATCCGATGGGACATCCCATCGGGCACACGGCTGGTATTCGAATAATAATGGTCCTAGCCTTTTGAGTACCAAAAAGGTCAAGACTAAGCTAACCCTTAACACCCCTTATCACGGCCTAACGTTTAAGTTTAATTCAGTATTTCTTTTTAAAAGAAATCGCGAATACTGGACTCGTCTGGACTGAAAACCAGTAAAAAGTTAGAGTTTCATTATAACCTACTTTCAGAAAAAGATTAAGATTCAACACTAAAGTTTATTTCTCACAAAGAACACGAAATAAAATTCAATGACAGCAAATCCTAAAAATATAAATCTTATGAAATTCAAGACGAGAGCGTTATGCCAAACCTTTTATCAAAACGTAACGTTAGAAGCTTAGTTTAACTCTTACAGCTACATTTTTAACAACAATGCAATTCTTTAGGAGAATCAGAAACTTTAGAACTAGAAATAGAACTTCAGAATGAACTGGGCTACAAATTTGTGCTTTTGAAAGCTTGTTACAATGGCGGAAAATGGCAAAAAGGACTCACGGTTTCCACGATGTACGTTCTTATAGCATGCGGGCTACCGCATGCGGATCAAACTATCAGAAGTGACAGGGATAGCACCATGAAATGCTAGTTTCGCTTGTTTCATTTAAAGGTAAATCTGAATAAACTCGTTGAAATATTATATTATCTTTAGATATATCCGTAAATGATTACTATACCAGCATGGTGAACACATCGGTCCTTTATCGTCTACTTCTCAAGGGTGTAACGCACACTTGTATGTGCATTTACGGAATGAACACACATAGGTACTTCAGGGACATTCACAACTTAAGCATAATCAACCCATAACGTTCCCACTGCTGGGACACAGGCCTCCCCTCTTTCAGAGAGTGTGAGCCGTAATCTACCACGCGGGCCCAGTGCGGGTTGGTGAATGTCACATAACATCGAATTTTTGGTTCCAGGACATGCTGGTTTTCTGACATAGGGTACATAGTCCTTGCTTGTTTATTATCTTGTAGATACCTATGCGCTGATCAATATGTTGTCAGAAAAGCAGCAGATTCTTTTGAAGATACATTTGTTTGACAATGACACCTAATTCGTGGAAGAGCTATATTAAATTATACGCCGCGTTGATCGCAGACTATTGCGATTCAAATGCCTAGTATTTGTAGTATTTGTGGTGATAAAGACTAGGTAACCGTTATTATGTGTTGACTGCCTCGTGGGTCTCGTGGTTGACAGCGCGACTGCTGAGCGTGGGGTCCTGGGTTCCATACCCAGATCGGGCAAAGTGTTATTGGGTTTTTCCATTAGGAATTTCATAATAACAGCTCGGAGTTTGGAAGTTGGCACTGTGAAACCTACCCCCGTGCCTCAGATAGCACGTTAAGCCGTTAGTCCTGCACCTGATCCTGGTCGTGTCGATTTGGCGTCCCATCGGACTATTAGGGTGAGGGCCATGGAGGGGGGTCTATTAACTGGTAATACAAAATTCTTCTATCACTAGGCAAAGGTCAGTAAAGAGAACTTCAATGTTTTGCACACTCCGCGAGAAGTGTTGGATACGGCAGACTGATAGCAGATCTTTGACATTGCATTTTGACGAAACCTTTACAATACCGTTGATGCTGAATTATTGTTTCACGGTTCAAAGACATGTAGTTATTTATGAAGGCTGATGTGGCACAAGGCTGGGCTCGCACCCACGCACGGAGCAAATAGCGGGTCTTATAAAAATAGTTCTTTGTATGTATATCGCGCGGAGCCGCCTACGACTAGTACTGTTTTTGAACAGCGCTTGGAGTGCCGACGGCTTTACAAATGCTTGATGATTACGCCCATTACTTACAGATAACTTCGTAATGGTTCTCGTAAATATTTAATTTGACATAATTAAACGAGTATGTTAGTAGACAAAGAGCTCTGAATAAGTGATTTATTTTCTGTTCCACTTTCAATTCTATAAACGCAACTATAGTGTATCTACTAAGGAATTTCACAGATCTCAGAAGGATAATTCTGTTATTTTTAAAAAAGGTTGCATTCTGGTCTCAGTCTCAATCTGTCAAAAATACAATTCATTTACCTACATTTTTGAAAGTTTTGTCATTATTTGGTTCTGAGATGAGTTTAGAACTAAATTTTGAACGTTTTTTTTGTACCAGAATTGGCCTTCAGATATAAGTCACGTTGCCATGAAAAGATTAAAAGCTGTCGGTAGCAATATGGCTTCCTCGTGTATTGCTTATTGTAAAATTCTAATAATTATTATTTTTATTATGCCATCTTGTTTATTATGCACACAAGTAATATGATCAAATTAACTGAAGCTTTTAGATACATATCTAGCATATAATTATGTACATCTGTATACGCTTCCAGCAGCATTTTTTTCTTTTCCGTAATGTAAAAGCACGTGTTATCTGAATCCGTTACATATTGTAGGTTGTACAGAAATGCACATGCATCTAGAGTCTTGACAGACAAGCACATAGCTAACTCGCACAATATACCTATAGAATGGTACCTCAGTAGATACACGTTACACGTGTCTAGGTCTTCACCCTTAACCCTTCCATAGCTCAGCTGTGTTGTGTTGCTTCTTAACCGTGGGCGTCTTTCAGTACACATTACACAAATATTCTACGTTTACACTTCATGAGATATGTAGACTTGACAGCATTATTAAGAACAGTAGAGCTTCTTATATTCCTTGTAACTGTGAGATTGAAATGTCCGTGACGTAATGTATCTACCTACCCCTACCTAGCTTTTGAAACATTTTCTCTAATGCTGTGACTACATTCTCGCGATAACGCGAACTAGACTTCGCGTGCTCTCTGTTTCGCACAACGATCGACGTCCCGCTGCACAACGGATTGCGCTTATCGCGAAATGTAGCCGTAACATTACAATATTGACACACTGAAAAAAAATACAATCCCAAATTTATATGGAAATAAAATGCCACAAAACTAACGCAGGTTCATAAATTCTCTGTTATCGTAATTCAGTTGATTGTCGGATATCAGAAACTATTGTTTTTTACCCTAAAAACAAAGCTCCCTTCCTCAAAGGAAATAAAACGAAAAAAATACAAATCTAAAAGCATAAACCTACCTATAAGGAAAGAAAACCTCAATCGAAGTAAGGACGTAGTTGGAACATTCAAATACATAAATCTTTGGGGCGACGTTAAGTTTTTTATGCCCGACCCGATAAGTAGCCCGCTCCCTCGGGCATACTTACACATTCAGAATATCTTACAGAGCGCGGACTTGCGACTAGTCGGACGACAGTTTGTCTGCGACGTAAAATATGACATGATATTTTAACATCACCATTTATACATGTTGTTATGATGTATGGTGCCCTGGTAGGAACAGGCATGCATGGAATAGGTTTAAGAGTTTTAGCGTAGTTTCTCAACCGATTTTTTGGTGGTCTGCCAATTATAATCAGCCTATAATGTTCCCACTGCTGGTACACAGGCCTCCTCTCTGTGAGAGGGAGTCGGGTTATATAAAAAATATGTATGTTTAGGTTAAGGTATTTTTCCATAGGCCTGTGTCGCCTGAAATAAATGGTACTATTATTATTATAATCCACCACGCGGGCAGGTTGGTGGATGACACACATCTTAAAATTTTTGATTCTAGGACATGCCGGTTTCCTTACGATGTTCTTACCACGTTTTTTCCTTCTGCGTTTGGAGAAGTAGTGGTGATGAAATAAATAACACAATATATAGCACCTGTCTAGGTTTAAAGTTTACCAGTACCTCGTTTATTTTTAATCTTTTTAATACGATATTAGCAGCACCAACGAAAAGTTTTTCACTAATTAAAATCGTTAATGTGTGCACTGCCTACCACTGCAGATTTCACCGTAGTATTTGGTTTTACGACCAAGAATAGAAGTAGTACTAGATTTTACAGCTTCAGATTGTTAGACCAGTCAATCTACGTTTTCAAACTTGTGTAAGTTAAGGTGATCTTTGTAATAAAGTTCGTAAACTGAATATAATAGGCAAAGGCAATTTAGGCAATCATGCATTAAGTGTTATCGAAACCTACCGAGCGACTCTGAAAGGCCTTATTTTTAGTAATCTTTGAAGGCAAATAAAAAACTATAAACTATTATTAGATAAAGCATATAATAATAGCTTTTTTTATCATACAAATAAACTCACACGTGGGTACAGTGATTAAATCTTTATAATCTCATCTTTCAAATCAGAACCTTTGAAAGCGAATAAACACAACTCCGAGCTAGTTTAATTCTCACTCAAAAGTGTAGAGCCACGCAAAATAAGAGTAAAAGCATAGTTATTGATTCTCTAATTTAGTTTGCGCGAACGAATGGAACGAATCTCAAATAGGGGCGACTCGGGGCGCCGCCCGGGAGCGCGCTCGGGCAGCTGATGTTCAACTTGATTTGCACGGTTAAAACGAACCTCACTGCTTTATTTGTTGAACTGACTGTACAGGTGATAAGATACAGCGAATGCTACATATATTTTTTAGGTTGTTGCTTTTACCTTTTTTTTTTACTTGGGAAATCATCAAATGACTACTCTACTCTACACTCTGGGCGGAGCGGAAGGACGTGTCAGACTCTTATTGACTAAAACCCACCCGTGTTCCTTCAGTTGCCTGTGCGCTAGGGCCACGGTAACTCTTTCGAACAATCCGCGACCCCGGCAGGCATCGGCCCTTTCGGACCCCTTCAATGATGCTGAGATCTCTTTGAGGCGTGCGTGGAACACAACGCGCCATCGACCCGGGCCTGGTCCTTACCGGACGGCGAGCTTTGACCTGGTCATAAATTACTTAAAACTACTGTCTCGTTGGTCTTGTTTTCGCAAGCGCTACTCCTGATCATGACGCCCTGGGTTCGATTCCCGGGTCGGGCGAGTCTGCATTTGTGTTCGATTGATGTCAATAGGCTTGCCCGTTACTACATGGGACTTAAACATAACTGGCGAAATGTGTGGGTGTACTAATAGGTGCACCGCTACCTAACCTTTCAGGAAATACAGGCTGTTTTATATGTACATTATTTAAAACTTACAGTAACGAAAGGTTGAAGAAGTGGTTTGCATAGTTATTTACAGTTTAACTATCGTTCTTATGCAATTTTGGCATTACCCGCCTAGACAGAGTTTCTTTAGTCGAGAAGGCGTTTTTTTATATTATCTCATATTACAATTCCGAAGCATTTGGTTTGAGATTTCTGTTGTAAGAAGCCGTGTGCCCGATAGGATGTCCCATGGGCAAAAAATACGAACATCCATACAAATTTTCATCCTCTATTTAACCCTTGTAGGGGGCGACACATTTAAAAAAATCCTTCCTTATTGCTCACCTTTGTTATGACAGTAACTTTTGTGAAAAAAATCATGCTAGACCCAGCGATTGAGACTGTGCGTTGTCTGCCAATGAATTTATGAATTTTATTAAGTAGATTAGCTTGTACGTTATAAATAAATAAATGATAAACCTTTTACATTTTTTAAAGTTAAACTGTTTACCTCCCTCTCACTTGAAGTCATGAATAGAATTTTAAAACGTTAAGAATTTGGTTTACTTATGTCCTTCTTATAGTATTGCAAGTACCCATAATAATTACGTCACCGAACATTCAATGAAGTAAATTTTTAAATCAGATTTAAGTCGGGGAAAAAGGTCTTTCGTATATACGTGACGGAGAAGGTACTTTCCTCTCATTATTATCAGCCATATTTTAATTACTGTGGG
This sequence comes from Griposia aprilina, assembly GCA_916610205.1. NCBI lineage: Eukaryota > Metazoa > Arthropoda > Insecta > Lepidoptera > Noctuidae > Griposia > Griposia aprilina. Next base: position 24,313,933 of record OU744289.1, read on the forward strand.
CGTACTATGGGTAGTGTTGGTTATTGCACAATAGAAAAACCCTTTGCAGCTCAAATCAAATTATAATGTACGATCAAATTAATCACACTAGCGAATCACACACTGTAGGTACACGACAAAACTATACGGAACGCGCGACAGTTTCTAAACGTGTTCACTGCTTAACTGCTAACAATAAACTCTGCTGAACCCTGGTAAAGCGTTAGCGTTATAGACTCTGTCCAGCGCCACCTGGTGGCACCGTCGTCCCGATTAATCAAGTCAAACGATTGATTTAACGTTTTTCCGACATACAAATTCAAGACTAAGAGCTCGTGTGGCTTCCAAATATCGAGCTTTTTGTGTACCCAGAATTTTTCAAATGGGTCAAAACTATTTTGTGGTCAACCCCTAACTCTTCAGCTATGTTGTAACTACTAATCTGACTCCACTTTTTCAAAAATGGCATCTACTGTTTTCGTAATAAGGCGACCAGAGCGAGCTGTATCTTTGGCATCAAAATTCCGGGACTGAAAACGGTTGAACCAACTGACACTGCGTTAACTCCATAAACATCACATATTTTTACGCGGCTTGTGTTGATTTTTTCCCTTTTTTGTAATAAAACTTCAAAATGTATAGAATTTCTTCGTTAGATTCACTCATTTTGGCAGACAGAAAACAATTGAAACATTGCGGGAAATCGTTTTTACTTTTTTATTTTTCTAAATGTCATCTATTTAATGGTATCTAAACCAGCCAGATACAAACAGTACAGCCAAAGAGTTTTTACTACAACTTTATACCTCTAAAATACTTTTTCTCCGACTTAGAGACGATTTAAACAAAGTATTTGAACGCTACTCAACAACGCTGTATTGTAATATTTGAAGTGTAAAAGATCAATAAAACGAATTAATTCGTATCAGGGCTGTGTCTGAGAGTCCTCACATTCACAACTATCTTTCACAGCTCCGACAGAATACGATATCAAATAGAATTTCTATTGACATTTTCGCTCAGTCAAGACGTCTCGAGTCTTCTCGAGGATATTTTAAAATGTCAAAGTTTCTAAAGCAATTTCTGTGAAAACTTTTAAGTGGAACGAAAGGTTCCAATCCGTGCAAGTGACGCCCCTTGAGCATTTGTTAGAATACGCAACATTTTATAAAAGGTTTGGTATATTTGCAAAAATCGCCGTCGGCGGTGATGTCGGGATGGCGGGATTGCGGGACGACAGATAGCTGTCGGAACATTTGTCGGTTTGTGTCGAGTTTTGCGCGTAATGTTTAGGGTAGTTAGGGACGTACTTTTTGTTGTTTGTGGTTTTATTGTGACGGGTGCGATGTGTGTTTATGAATTTGTATGTCAAAATTAATTGTATGATAAGCCTGATATATGAAATGGTCGAAAACATTTAGTAAATTATAATACTTAGGGATTTAGAAACTCTAATTTAGTTAGGTACAAACGAAATATTTCTAGGTACTTCTAAGAACAAACGAATGGAAATACCGATTTATAAGTTTAATTTAGCTTGCAATTTCAATTACTTACCTACTTCTAGTTTTAAGTGCTCTTTTCTTTAAGCAGGCATCACCTTCAGTGGTAGAATAGTTTAGTTAAAAAAATACGTATTAAATTAGAAACGGCAGCTTTACAGTTTTTAAGGGACTAGTCAGTGGAAGTTGGTAAACTTTAATAACAAAATTATGTTGGGACGGTTGGTGATCGGCATTTGTTGTATTAGCGGACAGAAGACAATAACAAAAAAAAACATTCTTGATCCAATCATCAAGGTCAACCCTTCTCACGATGTCTCATCATCATTTCAGCCGAAAGATATCAACTACTGGACATAGGTCACCCTCAAGCACCGCCACTTCGACCAGTTCTGTGCTTCCCGCATCCAGCGGATTCCTGCGGCCTTCACCAGGTCATTCGTCCACCTTGTGGGAAGCCTTCCAACGACGTCATGCTATAGAATTGAGAGCATACAGAAAAGGTTTTTAAGGCACATTCAGTATCGGTTTAAGACATTTTCATCGAATTATACCTACCGTGGCATTAAATTTCATATCTTTCCACTTTACGAAAGGCGTAAAATATCAGATCTTGTGTTTCTTTTCTAGATTGCCAATGGAACAACTGGTGTTACCAAGTTGTTGCACAACATCGGGCTGCGAGTGCCGTCAGTGTTTTTACGTAGACCTCATTTATTGCACACCTCAGTGCTAGCCACTACGTGCAGACAGAACTCATACATGGTGAGAGCGAGTCGTATGTACAACGCAACCTGCCAGGAAGCTGATATCGACATTTTCAATGGTATTGTTGCTAAATTGAAGAAAATTTTATCTAAAGGCTTTTTCGAGCGCAAATAGTAATATTTACGTTTTTTTTTTTTTATAATAGTCAATTTTCTGTTTTGTTCATTATGTGCTACATTATAAATGTGGAGACTTGTAAGTGACCATATTTTGTTTAAACTTTTTTTACTTACTGTATCTGATTAGCTGTAAGTTTTCTTAAAGTTAAATACATAAATAAATATATTTTCATAACAATTGCGAGATCCAATGTTAATGTTCGAAACTAGAATCAAATCTGCCATTCATAGCGCAGATCCTTGACCCGTCTTCCCAATTAGGGCGCGCCATTTTGCTTACAGTCTCCATATCGCATTACAGCCTCGACTTTGTATTCTCCTAAAAAACTTTTATTACACTGGGCATTGGCATTGGGTAGGCATTGTTATAGACAATTGATTTACATCGGTGACCGAATTAATCGAAGTCCGATAACTGCCAACTGTCGGGATTCGAAAATTCACGGTTTTAGGCGACGGCGCGGCGCCGTCTCCGGATTGACGTTTATCACCCGGCACCAGTCCGGTACCGGCACGGGATGGCGCTGGAAATGGCTAGTAGAAAAAATATGAATGCATGATGCCTCTGTTGACTGCAACCAGCTCCCCGATTCAAAACCGAAAACAGAATTCAATATGGAACCGAATCTATTGAGATTGATTGTCATAGCAAAATACTTATAGGTGTTTTATCATGGGTATTATTCATTTGTAATTTTTCTCTTGACCTTGTGAAAGCCGCGGGAATCTGCTGGATGCAGAGAACAGAACAGTACAGAACCGGTCGATGTGGCGTCGCTTTCCCTCAAGCTTCGCCGAATCTATCGGTCTGGCCTACCTATGTCCAGCATTGGACGACTTTTGGCTGAAATGATGATGATGAGTTTAATGATTATTTAATATATTAATTAATCATTAAATTACCGCAACTCTTGTCTCAAATCGGCACAAGCTAAACCAGAATATCAGCTTATGCATTGATTAGCCAGATGTTTCCAACCTGAGGATGGAAGCACGATAATTCATCCCACAAGTGTGAAATCAAATAAGTTTTCTAACTACGGCGCCTAATACGTGCATCAAACGTGAACTATACTGTTTCAACGGCACTGACGTTTTGCATTCAACAAAAGTCATTATCAACGCGCACATCTCCGATGTATACTCTATTTTCTACAGTTTCACACCCGACTCACTAATGAACTTACTAACAGTCGAATCTTGTGATCAATTTTTCAATCATATACTAAAATCCTATTGAGTATTCACTCCCGTTTAGTATATAAATACCTACCTACAGATGACCTTACTACATACTTAGTCTGGCCATAAATACTGTTACAATTAAAAATAAGAAAGATATTACATTTGAATTTGGAATCTGTCATTTTTATACGATTGTTCATTGAGTTTTCTAATTTTGGCGCCAATACATTTTACAATATTTTGCGATATTAAAATGGAGTGGGGTGATAAAAAGAACCGAATCGCTGTGATTGCATTACACAAAGTCGGTATGGAGCCGAATGCAATTTTTAAAACTCTCCATACGCTTGTTATTAGTCAAATGTTTGTGTACCGGGCTATTAATAGGTACAATGAGACCTCCTCTGTTTGTGACAGAAAAAGTTCTGGCCGTACACGAGTGTTCGTACAAAAAAGGTGGTCAAAGCAGTAAGGCAAAGAATTCGAAGAAATCCTGTCCGAAAGCAAAAGATTTTATCTCGGGAGATGAAGATAGCACCCAGAACCATGTCGCGTATTTTAAAAGATGACTTAGGACTTGCAGCCTATAAGAGACGCACTGGTCATTTTTTAACTGATAATTTAAAAAAGAATAGGGTGGTAAAATCGAAACAACTACTGAAGCGGTACGCAAAGGGAGGTCACAGAATTTTTTTGTTTACGGATGAGAAAATCTTTACAATTGAGCAACATTTTAACAAACAAAATTACCGTATTTATGCTCAAAGTGTCAATGTTATTACAAAGTCTCTTTCGTCAAAGTTTTTACATAAAGAAATGCATGAGTTAACTATTTCATCCAGAGGTGCCTTCGGTTTTATTATAGACAGTACCTTATAGTCTGCTGATAAGTCACGCGCAAACTACCTATATCGCTTTCCTGTCCATCAGCATGACTAACCAAAAGTCTAAGAAACATTCGTTATGAACGTTTACCTATTTGTATTTCAAATCTAAAATTTAAAAACAAATGAAACGTCAGTGACGCCATGCATGAAATGAAGAGGTCAAAAATAAAATTCTTGTCCTTCTATTAAACGAAGTTAAAGACGTGTCATTCGATATAAGTCGTATGACGATGTCAGTCTTGTTTACCTGGTTCTGTAACTATCAGGTGTTCACTATCGTAACTATCATATGAGAGAGTGTTCACTATCATAACTATCATGTGGAGAGGGCGCTACTGTGCGTGAATAAACATCAGCTCCGCGTATTTATATGTTTTAAAAGTGACATTATAGTTTCAAAAAGTGATTAAATCTTTACCCAACTGGAAGTTATAGTGATCAAAGTAGAAGTCCACAAGTTTAAAACAAATATTATGAAGAAATTAAGTGCGAAAATATCTCCAACGAACTAAATTCAAATTGGAAAATTTTATTCGCTACGTATTTTGCTTAGCATAAAGCACTCCAGAGCAAGTGGAAATCCCGTGACGATTTAAAGCCTAAAAGGTACGATAGTTATAATTAAAAAACTTTTTTACAAAAAAACAACCGACTTCCAAAAAAAACACTAAAACACGTGAAAAATAACTTTTAATTTCGGAAGTCGGTGTCTGGTTTTGTATTTTCGTTTTTGGTCACCGACTTCCGAAATTAAAGTTATTTTTCACGTGTTTTAGTGTTTTTTTTGGAAGTCGGTTGTTTTTTTGTAAAAAAGTTTTTATTTTTCAGTTTTTAGTTGCGGTACCTACCCCACACAAATTCTTATACCACTACTTGGTGTGTAAATAACAGTGACAGGAAATTATTAACACATCATCCATATAAAGTAAGTGGAAAAAATATGCAATATTAAAGATTACTCAAAAACTACTGGTCAGACCTTGATCAAATTTAAATGGGACCACATGTGAAGCACCACCTATCAAATAAAAAAAGAATCATCCAAATCGGTGCACCCAGAAAAAAGTTATGAACTAACACACATAAAAAAATAAAAAATAATAAAAAAATAAAAAAAAAATTAAAAAAACATACAGACGAATTGAGAACCTCCTCCTTTTTGTGAAGTCGGTTAAAAATAACATACTACTTGTTGATTTTAACAAATCTAAATAGCAAGTCATCCTGGCCATTTAAGACGTAACAGCGCCATCTGTCATCGGGTAGAATAATCAACTTCAAGCAGACATAAACAGCGCCATCTGTCATCAAGTGGACTGAACGTCTCCAATTGTCGATATCACTGGCCGTTCGTTTTCCTAGATGTCAGCACTAGCAACAAACTTAGTCGAAATGTCATTACAATGCGCAGGATGTTCGCAAGATCTACCTACCAGAGAATATCTTACGTGTTCGTTATGTAGTAATAAATACGATTTAGAATGTGCAAACGTCTCCCGAGATCTTTTTAATACATCAATGACTTCAGACCACAAAAAGATATGGAAATGTCAAGGCTGCCGCTGTAAAATGCCCAAAATGGGAAATACAAACACTCCCATACGCTCACAAAATTCTCCTACCAACCACCGAATACGTTCACCTTATAATGAAAACAACATCACGCTTAGAAAGAAAACTACATGCCCCAGTAATGATACAACTTTTGAAGACCTTAGTTTACTAGGCGATACACTTCACACCGATATAAAATCCTTGAATACCCACATTCAAACCGAAATTTCATTGCAAAGTTTAAGTGAAATTATTATAATACGTTTGAAAGAAAATAATGAAACCATAATATCCGATTTGCGGTGTACAATAAAAACAGAAATTAACAAAGCTATTGCTAAGCTTACAGAAGATATTGAACAAAAAACTACTCACCTATCAAAACAAAATGACCAAAGAAAACTAGAAATTGAAAAAGTTAATATCAAAATAGAAACCCTTATAATAGAGAACGAAAAACTAAAGAAAGAAATATCAGATATAAAAAATACATCCACGTCCCCAGTTGTAAAATGCACAGACAGTAATTTAAAGAAAATAGTTATTTGTGGCTTTGCCGAGTTCTATATAGAGCCTGAAGAAGTTTTACACGACAGAATACTGGAATTGTTTCAAGGTATTCAGAATGTGGACCTAAGGGGCTATATAGAAAACATGTATAGATTAGGCAGGAAAAACACCAGTGCCCGACCTTTAGTAATAGAATTAATCAGCAATAGAATGGTAAAATACATCTTAAATAATAGTCAATATTTTCAAGAAACAAGAATATCTTTATCCGAATTTTTAGATGAAAACTCTCGCAAAGAAAGGCAACAAATGCATGAAGAAATGATAAAAGCAAGAAAGAAAGGCTTATTTTCAGTAATACGGAACAATCAATTATATATCGAAAGAAAAATTATAAAAATAACAAATCATACAAAACATTTAGACTATTCAACTAATGAGAGGAAAAATAGTCTGAAATTAATCCAAAACGACACCAACAGTGAATACCAACCCAAACAAACAAGTAGTGACTTAGATACTGGAAATTATTCCTTTCGAAAACACAGGCCAACAATTTAAAATTTTATTCCAAAATATCCAAAGTATTTATAATAAAACACATTTGTTAGAAGCATTCTTCGAACAAAACCCTATATATAACGCCGTGGGAATATCAGAGACATGGTTATCAAAGGAAAAACTATCAATGATTCAATTCACCAGATATAAAATTGCAGCGTCATACTGCAGAAGTACGCGCGGAGGTGGTGGCGTCTGTATCCTGCTTCAAAATCACATCGATTGTATAGAGAGAAGTGATATCTCAGTCATGTCAATAGAATATATATTAGAATTATGTGCAATAGAATTACCAAAAGAAAATATATTATTAATTACGATTTACTGGAACAAAAGAGAAGAAGATATTTTTAATAGCCAACTAAAACTAATTTTGAATTATATAAACGATAAATATTCTAAACTTAATGTTATTATAGGCGGCGATCTCAACATAAATATTTTGGAGAATAACAGGAAGACCGGTCAATTCCTAGACCAAATGTTAGAATACAAACTAACACAACATATAAAAGAACCCACACGTACAACCCCAACAACATCTACATGTTTAGACTTAATTTTCACAAACTTTAAAACAAACAAAATATTCACTTCCGTTGAAGAATTAGGTTTCTCGGATCATTGCGGAACAGTGATACACATTGCCATACCCAATGCAACTACCTCACAAACTACTTGGTACGCATATAAGAGATTATTTAACAACACAAACATAATAAAAAAATTAAATGTGCTTTAAGTACCATAGATTGGAACGTTATTATATCGACAAATAGCAATATGAACGACAATTATAAAGCATTTCACGATGCATTATCTAATATCCTGAACGAATGCATACCTAAACAAAAAATTTAAATAAAAACGAATTATAAAAAATATTGGTTAACCAAAGGCATCAAAATTTCCTGCAAAAATAAAAGATTATTAAAAACTCTTACCCTAAACACAAATAACCTAATAATATCATAATATTATAAAAAATATGAGAAATTATAAAAAATAGTAACCACAGCGAGATAATTACAATAAATTAACAAAATAAAAAAATCAAAGAATAAAGTCAAAACTATGTGGAGTATAATAAACGAACGTACCAATAAACCAAACAAAAAAGGAAAAAATAACATAATACTACAAAGTAACAACAATAAAACAACCTCGGAACCAAAGGAAATCGGAAACATTTTCAACAACTTTTTTGCATCCATTGGCGAAGACCGCTCTTCACGAACAAACGAGCCGAAAGGTATCCCCGTGCTCTCACCTACCCAAAACACTATGTTCCTTGCCCCTGTAGACCCATATGAAGTAAACACTTTAATAAAAAGCCTAAAAAATAAAAACAGTCACGGAATAGACGAATTCCCACCTAGTTTACTCAGGCAATGTGCAGACGAACTCACCTTACCATTTTTCAAATTAATAAACCAATCCTTCGAAGAAGGTGTTTTCCCTGATCAGCTAAAAATCTCACTAGTGAAACCTTTACACAAGAAAAATAGCAAAACAGACCCTAATAATTATCGTCCAATAGCTCTTCTGCCTACAGCTTCAAAGATTTTTGAAAAAGCAATGTGAAATCGTATGTGCACCTTCTGTGAGAAATATAATATATTTGATGAATGCCAAAATGGCTTTCGAAGAAACAAATCCACATCTTTAGCAGTTTACAAATTTATACAGGAAGCCCTAAATATAATTAATACAAAAAAATACGCAATCGGTATACTACTTGACATGACCAAAGCCTACGATAAAGCACAATATGGAATATTATTAAATAAACTCTACGGAGTGGGAATCCGCGGCAAATCTTATGAGTGGTTCCAATCTTACCTGGAAAACCGAGCGCAATTAGTAGAAATACAATTCTTCGACAGTAAAAATAATGAACTTCATAACTTTCGATCCGACAACAAGGCAATAAACGCCTCAATACCCCAAGGGAGCGTTATTGAATGTTTTCTTTTTCTCATTTACATCAATGATCTGCCAAAAACCATAAAGGAATCCGGACCATGCGTTTTGTTTGCGGATGTTATTTCGATTCTTACTCCCTGTCAAGATAACGGACAATTAAATAATACTCTTAATAATATATTTACCAAAACAATCACCTGGATGAATGAACATAATTTGGAAATCAATTTTGCTAAAACTAAATTAATAACTTTTCACCCCCACCAAAAACACCCTCTCTATGTAATTTTTTCTTTTAACAACCACGAAATAGAATCAGTAAATGAATTCCCACTATTAGGCTTAACTATAGATTTAAACATCAATTGGAAATCACACGTACAAAAAATTACATCCAAACTTTCCAAATTTCTGTACGCTTTTCGAGAAATAAAGAAGACCACAAACTTGCAAACTGCTCTGGTCACCTACTATGCTTATGCTCATGCATGGCTTAGCTACGGCGTAATAATGTGGGGAAATAGCACAGACGCACCGGCGCTGTTCACAACTCAAAAAAAGTTACTTCGGATTTTAGTTAATTTAAAACAAACCGATAGCTGCAAACCCCATTTCAAAAAAACCTTAAATTCTAACTCTTCCTTCTTTATACATACTGGAAATCTGTAAATTCGCACACACACACCAAGACTTTTATACTAAACGAGAAGACATACAAACTAGATATATAATCCGTCGCAAATCACGATTAAACCTACCGAATCCCGTTTAAAAATGCACTCATCCAGTCCACTGGTTATGTCGATAAAAATCTACAATAAACTACCCGAGGTGCTCAGAAATGAGCGAAAAATAGCTATTTTTACTAATTACTAAATTAATGTTATTACAGTATAAATGAATATTTATTTAATTGAAAAATCCATAATAATATAAATGAATAATAAAAATTTAGATTTATTTAATTTAATTAATAATTAATAGAATGTTATCTTTAATTTTACTTAGAATAAAGCTTTTTTTTTTTGCATGTATAAATATGTCCTCTTCCTTCAAATTTCTATTTTGCTGTGCCCGACAGGGTCCACGATTGGTACCTACAACTAATGTTAAATTACCACCTAAGCACATTGTGGAATGCAATAAATGATTGAGTATTGAGTATTGAGTATGATGTTTTGGGAAAAAATGTTTACTTTCTTTTGGTAAAATAAATTTTATACCACGTTTTGTACCTGTACGGTGGATAGAATATTATGGAACAATTATTGTTTACAATAAAATGGTTTCTTATCCGTGTATCTTTTTGGGGCTGACTTTACATCGAATCTAATGACGAAACAACGTCGTGACCTGTAAGTGCAAAATTTTAATAACGTATTATTTGAGTTTTAATAATAACCTTTTTCTCAAAGTTATTTTTAATTCGCCGTCTGCGTAAAGCCTTAGTCGCGCGGATTTTATATCGCCAGGACGCAATTTAATCTACCTTTTAGCATGCAAATATCCGTAATATTCCTTGAAGCGGTTTTAAGAAAGGCATAAATGACGTAATTTAGAGATTTTGCACTGTTCTCCTGTGGTTATGGCTGCCGGTGGTTTATCTAACGGTACCTTGTATTCACGGACTTGATCATTTAATAAGTTAATGAGCATCATTTGTAATTTCTTTTGTATTTTTATTTTTATACATTTTGTTTTACCGCAGACGCGTTTGCGTTGTATCTTTTTTCGGATTTATTCTTTATTTTAGAATTTAAGCTAGGTACGTTACTTTTCTATTCATGTGTTTTCGAGTCATGCGAGAAAGTAATCAAAAAGCAAAAAGCTATTAAAATTTGTTCGTATTCTGCATTTTTCAAGTTAATTTCGAATTTAAGAAGTAATACTAAGCTGCTGCAGTGATGCAACTTTGCAACTATGGAGACACTGTAGGTAGTATTAATTTAAACGGACGAGTAATGTTTCATTACTTCTCCGTTTAAATTAACACTAGTATGCGAGAGCCACTCATAGAAAATCTTAGAAGTTGCTTAGAACAGACTCAATGTCAACAGAGAAAGCACAGTTCCTTGGAATGCCACTTTGTTTTTATTAAAAAATACAGCGATGCCATTTGCGAACTTCGCAAGCGAGAAAAACAGGTCGACGATCTGAAAATTCCTAGAAAAATACATTCGCACTGTTTAATTAAAATGAAACAGTTCTAAAATTCTAAAGAACTTATTCTATGTGCATTTGAACAAGGCACGCTGCTTGAATCTAAGTCTTTTCGATATTATGATCATGCGAAACCGATATCATATATACGAAAGAGATTGGATTCTAAATAAATAAAAATAAATTCCAATAAACACGACTTACATTGGTAAGTCATGTTTATTGGCTGTGATGTAGGAATGAAAGAATAAAGTGTATCTTTTTATGATCTTAGCTAACCCCAATATCGATAAGATAAAATTAGAAGCTACAATGCTTCCGAACAATAATTCGGAGGATCTCTGAAAGGCGCTGTACATCTGTACCTCTGGGCGCTGAACCCAGTACATCACGCGAATGTTAAACGTTTGATGTTTTCATATGTCCAAAGTTATGTTAGGACAGCGCCTGAGGACATAGCAAAAACCATGTATAGTCTTAGCTAAGGAATACGAAACAGTTGTTTGTGTAAATTGTCACAAGAAGTTTCTTTCAGATAGTCCACGTCCTTATATTGCTATACCGTTCCAATCTTGGTCATAGATATTTAAGAATTAATAATTACCACTAAAGTTGAGTTAATGTTTGAGGAGCTCTGTAGCACCACTTTAACCGGGGTATCAAAAATTCATCTTAGCACTTTCAAGAAGTCTTGTGAGTCATCATAAAAGTCAACAATCAGATATAAAATATATTCTACAACTATTGCAACTTTTCTTCTGCGCCATTAAAATTCCAAGCACTTTCATAGTTCGTTAGTCTTCTTCATACACCTACAATCGAACTACATTTTCGTTATTCAAATGTCTGAAGTTCAAAGTGATGCTAAATCTCTAAGTTTAAAGTTCTGCGTCATTGGCCAGTTGATCGACGACAGATCCCAAGGCTTAATCGAGGATCCAAACGGTATATTAATTGATACAAGGATCTTCCATATTCCTTTACATCGTTAAATCCGGAGTTGCTAGTTGGTACCGAATTGAGGTTATTGTACTCAAGAAATTCGACAACTACTCTCTGGGGAGGGTTGGGGAATACGTTTATTGTTTTATGTAGATACTTAGATTGAATCAGACTGAAATGTTCTTGAGGGAATGTCGCCATATTGTGCAGATATATACATATGGGGTATTAATACGTTACTACATTTTTGTTTACACACAACCAGCTTGCATACTGATTATCGTGTAATAAGATACTAAGGTGTGCTTTACGAACAGAAGCTGAAATAAAATTGTTTTTCGAAAAATAGCGCACATAAAATTAAGTACGCTCAGCTTCAATAAAAACGACAAAATATAATACGTGACAGAATATCCAAAGATAACGCTGCTCTTAACCCTCTACTTTATTACGCTGCCAAGATTCACAAAAGAAAACAACTACATAAACCCAATAAATAATAGAAAAATAACAAAAACGAATCTCTCTAGCGATTACAATCAGCACGCTTGAACTGTTACATAAACAACGGGGATAAATCATACATTCATTCATTCACGAATGGGATCGGACGTGATTCGTTCATTCGGACAATGTATGAATTGGTGGCGCCTGTTAAACAAGTCACCGGGGACGATTCAAATATTTTACTGTGCATCACATGACTCGTTAATATCTGAAATTGTGAACAGAGATAAGGTATGCAGGTATTATTTTTAATTTTTATAAAAATTGGCACGATGTGGATGAAACATTAATTCAACATTATGTATGAGATGGCTTTGTGACAATCAAATCATGAGTTGAAGATGTCAGAGTTACTTTGATATACAGATCAACGTCGGTACCTACCCAATGGTGCGTACATGTGTAGATATCCCCTTACCCACGCTCCAGCAAATTTCAACTCACAAAAAATACTCTTAATTCCACATAGGCCGTCAGTCACATCCATTGTGGCAGGTGTCATATTTCACAAAAGCCTCGATTCTGAACAACGCGGAAATTAAAACACTTCGGGCCACACTGTGCGAGTTCCCAAGTCGTTTTTAATATAATCCCAGGCGTGCCTATCAAAGTAGGTAATCCTTATACATACTTCAAACATTATCTACTCAGAAATGTATAAGGAAACGCTTACTTTGAACAATTTTGAGCGAAGACTTTTTCCTTTTGATCTCATTTTTCGGTTGGTCGTTTTTTGCTTATCTGCAGATTGGAAGTAAATGAAGGAGGGCTCGGACTCCGCATAATTATAAGTCAGGATCATATTTGGGATTAGTGCTATTTTGACTAAGTTGCTTACGCAAAATATAAAGTCAGTAATGATTGCAAAAACTAAAATAAATTGTGGTATGTAAGGAACATGTCCACATATTTTGTGTACAAAACCATTCAAAATATGAGAATATTATTAATTAATGATCAGCATAAAATAACTGTAAATATCATCGAATTCAATTGCGGTCCACCGGAAACACAAAAACTGAATTTAATAATGTCATTCCTTTATTCCTAAATAATTTCGTGGGTAATCAATATTCCACAGTTTGAACCACGGTAGGAGTTCATGACTCCTAAATCACGACAATACATCGAATACACTATAATTTATGAACGACCACAATAATTTACCATTAATACCTAATTCTAGTTACATATTAGATGATTTGTTTATCCATTCTAATAATTTGACACGCCATTAATATGCTCAATGTTAAATATGAAATACCAGTGCACAAACAACGGGTGCCTATATCTCCAATATGTGATGAAATCAAACATTAAATTAAATATTGATTCGCCAATCAATTCCATTCGAAGTGTTGCTGTTTCATGGATTATAGCAAATCGGATAAGAAAACAACAAAGTTTCAAATGTTAATAAACAAGAATATTTAATTGTAGACAGATATAACTAAGAATAAGATAAAATTGCGATGCGACGTAATATAAAAAAAAACTTTGACTATTAAAATGATCAAAACATTTTTTAAAGAAAATCTTATCAAGACAGTTTCCATAAACTTGTCTTCCTCTCTTTCCAATTTATTTTTAAGCTAGGAAAGAAGAACCGAAACAGTTAATAAATATAAATTATTAACAAATTTATCAAACTATGAAGCCGTTCCTCTAAAAAGAACCTGATACGTGTATCCTACACATCGTAGTATTTGTAATTCCATCGGAGTAGGAGTTAGGAAGTCAACTGCAAACTAAAGGAAAAGGTTTAACCGCTCGCAACAACTTCGCACGTGTTTAATTACCTTTTCTAACAACGTTAGGTGTTGAGAACTAAGCTTAACTATCTTGTGGATTCCAAATTTACATCCAGATATAGTATTTATTGCACCGGGGTGCATTATGTCATGTCATGAGTGATGATTCTGAAATAGTGACTAGCTCTTCCTGGTTAATCTTTCCACCGCGGTTGAAGATTTTCGCATTTTGTGTGAGAGGAGATAATTCATAATTTCGGTTCAATGTTGGACAAAGGCTAAGAAAATAAACGAGTTTCCTATCGGTAACTAGCTGTTAGTTTTGTTGAGCTGGATGAGTAGTCGAGGATCGAATTTAATGGCGTGTGACTAGAGATGTCTTTGGTTGATAATGAAACTGTATCGTTTCAAGCCAACCAACCTTAATTTTCAAATAATATTTAAAGCAGTATTTTGTATTATTTACTTCGTTAATGACCTCGTTGGTCTAGCGGTCGCAAGCGATTCTGCTGAGCCTTAGGTCTTAGGTTTGATTCCAAGGTCGGGCAAAGTGTTATTGGGTTATTCCATAAGGAATTTCTTAATAGCAGCTCGAAGTTTGTATTTGTGTCTGGTTGGTGACAATATACGATCGCCCCATAACAGGCGAAATGTGGGTGTACTTAAGATACACATCTGCCTTACCTTTCGGGGATTACAAGCGTGCTAATAGTTGGTTAAGTAGACGGCTTTTTTTCTTTTCTTAATAAATTAAGTTTTGATTTCTAATCCAGTATCTTTAAAGTATCCAAGTCCACACTGAAATATGTAATTAAATCACCTACCTTTCATGAATTCTATCTAGAAACATAACTACTTGGACGTATTATTTTGCAGGCATTTGTTGTTTTCAGAATGTATTCTATCCCAGTATGTATATTTTAGAATGTGAGAAATATATCCGACAGCACTTTGACCCATTTAAAAAGACCGTTGCCCTCGAAAAGATAGAGGTCCAGATATAATAGTTATGCCTAGGGCACCAAGTACTTCTGTGAATAAAAATAATTGTTATCATACTCGTATAAGTGGACTTATCTATAACAAAATACCAACCTAATCATTTATTTTTCATAAAGTTAAAATTATGGCCGCTGCGCTGGAAAAGCATATTTATTATATGTATTAATTTATAAATAATGTTAAATAATATGTTTTAAATTAATGTGACGAAAATTTGTATTGAATGAATAATTGAAACTAGCATTTAAAGCATGCCATTGGACTTAAATATGTCGAAAATACGTTAATTCAATCGTTTGACTTTGACCAATCGGGACACCAGCGCCACCAGGCGGCGCTCGGCAGAGTTTACAACATAAAGCTCGACCAGAGTTAGAGCAGAGTTTGTCGGTGGCAGTCAAGCAGTGAACACGTTTAGAAACTGTCGCGCGTTCTGTATCGTTGTGTCGTATACCTACAGTGTGTGATTCGCTTGTGTGATTAATTTGTTCGTAAATTATTATTTGATTTGAACTACAAACGGTTTTCTATTGCACAATAACCAAAACTTCCCATAGTACGCCCACAGTACTTAAAATATGGCTGATGATAACGAGAGAGAAGCACCTTCTCCGTCAAAATTATACTCTAGGATTAAATACATTGTAATGTTTTGCATGTCAAATATCTGACTATGTATTAGGAACTTAATTGCTGACTTTAAGACCAACACTGTACCAATTCCTATTACAAATAAATGTTTATGATTATGGCTCCAAACAAGCTACTTATGTCTTAAAACGTTCGCCGACCGATTGGAAACACAGTGCGTTCGTTTTACTTATATCGAATTACTTTCCTCTATCAAAATGAAAATTAATTTAATTCAGCTTCACGGTTTCACCGTTTTGAGTTTTAACGCAAAAAGACAGACACTAAGTATAAGGGTTCCTTGTTTCACTACAGAACCCTAAAAAGAGAACTTACTTTTCGAAACAAAAAAATATGTAAGCTTCTAAAATACTTGAAATGCAGCACAACTCACGTAGAATTCGAATAGGTACAGTCAGTAACGAAAATCGATTAATATTTCAGTTTTCTTACAGAATTATTGGAAAATAATTATTTGAAATTTTAGTAAAATTGCAAGAATATTAACTTTCAACTATTATATGAAATGCCAAAAAGCATTTTTTTTATTTAGATTATAAGTAAAAGCAACAGTGTTAATCGACTATTGTTGTTGACCGTACCTACATTGCTTTTGCCGCTAATGGCGCCTCCAAAATTGTATAACACATTTTCTGACAACCGAAACTCGAATTGCGACCTCTATACTACTGAGGTACGCCGAGCAGACAGAAATCTCCACATCACTTAGGCCTGGAGCGATGCGATTTGCTACAAAACACGCATGCGTCACCTGTTTCCGTCCGTTGCTCTGCAATTGCGTTGCGGTAACTCGCGGCATGCTTTATACAACTTCTTTCACTTGTTCAGCAGTCGCTGTCGCAAGACGCGTGTCGCTTGAGCGTGTAGCTCGTGGCCACGGGGTAACGCCTAATTGAGCATTACCTCAAGCTCAACGAGGCGTAACCCCGTGGCCACGTAGCCACCCTGTTTATAGGGAATATTGGTAAACAATGTGGAATGTATTAATTGCTTTGATACAAGGGCTTATAATTAGCGAGGCGTGTTCCTATGAATACAGTTGTGAACAAGTTGCCGAATGTCTACGGAACTCTTAGGATCTGTTTGGGAACTAGATAGTACTTTTAGTATCGTGGGGAGAGGATAGACAGTTTCAACCATATAAATAGTAATTTTAACAGCTAATTATATTGTTACGTTTGAAACATCAATTCTTATAAGATCAAGATTAAGTAAAAAGAAGATGATTTGCAGTGAGCATTTGGAAGAGGAAAACTAAACATGACTGATGGAGTAAACTTTTTCCTTGAAAACAATAATCAGCTTCCTGATTACGGTCAGACACCACACGTCAGTTCCCGACAGAAACCATAAGCGAATGAAATATTCATGAGCTCGTACCAGCAGAACCGAGAGGGAATATGCAAAGACCCGGCGCCCTTCACTCACAGAGACGAGGGTCTTAGCATGGACTATAGAAGTCTAACAAATACTGAGCCTCATACCTCACATAACGATAGGCATATTATAAACTAGCTTTTGCCCGCGGCGTTTTCCGCCTAATGGTCGGAAATTACGCCAATTATCCCGCGGGAACGTACTACCGGGATCAAAAGTATCCTATGACAGACAGAATTACTTTCATTAATAGTCGCGACTGTCGATATTCCATTGTAACTGTTGTAAGTACGTATCAACGGTCACGTGACTATATGATAACAGCCACACGGGCCGATCGAAGGTCATGCTACCCTTGCCGCAAAACGTGTCGAAAGTCGCATCGCCCGAGGTCGTGAACAAAGGGTTAGCAGTTTTGGATCGTGCTCCGGGAACACGAACGTGAAACTGTGTTCGGCTATATCGATAGCTTATCCCGGGAGGAAATGTGCTGCTACTTCCCTTTACACCCTCGCGGTCCGCGACGGCACGTGACCACAACATAATACCATCCTCCCTAAGGTCGCTTGAGATGACGCACGTCCCCAATGATAATGTAGTTTTGTTCTTATCGGGACATTATTGTTCGAAACTTTATATAGGTGTGATATTTACAGTATGTGATCTTAGAATGTGCAACGCACGGAATTAACATGTCGATACTATAGGTACAACGCTACAAGGTTATTTCGGGTAAAATCGGAATTCACTCTGCCATCTCTGTCAATACAATTTCTTTGTCAATTTCACAACTTTTTACCAACAACGCCTCCCTGTCAATGTCATGCAGGGACCAAAAGGTACTCCTTCAGGGGTATAAATATATATTCTGTGTCATTGTAGCACTCTAGCTGCCTGTGTAGAGTTGACAACAAACCCAACGAAGACATTTTGGTATTTTAATACTGTCTTAATAAAGCTGAAAGTAAATATTAATAAAATTGTAAATAATTCTCTTTTTACAAGTGGCCGCGTGGGTGGCGATCCCGAAGATTTATAAAAGTCATTTTATTAATTTCAGACTGAACACTAAGCTGCTGTCTGTTCTCAACTAATGTTGGAGCCAGTATTGATTGGCCAAAGTGTTTGGTCTTAAAAATCGAGCGATGAGTTGATGATAAATAAACAAAATTATTAAACATAAGGTCTATTTTTGGGTAAATGTTCCCCTGATACCGAGCTTACATAAGCCGCCATCAGATAACGCCTCTCCATTGACCCGGACCAGGTCTGTTCGTGGAACCAGCCAAAAATTAACCAACATTTAGTTATTAACAACGGGTTGCGATTCCCGTGAAAATCGACAAATTAGCGACCCATTAAAATATCGCTCCATTTCCGTCCGAATGGGCTGATAAATGTGATTTTTGAGCTAGTGTTGATGGTAATGCTGTGGATTATTTTTTATTATTTTGGGTATGTATGTATGTATTTTTCGGTATCATTTGGATAAATAATTACCTAACTAAAAATAATTGCAATTTTATTCGCATCAATTTTAACCGACTTTGAAACTGAGGCGATAAAATGTACCCCCAAAATCGTTGCGTACACCGTGTGTTTGCAAATTTGTTTAAATAGAGTAAGTTTTAACTAAAGTTGTAACATTTGTTTTTAATGCATAACATTACATCTCTATGACGAGTTTAAAGGCAACTTGTACCTATGTTAGTAAAAAAGTTGGATTGTTGTTAGAGCCAAAAATGTATTATTTAAACAGTTGTTTTTCACATCCAAAATACAAATCACGGAATGTTGATGAAACTCCATTCCTGGAACCTTGGCACGGGGAGCAAAAATACATGAAAAATGACACGGATGCGACTGTATCACTAGCTCCCTTGAGCAAAGAATGAACTAAGTAGGTAGCATCTCTTTGATATAGCTGTGACTTGCATTGAAGCTTAGATTAAATTGCATATGAATAGACAATATGAATATATGAATATATGATAGATATTATGAATGATGTTAGACATGACGTAGCCGTTCGAGGTTTTATTTAATCTATTGGATTGATGTGATAGGAAGGAAATTCTAGGAGAATGTAACTACATTACAGGCATATTTTGAAACGTCTAAAAACAAACAGCCAGCCACACAGGTGTCCCAACCAGTGACAACCAGAAAGGACCACGACAAAAAGCCCCAAGAAAATGATTCCACTGTCTTGAAACACAAAATTAATACTGAAATTAAAACTGTGAACAACATTACTATAGGGAAGAAAAGTGAAACCGATCAGTAGTGTCTTTTGAAATAACCGAAAATCTTTTAAGGGTCACTATACTCATCAATACGATTTTTTTTACCGTGGGATCAACCATGAAATACAGCTGTTCCTTACATTTTGTCGAGTTATGCAAACAAAATGTATGAAGCAGCAAATATATTTTTTCGCTAGGATTGGTCCTACAATAAAAGTTGTTCATAATGATGAGAACAATGACCCCTTAAGGGGCTTTCAGTAATTAAAATTACACCTCGTATTCAGAATTTAATTTCAAGGTCACACTTAAACAATTAAGCGATTAAATTCAGTAACTTGAGTAACGGATTAACACCAAAACCTCTTACTGTATCAAGTCGTCGACCCAATTAACTTACAAATGTCTCGCATTACAAGATCCTGCTCGATTGGAGCTGTTAATTGGGAGTTGTTTTACCTTAAACTTGAACCATAATGACCCAAATAGGGCCCGTCGGAAGATGGCAAGGTAACTCTGATAGAGATTATTAGAAGTATTGATAGAAATTATCTTTGGCAATTTTTCTTTCTTCTTTTTTTTAGGTGACCTAGCCTGTCTCTAGCTTGCCTCCACTAAACCACTTGTTTCAAGTCGTGATCACAGCAGGATCAACTATTTAGTTTTGAACCTACTAATCACCACGAAGACTGGTATAATGGATATTGACACGTTTATATATTAACTTGCTTGGTTCGTGTGTGTTTCCAGTTCTCCATTTGTTTTTCTTATATACAATCAAACGATCTTTGCCATCTAAAACACAGTATTTAATCCAGTGTAGCAAAATCCATAACAATCCACTCTTGGCTGAAGCAAGGAAATTTTTTCCAAAGTTTTTTTTTTATTATTTTTTTTATTTTTTAGGGTGTGAAATCATCAAATTACCTCTCCCGCTCTGGGCGGAGCGGAAGGGCGTGTCAGACTCTTACTGACTAAAACCCACCCGTGTTCCTTCAGTTGCCTGTGCGCCAGGGCCACGGTAACTCTTTCGAACAGTCCACGACCCCGGCAGGCATCGGCCCTATCGGACCCCGTCAATTATGCTGACATCTCTTTGAGGCGCGCGTGGAACACAACGCGCCGTCAACCCGGGCCTGGTCCTTACCGGACGGCGAGCTGCCCATTGCTCGCCGTCCGCAGGCCCGCGCCTACGGTGGCCGGGAGTCGGCTACCGACTCCCGACGCCCGGGTGTCTCCTCCTGCGGCGGCTAGGGGCGTGAGGGCGCAACGATTGCCGCACCCTCACGCGCTCCACCTCCTCCTTCGCGAGCATTACTGCTTCACAGAAGGAGGTGACGGCTTCCCATTCCCTCTTGCTCCGTACCATGGCCTGTACCAGGGCCGGACGCGAGAGATCGCCGCCGCCGATCGCCGCCACGAGGACACGGCGGTGCTCCACCCAAGCTGGGCAGACCTCCACCGTATGCTCCACCGTGTCCTCCGGTCGATCCACACAATGCCAACACCCGGGCGTTTCCTCCCGCCTTATCCGAAACAGGAACCTCCCGAAACAGCCATGTCCGGTGAGGACCTGCGTCAGGCGGAAGATGAGGACGCCATGGCGCCTCTCAAGCCACTCCTCAAAGAGGGGACTTACCGCCACAATTGTGGCGTGCCCAGCGCTGGGTTGCGACAGTCGCACTCTCCATGCCGCCATGAGATCCCGCCGGAGCTCTGTCCGCTATGCCGCGATTTCTCGCGGCAGCGGAGTAACGCCCCGGCGTTTCGCCTCCTCGCGCCACTCCCAAATGTGCGCGAGGACTTTTGCCTCCAGATCCCATGGCGGCAATCCGGCAAGGAGGCTCGCCGCCTCGCAGGAGACCGTGCGGTATCCTCGGACCAGCCGGATGGCCATGACCCTTTGGGACGCGTTCAACCGGCGTGCTGGTCGGAGTCTCAATGAACGCGCCCACACCGGTGTAAAGGGCCAAGGACCGCACGACCCCCGCGTAGAGCCTCCGGCAGGAGGCGTTGGGACCCCCTAGATTGGGCAGGAGCCGCTTCAAGGCAGCCCCGGCCCGGTCCAGTCTGGGAGCCAAACGTCGGAAATGCAGACGACTCCGCCTTGGAGTGTAAATGTGGTGCTGTTCAACAAACGATCCTGCGTGTTCTGTCACCTGCACGTTACAGGATTTAATGGACGCTAGCGATGGCGCCAAACACGAGGCTGAATTCAGGCCCGAGTCCATTTAGATTGCCACCGACACGCTAAGAAAAAGATAACAGGCAGTTTTATCTACTCACTAGCCTTTGCCCTCGACTTTGTCCGCGTGAAGTTTCTTGTTTTTCCGACCCACCCCGCGCCCGTCGTATTGCATCACCTGCCTGCGCTATCATTTCGTTTTCTCTTAGCGTTATTGTTGACATTTTTTTTCTTTATGCGCGGGTCTTAATGGTCATAGCGTGTGTTAAATAAACTATAGCCTTCTTCAAGAATTGGGCTATCAAATGTAAAAAGAATTTATCAAATCCGACGTGGAGTTCCAAAGATTACCCCCTACCTACAAACAAACAAACAAATTTTACCTCTTTATAATATAGTTATAAAGAGGTAAATAATATTATTATAATTTATACTATTAATATGATTTTTTTAGCTTTTCGCATATCTCAGGATCATAGGGTTCCAGACCTTTGGTGTACGAGGGGCGAAGCCAACTCGCAGAGGCTCGTTAGACTGTAAGTAAAGGGAATGAAGCACAAACCGGCGATTATCCTTGTATGCACTATGCAAGTGCACTCAAGAACAATCCCTGGTTGTGTAGGACGATTGCCGGATATGGACAAAAAGATGTTGGATTATGGATTTGGGCGCCTATAGTGGACTAGTTATCAAGAACAGCTATGGAAGGACTATGACCCCTACCTGGTATATTTTTTATATATACACGGATAAAATGGCAGGGGGTGACTTGCACACTCAATAATAGGCACCCGGAAACCGTCGCTAGCACATAGTGACGTAGCGGCTAGGGGGCAACACTTCCTGAGGTACTTGAGGCGTGGAGAGGTATTGAACGGCTATCAGAGCAATACCAGAGCGCGGAAGATGGTCAAGATACCTACCAGCACTTACTGAAATACTTCCTTCCTCCGAGCACACTTGCTCTTGCGAATCTCCACTTAATCCGGCCAATAAAGGCCAGAGAGAAGTGGGAACTCTGTTCTTTGCCAGTGTTCACTCCAGCCGGTCAATAAAGGCAAGCCAGAGATAAGGAGTAAGACTTCTCCCGGGAGATAGGGCCCATGGGGTCGCTACTACCCAACATCTCACCACATGCTGCCCTGCGGGTTTTTGTATCACTCTTGGTCTGGCTACTCACCCTATTATTATATTAGGTTGGGGAAAAAGTCTTTTCGCATTATAGTATGTATGAACTTGTAATAAAATCTCTTTGGCTATACTATTTGTATCTGGCTGGTTTTGGTATCATTGAAAGTTTAAATTTTAAAGAACATAATTCCAAATTCAAATTAGGAAAATGTGTGATTTTCATTTGTTTTTCATACTGTCAAGATGAGTGAATCTAATGAAGAAATTCGATACATTTTAAAATTTTACTACAAAAAAGGTAAAAATGCAACGCAAGCCGCGAAAAAAATTTGCGATGTTTATGGACCTAGTGCAGTGTTGTGAGAATAGCACAAATTTGGTTTAAGCGGTTTCAATCCGGAAATTTTGATGTCAAAGATGCACGTCGCTCTGGTCACGGATAAAATGGATACCATTTTTGAAAAAGTGGAGCAAGATCGGCATATCAGTAGTTACGACGTAGTTGAAGACCTGGGAATTGACCACAAAACAGTTTTGGCACATTTGAAAAAAACTGGGTAAACAAAAAAGCTCGATATTTGGGTACCTCACGAGCTCACTGAAAGAAACCTAATGAACCGTGTACTCATTTGTGATTCTTTATTACGATGTAATGAAACCGAACCATTTTTAAAGAAGCTGATAGCTGGTGATGAAAAGTGGATCACGTGCGAAAAAGGTCGTGGTCAAAGGCCGGTCAGGCTTCACAAACTGTGGCGAAACCCGGGTTAACTCGCAACAAGGTGATGCCGTGTGTGTGGTGGGATTGGAAGGGCATTATTCATTATGAGCTGTTACCACCAGGCGGGACCATCGATTCTGAACTCTACTGCGAACAACTGATGAGATTAAAGCAAGAAGTTGAGAGAAAGCGGCCGGAATTAATCAACAGAAGGGGTGTGGCTTTTAACCGACCTCACAAAAAGGAGGAGGTTCTCAATTCGTCTGTATGTTTTTTTTTTTTATGTGTGTTAGCTCAGAAATCTTTTTTCTGGGTAAACCGATTTGGATGATTCTTTTTTTATTTGATAGGTGGTGCTTCACATGTGGTCCCATTTAAATTTGATCAAGGTCTGACCAGTAGTTTTAGAGTTATCCTTAATACTGCATATTTTTTCCTCTTAGTTTATATGGATGATGTGTTAATAATTTCCTGTCACTGTTATTTACACACCAATACAAATTTGTGTGGGGTAGGTACCGCAACTAAAAAGTGAAAAATAAAAACTTGTTTACAAATAAACAACGCACTTCCAAAAATTTTAATTTCGGAAGTCGGTAGCCAAAAACGAAAATACAAAACTAAAGACACCGACTTCCGAAATTAAAGTTATTTTTCACGTCTTTTAGTGTATTTTTTTGGAGGTGGGTCGTTTTTTGTAAAAAAGTTTTTTCATCATAATAACGTTAGACCTCACACATCTTTAGCCACTCAGCAAAAATTAAGAGAATTTGGCTGGGAGGTGTTAATGCATCCGCCGTATAGTCCTGACCTTGCACCTTCAGATTTCCACCTGTTTCGGTCTCTTCAGATTTCTTTAGACAGTGTCAGGTTAACATCACGAGAGGACTGCCAAAACCACTTGTCGCGGTATTTTGATCAGAAGTCCCAAAATTTCTATAGCAATGGGATCATGTCCCTACCTACAAGATGGCAAAAAGTTATCGAACAAAATGGTACCTACATACTTTAGTTAAATGTAAATAAACTATATTAAAAACTGTTTTGAATTTTCTTAAAAAAATGCGTAAAAACTTTTTCCCCAACCTATTATATAGTATAGTATATATTAGTATATATTCGTTATTATATAGTATATATTATATAGTAAAGACAAGTACCGATCTATTACATTTCATTTGTCCGCAAACACACGACCATAGAGTAGTCACAGATGTGTTGGTATCTGCGTGTGGCCGGGGAGTTAAAATGTCGCCGAGCAGGCTGTGATATAATCATTGGTATGTGGCCGCGGGCAATGTGAGGTCGGGTCACTGATATTCGGAGTAAACTAGATGTGATATTTTGCAAGATAAAATATTTCTGGGGTGATGAAAAATCAGCTATGCTCGAGTGTTATAGTTTAAAATAAAACTCGTTTGCTTTCGCCAATCTCGAAGCTATTTTTATATCGGCACGGAAGATCGATAAATCAGAGAAGCGTAGGAAGCTTACCTGCGGAGCCTTTACCAATACTTCAAACGCACTTTTTAAATGCAACTATTTTCAATCAATCCGATCTTTCACTTATGTACTTGTGCATAGAGGTTGCCCATTGTTTGCACAGACCGTAAAATAACTTCTCATCATCTCAATCATCGCTTATCATGGGCTGAGATAGTGGTCAAACGCGAGTCTATAAATGATAATACAAAACTTATACGTTCATTAAGACCTGTCTGAATCATAAACGCATTTTAGTGCAATTGAGGTTTCTCACAAAACGTTTATAAATAGAAGCGTTAGAATGCAAACGCTTCCAGCAGCTCTACAGCTCTGTTTGTAAGACGGAATCATCCCCTGGGGAATGCTTCCGAACGTATTAAGAGCTCTCCTCCTGCTAATGTTCGCTCCGGTATCGCAGGAAACTTCTCCGCGGCCACCGAGCAAGTAAGATGGAACAGTATCACCTTGTGCAGTTTATTGCTTAGATATCTACCATTTTAAGTCTAGATTTGTGCCCTGTTTATAAATGATAAATGATAAATGATTTTATTTCTCTAAATAGTACAAACACTTTTACACGTCAATCAGATTTTAAAACTAGATGAGGTCGGCGTTTCCTATCTGACTACTCTGAGAAGAAAGGCCGAAACAAACTCAGAGGTCCCAGTCTCTTTTAAAGTCCAGACATAATCTTGGTCAGATCATGTGAAGACCATGTAGATTTGTCTGAAATGGTCTTTTGAGGAAAAAACCACTCAGATTGAGTGGACCTGTCCAGTCAGTGCACGCATTTGTCAGTTATCGTGCAGCTCAACTCAAAACTTAAGGAGCTCAACGATTCGACGAACAATACTAAAGAAAGGACA
Source organism: Griposia aprilina (assembly GCA_916610205.1). Lineage (NCBI taxonomy): Eukaryota > Metazoa > Arthropoda > Insecta > Lepidoptera > Noctuidae > Griposia > Griposia aprilina. The sequence continues at coordinate 24,339,948 of OU744289.1, forward strand.
TTTGGTTATGCCACAAAAATTACTCAAACTGCCAGACTAAGATTAAAACTACCTGAAAGGAAAAAAAAGCAACAATGACCCACATAGTCTTCACATTCACAATATTAAAATGAATATCATGTATTTCATCTAGCCTGCATGCTACTCACATTCACAGACAGGTTTCTCTTTAAATTTCATCAAAAATATCATAATATGTTATGTCATGTAAATCAATAAAAAATGACATTATTAATTCTAAAACACATAATCACAGTATAAAATGGATTGTTGCTTGGGGGTACATTGAAGTAGCTTAATTAATCCCAAGCCTTTTTGTCATACAAGTAATCTTTAACTTTATAGAAACCGTTTTGACAGAGTTTCTGTTTATTAAATGATTTAAATTTATTGAGGCTCAGTTCTTTAACAAGACTTGGGAGTTTGTTGTAAAAACGTATACTTTGGCACTTAAATGAATTACCTACTAATTATGGCAATAGACTCGCCCCTGTTACATGTTAATTAACTTGTGAAATGTGGGTGTACCTACTATAGTAGGTACACTTCTACCCAACCCTTCGGTAATCATAGGCGTGATGTTACGTTGTGATATTGTAAGATTTAAAATATATTTTTTTTATTTCAGACAAATATTTGACAAGTATTTATTGCGGCACCGCATTAACAACAAGTTGATGTAAGAAGTGGTTATCATTGTGACGCCAGCAAGATGAAGAGGAAGAGAAAGAGTTGAAATTGAGAAATTTCAACTCTTTCTCTTTTTTCAATGAGATTATAATTGCGACTACCTACTTTACTCTGTTCGGGTTTCAAGGGTAAAATGTAGAATTAGGTATATTTGTGCCTCTAATACTTCCCCAGATGGACTTTTCCACCTAAGAGTTCTACTACATTGATCGTCCTCAGGTCCATCGTCCACGACAGTACTAAAAAGTAACCTGTTACAAACTCAAATCATTTGATGAGAATTCAAATGTCACAGCACTAGTATTTCAATGGCGGTCCGTACTATTTAATACCATTGAAATACTAGTGTCGTGACATTTTGGGTAGGTACTCTTTGGTGATTTGAGTTTGTAACTGGGGACAACGCGCCTAACTCTACAGTCAAACAATTTTCAGAAGTTTCAGTCAGTTTCATCAACAACAGGCCTCACAAAATCTCACCTTACACGTAACTTTTAATTACCGTTAAATATTTTACCCTTATTGAATACCGGCTAATTAGCAGTTTATTGTTACAAAGTAAGTCGGATGCCGGTGCGAACTCCGTACAATACGGATTGTTGTGCCGCATAACTTTGTTTACTGAGTTCCAACTTTACTGTATGTGCACGTGTTACTTACATAAATATCGAGAGTTTCCATATGCCACACTTTGGTTTTTGTTAAGGTTTCGGAGTTTTAGATGTAGGCGTACGTAATAACTTCGAAATATTGATGTAATTTGTCATTATTTCCAGGTTGAGTAGAATTATATTATGATTTCGTCTCTCTTGGATGTTTTAAATATTAAGGTGTCCTTTACACACAGAACTTTGTTTTATTTCTAAACATGAAAAGCTGTATTCCTTAAGTAAGAGTAGATAACTACATAATATAGTTCCTCTATCTGCTAGTGGCCACAAGCATATTATTTTCTTACATGCTTCAGTTTGAATTTTCAGAAGGACAAGCAAATAATATTTGTTGAAAAAAAAAACACTACTACCACCGCCACTACTTCTACCACTATAGCAAAATTGAGAACCAATTTCATTGAGTGATTTGGCCTCTTTGCATAGCATAATCAGCCTATAATGTTCCCACTGCTGGGACACAGTAAGTCCCCTCTCTCCGAGAGGGAGTGTGCTATAATCTACGACGCAGGCCCGTTGCACGTTGGTAGATGTCACATGTCTTCGAATTTTTGGTCCTAGGACATGTCGGTTTCCTCATGATGTTTTCCTTCACCGTTTTGAGAGCAGTGGTAATGAAAATATTTACACCAAGTAAAGCGCCTGCTTGAGTTCGAAACCACGACCTACATCTCGTAAGTCGGGGCTGATACCAGTGAGCCACCATCTCTTTGCATATAAATCATAATTTATAGAAACAGTGGAACTCATAGCAATAGGGTTACAATTTTATTGTTCTAGTTTTTAGCTGAGACTCCTTCATTACTTAGCTATTAAACTTTTGAGCAGAACATGCAGTTAACTTGAAAGTTGGGACTAGTTGGAGGAAATTGTCTTGTAATGGCCGAATTAACCACCCCGAACTACTTGCTGAACTTTTATATTACTCTCTTTATGTGCTATGCTTAATTGCTAAATGGAAGATGTTTTACAAATAGTGGTGGTTACTATTTCTTGTCATCTCCATTATCATTTCAGCCCGGAATCATCCACTGCTGGGTGTAGGCCTCCCCTTTCTTCTGCCATACTTCTAGGTTCCGTGCGTCCCTCATCCAGGTACTTCCCGCGGCTTTGACGATATCGTCAACGCGCTTACTATTTTTTGTATTTCCTCTGATAAAAGTAATGGCTAGCGTCTGTGATTTAGAAGCGTGAATAGTCGGCTCGGTGACGGCGTAGTCGCTCGGTTAGGTTATAGTGACTCGGTATAAAGTAACTCAAGAAAAAATATATGGCCTGATATACACTCGAGAGCAATGAATCCGGGTCACTTAAAGAATGTTAAAAATCTCGGAAACTAAAAATGATAGGTTAATGCAATAAATTGTATTTAATAGACAATGTAATACTCCTTAAATGAAAGTAAAAAAAATATGAGTCACCATACATTTTATTAACACAAAACTACATAAAGAAAAAAACTGCTGATCTCTCCTTAAAACAAAAATAGGAAACATGAAATTTTTGAACTTTATTACGATTTTCTTGAATTTTAATACTTCGTATTGCCTCCTCGTGCTTCCATTACTGCGTTTACGCGGTTTGGCATGCTGTACACCAAGTTCCTTATACGATTTTGGGGAATATTCTCCCATTCCTCTGTGAGAGCAATTTTGAGCTCACGAAGCGTGATTGGGGGAGGGTTTCGTTGTTTTACGCATCTGCCTAGCTCGTCCCAAGCATGCTCGATCGGGTTGATATCCGGGCTGCGCGCTGGCCACTCCATACGAGTAATGTTCATCTCTTGAAGGTAGTCATTCACAATCCTACCTGTATGAGGTCGGGCATTGTCATGCATAAATATAGCATCCTCACCTAAATTGACCATAAATGGACCAACGTGATCATTGAGGATTTCTTCCACATATCTTACGCTAGTTAAAGAGCCGTTTTCTATGATCACCAGCTCTGTGCGACTTTCAGAAGAAATTCCGGCCCACACAAGTACAGACCCACCACCGTAGGCTACTTTTTCTTCGATGCATGCTTGCTTGAATCTTTCCCCTGGTCTTCGATACACTCTGTGTCTTCCATCGTGCTTGTAGAGCATAAATTTTGATTCGTCGGAGAACATAACTTTTGACCAATCTTCAATACTCCAATTTACGTGGCTCTGGGCATATCTTAGTCTTGAAATACGATGCCCACGCTCCAGTTTAGGGCCGTTTGCAGGTCTAAGGGGTTTTAAGTTAGATTCAGCAAGCCGACGTCTTACTGTCCATGCACTTGGGTTACTTCCTCCGAGGCGTCGAAACTGATTTGTGAGTTCAGTTCCTGTGAGAAAGCGATTTCGAAGCATGGTGTTCACCAAGTATCGGTCTTCTCGTGCTGTGGTACACATGGTTCTGCCCGTTCCTGGTCTGCGTAGGTTAGAACCAGTTTCTTCGTAACGTCGGAGAACTCTTTGTACTGTTGACAGCGACACACCGACAGTCCTGGCTGTATCGCGCTGACTCCGGCCGGTTTCCAGCATTGTAAGTATTCTGGTGCATTCTTCAGGCGTAAGCGACATAATTTCAGCTTGAATAATGAATATAGAGCACTATCAACATAGTTTATGTACCCACATAAATGACAGATTACAAACAAAAGCAAAACCAAATGCTGTAATTTCGTAGTTCCATCTTCGAAAGTGGCCCTTTTTCAAATTTGATTTTTTTATGATATAACTTTATAATAACTAAGAAGTTTTAATACCTTCATTTAAGGAGTATTACATTGTCTATTAAATACAATTTATTGCATTAACCTAGCATTTTTAGTTTCCGAGATTTTTAGGATTCTTTAAGTGACCCGGATTCATTGCTCTCGAGTGTATGTGTATATGCCAGTTTAAAAGAATGAACATGGTTTCAGGTTTCTTACAAATTATTTTCTCCTAAGAAAAAAAAAATTGTATGGCCTGTTAATACAATAGTGTAAGTCAGTTGAAAAGAATGAACACGGTTTTAGTTTTCTTAATACTTTATCTTAGAATAGGCGGAAACTAAAGTACACTTCTAAATTCACTCTCATTCTGTTATCTGCTAGCAAACATTGTTTTGGATCATCAAATCCTGAACCAAAAAGCCGATTTTCGACGAAAACAGAAATTTGATTCCGTTAAGATTACTTTGAGGTCAAAGATGACAGATAAGGCTGGATTACGGCAGAAATTAGGGTTTTCTAGACTAGGCCTTATCAGATAATCTAGGTTTTAGACGAAAATTCAGGCACTATTTTAGAGAAGGCCTAACTTCTAATCCTCTCAAGTTGAGGATCTACGCGCTTATTAATCATCTAGTTGTAAGTTCAAGTCTATTAAAGACAAAAGAATATTGACGGGAATCCTTTACGCCCGTTTTCACTAACGCTACACAACACCTAAATGTAATTCCTGAACAAAAGTATACTGTTAGATTTTGAACGCTTGTCTCAGCGCCGAGAGTTGAAAACTCAACGTACAATAATATTTAGGCATTACATTTATGTGTTCCTTTGTAAGTGAAAATGGGCATTAATCATACAGCAGTTTTACGCTTTCAGAGTGTAGCACCCTAATTGTGTAACACACTATGAATCACAATCTGAACCATTTTGAAGCCTATCGGTAATCCATTGCTTCATATACACAACATTTTTCCCAATGTATGTACGTAATATGGTTTGTAAAATGAAAATTGACGGCTTGCCAGCACCAGATAAACCCTGAGAGGTTTCCGTTGTGTGGCTAAAACCAAATTATGAATAGGTTAAGTGTTGTGGACATAAATAAATAATTATAATTGACCGAGCGAGCGCGAAGCGTCTCTGTTTCAGCTTGGGCAAAAATGCTTTCGTATGTCCGGATGTCCGGCAGTTCTCCTCTACAGGCCGCAATTCTAAACCGATTCTCGTGAATTTTTGTGAGCAGGTTCGATAATTGATTGGTTGACGGCACGGTTGGCGCAGTGGTTAAGCGATTGACTGCTGCGCTGCGTGTCGCGGGTTCGATTCCCGCACGGAACAAATATTTGTATGACCTACAAATAGTTGTTCCAGGCCTGGCTGTTTGTGTATGTGAATTTAAATGTTTGTAAACGCACCCACAATACAGGAGAAATTCCTAGTGTGGGGCAAGGTTTTACTTAATTTTTTTTTTTATTATTATTTTAGGTTACATTTTTATAATGTCGGAAATATGGAGGTCAAACCCGTAAAAAAGAAACATATTACAGCCATGTTGCGCTCTCTGCGCGCGCTTTTTGTTTTAAGGTGAGAATTTATTCAGTTCTAAGCTATGCAAAGACAGACGAGTTCTAGAGCTCACAGAGCCACTAGTAATAATATATTCGAAAAATTTGTCTGCTCAACAACGTAAATAACGCAATTAATGTTGTTGAACTGTCAAAATGAAAGCCATTCCTACTGTTGATGTGTTACGCAATCACCCCGCCGCGCGCCGGTTGTTTTTATAACAAGAAACATGTGCCAATTAGGTACGCACTTTAAAATCTTGAATAGTATACAAAGCCAACAATGCTTTGCCTTGCAGTGAAATAGGCTCGTATAATAACTATCTTTATTAGCTCATTTTCATTATCCATTGCATTCTTATCATAAAAAACTTTGTTTGCCTCTTCATCCATTATTATCTATACTTATAACAAAATAGAACTTATATGTTTGTCTGGATGTATGTTCCGGATTGGCGCAAAACCGTCTGAACAGATGTGGATGGTTTTGATTTTGATATAAAAGAGTGTCCATGGAGTTTCTTGCCAGTTCTTCTCCATAGGTACCTACTACGCTTTGGAATAGGCAACTAGCTTCATCTTTCTGACTGACCGACCCCTTGACAATTCAAGAGTGCCTGTAATTGATTTATTGTAATAAATGCTTTGAGTTTGATGAATTTTTTCACACAGATTGTTTATAATGTTCCCGTGGGATATTTTTGACATCAATGCGGGCGAGGGCTCGGGCAAAAGCTAATCCAAAATAAAAGCTCATGTAGACATAATTGTCACAGATAAAGACAGTTACTCCATCCTCAAAGCAGGATCGTGTCCCTCGAAGGGTGAAAGATGCCGCGATTATATCCCAAAGAGACCGCGTCGGCGGCGTCTCCGGTAGCTTGCTCCAGGGGCTTGCGAGCGGCTTGCGAGCGGCTTGCGAGCGGCTTGCGAGCAGTTTGCGGTGTCTAGCAGTACCTAAGAATTCTTGAGTCTGTCACTTTAAAAGACTTATCTTGTGAATGAATTGTTTCAATGCGATAAACTTTTAGAACTAGGTATAGTGTATTTATTTTATTACTTATTTTTATTTTTTTATGCTGCACTGGTTGACGTCGTCACGTCAACGCCAGCTGTCGCTGAAAACCAGCGCTGAGGCTCTGTCTCGCATAGGGTCGTAGCATTATGCTGAGAGAATGCCGTTTTGCGTGGATGTGACGCATATTTTCCCCCAACTCGTTCTTTTTTGTATCTATGTGTTTTTCTTTGCGTCATGTTTACCGCAAATAAATGTATTTTCTCTCTTTTTCTTTCGATGTTTGTGACAGTTTTATTTTAGTGTTAAGTCTGGGTTTTTGGATATGCAGATTTCGAACAGTGTTATTAAGGGATTTGCATCAGAACTTGCGGGCCACGCCGACCTACCTGAGCTGAGCTAGTACTTTATCATTTTCAGTTGGAAGGGTCATCGTTCACAAATTTGCTTTTGGAATTATCCAAAAAATACTTTGAAACGCCAACTTATTTTGTCTTTCCAGGAATTTGAAACTTTCTTAATCCAAGCAAAATTTTTAGCGGGTCATTTCGCCGGAGTACGGAACAGGATTCCTTTCATCGGTTCTTGAAATCATGCGGTTACTTAGCGGGTGAATGGTGCGATCGGTTCATGGGCCTGCAGAGTGGACTCACACGAGTGGCGTGCCGTGAGTGCTTTCTGGTTGAGGGACACGGGGCGGAATCTTGGACTGAACTGCTGAAGGTGTCCATAGTCAAAAATGGTGGCCATGTTTTGATTTCGTGTCCATTTTGTTTTATCAGTCACCCGAAGGGCAGGCTGCTGGCATTTAACGTCTTTCGGCTGACTGATGAGCTTGATAGGTCAATGTCCAGACATAGACCTCCCCCAAGGATCACCACATCGGCCAGGCCCTACCTTCCCACATCCACTGATTCCCCGCGATCTGCACCAGGTCATCTGCCCGTCATGAATGACCCGGCCCTCTGCCACATCTCATCGTCGTGTAGCTACGCAATCAGCTAATTCAAACAGTTCAATCACAAGTATGTCAACAAATGCGACCCTTTATGGCTAACCTAAAGCTATAATTGCTCGTCTTTTAAGACAAAAACCCACCGTATCCCCGTCACAAACCCCACCCCGTATATTTCCACCTAATGCGCCTCTTTCGTCCAATCCGTACTTAGGTCACGCGCTCGGAGTACAGCCTCCTTTTCATCCGCCTGACTGATACAGCGCCATTAAAACTTATACAGGGTACTGGTTTATTTCATGTCGAACCCGACTTTTCTTACCACCGCTGATAAAGTAATTACTTGGGTGTGAGCGTTTTGTAATACTTTCTATTATTATTAGTAGGGGTTTCAGGGTCCTGATTTCTTTGGTGATACAGTTTTGGATCGGTTTTTGGTATTTTTCAATTCAACAGGCTCGCTTTTTTACCATCATGTATTGGTATGTAAGTAATGTATCTAATTGTTTATAGCTTCTTACTTCATTGTTATAAAATAAAATAACGAAATTGTCAACTGATTGCTATCTTCTGAGATACAGGTCTCGCCTAGTTCAGAAAATAGAGTCGATACCCTAAGTAAACCTCTCGTTTCTCTTTTTTTCTCTATTTTTTCCTTTTTTTCTCTTTTTCACAAATACTGCTGGATTATTATTGTATAATACCTATATATGACATTATTAAAGTATTAAGTACTTTTAATATGTAATCCTTGTTGCTATGCTGGTGAGTATTAAACTATTTATTTAACTTATTTATTGTAATTTTATGTATTTCATATTAGCAAAGAGAGCCCTCTTTGCTAATTTGAAATACATAAAATTATATTTACAAAACAGCATATTATTTTAATAGCACCCTGTGAAACTTAGCTTTACATAGGTTGACTAATTTAAGTTATAGAATCACGCGTTACTTTGCGGAAAATTATAATGACAGTATAATATTATGTAGAATACATTGTTTTAATTCCGTTATTACTAGATTCAGGCTTAGTGCAGTATGCAGTACTGAGTGCCTTGAGTACACTGGATGTGCCGCTTTTTGAGTTGTGTGTGTTATTTTAAACAACGTTTTTGATAAGGTTTTCACTATAACAAAATTTTCAAGAATTGATTCCGTAAGGTTTAAGTACGTATGTGTACATTCATATTCAACTTAGACATAAATCTCGATGTTTTCATAACATTTCGCCACACCAGTTGATTGCACCCGTGCGAAGCAAAGGCGGATCGCTAGTGATATAAATAGGCCCTTTATTAAGACTCGCTCTTTAATCTTCCCACAAAACACAAAGATATCGAATGAAAGGTTGCACCGGGTGAGAGAGCATCGTCAAAAGGTTTGTAATTATAAAGCAGTAATTAATGGCCGATGAGGCGACGTCTTGTTCCGCTGAGAACCTGACCAGTGAGCCCAAGGTTAGGTAAGATTGAGTTAATTTGGTGTAACGATTAGGCAAGGTTTGATGTTGGTGAGGTGAAGACCTTTCTGCGTCGTGATAATCTTAGACTTGTCAAAATAATAGACGTCTGTTGTATAAATATGATACGTTACATTCAAAATATTGGATTAAGTCTAAAAACCGAAAAGTCAGCATTGTATTAAGTCTTGATAAAATATTTTAAACACATCATCGTTTTATTTAAACATTCGTTTCTGACCGCGTGTCATCCGTGTGGAACCCAACTGTACTGTGTATAAACATATTATGCTATGGCACTCAACGATAGACTAGCGTTCTATCAGTAAAATATATTCTGTAATCTGATGAAGACTTCAAGAGATTGCCTTACAAACAAACTATTTACAATATTAGATAATTATGATAATGTTAACACATTATTAACCGACTTCAAAAAGGAGGAGGATCTCAATTAGACGGTATGTTTTTTTAATAAAAAAAATTATGTGTGTTAGGTCAGAACTTTTTTCTGGGTGCACCGATTTCGATGATTCTTTACTTATTTGATAGCTGGTTCTTTATATGTGGTGCCATTTAAATTTAATCAAGTTCTGACCGGTAGTTTTTGAGTTATCCTTAATACTGCATATTTTTTCCACTTAGTTTATATTGATGATGTTTTAATAATTTCTTGTCACTGTTATTTACATATCAAGTAGTGGTAAGTATACGAATTGTTGTGGGGTAGGTACCGCTACTAAAAAGTGCAAAATAAAAACTTTTTTACAAAAAACAACCGACTTCCAAACACTAAAAGAAAGAAAATAAATTTATTTGACCCAGGTTAAGGCACACAACATTCACACAAAACATAAACAAAAAAAATTAAAAAAAAAAAAAAAAAACAGTATTGTGTGCCTCACGGCAGCGCCGAAATCGCAAAAACCGGTCGAAATCGGTGTCTTTGGTTTTGTATTTTCGTTTATGGCCACCGACTTCCGAAATTAAAGTTATTTTTCACGTTTTTAGCGTTTTATTTGGAAAACGGTTGTTTTTTTTTGTTATTTTTCTGTCAAAGTCACATTGGTAAACGCCAGACATCGAACATGCAATCAGGCGTGTTACCTTCCTACCAACAACAAAACCATGTTTACCAGTTGCATAAGCAAAACAACTGATGTACAGAGATTTGTGAAAGTAAGATTAAAATGAAAGCAAAACCAACGAACAGTTTCTCATCAAAATAAACCATTATCCTAGACTTTTCTAATTACCCAACTTAGTAGTGCTGCAAGTCAAACCTCGGACAGTACAGTTGTTAATTCAGTAAAACTAACTTAAAACCAACTTCAAACACTGGAAGTAAGGATAGCGTCCGTCCAATTTGTTCGTACGAGGGCGGTGGCCCACTGTCCAGCGATGGGATAATATAAATTGACACTATCGCCACTAAAAAGATAGGTACCGAAGGCCAGCTTTAAGCGCCAGTCATACTAAGGCTAGTGGCCAGTGCTTTGCTGGTCATCTGAGGCGAATCCCGCGCGGGATGCGGGAATAGAATAGAATACTCTTTATTAAGTACACCATAAAAATTACAGATATAAATGTAGACATTTTACATAAGGTGACACAATGGGCAGTCTTATCGCTAAAAGCGATCATTTACAGACAACTTTTGGATGGATTAAAGGGAGAAGGAGCACATGACACGGGACACTACTGCGCGTCAATTGTTTTTAAGACTAAGAAGTCACGAGACTATTCGTGTCAGTTTGAACACCTCCAAGTTAGTTGACAGAATCGGCGCTAGCGAATTTCATTCTTCTTCCCAAGTGGGATTCGCCGTACGCACACATAGACAATTAGACACGTATCTACATGCAGCGAGTACAAGTGCACTCGCGACTAGCATTTGCCTTAGATCGCTGGATGTAGGCGTCTATGTGTGCGCGCGCCGGTTTTTGCTCATTGTATGTAACTGGCCTTCTGTACTTATCCTTGTCGTGTCGGGATACCAACTATTATATTAAGTTGAAAGGATAAACTTTTGGAAACTATACCTTGAGTTGTTGCAGGATTAGCGGGTTGGATCGAGATTTGCTCTAACTTTTTTAGGTTGGAAGCTTCGAGAATTATTTTGCCAACGAATTTCAATAACGTTTTTAAATTAGGTTTTTAACTTAATACGCTTTTCTTTAAATATTGGGTGATTGTGTCGTTTCTAACGCGATTCAAAACAGCTGTTTTTGAAACCGAATTAATAACTAATTCATAATATTAATGATTTTCTTAGCATATTAGTTTATTAAGCAATATCATCGACGAATTTGAGCAATTAGGCTATAATTAGTACCCAATTAAATACAATAAGTAGGTCGCCTAGAGGCTCAGGATTTTGAATGTTGCGATGTTATCATAATTAAGATAGATACTTAGCAGTAATAATAGTAGGTATGTATCATAGCACAAATAAAGACAAAAACGTAGAAACTTACTTAATTAATAATCTTCACCACAAATTAAATCAGTATCCATACAAGCCAGCCCTAGGCAGCTCTACACACTATCTTAACAATAAACCCGTACCTACCGTAAAATATCTTTTTCTCAAACATGCTTGGAAATTCGAGCATTATTTTCATTATTTTCTCACAACACATGGAATCCTAGTGTGAGGTCTAGGAATTGCATCCACTTGAATGTGAGCTTAGCGAATGAATGTATTCTTATTCTTATTTTAACAACCTTCTACGATATAAATTGGAAATGCTGTACTGGTCAAAAACATGCGAGCAGCGGCCGGCAATGTTCGTATGAAAATAAATATCTGTCGTGTTTAGCGGCCGAATAAATCACTATGAAAACTCATATCTGTCGTGTAATTTAAAAATGGAACGAACTATTTACTTCGACCCATGACAACCAAGGAGGTAACTTATCAAAGTTTTTATTTAAATCTCGAACTGGCCCAAATAGAGCTGTTTAAAGTGAAAAAGAAACAAATAAACATATTGGCACGAGAAAAGTAATCGTTATTCGTCATTGATTCTGGAACAACTACGAATTAATTTACTTAGTTTTAATTTCCGCACATTATTTGAAAAAAGTACTATACAAGCCTTGGCCGCAACCAGACATTGATGGACTCACGCATGTGTGCCTCGGCTTCGCCTTGGTCCACATTTTCACGTTCGTCCATCAATGCCTCTGTTGTCGGCCGCTGCATTGTAATAAAAATATTGTATTGTAATAAAAACTTTTTTACAAAAAAACAACAGACTTCCAAAAAAAACACTAAAAGACGTGAAAAATAACTATAAGTTCGGAATTCGGTGTCTTTGGTTTTGTATTTTCGTTGGAAGTCGGTTGTGTTTTTGTAAATAGGTTTTATTTTTCACTTTTTAGTTGCGGTACCTACCCCACACAAATTCGTATACCACTACTTGGTGTGTAAATAATAGTGACAGGAAATTATTAACACATCATCCATATAAACTAAGTGGAAAAAATATGCAGTATTAAGGATAACTCAAAAACTACTGGTTAAACCTTGATCAAATTTAAATGGGACCACATGTGAAGCATCACCTATCAAATAAAAAAAGAATCATCCAAATCGGTTCACCCAGAAAAAAGTTCTGAGCTAACACACATAAAAAAAAACATACAGACAAATTGAGAACCTCCTCCTTTTTGTGAAGTCGGTTAAAAACCGGCCAAAAGTAAGGAAATCAGAAAGCTTTGTGACGACATCGTCACCGCCCACGTCTGAAGCAGCGCTGTTAACGGATTATAGGATTACCGAATTACTATTGGAGCGCTTTATTTTTAGTTTTTTGCTGGAATGAAGAATGGCATTGAACGTACAGTAGGCCACAAGTCAGTGGTAACAAAACTTGCCTCTTATTCTATTGGAAATTCGTGCAACGCAAGGCTCAAGATCAAAGTGTTACCATTGACGTGCGTTTGACTGTACAGATAGGTACTAATCGCGGTGTAGAATAGTAAGTAAAAATAAAAAACAATTAATTTCTTACAACACCTGCGGATACGATTCTTGATTATTCAAAGCACGTAATAATTTCCTAAATTATTTCCATCAGCATTTACTTAGTACAGTTACATAAGTTAGCTAAATATCTGGCAACCCATTCGCCCGATGTTGGGTGTCCTTTGGGTCAGACGACCACCGTTTTGTTTGGTCGAGTCTGCAGCGCACAAAAACTGAACGAGACGTACCTAGAAACTTTTTACTTGTCGTGGGTGCTATTTAATTTCATGATATTAATCTCTGACGCATCTGTTGCCATAGACAAACTAGAAATGAATGTAGGTTTTTTGCTATAATTTGGCAAACATTTTAAATGTCGATCGCAGTCGACGCCTGCTACACTGAAGCAACTAACACAGTTATTTTGTTGTTGAGGTTAGAGACAAAGCTATAAAAGTCAAGCGAGCCGTCCTTGGAGATAAAGATTAAAAGTCTCATGTGACTGCAATTTCGGTATCCATATCCTTCTTGATGTGCTGGATGCGAGAAGTACAGAACCGGTCGAAGCAGCGGTGCTTGGGGGTCGTATGTCCAGCAGATAAAGATAAAATAGATCAACCATTTTTTAGATTATCTAAAGTACATACATCTTTTATGGGGTACTGTGTTAAATGTTACAACAAAATACCTTGTGATATATTGCAATTAAATGAAAGAAAATTTAAAACTCATATTAAAAAAACAGTTTGTAAACAAGCATATTACAAATTAGAGGATTATATCCAAGATAAGAATGCTTGGAAACATGCTGGTCCTGCTCCATAGGACAATCTAGAGTCTAGACAGAATCAAACTGGTTGCTAATTTAATTGTATAATTTATAATTTTTATGACATTGTTTTTTACATTATGTAACTACTTTAACTCACACACTAAATGATTACTTGTGAAATTTTGGAAAAATCATTTACTTTTCAATATTTGTAAATATGTGAGCACCATGTATCTATCTATCTCATAATTAATTTACCTGTCATGCGTTATATTTAATTATTTTTACCTATTGTGGTATAGTAATTTTATTCTAGGTGCATCGTCTTCACATATAATTAATGTATATGTAATATTGTAAAACATTTTTAAAAGAGTAACGGTGGAGTTTCTTGCCCATTCTTCTCCATACGAAACTACCTTTTGGAAGGGGCAACTAGAATTAATTCAATTTTTTTGTAAATTTTGACGTTCAAAAGTGCCTTTTATGTGCCTATTTGAAATAAATGATTTGATTTTGACTTTGACTTTGACCAGCAGTGGACGTATTTCGGCTGAAATGGTGATGATGGTGATGATCCCTCATGTTTGTGATTGTGGTACTAATTAATCGAAGCCTTATCACATAACATCATAACATCAAACTAAAACTCAAAGCATTTATTTCAATTAAACCATTTGACTTTGTCTCTGTCTTCTCTGACTTAGATTAGAGTCAAGAACAAACCCATCTGAAATAACAAATAAAAAATAACCATTTACATGCACTTTTGAATTGTCAAAGAGTCGGTCAGTTTGTCATAAAGTTGAAGCTAGTTGCACATTCCAAAACTTAGATCTTTATGGAAAAGAACGGGCAAGAAACTCCAAGGACACTCTTTTAAATCAAGATATTATAAAATCCTGGGTACATTATTCTTATTGCTTCTATATGTGAGAACAATGTAAAAAAAAATAATTTAGAAACAATTCAAAATATAAGATTAAAAATAAAAAAACAACCGACTTCCAAAAAAAACACTAAAAGACGTGAAAAATAACTTTAATTTCGGAAGCCGGTGCCTTTGGTTTTGTATTTTCGTGTTTGGCCACCGACTTCCGAAATTAAAGTTATTTTTCACGTCTTTTAGTGTTTTTTTTGGAAGTCGGTTGTTTTTTTGTAAAAAAGTTTTTATTTTTCACTTTTTAGTTGCGGTACCTACGCCACACAAATTCGTATACCACTACTTGGTGTGTAAATAACAGTGACAGGAAATTATTAACACATCATCCATATAAACTAAGTGGAAAAAATCTGTAGTATTAAGGATAACTCAAAAACTACTGGTCAGACCTTGATCAAATTTAAATGGGACCACATGTGAAGCACCACCTATCAAATAAAAAAAGAATCATCCAAATCGGTTCACCCAGAAAAAAGTTATGAGCTAACACACATAAAAAAAAAAAAAAAAAAAAAAAAAAAAAAAACATACAGACGAATTGAGAACCTCCTCCTTTTTGTGAAGTCGGTTAAAAATAAGCCGTGGCAGTTAAGAGATGCATCATGCTTGTAATCCCCGATAGATTAGGCAGGCAGAAGTGTACTCTAATAGTACACCCACATTTCGCGAGTTATGTTTAAGTTCCATGTAATAGGAGCCTATTACTATCAACCGGGAACAAATCCAGCCTCCAAGGTGCTATAGAAATTTTTCTGATGGAAAAACCCACTTTTTAACACTAATTTCACCATCCCGGGAATCGAACCCAGAACCGCTCATCAATAGCGCCCCATCATAAGGTACAAATGTGTCTATAATGCGCAAACGAGGTATTTCAGGTAAAAGGTAATTGAAAACTCAGTCAACACATTTTTAACAATGTTGACGGACCAAATATCAAAGCAGTCTATTTTTTAGCTGGCGCCAATTATTTTTTATATCCGTATCAGTTTATTAAGCCAACGTTGTGTTTTTCCGCCTGACAACGGCATTGGAAGTTCTCGAATCAAATTTTTGACTAACAGGTAGCTATTGGAGACAAAGAGAGTTGACTGGATTCTCGATGCCTGTACCGTCGAGAACCGGTCGATGTGGCGATGCTTGAGGGACGCTACGTCCAACAGTGCACGTCTTCGGGCTTGATGATGATGTCGCGACTATAAGAAACTTTCTTACGGACTACATTGATGAGCACGTGAGACATGTCTCTTGCTAAAGTTTTAACTAAGAGTCAAGACGGTGTGCAATCAAATTGGATTATTTTCGTTGAACGAAGACTACACTTAACATATGTCCCGTCCAACGCCATTTAAGCTGTCTGTAGCCTGTGTGTGCACGTTTTTTGTTTTCTTTTTAATTTCTTGTAATTATACGCTATCTTTGGACATATGTTAAGAGAAAGCAAAGAGAAATGGACTAAGATAGTAACAGAATGGTATTCAAGAGATAGCAAAAGAAGTAGAGTCAGACAAACTAAAAGATGGGAAGATGACTTCAAGAAAATAGCTGATCCGGTATGGACCCGTTTAGTGAGAGACAGGAATACGTGGAAATCTTTAGAGGAGGCCTTTGTCGACAGACAAGCTGTTCCACACAAACATCCAGTAGCCGATCATTCAATTATAAATTAGAATCGATTAAATAAATTTAGTTAGTAGGCATGTATTATTTGTAAGGAATGAAACAGCAATAAAGGCTATTATTTTATTTTTATTTATTTATTTATTTAGGACTACACGGAGTAGTTTAGGAGTAATTTGGAGGAGGCTTTCTCTACAAACCCTTACATGGACGTGACTATCTCCACGTCCAACCGCGTTTTTTGCATACGGAATAAAATAAACAAAATACTAACATATAGAACAACAAACACATACTACTAATATGACTAATAAATAAAATAAAGTTTGCGTTTAAATATTATATTTCTATGTTCAAATTATGTACCGTCAAACGGGGTGCGGGGGTGAATCGGGACGAAAGTTTAAAAGGGACTTTAACATTGAAATAATATCGTTTGTTGCCAAAAAGTACTCTAATGTGTTTACTGTATTATAATTAACGATTAAGTGCCCTTATTGACAACAAACTATATTATTTCAATGTTTCCCATTTCCAATTTTCCCTTATCGTCAAAAGGGGTGCATGGGGATTCACCCCTTTTGACGATAAGGGAAAATTAAACACAATAAATAAATAAAAGACTGGACGTAACGCGAATGTACGTGTGAGATTTGTACCTATAAACACACTTAAGGAGTCAGAAAAAATGTTACTATTAGTTTAGGCAACTATTAGTTTTTAAAGTAAAAATACTTGAAAAAAAGGCCTAAAAACCACGAACACACACGTCAATATGACGTTAACCCGCTTACAATATCCGCTTGCGGGCACCTTCGCTCCATAATCACTGGCCTCATTACCAATCCCGGGTTAATTACACAACATTAATCCAGTGGCAGCACACTCGAAATTATGCTAATTATAGATATATTATTATTGGTATTCCTGCGGTGTGGGAATTCGGTTGATTAGGATTCTGTGTTGTGGTCGGGAAATATGTTTTGAATATCATTATTATGATGATTGCTGTTGTCCCTCGGCTAAAAACTTAATCACTATCTTAACACCATGCCTGTTTATCCAAAGGGTTAGGCAGAGGTGTACCTATAAGTACTAATAATGGTGGTAATGTTATTTGGGTGTGGCATACCACACCCACATTTCGGTAGTTAAGTTTAAGTCCCCTGTAATAGGGGAAAGCCTATTACCATCGGCTAGTCACAAATTCAGACTCAGGACTACTGAGAGATTCTTAATAGAAACACTGAATAACACATTGGCCGACCTGGGAATCGAACTGAAGTTGAGCATGAGCTCAGCAGTAGCGCTTGAAATCACAGGACTAACACACACTAATCAACTAGTGGATTGTGAGCTATAGACCTCGAGACTCTGTCTTTGCATAGCTTAAAACTGAATAAATGTTCTCCGCGCACCTTAAAAGAAAATCCTCAAATAACAAAAAGCGCGCGCCAAGAGCGTGACATGGCTGAAATAATGTTTTTTTTTTAAGGTTTGAATCCCCATATCTCAGCCATTTTGACTTGATTTTTTAATTTCGACAAACTGTATCGACAAAAAATATCCATATAATTATCGAACCTGCTGACAAAATTTCACGAGAATCGGTTGAGAAACACGACCTGTTGTGACAACAGCCGGATATCCGGACATACGAAAGTATTTTTGGCCAAGCTGAAACGGTGACACTTCGCTCGGTCAATAAGTAACACTATTAAAGATTAACATCCAGTCTTTAAATTGAGAAAAAGAATCGATTCTTTTAAAAACTGAAGAGGAGCTGTTACCTAAGAAGTACAGCTTCAGGCCCCAGGTGGCCCGCCAGAGGGCCATTACAATAAATAATCAATTGTATCTCATTAGCGATGCTTGACTAGAAAAACTCATCAAAGATAACATGACACCCACAGAACATTTATTTACTGTTTATTATGTTCTGTGGTTCAAGTCAGCTAACAATCTGCTTTCTTTATGTCTCTCTCTCGTACCGTACTCACGTGTCAGTGTGTTTCTGACGCTCACAGTAAGTCTTTTATTTTGAACAAAAACACCGTGAAAAATATAATAAGTTATCTTCCGTAATCGGCAATAAGACATGTCAATTTACATATCGCTTGCTGATATACTGAGTTTGAACTCAAAGCTAGATAGATGACGTTGTTCGGTGACCGCGCTGTTCCTGAATGGCGCTATGGTTTCGTTACCAAGTCCGATATAATTAGAGCGCAGACTTGTGTTTTTTTTATTTGTAGATACTGTTATGTAAATTTTTGTAGAAGGTTTCGCTAACTGGGAATCTGGTTCACAACATCACAACCCTTATATTTTATTGTAGAAATAATTCATGACTTTACATAGCATGGAACACAGAGATACTTCCACATACCTACCATGATATGCAAGCATTCTATGGAAGTTCGTATACTTTCATAAACTTAAACAGTCTTACCACAAAAAAACATAGACACGCCTTAGACACGTGTTTAGCAGTTGTTTAGCAGAAGTGATGCCAATAAAATGATACCACAAAAGTGATACTACAAAAGTGATGCCACGAAAGTGATACCACAAAAGTGATGCCACAAAAGTGATGCCACAAAAGTGATGCCACAAAAGTAATGCCACAAAACCATGTTTAGCCATTGTTTAGGGATACACATGATTTGGAAGTTGTTTAAATTTAAACAACAACAACACCCTGTTTAACATGCGTTTAACCCTCGCCATATTGATTATTGCTTTCTCTCAATTCGTAAATTACAATGAATATCTTCGATTATGCTGATTTTAATGATTTGGGTGACATGGAATTTATGGATAACTATCGTGATCAAGTGTACAAAATGCGAGTGAATCCTTTCGAACGTTACAATGAATACTATTTCAGAAAACGGTACAGTTTAAACAAAGCTTTCAGCAAAAAAAAAAATTACTTAATAGAAGATGATATTCCACATGATTCTCGCGTAGTAGGTGCTTAGATCCTCAAATTTAAGTTGCCTGCGCCTTACGGAACTGGACCCGCCATCAGGTAAGCGCCCCTTCGTTATTGTCTTTAGATTAGTCGTCGTTACCGGTTGTCTTTGTACAGATTATTCACCGCTATTTTACTTTTCAGATACAAGACAATATCGGTGATTTACATGGTATCTCAAAGTCAAAGTCAAATCATTTATTTCAAATAGGCACATAAAAGCCACTTTTGAACGACAAAATTTACAAAAAAGTAGAATTGATTCTAGTTGCCCCTTCGAAAAGGTAGTTTCGTATGGAGAAGAATGGGAAAGAAACTCCACCGTTACTCTTTTAAAAATGTTTTACAATATTATCTATACATTCATTATATAATTATATGTGAAGACGATGCACCTAGAATAATATTACTATACCACAATAGGTAAAAATAATTAAATATATCTCACACGTTGTAAGCAAGACGTGCAAAAATGTTGCTATAGATGTGGCAAAGAAAACACACATGTTCATCAATATGCCGTCAACAGTCAACGAGCAACAACAAATTATTGTAAGTTATAGAATTTAGAGCCATTTTCTCACTCAACTTCAATTAAAAATAACCTTGCCACCCACTGTCAGTAGCAAACACTATCACTGAAAAGTAGGTTCCGTTCTGTACAAAAAACTTTTTACATAAATTATGTCTCACATCAGCCGTATGGCTACCAATGGCGGACTTATTAATGTAATTAAATAGTACTTATTTTCAATTTTCCAATTTAGTTATTCCGGACTAAAAAAGTAACAACTGAAACAAAAAATAATCGATAGGAAAGAGAGACTCAACAAATGAAATCTGCTTAAAACGAAAAGGTTCTTAGGTTGGCCATGTTAAAACAAGGATACGTCAATTTAAGCAGGGTTTTGCTAAATAAATATATTTGTGGTAAGAATTTTTAGCAGTGTTTATACCTTAGACACTGTTTAACTAAACATATAAAAACAATATAAAAAATATTCGTTTCATTCGCGAGTGAGTGGTAACTTTCCTTTGTAACAGAAAAACCATAATTGTGTTTAATGTAGCATTTTATAACAAGTTGTTTACTGTATTTATAAGACAGTAACAGACAGCTATAATCTCTTTATGAAAACATTTTCCATGAACACGATATGAAAATCGCTCTGAATGAATTAATTTCAAAACTTAACACAATTGTATAATGGATGTAACTGATCACCCTGATAAGGTATTTAAAGTGACACATACTTGTTACATAATTACGTTCATTGTATTAATTTACACTAACAAAAAAAAACTACAAACAATAATAACATAACATAACATCACGCCTGTATTCCCCGATGGGTTAGGCAGAGGTGTACCTATAGTACACCCACATTTCGCCAGTTATATTTTTAAGACCCATGTAATAGGGGGCGAGCCTATTGCCATCAACCGGGCACAAATCCAGACTCCGGACTGCTACCGAGAAATTCCAGATGGAAAAACCCAATAACACTTTGCCCGACCCGGGATTCGAACTCAGGACCTCACGCTCAGCAGTAGCGCTAATAAACAATAATAAATTAAATGTAATTAGTTCACTTTCAAATTGAGAAAGCAATGACTGTTAATATGAAAAGGGTATTAAGGGGTGTCAAATAACATAATTAGGAACGCGTTATCGATTGGCATAAAATATGGATCAAAATTAGCAAAACTACTATCCATTTGAAAAGCTTTTAAAGGCTTTTTATTGAATAGTGGTGACACATAAAATAATTAGGTGCTTTAAGGACTTTATCCTAGTGTCGTCAAATTAGTTGTGTTAACAGTAGGGTAATTCTCAGTATCAATCGATCATAAATACCTCTAATTTTCCAGTATTTTTGCCAAGTTTTTGACATTGCTTATCGCTATGCGTTCGAACGTCAAAGACCGCCTTGGTGCACAAAAGCATACTTTGCATGGCCCCAAAAATATTTAATAAATTACCAAATAGAATTAAGGACTTAAATATTATTCAATTCAACTCAAATCAAATCAATTTATTTGTTAGAATATTGTTTTTACAAGGTGTTACACATAATAAGACGTCCATAATATTCTGCTGTTTGCGGCGTATAAATATCTCAAGGAATTAAAATCAAATGCTTTAGAACAATAAATCAAAACTACACAATACAATGTCAAGGTTAAGGATAAAAACAAATTAAGACATTTATTATTGGAAAAATGTTACTATACTATTGACGAATTTCCTAATGATAAATTGTAAGTTATTCGACATTGATATTTGTTTAATTTTGACATTGTATTATTATCTTTATATCCATTAATTATTTATATTTTCAATTGTTAATGTTTTGCTTGTTTTTATTTTTATTTTAATATGTTGATTATTCTTTTTTTATAATAATTACTAATTTATATGTGAACGAGTGTACACCTTTAAGGTAGATTTTTGAGGAATGAATTATTTAGTATTAAGATCTCATGTAAAATTTACCAAAAATCAAACCAATAAAAGAATAAGAATTTGAATTTTTTGAATTTTAAGATAAGATCGCGACTAGGTCTTGAACGCGGGAAAAGAGTTTGAAAATAGAACCTAAATCTAATATCTAACTGATATTCAAATTGCACCCTTTCCCGTCAGGCATTCATCTAGGAGCCCCGTCTCAGGCCGGATAGGTCCCGACCTCAGCCGCCATTGTTCACGACATTTTGATTTATAACACTATTCAAGAACACTGAATTAGCTAAACAGCTTGAGTTTTACAACTTTTAGTTTATTTTATTGCTATCTTGTCAAGCCTTAGAGTTCTTGTGGTTATAGTTTAACCTGAGATGCATGAGTTAGTTAGATACTTTATTATTGGTTAATGTTTGAACTTAAAAGGTATTTACACTGGAACAAGTTATTGCACGTAGGACCGTAGGTATTCAAATTAAAAATATCTCATTTCACATTTACCTACTTATGAAACGTCAGAAGCTAGGTGCATGGTTTTAATTGTTGAATACTTGGTATTTAAGTCATAAATAATCGTAAACTCGTCTACGGAAGGAACAAACTGAAAAGCATGATATAAAAAAATAACTCCGTCTGAAATTAAAGTCGTGATCAACTGAAAAACTTAAAAAAAAAACTACTAAATTCTGACATTTCAATAGTGAAAACGAATGACTTCGAAACTATGCAAGTTTGAACTAAGTAAAGTTAGAAACGGTAATGAAACCAGAACTATACGGAGTGAATGAAAGGAAGTTAGTCTCGCCACGGAGACAGCTCAACTGACTTAAGGTCTCGTGCTGGTCGTATATCAAATTATTTGCATTTTAATGCACATGACAATTTTGCGATAAAATTTGAATATTTTGAGATAATGAATGAAATCTTTTTACGGAATGGTTGTCGAGACTGTAGAAGGAACCTTGGCAGACCAATAGCCACATGGATGGACAGCCTACAGAAGATCACGGAAAAGACCTGAATGAGACACGCTTAGACCAGGGTAACATGTCACAAAAGGGAGGAGGCCTGTTCTCGGCAGTGAGTAGAACAGGGCTGCCAATGATGATGATGATGACGACAATTCTTAATAGTTTTTTTATTATTCTTACAAGCCGTGTGCCCGATGGGATTTCCCATCGGCAAAAATGACAAACTTTCGTCCCCTATTTAAATAATATAAGAGATGATTTTTTTTAAATCCTTCGTCTGTGCTCACTTTCACTATCTAAGGAACTCTTGTGCAAATTTCATGCTTCTATACAGCTAAGAGGAAATACAGGAATTAGGCGTAGTAATAGTTTCATAATCTTTAGTCGCACAGAATTCGTTCTTCTTCTTCCTTCACTTATAAATGACGACAATTCTAAATGACTTCATCTCTGTACATAACACAAATAATGACTATACAACTCATTCGTTTATTTCATTTGATTATTTTCACGCAACTGAAATTACGACCATACTAATAAACACACAAAACCGAAATGACCTGAAAAACATTTCATAACAATAATTAAAACAATAGCTAACCAAAAGCCCAGTCCTGTAATATTACTAAATAAATAAATTACGTTATGGGCACGTATAAAGTTTAATAGGCCCCGATATAATTAAGTTACAAACGTACGATCAGTTATAGCTTTAGTTTGCAAATTAGAATTAGCATTTTATTGTATTTGGCCACATCGTCATTTTCACCCTTTATTATAACTCTGTTATAGTGATAATTGTTAATAGGGGTGTTCGTTCATATCGATTTGAGTGTAATATTTGGGTTATCCGGTCAACGGTTTAACTTGTGAAAGGAGTTATTTCAGTTTAGTAAGCTGTAGTTTTTGTGTAGGCAGTGGTGGCCAAATGATAATGGACGTGACTTACGAGTTGTAGGTCGTAGGTTCAAGCCCAGATAGGTGCTTTAGTTTGTGATAAATTATATCATCACCACTGCTCTCAAAACGGTGAAGAATAACCTCGTGAGGAAACCGGCATGTCCTAAAATAAAAAAATCGAAGACATGTGACATTTACCAACTGGTACTGGGCCCGCGTGGTGGATTACGACCCACTCCCTCTCACCGAAAGGAGGCCTGTGTCCCAGCAGTGGGAACATTATAGGCTAATAATTATGCTAAAGATTTTGCAGTGAACTGGGTTTATTTCTATAATGTTAGTTGCTATTTTG
This sequence comes from Griposia aprilina, assembly GCA_916610205.1. Classification (NCBI taxonomy): domain Eukaryota; kingdom Metazoa; phylum Arthropoda; class Insecta; order Lepidoptera; family Noctuidae; genus Griposia; species Griposia aprilina. Next base: position 24,363,966 of record OU744289.1, read on the forward strand.
ATGTGTAGTTCCTTTATGAAACAAGTTGTGAGTGTCGTCAATATACCATGAATGCGCAACGCGTCCTCACCTATACAGTATTTGCCTATAGCTACGTAGGTATCTACGTATATGAGAAGGAACTAAAGTAGGATAAAAACAAAGACGTTTTTAAAATACTTAGACGACACTTGAAAAGCAAGTAAAAAAAGTAAAACTGGAACAAACATAAGGTTATCTCGTCTTACTTCAAGCCCTAACCTTCGTTCCTAATAATCCGATCTTTGAACCTTTCAACTCCTTCATAAATCTCAAAAAGAATTCTGAGAAGAGGTCTAATCAAAAATATCAATGCCCTAACAGATAATCTAAAGTAGGGCTAAGTAAGATCTTGTTGAGCCACTTATCTGGCGGATCAAAGTTACCGGTACCGTCGAGCACAGCCACTATCAGCGCCCCAGGGATTAGCATCGCTATGCCTGACTGTACCTACAGAGAATGGGAGCTGATCGAGAGATCCTTTGATGGGATCAAATAATTGGAGAGCTTCCTTTTTTAGGTAAACAAGAAGTATCGCTGTTATTTCTTCTTTGAACTAGGGCTTTCGGAAAAAAAAATGGTTGTCTGTATAGTCGGTTTACGGACAATAATTTTACGTGATAACTTCATCAGGTGGAACGTGACAATGAGTCATGCATTTTCGTGCGTGCAGCCGGCGTTCATCGATTTATAAGACGTTATCACGTCAAAAACAATGTAAAGTCAGGGAGTTCTATTCGTTTAGCAAATTGACTACCAATTAAACTGCCGGTATACTCAAATCATAACTCCCATTCCTTGCCACTTGCATAAAATGGCAATAACATGGCAAATTGGCGTAGTGTCAATTTTATAATCAATTAATTGCTCTATTTCAAGACTATTTCAGATATCATCAGAAAGTAAAATTCATAAATACGGGTTTTTCTAATTTACGACCCCGAGCTGCTGATAAAAATTGCATTCAAGACTGGTGACACTGATATGTATCTAGGGCAACCTGGGCAGCCGAGACTATCTATAAACTTGCTAACTGGCTCACATTTTTACTACGGCTCGAGTAATTCTCATATACATTGTTCTGACACGAGAGAAGAAGTATTTGACACCATTTGTTGCTGCCCTAAAAATGCTACGACGGCAGCGCGGCGTGCGCACGTTTTACATACGCCGCGCCGCTTCAAGGACAGACTTCGCGCCAGTCATTAAATGACTGCCGCGAAGTGCGCACACACATCTAGGACTTTTATTTGCTTTATTTTTGTTTTTTCATTGTTACTACTAAAACTGGTTCTGCATCCGGTTACAATGAAAGAAAAGAAAAAGCAGTAAAGTTGTGTTCCATTGGGAAAAACCCATGAAAAACTCAACACCGTTTGCTTCAACCAAATAAATCAGTGTTACGTCCTATAACAAGACCATGTATGTTCAGCAACGTGTTATGCCAATTTATGTCGGATTAAGTCATCTCGGTATTAGTTACGTTAAGCCGTGGTTCTAGCTCCTAGGTCAAATATGTTGATCTGTCTTGCTTCGACGGTTAATGTCGATATTTTCGTGGCTTTGTAAGTTTATATTGGGGTTTGTGTCGATTTTTAAATGAGAGGTTAAACAGTGTAAACCCGATGGCTGGAGAAGTCGAGGGCGGCCCAAGCTTAGATGGTTGGATGGCGTAGACCAAGATTTAAGAACTGTCGGGAGTAAGAAATTGGACAGAAAAAACCGGAAATAGGTCATGTTGGAGAAATATACTAGACCAGGCTAAGGCCCAACCACGGCTGTAAAGCCTTAGGCGATGATAAAAATAGTCAAATACATAATGCTGTATTAAATCAAAAGTACCAATATACCGTTTCCACAAAGCAGTATATCAAGGCCAGTTTAAAAGTTGAAACAGATTAATATACACGCTTTTCTTTAAAAATGTAAACAGTAGATACTTACACTTATTTATGTTAATGTGCACTTTTCCGGATAACTACTGCTATAAATTAGGAAAATAGGTTTCTTTATTACTTTACTGCTTAACGTTTAAGCGTGTTTAAAATAAAATATTTTGCAGAAGCTAACCTGTATCAACTTTATGAATTAAGTAAAGGTATAACGGTAAAATAATGTTTAATGAGGTTTGAAAGCACTTTGTATTGAAGCAAGTCTGAATTTGGTAAATACTTGGATTGGATAAAACATCTAGTTTTTTGTCTAACCTTGCCTTGAATTAAAAAAGTTGCACTTAACTAGTAAAATCTACCATTAAGCAACATTTCCAGGTATTCCATATTGCGGACCGCCAGCCGATTATCAACATCCTAATAATTTCACGAACGTGTCAGCATCGTAGCTATCGCTACGCCGTAGCAGCTGGGTTTGCGTAGCTGCGATGCTACGAGCGTAGCAGAGATTGTTTGCGAGTTATCGAGGCTAAGCGTTATCTAAATTAGATATCGATTTACATGTTTGCATATTAGGTCACTATTATTTATGTTTGCCATAAATAATATTTAATTCAGTTTTATCATATGAAAACTACAAATTATTAATAACTACATATTATTACAAATAAACAACCTTTCTAAAAAAAAAAAAGTTGGCAGAAGTTTAACGTTCACAACGAGGAAATATTTGCATGACTACATGCAATTAGTGGAAATAATAGTCAACTACTTGGTTTTGCATACCACAAATAAATGAATGTGCCGTGACTAAAAAGCATAATTGAAATAAATTGCTGAACATCAATTTAATTGCCATAGTGGAAGCAATTATTATATTTTGCGTCAAGGCGTTACCAAACTAGATTTTATATGTAAATGGTACACCACATACTACCCACAGTATTGTCTCTCCTTCTCTCTTTAAATCCTCTCAAAGGGCGTCTTTAAAAGATCGCTTTTAGCGATAAGACCGCCCATTGTGTAATCGTATGTAACATTTCTACATTTATATCATATAGTATACACAATAAAGAGTATTCTGTTCTCTTTTCTGTGTATGTAGACGACTGCCAAACCGTGTCGGGTAGATAACAATGTATCTAAAACCTTCTCTTAGTCCTTACATGCGAGTCTGACGTATCAAATGTGCTAGACACCATTTAGATCTTAAGGGTGCAAATAGACTAGCTAATTTTACTTATCGGCAAAGGTATCTTTAGATTCTGAGATTTATAATAGCCTAAAAATACACTATGCGTACAGCCAATGTCTAGAACTCTCTGCCAGCCTCTGTGTACCTTTCCACGTTTAACCCGCATGCCTTCAAAACAAGATTGAACAGGGATCTTCTGGGTACGTTCGTTTCATCATATACCTTGTCCATCGCTTTCCATCAGGCGTGATCAAGGCCAAGCACAGGCCCAATCAGCAATAAAAAACATCGCCACAGCCGGGTCTCTACTTTGATGTCGTTGGAATTGCGCGCTCCTGAACTCTGGGTCTGGGCTGTTAAATTTTACTTTGCCGACACAGGTCTTGGGTGAGAAGATAGACCAAGAGAGATATATAAACCCACAGGGCAGCATGTGGCGAGCTGTTGGACAGTAGCGACCCCACGGACCAATGTATCTCCTGGAAGAAGTCACGTTCGTCACCTCTGACTTGCCTTTATTGGCCGGATTGAGTGAACACTGACGAGGAACAGAGGTTTCACCTCTTTCTTGTCTTTATTGGCCGGCTTGAGTGGAGATTCGCAAAAGCAAACGTTCTCGTAGGAAGGAAGTATTCCAGTAAGTGCTGGTAGGGATCTTGACCATCTTCCGGGCTATGGGATTTTTCTAATAGCCGTAGAATATCTCTCCACTCCTCAAGCACCTTACGACATATTGTCCCTTTGTAGCTACGTCACTGTGTGCTAGCGAAAGTTTCCGAGGGTCCATTATTGCGTGTGCAAGTCACCCCCTGCCATTATTTCCGTGTTTATTATATAACATTGGTCAGACAGGGGTCATAGTTTTTCCATAGTTCAAGGTAGCCGATCCACTAAAGCCACCCAAACCCATAGCCCAATATGTTTTGTTTCCAAGTTCTGCAATAGGCCTGCACCAACCAGGGGTTGTCCTTGGGCGCACTTGCATAGTGCACACAGTGATAATCGTCGGTTGATGCCTCATTTCATTCAAAACATCTAACGGGCTGCGGCCCGTCGTACTCCAAAGGACCGGAATCCATAGTCCCGAGATTTGCAAATATAAAAATAATAATGAGTGAAGTGAAATATGATCTAAACAGACACTTCAATATACACAACGGTATTAAGTGCAGTAATACACTTGCAATACACACACTGGACTTGTGCCCGGTTGATGGCAATAGGCTCGCCCCCTTTACATGGAACTTATACGTAACTGGCGAAAAGTGGGTGTACTGTAGATACAACTCTGCCTAACCTTTTGGGGATTACAAACGTGTAGTTATGTTCTGTGATACACTAAATAGTAGCGATATTTGATTACAAATAAACTAAATATCCTTTTACTTTTTTCTATAAACGAAAATTCCTTTACAAGTAGAGCAGGGTTATTCACTTGTATCTTCATTCTTGGAACTCATTATTGACGGCATTAACCTTAGCGGAGGTAAGCAATAAACTCGAAATCTTAACCATCTCGGGGCGTGTGCGGCTTGATTAACGAAAAATTCGTCAATTAAGGTCCCTCGGCGATACTCGTACGTGCAGGAATTGTATTACAGAATTAAGTTAAGCTTCGTTGTAAGTGGTAAATAATTATTGATATGTTAAAAATATAATTATGTAAGCGTCAACTCTAGAAAAGTAATGTTTTCGAAACTTATCAACCAGATTTTGTAAGCCATAAAAGTCTTGAAAAAGCATTAAAAGTATTATGGGTTAATTGGAAGAGGATTTCAATACTAGCTTTCTTGGATAATTATAATTTTGTGAGCAAGTTTAGCCTATAGCGGTTTTATAATCTACATAAATACAAATGAAATGCTGTTCATTGGTAATCGCAAAAGTACATACACCCCATCACTACAAACCGCATGCAGGTGCCACTCGTGGCCTGAAAATAATATTAATGAACTGTTCCACCGAACCTCGCTTACCAAAATTTTGTTTCAATGCGATTAGTAGATTAGGTTAGGTGCCGTTCGGGCAAGTGCCGTTGAAATCAGTGCTCTTAAGGGAATACGTCTAGCGAGACCGGCTGGACCGAATTAGGTTTTATGAAAAAAAAAAAAAAAAAGTTCGCGGATAATTTTCATATTCGGAAAAAACTGAATGTCATTTTTTCTATGGATTTATGTATGAATTTTTGAAAGGACAGGAAACCTTTGTCGGGTCAGCTAGTCAGCAATATTTATAAGAAAAATAAACAGTTATAGCATATCAACTGCATATTTAAACTTTGAAACCCCTTAGCACCCTTAATACTTTACGCTTATTAGTGATGTTCTTCAGAAAGGTTAGGTGCGTTGTACTCGCAACCGTCGTGCGTGTCTGTTCATGATGCATAGACGTAAACGAAGCAGAAGGACTATGTAATGATCGTAGGAAGGAGGCGTTCTGTAGTTTCTGCCTACGCCAATGTGAAGTAAGCGTGAGTTTATGTATATAAGTAAAACTCTTGGAAATACACTACTAAATGTAAATCTATCCCAGAGTTAGGACATGAAACCGTACAACTAAGAATCTTCGTCAGAATCTCCTACATGAAGGAAAAATGTAATTAATAAGTGGTGGAGGAGCCGTGGAGATTAGGAAACGGTGCGTGACCCGGCGGAGGTAATAACATTCCTCGTTACGTCGCCGTGCAGACCACATTCAACCCGTTACGTGACTGCGGCCTGCTCCGCGGTGGAGGGTTACACCGAACTGTAATGTTACTGTTTAGTATTATTTTGTGTAAAAGTAGACTTGTAATCGTCCCATTTCAGGGCTAAGACGTTTTCACAGAGATGTGACAAATATTGATTACCACACAGTATGGGTATTGGCGATTTTAAACCATTACTTTCCTTACAATGTTTTACTTTACCGGACGTCTGAGGTGTCAAATATTAACTTAGAAAGTACACACCTAGGTAAAAAAGGCATTAAACTTGCAACTTAGTGCTGTAGAAGCCAATGTTCTTAAACCGTCTGCTACACAACTTTATCCACAGCGAACTGGGTAATTAGCGTAAATTCATTATTGTAACTAGCATACTCAGCTTATTACATCAACAGGCTCTAGCAGTATTCATTCATCAGACAGGTACCTATGTAACCTACCTGTTTAGAATGAATACTGAATTTTTACATAAGGACGCACAACCTCAGTACTGGACGTCGATTTCGTTACCGGATAACGTTTTACTGGACAGTACACGTCGTAATCCCGTAGTGATTCTATTTCCGGAACATATAGGACGGTCCTAGATTCGGCACAACATAGAATGCTAGTTCCTTACTCCGGAACACCGGTAACGGAATAATTTGGGACAAATTCCGAGCGAGTTGTACCGTTTCCAAATTGTTCAAAACATGTAACTCGGTTACTTGGCGGAGTTTGATGTGGATACGGGTTTAGATGTTGTAATCATGTAAGTAAGTAAGGCTTTTGATAAATATAAATGTTTAAAAGTTTATAGAATACATAGAATAAATTCGGTAATTTGATGTTATTCTGCCTAGATAGAATAATAAAACACTTTTCCACCTCGTCCGTAGTTTCATAACTGAAAAGTTTTACAATTGTTAATATTCCCACGCAAATTGTTACGCAAATGTTTCAGATTTACATTTCCTTTTTCCTTATTGCGCAACAGTCTATTCATCCTAATCGATTTATGGTGAGAATTTAACAATTATGTACAAAGCGTGCTCTAGCTATTGAGAAGACCTTTCAAAACATAAATGGAGCACCAAATATTGTTGGTCTGTCAAAGGGATTTCGTGATTACACAAAAAGTTGGTCCCTATTGTCATTTGTGTTTTCAATATCCGACTTGCTATAAGAAAACGGTGTTCGATTTCCACCGAATGGTCATTCTGGTGTGAATAGCAGCCGGATAATCCTCCGGCCCTTAATAAACTCACAGGTAAACATTAACGCGGGTTATATAAATTATGAAGATAATATTTGGCGCGCACTATAGCCCGGTTGCGAGGCTATTACTTTTGGCTCGTTTGGACTTGTTTTGTCTCCATAAGTCCGCTTGAAAATTGCCTGTTAATGACAGGGTATTGTCACAAGAGTATCATTTAAAAATGTTCAGACCAAAAAAGTAATAGAGTTAAATATCGGGAACAATTTCGATTTCCCGTAAACATCTTGCTGGACTCAGGGCCGGTTTTTAAATCGTCATTCATCTGAAGAATAAATACGGTGGTTCAACATTAATTTCTATACAACAGCTGTGCGACCGTCATTATATTCGTCCAATAAAAGTTATCTGATGATTGAAAAATCAGCCTTATTACAAAATCAGCGGTTATTACAGAAGTGAATTCACTAATCCCGTTACAGTAGTGTTAATAAAATATAATTAGTAACCAATCCTTTAAGCTAGTATCACGAACTGTTTTGGAGCGAATTAACAAACGGTTTGCGGTGGTCTATTGCGTGGCGGCCGATGGCGCTCGCGCTCCGCAAATTGATATTTATAACTCGCTTTTATGCACGTATTTACTGTGGTGTTTTGTTAATATATTTTAATAATTTGGAAAAATAAAGCTTTTACACAGTTTGCATTGCTATTTTATGCTAGCACAAAAAGGGCAACGTTCTACCTAATCGAAAGACTATCTAAAGTGGTAACTTTCATAGGGACATTATAAAATGTATTTTAAATGTACTTATTTATTTTACTGGATTATTTGCTGAGTATATTCCATCTGTAACTAGTGCCACTGTACATTTAATAAAACTCATTTGAAATGCAAGAGCCTTTACGTATAGCGATACAAAAGTACGTGTGGCACACGCTAAACAGTCAGCCTCGCTAAGAACCTTACTGACATGCAAATCTTATCCTGGCACAATCAAAGAACCCCACTTTAATCCCATTTCTAAACTCTAACTATAAAATCATCCATCAAAACTTAGATCACGCGTTAAAACAGTTATTATTCGTTGCGCGCGCGTCAGAGCACGTACAGTAATTCTGTTGGGCGTCTTTGTCGCGGCGACAAGGAAGTTTGCAAGCGACAAACTCTCAAATAATACGTGCCCCAGTTGCCGTCTGCTTGCGATTCCGCCGGCGACTGTCGTATCATCTCGCGTTACCTAAACTTGTAAGTTGTTCGAAGTTATCGTGTGTTGAATGGGAAGCTTTAGCTAGGTTTTTGTTTGTTTGTTCTTGTTGAATAGTGTGTTCGTTATGTTTGTGTTTGGGGAAGGAAACTGTCGAGCTATGCCTGCGTAGTTTATTGAAAACGTTGAATATAACGTCTGTTTTCAATAATTTGTCAGTTATCATGTTCAAGCCGTGTGCCCGATGGGATGTCCCGTCGGCAAAAATGGCGAACTTTCACACAGACTCTTATTTAACCCCTGTAAACATTAGGTGTAGTTTAAAAAAACATTCCTCACTGCTCATTTTTCAACCGACTTCCAAAAAAGGAGGAAGTTCTCATTTTTTTTTATGTTTGTTAGCTCAGATCTTTTTTCTAGGTGAACTAGTTTGGATGATTCTTTTTTTTATTTGATAGCTGGTGCTTCACATGTGGTCCCATTTAAATTTAATAAAGGTCTGACCAGTAGTTTTTGAGTTATCGTTAATACTGCATATTTTTTCTACTTAGTTTATATTGATGATGTGCTAATAATTTCCTGTCACTGTTATTTACATACCAAGTAGTGGTATACGAATTTGTGTGGGGTAGGTACCGCAACTAAACAGTGAAAAATAAAAACTTTTTTATAAAAAAAACAACCGGCTCCCAAAAAAAACACTAAAAGACGTGAAAAATAACTTTAATTTCGGAAGTCGGTGGCCAAAAACGAAAATAAAAAACCAAAGTGTCAGGGCCATTTATAATCTACGTCGTTGCGAATCTCTTAAGGAACTATTTAAAAAGATTAATATTATGACGGTACCTTGCCAATTCATATAAGACAATATTTAGAAATAAAGATAAAATAGATCAACCATTTTTAGATTATCTAAAATGGGGTACTGTGTTAAATGTTACAACAAAATACTTTGTGATATATTGCAATTAAATAAAAGAAAATTTAAAACTCATATAAAAGTACACTTTGTAAACAAGCATATTACAAATTAGAGGATTATATCCTAGATAAGAATGCTTGGAAACATGCTGGTCCTGCTCCATAGGACAATCTAGAGTCTAGACAAAATCAAACTGATTGCTAATTTAATTGTATAATTTATAATTTTTATGACACATGTTTTTTACATTATGTAACTACTTTAACTCACACACTAAATTATTACTTGTGAAATTTTGGAAAAATCATTTACTTTTCAATATTTGTAAATATGTGAGCACTGTGTACCTATCTCATAATTAATTTACCTGTCATGCGTTATATTTAATTATTTTTACCTATTGTGGTATAGTAATTTTATTATAGGTGCATCGTCTTCACATGTAATTAATGTATACATAATATTGTAAAACATTTCTAAAAGAGTAACGGTGGAGTTTCTTGCCCATTCTTCTCCATACGAAACTACCTTTTGGAAGGGGCAACTAGAATCACTTCTATTTTTTTGTAAATTTTGACGTTCAAAAGTGCCTTTTATGTTCTTATTTGAAATAAATGATTTGACTTTGACTTTGAAAGACACCGACTTCCGAAATTAAAGTTATTTTTCACGTCTTTTAGTGTTCTTTTTTTGGAAGTCGGTTGTTTTTTTGTAAAAAAGTTTTTAACCGACTTCCAAAAAGGAGGAGATTATAATTATGTTCGGCTGTATGTAATATATCAAAGTAATATTTGAATGTGCTTTCCGGTGCTTTCAGAAACATACTATGTGGAAGAAATCGCCAAGCAAACACGGTTATGAAAGTTAATTTTACTCCGAAGAAAAAAAAACAATAAAATCAAACAAATATAAAATCGGTACAATAACATTTGATTTTAACCGACTTCCAAAAAGGAGGAGGTTATATGTTCGACTGTATGTATGTATTTTGTTTTTGTTTTATGTATGTTTATTGATTTCTCCGTAGATTGTGGAACGATTTTCAAAATTATTTTTGTGTTTAGAAGGGTATGCTCTCGAGGTGGTTCCATTGTCACCAAGTCAGAATCTGATGAGGGGATCCCATGGAAATCGAGGGAAAACCTAAAATTTTATAGGCACACGTATAGCGATTTGGGTGTTTTTTATAGTAACTCGTGCATTTGCTCTCGGAAAGCACCATTCGCTGAAGTGGAACTGATGATGAAGACCAGAGGTAGCCACCGGAACTACTCAATAATAAGTATTTCACGGGTTGCGATTCGATTACTTTAATATGGTTTCCAAGCAATTTATGCTTGTCACAGTGCATATGGTGAAATGGAGCTGATGGTGGCTTCACCATCAACTCCAATGGTTCTTAACAGGAGAACTCCTCAACAATTAACGTCCCTGCATCGGGAAAAGGAATATTTTGTAAAAGGTGATGAGCAGTTGACATTAGGCTATTGTAACTTAGATTTATTAATGACTGCCTCACTAAAAAGTGAATAATAAAAACTTTTTTATAAAAAAATACAACCGACTTCAAAAAAAGACTACAAAGTGAAAAATAACTTTAATTTCGGAAGTCGGTGGCAAAAAACAAAATACAGATACGAAGACACCGACTTCCAAAATTAAAGTTATTTTTCACTTTGAAGTGTTTTGTTTTTTTGAAGTCGGTTGTTTTTTATTTTGTTAAAGGTTTTCGTTATTTAGGGAGATCTTGTGCAATATTTCATGCTTCTAGATCCTGTGTTTCGGCTGTGTGTAACCTGTCAATAAATGAATGAATTTAAGAGTTTTATTAAGTAGAAGATGCGCAAGTGCAAAATAATGATACTTTTTTTTATTACATCGGTATTAGGTGCCTAGAGCCTTATATTCAGTTCTAATTATAGGTAAATAGAGCGCAAATATCGAATCGAGATGAGGAAGTATATACAATTCCATGCATCAACATAATGCAAGAATCTGTCGAACAGTGATAAAATTAAATTTATTCGTATACGGATAGCCTCACAGGTGCATCTGAATTTAAGCTTGTTTTTGGAGATTCGAACCCAAGGAAACTTGTATGTAGAGGAGACAAAATACTGTCAGGTAATATAAGTTCGAAGAAGTCCCATTCATCAAACTTTGATGAATGGGATTAACTTCGAATACCTACGTGGAATAGGTATATTGGTTGTGGGAGTAAGTACAAACCAACATATATGTTGACCTTTATTAATCTTTATAGGTGAGTGTGTGATGGTCTTTCATAGTAATATTGAGTTCACGTGTACTGTAGGTACGTCTCTGTGTGTAGCGGGCGTAGATAACTGATATGAACCAATAAATCGTTTACGTAGATAGATATATTAAACTGTAGGAGGTATAAGTGGTAGGTAGACTTTGCCACTATCTTCAATAAAGCTACAGAATGTTATGATGTTTCATGCTTAAAAATCAAATCTACTTTTATGTTGCAAAAGTTAGAAAGCAATTAATGCGCATTGTGTTGGAAAAACCATCAGACAGTTTAGACTATTCTTAAACTCAGTAAATTGCGCCTTCTTGTGTATAAATTCTGAATGCAGAGCTTTTCAGTGTTACTTACTGTGTGAATACGCAGAGAGACTTAAAACGAAAGATCCATGAAGTAATTATCACAAGTTTCCTAATTCTCTCACTACGAATATAAATAAAATACGAAGTAAAATAAAATACTAACAACAACAAAGACCGCTATAAGCAAAACACTATCAAAAACCCGCCTAACTTATAACCAAGTCAAAGCGTTTGCTTTAGAAAACGTTGCCTGTTACGGTCGCAATCAGCCGGCCGGTCGCCGCCCGGTCGCCGGTCACGTCGGACGTCATGGACGCGGTCCGCTGCGCTCTTCTGTGCACTTGACACTGACGCGACACGGGCTAAGCGCGCAATGGAAGGTACAAAGCGACCTCAAACAGCTCAGCTGCTTTGTTGCTGCAGAGTGATTGATTGCGCTGATTGAAGCGGCTAGAAACGTTTGTGGTGGAGCTTTGTGTGTCTTGACGTATGAAGTGAATGATTTTAGTGTATTGGACAAATTCTATAGAGGAATTGCTGTTGGTGAAGCAGCAAGAAGGGTGCACCTGCTCCGATATAACGTTAACTGCCTATTAGGTATAAGCAAATAATTCCACGTATTTGCCTGTAAGTGCTCTCTACAAAGCACACAGCTTGAGAAAGGGTTAAAGACCGCAGCTCACTAGTAACACCCGACGCCATCCCACGCGTGCTCACTCGTCAAATGACGAAGAGTAGCTTCACGAGATGAAATATGGTCAATGAGCACACTTCCAGATGTCGCATGACGTGGCGAAGACAAATCTGTTTACACCAATAGCGCTGGTTAAAATCTATATCCATCCACTTCTATCTATTCTATTCTATACCTATCTATATCTACACATATAATAAATCTATAGATGAGGCGTTTTTGAACATTGACAATATTTCCAAAAAAATTGTTGGGTTGTTAAAGAATAACCAACAGATTGCATTGATTGGAAGAATTGGTGCAAGAGCAGTGGTGGCCCAGTGGTAACGACCCCGACTTATGAGTTGTAGGTCATGGGTTCGAACCCAGGCAGGCGCTTTACTGTGTGTAAATAATTTGATCAACACTGGTCTCAAAACGGTGAAGGAAAAAACATCGTGAGGAAACCGGCATGTCTTAGAACCAAAAAATCGAAGACATGTGACGTCTATGAACTCGCACAGAGCCCGCGAGGTAGATTACGGCCCACTCCCTCTCACAGAGAGAAGGCCTGTATCCCAGCAGTGGGAATATTAAATTAAATTATTATGCAACACATGCCATTTCTACCTTTTTGGAATTATTGTCTGTCGGTTTGGATGTGAGAGATTAAGTTGTTCAAGTATCACTTAAAAACTACAAAATCAATATGATTAACTCATCTACTGAAACATTGTGTGTAACTTGGAATTATATTTAGTTTTTGTCTCAACGCAATCGCTTGAATCTACCAAAAGATATTATGAATTTAAAGTGTTCAAGAAGAACTTTTTATTACGTAATGTACCTACATAAACTTAACGACATCTATTGACGCCAAATGGTACTAACGAATATAGTGATAACCATAATAAATTATGTTATTAATAACACGTCCTATATTAGCTGCATTATTTAAAAAAGTTATGACAATGATTATAATGTTATAAAAATCGGTTTCCATTGGTGGTTGATTAGTGGCGCTAAAAGAATTTCGAATGATGTGATGTTCTGATTGATAAATAATGCAATGTTAGATTACTATTTATTTATTGGTTAAAATCATAACAATTTTTATATTAAATTGGGTTTAGTTTGATTTAAAAAGTTTATTGCATGCAGAGCTAGTTTCGAGTTAACCACTGTAATCGATAGATGGCGATGCGCAAATGTAATTTTCTGAATCGCGGTGTTAAGGTTTTGCTCAGAAGAGTAACACTCATTCGTACATCGATGTTAAGTTTCTTTAATAAAATTGTCGGAATTAAAATAGTTTCGTATATGCTGTTCTGGAGCCAAGACCCAGGACCAGAGTCCTATAGATTCTGGACCTGGGTCTTGGAATATTTGGTCTCTTCTCATTCAAGTTCTCACTCAGTTCTCTTTAACCGAATCTAAATTTGAAGAAAAACTGAAGATTCTTTGAGGCACCTTTATAACCGATTTCTGTCTGTTTTTATGGTTCTGTAGCCAAATGGCACATAGAAACGGACCACTTATCATTTTGTCCTGTCCGTCCATATGTCACGCAGCCAACTTACTTGGAGGAATATTTTTTGTGAATGAGTAATCGTACGGAAGATGAAACACAGTAGTTCATTAAGTATACCTTACAATGGTCAACTGATCGTGGACTGCGAAGAAACCGTAGGGTTTCTTCGCAGTCCACGATCAGTTGCGTAGCGTCACGGAACTCCTCAATGACGAACAGTATGCCTACCTATTGTGACTGGATTATCGTACGGTATGTGAAAAAATTTTGCTAGGTATATATAAAGTAGTACCTACACGAATTTGTGAGGTAGGTAACTAGGTACCACATTTAAAAAAATAAAAACTTTGTTACCGACTTCAAAGTGCAAAAGCCCTTTAATTTCGCAAATTTCTTGCTAACGACTTCCCAAATTAAAGTTATTTGCTTTTTTTATTGGTATTTATGGAAATCGGTATATTGTTTTGTGATAAGTTTTTTTTAACGATGGACACAATACATACTGTATTAATTCTAAAATGGGGGTGTAATATCTATTTTCCAAAATCTAAAATATATATATAAATATAACGATGGACACAATACATACTACATATAATAAAATGGCGGCCATACCCCGAGGTGGATATCAGTAAATGGGTTGCTTTTCAAACGGGCAACTGTGTAGGACCTACCTTCGAGGGGCAAGCGTCCTCTCTAGCATCCTTTACAGAGAAGCATTTTCTTAATTAAAACAAGTTTTTAATAAGATGTATTTATTTATTTATTTGGGATCTTCAACAAAGGATACACAGATACGATAGAAATCACAATAATATAATATTGATAATTTCATAGTGTTTTTGCCTGTTTTTTTTATAAAAAAAATTACAACAGCGCTCTTAAAGCGTGATTATTTTTCACCATGATAACTGTTCAGCACACTCCGCCAGATGGGCAGTCGATTTATTGAGTACGCTAGATGCACAGATAATGAACCTCGACCATGCGCCTTGATTTTTATTTATTCTCAAAAATCAAAGTGACACTTCGTCGCATTGATAATAGGTCTTTACCTATGAAATTGCCGTTTTGTATGAAAAAATTTAAACGAATTTTTTTCATGAATTTTTTATTTGTATTAATCGAAGTAATCACCCATGCAATCAATGCATCTTTGCCATCGCAGTGGCAGTTTATTGATGCCCTTCTTAAAGAAATCAGCTGGACGGGAGGCAACAAATTCTTCAAAGGCATTTTGTACTGCCTCTCGGGTATTAAATTTTTTTCCCGCCAAGAAGTTATCCAAATTCTGGAAAAAGTAGTAGTCTGTAGGCGCAAGGTCTGGTGAGTAGGGCGGATGACGGAGAGCTTCCAACCCCAGTTCTTGCAACTTGGAGACCGTCTGCTGTGCAGTATGAGGTCGCGCGTTGTCGTGCAGGAGCAGCGGAGACGAGCGATTGACCAATGCTGGTTGGAGATGCGCCAGCTTCTCCATCATTGTGTTCAGTTCTTCACAGTACACATCTGCAGTAATGCTCACCCCGTTTGGTAAGAAGCTGTGATGAATCACACCGGCGCTAGACCACCAAACAGTGACCATCACTTTTCTAGGGGTAAGTTTTCGTTTAGGGCATTGTTTAGGTGCTGAACCAGGATCCAACCAACTTGCTGAGCGCTTACGGTTATCAAACAGAATCCATTTTTCATCGCAGGTAACAATGCGGTTCAAAATTCCTTCATTTGTGTGTCTGTTGAGCAGTGCAAGGCACGTCTCGACGCGTACTTCGCGCTGGCGATCATTGAGTTCGTGGGGCACCCATTTGTCAAGCTTTTTTACCTTGCCAATTTGACGCAAATGGACCAATATTGTTTTGACGCTAACGTCGAAAGCTGCTGCTAATTCAGCCGTAGATTGTGTATCATCAGCTTCCACAATCGCCTTTAATTCGTCATTGTCGACCAAAGTCTTCGGACGACCGCGAGGTTCATTTTTCAGGTCGAAATTTCCAGAACGGAAGCGAGCAAACCAATAACAGGTGGTGCGTTGGTTTGTAGTGTTAGCTCCGTAAACGTCGTTGATGTTGCGTGCCGCTTGTGCCGCGTTGCTGCCACGACGGTACTCATATTCCATAATTACTCGAATTTTTAACGTATCCATGATGACGAAAAAGATTGAAATGCGATGAAAATGTAACACTAATCAATAAAGAAATGACTACTTTTAGAAAAAAAAATCCATGTTTTTAAAATAAAATTAATTTGAAATTAGAATTCTTAGCCAAACAAAAATTATTTTGATTTGAAATGGCCAGTACTGCAGAACGGCAATTTCATAGGTAAAGACCTAATATTATAAACCCTGAAGACGCAGTGACTGCATTCGAAAGGGCTGTGGTTGACAACGCCAGGTAGCGCTTCCCACCATTTAAGATCGGAGGATTCTTCCTTTTCAAAATGGTGACAGACAAGTATAAGTTTAAAAAAAAAGTGTGCAGGCGAGGGATCCCTGTCGGAAACGAACATTCCTTACGTGATACTCGAACACACTCACACTCATATATATTGTAGAGATAAACTACGATAACATGGCGCGCCCCTCCAAATTACTGTTTCAATGTGTGTAGCCACATCCTTACGAAAGAGTTTGTATGTAGTTGCAAGTATTCGTCTTCAGTAGCAGGCCGGCAGCGGTCTGAGACAGTCAAGTTATTGTTACTACGTCGCTCAGTGACACGAAAGTACTGATTGCAAAATAATTAGTCATGGAAAATTCAAGAAAAAAAATTATGCGGAGTCAGGTAATTTTGTTTGTTTGTGAAATAAGTTTACGTAATGTTTTGATTGACTTTTATGGCTATTAGTGTAAAATCTTTTCTATAAATTTTAGGCAAGAGAAGTGATAGCTACAGTATACAAACAAATGAAGTATGAGGCTGAAAATGGAGTGGAGCGCTTGACAGACGCTAGATGGAGAACTTTAAGAGCTGTGGGGGTTAGTGAAAGGACTATAACAAGAATTCTCAAAGAAAAAGCAAAATGTGATGCATCTGGCACACAAATGAGTTCACCGCGTAAAAACAAAAATCCTCGCAAACGTTTAAAGCGTGACATCGATGAATTTGACAAGGGGGTAATAAGGCGTACTGTCAGTAACTTTCATAGAGAGTATAAACAATATCCAACATTAAAAGCTCTGAAAAAGGTGCTTACTGAAAAGATAAATTTTGACGGATGTTTGGAGACATTACGGCGTATACTTCTTGATTTAGGATATGAATGGAAAACTACTGAAGACAATCGTCAAGCGCTTGTTGAAAAACATGACGTACAGTTCCTCCGCTATAAATATTTAAAACAATTGAAGAAATATAGAGAAGAAAGGAGGAATATTGTTTATACTGATGAAAGCTACATTCATACCACACATGTACAAAATAAGTCATGGGGAACTAAACAAGGAACTGTAGCAAAGAAAAAATATTCTAAAGGGTAGAAACCCCTAGGGGTTCATATCACAACTACTACCTAACATACCAGAAAAGTCCGTAATTGTTATGGATAACGCGTCCTACCATAACACATTTACAGAAAAAGTTCCCACCTCCAACAGCAACAAAGCAGCCATGAAAGATTGGCTGGTGAATAAACACATCCACTTCGAGGAAGACATAAATAAAATCGAACTCTATGATATTATTTAAAAAAATAAAGATAATTCTAGAAATTACGCCGTTGATGGCGAAGCAAAACAGTTTAATTGCGATATTTTAAGACTTCCTCCATATCATCCCGACTTAAACCCAATTGAGAAAATTTGGGGAGTGTTAAAAAATTATGTCGCAAACAAAAATGTAGACCAAAACTACACATCTATCATGAAATTACTAAATGAACGTCTAGACATGATCGATTGCACGATGTGGACCAACACTTGCAGACATGTGGAGGAGACGGAATCCAAATACTGGGGAAACTACGACGACAAGCAAGAATTTATTATTCATGTAGCAGAATCAGATTCTGAAAGTGACATATCAAGCTACTATGACAGCGATGAACAAAATTTTAGTTCCAGTGCCAATAGAGATCATTAATTAAGACTTTTAATTTTATATAAATGTTATGGGCCAAGTGATTAATGAGAGTATTATTCATAATGTTATCACTTGGATCTTATCATAGCTATAAACTTTTTTATAATGATTATGATCAGGTATGTATTTTTGTAAATGATTTTGATGTTTTAGTAACTAAAAATAAATGTGTTACAAATACTTACATTATAAATAAAGGTTTCATTTTATTGAAAACATTCAACATGCAAAATAGTATAATTAGAGTAAATTAATTTTTTATATTTGAATACAATAAAATTTATTCATAGTTTTTGTGCAATCAGTACTCGTAATATCTCACTTATTACCAGATTCGTTGGTCAACTAATCATAACCAGCCGACCGCTCAAGACAACGCGCGTGTCATTTTCATAGAGTACGTCAGTACAGCGCCATACTAATAATAATGAACGATTAATGACGACACTAGTCGAGCAACAAATTAGTGGATTTGTTTTGTTTTACGGCCGTCTCATTACGCACACATGCATTGTGAGTCTTGGTGGCGCTTTGTAAATACTTTCACAAACACTTTCAAACGTTTTGAATTTTGGAGGGGCGGGCCATGTTAGCGTAGTTAATCTCTAATAGAAATAGACAGAGAAACTGTGAATTTAATACGCGTTTTTAATACAGTGCCATCTAAGTTTTTATAAGCTCTCATAAAGTTGTCACCATCTTGGATTTTCAGATTGACCTCAATATTGACTTTAGCACCCTCGAAAACCATGAGAACTACCTTTCTCTCTCGCATAACGCTTTTTCGTTACATGACGATTTCTAAGATACGACGATATTATATATTAATAGACGATTTCACGTTAAAGAACTTCGTTCCAAAAAAATTGAGACGCCATGGTTTCGAACCCGAAACCTTACTATAATACTCCTAACTACCCCGACCAACCCAGATGCAGTTATTTTTTGCAGAACTAAAGCGTCACTTCCGTCCTCTCTATATCAGAACCTCGGTAACAAGCGCCGAGCGCCGAGCGCCGAACGCCGCCGAACCATTGAACCATGCAATCTGCGACACCGGCTGTTTTTTTTTTTCTCAATTTTCATACAATATACTCGGATCGATTCTGTGCTGTGACTGACGTCCAATTATTTTGCCATTTGTATACACTTGCTAGCCGGTGGCAAGGAGTTAAAACTTCGTTGGGAAAGTGACAGGATTTATAATTTGATTCCTTGTGCGAAAATGAATCGATTTCCTTAATAATTATGTTGTTAGTTAATTCTACGCAGAAATGTGTCTTTATACTATTACAGTTGTGTTTGTAGATAAAAGATTTTACTATTATTTCACGTCATTGTCGATTTAGTGGTTACATTTCAACATACCCACATTGCATTTTGACCCTCTGCTCGTACTGAATTATAAATAATTCTCTCTACGTTTAATTTATAACAAAATTATTTCATTCGCCTTTTATTTGTCCGCTTAATTAGTCAGTACGTTCGTTAGTTAATGCGATTAACATGTTTTATTTAAATTAATTATGAAACATAGGTTTATGGAGCAATTGAATGCATTTTTATTATTATTTTATTAGATTATGCGAGTGTTGTGGTATGATTTTTTTTCTTTATGTAGGTTTGTACTAACACTTTTACACGTCAATCATATTTTAAAAACTAGATGAGGCTGGCGTTTTCTATCTGACTACTCTGAGAAGAAAGGCCGAAACAAACTCAGAGGTCACACTCTCTTTTAAAGTCCAGACATAATCTTGGTCAGATCATGTGAAGACCATGTAGATTTATGTATGAAATGGTCTTTTGTGGAGAAACCACACAGATTGAGTGGACCTGTCCAGTCAGTGCACAGTGTGGCTCGGTGGTGTTGTCGCGAAGGCTCATTTTTCAGGTTTATTTAGGTACTAGCTTCAGCCCCCGACTTCGTTCACGTGGAAATCGTAAAACACAACAATATACTAAAATAACATTTTTATAAAACTTCCCTGTATACTGCGTTTGTAGTTTTGGTCTGAGCAGTGAAAATATACAGACTCAGGACTGGTGACGTGGGACCAAATGACATATAGTTGTCCGTGTGAGAAGCAGCTCGTCCTGAGGTCGACACTCAGAGCCTTTAGTAGGAATTTCCCATTGCTTGCGAAGTTTTTAGTTTTTAGTGAATTAATTAACGCCTGCGTTCCTGTATAGACCTACTACCTAACTGCATAACACTGATAACCTGATTGATGCATTCTTACAGATTATTCCTGACGAACGGCTATCAGTAAAATTACATAACATTAGATTGTAAACACGCGGGATTTCTCATTAACATATACATTTATTTTTATTATAACCATAGATGACAGAAGAAGCTTAAACTTTTAGTTTTTTGTGTACGTTCTATAGGCAAAAGTGTTACAAAAATTAAAAAAATGAATCATAATACATATCAATAATTAGGAGTGGAACTTACAACCACGGGTTTCAACTTTACAACACCAGGCGTCAAACCGCTAAGCTATTTCCTTTGTTACAAGTTGACTCAAATTAAATAGCCGTTCTTATACTGGTTGGATTTTAGAGATGTGGCAGTAAGTGTAGTAACCTTAACTGCTGTAGCTACACGAAAACGGACTTAGGAGACTTTTGTGAATGTTTTATCTGATATCACAAACTTTTTTGCGATTTCTGACTCTTCTAGTACTCAAACCTCCGTTGGTCTCATACCTTCTCATTACAAAACACGATCTAACTTTAACCCTAGTTGTTTCTTTATTTCGAACTTTATGCCGACTTTAGTAAAGTTCTTACTAAAGAACAAATCAAATCAAATCATTAATTTTTGCAAACATGGGTAATTGGTACATAGATGTTTTCTTAAAGAAGTAGTCCTCCATATTCTACCGTCTCATGGGCATGCAAATAATATTCAGTTCCAATATTAAACAGAAATTCTATTGATATCGAATAAATGTCAAAACATTAGAAAAAAAAAAAAAAAAAAAAACATATTAGACTACTGCTATTAGTAGCAGTAGTAACATTTTTAAATGAATGTCATAAAACAATATGGTATGTCAAAGTATCAATCAGAATAAAGTGTCAGAATAGGAACATGTACGAGTATGTCAATCATATTAATAGTTTATCAATCAGTGCAGAGCTTTATCATTAAAGAAGTCGTCAATTGTGTAATAGCTTTTCTCAATTAATATTTGGTTTAGTGCCCTTTTAAATTTTATTACAGTCATATTTTTTATCACATCAAGTATTTGATTATAGATACGTGGGGCAAAACCAAAAAAACTTTTCTGCATAAGTGCGGTTTTACATTTCACTTGGCATAGTTTGTTAACATATTGAGTTCGTATCGGATTTTTTCGAACTGCTGATAGTTGTTCAAATAATTTTGGATTGTTTTTTACAAATAGAGCTGTTTCCAAAATGTATAACGAAGAAAAAGTTAAAATTTTCAAAGACTGAAAATAGGAAAGACAGCTATCTGTTGTTTTACGACCGCACATTGACCTTATACATCGCTTTTGCATCCTAAATACCAGTCCCTTATCGGTAGACTGCTCCCAGAAAATAATGCCATACCGCTACACTCATTATATTCAGCCAATATTACTTTTAAGTTTTGTACTTTGCAAAATTTGTCATTTTTTGATACCTTAACAATGATTAGGTTTCGGATATTTATTAAGAGGTACAGAACTATAGCAAAAACTAATATCCTAGGTAAACGCGAATACGTCAGAGAAATACGTCTGATTTTTCTAACATAATGAGAACATGACTTCAGAACCTAGCAGTTTATCAAAGAGCGCTTTTACTATTTTAGTTCACTACCTAGCCCCGTGTCTTAGTCCTTATGGAGATTGTAACAAAGACCAAAGTTCCGTACAAAAAGAGGAGTTATTGTAAAACGCGGTGGAAGACGGAATGATCTCATTTTCTATTCCATTCGTTTCACACAAACCACACAAATCACTGTAGCTTTGCCGCGACTCGCATTCCTGATGTTCAAGTTATAAGCGAGAGATGGGAAGAAAGAGTTTATAAGGTAACGTAGTGAGACATCAACACACTATGTAGGTATGTTAGTGACGAACTGTAACGCAGAACAGTACCTAATGTCGCAATGTGCTTCTCAGTTGTACATACCTATACAAAACTCAGTGGCTGTGACGCAGTGAAATGTCTCACTGATGGTGGCGCGTGTGTTGGATCATTCGGTTCCTTAGAAAATGGTTGAGCGGGATGATGATTATCCACGCGTCATGTTCGTGAACGGGCGCCGTCGGTTGAGACTGGTCATCTCTTAACTGTCATGGCTTAATTTTAATCTTATATGTTGAATTGTTTTTTTTTACATTGTAATAGAAGCAACAAGAACAATGTACCCAGGATCTTGATATCTAGATTAAAAAGAGTATCCTTGGAGTTTCTTACCCGTTCTTCTCCATAGAGATCTACGTTTTGGAATAGGCAACTAGCTTCATCTTTCTGACTAACTGACTGACTCTTTGACAATTCAAAAGTGCCTGTAAATGGTTTGAGTTTGGGTTTGCTGGGCACTGGTTTGTGGTTAAACATTTTCTGGGACCTACTGATGAAAAACGATAGTTTGGATTGTGTATATAAAAATAATTAGGATGTTACTATAGTAAAATATAGGTATATGAACGTGACGAGTGTATGACCATTGTTAGCACAGTTTTTTATAATGTACATACATACAAATAAACTCACGCCTTTTTCCCATTGGTGTAGGCAGAAACTACAGCAGGCCACCTGCTACGATCCTTACATACTCCTTTTGCCTCGTTTACGTTCATACATCTGGTCATACACAAACGCCGGTTGCGAGTAATACGCACTGACCTTTGAACTTTTTTGATTGATGTATCAAAATTGAGTTTTAATAAAGCTCTCTCGTAAACCAATTTTCGGTTATAAATAAATCTATAATAATTGTTTATTTCACAAAGAGCCCTACTACAAACTAAGCCTACCCACTATGACCTACGAAATCTATTAAAACCAGAACCTTAATACCATCGGCGCTAAGTTTTTGTTAGTTTAGTGTGTGGGTGAAGTCAGAGACGACCGCGGGTAACGACGTATCGTAGAACTACAGTTACTAATTCGTTAGTTATTTAAATAAATAATTAAGGACTGATTGCCTATCTTGGTTAGGCTGACTTATATTTAGATACTTGACTACCCCGTTGGTCTCGTGGTCTCAAGCGCCACTGCTAATCACGGGGTGCTGGGCTCGATCCCCAGGTCGGGCAAAGTGCTATTGCGATTTTCCATTAGAAATTTTCAGTAACAGCCCGGAGTTTGGAAGTTGGCGGTGTGATTACCCCTGTACTGATCTCTCCCCGGTCATGTTGGATTGCCGTCCCAAGGGACTATGAGAGTAAAGGAACAGAGAGTGCACCTGTATTTGCGCACACACTTACGCACTATAATATCTCCTGCATATCTGGGCCGGCAGTCACGGCATAGATAGCGACGCTGTCGCAAACTACCGATCGCAAAATATTAAGGTGAAACCAAACAGCAATTTTCAAAAAACTAAAGAATATTTGAATTTTGCGGGCTACAACTGAGGATTCACCTTAATATTTAGCGATCGGTAGTTTGCGACAGCGTCGCTATCTAGTAGAGACTGCCAGGCCTGGCCAATCTCCTTTGAGATTGGCTACCGTGACCGGAATCGGTCGGGAGGATATTATCTTTAGATATAAGAGGATAATAAAAGAGTGTCCATGGAGTTTCTTCGTACTTTAAAGGTATAAAAGTTTTAGTAAAATCTCTTTGGCTGTAGTGTTTTTGTCTGGCTGGTTTTGATACCATTAAATAGATATCATTTTTAAAAAGAAAAATAAAAAGTGAAATCGATTTCCCGCCATTTTTCAATTGTTTTCTGTCTGCCAAAATGAGTGAATCTAACGAATGAATTCGATACATTTTTCCCTTTTTTTGTAATAAAACCTCATAATGTATCGAATTCATTCGTTAGATTCACTCATTTTGGCAGACAGAAAACAATTGAAAAATGGCGGGAAATCGATTTCACTTTTTATTTTTCTTTTTAAAAATGATATCTATTTAATGGTATCAAAACCAGCCAGACAAAAACACTACAGCCAAAGAGATTTTACTAAAACTTTTATACCTTTAAAGTACGAAGAAACTCCATGGACACTCTTTTATTATCCTCTTATATCTAAAGATAATATCCTCCCGACCGATTCCGGTCACGGTAGCCAATCTCAAAGGAGATTGGCCAGGCCTGGCAGTCTCTACTAGATAGCGACGCTGTCGCAAACTACCGATCGCTAAATATTAAGGTGAATCCTCAGTTGTAGCCCGCAAAATTCAAATATTCTTTAGTTTTTTGAAAATTGCTGTTTGGTTTCACCTTAATATTTTGCGATCGGTAGTTTGCGACAGCGTCGCTATCTATGCCGTGACTGCCGGCCCAGATATGCAGGAGATATTATAGTGCGTAAGTGTGTGCGCAAATACAGGTGCACTCTCTGTTCCTTTACTCTCATAGTCCCTTGGGACGGCAATCCAACATGACCGGGGAGAGATCAGTACAGGGGTAATCACACCGCCAACTTCCAAACTCCGGGCTGTTACTGAAAATTTCTAATGGAAAATCGCAATAGCACTTTGCCCGACCTGGGGATCGAGCCCAGCACCCCGTGATTAGCAGTGGCGCTTGAGACCACGAGACCAACGGGGTAGTCAAGTATCTAAATATAAGTCAGCCTAACCAAGATAGGCAATCAGTCCTTAATTATTTATTTAAATAACTAACGAATTAGTAACTGTAGTTCTACGATACGTCGTTACCCGCGGTCGTCTCTGACTTCACCCACACACTAAACTAACAAAAACTTAGCGCCGATGGTATTAAGGTTCTGGTTTTAATAGATTTCGTAGGTCATAGTGGGTAGGCTTAGTTTGTAGTAGGGCTCTTTGTGAAATAAACAATTATTATAGATTTATTTATAACCGAAAATTGGTTTACGAGAGAGCTTTATTAAAACTCAATTTTGATACATCAATCAAAAAAGTTCAAAGGTCAGTGCGTATTACTCGCAACCGGCGTTTGTGTATGACCAGATGTATGAACGTAAACGAGGCAAAAGGAGTATGTAAGGATCGTAGCAGGTGGCCTGCTGTAGTTTCTGCCTACACCAATGGGAAAAAGGCGTGAGTTTATTTGTATGTATGTACATTATAAAAAACTGTGCTAACAATGGTCATACACTCGTCACGTTCATATACCTATATTTTACTATAGTAACATCCTAATTATTTTTATATACACAATCCAAACTATCGTTTTTCATCAGTAGGTCCCAGAAAATGTTTAACCACAAACCAGTGCCCAGCAAACCCAAACTCAAACCATTTACAGGCACTTTTGAATTGTCAAAGAGTCAGTCAGTTAGTCAGAAAGATGAAGCTAGTTGCCCATTCCAAAACGTAGATCTCTATGGAGAAGAACGGGTAAGAAACTCCAAGGATACTCTTTTTAATCTAGATATCAAGATCCTGGGTACATTGTTCTTGTTGCTTCTATTACAATGTAAAAAAAAACAATTCAACATATAAGATTAAAATTAAGCCATGACAGTTAAGAGATGACCAGTCTCAACCGACGGCGCCCGTTCACGAACATGACGCGTGGATAATCATCATCCCGCTCAACCATTTTCTAAGGAACCGAATGATCCAACACACGCGCCACCATCAGTGAGACATTTCACTGCGTCACAGCCACTGAGTTTTGTATAGGTATGTACAACTGAGAAGCACATTGCGACATTAGGTACTGTTCTGCGTTACAGTTCGTCACTAACATACCTACATAGTGTGTTGATGTCTCACTACGTTACCTTATAAACTCTTTCTTCCCATCTCTCGCTTATAACTTGAACATCAGGAATGCGAGTCGCGGCAAAGCTACAGTGATTTGTGTGGTTTGTGTGAAACGAATGGAATAGAAAATGAGATCATTCCGTCTTCCACCGCGTTTTACAATAACTCCTCTTTTTGTACGGAACTTTGGTCTTTGTTACAATCTCCATAAGGACTAAGACACGGGGCTAGGTAGTGAACTAAAATAGTAAAAGCGCTCTTTGATAAACTGCTAGGTTCTGAAGTCATGTTCTCATTATGTTAGAAAAATCAGACGTATTTCTCTGACGTATTCGCGTTTACCTAGGATATTAGTTTTTGCTATAGTTCTGTACCTCTTAATAAATATCCGAAACCTAATCATTGTTAAGGTATCAAAAAATGACAAATTTTGCAAAGTACAAAACTTAAAAGTAATATTGGCTGAATATAATGAGTGTAGCGGTATGGCATTATTTTCTGGGAGCAGTCTACCGATAAGGGACTGGTATTTAGGATGCAAAAGCGATGTATAAGGTCAATGTGCGGTCGTAAAACAACAGATAGCTGTCTTTCCTATTTTCAGTCTTTGAAAATTTTAACTTTTTCTTCGTTATACATTTTGGAAACAGCTCTATTTGTAAAAAACAATCCAAAATTATTTGAACAACTATCAGCAGTTCGAAAAAATCCGATACGAACTCAATATGTTAACAAACTATGCCAAGTGAAATGTAAAACCGCACTTATGCAGAAAAGTTTTTTTGGTTTTGCCCCACGTATCTATAATCAAATACTTGATGTGATAAAAAATATGACTGTAATAAAATTTAAAAGGGCACTAAACCAAATATTAATTGAGAAAAGCTATTACACAATTGACGACTTCTTTAATGATAAAGCTCTGCACTGATTGATAAACTATTAATATGATTGACATACTCGTACATGTTCCTATTCTGACACTTTATTCTGATTGATACTTTGACATACCATATTGTTTTATGACATTCATTTAAAAATGTTACTACTGCTACTAATAGCAGTAGTCTAATATGTTTTTGTTTTTTTTTTTTTTCTAATGTTTTGACATTTATTCGATATCAATAGAATTTCTGTTTAATATTGGAACTGAATATTATTTGCATGCCCATGAGACGGTAGAATATGGAGGACTACTTCTTTAAGAAAACATCTATGTACCAATTACCCATGTTTGCAAAAATTAATGATTTGATTTGATTTGTTCTTTAGTAAGAACTTTACTAAAGTCGGCATAAAGTTCGAAATAAAGAAACAACTAGGGTTAAAGTTAGATCGTGTTTTGTAATGAGAAGGTATGAGACCAACGGAGGTTTGAGTACTAGAAGAGTCAGAAATCGCAAAAAAGTTTGTGATATCAGATAAAACATTCACAAAAGTCTCCTAAGTCCGTTTTCGTGTAGCTACAGCAGTTAAGGTTACTACACTTACTGCCACATCTCTAAAATCCAAACAGTATAAGAACGGCTATTTAATTTGAGTCAACTTGTAACAAAGGAAATAGCTTAGCGGTTTGACGCCTGGTGTTGTAAAGTTGAAACCCGTGGTTGTAAGTTCCACTCCTAATTATTGATATGTATTATGATTCATTTTTTTAATTTTTGTAACACTTTTGCCTATAGAACGTACACAAAAAACTAAAAGTTTAAGCTTCTTCTGTCATCTATGGTTATAATAAAAATAAATGTATATGTTAATGAGAAATCCCGCATGTTTACAATCTAATGTTATGTAATTTTACTGATAGCCGTTCGTCAGGAATAATCTGTAAGAATGCATCAATCAGGTTATCAGTGTTATGCAGTTAGGTAGTAGGTCTATACAGGAACGCAGGCGTTAATTAATTCACTAAAAACTAAAAACTTCGCAAGCAATGGGAAATTCCTACTAAAGGCTCTGAGTGTCGACCTCAGGACGAGCTGCTTCTCACACGGACAACTATATGTCATTTGGTCCCACGTCACCAGTCCTGAGTCTGTATATTTTCACTGCTCAGACCAAAACTACAAACGCAGTATACAGGGAAGTTTTATAAAAATGTTATTTTAGTATATTGTTGTGTTTTACGATTTCCACGTGAACGAAGTCGGGGGCTGAAGCTAGTACCTAAATAAACCTGAAAAATGAGCCTTCGCAACAACACCACCGAGCCACACTGTGCACTGACTGGACAGGTCCACTCAATCTGTGTGGTTTGTCCACAAAAGACCATTTCATACACAAATCTACATGGTCTTCACATGATCTGACCAAGATTATGTCTGGACTTTAAAAGAGAGTGTGACCTCTGAGTTTGTTTCGGCCTTTCTTCTCAGAGTAGTCAGATAGAAAACGCCAGCCTCATCTAGTTTTTAAAATATGATTGACGTGTAAAAGTGTTAGTACAAACCTACATAAAGAAAAAAAATCATACCACAACACTCGCATAATCTAATAAAATAATAATAAAAATGCATTCAATTGCTCCATAAACCTATGTTTCATAATTAATTTAAATAAAACATGTTAATCGCATTAACTAACGAACGTACTGACTAATTAAGCGGACAAATAAAAGGCGAATGAAATAATTTTGTTATAAATTAAACGTAGACAGAATTATTTATAATTCAGTACGAGCAGAGGGTGAAAATGCAATGTGGGTATGTTGAAATGTAACCACTAAATCGACAATGACGTGAAATAATAGTAAAATCTTTTATCTACAAATACAACTGTAATAGTATAAAGACACATTTCTGCGTAGAATTAACTAACAACATAATTATTAAGGAAATCGATTAATTTTCGTACAAGGAATCAAATTATAAATCCTGTCACTTTCCCAACGAAGTTTTAACTCCTTGCCACCGGCTAGCAAGTGTATACAAATGGCAAAATAATTGGACGTCAGTCACAGCACAGAATCGATCCGAGTATATTGTATGAAAATTGAGAAAAAAAAAACAGCCGGTGTCGCAGATTGCATGGTTCAATGGTTCGGCGGCGTTCGGCGCTCGGCGCTCGGCGCTTGTTACCGAGGTTCTGATATAGAGAGGACGGAAGTGACGCTTTAGTTCTGCAAAAAATAACTGCATCTGGGTTGGTCGGGGTAGTTAGGAGTATTATAGTAAGGTTTCGGGTTCAAAACCATGGCGTCTCAATTTTTTTTGGAACGAAGTTCTTTAACGTGAAATCGTCTATTAATATATAATATCGTCGTATCTTAGAAATCGTCATGTAACGAAAAAGCGTTATGCGAGAGAGAAAGCTAGTTCTCATGGTTTTCGAGGGTGCTAAAGCCAATATTGAGGTCAATCTGAAAATCCAAGATGGTGACAACTTTATGAGAGCTTATAAAAACTTAGATGGCACTGTATTAAAAACGCGTATTAAATTCACAGTTTCTCTGTCTATTTCTATTAGAGATTAACTACGCTAACATGGCCCGCCCCTCCAAAATTCAAAACGTTTGAAAATGTTTGTGAAAGTATTTACAAAGCGCCACCAAGACTCACAATGCATGTGTGCGTAATGAGACGGCCGTAAAACAAAAAAAAAACCACTAATTTGTTGCTCGACTAGTGTCGTCATTAATCGTTCATTATTATTAGTATGGCGCTGCACTGACGTACTGTATGAAAATGACACGTGCGTTGTCTTGAGCGGTCGGCTGGTTATGATTAGTTGACCAACGAATCTGGTAATAAGTGAGATATTACGAGTACTGATTGCACAAAATCTATGAATAAATTTTATTGTATTCAAATATAAAAATTTAATTTACTCTCATTATACTATTTTGCATGTTGAATGTTTTCAATAAAATGAAACCTTTATTTATATTTTTGCAATTTTCAAAAAACTAAAGAATATTTGAATTTTGCGGGCTACAACTGAGGATTCACCTTAATATTTAGCGATCGGTAGTTTGCGACAGCGTCGCTATCTAGTAGAGACTGCCAGGCCTGGCCAATCTCCTTTGAGATTGGCTACCGTGACCGGAATCGGTCGGGAGGATATTATCTTTAGATATAAGAGGATAATAAAAGAGTGTCCATGGAGTTTCTTCGTACTTTAAAGGTATAAAAGTTTTAGTAAAATCTCTTTGGCTGTAGTGTTTTTGTCTGGCTGGTTTTGATACCATTAAATAGATATCATTTTTAAAAAGAAAAATAAAAAGTGAAATCGATTTCCCGCCATTTTTCAATTGTTTTCTGTCTGCCAAAATGAGTGAATCTAACGAATGAATTCGATACATTATGAGGTTTTATTACAAAAAAAGGGAAAAATGGGACACAAGACGCGAAAAAAAGATGTGACGTTTATGGACTTACATAACATCAGTCAGTAAGAGTAGCGCAAAGTCGGTTCAAGCGTTTTCAGTCCGGGAATTTTGATGTCAAAGATGCAGCTCGCTCTGGTCGCCCTGTTACGGATAAAGACGATACCATTTTTGAAAAAGTGGAGCAAGTTACAACATAGCTGAAGAGTTAGGGGTTGACCACAAAACAGTTTGGCACATTTGGAGAAGTCTGGGTATACAAAAAAGCTCGATGAACATCGAGCTTAAATATCGAGCTCTTGTGGCACCCAAAGCCATACGAGCTTTTAGTCTTGACTTTGTATATAAAATACGAAATAATATTTTCTCCGACCTAATATTATCATAATTAGAGAATATGTAAGTACAATCAAGGAAATAATGGTTTATCAGATTGACACCCAACGACAATTTGCCGTGTTATAGCCATGTCATACAACTGTCGAAACATGACAGTTTTGTGATTTGAATACACGGACAATTTTTTTTAGTACTCAATTTAGTAAACAACTTATGTCCCTGACTTTACATGGAGCAAGTACCATCTATGTATTCTCCTAAACCAACTTCCTGGGCTTTTTTTATCGAAGCTCAGCTAATATGATGTGAATTTTGCTTTCAATCTCGTATCGAAGAAAAACAGTTGGCATAGGTCGTTAACCAGCTTCTCGTTGCTGACACCAAAATCTAAACAAGTTCCTACGGGATTGGTTCTGTAAGACATTTTTAGGGTAAAAAGAGATGTTACAGCCTAATACCCCATTACTATTCAACTGCTTCCCATGTACCCATGGGAAGGGCCGGGTTTGGCCAAGGCAAGATGATAAATGATGCAACACTCTAGATCAATCATTTGATATCATTAATAACTGTTTTTGTTGTAAAATACTTGGGTAGTTCAAAGCTAAGTGAGATTGGAAATATGCCTAAGTATGACTCTGTTTGTGGCATAAAATATTAAGATTAAATGTTTTTAATAATAATAGTTATATCTCACCTCCTCTACATGGATGACCTAAAACTCTTTGCCCCCAACAATTTGCAACTGATGGAGCTGCTGAAAGTAACTGAAACTTTCAGTAGCGCCATCAGGATGGAATTTGGTGTGGACAAATGTGCGATCATGCATGTAAAGCGAGGGGAGATTGTGGAATCCGTGGGAACCCAACTCTCGGATTCCATAAACCTTAGAGCCCTCTCCGCATCCGAAACCTATAAGTATTTGGGTATATCGGAAGCGTTGGGCATCAATGGTACTGACATGAAGCAGTCGTTAAAGGAACGCTTCTTTAGCCGCCTGAAAAAAGTATTTAATAGTCTTTTATCAGGCGGAAACAAGGTGCGCGCCTTTAACGGTTGGGTCATGCCAGTTTTGATGTACTCTTTCGGCATACTCAAATGGACTCAGACCGAACTCGACGCCCTGGATAAGAAGGTCCGTTCGCTGCTAACTGCAAACCGAATGCATCACCCACGATCATCGGTAATGAGGCTGTATATCCCGCGAAAGTGTGGAGGTCGAGGCTTTTTAAATGCTAAGACCCTCCATAATCGCGAGATATACAGTCTCAGGGAATATTTCTTAGAAGCCGACGTGGGGATGCATCGAGATGTGGTCACAGTGGACAAGGGCCTCACCCCGCTCTCCTTGGCTAAAGAGAACTGGCGCAAACCAGTAGTGCTTGACACTAATGATCGCATGGAAGTATGGCAGAGTAAGGAACTTCACGGACGCTTTTTTCGGGCCCTACATGGACCTGATGTAGACCAACTGGCGTCCGTAGCCTGGCTGCGTTTCGGCGACCTCTTTGGAGAAACCGAAGGTTTTGTCTGTGCAATTATGAACGAAGTTATGATGACGAAGAATTACCGGAGATTTATTGTGAAAGAC
This sequence comes from Griposia aprilina, assembly GCA_916610205.1. Taxonomy (NCBI): domain Eukaryota; kingdom Metazoa; phylum Arthropoda; class Insecta; order Lepidoptera; family Noctuidae; genus Griposia; species Griposia aprilina. Next base: position 24,396,107 of record OU744289.1, read on the forward strand.
GGCACGGTTGACATCTGTCGGGCATGCCACCGTCCGGGTGAATCAATCAGACATATTATCACCGGATGTTCTCGTCTAGCTAACGAACAGTACTTGCGTAGACACAACCTTGTAGCCAGGATTATCCATCAGCAACTTGCTCTGAAATACAAGCTTGTAGAATCGGAAGTGCCATACTACACACACAGGTACAGGTACAGGTATGTGCCCGACCCAGTTCTCGAAAATGGACATATCACATTATACTGGGATCGATCCATCATCACTGACAGGACTATTGTTGCCAATAAGCCTGATATAGTGGTGGTGGATCGAATAGAGCGGCGCGCAATGATCGTTGACATCACGATTCCGCAAGACGGGAACCTCGTGAAAGCCGAGAAAGATAAACAAATCAAGTATCTTGACCTGGCTCGCAAGGTTGTCAACATGTGGGACGTGGACTCAGCGATCATTGTGCCGATAGTCGTAACAGCCAATGGCTTAATAGCCAAGAGCCTCGACCAACACCTGAGGAGGCTCTCGTTGGGCAGCTGGATCAAGGGCTTGATTCAGAAGGCGGTACTTCTGGACACGGCTCGCATTGTTAGGAGGTTCCTCTCTCTGGAGCCCTGACCGCCGGTAGCTTGGACCCTGTTCCCGATACCGGTGGGCTACTATTTTTATATTTTTAAATGTTTTTATATGTTATATATTCTAATATTTAAAAATATAATTTATATGTATATAATGAAATAAAGGAAATAATAATAATAATAATCGCTTTATTTCGGACAAAAATCCATATAGTGTTAGTAACATACAAAAAATAACTTAGTGCCTAGTGTTAGTAAAGATCAGCCTCCGCACAAACTGCTGTACAATCGGAGAGCCGAAGCTCTCGACTACAGTCCTCAGGATGCTGTTTCGACTGCCCCTCACTCTCCTCAGTAACGACGCAGTTTTTTTGCTTATAATTGCATAGAAGCCGTCGGTGCGGGCTTGGGCAAACATTTCCGACGCGCTACAGAAACGAGACAGCCTCAACAACATCCTGAAAGCATTGTTATATTGGATTTAGATAATGTGAGTTTTTTAAGTATATTTTTGTGTCAAACATGAAATATGTTTGAAACGTTGTTAACAATCTAGTAGTATTTTAAAACGACGTAAAACGCAATTATAGTTTATTGTTTTCTTGAGTTCCCATGTCATGGAGGGATCATGATATCATAGACGTAGGTACTCGTAGATAGTTATTTATACCAAACTGTTGGTACTGTCCGATCAGTGGAATGTCTGCTGTAAGACTGCTTCACGTGCTATTTTTCATACTACGATGAAGCAAGTTCAACAGTAGAGGAGCAACACCCGTACTTTTAAGAATGTACGCCTAATCTCAGTCTCAATCATTCCAAAATACGTCTAATTTACGTAAATTTTTGACAAGTTTTTGACATTGATGGTTGGTGAGATGAGTTTGCGACTTGAATTTGAACGTATTTTAAAACATAATTGTTAACAATACAAATGCTATGGGCAAACGTGGGGACTGAAGTGAGGCAAGGGACGGTCTGAACCAGCGCTGACTTCACGGCAGCATGGCGGCCCGGCGCGGCGCCCGCGACGCAAATGCGAATACACTCCGCGCCGTCAACACGTACTTCTTCTTCTTCATCTTTATTGGTTCTAGTTTCCGCACTTAGTCCTTCATGTGGACCATTGTGCGTGAGCCATGGCGGCCGTCGGTGGTTATTCCAACCAGCCCACCTCCCTCCAGAAGTTTATAATGGCTCCTGGTCTGCTGAGAGCATTTGTGTAGGATCTGGGCGCCTCGACGGTTTGTGTCCTAACCTGGATGACGCCTGTGCATTCGAAGAGCACATGCGCAACGGTTTCCTCAGCCTACATGCAAGCCCTGCACAGAGGACTGTCCGTTATGCCTATTGTGTGGAAGTGTTTATTTAGCGAGCAGTGACCCGTGATGGTCCTCGTCACCAGGCGCAGGCCGTTCCTATCTAGACGTAATAAACGTCTGGATAACTTGCTATCTAAGGATGGCATAGCTTCCCTGGACTGCCTACAGCCCGGTGTCGAGGTCCAACAGCCCTGCGCTTGTGTGTGAAAGAACTCCTGTAGCCACCTGCGTAGCTGGTTGAAGGGGATGGGCACGTTGGGTTCGGGTCTACAGACTGGCGCGCTGGATGCAATACGTACTTAATTTCTGTATTTTTAACATGTTCAACACAAGTTTTATATTATTACATCGCATTTTTTATGTGCATCCCACATCCTGCATACCATCATCGTCATCTCCTGCCCTTATCCCAATTATTCGGGGTCAGAGCAACATGTCTTTTCCTTCCGTACTTCTCTATTAGCCATCATCTCGGTTACAGCCGAGCCCTGCCATACCCTTTCTAGGCATATTTCAATACCTACGAGAATTGTCCTTTATATACCTAACTTATTTTTTTTCTTAACCTAATCTAACACAGTTGCAGGAGTTTTCAACCTTTTTCCGCCACTCTATGTTTCTCGCTACCCGCTCCTCCCATACACTCTTACAGATTTACATAGCTTACTCTATTCAGTCGCCAAACAACAATACAATCGAGTCTGTTTAAATACTCAACAAGGGGGAGCTCCCGGCCTGCTGTTGACATCATTGACGAAGCATGAAGGATTTGGCTCACGTTTGAAGTTAAGTACTTAGAGTGGTTTCAATAAACTTGAATGAAGCCACGTTGAGGATCCGCCAAGCAATGTCGAAACGAATAAGATGAGGGAGGCTGTTGTTATCTTGAAAGATTACTAGTCAGAAAGAGAGAGAGCAGAAATCTTAAATGTGGCGTCTAGATTGTTTTATTGTCTTATTAAATACTATCTTATGCCCGCGGCTTCACCCGCATGTGTGTTTCATATAACTCTATTGGTTTACGCTGCACACGCCAGTAAAGTTCCCAGTCGGCATGATTTTTTCCGACATCTTCAACAATCATCGTCATATTTCAGTCAATTTACACAAGACCTTAATGAATTATACACTTAAACGTTCCTCATGAATCACTCTATCCATCGGTGTAAACCGTATGAATCCGTTCGAAAGTTCTTGAGTTTATCTCGTCGAGACAGACAGATGCAGCGGGGGACTTTGTTTTATAAATTGTATTAAAATATATTTTGTTAAAAAACAAGCAGTGTTGGGTTTCCCATCGGCAAAAATAACGTACTGCCACACAAACTCTCATCCCGTATTTAACCCTCTTTAGGGAATGAACTTTAAAAAATCCTTCGTTAATGCCCATCTTCGTTGTTTAAAGAATTTTGTGCAAAATTGTATGCCTCTAGACCTAGTGGTTGAGGCAGTGCGTTGTCTGACAGTGAATAAATGAATGAATTAAAGAATTTTATTAAGTAGATCATGTCTCAAATAACACTGTAATAAGTCAGAGATGGACTAAGCCAGAAAACACAAATCGTTGTTTATTTTCATGCAAGCTGTTTCTTCGTATAAAGCAAGTAAAATATATTTCAATCAGTATAGTTCTAGAAAGTACCACCCCACTGCTAACTTTTCCATCTATAATGCGGCTAGTTTATGGTTTTGTGCGGAACCAGTGCAGCAAACCTGCGGGATCCTCAGGGAAATCACATTTCTATACCGAATCACTGAACAGTTTGATGTTTCTAACCAGCCAACTATTCTTCTAGTTGCCAACTATATGATAACCTAATGATCGCTAAAGCCTGATTTACACATTTCGATCTAATTACCTGTGGCATGCCATAAGTTGAAGCAACAATCGTGTAAATGGGGCTTTATGGTTAAAAATTATAACCACAGATCACAAAAACACAATAACTAACCTCTCGTGTCTGTTATTCGTGAATACTATAAATAAAACTAAAAACCCTACTTAACTGATGATATTAATTATCATCATGAAGAAACCTTCACAATTACCACTAAATAAAAATAAACGTTACTTCTGTTCGACGTTAAGTTAATAAGAGTTATGGCTGACTACAACGCTTGAACATTCCGAGAACAAATCTTTCTCATTTATTCTAAAATATTTTCTGATGCCAAGAAAATTAACTTGAATGAGCGTTGTGTTAACTTTTATGACCCTTATCACTGTCTTGTCCAAGAACAAGTAATAGGGTCTGGCTAGTAAGGCACCTCATTAACACTCTTTATTAAGATCTCGGTAAAGGTACATACATTAATTTGGTGGAATTTAGAAAACCTAATTGTTACCAACTAGGTATTTTTCCTGAAGAGATTTTGTTGAATGTATTTTCTTTAAATTCTTTGGTATTTAATTAATTCTTTGGTAACTATTTAATTGTGTCTTACACAATAAAAAAAAATGGTTTCCATCCATAAAACGTCCTCGGAACATAAGATCCAGTTAAAAACCAGCGTCAGGCAATAGTTGTCGCACACCATTTATGCGGAACTATTTGGATGTTTAAAGTTTTGTCTGTTTTTTTTTTTAATGAATATTGTATGCTTAACCTGTGTCAAATATTTTCTTTCCTTTCCTTAACATGTCATAAAAGGTGAAAAGTTATTAGATTTCTTGCAAATTTTCGTAACATGTTAACATGTTGTTTTAAGAAAACGCCTATAAAAAGCTCGAACATGATTGACTTTTTTTTTTGGGTGGGGTATCTTTAAATACCTTCTCCCGCTCTGGGCGGAGCGGGAGGGTGTGTCAGACTTTTACTGACTAAAACCCACTCGTGCTCCTTCACTGCCTGTGCACCAGGGCCACGGTAACTCTTTCGAACAATCCGCGACCCCGGCAGGCATCGGCCCTATCGGACCCCGTCATTTGGTGCTGACATCTCTTTGAGGCACGCGTGGAACACGTTGCGCCGTCGACCCGGGCCTGGTCCTTACCGGACGGCGAGCTGCCCATTGCTCGTCATCCGCAAGTCCGCGCCTGCGGTGGCCGAGAAACAGCTATTGACTCCCGACGCCCAGGGTGTCTCCTCAAACAAGATTGACCTAAAGTAAGGTAATTTGAAAATCACTATTTCATTCCGTAAACTTATTTTCTTATTTATTTGCCTGTATATAAACAAATAACTGATTTATAAAACAAATAATGGTAACTACGCAGACTTGGATCCAATTCCACTTACTCGTGTAGCGAGAGGCAAAAACTAAATGAGATCTGTAATTACAGGAAAACAAATAGCTGGAAGCATTCCCGTTTTTTCGAGGTATTCGCCAAAAAGTCTTTGAAATAATGAAGCTTCGAGAGCTGTGCTTAGAGGAAAGTGAGCCATAACATAATTATGAAGAACGTCTTTTTGTTGAAATAAAGGTATATTATGACTTTAATCTCTAATTCCCGATTTCGCAAACTACATTCAGGGCGACATGGCTATAAGTAAGTATAAGTGTAGAGGAAGGTGTGACTACCGAGATGACGACTATAGGCCGACTTTTTTGTAGTTGACAGTCCCATGGTTCACGCGGGTGACAGAGGACGCGCTGCGGGGGTAGTTACAAGTATGCGGGCGGCGCGGGCGGGTGCGTCGTCGCACACCCGGCATGCCACGCCGTTGTCGCAGACAGCAACCCGTGCTCTCAGATACGGCTGCGCATCTCAAAACGAACAAAATATTACCATTCAAAGAGAAAAAAAAAATTGGAGGTCAAAACCAAATTAGAATGTAGGAAAAGGTATGAAAATTGGAAAAATATCCATTCTCATCTGATTATAAAAATAACCAACTATACCTACCGCGTTATGAAAGAAGTACTCATTAAAAGCAAAATGCTGAAATGGACCAGTATGGTGGGTGCTCTCGTGTAACCAGCCAAATATACAGTTTTTTGTTTTTGTTATCATTATTCAATATACAGGGACATCGACATCGAAACAATAATCATGGACTCCGTACATGTTTCTGAAATTTTTCGTTGGTTTAAAAAAAAAAATGCTGTTCTATACATAGTGACTGCGTAGGTATTGAAACATCTTTTTTTTTAGTTTTAATAACCGATGAAAAATTTCTACGCTAGGAGGTCTAAACTCATGAGCTGAACTCATGGCTACAGTTAGCGCATCGATGTCCCTGCAACCCTATAAATACTTTGCTAGCTTCTGCTCGCGACTTCAACCGCGTGAAATTTCGGCAACCCACCCACCGCGTCGCAACGCATCGCCCGCCTGCGCTATTACTTAATTTTCGCTTCGCGTTCTTTCTGACATTTTTCTTTTTACTTGTCTCATAAGGGTCGTAGCGTGATGTTAAATTAACCTTCGTCAAGAATTGGGCTCTGAAATGGAAAAAAAAATCCAAATCCGACAGGTAGTTCCAGAGATTAGCGAGTTCAGATAGACAGACGCGGCAGGGGCACTTTGTTTTATAATATGTAGTGATACGAGTAGTGATACACGGGCAGAGTCGTTGTCGTGGTCCAGTCGGAGTCGTTGTCGCCTTTATAGACTATAACACAAGAAGTATAGAAGAACAAGATTATGCTGCGCCGACCCCAAATAGATTGGGATAAGGGCAAGAGATGATGATGATGATGACTTAGGGCAAGACTTACAGAGCGCTCTTTGACTTAGGATGATCTCAAAGTCTTTTTGTCAGAACAAGAACCTGGGGTGCGTTTGAGAATTCAGTTTCATGTCTTTCATAATAATAAGTATACATAATATTATAAAACTTTTTAAAAGAAAAAGAAAGAAAAATAGTTTATTCTGCACAAAAAAAAACGCAGATTATAAATCAATGACATTAAAAATACAGACATACAAAGAGAGACGAAAAAAAAAGAGTAACGGTGGAGTTTCTTGCCCATTCTTCTCCATACGAAACTACCTTTTGAAAGGGGCAACTAGAATCAATTCTATTTTCTTGTAAATTTTGACGCTCAAAAGTGACTTTTATGTGCCTATTTGAAATAAATGATTTGACTTTGACTTTACAAAAATATTTATATTGGCCATAAAATTCAATCTATACGTAATAATGTTGACTCTTTGATAAAATGATGAAACGAACAGCATTAGAAGGACATAGCTGGCTTGAATCCTCGATTTTTCCAATCAGCGCAGTCACTGGGGCCTGGCAGCCATGTTGGTTCAGCAAACAATCAGAGCTAGTGTTCAACACGTTAGTTGTTCGCGGTGCTAAGTTTGCATAGAGGGATGGAAACATGTGCTTTTAATGGACTTATGAACGTGATATAAAATACATCAACGTAAACTAAAGAATATGAAAGGATCGTAGCAGGTGGCGTTCTGTAGGTTCTGCCTACCCCCATGGGAAGAAGGCGTGAGTTTATGTATATGTAGAAATACATAATTAGGTAAGATAAGTGCCCCTTGTAGTTGATACCTATACAGGGTCAAATTAAATTAGCTAGCGAAACTCTGCAGACGTGATGAGAATCGTTATCAAACACGATTAAATTAAAATAAGAGATTTAATATTTTATTTAAGTCAACGAATGCTTGTAGTGTTGTTGAGATAATATGTTTTATCGTGTTTAGATATCGATACTAATCACGTCTATAAAAATTTATACAAAAAAACAGATTTTCAAGTGAATACACTCACAGAGGTCAACAAATCCACAAAAAAAAATCATTGCGTTCATTATTTTTTACCGATTTCAAAAAAAGGAGGAGGTTTTCAATTCGACTGTTTTTTTTAATGTGTGTTAGCTCAGATCTTTTTTCTAGGCGAACCGATTTAGATGTTTCTTTCTTCTTTTTAACCGACGAAAAAAAAGGGGGAGGTTTTCAAGTCGACCCGTATTTTTTTTTTTTTTATGTATGACCACGCATAACTTTTTACAGAGTAGTCCGATTTTGATGATTCTTTTTTTAATGGAAAGAGTATACCCCAAAGTTGGTCCCATTTAAAATTGAAAAACGAAATCCACCCCTGAGGGTAGAAAAATAGGGGTTAAATGATTTTTCACCTTTTTTTTTTTTTGGGTGGGAAATCATCAAATGACCTCTCCCGCTCTGGGCGGAGCGGAAGGGCGTGTCAGACTCTTACTGACTAAAACCCACCCGTGTTCCTTCAGTTGCCTGTGCGCCAGGGCCACGGTAACTCTTTCGAACAATCCGCGACCCCGGCAGGCATCGACCCTATTGGAACCCTTCAATGATGCTGACATCTCTTTGAGGCGCGCGTGGAACACGACGCGCCGTCGACCCGGGCCTGGTCCTTACCGGACGGCGAGCTGCCCATTGCTCGCCGTCCGCAAGCCCGCGCCTACGGTGGCCGGGAGTCGGCAATTGACTCCCGACGCCCAGAGTGTCTCCTCCTGCGGCGACTAGGGGCGTGAGGGCGCAACGATTGCCGCACCCTCACGCGCTCCGCCTCCTCCTTCGCGAGCATTACTGCTTCACAGAAGGAGGTGACGGCTTCCCATTCCCTCTCGCTCCGTACCATGGCCTGTACCAGGGCCGGACGCGAGAGATCGCCGCCGCCGATCGCCGCCACGAGGACACGGCGGTGCTCCACCCAAGCTGGGCAGACCTCCACCGTATGCTCCACCGTGTCCTCCGGTCGATCCACACAATGCCAACACCCGGGCGTTTCCTCCCGCCTTATCCGAAACAGGAACCTCCCGAAACAGCCATGTCCGGTGAGGACCTGCGTCAGGCGGAAGGTGAGGACGCCGTGGCGCCTCTCAAGCCACTCCTCAAAGAGGGGACTTACCGCCGCAATTGTGGCGTGCCCAATGATTTTTCACCTACAGAATGTTCCCTTGTGAACCGATTCTGTTGAAACTTGGCACATATACGTAGTTCTAATGATGCTTCAACAAAAAAGAGACCTGAAGATCATCTGATGATGGAGACGGAAGACAGTCGAGAGGGCTCCTCGACAGCTGACAGCAGTTAGACCGTGTTTGGGCTTATTTCATTCATCTTGATGAGAACTTTAAGCCTAGCTGGAGTATGACTGTCATAGAGGGTGTGATGTTGGGTACGGAAGGCAATCGAGGGAAACTCAAAACTCAAACTCAAACTCAAAGCATTTATTTCAAATAAACCAATTACAGGCACTTTTGAATTGTCAAGGGGTCGGTCAGTCAGAAAGATGAAGCTAGTTACCCATTCCAAAGCGTAGTAGGTACTGTAGAGGTTGTCTGCATGTGTCAACCTTATGTTGACTGGCTGGACATATATTATCGTTGGTTTGCCTCGAACAGTCAAGCGAGTTTAAAATAAGATTTATAGAAAAAGTGATGGTAGATTGTTTAATAGGTAGACAGGCAGAGCTAGGGCCCGCCAGTGTATAATTCCTTGATAAAATATATTTACGTTCTAAGGAGTACTGCGTTAATTATTAAATATACGTAGCACTCCCACAATTGGTGGAGGCGCCGAAGCGCAAAAGTACGCAAGCTCCCATTATTTTTAAGGCGTGTGCAGAGCCAAATAAAATATTGCACAAGTTCATTTCTCGTGTTGCGTGCACAAAGCGTTATATTGTGCGAAGTTCATAATAATATGAAAAGGTGAAACAAAAGTGAAGGCACCGGAATTTAAAGCTAAGTGGTTTTATGAATTTTATTATTTAAAAAAGCGAGATGGCTCAAGACTTTTTCACGGGCTCAAGCCACGATTGCATTGAGATTTTTTTAGACGCTTTCGAGGATTTTGCCACCAGCTACGGATGGCGAGAAAGCGATTGGGCGCTAATAGTGAGCGCATATTTTCAGGATGCTGCCCTAGCATTTCACAAGTTTATATACCGTGAAGGTATAAGTTTTTCAGCGATCTGTGACCAGCTTAAAGCTGAGTTCCCATGCAGATGCTTATCTAAAATAGGGCATAGAGTGCAAGAAGAGGAGTTCACAAATGATATGTCAAATGAAGACGGGCAAGAAAGTTTTTTAAATTTTAATATTAATACTGTTATATTTTCTAGCGAAAAACATAATGACCCATTATTTGATGAGCAAAGCTGCCAAGCAGGCAGTGATGACCATGATGTTGATGACGAGCGCAGCTGCCAAGAGTGCAGACCTGCGAATGATGAGGAACGACTAGTCGAAGTGTTCGAGAATGAACACGAAGACGAATTTGATGAATCGGGTCAGACTAATCCTTATATTAAATTGCATAGCCATGTTTCAGAACAGCAGAATGTGTCCTTATTAAATGAAGATATTGATCACGTCGAAGAATCATACAAATTTAACGACAGTGTTGATCATTATATGGAGGATAATTTTATTTTACTTTCCGATATACAAGAAATTGATATGTCGTTGATGACAACAGTAAAGGAGAATATGCAGTTATCTGTGACTCCAGACAAAATTTGTGAATTAAAGTTTGAGTCAAAGTTAAATGATGATAAACTGATAGTCGAGGATGACGCGGTGTCACATATTGTTGGAAATAATGATAATAAAATAAAAATAATGGTTGATCTGGTCAAAAATGCATTGACTCGTAAAATAGTCAAATCTGTAGGTGGTCATTTTATAATTCATTCTTACCACAGCAAAAGATTTCGTAATGTTCCATCATATCATCAGCGTATTGTTAACAATACAATAAGAAAAGCTCTTGTAAAGAAAAAGGTCGCATATGTTAGAAAAACTAAAATAAAAGACTTCTTTCCAAAAGTGAACAAATTCAAAAGAAAGTCTAGAGAAATGAATAATTATTTTATAAAGACTTTTTCCTTTTTAAAGTATAAGTTTAAAAAATTAAATAATAGGAGGTTCAGGGATATTGTATTTGTATGTAGATTAAAACCTTTTCATGTCAGTTTATAATAATTTATTGTCTTTTTGTATTGTCATTTATTGTCATATAGATGTCAATTAGATGTAAACATCATTTAGATTAATTCATTATTTTAGTTTGGATAATATGATGCAATGTATTAATGCGTTTTCATTTATATTTTTCATATATGGGGAGCAATCTTCGGACGCAGCTGGGTGCGTGTGAGGTGTCACACCTCACCACACCAAGAAGTCTGAGGGAGAAGGCATCTTCGTCTTCAATAATAGTTGGATTTCACTAGGCTGTGATAGCATAGCCATACTCCAGATCATAGTAATGCGAGTAAAGAGATTTTTTTTTATTTTTTGGAAACTGTGGTTCTTTTTAGAGGGGGGGGGGTGATACTCAGTCTAAGCTCGAACCAACTTTGCTTACGGGGCATAGCTCTTGCAAAGGGTGTTGTGTTGACACCATCAGGTCGAATTTGGATCGAATACTCTCTGAGTTGTAACCAACTTTGCTAAAGGAGCGTAGCTCTTGCAAAGGATGTTGAGTCAACATCAATGGTTAAATTTAATGTTGTTGAGAACCCACAGTTCAATCAGTACTGGCTGATACTTAATGAAGTTTGATATAGTGAGCTCGAATAGGCTTTTGAGATTTTTCCTCTGGAGTATGTGCTTGAAAAAGGTATGTTGATGAGCTCCGACTTCTTAGCCTTTTCTCCCTCCGACTCATACCGTCCGATGGGGTCGAAGTTTACGATGTTAAGTTTCATTCTTTTCATTAAACTCCTTCAGGGTTGTTGTGAATTTGTCACTTCAATTTATTTGTTTTTAGGAAGCCACGTCGCATCTTTTTGCCAGTTTTGGCGCGACGAGGTTTAAGCATGGCGAATGTTAATTTATTCATGTATGTGGTAACATATAGTAATGTTTTTCTTACCTGACACATATCTTAGTCAGATACGCAAATCGTTCGTCCTGTCCTTAAGCCTTCTCTTGTAAGAGTTGGACTTCATATTGTATAATATATTTCTGGCGTTAGGTAATTATTCTTATAGGTATAGGCAGGAAGTGTCTGATTGTTCGAGGTGGTAAATAAAAGTCTTGTTTGAAAACACGACTGCGTCGATCCTTTTATTTAAGGGTGGGCGTAGCTCATGTAGAGGTTGTCTGCATGTGTCAACCTTATGTTGACTGGCTGGACATATATTATCGTTGGTTTGCCTCGAACAGTCAAGCGAGTTTAAAATAAGATTTATAGAAAAAGTGATGGTAGATTGTTTAATAGGTAGACAGGCAGAGCTAGGGCCCGCCAGTGTATAATTCCTTGATAAAATATATTTACGTTCTAAGGAGTACTGCGTTAATTATTAAATATACGTAGCACTCCCACAGTACCTATGGAGAAGAACGGGCAAGAAACTCCATGGACACTCTTTTAAATCAAAAAATGGTTACAAAATATTGATTACATCGTTCATGTTGAAATTATGCACGTGAGAACGATGCAGAACGTTAAAAGCGTTCGTAATAAAAAGACAAAAGCAATTCAAATATTAAATTAAATTAAAATAAGCCGTGGCAGCTAAGAAATGACCAGTCCCCACTGACGGCGCCCGTTCACGAACATGACGCATGGATCAGCACCATTCAGCTCAACCATTTTGAAGGGAACCTAATGATCCAACACACACGCCACCACCAGCGAGACATTAGAGTGAGCATGACAAACTCTCAGCCGCCAGGGCACATTCAAGTCAATGAAAGAAAAATCTATTAAATGGTAGCTTTATAGTAGGTACATAGTACTCACACCTGTGCTATGCAATTATACAATACTAAAACATTGAATTTATACAATGCAAAGATAAGTTTTTAAAATCTTCAGCAGCTCCAACAGTAGTTTCAAATGCTAATCAATTATTTTATGCGCCCTTGTGGAGCAGGACCAGCGTTGAGCCAAGCATTTTTATCAGCGATGTAATCCCCCAACTTATAATATGCTTGGCTGCATAGTGTGCGTTTTATACAAGATTTGAATTTAGTTTCATTCAGTTGAAGAATATGGGGAGGTATTTTATTGTAACATTTTAAACAGTACCCCATGAAAGATGAGTCTACTTTAGCCAGCCTGAAACTTGGTTGAACTAATTGATCCCTATTTCTAGTGATATAATTGTGTCTTTCACCTCTTTTACTAAAAAGATGTAGATTTTTCCTTACGTACATGATGTTTTCATAGATATATTGACAAGGTACCGTCATGATGTTAATATCTTTAAACCGTTCCCTTAGAGAGTCGCGCCTGCGGAGGCCATATATGGCTCGGATGGCTCTTTTCTGCAGAATAAAAATAGACTCGACGTCTGCAGCCCGTCCCCATAGTAAAATACCGTACGAAGGAAGGAAGTTCTAAATATTAGCAGTGAGAGCATACTCAAAACATTCAAAAGCTTACAAATTAATAAAGATAATATTTATTACAGCTATAAACAGCAAACCCTTAACTTCTGGCATATTCCCTATAAAATGGAAAGTGGGAAAGATGGTAACTATACATAAATGGGATAACAATTTCAACATAAAAACTATAGGTCCAACTCAATTTTGAGAGGGAAGCCGATAGTACCATTTCAGACATAAATCTACATGGTCTTCACATGATCTGACCAAGATTAATGTCTGGACTTTAAAAGAGACTGTGACCTCTGAGTTTGTTTCGGCCTTTCTTCTCAGAGTAGTCAGATAGGAAACGCCGACCTCATCTAGTTTTAAAAATATGATTGACGTGTAAAAGTGTTTGTATAAACCTACTTACAGAAATAAAATCATTTATGATAAATGATAAATGATATTATTTCTGTAAGTAGGTTATTTATTTAGTAGGATTCAGCTGGAATGGGCAGCATTTGGTAAACTTCATCAGTTCTTCTCGTCGTCTATACCGCAGTGCCTAAAGACGACAGTCTTCAACGCGTGTGTCCTACTGGTTACGACTTACGGAGTAGAAACGTCGACACTCACGGTGAGACTGGTCCATAAGTTTAAAGTCACTCAGCGCGCTATGGAGAGAGCTATGCTTGGAGTCTCTCTGAAGGATAAAATCCAAAACGATGTTATCCACCAGAGAACCAAGGTAATCGACATAGCTCAAACACTAAGCAAGCTGAAGCTGCAATGGGCTGGTCACATCTCTCGTAGAAGTTCAAGAATGGAGAACGCGTTTAGGCAAACGTAGTGTGGGGCGCCCGCCGGCCAGGTGGACTGACGACTTGCGAATTGCGGCTGGCAGAGACTGGATGACGAGAGCCAAGGATCGGGCTCAATGGCGTTCACTAGGAGAGGCTTACGTCCAGTAGTGGACGAATATAGGCTGATGATGATGATGATGAATGGTGCAAAAATAAAGAAATGTATTTGAACTCAATAAAGTGTTACTACGTTAAATATAAAGGAACAAATAATCTTATAATTAAAGGCAAAGTAATAATAATAATAATACGAGTATTAAAACAGACTATACACATAGACACAATCAGGTAACAAAAGTCATCCATCAAAAACTAGCACTCAAATATAAACTCATACAAGATATGAACACTCCTTATTATAAGTACGTACCACAAACAGTTATACAAAATATCACTCTAAGACTAAGTACCAAAGTAAAATATGTTAACTTCAAATAAAATAAACCCTCTCTATACCGAGGTGCCTAAAGAACAACGCCTTAAGTTCCAAAATAATTATCGTTACTCATCAGAATAATTGTACGTGTTGTATTTATATTCTTATTGCCTACCAAAATGGATAAATGCTCACCAAATCTAACCATAGAAGGTCGACATCAGGGTCACCCCGAGGTTCGGTTGGTTAGGTTCCTCTAAACCCTTTAGACAGAAATAGGAGCCCCGCTTGGCGGGGCTCCGTCGACCTGCTTATTAACCCTAACCCACGCCGACCGACGTCAGGGGCACCCCGAGGTTTGGTTGGTTACAGAAATAGGAGCCACGCTAAGCGGGGCTCCGTCGAGCTATCTTAGCAGGTAGTAAGAAATTAAAAGACGTTTATAAATCTTTATGGCATAAAATAAAAAGGAAAATAGGTTCATTTCTACAATACTTTATGAAACACAATTTGGTGAACATTTATCCATTCTGGCAGGTATTTCGAATTTGTTGGTAGTAAAATAGGCACTTTTCTGGTAGGCGTTTAAATACAAGCCCCAAAAAAGCGTCCAAGATGCTGGGTGTTTGTCATAAGACAGTGTACTTTACACTTTGTAGTTGATATGTAGCAGAATACTGTAATATGATGTGGCGGCCGCACTATGCTACGAATAGTTTGCGTCTAGAACACGTTCAAAAACGCTTTGATTGGCATCTAGCTGTTTCTGTTGGCATAGCTAAAAAGACATCTTCTTATAATAAAATTGCTTGAATTTCTTCAACACTTTTGAAGATGGAAGTGGTTTTTAGGACGTAATGTTTGTATGTAAATTTCTTAAAGGAATTATCGACTAACCTCCACTGCTCGCATTCAATATCTTGCGTGCTCCGTCCGTCATGAATTCCGCGTAGACCTGTTACTACTCTTTGTCCTCCACATAGAAAATCTGTATAGCATATAACTGTCTATATGCTAGGTTTTGCAAGGTTTTACTATGTAATAGCGATCTAATCGATTTACACTTTGATTCCCTAAGCTGAAATCTAAAATTCTTGACTGTTTGTCTAATTTGTTATGAAACCTTTATGATGACTTTTGAATCTAGTATATTTTTCCCCGGTATTAAGATTGCTTGAAAACTTGTCATGTACCCAAGTTGTCAATTAACCTAATTTAATTTGGGTAATGTGGTGTTTACCTTAAAGTACCTAATTAATCCACTGTACTAAGTTTTCATTTTATATTTTTTAAAGATATCTGTTGTGTAAGCCATTGTTGGTAGTCCTAAATAAATGAATAAGTTCATTTATTTGAAAAGAAAACTGAAAAGCGAAAAATAAAAAACTTTTTTACAAAAAATTAAACCGACGAAAAAAGAAACTGAAAAGCAAAAAATAAATCTTTCAGTCTAACTAAGCCCTTAAATTAATGTAAATTACAAATTTTGAGTCAGCGCCAAACATACAAGGCGCCATGAAAACTTATGGCAGCTTGATTGATCATCGTTAATCGATCTGCGGTGATTGTTTGGCGCCGACTCAAAATTTGTAATTTACATTAATTTAAGAGCTTAGTTAGACTGAAAGATTATTTTTTTGCTTTTCAGTTTCTTTTTTCGTCGGTTTAATTTTTTGTAAAAAAGTTTTTTCTTTTTTATTTAAAAATAAAAATTCTTTTTTATTTTATTTTATTCTTCTTTTTTTATTTAAAAGCTGGTGCTTTTCATGTGGTCCCATATAGTGGACCAGTAGTTTTTGGGTTATCATTAATACTGCGTATTTTTGCCACTTTGTTTATATTGATGATGTTTTAATAATTTCCCGTCACTGTTATTTACCTATCAAGTAGTGGTATTCGAATTTGTGTGGGGTACGTACCGCAACTAAAAAGTAAAAAATAATAACTTTTTTACAAAAAAACATCCGACTTGCAAAAAAAAGTGAAAAATAACTTTAATTTCAGAAGTCGGTGGCAAAAAACGAAAATACAAAACACCCAACACCGACTTCCGAAATTAAAGTTATTTTTCAATATTTTTGTGTTTTTTTTTTGGAATTCGGTTCTTTTTTGTAAAAAAGTTTTTTTTGTTTTATCATTACATGTTTAAATATCGATACAAAATACGTCAGCGGAGTTTCGCTAGCTAATTTAACTTGACCCTGTATTGGTACTTCTGTCACAAAGCAGCATTGCTGACCTTCGACTTGGAATGTAAAGGTAGAAGCTGTTGCAGGCCAAGAAAGATTTCAATTTCTTCTTTGGTTGGTCAAATGAAGAAGGTAGGCGGTCGCCCTTGAACAACAGCATTTGACATGCAGAAAGCCTATGCTCGCCATCTGTCGAATAATATAGAACCATGCCTTTGGGAGAAATTATTTTCGCTCTAAGTTCACCAATACTATTATTAAATTATCCTGTTTTCAGGCACAATTTAAAACTTCATTCTGTTTCAGAGAATCTTTTCAAAAACCTTTGATGCCCAAATAAGGTCTTTCATGGTTTAAGCTAACTTTACATAAAGCAATATTAATTTTTGAAATGTTTCAAGTACTAGCTATTTTGTGTAGCTATTTTGCAATATTTATGTCAATCAGAACAGTGCTTGGCAAACTTCAAATCATAAACAGAGTGAATATGCACAGAAATTACAAGCACAGTTCAAATTTTTGCTAACGGGACAATCACAGGGGTGTTCGATGGTTGTTGGTTCACAAACAGCGCAGCAGCGCTGGATCCAGCGCGTTGGTCGCTATTTGTTGTATGAAAACAACCGCAGTGCTGCAGCTATGCGCCTCCACGGCCGACGCCATTGCACAGGCAAAGTTAGAAGATTAGGTTCATAGCATATTTGAATGTCATTCAGTTGCCAAAAATCCTTGTAGCACTCTGTACATATTGGTGCTTTTCGGTGCTTTTAGAAACACACTGTGTGGAAATAATCACCAAGCAAACACGGTTACGAAAGTAAAAATTACAATCAAATCTGTACCATTTGTTTTTATAGGCAACTGTATGTACGAGTATGTCTTTCTGTTGGATGTTACAAGGAGATTGTCTAGCCATACATCAATATGCAACAGTTGCTGTTTATAGCCTCGCAACGACATTACAACGTGTTTCTATAACAAAGGATTGTGGCAGCAGGTGATATTCTCAAGCAAGTCTTTCAGACTTATTTGTGTATAATAAAATTCATCACGTCGTACACTCAACTAGTTCCAAACTTGCAGACGCAGGTTTGTTGGCTGGGTAGAATTTATTTGAACGTTGTGTAAGATAGCAACGTGCTCGAGTTCAGTTTGTACTTGTATACTTCAAGCTATCGAATAGTTACAACGTGAGTGCAACGGATTCTATTTGCATTCGTATAGTTTGAGACTTCGAAAGCAACTACTTGAGATCAAAGTTATTGGTTAGAATGTTAAGATGTGTTATTCCTTGATCGCAGTAAAGAAAAAGTTATCTCTTCCGAACTCTATTCTCGACTCTTCCGCGTAAGTAAGCTGCAATAAATAATTATTGTATGATATTTACGTTTTCTTGAATAATATTCAGTCGCGTATATAGAGTAAGATCATTCTGATTAAAATAATGAAACCAATCAACCGGAAAACTACTTGTGAGCACAGCTATATTTTTTGTGGAGAAGCTATTTAAAAAAAAAAAACTTTCTTTTAATTTCAGTTAACCTTCTGCACTATCCCCGGCAACTGGCGCCGGCCACTCGCCCGCTGTACTTGCCAACTAATTAGCTGCCTATGCATAGCATTCCTAAAAACATGAATACACGGACAGACCTGACTGAAAACGTATGCATTACAATCAGAAAGAGCATTCATAAAAAGGTTAAAAAGTAATTTGTAAAGAAGAAAGTATAGAGGCTTTTTGTACAATTTACCAAGCTTTTAC
This sequence comes from Griposia aprilina, assembly GCA_916610205.1. NCBI lineage: Eukaryota > Metazoa > Arthropoda > Insecta > Lepidoptera > Noctuidae > Griposia > Griposia aprilina. The sequence goes on from OU744289.1 coordinate 24,414,411, forward strand.
CCTCGCCAACTCAGCTAAATATGCTTATAATAGGAATGGGTTCACGACAAAAGTTCGTATAGGGATCGATCTCATATATATTTCAGTTCACTAAAATGGACCGAACCCCTAACAAGTATCTACACTTAACGTTAAGTAGTTTTAACAAAAGTTGTCAGTAAAAGAAAAAAACTATTACCTTTATAACATCGATCACATTACGTGCTGAAGAGCAATAAGATCTCTAGATAACAGAAGCGTAAAATTACATACATGATCGAGGTCTTGAATAAACACGTAATATAATAACTATTATCTGATAATGTATGTTTGCACGCCCCACAAACTAGAACAAAAATAAAACGAACTGTTACGAAACTCTCCGATGATTCACGACTAGAATTTTTTCTCAACCCTCTGCGAGTAGGTGATATATAACGTCCATTCCCAGCATCCCTTCTGAGCTATGACTCCAGATTAAGCGACCTGTATTATAATGATAAAGAGTCACCCTGTTTCTTCAAGAGACGGACAAAAAAACACTTTAAACTTTTATAATTGCCAAAGTTTAGGGATGTCCATGGGATGAAGCTAGATTTAATTTGGACTCGGCAACTTGAGGGTGAAACAAGGGACGGTTTAATTGGTGTTGATGTGCCGACAGGTTGCGCCGTGTTGTGTGGAGACCAGTCTTTATTTATGTATGGCGACAAGTCACGGCCGAGGAAACTTCTAAAACTAAATGCTAAACATGTTTTTTGAAGTAGGGTTGCAGTTTGTCAAATTAACATGAAGAATTATTTTTCGTTTACTGAAAGTAGTACTCGTACTTATTCTTTTGGAAAGAAAATAAACACGAAATATCCGACAGACACCTGGTGTAAAACTTGTGTACCCTCATAAAAACGTCAATCATTATATATATGTCGTGTGTCACATTAACCGCTTACTTATTTTAAATAAAACCAATAATTACAACTTTGCATGGTGTCAGAATTACAGAAAAATGCGTTAATTAAAAGAAAATACGTGAGAAAGTTGTAAAATGGCTACGAACGATGCAGTATCTGGAATAAAGCCGCCAGCTAACCTGCAAATTGACTCGGAAAAATCAACGTGCTGGTAAAAGTGGTTACAACAGTTTGAGTGGTATGCAATCGCTGTTCAACTAGATAAAAAGCCAGCCGAAGTCCAAGCAGCAACATTTATGGCAGTGATAGGCTCAGAAGCGATCGAAATATACAACAGTTTTAACCTTAGCGACGCAGACAAGAATAACTTGCAAATCATTAAAGACAAGTTTAATGCGATTACATTAAATTTTATTTATTTACTTCACTTTAACAAATACAGAACAAACTTATAACTTCGCGAGAGTCGCGGAGGATGCTCGTATAGTAAAATGTAGGTACGTCTTTTCCTATCGGTGATCGGCACTTAACTTTTTTTGCTCGCCACAATGGCGGGCTTTTTATATCTCCTTGAATGTAGGTACTTCTAGCAGCGCATTCCTTTCGGTGTTGTAGCTTGACGACGTGATGTCCAACATCCCCCACCCAACCAACGGACCAATAGGCGTTTTTCTCTGCTGGCTAGCGATGCCCGCGAGTAGGTTAAACAATAGGAGCGAGCGAGATAGAGAGCCATACTCTTGTAGGCGGTGGTAAGCCTTTTGGAACAACTTTATTTAATTTATTTAGTTTGTTAGAGTTTACTCGCGTTATACAAGTTTAAAGAGTACTTCGCACCAAAAACAAATATATCGTTTCAAAATTGTACAAAACGAAGACGAACAATTTAATGAATTTTTAACCAGAATAATGCGACTGTAGCAACCCAGCGCTGGGCACGCAACAATTGCGGCGGTAAGTCCCCTCTTTGAGGAGTGGCTTGAGAGGCGCCACGGCGTCCTCACCTTCCGCCTGACGCAGGTTCTCACCGGCTGTTTCGGGGGGTTCCTGTTTCGGATAAGGCGGGAGGAAACGCCCGGGTGTTGGCATTGTGCGGATCGACCGGAGGACACGGTGGAGCATACGGTGGAGGTCAGCCCGCCTCGGGCGGAGCACCGCCGTGTCCTCGTGGCGGCGATCGGCGGCGGCGATCTCTCGCGTCCGGCCCTGGTTCAGGCCATGGTACGGAGCGAGAGGGAATGGGAAGCAGTCACTTCCTTCTGCGAAGCAGTAATGCTCGCGAAGGAGGAGGCGGAGCGCATGAGGGAGAGGCAATCATTGCGCCCTCACGCCCCTAGTCGCCGCAGGAGGAGACACCCTGGGCGTCGGGAGTCGATAGCCGACTCCCGGCCACCGTAGGCGCGGGCCTGCGGACGGCGAGCAATGGGCAGCTCGCCGTCCGCCCGGGTCGACGGCGCGTTGTGTTCCACGCGCGCCTCAAAGAGATGTCAGCATACTTGATGGGGTCCGATAGGGCCGATGCCTGCCGGGGTCGCGGATTGTTCGAAAGAGTTACCGTGGCCCTGGCGCACAGGCAACTGAAGGAACACGGGTGAGTTTTAGTCAGTAAGAGTCTGACACGCCCTTCCGCTCCGCCCAGAGCGAGAGAGGTCATTTGATGATTTCCCACCCAAAAAAAAAGGCAAGCAAATGCGAATTTGACAATTTACTCGACGAAATGCTAAAAGACAAGATAGTGTTTGGAATCCGATCGAATCAAGTAAGAGAGAAATTGTTAACAGAAGATAAACTAGACTTGACCAAAGCTATAACAATCTGTAAAACTAGTGAACAAGCTTCCAAACAACTAGACGAGTTTGAAGGTAGCAATAAAGCAGATAAAGTATTAGCAGTGAGAAAAAAAGGTGTCAAAAATAAACAAAATGAATATTTTGACTGCAAGAGATGTGGTAAACCAGAAATGCAGAGAATGTCCAGCATTCAACACACCGTGTACTAAGTGCAACAGAAATGGTAATTTTGCCAATATGTGCCGCACTAAGAAGAAACATCCCAACCAGAAAAATAGAGTGAATACAGTAGAAGAAAACTCAAATAGTTCTGAAGATGAGGTATACATATATCAGCTATAAGTGCCGGAGACAAGAAAGACTGGACAGAAAAAATACAAGTGGGTCATGTGAAATTCATTGGCAAACTTGATACAGGAGCACAGTGCAACGTGTTACCAAGACACTTAATGAACAAAACGAAAGCAAGTCCGAAACCAAGCCGAACAAAAAAAAATAAGTTACACAGAAGATAACATGGCAGTTCTAGGCGAAGCAGAGCTATTTTGTAAAATAAAAAATGAAGAAAACAACATTATATTCAAGGTAGTTGAAGAAAAGCTTACACCGATCCTAGGACTTAATACCTGTGAAAAGTTAGAAGTTATTGCAAGGGTGAAAACACTGAAGGAAAGTGAATGTAAAGATGACATCTTCGAAGGTTTAGGCTGTTATAAAGATTATGAGTATAATATTGACCTAATCAAGAACCCAAAACTTGAAATTAAACCGTCAAGAAGAATTCCACATGCTATAAGCGACGAGGTAAAGCAAGAACTTGACAGAATGGTGAAATTAAACGTCATAAAACCAGAAACAGAGCCTGCCCCTGCTGTAAGTCCTATGGTAATTGTAAGACAAAAAGACAAAATAAGAATCTGTATAGATCCATCAGATGTAAACAAAAACATACTGAGACGGATACTAAATTAAATTTCAGCTGATATTAAAGGTTCTAAATCTAAATTCTTTGCATTATTAGATTGCCCAAAAGTTCTCTGGCAGATTAAACTTTCAGAAAGAACACAAAAATATTAACTTTTGCTACGCCATGGGGAAGATATTCTTTCAAGAGACTTCCGTTTGGAGTATCATCAGCACCTGAAATATTTCAAGAAATTTTAACAAATTAGCTCAGTAAATTTAAAAATATAAGAGTATCAATCGATGACATTTTTATATATGCAAAATGTAGAAAAGAACTACAAAAAACCGTTAGTGAAGTCATAAAAACACTAAAGAAATCAGGCTTCAAACTTAATAAAAATAAATGCATTTTTGAATAGGAAAGAATAAAATTCCTGGGGGCCTGGGGTTTCAGCAGACGGACTAGAAGCAGACCCAGAAAAAGTAGAAGCTATACAGGCAATGAAGACACCAATGAACAAAACAGAGCTACAGAGACTATTATGAATAATCACATACTTAAATAAATTTATTCCGAAAATGTCTGACCTAACCAATCCACTGAGAGATTTTTTACACAAAAATACTAGATTTATATGGGAAATTCATCACGAAGAAGCTTTGAACAAAATAAAACAAGTTCTTCAAAGTCCTCCAGTATTGAGACTATATGATGTAAACAAACCTGTAACACTAAGCGTAGACGCAAGTTCAAAAAATCTTGGCGCTGCACTTCTTCAAGAGGGACAACCAATACCCTATGGAGCAAGAGCGTTAACTAAGTCCGTAGAGAATTATCCACAGATTGAAAAAGAAGCACTCGCTATACAGTTCGGATGTAAGAAGTTTTACGAATATGTTTATGGTAAAGAACTGACAGTGGAATCAGACCATAAGCCACTTGAGACAATCTTCAAGAAAAACATACAATCTGCTCCAGCGAGATTGCAACGCATAATATTCAATCTTGCACCATACGCACCAAAGGTCATATTTAAAAAAGGCACAGAAATACCCTTAGCAGACTTTCTTAGTCGAGAATGGGATGCATCTAATCTGAAATATGAACAAGAAGAAAATTTGAAAGTTGCAGTAATACTACCTATGTCACTTGACGCAAAAGAGGAGTTAATTACAGCTACAAAGGAAGATCCACATTTACAGTTACTACTTCAGACAATATTATAAGGATTTCCAGAAAAAGTCAGTAAACTTCCCACAGAACTACAACACTATTTTAACTTTAAAGAAGAATTGAGCTATCTCAAAGGAATAATTTTCAAAGGAAATAAAATTGTAGTACCAAATCACAGATCCCCAAAATGCTAAAGAATATTCATCAAGGACATGCAGGCATACACAGCTGTTTAAGAAGAGCACGACAAATTCTCTACTGGAAGGGACAATATGACGACATTATAAAACTAGTCAAAACCTGCTCTGTCTGTGAACAAACATAAAAAGACAATACCAAAGATATAGTGCTAGTTAAAAAAAATCCTACACCTAATCCTATTCCATGGCAAATAGTTGCATCTGATCTATTTGAATTAAAAGGAAAAACTTACCTCGTAATCTGTGACAGCTACTCTGGATATTTAAATTTTCAACAGCTAAAAGGTCAGTCTTCATATGAAGTTATAGAACAACTGAAAAAATAGTTCGCTGTACATGGAATACCAGAAGAGCTACAAACTGACAATGGAACACAATACATGTCTATAGAATTCAAGATCTTTCAAAAAGAGTGGAAATTTAACCATGTCACATCCAGTCCACATCACCATCAAGGCAATGGGCTCGCCGAAAAAGCAGTTCAAGTAGCCAAGAACATATTAAAAAAATGTAGTATTGACAAGTCCGATGTTCAACTTGCTTTATTAAACCGGAGAAATACACCAAGAAAAGATATTTTAGGTTCACCCAACCAACGTTTATACAGCAGAATAACCAGATCTCCATTACCTACAAAAGACAGTAATCTAAAACCAAAAATAATGCAAGGAGTCACAGCTGAACTAAAACGATTAAGAGAAGAACAAGCCAACTACAGTAATAAGCACACTAAAAGACCAGACAATTTTGAAATTAATGAAAAAGTCAGACACAAAGTTGCTCATCGCCAATGGGAAGGGGCAAGAGTGATAGAAAAGCCTGAAGGTCTATCAAGATCTGTAATCATTCAAACTGATCAAGGCCAAACCCTACGTAGAAACTTCAGTCATCTGCGCAAGACACAAGCAGACATTACCAGCAACAGAGTCGTAGTTCCTGAAACTAAATACACAGATGACCCAGCAGTACAACAGGTCCCAGCACAAGAACAATCACCGGCTGTTCCTAAGTCACTCCCAGCATCAACAAGCTCGTCACCAAACACTTCTAATCAGTTGCAGAAGTCAAACCTGGCTCAACCAACAACAGCACTAAGATCATCAAGATTTGGTAGAATAATTAAACCAATAAATAGACTTGATCTTTAATAATACCTAAATTAGTAATTACAATATTATTTTATAAGTTATATCAAGTTGTGCTGGGCAATTCATGATTATAGGTATAATTAGTTAACCATTAACTTATTAGTATGTTTTGCAAAAAAAACTATAATTTAATATTATTTTCATGGTAATTAAAAATGAACATGTTGAGTCAAAATGTAAGTTTAGAAAACAATGTTTTTAGTTTAGAAAGAAAGGGAGATGTAAAGTAGAGACACCTGGTGTAAAACTTGTGTACCCTCATAAAAACGTCATCCATTAAATATATGTCGTGTGTCACATTAACCGCATACTTATTTTAAATAAAACCAATAATTACAACTTTACAGTATTTCCATTTTCATTGATGAAAGTTAAGCTGAAGGTGTTCTATTCGTTACGAATCTCATCTAAAGGTTAGGGACAATAAATGCCTAATTGATAGATAGGTAGATTTACCTATATTATTTTTGGCACACCTACGCGCTTGCTAAAAAGAAAACTGATTTATTTTGCAAATTGAGAATTAACCATATTTTAGTTTTACACAAAAATAACAAAATTTTCCTACGTAAAAATAAATAATAAATTCCGTAATTCTACGAATAATTTCCTTTTTATTACGATTCGGTGACCTTTTCAATTTTCCTTGAAATAATGTTCACAGTCGTTTATTGAATTAGTGCTATTCAGAGTAATTTTCTTGTCGAAGCTTAATCTAGTTAGAAATCGAACTCAATTCAACACAACAGTTCGAAATGAAATGCTGCTAATTAGTTGATATTTATGGTAACAAAGGCTTTACTGCGAATAGCGAATCTTTTTATTTAAATTCATTTAATGCTTTGAAACTTGCATTTATTTATCTATATACCCCCCTACATATTATAAAATAAAGTAGCTTTTCGTGGCTATCTGTGTGACCGCGTTGTTCTTCTTATATCCGTAACTAATTATGATGTGGTTTTACCTATCATTTAGAGAGTTTATTCCGGAAGGTTTATGTGCACCTACAACACATTAATATTAAACTTATCTAGTCTTATAATTAATAAATTTCGATGTTTTGTGAAGTCGTACAAACCTTGCGAAGCTGGTACGTGTCGCAAGTTATTTCATTTTATACTGTAAACCAATTTTACATTTATTTCATAAACACCTCAAATATTGAATATATTTTAAATTAAAATAAAATGTCTCTTTTTTATTCGGTCCTAAATTAAAGTTATGCAATCATAATGCCCAACATATTCTACATTGAGAAGAACGGTCAAGAAATTGTTACTCTTTATTTACAGCTCATATAAACCTATCTACCCCTTTGAGGAACTAGTGAGGATAAGGAAGTAAATACGAGTATACTACTGTAGCGAAATAAAAAAGAAATTCACCACATGGACACGTCAGATTTGTAATAAATAAAAAAAACTCTGAAATTTCACAAATATAAAAAAGGTAATATAAAAGACAATCAAAATGTTAAAGAATAAAATCAAAAAAATGCAGAATGGGTTGTCGATATTGTTTCTTATACAAAAAGGAATTACACGAGAAAAACTTAAACGTACAAGATCAATAAGATCTTTTGGTCTTGAATTCGATATACGTCACGTTCGTAAACGAATAGAGATAAAAAGCCTGATTGCAATCGGTATTCTAGGACGCGCACGTTAAAATTAAGATTTCTATAGTTTAACTTTGGTCATGGCATGGACTTACATTAAAAAAGAAAACGAACTTAGAGTTTAGGATTATCAAGATATAAATAGCTGGAAATAGCCTCCGATCGATGTGGCTAACGGGACAGGAACAAAGATGTAGTCAACAATGATGTGTAGTCTCGTCGCAAGTCGAGAGGTAACTTATTACGACTCACAGGCTATACCATCAGCCCTGGGCGAGAGGCCGAAATTTGGCTTGGTAAACACGGTCAATACCTAAGACAGGCAATAGGAGATGAGGACCGTGAGTACAAGCTGAATTTTTAATAAGAGACAGGAAAATTGAAACATTGAACACATGAGAAAATTTACATAAGTACCGTTTTGCAGAAGATAAGATTCTTATAACAATAAAGACACTCGAAGAAAAGGGTTTCCTGAACGTTCTTAAGACAACAAAATAAAATATAATATCGAGACTAAGAGAGAGCTTTCAATCATTTTAGCTAATAAGAAAGAATACATACCCAGTTTTTAACGGAATAACTAATTAATTCATAGGATAAAGGAGTGGTTATCGTTAAATCGAATTAATTAATGTATTTCAAGATGAATTTTGGCTTATATTGGCCTAATCAATAAAATCAACAATGCATCTGATTCTATCAATTTGTCTGCAATAACATCCATTATAAGGCAAATTTTGCTTGTTGCATAAAAGTTCTAAATATCATTAAAAAAATAGAACAAAATTAACTTCCGGTCAAGTAAAGCTTAAAACAGGTTGAATATGTTTTAAGCGAGGGAGGTATATTACAAAAAATATAATGCAGGAATATAATGCTGCACTAGATAATATTATTAAACAAGCACATTTGACATTTAGCGAGCTATTACGATGTTACAGAATAATTTCATTAGTTGCTCACATTGATATGAATGTCAAAGGGACGCACGACTGAGCAAACGAGCGGTGCTCAACCAGAAACCACGTACCTATTTATGTAACTATAACGTGTTTCCTATTTAATGATGCAGTGTGTAGTATTGACGAAACATATAAACAGCACCCTAATTGCGTATCAGTCTATAAGTCACGATCCGAATCATTGTGAAGCCTATTACTAATCCATTGCTTCATGTATTATTAAATTTATATGTTCGAAAAATTTGTCTGCTCAGCAACGTAAATAACGCAATGAATATTGTTGAACTGTCAAAATGAAAGCCATTCAAAGTCAAAGTCAAATTATTTATTTCAAATAGGCACATAAAAGGCACTTTTGAACGTCAAAATTTACAAGAAAAAAGAATTGATTCTAGTTGCCCCTTTCAAAAGGTAGTTTCGTATTGCGAAGAATGGGCAAGAAACTCCACCGTTACTCTTTAAAAAATGTTTTATAATATTATGTATACATTAATTATATAATTACATGTGAATACGATGCACCTAGAATAAAATTACTATACCACAACAGGTAAAAAGAATTAAATTGACATACATTCATACTTTTACGCAATTACCTCGCAGTTTACTGTATGGAAGTAGAGCTCCTTGTGAAAAGTTTGTCCGACAAAATTCTACACATAGCACACCCATACAATTTTTAAGTTCCTTTAAGTTCCTAGACTATTATTAAGAATAGCTTTGGAATAATTAAGACCTAGCCCGCGGTGTGAGCATTAAAATAAAGAGTATAAAAATTAATTAAAAGTCTATAAAAATATATTAATGGTAGACTTTCCTCTGAATTCCTAATTCACACTTTATTTCCTTGGTGTTTAGTGAAGCTAAACGAAATGTTCTGTGTGAATTTAATAAAAGAATTAAACCGGCACCTACTTGCAAAAGGCAATTTACTTTCACATTTAGAGCAGGGTACTGGACAGTAGAGTCCTCCTGTCTGCTAATGGCAACAAACTGCGTTCATCTGTCCATCTGCCAAGGGTAGCAATTAAGGCAATTTCCCTTTGACCCATGACTATGACCGTTCATTGCAGCGGGAAATTTTGAGACCATGTTTAACACTTGACGTTTGCCGGTTGATATGTTGTTATTATTACCGGGGAACATAATGTCGAGAACGCTCGTGTTTTTTTTATTATGTTACCGAATTTTAGTACTGAATGTAGCCTTTCAAATTCAAAATCATTTATTTCAATCCATTTAAAAGATCATATTTATTCCTTAATTATGTAAAAAATTTGAAAAAAATAATAAAATAATTAATGAAATAATATAAATTGAATTAAAATTATAAAATTAAATTAAAAACATAAAATAAAAATGATAATTACCAATACGGCTGCCTCTAAGTCATTTGTTTGTTTGTCATTACCTTCGATCAATAATAGCACTAGCTACAGGATCAGGAACAAAAACAAGTCGCTGAAGTGGCCACGTTTACACAAACATAAACATTTACATGTCATGCTACGAAATATAGACAAAGGTTTTATAATATTAACAACATCAGTTCATTATAAACCATAACACTCAAGCATAAAGTTTAATTACAATTGCAAAATATTTATATCTAAGTCCTTCTGTCATCGGAGAAATGTAAAAGCAATAAATAAAAAGTCATTTTTATAATAAATACAAAAATATTTAAAAATAGTTAAAAACATTTTGTTGACAATTTCATGCTTACTCTATTTTGGAACTAGACGTAGTTCTTGGTATGACATTTCAATGCTCAGAACACAGTAAGTATTGAAAGACGTAGAGTTGCAGAAAATATTTATTTAGGCGAAGGTTCGTTTTGTATGGTAGTGTAGCAGCAAATATTTTTATCCGATTTAAAAAAAGTAGTAGGACTAAATTAGTACTATAGTTATTTTTTATAAGACATTGCTATTAATTTTCTGCGGGTTGGCTCATAAAAACCGTATAAAAAATGGGTGGGGGCTACTCATGTACGCGATTTAGAAGTTATAATAAATATTTGTTTTAAATCAAATACTTTTTTCATTTAAATTAATCCGCAAATAAGAATTTATTAGGTAAACAACCATGACTGAAGGTGCGTACGAGGTGGATGCTTTAAATAATGTATCTGGACAATCGTAACCGGTTTCTGTGCTACGACAGCCCGCGAAATTCAAATTTTCTTGCGTTTTTTGCAACTTGCAGGTTAGTGTAAGGTTGTATCTTGATCAAAATATGATTCGTGACAATAACAAACGTGTATTTACATAATTATAATCATAAGAATCATCAATACATTTCTCTAATTTAGATTTACTCCGGATATGACTGATTTCGAATCAATCCGGAGGAAATCTAACTTAGATGAAAAATAACATATAAAAAACAATACCACTCCGCGCATTCCGGGTTCCAGAACAGTCGATGTTTGTTACAATAATTGGCGCGTTGTCACAAACATTGATCAAACAACCATAATATTTGCTAAATGATTTATATTTACTACTTAATTATTTTTATTTTATGATAAACACATACATAATGACATAAACTTACCAAAAAAAATATATTCCTTCCAAAATCTTGGTGTTACGGTGAATATTTATACAACTTTTGAACGCGCACTGTGGCATTTTGACGTCTAAACGTTGGCTATGTTTGGACAATACTAATTTGAAATAAGAGCACAATAGTATTTGTGCTCTTATTTTTCGGGCCGTTTTTGAAGCGCTTATCGGGAATCTAGTACTATTATTGATCGAAGGTCATTACATTAATCATATAACAATGGTTAATGTATTGACAATGAAACCTTTTCGCAAATACGCTAAAAAAAAACTTAATTTAATGATCCCTAAATCTCAACGCTATAATGCCTCTGCCTATACTAATCCGGATACTGCATGGTATGCACACAATTGGGATTTTTCTAGATCTTGCCAAGGCCTTTGACACTATTTCTTGTACTTTACTTTTGCACAAGCTTAAACACTCGTCTTTTGCACGACACTGCTTGTAGAGCCTACCTTTCACCCTAGATTCCCTGCGCACCAGCTCTCGTACTAAGAGTACGGCAATTATTCATTCTAAACGTAGAACTACACCAGCACGCTGCACTTCCCTTTGCCCCAGTACCGTCCGACAAGAGAACGAAGGACTCGGTTTTCATAAAGCCTCAAACGAAACATGCGTGTGCTAATCGATTTTATGTGTTTTTAGGACGTTTTCAGTTTAATAGGCTCAACAAGTTACTAAGCTTCTATAGTGTCAGCTATAAAAAATGTATTACAATGTTATCAGAATATTTAACGTTACTCAGTTACACAGACACAGAAAAACTTCTATAAATGTTGTCATGATGATAATTTATTACCTTGTAAGTATCTACTTTTGTATACATAGGCTACTTTAAGTATTAACGCACCAATATGTTTTTTTTTGTGTACTTATTTAATTTCTTTACCACTGCTCTCAAAACGGTGAAAGCAAACATCGTGAGAAAATCGGTATGTCTTAGAATAAAAAATTCGAAAACATGTAGCATCCACCAACCCGCACTGGACCCGCGTGGGGGATTATGATCCAGTCCCTCTATTAGAGAGAAGGCTTGTGTCTTAGCAGTCGGAACATTATAGGCTGGTTTTTATCTAAGTGATAATTTTTATATCAGTTTTACTTTAAATATTGTCCCAATGTAATTGAAATGTATAGTGATGGCCTGAAATACAGGTTTGAATAAATCTCGATCGGGCGGGTCGCTACCATTCTAATTCCGGACCATCATTACCTCACCTGTAATAATTATATTTTAGCTTTAGTTTATTTTTAGGCACTATACTTCTAGGAATTAGTAAGGAATAGGTAATAGGTATAGGAATTTTACTTATTATTAAATGCAACGACCAAACTTCATATTCAGGAAACAAATTTAATGTAGGTATGACAATATTCTGCTGTACTATAAAATATGCCTTACCAATTGGCAATAAAAATGGTAAAGTACCTCGATGGAACGGCAGCTGGGTGTGGATGTGGAGCTATGTCGCAAACTATGCTCCACCTCCTATCCTGACCTCTGTGTCCCAAAACTAGCAGTAAAAGTGACCTCTGCGCTGCCACCGATGACGCCGTGGAAGTGGCGAAGTTTTGGGCCAACTAAATTTGAGAAAAGTCGTGCCGGCGACACGAACAAGAAGAAGAATGGCAATAGCTTTACACTACTATCTATCTTCCAATTATGTGGGTATCAGGTGTAATACATATTATTTACAGGCTGAAAACAATAGCTACAATAACAATATCATCGTATCTGGCAATGCTTCACAGCTCAAAGCTATGACCGCTCCGTTTTTCGAATACGTTATTTTCTTTGTTTCCAATACGTACGTTATTTTATTTTTGTTTGAAATACGTTTTATCATACGTCCGTACGTGAATTCGAGGCGGAAGCGTCAGTTTCGTATCATGACGTAGTGAAAACGAATTTACGAAATGGCTTTGTAGTTTAACAGCGGCTGGCGTGTTTGTATCTGCTTGTTGTATTAGCATAACGGAGCTGTTATGTTTCGGGATCGTGGGTAGTTGCAAATTTTATCAAATTTGTATCTTTTGAAGCGCATACAATGCTTGCATTTTGATATCCTATGAGGATTTCCCAATGAACCTGCCATCAAATCCACCAACCATGATAATTTATCCCTGGTAAACACCTGAGAATTTGAGCTCTCGAGCATTATCCAGGCCGAAGCTAAAAAAAAAGGTTAGGTTATGCCGAGTTTGAAAATACGACGAAATGCTTCGAGAAAAGGTAGGTAGTGCCCCCCTGATTTTTGGCTCATCTTGATGGGGGCACTACCGTGCTCCCAGATAAATAAACAAAAATAATAATCTCCTACTAATATTTTTAAATGCATTATTTTATAAACACAAGAAAATCGTTTGTAATCATTTTGAATTGCACGTAATGTTTTCCAAAAGTCTTTTATGCATACAATAAACTTATATTCAACTAGACTTTATTTGGAATACAGAAAATGAAAGTTTTGTAATTGACACCAAAATACAGAAATTGCACAACAAACACAAACGTAAAAAGTTGCGGTTTTTATTCCACGTACCCGTTTGACACATTTGTTGTTTTGGGTACCCATGGGGATACAAATGGCCGAGTCGTATGGTTTCCGGTTACAAATGGACCACCCATACTACCCTCGGATGTCGTCTCCGCGGTCAAAGGGACCGCGGCACCGGGAGGGGTGATAGGACCAATATCTATACTTACTAACCCTTCTCTTCTTCTTTTTTCTTTTTATGTTTAGCTTCTCATATTTTGACACTTCTCACTAAGCTAGACAACAAGTAGTTCACTTTAGATAGCCATCTCCATTTCTACTACCAAATGGCTTTGAAACTTAACAACTTTTTCAACGAACAAAATTGGGCAACGCATCATGAAACCTTTTGGGGAATTGCAGTATAATACTACAGTAAGCACACTAACCACTTCCCTGGCACATGAAGACTCACTACTCACTAAACTGAGATGAAATCCCAAAGAATAGTAGTACATTTTGATACAAGTGGAGAAATTTTGGTATTGCATTCACCACGATTATGCACGAGCCGTAGGCGAGGGTGTTATGGAGCCGAGAACTGCAATAACAAATGTCCACCTGTATCAAACGACGTTTGTCAATGCACACTGAAGAAATAAAATAAAAGAACGAAAAATATTTTTGTTATTAAATAAATAAGACTGAATTTCCTTTTTTTTCCGCGCTTTTCCATCGCAGGTTAAAGGAGAGGCGAATGTATAAAGCCGCTAAACAGCCTAATATGAAAAATAGAAAATTCAAATATTTTTGAGTTTAGAACACAAATAAATGTTATTTTGTTCATAAACGTATTGTTTTTTGTAGTAATTATGGTTTTTGATGATATTCTTTATAAACGTAATTAAAATATTCAAAAAATAATAACGCCATGCAGACGCATATCTCTTTGCCGAGATTTTAAAAAAACAATCACCGCCGCCTATAGGCATTGAACCAATTTTGACCAAGTATAGGTATAGTTATCTGTGGCAATTTTCATTTCCACACACGTGTTGGTAAATGAAAAACTCGCACGCTGGTGAAATACATTGCATGTTGAACCTAATCGTAGTGCGATAAGAACCAGTTTTCGAGGAAGTGTATTGAAAATAAAATAATCGAAATGGGGAAGCGGTTGTGCCTCATCTTACGTATTCTCCCGTACGCAGAATAGATGATATATTATAGATAGTTGTGTGCTCCTTCTAAAACAAAGCACATGTCAAAGCCAGGCCTGTCGTAACAAGTATAAATCAATAGGCAAGGGTTACACCGTCACGTCGCGCGCTATCACGCCTTTGTAATATATTGGACAATCTGCGCGTGATAAACTATCAATCATTATTCTGCCTTGTTGCTATTGTGATTAATATTGTTGAAGGATTGTTTAGCTGTCCTGTTCATGGCCTTATTTATGTGTGTTTGAACAGGTATTTTATTTTAAATCGGCCGCACCATTAAGAAGGTAAGGTGGATGGATTGTGTGAGGAATGCTATGAAAGAAAAGGGAGTGAAGGGAGCGTGAAAGTTGACAGGGGAGAATGGAAGAAGCAAACACGTTGCGTCGACCCCAAGTATCATGGGACAAGGGCAAGAATATTATAAGGCCGCGCCATTTTGTTTTGTAAAGGATGGATAATAGCCCAACACGTGGACTAGAGTAAGAAGTCGTGAGTTCGATCCCCGCCTGTTGCATTATTAACGTGAACCCATTCCTAGTACAAGAATATTTAGCTTCGTAAAATGGCTTAACAGGTCCATGAGTAACCTCTATAAACAAACTCCTTCTGTTATTTATTTCAACATTTGATTTGTCGCAATGATATTAACTTGTCAATTTAATTAACAGGTTGTCGCTTTTATAATTTGTCCACGTCCACGTTACGGCATCACGATAACACGGGAACCAGACAAGTAAAATATATGTAAACACATGAAGACGCTTTTAATTTTCCTTCTACGATAACGTTTAGACGTGCACTTATTTCCATACATTGATTTCGCCATGCGCGTCTTGTCAGGATCACTTGGTGATGAAGGTGTACTGTAAGCGATATGGTAATATAAAAAAAAAAAAACACTTCAGAAGCTCAAACATGTAGGTTTTGCTGCCTGAAATCAGTGAGCAAAATGCGATTTTGACAAACACGTTCGGAATTTCGTACTAACTAAAGATAGTTTGCAAAAAGATAATTATGTCTTTTAATGTAATTTATGAATTTTTAACTTATTGTTGTATTTTTTTAAGCGCTTAGCGCGAATTGGTGGAATAGCAACTAAGAACGCAATAAAACGAAAATAAGTATTTACTGCAAATAAAACTGATACTTAACCTGTAAATATTTATTTCTAGTTTCAATAATGTTACGTAATATATTTTGAACTAGCTGCTGCCCGCGGATTCGCCCGCGTGGATGGCAGATATTATCCAACGGGAACGTACTACCGGGACAAAAAGCCAATGTCACTCCGTATAACATTAGCATTAGCATTCGCAGCATTCGCAGCATTCGCAGTGCGATGCGCGCTCGAACACGGACGTGTTTCCACTGTGCACGGCACGAATTTTATTCGCGTGTTGCGCGGCTGTAGCCGCTGCCCGTAATCACAATGAGTTCGAAAAAACTTATAGTGAATGAATTGCTGGCATTCCTGGTCCATGCCATCGACTACATGGACGAGGTGAGCATCCTGCAGATATGCCGGTCCAATTTCAAGGAGGACGACGTCAGCAGCGGAAAGCTGTTGCTGTTCCAGTCTCTTGGAACCAGAGAAACCCAGAAGCAGAGATGGAACCGAGAAGAGTCTTCAGGATATCATCGATATGTTGAAGAAGACTGACCCGGACGACGTGCCGGATTTCGTGGCGAAGGAGCTGAGTAAATTGCCTCCCGTCACATTCGATCACGTCGACGTTACACGGCTGCTTAAGGACATCACTTCCTTGAAGGCGGAGATGACCAAAATGCAGTCCAGAATGGAGGTATCGGAAAAAACCAATACTGAACTACGTGCAGAAATAGCATTACTGCGCAACGTTGGTTCGGTATTTGGGTCACCTGAGGCCTCTAAGGTGAATACACGTCGAGGGGCGCAAATTGCGACCATCGGCAGTTTTGAATCGGCGAACACAAGTGCGTCACTAGCTGCCGATAACGCTGAGCAAGCGCCGCCCGCCGCCGTCGTCGCCCGCGCCACAACACCGGCTGCGGAAACGTCACACGTAGGTACGTCGACCCCTAAACGTGCCTATGCTGCTATCGTCACCAGCGGCAAATCTGATGCGTCGCAGCCTAAGCGACAAACCAGAAAAGGGGATAAACGGAAAGTGGGTGCTCAACCTGCCCTGACTGTGGTCTGTAGCTCCGTGCCAAGAACGACACAAGTTGATGAGGAAGGCTTCACTAAAGTCGAAAGGAAGAAGAAGAAGCCCTGTTCTCGTAACCTGTGTGGTACCGCACCGAGTGGACCCAACATGCTGCTGCGTCCTGCTGTGCCTACGACGCAGCTGTACCTTTCGCGTCTGCATCACTCCACTACAACTGAAGAGGTCGTGCAGTACGTCAAAGTGAAGACAAATTGGACTCTGAGGGTTGAAAGGTTGGAGTCGCGCCACAATATCAACTTTAAGTCATTCGTGGTGCGAGTTCCAACCCACCATCTACAGGCCTGCATGAAGGAGGACTTTTGGCCGAAGGGTGTCGTGTATCGACGTTTCCGAGGACGGTTACGCGACACCACGCAGCGAAACACGACGCCGACAACATTGCGTGTGTAGTTATAGTTATAGGATTTAAAATTATGTATTAGTTTATTATTTTTGTTTTATTAAATGTAAATGTGTGTATTTTATGTATGGGCCCTCAGCTGCCTGAAATAAAATGATTGATTGATTGATTGATTGATTAGCTATTTGCCAGTGTAAGTCCCGTGAAAATTGGTCCAGCTGTTTCGGAGATTACCCGGAACAAACAGACAGACAGGCAAAGTGTTAAAAATTGGCATTTTGTTTTATGTACCGTTTATACTGTCATATTATGCATTTAGTAAAAAGGCTGTTATTTTGACATTACAAACAGACACTTCAATTTTATTTATTGTAGTATGTAGTGTGTATGTGTGTATGTTAAAACTTCTTTAACCTTTCTTTATAGTTACTTAATAAAAAAAATCTCTACATAGTCGGGCGGGCCGCTAGTATTGTAAAAAAATAACATTTTTTTCATAATATTTCTTTATATACTTTATTTCATCGCTTTCAGAGACGCTCATGGTTTCTTCGATGAGACATACTCGTATATGTCACTATAGGTGATATCAAATTCTCCAAAAATACACGGTGACTTTGGACGTTCAGCATTCTGAGGTTCAGTAAGTTTGCGCCGTTTTGCACATAAAGAAAGTTTTTTGGCGCGTTGTATGCGTTTAAAACGCCTAGTCTGTGATCCACAAAGCTCACAATAATTCCATTGTGGCCTTAGTAAACCTTCACACTCGAGGCATCTTTCCATATTAGTCCATGATTTATTGCAAAAAAATGCATTTATCGGAAAAAGAATAAAGCGCCTTATTATTTAACAAATACCCTATACTTTGCACGGCTGGTTCCAGAGTGACGCTGCTGGACCGCGGCGTTGAATTTCAAACGCGCGCTGTTCAACAGCGCCGACGATCACCGTCACTTTGGAACCAGCCAATACTGTAATCAATACTAAGAAGATTGAACTTAATTATTGCTATAACTAATTATAGTTTATTGTATCACTTACCACTTTGGTGACATCTTTAATCAATTTTATACCTAAGTGTATGGTAAGTAAGCACTTAAAAATTTTTGCATTTTTTTTCCCATGGAACAATCTTGAACCACAAAATTTTGTCACAAAAACAGGTACTAATTGACGACTTGAAGTTTCTGCCTCTTTGCCCAGCAAAACAGATCGAGTGCATTGACCATAAACGTATTTGCACAATACCCACTTTAAAATACTTAAAACGCTTGAGGTTTTTTTTTTTTTTTTACTAAAATTTGAAATTTATTCATGTATAAAATATTTTAAGTAAGCCTTTTAACGGAATATAAAGTTCCATATAAACTTAAGTACATGCCCTATGAATTTTGAAAAAAAAAACAATAGTGGATACCTACGTCATAAGAGGAATACGTGTGCAAATAAGTTTCTAGTCCTAGGGTTTGGCCTGTGTTTATTTAGAACTTTCATCCCCTATTTTATCTTCTTAGGGGTTGAATTTTGGAAAACGCTTAAATACGTAACTAATTATTTTTGCTGTACTCAATTCATACGAAATTTCATGCAAATACTTTGAAGGAATAAAAGTTTCATACAAACTTTTATCCCCTATTTCACCCCCTTGGGGGTTGAATTTTGAAAAATCCTTCCTTAGTGGATGCTTACATCATAAGAGGAATACGTGTGCATATTTTTAAGTTTCTAGCCTTAAAGGTTTGGCCTGTGCGTTGATACATCAGTCAATCACTTTTGCCTTTTATATATTTAGATAAAATATTTTAAGTAAGCCTTTTAACGGAATATAAAGTTCCATATAAACTTAAGTACATGCCCTATGAATTTTGAAAAAAAAAACAATAGTGGATACCTACGTCATAAGAGTGTGCAAATAAGTTTCAAGCCCTAGGGTTTGGCCTGTGTTTATTTAGAACCTTCATCCCCTATTTTATCTTCTTAGGGGTTGAATTTTGGAAAACGCTGAAATACGTAACTAATTATTTTCGCATTACTCAATTCATACGAAATTTCATGCAAATACTTTGAAGGAATAAAAAGTTTCATAAAAACTTTTATCCCCTATTTCACCCCCTTGGGGGTTGAATTTTGCAAAATCCTTCCTTAGTGGATGCTTACGTCATAAGAGGAATACGTATGCAAAATTTTAAGTTTCTAGTCTTAAAGGTTTGGCCTGTGCGTTGATACATCCGTCAATCACTTTTGCCTTTTATATATTTAAGATAATAAAATATCATGGGTGCTATTTCCGAACACGCCTTAATTTAAATAAAAGAGCGGGAATAAAATTTCGTGGCTGGCGTAAAGAGTTGAATAAGTTAAAAAATATTAAAATAATCGTAAAATATGAGTGAAACTAGCGACGAGAACAGCATTTTAACACCGGAAGAGTTAAATTCAAATTCAAATTCAAAATCATTTATTTCAATCCAATTAAAAGATCATATGTTAATTATGTTGAACATTCAAAAGATTTTTTTTTTTAATCATAATAAATAATCCCTTATAAAAATAATTAATGAAATAATACAAATAGAAAACAACAAGTTATTAATGCAGAATTAAGTTTCCTACCTGAGAAGTCTCGCGAGGAATATCTGAAAGCATACCATGTCTTCAAGGAATGGATACTTACAAAGGGCGCAAGCAGTTTTTCGGAGACGGTGTTGCTATCTTATTTTTTAGATTTATCATAGACGAGGCGATCGTCTACAATGTGGAGTATTTACTCAATGTTGAAAGCTACTTTAAAAACAAAACATAACGTGCATATTGAAACATACGCAAAACTCGTATCTTTTCTAAAAGAATGTCAGTTAAAAAAAGAAGGCTAAAAAGTCCAAAATTTTCACGGCCCTTAACATAGAAAAATTTCATAATGAAGTTGCGGACTGCAATTTTATTGCTGCTAAAGTAAGTGGTACCTATGAATCTATGTTGTTAGTTATTAAAATTTGTGTGTGTTATGTATAAAAGTACTTACTGCCTACTACTAATTTTTGGAGGCGCAATGAATCCTAGTCTGGCTTAGCAATACTGTTAAAATATTTATTACGATATGTAAAAGATGCTGTAAATGTTAAATTATATATATTAATTATGTAATATTTTTATTACAGGTTGTACTGACCATAGGAATTAGTGGAGCGTGTCGCAATAACGAGCTATTACAGCTAACAGTTAATAATATCGAAAAGCATTCAGATAAATTACTGTTAGTAAAATTGAAAAATATGAAGACGAACCTTGACAGGTATTTTGTCGTACGCGAAGAATATGTAACTATTGTAGAAAAATACCAAAATGTACGTCCAACCGATATAAAAACCGACCGATTTTTCATACAATACCACAATAATAAGTGCTCAAGACAGCCTATGGGAGTAAATAAAATAGGTGCTATACCGCGACAAATTGCCACTTTCTTAAAACTGGAAGAGCCTCAGCTATACACGGGTCACTGCTTTCGGAGAACTTCGGCAACGCTCTTGGCTGATTCCGGAGCCGATCTCACCCCTTTCACGGCGGGTGGAAGTCCAATACGGTTGCAGAAGGCTATATTGAAGACTCAATAGAAAATAAGTCGAAAATCTATAAGCGTATAGTGGAAACAATAAGTCTGAATTGGACCGCGGATCCTTGGTCTCACCCACGCCCATCCACTTCCAACGACGCACAGTGTACCCGATAACGGTCGGACGGCCGGTCGGTGTAGCCGATCAGAGTCACCAACGTTCACAGTTGCTCCTTCTCAATCCGCCACCGAAACAGAAACCTTAACCCCAGATAATCAAACTCAACTCAATGCAACTATAACGGTTGCCAAATAAATCTGTTACTTTTAATTTGCAGAATTGCAGTAATTTTACTTTTAACTTTTAAAATGTTCCATTTTATTGAATTGGTACCTCTACCTACAATGTTAATTGTTTTGATTCACAATAAATAGTTATTTCAATCTATTCCTGTTTATTATTTTATCTCCTAAAGTGTTCTCGCTGCTGAAGTGAAAAGTTATGTGTGTTACACGAGAGCAAAGTTTTTGCATCTCGTGCCTTTCAATCCCTCGCCACACTCAGGATTCAAAATCAGCACTCGCAGCAAAAAACGACTTTGCTCTCTTGTTGCACAAATAACTATTGTACAAAAACCTTTTTTTTTATTATTATTACATTGACATGAAAATTATGTAGACAGTCTCAAGTTTTCATTATCCCTTGAGGGAGATAGTATTAACTGACATCACATCACATCGTAAGTTACAAAGCAGAAAAAAGAAAGGATTTTACATAATACTAGAAAATCTTTGACTGAACAAAATCCTCGCTTAAATTCCCATACATTTCGGTCAGTACCGTAAAAAATAAAAGATCCGGGACTATAATAGTTCGAGAGTCGGCCGTGCCAATAAAACGAGCTCAGTGGCTGAGAGCTCACCAATCCAATAATAAATTCCTATTTTACACCTCTCGTGTGGTGTAAGGTACGTAAAAAGGGACCGAGCGTCGAACACCTGACATATAGAAACGATTTGTCTCTTTGAAGATAAATTAATTTTTGCCTACTACGAGTATTCCATTGAATTTTGATTGTAAGTGACAGAACTGACGCGAGGCCTAACCAACCTGATACTAGGTGAGAGGATCTTCGTAGGACGCTCCCTCGTGGTTATCAGTATTAAAATAGGAAGTGACTGCTGTTTTGAAAAAAACTGGACCACTTCTAGAGACTCGTAATTGATTGGTTTTCTAGCGTAGCCAGACCTATATTCTAAATAGACGACAGGTACCTAGGCATTTATTATGACATCTAGAACCGCGAGGGCTCGATTCTGGTCCTGAACATTCACATGAATTGACAGTGGAAAATACAGCCTAGCCTCATTTCGTGCGGTTCTTACTTAGCCAACCCCTTACAAAATATGTTTACTTTGCGATGCAAAATAAATGGAGCATACGTCATTTCCCTTTACTCTCTTAACTTGATCCTCATTCAAAGGGTTTAGGGAAGGGAAATAAAGTGCTGTACCGCGGGACCGGCGGGTTAGCGGATATTGAAATAAGGTAACCTATTTGTGGCGCATTCCTCTCATTTTTATTATTTATGCCCTGTGTCAGGCTGATCCTTGGCAAAGAGCGTTTGTTTTTAAGGGTGTTCGATGTCGATAAGTGGTCGCAACGTGGTTATTTTTTATAGAAAGGTGTCTCTTCAACAACAGTTAAGACCCATGTAAATATAAAAAAACCTGCCTAGTGCGTCTCGGACCACGCACAATGAAGGAGTTCCGTAGTTGGGATTAATTTATCTCAAGAACAAACATAACTCTGTAGTTGAAAATATGTTCTCCCTTAGGTACATCGATATACGTCACGGTCAATTCTCCAACTGCAAATGTTATGCATCTACACAGCTTGCATGCACATGCAAGCTGTATAGATACTGTAATAAAGTATCTCTGAATTCGTGTTAATAAATTATCGTGAAACATGTTTCGTTTAGCTACATGACATGTTATTTGGTGTTCAAAATGTAAGTTTGTAATGTATTTCTGCCACTGAACAAGCCCACTACATAATTATCAGCATGTAATTAAGCAAATGAATTTAATGACATAAAACGAAATCACGGAGTATCGTTAGTTCCCTCCGTGTAACTGGAAGTGGGTCACAGATGCACAGCGAACATGGAATCTGAAGCGTACTGGGAAATATAGAAACATTTTTAACATTTCGTGGTTTTAAGTTTTGCACTGTATTAACCTAGTACAAACAAAGATTGTTGTGACTCGGTTTTAGATTCGTTATCTTGAAAGTTAGCAAGACTAGAAACTACTGACTTTATTAAAACCATATTAATTGAATTTCGATAATTATTATGTTATTTTACATTATTATATTTTCTAAACGGGTTATGGGGTTTTTAAAGTTAAAATTGCTTTTTACCCCGAAAAAATATGACCAAACGGAAGACCTTTTCCACATGGGTAGAGTCGTAATATCTTAAATATCCATAAAAAAAACAACCCGCGCACCAACCAACCCATTTTCACGATATACACCCCCACACTTCACACACACACCCACCCTTCACCTAACCGCACCTAAACCTCTTGTCACCAAACCGTCTTTCTAGAAAATAATAATTTTAGTTAGTTAACTTTGTTATTACATTATACATAAGTTTTCAATTATATTTTTTAATTTGTTTTTATTTTTTCAAATGAATTACTTCGCCTAAATAAATGCAAATGTTTGCCTTACTTGGGAGGGGATTGGACCCCACGACACGGAATCCTATTGTGGGGTCCAGGGCATTTGTAAAAATCTAGCACCTAAGACTACAATTTTTATATTGTACCTTTTTTTCTGAACTGAATATTGTTTTGATTTATGTGTTGCGCTCCATGTTTGATGCCTTTCGATAGTGCTTACCTAATAACGGTAATTGATACCCCTTTTTTTAGCAAAAGCGACTATGAATTTTTGAAAATTAAAACGGAGCTTATATGTCACCGTATGATTGTGAACACCGTTAATTTATAACCTGGATTGTCTAAAAGTATTCACTCGCTAGATTTTAATCAAGCGTGATGATCAACGCTCCTTGGTTTCCGTATGAAAACTTGTCCTGCAGGGAATACATGAAACATAAACTGTTTCATTTATTTCATACATTGCCCACCTCAAAAGTCACTCTTCCCATTCTGAAGTCGACTAAGCCTGCTTTGAATTGTCTCTAGCCCTGCCCGCAGATAATGCAAAAAACCCTCTGCACTGTCCATGCTAACCGTAAAACTCCTGCGGTTTGCATTTACAGTAAATATATAAGTACACATAAAATAAAATCAAAGTTACAAACAAAGCTCGGGCTGCCAGGTCACACTACTTTAACAAAGTGCACATAATTTAATCCAACATAACAGATACAATTTTGAGCCACACTAGCAGCTCACGGTGATATTAATGAGACGCAGTCACTAGCTCTGTTTGACCTCCTTACACTTCCTCACCTCCGGTAATAAGTTATACGTTTAGAATGAGACACAAATGGTATACGTTTCAGTGTTAACACGTGTGCTCCTGGATTTGGACAGGTTCGTAATTTTATAAACCAGGTGCACAGGTCTATTCACACGCTAGCCATACAGCGGTGCGCAAATATATACGTATGAAGATGTACCTGTAGCATTAGGAATGTGTAAGAATTATGCAACTAATCGTAGTGTCTATCTACTTATGACTAATGATTTCGTAAAGCTTATGAGCGTAGAACCATTGAGACCACAACTAGAGAAGCAAACCTCATTAAAATGTGTCAAAAAAAGTGTAACCACTATTTGAACGCGACGACGTTGCTTTGAAACCACTAAACATTTGAAAGTAAACATATATCTGTCTCACTTACACACGTCGCAAAAATAATACCGTCGCTTAGATTAGACAAAGACCGCAATATAAACATGCAATGACAGGATGGGGTTGCCTACCCATGCGAAATTTTACCCAACTATTTTAAGCCATAACAAACGTTTAATACATTAGTTAAATATTAGAATTATGTATTTCTTATTGGATGTATTAGAAGTTTATAACTAATGAAATAATGAAGACATTTCGTTTTTTAATATTTTTTATTTATTATTAATGCAATCATACTCCGTTAGGTAACATTCGTTTTGTATACATAAGTTTTGTATGTCTTTTAGACTCTTTTTGAAAGTTGTAACGTTACGGTTAACCCTCTTGATATTTTGAGAGGGCGAACTGTAAGTCACCAATGCTTTTAATAGAAGTGAAGTTATGTAATGCAAATCATAGTAAGTGAATCGCCATCAGCACGCCGAATCAGCAGTCGTGGACAGCACGGCGAATCAGGGAACAGCATCAGCATGGCGAGTCAGGAATCTTCAGTAGCACGGCGAATCAGGGAACAGCATCAGCATGGCGAGTCAGGAATCTTCAGTAGCACGGCGAATCAGGGAACAGCATCAGCATGGCGAGTCAGGAATCTTCAGTAGCACGGCGGATCAGGGAACAGCAGCAGCATGGCGACTCAGGAATCTTCGATAGCACAGCTGTCCAGCTCCAGATAAACAGCGGACCAGCTCCAGTAGCACGGCTGACCACCTCCAGCAAAAGGTACTTGAGCTGGTCGCCGGTGCTAACCGGGATGAAAAGGTACTTGAGCTGGTCGCCGGTGCTCACCGGGATGAAAATAATAATGCAGTAGTTGAGGTATATTCTGTTTGAAACTCTGGTTGAGATTCTAATAGGTCTTTACCTATGAAATTGCCGTTTTGTATGAAAAAATTTAAACGAATTTTTTTCATGAATTTTTTATTTGTATTAATCGAAGTAATCACCCATGCAATCAATGCATCTTTGCCATCGCAGTGGCAGTTTATTGATGCCCTTCTTAAAGAAATCAGCTGGACGGGAGGCAACAAATTCTTCAAAGCTATTTTGTACTGCCTCTCGGGTATTAATTTTTTTTCCCGCCAAGAAGTTATCCAAATTCTGGAAAAAGTAGTAGTCTGTAGGCGCAAGGTCTGGTGAGTAGGGCGGATGACGGAGAGCTTCCAACCCCAGTTCTTGCAACTTGGAGACCGTCTGCTGTGCAGTATGAGGTCACGCGTTGTCGTGCAGGAGCAGCGGAGACGAGCGATTGACCAATGCTGGTTGGAGATGCGCCAGCTTCTCCATCATTGTGTTCAGTTCTTCACAGTACACATCTGCAGTAATGCTCACCCCGTTTGGTAAGAAGCTGTGATGAATCACACCGGCGCTAGACCACCAAACAGTGACCATCACTTTTCTAGGGGTAAGTTTTCGTTTAGGGCATTGTTTAGGTGCTGAACCAGGATCCAACCAACTTGCTGAGCGCTTACGGTTATCAAACAGAATCCATTTTTCATCGCAGGTAACAATGCGGTTCAAAATTCCTTCATTTGTGTGTCTGTTGAGCAGTGCAAGGCACGTCTCGACGCGTACTTCGCGCTGGCGATCATTGAGTTCGTGGGGCACCCATTTGTCAAGCTTTTTTACCTTGCCAATTTGACGCAAATGGACCAATATTGTTTTGACGCTAACGTCGAAAGCTGCTGCTAATTCAGCCGTAGATTGTGTATCATCAGCTTCCACAATCGCCTTTAATTCGTCATTGTCGACCAAAGTCTTCGGACGACCGCGAGGTTCATTTTTCAGGTCGAAATTTCCAGAACGGAAGCGAGCAAACCAATAACAGGTGGTGCGTTGGTTTGTAGTGTTAGCTCCGTAAACGTCGTTGATGTTGCGTGCCGCTTGTGCCGCGTTGCTGCCACGACGGTACTCATATTCCATAATTACTCGAATTTTTAACGTATCCATGATGACGAAAAAGATTGAAATGCGATGAAAATGTAACACTAATCAATAAAGAAATGACTACTTTTAGAAAAAAAAATCCATGTTTTTAAAATAAAATTAATTTGAAATTAGAATTCTTAGCCAAACAAAAATTATTTTGATTTGAAATGGCCAGTACTGCAGAACGGCAATTTCATAGGTAAAGACCTAATATTTATTTTGGCACGGAGGCCTGTATTTATATCGAGAATGACATTCATATTTTGAGAAATAAATTGATTACTTTATAAATGGCATGTTTACTAAACAGCCAGCATTAATAAGGTGGTTTTGAGAGACAACCTAACCTTATTAACTCTGGCTTTAACACGTTAGCTACATAGAAAAACAAAACTGACAAGTGACAATTTATAAAAAAATTCAGTGTATAAAAATATTACAAAAGGATGGCATGAAACGCAGATTTGGATGTATTAAACAACTAAAGGTTTGTTTTTCAGATAGTGTATGAGCGTTCTGTAATTGATCGTACACGAACAGCCCCTTTCAATATATAATACATAAATTAAAGACGTGGTTTCGTTGAAACGAAATACCACAAAGTTTGAGTGAATAATTTGCTTTCTTGATCACGGAAGTGCTTCGAACAAATGACAGTAGATTTAGTAGGTAGCCAGTCAGTCTCTTTTCTCAGCAATCGGATTATTTCCACGCATTTATCACGGCGTGCTGCATCTTTAGGCACCCTGCAACGTTGTTATTATAAAAAAAAAACACTTATTCCATAAATTAAAAACTCTCCCACAAATGTGGGAAACTAAAACTAAGTTTTAGTGGTAGCACTGTGTCTTAATTTACAAAATTCTACATTTTATTAATTTATTACGTCTTTACGTTGATATAAACACATAAACAATGAACGTACATGTGGAAATTAATTCCGGTAAATTTATTATGTTTTTGTGATCTTGATCGCACTTTTTCACTACGCATTTACACATTTATCACTCGGTTCAAAGAGCACTGAACTGACGTTAGCTACGCATATGGCTGTGGCCATAATATGGCCACAGCCATATGCGTAGCTAATTACCGCGCCAAGGCGGTGCCACTAGACATATTATGTCTAGTGGCAACGCTTTGGCGCGGTAATTACTAATCTAGTAATATATATCAATCGTATGAACACAGTTAGTTTTAAATCTATCTCGCGAGATGGTAAACAGACGATATACTGTGAACTGCACCATACTGCTTACAATATAATGTAATTCTGTTTATAATAATCCTGTTTTCAAAGCAAATTAAATTATGAAGCTATTCGTTCGAAATTCAAAGTTTAATCTTTTTTGTTTATTTTCGGCCAGTCTTCATTGTAGCAGTTAGTCTATCCATATTAAAAAAGTAAGGTGGAGTCATTTCATACGAAATGTATGAGAAAAGTTTTTGGCGATTTCAGACTTTTCTAGTACTCAAACCTCAGTTGGTCCGATATAGGCTTTTGATCCTTATATGAAACATGATCGAACGGCATGAAAAAAAGTTTTTGTGAAAATTGCCAATTTTCCTGCTGATTGTACCTTTTTTCAAAATCTGCGAATGCAAATCAAAATTTCTCACCAACATTGAAACGGATACCGTTTGTGTCTCATTCTAAACGTATAACTTATTACCGGTGGCGAGGAAGTGTAAGGAGGTCAAACAGAGATAGTGACCGCGTCTCCTTAATATCACCGTGAGCTGCTAGTGTGGCTCAAAAATGTATCTGTTATGTTGGATTAAATTATGTGCACTTTGTTAAAGTAGTGTGACCTGGCACCGCGAGCTTTGTTTGTTACATTGATTTTATTTTAAGTGTAGTGATACATATATTTACTGTAAATGCAAACTGCAGGAGTTTCACGGTTAGCATGGACAGTGCAGAGTGTTTTTTTGTATTATCTGTGGGCAGGGCTAGAAAATATTCAAAGCAGGCTTAGTCGACTTCAGAATGGGAAGAGTGACTTCTGAGGTGGGCTATGTATGAAATAAATGAAACAGTATATGTTTCATGTATTCGCTGCAGGACAAGTTTTCATAAGCAAATCAAGGAGCGTTGATCATCACGCTTGATCAAAATCTAGCGACTGAATAATTTTAGACAGTCCAGGTTTTTTTTGTTTTCCAGACTGTGTGTTAGATTAACTTTTCATGAATGATAACGTTCACGTTGGTAGGTAGATACTTGTGACTATCACAACATTATTTATTCAAAACACGTAAAATATAATCGTTCCCACGTAAAAGAGCTTTAACATTCTAAAGCTTTCTCTTCTACTTTTTTCGCTGAAAATAACTTGCGAAAGTTTGTACGAATTATAAACAAGAAAATAATCAAGGTTGGACACTTGGAAGTGTTCTCAAAGATTGCAGTACGTGACTACGTGCTGCGAAGATGAATATTTTACAGCAATAAGCAACAAGAAGCAATATGCAAGGGCGGGGCAATATTGTGGGATTTATACAACGGCGAAGCAATTTTTGGAATAGTTAATATGATGTTTGTGATATGATAATCGTCCTTTCTGAAAACAAAAAAAAAGAAATTGGCTGACACTGTTGGAAAGTACCTAGGCTACTGCCTGGCAGGGCTGCAGTGCTGCCCTCACCCGGCCGTAGTAGAAATTACTCGACGCAAATGTACGCAAAATACTCACACTTAAGAATTACAATTTCTTTGTTTAAAATGTTCAAAAAAAAGTTAATAATGCTTTAAATATTTTATCCTGCGCTTTAATTAGTCTCTGTATAGTTTAAAGCATTACCTTCAGTAGGTAAGCGGTACTGGTATGTTATGTTGGGGTTAGTCAATGCTAAGACTTTTTTGCTTTCAGATAACATTGTGTTCTTATGAACTAATAAAATATAAGTAGTCGAACAGACCAAATTTCGGCCATGGCGACCAGTCTCAGCGGAGACCAGCCTTCGGCGCGGGAGATACATAGTGCACAAGTGTGTGCACAGATTCAGGTGCACTCTCTTCCCTCACTCTCATAGTCCGATGGGACGGCAATCCCAGGGAGAGACCAGGCGCAGGACCAACGGCTTAGCGTGCTTTTCGAGGCACGGGTGTATTACACCAGCAACATCCATTCTCACATCATCATCATCATTGGCTGTTACTAAGAAATTTCTAATGGAAAAACTGAATAACACTTTGCCCGAGACGGGAATCGCAGCCAGGACGCTCAGCAGTCGCGCTTACGACCACGAGACCAACGGGACAGTCAAAATGGACAGATGGGGCAGTGAATTAAAGAATATACATAGAATATGAATAGTAAACTCTGCGCATTTTTCTTGTAACGATAAGTATCCTAAC
This sequence comes from Griposia aprilina, assembly GCA_916610205.1. NCBI lineage: Eukaryota > Metazoa > Arthropoda > Insecta > Lepidoptera > Noctuidae > Griposia > Griposia aprilina. The sequence goes on from OU744289.1 coordinate 24,444,673, forward strand.
AACTAGTTATATAGTTAGTATATTTGGATGTACCATTCAAATAAGATCTTATTCTATACACTTTGTAATATTTCGTTAACAAAGACGTTCAAAAAATAATTTAAAAAAAAACTAACGCCAACGATAGAAATAGTGATTAACTTATTAATCCACGATTTTTCAGAGGTTAATATAAGTAGCCCTGACCTGTAGTTTATCCGTTTAGTATCATAAACATCTCCGAGGTTGTCACCTGCACATGCTGTTCACACCTAACACAAAACACTCACAAGCACTGATCACATCAACAACACTAAATAATTTAACCATTAGTACACATAATAGAAACCCATGGTCGTGGAAAACGACGACGTGGTGGACGACCTACAGAAGATCGCGGGGAAGACATGGATGAGACTCGCACAGACCAGGGTAGCATGGAACAAAAGGGAGGAGACCTATACTCAGCAGAGGGTGGAACAAGGCGGCCAATGATGATGGTTCAAATTCCATCGCGTAATAGCGCAACACTGACAAAGTTAAATAAATAAATGTCAAAAAGTCTCTTCTCTATGGTTCAGGTATGGAATTTCCAATTCCCAAAATGCCCAATGGCTTCAAAATTTTCATATCCCAAAATTTCCAGTTCTCAAAATTTCTAATTCCCGAAATGTCCAGTTCTCAAAATGTCCAATGCCTGAAATGTCCAATTCCCGAAATGCCCAATGACCAAAAATGTCCAATTCCCGTATATGTGTCCAATAAGTTATAGACAAACAATAAAAAACAAGTAACACTCAAATCTTAAAGTTCTTATTTTGAATCTCGCGCGAATCAAAAGCGCTCTTCCTCTCTCAACTTATTTAAAAATTTGCTGTGCCCGACAGGGTCCACAATTGTTTCTATTATATTCTATTTACCACCTGTAAGTGTACATTATGGATTGCAATAAACGATTTGAGATTTGAATCCAAAAGAGCACTTTAACGATATTCTTCATCCATCATATCTACGTGCTCCATCATACCTACGTAGTCGTACAAGTCTAATAAATTAAAAAGTTTCCTTAAATTTAATGTTGCATTTTTAATCGTAACTAGCTGACCTCCAGACGTTGTCCTGTTCATATTTCAATAGATCTTACAAAAATTCCATAGAAAAAAAAACGTTAAGTTTTTCCCGAATTTGAAACCAACCCGAGATTTTTTTCTAATCTTTAATTACATAATAACCTAATTCAGACTGTTACGAACATTTTAAAACAAAAAATAGCCAAATAGGTCAAGCCTTTCTCAAATGATGCGCTTACCAATGAACAGCATTTAATTTTTATAGATAGATAGATTTGGGATACTTACCTGAAAGCCTGAAAGGCATAATATTCTTCCTAACAAAATAATGCTCTCAAATAACGTTATCTTATAAATTACAGTTATGGAATTAGTATGTACTATGTAAGACCATTGAGGACAGTTTTCAATGATTATACAACATGTCCCGGAATTAACGTACACCACCAAACTCCCCAATTAGAATATTATGTTATAAACATAATACATACACTGTTTGTTTTTTAAATAAAACATTGTTTATTTATTAAATTAGATACTGATTGTGGAAGAAAATTGTGGTCACATTACAATAATCAATAATCAATAATAATTTATTTTGTTAAACATAGGTATGGTTACAGGTAGTATATTCTCTAAAATATGTGCACAATGTTTTACCAATATATGGCGTACAAAATTAACATTAACAAGCAATTACAATAATAAGGTGACATGCAAATAGATTATATTACTAAAAAAAAAAAACAATTTAAAATATGTCAGTTAGTTAAACAGGTCATTAAACATTTAGACAAATAAACACACACTTAATCTTTAAATAAAATCATAAATGTCTAATTAGCAAGTCGGACCCGTCATACCTCTGTTTATCAGTAGTAAACTCAGTGATGGAGTAGTAACATCTATCTAAAAGGAATTTAAACAAAGACTTCTTAAAGGATCCCAGACACTCTTTATTCCTAATCGCTGCTGGTATATTATTATATATTTTTGGGGCCATGCCTAGCACACTTTTGCCGAAAAATGATGATGTTTCCAAGTCAGATGACTATCTATGTAAAGGCCCAGAAATTTTGTGATGTCACTTTCAGAGATTGTTACATTACCATATTTTATGTTCAGTTTCGGTTTATTTGTTCTTTGATTAAATGTCATTATTTTAGTTTTGTCAAGATTTATTTTTAGATTATTATTAACTAACCAATTTATTATATTTTTAAGATCGTCATTTATGTCATTTTCAAGAACATTAATGTCATCACTAGAGAATAAAATAGTGCTGTCATCAGCAAATAAGACCATCTGATGCTTACTGATCTTAGGCATATCATTTATGTAAACGTTAAATAATGGAGGGCCAAGAATGCTACCTTGGGGAACACCATAAGTAGTTTTCCTAAGACGTGACATGTATGTTCTTTCAACTTTCGAGCTCGCACATAGCCTATCAAGCGTTGTAATTTGAGTGCGATTAGAGAGATAAGATTGTAAGAGGTTTAATGCAGTTCCTCTAATCCCATAACGCTCTAATTTGTTTAGCAGTATACCATGATCTACATGGTCGAATGCTTTAGACAGATCCATAAACAAGGCCGCTACTGGAGTTCTAGCATCAACACAACAAACAATTTTCTTGATCACGTCATAAATCGCCATATTAATGGATTTACCTTTCCTGAATCCAAATTGTTCTCTGGCTATGAGATCATGCTTTTCAAAAAACGACGAAAGGCTTTTGTATATCACCTTTTCTATAATTTTGGAAAAAATAGGAATAAGTGCTATCGGTCTATAATTACCCATGATACTTTTATCATCTTTTTTATGAATAGGCTTAATAATAGTAATCTTTAATTTGTCCGGGAAATGGCCATATTCAATGCAAAGATTGATGATATAACTCATAGCAGGTCCTATTATTGGCGCTACATTTTTGACCACTTTTGTAATGATGCCATCATATCCATGGCTATTGGTATTATTTAAAGAGCGAATTATTGCCACTATGTCTGCTGGTACTGTAGGAGGAATAAATATGGAGTTACAATTAGTCTCAATATTTTTATAGGAAGGAGTTGAATTATTCGGTTGAATTTCGTCTACAAAATAGTCATTAAAAGCTTGTGCAATTAGTCGAGGTTTATATATTTTATTGTCATTTATTGTTACATATTCAGGTATATTTTCTCTAGGATAGTTAATCTTATTTTTATTGATAATGCTCCAAGTCGCTCTAGATTTATTCCTGGCCGAATTTATGTGAAAGTCATTCTGAGATTTTTGGGTCAATGTTATTATTTTCTTTAAACAAGCAGTATATTGCTTTAATAAAAGTTTATTTTTAGAAGTAGGGGCTCGCCTGTATTGCCATAATATTTCTCTTTTACGCTTACTACTAAGCCTAATTCCCTTGGAAATCCAGTTTGATTTTTTACGCAGAGAGATTCTTACTTTCCTTAAAGGAAAACAGAGGTCATAAAAAAGCATAAATAGGTCATAGAAACAGTTAAATGCTTCTTCAGGATTGTCGTGTAGATAGACTTGACTAAAGCTAAGATTATGAAATGAGTCAATAAATTTAGTTAAGTTTTCTTGGCAATAGTCGCGCCTTAGAGTATACCAATGCTGAATGAAACAGGTTTTTTTCACAGGGCATTTGATCACTTGGGCAGTATGATCAGATAGCGCAAGATCAAGTACTGCACACTTACTACCTCTGATATTATGCACGATATTGTCTATGCATTTACCACTAGCTAATCGTGTAGGCTGATGAATTCCAATTTTTAAGTCATAGTTTAAAAGGAGAGTTTGAAAAGTATTAGATGGTTTTGATTGTGTCAAAGTGTCTATATTAAAATCACCACAAATAACCACTTTCTTTAATTTTCCGAGGCTACACATTCGCAAAATACCATCCAAGTTAGCAAAAAATAGTCCTAAACAGTCATTTTTAATTTTAGGTGGTCGATAGATGCAAATCACTATTAAATTATGTATTATTAATTCTATTGCACAGCATTCGAGGACGTTAGCTACATAGAATTTACTTAAATCAATGTTTTTATACTTATGCATACGATTTATAAGAATGCAAGAACCACCACGCCTAGTATTCCGCATTGAAAACGTAGCTAATACATAGTTAGGGATAGACAGATGGAATTGATCTCCACTCAGCATATTGTGTTCAGTGATACATAATAAGTCAATGTTTTGTCCCTTGTCCCATAATTCTTCTAAATGGAGAGTAAGTAGGTCCGATTTACCAATCAAGCCATTAACATTTTGATGGAATATATTTACGTATTTATACACGAAAACAATTACTGCTACCAGCTTTAGGCACTTCGTCCATACACACAGACAAGTCGCAGTTAATATTGTCATCAGGAATGTCACAAGTTTGAGTGGATTTGTCAAAAGCAGTAATAACAACGTCACCAAGTAAATTACAAGTTTGAGTTGATTGGTCAGTTTTTAGCATAGTAAGAATTCGATTTTGCTCAATATATGTCACAAATTTAGTTTTGAAATCAATATGTAATATTTCTTTCAGTAAGTATTTACAAATATTAACAGTAAGATGACGCTGTCTTCGTGGTACAGATTGACTATATCCCATATTCACAAATAGACCAATATATTTATTACATACGTGGCGTAGCGAACTATTCAAGCTCTGTTCATTTAAATGATTATTGTAAGGGACTTCTGATACAATAATGTTGGCATTTTTAATACTTCTAAACCAAACACCGAAGTTAATTTGAAAATCCAAAGGATTGGTATCATTAGTGCCTGACAAAATAATAACATAGTCATTTTTGGTTAGAGAATCAAAGTTATAAGAATTAATTAAGACATCTGTTGTTTTAGCACCAGGTTTCCAGAAGCATGATACTTGAAATTCATTGCCCAACAGTGCTTGCAAGGTGTATCGAATATTTCGCCCCTGGTCATCACCTAAAACAATGACCTTCTTCTGTTGCACAGGTATGGTTTTGTGGGTTGAAGTCGTGTTTGAAGTGGATATACATCTCTGTGACAGAGTACTAGCGCTTGAGTTCATATTATTTACAGGTTCTGGGGTCAAGATAGCTGCTGATGGTGCAGTGCCTTCTGCCAGCATATTATTGATAGCAGGAGACTCATTGACAGGAGTATCCAAAGCACATCTGTCAGTTACTGGGGAGTCTGCAACGTTTTGTGTAGGAGACGAAGTTATTAGGGTTGCTCTGTTCTTGTCATGCATGGATAGCCTTTTCTTCTTTCTATTTGATTGGGTTTTCGATAAATCAGTGCAATCTATTTTTTTATATACTTCTATAACTTTCAAATACTTAGCCAATACGTTTTTTAGGTTGCTAATTTCGTCATGTAGGTTGTCTATTTCATTGTTCGCAGTTACAAGATTTTTTGTTAATGTGTCAACCTTATCTCGCAAGTCTTCACAACAGGATTTGTGCGTATTAATAGAGGTGTCCGGCAAACTTAACATTGTTGAGTCAAATATCGTCGTGTTAGATATTTCGTGGAATGATATAGATCGCCTCATGCGTCGGAACGTAACATTCTGCTGTTCATTATTATCCATTATAGCAATTATTGTATTACGTACACAACTACACACCACTCAATAATCTCTTGGGAATGCGGAGAATAGTGTGACGAGAAAGTTTTAAAAACACAAAAAGTGTTAGGTGCGACTCAGGACGTAACTCGAGACATTGAGGGCACAAGGCCGCCGTCGTATCCACTGCGCCAACTTTCGGTTAGGAGAGAGTGTTAAATAAATGGTCTGTTATTAGGCGTTTCCATAAATTAAACGATCGTTATTATAACGTTCATTTGAATATGTAGATAATTCACCGCAACCGTCAGTTTTATTTAATTCGCACAAACACACTTTATTTTGTAAATAATTGATTGTTTCACTTATATTTAATGATATTTTCACTACACTTGTTTTATTTAAACGTTATTTGTTCTTAGTCTTTTATGTAAACATCTGTTGTGTCACTTTATTTAAAAGTAGTATTTTATACACTATACTTGCACGTAACACTCAGATAACAATAGTACTTGATATTTACACTATTATATTTACATTTCAAAAAATACTTCTTGTTTAGATTCGATTTAAATATTTTTTTACGATTTATATACTCAGAGACGATGTTGCGCGTGGCACTAGCGCCATCTCTCTTTCATACAAATCTACACATGTGTTAGAAAGTCGATGTAAGAGAGGGAATGGGAAGCAGTCACCTCCTTCTGCGAAGCAGTAATGCTCGTGAAGGTGGAGGCGGAGCTCGTGAGGGAGAGGCAATCATTGCGCCCTCACGCCCCTAGTCGCCGCACGAGGAGACACCCTGGGCGTCGGGAGTCGATAGCTGACTCCCGGCCACCTTAGGCGCGGGCCTGCGGACGGCGAGCAATGGGCAGCTCGCCGTCCGGTAAGGACCAGGCCCGGGTCGACGGCGCGTTGTATTCCAAGCGCGCCTCAAAGAGATGTCAGCATAATTGACGGGGTCCGAAAGGGTCAATGCCTGCCGGGGTCGCGGATTGTTCGAAAGAGTTACCGTGGCCCTGACGCACGGGCAACTGAAGAAACACGGGTGGGTTTTAGTCAGTAAGAGTCTGACACGCCCTTCCGCTCCGCCCAGAGCGGGGGAGAGGTCATTTGATGAAATCCAAAACAAAAAACAAAAAAAACTACATTTATAGGTATCGGCATCCACTTAATTAGTAAGCTTTAAGTGTCAGAATGGCTAGTTATTTAATAAGTAACAAAGTTAAGTTTAATTAGTAATAATTAAAGATTATAGTGTGTTGGAGAAAGGATTTTATGAAGAAAAGCATAGAAAGACAAGACCAGGCATTTATCTCAGTTAGGCTTGTCGTTAATGAGAACGCTATTATCCGTTCCAAAACTAGGTCTTCATGGAGAAGAAGGATAAGAAACTCCATGGCAGCTTGTTATAAAATCTTGTATCAAACATATTTACATTAGCATATTGTTAACACAAGGACAGTTTCTAAAAGTTAGCAACTATGTCAATTTAAAGAAATAACATGAATAATCCTTATATACGATTTAACACAAGCAATATCAGCTATAAGTATGTATAACACATACAGAACAACAAAGATCAGCGATACTAATATATACGAGCGATATTGACGTGTAATCTGATCAATTAAACTAGAAACTTAACATGAAAAGTTGAAACATTTGAATTGGTTACTATCACACAATTATTGTTGTTTTTGGTCTTGCACATACTTCGAGAACGAAATAATGGTCAGTATGGCCGTGTGAGATTATTCATATTTATAGGAGGATAACTAATCCATTATTGATCACAAATAATGATGTTAAAATTGAACAACATTAGATCGCATTATGAACGTCAGCTGTCAGATGGTAATGACATTGACGTATGGAAAGGTTCCATTTCAACAATATTTTATTAAACGTAAATGATTATTTTATAAATACAAAGGTTGTAATTTAAAATATATGTTATTAGCATTTATTTAATTGATAGTTCATAGACAGATGTATTTAATGTAAATAGTTTTTATTGTGACTTAAAAGGCCGCTTCACAAACAACGATTCTAGAGTTTTCGAACAAGTCATGTTTTGTGGTTTTGCATAATCAAAACAATTGTTTATTATCTTAGCATTACAATAAATGAATAAGTAATAATTAATATGATACTAGTAATATTTCTCATGATTTAATATTGCAATTTTAAAGTAAAAGTTGTTTTAGACGATTCTCAGATCTTTAAGATGATGTTAATATATTATAAGAGAGATTACAAATAAATACATACTAAATTGTTAAATAATCTTATGAAGTTTTAGCAATATATAAATAATACCTATAGTAGAAGTTATTTAGCAATTTAGTATGTATTTATTGGCGCTCTACGGAGTCTATTACATAACGCTTGACCACAGTAAAAGCAGAGTTTGTTGTTGGTGGTTAAGCAGTGAACACGTTTAGAAACTGTCGCGCGTTCCGTATAGTTGTGTCGTGTACCTACAGTGTGTGACTCGCTAGTGTGATTAATTTGATCGTAAGTTATAATTTGTTTTGAACTTCAAACGGTTTTTCTATTGCGCAATAACCAACACTCCCCATAGTACGTCCACAGTAGTTAAAATATGGCTGATAATAACGAGAGAGATGTACCTTCTCCGTCATACATGGTTGTATAATATCGATCGAAACATTATTCTCTCCTATTGTTTTTATGCTCTGCAATCTAGCTGACTCTACTCTACCACTTAACTCGCCTAGTACAAACAACGCCAGTGACAAGCGACTGGCGCGAGCAATAAACTGGGATCAAAGACGGTTGGTTTGCAGAGCGCCTCATTACGTCACACTGATGCAGATGTTCTATGGATCAATGGATGCTGGGCTGTGATTGTACGAGGGGTGTGTCGATTTCACTGTGTGTAGACAGGAATAAATATGAGAGCGATACGAAGGTAGATTTTATTTTAAAAAGTGATTGTTTGAAGTTTGTTTAGAAATAAAGCTTAGTTTCTAATGAAATATTCCACCAGCTAGCAGGTTTTGTAACTCGTTATACTTGTTTGATAATAATAAGCGGATAATAATAAGAAAAGAAAGAAAGAAAGGAAATATGTTTATTTGCGGTAAACACGACGCAGAGAAAACATGCAAGAAAATACACAAACACAAAAATGAACAACTCCAAGAACGGGTCTAAGTCATGACTTCTTACTTGACACTCAATCATTTATTGCATTCCACAATGTGTAGATACTTAGGTGGTAAATGAAATCATTATAAACCCTGTCGGTCACAACAAAATAGTAGGAGAGAGGAAACTTTAACTTCAGCTTTGAGATTTCTTGCATGCCAAGCAGTGGACTGCGACAGGCTCTGTTGATTGAATCAACGACTTTGCAGGGTTTTTTAAACCCTCAGATTATCTTCCAATTGGTGCTACAGCCACTGATTCGACAAAATTCTACTTATATTCTTATCTATTTTAAAGCGAAGTTCCTATTATGACTAGTGTTCATCTACAAAACATGTCAAGATCATCAAACCTATAGCACTGGCAAATAGATCTTCATCATCATCAGCCTACAGCGTCCACGACTGGATATAGGCTTCTCCAATAACACGCCATTCAGCTCGATTCTCGGCAACTCTCATCCAGCTGCTACCAGCCACCCTGCGAAGATCGTCGCTCCACCTAGTCTGAAGGCGTCCTATCTTACGTTTGCCGATTCACGATCTTCACTAAAGAATACATCTACCTCAACGGTCCTCGGTTCTACGGGTAATATGGCCGGCCCATTGCCACTTCAGCTTGCTTATTCTGTGCTATATCGAGCTATGTCGACCACTTTGTTTCGACAAATAGATAAGTTTCGGTTAATAATAACTGGGAAACAGGGCATGAGTTATTGATATTTAAACTTAGTATTTACAAACAAACAGATATGCAAGCTAAAATATCTGCCTCCCCAGCCTCACTCACACACAGTCAAAACCATAAGCCTTTTATATAAAGTTCATAATAATATTACTATGAGAGAGGGTAGTAAAAACTTTTATTATGAGAGCATCTCTAATGCGGCCACGCGTTTGGAAAGTGCATGTTAAAAATGCACCGCATTGCTAATAAAAGCATTATTCGTTAGTATTAAATATAGTATTTAATATTAGAATGCCAGAAAATATGTTTTTCTCTTTAATAGGTATATAATATCCTAAACGAAGCTTTACGAGTATGTAAATAAATGCTTACTAAGAATATGAATAAATGCATTCATGAAAAGTTAAATTGCTTACGAAATTTCAACTAGATACTTAGACTAATATAAAATATAATTTGTCATCATAGTTATCTACACACACATACATATACTCACGCCTCCTTCCCATGGGGGTAGGCAGAAACTACAGAACGCCACCTGCTTCGTAGCAGGTGGCGTTCTGTAGTTTCTGCCTACCCTAAAAGGCGTATTATAAGGATCGTCCTTATGTACTCCTTTTGCTTTTAACGCTATAATTTTACTAAACAATAACAACATTTTACTAATCACGATAATTTGACTAAATGTGAACGTCAGTTACATTTTCATTTATTATTATTATCGTTTCCTGCAAATAAACTTAATTATTAAATGTTTTATTATTATTATAACATTCTATAAATACACATTAAATTATTCGAAGCTAAATAGAGCTATTTCAGCAAATTGTTATAATTATGTCGAAAATAACATTTTCATTATAATGAAAATGACTGTTTGTAATGTCAGTTAAATGTTTATTATTGGAAACCAAACTAACAGTTCTGAAATTGGCTCGTTGACTGTACCTTCTCTTTATCAAATTAAAGATTATATAAATACTTCAACAGCTACACTGTTCTATTTCAAAGGTACTACGCCGTAGCTGTTGTCAGTGCTACAACAGCTACGGTTGCTCGTAGCTACGTTGTAGCCCTACAGCTAAGGTTTTCTAGAAGAGCGGAGACCACCTCATAGCGTCTGCAATTTACCAGCGAAAGACGTCACTGAAACGTTATTGATGAAAATAAGTTAGTGTGTTTTCCTAGAAAGCGTTTTTTGACGCCGTATAGTCAAACCCCGCTGCAATCATGTTCATGACAGCCGTCTCTGTGAAAATGGAAACCGTTTAGCTTTATCGAACCGCTACTAGAAAATAGAAACGTTATTGCTGCCAGTAATTACTTAGAATTAATTTTCAAAAAAGTTAATTAAAATTTCTTCATTACATTCTGCAGCCCTATTTAAGAAACATATTACCTATAAAAAAAACCCCAACAAAAGACGCATAGAATACAATTCAAATACTTTCAGAATCCTACATCTCCAGGATACGTCCTTTCAATACGTTCAAAGAAACTCGACGATACCATCACTTGTCTCGGAACAGTCCCACTTTCTCCTGCAAGTACTTCCAGTTGTATAGAAAGCTGCTATATAGCTAATACATAGCTAGCTGCTGTATAGTGCGATCATATTGAAGTTCTTACTATTTCGCAGCACAATGTTATAAGGATCTTCATATAAATGGCGGATTTCAGATGGAGTTTACAAAGAATAGATGCAGTTTGAATGTGTTGTGTATGTTTTTGAGCGCTGTTCCGTGGTTGTTTTTTGTTTTTTGTTTAATATCGTATACACGGTTAGTTTGTTTAAAAAATTCAGTCCTTTTGCAAGCCTAATACTCCTTCTTATATTTTTTGAGATGTGAAACCATAATCGCTACATTTACTAACTGCATAATGATAGATTCAGGCCAGTTTTTCCAGGATTCTTAATAAAAATTTCCATTGCCTAAAAATTCACATACCTACACGCTAACTCCAGCACCTTAATTACGTAACACACTATCAATTATAATCTGAACCATTTTGAAACCTATTCTTGCTTTTTTACTTATCCATGGTTTCATATATAATGTTAAAAAAAAAAAAAAGTTCGAAAAATTTGTCTGCTCAACAACGTAAATAACGCAATGAATGTTGTTGAACTGTCAAAATAAAAGCCATTCCTACTGTTGATGTGTTACGCAATTACCACGCATGTTTTGCAACCGTATCATGTTTACGAAGTAGGTCTATAAATTTCCTAGCTACCACATTATTTACCCAGATTTTTTTAAAAGAGTATTATATTTATCTGAAAAATATTCACCCGTCCCATACATTTCGGTCGAGTCGGTATTAAAGTTTTGTATAGGACAGCTGATTATATCTTTTCGCGATCACGATATTTGTCCCACGGAGAAAGAGATTCAGTTTGATGATCTGACCCACACCCCATACCTAAATATGACCACACATTTCTGATACACGCTGTATAATATTTTATCACCTCTCAAATCAAGTCCACTTCTAAATCGCCGACGTGCCATTAAACTCGTTTCCCAGAGACAAATAGATTACAACTTGATTAGCACATAAATATAAGCGCTGACAATTAGCAAAAGGTTCTAGGAATGAAATAATGTTAGGTTTATTGAATTAAAATTACTTTAAGCTTATATTAAGCTTGTTAGTGCTAATACAAGTAACGCGGGGACGTACTAGATTAGTGAGTTAAGTAATAATTGGTAATTAGACGGGTTGTTATTGTTAATTAATATTTGTAAGCAATTTTGGTGTGAGTGGAATTTTAAGTAATTTCGGATAGACTTTTGTGAAAATGATTCGATAACAATGTGTCGGTACGTGGTCGGTACCTTCATTTAATAAGGGTACGATTTAATGATTACGTTGTTTTCCAACTAATTGTTTGTTTGTCTCTCCGATAACTTTGTTTTGCTCAGTAACATCATCATTCTCATCATCGTCCTATCCTACTTCCTACTTATACGAGGGCGGCACTGAAAATTTCGGGAATCAAGGAAGTGACACAACATTACTATTTAAAAATGTATTTATTGCTTTTCGAAGTATTCTCCGCGAAATTTGACACATTTTTCCATACGATGGAACCAATCATTGAAGCAACCATTCCATTCGGAAGTTGGGGTCTCCAAAATTGCCGTTTTGTAGGCGTCCACAGCTTCTTCGGGTGATGAAAATCTCTGTCCACGCAATTTATTCTTAATTTTAGGGAAAGTATAGAAATCATTAGGGCTTAGGTCGGGGTTGTACGGCGGATGGTCTAATAATTCTATGTTTTCTTGCTCTAAAAACTCTTTTGTTCTGTGCGCGGTGTGAGAACTCGCATTGTCGTGATGGAGGATGATGCGGCGGTTGCAGTTCTCTTTACGGAGTTCAGAAACGACCTGTGGCAAACAAATGCTAGCATACCATTCTGCATTAACCGTTCTTTGTCCCTCAAGAGGAATAGTCGTAACATGGCCGGTTTTGGAGACGAACGTGGCCACCATTTTTTTTGCAACACTCCGTGAACGAACAATTTTTGTAGGCTTTAACTCATTTTCGAACACCCAAACTTGTGACTGGTTTTTTGTTTCGGGTTCGTACGCGTATATCCAGGATTCGTCACCGTATACGATGTTGTATACAGCATTTGAAGATCCTGCGTGGAATCTTTCGAGAGTTCTGACGCACCAAGTAACGCGAGCCGCTTTTTGCTCTTCACAGAGCGAATGCGGTATCCATCGGGAAAACAACTTTTTTACACCTAATTGTTCATGCAAGATTATTTGTATTTGACTCATGCCAATGTCTAAAGTTGCCTGAATTTCGCGGTATGTCACATGTCGATCTTCCTCAATCAGCTTACGCACAGCATCAACGTTTTCTTGGGTGACTGCAGTTTTTGGACGACCTTGACGGGGATCATCACTGAGCTTGACACGTCTTTGGATGGGGCTTCATCACCAAATGCAGAAATTATCCGGTCAACACACTGTTTTTGTGTTAAACCACTTCGAAAGTCATAATAAATCATCGCTCTTGAATTTTCTCGAGTCAATTCCATTTTCTCAACGACTAAACAAGTTTGACAAAACCTTGTGACAAGACCGAGAATCTTTTTTTAAATAAATAAATGGTATTCGATTTTTAAAACCAAGGAGTTTTCAATTAAAAAGATTTTAATATGACAGGAACAGTGGAAATATTCCATTCCCGATACTTTTAGTGCAGCCCTCGTATTATAAATGTGAAAGTTTGTGAAGATAGATGGATGGATGGATGGATGTTTGTTACTCTTTCACGCAAAAACTTCTGAATGGATTTGGATAAAATTTGGAACACAGATAGTTTATAACTTAGATTAACACGTAGGATACTTTTTATCCCGGTAGTACGTTCCCGTGGGATAATTTCCGACATCCACGCGGGCGAAGCCGCGGGCAAAAGCTAGTCATTCATAAATAAATAAAACTTAAACTTACTTATTCTGTTGTTCTTGTCGCAATTTATTTCTGTTCGCCACACCATATCTTCTCCTTCCACGCTTCTCAGTTAGTCATCATCGCAGTAGTCACCACCTTTCTAGCCATGCAGCCTTTTTTGCTCAGAAACAGTCAATATTTATTTAAAACTAGCTTTACCCAGCCCGGCTTCGCACAGGTAGCACTAAGTATCTAACACCTACCCTATCTACCCAGCCTACTTACCTACGTACTCTACCTACCTTGCTGACCTGTCAGACGTTGTCCCGTCAAAAAAAATCCTTTGGGCCTTTTCTATTTTTTTTTTTAACTAAATCGGTCAAGCCGTTTTTGATTTTTAGCGAGACTAACGAACAGCAATTCGTTTTTATATAATTATATAGATATATAGATTACTAAACTCATAAGTACCTAAATTCCGATAAAAGCTTCCAAATGAATATAAATATATATATATATATACAATAATTGATAACGGTTATCCACTTAATAAATACAACCTAACTTTCGCTCGATAACAGTTAACGTAAAAATAACACTGCAGTTACAGATTTCTCGCACATTCCCAGTACGAAATACCTTCAGTTCCACACAAAGTTAAGAGCTACACTTAACGGTTACTGCCGAGTCCATAACCCATCGGCAGTAAGTGCCACTAACTCCAGGACATCGGGACATCGAACTTGAACACTGGAACACTTATACCTGCCACCTCTTCATAAGGTCATGTAACTTTATGGGCCATATAGGTTTATTGTTGTTCGAAACTGTTCGGAACATATTTACCGAAGTTACGTCACAAGAAGGAATGTAGAAGGTTAATTATCACTACTGTGTAGCGTAACTATTGTAAACTAGCTGTTCGTGCCCGGCGTCGCCCGGATACCCGACCAACCGGTGCATTATCCAAAAAGTTAGTTCCATACAAACTTTTTCCTAACAATTAAGAACACAGCAAAAAAAACAAATAAATCGGTCTGTATAATAAACTGATGATTTTTCATACATGCGACAATTGATTTTTATTTATATAGAAGACTAGCTTTTGCCCGCGGCTTCGCCCGCATGGATGTCGGAAATTATCGCACGGGAACGTACTACCGAAATAAAAAGTATCCTACATGTTAATCCAGGTTATAAACTATCTGTGTTCCAAATTCCATCCAAATCCGTTTAGTAGTTTTTCCATAAAAGAGTAACAAACATCCATCCATCCATCCATCCATCCATCCTCACAAACTTTCACATTTATAATATTAGTAGGAAGTAGGATAGAAAAACAGAGCATCGCGTGAATCGATGGCATAAAGCGATGCGTCTACGATAGTTATCACGCTATTTGTGCTATGGGGGATGAGCAATATGGCAATTTATTCGTATTCTTCTATAATGTTTACCGCAAATTGTACAAAGATGAGCCAAAATATAGCAGATAGTTACAGATTTCACCTTTTAAATGATTATCATCACGCTATACGTCTATGCATGTAAGCAGTCAATCACGACATATACAGGGTCGATTTTTGAGATGGTGGGCAGGTACCTTAATCGTTTTTGCTACAAGAAAACGGTCTTAGGATACTTTCTTAACTTTTTGATCTACATTCACAGATTTTGAAACAAAAATACAGTCAGCAAGAAAATTCAACAAAAATCATGCCAATCTATCCACTTTTTGTAAGGATCAAAAACTATATTGAACCAACGGAGGTTTGTAGTACTAAAAAAGTCAAAAATCGTAAATAAAACTTCCCGTACATTTCATAGAAAATGAGACTGAAATGAGAGAGTACACAATATACCAGTGTATGACAACAGTCGAATTATTCCATTACTTCACTGCGCTGAATAGGGAACGAATATAGTAGATAGTTACAGATTTAACGTTTCAAATGATTATCATCCCGCTATACCTTTAAGGAGCTATGCAGTCATTCATGACGTAATATAAGAACGGCTATTTTAGTCAACTTTCAACAAATCAAATAGCTTAGCAGTTTGACGACTGTTTTGCAAACCTATGTTCGATTCCCAACAACTGATATTTTTTGTGTTTAATAATTATCACGGCCATAGAAAACAAGTTGAAGACTAAACAATTTTATTTTTATGTCTGATACCCGAGGAATCTAAATGAAATGTGTCTCTGTCCACAAAAATCGATATGTCAAAATCCGTCACTTGGGCAGAATAACCGTTTCTTGGTCACCGAACGCACCGCATTCTCAGAACCAATGGTATTTATTTATTATCATTATCACTTACATTGGTTTTTACTAATGGGAACTAGTCTTACCAAGAGGTATCGTATTACCCAGTAACTATGTTGTGGAAGTCAGACAGGCAGGCTATTTTGTATTGTAAGTATTTTATTTTAATATTTATTTATTAATAATCCCCTAGTGGGATGTAAAGATGTCCGAATGTGTGTCCGTGGCATCACAACGGGCCCTATCAAAAAGATATAATATTAAAAAGATTAATATTATGACGGTGCCTTGTCAATTCATTTATGAAAATATTATGTATGTAAGAAAAAATCTACATCTCTTTAATAAAATAAGTGATAGACATAATTTTAATACTAGAAATAAAGATAAAATAGATCAACCATTTTTTAGATTATCTAAAGTGCATACATCTTTTATGGGGTACTGTGTTAAATGTTACAACAAAATACCTTGTGATATATTGCAATTAAATGAAAGAAAATTTAAAACTCATATTAAAAGTACACTTTGTAAACATGCATATTACAAATTAGAGGATTATATCCTAGATAAGAATGCTTGGAAACATGCTGGTCTTGCTCCATAGGACAATCTAGAGTCTAGACAAAATCAAACTGGTTGCTAATTTAATTGTATAATTTATAATTTTTATGACATTGTTTTTTACATTATGTAAGTACTTTAACTCACACACTAAATTATTACTTGGTTTTTTTTTTTTGAAAAATCATCTACTTCTCAATATTTGTAAATATGTGAGCACCATGTATCTATCTCATAATTAATTTACCTGTCATGCGTTATATTTAATTATTTTTACCTATTGTGGTATAGTAATTTTATTCTAGGTGCATCGTCTTCACATATAATTATTATATACATAATATTGTAAAACATTTTTAAAAGAGTAACGGTGGAGTTTCTTGCCCATTCTTCTCCATACGAAACTACCTTTTGGAAGGGGCAACTAGAATCAGTTCTATTTTTTGTAAATTTTGACGTTCAAAAGTGCCATTTTATGTGCCTATTTGAAATAAACGATTTGACTTTGACTTTATCAGAATATAGCAGCTTTATGCTGAGATAGCAGCCTTTTTGGCCTCGCACAGGTTTTTTTATTGTTTATTGTTCTTTTTATTGTTAATTTTGTTAGTTTTAAAAGCTCCTTTTTATTTTCTTACTCTTTGTATTTCCTGTGCGTGTCCCAAATAAAATATTTTTCTTTTTTTCTTTCTTTCTCCATGTAACATACTGGTATTCAGCTGCATCCGGTTAGTCTGGAAGGCGACCCCAACACAGTTGGGAAAATTAGGCAGATTGATAGATTTTTGACTGACAACGTTATAATTACTGCCCCCACAGAGTCATGTACGTACTGGCTCTTTTGTTTTTACAGTGGCAGTTACTTGGCTTGGAGTAACCAAGGCCCATTGTTCATTCAGCCATGAGCCTTCTGCTCTTATTTTTTACTGCTCCACCTTACTTAAACTGTTATGTATGTAAATATGATCCAAGCTGCGACTACGTGGATTACTGTACTGTACTCCGGATCAAGCGCGAGATAAGAGGAGATTGAGACGTTTTGAATACCAATGATTATGATTTTATGCGAGATGAGGTACTATTGCGAGTTTGTCATATTGTCATAGGCTGTTGAGTTATCAAAGACAAGTAAAGTCGTGAACATAAATTGAAATCGCCTCGAGGGAAAATCTACCACAACATAATTTCATTAAATTAATTCTATAAGTAGTGTATAATTGGGGGTTCTGGATCACTTGCCCTCGCTTCGCTCGAGCGCATGATCCAGAACTCCCCAATCATACACTAATATCGTGATCTGCGATATAGTTCATAATATTGATTGAGTTGCTCACGCTTCGCTCGAGCGCGTTATGCAGAACACCCCAATCAGCGGTGCGATGTGTACTTAAAGTAATAAGTAATGAAATCTTCTTTCTTGAATCGCTGACCTGAGGTTTTTATGAATCTGAGTTACGTTTATAATTTGTGTAAAACTAACTCATGTGCTGTATCACTCTCCTGATGGAATAGATCTGCAGTTGCTGTCGATATACTACTTACTCCCACTGGTCTTTGACGAACTAACAATCGATTTTTTATGATCAGTATGTTTGTTGCTAACTTTAACGAATTTGCGAAGATCCTCACCAAGTTCGCTTTTTAGTATAAGGTAGTGAGTATTTTTCAAGTTAGATTTCTCTGAATCTTCCAACTTCTGGTAAAATAAATCTTCTTTTCGGGTTATATCACTATCCTGATGTTTTAATTCACCTGAGTTCGATTTCTTTTTTCTAGGGTGCATATCTTGAATATATATTATCTCACCCCTAGTATTCTTGAAAATAAGTTTAGAAGTGCCTTCCAAATCAAATTTCTCTGAGTGAAACATGATGTAGATAGGTAATATCAATAATTGTATCTCTCGTGGTGCAGTAAATATTTGTGTTATTTATTACTTAGTTATATACTTAAGATCTATCTATTACACTGCAATGCTAGGAGTCTAATGCTGCGATGCAGATACGCGTATTAAATATATACTCTCTTCCTTTCACAGCGTTCAAATAAAAACATTGAGGAAAATTTATAGCATGTTGCATCCAAGGATCGTCATAAATCTCCCAATCTTCTATAACACCTCCACATGAAAAACATGCTGCTTTATCATTTATACTATTGCCACAGTAAAAGAATCCAGCGTCAGCCATTTCCATCACTAATATTTTCTTTGAATCAGCCGTTGCCCAGTAATAGTTAAATGAAAATTGACGCATTTTATAAGTATTATACATGTCATATCGAGGTTTGTATTTATTATGAGACATGCTTCTCCGTTTTACAGATAACTGCATAATGACATCGCCTAGTTACAGTCAGCAGCTTATAACGATTTGACGACGTTGAAGAGATTGGGAGGGATAGGAAACGGTTTACCAAAAATAAAGAAATTAAACAAAAAAAAGTTTATTTTATAATTTTATTATCATAGCACCATTTATTTAAACACAATACATTTTTTAAAGCACATACAGAGTCATGATAAATACAACTATACAAATCTTGAGAATATTTATATTGATGGTGCAGACTTAACAAACTAGAACAACCTTTATCTTCTAAATTAAATATGTTACTATTACTGTTTTCTAATATATTTTTTAACCACAAGACTTTTTCTGAACCTTTAACATAGACACATTTATCTCTTAAAATATCAGCAATAAAATTCTGGTAATTGGAATATGGAATAAATCCTTCACACCAATATATCTTTCTGTTACGTTCAATCCAACTAACTTGTTTTTTTTCTTGTTTCGTTAATTTTTCAAATGGAAATGGTGGCTTAAATAAAAACACTTGTAATGTTTTATTATATAATATAGCGATTTATTTTATTATAAATTCATTTGTTTCTGTTTTAAAGCCTTGAATATCCACAATAGCAATCATGATAACCTGCGCACAATGTTGCTGAGAGGTTTGTATTCCACAAGTCGATCGTTTATAATCAAACAATATGCAGTAGTCTTATCTGGTATTGGCGTTGAACATTCAATTTCTATGCGTACGTCTACTGGACCTGATTTTAGACTATCGTTTTGCCTTGAGCAGTCTAAGATAAACAGGGGAGCTTTTTCTTTGAAGTCCTTTAGATCGAGCAACGGGTCTACTGGACAGTTGTAATACGACTGACGAAATTTCACATACATTTCATATAATATACTGTATTTGTTGTCAGAAAACTTTAAACCCAAAGGCTCATAAGGATAATATTGAGAATTTAAGAAGAGCGTAACGTTTGTCACCTCGCAATGATCGAATAGAGATATGTCTTTAGTTTTATTATTTTTTCTGTTAGTTTGTAAGCAAAAAATTACATATCTAGGCTTTTCCAATTGTGAAGCAGTCTTAACTGACCAAGAATGTTTTGTGGTTTTAGGTAATAAAGGATATTCATATAAATCCCAATTTCTAAAAGCCATCTGAATGGGTTTATCTCTTTCTAAATGCTTTAAAAGTGTTAATCGTTCTCGATCTGACACTTTTATGTGTGGCACCCTCCATTGAACTCTTTGTATATCTATTTGAAAATGAGCAACATCATCAGTAAGAATAACGCTGTTTAAGTTAGAGTTACTTCTATTCAATATAAGTTCATGTTTACAATTTATAACGATTTTATTGTAATCCTCTGCAAACCCTAAAATCTTATTTAGCGGTATCACTAAACTAAAATGCCCATCACTTTGGAATCCGTTTAAATTCCAACCCCATAACGCAGCAACTTTATTTTCAGCTTCATTTAATGAGATGTATGATTTTATTGTTGACGTTATTCCAGAATTTTTTATACGATCTATTTCAATACCATTCATTTCGTACCTGATGTCTTGAAACAAAGACATAACAGGGTTATTAGTGAACGTAACAGTTTTCTTGATCGGATTCCCATCTTTACCGAACAGCTTTGCTTGGCCTTCGATGTAAATTGAACTGGCTGATGGTAGCACGTATATGTCTTGCTGATGTATGGGGATTCTGATTTCATCGTTTTCTCTAAAGCTGTTATTGTAGGGATTATATGAATGGATTTCATAACTTTCGATCGAACTATCGAAGTGCGGTAATTCAGTAATCTGGAGTATATTCATACTTTAAAACCTAGGGCTCTAAGAAAACCTTTATTTGCTTCAGTCAATTTCTTAACTTTTTTCTTACGTCTATTCACCTTAGTGGTCGTTGAAGGAATAATACGTTTTATTTTCACAGGAGTGTTTTTATAATATAGTATCATTTTGTTTTTCTTAAATGAAGACGTAGTTGAATATTGAATTCGTCACCAAAGTTAATACAATAACCAAATTGATCAACAATTCTAACAGATATAGATGAAATTATATTTTTGTTCACTGGAAAGTAAATAACGTTTCGTGGTATTTCTATGCACTGATGACCCGGAGCAGTATCAAATACAAATTCATGAATAAAATGAGTTGGTAGTCCGTTGCAGTACGAACTGTGTACAAGATCACATTCAATTCTGATTACAGATAGACTGCTGCTATTGATGGACACATTTGATCTTGAATTTAACACTGAAAAGTATAACAAACCGCACTCGTATTGATCGGATAAATGCAGTGGAGGTTGAAAGTATGACACCAAATCAGATTTATTTCCAGAGATGGTAACTGTGGTAGACATGCTTGCATACTGGACTGTTTCAGAAGATCCTGTTTATTTTATCCCTAGACTACTCCAAAAATTCCTTAGAAAAATTAAACAGAGATGTCCGCAATTGAAAGGATGATCGCGTTGTATATTTTCATAATTATAGTGGACTTTAGTACCTCCGTATTTTATAAATTCTTTTGGAGGCTTAAGATTTCCGTAACTGTCAAAGTACTCAATATAATCATTGTATTTTGCATAGGCTACCCAATGAGAGCCAGGATCTTTTGAACTATCTAAATTAATAACTCCACATTCTTTTTTAAACGGGTATTTAGGAAGTTCATCTCTCATAAAGACTCCTCTAAAATATGGAATATTAGTTCCATACTTCAAAATGTCGAAGTTAGTTAGGGCTCGTTTGGGTAGCCGATATCTTAGTTTTTTTCATTCGATACATAAATTCCAAGCCCGTTTTTATGTGGTTTAAGGTGTAGTCCTTTCCCAATGCAGAGAGCTTCCATTTTTTCATTGTGTCTCTTCGATTCAACCAACAGCTTTTTAGCCATCTTGAATTCATTTATGGTTTTGGTAATACCTGCTGCACCGCCTGCTATTGCTCCCACTGCTGATAATCCAGCAAAAATAGGAATCAAAGGTAATACACCACCAGTTTTTGGTATAGGAATAACACGAGGAAGTTTTATGGATGAATCATCAGCTAATTCTCTGGCTGCGGCCATAGCTAATTCTATTGCCACTTTTTTGCATTTTGGTTTTAGTTTTTTCATGTGTCTTTTCGTTTTAGTGATAACATTTTTAAATTTGTTTTTTAACCCTTTTCCAGGTGTAAGTTTTTGAAAGCACTTTTTTCTATTTTTTTTTAGGCCGGAACCAGTTTTAATTTTTGTAGACATTGTCTTGCTTACTAAGCGTGCTGCGATTTTCTCGCTTACACTTGCATCCGAGGCAACTGCTCGCTCTTTTGCCATTTTCAACAAAATTAAATCAGCTCTGTGACGATTCTTTAAGTTTGATGATTTGAGATAGGCAATGTCGTGTTCTTTGCAATGTTCGTCTAATTTATTAATACCTTCGTCTCCACGTGTAAGCCTTTTAATTAATTTTGTACCAGGACCACAATAATTGTATCCTGGTAAGTGTAATTCAAATGGTAAATTGTTTATAAGCCAATTGAGAAGACTACTCTCTCCAATACACATCATAAGACTAATGAATCTGGATTGAACACTTTAATAAATACTTATACGGTTAGTAAAGTTATTTTTATTTATATTACTACATTCGATTTATCAATCCAACTGTTTTCAGCAGAAGATAAACCTAACCATTTTACTAAAACCCTGTTTCCTTTTCTTCTAAGAACTTTCTCGACTAGATATACATTAGGATATTTTGTCTTTTGAAGCTCTTGTAAGTAAAATGCTCCTAAAATAGGTTGACTTCTGATTGTATCTTCAATTAAGTAGGTAATAGGAGTTGTATTTTGTATTTTTCGAATTTTAAATATTTCTGTCGACCAGTTGGGGGTATATCCTTTTTCAAATGTTCCTTTGTATTTACTGATACGTACATAATCACCCACTTTATACTTGCTTTTTATTCTTTCATTTTTTACCGACCTTAAATACCTTTCTAATATACGTTTTTTTATTCATGTTATCCACATTAGCAGGAATTTCATGAATTGTCCGATGGTAAGTGTGATTGTATTTATATATAACATCATTAAGGGTACTATCTACCCAATTATAGCTGCCTTTTAAACTGAATTCCTTATACAGTTTAGATTTCAAAGTTCTGATAAATCTTTCAACTATTGAAGCCTTTTTTGTTGAAAAGGTTGAATAGTGGTTAATATGATTAGATTTCATAAGCTTTTGAAATTTATTATTATAAAATTCTGTTCCATTATCTGTTTGGAGGTTTTTTGAAACACGCCCTGTAGCCAACAAAACTTTGAATGAGTTACATACATCATCTTTGGTTTTACTTCTCAGAGGAAAGGCCCAAGCATATTTCGAAAATGTATCGATAACGGTAAGAATAAATCTGTAATTTTTATTTTCTTTTGAAATTGATTGCATATCAATTAAATCTGCTTGCCACAGGTCGTCTATATCTTTCATAATAACATGTCTTCGGGGAAAGTTTACCCTTGCATTTTTATGAATTTCGTTTACCACATCGGCTTTGCTCATGGTCAGAATTCAGTACATTTGTCTTGAATCCATGTACAATACTGAATGTAAAGCATATTATTACGACTATTTATTCTTTAATTATGTCAGCTTCTTTTAATTCTTCAATTATCGATAAAATTTCATTTTCATGGTTTGTATTGCCAGCATCTCTTGAAGCTACTAATAGTTTCAATCTCTCGACTAATTCGTTAGGATCATCCCAATATACCAAGTCGGTGTTGTTTTTGTATTTTTTTAACGTTGGTAATTTTCCTCCAAGTTTAGTGTGAGCATGTATAACATCGTTTGACAATTCGGAAAATAGAGGTTTTATTATTTTACAATATTTTGTACCTTTGTCACCTCTTATTTGACCTTTAGGATTAAAATCTCTTTTATGTGCATTTGTATAGTGTAACATATCCTTATAGACAAGTTTATCTTCGCTCGATATTAACTTTAAATCGGGTTTTCTTCGGAGTAAAAGTTCTTTTAGACCAACTGTTAAATTGTAAGCTTTGTCACCGATTTTAATTAAAACGATTGTATCGTTATTCAAACTATCAATTTTAGAAAATGATACTGCTGAATTACCCATCAATAGAGTTTTATTTTCACTTCTAATTCCAAACGGTATACTAACACCGTCATAAATACCAAAGATATCATCATCCTCTAATGACATTTCTAAATTATCTATCGATTCCTTTTTAGCATTTTGTTTGACGAATTGGGTAGAATTTAGTTTTGGATCGTAACAGTCATTGAGCTTTGTAGATGAGCTAGTATTCTTTTCATCGAATTCGATTCCTTCAGAATTATTTAAAGTTGGATTTTCATTTATTTTTATTTTTTCTGCACATCTATTAGATTCAACAAGAGTTTTTAGAGGATTTGTGACAGGTTTTAGCATTTTATCAAGCGACAAGTTCATTGTATGTTCCTGATTTTTCATTTGTTTTATTTTATTCTTTATGGAGTCGACAGACTTCACTAATTCCATTTTAATATTTTTGCCCATCTTACAATAAATAACAACTGTATTCAGCTAAACAAGGAATAATACTAACAGCATTTATGTATGTAATTCATTTATAAGTATGTACCTTCATTTAAAGTTTAAAAAAATATCAAAATTCTGTCTGTACCTCCCATTATTTAATGCCGACTCTTTATTAATAAGTAGAAAATTATAAGGGTTACTCCAAACAGTTTTACAAACTTCTTTAAACTGATTCCACAGCAGATCAGAATTTACATGTTCTTCATAGATATGCTTTAAGTTCACATCATCTTGTTTAAATATTATAAGAAAATTAGCATTATCACGTAGCAACTGTTTCGGAATTTTTGAGTAGGTTTGTGATAAATAAAAGCAGTCAATTTGCTTATGTCTTCCCATAGAGAAATAATTACAAATGTTTATTTGCTTTTCACACATAACATCATCAAAAATAAATACAGAATTTGTTAAAGCTTCATTCGGAGCTATAACATCTTTGTCGTCATTGAACTCATTGAACTGTATCTGAGGTACTCTTCTTAATACTTCACTTAAAAACCGATATTTTGGCTGGAAAGTAGTTTTCGAGTAAAGATAAAGATTTTTAAATTTAAGCCCATTTTCATGCAGCAGTAAACTGATCATAACGTTTGTTTTACCACAGTTCGAGGGTCCACATATTATGCAGCGAATTGTATTAGGCAATAAAGCACTATGTCTAATCTGACGAGCTGAGTCATTGAAATTGATATTATTCACGTTCAAGGATATGGGTTGTTTGATCAACTTCATCTTGCCTATTATTTATTTTCATTACTTACTATCCTTTATATATGAATATGTGACTTGCGAGCACAGTATTCTAGCAACGGGTTTGGACCTGGGTCGTTATTAAGAGTCGTGTCCTCGACTGAGTTACACAGCGACAGTGTCCGTCACAGTGTTCGTAGTGGACGAGTTTTTTTAAAATTATTATTAAATTATCTTTAATCGTCCATTCATCTATTTAAGATTGTAAGTAACTAATAAATTTGTCAAGTCTAATAATAAAAATAATGTTAATTAAATATAAAAGAAAATGGAAATTAATTTTATCTTTTTTTTTTTTTTTTTTCAGAAAATGGAAGGCCTTGATATTGTTGATGATGTTATTAAGTCATTCTATTTTACTCAAGAATTTACTGGGGACAATGTTGAACAAACTGAGTTCCAGGAAAATCAGCAGGATAAAGTCAAGGATACTCAAGAAAGTCCAATAAAAAGAAAAAACAAGAAGTTGAAATTAACTTCTAAAATTACCCTGCCCAAGCTATTGGATACACCATCTACATCTTACGTAATTCGCAAGGATCCAGGAAAAGCACACCATTTAATAAAAATATCTATTTGTGATTTAAATGACAATAATTTAATAAATCGTGTTGATCGCAGTGATAGTGATTGTGCTTGTGTGAATGTTCAGTATTTAGTCAAGGACAATTACGATGAAATTATGGATGAAGCAGAATATCTCGTCGGTAAAATAGTTAAAAAATTAAGTTCACCCACATGCAGACCTTAAATGCAGTTTATAAGTTATTGTTTATTAGTTATTATTATTGGTCGAGTTTATTTAATTGAAGGCGAAACAATAAAATTAAAATTGATTCTACATAATGTTTTTTTTTATTATTCACCTAATAAGTTAGTATACAGGGGTCAAATTAAATTAGCTAACGAACGAGAAACTCCACAGACGTGATGGGTATCGATATCTAAACACATCGATATAAAAACAAAAAAAAGAAGATATTTTTTTATTTTTTATTTGGGGTCCTCGACCGCTGGTTGTGCTGGTACTTGAAGTATGAGTTGAGAAAATCTGTTTTCTTTTGTTTTATCATGTTTAGGTATCGATACCCATCACATCTGAGGAGTTTCTCTAGCTAATTTAATTTGATCCTGTATGATACCTCTTAATAATAAACACTGCATATAGTTATGACAAGCTAATAGACATAAAAAAAAATATTAACATTAACCATGACATAATCTATACACAGTGTTTATAAGAGGGAAAATCTTTCGGAAAAGGAAAAGAAAAGAAAATAAATATCGATTATTCATTTATTGATTATAGTAACATTCATTTATTACATTTTTTTATTCGATTACATACTTTTTACACATTTAAATCATTTGTAATTAGCTTTTTTAACTTAAACTATAGTTTTAGCACAGTAGAACGAATACAGTAATCCGACAAGTATTAAAGTATTGAACTATAATGCCCCCCCCAAGGCAAAGTGTTGAAACAACCTTCAGTTCTCTGCCTTTTATCGTCATCACTATTAAGTATGAGTTTATTCAATTTTTGTGTAAAAACTTGATGATTTTTAGATCTTATAACATTAAACAAAAATGGACTTTATCATCTTTAGTTATGTACAACAAATTGACATGTATAAGCTTTCGTTCACGTGTCAAAAAATAGAGGACCAGTTACATGATTATTAGCTTCAAGACCATAAACATTCACACTTATACAAGGATTATTTTTCTAAAATATTTTAATATCATCGAAACATGGCGGAAAAGACATATCATTTATTTTTAAAAGCAACGTATAGTGTGGGTACGATTGCGTTCTATTAGCATTCAATCTTTTTGGAAACATCTGGGCAATAATACACCACAAAAAACAATGATTGGCATTGTTGTGTATATTCAAACATGACTTTGTGTTTTTTATAACCGTAGGCAATTCTAAGTATGTCCCAGCTCTTAAAGGATTGCACTTGTTTATGTTTATTTCCAAATGGTTTATAGAATTAATAGCCCAACCAGATTCGGCAAGTTCAAACTCTAAATAATAATTTTTCAGAGCATTTAAAATACATGTTATAAACATTTGTATTCGGAACTGCTATCTCATATTTGGTGTTGAAAGATTTCATAGAGCTTTCATTATTTTTTGGCAAAATGTATGACACAAATAATTCAAAATTGACTTTAATTGCTTTATGTTTTTGAATCATAAGATTGATAATATCACATACTGACTTTGAAATTTGAAATAAAAACGTTTCTGGAGTTATTGTTACTTCACTAGATTTAAGTGGATTCACTTTATACTTATGATTCTATTTCTAAAAGCAATAGCAATAATTTGAATATTTTCGAATTCGGAGCAGAGCAATCGATTAGATATATGAATATTTGTTCTACTGTGTGCTGATAATTTTGAAAACATAATAATTACAGTATTTACAAAAAAAAAACATGTTCATTATACTTATTTTAAATTTTATAAAAAGCTATTTTTACTAAATGTTTTTTTTTATCTCAGTAATCCATTTTTTATTTAAAAGTTGGTAAATTCTCATATTTAAAATTTCTAAGTTTTTAATTTCTCAGTTCATAATTTCTCAGTTCTTAATTTCTCAGTTTTTAATTTCTCAGTTCTTAATTTCTCAGTTTTTTATTTCTCAGTTCTTAATTTCAGAATTTCTTATTTCGGTTTTTTTAATTTCTCAAGTTTCAATTTCGATTTTACATCATTCTGAGCAGAGCAATCGATTAGATATATGAATATTTGTTCTACTGTGTGCTGATAACTTTGAAACATAAATATTAGTCTTTACAAAAAAAAAAAACATGTTCATTACACTTATTTTAAATTTTATAAAAAGCTATTTTTACTAAATGTTTTTTTTTTATCTCAGTCATCCAATTTTTATTTAAAAGTTGGTAAATTCTCATATTTAAAATTTCTAAGTTTTTAATTTCTCAGTTCATAATTTCTCAGTTTTTAATTTCTCAGTTCTTAATTTCTCCGTTTTTTATTTCTCTGTTCTTAATTTCAGAATTTCTTAATTCGGGTTTTTTAATATCTCAAGTTTCAATTTCGATTTTACATCGAAACTCTGAAAAAGTACATGTAAAATAATTATTATAAATCAAATAAATATTCTCTATTCTATTGATAATTTTAATGCTACAAGAGACTGTTTCCAACGTTCATTTGGAGTAAGTTTTTCCACTTCACCCGTGTTATAAACTCTTAATTCAAAATAATACTTTCCAACCCTGTCCGGGTTTGATTGGAAGGTATAACCATCAGCCACCCGCTGAGTGAAGCAGTTCTTCAGAGTGGTAGCACGGATCAGCGGTCGAGACGATTCATCCTGAAATACATAAGATGACTAGTTTTAATTAAAAATAATAATGCGTGAGGGCGAGTAATTAAAAAATAGATAAGTAAAAAAAAAATAGATATGTAAAAAAAATATAATAGATAAACTCCAGACTTCCACGTTCTTGAATCTACCGTTACCATAACTATAATCTATTATCTATTAGAAAAGGTCTATTTAAACACTTGTGTCCACAAATAAGTATAATTTTGATGGAGAAAATCACACGCTGTAAAACACTGGAATGGTTTTAAATGAAATGGGAATTTAACATGTTTGAAAAAAATGTCTTACCTCACAGTCTGAAGCGTTGGTATTCCGTTTTCTTTTTGGAGCTGGTGTTGTAACAACTGCCGGCCCGTCGCTATCAGACTCTGGTTCTGAAGCGAAAGGATTTTAGAAAGCAAAGCCTTCTTCTTCTGAGACACTTTCTTATCTCTCTTCACAGCTGTTTTTTTTTTGATCTGCCGCTTGTTTTTTTCTTTTGTTGGTCCAGACGTTGAAGGTGTGGAGTCCTCTTCTTCAACCCAAAAAGGATTATTCATCGACTGAGCCCTGAAAACATTATTAAAATGCAATAAATATTTTTATTACCAACATTAGTAACATGAAACAACAGCACCCGTATTCATCAAAGGGTTAGGCAGAGGTGTGCTGTTAGTCCCTCCCCCTTACTTTTTACGTTTTTACGTTCTTACGTTTTGAAATCTCATCGAATAGGGAATAATATATTTACAGTACTTATCAGGAAAAAAAAACTTTAAATGACCTAAGAATCAAACCTAGGCCTTATTTTTATTGCATGCTAGAACAACGAAGCAAGAATTATTATTAAATAAACGTTTGTAAAAATAAAACGTTAATAATTATTAAACGTTTGTAAAAATAAAACGTTAATAATTATTAAACGTTTGTAAAAATATTAATATTAATATGAAACTACAAATGCAGTACAAGTACAATAGTTTTGAAATAACTATTATATGATCTAAACTTAATTGAGTAATTTCAGTGGTAAAACAATTAACTATTACAGTCCTAGGATCGAAGAAAAAATATTTATTAAATAAAATATAATACTCACATACTCTGTTTCTGCAACACTTGTGAACAACCACAAACAAATTTAAACTCACTGTTCAGTGAAATGCACTTCAGCACAACAATGACAAAATGTAAAGGAATTCTCTCACATGCTTTTTATAGACCTAAATCCTAAAGCCTTAGTCATATGTTAGTTTCTAACAATAATTACTCCGAAAAATTAATTAAAATAATATTTGTTATTAGAATTTCATCTCTATCACTTGAGAACCTAGAGTAGATTTTATTTTATTCATTTCTCGTACTGAAGTCGCAATGTGAATGCTTCCGAATACTCTAGTTATGGAAAGTGTTTTCACAGCACTTTATCCTTATTAGAGTTTTTGGAGGCGACTGGAGACGACAATCGTGAAAGGAATGAGGTGTCAATTAACTCTGTCGGAATACATACAAACTTATAAGAAACCAATAAAATGAGATCTCTGGTAGTTATTTGTCATGTACACAGAAATGTCGCCTTATTCTTTAAACTCTCAAGTCGTAAAGGCTGTGTTAGCTATAGCTATCCTGCTCATTTTAATGTAAATGGAAAGAGGTGGCAATGGATTTCTAAGTGTGTTTTTGTTATAGAACTCGTAATAAGATATTACAGAATTAGGCTGGGTGATTGAATGTTGGGAAATGAAACAAACAGAATTTTAATTTTTAAATATATTCATAAAAGGAGTAATTAATCTTCTAATAAATAACAGATTCTTTACCTAATCTAACATCAATGTGTATAATTATAATAAGCACCTTTTTTCCTTACTATTTGGTAAGGAACCTGATATTTCTTAAAAGATTAATTACTCTTTTAATGAATATGTTTTAAAATTAATATTCTGTTTGTTTCATTTGCCAACATTCATTATTCACCCGACCTAATTCTGTAATACCTTATTACGAGTTGTTTTATTTTTATTTTTTATTGAAATGAAAATTGATATTGGAAAATGAAAACAAACAGAATTTTTATTTTTAAATATATTCATTAAAAGAGTACCTAATTAATCTTCTAAGAAATAACAGATTCCTTACCTAATCTAACATCAATGTGTATGAAATAATAAGTTTTTTTTTGTTTTTTGTTTTTATGCGATACAATCAACAATATTAGTTGTACTATTTAAGTATATTATTAAATGCTATTTTATTATGCTAATTATAAAAAACAAACACAAACGTTGGTACTAACATAATGATTACATTGAATATCTCTCTCTCTATACTTAATAAATATATAAAATAATTTCAATTATATATTCTCACGAATTTTACTAATAATGTTTTCTAAATCTAAGTATATATCACTTGTGACAACATTTTCAGTTATAAATTGCACACACTTATTTGCACTGCACTTGCAAGATTTTTCTGGTAAATTATCACACTCGTATATCTCAATTTTGATCATGCATGTCCTTGAAGATGTATTTGGCGCCCTGGTTTTGATGTACGAGTAGTTTTGCTGTCGTTCAAGTTTCTGTGGAGGACCTGTCGCGTCATTTTTTCTCTTCAAATTGAGTCGTGATGTAACAGATTCTTTGAGCTGCTTGTTTGGGATAAAATTAAAAAGATCCTCATTGTCCTGAAAACAGAAATAAATTGTGTTTTGAGTATGATTACATACAATGCCTACATTATAATAATTAATAAAAAACAATAATAATAATTTAATATGTTATAACTATTACTTACCGACATTGTGATTGAATCTCAGGGTAGCGAAAACAGCCAAATACAAAAAACTTGTATTTACTGTGTCGCAGTCAAAGGCTCTCTACGATCTAGATACAAAACAGATTCTCTTATATAAGGTATATAGATTCATGTCTTTAAGGTTTAATTTCCTTCATAATATTACAACTATGTGCTTGGCGGCAGAATCAAGTCGAAACATGTCGATATCACGAATGTACCTGTGTACTTTAATACTGAATACATATTTTATCTCATCACTGACGACACGTTTGGCGCATTGGTTAAGAGCTCGACTAGCTACATCACAATGTAAATAGTAGGTTTAAAATAGATGTTTCAATTAATGTGCCAAAGTGTTGCGGGTTCGATTCCCGCACGGAACAAATGAGTATTTGTTCCGGTTTGGTTTTGGCTTTTATGACTTTTTTCTTTTACGTTCTTTTATATTATAATCAATTACTCTATCTCCATAATACAGTTACTTTTACACACGGCTACACATTAAGTTACAATTTCCAGTAACAGCTGACCTCTCAATATGGTTTTTGTATCCATCAATACAAAAAAATATGCGCTACATCGTTTCAATGCAGCGCTGCGCGGCGATCGAACATGATATTGTTGTTTATTATTTTTAAGTTCACGCGATAATTTTGCTTCGCTATAACAGTTCGATACCATGCCTGTTTATGAATACACACGACAACCGCTCGGACCATTAAAAAAATTGGAGATCCTGTATCAAGCGCTCCACTGTGAATGAAACACAATACTCAATCAATATTATGAACTATATCGCACATCACGATAGTAATGTATGATTGGGGAGTTCTGGATCATGCGCTCGAGCGAAAGCGAGAGCAAGTGATCCAGAACCCCCAATTATACACTACTTCTATACCTAGATAAGTCTTTCAATAGTCATCTACACTAATCATATTATAAAGAGGTAAAATTTGTTTGTTTGTTTGTTTGTGTGTGGGGGTAATCTCTGGAAGTACCAGTCGGATTTGAAAAATTCCTTTTGCATTTGATAGCCCAATTCTTGAGGAAGAAAGAGAAAGAGACACACACTCATAACACTCACACACACCCTCTCACTCACACATTCACACACACAGGGATTCACTTATACATTTCACAGTTCTCTCTGCTAACGACATAGATTTTCGGAATAACCATTTGCTAAGTCAAGTCTGTGACCCGCTGCAGAGCTATAGTACCCCTAAAGGTCAGCACATATATCTGCATGATGGCGGCAGACAGAATCTACCGAGTGTAATGTGTTGCTGAAAAGGATCAGCCTGAAAACTGGTATCATCATTTTTCCAACGTTATCATTACGTAAACATCTTTACTTAAGATATTATAATCCGAAGCTTAATATCACTTCAAAATAATGAGGTCAAAAGAGCCGAATCAGAAAAAGTATCCATCCAAACAAATCCAGCTTCTCGTTATACTGACAAACGATATCAATGTAGGATAATATTAATATTTCACTGTAATGGAAAATATCGTATTTTTAATCATGTATCAACAAAAGGGATCTGATCCTTCTAACTTCGGGTCTGGAGTGACCCGGTGGTTCGGAAGACAAATAAGGTTGGAATAAGTATTTAACCTAACCCTCACATGGTCCGGTGGTTGCGGTGCTCTGATTAGAGGCCTGTGGACCATACTTTTATTCGGCAACCCTTCGCCATCGCCGGAGGCGTCCACAAGACTTTGATTACAGGGATAGGAAATGTTCGAGATCGCCTCAACCTTCGACTGGTGTACAAACGGTACTTAAGTACTTTACTTCTATTGCATGTAAACCTGCGTACTGTAGCGAAATAAAAAAAGGAAATTCACCACTTAAACACGTATAATTTATTGTTATTAAAATCGCATTCAAAATTAAGTATAAAATGAAATTAAAATATTATAAAAAAACAGTTGCGGAGCAAGTGAATTGGCCAAAATGTTAAGAGAATACGAGAAAACTTAAAGTACTCATATATTGGATGGTAAATCTTTCTCACGTCAGTTTACGAACAAGGGAATCGATTGCAATCGGTTCTAGGGCTCGTTACATTAAATTACGCATCATTTGAGATGAATATTATCTCATAAAGTTTATCTAAGTTATCCCGATAAAAACACTCATGGTTATAGATTGACTAGCATTAACGTATTAAACACGTAAGTTTTAATGATAATAATGGGTAATGGTGGTAGTTTCGTGGACCCTGGGGAACCGCGGCCTCGAAGCACAGAACAATAGATAAAAGTGACAGTTTCCTGAGTCCTGGCGAACCGCGGGCTCGAAGTACAGCAGACCTCGACGGAATCGCAGGTGATACGACGATCATGTGTCGCGGATCATAAAACGCGTGCCGGTCTCGAACTTCAGGAATTCTACGTGGCTGACAAAAGCGACACAATAGAACCGCCTGGTAAATAGTTCAGTACCCGGAAAAGCGCCAGAAGCAGCCCTTTTAACTGGTTTTAAAATAGGGTATTACACCAGAAAAAAAGGCTAAGACTTCCGCTGA
This sequence comes from Griposia aprilina, assembly GCA_916610205.1. Lineage (NCBI taxonomy): Eukaryota > Metazoa > Arthropoda > Insecta > Lepidoptera > Noctuidae > Griposia > Griposia aprilina. Next base: position 24,478,770 of record OU744289.1, read on the forward strand.
GAGAGCAGATCAGGAAAAGTTCGTACCAGATTTGAAAAATGACATACACAAATTGTGTGGTGACTTGGTTGACTGTAAAATATGTGCAGTAATTTGATTAGGAATTAAGATCCGTACTAGGACTCCGTTAATATTGAAAAAATATATATATGAAAATCGACTCGCTTTGATTTCTATTTTTTCAAACTGATTTTTTTTCTTTATCCATCAAATGTTTTGTATGTTAACGACAAATTTTGAAAAAATATGTTTAAAAAGATTGATGACCAGACATATTAATTAGAAAAGTAGGTTGTAACCGCAGTGGTCACGCCCGACCAGGAGGACCAGGCCCGGGTCGATGGCGCGTTGTGTTCCACGCGCGCCTCAAAGAGATGTCAGCATACTTGACGGGGTCCGATAGGGCCGATGCCTGCCGGGGTCCCGGATTGTTCGAAAGAGTTACCGTGGCCCTGGCGCACAGGCAACTGAAGGAACACGGGTGGGTTTTAGTCAGTAAGAGTCTGACACGCCCTTCCGGTCCGCCCAGAGCGGGAGAGGTCATTAGATGATTTCCCACCCAAAAAAAAAAAAAATAAAGAAAAGAGGTCACGCTGCAGTACCTAGAGCCACATGTATACGTAGCAAGTTTCTTGCCTGTGCCATACAATAAAATTGAAGCAACAAATTACTTGCATCTTTTCTTCATTCTTGCAACTTTTATTATTGCTTCAATGTATGGCATACCACAGGCAATTAAATCACACCATCTAAATCAGACTTTAGTCTTTGGCATATTTCTTTAGGGAGCGGCCATATTGTGGCAAGTCGAGTTGCTCACCACATTTAGTTAACTATTATATTGCCATTTCGCTCTGACCTCGTAAATTAAACTGCAGTTTAGCTCCTCTTAGACTATTAAATAGCTACTAGCTCCTACTAGTTAATAACTCTCAATTTGACCGCGCCCTTAACATTGTAATTGGAATTTCAGATCAAACAGTGTAATATCCAGGCACCTGAAGTCCTCCAACAGAAGTAAACCTTAATTAGAAGATCCTTAATCCTCCCTTTATGTTTCTAAGCCTTATATGGCGTCTAAGATAGTCTGTTAGGGCTAATTGTAAGGTCATATGGACGTACGGTGAATAAATGTCAGAGGCCTGTGCTTAAATATCTGTAGGTACTATGTAAGTAGATACCTAATAATATCATTTCAAAGAGTGTCCATGGAGTTTCTTTCCGTTCTTCTCCATAGGAACCTACTACGCTTTGGAATGGGCAACTAGCTTCATCTTTCTGACTGACTGACTCCTTGACAATTCAAACGTGCCTGTAAATGGTTTGTTTGAAATAAATGCTTTGAGTTTGAGTATGTAAAAGTCGCAATTTTCGTCGATTGATTATTTTAATCATAAACGTAGGTGCTACAACCAGTCTTACCAAGGGTTATCGTATTACCCAATAACTGGGTTGTGGAGGTCAGATAGGCTGTAGGTTCATGTAAAATACTGGTATTCAGCTGCATTGGGTTACACTGGAAGCCGACCCCAACATAGCTGGAAAAGGGGCAGATTGATATCGTGGTGATAAATGTTACCACGACAGTTCTATTTCCCAGAGAGCAGCATGAAGCACTTGAGTCCAAGCCGAGTGACATAAACTATGTAAAGTAGTCTCGCCCAAAAAACATTTAAGTGCTTTTCTATCTCATCAAACGAGCCAAATATTGACGGTACAAGAGATACAATAAACTAGCCTTAAGTCGAGAGGGATCCCTGCATTTATGTCGCAGGATAATTGGAAAAATCGAATCTTTGCGAACATCCTAGGATTTTTACGAAATGCCGGATTATTGGAAACTGAGAAAGATTTCCAAAATAATACGAGCTATCCTATAAAAAAATTCTTTATATATAGAAAAAAACTCTGTCTAGGGCGATTGTAAATTTGATTGCAGTTAAGCTAATCTAAGAGTCAATTCATAACATCATTATTTTACGGGGTAATTTCGTAACACACTAACAGTAGGAATGGCTTTCATTTTGACAGTTCAACAACATTCATTGCGTTATTTACGTTGTTGAGCAGACAATTTTTTCCAATATATTAAGCAATGGATTAACAAAAGCATTCAGATTGTGATTGATAGTGTGTTACGCAATTAAGGTGGTGATTGTTTAAAACTTTAAAACATTACTCGATCTAGCTGTTAACCAAGCAGCGCATCCGTAAGTGCAAAACGTTCATATCAGCCAATCGCCGTTTATTTGTTTGCAATAAACCTTAAAATAAACCGGTTTTGTGAAAAAAAACTAATAATAACTCGTAAAAATGTTTCACAGTCTCTAATAACCCGGTATGTTGCATAAATCCTAGGATTTTCGCAAAGATTAGATTTTTCCAATTATTCTGCGACATAGGATAGCTATTAAACGTGCCCACAGCGCCCCTGGCGGCGGCCGCACTAATTACAAGCCAGTAATTGACTGCCTAGAGACACTGGGCCAGCTCTTATCGCATCACTTCAGACGGATTCTAGGTTTACATAGCTCTCTAGATGTCTGAGCGATGTTTCTGAATTAGACAGTTTTTAGGGATCCATACCCAATGAGTGCCAACGAGCCTATTACTAAGGCTCCCCTGTCAGTCCATCCGTCCGTCCGTCTGTCTGTCAACGGGCTGCATCTTATGAACCGTTATAGGTTGACAGTTGAACTTTTCACAAAGTGTGTATTTCTATTGCAGCCATAACAACAAAAAGAAACATGTTTTAAAAAAAACATGTAGCGTTAAATATTTTACAATGGTACGGAACCCTTTGTGTGCGAGTCCGATTCGCACTTGGCCGGTTTTTACAAAAGGATAATAAAAAATATATTATGTTAATAAATATTGTGCGGTGGTACGGAACCCGTCGTGGTCGAACCCAACTAGCTTTTTTGGTTTTGCCGTTTTTATTTTCGGTAGCTGTATCCAGGGCGATATCGTTATAATACATATTTACTTATATTATACAAGGTATAAGGTTGAATATTTATCTTTCGTGAGGACGACATCTTTAAGTAGTTACCCACAGCCTAGTTGATCAAATGATACCTAACTCGAAGGGCGCCTTGAATTTTATTTTCAGTGTTTCTATGAGCGCTGTTTCTTTACCTAACTATATTATAATAATATTTACTATATTCTGTTCAGTAAAATATTTTCCTAACGTACGCGTATTTGTACGCGTGATGGTAACATTTATATTTACGCACATTGATCAAACGAAAATTTAGATGCTGTTATAATGATTCCGGGGTAAAAAGGTTTTTCCAGATTATTTAAAGGCTCCTTAAGGTTACTAGGTAATAAAAGAAGAAAAGTATATGGAATTTTTTGGTGCTTTTACATGAAAATCATTACGAAAATTCCAAAACTACAAAGACTTAATATCAATCTAAAAAAATAACGATAATTAATAACCACGCTTCCGCACTGATAGTTAAATTTTTTCCATTATCAATATTCTCTCTTATTAATATTTAAATCTGACCCAAATAAGGAGATGCCTACTATAATACGACGAATAATTCGTGAGGAGCGGCAAGCTTCGCGTGGTAGCGTAATGAATGCAGACAACATTAATCAGTGTCACCACTCCAGTTCTTCATGGTTCTAGTACTTTTATTTTACACTAAAATCTTTTGCTCTTAAAATCTCGAGGGAGCACTTTACGTAATGTTTTAGAATTTACATGACTATAGAAATAACATGTAATACTGAATAGTAAAATTGTGTGGGGTTGGCTTGTTTGTTGATTCACTTTCGAGGAATAGAATCTCGCTCATGAAACTTTTGGAACAACCATAATTATTGAACAAACTTCAAAAAAAGGAGGAGGTTCTTAATTCGACTGTATGTTTTTTTTGTTTAGTTTCTTAGCTCAGAACTTTTTCTAGGTGAACCGATTTGGATGATTCTTTTTTATTTGAAAGCCGGTGCTTTACATGTGGTTCCATACAAATTTGATTCAGTTCTGATCAGCAGTTTTTGAGTTATCCCTAAAACTGCATATTTTTTCCACTTAGTTTATATTGATGAAGTGTTAATAATTTCCTGTCACTGTTATTTTCATATCAAGTAGTGGTATATGAACTTGTGTGGGGTAGGTACCACAACTAAAAAGTGAAAAATATAAACTTTTTTACAAAAAATCAACCGACTTCCAAGAAAAACACTAAAAAACGTGAAAAATAACTTTAATTTTGGAATTCGATGGCCAACAATGAAAATGCAAAACCAAAGACACCGACTTCCAAAATTAAAGTTATTTTTCATGTGTTTTTGTGTTTTTCTTGGAAGTCGGTTGTTTTTTTTAAAACAGATTTTTTTATCTTATTGAAATATTATCTGAAAATACATCCCACTATGTCCTTTTCTGGGTAAGTACAAAGCAACTTATGCCAAATGTAATTAATATCGGTATTGTAGATTATCAGAAGACAACTCGCATGAAAGAAAAGTACCTAGACTTCACAATTACAATATTCTGAAAATATTCTTCGGAATTCCTACACTATGTACACAAAAAAGAGACTCGCAACATCACTCATTCCAAGCTCTGCAAGTACAAAATTGTTTCTCGCTCACAAAACTACGCTGAGCTGCGCTGTGTTCGACTCAAACGGAATGCAATGTCAGCACTTTTATTTGTACAAAGCATAGCAGATACTTGTGTATAGCATGTAATGCTAACGTCTCCTTACTATCTGTGTAATGGATATGTCTGGCTCTGTTTTAATTGGTTTCAACTTTGTTTTATTCATCTTTGTACTTAGCTTTGTGCTGGGAGGAAGTTAGGAAAAGAAAATGCTATTGTTTATTATTATCTACCGCACCAGGATTATTAGAACCTAGGATAAATGTGAGAGGAATCAAGTCTTGATAAAATGGTAGAATACTTGGGAGAAGGAATGTTTGAGGTCCTGTGACAAGATGAATTTGTATCTAATTCTTGTTTTTCAATGGATCGCAACGCTGAAGGACGCGGAACGAGATACAATACAAGTTATATTGATAATATATGCCGTCTGGGGGCGTTTAATGTTTACACACGAGCGGCGCGCATCAACGGTAGAGCCAACTGCAGCCGTCGACGTAGACGCGTGCCGCTCGTGTGTATACAAACTTAGTGTCCCGCAACGTGTTAACAGGACAAAAATCTATATATATTTTTAACCGACTTCACAAAAAGGAGGAGGTTCTCAATTCGTCTGTATGTTTTTTTTTTTTTTTTATGTGTGTTAGCTCATAACTTTTTTCTGGGTGAACCGATTTAGACGATTCTTTTTTTATTTGATAGGTGGTGATTCACATGTGGTCCCATTTAAATTTGATCAAGGTCTGACCAGTAGTTTTTGAGTTATCCTTAATACTGCAGATTTTTTCCACTTAGTTTATATGGATGATGTGTTAATAATTTCCTGTCACTGTTATTTACACACCAAGTAGTGGTATACGAATTTGTGTGGGGTAGGTACCGCAACTAAAAAGTGAAAAATAAAAACTTTTTTACAAAAAAACAACCGACTTCCAAAAAAAACACTAAAAGACGTGAAAAATAACTTTAATTTCGGAAGTCGGTGGCGAAACACGAAAATACAAAACCAAAGGCACCGACTTCCGAAATTAAAGTTATTTTTCACGTCTTTTAGTGTTTTTTTTGGAAGTCGGTTGTTTTTTTTCTAGAGTATATAATGAAATACTAGATCACAAATACATAAACAACATGAAGTTTTCCACGACACAACCGCAGGTATCCCACAAAAAGAAAAGTTAATCCTACCCTCGTCTTCCAAATTGCAGACACACCATTTTAATTCCACCATCAAGGATACACCAATAAAACACCTCGACGCTGACAATCCCCCATTACAAAGACACAGCGTTGAATTTCGTATGATTTATTAAAATTAACTCGTTACACCGCGCGGACGATGCCGGAATAAAAAAATATATAAATGGCTACTGATTAATCAACACCCTTTGGGTTTCATCCGAATTTGCCATAACCGCCCGTGCGGCCGCTGTAAATGTTCCAGAATACCGTTAATACGAATATAGAGTTTAATTGTAAAGTTATTTATTCATCGGGGACCGGCGGTGAATGTTAATGTGCTGAGTTAACTGCTACTTGGAGTTCAAGGGGTAATCAATTTTTAGATGCTTTTAGTCCAAATTTGTTGCGGTGTATTCAATTTTTCCTTTTGTGATAATGAATTTTGTGAATATTTAATTAATTATACTCATTTTGGGAGAGTAAGTACTTCTAGCTTTAGTATTAAATGTGTTTAATTTTTCTTTTAGTGAAATATTCATTACGGGTCATGAAATGTTTGACGACTTTATATAGAATGCGCATAAGATGAGTTGGTGCCCCCTATTACATGGGACTTAAACATAACTAGGCGAAATGTGGGTGTACTATAGGTACACCTCTGCCTAATCCTTCGGGGAATGCAGGCGTTATGTTATGTTTATGTTATGATTTGGTTATTATTTTTTAATCCAACTGGATACAACCAGTGTCAAAAAACTTTAGCGAAGATTATAACTGTCCACTCATAGCAATTAAATGCAATTAACAGAATGAGGTAACCTAAACGAGCGCAAAAGTCATATTTTACGTTAATCCATGCCCACGACCAAAAAAATCAGTAACAATTTTAGTACCAAATGAAAGCCTTTCCGAGTTATGTACAATCATTTTCTGTAAGCCGTTGATTGGCTTTGACAGGATCCCCATAACTTAATCAGAGTAACTAATTAGTCTGGACAAAAAGCGGCGCGATGGCGACCGGTCGCTTGGAAACGGTTGCTAGTAGCAACGAGCAACGGTAGCAATTCATAATTTGTGTAAAAACCACGCGTTCATTAGTGAACGAGCCGTGGTTTGATAAAGTGGTGGGGGGATGTGAGTGTGAGTACGAGCGTGAGTGTAGCGAGTGCCCAGTTCTACTTGCATGTTTGATTGCGTTATTTTCAATAAATAAGATTTTAGGATGTCTGGGTTATAAAATATGTACCTACCTATAAATGATTTTAATAGAGTTATAGCGATAAATAAATAAATATCTACAGCTAAGAGGTAAAGTTATTAAAGTTACTCCAGCTGTCGGCGACGACGGTCTATGGCTGCAGTTGCCTCTGCCGTTGACGCGTGTCGCTCGTGTGTATACACACTTATCTAACATTGCGTTATAATTATGCAGTTATACAGCAAGTAAACAAAGGCTTTCATGCAATAAAAACAATAATACCGACTAACAATTAATCTACTCATATCATCAATAAGTATTGATCATTTAAAATAACAAAGCTCTAAAACATCATTTATATTTATAGAAATTAATTGAAACCCAATTCATAAATAATTTTAACTATCCGCTTAATCGGAAGCATTTTCACGAAAAACGTTAGCCACAACGTTACCCACTAAGTTAGCCACAACGTTAAGGCTCCCGTAGAACGGCGCGACGCAACAGCACGACGAGATTCTTGTACAATAGAACAATTTTCATGAAGTTATCATAAAAATTGTTCTACTAGAGTCGCGTCGCGCTGTCGCGTCTCGCTGTCGCGTCGCACTGTCGCTTCGCACTTTCGCGTGGCGCTCTCGTGTCGCGCTGTCGCATCGCGCCTGTTAGCGGGACCCTTTAGCCACAACGCTGCATAAATCAGACCAATTTGCCTTTTCATTTATAACTTACCGAATGCCAACCGTTCCCGCAATAGGCCGCATACCAACAATTGGTTTCGGCCTAATTCGGCGAACAATTGACGCGCATTCGGCTCGGGCGACAAAAAGCCGACGCTATCTCCAGTGGCCGAGTGTTTTTGCTGAGCAGCTACTTACCGCTTTTGTGAGCCAGCCCATCGGATGGAAACCCGCGATAAATGCCACCTTAGAAAAATAACCGGTTTTTGTGCCACGACGAATAGATCTGGGAAATGGCGTCGCCGAATCGTAGATAGCATCTTTTTTGTTGAAACGCACCTGTGCTATCTGGGTTTTTCGTCTAAATAGGGATGGGACGAGTCGCTGATTGATGGTGTGAGGATCCAAGTGAAATATTTTGCGTCTTTATTTACGTATTTGGGGAGATTGAAATGAAACGCTGAATGGTTTTATGGTTGTATGTATCAGTATGTGTTCCATTTTAGATTAGGTTAAAATTGTTAATCTTTTTTTGATGCATTTTATCCCTGAAACAAATGAGACAACAATTTTCGATATTGTAAAAATATTCTGTCTGCATTGCACTCTAAAAAGGCAGTCGCCAGTATCGATTCCAAAAAAAATAAAAGCGTAAGACTATAACAACCCTAACGAACTTAAAACAAAAACGAAATTCATTTACCGTTAATCACAAAATGCAATTGAAAAATATAATATTTAGGTCCGCACAGACGGGATTCTGCTGCGCTGCGTTAAAAGTTGGGAGTTCGTCGAACCGCGACTGCGAAGGAGCAAATATTAACTTTTGTCTTGCACGGGTTCAGCACAAAAGAAAATAGTTACATTCTACAAGTTTGCGAAGAATTTTAGTTTTAAAAGCGTTAGGGGGTTACATAGTAGATGTGTGTGCTGAGTGACGCGACTCTATTGTGTTTTTCTGTTATAAAGACTTTTTCTTTATTTTCTATTCACATTATGTTTTGGTACCTACTACGTACCTATTTTCTTTTTATGACTTTTGAATAAAAGAACCGCAATTTTGCGATAGTCAGACTAACCCTCATAACTACGACGTAATAACGTCTTAAGGAAATGGCGCTCCTTCACAACTGCAGGGAGGTTTACTGTCTGAAGCGCCTTTAAGAATACACTCTACGGTAGCATTTAAAAAATATACTTGCTTAACAATTAAAATAAACTGCATCAGAATGGTATGAAATTCGCTTTTAAATTTCTAAAGCCAAGTTTGAGCTGAATAGGTACTTGGTTTTATCTAAATGACAATACCGTATAACGGCCAGAGTGTTACTGTCAATAGATCAGAATAAAACGCAAGTTTTTAAACAAGCAATTGTACGCGTATTGTCTTTAAAGATAAGAACATAGGCATTATTCTAATAAATAGTATTTAATTCTGTAAATTGGCTCAAAACCACTGTTACATGTCAAAAATAAATTATATTTAAAAACTAGAGACTACTCTGAGAAGAAATACCGAAACAAACTCAGAGGTCACAGTCTCTTTTAAAGTCCAGACATAATCTTCGTCAGGCCTTATCCGCTCAAACGTAAACGTCAAACGCCTGCAGGAGTGTCATACGACAAGGTCACTATAGTCGCCCGGCCACGGCACCGCGCACCGGTCATTTCTAACATAAAGTGTAATAACTTGAAAACTACCAAACTTATACCTTAATAAAAAATCGTGTGTGTAGCTGAAACCATACAGAATCAACAAGTGTTAAAACTACCATACAACTTCATAGTCGAAAGAACTGTAAAAAAATGTTAAACTAAAAATATGTGTTGAATTTCCGTAAAATATTTGTTCTTACTGAAATTTTGTACATTAGTTTGTAGTTTGTGTCAATAAAACCTATTAATTATTAAACTAGACTATCTAAGCTTTTTTTTGATACCCATATGTCCGTACTTGGTTTGCTCAGAGTAGCACAATACACTAAAACAAACACCCCATTCCCGCAACAATTTCATGCCCCCATAAGGGTTCTGCGAAACGTGTGTTTATAAATAGGATTTAATTTATTTTACATGATTTTTGTGTAATTATATTTGAAATGATAGGCAATCATTTGTATGCAATAATTATATATACTTTACAACAATTCAGTACCAAAAGGCATAACCGGCATACCAAAGGAATTGGAAAAACAACGAAGCGTATGCGCGGTTAAACATTCGTCTGAACCCATATTACGGCCATGCAGATTAGTGTCCGAGATGGTCTTTCAGGAAAGAACCACACAGATTTGAGTGCATCTGTCCAATAAAATAATAGCTAATTGAATAAACAAAAAAGATATTGATATGCAGACGAGGTATCACCATGCTTCTATGACGATACCGATCAGTGGTCTCCCGTTTGCTCCCCGATGCAATTCAGGTATATCCATAACACGACCACAGAGTAACAAGATTATTCATATTCATGCAGGAATTAGCCACAAATTCCGTAATCCTCTTTGCGAACCGTTCTACAGATTTCCAATCAAGCGAGGTATTCCTATAACCAATACCTAAAGGTGAATGTAGACGATCAAGTGCAAAATAGATAGGTACAGAAGGTTGGCTCCATACAATGAGCGAAGATGCACGCACACATACACACGGTTCACATACAGCGAGTGCAAGCGCACTCACATCCGGCATTTGTTTGAGATTCCCATACATACGTGGCTATGTGTGCATCGCCTGTTTTCGATCGTTGCATGAAGCTGACTTTCTGTAACTACTACATATTTTGTAGATCAAGGAGCATACCTACTTGGTAAGCAAGTATGCGGCACGTATCAAAAATGTCGTGAAAGCATGCAGTCTGCGAGACAATCTTGTTCAAGTATGCAATTTTCTGTTGGACAGTCTACATAAGATTATGTTCTTGTCGCCATTTTACAAGACTGTTTGTTATTATCGTATCATACTCTACGTCCACCATCCTAGAATTGGGTGGAGATAGTCTGTTTTGCATGTCATTCACCCCGGGTCTATGTTCTATGCTAAAATGCGAGCAGCGTGCAGGGGGCAAGGTCTACTAATTTACAAAGGTCACAATGGTCTCTGCATTGTGAGTTTTTGACAGATTTGCCAAACAAAATTTGTCAAAAACTAACAATGCAGAGACCATTGTGACATTTGTAAATTAGTAGACTTGGCCCCCTGGTGTTAGACGTGATTTGGTTAATGTCGTCAATCCATCTTGCTGCAGGACGCTTCCTAATTTTCTTCTACCTTCAACTGTGATAACGTTATTTAATTTCCATTCAGTTTTAATTTATGAAAAGGTACATTGGTACATACATAAAAAATTGAACGTTTAAAATTGTAAAATAAAATAAAACTAACGAAAATCGTACCCTTTTACGATTCGGATTCACGTCAGGAACGTGCTGATTTCTGATTGCGCCGCATTTAAAGGATCTCTAAAAACAAACGGCTACTACCAACTAGCTATTTTAAAAACCGTTGGAACCATTCCTGGTGAGTTACTCCCCTCCCCTACCCCCTACATCCCTGGGTGGATGGCCGCCCCCCATCCCCACTCAAAGGATAATCGGCTATGAAAACAAATTCGAGCACTTTAAAATTATAATTTAGTTTTTCGTCTTTTTTTAATACTGAAGGCATTTCTGCAATGTCGAGTTTGATTAGAATTCTATCTTGTAACGATGTGAAATAAATTGAATTGTTATCTGACCGTAAATATTTGAAGTGCATAATGAAGCCTTATTTCGAGTTTCACTATGTTATAGTCAATGATGTTATATAGGACTAGATCAGCAGTGTATGGCGCCGATGCGTTGCCACCTCGTATATGTCCACAAGCATATCTGACTTCATTCGTCAGCTTGACGTCAAATGAGCGGTTGCTTAGCGATACCAAAAACAAAATGGTGAAATGTGCGGTTCTCAGAATAATAACTAAAGCATAGAAGGAAGGCTAAAATAGCAACAGAACTCAATATATTTGGTTCATTGTGACTTATGGAGGCTGCTGATATGTTAGAGAAGGACACGCATACAAAAGACATTTAGAATTTTTGTAGGTTGTCACTACTTTTATTCTGAATAATGATGTGACTCACGCACTTTCAACGTCGATAAATTTATCGATGAGATGCATTTATTGCCAAAATGAATTGAATGTCTGAGATGGGATATATTAACATTTCTTGAAATATATAAATTTTAGCAAAAATCATAAACAATGAGCACAGGGAGTTGTTAATCTTCAAATAAATCAACAGATTTTACGGGAAAAGTTTTATTTTAAAATTCGACTATTTGTTACAGCTTAAGCTCTAAGGTTAAAATGTAATGGACGACATTTTAAGTAGAACAGGTAGTTACAGTCGAAGTTCATAAGTGCAGACCTACATTAACTTGTAAGTCTGAAAATTTAAAAAAATAACAAGTAAGTATATGTAGTGGGTATAAAATTATGTTTGTATTTACAATAATAATGCCCAATCAGATATAGCTTTGATATTGTTTACAATAGCTACTCATTATTTAAAAAAAGTATAATAAGACGTTCATGGACCACGATGATAGACCACATGATGAAGTCAAGTCAAATAATTTATTACATTATACAGGGTGGCAGGGACATCGACGCACAACCTGCTACATATTTAATACATGATTCTGAACCTCCCTGCATTGAAATTAATGAACACCATTTGTGGTTGGGTTTTTAACAAATGGGGTAAAACATCAATGTATACTAAAAAGAGAAAAGGACCCAAATCGAGCCTTGTGGTACAAGGCATATCAAGCTTACTTCCATCTGCCTGTTAAAAATCAAGACAAAAAATGGGCTCCATGAAAATTATAACGAGCTGATCACTGACATTTTTTCCATCATCGGATGTAGAATGTCTCTAAAGATGCACATGTTACATTCTCATTTGGATAAATTTAAAGATAGTACGGGGGCTTATTCGGAAGAACAAGGGGAAAGCTTCCATCAAGATATAATGGGATTTGAGAGACGTTACCAAGGCCAGTATACTGAAAGCATGATGGGGACTATATTTGGGGCTTAATAAGAGAAACTTCTACTGAACATGACAGGAAAAGTAATACCTACTGTTCATTTTTAAACATTTGGTCTCTATTTTAAAACTTCTATTGTAAGAATGAATCATAAATGGATATTCGGTATCTTTTAATAAATCATCTCTATGTCCATTTTTTATGTATTTTCATTGATTTGAAATTTTCAATTTTTAACACATAAAAGCAAATTCAGAACTATTTTTTGTTCTTATTCTTATTTCAAGATATAATAGCAATAAAAATAAGGTAGGTATGTATAACCCGTGCGCAAAAATGCTGTAGACTGGTGTATTGTAGGAACCGCATCTTCTCTAAGTCGTCGCCATTTTGCAGTTTCATTAATCATAAATGAATCCAAAGTAAAATGCTTGGAGCAAATGTAACTATGCTTCTTTGGAGTCCAATTTCTTCTACCAATGTGCAGTACTAGACAGTGATCTCGTATTTGTTTTCCAGGGTACCTAAAGATCAGAAACGCATGGAGGAATGGATAAAAAATATAAGATTTTTACGTAAAGAAACCGACTGGTTACCATCTACAGCAACCGTCATATGCTCGAAACACTTCCAAGATCGAGATAAAATTTCACCTAAACATGATAAAGGTCGAATTCGATTGTCAGACAAAGCGGTTCCAATGGTTATTGTTAGTATCTATGTAATTATCTACTCAGTTTAGCTTTTGACTGCCTCGTTGGTCTAGTGGTCGCAAGCGCTACTGCTGAGCATGAGGTCTCGGGTTCGATTCCCGGGTCAGGCAGAGTGTTTTTGGGTTTTTCCATCTGGAATTTCTCAGTAGCAGCCTGGAGTCTAGATTTCTGCCCGGTTGATGGCAATAGGCTCGCCCCCTATTACATGGGACCTAAACATAACTGGCGAAATGTGCGTGTACTATAGGTACACCTCTGCCTAACCCTTCGGGGAATACAGGCGTGATGTTATGTGTGTGTGTGTATAGTGAAATGGAAGTTGTTGTCTATCCGTCCGTCTAACATAGGCAAATTTTGTACATTTCTTAGGATGAAACCGAATCACTCACGGATATGGAAGGGAATTTGAATGTAGAAACTGATGAAGAAATGCTTGACATATTAGATGCTCCCCGAAAATATAAAATGAGAAAAACTATTAAACGTTTGAAGTTTGTGTCATCGAAGAGATTGAAATGTATAAAATAATTAAGACAAAAAAGTAAAAGACTTAAGATAAAGAATAAAAAGTTGTTAGACGTAATAAAATAAATGAAAAATAAACGCTACTTATGTGGAGAAGAGGAAATGCAGTTAAATATCAATGAAGAAATGTGTGTTTTAATGAACGTTTTTCTATTAGAATTTTGGGCTGCAAACTCGACGATCCTAAAGCATTAAAACCAACTTTTAGACACCCTACTACTGAAAATGATGTAGTATTGATGTTAGATGCATGTCACATGTTGAAGTTGGTCAGAAACTCTTTCGAGTCAAGACAAGTATTTATTGACAAAAATGGCAATGGAGTAAACTGGAAGTACGTAAAACGCCTACAAGAGATTCAAGACGTTGAAGGATTGCGAACAGGCAACAAACTTACCATCCGTCATATTAATTTTCGCCAGCAGATAATGAAAGTTAAATTGGCCACCCAAATGTTAAGCAATACTTTCGCACAATCCCTACAAGTTTGCAAAGACTTGTCACCAGAATTTTCCGAAAGTGAACCTATATCATATTTCATAAAGATGCATAATGATGTTTTTGACGTTTTGAATTCGAGAGGAAATCCTAAAGCATATGGATTCAATAGGGCATGGATCTCTAAGAACAAAGATGAACTGTTCAAACTGCTTGAAGATTATAAAGACTATATCAGTAATTTAAGAGTTAAAATAACAACAAAGAAAACGAAAAAAAAAAGGAGCCTTGCATAGAATTACAATAAAAACAGAGCTTAACGAGTCCTGGACTGTAAGTTTAAAATAGGATTTTTGGGATTATTGGTTTGCTTAGAAAGCACAAAAATGTTGTTTATGCAATTAACAAACACCCTGAAATACATAGCGACATAAAGATTGTCTCAGGACCACCTTGAATTTTTTTTTGGTTGTATTAGGCAAAAAGGGGGATATAACAACAATCCCAATGTCCTACAATTTAAGTCAGCCTACAAAAAAATGTTGAACCATTTAGAACTAAAAACAGCATTTAGAGGTACCACTTGAAAAAATCAATGTTTTAAATTGTACATCGGAAAATTGTTTAATCGAAATAAATATGTCAACTGCCGGGCACCGCGAAGATGAAGATAATAAAGAAGAAGAAACTAGTAAAGCTGATCTAGAGAGCGAATGGGTCGCTCAACAAGATATCGATTTAAGTAACAGCCTCATCACTGGTATTACGAAACAGATTGTTGGGTATATAGCAGGTTACGTTGTTTCAAGATTGGGGAATGAGCTAAAATGTGATTTATGCATCAAAGCATTGTTAGCTACTGAGCTTTTGTGGTTTCATAAATTAATAATTATTAAAGACAAAGGAGGCCTATGCTATCCAACGCAACATGTTTTTGACATTTACATAATCATGTGAAGCCGTGATTAAATTGGCTATTGCCGTATCTGGTGGCAAGTCTTTGCATCCCAGATATAGTCCCATGTATTTAACTAAAATACTTGAAAAAATTCAATTTGTCGATCACAGAATTTGCAATTCATTCAGGGGAAAATTTGTCGTCATTACTAATAGATCATTCTCTTTTGTTGATCAATGCGATTATTCACAAATATATCAAAATAAGATTATACCACGAAAGTAAAATGTTCACTTTAAATAAAAAAACAAGAGAGTAAAAGGCAACTATATAACAAACTTATGTTACACATCGGTGTTTAATATTTTTTCAACACAAATTTTCTCAAAAAATGCATTTACGAAGCCCGTATATATTGTTTGAAAGCTAAAAATTACGCACCATACAACGGAATGTGCGGTAAAATAGATACTCTCACCTAAGTACCTGTTATACCGCATACTCCATTGTATAGCGCCGTGCGTTTTCCTTATGTTTCTTTTTTAAATTCCATATAAAATATGTAATAATTCCACCAAGGAGTTTCACATTACGAGAATAAATAAGCTGAATAATCGAACCTCGTTGGAAGTACTTTTTTTTAATACGTTAGTCTCACTTTAATACTAAATAGAAAATGAAATGGAAGGTATAGTTCTAATTTTCATCACGGGCACGTGGCACCATTTGCAAATTCGCGCCATTTTCACATTAGAAATGTCAAAGATTGTTGCGACTTTTCGAATGATGAATTTATAAACAAAATAATAAAATAAGTTCAAGCGAGGAATCCAAAATTAATATTATTGTACTGTATTCTTGCAAATGTGTTGAAAAACGTTGTATGACACACGTGCGGAAATTGGTATTTACAAATTCGTAACTATGGTAAGCCCTCGACTTCGTTTCGGGCTTACATTGGTCTACTCGTTTGTAAAAACTAACTTACCGCACTAGTATCATCTATTAATTTTTTTTAGATTATTTTTCAAGAAATTTGAATTTCGCTGGTTAGTGCGTTACATCACCTTAATTAATTTAAGATTGAAATTTATATTGTTTATATGATTGTACATAGAATTATTATCATTCCATTTTAAATAAAAGTATTTTGATACTATCTTAATAGTTTTGAAATATAATATTTACATAACATAACATCACGCCTACGCATACGCACGCATACGCACACGCACGCACGTACGCTACGTTTACGCATTTGTTTTTCTTCTTCCTATAATATATTTCTAATCTTTGTCAATTTATTTAAATCTTGAATCTATTGAAAGTTCCTACCATACCTTTCCTACCGTACCTTTCATAATAATTGATTCCTTATATACGTTAATTCATACTGGGGAAGTTATGTTGATCATTGGCAACTCTGGCCGTTTTTCCGATAACAATGTCTTGTCTCATTCCAATGTAATTAGTTTGACGATAGAAGAAATGAGACAAACATAGATTATTTTGACAAATTGACATAATAGTATCCGTTTCAAAGCTACGACTTTAAACTCGTAAGTGGTTACGTTTTTCTGATTTTTTTAGTACGACGTTGCTCCTCTAGTAATATATAACCTCATTGGTTACAGTTATAATAATAATAAAATGTATTCAAGTATAAAATAAAATTATGATTTACATTAATTACAATCGATGTTTTTAAAAATTCTAACTGTAATGTAGACCTGCCTGATCTAGGTTTATCAAAACTGTGTTTCAGGCCATCAATTTACATCAAACATTTAAAAAGAAGATAACAATATATTTATTAGAAGCTTAATTAAAGAGTAACTAATTGATTATGTTATTACAAAACTAGATTATGTTACAGATATATTATGTTTAAATAAATTAACGAATAAAGTAGATTAAGTGGAGTTCACAGTTGTAAGTTTCAGACCTTACAACTTTGACTCTTACTAGTGCAACATAATGGCAAATCCTTTGGATATGTTTACACGTAGGCAGCTGTCTATTTGCCAACCTTATAAACAATGGGTTCTCTGTCTTTACAAAGAAACGATATAGATCTAAAGTAATTACACTACGACCATAATTCATTTGAAACTTTCTTATGTAAGTGCATTCCCACAGACTCACGGGGAGCGTTGACGAAGCGTTGCAAAGCGTTGCGGGGCGATTAGCGCTGTGCAGCACGAATAGTCATTAGAAACCTTGTAATTCGTGTGAACCAACCACAAAGTAACGTTTAACTGTTTGAACGGAGTTTTTCTTATCTTTGCTACGTGAAGAAGTTTTCATATTTTAAATAGCTTTTCTTATCATCCATCCTTAATTTAGGTTCTGGGCACTCATTGGTGTATATTATTTTATATTCATATACGTACCTATATCTCTACATTTGGTTTTTCTTTCAGTTGCACCATGTTTTCACGATGTATGACCCAACCTCTTTTTCTCTTTAAATAAAAACTCTCTTTTAGTTTGACACACTTCAGTGTCATACGGCACAGTGTTTGTCAGTACCACGGACTAGAAAAAAAAAAGGACTTCGCGCCACGCATATCGAAAGTGAAGCACTGTACCGACCTATGTGTGTGTGTGTGTGTGTGTGTGTGTGTGTAAATAAGTGTCTTACTTGTGATATGTTATACCTTGACACTTTTTCTGGGATGTAGTATTATTTTTACACCGTTTCACAACACAAGAAGGCATTATTTTATTTTATTACTTGTTGTAAACAGTACCTACAATGACGCCGTAGTGCCGCGTAATGGCGGTCGGTCGGCACCTTATGATGTAAATGTGTGCGTGAGGTATGTTTGTACAAACGGTCGGTATACTTATAGTGCATCATTTTCGATACGCGTGGCGTAGTCCTTCTTTTTTTCTAGTCCGTGGTCAGTACATACTAATTCCATCGAGCACATGACGGTATTTCGACACTGATGACTAGTTTTCACAATGTCGACGATCTTTGTCCGTCTACCCGATTCTAAATACCCTACAACAAAAATAATAATCAATCGAAATCTCTTAAAAGCCTTCATAAGCTTACAATAGTCCAAGTCCGGTCTGACATTGACTGGCATAAGTATTTGGCAGCCGACCAGTTTTTATTAAACTTCACTGCCAAACAATAGGTTTTATGTAGTTTTGTTGATGTAATGTAGTTTCAATAAAGATATTTTCAAACGCTTTTTTTTGTACAACAAAACACGGGCGATATCGTGTGTCCACTTCATTTTCTTTGTGTGCGTGAGCCGAATGTGTCTACGTTCCTCAAACGCACACAAATACAGCTTTCAGTGATACCATTACCAGGCCGTTACCCACAAAAAAATGGGAAAACGCACTACTATGTTGCTAGATCAAATAAAGATAAGTATTTTATATTATCAGGAACTGGATAAGACGAAGATGATTTTGCATTTAATAAGACATATTTTTACGGAAGGTAAAATTCAATTTATTTAAAAATAAAAGGAAATAAATAAACCATTAATCACATGAAGCATGGGATATCGTTCATGCGTCTAGAATGTTTGATGTGTGATGTGTTATAATAATATTATCGGCATGTAGGTATTAATCGCTGACATGTAAAAAAAGTATGTATGAGAAAATTACAAAAATCAAAAACATGTTAATCAATAATATTGTAATCATTATTTTATCACTCTTCGAACCAACAGTTTATGCTTATCTTTTAAAAACCTTGCAGTTGCAACTGCTTCCTAAAGAGTTTCCGCTTTAACTCAACGTCTCTTATAGTATTTACCTAAAGCTAAGTAAGTTTCTCGAAACTGGCAAAATGTGATATCGTATTCAATAGCATAGGTAGTAGGTACATCAAAAACAATTATTTTTGCTAAACAGAAGTTAGAACAAAATTGAAAGCAATGTGGGTGTTTTTCCTCACAAATAGCAACACTGTATTGTGATAAGTTAGGTCATTAGAATTTTTGTTTGATGATCGATTTACGTAAAAATTGTGTATAAAATGTAAGTACTTACTTGTGAAATGTAATTTGATCACATTTTTTTTGTTTTCCTGATGTGCTATGACATCCTTTCACGCTACAAACTCATTATAAATGATTTACTCGCGAGCTGTGCTCGACGGACCGTGACCTTGAGTACTGACAGCTCGCCGAGAGATTTAAGCCAATAATGGCTTAGTTTTAGTTGCCTCGCTTTTTGCACTCGTACTAGGTTTCTATGCGTTATTATTTTAAGGTATTTATGTTATCAGTAAATAGAAGATTGGTTTTGTATCTCCTAAAACGGATCCTTAAACGCTCATCTATCATAGTTAGTTTTGGTACCATAGATTGTATACTCAGTTCTTCAGTCTAATGAAAGAGTTTACTGTGATACTGTACCGGACGGGCGTGATCGCTGGACTCGATGGATTCGTAGGAGGTCCTAGTACCTACTCGGAATATACGGCATCCAAATAGGCCCCTCACTGTCTCAGCGGCGCTGACGTCCTGTACCGACAGGTTGCGGGTATTTTCCTATTGTGACTATATCCTGAAGTCTGATACGGATGTTTTGTGGCGAAATAACTCAACATACTCGTAATATGATAGTTTACAAGTACACAGATTTATTAAGGAAGCACTTACGGGTTTGTTCAGGTCGTTTGCTAATTACTATTTAAGTCTTATTCTGGCTATCCGATGCCTACAAATATTCAAGATTCTGTGTTTACTAAGGTACTATTAATCTTTACCGTAACGAGGACCCTGTTTTGCTTCCTTATTTTAAACTGTTCTCATCGTTTATTTTTACTAAGTACACGGTACAATTGGGATTAAAATACATAGAAATATGCAATCGCTAGGCGATTTCAAAGTACTTTTAGAGAGGTTACACTATTGCTTATATACGGAAACTATAATTATTATAACATTTACATAAACAATCTGAGATATAACTCTTTGAGTGGCTAAAAACTATAATTTTTTACAGAAAACTGTCTTACGAGCTATATTATGGACAAAATACAAAAACAATCGTAGTTTTGTTTAATGGCCTTAAGGGCTGGTCTTTTGACCTACAAAATGTTAGTATTTAAAATACCATAGTTTAACTCTTCAGGGCGTGAAGCGCCTCTGGACAAGTGTCGGCTAGACCAACTTTACATAGTTATTTACATAAGCTATTATCTCAGTTGAACAGGCCTTTTCAAGATATTACTATTAAGAAAGTTACGTCCAGGGCTAGGTCTCGGTCTTGTATACCTGGACGCACCGAAAAACTATATGATTTTAACTATACGGGCTATTCAACTGAGATTTTACGTTACTTAGAAGCTATTTGGAAACTAATCACATTCAAATTACAAGATTCTAAATTATTACCTATTTTGAGTGAACTACAAAACTATTGGGTAACATCGTCGCGATCAGATACTAAATAATATTATATTACTTTGGGCTACGATTCAATGAATAAAATATAATAAAATAAAATCTATCTTGATACATAACATAAATCATTAACTCTATTTTTTGATATCAACAAATTAAAGTTTGTGAGATAGCTCGTCAGTTATTCCCTGGGTGTACCAGTAGACATACTTAAATTCGATGTTAGCAGACCCTTGCCGTCAGGTACACTACCTGCTTATTTACCAATCAATTACATAAGAAAACTAAACCACATTAACAGAGCAAATACAAAATTACTTCGCCGAAAAGCTGAACGCTATTAACTACAACAATATGAGTCAATAACCGCGCAATATATCCAATGTTATAGTGACGTAACAACTAACAACGTCTTTCAATAGCCGGTTACCGACGACTTAAGATAATGCTTAGCAAAGCGACATTCATATTACGGAGATAGCATCGACGGCGACGCGGCACGGATTGGGGGGAAGGGGATACTCACAGAAAGGCCTAATACCTTATATTTCGTTTTCTTTGTTTTTTTTTGTGATTGTAACAGGGAAAGGAGATGTTTCAAAATGGGCCAGGTCTATGTACGTCATGTGTGTCGTACGTATGTACGTCGTGTACGTAGGTGTATGTACGTCAGGTGTATGTATGCCCTCAAAAAAAAGAAAAATATCCGTAAAATTCGGAAAAAATACAGATAATTAATTGAAATGTTTACTGTTCTGGTAGTTAATTGATATTTGTCAATTAGAATTACCTACGTTTCTTATCACATTCCACTTTTGGTTGAATTTTGACACCAAAACCAACTACCAATTAAAATCTGCAGCAACACTAATCCGTCCCTGTGAGTGTTCAGCGGTGGTGTGTCTCACAAGTAACTTAATCCGCAGAGATATGGCGGAACTACGGACGCTGCCTCACTGCCTCACTAACTTACCAACGGATTTGCTATCTTCAGCGGAATACAGAGATTTCCCCAATTACTCCGAAGACTGGAGTCAGCCGGCTTAGAACCCTCACTGAAAGACGAATGCCTTTTCAAAGCAGTGTAAGCTATTGCCAGAAATTGCAACTGCAATACAGTTTGCATAGAAGAGGAATTAGTGGTACTTAAATGTTCAGAGACGTAAATTATTTTCATTGAAGTACATTCTACTTTACCAAGTTATTACTAGAAAGTTTTCACTGTACCACATTAAAGGCTCCAACAATCTCTGTTTTTTATGCTGACAGTATTTTATTAGGTCGCTACCTTACATTGTAATTCCGAACAATCATTACTTGCACCTGTTCTAAACATATTTTAGCTTTAGTTTATTTTTAAGCATTATTAATTATTGTTTGACAAATCTTACTATTGACTAAGTGTACCCTTTTTTTGTAACGTTTTTATTCAATAAATATTCTATTCTATTCTATTCTATTCTATTTAGTTCTGCTTTGATGGAAATCTCCTAAAATCCTGGATAATACCTGCGTGTACTGTGGTCCCGGTCGGGGTGGGACAAAGATTTATAGGGCGGATGCAAAAACTGTGATATGGAGCTGTTACGGGACGTGACGAACACTAGTGCCGTTATATTAGGTCTTTACCTATGAAATTGCCGTTCTGCAGTACTGGCCATTTCAAATCAAAATAATTTTTGTTTGGCTAAGAATTCTAATTTAAAATTAATTTTATTTTAAAAACATGGATTTTTTTTTCTAAAAGTAGTCATTTCTTTATTGATTAGTGTTACATTTTCATCGCATTTCAATCTTTTTCGTCATCATGGATACGTTAAAAATTCGAGTAATTATGGAATATGAGTACCGTCGTGGCAGCAACGCGGCACAAGCGGCACGCAACATCAACGACGTTTACGGAGCTAACACTACAAACCAACGCACCACCTGTTATTGGTTTGCTCGCTTCCGTTCTGGAAATTTCGACCTGAAAAATGAACCTCGCGGTCGTCCGAAGACTTTGGTCGACAATGACGAATTAAAGGCGATTGTGGAAGCTGATGATACACAATCTACGGCTGAATTAGCAGCAGCTTTCGACGTTAGCGTCAAAACAATATTGGTCCATTTGCGTCAAATTGGCAAGGTAAAAAAGCTTGACAAATGGGTGCCCCACGAACTCAATGATCGCCAGCGCGAAGTACGCGTCGAGACGTGACTTGCACTGCTCAACAGACACACAAATGAAGGAATTTTGAACCGCATTGTTACCTGCGATGAAAAATGGATTCTGTTTGATAACCGTAAGCGCTCAGCAAGTTGGTTGGATCCTGGTTCAGCACCTAAACAATGCCCTAAACGAAAACTTACCCCTAGAAAAGTGATGGTCACTGTTTGGTGGTCTAGCGCCGGTGTGATTCATCACAGCTTCTTACCAAACGGGGTGAGCATTACTGCAGATGTGTACTGTGAAGAACTGAACACAATGATGGAGAAGCTGGCGCATCTCCAACCAGCATTGGTCAATCGCTCGTCTCCGCTGCTCCTGCACGACAACGCGCGACCTCATACTGCACAGCAGACGGTCTCCAAGTTGCAAGAACTGGGGTTGGAAGCTCTCCGTCATCCGCCCTACTCACCAGACCTTGCGCCTACAGACTACTACTTTTTCCAGAATTTGGATAACTTCTTGGCGGGAAAAAAATTTAATACCCGAGAGGCAGTACAAAATGCCTTTGAAGAATTTGTTGCCTCCCGTCCAGCTGATTTCTTTAAGAAGGGCATCAATAAACTGCCACTGCGATGGCAAAGATGCATTGATTGCATGGGTGATTACTTCGATTAATACAAATAAAAAATTCATGAAAAAAATTCGTTTAAATTTTTTCATACAAAACGGCAATTTCATAGGTAAAGACCTATTATATGTTACTTTTGATACTGCTGCGTGGCTGGATTAGGATAAAACAGGTTGTGAGTTATTGTCATCGAGTTTTCGTAGCGTTTCATTGTGGAATCACAATGATGCGAGTTTATAAAGTGAGTTCTATCAATGAAATATATGCTATGATAACTTGTACGTTGACCGTAAAATATTTTGTTCAGCGCCACTGATGAATGTTTTCTGGAGATCAATTGAATCCGCCGTCAAATCTAATTTTCAGTCATTTCACTACAATGCCGCGGTACCGCGGTACAATATGTAACTAATCAGAGATTTGGCTCTGATGACCTTACAGTGCCTATTCTGTAGTATGTTAGAACGCACATACCTACCTAACATAAATAGGATAACCGAAAGGCTTCCAAGATTATTCAGTACGCTCCCAAATAAAAACTGACAAGATTGTTTCCTGCACCGACAAGCCACCATATAAAAACATAGCACAACACCGCGCAGTACTGTGATCGTTATAAGGATCATATAGCGCCGAATTACACCACATGTGTCCGTAATAGCGCTTGTATTCGCGGCTATACGAGCTTTGCCTCCTGTGGGGCATGGCCACTGTTTGACCGCGTTTGTTCTTTGTTGAAAATCTGTTCGAAATGTGACAACACCAGCATGCGTAGCATGACCTCTACTCTACGAAGAGAAGACAAATCAATTTCTTACCAAAAAGTCATTCCGTTTTTGAATTTTGACATCGCTCCGTAGTTGTCTTTCTACAATCTGTCATTTTTTCTTCCGTTTCAGCTGTTTCTAGAGTGGCCATGCTACGCTTGTAACTGTGTAATTAGGGGCAAGTAACAACTACTAGTCTTACTTATGGGTGTATTCAACTTGGCTTGTCGTCTAAATGGCTAAGTTACTGAAGTCAGACCAGTGTTATCAAGCAAGTTAGCTTAAAAAAAACTAATTAGAAAGAAGAATCAATGTGTTAAATCTGTCTCTGTCGCACTTTAATGAATGCGCTATGTCTGTCTCTGTCGCATTTTAATCTACAGTGTACTTAGTGTGATCAGAAGCTTTATAAATATCCCCTCTCTTTCTAAAACTACAACTAAATTCGATCAAGTGGAAGTCCTTTACAGTGTATTGGCGAGCGTCAACATAATTTAATATAGTCCTATAAATTAAATTATGTTGACGTCTTATGGGTAATAAAATCAATAGGTTCTGCAACAGAATATTCCAATGCAGCTGTGCTGGTTTCTGTATAAACTCCTACCACAATGTTGAATATTTGAACGTAAAAGACGTTGTAATAGTTTGAAATGGCGCCTAACGTGCAGTTTCTCAGTCACTGTGGTGCATTTTAGAGAGTATTTCTGTCTCAGCAGCATATCTTACTGAGCATGGCCAGAAGCATAAATTCTTTGATACTATCATTCACTTGTAAGAGGCACTTTGTTCTCTAGATGAAATTCTATTATGTCCAGTTTCTTTTTGCCTTTTCGACGAAACTAGGAATATTTTGTTTAGTTTTTGGATTTATTTAATGAGTTACTAAAACCAAATGACAAATTGTTAAGGAAAGAACAATACTGTACTAACGCTTAAGTTTCTCACTGAAGCCTTTGATATTCTTATCCACTAGTATTATAAATGCGAAAGGAAGTTTGTTTACCTGTTCGTTTTTTTGTTACGCTTTTACGCCAAAACGGCAGAACTGATTTGGATGAAGTTTGGCACACAGATAGACCATGACCTGGATAAGGACATCGGCTACATTTGGATGAAGTTTGGCACACAGATAGACCATGACCTGGATAAGGACATCGGCTACATTTGGATGAAGTTTGGCACACAGATAGACCATGACCTGGATAAGGACATCGGCTACATTTGGATGAAGTTTGGCACACAGATAGACCATGACCTGGATAAGGACATCGGCTACATTTGGATGAAGTTTGGCACACAGATAGACCATGACCTGGATAAGGACATCGGCTACATTTGGATGAAGTTTGGCACACAGATAGACCATGACCTGGATAAGGACATCGGCTACATTTGGATGAAGTTTGGCACACAGATAGACCATGACCTGGATAAGGACATCGGCTACATTTGGATGAAGTTTGGCACACAGATAGACCATGACCTGGATAAGGACATCGGCTACATTTGGATGAAGTTTGGCACACAGATAGACCATGACCTGGATAAGGACATCGGCTACATTTGGATGAAGTTTGGCACACAGATAGACCATGACCTGGATAAGGACATCGGCTACATTTGGATGAAGTTTGGCACACAGATAGACCATGACCTGGATAAGGACATCGGCTACATTTGGATGAAGTTTGGCACACAGATAGACCATGACCTGGATAAGGACATCGGCTACATTTGGATGAAGTTTGGCACGCAGATAGACCATGACCTGGATAAGGACATCGGCTACATTTGGATAAAGTTTGGCACACAGATAGACCATGACCTGGATAAGGACATCGGCTACATTTGGATGAAGTTTGGCACACAGATAGACCATGACCTGGATAAGGACATCGGCTACATTTGGATGAAGTTTGGCACACAGATAGACCATGACCTGGATAAGGACATCGGCTACATTTCATCCCGGATCGCAGACGAAGTCGCGGCAACAGCTATACTATAGATTATTGTTCATGTGGCACGAGCTACTCCTATCTGATATCGCCACCTCCTAAGGTCCTTCGTGTCAACTTTTATTTTATTACACGCGAAAAGAAGATTGACCATCTGTCATCCAAGACCATTTTTTTGTATGATGAATAGTCAATCTGCTCAATAGATGGCTGGACCAAAACTTATCTGTGTCTAGCCATCAAAACCAATATTCTAGCTCCAAGATAACATTGTTCAGGATAAAAGTCAATGTACTCATAGGTCAGTCATTATGTAATACAAGGTGGAAGGGACATCAACCCACCACCTGTGACCATGGATTCAGTACATAATTCTGAACCCCTTGAGTTGAAAACTATAGGGGGCTATTAAAAAAAAAACGTGCTGTTCAGTACATTTCGACCGCGTAGTTCCTATGAAAAGGCTGGTTTTTTATTTTTCATTCATGGTCACAGCTTGCGCGTCAATGTCCCTGCCACCCTGTACAGGACTAAGGGCAACATTCACAGACTGCACTTGAACTTTACTTTGCTAAGTAAAGTAAGTATCGCATTCGAATATGAACATTATTTGCACAAAGTTAATGATCATATTCGTATGAAACGCTTGCTCATGGAACCTACGAACATAAACATTATTTAATAAAAGTAAGATTCATATTTGTAAGAAACGCTTACTTTTCTTAGCGTAGTAAACTCAGAATGCGTTTTGTGAATCTTTCCCCAAGTTTATTCACAAGCAAAACATATTTTGAATGCAAGCCGTATACAAGTAACATGCTAAAACAACACCATACCTCTCTTTAACTAAAATGAAATGAAAAAATGGTAAGAATGTTCAACAGGAGCCATTAAAAGATGAAATTTTGGTCGTTTACCTGCTGCAACATGTTCGTACATTAATTTAGTCAGTTCAGTGACTCCTGCTTCATTAGTGGTGACGCTCCTCACTCGCCCCTCGTGCGGAACAAGGCAGGAGCTTGGGGAGAGTTTGACTTTATAGTGCAAAGAGAGGCCCAAATTTCGCCATGGAATTTTTGGGTATTAATGTATAGCTTTAAGAGTATTTAAGGTAAGACCCAAGGACACACTGGATGGATTGAGTGAAAGGTATGGGTAGACATGGTGTGTTTTAAAGGCAAGAGACAAGAGGATGATGATAAACAATCCGATATCTCATTAATTACGACCGGCGATTTTGGCCGAT
This sequence comes from Griposia aprilina, assembly GCA_916610205.1. Classification (NCBI taxonomy): domain Eukaryota; kingdom Metazoa; phylum Arthropoda; class Insecta; order Lepidoptera; family Noctuidae; genus Griposia; species Griposia aprilina. The sequence goes on from OU744289.1 coordinate 24,506,200, forward strand.
GAATTAATTATTATTGCCAACCTAACAGATACCCTATGTTGTAATATGTCACAGCATGTATTCTATGCTTGTTATACTATCCTTACTATGGTGTTTTATTCGACTTCTTACCTTTCAAACCATTGCAAACAGTCTTTATGCAAAGCCCGTATTGAATATTGAACATCCAAGTTATTAATGGACACCCGCCACCCTCTAAAATATTAGTGAGCAGAAGCAATTTGAAGCACGATGTATAAGCAGTTTCCAAGCTATAACGATAGAACTATATTCGTTATAGATATACTACCTGTATATAGCCTTACCAGCTTACCATTACATCAAAAGCCTGTCGTCCACGATGCTAATCAAAAGTGCTCAATTACAAAACAATGGCGATAGGGATCAGTACACGACGCGACTTACTAAGGCGTTAATAACTACAGTATTTTTATCTTACAAGGCAACATGCGCTTTACTAGTAGTAACCAAGTGTACAAACACGCTGTGAATGCGTGCGTGAAGACGTGTAGCGTCAGCACATAACACACACACGCACATACACTACCGAGTTCGCCACTATCGACTATCGCGGACGGTACCGCGAGCTCCTGCGCTTACACACACATTCACAGCATGTTTGTACACTTGGTAACACAATTAAAGCGCGTGTGGCTTCGTGAGATAAAAATTACTATAGTTTGTCTGGTTACGTTTATTTCTAACGATGGTATATTTTTGTTGAATACAGCACCACCTTTCAGTTTGGACCACATAATAAATACGACACGTAAAGAGTTCACCACACGGCAGTAATTTTCCCTGTGTGTCTCTAGTTTGTGTTCTAGAAACATGATTGCTTAAAATATTATTCTCTTTACCGTGCCGAATAACACAGGGCATTCTCAGCTTTATGAATAACTCTAACAATTGAGCTTCCCTTACAATACAGCACCAGCTTACCTGGACATCATAAAAACATGAAACTCTTGTATATCCTATTTTGTTTCCAAGTGATAACGACCATGCTTGAGTTTTACCGAGGCATTACCTTTCTAATGCTTCTACGAATAAAGAAAAGGCCTAGGTCATAACAATATGACTTAATTTTTGGGCCAATAAGTTGTGTGGCCACACTCTCACAATTTAGTCACTCAATTAAAAAAAAAACTACTATATCCTAAACGTCCCAGATTAGTTACGTTTAATCCCATCTAAGCACAAGATCTCCCTCGTACCACAAAAGAGGAGTCGTTCAGAACGTCTCCCGTCTGATCAATGCGAACAATCCAAAGCCTTTCCTCCAACTTCGCAGAGCCAGTCGGATTCACTTTGTCAACCTATTATTACTTGAGACTCCGCCCCAAATCCTGGATCGGGTCGCTCGGGTGTTTACAACTCTGTATACGAACTTATTAACCCATAAACGAGTTTGATTAAGTGGTTGAACAGAATACTTAAGGATCTTCATCTAAAAGTTATAAGGGTTTTGGTTAGATGCCTTTGCAGCGAATCAGAAGTGGGACGGATGTGGCGGCGGCTGAGTTACTTAACCATCGAGCCATGATTGATCTGTTAATTCCTCGATTAAATATGCTGAGCTTCTCCTAGTCTTGATCCTGTTTTCACATGCTTTACGTAATATAGGGAATAAAAGGGTTTCTTAGAACGAATCTCTCATTTAAACGGATCTCCCTGACGTATTCTACCCAAACCAAATCCGCCACCTTACTTGGTAAGTGCAGGCATTACTTCAATGTATTCTTCTTTTATAATAACGTGAGACACATAATCGTAGCCTTTACGTAACGAAACTAAGATCTTAAGCAAAAAACTTTTCACAGATACCTAAATAAAAACTCACTCCTATCTTTATGTTACCGCTGGCACACATTCACATTTTGTTTCTCCAGCGTCTTTTGTTTCAATTCCGTAGCTCACTAACGTTTGCCAAATAAAAGAAGATCATGAAATTCAACGACATGCCCCACAATGAAACATTAACATTCTATTACTACAGAAAAAAAGTTCTTTGTAAACAATAGGCTGCTCTTAGCTCGTTATAACGTTTACGAAAAATAGCAGATTCGTATTCGAGGCGGCCACGAGGAGGCAACGTAACGTGATAACGTGACAGTACTAGGTGTTAACGACTGAGCTAGTGTGGGGAGGGAGCTGCGATTCTCAGAGTGGTTTACGAGTGCAAGACTGTCGTAAGTGTGAACCCTGGACCATTTTAACCTTTTTTATAGAAACTGTGATGTATGAGTCATTGATGGCCGTCTCTTGGGTGGCTAAAAGATTATTTAAACTCTTAGAATAAAACTGTCTACTCAGGTATTACCTAAGTAAATACTACCTAATGCTATCCACTAACTAAGCAAGTCACGTTTAGTTCAGAAAATATTTGAAGTCTCGACAAAATGTCAACTGTAATAAAAATACTGTTAGTTTTCTTACAGTCGTTACTACTGCCCCTTGTGAGCCCCAGGCTTACCTCCAACGTTAAAAAAATATCACCCACGGGCATGTGAGGGTCAGTTACCCTGCCGAACACATAGGGATGTCACTTAACCCAAATTAAATTATACCGGATGACTACTGCCGCCTTGCGCTGTCCGTAAACCCTCTCATTTAAGTCCTCTGAGTATTAGCATCAAATAAAATACTACAGAAATACCACTAACAAAGACGCATAGTAAATATGTATACATACATATATACCTATACATAAAATCACGCCTTCTTCCCAACTTCTGTAGTATTTGGGGGTAGGCAAATACTACAGAACGCCACCTGCTACGATTCTTACACACTCCTTTTGCCTCGTTAATAATTATACATCAGTATCCGTATATATGCAATTGTTCCTAATTTGGATTAATTTTGTATATACGTCCAGCCGTGGCTCAGAAAATATTGTCGATACTTACATCACTAACTACAAAATTTTAGAAATTAGAAACTGCATTATCCCGTGTATTAATTTTGTATTATTTGAAATTTATGAATGATGCAATATGTTCATAGTTTTAAGACCTCTGTAACTAACAATTATGGAGAAATAAAATTAGTCCGAAATAAATGAATTCAAATTTATCTAAGAACTGGGCAAGTATAATGACAAGTCCATGAACACTGAGTAGTCCCATAGAATTGTCATGATGCCTGCCCAGTTCTTGACGAGAAGCACGTAACTCTATCGTTAGGTAGGAAGTTCTTTATATTCGTCAGTAAAATTAGGTAAGTTCCGTTCTAGGGGTTTCGTTGGGTCCTTACCTTATACATACGTACTTATCAAGATAGATTTTTATTATTGTAAACGGTATCGTCCACTTAATAACAATGGGTGTAAAGTTGTCATTTTAGCTTACGTCAAAGCCAAATGAAGATGGGACTCTCCGATCTTGGGGCGGTGGATGCGACTGCACGCTGTCAAGTAGACATTCCCAGGATCGCCGTGCCTCACGCAGGTAAGAATGTTACCGACACTGGTTTCATAAGTTTACATTGTTACTAACAAATATGGAAGCGATTCTGAATTAAATGTTGATGATTATTATTATTATTATATATTTTAACAGGCTATGTTTGTAGGTATGTATGCAGATTCATCTGAACAGATGAACGAAAACCGATGTTATTACGTTGTCGTTTTTATACCTTTTGCGTTGGCGTATTTGTCGTAGTTGGGTTTTTGTATAAACAATTTACCTTCTGTTCTCATGTTTTAAGTGTAGTGATCTTGTATACCGAACCAAATGTTATTAAAAGTTAGTAGAAAACTGTTAAATGCGCCATTATCGAGACAGAACGACCGACCGCCCTGACGGACCGAAAGTTTGGACTGATAACATCGTCTAGCTCTCATGTAGTTTGTTTGTTTGAAGTCATTATTGACTAAAGTTTTCAGTTCGATAAGTACCAGTACGTACTTTATTCTTGGCTTCTTCGATCTTGTTAGTTTCACATGTATACAGACATTTTGTAACTCGACGTTTTTTTTGGTTTTCGCAATGTAAAAAAATGTAAGTACACTACATTTTTTTCGAAATGCGAAATGTGGGTGTACTACAGGTACATCTCTGCCTAACCCTTCGGGAAATACAAGCCTGATGTTATGTTAAATGTAACATTTTTGTATTTATTTAATTAGGTAGTTACACTGTGCAGTATTTCATACTGGCTATAATAATTTTCGAAACATTCCTCTTTCGTGAGTCTGAACATATTCAACTTGTTTTACGTTTTGTGTGACCAATAATAATCGCCTTTCTAATTTTTTTTTGGAAATTAGAACCACTTCGTTTTTGACAAGATTTTTTCTTTCAATGATTGATTTTGCAGAAAAACTTTTCGGTGCAAATGTTTTAATAATTATAAAGATTCGAAAAATAAGCCCAAATTTTCTACAGTACAATAATATTATATACATGCTATTGTTAATAAATATCCTGCTATTTCCTATTCTGCCCTTAACCAGGACCGTTTGGTCAAGCGAGTGATCTACCCTCTTGCGTTTGAGTGCTTTCTTTTCTTTTATTAGTGAATACCGTGATAATTCAAGCCGAATTTCGGTTCCACCCTCGGGGCTAAATTCTAAGCTGGTGCACACATTAGGTGTGTTTCCTGAGGCGCATCGGAGATCCCGTCACACCAGCTGATATTCCATCAACTGGATTGTTTTTTATATATTATATATTTCATATTGAATTCAAGATATTTTATATATTATATTAGATATTTTTTATTTGTAGTTCAATTTAACCACTTAGGTCTTTTCCATGTGTTACCGTCAAAATTTTATTATTTAAATTTTATGACTGTTCTATGACCACGGATCTACTTAGCGCTATAGCGCTAAGTAGATCCGTGGTCAGCTATAGCTTGTGAAACCTCTTAATTTTAGGTAGGAGTCACTATAAAACCGATTGCAATCGAACTTTTTAAATCAGACTTAAACATATTTTACTAAGAGATATTAAATTCACGTGCGACTAAGTTTACCCGTGCATTTTCTAGATTACATTTTTTATATAGTTTTTCTGCAATACCCAACATGTTTTTTTTTTACAATTTTATGGTGAAGGTAAAACAATACATATATTGTTTTAAAAGTGGCGATTGTGTTATTCCTTATTATTTCGCTACAACTAGTAGTAGAATTAAGTACAGGTTTTTAACTAATTTTGTTCTTTTTCGGCCTTTGTTGACCCATCATCATCATCACCCTACAGCAATCCACTGCTGGGCATAGGCCTCTCCAATTGCATGCCATTCAGCTTGATTCTTGGGAACTCTCATCCAGCTGCTACCAGCCACCCTGCGAAGATGATCTCTCCTACCATCCTACCGTAAGGTTTGCTAATTCGCGGTCTCCACTCAAAAACACGTCTACCTAAAGGGTCATTGGTTCTACGGCTAATATGACTGGCCCATTGCCACTTCAGCTTGCTTATTCTGTGAGCTATGGCGACAACTTTGGTTCTCTGCCGGATCACCTCATTCCGGAGAGACTCCAAGCATAGCTCGCACCATAGCTCGCTGAGTGACCTTGAATGAATGGACCAGCCGTACCGTGAGTGTCCACGTTTCGGCTCCATAAGTGAAAACAGGTAGGACGCAATGATAGAGGACTATAGTCTTTAGGCTCTGCGGAATACGCGACGAGAAGACTTGACGAAGCTTCCCAAACGCTGCCCAGCCCAGCAAATTCTAGTGTTACGGAGGCAACGGGCCTCCGTAACACTAGAATTTGCAAGGTTGTTATTACCAAACTGCAGAGTTTGCCCGAGGTAAACGTATTCTCGAACAACCTCGAGAGCTCCGTCATTGACAGCAATTGGTTCCGGAGTGATTTGTTTGTTGTACATAACCTGGGTTTTTTCCAAGTTCATCCGGAGACCAATGCGTACAGAAGAATCAACTAGGCCGTCCAGCATCTGCTACAAGTCATGCAGTCATTCAGCCAGTATGACGATGTTATCTGTAAATCTCAAGTGTGTATGTTAAAGTCACGTCCTTCCCAGTTCAGCGTCTTAAACACATCCTCCAATGTGTTAGAGAACAATTTCGGGGAAATTACGTCCCCTTGCCTCACACCTCGACGCAGAAGGATAAGTTCAGTTCGCAGCTCCTTAGTTTGGATGGTCAATGTCGCGTTTTCATATAGACATCTCAGCATTTGGATGGAGAGACTCCAAAACCGACTAAGTCTCTATAGAGTCAAAAGCTTTCTCATAGTCCACAGACTTCTGTATAATTTGCCACAGTGTGTGGATGTGGTGCTGTATCCTCCTCGAAATCCGGCCTTCTCTGGTGGTTGAAACTCGTCGAGTTTTCGTGCTAGACGATTCGTGACGACTCTTGAAAACAACTTATATACGTAGCTCAGGAGCGAAATGGGTCTGTAATTCATTAAAAGGGTCTTATCGCCCTTTTTAAAGAAGAGAACGAACACGTTTTGTTGCCATGTTTCTGAAGTTCTCCCATAGAACAGGACAGAGTTGAAGAACTCCCGAAGCTGTCAACTCAGGACTTCCTGCCGCTTTCAAGAGCTCCGTCGTAATCCCGTCGTCACCAGGGGCTTGTCCATTTTTAAGCTGTATAAGAGCCGCCTCGATTTCGTTTCGGCCGAGTTCTTGCAGGACTTCCGCGAAACGGCGGGTTAAGGCGGCTCTGGAATCCTTATTTTCCGGATAAGGTCAAGATGCATGCGATGCGTACAATTGGCCGTAGAAGATTTCGCCTTCTGAAAGGATCTCCGGCTTCTAAACGACGATATACCCACTAGATTTGGTGAACTGCGTCAGGTGGCTCCTCCCAAGTGATTGGATGAACACTTTCAACCACCAATTTTGCTCAATCGCTTCCTCTAAAGAGCGTGTATTGGAGCGTCGGAAGTCGCGTCGTACCAATGTTCTAGTATTTTTGTTGAGTGCCCGTTGTTCTGATGAAGTAATAGGTGGGTTTTCACGTCGTTCCATCACAAGCTCCAGAGTGTCGTCTAAAAGTTTGAACTTCTTGCCCGTACGCCGCATTTTGCAAAATCACGTACCTTCCTCCCTGAGGATTCCTACATTTGGTCGATTGCCTGGTCGACGTCACTTGTGGTTTCCGAGGCAGTGAACGGGTTCTTCAGGTCTGACTAGAACGTTTCAGATCCTAGCATAGTTTGGAGCATATTTGGATGGAGGCTAAACTACATCAAACGAGTTCGCTCAAGCTTGAAGTTGATATTCAGAGAGCCTCGAACAAGTCTGTGATCATTGCCGGTATTGAACCTGTGGATCACCAAGACATCTCTGACTATATTCTTTTTATGCGATATGATGAAATCTTTCTCATTTTTTGTCCTAGTGTCAGGACTTCGCTACGTGTACTTCTTTTGGAGCTGTTTCTTAAAGAAGGAATTCATCAAGAAAAGCCCCTCCTTGTCAAGGAAGTTGACAAGCATTTCCCCTATGATTCTGCTGCCAAACCCGTAGGATCCTACTACCGATTCGTTGCAATCCAAGAACTTTAGCGTTAAAATCTCCCATAGGCACGTTTTATTGGGCCTTAGTGGTGGAATGCAAGGCCTTGGAGATGTCCTCGAACATTTCTTCCATTTCGTCATCTGAGTTTGCCGAGGTCGGTGCGTAAACCTGAACAACCTTGAGGCTATACCTCTCGGTTAGCTTCACTACGAGGTACGCTACCTTGTTCAAGACACTGGAGACTTCTACAACGTTGCCACAAAGGGATTTCTTTACCAGGAACCGGACTCCGCTTTGGGATAGCTGGTCTCCCTGTCGAAAATGCAAAAGGTGGCCTGATTCAAAGATTATTGTGTCATCCTTTTTCCTCTTCAGACTTCACTGAATACAAGAATGTGCCAACTTCTTTTTCCATGCTCTTCTTCTAGCTGCACTAGGTGTTCGTCGGCCACTTGTGCAGAGAAGGGCCAGACCTCGACGAGAGCCAGTTTGGCTTTCGGCATGGGCGCTCCACCATCCACGCTAAATCGTGGGTGAGAGTCCTGGCTGAGGAAACGATGCCCCGTGGTGGGATGGTGGTGGTGGTGTCCTTGGACATCTCCAACGCGTCAACATCCTGCCCTGGAGTTCTATTCGGGAGGCACTGCCTTATCAATCAATCAATCAATCAATCAATCATTTTATTTCAGGCAGCTGAGGGCCCATACATAAAATACACACATTTACATTTAATAAAACAAAAATAATAAACTAATACATAATTTTAAATCCTATAACTATAACTACACACGCAATGTTGTCGGCGTCGTGTTTCGCTGCATGGTGTCGCGTAACCGTCCTCGGAAACGTCGATACACGACACCCTTCGGCCAAAAGTCCTCCTTCATGCAGGCCTGTAGATGGTGGGTTGGAACTCGCACCACGAATGACTTAAAGTTGATATTGTGGCGCGACTCCATCGGCTGCCTCTCTACCTCCGCCGCATCGTTGGGGCTTATTTGGCGGAGAGGTGTGTCACCTACATGGGACGCAATGGCGTTAACCAGCGCCACATGTCGTGCGGTGTTCCACAGGGCTCGGTCCTGGGCCCGCTCCTGTGGAACATCGGGTACGACTGGGTGCTGAGGGGCGAACTCCAACCGGGCGTCGACCTGACGTGCTACGCGGACGACACGCTGGTCACGGCCCGGGGGAGTTCGTACAGGGAGGCAGCATTGCTGGCGACGGCTGCGGTCTCACAGACGGTGGGCCGCATACAGTGCCTCGGCCTGGAGGTGGCCATCATCAAGTCGGAGGCCATGGTGTTTCATGGTCCCCGGCGGGCGCCACCGTCCGGATCCCACATTGTGGTGAGGAGGGATTCGGATCGCTGTCGAGCCCACCATGAAATACTTGGGGTTGGTGCTCGACAGTCGGTGAGATTTCAGCCTCCACTTCCGGCGGCTAGCGCCAAAGTTGTTGGGCACGGCTGGGGTGCTGTCAACGCTGCTTCCCATCTGGGGGGCCCGAGCGCCGCTTGTAGGCGGCTCAACGTGGGGATCGTGCGATCAATGGCCCTTTACGGGGCCCCGATTTGGGTGGCTGACCTGACAGCCGGCAGCATTGCTGTTCTGCGAAAGCCGCAGAGAGCGATGGCCGTCAGAGTCATCAGAGGTTATCGCACGATCTCCTACGAGGCGGCTTGTGCACTGGCCGGATCCCCGCCCTGGGACCTGGAGGCAAAGGTGCTCGCGTCACTATATCAGTGGCGCGAAGAATGGCGGGTGCGGGGCGAGCGACCGATGCAGCGACACATGGAGCAGCGTCTGTCGTAGCTCCGCGAGGTCCTGGTGGTGGAATAGCGGAACAGGCTCTCACGCCCTACTGCCAGCCTCGTCACCATCGAGGTGGTCCGGCTGGTGCTCGACCTCTGGCTCGAGAGGAGGCACGGCTCCCTGTCCTTTCAGGTGACGCAGGTGCTCTCGTGGCATGGTTGCTTCGGGAAGTACCTGTGTCGCATAGACAGGGAGCCGGACGCCTGGTGTCATCACTGCGTCGACTACCGGGAGGACACAGCACGGCACACGCTGGCAGAGGGTGCCGCTTGGGAGGAGCCGCACCGTGTCCTCATCTCAGGAGTAGGCAGTGACCTGTCGCTGCCGGCCGGCCGTAGTGAATGCTGTGGTCGGCGGCGACGAGTCTGGCACGCGGTGGTATCCTTCTGCGAAACGGTCAGGCCTCTTAGACGTCGCGGGGGGAGTCAAACATCTCACCCCCCCCGCTCGACAGGACGGGGCCCGCGGTGGCGGGCCGGCACCGGTCGGGGGTTGCGGAAGATTCGTACGTTCCTGTGACCCCCGGCGCAGTTATGAGATGGAACACCGGGGTGGTTTTTAGTCAGTAAGAGTCTGACAGGCTAGGCCGCGGGGGACATCCATGAGGATATAACAAGCCGGATCAAAAAAAAAAAAAACGCTGTTCGTCAAGCCGTAACGTGCATCAGTTATACGTTGCCAAAGTCATTCGGGTTTGGCGGTCATTCGTAACCCGGAGATTTTTCGCACCTTGCCTTGCATACCTTTCCGTAACCGTGACCGCCGCCAAAATCAGGAATAGCAAGGCGACCGGGAACTGGAGTCCGTGGTAGATTTTGGCTTGCCATTGGTGGTTTAGCCCATAATGGGCGCTGGGCCTGTGGGATGGCGATCGCAGATCATAGCTTCTCGCACTAGTGACGCTGCTGACCGTCACTAGTCTGCGCCATTTAGCAGCGACGTTTTATGTAGAAATGGTTATACCGCCATTTGTCGGTTGTCAGTGCCTCGTTTGTTATTCAGCAGGGTGCACCACGAGCAGGTGAGGTTGACTTAGAGCACTGAGATGGTAAGTGTACCCCTTACACGCCCTTTGTTGACCCAAAACTCCTTAAATACACGCGATTCTCAGATCATTCAACTACATAGCTACGCACAATTTTCTTAGTATTCAAGATAATTCTCTACCTAATTAAAACTCGGCAACTTTCGTACAACCTTCTTATAAATAATCCATTTCTTTATACGAAGAACATACAAATCGCTAACATACAGTTCGGTTACTCAAAAAAAAACAGATCCCTCGCAAAGAAAAGCGAACAATAGAAAAGAAACATGGCGCGCGTTTCTGATAAGTGCAAAGGTTCAGTAATCGAGCTATTGCCTCGGGCAGACGAATTACGGAAACTAGATATCCTCGAACACAGGCCAAATGTCTAATGAAAGTAGTTTTTGTATACTGTAGGAGAGCGGTGCTCAAAGTTGAAGTGGCTTTAGGCGATGCTAGAAAAGGACCTTTTGGTAATCACTGCTTCTTCATGATATTTTGGATGAGTTAATGTCGTGTTAAAAGTATTATATGCCAGGTTACAAAATAATATCGAAGCTGATTTTGTACCTACCACCAGCTCAATTTAGGTGTAGGTTAGATATTAGATATGATAGTTTCTTATACAGTTTGCTCTTTTTTCGCGGCTCGTGGTGTCTATTTGCACCCTAGGTGAAAAGAAAGAAAGAAAAATAGGTGTATTTGTCACAGAAACACGTTCATACAAAAAAGATAATTAGCTCTGGTAACAATGTAAGATAAAAACAAACAAAATAGATCTAATAAGTTGGGGAAAAAGTTTCATCGCATTTTTTAAGAAAATTCAAAACATTTTTTAATATAGTTTATTTACATTTAACTAAAGTATGTAGGTACCATTTTGTTCGATAACTTTTTGCCATCTTGTAGGTAGGGACATGATCCCATTGCTATAGAAATTTGGGACTTCTGATCAAAATAGCGCGACAAGTGGTTTTGGCAGTCCTCTCGTGATGTTAACCTGACACTGCCTAATGAATTCTGAAGGGACCGAAACAGGTGGAAATCTGATGGTACAAGGTCAGGACTATACGGCGGATGCATTAACACCTCCCAGCCAAACTCTCTTAATTTTTGCCGAGTGGTTAAAGATGTGTGAGGTCTAGCGTTATCATGATGAAAACCACACCCCTTCTGTTGATTAATTCCGGCCGCTTTCTCTCATCTTCTTGCTTTAATCTCATCAGTTGTTCGCAGTAGAATTCAGAATCGAGGGTCCTGCCTGGTGGTAACAGCTCATAATGAAAAATGCCCTTCCAATCCCACCACACACACAGCATCACCTTGTTGCGAGTTAACCCGGGTTTCGCCACAATCTGTGAAGCCTGACCGGCCTTTGACCACGACCTTTTTCGCACGTTCTCGTCGTACGTGATCCACTTTTCATCACCAGTTATCAGCTTCTTCAAAAATGGTTCGGTTTCACTACGTCGTAATAAAGAATGACAAATGAGTACACGGTTCACTAGGTTTATTTCAGTGAGCTCGTGAGGTACCCAAATATCGAGCTTTTTTGTGCACCCAGTTTTTTTCAAATGTGCCAAAACTATTTTATGGTCAATTCCCAGTTCTTCAGCTACGTCGTAACTACTGATATGCCGATCTTGCTCCACTTTTTCAAAAATGGCATCCATTTTATCCGTAATAGGGCGACCAGAGCGACGTGCATCTTTGACATCAAAATTTCCGGATTGAAAACGCTTAAACCAAATTTGTGCTACTCTCACAGACACTGCACTAGGTCCATAAACATCGCAATTTTTTTTCGCGGCTTGTGTTGCATTTTTACCTTTTTTGTAATAAAATTTTAAAATGTATCGAATTTCTTCATTAGATTCACTCATCTTGACAGTACGAAAAACAAATGAAAATCACACATTTTCCTAATTTGAATTTGGAATTATGTTCTATAAAATTTAAACTTTCAATCATACCAAAACCAGCCGGATACAAATAGTATAGCCAAAGAGATTTTATTACAAGTTCATACATACTATAATGCGAAAAGACTTTTTCCCCAACCTAATATAATCACGAGCAGAAAACAGAAATAGTCGATAGCTGCACATCGTGACTCGTGACAAAAAGGCTTCCACTCAGCATAATGCTGTGCTATGGGTTGGGTTCTACGAAGTTCAATCAATCAGGTTGGCTTCTAGTCTAACCGGATGCAGGTTAATACAAGTATTTTACATGGAGCGACTGCCTATCAGACTTCCACAACTCAGTTACTGGGTAACACGATACCCCTTGGCAAGACTGGTTGTCAGACTTTCGGGCTTCTGACTACCCGCAACGATTGTCAAAGATCTACGAATAATGGATGGGACCAGCCGCTTAACGTGGTTTCCGAGGTACTGAGGGGTTTCGGCATGTTATGGATGGTCACCCATCTACAGACCTTGAAGTTCGACCCGTGCGATTGTTATTATTTACCTAGGAGCCCCTCAAGTTGTTGTTATGGACAATAAAATTTTACCGTTTTTATCAATTATACCATTTGCAGTCAGTTTTAGTCAAAAGAATCGGCCATTCAAAAAGATGAAGCAAACCCATTCCAAAACGCGGTGAGTTCCTATGGAGAAGAATGGACCAGAAACTTTGTGGACACTCTTTTAAATTACCTATATGTTGGTCTAATGGTTTTATGAGTTCTATCACTCAAATTATATATTACAAAATTATACTTATGTCGCCATCATTTTAGCCGGAACCACACAGCACGCCATGGACGGTTAGGTAAAGGCGTAGGGAGAAAAATTAATGAGTTTATTCAGGTTCATATTGAATTTTAGATTATTGTATGTAGGCATGTACAATTATTTGTTACCAGCTAGGCGGCTGCTCCATTTTAGATTAAGGAAGTGTTGTGATTGTGGAACGTTGTTTATGTTTATTTAGAAGGCATTTTGACTCAAAATACATTTTTTCTTAATACGGTTCTTTTGTTTATGTCATCTTGTAGTTTTTTATTTCTTCTAGTTACCTAATACGACGTTCCAAGTCAGTGATACTGATTACTACTGATTAGATTCGCCTGGTTTTAAGCGTCTTACAGATTTTAAAGCACTAATGAACCTATGCAATTTTAAATGAATAATCCCAAGAGTAAACTAACGAAAACTGTCTTTGGCTCGCAAAGTTTTACTTTGGAGAGGCAAAACTAATGATGCTGTACTTACTTGTATATTTTCCTTTTGCTGAAGCGTTTCCATGCCCGCGAAAGAATTTAAATCATTATTTCTTTTAACTATGGCAGAAGCTCATCTCTTATGGCTCCTACTTTACGTTCGTTCTACTGTGGTTGTGGTCCCGCATGCGGGTGCTCCGTGAGTTTGGTCCCAAAAGTAGTTAGAGTTGTCTCAAAGCAGGAAGGTGATACCAAGAATTCTACTATTACATAAATATCAATATTGAAATGCAATCCACTTCCTATTAACCAAATTAGTGCTCACAATTCCACACTGTCAACAGTAATTCCATTCATGCAATGCAATGTCGTCTCTTCTATGTATTGATGTATTATTAACTTACATTTTTATTGTTGTGTTCGGACTGCTGAAGTATTTCTAGGAAAATAGTATTTCATATCGTTGCGCATCCCACATTTATTATTCTTCAAAAGGATTTTGAGCATAAACAAACATGACAACGAGGTACGTTAGAAAATACCTGCTATAAGCTACGTTATGAATTGATTATTTTTGCATAGTATGTATATGTTTTGGATTTATTCGCCATGTAAACCTATCACGGACATCCAAGCAAAAAATACTTTGAGAAACATCGTCCTACCATAGGTACATTTAATTCAATTGTAGCGCGTAGCTGTGGGTAAATCGTGTGTATACATATGTACATAATATGTACAACAACACAAGGCATGTCGTATAGCGCTGTTTTTTGCATTAAATACCCTGGGTTCGCTGGCACCTGCGACCGTGTGTTCTCGTGTAGGCTCTTTGTGTGTCATACGACTTCCCTTTTTAAGAGTGGCGCCCTTGAACTTTTGCCAAGGACAAGCGTTTGCGTGGGGACTGATATGTAAGAATAGGAAATATTTTCTTGGATTTTTTTCTTTAGACGAATGCGGTCTTATTACACAGCAAGGATTTTCTTTAGACATTTGTTTACACCATCGAGCTTGTTTTTGAAATAAGAACCAAAACTGACAACTTAGTCCGGTCTTAGGTTGTCAATTTTGTATTAAGGGCTTTACTAAAGTCGGCATAAAGTTCGAAATACAAAAACAACCGACTTCCAAAAAATACACTACAAAGTGAAAAATAACTTTAATTTCGGAAGTCGGTGTCTTTGGATCTTTATTTTAGTTTTTTTCCACCGACTTCCGAAATTAAAGTTATTTTTCACTTTGTAGTGTATTTTTTGGAAGTCGGTTGTTTTTTTTGTCAAAAAGTTTTTATTTTTCACTTTTTAGTGGGTTAGACAATAATGTACCGCAGTTACAATAGCCTAATGTCAACTGCTCATCACCTTTTACAAAATATTTCGTTTCCCGATGCAAGGAATTGAGGAGTTTATTGTTGAGGATTTCTCTTGGTAAAAACCAGAAGAACTGGAGCTGATGGTGATGCCAGGAATTCCCTCGACTGTCTATGGTCTCCATCATCAGACCTGTAATGTCACTTATAACCCATATGGGTGCAAAGTTCTCATCAATATAAATGAATTAAGTCGAATCACAAGGTAGCTACTGTAAACCGTTGAGGAGTTCCCTTAACTGTCCTTCGTCTTCATCATCAGACCCCTAATGACAGTCACAACCGATCTAGGTGTAAAGTTCTCATCAATACAAATTAATCAAGCCCAAACACAAGGTAACTGCTGTAAATCGTTGAGGAATTCCTTCAACTGTCTATGGTCTCCATCATCAGACCTGTAATGGCACTTATAACCCATATGGGTGCAAAGTTCTCATCAATATAAATGAATTAAGTCGAATCACAAGGTAGCTACTGTAAACCGTTGAGGAGTTCCCTTAACTGTCCTTCGTATTAATTATCAGAGGTAATGGCAGTCACAACCCATCTAGGTGTAAAGTTCTCATCAATACAAATTAATCAAGCCCAAACACAAGGTACCTGCTGTAAATCATTGAGGAATTCCCTCGACTGTCTTTCGGCTCCATCATCAGATCGATTCCAGACCTTCATTAAATTATAGTTCTTCAAAATACTTAATGAAAAAATTAACAAACGCACTAGGCGCTCCTACGATTTTCGAAGGTTCCCCTCGATTTCTCCGGGATTCCATCATCAGATCCTGGTTTCCTTATCATGGGACCACCCTTGAGGTATGTCCTTTCTAACAAAAAAAGAATCATCCAAATCGGTTCACCCAGGAAAGAGTTATGAGCTAACACACATAAAAAAAAAAAAAAAAAAAAAAAAAAAAAAAAAAAAAAAAAAAAAACATACAGGCGAATTGAGAACCTCCTCCTTTTTTTGAAGTCGGTTAAAAACTGGCTCGAAGGTTTAGGCTCAGGCTAAAGTTAGATCGTGTTTTGTAATAAGAAGGACCGAATTTGTTTTTTTAGTTCTATATTTTTGATTATCGTGCTTCTTACAGGAACGAAATCTATATTTGAATCATGGTATAATAATATACTTCGCCAGGTATAGTATTCCGGTCACGGGGGTGACACAAGCCTACGTCATCACCGCTGTGTAACCAGTAGTGCGTAATAATAACTCCCTAATCACCTTTATTACCTGTGCGAATCCGATAAAACAAAGAGGTTTTAACTAACAATTACATTGGTATATGTTTAAATTGAATTGATTCGTTTGATTAGAAAAATAAAACGACCATTTAAATGATTTATATATTATTATATATTTTTAATAGAATGGCGATTAAAAATGTTTCCATAATTCGTGTTTAGTTGCAATAAACTGGCAACTGGATAGTGACGTAAGCATGTATCACTCCCGGAATGCCAGACCTAGTTTTTTCAGACTATGATTTGAACCTTCTTGGACAACTGAATGAACTCCTAAAACAAGGCTTCCTCTCGAGTCCGTGGCTTTGGCCTCCAGTGGTCGAGACACCTGTGGCCAACGTCCCCGATTCGATTAATTTAATTCAAAGCAATTTTTGATCAAATGTACTTTACAAAAATAATAAATGTATATTGATTGTAAGTATATGTATAATATTAAATCATAATTATATTTATAACATAGAAATGCTTTTATATTGGATGTTCCTCATATTTTTTTAATATTGTTGAAGTTTGGAATTTTGTCACTGTACTTTTCACTCTGTAATTTTGCAATTTTCGTTTCATACCGTTTTTGAATGGAGGCACATTTTGTTGTGAATTCACTCTTTAAGTCATTTATAAGAATTTTGATGTCGTTTTTTAATACATCCGGCTGACACTCAGGCTCATGTCCTTTTATCATTTGAACGTTGTCACTTTCATTTATCAATTTAATTGCACTGGCCATGTCTTTTATTCACACACACCCACACACTAGAGTTTTGATTTTTTCTATGAATATTATACGCAAATCCAGTGAAACACTTTTCTCATTTACTGTACTAAGTGAGAAAGCACAAAAAAAAAATTGAGCCGTCACGGGACGCCTGGCAGATGTGAAGCATACTATCGGATAAGGTGGCGACGCGTCGCCACGGCAAGCGTCACCACGCCAGCAACCGGTTTTACCCGCGGCTATAGATGTTTCACATCAAAATTGGTCACCCATCCAAAGACTAACCTTGGCAAGTTCTGCTTAACCTGGCGGCTTCACTATTGCTAGCTAATCAAAAATCAAAATGGTCACCTATCCCAAGACTGACCTTGGCAAGCGCTGTTTAACCTGGCGGCTTCACTATTGCGAGCTAATTAACAATCAAATTGGTCACCCATCCAAAGACTGACCTTGGCAAGCGCTGCTTAATCTGGCGGCTTCACTATTGCGAGCTAATCAAGAATCAAAATGGTCACCCATCCAAAGACTGACCTTGGCAAGCGCTGCTTAACCTGGTGGCTTCACTATTGTGAGCTACTCAAGAATCAAAATGGTCACCCATCCCAAGACTGACCTTGGTAAGCGCTGCTTAACCTGGTGGCTTCACTATTGTGAGCTACTCAAGATACAAAATGGTCACCCATCTAAAGACTGACCTTGGCAAGCGCTGCTCAACCTGGCGGCGTCACTGTTGCGAGCTAATCAAGAATCAAAATGGTCACCCATCCCAAGACTGACTTTGGCAAGCGCAGCTTAACCTGGCGGCTTCAATATTGCGAGCTAATCAAGAATCAAAATGGTCACCCATCCAAAGACTGACCTTGGCAAGCGAAGCTTAACATTGCAAATTTATTCTTATTTACCCTATGTTCAAGGTCCACACTCCACATCAAAAATTTGTTTGTAAAGAAAATATAGCGTAGCGATACATCGTGGTCACGCTAAAAATCGTTTTACCCGCGGCTATAGATGTTTCACATCAAAAGATATTAAGTAAATTAATCGAATCGGGGGCCTAAGCCACTGACCCTTCCTCTCTCCTACCCTTTTTCTGTGCCCTACAGGGTCCATAATGATCTCAATTATACCTTTAGTTACCGCCTAAGTACACATTATGAACTTGGTGGACGCGACCTTTATGAGACAAATTTTATTTAAAAAAAACCTTTTACTTCATACTAAACAAACTAAACGTGACATTGGCTAAATGCACAAACTGTGCGAAGCCATAAGCAAAAAAATAAAATAAGTACACATTACGGTAAAGCAATAAAGATATTGAGTATTGAGTATACACACGCGCAAGGAAGAAAGATATTTTAGAAAATATATTTATTATTATTATTAAAAAAAGAACGTATTACTATTTTATTACCATCCTTTAAATTATTGTTTTTTCGTTAAGTTAGTCTCAAACGTTGTAAATTTATTTCATTGTGGCTGTTATTTACTGTTATAAACTACATACTAGCTTCTGCCCGCGACTTCATTCGCGTGGAAGTTGTTAGACACCACAATTTACTAAAATAACAGCCACATTTTTATAAAACTGTCCTGTAGTTTATTTGTAGTTTTGGGGCTCAGCAGCCAAAATATAAAGAGAGTCAGGACTCAGGACTGGTGACGCAGGAGCAAGTGACGCACAGTGGTCCGTATAAGAAGCAGCTCGTCCTGAGGTCAACACCCGCAGCCTTCACTATGATTTTCGCAATGCTTGCAAAGTTTATAGTTTTTAGTGATTTAATGAACGCCTGCGTTCCTGTATATACTACCTAATGGCACAACAAATCATAATGAACCCTAATGTATTGCTTTCATCCCATCCCTCAATCATTAAACACAAACAAAATACCTTTCGAAATCCGATACATCTCCATAAAACGTCGGCGTCACCTCTCTAAAGAGCTCGTCATCATGGCCGCCATAAATTAGAATTCATTATAACTACCCTCGCAAGTAGCTCGGGGGGAGTAATTTACGCGTTCAACCCTCGGAGGAGTAGCTTCCAGTAATGAGTTTTTATTCAGCAAACTTCGGCAGCGGCCTAACATGGTTTACGGATGGGCACTTACGCCCTTTTTCGGCTGGAGAGTATTACAGATGCTAAATTATCATTATGTATTCCATTTAGGGTTTTTTAAGGAAAAGTATGTATTTTACAAAATAAAAGGTATGTATGCAGTTTTGCTAGCAATGAATGTAACCTACCTCTATGAACAGTCGAAGGGGACATTGGCAACATCCACGATTAGGAAATAAATGGATGATCGCAGTCCGTTAATATAATAGTTGCTATTAGGAGACAGGAGGACTTTGCAGCTGGTGATCCTTTGGACGTTATAATATTGGGTCACTTACCTACTTCTTACCTACTAGATTTTAACATTTAGTCATCGATTGCTTCTACTATCAAACAAAACCAACGCCAGACAAAAACTCGATTTAAAATGAAAAAATTGTACCGACATGAATTTATACAATAGCAAGAGAGCTTTTGTTCTACTTTCATATTCTCTAGGTTGAAACCACGCTACAGTCTCATTAAAATGTAATTAGATGCAACTTTAACATTTGCCGTAGTTTTGACCTGAAATATAGCTAAAGAATAGTACCTACGTAGGTACTTCAAAATGGCGGCTTGTGCTGTCATAAGAGGCAGCAGTAGAGTTTTAAGTAAGAGAATAGTAGACAGAAGAGTACTATTAACATCAAACATTGTATTTGTCAGTGGGACACTGCGTTTGGTAGATGGATGAACTTGAGATCAGTGTTATAGTAGTTTGATAAAGTGGGGGAAGTATATGATTTATATAGTAAAAACAAAAGACCTAAAAAAAACTGTACGGATAAAATCATTAAATAAATAATATCTAATAAATAATAATAAAAATAAATTTCCTAGTAGTATTTCATTTCCCTGTAATAACTCGCTGATGTCTGTTATTACGGAAAGCCAAATAAATGATAATAAATTACTTCTTGGAACCCGCTTCAAATAAAATAAAATAAAATGAAATTGTTTATTCTTCAAATAGGATATCGGAATGACTTTTACACGACATATTAAAAAAATGAGCTAGATGGAGTCGACATTTCCTATCTGACTACCCCTGAGAAGAATGAACATAATATTAATTAATATCAGGGCTTATCTACTCAGGTAACTCCAATTAATTGTTTATACCTACTCCAAGGTTACAAGTTATAGGGATCAGAAATACTTATGGCTGAAATATTTATAAGCAAGTAAGTACTATACTCGTTTAGCAGCGAAATATATCAAACTGGCATTGAACACTTATCACTAAATACTACCTACTACTTGATGAACACAAACAATAGGGTCCCGGGCAGGAGGATACAACACAAAGTCAGGATCGGATAGACCCTGAAAGCATTCAGAATTCTAAACCTTGTTACTACTACCTACTTGCCATATTGTATTAACACAGACAACCAAAAACCAGAAAAGATCAGTCAAGTCTGTGGCAGAACGTAGTAAATACCCTAAAATATGTACAGCTTATCATAATGCTCCTGTCCATATCTCAATTTATTTCAGATAATTCCCGTTATCCAAAATAAACTCCCACACAAAAAGACACAGTATCGTTATAGTTCGGAGATGGGATGTGACGTCCGGCGGATCACTTACTATGTGCATACATTCCGATCCCGACCAGCGTATTCAACGCCATGGTTCACTGCGGAATATCTTTGCACAGATTCCCAAATAAAACGCACGGGACTAACGGTTTGTGAAGTAGACGCTACTTTTTGTTATAGTATACAAGAGGTAGGAGTCTAACAAAATAAGATTTCTTGCATGCTTCATCTCCCCAGCATGAAGGGTCTGCTGTAGGTACTTAAACTGCTATATAGCGTGCACTCAGAAAGCTCTTGGCTCTCTGAAATTTAATGGAAAATACAATATCAATTAGATGTTTAGTTTTAATTCTGACTGCAACTGTTTCAAAGACCTTACTTGAGCTAAAAGTTGAATCAAGTCTAATCTCATTTTAAAAGTACTGTTTCGTATAACTTAGGTATGTCTTTTTAGTTACAAGTACGAAAACACGGACTAAAACTAATTTGGCTGGTAACCACAAACTGAACGTTTAACCCGGCGTTTAATTTGAGTTACTGTTGAGCAAGACCCTCCAAGTTTAACTGTATTTTTAACTTAATTAAACTCAGTTACAACTAACAAAATTCACTTTTGTAATCAATTTGGCTCACTACATGATGCTAATGGCCGGGCCGTCTACGAGGCAAACCAGTTTCGATACGTATTTAAACAAACGAAATTAAATTCATCTACCTACTTACTTAGGTTCTTTTTAGTGATATTTTTGAGGATAGTATTAAAAAGTGTAACCAGTAAGTGTGTGTGTGTTAAAGAGTTGTACAGAATTGATAGGGAAACTAGATGTTGATGGTCTCCTTCGGTGTTGTACTACTCACCACAGTGCTAAAGTAAATTTTTATAGTATTATAAGCTGCTAGGGAAAGATTCAATTACACAAGTACCTTCTTACACAATACCATGTTTATTACAATAACACAATTGAAGGTTCACAATATTTAATGTGGCTGGCCACATACCTTCCCCCATACACTTGGGCATCCACACCCAGTCCCCGAGACTGGTTGTACTGGTGTGTTAACCTGCAATGAGACTATAACAATAACTCAGAGTCGCTATAGCGAGTCCGTGAGATGAACCACTTAATAGTTACTAGCTCAATCACACAAGTACCGACCTATTAAGGTTGTGCTAACAGCGGGAACATAAGATTAAGCGAAGCGACCCGCGACACAACACTTCATGGCAACTGGTCTCATTACCTAGTCCATACAATACGCCTAACTCTCTCATAGACTAAATTGCTACAAACCGATATACTCGGTGCTCTCTCAGTACAATCTCTTCACTGGACGGGACTACGACCCTTGGCATCAAACACAGGATACCCCTGTGTTCGCACGTCACGCGGCCTACGAGTAGTGATTATGACGCTTCGTTACCTGGAGCGGCGAACTTCCCTCATCACCGGTATTTGGCTAAGTAAGGCCTTCCTGACAAACGGATGACCACACCTCAATGGTTGCCTGCACCCGGATCCATTCCAATCATCAGACCACGGGGCTACTCCAAAGCATCACGTCTCAATTATGTATCAGACCAATCGATAAAAGAAAAACTAGCCTAAGAAAGGCAGACCTGCAAAAATACACTCGTGTCAGAAAACACATGTACGAACCAAGCCATCCCGCATGAACAAAGAATACGGTTGAATACTCACCGGATTTAGCTTCGAATGGGACTTATAGGAAACCCATCGGGTTATTTGGGTACAATCTGAATCTCCAGAACTGAGTCCCTATTCATATCGTGTCACACACGTTGTCGGCTCTTGACCTCTGATCAATGTCATAATCCTTCCTGAAACCTCGACCAGCACTGACTAAATATAATTCTTGTCCACTCGAGCAGCCTTTTTATTTTCAGTTTTACTTCAACGCTAACTAACCATAGCTATGATTGTGAGCCTGAAGATCTTAGTCAAACGACTAAATCATCTCCTAAATCGACTCCCGGTATCTTGTCCTTAACCCCTAAGAAAGGGCAGCCAGACATGGAGGGCTGTGTGACTGTGGAATCGAAGCGAAGGAAACCCACATGCCGTTATCGATGTGGTACTGCTCTGGCTGGACCAAATATGTTGCTGCGTCCTGCTACACCGTCGACACAGCTGTACGTATCCCGTCTACATCACTCCACGATAGCTGAAGATATCGTGGAAAACATCAGAACCAAGACCAAGTGGACCTTGAGAGTAGAGAAGTTGGAGTCGCGCCATAACTACAAATCATTTGTGGTGCGACTTCCAACTCACTGCCTAGAAATCTTTATGAAAGAAGAGTTTTGGCCGAAAGGTGTGGCGTACCGACGTTTTCGTGGAAGATTACGTGAAACCACTCCGCGCAACACGACGCCGACACAGTCGTCAATTTATTAACAATAATTAATTATAATAAAAATATTTATGTTTAGGTTAAGGTCTGTATCTATGGGCCTGCGTCGCCTGAAATAAATGGATTATTATTATTAGCCTAGAGTCTTGACCACACCATATTTAATGGAACAGCTCAGATTACTACCCCGTATGTTTCCGCCATCCTAAGACTGGATACAGAATAAATTCTTGTTTATGTTTTCTGGCAGCGCGTGGCAGTGCCCTGTGTCCGGACATTAGCAGGTCTTGCAGAATGGCCGCCATATTGGATAGTACGTACTATTGGCACCAGATCCAGACATTACACGGTCACGCGTAAATTTTTAGTGTTGTTAAGAGGTTATGTATTACCGTATTATGTACCCCTGCAAACTGTTGTGTGGTATCTAAAAACCCATCTTCGTTTTCATGACATACGTATGCGCAGTTTCTGTATTTCTTGGTAAAAGTTATCTTTTCCAGTTATTATATTTTTGGGACATATCCATTGGTTGATAGGTTATGCCGTAGCAGTAGACGTGCGAGCTGAAATGATCAATGATGACCTCTTTTCCTTCTGCTGCGCAAACTCAGACTCAAAGCATTTATTTCAAATAAACACAAGCACTTTTGAATTATTAAGGGATCGGTCAGTCAGAAAAATGAAGCTAGTTACCCATTCCAAAGCGTAGTAGATACACACGGCTACACATCAAGCTTTACATTTCTAGTTTACGCTGACTTCTCATTGTAAGGAAATCCTATACAATGCGAGATCAGCCTATACTGGAAATGTATAGCTTGATCTGTACCTATGCAGAAGAACGGGCAAGAGACGATCATTTTTTTTTTCAACTTTTGTTCTATTTTACTATACTGAAAGCCAATATTTTTGGCAAACACAGAGCTCGTCAGATTCCAATTTTATTACAATGGAATAAAAAACATGAGAGAGACACGTGAGAGTCTCCACTATTGACGATTGATAACGACTAGAAGAGAAGTATGGAAGAAGATATGTTACGCCGTTCTCAAATAGGTTGGGATAAAGGCAAGAGAATTAATGACGAAATCTAGTCTCCACTATTGATTTGTAACTGCACAGCTGGTTCTTGTAACTTATAGGTAAGCAGAGATCGGATATTGGGATGCATATTCAACTAAAGTTGAAATGTTGGCTAATATGGAATGCACTTTTTTATCAAAAAAATCTTAACTTTAAGTAACACACACCACACCTTCTCTTACACCCAACATACACATATTTGCATCGAGGGTTAAACATTTCCTTTTATATAAATATGCATCTAAATAGTTATGCAATCCAAAAATCCCGGGGTATTTTTTTTAATAAGTATGTTTTTAGAAGTCGCTTCCGTATAAAAGCATTATTAATCCTTTCCTGGCGGTGTTCCTGACATTCTGTTTTTTTTTTTACAAAAAAAATATTTTAAGAAGCCGCTTCCATAGCTAAAACTTAACTTTAGGTAAATATGCCTCCGAATATCCGATCTCTGTTATTAAGAGCCCCCGATAATATAATTATCAGAGAAATGTTAGATTGAAGCCTCAACAATGCAAAATCCAGTTCAACTGACATAGAGGAATAGTTTCGAATGATAGCTACTCAATCCAGGGTATTCAATAGGGAAATATTGAGGGGCTTTCAATTTGGCTGTGCTCGGCTGCCGAGCCATCAATTTAATATTGGACGCCGAAAAGAAGCCATTTACTCCAATTTGGTGAATGATTTGATTTGACGTTTCATTTCTGGGTTTTATTTTTTAGCAGAAAGACACCGTGTCCTCAAATGAGTAGGTATAATTTTCATTCCTTTTTGACCCTGTAAGAGCGCAGCAATTTACAAAGTATTGAAATTAAAATGACTTTACATTTAGTTCAAGACTAATTATACTTACGAACTACAATATCAGTGTATCTACCTAAAATTCAGCCGCTTCATTATCAGAAAAGCTTGCGAAAACAGAATTTTTGGACAAGAAAAGCCTACAAGGAAACTATTTCCCGATGCCAATCATAAAAAGCCACAACAAAATGTTTAATACATATCCGGCGCCTCGAGTGGACATGACACGCGTGACCTCTGCTTTACAGCCTCATTTCTTGCTCCGACGCGCGACGTCCGTCAAATAGCCGGGCAATCAATCGATAGCTCGGATTGCTCGGAGCAAAGAGTCGCTGTTACAATTTATAGCTATCAGGAGAACAAAGTTGGTAACAAACATCGCTCGCTGATGAATTTGTATGCCGTCTGCGAGTTAGCGGTGAGGTGGCTTGCAAGGAATAAGCGATAGCGGTGTTTGGGAGTTTCTGACTCACTTGCACCTCATCATGGCCATATATCTAGGTTATCTTATATCATCAACACAGCATCTTATCTCATTATCATCCCGTATCGTTAGTCCATGATCATCATATTTACATTTGATCTAATATAATTATCACGCCATAAAGTGACTGGATCCAATATGCCCATTAGAAATGTGTCAGTTCCCCAATTGCCATTTCAACCAATCATGTTTCTTGCCTAAGCTGCACATTTTGAAACATTGAATGCATAAGCAATGAATACTCATGTACAGTAGCATAATGTCTACTTGTACCACACCATACAATTTGTACAGTAGCATAATGTCTACCTGTACCACAGCATACAGTTTCCCGCAGTGCACCCATCCCTTGTCCCCATGCTGGAGACGTGAGCCGCCAATAAATGCGGCCACTTTGTTAAATGGACCACCCCAAGGCCAGGCCTCGGAACATTCGGACTAATCAAACTTTTTTCATGTTAAACTTTAAAGACTTAACTACGAGACGATACCTTCTACTTCTACCATACTTAAGTACCTACTTTTACTAACTTTCTTTTTCTGTTAGCTATTCCAATTTTGTAGCAGAATTTGCAAAATTAAATGGAGTTTAGTTAGGGTGGGAAAAATTCAATTAAGTGCAGTTTTGCGTTAGAGATAAATAGAACATGGCCACAATTAATAGCTAAGCTTAGTTTTGTACTTAGTATAGTATTGTAACTATTCGAATAAACATTCTGACGAGACGGTGCGTATGTTTCGTACAAGTAAACATTCTCACAAGACAGTGGCGTATGTTTTGTACAAGTAAACATTCTCAGGAGACGGTGGCGTATGTTTTGTACAAGTAAACATTCTGACGAAACGGTGGCGTATGTTTTGTACAAGTAAACATTCTGACGAGACGGTGGCGTATGCTTTGTACAAGTAAACATTCTGACGAGACGGTGGCATACGTTTAGTACAAGTAAACATTCTGACGAGACGGTGGCGTATGCTTTGTACAAGTAAACATTCTAACGAGACGGTGGCGTATGCTTTGTACAAGTAAACATTCTGACGAAACGGTGCGTATGTTTCGTACAAGTAAACATTCTCACTAGACAGTGGTGTATGTTTTGTACAAGTAAACATTCTGACGAGACGGTGGCAAACGTTTAGTACAAGTAAACATTCTGACGAGACGGTGGCATACGTTTAGTACAAGTAAACATTCTGACGAAACGGTGCGTATGTTTCGTACAAGTAAACATTCTCACTAGACAGTGGCGTATGTTTTGTACAAGTAATCATTCTGACGAAACGGTGGCGTAGGTTTTGTACAAGTAAACATTCTGACGAGACGGTGGCGTATGTTTTGTAAAAGTAAACATTCTCACTAGACAGTGGCGTATGTTTTGTACAAGTAAACATTCTGACGAAACGGTGGCGTAGGTTTTGTACAAGTAAACATTCTGACGAGGCGGTGGCGTATGTTTTGTAAAAGTAAACATTCTAACGAGACGGTGGCGTATGCTTTGTACAAGTAAACATTCTGACGAAACGGTGCGTATGTTTCGTACAAGTAAACATTCTCACTAGACAGTGGTGTATGTTTTGTACAAGTAAACATTCTGACGAGACGGTGGCATACGTTTAGTACAAGTAAACATTCTGACGAGACGGTGGCGTATGCTTTGTACAAGTAAACATTCTGACGAAACGGTGCGTATGTTTCGTACAAGTAAACATTCTCACTAGACAGTGGCGTATGTTTTGTACAAGTAAACATTCTGACGAAACAGTGGCGTAGGTTTTGTAAAAGTAAACATTCTAACGAGACGGTGGCATATGTTTTGTACAAGTAAACATTCTTACGAAACGGGGGCGTATTTTTTGTACAAGTAAATATTCTGATGAAACGGTGGCGCAGGTTTTGCACAAGTAAACATTCTGACGAGACGGTGGCGTATGCTTTGTACAAGTAAACATTCTAACGAGACGGTGGCGTATGCTTTGTACAAGTAAACATTCTGACGAAACGGTGCGTATGTTTCGTACAAGTAAACATTCTCACTAGACAGTGGTGTATGTTTTGTACAAGTAAACATTCTGACGAGACGGTGGCAAACGTTTAGTACAAGTAAACATTCTGACGAGACGGTGGCATACGTTTAGTACAAGTAAACATTCTGACGAAACGGTGCGTATGTTTCGTACAAGTAAACATTCTCACTAGACAGTGGTGTATGTTTTGTACAAGTAAACATTCTGACGAGACGGTGGCAAACGTTTAGTACAAGTAAACATTCTGACGAGACGGTGGCATACGTTTAGTACAAGTAAACATTCTGACGAAACGGTGCGTATGTTTCGTACAAGTAAACATTCTCACTAGACAGTGGCGTATGTTTTGTACAAGTAATCATTCTGACGAAACGGTGGCGTAGGTTTTGTACAAGTAAACATTCTGACGAGACGGTGGCGTATGTTTTGTAAAAGTAAACATTCTCACTAGACAGTGGCGTATGTTTTGTACAAGTAAACATTCTGACGAAACGGTGGCGTAGGTTTTGTACAAGTAAACATTCTGACAAGACGGTGGCGTATGTTTTGTAAAAGTAAACATTCTAACGAGACGGTGGCGTATGCTTTGTACAAGTAAACATTCTGACGAAACGGTGCGTATGTTTCGTACAAGTAAACATTCTCACTAGACAGTGGTGTATGTTTTGTACAAGTAAACATTCTGACGAGACGGTGGCATACGTTTAGTACAAGTAAACATTCTGACGAGACGGTGGCGTATGCTTTGTACAAGTAAACATTCTGACGAAACGGTGCGTATGTTTCGTACAAGTAAACATTCTCACTAGACAGTGGCGTATGTTTTGTACAAGTAAACATTCTGACGAAACGGTGGCGTAGGTTTTGTAAAAGTAAACATTCTAACGAGACGGTGGCATATGTTTTGTACAAATAAACATTCTTACGAAACGGGGGCGTATTTTTTGTACAAGTAAATATTCTGATGAAACGGTGGCGCAGGTTTTGCACAAGTAAACATTCTGACGAGACAGTGGCGTATGTTTTGTAGAAGTAAAGAAAAAGTGGGAAATTTTAAATAAACGATAATTGTGCGTCTGGATGCAACCGACAGATCTATCTAGCCTCCATTTTTAACAGTCGAAAATGCTTAAGCTAAAAACAAATCAGCCAATCGCTGTGTTGTCAAAGCCATTCCAAAGTTTTTATAACCAGCATCTGATTGTGTGTTCAATGCGGAATGAAGCCTCGCTCGATTGGGCCACTTCATAGTTTGTGTTCAATCGAAACATGTTTTTCCATTCGGTAATACAAACATCATATGTTGGAAGGAAATCATTTCCCTGTGTCGTACCGTTTGCCAAAGCGCACTCACGAAATATTTGAACATTGTATTTTTTCACGAAAGGTAATTTGAACAATTTTTTTATTGCCTTACCTTATTGTTTGACTCAGCATAATAAGGTCTATGTACAACGTTATTTTAGTAGGTAAACACAATATACCAAATAGGTACATATAAAGATTATCAAGAATTTCCCAAGGCAAATTAATATTTAGGTAGACTTTAATAAAGATAAAAATCCATTGATTCCAGGAAATGTAAAACCTGGTGTTGTACCTGCAACAATATGGAATAATAAATACCTACCCACTTGTAGTAGGCACATCCCGGAAGGAAAATGATTCCTGGAATGCTAAGTAGGCAGACCTAGTTAGCAAGTTTAACGCTATGAGCGATAAAGGTACTGTAAATGAAAGTAGGTACCGAGATATCCTATAATTAAAAAGTGCATGTTTATCCCTCATTTTCCTACTTTGCAGGAACCTTAATATAGGTATTGTCAAGATATTATAATTTAGCGGTACTGCTGAGTAGGAAGCCCTGGGTTCGATTCCCGGGTCGGGCAAAGTGTTATTGGGTTTTCCATCTGTAATTTGGCAGTAGCAGTCCGAAGTCAGGATTTGTGCCCGGTTAATGGCAATAGGCTCTCCCCCTATTACATGGAAATTAAACATAACTGGAAATATTATAAAAAAAACAAGGTCAGATGTAAAAGTGTGAATAAAATTACTTTGAGAAAATGCGCCCTAAAAATATTATATCGGAGACAGAACGCCGTCTGCATGCCGCAATCACAATAAAAGCTTTGGCTTAAAAATATGTAATGAATTTTGAATAGGTTTAGCTTGAAATACCCACGTAAATAAACTTTAATCCGGGTCTACTTTCGTATTTTCCTACATTACACTAAATTAATTTCAAACTACGATATATTCAGTTCAGTTTAGTTGGATATCTGAATGTTGTTTTTATGAACAGATTCTAAATCAATATAGCTCATGAATGTAATCAGTCTATACATTAATCATTACGCTGCCTCCATCACAGGCTCTATAATCAAAGTCATTATCAAAGCATACAATTTTGTACAGTTCAGCACCCATGGGAACCATGCGGAAGGCATCTATAAATAATTATTGAACATGAGGTTCTATGGGTATTTTTTTTATCAGCATAGCAACGAGGGTGACAAAAAATGAAGATCAATTTTTTTGTTAAATTTAAGGAATAATAAAATAAACTGAGGCCAGCATTATATGGGTTCTTCTTTCTTTAAAGTAATTTATTTTGTTGTACAAAGTTGTACGTAAGTTGGCTCGAACCGCGATACCAAGGATACCTAGCTATTACGTTAGGAATAAACTACAGACGTGACATGAATTTAAACCGTCTAATTCTATCTAGAAAATCCTTCATTTTGTACATTTTACACGATTTCTGACAACAATTTATTTTTATTTACTATTTATTTTCTGCTTACAGACGACTTTATGAGAGTTTTTTTGATTAGACTGCTCCCTGCAATGTCTGTGTGGTATCTGTTTGATTTAGTGACTGTTCTGCGCTACGACGTACCGCATCCCCCGCGACCTAAACAAAGGCGATCGTCGCGCGTTTACGCTATTATCGCGCTCTTTCATATGAGTATTAAGATATAGTTGCACGATCAATCAAATCTCGTTTGTACGTCAACATTCGTCCATACGATCGCGTGGACCGCGTATACGTGCGACGATCGCTTTTACGCGGACGCGGCCATCGTTTGGTAACAAACAATCTTTTGCATTTGGGAGTTGCTCATCTGTTCAGGCTATAACATAAAACCATAAAAAGATGTCAGCCCCACGCAGCTGCGGCGACACACATTTGAGAAAAGTTCCAAAGCTACAAATAACAGTTGGAACGTACTAATAGAGACTCCATAAACCATGGGCAGAGTGTATCGGCGTGTGCTGAAGAGAAAATAACCAGATAAAATATGATGCGGGCCTGGAGTAAGATCATAACGGACGATTGAGCGGCCGCTTTGAACCCAGGGCCGGACTCAGCCCTGCCAAACGATTGCAGTATCGGTGGAAAATGCCAATGTGGGAAATATGCGAACTGTTTGAGCTAAAAATATGCTATTTAGCTATAAGTTTCTGTCAGCCATAAGTTGGATATCTACGCGGAAAATTGATTTAAATCGTATCTTAAGCTTGGGTCAACTAAGTACCTGCCCACAAACGTTTTCCCTGATATTTTTAAGAGACACAGGGATAAGGATGTTCTGAAATTCGGTTCATATGCGGTTACCCCGTTTAGCAGTTTTATTCAACAGAAAAGGCGGTGTCGTTACTTACCTACCGGCCACACTACTTACTTTTGCTATGTCGACAACTTGGTCCGAGCAACTTCTTGTTTTTATAAGTAGAACCTTTTAGTTGTAAGAAGAGTTTACAATTTAGCACATGTTAAGGGCAATAGATATACATTAAGATTAACTTCTGCGTGTTCCAAGCCTAAGTGGTAACTGATACGATAAATCGAACTACACACGAGGAAGTTCGTTTGTTTGTTTTAGCGGCGCCTACCGGCCTGAGGGAGACAAGAATGATATCACACACAATACATAGTATGACAGTCTTTACGTTATAGTTATGATTAATGGCAGAGCTCTAACTAAAATTATGTGTTTCGTAATATACTTACTTACCTACTTTCTGTCTCATCACGGCAGAAACATAACAATATATAGAATAACTAATTCAATGGATATAGATTCGAGTTTATTGACGTGCAAAAGTGCCTTTTATGTGCCTATTTGAAATAAATGATTTGACTTTGACTTCGACTAGCGCAATCGTTAAGGCACATTTACATAGTTGAAGAGGCACCGGAGAAACTTCTTTTGAAGAATGCAATATATTTACTTTTACTAACGTTTAGTGTCTGTAGGTTAGTGTCTAAAGGCTCCTACACACTATGCCGGCGGCACAGCCGGCGGGTTTTTGCTGCGCGGGTAGCGCCGGCATTATTTATGTCAGGCGAGGCGGCTCAAATATCCGCCGGCACTGCCGCCGGGCTTGTTGGCGGCATGCCCGCCGGCCGGGCTGCCGGCATAGTGTGAAGGAGCCTTTAGACACTAACCTACTGATACTAAACGTTAGTAAAAGCATATATATTGCATTCTTCAAAAGAAGCTTCTCCGGTGCCTCTCAAATTATGTCCTTAAAAATACACACCTGGCCACAGGGACACAATATTGCTTCACAC
Organism: Griposia aprilina; assembly: GCA_916610205.1. Classification (NCBI taxonomy): domain Eukaryota; kingdom Metazoa; phylum Arthropoda; class Insecta; order Lepidoptera; family Noctuidae; genus Griposia; species Griposia aprilina. Next base: position 24,537,991 of record OU744289.1, read on the forward strand.
CTGCCACTCAACCCTGCGTATGCATAGTCCTTGAACGTATTGACATGATTAAATATCTCGGAATAACCCTAGACAACAACTTAACGTACCTACAAAACCCACATTTATGCTCTTTCCTCCAGATTACGAATACTAATACACGTCTTGAAAAAACTCCACGTCTGTATCCCTATTGATATTTTGCGAATGGTCTTCTTCGCACTTTGTCCGTCAATCATACAGTATTGTATCTGCATTTGGAGACGCGCTGGTAAAAGCACATTTATAACGCTAGAAAGAGCGCAACGAGCACTGATCATGGTTGCGTTAAAAAAGCCTTTCAGATTCCCTGAAGAGCTGGAATACTTCCTTCCTCCGAGCACGTTTATTCTTGCGCATCTCCACTCAAGAAAAAGGCAAGAATGAGGTGGTAGCTCTGTTCCTCGTCAGTGTTCATTCCAGCCGGTCAATAATGATAAGCCAGAGATGAGGCACAAGACTTCTCTCGGGAGATAAGTTCCGTGGGGTCGCTACTGCCCAACAGCTCGCCACATGCTGCCCTGCGGATTTCTCTATCTATATTGATCTGGCTCCTCACCCTGTTCCGGCAAAGTATACTCTACCGGTTTGGAGCGCGCAAGTCCCACCATGACGTCAACGAAGAGATAGGGTGGGGTTATTTTTATTATGAGATATTATACCCAGTCTTGCCATTAATAATGTCACGATTTTTTTTTTTTTTTTTTTATTGCAAATATTATTTATTAGTGTTAGTTTAATACATAAATATAAAAAAAATTAAAATATAAAAAGCTTATTCGAAGTGGTCTCCATTGGCTGCAATACAGTCCTTTAAACGTTGAGGCCAGTTATCAATAGAAGCACGCACTCTTTCCATGGGAAAATTCTCACTGCCAATCGTATGGATTGTTTTAGGGACTCCAAATTATCATGGCGTTTAGAGCAAGCCATACTCTCTAAAACTGACCATAAATCATAATCCAGCGGATTAACGGGACTAGACGACGGCCAGTCTTCAGCTCTGATGAAGTCCGAAACGTTCACTTCCAACCAAGACTGCGTGGACCGAGCTTTATGACCCGGCGCCGAGTCTTGTTGGAAGGACCATACTTAGTTATTGAACATGGTGTTGTTAAGGGGCTTAACTACCTTCTCAAGAATGGTATCTTGATACACTTGTGCCGATGTTTTGATACCTTTTCACAAAAATATGGCTCAGTCACTCCTTCATAGCTAACACCCCACCAAACCATCACTGAAGTCGGATAATGCCCACGTTGCACTCTGTCGACTAATTGGGAAGCTTCCTTAGAGCTTTGAGCATAAATATACGGTCATTTTGTTTGTTAAAAATGTTGCTCAATTGTAAAGATTTTCTCATTTGTAAACAAAAAAAATCTGTGACCTCCCTTTGCGTACCGCTTCAGTAGTTGTTTTGATTTTACCACCCTATTCTTTTTTTAAATTATCAGTTAAAAAATGACCAGTGCGTCTCTTATAGGCTGCAAGTCCTAAGTCATCTTTTAAAATACGCGACATGGTTCTGGGTGCTATCTTCATCTCCCGAGATAAAATCTTTTGCTTTCGGACAGGATTTCTTCGAATTCTTTCCCTTACTGTTTTGAACACCTTTTTCGTACGAACACTACGTGGACGGCCAGATCTTTTTCTGTCACAAACAAAGGAGGTCTCATTGTACCTATTAATAGCCCGGTACACAAACATTTGACTAATACCAAGCGTATGGAAAGTTTTAAAAATTGCATTTGGCTCCATACCAACTTTGTGTAATGCAATCACAGCGATTCGGTTCTCTTTATCACCCCACTCCCATTTTAATATCGCAAAATATTGTACAATGTATTGGCGCCAAAATTAGAAAACTCAATGAACAATCGTATAAAAATGACAGATTCCAAATTCAAATGTAATATCTTTCTTATTTTTAACTGTAACAGTATTTATGGCCAGACTAAGTATAGAGCACACTGAAAGTTCTGCGCTCCTGGCCGCTCATAAATGTTTTTTTAATATCACATGTTATATTTTTTAAACATATGAAACTCATTAATTGATTAAAATAACTTTTGGCTGGAAGTCGCCTGTCAATTGTATTTTATCACAAGTTGAAGTTCGCCGTCCGCAGTAAAAATGGAATTATCGCGGAAAAAAATTAGGGCGATGATTTTTTATGATTTTAAAAAGTTCACTATCTTGTAAGACTGCACTGCTCGTCTTCAAAATGCTTTTGGGAGAAAAGCACCTCATTTGAGCACAGTAAGGCGTTGGTACGCAGAATTTGATCGCGGTCGTGTTTCTCTCTATGATGAAATTCGTAAGTACTCAATACTCAATACTCAATACTTTATTCCATTCCATAATGTGTACATAATAACAGTTGGTATGTTAAAACATCGAATCAATTATGAACCCTGTCGGACTCAGCAAAGTTAATAAAGGTCGGCCCTCAACTGCGATCACTGAGGAAAATGAGACTACTGTCAGGCAACTAATTGAAGAAAACCAGCGTATCACTTATGAGGAGATTCTAGGACATTTGGGGATTAGTATGAGCGAAATTCAAAAAATCTTACATCAACATTTAAAACTTAGCAAAATTTGTTGGCGCTGGATTCCTCATGAACTCACTCCAGAACAAAAACGGACTCGAGTTGATACGTGTAAAAAATGTTGTTAAAGTACAATCACGGACGTTCAAATACTGTGTAAGTTAGTAACAGGGGATAAAACAGGGATATATTGTTACATGCCGGAAAGAAAGCAACATTTTTCTGTATGAGTGTTCGAAGGCGACAGCAAACCAACAAAATTGAGGCAGGCGAGAAGCTTAGGCAAAAAATATGATTGCGTCTGCAGTCTGCACGATCCCACTTGAAGACCAAAAGCCAGTTAATACTGAGTGGTACACTACTATTTGTTTGCCCAGTGTCTTTGAAAAAGTTAGGGAAAAACGAGCAAGAAGTCGCATCCTATCGCACCATGACAATGCTTCGGCGCATACCGCGAACGAGACAAAGTCATTTTTGGCTTCTGAAAAGATTGAGGTCGTGACCCATTCCGCAATTAATCCAGAACTAGCACCTGCTATTTCTTTATTTTCCCAACAGTCTAAGATTTTAAGAGAGGTTTGACATTTACTGGCCAGAAGAGGCCGCGGTAGCTTTCAACCGGCACGAGAAAAATATGCGCTTAGACCAAAGGTCCTCAAGTTGTCAAAAATTGTTTGAACGGATAAAAGTGTTTAAAATGTAATGGAGAATACTTTAAAAACAGTAAATATATTACTTTACATGTAAATTGTTTTATTTATGAGTTACGCAAAACTTTCAGTGTGCCCCATATAATACTAGCGTAAAAGTAAATTAAAAAAAACTATAGTAAAAAAACTCGGAAGTCGGTGTCTTTGGTTTTGTATTTTCGTTTTTAGCCACCAACTTTCGAAAATAAAGTTATTTTCCACTTTTTTGTGTTTTTTTTGTATTTTTTTTTAATTTCACTTTTGTGTTATAGTACCTACCCTACCAAGTTTGTATACCACTACTTGATATGTAAATAACAGTGACAGGAATTATTAAAACATCATCAACAGAAACTAAGTGGAAAAAGTTCGCAGTATTAAGGATAACTCAAAAACTACTGGTCAGAACTGGATCAAATTTATATGGAACCACATGAAAAGTACCAGCTTTCAAATAAAGAAAGAATCATCCAAATCAGTTCTTCTAGGAAAAAGTTCTGAGCTAACACAAATAAAAAATTTATTAAAAAACATACAGTCGAATTGAGAACCTCCTCCTTTTTTGAAATCGGTTAAAAATGTTAGTCAGTCAGCAAGATAGTGGGACTAACTACAAATCGTGCGCCGGACCACCTACGTACAATTGAGAGAAGGAGTAGTCTTATTTTTAATCATTATGGTTACGGTTTAACAATATGTTTTGTGAAAATTCCGAGCATACAATGAGTGAAAAATTATCTGGATTCAAAGTAAGTAATATTACACTGTAATGTAGAGAAAAGTTGCCTAATGTAATGATCGTCTAACTAATTTTGGTAAGTAGGTCCTGCAATTTGATTAACTCTTTTTCCAAATAAAAGGCTTCTGCAATTTCAGAAGATTCCTAATTACCAACTACAAACAAACGTGAGTTTGAGAAACACTATGAAAAACCCGTGTGGACTCTTCCGGGGAAGCCGGGTTTTTCAGTAGTTAAATTCCTGAAAAACCTAACCGCCAGTAGGTAATCACTGATATTAAGCGAACCACTGTTTCCTCTAGCATCAGAAGTCAGGCCAATAGACAATTTGGTTAAGAGGGCGCACACGGGTCCACTAGCGCATCTAGAGGAATGTGGCTGCTTTTCTTTATTTAGATCGTATTTTGTTGCTTCGTATGTGTCTCAATATGAAAGTTTATAAAAGGTATTAGAAAATTCTAGACACACTTACCGAGGCGAGGGTGCTTATTGAGCCGTTATTCAAAATTCCTTCTAAGTCACGAGATAACATTATTTTAAAAGAGTGGCGCTAGTGGACCCGCGTGCGCCCTCTTAATGTTACAGATCCCTTCACGATAAAATGCAAAAAATTAACTGAACTTGACGAGTCCCAAGCCCGCTCCTGTGCAGCTGGACGTGACATCTCGTGGAAAAAATGTCCCCCTCCCCTTATACCCTTCCTCTTGTACCCTGCCCCAGTACCCCGAGCTGAGTCCCACCACCTACGTGCGACTCCATCTGTGACGTCACAACGTAATGATCTACAACGTGTTTTGGGTACAAAAGGGATGGACAAAGTTTACCGTACATAATGGGGTGCAGTGTCAAGTTTATTTTAGGGACTGATGGATCGAAAAGGAATGAAAATAGATATGAATAATATAGGTCGATACCTGGATTAGTAACACTTCCTGGAGCTCCAATTATTTAACATCCATATTGCACATTGGTCACTACCATGTGAACTAAAACCGTCTCATTATCAAAATAGTTTTGTAAAGATATTTGTGCACTGAAAATAAATACACCTTTTTCAGTAAAATGTATCCTAAAATATTTATTCGAACAAAAACATGAAAAGCCTGCAATAAAATAGCGAGCAATATGTTTCGCCCCGTCCACTGTCAGCTCACAGAGCGCTACAGGGCCGATATGAATAAAAATAGATAACCCCGGGCCACACATCGTTATGGACGTACAAAAATAGTTTGAAAAATCATATACTTCACAATACGGCTACCTGCAAATAAATCATAACTATCTGCACAAAAATATTGTGAAACTTCATACTCAATGAGAGAACATGTAAATACCCAATGAATCAGATGTTGTCAGATAATCCTTTTAAAACAATGAAAAAAAACCGGCGGATAATGGAAATACCCAAATTACGCAGTTTATGCAGTATAACACTTGCATGCCTACACTGCCTACCTACCTACTTAATTGTTATTTGCGTATAGTTATTCACAAAGAAAATAAACATAAGGTTCTTTATGGAAAATGTAAGTACCTAGTCATAACACTTAGATAAGTCTATATGGGTCGTTCAGTTTAATCAAAATAAACTACCAAATTGCAATATTAGTATTTCGTATAATTATTCAGTGCAACATCATGACTTCACAAACATTGGGTTGTTTAAATAAATAACCGGATAGGTATGAGCTAATACCACATTGTCCCACGTGTATAGTAAAGTATGGAGTGTGCACAAATAAAGCAGACATTAATACGAGTAACATGAGCAGGTTTACCAAGCAATCGACACGGAGCTCTGAAGTTAAAATAAGAGGAAAAACTTGTCAACAAATGTTCACAGAAAATATCAAATTAATCATCATCAATAGTCATCCAAACTTTGTGGGATCTATTTGACTCATATTGGGATACCCTATGTGTCTTCTTATTGGCATGTATGACCCACCTTCCGGACACTTGGCTGTGGGACACTGCCCCAGAACCAGAACCAGAACTATCTATAACTACAACGGACTCATTCATTGCGAAATGCACACACAATTAACTACAAACATAACAGACTTCGTCTAAGTAAATATTCGCTTAGAACGAATTTACAAAAACACCCCTTTACACTAACAGTAAAAACAATTACCTTACTTGTAATCATAAAGTGCTGGGTACTTGCTCTGACTTTCATATTTATGATGCCGAAATCGAGTTGTTGCTGACTCTAATAAGATTCCTTAACATCTCTTAATATTAATGTAGCTATTAATTATTTGTTGAATTAAGTTCATGCGTTGCTAAGGCTATACTGATGTATTTAATAAAACGTTATATTAGTTAATAACAAGCAGGCGCTAATTAGTAATATTTTGGCATCAAAACAACTTGCCCACACATCTGTTAGTACCCAACTAACACTTAGGCGCTAAGACAAGAGTTATAGTAAATCTATTAGAGCGCTAACCAGATCTGAAAGTTTTAAATAAGTGTTACGCATTCGGAGTTAGAGCGCGCTATAACTATACTATACCCCCGAATTGGGCACAATTTTTATCACCTAAGGTTGTTTAATGGCGGTAAAACAGAGTTACAGAATTGGTTAAGAGGTATAATAAAGCAATAAGAGAGCTATAATAGCGATAACTGGAACTATAAGGAATAAAAACGTGGTAAATAGGCGAAAATTAATTCCTTTAGTGGTACAATAGAGTAAGATATCGTTTATTACTCTTTGGGTGCTAAGAGGGCTGCAAATAGGAGAATTCTAACTCCTTAAGCGGTACAGTCGAACTACTATGTCGCTCACTATATTTTTAAGTGATAAGAGGGTGACAAATAGGTGATTATTAACGGTTTGAGCTTTAATATAGATCCACAAAGGCTATAAAAACGGCCTCAGGTCCTAACATTTTTAACATCTAAGGCTATTTTTATATTTCATCAACATAATTAACTTCTCGTTTTTATGTTCAAACAGTGCGTATGTTAATATTTGTCGGATCCAAAACGCCGCCATTCGTTTAGGAAATTTAAATTAAAGGTAAGCTTTTAGTTTCAACTTAGTGGACACGGAAGTTGACTTTTTACTGCGAAGGTAAGTACACTGTCAATAAGTATATGTATTATTAACAAATTATTCAAGCGCCCTATGTCTGTTGTCTATTTACTGAAAAGAAATATTTCATTAGATATGGAGTAACTTAAAACTTTTGTAATAATCTAATAAAACGTTTTCTATTCCAGTTTAAGGCATCGTGCTAGTAGTATTAGAACACAATGAAGCAAAACACTTCAATTAAACCGTGTTTTCTTATGTTTTTCTAACCTTAGTCAAATCAATTCGTAACCTAAACATGGTGTCTAAATGAATTTAGGGATCTGTAGTAACTGCCCAAAACCACAACCAAATCGAGTATGTACAAAGTTATACTTTACAATTGAATAGTACATTTTTTTTAATATACCTAGATTCATCATACAAGCATATAAATCGAATGCAGGACAAGTTAAGGAAATTTAGAAAACTGTTAATAACAGCAAAGCACTTTTGCCCTCGATAGAAAATAAAAAAAATTAGAGGGTTTTTATTAAATCAAAATTGGGGTAGTAGGTATGACACGGGCTTATATGAACCGGGGGAGAAAGCTACTGGAGCCGCAACCCACGAACCTAATATTGATTGTATTTATGTAAGTAATTAGGTGTTTCATATTCTGTTAGTAAATTAACTTATAATTTAATTTCAGAATGCCGTACAGTACGAACTTTTAAGAAAGGAAAAAACATGCACTGGATAGCTCCTTCGCCATAGGAACGTAATAATATAGTAAAATGGCCTAAACACAATGCGTTAAAACTTGTGAAATCCGCAAACACCTTATCACAACCTCATTGGCGAGACACAAAGTGTCAAGTAAAAAGAAGAAATATTCCAACTTAAGAGGAAGCTGAACGCGAATTAGATTTTTATTTGCTGATACAGATTACGCAAATAAATGATTTACTTACTTACTTACTTACTTACCAATGAACAGACAAGAGTCACCAATAGTAAACAAGCTAGCCAAAACGAAGTTGATTTGAATGTGCTAATGCAACTATTGTTATGTATGGCTGTTATTGTATGAATCAGTCAGTACTACTAGGTTAATACAAAGCCTTTTGTTATTTGTAAATAAATAAATAAATTAGATCATTTTTTTTGCAGGAGAATCGCAGATGTAACATCTGATTTTGACAGAAATATTTTTGTTCTTTATTTCAAGGCTGTGTTGTAGTAGAAATTTAGTCTCAATGACAAATTCTTCTAAATAATCTTTTAAGTTCTTTGGTTTCCAATTCCGAAATAGACACCAATGACAAATGGAGCCGCGTCAACTTGATGAATATTAGCTAAACATAGCCAAAATTCTTTTTTCGAACTGTGTATGGGTAGACCGGCAAAGTTAAAATTCAAATGAATAATATCAGGTAAATTGTCAATGTTTTCTAAAATATTTAGAAAACATTGACAATGCCGTTGTGTCAATATTCGCCATAATTTTCCAATGTTTTTATTAAAATATTTCTAAGTGTTTTTAAAAGAGTGCAAAGATCATATGGAAGAATATTACAAAACCTCTCATTTAAGATTGACAGCAAATCTTTTATATTTATTTTATAGCCCATACTCTCAAGTGTTCACGAAAATTAAGATTTTTTAAAACGTCATTGGATTCGTCCTCACTGTCACTATTTTCTTCAATATTAATCTAATTTGCGGAGTATGCGGAACCTCAATCCACATTTTCGCAAAGTACTTCCTCATGATCGCTTGTACTTATAGCACCACTTTCACACACATATTCTGTAAAATCATGTACGGAACCCAGTTCCACATTTTTGGCGAAAACTCCTGCTTGACTACTTGTAGTACTACTATCACTCACAAGCATATTTTCTTGTATTCATTTTAGATCCTCAACAGAAACAGAGTAGTTTAAAAGATTATGATATTCTCTCAACAATTTTCGTCTATTTCTACCAGTCCTACGCTTCGAAACATTTTTGGCTCTTTTAGTTTTTTTACTTGTCTCGCCATTAATACCAACAACAAGTGAACAAATAAGGAGTACAGAAGTGGTATTAAGCTCTATTACTCTACCTAAAGTTATACAGAAGTCACATTAAGCACTAGAAGTTCTATGATAGTGAAAAATGTTCCTACTGTTCGACTTAAAGTAACATAAGAGAGTTTTGTACATCTTTCGGCATTTGGTGGTACAAAAGAGTTTATGAGCACCATTGTAGAACCGGTAGTGGTAATTACTGCTTTTGTGCAACTTTTGGTTCTTGGCGTTATTCTTGTTTTGTTCTTGGCGTTCTTGGCGTTCGTTGGCGTTATTATCGCTTGCACAGCAATTTGGGGAGTTGTAGTCAATGCTTACTTCTTATTTAGATCTTATAGTTGTAATATTCACTTAAACCTATAACAGAAGTTGCTTTGCCCGTATTGTAGTGTTAAAAAATGCTGCTGTATGTCTTTAATCGTTATACTCACCCTGTTATCGCCCTTGTAACTCAGTGGTATGGCTCTAAGTGAAATATTTTGCTTGTCTACGCTATTTTGTCGTCAAAAGTTGTAAGTGCTGCTGCTGTAGCGCCTTTATATCTCGTCAAGTTCTAAAACAAGCTCTAATTGACGCCAAAATGTTTATTGGGTAGGTAGATACGCTAGCTACACATGCCAACACATTGGGGGAAGTCTATCATCTCATCTAATAAAGATGTTCAGAATTCATTTTCATTTCTCAGACTCTGAACGATGTACAGTATTTTCTTACATAAATAAAAATGGTTCAGCGACTTCAGTTGCCGATTATTGTTCTTAAACTGTCTTCAAGTAATGAACAGACACCAAACATAATCAGCGTAGCAAAAATAACATCTTAATTCGCGTTGTTCCATCTCCCCTGCCAATTTGCTTAAACAAAGTCGAAATTCAAACAATCTGTGACATCCACTGTCCCTTGTTGACTCAAATAATAACATAATTTCTTTGAAAATCCCATTATTATGTACGTACAGCAGTAAACGATGTTTTGGCGAAATAGGTCATCGATACAATGCGTCCGCGGCCGTTCATCTCCTTGTGCCGTTCAATGTCGGTGAAGAGCACAATGAATGGCATTATCATCATTGTTACATCAAAGGAACCATCGGCTTTTGTCGCAAGACTTACTTAATTATTGACCCAAATGATCTAATCAGTAAACGTTCAGAACGTTGATGAAATTAGCGATGCAGCGCTCGCAGACGGCGCGCGACGGGTATTTGGAATATTTTAAATAGTCTTTCAAAGATAAAGTATTTCTTTAGATCACATCTTAGTTATGTGTTCTACGCCTAATTGGCCTGTAATGAAAAGCAAACCTTATAAATCTAGGCACTGAATATTAAAACAAGTAGCTATTATTATAATTAGCATGGCCGGAGAGATATGCAGGAACACTAATGCGGTTTAAAAACCACTTTTCCATAATTTAATTAATTTAAATAAAATCAATGTCTAATGTGTCTGTGGGGGTAAAGACCTCTTCTCATACCTACAGGACAGGAAACCTGATCATTATGTCCGAGTTTGCTCTTGATGTTTTCAAATTTCCTTCACCAATTGAATAGATATCATGAAATTGGAAAGCCGAATGTAGGCATACCAGGTGCCTGACTTGGTATGCAAACAACTCTAGGTATTAAGTACATAATTCTGAAAGTAACAAAATCAATATTTATAAACAAACAAACTAAACTAATAAGTATCAACAATTGTCTGGTTTCGCTTCGCTTCGTCTAAGAATTTCATAACTAGATTTACTCAAACATTTCATTTGTATTTACTTTGAAACAAGGGATGCTACTAACTCGATTTAAATGCGGGTTCGATGCCTGAATCGTTAGTGCCAAGATATATCTTATGATAGCCCCGGGGGACGAGCGAGTCCATTACTATTAAAAGAGGGTTATCCATCATCCCTAGTCTATCGATTGCCCCCGACGAATGTTCACTCGATACAAAATCGACTAACATCGGTCAAACGCGATTCGGTTAGATGCATTTCCCTATTCGTATCAATCACTTTTTTTGACCGGACTTTTCAACGCGATGAGGATAAACTTGAGGAAATATTACACGCCTGAAGGAATACGAATATTTGAAATTACTAACGATTTGTACCTACATTCCTATTGTATATTACATTATGTAGATACAAATCATTTTGTAATTTAAAAAGGTAGTAGGTACTAGGATGTGCAAATCGTGGTGATTCTACAAGATCTAAATATATCTAGTAATTTGGAATTTACCATTCTCCTATTCCCATAATATAGTTACAGATAAACAGGCAGTAAATTAAAAAGAACTTTCTAGAATACAGTAGAAACAAGTAAGTTATTAACGAAAGAATAAAAACTAATGAATAAAATGGAAATCGTTAGTCAGACAAACAGCAACTCTTTCTCAGCAGAACAAAATAAAATTCACAAGATAATAACAAGCTTCTGATACGTAGATGTTCTTCTTTGACTTTCAGAGAAACTTGGGATGGATGAACCCTCCTTTATTTATCTTAGACTTAGTTCCAAAGCAAAACAACATTGATAAAACAAAAGCTTTTGTAGCACGCCATTGTTTGTAGCAAACATAGATAATAGTAGAATACTCTCTGGTATACCGTACTCGGAATATAGCAAACGACGAAATATTGTCACGAATCCATTGAGTTATTTATTTTAAACTAGCTTTTGCCTGCGGCTTCGCACGCGTTTTTTAGACTTTGACAATCAATTCGGGTTATAATTGAATCATGATTCGAAAGACACGTGGCGCCATCTATTATCATTAGAACGTAATTGCTGTTTTCTTCGGAAACAGTACTTTTTTCGGGATGAAAGGTACCCTATGTCCGTTTATGTACACCTGAAAACGTATATGCAAAACTTCAGGATGATCGGTTCAGTGGTTTAGGCATGAAAAGGTAACAAAGAAACAAACAAACTTACATTCGCATTTATAATATTAGTAAGGATTTGCGTTTGAGAAAATCTCGTTATAGCGTGCACGTGTCGTCTTCGACAGACAATTGACAAAGGAGATGTGCAGAGATATTTGATACTGTGTGTATGAGAGGGACGATCGCCGAACGGATAAATCCTATTTGAGACGCGCCTTGTTGGCCTCGCTGACTGTACACATTCCTATACGAGTATATGAGGTAAAGATTTTGAATGTATGTGATTGGGAGATTAGATTTGTAATTTGTGATCTATGAGACCAGAGTAAGCTCATGTTGTAAAATTAATTTTGTCTGACCCGCTGCCGCGGATCTTGATATTTTAGCTACCAATGCTGTATAATTAATAAAGGTTCCTAATTCTTTCGTATAGGTAGGTCCAACACAAACAGTGCAATCATTGTAGAAAATAAGTCCGTATAAAGTACCTATTTTGTATGTAAGGTGTTGCTAGCAGAATCCGCGGTCAGTGGGTGCTGTCAGGGGCGGAGTAGTAGGAGTTGCAGTATACGCTTAGGGACGCTATGGGGAGCAGCAAAGAAAAATAAAATGAAAATATTTTTGAGAATAAATTTTTCAGAAAAAAAAATATTCGGAAATCTACCAATTTTATTGTAGTATCGGGTTAACCCTGACCATAGAAACCATTTAGATTCTGAGTAGCATGGTCCTACCACGCACGTAGGCGTAGTCGACTGAGCCCCGCTAGGCGGGGCTCCTACTTCCGAATGGTTTAAAAAAAAATAACCATGAAAGGTATGGCGGGGTCTTTGTTAGCTTGCTCCGCTCACTCACTAGACCCCACCATCCCCTTTGAACCTAACCTGTCCAAGTCGGGGTGCCCTAAGTCCAGAGCTTGCTTCGAAGGCCTATTTCTAGGAAACGGTGCGACGTAGGACCATGCTTCTCAAAAGCTAAATGTTTCCTATAGACAAGGTTAACCCGATACTGCAAAAAAGTTGGTAAATTTCCAAAACAGAAATATACGAAAAAAAAACGAAGTCCTCGCTCCATAGTGCCCCTCAGGCTGTCCAACCGAATCTGCCTTCCCCTTCCTAGCTATAGTACTTTCCTCATAAAAGAAAATGAACATCAAACAGGAAAAGCTTTTTAAATATTTTTCACCACGCAACATTTTTATGGGGTTTCCCCAGACTAACAAGTTGCAGCACTGCACAAGTCTTGTAAGCTACATAGTCCACATACTTTATTTGTCGAGCGCTAAAAGGAAATAAAATTACCACACCGTTTTACGTCTCACTCTGACGATGACGTCACTATGTAGTAAACAATTTTATTCCTACGATTATGACTGGTTGCGATAAAACTGTCTTTTTAGAACATTTGCGAAACGTTCGTGGAAAACGCATTTCAGTTTTTACACAACATTGTTTGATTATACGCAGTTACGCATGTTTACGATTTCAGGGATGAAAAACGGTTATCCGTAAAGAATGAAGTAGAGGAACAACCTCGGTGATGTGTGGTGACATTGACAAACTGCGTTAGGCCTCGCCTCGTTAAAATGGTAACCATTTTTAACACGCGTTCACGCCATATACAGACGCACCAAATTAGATTGGCTCCATCAACCGACTTAACGAAGTTTTTAACGAAAAGGTAGGGTAGTCTGTCAGTGAGTATCAGCTAGTTACAGTTTGTAAAGTTTCGATGTATACGTAACGAAGGCCTATTAAGAATGTTGTTGACAGGATCCCGTGAAAACAAAGTTCATCATTTCGTATTTCTAGACCACATAAGGACTAATGCTCGGTTCCTATAAAGAAAAAGAATCGTTTTGCTTGCCATAGGTAGCATTTGTTATTGCCAGACTGGGCATATAAATAGATTCGTAAGATAATTTTACCTGTGAGAGCTACTTCCATATGGGAGGCTCTACTATGCAAAGCTATGAGGTCTTTGCTTCATTATTGGTAAAGATACAAGACTCTTAATTTTAACCAATAACGGTTCGTATATCATAGGAATCGGCCATTAACGAACTTGTATTGTATACGTTTAAGTCAATAAATGTCTCAAATGAGGGGCTCGTCTATTATTTATTACATCATGCTGCTCCGCAAACAATCGCTGACGCATGTGGTCAGAAGTCAAAACTCACATTGCTTACAAAACAACAACAAACCATTGAAAACAGATTAAAACTGTACGGACATATTTATGCGTCACAGATCCTAAAAAAAAACCCAAATGATCTGACACAGTTGCATAATATTTTTGTAAATTATACAAATTATTGATGCATGAGAGATAAAAGAATGTCGTCGCGGCCGCGAAAGTTTCCGGCCCCACCGGAAACGGGATTTTTTGATGTCGTATTGGACACGAGGAACATGATTGAGTTGTAAAAGCATTTCTAGGAAATCGGAATGTCAGTGCTCAAGAAGTGTGCAGTCAGTGATCAGTGCTTGTAGGCCACGTCGAGATATGAATAGGATTTGGAATAGGGACTTAGTTCTGGAGGATCAGACTGTACCCAAATAACCCGATGGGTTTCCAATAAGCCCCATTCGAAGCTGAATCCGATCTGGCTGTTTATGCTAGGCCTTTCTTTTAGGGATTACTCTGATGCATAATTGAGACGTGATGTTTTGGTGTAGCCCCGTGGTCTGATGATTGGAAAGGATCCGGGTGCAGGCAACCATTGAGGCGTGGTCATCCGTTGGTCAAGAAGGCCTTACTTAGCCGAATATCGGTGATGAGGGAAGTTCGCCGCTCCAGATAACGAAACATCCGATCGATAAGTGACCTATCGTGGTTTAAGGATTAACTCAGTGATAGAATATTTATAGGCTGATTTCAACATTATGAACCAAAATCGGTCAATTGGGTTTTTCCATCATGAATTTTTCAGCAGCGGCCCGGAGTCTGGAGTTGTCCGGTTGATGGCAAAAGGTTCGCTATTACATGGGACTTAAACATACCTGGCGAAATGTGGGTGTAGGTACTATTACATAGGTACCTCTGCCTAAACCTTCGGGAAGAATAGGGTGTCATGTTATCTTGCAACAACTAGTTACACAAAATTAAGAATATTTGCTTATTTTTCATACTAACTAGATAATAATATGAAATACTCCATGTTCGGTTTTCATCGACCCCGGATGAAGTTCCGAAGAATGATCCAGTGTTACTAATCCTATTAATTGAAAAGGTGAAAAAACACTACATACATTACGGGGTACCTAATTAATTAAAACCATAACAGGATTATAAGGTTGGCCGTCCAAATAAACATAGTTTTTAACCAAATAAAGACCATAGTAATGAGAGTGGTGCATAGCAACAAGTATGACACAGGCGAGGTAGGTGGGTGCCGTGACGGTTGACCGCAGACCGCAGGTATTTACGTTAGGTCGTACAACACACCTTATCTAACTAAAAACTACGTAGTGAGCTATCAGCACCTTGCACACACAATAATTACCTATTCCTTTTATGGGTTATAGTCAACATACGTCGCTAATTCGCTATCGGATTATCCCTGTCAAGTTCTGTTTGGAAATTTCGAGGACTGTAAATTCAAATTCCGAAGTTATGTAAGAGGTAAACCGCAGGTCAGTTGCTCAGTAGGTATTTAATTGGCAGGTATCAATACAAATACATTACTTTCCCTCCGGTATCAGTATGGTGTAGGAGGAAGTTAGAAATGATTAAAATTAAACATGATTATTAATTATTTCGTTTACATTAAATTACACAGCAGCTAGAGCCACAATTTCGTATGGTATAAAAACCTATATATAGATCGCTGTCTAAGAAGAAATAAATGTTTTGTATCTACTTAATTAATTCTAGTTGTGAACACCCATATTCCGTAAAAGATTATACCTACCTATAATTAAATGATAATTTAATAATTTCCATGAAGTTTTCATAGGAATTTATTTATTTATTTATTTTGGCATAATGTACACCCAGTTACAGGCTAGGCTAAAACTTAAGAGTAAATGAACCCGTTGGGGTGCAGCAAGTATTATTACAGTTAAAACTTATAACTAGGTAAGTTAACATTATATTGCATGCCTACTATACTCGAAAGGTTTAGGTAGTTAAATAAAGGTAACCAAAAAAAACCACGTGACTCATAGATGTTAAACCTTTTATTTCAAATGTTAAAACCATATTATTTTGAGTCCCATAATAATAGGCTCTATTCTGAATCTGAATTAGAGGAACTATCTGTCACATTAATAATAAAGCGTTCAGTGGGATCATCAATTATCTTGTCTAATTTAAACATTTTCTGTTCTTCTTTTATTACCGTATTACGTATTTTTAAACAAGAAAGTGTCAACTTAAAAAACCCTTTTTACGATTTGTTTACCTTTATTTAACTACCTAAACCTTTCGAGTATAGATATCAATATCAAAACGTTCATTATTACTACCAATACATACTTAAACTGTTTCTAACATAATATATTTAACTTATAATATAAAGTAATTTCAAATATATAGTGACATTAATAAAATTATTTTATACACAGATACATAACATTTGTGCTTTATTTTAGCCGCTTATCTTCCATAATCTCTTTAATAATAACTTTTTTCTAACAGTAATGAATTAAATCTAAATTTAAATATGCAAAGTGTTTTCTTAGATTTATGTGTTCAGGTAACTTATTATATATTTGGATGCTTCGGTATTCTGGGCTATTTCTATACATCTCTAGTCTAGGAGCTGGTAGAATTAATTTAGTTTTGCGATGCTCATTTGTTCTACCAGAGTCGCGTTGTGCCTGTTTGATTTTTTAATTATTTTCAAAACCCCAAGGCCCTCATGCTCACAAAAGCCACGTCAGGTTGAGCCAAAGCCCCCCTGAGGTCATCCTTCTGGCGTCATAGCTTTGTAGTGCATCGATGCATGCATTAGCACCTTCAAGAATCGGATGTGGTGTACAGTGACGTCTTGACCAAACAATGGTACATTATATCTAAAATAAACTCAACGTGTAATAATAAAAATATACACATTATCCTCCAATGAGTCACAAAGGACAATAGATAGTTTCAATGCATGCTGGGGTCGTCGCCATCATCTACGTCACAAAACTATTTTTGCAAAGCGTTTCTTTTGCTACCTAGGTGGCTACTTATATAATAAAACTAATAATGTGTTACATATCTATAGTCTCACAAAGCATAAATGCAAAAAGAGGCTAACTGACTGGCTACTAAAATTAAATTATAATGATACTGAAAATATCTTTACAAAGACCTAAACACAGAATCACACACTCTTAACACACCCACACACTTACACACCCACACACTTACACACCCACACTTGACACACCAATCAATCACACATACTGTACACATCTACTAACATTTGTCTCGCATACTTAATCTAGATATTAATTATAATAAAAACTATAAAATGTCATACCTTACTACATTCTGTCAGCGCGCATAGTACATAATGTGTAAAATGAAAATGTAAAAGGGGTGGGATCCTGGTGTCCTGAAACACAGGCCACGAGCCTAACTTAGGCACCAGTCTCCCACAATATATACTCAACTGAATTATATGTCATTGTCAAATCTGACCGATGTAAAATAACATGTATATTGTGGTGAGAAAATAAAGTTTTATTATTATTTCGTTTATTTATTTATATACTTATTTAGATACATTTTTAAATATTTTTATAAAAACATAGAAAAAACATTTAAAAATATAAAAAATAGTGGTCCGCCGGTATCGGGAGCAGGGTCCAAGCTACCGGTGGTTAGGGCTCCAGAGATAGGAACCTCCTCACGATGCGAGCCGTATCGAGGAGAACTGCCTTCTGGATCAGGCCCTTTACCCAACCGTCTAACGAGAGCCTCGAGAGATGTTGATCGAGGCTTTTGGCCATCAGGCCATTGGCCGATACGACAATCGGCACAATGACAGCCGAGCTCACATTCCACATCTCAACAACCTCGTGTGCTAAGTCGAGATATTTAATTTGTTTCTCTTTCTCAGCTTTCACGAGGTTCTCGTCATGTGGAATGGTAATATCGATAATCATTGTGCGGCGCGCTAATCGATCTATCACCACTATATCAGGTTTATTGGCGACAATAGTCCTGTCAGTAATGATAGATCGATCCCAGTACAACGTAATATGGTCATTTTCGAGAACTGGGTCGGGCACATACTTGTAATACGGTACCTCAGAATCCACTAGTTTATATTTCAAAGCAAGTTGCTGGTGAATAATCCTGGCTACTTGATTATGCCTGTGCAAGTACTCGCCGTTAGCCAGACGAGAACAACCAGAGACAATATGTCTGATGGACTCACCCGGACGATGGCATGCCCGACACATGTCAACCGTCCCGTCTTTCATAATATGTCTCCGGTAGTTATTCGTCAAGATAACTTCGTCCATAATTGCACAGACGAAACCTTCAGTTTCCCCGAAAAGGTCACCAAAACGTAGCCAGGATACGGACGCTAAGAAATCTACACCGGGCTCGTGAAGAGCCCGATAAAAGCGTCCGTGTAGCTCCTTGCTTTGCCATACCTCCTTGCGGTCATCGGTAGTAAGTACCACAGGTTTGCGCCAGTTCTCTTTAGCCATGGAGAGCGGGGTGAAGCCCTTGTCCACTGCTACCACATCACGGTGCATACCCACTTCGGCTTTTAAAAAATATTCCCTGAGACTGCACACTTCGCGGTTGTGGAGGGTCTTTGCATTTAAAAAGCCTCGACCCCCGCACTTCCGCGGTATGTACAGTCTCATCACCGATGATCGTGGGTGATGCATCCGGTTTGCGGTTAGCAGTGTACGGACCCTCCTATCCAGGGCGTCGAGTTCGGTCTGAGTCCATTTGAGTATGCCGAAAGAGTACATCAATACTGGCATGACCCAACCGTTGAAGGCGCGCACCTTGTTTCCGCCTGAGAGAAGACTAATTAAAACCTTCTTCAGGCGACCAAAGAACCGCTCCCTCAGTGATTGCTTCATGTCAGCAACATTGATGCCTAACGCTTCCGACATACCCAAATACTTATAGCTTTCGGATGAAGAGAGGGATCGAAGGTGTATGGAATCCGAAAGTTCAATTCCCTCGGGTTCCATAACCTCACCTCGCTTTACATGCATGACTGCACATTTGTCCACTCCAAATTCCATCCTGATGGTGCTACTAAAAGTTTCAGTTACCTTCAGTAGCTCCATCAGTTGCAATTTGTTGGGGGCAAAGAGTTTCAAGTCATCCATGTAGAGGAGATGAGATATAACCTCCACCATCTGACCATCTGACCATCTTTCCTCAACCGATAGCCTAGACCTGAATCCTCCAGTAGTGTGCTTAGAGGATTCAGGGCTAAGCAGAACCAAAGTGGACTCAAACTGTCGCCCTGAAATATTCCCCGTTTAATCCATACAGGCTCATCATTCGCCTGGATCTGTCGACACCCTGGATAGCGAAGAACCGTTCTCCATTGCCCCATACACGATCTAAGGAAGGTGCGTAGAGTTGTATCTATCTTGTACAACTCCAGCACCCTCATGAGCCATGTATGTGGCACCGAGTCGTAGGCCTTCTTATAATCTATCCAGCATGTCGACAGATCCCTGCGGGATCGACGAACTTGTTGGCTTATGGCCATATCGATGAGGAGTAGCTCCTTAGTACCACGGGACCCGTTCCTACATCCATTTTGAGAGGCCGACATAATCGAATTACTTTCAATGTGCGTATTAATTTTCGCTCTCAAAATGGATGTAAGAAGTTTATAGACCGTCGACAAACAAGTGATCGGTCTATAATTCTTGGGATCCGTGGGACTACCTGACTTATGGAGCAGGTGGGTAACGCCTGTTGTTAGAAACTGCGGAAGCGACCCAGACTCTAAAGATGACTGGTACTGAGACGCCAAGCAGGCGTGTGAACTAATTAGCCATTTCAACCAAAAGTTGTGCAATCCGTCCGGTCCCGGTGATTTCCAATTCGGTAACGGACGGACTGCTCTGGCGACGTCTAATGGCGTAATTAGGACTACATCCATTTCTGGTACAGTTTCACACGCCCGCCCGACATCCCGCATCCAGTCAGCTTCAACGTGACAGACGGGCACTGACCAGATGCTGCGCCAGAATGTACTCGTGGTCGCGTCATCCGGGCGACACTCGTCCGTCACATTTTGTTCAGGTCGCTCCCAAGCTCTATACACCCATCTCTCATCGCTCTGGAACATGCGATTCTGCGTGTACCGATCAACCCGCCGCTTATACCGCCGAATACGGCTCGCCCATGCACAAACTTTCTGCTTCAGGAAGTCGATGCGCTCTGTGGCATGGGACATGTATTCTCGAGGGCTGATTCCAGTCCCCGAGAATGCCCGCCTTACAAAGCGCATCACTCGTGGTCGGTTATTCCCCTCCCTGAAGCAGTGTAGTTTGCCGATGAGTACCCTAGCCCCATCGATACGACGCTTGATCCTGCACTGCCAGGCTGGTACGGCTGGTTTTAATAATAATAATAATAAATCCTTTATTTTCAGGCTACTTTGGCCCATAGATAAATACCTTACAGACTAACATATATATCATAATAGTACAAAGTGTGTTAGTATATAAACTTAAAACTAAGTTAGTAAAACACACTTCACTCGAGCACTGTCTTTGTGCGATCGTGTGGCACTTGTCCGCGGAAGCGACGGAACATTACACCTTGCGGCCAAAAGTCCTCTGCCATGACGAGGTGCAGGTAGCAAGTAGGTACTCGCACCACAAACGCCTTGAAGTTGACGTTTTGGTCGAGTAGCTCCGTCACAGTTTGGAAACCTGACGTTAGCTAAACGACATGCCGCAACAGCCGCGCAATACAGGATCGAGTGTGTATCAATGAGATTCTCGCTGCTCTCGAACACATTCTTAAGCTGCGAGTCCAGGGCACACACTAGCGCCCTATTCTTTTTGTGCATAGGTAGGCGTGGTAATCGGGGTCTAAGTTCGGTCGGAGTGGATCTGTACTCACGGAATGCATCCTCCAGTGCGCTCCTCAATCGGGCATTGCACTGGCTACTTACTGAAGCAACCCTATCATCTTCCACTTCTACACCATGATTAGACCGCGGCTGTATTTCATCAATGGTTGATGCTTGTACCGCGGTTTGTGCCGGAGTCGAGATAATATGGTTGTTCAGTTCTGAGCGCAGCCTATCAAGTGCAGCATCGTCCAACCTATGGCTGCGTTGGATGACTCGCACCTGATCCGAAAGTCGTTGGGCCGAGACGTTGATGGTTGGTTCCAGTTCCTGAAACAGAGACAGCATCCTATCACGGTACGCAGTGAGGTTAGTTCCCCCCTCTGTAGACCTGTAATATGCGCGCATGACGTTCTCGTTCATAGACTGAGTCCATTTCATGCGCTGCACACAACCACCGGCAGCGGGGACCCGGCTCGGGGCCGGATGGCCCCTAAGTCCCAAGCTCCTCGGTGGCCGGCCTCTCCCCTGCCGACGTACAGGTGTTGGCGACGTCGGCGGAGAAAAATACTCGTCGCTCGAGCTCGACGCAACTACCGCGACCGGTGTCGTCACAGCACTCACAATGGGGCTGGATACCGGCGGCGGCGAGGCGGAGCTGAGCGAAGAGTACGGAGGTGGTGGGCGTGCTCGTGTTCTTGCTGATCTCGTCAACATGTTTTAATTTTCGTAGTCTTCTATTTAATTTTTATCGGAGATGGCATGACAGATGTCACGATTCGCTAGTTTTTGATAAAGTCTTTTATACTATGGTTTATTTTATTTTTCTTGAATTGTGTGGTGATTATTTGGATTTCGGGTTGTTGTAGCGTTTCTGATAAAATATAAAACTGCGTCTAGAATGATTAAAACTGAAAATTATTTGGTGACAATTAATTGGTGACATGTTGACGTTGGTGTTTATTATTATTATTATTATTATTAATTAATGAAACTAAGAAATTGTTTGTCTTTACATGCTCTGTTGCACGTAGGTAACTCGTAATATACGCGACAGGAAGTTCGTAATAATGAATACTGTGAGCAACTACTGGGCAGAAGTAATAATTATGACAAGACGAAAAGAAGAAGAAAATCGAACTCGTCATGAACATGTTCTTTAACGATTTCTAACACAGGTAACCGATAAGGGTTGTTACGTTAATGTTACAATAAATTAGGATTTCGGTGTAAATTCGTATCTTTCATGACAGTCCGGTTTGCGACCAACTTTGCTACGACCACAGAATACAGCATAGCTACGACTATTATTTATCTTTGAATAGGTTGGACAAGATGGAAGCAGAAGCCTGAAAAAATACCAAAAAATTATGATTCAAGGGAAATGTTAGGAATGGTGGACTGCCATGTACACACGGTTACACATCAAGCGGTACATTTCCAGTATAAGCTGATCTCGCATTGTATAGGATTTCCGTAGCGTGCGAAATCAGCGTAAACTGGAAATGTATAGCTGGATGTGTAGCCGTGTGTCCCTACCGTTAATAGTTTAGACGAGGGCATGGATGGTGATTTTATTTCAGCAGCTTTTATACCTGCATTAGGTACCTACTTAAGTATTTTTGTTACATGCATTAGTTTTTTATTTATCATAAAGTTTGGCTGTAGGTACTAATTATATTTATAAATGTTTACATAAGCTTTGCATCGTGTTTGGCTAACCACCAATTCGTAATGGCTACGCCACACGATTACGTGTTCCCTTTTCCCATAATTATATTTTCGACGCAATTAAAGTTTAGATAGTGCGTAGAAAAAAAAACAAAAAGCGAATAAAGCCCCAATGTACGCAAGAATACAAATATATTACGCACAGAAAAACAGTTCAGTACATACAAGGAGTTTAGGAATTCACTTATGAGCGCTGTGACTGTTAAATTTACTTACGCTGTACTAATTTCTAGAAGACATGCATTGCTCTCATACCAAATAAAAGTCAAGACAGCGCTGTCAACAGTGACTTGAGGCCATTTTCGTAAACGTGTGTGCACTTAGTGAGGTGTAGTTAGGTTGTAAATGTGTGCGTATGCGCGTATAAGCACAGAGCAAGATGTAGTTTTGCACGCTTCACTGTAATATTCACAGCGCTATGTCTTGATTTTTATTTGGTCTGAGACATTGCTTGACTTAATCCAATTTAATTTAGCTATAATATGTATTACTTTGGCTACAATTTTTACAAATGTTGAACACTCCTGTACCTAACAGTCAATTAGTTACTTGTTATATTGTGTATAGTGAATAAGTTGTTGGAGAGCCATAATTTAATAAATAAATAAAGACGACGTAAACATTTTAGGAGAAGTTAAGATTTCATAATTTCAATCTGTAATTGACTATAATGTATTTGATTTTTTTGTAATGGGCCTAATGGCTTAACACATGCTTTTTTACATTTATTTTTTGTGTGATCTTAATTATTTTGAATGAATTGATTATATATTTCTAATGATTTCTACAGGTATAATTTGTAAAGATATATATCACATACCTATCTAAATGTGATATTATTTATTGTACATGGATTAGATTTTATAATGATAACAATACAATCACTGACAGGACTATTGTAGCCAATGAGCCTGTTAATGTGGTGATAAATGGACGAGAGCGCCGTGCAATGATTGTTGATATCGCTGTCCCTCATGACGAGAATCTCGTGAAAGCCGAGTAAGATAAAATAACAAGTATCTTGACTTAGCACACGAGGCTGTCGACATGTGAGGCGTGAACTCTGCAATCATTGTACCGATAATTATAATCGTTACAGTTAAGGAGGAAGCGCCAGGTCACCCCCGAAATTCAAAATTTCTTACGTTTTTTGCAATTTGCAGGTCATTGTCAGGTTGTATGTTGAACAAAATAAGATTCGCGACCGTATCAAGTATGTATTTACAGAATTATAATCATTAAAATCATCAATACAACCCACTAAGCTTATAATATATAATCCTATTGCATGACAATTTCACAAAATATCAATCAATAGGATTATATGAACTTAGAGGGTTGTATTGATGATTTTGATTTGATTTTAATGATTATAATTGTGTAAAAAATATTAGGTCGGGGAAAAGTTATTTCGTATTTTATATGCAAATTCAAGACTAAGAGTATCCAAATATCGAGGTTTTTTGTGTACCTGGACTTTTTCAAATGGGTCAAAACTGTTTTATGGTCAACCCCTAACTCTTCAGCTATGTTGTAACTACTAATATCCAGTCCACTTTTTCGAAAATGGCATCTTCATTATCCGTAACAGGGCGACCAGAGCGAGCTGCATCTTTGACATCAAAATTGAAATTGACTGAAAACGCTTGAACCAACTTTGTGCTACACTGCGTTATTTCCATAAAAGTCACATATTTTTGTCGCGGCTCGGGTCTCATTTTTCCCTTTTTTATAAAAAAACTGCAAAATGTATCGAATTTCTTAGTTAGGTTCACTCATTTGGCGGACAGAAAAACAATTGAAAAATGGCGGTAAATCTTTTTTAATTTATATTTTTCTTTTTCAATTATCATTTATTTAATGGCATCAAAGCCAGCCAGATATCAACGGTACCGCCAAAGAGATGTTACTACAACTTTATACCTATAAAATACGAAAAAAACTTTATCCCCGACCTATTACGATACCTACTTGTTACGGTCGCGAATCATATTTTGTTCTACATACAACTTAACACTGACCTGCAAATTGCAAAAAACGTAAGAATTATTGAGTTTCGCGGGCAACCTGACGCTTTCCCCTTAATGGACTAATACGCCTCGACCTCAGGAGGCTCTCATTGCCAATTAAGGGGACTACATGACCTAAACGCAAATTTATAATGCCTAAAAATATATGATCCACTGCAGTAACCAAAATCAGAAAAATATATGACATTCTTCAGGATACATGCTAGTTAGATAGTGTGTTGAAAACATAATACAATTAACTTGATATGACAGAAAAAAATTACGAAGATACCTCTAAAAAATTCTTTCAACGATTAAAAACCATACTAATATACATGCAAACATTCAGATTTTTTGTCAGATTATTCTACAAGTGAAATACTAACGTGATAGTGTTTTAATTTTTTAGTCCAATGAATAGATTTTTTGTAAATCCATAATTGCTTCATATTTTTCAATAAATTACCAGCGTTGTGTCATCGCGCGTCTCTTTCTTTTCTATGCAATCCGACAGTGACCGCGCTTTAGGTCTTGTAAGCCTCTTAATAACATTGTTTGGGGGCAACGTGATTCAAGTCAGATAAATATATATAAGGAAATGTGTAATGCGGGTTTGCGAGAAATAGATTTTCCGCACGAGTTTAGTCAATGTGTAGACACTCATTGTAAGAATGCAAACCACAATATTGTTTTGGATGATTTGTATAACAACATAATATGTATTCTCCAACAGTCTGCTGAGTGTAGTGCGGCGGCGAATAAGCCTCGAACGTATAAACCTGTACCTGGGTGGAATAAACACGTAAAAATAGCTTACGAGGAGGCTCGACTGGCTCTTCAAGGTTGGCAAGTATGTGGTAAACCAGATACAGGTAGTAAATATAATATAATGCGTAATACACGAAGAAATTTCAAAGTAAATTAAAATGGTGTCGTAATAATGAAACACAAATTAAACTTGATTTAATAGGTGAAAATCATGAATGTAAGGATTTTGTTTTTTTTTGGAAAAATACGAACAAGCTCCCCGTGAGTGTTGGTGGTAAACATAGCCCCCTTTAACTTTACTATTTAAAGTAAAGCCCTTGGCAAGTCCCACAGTTGATCATGTGACGCAGACGGTGGCTACCGCTGATTTGAGCGTGATGCTGGGAGTAAATATCTCTACTAAAAATGTCACGAAAGTGATAAAAAATATGGTTAGAGGCAAGTCCCAGGATATGATCGCCTCAGTGTTGAGCACCTTAGGTATGCAGGTTTGCACTTGCCGAGAGTATTGGCGATGTTTTTTAGACTGTGCGTAAGTCATTCTTATCTACCTAGTGCACTTATGAGAACCATAGTCGTACCTATCATAAAGAATAAAACCGGTGATGCTGCAGATCCCACCAATTATAGACCCATATCCCTTGCAACGGTCATTGCAAAGGTGCTGGACAGTATGCTGGATTACATACATGGCCCCTAGGAGTAGTCTGCACGATGCGCAATTTGGTTTCAGGCCTGGGCTATCGACAGAAAGTGCCATTGTGTGTCTTAAGCGGACTGTCCAGTACTATACGGATAGAAAAACACCTGTTAATGCGTGCTTCTTAGATTTGTCCAAGGCTTTCGACCTCGTTTCTTATGACCTTCTGTAGGGCAAGCTAAGCAATGAGAAAGAAGTAGAAACCGAGGTTACCTCTCTACTAAAATTTTGGTATGAAAACCAAATAAATAATGTTAGGTAGGCAGGGACTCTGTCCGAAGAATATAAATTGAAATGTGGGGTGAGGCAGGGGGGAATCACATCGCCTCGTCTGTTCAATTTATACATTAACCAGCTGATTGTTGAGCTCAGCAATACTGGCATCGCCTGTCATGTTGCTATGAACAACATCAGCTATGCGGACGATATGGTCTTGCTGAGCCCATCGATCAGTGCTTTACGACGTTCGTTGAAGGTGTGTGAAGACTACGCGGTGACTCAAGGGCTTAGGTATAATGTCAGTAAGAGTGAGTTTTTTGTTTTTAAAGTTGGCGCCAGAAGAGACTTAAATGTGCCGTGCATCTCGTTAGCTAATGTGCCCTTGAAGCGAGTCTCAAATTTTAAATACCTGGAACATGTGGTCACCGAGGACCTATGTGATGACCTAGACATATAGAGTGTGCGCAGGGCGCTGTCTGTTCGAAGTAATATGCTGGCCCGGAGGTTTGCACGGTGTACTTTTGAGGTTAAAATGACGCTTTTTCTAGCCTATTGTCAGACTTTCTACACCTGCAGCCTCTGTGTCAAGTATACGCAGATGGCATACAGCGCTCTGCGTGTACAATATAACAATGCCTTCAGAATGCTTGTTTGCCGATGCGAGGGTAGATGATTTTTATGCCATCATTCGAAAGCAATGCGCTTCTCTCCGGCACAGAACACACGTCAGCTCCCTTAGCATGTTGAGGGCATTGAGTGACCGGTGGGACTGCCCGATGCTTGGCCGATGGATGTAATATGTTAATACTAACACTATGGACTTTCAAGGTCTGTAAATAAAAGTTTATTATTATTATTATTGCGTGGCTGGGTGACTTGATCCAGAAAGCAGTACTCCTGAACAGGACGCCTAGTGAGGAGATAACTCTCTCTAGAGGCCTGGCCACCTGCAGCTTGGACCCTGTTCCTGATGCCGATAGGCCACAATTCTTTTAAATTTTAATTTCTTTTTAATAAAAATATTTAAAAATATAATTAATAAGTAGTTACGTACGTAAATGTAATAAAAGATAATTAATACAATACTTTAAATCCTATTTAATTTATTTATTTTGAAACATGCTACTATTCATATTTTATTAAATTGTTGTGCCCGACAGGGTCCCTAAGACCTTCTGAAACACATGTGTTACGCAATAAAGATTTAAAATTGAATTTGACTATGAATTGCTTTTGCTGTATTTATAGAAAGAAAAGTACCTACACTTGATAATAGCAGTCCAGCTTGCACCGTTCATTAGAATCTTGAAAGGCAGCCCTAAATAACCCTACTCGCCCACAACGTGGAACTTCGATCCTATTGAAATTCCTGCTCTCAGCAGGCGGTTCAATGTCCCGCTGTAAAAGTTTATCCTGTTAGGAACGAGTTAAGTCTATAAGTAGAACTCATAAAAACACTGGAATAAGGGTAATTCGTGGAACTTGAGAGTTGCATTCGTGAGAAGACCAATGTTTATTTGTTTATGTACATTTTGAAAAAATGTGTTCTCTTGGAATCATAAAGATCAATAAATAAAACTCCACATTTTCCTGTTATCGTTCGAAAGTTGGGATTATTTAGGTTTTCCCGAATAAGATTATTATTTCTAATATAATGGACAAACCACAGGATACAGGGAAAATCCGGATTCCCACGTTACATTATTATAAACTCTAATAAGCATATTAATAATTATAAATGTCACAAATAAACCCGCTTCTAAATAGGTATCTCATTTAAACCACAAAAATTTGACAACGTTGGGAAATACGCGATGATTTATAATGCGGTAAAGATCATATGGCAACAACACTTTTTCAGCAAACACAGAATTAGTTTTTTTTATACATTTGCCTGTTTACAAATAAAATGGGATTCCCTGTGACTTTTTTCATAGCACTTAATTAATTTGAAAGTGGTGATTCGCCTCTATTGTGGCGCGTTTATTATAGTTTAACGAGTGCATTGTCGGGACATAAATGTTTAGCTTTTGTGCTTTGTTCGTGTAATAGGTGTCCTACATTGCGAAATAGTTGTGAAATAATAACCGTTAACTTTAAAAGTTTTGTTGATTCTTTTAGTGCGACATGTTGCTGTAAAATTTTATCTGCAGTACCTATCTACCTCATAAAACTTATGTATGAGTCTGTGCGCCGCAGCGCGGTCAAAAAATCCGATCACTATGAGCTAACAACTCATCGGTTTTCCGGGTGATTTGTCATAGTTTATTATTTCGAAAATTATGGCATGGCACCGCTGCGCTGCTGGCAATCGTACCGAGAAATTGGAAATAACGTAGGTATTATGCAGTGTAGTAGACCTTAGCACGGTGCCGGTTCAAGGGAAGGGGTTTTTTTCTGACCCCATTGAGTCAGACTCTTCGTTCTGAACGTCCGACATTTCTATATGAGTTAGTCAGTGTGACAACTTCATCAGATATTACCTATAAGAGTTATCAATATAATGCGCGAGTGTAGTTTCGTCTCCGCAACGAACTAAACATGGCATACCTATTGGTGTTTGTTGGGCGCCATTTGAGAGTGAAAGATCGTCGTATTTTGCTGATATAAAGAAAATCGCTATGACGTAAAGTCCAGTCATTCTTTTTTTAATATCAATAGTTATCAAAGATTAGTTCAGGATTAAAATATAATCCCCAATAAAATAAAATATTTTCCCAATTTTATAGATCGACTCATTTCTTTGCCTTCTCGTCTCCATACCAGCCCACCTCCACCTCTTTTTAAATAAAATAGCTTCCTTCTTTCAAAGACGTTTGACAAATACCACAAACCATTGACTGGACACTCGTCCATTTATCAAAGCTGCTTGATAGTCAAACAGTAGCTAAGTAAGGGAGCTATTTCATCATAATTCTTCGGACAGTAGCTTTCTACTTTGGCACGGGTCCAAGCTGAGATGACGGTGTGACTCAGCAGCTCTGTAATCCTACTGGCTTGCCAACTGATCGGAACTTTTCCCTGTACAATGAAAATAACTTAAGAGTGTTTTCACACCGACGGTTTGCCAGCGTGTTTGCAGCGACGCCATTGTGAACGTGCTCTCTGCGGGTGCAAAGTGAGCTGGCCGCAACCACGCGACGTAATCTCCGCGTTTTCACTATATTATACATTCGCTTGTCTCTTGTACACCCACGTCAAACACCCTAAATTAGGGCCAACGAGACGAGATAAAATACGTAAACAACCTGACATTTACTGAGTTACATTACGAGCGAGCGATTAGTATCGCTGTCCTTATCTCTCGCAAGCAATAATGACTTCAGTTGGTCGACGACGGCTGTCGTTGTGTGATTCGTGGTACAGGAAAGCGGTCGGTACAGCTACTATCAACATTTGGTCAGATTGCGTTCGAACTGATACAAATTTTTGCTTCCGCATTTGTTTAGTTTTTGTTGTTATTAATCCGTTATTATTTGTTTTTCGTGTTGATTTTTACTGTTATTGTGAGTGATTTTGATTTTAATTATAGAATCACAGCCTAACAGCTCTAGACAACCTTTACAAGATATAAATTCACCACGAAAAAAGAAAATGCGTGAGTGTCGTGGAACACTCGGTTCGGCGATAAGGAACTTCCTTTTCAAAAACTTTCTTTAAATTAAAATGTTATGAACCCCTGAAAGTTTGTTTACATTCTTTATCTCGTCTCGTTGGCCTTACTTTAGTTATAAACACGGTGAACACATTGCACACACGTAGCGTACTTGCTACGCACACGCCTCGCTGGTAACACGCTGGCAATTCGCCGGTGTGATGTGGCCTTTACTGAATATAAGCTAACACGCCTCTCTTGGAACTTTCGTGGGTACGTATTAAGACTTTCCTCAGCTTCGTTTTAAGGAGAAGGTATTGCAAGTAGGTACGTGTCTTATTTTGCATATGTAGGTACCGACTGGGTATGTGTGCCGCTTTGTGGCTAAAGTAATTGTTTTAAAACAGAATTGTGTATGATTTGCGGTGAGTTAATTGAGGAAGGTGAAATTGGGGCAACGAGGTTGGTAAATGGGAAAGTCCGCGTCTGAAGATGAGAAAGTTGTGTTTATTGACGGTGTGTACCTATAGGTGCCTGTTAGGTTTACCGTTACTTGTTGGGTTTAGTTTAACTAACATTTTTTATCGTGTAAAAATTTTAACGGTAAGCAGAGGGTTATGTCCACAGAGCACGGAATCGCCATGCCGGCAGCGTCTAGTCTAGACCCAGCACCTAACTGATTAAATTCGTGGCGCCGAAATCGCATTCAGCGCAAAACTTCTGTCACGGACCGCCGTCAAAATTCTTATTGTCAGTGTATATGCGTCATTTATGTCGTAGTGGAAGTAAACGGTGACTTAATCGGTTTACATGGAAAGTGTTGACAATGCCGCCTCTAGCAGCAGCCGTGGAGGAGTCTTCGTGGTGTGTGGTTATGTCGGACTTCATCTTCGTTTAAAACCACACGTTGCCGTCGTCAGAACATAAGGATCTCCGGGATCTAGGTAATAACTTGCCTTGCTTTGACAGATGAGTTCACTTTGACAGATGAGTTCACTTCAGGGCAGGTCTAAAAAGCGCTGCACCTTAAGGCGCTTCCCTGACCAAACGACCTTGAGCGTTCGGTCCTTCTCTGTCCCGTCGTTGAGTCTCGCTTTGTCTCGCTCCCTGCGCACGCTCATTTATCACAAAATTCACAAAAAAAATGAAATTATTTTAATAAAAATACTAGCGATGTTTTGAAATAAAATAAAACGTGAATTACTTAGATTTTTAAATTATCTATCCATTAGTGTAATCCGCAAATTAATAGAACTTCACCTTTAGCAAAAGATGCATGTAATCAATAATTTTAGTCACTTTTTTTTAAGGAGATTTTAAATGTATTTATAACACATAAAAACAAATAAGAACGTGCAGTGTGATGATAGGATATCGAACATTAATAATATGCTTTTAGATGTAGTTTATTATCCCTAGTGAATGAGTTAATAGCCTCTGAATAACGCACTATGGCCAGGTTTTGGTCGGGGTACCGCCTTAATTGCGTAGCACACTTTCAATCACAATCTGAATCACTTTGAAGCCTATTGCTAATCCATTGCTTCATATGCTCGAAAAATGTGTCTGCTCAACAACGTAAATAACGCAATGAATGTAGTTGAACTGTCAAAATTTAAAGCCATTGCTACTGTGTGCTACGCAGTTTCCCCGCTGGTCTACATTTTTTTATTTTTTTATTTTAGATGGGTTTGCTCTTGACTCTAGTCTAGGTCAGAGATGACAGAGAAAAAATCGACGATGGAGTAAGCTTACCCAGAAGAAGCCTGTTCACTCTCACTTTGAAGAGATTTGGGTTGTATGCAATAATAATAAAAAAAACGCGGGCGGGAGCGTGGGGCGCTGGAACAGGAAAGACTTTTTGTATAACTTGCTGAGAAATCAAGCTAAGCGATGTTACGGGAAGCAGGTTACACAGATTGGCGCTCTAACTGGAGTTGCAGCACGACTAGTAGGTGGCTCTAAATTAAACAGTCTGTTCAAAGTACCAGTTACCAATGCTTTCCTGTTCCAGCGCCCCACGCTTTTACAATCAAATATTATAATTAAAAGCACATAGTTTACAATTCAGCCCAGAAATAGAGACAACTTGAAAGATCCATTTTTTGTTTTTTTGTTTTTACGTGCATTTATAAAAGCGTGTTTTTCTATTGTTTTTTAAACTATTAATTTATTTTATGCACTTAACCATTACTATTTTTTGAAGCCGGCACATTCTGTTAGGCGTCATTTTTACTTTTAAGAAAGTACATCATCACATTTCTGCATCTCAATACGTACCTTTATGTATAACAAACAAAAAAGCTATTTAAAACAATGATTATTACTCAGAATGTAGGTATCTACGTACTACTTCTTAGAAGATGGCTGTTCATCATAACTATTATTGTGTATAAAAATAAAATAAAGGTAAGGTAAATGTCGATCAAGCTGCAACTTTACACGAGTTCCAATCGTAAGGTGGTCATTTTAATTGCATTAACACCTACCCTTATTAATTTGTTTGTTGTTAATGTTTTTCATACTCAATCACTTTAAAAGTTAAACAGATACGCACAAAAACCCTTCCGTTACAGTCAGTAAGGCAGATAATTAGAACACCGTTTTTCAGAGCTGTGCCTAAAAATACACTTCAGCTTTCACATAACATCACGCCTGTTTTTCGCCGAAAGGTAAGACAGAGGTGTACCTGAAGACTAACTCCCTTATTCATAATAAAGATATACGTTTCATAAACCTATAGTTGAGCTCCTTAAGTTCTGAGTTGAGCTGCACGGTTACTGACAAATGCGTGCACTGACTGGACAGGTCCACTTAATCTGTGTGGTTCTTTCCTCAAAAGACCATTTCAGACACCAATCTACATGGTTCTCAAACATTATGTCCGATTTTTTTATATACACATTGACATTGTTGAATTTTATATACACAATGACATGAGTATTTACTTGTAAAGTAGTATGTTATTTTAATTATTGTGAATGTGAGGATTATGTGGGTCATTGCTTTTTTTTTCGCAGTTAATTTTGATCATGATCTGGCAGATTGAGTAATTTATGTGCCTACCCAAATGTCCTTTCTTTGGTATTGTTCGTCGAATCGTTGAGCTCCTTAAGTTCTGACTTCCTGAGTTGAGCTGCACGATTACTGACAAATGCGTGCACTGACTGGACAGGTCCACTCAATCTGTGTGGTTCTTTCCTCAAAAGACCATTTCAGATACCAATCTACATGGTCTTCACATGATCTGACCAAGATTATGTCTGGACTTTAAAAGAGACTGTGACCTCTGAGTTTGTTTCGGCCTTTCTTCTCAGAGTAGTCAGATAGGAAACGCCGACCTCATCTAGTTTAAAAATATGATTGACGTGTAAAAGTGTTTGTACAAACCTACTTACAGAAATAAAATCATTTATCATTTATCATTTATCATTTATATTAGCTATCGAAACTGTTTTGTCACTTTCTGTCAAACTTCATTTTAACTTGACAGAATGGGACAAAAAAGTGCGATAGCTAAAATAGCTTTGTTATGAATAAGACGGATAGTATACACACCCATATTTCGAAATATTAAAGCTATATTTAAGTCCGGTCAGCTTTGTTAGTATCATATAAAAATGTATCTTGAAAATACTGTCCATACATAACCCAAATGAAAGTTTTTGTTAAAAAATTCATGTGCTGCCAGTCTGCCACTGTCGACATCGACAATTAGCGGACATAAATATGTTAAAGCCTTTGTGACTTCATCTGCATTGTATTTTATCGCTGCGTTAGTAGGCAGCATTACTTTTGCATTTAAATGTTACTGCACTAGCCTTAATTTATAAATAATATTGTACACCTAAACAAAATAAAAGAAGTAAAAGAATCGACAGGAAAAGTGCATTAAATTAGATGTTATATCATTAAATCATTACACTAGCCTTTAAATTAGATGTTATATCATTAAATCATTACACTAGCCTTTAAATTAGATGTTATATCATTAAATCATTACACTAGCCTTTAAATTAGATGTTATATCATTAAATCATTACACTAGCCTTTAAATTAGATGTTATATCATTAAATCATTACACTAGCCTTTAAATTAGATATTATATCATTAAATCATTACACTAGCCTTTAAATTATTTTGATCACGGTATGGTATGGATTTGGTTGCTTTAGTATAATGGGTGATAACTTAAAAAAGATATGTAACAGAAAAATTCAATGCCAAAAATAATTGGCTGCTGACCCTAGAAATATATACAAACACGCAAATTCTTGGAGCGCTGAAAGCATACGGAAGAGGCAATCGAGCTTCTACTCAAACGTAGGTAGAAAAATGATAATGTATTTTTAACCACGCCCCGCGTTATGTCAAGTTTTATAATTCTTTATGTACCTACCTACGACTGCCTAAGGTTGTTGCAACTTCTCCATGCTGATTCCATAGCTTTGGAAATTACTGCGTTAGACGTATTGTCTAAAGGTTTTTAAATTATCTCGCAAATAGTCATGTGATTGAATAATCTGTTGCTCAAAATAATACAACAGAGACTCATGTATAAAGAAAAGAAAGAAAATTGTGTTTATTGGAACAACAAAAAATAAAAACAAAAATCACTCTACTACCTACAACGAAACTACTGAAACAAGGACATGAGGATGTAGAACATACCTACACAGTCACTCGGGTTAAACCCTCTAATGCCTGCCTGCGATTGTGAAAGTGTAATCGTGCCATTGTCATTACTAGACGAACGATCAATTTACAGCACCTAGTCATGATTTGTGTCTTGGATTATGGTGCTGAATAAGTGAGATCTCAGGGGACCTAGGATTATTTATCACTTAGAGGCTTTTCATTAAGCTAGTCTCCCAAATAGTCAGGTTTTAGGGCCACTTTCACCATACTGTGCTTATTCTAAATGTCCCGTTATGGCATTTAATGGAATGTCTCACTACGAAAAATAGTCCGTCAAATTGCTTAGCATGGCATTTAGTAACAGCAAAGTTTGGTTAAATTGGTGCATGACAGTTGTCTTATTTACAGAAGCCCCCGCTAAGCCAGGTCGAAATGTACCTACTGTTTTTCATTAAAAAGAAGTGAAAATGATAAATTTATTATTAGGTGTCTTACTTAAACAGGTTATTGAACTACAAAGTCCCAATTATAAAGGTAAAAATCGAACAAATGCGTTCTCAGACAATTATAAAGGTTTAATTATTCTCAGTACTTAACAAGTATTTCAATGATAAATTGTCGGGACCTCATTGTAATTATCAGTAGTAGAGGTTTCTCGCATCTTTATTATCCAGAGCCCAACACTTAACATGGGGTAATTACATAAACACTAACATTAGGAATGGGTTTCATTTTGACAGTTAACAACATTCATTGCATTATTTACGTTGTTCAGCAGACAAATTTTTCGAACATAAGAAGCAATGGGTTAGCAATAGGCTTGAAATTGATTCAGATTGTGATAGACAGGGTGTTACGCAGGTTACACTAGTAAATTATGATCATCACCACTTTCAAATGACCTACGTTTCCCTTTGACAGCCAGCGAAAAGCCATGCAACAACAGCAGCAGTTTAATTTATTCGGATTGGAGTGAGTTCTCTAGATGGATATCTATGTCATAAATTGGAACGCCAACTCATTATCGTCGTATAGGTACGCTTATAAGTGCACTGCAGTAAATGCAGTCCTGAAGTGCAAAGACGCATGTTCAATTCTTATCTTTATCTTGGTAATGTCCATATTTATAGTATCGTTCATGTTGGTCTTGTGACTATATTTAGATAACCTAAACAAACGTAAAATAATGTATCAGTCATCAGCTATCTGCATGATTGTTTATCAATCATTCAAGCAATCAGCATAGTACAGTTTACATTACTGCAGCTTTGTACAGGAAAAATATGTGTAAACAAAAACTCGTCATTCGAAAAAGCGCACACTCTATTTCCGAGCAATTTAGAGGAACTCATGACTCAATCGCCCCGAGAAAACACGACGCGGATACTACGTTTTACTATAGGTTTACAAACAATGGATGAGGAAAAAACATGGAAAACTATTTGTATTACATCTTGACGGACTGGTGGCGGAAAAATCCTAAGCACGCGTTTTGTTTCTTTATGCTCACGTTAAGTAAACAGTGCGGTGCATCGGTGAATAACCATACCTAATTTATCATAGTTACGTACGGCTATGGTTTTATAAACTTTAACTGTCTCGTTCTAGTGCAGCTGCACTTTTTGCAGCTTAGCTTAGCTTTTTTAGCTAGCTAGCTAGCTCGCGTGATGTTTGACCACAAAATCAGAAAAAGTCGTTATTAATAAAATAATTTGTTTGTAGCAGCTCGGTGGCTAGAACAGGCTCGCCCCTTATTACTTAAACATATCTAGCGAAACACCTATGCGTAAGCTTATACCTTCGGAAATAGAGTCGTGATGTAACATTTTTCCTATGGAAGGGCTGTGTATGAAGAGCATGTTTTCTCTTCCTTATAAAACTCATCATAATCATGATTATGACTCGCAGCGCCCGTGCTCGTCTAGAAGAGTCAAAACTCAATCAGGCTTTGAGCGAATTAAAGGCGTCGAAGGAGTTCTGTGACCAACTAAATAAGGAAATAGATGACAATGAAAAGGTGCTCCTTGATGCTCATGAAATGAATAGGAAGTTGAAAAATGAAATGGCTCAGATATATATTCAATACACTGATGCCATAGAAGCCCGGGACAGGCTCCAAGTTGTTGTGGACGGGTTTAGCCAGTGTAGCACAGAGTATGAACAAGCTCTTAGTCACAAATATTTACTTCAACAGCAGCTACATGAGGCTCAAAGTCAGATTACTCAGCTTGAGACTACAAATCACAACATCACTGCCTCACTGAATCAAAGTCTTTTCAATGAATTGGTGCCAATTGCCCCGTCAATGGTTTCTGCCATAAACCCCTCTTATACTATTGATTTGACAGGTGATGATGAATCAAAATCTTGTAATTCAGTGAAAGTAGTCACCAGTAAAAACAAACTGAAAAAATACATAAAAATTAATAAATATATTGTAAAAACACAGAAAATGGTAAAAAGACAAAGGTTCTCTATCAAGAATGTTAAACTTAATAGAGAAAGGTTAAATTTACTTAAACAACTAGATATGTGTTCTTTTAATTTGGAGCAAAGTACTAGGAGGTACAACAATGACACACAGGACTTGCAATCTCAACTTGACCATCTGCAAGAGAAACTTAGTTCAATGACTAACAAATATAATACCTCTGAACATCTAATGAGGGAATATGTGTTGGCAATGAATGAGCTGGTCAACTCACAAAAGAACAGCTGTGAGCTTTGTCAAACACCATCCATTGTACCTACACCGGACCATTCATTGTCAACATGCAATACCATCTTACCGCATCCTTGTGTTGATTTGACAGTTACTTCTATTATTAGTTCCATTAAACAATGTAAACGAATTGTAAATAATGATATAATATTATTTTGTGATGAGATTGGAAAGGACTTAGGCCACTTGTTGACAGATGAATTTCCAGGACACTCAATAATAAATGACTGTATGCCTGGTTGTTCTTTAATTGATATTATGAAAGAGATTATAAAATGTAACTTTAAGCAAGAAACAACATTATTAATTTTTATGGGAAATAGGGGAAATGTAAACAAAGGAGAATTGCTCCAATATCATAGAACATTGTGCAACCTTAATTTAAGAAAAATTGTGTTGTTTACATTTCCTTATAGTAACAGTTTGCCACAGGAAGAAAATAACTTAAGATTTGACATTAACATGACATTGCACAATTTGACATATAATGATAATCTGTTCCATTTAATTGATACTAACAATTATGTTGGTAATAATTTGTATTTGACGAAAGATAGGTATAATATTGTTAAATACTATCTCTCTAACTATCACAGAAGATAGATAGCTGTGTCGCTATCATATTTTTTTTCTTTATCAGCCAAAAACTTGGCTAAACAAATTGCTTCTTTTGAGCAATGCAATAACTTGTTAATCAATTCTGCCAATAATTTGGTCAAAATTAATGACATTGATCATCATTTAAATTAGAAATTAGGACAATAGAGGCAACCTCTTGCAAAAATGTAACAAAGGCAAATAATAAATCAAATGGAAGCGTAAAAAAATTAAATAGTATCAACCTGGTGCATCAAAACATTCAAGGGTTTTTGAAGAAAGATTTAGAAGTAGAATTATTCCTGAATTATAGCAATATAGATATTCTTTGTGTGACAGAACATTGGCTTAAAAGCCACCAGTTCATGTTCAATTTTAGTAATCACCAGGTTGGTAGTTCGTTCAGCAGAGTAAATGCTATACATGGTGGCTCATTAATTATAGTAAATAACCAACTTAAATTTAAAGACCGCAAGGATATTGTGAGCCTATCTGTTGAGCGGACAATTGAAATAGCCTGTATAGAATTGGAGCAGTTCATTATATTAAGTGTGTACAGACCACCTTCAGGATTGTATGATTGTTTTGAAAAGGTTATGGATGAAGTGTTGCACAAAATTTGTAATTCAAACAAGTCTATCATAACTTGTGGTGATTTTAATGTTAATTTGTTAGAAAATTCTGGGTTAAGTACTAAAATTATAAGTTTGTTTCAGTCATACAATCTTGCTAACCAATTTTTGGAGCCCACTAGAATAACTCCCACTAGTGCCACATGCCTAGATAACATTTACACAGATGTTACAGCAACCCATAAAGAAATGATTAATTTAATAGACTCTGATCATTGCGGACAATTGATAATTATTCCTAATATTAACAAAAAAGTTATTAAAAAAGATATCACTGTTACCTCAAAAACTAGTAATCGCTTGGAAACATTTAAAACTAAACTTTTAAGTAAATTACCATTTTTGTCGACTAATGATGACCCTAATGAACAATATAATGATTTTTTTAATATGTATTGCACACAATTTGATAACACATTCATTCCAAAGACTTTCTCGGTGAATAGTAACGCTTCATTCAGTGACTGGGCCACCATTGGTATACATAAAAGTAGAAAACGACTTTATGAATTATATGATGAACGGACTTGTATAAACACTGCTGAATTTAATTTATATGTTAAGAATTATTCAAAATTATTTAAAAGAGTTTGCAGTATGGCCAAGTCACGTTATTTGAGTTCAAAAATTAAAAATAGTAGTAATGTAATTAAAATGACATGGAGTATCATTAACAGCGAAACGGGAAGGTCATGCAACCGCTGTAGTAACTACACGCTTGATATTGATGACAATATAATTAATTCAGATTCCCAAGTCGCCGCGGCCTTTGAAAATTTCTTTGCTGATGTTCCCGTATCCACTACTAAATCTCTAAACTCATCACCCACTGCTGCAGAGTCTTTACTTAAGGAAAACGTTCCTGTATGTGATTCTGAATTTCATTTCAAATATGTCACCTGCAAAGATATAATTAAAACCTTTCACACATTAAATGTTAAAAAGACCGCAGATCTATGGGGTAATTCTGTGGACGTTGCTAAGTCCATAATAAACATTGTAGCACCTACTTTAGCTGTTATTTTTAATAATTGTATTGATCGTGGTGAGTTTCCTGATCTTATGAAAAACAGTAAAATAATACCGTTATTTAAATCGGGTAGTACATCAGACCCTACTAATTATAGACCTATTTCAGTACTACCTACCTTTAGTAAAATTTTTGAAAAACTTATTTTGAATCAAATGCAAGGATTTTTTAATAATCACAAATTACTGCATAACAAACAGTTCGGTTTTACGAGGGGTCGTTCGACTACTGATGCCGGAGTTGAACTTTTAGGACATGTTTATGATGCATGGGAGGACAAATGCGATGCTTTGGGAATCTTTTGCGATTTGTCCAAGGCATTCGATTGTGTTCTTCATGAAACATTGATCAGGAAACTGCACCACTACGGAATCCGAAACGCCTCTCTGGATCTTCTTACTTCTTACTTAAGTGATAGGATTCAGAGAGTTGATGTTAATGGAAAAAGATCACCCGGATCGGTAGTAAGAATGGGGGTCCCCCAGGGCTCAATTCTTGGGCCATTTTTATTTCTTATTTATATAAATGACTTGCCTTACCTCATAAAGGATAAACATGATATAGTGTTATTTGCAGACGACACTTCACTTTTATATAAACTGAAACGTCAGCAGCTGATTACTGACAATGTAAATAGCGCCCTTGCAATAGTAGTTAACTGGTTTAATGTTAATAACCTACTTCTTAACGAGAAAAAAACTAAATGTATTAAGTTTACGATACCTCATGTTAGACAAGTAGAAACTAGTGTTCTCATAAAGGGTGAAGTGCTGAAACCCGAAAATACCACAGTTTTCTTAGGCATAACTTTGGATACCAAGCTTCAATGGGGCCCCCACATAGATAAATTGTCAAAAAAGCTTAGCTCTGCAGCATACGCCGTTAGAAAAATTCGTGGTTTAACTGATTTAGAGACAGCCCGTTTAGTATACTTTAGTTATTTTCATAGTGTGATGTCGTACGGTATTCTGTTGTGGGGAAATGCCGCCGATATCCAGACAATTTTCGTTTTACAAAAAAGGGCAATTCGTTCTATCTATAAATTAAGTCCCAGACACTCCCTCAGAGATAAATTTAAAGAGATTAATATAATTACTGTGCCTTCTCAGTATATTTATGAAAATCTTTTGTATGCACATAAAAATATTAATCTGTTTAAAAAATACAGTGATATCCACAATATAAATACTAGAAACAAACACAAATTTATTGTTCCTACAACCAGGCTCAAGAAAATAGGTGGCTCGTTTAGATGCCAATGTATACGTTTTTATAATAAACTTCCTAGCCACATTCAAGATCTAAGCTTTAATAAATTCAAATCTTTTATAAAACGGAAACTATGCCAGAAAGCCTATTATACTGTGAAAGACTATATTGAGGACAAAAAGGCTTGGGATTGAGCTGCTCCAATAAATTTACACGGTGAATGTTGATTTTAATTTGCTAGCTATTTTAGACATGAATATTTACTGTAAAAAGTATTATATTATTTTCATTATTGAGAATATGAGGACTATGTGGGTCATTGTTTCAGTTATGTTCTTGATCTGGCAGTTTAAGTAGTTTATGCGGCCTACCCAAATGTCCTTTCTTTGGTATTTTTCGTCGAATCGTTGAGCTCCTTAAGTTCTGAGTTGAGCTGCACGGTTACTGACAAATGCGTGCACTGACTGGACAGGTCCACTTAATCTGTGTGGTTCTTTCCTCAAAAGACCATTTCAGACACCAATCTACATGGTTCTCAAACATTATGTCCGATTTTTTTATATACACATTGACATTGTTGAATTTTATATACACAATGACATGAGTATTTACTTGTAAAGTAGTATGTTATTTTAATTATTGTGAATGTGAGGATTATGTGGGTCATTGCTTTTTTTTTCGCAGTTAATTTTGATCATGATCTGGCAGATTGAGTAATTTATGTGGCCTACCCAAATGTCCTTTCTTTGGTATTGTTCGTCGAATCGTTGAGCTCCTTAAGTTCTGACTTCCTGAGTTGAGCTGCACGATTACTGACAAATGCGTGCACTGACTGGACAGGTCCACTCAATCTGTGTGGTTCTTTCCTCAAAAGACCATTTCAGATACCAATCTACATGGTCTTCACATGATCTGACCAAGATTATGTCTGGACTTTAAAAGAGACTGTGACCTCTGAGTTTGTTTCGGCCTTTCTTCTCAGAGTAG
The DNA here is from genome assembly GCA_916610205.1 of Griposia aprilina. NCBI lineage: Eukaryota > Metazoa > Arthropoda > Insecta > Lepidoptera > Noctuidae > Griposia > Griposia aprilina. Next base: position 24,579,822 of record OU744289.1, read on the forward strand.
TCAAATAGGAAACGCCGACCTCATCTAGTTTAAAAATATGATTGACGTGTAAAAGTGTTTGTACAAACCTACTTACAGAAATAAAATCATTTATCATTTATCATTTATCATGGTCAGCCATATAAGCCCTAGTTACTTGCGGAGCGCCCATAACTACATACTGCGATGATCAATGCATCTGCCTAGCGAGGCAATAGACAAATTGACATACCTAAGAACGTTTAGTAAAGACATGGGGCCGTCCTGTGGGGTAATTGCGTAACCCACTAACAGTAATAATAATAATAATAATAATAAATATTTATTCAAAAATACAAGTTGGTAAAATACAGTAGGTATAAATCTTAGAAATAATATAGGTATTATAAAGTATGATGCCTGTACTAGGATAAACCTGTATCACAGGCGGCATGAGGTCTTACAATTACTATTAGGACAACTGATTTCTTAACAATATTTAACATAAGTTTTAAGATTAGTGACATAGTTAATTTATTATGTTATAATTTACTTAAACACTAATAGTTAATTAAGGTCTTAAACATGTAGATAATTTCTATATTATTTACGGAAAATAGTTTTTAGCACTTAGTTACACGAATATGATTGAGTCAGCAGTATTATTAACTAGGTTGAAAGAAATATTGCATTTAAATCGCCTTCAAGGCTACATTAAATTTTTAAAGCGATCGGCATTTATGTGCTTAGACAGCAGCAAATCGATGGTAAGTAGGACAGCTCAGTGGTCAGGTATATTGTTGAGTCCGCAACAAGCAATACGGAAGTCTGGCCTTGAGTATGATGCACTATGTGCCCTCATAATCAATCGAGTTAATGTACCTGTATTCTGCTATTTTCCTAGCAGGGCAATCGGCATCTCCCGTTTTGTGATCACTGGGCTTTTTAAAGCGTGAGCAAGTTGCACATTTCGGAATGTCGGCTTTCTTCACGCAATCAGAAATCGAATGGCCAGCATCACCACAGTGACCACATGTAGAAACGATCTCACGGCAAGTTTTTGATGCATGGCCATATTGTTGGCATTTGTAACACCTTGTTACCAATGTAAAATCCCTGACAGGACAGGAAGTCCAATTTATAAAAAGCCTTGATTGAGGGATTATGGCTTTACGTATTTCAGCTGAAACTTCAACAACGTAGTTACAGGTCGTAGCATCTCTCTTCCCCGAATGAAGGAATAGGAATGGCTTTCATTTTGATGGTTCAACAATATTCATTGTAAACTTCAGATGATTCAGATTGTGATTCATAGTCTATTACGCAATTAGGATGCTGTTTAACAGTTGACATTCCGGGTCATATGATAACCTAAGTACCAGTTAGTTTAACGATACCCAATTCGTTGTAAATAAAAACCTACAATAACAAGGAAAAGCTGTGTTTTAAGGCTTGTTGTTTAACAGTAAGGGTTTCCCCCAAAATGTACCTAAGTTCCGAGATAATTTAGAATGTTATAATAAACATGTTTTTTAACAATAACTACCTATATCGTATTTTATCTATTAACACTGTCCTGTAGAGTGAAAGTTCAATGATGGAAAGATAATCCGCTTCTCAGTAGGTACGTAATGCGTTGTAACGAAACGTTGCTCCAAACTGAGGGACATTATCAAAATCGTCCCAACCGTTCCTCAGATTACCTTCCCGTCTCATCAATTCTAGAAAAACAAACTGAGCAGAACTTCACAGCAGACATTCCATTCCCCACGCGCGTAGACCCAAAACAAACTGAGCAGAACTTCACAGCAGACATTCCATTCCCCACGCGCGTAGACCCAAAACAAACTGAGCAGAACTTCACAGCAGACATTCCATTCCCCACGCGCGTAGACCCAAAACAAACTGAGCAGAACTTCACAGCAGACATTCCATTCCCCACGCGCGTAGACCCAAAACAAACTGAGCAGAACTTCACAGCAGACATTCCATTCCCCACGCGCGTAGACCCAAAACAAACTGAGCAGAACTTCACAGCAGACATTCCATTCCCCACGCGCGTAGACCCAAAACAAACTGAGCAGAACTTCACAGCAGACATTCCATTCCCCACGCGCGTAGACCCAAAACAAACTGAGCAGAACTTCACAGCAGACATTCCATTCCCCACGCGCGTAGACCCAAAACAAACTGAGCAGAACTTCACAGCAGACATTCCATTCCCCACGCGCGTAGACCCAAAACAAACTGAGCAGAACTTCACAGCAGACATTCCATTCCCCACGCGCGTAGACCCAAAACAAACTGAGCAGAACTTCACAGCAGACATTCCATTCCCCACGCGCGTAGACCCAAAACAAACTGAGCAGAACTTCACAGCAGACATTCCATTCCCCACGCGCGTAGACCCAAAACAAACTGAGCAGAACTTCACAGCAGACATTCCATTCCCCACGCGCGTAGACCCAAAACAAACTGAGCAGAACTTCACAGCAGACATTCCATTCCCCACGCGCGTAGACCCAAAACAAACTGAGCAGAACTTCACAGCAGACATTCCATTCCCCACGCGCGTAGACCCAAAACAAACTGAGCAGAACTTCACAGCAGACATTCCATTCCCCACGCGCGTAGACCCAAAACAAACTGAGCAGAACTTCACAGCAGACATTCCATTCCCCACGCGCGTAGACCCAAAACAAACTGAGCAGAACTTCACAGCAGACATTCCATTCCCCACGCGCGTAGACCCAAAACAAACTGAGCAGAACTTCACAGCAGACATTCCATTCCCCACGCGCGTAGACCCAAAACAAACTGAGCAGAACTTCACAGCAGACATTCCATTCCCCACGCGCGTAGACCCAAAACAAACTGAGCAGAACTTCACAGCAGACATTCCATTCCCCACGCGCGTAGACCCAAAACAAACTGAGCAGAACTTCACAGCAGACATTCCATTCCCCACGCGCGTAGACCCAAAACAAACTGAGCAGAACTTCACAGCAGACATTCCATTCCCCACGCGCGTAGACCCAAAACAAACTGAGCAGAACTTCACAGCAGACATTCCATTCCCCACGCGCGTAGACCCAAAACAAACTGAGCAGAACTTCACAGCAGACATTCCATTCCCCACGCGCGTAGACCCAAAACAAACTGAGCAGAACTTCACAGCAGACATTCCATTCCCCACGCGCGTAGACCCAAAACAAACTGAGCAGAACTTCACAGCAGACATTCCATTCCCCACGCGCGTAGACCCAAAACAAACTGAGCAGAACTTCACAGCAGACATTCCATTCCCCACGCGCGTAGACCCAAAACAAACTGAGCAGAACTTCACAGCAGACATTCCATTCCCCACGCGCGTAGACCCAAAACAAACTGAGCAGAACTTCACAGCAGACATTCCATTCCCCACGCGCGTAGACCCAAAACAAACTGAGCAGAACTTCACAGCAGACATTCCATTCCCCACGCGCGTAGACCCAAAACAAACTGAGCAGAACTTCACAGCAGACATTCCATTCCCCACGCGCGTAGACCCAAAACAAACTGAGCAGAACTTCACAGCAGACATTCCATTCCCCACGCGCGTAGACCCAAAACAAACTGAGCAGAACTTCACAGCAGACATTCCATTCCCCACGCGCGTAGACCCAAAACAAACTGAGCAGAACTTCACAGCAGACATTCCATTCCCCACGCGCGTAGACCCAAAACAAACTGAGCAGAACTTCACAGCAGACATTCCATTCCCCACGCGCGTAGACCCAAAACAAACTGAGCAGAACTTCACAGCAGACATTCCATTCCCCACGCGCGTAGACCCAAAACAAACTGAGCAGAACTTCACAGCAGACATTCCATTCCCCACGCGCGTAGACCCAAAACAAACTGAGCAGAACTTCACAGCAGACATTCCATTCCCCACGCGCGTAGACCCAAAACAAACTGAGCAGAACTTCACAGCAGACATTCCATTCCCCACGCGCGTAGACCCAAAACAAACTGAGCAGAACTTCACAGCAGACATTCCATTCCCCACGCGCGTAGACCCAAAACAAACTGAGCAGAACTTCACAGCAGACATTCCATTCCCCACGCGCGTAGACCCAAAACAATGCATTTCCAATCTACACAAAACTTACTGAACAAACAGTTGCAAACGAAAGGCTACGAAAAAAAATTCGGGCGGCCATAGTGCTATCCCGAATGGATTCCGAACGTGTCGCCGTCGCGCGTTCTGGTGCTAAATGCTCGGAGCTGCTGCATTCAATAGATGGAGCTCCAGTATGGCCCATGCTGGCCGAAATTTGAACAACGGCGCGCCATAAAACTTTATAGGTATTTATCATCGTGTCGCTCGTAAATCGCTTAGCGTTAGCCACTTTGCTTTATAATGCCTTCGTATGGCTTACACGAGCTTGCTAAATATTGCTGAGCAAGACGTGTGCAGGTATGGATTTATAAGATCAGTCACGAAGGAGGGATTTCGTGAAGTCGGGAATTAGATGAGACGAGGATATTGGTGCCTATAGCAAATGCACCTTACCCACGTTCCAAGTCATCTTCTCTCGTATTGGCACAAACAACATGAGTAAAACCTTAAACCAGTCAGTAAATGGCCAGCTGACTGTCCAAGGCGTGTCGGACTTAGGTACTACTATATTTTAGTACCTGCCTACCGCCACGCGTGAAGTATTTTAATTCAAAGAAGGAAAATTAGGAACAAGGGCAAGGCCATGTTGTGGTTACTGTGAACTCGGACTTTCCTTCGATTTGTTTAAGAAAAAGCCAGTCAAATGAAGGCGAGTTATCAAAGAAACAATCTGACTTCTGATACAATCTGACTTCTGAAAAAATTAATGCAAATCAGTCTGATGATGAATGACTTTTCACAATAGGTAGGTATTTCTATCACGGATAGTTTTATTAGGCAACCAAAACTACTTTTTTGCAAATGACACAGCAACAAATGCATCATATAATCATGCATTATCATATCACAATGTTTAACTTAATTTTAAGAATGATCAAGCAAAATCCCAATCTTGGTCAAGCACTTATGCATTAAAATAAAATAACCCATCATAAACATAAAACAGACAAGGTAAACCACGATCTAAATAATGTGGTTAAAACCAAAACCTGAGAACAATAAGAGTTCTTAACTGAACTGAGTACAGTTCTTCGTATTCGGCGCGTTGGCCGTTGCCTTGGGTCAAGAGCAGGATGTTACAAGTAGTGAGGTTTTCCCGCAGACCGAGTGCCGAGAGCTACAGGGAAAATATGTTATGGACTTGTGGTGTTATTAAAGGGAGTAATTGTCTACACCTCCATTTTTGGAAAAGAATATTTTTCCTTGCGTGTTCAATTTAACCTGAACATAATAATAATAAACTCTAGGTCTGTACTGGTAGAGTTTACTTTGCTGAAACAGGTCTAGGGTGAGGAGCCAGACCAAGAGAGATACAGAAACCCGCAGGGCAGCATGTGGCGAGCTGTTGGGCAGTAGCGACCCCACGGACCCTATCTCCCGGGAGAAGTCTTGTTCCTTACCTCTGGCTTGCTTTTTTTGGCCGGCTGGAGTGAACAATGACGAGGAACAGAGCTCCGACCTCTTTGTTGCCTTTATTGGTCGACTTGAGTGGAGATTCGCAAGAGCTAACGTGTTCGGAGGAAGGAAGTATTCCAGTAAGGTGCTGGAGGGATGATGACCGTACTTTTGGGATTGCCCTGATAGCTGTGGAATACATCTCCACTCCTCATAAGCACCTCAGGACATGTTGCCCCCTTATCGCTACGACACTATGTGCTCGCGACCGTTTTCGGAAGCACATTATTGACTGGGCAAGTCATCCGCCATTTTATCTGTGTATTATATATAAAACATTGGTCAGGCAGGGGCTATAGTCATTCCATCGTCCTAGATAACTAGTCCACTTAATCTACCCAAATCCATAATCTTTGTTTGTTCTTTGTTCCCCATATCCTGCAATAGTCCTACGCCAACCGTGGGTTATCCTTGGGAGCACTTGCATTGCCCGAACAGGGATAATCGTCGGTTGATGCCTCATTTCGTTAAAAACGTCTAACGGGCCTCTGCGAGTTGACTTCGGCTCCTCGTATGCCTTCCAAAGGTCCGGGATCCCAGGGTCCCGATAAATGTCAAGAGACATAATAATAATAATAAAGTTTTTATTGATTCTTATACAAGTGTTACAATACTTAGGTATGACACTGGATCCCGCAATAGGATACCCTGTGTCGCAGGATCCAGTCTCTTTCGACAGATAATAAGGAATGTAAACTAAAAGTTAACAAAAATTCAACGGTTTCAGTATAATTAATTAATTAAACTTAGGACTAAAAGGTAACCAAGTGTACCTATGTGTGATTATGATGAGTGTTTTTTGCATGTGATGAGTGTTAGTGTGTATGAGATGATGAAAAGTTTAACAGTTGAATGATAAAAGATTTTCCGTTTCAGCATAATTAAGACCAAGAAGCCAATCCTGAACCTGTTTTTTGCACCCAAACTTTATCAAGGGGAAGATTTTAAGCTCACTTTTTCATACAGGTATGGTCCAATACGCGAAAAAGCCTTAGTGACAAAAACTCTGTTCCACTTAGGTTTTCTACGTGTGCGCTGAGCCGGTACCTCTGTGGCAGCTGCTGTTTCTGATAAAATGTAAAGTAGGCGCACCGTAAGCACACTCATTTCTCGATATAACCTATCAGTTGGGTATCGGATTCCTAATCTATGAGAGACTAAGGATAGCTCTTTATGCACGTTCAACAGTAATTAGATAACTTTTAATTTTGTTATATGCGGCGGTCACCAAACTAGGTAATGCCTGTATCTTGGGTACCCGAGTTGTGATAGGTACATACCTATAATTAAACAATCAAAATAAGGTGGGTGTATGTGCGTGTGGGGTGTAGTGTATAGGTATGTGGTTGTGTCTGTCGTATTAGTGAGATTCGGAGTGTGAGTTAAGTTATGAGAAAGCTTTCGGATTCTTCGTATGAAAGACCTAAGCCCAACTTTTTTTCATGCAGAGAGGGACAGATCTTTTGAGTCACAAAGCAAAATACTGGTGACCTTGTTATACTCGTATACAAAAGAGTGTAGGTAGGCGGCACAGCGTCTGGCTAGGAGATAGGTGGTTCTTTGTAGCGGAATGTGGAAGACGCGTTTGGAAGTTAATGAGTGGTAATCTGGTCTGATTTAGATTTTGTGTGTGTGTACAGTTGGCGAACACGAACAACTTGAAACTCTTTGTACAGGAGTCAAAGTACTTTAATAACAGCTCTCTGGGCTCTTTCGAACTCTATCATTGTCGTGTTTCCAGCTCCATCCCAAATTGATATGCCGTATTGTATGATGGACTGGCATATTGCGAAATAAACTGTTCGCAGGATGTTTTTTGGAGTACGATCTCTTAATTTCTTTATTAGTGTCGTCACTCGGCCAGAAAGAAGTTGAATGTGCGCTTTATTGCATTTGCTTTTAATTGCTGTGAGTAACAGATTATAAGTATTATTATATATTTTAGTATTTCTTATTTTTATAATAAAGAATTGCTTGTCCTGTGTATTAAATTGTAATAAGTTTTATCCGAATTCATTTAGTCCAAAGTATATAAGTAATAATAAATAACTAGCTTTAGCCAGCGACTTCGTACGCGTGGACTAACTTACTTATAAAAACTTTTTTAGAAAAAAACAACCGACTTCCAAAAAATACACTACAAAGTGAAAAATAACTTTAATTTCGGAAGTCGGTGTCTTTGGATCTTTATTTTAGTTTTTTGCCACCGACTTCCGAAATTAAAGTTATTTTTCACTTTGTAGTGTATTTTTTGGAAGTCGGTTGTTTTTTTTTGTCAAAAAGTTTTTATTTTTCACTTTTTAGTGGGTTAGATAATAATTTATCAAAGTTACAATAGCCTTATGTCAACTGCTCATCACCTTTTACAAAATATTTCGTTTCCCGATGCAAGGAATTGAGGAGTTTATTGTTGAGGATTTCTCTTGGTAAAAACCAGAAGAACTGGAGCTGATGGTGAAGCCACCATCAGCTCCATTTCACCATATGCATTGTGACAAGCATAAATTGCTTAGCAACCAACGAAAGAGCATTGCTAGAGATGACGCGATTACGCAACTTAAATTCAGTCTCAAATTGACGCATCAGCATGACTAGTAGGTAGTGCCCTATGAAAAACTTCAATCTTAATTGGGTATTATTTTCGTACGACCTGAATATTTTGGAATATTGAACCGTATGAAGTAAGCCCAACAAAAGGTAACTGCTGTAAATCGTTGAGGAATTCCCTCGACTGTCTATGGTCTCCGTCATCAGACCTGTAATGGCACTTATAACCCATATGGGTGCAAAGTTCCCATTAATATAAATGAATTAAGTCCAAACACAAGGTAGCTACTGTAAATCGTTGAGGAGTTCCCTTAACTGTCTTTCATCTTCATCATCAGACCCCTAATGACAGTCATAACACATCTGGGTATAGTATTCTCATCAATAAAAATTAATCAAGCCCAAACACAAGGTAACTGCTGTAAATCGTTAAGGAATTCCTTCAACTGTCTATGGTCTCCATCATCAGACCTATAATAGCACTTATAACCCATATGAGTGCAAAGTTATCATCAATATAAATGAATTAAAACGAATCACAAGGTAGCTACTGTAAACCGTTGAGGAGTTCCCTTAACTATCCTTTGTCTTCATCATCAGACGCCTAATGACTGTCACAACCCTTCAGGTGTAAAGCTCTCATAAATACAAATTAATCAAGCCCAAACACAAGGTACCTGCTGTAAATCATTGAGGAATTCCCTCGACTGTCTTTCGGCTCCATCATCAGATCGATTCCAGACCTTCATTAAATTGTAGTTCTTTAAAATACTTAATGAAAAAATTAACAAACGCACTAGGCGCTCCTACGATTTTCGAAGGTTCCCCTCGATTTCTCCGGGATTCCATCATCAGATCCTGGTTTCCTTATCATGGGACCACCCTTGAAGTATGTCCTTTCTAACAAAAAAGAATCATCCAATTCGGTTCACCCAAGAAACAGTTCTGAGCTAAAAAAAAAAAAAAAAAAAACAGGCGAATTGAGAACCTCCTCCTTTTTGTGAAGTCGGTTAAAAACATACCCTATGTGGTGAAAACCAAAGCTACAGAATACCGAAACTCCCATCAAAATCCCTCCAGTAATTTACTAATCAGACAAAAATTCCAAAAACCGGATCGTAAGTGTAGTACGGAAGCGCTATAAATGTCATGAAAGAAAATAAGTTAAAGTGACAATAAGAAAAAGTACAGGTACCTATGTAATAAAATAAATTATTTTGCGTTACTTATATTTCCCTAAAAACTAAACACCCGAAATATTAACATGAATTCCGTAAAACAAAGTTAACTTTACCTACTGTTACAATTTTATACTGTGACGCGAAATTTTTGCACAATGGGGTCAGCGAGTTCATTTGAACTACGCTTTCGCGCGACTTGCCATGCGGGGAGGGAGGTAACGCTAAATGCCTTACTGTGCTCAAATGTGCTGGCCTTAAATGCATCTAACAGGCCTCTGCGAGTTGGCTTCGGCCCCTCATACGCCTTCCAAAGGTCCGAGACCGCATGGTCTTGAGATATGCTAACATAAAAATAATATAATACCAGTCTGCTACTGTCTCACTGCAGGGCAAATACCTCTTCTCATAAAGAGAAAGCACAAGCACATAACGTGCGATAACCCAGTCACAATACGTAGATATACTCTTCGTCATTGAGGAATTCCGTGACAGTCGGGTTTCTTCGCAGTCCACGATCAGTTGACCACTGTTAGGTACTTAACCAGCTACTGTCTCATCTTCCGTACGATTACCAATTCACAATAATGTGTACTGCTCGTCAATGAAGAATTTCATAGGGTAACCAGGTATTGTAATGATGATTGGGACGTAGCAGAGGGTAAAAATGATATAAATGAATTATTATGTTTATTCCGAGCGTTCGTGTTTACATCAACGCGCCTGTGTTTTCACTCGCTTTTCAAAACAATATTTTGTAAGCTTATTCTAAACTCGTCTGACTGTTCTAATATAACTAGTTTTTTTTTATTACTAGCCTGCACAACATTCACGAATTGTTCGAAAGAGTTACCGTGGCCCTGGCGCACAGGCATCTGAAGGAACACGGTTGGGTTTTAGTCAGTAAGAGTCTGACACGCCCTCCCGCTCCGCCCAGAGCGGGAGAGGCCATTTGAAGATAACCCACCCAAAAAAAAAAAAAAATAAGGTCGACTTTTGCAGACCATTTTTACAGTACTCACTTACCTAGTTATTTTTGAAAGTTGACAACGAATAGTAATTAACCAGTAATTTTTTTGATTTCTGTACAATAACCAAATCACAAAATACGTGTACCTACCTACTGTACGTTATTGAGGAGTTCAATTGTCATATTTTCACCATATTAAATTGGACCATCTCGGGAGAAAACTCTTTCAAACGAAAAATTACCTGTGAGTAGTTTGGCTGTGTGACATAAGAGCGGACAGATGGACGGGACGAAATGATAAGAATTTAGTTTCTATGTGCTATTTGGCTGCGGAACCCTAAAAACAGATGAATTGAGAACTTCTTCTTGTTTGAAGTCGGTTATAAAGATGCCTCACAGAATCTTCATCCGGTTGAAGAGAACTGAGTGAGATGAGACCTCTAGGGAGAAATCCAGAACCAAATATTCCAAGACCCAGGTCCAGAGTCACAGAGTACGGTACTTACTCTTTTATATCCAGAGTCCAAAACTTCAGAACATCATCTACGAAAGTACTTTATTTTCGACAATTTTGTATAAAAAAATAAAAAATAATGACAGATACAGTAATATTAATAAACGGATGAGTGTCACTCTTCTGCGGTAAATCTTAACACCGCAATTCGGAAAATGACGACACTTGGACAGCGCCATCTAACGAATACGGTGGTTAACTCGTAGCTCGCCCTGCACGACCTGAAGACATTTCCTTCAGGGCTATCAATTAATACTTTGTGTGTCTTAGCTCATAACATGGAAGATCCAAAGACAAAGCACACTTCTTGATGTCCATAAGCTCGTACAACTGTTGATCCACTTGACAAGTTTAGAGATGCTCTTTCTAATATAGTAGGTTTATATTCTTGAAAAAGTCTTCAAGTTCAACAAGTCCGTCAAGTCGTCAAGTTCTTGTCCTCTAAAGACATCTACAAATAAATATAATAGTTATATAGTATATTTGAACATAGTTAAACAGTTTTTGGTATCAGCTGTAAAACTTAACTATAAAAAATAATACAAATAGTGCTGAAAGACTTGAGCCACAGTTTCATATTTGAACACAGCTAAACAGTTTCTTGTATCAGCTGTAAACAAAAAATACAAAAACAAAGTTCTGAAAAATTTGAGCCACAATCTCTTAGTAATCATAAGAATTCATATGAATACAATATTATTGATATTATAAGATAATGTACCTACCTATCTACCTCTGTACATGCCCACGTCTAAAAAGTGTGTTATTCTATGAAAAGTGGTAAACAATTACAATAATACCTAACTGAATAATTAAGAGATACTAACCCTTGCTGGTGTAATCCAGGATCGTAAAATTCTAACCATTACATCCGTTGCCTCCCCGACTTCACGACGGGGTAGAGGATGTACCATAGAAAGGGAACAGTGCACACAGCGTGAGATTTTTAACGAAATCGTTGGTCAATACTGCACAGAGGACACGGACCGTAGTCGTAAAAACGTTCTACACTATCCACACCACCAGCAGGCTTAACATGACGCTTGCTATGTCTACGAAGAATAGAAACAGCTCTTTCTATACACAGTGCCATTTCATTCTCCATATTTGACATCGCACCGTAGAAATCCTTCTACCATCTGTCATTTTGTCTTTTGTTTCTAACGATCTTTGTTTAGGTCCTGTTTTATGTAGGTAGACTATTTCAGAAGAAAGTTTTCTATCCCAAACCGTCAAAATACACTGACAACTGACAGTTGTCTAAGGTAATTTGTGAAGACAATTTGATTTTGTAATCGCCATGCTAAAGACAGTATAGTTATTATTAGTTGATTAGTTTAGTTATTTGTTAGTGTAGTTATTATTATTATTTATTATTAGTAGAAAACTTTCAACTGTCTACACGGAACGTCATTTTTGTCTACTCTTCCGTCGACAAAACGGTGCTCGTGCTAAGCCTGCTGCACAGAGACAGTACAATAGTCTTCAAAAGAGTTCTTGAACGTGCAGGAATCTTAAGACTCGACTGGACACGAACTTAACGCAGTGATATGTTATTTATTAGCATAACAAACTCAACAACTATAAAGGCATAAGTAAAGATAAAAGTTCGCTGCCGAGTGACACGATGCTTTGATTGACAAATTGCCAATAACACTTTTTTTTTTTTTTTTCCTAATTGGCAGCTCGTAGTTGTGACCACTAAGGTCCTGGCTACTTAACCGGGCAAACCTGTGGGTGCCTTAAGCTACTAACTTAAAGCCTCCAGCCAGGGGCGAAAAATACTTAAAAATTAGGTGACCGCACGCTAAGGGCACCCCCTGTGGGGTACGAACCTCGGCTTAGGGCGTCACTGAGGGGAGGGCAGCAAGATGGGACAGGCTGGATCTAAATTATATTATTATTAACTGGGGAATTTAAAACTACAGGCTCAGCTACGGCGCGGGCTGGCGCGTCGTCGAGCAAGGGTCGGGGGGGGGGGGGGGGGACAATTACGTCGGGGGCGTCGCGTAGGACCTCGGCGGCGAGGTCGGAACGATGGCGGTCTGTGTTTGTGTACTGTACTGGTGGCCCTACTGCTCTCCTGGAGGAGGGTTATGGGGTCATCGGGGTCGAACAGGGCATGCCTTGGACGGCGGGTACGACTAATGCGGGAGGGGGCATATCTGGCAGCCTCGACAACCAGAGGGTTGCGATGTGAGGCCGCGGAGTCGAAGAAGCGCTTGGAAATGCGCTTCATGAACTGACGGATAGTGGGGATTTTAAGATCGCGATGGAGGATCTCGTTTCGAACGAACCAGGGGGAGCCGGTTGCCCTACGGAGGAACCGGTTTTGGAGGGTCTGCATCCTATGGATGTGGTGGGGTTTCGAGTGTGCGAAAACCACGCTCGCGTAGGTCATGATTGGCCGAATGCACGCTGTGTAAATGCGCAATTTGCACTTGAGTGACAATTTGCTGCGTGCATTCAATAGGGAGTGGAGTCTACCGAGAGCGAAAGCGGCGCGCGAACGCGCCTGCTTTATGTGCTCACCGAAAGAGAGTCTATGGTCTAGAGTGACACCCAAGTATTTGGCTCGCTTCTCCCAAGGGATAGGCTTGCCGAACATGGTGATCGGACGGGGCCAGTAACACTTTTGACAGTTCATCTTTCATATTGCCGGTGATAGTGTTACCAACAGTTAATCTAAATCACCCTGACCATGATCAATGTGTCAACTAAAGAAATACTTTAATTAGTAAAGTAATATTATTTTAAAGATGTTAATTAAAAATATATGTCACTTTAATTATGTTAATTAATAATAAAAATATTAATAACGAGGAAAAATGTCATAGTTGAAATTATTTTTAAAACTCAGCGTCTCTCTCCTTATACTATCCGTTGTGACCGATTATGGGGAGGTTCTTAAAATTGACAATACTGCCTTCACTAAAATACGCCACAATAATATTCAATAAATAACGAATTAAATGCAAAATAATAACCCCACATACGATTTCGATCAAGCGAAATAAGAAAAGAAAAAAATATATAAAAAATATGAGTATATTATAAGGCCATAATCTTTTACTATAAAGCAATTTTGATTCTCTTACTACTCCTGGACATTTTTTTTTCATAAATTAAGTATTTTTAGTTCCTATTTATTTCTGTACAAATGATTTGTAATCTTTAAAAATAAATGAATTCAAGCCGTATTTTGGTCAACCACCTTATCACAAAAAAAAAGTTTGATACCAATCTATCCTGTTTCTTATAAGGATCAAAAAACTATAAAGGACTAACTGAGGTTTGAGTAGGTACTGAAAAGTCAGACATCGCAAAAAAACTTCCCATCAATTCCGTAGGAAATGAAACTGAGATGAGAGAGAACACAATAATTATACCAGTGTATGACAACAGTCGGATTATTCCATTACTTGACTGCACTGAATAGGGAATGAATATAGCAGATAGATAAAGATTTAACGTTATAAATGATTATCATCCCGCTATACCTCTAAGGAGCTATGCTGTCAATCACGACATAATTTATTAACGGCCATTGTAATAAACTTTCAACAAAGCAAATAGCTTGGCGGTTCGATGACTGCTTTGCAAAACTATGTTTGATTCCCAATAATATTGATATTGTCTATGCTTCCTTTTTTAATCAACTTAAAAAAAAGGAGGAGGTTCTCAATTCGACAATTTTTTTTTTGTTTGCTCAAAACTTTTGTCTAGGTGAACCGATTTCAATGATTATTTGATTCGAAAGCTGGTGCTTCTCATGTGGTCCCATATAAATTTGATCAAGTTCGAACCAATAGTTTTTGAGTTATCCTTAATACTGCGTATTTTTCCACCTAATTTATATCGATGAAGTTTTAATAATTTCTTGTCACTGTTATTTACATATTAGTGGTAAGTATACGAATTTGTGTAGGGTAGGTACTACAACTGAAAATTGAAAAATAAAAACTATTTTACAAAAAAAAACAACCAAATTCCAAAAAAAAACTAAAAAAATAATAATTTCGGAAGTCGGTGGCAATAAACAAAATACAAAACCAAAGACACCAACTTCCGAAATCAAAGTTATTTTTCAGGTTTTTTTTTATATTGTGATAGTTCGTAAAACGTACCTACACAGAAAAACATAATCCCGTAATTACAATCTACTATTATATTATTATAGTGCTAGCTATTCGTCAGGAATAATCTGGAAGAAAGCATCAGTCAGTGTACTCGTATCAGTGTTGTGCCATCACGTAGTATAATTATACACGAACGCAGGCGTTCATTAATTCACTAAAAAGGAATGGAAAACTACTACTGAAGGCTGCGGGTGTCGACCTCAGGACGAGCTGCTTCTCACGTGCACAACTGTACGTCGCCTGCTGCCACATCACCAGTCCTGACTCTCTTCATATTTTGGCTGCTGAGAGCAAAACTATAAACACAAACGTATTAGACAGGGCAGTTTTATAAAAAAAATGCTGTTGTTTTCTCTCACGAATTCCACGCGAACGAAGTCGCGAGCTGAAGCTCGATTATATTTGGTATAGTATATTATAAATTTATAATATAATATTATATTTTACTTATTTTTATTATACGTATAGATGGATAACTACATACCTTACCTACCACAGGTAACCAAAATATAAAGTATGACTATTATGCATTGGCGAGAGAATACCTATCAAAGAGACTTGGTATTTTGAGACAGTTTATATATGGCAAGCAGTTTCCTTCACTGAAGAAATATTTGTTACTGCTAAACATGAATGCTTTCTTTGCAGTCGGGTAAAATAAAATAAAGATACGAAAACAATACACATTTTTTTTACTGATCATTGGTTAAAACTATTTAAAACTTCATCGAGTTCTGCGCAAACAAGAGATGGTGACATCGCAGTAATTAATTAACTCCTAAACTTAAGTTCTGAGTAGACAAGGTCCGAGCGGCGCCCGCGCCCCAGCTCTTGACATTTAGTTAGATAGGAGCTCCGTCCTACAGAAAGTTATTTATTAAAAGAGTCAACAGTTATGAAAGTTTAGAGGTCAAACTGTTTGTTGAAGAAATTATTAAAAGTTACATTTAATTGAAAAGTTTTCATGAATCTGTCGGTTCTACTGAAGAGAAGTTTTGGAAACTATCTTATTTACCTTTGTGTAGTTTAAATACCTACGAATTGCAGTATTATTCCCGCTGTTACATACATTTAGCTCGCAAAGCGTTTAGATACTGTTTTTGAGCGCTATGCAGTCAGCTTATTTTTACTCGTATTCATAAATTTTCTAAGATTCAAATTGACTACTTACATGTATTTTCAAAAAAGCTTGTTAGAAATTATCTTAGCAATCAATCAGTCATTGGATAACAAAAGCCTATTAATTTATCATTCCCATAATACATTTAAATGATTTAATGATAATGATGTTCTTCTAGCAAGTGCTAACTTATCAGTTGTGCATGTTTTAATCCAACAAATTATATTATGACGCATTAATTTACAGACATCAATAATTGTCTGCCCGCGTCCCCAGGATAGTCCTTTTCCATTTTATGGTATGTATTCCCTTCTTTGGTTCGGTATTCCTTTTTTATTTAATTCGCGCCTTGTCTTCTGATCTAAGAAGAATTCCTTTTATTTGTCTTAAGTATAAGAGCACTCAAAACGCCAAATTTTGGCCCCATCTACCGGCTACCGATATATCGACCAGGGCCTCAAGTCTGCTATTTTTTATAAATTCGTCATTCCAACACAATCCCATTGTGATTTTGTTAAAAGTTCGTAATCTGGTAAATTCATAATGGTCGATCATTGGTCGGTCAGTGGTCTCGTAATAGAATCGTGGTAGAATGACATTGTCGTATTGCCATTATTATGAAACCCGTAAGTAGAAATAATTTTAGAAAAACTACTACTAAATTTGAACATTTAGTCATCCCAGATTTCATTTATATATATGTACACGACAATTTTTTTATTAGTACAAAAAAATGGGGCTCTATCCGTACCCTTTACTGGTCATATTTCTGTATTCAAAAGTCATAAAAACGAAATCCCAAAATTGTCTAGGAAAATTCAACATAATTGGTAAACTCATAATAGAATCAATCATTCATAAGAATTGCTACTAGAAAATACTACGCATAGTATTTTTCCATTTCGGTCGCAAGTTCGCAATTCATAAGTTCCGGCAAACTCCCATCTAAGCTCAAGCCACGCCCCTTTTTGCGCCGGCGCTACCCTACCCTACCGCCATCCGCCAGCCGGCCAGCGATCAATTTTCGAGCAAACGAGTGCAACAAACGAAAGAGACAGTCGTAATTTGTTAGCGGAAGTGTGCGCGCGCTTCTTTTACCCAAATTGTTACCCACGTTTTTACTGTCGCGATGGCTTACCAGTTTTCATTTCGGGAGTATGCGGCTATGTTGCGTGTATACTTTTTGTCTGGTGAGAACGCGAGTGCCGCTGTACGTACGTACAGGGAACTGTATCCAAATGTTCGCCAGCCAAACGTTCGGACTGTGGTAAATGCTTACCAGCGTTTAATCGACCATGGATCTTTCCACGCACCGGCCCATAGCCAAGGACGTGGAAGACCGGCGTATTCGCAAAACCTGTACGACGATGTAGTGGCCTACTTTGAAGAAGATCCCCGACGAAGTACGAATGACGCAGCTCTTCATTTTAATATTAGCCAGCACTGTGCATGGAGGATCATTTGTTCGTATGGATTTCACCCATACCATTACAGAAAGGGTCAAGAATTGACCACTGTGGATACTGAACCAAGGATGGCGTTCTGCAGGTGGATACTGAACAACACAGAAGCAAATGTGTTATACTCCGATGAGTATGTTTACTCGTATCGGATTGTTTAAACAACACAATGAACACTGGTGGTCATTACGAAATCCAATGCTAACAAAGGAGAACTCCCTTCAACACAGGTTTTCTGTAAATATCTGGGCAGGAATCCTAAACGACACTATCATTGGCCCTTATTTTATTGAAGGGCGTCTTAATGGCGAAAGTTATTTAACTTTGCTTCGGACAATGGTGTCTTCAATGTTAGATGACATTCCATTAGCCAACTTACGAGGCCTCTGGTTCCAGCAAGACGGCGCGCCTCCGCACTACCATAGCGCAGTGCGTGAGTACCTGACGGAGGAATTCGGGAGTCAGTGGATGGGTCGAGGCGGCCCCGTGGCATGGCCTCCACGCTCACCTGATCTCACGCCCTTGGACTTTTTTTTGTGGAGTGAAATTAAACGACGAGTGTACGTTAGTCAGCCAACAAGTGCCGAACAATTAAAACAGCGCATATTGGACGCATTTGACCAAGTGAAAAGTGAGCGAAACATACTATTATCATTAAAAAACAATTTAATTAAACGTGCCCGTCTTTGCATCGATAATGGTGGTGGACATTTTGAAGGACAATTAAAATACCTGTAAGTTTTTTTTGAGTTTTGTAAATACGTTAATTATTGTAAATATCAGCTGATTCAACCTTTTTAAATACGCCAAAATTACATTTTAAATAAGTTCTAAAGCTTTAATTTAATTTCTTTTTACTTTCGTTACCTGATTGTTTTAATTGTAAAAAAGTTGGTAATTTTGTTGGTCCTAAGCCCAATTAAAGTATGAAGGAAAAGTTTGAATTGATTATGTGCCTATTATTTATCGTGAACCTTTTATTTTACATTTTCTTAGTTTTCAATCGTAAAGCATAAGATGCGTTTAATTTACCTACAATTACAATAACAGCTGTTGGAGGCGGGGCAAGTTTGAGCGAGATACGCGAACGCGAGAGCGAGACAATATGAATAATGAATACTATTATGAATGACCTGTACAATATCTCCATAAATTGACTGAGATTTTGGGATATAAATAAACGCTAATAACTTTGCTGTTTATGAATATTATTTATTGAGACTTTACAAATATAATAACAAGACCTTCTCCAATAAGTCATCTAAGTATTTGTACTAATTAAAAAGTATTTGTACTAATTAATTAGTAGTAGTAGTGTATATTTTTACATATTATTTATTAGTGTTTTTAACAATCTGAAGTAGTAAGAAGTTCGTAAATAGCAAAAACATTGCATTTACATGTGTAACGCGGATAAATGTGAAACTATACAACTCAATAATATTTTATCTGTTTAGCTGTCAAAGTCAAATGTGACATTAGGGTTTACTGACGTTAATCTGTTTTTATTTCTAGCGGCCGGTGTTTTGTTTGTTATTTTTCCATTTGAGTATTTTAATTCTATTTTTGTTTGTAAATTTAAATTATCTTTTATTTATTTATTAGATTTTATACAAAATGGTTCTAATTGAACAAATTTCGGCTCTAATTGATTTTCTGGAAAACCACCAAGACCATTCACCACCATTCCGCCCATCTTCTTTCTCTAGCATCCACTGCGTTGGCTAGCTCGAGAATATTTGCTCGTAGTGAATACATTTCTCCGTTCAATATTCCACAAACACGATAGCTAGCAAACACTCTTTGACAACCGAGCTATTAAAAGTAATGACTGGACAATGACGGTCCAATGGTAGGTCAGTGATCAAAGGAACTGTCAAAATTTTAGCAGATTACCGCCTTTTTTTTTTTTTTTGGGTGGGAAATCATCAAGTGACCTCTCCCGCTCTGGGCGGAGCGGAAGGGCGTGTCAGACTCTTACTGACTAAAACCGGTAACTCTTTCGAACAATCCGCGACCCCGGCAGGCATCCGCCCTATCGGACCCCGTCAATTATGCTGAAAACTCTTTGAGGCGCGCGTGGAACACAACGCGCCGTCGACCCGGGCCTGGTCCTTACCGGACGGCGAGCTGAGCAAATTACCGCCTAAGTCAGTCATTCATTTGTCATTATGTACGAGATTACATTTACATTACATTCTATGCCATTTCTTTCAATGGAGTGTCAGTGGTTGACCATTGGAAAGTCATAATGACGCCAATAAATTAGTAGATTACCAAACTTGTCAAAATTAACAATTATGAAATCAATGATAGACCATTCTAACACTATTTTAATAGTAGACTTGAGGCCCAGTCCATCGTCACGTCGTGAACGGGCGCCGTCCGTAGGGAATGGTCATTTCTTAGCTGCCACGGCTTATTTCAATTTAATGTAATAATTGAGTTGTTTTTGTATTTTTATTACGGACGCATTTAACGTTCTGCATCGTTCTTACATGCAGAATTTCAACATGAATGATGTAACCAATATTTTGTAACCATATTTTGATCTAAAAGAGTGTCAAAATAAATTACCATAGACGCCTGATTGTATAAATATAGTTTTCGGTTATTTTTCTCGTAGAATGTGAACATTCCTCACATCACGCCTGTATTCCCCGAAGGGTTAGGCAGAGATGTAGTACCTATAGCACACCCACATTTCGCCAGTTATGTTTATGTCCCATGTAATAGGGGGCGAGCCTATTGCCATCAACCGGGCAACATTCCTCATCTATAGATAAATCATTGCTCTCACGAACTTTATCCTAATGACTGTCTTCTTCTCGTTCTTCTTCCTTCTAGATTGTGTGGACCATTTAGGTACTTAGATGTTAGGGTTCTTATTTTTATCCTCTGAGCAGGATTTTATGCTAATCGTGACCGCCCTATACCTAGTCAAAATTGTAGCTGACATAAACCATTACGTCATTATGTAAGTACAGTATACCTATACATTGTGTTAAGTCCCTAAAACACACAGTATCGTATCAGATAACTATCAGAAACATCAAGTAGAACCCTAAACAAACATTCCTCTTTGAAACAAGTCCCAACAAGGATACAAACCCTCTTATCTGTAACGTAGGTACACACAACTGCAAAAAACTTACATATGTAGGGTAAAACCCCCAATGACGTCCTGTGCCGGTCTCTGACCGCGGCCAGCTGATTCAGTTTTTGTACGAACCAATGACCTGTGCCATTACGTCACAGCTTTTTTTATCAGCTTTTAGTTGATAACGGGTGTTGTACGGTCTTTTACTATGTTCCACCGAATTAGATAAACATTAGGTAGTGAAGCTAAGTAGTTCTAAAAGTGATTTTCAGTGAAAATCCAGTGCTACCATGCTCGACTTACACCAAAAATTTAAATAAAAATTACACTAGGTACATAAGTATAATGTACTTATAAAGATTTCGATTTAATCATTTGTAGTGAGGTGAGCACCAAGACGTCAAAGGCTCCAAGAGTTCAAATTCAAAATAAGTATGTAGAATTGGGTGTAAGTAAAACCAACGCAAACTATAACCATGAATTCAGCACACGATTCTATGTAGACCTAGCGTAGAATTTTGTCGTAGGTCATCACAAAAAATGGTTGTCTGTAAAGTCGGTTTACGGACGATAATTTTACGTGATAACGTCTAAGGAGTGGAAGAGAGATAGATGCGTCATAAGCCGATCGCGCCTCTCTATCGCTTGTTCCGCGCTCACGCTTGCACGCTCGCCTCAGGCGGAACGTGACAATAAGTCATGTATTTTCGTGCGTGCAGCCGGCGCACGGTGGATCGAAAATCGGCTGTAGAAGACATAGGATCTCGATTTCTTAAATGTTATTTTTTTTGCTGGAAATGACTTCTGCTGATCATTACTGTTCTATAAAATGTCATATGAAGTAAATGTGTGCACAAATGGAAGAGTTATAATTTTTATAAGAAAAAAATGTATGGAGCTACTATGAAAAATCGAATTATCTCCTAAACGGCATGTTTAACCGTAATATCCTTGGAGGTGGTCATAGTGCTAATTATTTATAATTTTTTGGTTGCGGATTTGACGAAAAATTTCATGCCGTTTTTTTTAAAAAAATCGTCAAAATATTTTCATTTGTTTTTTCATATGAAACGATTCCTTTTAGTGTTTATGTTGAAGAACACGGACTTTTAACTACACGTAACATAAAATAGCATCACTCCTATATTTTCGAAGGAGTTGGCAGAGGTTTATAGTACACCCACACGTAGACAACTATGTTTGAGCTAGATATTTATCAACACATCATGAGTTTTAAAACTTTTCATACAACCAAATTACCAATTGTTTACTCTTCTAATGAGTCCGAAAAGAAGTGATTAAGTAACTACACTGATTAGGTCTTCTAATGAGTCTTTATAGGTGATTTAATGATTTTCAATATCTCACGATAATGCCAACTATGGATTACATTCAACTTTTCCTGATAAGTAAGCTAATTTGTTAATTATCAGTGCTATGAGTTCTAAGAATAGTTAGTGACAATTATAAATTTTCATTAGCTAATGAGAAGATAACTAATGAGGGTAGTTACCTAATTATTGGCGTTTTGCAATAAAAGGGCTAAAGTTTTTTATAACTTTATATGTTACTTAAATAAGAGTTTGATAATCTTTTTTTATTTAAATTAGTAAAAATGTGTCAAAAAACAGCAATTTTTTTATTTAATTTTTCTTGTTTTGTGTGTTCTTAATATTTGGGTTAATAACATATCGAACTTTTTAACTTGGACACTAAAAGGGATCGTTTTACATGTAAAAATAAATAAAAATATTTTGACGATTTTTTTTAAAAAAACGGCATTAAATTTTTCGTCAAATTGACAACCAAAAAATCATAAATAATTAGCACTATGACCACCTCCAAGGATATTACGGTTAAACATGCCGTTTAGGAGATAATTCGATTTTTCATACTAGCTTCATACAAATTTTTCGTAAAAAAAATATATTTCCTTCGTTTTTGGGCAGAATTAACTCGGGTGTCATTTTTGTACATAGTAATGATCAGCAGAATCATTTCCAGCAAAAAAAATAACATTTAAGAAATCGAGATCCTATGTCTTCTACAGCCGATTTTCGATCCACCGTGCGGCGCGGCGTTCCTCTATTTATAAGACGTTATCACGTCAAAACGTTACGTCGTCATCGTTTTTTTTAATAACCTACAATAAATTTCATCGCGGGGGGGTTCAGACTCCATGGTATCAGGGTGCGCGTCGATGTCTCTGCCACCTTGTATATGTGGTGTATATGGTATACAGTATTCCCATATACTTATAAAATAAACTTTAGCCAGCACTAAGTACCTAGGCACCTAACTATTTCTAAATCCATAATAGCATGCATAATAGTGATGGTGATGAGGAAAATGTTAACATAAAGGATTTACCCAAGTTTACGACCATTTAATTAATGATGCTAGTCATGCGTGCAGATTACGCTATTAAAAAAACAATTTGCAAATTATAGGTAAGTACAGGTTCTTGACATTTTCAGTGGGACTGAATTCTGAGAATGACCCAGCCACTGTTGTTTATCTGATATTTAAATGTATTTAAATACTTATAGTCAGTTGAATGAAGTAAAATATATTCATGTCATTCAATTTTTCGAAGTTGTAAACTGGAATTGCTTTTATTGTATTAGCTTTTCGCATTATTATGCGGTACCACCGTACTACACATAACGCACCGAAGCATTTCATTGAAAATATGTTGACTAGGTACTATGGGAATACATACTCCGTGGTAGGTACAGTCAGCAAAAGAGATAAGTATGCAGGGTCGCCGGATATATTTGAAGTTTAGTAAGTACCAATTTTTTTTTCTTATAAAATAAAATAAAATAAATAGAAAACAAACTTGGCATTTATCAAATTAAAATTCATTTAAAAACATTCATCGATTTCTTACTCAATTCAACTCTATCCGGCTACCCTGCATACTTATCTCTTTTGCTGACTGTACCACAGTTTCTGTACTTATTGTGAAATGTAAACAGAATGACTTGT
The DNA here is from genome assembly GCA_916610205.1 of Griposia aprilina. Lineage (NCBI taxonomy): Eukaryota > Metazoa > Arthropoda > Insecta > Lepidoptera > Noctuidae > Griposia > Griposia aprilina. Next base: position 24,603,419 of record OU744289.1, read on the forward strand.
ACAAACATTTAAGGCGGTACCCCGACCAACACCTTGCCATAGTACGTTATTCAGAGGCTATTAACTCATTCACTATGGATAATTTAATAAACAACATATAAAATCACATTATTAATGTTCGATATCCTATCATCACATTGCACGTCTTTATTTGTTTTTATATGATATAAATACATTTAAAATCTCCTTGTAAAAAAGTGACTAAAATTATTGATTGCATGCATCTTCTGCTAAAGGTGACGTTCTATTAATTTAAGGATTACACTAATGGATAGATAATTTAAGAATCTAAATAATTCACGTTTAATTTATTTCAAAACATCGTTTGTCTTTTTTTATTAAAATAAATTCAATTTTTTTGTGAATTTTATGACATTTGAGCGTGTGCAGGGAGCGAGACAGAGCGAGACTCAGCGACGGGACAGAGAAGGACCGAACGCTCAAGGTCGTTTGGTCGGGGAAGCGCCTTAAGGCTCCCGCAACAAAGGGTCTATCTACTCTCTAAGTCAGTCAACGAAGATACGCGCCCGTCCGAAAGTAGTTGATCCATCAAAACAAGTGTCAAATTTAATTTTGCGGACTGGCAGAAATACATCCTGTGTAGGGACAATTATCAAATCGTGTTGTCATTCATTCTTAGTTCGGGCCCCAAACTAATCTTAAGTCCGTAGGTGATGCGGAGTTGGAGACTTCCGTAATTACGGCCGAAACTACGGATCTAGTGCTTACGGAGTAGGTCCACAGGCGCGACGCGACTCTAGTAGAATAATTTCTATGAAAACTTTATGGAAATTCTACAAGTCGCGTCGCGCCTGTCTGCGCCTTTAATCCTGGACCCTTGAATCTACAAGATATTCACAGATAGGTACGATTGGTGGAGAGCTTAGAGTGCCTGCATGCGTTAGGTCGGTGATTACTTACCAACCTATCAGTAGCGTTATTCTTGCTATAAGCCACTTAGGTAATTTAACTCTTATTGTCTAATACTGCAGGTGTTAATGTAATTTTTCATTATTTTAATACGACGCAATATTTTGATGGGTCTGCCTTATTAAGCGACCTATCTCAGGACACGTCCAATTCAGTCCGTAATAGTAATATCTGATACCTTCCTATGCTTCTTATTACGAGAAACTAGGATTTTAAATCCGCCCCACCTTCCCGAAATCTTTGCCTTCCCCAGCTGGAAGGATATTTGGTGGATATCCATGAAAAACTCACGATAACCATAATATGGTTCTAGACTTGGTATATTCAGTATTTCTGAAGATGTCTTCTTGATGGTAACCATCGCACTTGCTTGTCCATTTCTCTCTTCAGATCTCTACCATAATTGCATTAAGTAACAGAGCTCTTTCAGTTTGACTCAGAGCAATGCCCCGTATCTTCACAAGTCTAGTATGGACAACGAACCAGACCTGCGTAAATAAGATATCTTTTTGACCATTAAGTATCGCTGTTCCCAGCGGTCATCCTACCAGCCTCAGAAAGAAACCCGATCACTCAACCCAGTAAACATTACATCAATTAAGATGATGTATTAATCACGCACCTACATATACCCTTATCTCCAGTTCCCTATCCTACTAATCCTACTAATATTATAAATGTGAAAGTTTGTGAGGATGGATGGATGGATGTTTGTTACTCTTTCACGAAAAAACTACTGAACGGATTTGGATGGAATTTGAAAGACAGATAGTTTCTAACCTGGATTAACATATAGGATACTTTTTATCCCGGTAGTACGTTCCCGTGGGATAATTTCCGAAATCCACGCGGGCAAAGCCGCTGGCAAAAGCTAGTAATGTCATAAAAACATGTTTAATTACGAACATGTCAACGACAACACTATTGGTTAGTGAATTGTTTAACATAACCTTCAATTTGTTGCCACTACTATCTCTGTTTGATTACATTCATTGATGGGTTTTCCAGCCGGGTTTACCCGCGCCCGCCGCACGCGCCCGGCGCACACAGTATTGGTATGGCCTATCGACCCTGCGATCGTTTATCTCAACAAGAATAAACGATATAGTTGTGTTGAGTTGTGCCAGATGTGGCGGAGCGAAGTGTGACTTATGAGCAGTTGCTGGATTTCCATAGCTTAGCTATGATATAGAATGATTCCGACCTTCAATTAATACCAACATTCTATCACTACACACTCCCGACTACTGCTCTGACCACGACCACGGTAATGCGTAGAAATCAAAGATCACAAAAACATTGAGTCTAAGAACATGGAACTTATTCGCAAGTCGCGACGATAAACTAACAGCTGCTCAGAAAGAAAAATAGAAAAACGTGTATTTGGCTCAACGAGACACATTATTAAAACTCTGCAACTGATGAAGTGTTCAGGCTGTTAAGAGGTAGAGTCAGGCGCATGCACGTATTGCCGGCGATAAACAGCCTTCCAAAACCGATAATATACTGACACCATCGTTTTTGCTTCATCTGGTTACGCCTTCGCGGGTATGCTTATATTCAAGTATGCCATTTAGTTTCGCCCTACTCTTGTCAATCAGTCTCAATCCTAGTTCCTAACTTATCAAAGCAGAAGTTGTTGCCAGTTCGTCAAGATCGTACTAACTTAGGTAAAATTAATATTTAAATTCGATAATGAGGAATTCAAAGATATAATTATTTTTATTTAAGTTAGCTATAACTATGTCTTTTAAATCCACAGAACCCTAATGAGCACGTGTTTGTTTTCAGTCATAAAATGTTATATTTATCGGCGGGAAAACCTCATTGAAGCAGCAGTGTGATTCTCCACCACGTGTCGTGAATCACGGGACATTCTGCAAATGTTATTTCTTTGGTACGTAATATGCGTTTCTCAAGGAGCTGTTCTTTTTTTGGAGCGACACATCACTGTATTTGTCATCATGTTGGCAGTTGGCGCTTCGAAAGAGTGGGCACTGATTCGAAAATAGTTGTTTTATTCATACTAGGTAGGTAAATGTCTTTTGAATAAATAAATTTTATTGACTACTAATAGGGACATACACAATCGTCGGGGAATCTAGCGGAAACTCAACATAAAATATAAGTAGGTTTTGGAAAACCAGACGATCAGTCATAATGTTTACTTACGCGAACATATTTGACGGCCGGCGAGGCGCGGCTCGCGGCGCGGTGGGCGTGCCAATGACTACAAATACTACAATTCAACAATTAATGGGGCTTTTAACATAGTTTTGCATCTAAATGATAATAATAAGTCCGCTGCAACGCATTTATGGCTGACCTGGAGTTGGATGTTCATCGATAGTCACGATTGCTGAGCATCAGGCCAGACCCAACCCCTGAAATACTTAACGTTTGACAAAATACCTTAATGAAATAGGCGCCAATATAAATAGGCGCCCTTATAATATATATACCTAGGTATTGCATAATCATTTATGGATCAAAGAGGCTACATTTATTTCATACTTGCTGCTGCCCCCGGCTTCACCCGCGTGAATGTCGGAAATTATCTCACGGAAACGTGCTACCGGGACAAAAAGTAGCCTATGTTACCCCTTATAACATAAGCTATCTGCCAGTCAAAGCCCGGTCAAAATCGGTCCAGCTGTTTCGGAGATTAGCTGGAACAAACAGACAAACAGAAAGACAGACAAAAAAAAAAAAAAGTTCTAAGTACCGTATATACTTTCATATGCATTTAGTAAAAAGCTGTTATAGTGACATTACAAACAGACACTGCAATTTTATTTATTTGTATAGATTTACTATTCTTTCTGGTCGACATACGGTCTCGGGCACTCTCGGGTCTACTTATCAAAACACTGAGACAAGGATACGAATGGTTGTAATCAAAATAATTTAATGTCTTTGGTTTTAATGCACCACATAGTAAATAGTGGTATACCTTATAAATTGTGGCAGCACCAGTAGGTACTGTGAGCCTATTAGAAACTCATAGTACCGGGAGGAATCAAATTAACCAACAGTTTGTCGTTTATCTATCTATCTTCTATCTATATTCTAAATCTATATATATATAAAAATGAATCCCTATTTCCCTTGGTCACGCCATCACGCGTGAACGGCTGGACCGATTTCACTTCTTTCTTTTTTGTTGTGTTCCTTATTGTCAGGAGACGGATCTTATGAAATAAAAATAATAAGAAAGTTGATCGGAACGTTACAAAATTTAAGAAAACTTAACGCTAATATTAATTTTACTTAACTGTCAGTTGTTTGAAATAACTGTCAGCGATTGACAGAATGCGCGCTGCAAATATCGTTTAACACAGATGGATCGGTTGATAAATGAGTCGATAGTTTTAGTTTTAGTCAATAGTCAAAACTAAAATTAAACGACATATGACATTCATAGTTAACACAGGACAACATCTGTCGGGTCAGCTTGTGTACAATAATTATTTCTAAACATCGTTCTATAAAATGTACTCTGTGGTTCTACGTGTAATTTATTTTAATTTTTTTTCTGTTCGCTTGGCTTGACAACCAAATCTCACGCCTAATGTTTTTTCTCTTATTCTTAATATAGAGTAATGTTTGTCTCGTATTTGTGCCATCTATTTATAGCGGACTCGCGGAGGGTGCATGTACCTAAGTACCAAATAGGCTATAGTATCTACAGCACACAGTCTACAGTCTGTAAAGGCTGCCGCAGATAGTCGCCACGCAACGGTGCGATGCGATTCTGATAGAACAATTTCCATGAAGTTTTCATAGAAATTGTTCTATTATAGTCGAGTCGCAGTGTCGCGTCGTTCCTGTCTACGGAAGCCTTAACGTGCCTCACAATTATTATTATATCACCGCGGATGCATGATAATTGATATCTACTGCCAATTAATTGATTTATACACTATCATACAGCAAGAATGTCTAAAGTCAGACAAGTGGCCTCACCTTCGATTATCGGGTATTTCCCAGTAATAGGTAATTGGGTCGTGGAAAAACCACGCCTTGTGATATTGTGAAAAGTAAGATTGATACTGCTATATCATAGTTAGATTGTATCAAGCTCCCCAAGGACTCCTTGTTGAAAAAACGATAGAACACGATGTTCGGCGTCTTCTCTATGATATTCCAAGATGGAACCTTAGCTTGCCTGCATCATAGTATCAGGAAGAGGCACTAACTGTGTGCCAGCGTGTGATGATAGCCCTGATGGGGTTGCCATGCAAGAGAAAGCTTATAAAAAGCTTAGTCAATCAGCAAGGGTGACTGACCTACCACCAGTGTCAGTTTTAACATTACAGGCGCCCTGAGCGAAATTTCGGCGGCGCCCCTCTCCCCTCCTGGAGAGTAGAGAGGGGCGACAAATTTCAGCACTCCGCCTAGGTTTTCTTATGTTCATTCATAAAGAAATAGGAGTTACTTTGTCGGCTTATGCACAAAAGTTTGAGAATTCAGAGAATGTCGGATGCAAGAGCACGCGCGAAGAGAACTCAACAATTTTGTTGGTTTTCTAACTCCAAACGAACTAAAACGAAAGTACTTTGCAGGCGCCAGAGGTGCGCGGGGCGCCTAGATTCAGCCCCGTCCCTGGGCGGTCGCCCAGCCACGCCCTACCCTACCGCCGGCACTGCCTTCCCCTGCATCCGTTAAGCTGGAAGTCGACACAAATATCTACTTAATAACACATAGTATCACGCCTGTACTCCCCGAAGGAATAGGCAGAGATGCATAAATATGTGGGTGTACTATAATAGTACACCCACTTCTTCTTCTTCTTTAGGATTATGGTTTCCGCACTTAGTCCTTCATGTGGACCATTGTGCGTGGGCCATGGCGGCCGTCCGTTGTTATTCTAACCAACCCCCCTCTTTGCAGAAGTTGATGATGTCTCCTGGTCTGCTGAGAGCATCTGTGTAGGATCTGGGTGCCCCTAGGGTTTGTGACCTACTCTGGGTGCCTGCGCATTCAAAGAGCACATGCGCAACGGTTTCCTCAGCCTCCATGCAAGCCCTGCACAGAGGACTGTCCGTTATGCCTATTGTGTGGAAGTGTTTGTTTAGCGAGCAGTGACCCGTGATGGTCCCCGTCACCAGGCGCAGGCCGTTCCTGTCCAGACGTACTAACGTTTGGTTAGCTTGCCATATAGGGATGGCATGGCTTCCCTGGACTGCCAACAGCCTGATGTCGAGGTCCACCAGCTCTCCGCTTGTGTGTGGGTGGGATAGTACACCCACATTGCGCCAGTTATAATCGGAGGCGAGCCTGTTGCCATCAACCGGGCCCAAATCCATCTATACCTAATAAATATATTTTAAAAAGGCTAGCTAGGCAGAGGATATATGTATATTATACTTTAAGGTAATAGAAGTATTTCCAAAACGCATAGGTAGGTGCTTCTAAAACATGTGGGACCAAAACGCAAGGACTTTATCAATAACCTTTGTTCCACATTAATATAACCGCAGGGCGGGAAGTATTGGTTGGGACGTGAAACGTGCGCTATGTCAAACATATTACAGGCTTTGACCTAAAAGGCAACAGCACCCTTATTTATTTATTTACAAAAGGTACAGCAACAGCTTCTGTGGATGGCCCCACCCTTAAATTATAAACAGCCTAACCCTTAAATGGATTTCGATATAATCATTCAATATTCATGCGAGTAGGCCTCTGTCTTGCCTCACACAAATCGTATTTCAGTCAATATTCAGGAAATCTTTTACAAAACTGACTTGTCCACATTTGCTATGAAAATATTGGAAAGCTGTCACAAATACAATACTCCGGCGACGCGCGACGTTCACAAAGCGATCTCTGGCTGCAAACACTCAGTTATATGGTGTCAAATTACGTATTCCTGTGTCGCGTCTATAAAACGGCTCGTTATGAATCAAAAATCCATTTGTGCAGCGCTGTTTCGTCCATTTTCGCACGTTCGTGCCATAGTACAGGGCCCGGCGGGCGCATCGATAACTGCTTTGTGACGTCACATGCCATGCCCATATTAACAGTATTAATACAGATAATTCAGCCGAATTAAAATGTAAAGCTGCTCTATTAACAACTATGCTCCACGTCATTGAATAAAACCAATTACCTAGTTTTTGGGAATTGATTTACGATCACGTGCAATATTCAACATGGCGGCGTAATTTTAATTAACGTTACATGTCAGCAGGATATTAGATACTTTGCAAAATGCATTCTGGAAGGGTTGATTTATTATCTTAAACGAAAATATGATCAATTTTAAGTTAGGTACTAATGTTCTAGGATTTCCCGAAATAAATTAAACAACTTTGGGACTCAAGCAATTCTATTTAAAAATGATTTATTAACGAGGCAAAGGTAAGGATTTCAAGCCGAAAATATTGGGAAATCTAGAATGTTCCCAGGTCACAGATGAATCATAACGATGACTGTTTTTATCTCTCTGAAGTTATCACAGCTTACCTACCTATAAACAGACCTTATTTACTCACCGTCGAAGCACAACTAATCATTAATTATGCAACAAATATAGTTGTGTCAGTAGATAAGTAGGTGCATTCGCGAGAAGCCTGACGTCAGAGCAGTGACCTCATCTCGTGTCGTTACTAACTGCATGAACACACTGATTATAAGGACATTGACCTCACACCTCACGTTATGATGATGACGTGTGGACTGTAGACTGAATTGTGCACAGAACAGGATGTTTCAATCAATTCAACCTATGGCAGTCCAGTGTATAACCCCGCCTCCAGCATTAAGTCTGCCCCCACCACCTTGTCAATGTAGTCGAGGGGGGTCCTACCCTTGGCAATATTTGCGAGACAAATTAAAGTTTATTCCACTTATGGAGGCAACTACATAGATGACGCTGCTGCATGTGGCTTGCGCAACAAATTGGAAGTCGCTGCCCCTACCTAAGACGGTAGGCAGGGCCTCTTCATTCAGCGGCAGAAAGCGCTATTTGACTTTAAGGATTGGCTACTGTCGTATGGTTCTTAAAAACAATAGTCTGCGATACCAATCTTTGATCACTTGTTGCATCAGCCACTAAAGAGAACCAATTGATTACAATGACATGATAAACACAAATGCTTATGGTAAAGTCCACTTGCTATGTAGGTACACAAGCGGTATGTACCTACGTACTATCAGTTCCTATTAACCTAATTATTTCAAACCATATCTTTCTGTTGATTAACTCACTTGGAAAAACCCAAAATAACACCAATTACATTGATCAGATATTCAAAATGGCCGTAGGGGGCGCCTAATCTGAACTATGTAGATATTTCCGATGACTTGACTGAATTCTCAGTAAATACAAACTGTTACTAAGAGAAATGGTTACTCATCAAGTCATCAGAAAGAGCTGGAATTTTCCCAACGCAACAGCTGCTGTTATTTGTGAAAGGCCAAATAGACCACACGCCAGACATACTTCAAGAACATGCACTTATCTAAAACGATGCCAAATTCTATGAAATATTTCAGTAATCAGGGTATTTTTACTGGATTTTTGCATGGAATTTTAGTGGGAAAACCTGTAACGGTACGGTTTACTTATTGTAATAAATAGTTTGGAAGCAAATAGAAAGGTCAATTTAGTCAATAATACGGTTACGGTACGGGAGATTTATTAAAATGTCGTCGATGTTTTTAGGCAATTCCTTACAAAACAGCCAATAGGTACATAGGTACGTACCTTATTAGATTCAATAGCGGGAATTTTGAGTTCCTGAAATAGACGCACGGGAAATGTGTTGGTAAACCCGCGCAGAACTAAGCCCACTGAAATAGTCTTTCACCATGTTTACCTAATTATTTATTTCTGGATTTACCGGGTATTGTTTATTTCCAACTGGTAATTGGAGCTACTAGCTCTGTATTTTGGCTTTTGGGAAATTGGGAGTCTTGAATATCTAACTTGGTTATTACCATTTCACAACACATTTACCGACGACTGACCGGCCTGCACTAAAATAAATATTCTAGTACTATCAACAAGAACTTGAGCTCTGAGTTAAACAAAACCTAAACATAACCAAAGCCAAGGAAAATGAAGGTCATAGAAACTGTTACACGACCAAAGAGATTTAGCTATGAGAAGTTAATTCATGAATTTCAAAGTCAATCAATGTCCTCCCTACCTCCTAGGTAGGACTAGGAGGTAGGGAGGTAAGCCAGGCAGGTGCCTGGCTAGATTTATAACATGTAGGTACCTACTTACAGTAGAACAATCGAAAATTAACGAGAGCGTTTGGACTGCGTGTCGAATTGATCTATGAAACTTGAACTACTTCTGCAAATAATATTGTCACTAAACCACTAGGTGCGAAGACCTAGTTGTTTCCGGGAATATGACAAAACGTTTTATGTAGGTAATCCTAAAAAATATTTCAAAATTATTCATAATGATGCGTTAATCGTACAATAGTTACTATAATGATGAATGCACAATATCTACCTACCATACTTCGATGAGTAAACGATTCGTCATAGACAGTGCAAAACACAGAGCCACTGACTAACAATAATTAAGTACTTAATAATAAATTCCCATATTCGGTCGGGTTTTTTTGTGTGCACCGCATTTGGAAAAACGTTGGCTTTGCTTCAGACAAGGGTACTCACCAACGGCAGGTAACCTTTGTCTGCGGACTGGGTTTCTCCGTATGGCCGTGTGCCCAAATATTCGGGCATCCGGGGTTTCCGATATCAATTAAGTTTATCAACACAATCGAAAAGATTGAAAAGATCTATACGAGCCCCGATGCAAAATAGTTCGTCTAGTGGGAAATTTTCTCTGTGAGATTTTTTATAATTTCATTATTTTTGTATATCTATATAAAATATTAAGCTGTTCTACTATCACATGTCGCGTTACTTATGCCATTTTTTTATTATGAACCAATAAACTATTTTAGCTTTTTAAATTTATACATATCCTGTTTTAAATTCGAAGAAGTTATAAGGAAAATAGTTCGTCTAATTGTTAATCGATGCAAAAGAGTTCGTCTATCGGTGAAATAAATAAGATTATTCCTTCTTTGTACAATTATTTTGCATAATTTAAATTTGTAAAAGTAATTCTGTGTCATTTGTCAAGTGAGACAGTATAAATTCTGAAAATTTCAGTTTTTTCATTAGTTTTCAAATAACAATGGGTCGTGGCAAACCCGTGTGTGAAGAGCTTCGAAAGCGAATAGTTTGTGGGGTCGATGCTGGCAAATCAATTTACCAAATATTTAAAGACTTGATACTTCCCAGGTCTACAGTCCAATCTTTCATTCAGAACTATAAAAAGAATAGAACGACTTCTTGTTTGAAGAAAACTGGTCGACCACGCATCACAAGTGCAGTAGAAAACAGAATCCTGAAGTGGAAGGACATGATTCACAAAAGCGTCTCAGTTGATACTTGCAAAAGAGTCCTAAAAAGAATGAGTTACGGATTTTACTCCGCTAAGGAGAAACCACTGTTGACTGCTGTACAAAAGAAAAAGAGGTTGAAGTTTGCTTGTGATCATTTAAATTGGACTTCCGATCAGTGGCGTAGTATCATTTGGAGTGAAGAGTCCAAATTTGAAGTGACAGTCGGCGATGAAAGGAAAAATGTGATTCGGAACAACAATGAAGTATTTCATACTGATTGTCTCAAACGCAAAGTGAAGTTTCCGGCGTCTCTTATGATATGGGGCTGCATGTCTGCACAAGGTGTTGGTGGTATGCAGTTTGTGGATGGTTCTATCAATGCTGCAAGGTATCAAAACCTTTTGGAAGAGAATTTACTGCCCTCTATTCCGTCACTTAAGCATCAAGATTCCTTAATTTTTCAACGGGATGGTGCTTCCTGCCATACTGCAAGGACAACAAAGACGTGGCTACTGGCGAAAAGCATCCCTACCATCGAATGGCCATCTAACAGCCCGGACTTGTCGCCGATCGAAACCCTATGGTGGAAAATGAAAAAAGTTCTCCGTAAAAATCCATCCCACCAAAAACATTTCATGTAAAATGTTGCCAAGACGACCACATAAGGTTTGCCCTGTGAAAAAGATATGAGATCTCATGTAGAGCCAAGCTTCTGAATCTACACGGCTAACTAACTCTACCGAATAACGGATAGCATACATCAGTGCCTAAACCTGTATAACGGATAGCATACATCAGTGCCTAAACCTGTATAACGGATAGCATACATCAGTGCCTCAAGCTTTTAAAATGTATATATATTTTACATTTTGAAAATATCTATATTTATTTAGGTACGTTCCTAAAACTTACCTATTTACCTGCTTACCTTAAGTAGGGAGCCATATATGACGTTTGAATACCAAATTCGGCTATATTTTGATAACTTTTCACAGACTCGATATTAATAATGAATTTAGTCGAAGTATTAATTCCACAATTTTGTGGGATGGTATATACATTATTTACACCATTGGAATTATTTACACTATTATCAGTATCTAGACCATCGTCATTAATTACATCATTTAAATATTTTTTGGCAGGACGCATTTATGATTGATGGTATAATGAATGTTTCTGGATTGAGTAGCACGTTTGCACATACGATGAAGTTCAATCAGCCCATCGCACTCAATAATGCAAGCTTTACCGTTTGCATCACTTGCACCCTTACTCCACAAGAGTGAGAATCTGTAAAATAACATTTATCTTCATATTTGATTATTCCAAATGATTTGTCACATGAAATTAATAATGCCTGCGTCGCGTCGGTCGTGCTGATTGACCAATAGCGCCAATGCATCTTTTAACCTAATACTATAATTATAACGATTAATTGAGCCCTATAAACTACCGAAAATTTGCGCGTCATTATCATAGTCGTAAGTAAACGACGTAGCTATTGAACATTACGAAATCAAGTTTTATTACTGCCAGGTTGCACACTTCCAATAACCCAGTATCATCAATAGGATATTCATTCTCTAAATTCTGTGACGTCAGATCACGATTTTTTTTGTAGACTAAGTCACCCTCTATTAAATTTTTGTTGAGTGTTTGTTGTCCATACCCTTGGCGAGTTATTGGTGGCTCTGACGATAGTGGCTAAAGCCATGGCAAGGCACTGTACTCCAGCATATCCAGACGTAAATATCCCTTCGTTCCCTTGATGCCAAGAAGCCCGCACAATTCACGCATTTTTTTTAATAAAACTGACGTGTGATATATTGACGTGTAAAAGTGTTTGTACAAATCTAATTACAGAAATAAATTCATTAGGTCTTAAAGGAGACTCTACATGTCTACACTTTTTTTTGTTTTTTTTTTGTTTTGAAATCCTCATATGTTCTCTCCCGCTCTGGGCGGAGCGGAAGGGTGTGTCAGACTCTTACTGACTAAAACCCACCCGTGTTCCTTCAGTTGCCTGTGCGCCAGGTCCACGGTAACTCTTTCGAACAATCCACGACCCGGCAGGCATCGGCCCTATCGGACCCCATCAATTATGCTGACATCTCTTTGAGGCGCGCGTGGAATACAACGCGCCGTCGTCGCCCCGGGCCTGGTCCTTACCGGAAGGCAAGCTGCCCATTGCTCGCCGTCCGCAAGCCCGCGCCTACGGTGGCCGGGAGTCAGCTATCGACTCCCGACGCCCAGGGTGTCTCCTCCTACGACGACTAGGGGCGTGAGGGCGCAACGATTGCCTCACCCTCACGCGCTCCGCCTCCTCCTTCGCGAGCATTACTGCTTCGCAGAAAGAAGTGACAGCTTCTCATTCCTTCTCGCTCCGTACCATGGCCTGGAGCAGGGCCGGACGCGAGGGATCGCCGCCACCGATCGCCGCCACGAAGACACGGCGGCGCTCCGCCCAAGCCGGGCAGACCTCCACCGTATGCTCCACCGTGTCCTCCGGTCGATCCACACAATGATAACATCCGCGCGTTTCCTCCCGCCTTATCCGAAACAGTATCCTCCCGAAACAGCCATGTCCGGTGAGGACATGCGTCAGGCGGAAGGTGTGGACGCCGTGGCGCCTCTCAAGCCACTCCTCAAAGAGGGGACTTACCGCCGCAATTGTGGCGTGCCCAACGCTGGGTTGCTACAGTCGCACTCTCTATGGCGCCATGAGATTCCGCCGGAGCTCTGTTCGCACGACCCCGCGTAGAGCCTCCGGCAGGAGCCGCTTCAAGGCAGCCCCGCCCCGGTCCAGTCTGGGAGCCAAACGTCGGAAATGCTCAAATTTCCACACTCATCAACTTGTTATAATTGTTGTAGAGTGTAGACGATACAAATCTTGTTCACTTACTTGAGCATTTTCATCAATAGAAACGTCATTATATAATGGATTATTAGGAATGAGACACCGTAATGCAGCCTAAACTTTTTCACGATTTATGTAATATTCCCGCGTTATCTCAAGGAGTTGCGTCAGTATTATGATTCCGGTATTCTCACTTGATCTTTGTAACATAATAGGCAATTTCTCACTTATATCAAAAATGTCCTGAGCGAAAAGCACAACTTGGCCTTTAAAACCATACTGGACAAACAATCCATCGAATTTAATAACTCTTACAAGACGAATTTTCATCAGACCCTGGACATCATTCACTAAGACAAATCAAACGAGCCCAAACTCGATGTGATTTCATGGTTTTATTGCAGAGCTTTCTGTGGCCACCTTCCGGTTCCATCATTAGACCCTGGATACCATCTACGATCAGAGTACTCATCAAGACAAATCGAACAAACCCAAACTCGGTGGGGATGGGTCGTATCGTTATAATGTTCCTATGGCCACGTTCCGGCTCCATCACCAGATCAGCTAGATGGTACCAAAATATTGCATTGTGTCACCGACTTTACATACGTGTGCCAAATTACAGCTCAATCAAACAACGGGAAGTGGGTTAAATTTAACTTGCAAATTTTTAAAAGCACAACTTACTTATGTCCTACATACGACTATTTCAATAAAAACTTTTAAAAATCAACCGCAATATTGTATTCTACGGTGCTGAACTGTTTATTTTCCCCACCACCGGCCTATAAACGGTTACTGGACTCCTAAATTGAGTCCATCCAACTGTTTTTTGTGGTTTTTCATGTGCAGTTCCTTAAGAGAGTTAATTTGGTAAGTAGTGAGAGGTACCAACTCCGTTTGGGTAAAGTTAAGTATTTTCATGTGCAGTTCCTTAAGAGAGTTAATTTGGTAAGTAGTGAGAGGTACCAACTCCGTTTGGGTAAAGTTAAGTATTTTCATGTGCAGTTCCTTAAGAGAGTTAATTTGGTAAGTAGTGAGAGGTACCAACTCCGTTTGGGTAAAGTTAAGTATTTTCATGTGCAGTTCCTTAAGAGAGTTAATTTGGTAAGTAGTGAGAGGTACCAACTCCGTTTGGGTAAAGTTAAGTATTTTCATGTGCAGTTCCTTAAGAGAGTTAATTTGGTAAGTAGTGAGAGGTACCAACTCCGTTTGGGTAAAGTTAAGTATTTTCATGTGCAGTTCCTTAAGAGAGTTAATTTGGTAAGTAGTGAGAGGTACCAACTCCGTTTGGGTAAAGTTAAGTATTTTCATGTGCAGTTCCTTAAGAGAGTTAATTTGGTAAGTAGTGAGAGGTACCAACTCCGTTTGGGTAAAGTTAAGTATTTTCATGTGCAGTTCCTTAAGAGAGTTAATTTGGTAAGTAGTGAGAGGTACCAACTCCGTTTGGGTAAAGTTAAGTATTTTCATGTGCAGTTCCTTAAGAGAGTTAATTTGGTAAGTAGTGAGAGGTACCAACTCCGTTTGGGTAAAGTTAAGTATTTTCATGTGCAGTTCCTTAAGAGAGTTAATTTGGTAAGTAGTGAGAGGTACCAACTCCGTTTGGGTAAAGTTAAGTATTTTCATGTGCAGTTCCTTAAGAGAGTTAATTTGGTAAGTAGTGAGAGGTACCAACTCCGTTTGGGTAAAGTTAAGTATTTTCATGTGCAGTTCCTTAAGAGAGTTAATTTGGTAAGTAGTGAGAGGTACCAACTCCGTTTGGGTAAAGTTAAGTATTTTCATGTGCAGTTCCTTAAGAGAGTTAATTTGGTAAGTAGTGAGAGGTACCAACTCCGTTTGGGTAAAGTTAAGTATTTTCATGTGCAGTTCCTTAAGAGAGTTAATTTGGTAAGTAGTGAGAGGTACCAACTCCGTTTGGGTAAAGTTAAGTATTTTCATGTGCAGTTCCTTAAGAGAGTTAATTTGGTAAGTAGTGAGAGGTACCAACTCCGTTTGGGTAAAGTTAAGTATTTAAAATTACTCATGTAAGTAGGTAGGTTACTATTTGGTTTTTTAAATATAAAACAATACGATAAACTTTGTATTCAAGAGTTTATCAAATGGGTTTGTCCAAAAATCCTCAAATGACCTTCAAGGGGGACTTTATAATCAATTGCAGATATTATGGCAGGTAGAACCTAGGAACAAAACGGTAAATGAAATTTTACTGAAGCATTTTCTTTGACTACGCAGGTAAATAATAATGAGACACCAAGCGAAATATAGGTACCTACCTAATTAGATACCTACGTATGTGAATTAAAAAATTTAGAATATCTCATTGTCGGCTGCACGTAAACCAATTACCTACCTGTCTAGAGATAGGTAAGTAGATAATATAGATATCGTGGGTGGGGGCAACAAATGGATAATCGCTAGTCCTGTCCTGTGACCTGTGATTTAATTTAGTAGGTATCGGTAGTAAATAGTTAGTAAACCGCAAATAAACGTATTTTCATTCTTTGCTTTCTAATAACCACCTTGAAATAAATAAACTTCATAATGCTAGTAACGTTGTACTTAGTTGTAGCAATCAATAAGTAAATATTATCGGCGGTTTGTACATCCGAACCACGTGTGTAGGTAAGGATTGAAAGGTGTGATTATGTACGTTATTTTCGGCTCGACTGTATCTCACAGCGGCCGTGTTTTCCATGTCGCCTTGGTTATCGAACAATTTGTTAACAGTGTTTGACACCCGTGACGTAGTGACTCTACCTGAGTTTAACTAACCTTTTTCCCATGGAAGTACCCACTCTATACCCATCCTTTAACTGAAATAAACGGAGTGGTAGGTAGGTAGGTGTAGGTACTCCAACGAACACGCACGTGCCGGCGGAAATCGTTTACCAAACTACCTACGTATAAGTAGGTAGGTACCTCTTAATACCCCCCCCCCCCCTCGCCCCGGCCTTTTAGGTAGGACGCTATTTCAGCGCATTGAATGATCAATACACTAGTATATAGGTACCTATGGTATGACCAATCATTAATCATTTTTAGACTGGTTTATAGGCAACTGTAAATACCTATTAATAGGTATTTACAGTTGCCTATAAACCAGTCTAACGTTTAGTCTAAAGTTTCGAAAATGCCTGTAAAACTTAAAGCTTAATTAAGCTTTACGTTTTACAGGCATTTTCGAAACTTAAGTAGGTAACAACAGGCTCTAGAAATAAAGCGATCTTACGTAGACTAAGTTTATAAAAAGACTAAAAGCCTTATGCTAACCTCAGCCTCCCTAAGAAAATATTTCAAGCCTACGTTAACTTACATAAACAGTACTTAAGAAAGCCTCACTTAATTTGGTTTCGACGCTACAAACTCCGCATAGGGATTTTGTTTTTCATTGCATTATTTGCTTTTATACATAGATATTTGTAGGTACATCCCTTGGGCATAGTTTAGAATTTAGACGATGCCTTTTTTATTTTTTTTGGTGGCTTATCATCAAATAACTTCTCCCGCTCTGGGAGAGGTGGGAGGCCGTGTCAGACTTTTACTGACTAAAACTCACCCGTGATCCTTCCGTTGACTGTGTGCCAGGGCCACGGTAACCCTTTCGACAAACCCGCGGCCCTCATAGACATCGGCCCTAGCGGAACCCGGCAGTGTGTGCTGACATCTCTTTGAAGCGCGCGTGGAACACAACGCGCCGTCACACGTCGTCCCGGGCCTGGTCCTTACCGGACGGCGTGCTACCCCTTGGTCGCCGTCCGCAAGCCCGTGCCTACGGTGGCCAGGAATCGGCTATTCATTCCCGACACCCAGGGCGTCACCTGCGGCGACTAGGGCCGTGAAGGCGCAAATATTGTCTCTCCCTCACGCGTTCCGCCTTTTCCTTCGCAAGCATTACTGCTTCGCAGGAGGAGGTGGCGGCCATGCACTCTCGGTCCGTACCATGGCCCGGACAAGTGCTGGACGCGAGAGATCGCCGCCGCCGAACTCCTCCGCGAAGGCACGCTGGTGCTCCGCCCAAGCCGGGCAGACCTCCACCGTGTCCTCCGGCCGATCCACACAATGGTAACACCCGGGCGTTTCGCCACAATTGTGGCGTGCCCAGCGGTGTCTTGCGACAGTCATACTCTCCATGTCGCCATAAGATCCCGCCGCACGGTGGATCGAAAATCGGCTGTAGAAGACATAGGATCTCGATTTCTTAAATGTTATTTTTTTTGCTGGAAATGACTTTTGCTGATCATTACTGTTCTATAAAATGTCATATGAAGTAAATGTGTGCACAAATGGAAGAGTTATAATTTTTATAAGAAAAAAATGTATGGAGCTACTATGAAAAATCGAATTATCTCCTAAACGGCATGTTTAACCGTAATATCCTTGGAGGTGGTCATAGTGCTAATTATTTATAATTTTTTGGTTGCGGTTTTACGAAAAATTTCATGCCGTTTTTTTTAAAAAATCGTCAAAATATTTTCATTTGTTTTTTCATATGAAACGATTCCTTTTAGTGTTTATGTTGAAGAACACGGACTTTTAACTACACGTATTGTTTTTTTATTTCTTCGGATCCTTTGCTAAGTGCACAAAGGCCTAAGTTAGATGCCAAGAAAAAGCAGAGCTTTTTTGCTGAAACTCTCGACTTAATTCAATTTCAGGAAACTGAGTTCGAGTTTTTGGATATATCCAATCTGGATGCTGACTCAGAATTGGAGTCTGACAACGAGAGTGATAAGGAAAATTTGTAAAAAAATTATATATGTACTTATTTGTAAATTTGTATTTGAGTCTGTTTGGGTTTTTTTTTTGTAATTTAATGATATTTTGTCTTTTTTTTTATTTATTTTACTTTATTTTACAAATGCTTAGTATTAATTCCTTAAATTAAATTATTTTGTATATAATATAACTTTATATGTTACTTAAATAAGAGTTTGATAATCTTTTTTTATTTAAATTAGTAAAAATGTGTCAAAAAACTGCAATTTTTTTATTTAATTTTTCTTGTTTTGTGTGTTCTTAATATTTGGGTTAATAACATATCGAACTTTTTAACTTGGACACTAAAAGGGATCGTTTTACATGTTAAAATAAATAAAAATATTTTGACGATTTTTTTAAAAAAAACGGCATTAAATTTTTCGTCAAATTGGCAACCAAAAAATCATAAATAATTAGCACTATGACCACCTCCAAGGATATTACGGTTAAACATGCCGTTTAGGAGATAATTCGATTTTTCATACTAGCTTCATACAAATTTTTCGTAAAAAAAATATATTTCCTTCGTTTTTGGGCAGAATTAACTCGGGTGTCATTTTTGTACATAGTAATGATCAGCAGAAGTCATTTCCAGCAAAAAAAATAACATTTAAGAAATCGAGATCCTATGTCTTCTACAGCCGATTTTCGATCCACCGTGCGCAGGAGCTCTGTCCAATGAGCCGTTATTTCTAGCGGCAGCGGAGTTACGTCCCAGCGTTTCGCCTCCTTGCGCCACTCCCACATGTGCGCGAGGACTTTTGCTTCCAGATCCCGGACGGCAATCTGACAAGGAGGCTCGCCGCCTCACCGGAGACCATGCGGTATCCCCGGACCACTCCGATAGCTATGACCATTTGGGACGCGTCTAACCGGCGGGCTGGTTGCCGCATCAAGGAACGCGCCCACACCTATGCCCCGTAAAGAGCCATGGACCGCACGACTCCCGCGTAGAATCTCCGGCAGGAGGCGTTTGGACCCCCAAGATTGGGTAGGAAGGAGCCGCTTCAATGCAGCCCCGGCCCGCTCCAGTCTGGGAGCCAAACGTCGGAAATGCTCCATGAAACCTCATGCGAATTAACCCTATTTAGTCCCAGCAAACAGCTACCCGTATGTCAGTCGGTGAGTAGTGAAAAATCATCCTTAGATCTTTTCTATGAATCTATTAGCGCTATTTCGCTCGGTACTGCACTTGAGCATTACCCGACTGTCAAGGCGCGTAGCGATATAATTATGTGGGTTTGTAATATTATTTATTAAAAACGGCTACTTTCGTTAAAATCCGGTTAAAACAGTTTTTTTACAACTACAGGCTGGGCGGAGGACGGATTTCTACAGTTAAGGTGTCGTTGGAAGTTTTTTATCTGACTGTACAAAACATCTTTTTTATTGGTGTCCGAATCATCACTGAAAAAAAATCGGATTCGGACACTGTCCGAATATATTGTGTCCGATTGTGTACTTTTTGCAAAAAAATATTGCTAGTCCAAACCGGTTAGCGCTCAAGCAAGAAAATTTTATACAATGCCAAAATTGCCTATACCCAATCACCATAATAAAAAAACGCCAAAATAATTGTCGTTTAGGACGAAAAAGAAAGTCGTAGGACCCTAATTTTTTTACCGCCTAAGCGATAAAATGTTTGACCTAGTCATGAAACTTAGACGCAGAAAAAAATTCCGATTTTAACCATAATATTATATAAGTCGATTTCGCATAAAATATCGCTTATCCCTTTGTGGCTGATATGCATCGATGTAAAAAACTTAAGTAGTACTTACGTCAAAACGAAGGAAACAACGGTGCTCCTCTACATGCTAATGGGTACTTAAATAAGCCCATTTATTATACAAGTTAACCAATGTAACATAATATAGAATAGCATTAAACATTTGCAACGCCGACTCACAGCCTATTAACCCTTTGACCGCCAAGGACGCAATAAAGCGTCATTGAATAACTTGCCTCATACGCCAATGACGCCTTAAAACGTCAATATCTCTCGCATTTTCGACTAACAAAAAAACACGTTTAATGTTGAGTTTTAGCATTGTTTATGGATACAATGGTTAATCTCACTCCCGATCTGTATATTTATGCAAAAAGTAATAAGAGAAACTGTCTAATTATGTACGAAACACACCAAAATATTTTCTTCAATAAACGATCATTTAGAGCTCCTTCCTGAACGCCAGTGACGTATAAAAGCGTCACGTAGTGTTGTGACTACCCACAAAATAATTAAAATTCTACCCAGTAAGTAGGTAGGTTAAAAAAATGTTATGGACCTATGTACGATCATAATTGTTTTTTCGTTAGTCGGTACCTAACGAATGATTGTATTTTTGGTGTGTGTAGGTTATTGTCGCCACTAATTGCATATTTTTTCACTACTTTGATTAAGCAATATGGATACAAACAAAGGTGAGTAAATAATTATTTCCTTTTTCTTCAAATTCATTATAATATGATAAAATAAACAAGGTTTTTTCCATTAAAACTTAAGGTAGGTTTACCACTATACTGATCAGATGTATTAATGATCATCTAAATAAAAGTAATGACGACGTTTTGACGAAGAATATTATGTGTATATACTACCACTAAGTAGTTAAAATATAGCGATATTATTTTGAACGAAGCTGACGTTATCGATCTCTAGGCAACGTGGCGGATGGATGACAATTAATTGCCTTATTTATTTTCCAACTTTTAGTACACAGGGCAACCAAAACTAACTAGGGCATGAAGGGAAACTATATTCAATTTTGAATATAGCAAGTTTTACTGTTTGGAACTCTTTTTAAAGAAAAACAGTATTCAACTATGTCTATAACAAAAGCTTTGAAAACTCTTGTCTAACACTATGTGGTTCTTTTTTTTTCAGATTTAAAGCGTGGAAGAGAGCAGTCACCTAGCATCTTATCAGGAAATATTCGACAAAAAAAATGTCATGAAAAGATTGAGATAGCAAAACCTCCATGTTCGGAATGTGTTAATCATCAAGACAATGATAAGAGAAACTTGTTTTTTTCTCAACTATTAAATGAAGAGTTGATGTACATAAAACCATGTATACGTACGCGATGTTATATAAAAATGTTAATTTTTTTACAAACGGCCAAAAACTCTCATTTTGATGAAATAGATTTAACGGCGGATACTCAATAAAAATTATACTGTGGATTTATTGTTATTATTACTATAAAAAAGCATGCATGTAAATCCCAATCCCGGCTGATATGAATACTGAATTAACAATCATAAAAATAATATCGATAACGTCCTGCACGGCACTATTCCTCGCAGAATTGTATCTACTGCAATCGCCATTGACGATTTAAAGCGTCCGCTTATGACATCATAGGCGTTTGTGCAGTTATTTGTAGTGTTGGGATGTGTGGGTAGTATAAAACATATTTTTATAGATATACCCTCGAAGAGGAAAATAATATGTCTTCAATAAGTGACTCGTTGATAGTGTCATTAAGTACGTTTTGTGTTAAACTCTACTGCAATATTGTACATTTACTGAAAAATATGGATACTGATGAGCTTCTTCGTATTTTGGAAGGTGTCGATGATGTTGGGATTATCTATGAATCTGCCTCAGATAGAGAAATTGACGAAGAATTAGAGGTGAGTATTTTCCAAGCTCGTTATCTATGGCCTAACCTTACCTAATTATATTCGATATTCTTAGCTTAATTTTTTTTTTTTAAGGCGGCGTTACAAACTCCGGAAAATGTTTTTGATGAAACTCAGAATCTTCCAAGTTCAGGCACAAGTTCGACAAATTCTTTACAATGGTCAAGTCAACATTAACAATTGAGAAACCTACTTTTGATATTTTTTGTAGTGGTCTTTCACCGTCATTGAACATAACATCTTCGACTAGTGAATTGGAGATTTTTGAAAAGCTTGTGGACGAAGAGTTGGTTAAAAAAATTGTGTATTATACTAATCGTTATCATCGTTACTTTATTCTTAACACAGACATAAGGAACCATTCGAGACTGCAGGCTTGGCACGACGTGACCGTGTCAGAAATATACATGTTTTTGGCAATTACAATGTTAATGGCAAGGAACAGCCGCTTAACAATTGAAGAACATTGGTCGACAAACCCATTATTGAACTCGCCAATTTACGGTACTTTAATGAGCAGGAATAGATATACGACGATACTAGGTATGTTGAATTTTTCTGAGTCAAGGCAGAGGCAGGCAAATGATCCAATATTAACAAAAATAAGTACAGTCATAGATGATGCGAGACAAAAATTTCAAAACTCGTTAATACCGTTCCAAAAGTTGTGTATAGACGAAAGTATTGTGCCATTTAAAGGAAGATTAATCTTCAAGCAATATCTACCGAAAAAACGGAATCGATTCGGGATTAAACTGTTTGTTTTATGTGATGTTGAAACCAAAATCATATTAGATTTCATTGTATACACTGGTAATGGAGTGATGGGAGTTGGAAAACCGCGCCAGGAATCGATTCCTAAAAACTTAGATATTGATCTACTGAATCAACACTTCTCATCTGCGTCCCACTGTAATAGGACTATGAAGGCAGCTACAATAAACTATCTTTCAAACCTTCCAACTCCGGATCATCCCTCATTTATTTTTAGTCAATTCTCTGATTGTGATGTTAAGAAGAGCGTAGTTTCAATCACATCTAACGCAGTTGGTAGTGATTGTGTAAGTCGGAAAATGATACTCCCAGTCCTCGACGAAATCCTTCCTATCCTATGCTATATCCTAAACTACTCTATAACCTATGGCGTTTTTCCATCGATGTGGAAAGAGGCAAAAATCACTCCTTTACCCAAAAAATCTAATCCTACTTCCTTTTCAGAATACCGTCCTATCTCCATCTTACCTTTCCTTTCAAAAGTCCTTGAACGTCTTGTCCACAATCAGCTTAGTGCTTTTCTTTGTAAGAATAGTCTGCTGAATCCTTTCCAATCCGGTTTTCGTCCTGGTCACAGCACCGCTACAGCTTTAGTTAACGTCACTGATGACATTCGGTTAGGCATGGAAGCAGGAAATCTAACGGTTCTTTGCTTACTGGATTTTAGTAATGCGTTTAATACTGTCGATTTCGATATCCTGCTTGGCATGCTTCGCTCGCTTAACATATCTCCAACGGCGATTGACTGGTTTCATAGTTACCTGTATGGCCGCCGGCAGCGTATATGCATGGAAGAGTCTTGCTCTTCTTGGTGTTATACTACTGCCGGTGTACCTCAGGGTGGCGTTTTATCTCCTTTACTCTTCGCAATATTTATAAACTCTATTTCCAAAAAACTTCTTTCGTCCTACCACCTTTATGCAGATGATTTACAAATATATAAGCAAGCTGCCCTTTCGGATTTGGCTGATGCAATTAATATAGTAAACAAAGATTTGGGTTCAATTTGCGAATGGAGTGAGGCACATGGGTTGCAGGTTAATCCATCAAAGACTCAGGTCATTGTTGTTGGCAGCTCAAGGATGACCCCCAAGATAAACTGGTCGCGGCTTCCCCAAGTACAATTTAACGGAACTGCTATTCCAGTCAGCGAAAAGGTTAAGAACCTTGGGGTTTGGATCGACAAACATCTGTCTTGGGGTCCTCAGTTACAGGACGTAAGTCGCAAAATTTTTGCATCTGGTAAGTCCCTGAGACGATTGCGGAACTTTCTTCCAACTGCCACTAAAACTGCGCTTGCACAATCCCTTTTACTTCCCATCCTTGACTACGCTGATGTCAGTTATCTCGATCTCACTGAGGCGCAACTCGATAAACTTGAGCGACTTCAAAACTTTTGCATAAGATTTATATTTGGCCTGCGCAAGTATATCACATTTCTGAATTTCGTACAAAGCTCAAGTGGCTTCCCATACGTCTTCGCCGGAATTCTCATATCTTGTTTCAGCTCTACAGTATTCTGTTCAACCCTAAAACCCCCTCTTATCTTAAAGAACGTTTCAAGTTCCTTCATGACACACATAATAGATACCTGAGGTCATCGGAAAACTTAAGACTAGAGATGCCGAGGCATTCCACCAGTTTTTATGACAAGTCTTTTACAGTTCAAGCAGTACGGTTATGGAATGCCTTGCCCATGTCGATAAGGCGTGCTCAATCTTTGTCCACTTTTAAAATTCTGGTTAAAAAACACTTCCTCTCTCCTTAAACATTGTCATTACATTTAGTTTCCTTACTCTTGTTTCATGTTTATTATTGTATATATTATATTATGTAGATAGGTATATGTTTTATGTATGTATGTATTTGTTGTATATGTAAATGGTACACCACTGACTACCTGCATTATTGTCTCTCCTTCTACCTTGAATCCATCCAAAGTTTGTCTGTAAAAGATCGCTTTTAGCGATAAGACCGCCCATTGTGTCACCCTATGTAAAATTTCTACTTTTATATCTGTAATTTTTATGGTGTACATAATAAAGAGTATTCTATTCTATTCTATTCTAATGAAACCGAAATAATACGCAATACGGATTTAGGTGTTACTGGATCTATAGTTCTTACTTTATTACAAAAATATTACTTAACAAATAGAATAATATATATGGATAATTGGTACAGCAGCCCCAAATTATTTAATTTTTTATTGGATCAAAATATTGGCGCATGTGGGTCCGTACGAAAAAACCGAAAAGAAATGCCAAAATTTAGAAAACTTAAGAAGGGAGAAAGGGATGTTAAATTCAGTAACAACATGATGGCTTTAAAATGGCACGATAAAAAAGATGTTTACATGATTAGCACCATCCATAAAGACGAAATGGGCCCTAGTAACAAAATCGACCATTCTACTGGTTTGCCGAAAATGAAACCGGAATGCGTTTTGGATTACAATAAAAATATGGGAATAGTTGACACAAATGACATGATGTTAAGTTCGTTACACACTATAAGAAAAGTAACGAAATGGTACAAGAAACTATTTTTCCACGTGATTGACTTGCATTTACTGAATTCTTACTATTTCTGCAAAGTTTTAAGACATGACGATAGCTCTTGTTTCGCGAAATACCAATTGACGGTTATTTCTCAAATTATTATAAAATACGGCGGGGACAAATGTCTTCCTATTACAGCGCGAGCTCTTGATCAACCAATGCGTCTATTAGGAAATGCTGCTCGCCATATGCCCGCATATTTACCAGCATCAAAAAAACTGCGGTGTAAATTGTGTTGTCGTCTATATAGAAAGAGGCGGGAAACACGATTTTGGTGTGAAGTGTGCAAAGTTCCTCTATGTGTCATATGTTTTCGTACATATCATGAGAAATCTAATATCGGTGGTTGAATCATTTCGCCTGTGTTACTATTCAAGATATGTTAATAGGTGAGCAGCTTTGAAAGTTTAATAAAACAATTATATTTGCATAATACGTATTGTTTTACTATTTTCGCTTACCTACTATATTCTTTTATTACAAACCAAAAAGAAAGAAAGAAAATACGTTTATGTGCGGCAAAAACGACGCAATGAAAAAAAAAAAAAGTACACGATAATAACAAGTTAAGGGAAAATATATGCGTCACATCCACGCAAAACGGCCATCGCTCAGTACCAAACCAACCAAATCGTATTTAATAAGAATATCGATAACAATCTAACATCACTATTTCTTTCATTATTGTATGGCAAAAATTCTCTTTTCCAACGCCATCGACGCTTTAAAGCGTCGGCTAGTGATGGAAAAATATGCATAATAGTGTTATTTGTAGTTGTGACTTTCTTGTTATAAAATCAATATTTATGCGGATATCTTCACTCATATTAAAGTAAAGTATAAGTAAGCATAAGTAAAGTGCTTTATTATATAACTAAAACAGAATTGTGTATGTATAATGTCAATCGAAAATATTATTTTTCATAACATGTCCCATCACTAGTGAATAGAATTACAATTTGGGTGTACAATATGGCGTGGCGTGCCAGTATAAATTTTTGTCCAGACTTGTGGCGGTCAAAGGGTTAAAAAACAAGATAACACAAAAAAATGCGGTAAATTGCTGAGTCGATATTAATAACAAGGCTCTACTTGGGCCGGGATAATAGAACGGCAGTAAATTTCAGAATTTGTCGATGTAAGCCGCAAGCACCGTCTAGACCGGCTCCCCGGTGCTCCCGGCCGGCGTTCCGGCGATCCGGCTGGTACGCGGCTTAACGGACCCATTGTAATCGCCCACTGAAAGGCGGAACATATTGAAACCTAAGGAAAACGGTCAAATACGTTGCCGACGTATAAAGCCGGCCGTTTCGACGGTTTAATTAAAAGTAAGCCTAATCTACGAAGGTATAGGGGCGGCAATGAAGATTGCGGCTTAGATAGGCAGCTCTGACAGGATTAGATGTACGGAGATATTAAAGAAAGACCCCACTGAGCCGCTGGAAATACAAGTAAATTGTTCCTCCTAAAACTGAAGGTTGTAACTGAACTGAAGAAATCTTTTAGGCAGACTCTTCAAGTTTTGTTAAACTGAACGCAAACTCCGCAAAAAAACTGTCAAAAGAATATAACTTTTCAGGAAAATCTACGTTTAGTTTGCAACTCACGAAATATGAAAATGCGCAAAACGCTGTGACTTTTTGTACATAACGAAGTTGGCAAGCAGACGGGCAACTGTCACCGCCAGTCCATTCGTAGTGGTCACAAAAAAAACTTAAACTCAACTGAAAACGGAATAAAAATGTGCCAAGAATGAAAACCACAGGTTGGCTGGACGAACTAAACTGAATAAAATACAAACTGAAATAGGATTGTCTCTTTATTCCTTTAAAGTCTGGAAGAAGTGGACTAGTACTTTGTTTGAATGTTTAAAGTTTTAAAGCAGGACTATTTTTACTTGAAACAATCTGTGTACGAAGTACGCATTCACAAGGGGAAACTATTCGCAAACACTACATCGTCTTCGTCGTCTCGTACATCTACGCTACTACTAGGTACTCTGCACTCTTACATTAGTCCAGTCTCTCTAGTAAATCTCCTAGGCATAGTCTAATGTTATTATACCATGCTCCTAGATAAATGATTTTATTTCTGTAAGTAGGTTTGTACAAACACTTTTACACGTCAATCATATTTTTTGAACTAGATGAGGTCGGCGTTTCCTATCTGACTACTCTGAAAAGAGAGGCCCAAACAAACTCAGAGACCACAGTCTCTTTTAAAGTCCAGACATAATCTTGGTCAGATCATGTGAAGACCATGTAGATTAGGGTCTGAAATGGTCTTTTAAAGAAAGAACCACACAGATTGAGACGATTGAGTGGACCTGGTCCAGTTAGTGCACGCATTTGTCAGTAATCGTGCAGCTCAACTCGGAACTTAGGGAGCTCAAAGATTCGACAAACAATACCAAAGAAAGGGCATTTGGGTAAGACTAAGTGATTCAGATGCCTAAATCAGGGGCAAAGAATTTTCCTGTTTGCTCTCAGCTATTTATATCTAGCCTGAGAAGGGTTTAATATAATGTAATGATGCCGTTGACGCAATTTGCCGGATTAACAATACACTTCTGTCTAAAGGGGAATAGGAGCTAATGCTACACATGTTAGTCACTTTTTTTTTTTTTAATCCAACTTATATTTACAGTTTTCACCGCACATACAAGTTATCAGTCAATACTAGTAATTACACATACAATCTTATAATTAGGTTAAATTACATAAAAGTAGACAAAATTTCCATTTAATATACTAACAAATCAATAATGTAATAGGTACCATTATTCAAAAAATTCCAAAATTATATCGTTGGCAAACCGGCGGTGTTGGCGTGCCCGCGCCGCATGCCGCATGGCGGCCGCGCGGGTTTATTAGGGACACACTTTATATTAGTGTCACATAAAAATAAATTATAGCCATAGTTGTAGTATCCTGCATTAGTATATTGCTGCCTGGAACGATTAAATGACTGGGTTCCTCTATATTCCAGTTTATGACTGACTGCCTCATTGGCCTAAAACTTGCAAGCGCGAATGCCGAGCGTGAAGTGCTGGGTATGTTCCCGAGGTGGAGTAGTGTTTTAAAAAATAGCCCACTTTGAATTTTTGACTTATGGCTATAAGTTAACCCCACATGGATTTAAAAATAACTGACGAAATGTGCATGTACTATATAGATCTCACATAAACAAATATCAACATTTTACCCGTGTAAATTAAGTTGATTTCAGAATTACTAAGTAGGTACTATTAAAACAGAGATAAAATGTTTGAAGGTGTAGTGCAAACTGAACTTTATCAGTGAGTATTAAAGTATTTTTTCCAAAAACACATTGAAAACTAAATTGTGAGTTGAAATTGAATCAACATTATTCCACCTATAAATCCAAATTCCATGTCATGAATTAGTATAAAATAAATAAACAAAGTACTTTTTACACAAATATAATAGAAAATCAAACAATTACTTATTTTTCTTACATTAAAAATACAGTACAAACATCAAGTGATTTGTTTCAATATTCCCTGTCGGATGAGTGTTTGACATTCAGAAGTTGGGAGAAAATGTCTGCTGTTCTTCTTCAACAAGATCACATCACCATCTTCCAACTCCAGCTTGCCATAATCAGCTATACAAAGAACTTCAATGTACAAGGATTTTGGGGGCTTAAGGTTTTCTGTTAAGTCAATGCCGTTATAGCCTATATCTTGACCTAATGACCTCATGTATGAGGCTAAATTCATGGAATATTTTGAGAACCACTCATATTCTTCATCTGATAGTAGTTCACGTACATCTGGTGGTAATATAGCGCCAAATTCCCATCTCAACGTCTTGATTTTAGCCATTCTGCTGTAGAGGTATGCGAGGAGGCAGCGTTTATTCCGTTCTAATGCTGAATGTCTTACTTGTACTGTTGTCCAAAGGGTTTTATTTTCCATTGTTGCATTACTGTAAAATATTACTTTCATGTTTAAGAATATAAATTCCAACTCCTCATTAACAATATAAAAACATGACCCTATCACACTATACAATTTGTTAAAAAAAAAGCAATTCTGTTCATTTCATAAGATACCATTCAAAGCACTCTTTATTGCGTTTATTTTACAATTATATATTTTTAAACATAGTAGCATATGTTTGCTAAAACCAGTGAACTTTGTCAAAATAGGTCAAAATATTCTGACTTACGCATCGTTCATGTTCATCCTAAACAGCGAATGCATCTCCTCTAATATTTGCCTTATCTTATCATCCTGAAAATAAAAAATTAGTTGTACTATCTAAAAGTTAGTTAACAAACAAATAATAGGGACAAATGATGTAGCAACAACATACATTGAATGGGTCAATAGTAACAGGGTTCCTTTCTGCTTCCTTCAATAATTCTATTACTTTTTCAGAAAACATTATTTAAACAATACTTAGTAGTTATATGTATAATTAAAATAAGTCGCAAGTTTCGGCAATCTATGAAATTGGGAATCAAAATAACAAACTTTTGTTTGCGGTAACTTGAGATAGCCTGCCTGACACTGACACTTGTGCTGACATTTGAGTGACTTGAGTGAGTGAGTGGAATTGAATGATATGAGTTTGTCAAACAAACATTGTGACAGCTCAGGATCCAGACGGAATTTGATGTATTTTTGGATACACACCAAACACATAGCAGAAGCAATCGCTTTCAAACACAAACAGATATTTAATTATTTTCTAACTCGGTTTGCAAATTGATAGGATTTAAAACCTGCAATTTCTTTTTGCTTAATTCTTATTATTTAAAAATTTGAATTCATTTTACATTTTACCTACAGAGTAATTCTCCCAGCTGTAGAGAAAACTTTTGCAGTGAAAACCACTGGTGAATACGTAAAACTAAGCGAAAAACAGCTAAAATTAGAAAATAGGTAAGTTGAATGCAATTAAAGAAGGATCAATAAAACTATTCACAATAGATGTATTTACATGGGAATTAAAAATAGAAGTGACAAATAGCTATCGTAATGTTATCAAAACTACTCTTTGAACTGACTGGGATAACCCAGCAATGTTCTTGCCTACGCTTTGGTACCAAAATAAAAACCTACAGTAATAAACGACGCACCATGCGACGCACAAAACCGAAGTATTTAAGCAAAAGCCTGGTACAGATGGCGTTCAGTTCGCTTTGCAACAGTCATCGAGACACACGTGTGTTTATCCGAACGCACTACAAAAACAGTGGAGACGGGACGGGACTCAGAGCCATTATCATTCATCATTGTGAAATTGATCATTCATTGCGCATGCGATTTCATTGTGGAACGGTTGTTTATTATGCGACATATTTTTTCATATTTAATAACATGATTTCGCATAGTTGCTAGTTAGCGTTACAAAAACAATCGCGCATTCCAGTCTTATGTGTTTTTAACTCAGTGTGACAAAATAAAAGCAACAAAATGAGTGCAAATAAAAGGAGCGTTTTCGATACCAAGATCACGGAGGACGAGAATGTCGATTCTGGCTTTCTGTCGGGACCCTTGGACGTGTACCCCGATGAGGAGGAGTCGGACCATGAGCCCGAACCCGCGAGTGAGGATAAGAAAGTGTGTGTGAGTGCAGTGCTCCAGCCTTCCGAAAACGAGTACGACAGTGGTATTCTGTGCATATCTGAGTGCCTCTCGGATGTGCAGCTCACTGACACGCAGAACCCACAGATCAACATACTACCGCCAGAACAGAAGAAAATCCCACCTATTGTCATATTCTTCCAACAGGACGCAGATGGCGATACGTGAGTATATCAATTTGGCCTTTCCAATACAACCAACCACCAACTCCAGTGTTCTGTGTCATACAAGCATGCCTGACATTTGATGAAATGTCAAAGTGGAATTATAATGTAGAACAAACCAAATAAAAAAACACTAAACTTGAACTGAAGTTGAATGTAACCTTTTCATTTGCTAACAACTATTGATTTCATACTGAATTCTTATCAGTAGATAATGCATGGTTGTATGGAACTATACAAATTCATGTTTCAAGGTAACAGACTCTGTTTCTAATAGTAATCACATAAGCTAAGTCTAAGAAAGTATGAAACATGCTAATTGTAAGTAGCTTGTTTGAGTCTTTCTGACTGATAAACTGAATAGCAAACAGATGGACGGATATTCAATTCACTTGTTAATTTGTTTAGTATTTTGTCAATAGGCTTATAAAATAACAAATTGTTTAGTATTTTGTCAATAGGCTTATAAAATAACAAATAGCCCCAGTTTTTGGAATATTAATAATTAATATTTATTATGGTAGGTTGCTCAATTACTTGCACCTATCATAATCATTCCTGCATGAGGCTCCATGGAATCTACCTTCGTGATATACCAGGATCAACAATTAAGTACTCTAAGAAATTATCAATTTAATATAATGGAGGTCATATCAAAGCATAACAATAATTTGATTTTGATGAAGGCTTAGTTGTGTAAAGTGAACGTCTGAATCTGAAGAGTGTAGACTTGTTTATTACATAGGTGATCTGCTTTATTTTTGTTGGCCAAGTACAACAAGAAAATGTAAAAAGCTTGTTATGTTTCCTTCCCCTTCATTATCTACATGGACTTGGACTTTAATCATTTGCCAGCAAAAGTAGAATATTTCATATACTTGCCTTATTCCATAATATTTGATGCCCAAGGACTTATTTGATGATTTATAAGCTGAACTGCATTCTCGGGTAATTCAATATTAAGGCAAAATGTAAATTAGTGCTTACAAAATATTTTAATTAATATAAACTTAAATGTAAAACCACTTCCAACACTCACACTTAAATACTAAGTAGTATTTTGATACTTGTTACAATCAAATATAATATTATGTCCATTAGAATCCCTTTGTCAGAGTTGTGTGTTGCTCAACTAAATTCTGATAAAACTGGGAATAACCCATTGTTTAGATTAAATAGTTCATGTTTATTGGGGCAGATAACATTGTGCCAATCGGTTTACAGACAATCATACATTCTGTCTATAAAAGATTGACTAATACAGCCTTTTGCCGTCAGATTAGGTGAAGTATTCTGTGAAGGGTTTTATCTCAGAATGTTCAGTATGTTTACATGTACAAAGTCTAGCACATCATTTAAACAAGAAGTAGTAATTATGCCAACAGTACATTACAGTATTCTGCTTGGGATCAATGTCGGTGACCTCTGGGCAAACCCCAAGGAGTAACCGTGACCCTGTTCATAATGTCCACATTTAAAAGCCTTGCGCATTTAACATTTATTTTCCTTCCATTACAAGTTGTAATAAACTGTTTTGTTAATTGTGTCATGACTTTAGTAACTGACAGACAGTTCAATCTTATTACGTCATAACCCCAAAGAGTATAAAAATATAGTCAAGTTATGTAGATCTGAAGTTTGCTTTAAGTTTAGAAATCACTTTTCTTTTTATCCTGTATGAGTTTTGAGATTAAGACTGATGAGTGGTCATGACGCAACAATACTTTTTATTGTGCCTTTGACCTATTGTCTCCAGTGCACGACCAATGAAGACGTAGTTACTAGCTTCTAATAGGCACACGAAATGCGCCCAAAAATGCCTATTCCAGTCTCTTGCCAAATTAGATGATTTATCAATAAATGATTTAAGATAAAAGTTTGCCAATATAGACCACATGGATGAACAAAAAGTCGGCCAGATTCTCGCTAGCAAAAAAACTGTGTCACATAAGTCGGCCAGCTCGCTGTATGTACAGGCCGCTGTACTCACACATTAGTCGGCCGACGACGTACGGTCGGCCTAATCGCGCGCAAACGACAACACGCGCACATGCCTTACATATTATTATATTCACATCTATACTGGACTCAGTTTTGTCTTAGCGGAGTTCCGTCCGACTTTTTTTTGTTCGTCCATTATAGACAAATATTATTTGATAAAATTTCCATTTATGAAAAAGAAGAAGTTAAATGTTTAAACAAACATGTCATGTAATTTATTCTTGTTTCAATAAAATTATAAACATGAGGTCATTGGTAGCAGGTTCCTTCGTGTTTATGATTCAATTTTGTTAATATGATACCCATCGATGTCCCCTCTAGGAAGTTTACACTTCCTTCACTTATTGTTATTAAATCATTAGCATTCATAAACAGTTCCTACTACACGCGCGTAGATAAACAGAAATGCGTCGCATGCGCCGTCTGTAAGCATGACATATTTGGCACCTAACTGAGTTACCTACGCGTTACTGGCATTTCGCAGTAAGCTCTTCGCTTTCCGGTAATCTAAACGAAATGTGAATAAAGATGACTATTAAATACGGAATATTGTCACGTCTAGAGAGGTCTAGATTGCTGCGAGGCTTCTGGACAAGTTTGTTTTGTCACGCGCTAAGTTTACGCAGGCACCACTCTCGCACCGACCGGTCTGATACCGTAAAGGTCGCAAGCCATCCCATCATATTCTATATTTAGAAAAATATAACAATATCATTGATTTCAGAAGCTCTAACTAGGCTTTTCCCTTGTTACAGACAATTACACATAGCATCAGTGCACGGCTGTGAAAAGTCAGTAGGAACACTCATAAGGGTGTGTCCAAACAAGGCGCTATTGGACGTACCTAACGACGATGGCCACACACCCCTACACCTCGCTGTGATGAGCGGGAACGCCGTAGTCACTAGGATGCTGGTTCACGCGGGACTCTCGCTCGGAGCGAGGGATAGGTGCGGAGAGACACCCCTACACAAAGCCAGTTCAAAAGGACACGTTGAATGCCTACAAGCGTTACTCGCGCCTGTACCAGAACAATCACCTCGGAAGCTAGCTTCAGCGTCAGTACTGGATCAAAAGAACTATAAAGGTAAGTGCCAGTTTTTGGATGAGCTACATTGCTCCTTTGAGCGATGATCTCAGCGTCAATAGTTTATAATCTTACACTGGAACTCCACTATCAAAGTTCCTTATAAAGTACCTTTTTTCCATTCGCACCATTTGGTGCTGTGGGCATATACTTATTTAAGAATGACATCATCAATTCTTATTACGAGTATTCTCAGGCAAGGAAGAAATGTTACTGCTAGACAACATTTCACACATAATTTTTTCACTAGTGTCTACAAGTGAACATAAATTCATGTCTTAGCTTCTTCAACCGTGTCCTCCGGATAGCCTACTATTTTATGACAGGAATGTATCGTTTTACGACCACTGACGTCATCCATTCCGATGGCCTCAGGTTTAGATATTATTTGCCTCTTTAAATTCAAGCCTTTCGTTCAATGACTGGGCTGCAGGGAAGCGGTGGTGACCCAGTGGTAACGGCCGCTACTTCCGAGTTGTAGGTCGTAGGTTCGAACCCAGACAGGCGCTTTACTTTGTGTAAATTATTTCATCACCACTACTCTCAAAACGGTGAAGGAAAACATCGTGAGGAAACCGGCTGTCCTAGAACCAAAAATTCGAAGACATGTTACATCTATCAACCCGCACTGGGCCCGCGTGGTGGATTACGGCCGCTCCCTCTAACCGAGAAGAGTCCTGAGTCCCAGCAATTGAAACATTTTAGGCTGTTTCTGTTCAATGACTGTATAAGAAAAAACCCAGAGCACGGTTACGATGATGCGAGGGTCCGTACCTTCAATTCGAACTAGGATAAAACTGCAAGCGATTTTGGCGGAAAGCTCCATTGCTTTGAATGCTTATGATAAATAATTAAATATTAACAAACCTGTTCTATTACATGATTAAACCCAACATAAATATCAGGTTATTAAATGAATACATACTTATACGACATTTAGGTTCGCAACAGTTCATCTGAATCACGGTGTCAGAGTAAAAACCCGCTCAACGGTTTTTCCAGGTACAGGCTGTGGCAAAATTGTTATAACCATTTGTAAAATAAAGTTTGGAGCCATATGAAATTTTTCAGATGTGTTTTGGTTCTTCTATCACCTTTTATGCAATTTTTCGCTTAGCACATTTTAATGACATTTGTGTTGTTCTAGTCTATTTTATCTATTTTCTACAATCCGGGCCCTTACTGCCTGCACCCAGTAGTTATAAACATTGTCCAGAGAAAAGTTTTGAACGTAATATTTTACTGTAATTAAGTAAACAAACAGCTTCCGTGTTCTCATTAGAGTTAATAAAGTTTATGTACGTAATGTCGTCCGTAATGCCTGTAAACTAGTCAGCCTTCATGTGCACCGGCATTGTCCTTGCAGTAGCTAGCAGCTATGTCTGGATCCGGACACGAACCGTCACGACATCTCACGTGCGTTGCACTGCAAAAAATACGGAGCTTCTCTAGGATATCTCTTCAATTAAGTCGTGCCTAGGATCAACCAGAACCTGTTTACTATGCTAAACAAAGGCGCCGTACATTGTTTACGTGTGAACGCACCGGGCCTACTTGAAGCTGCTTGTGACGTTTGTCAAGGTCTTGATTACGCTCAATGCCATCAAAGAACTCTGAGCTTGTTCAGACAACCCGCCGAAAAGTGCTTGAGACGCCTAAAATATTCTGTCGCGCCTCTAATTCACAGTAAATCAAATTAGGAATTCCCTGCCTCTGTAAACTGCATTAAAAAGATATTAGCTCTACGCTCTTTATTGTCTCTGGTTTTCCCGAGCTGGCAAACAAAACAACACACATCTTATAAACATGTAAAAGAATTTTTCGGTTCTACCTCTGTGGCGCATTTGCATATGAATTTATCTGATATGTTAACCTTGTGCAGACATTAGGTAAACTTCTTTTTACAACGCCCAAGAACTCACTTCAATAATAGACCGCAAGGGGTCAACATTCCTCGCTGGCCTATAGATATCGTCGAAGTCAGGTCTGAGATCGAGTCGGAGGCTGTCGGCGCTGGCTCGGTGGGTATTCCCAACGTCACGAGGTGCCGTTCGCGTAACGAGCACGGACGGCCGCTCACCGAGTGAAAGCAAACTTTTTGACCGTGTAACGCCCCCAGACAAGCGGCCCGTATACACGGTTTGGGTTACCCCGACCATTGTTCCAGCGCGCGCTAATTGAAAAGTCATTACGAGTATAATAAGTAGGCGACGTGGCGAGATGGTTTTTCCTGACGGGACATTTTGAATGTCGCAGCGCCCAACATGTACGCTGTTTGTATATTTATCGCCGTTTTATTTTTGTACGACGAAGGACGTCTCTTAAAACCAGTGTGTGGATGTTAAATAATAGCTTTAAGGCTTCTTCAAACAGGCGCGACACAAAGGCACCGCCTGTCGCGCGAGCGCGACGAGTGGCTTTTGTGTCGCGAACGATTCGCGTCGCGTGTACTATTTAAAGATTAATTAAATGCATAAACTATTAACAATCCACAGAGCCTGTAGGTTAAGGATGTAAATTTAAAAAGCTATGCAGTGCCAGCCATGCGGCGATGGCCAAGGTGAGCATTTTAGCAAATCCCAGGAAAACCGCAAACGTTTGGCATTATTGCTCGCGTTGATGGTTAACTTCGGAACAATGGTGGCTTTTATGATGACGATGGTCTGGGCAATACCCACGTGAAAGTGTGCCTCGCCACGGTTACATACGGACGGAAATCCCAAGCGCATGTATTATGAACATGTTACGTGGGACTGCGCGGGCGCACTTTCTAATTATATCTCAACCAACTAAATCAACTCTTAAATTAAGCCTCTTATCTGTCTTTGAAATCGAGCTGCATATGGAACAGAACTGTTGGTCGAATGTGTTCGTATACCTGAGTGACTGGAGCTGGAAGCGTCCGTAGCGCCCGGTGACCGGGCAAGTTTTTGGGAATTTTGGAGAATCCGGTTTTGGATGGCTGGTTAAACATATTAGGTAGCTAATTTGAGTGCTGTATTTGTTCTAAGTTTCTGATGGTTGCATATTTCCACCCAAGGACAACAAATCTAATTGTTGTTTTATTTGGTTTTCCCATAGACGTACATAGCAGATTTAAATAATAGATATTAATAATCATAATCGTACTAGTATGGTGTGATTGCTACATACGTCAATGCAATAATTTTCTATGCTTTAGTTCAATATAGTATTCATTAGGAGTAAGAAAACATACGTCGTATAGTTACTTGACTTTGACTTAACAAGAATAGAGAGTAATAATCACATAATAATACTCTTTGAGTATTCATCGAATATTACTTTGCTATCAAATTGTTGTTATTTTCCCAGATTAATACGCATGATACACAGCCTGAAGTAATTCACTACGCGTTAATTAAATTAATGTATCACTTAATTATTATTTTTATAACCATGTTTGGAGGATCGTAATCTTCGTGAGAGCTCGTAAACCATCGCTATCTGTCCGCATTTAAACACTCGTACAGTCGTCCCGTTGCGTTGTACCAAGCCTGGGGTTTTCCGACGCTCAACCTAGTTTTCAATGTCCTCAGACGCAGTTTATTATCACGAAAATTTCAACACCACTCGACGTGTACGTTACACAAGTAGTGGCGAACCGTTCTTGTAAACATTGGTCACATATCAGCTGTGTGTTCTCATTTGTGGATCTTTTTAGTTATATATTACTGAAAACAATGACTTTTTATTTCTATCATCAGCATCACTGAAACCTCTTCTTCTCTTAACTAAAACTTTTCGCCAGTTTTAGGAAAATTATAGGATATGTTGAGCTTTTATATAAAATATTGTAGGATTTGTTGAGCTTTTGTATAAAACATTGTAGGATGTGTTGAGCTCTTATATAAAACATTGTAGGCTGTGTTGAGCTTTTGTATAAAACATTGTAGGATGTGTTGAGCTTTTGTATAAAACATTGTAGGATATAGCTTAGATAGCTATTGTATTAATCGAAATTTTTAATATACTTCAACTGGCAAAACCAAGCGGCCATAGTAATCTTTGCACCTATAATCGCAAGACTAGATGCCAGCACGCCTTAATTTGAACAATTTGAAGCTCCACCCTTAAGGAAAACTTTAACTGACTTTAAACAATTAGTTGGTAAGGAACTTTATTAATCCGTCCCCACGCCGCGCCGTTACATTCATAGGTCCAATCACGATCATGACGCGTGGACTCAACGAACACTAACGTTAGTTTTAAAAGTCAAAGTGACGTCTGTTAGCTTGCGCATGTCCTGGCCATTGTCTCCTAATTAGCTCAGTGTGAACCAAGCTGGAGAAGTGCTTAGGACAGTTTACGTAAGACGTTATTCCCCACATTTGTGTAAAATTATCCAAACAGG
This sequence comes from Griposia aprilina, assembly GCA_916610205.1. Classification (NCBI taxonomy): domain Eukaryota; kingdom Metazoa; phylum Arthropoda; class Insecta; order Lepidoptera; family Noctuidae; genus Griposia; species Griposia aprilina. The sequence goes on from OU744289.1 coordinate 24,641,574, forward strand.
CAAACGACAGCTGTGGCTCGTCAATTAATTATATTTGTGTAGGAAATTTTAAGTCGAGAGTCTGCTTGCGAGCTCTGTTTGCAAGGCTATGGGTTTTTACACGAAAACCTGTTGAAACATCGCGCGGCCGGGGTTCCGCATGGAGTTTTTGGAAATTTTACAGCCTCGTGAGATCTTAATGTTTCGAATGATGCAGCTGCAATTTTTAGCGGACGCACAATTTGCGTAAAGAAACTTAGGTTCCTATTTGTGGGTCGCATGATTCAGACGTTATGAGGTGATATTTATAAAGTGAGTGCAGCTGGATATGTATATTCCTATGACTACAACCTAAAAAATGTTTCAACTGGGTGTTATTTAAGTAAACAGTTCCTATAATTCTTAATGGAATTTTATTTATAATAATTTCCACACGATGACATCTGCCGACACATGGGCCCTGGGTATCGTTGCGGTTAGCACCTACTGCCAGGCACTCGGCAACTCCCATGTTTCGATTCGTAAATAAGGAAAAAGTGTGTGTAAAAACTTACGTAACACAGTTTTTATTGCGTTGTTATAATTTGAGAATTGACACCTAATAAAATAATTGTGGGAAAATACCAGGTAGGTATACATTAACTAGAGTATAAAAATTCCAATACTTGATCGATGTCAATAGGCAGCTAATCGTCATGGAAATTAAGGTTACAATTTGTGTGATATACGGAAATAGTGAAAATACAGTGGAGGCGCGCCATATTTGGCGAGGACAGCCAAGGCGCGTGCGTTGCCAGTCGCTGCGCCGCGCCGCGGCCGCCACATTGTTGGGAAAACCCCATCAGGTCGCCGCGCCTGCGCCTCTCGCCCCGCGCCCCGCGTGACGACATCTTACACATGACATACCACTACACAGAGAACAGAGTTACTTTTGTCGGTTGGTCTGTCTCGCTGACACGTCAGCTGTCGTGAACACTGCGTATCGCGTCTTCAATGTTTTGATTACGTATTTTTTTTTTTGCTGTGGCCACGTTTGCTTACTTAGAGAAGTATGACTGGTCAACTACGAAATGAGTAAATACCTACCAAGAACCAAACTCATTTTGTCCGTTGAGGTGTTCCAAATTTACGCTTTGTAATTTTGGATGTATGTGTAAATAGTTGCCACGGCATACCTCATGATTTGGAAACTTCTACCATTCTACCAATAAAGCTATCAACAATTTATTGTTTACTTATATTTAAACAATATACTTACACAATATTTTCTACTTTTGAGCCTCTGGTAGCTCTTTTTACCTGTACCTAGCTTTTGTTAATGAATACAGCGCAATGGTTGTGTGTCAAGGTCTCTGGAATCCCCGCAATACCAACATTCTTGCATCCTTGACATAGTAGGTACCACCATAAATTCACAATGTTTCCGCACTAAAAAATTCCACCCATAAAAGTTTCCACAATATCTTCTTCATAATTGTCGGCATAATGTGCACAAATTGTCTATTACCATATGCAAATACGGGACTTTGTTGTGTACCACGCCATAAATTCATACTAACACGCTGGGAAATATCGACATAATAATATATTGACGAATTAATGCCCAAGTGGACAGAAAATGATAACCGGCATGACTGGCCAGATGCGCGGTGAATTTACTCGTATTAAAGAAACTCTGTTTATAATCTGAACTACATCGTTCCGTGGTTTTCTAGTAATGCTCACTTGCACTTTGTTATTACACTGATTGGAAGTCCGTATAAATTTTATTCGTAAACCGTACATGACTGCGTCATTTTCAAACAAGCTCGATACTTACGTGTAAAGTGCTATTGCAAATACCTACTTAAAAATAGTTAGCACATATGTTTCTAAAACACGTCAAGTCGGTGCTAGGCAGTGTAGAGGCTCCTTTTATTTGATTAGTTACGTTATGAGATAGGAGATCTCGTTTTGCCAATATGACACCAAACTTGATGTTAGCATTCATCGGACAGTCGTCGCCGTTTTCAAAATCATAAGAACCGATTCGCTACTACAGGCCGAACACGTTTTCGAAATGGCCGATAAGATCGATTCGTCCCACAGTATATACCAGAAAGGATTATATTAAGCTCACCTAAATTCTTGAGCTTTAAAAAGAGCTCGGCCATTTTAGCGAGCGATCTATTTTAGATTCGTTTTAAATACATTTGGATCGGTTCCAGACAGGCGCGAGCCCGCCCGACCGATCATTACCTATGGACCATTTCTATAAACAATGTTCTCAGTTTTTGCACATTGTACTCGCTCCGACCGTTTGTATACCAATCTCAACAAAATATGAATTTCTTGAAAGAGCTTCGTAAAAATAAATGCTTACCACACATACAACAAAAACAAATTGACTGATTTTGGTCAGTTGTGTCTTAATTTAACTTCATGATACATTTGTTATTCATGGTTTTCAGCCAGAATAGGTTACACTCGTATTTTCAGAAATTATTTACATTTATAAATGTATTGTTTTTTGTAGAACAGTATTCTATGACGCCATGTTTTAATAATAATATGGAACCAGTTAAATTGCGTGTGATTAAATATAGAATGATGTTATGACGTCATATATTGTTAAAGGTTATCTAACTTTATTATCATCTCAGTATTTAACTGCATTGTTCGAAACGAGAGCGGGCTTTAGAAAAAAAAAACCGAAACTGCAGATTGTTATTCCCCGCGGGCATTAAATTTGTCGTTTTGGGAAAACCCTCGGGAGCCACCCCTTGTCTATCTTTGACGTTTTATCAAATACTAGCTACTGCCCGCGACTTCGTCCGCGTGAAATTTCTGGTTCTCCCGACCTACCCCGTCGCGTCGCATCGCATCGCCTGCCCGCTCTTACTTCGTTGCCATTTAGCGTTCTTTCTGACTTTATTTTTATTTTTGCTCGTCTCCTAAGGGCCCTAGCGTGATGTTAAATAGCCTATAGCCTTCCTCAAGAATTGGGTATCAAATGCAAAAATAATTTTGTAAATACGACTAGCAGTTCCACAGATTACCCCGTATATACAAACTTACAAAGAAATACCTCATAATAATATTATCATTATTTTATTATTATATCAAATACAAGTGTTTTTAGAAGATGACTGTCTGTGGGTTAGTTTTGTAACTACTTACCTACTAGTTATAATAGTGTAGGTAAGAGTCTGCTTCGATTATCTCCAAAGATTAGTACGTAGTTACTTGTCACTAAATATTATCGTGCAACAAATTCCCCGCAATTATTTACTTAGATTATAATTTATTGATCGATCGATTAATAGGAAATCAACATGATTTGTTGGTACTGAACTAAATATCTGCGTCAGTACGTACGCACGAAGATGACCATATAACAATTTTTAATCCTAAGTACAAACTGAAAGTACTCACTGTACGTCTTAGAAGTCTAATGTCTCATCTGGACACTCGGTATTCTTTCAAAATTATTTTTTCTTGAATACTATTGATAGTGGAATCAAGGCAGGAACCAGTGATAAATAATTTGTCTTAATATATTAAGATATTAACAATGTATTATTGGTTGTTACAGGACAAGCGTGTGTGCATCTAGCAGCATCAGCAGGTCACCTGGAGGCGCTCCATGCCCTGGTGTACTACGGCGCGAATATCAATTTAGCGGTACGTTCACATTCTACCTCGAGTCAGAACAGACTTGTATACTTAAGACTTCTGCAAAACGGTTACAATTTCTTTAAGTTTTTTAGTTTTGGGTCTGCCAAATACCCAAGGAGGTAAGGTACAAACAAAAGGAAAAGTTAACTGTGATTCTACTTGCTGTTACTACGAACAGCTAGCACTCTAACCACGAAATGAGTCAACACGGTCCCGGGTTGGCTCAAACATAGCTTGTGCCACTGTATTCCGGAACGCAAATGACTCGGTCATGGGGCAATCCGTTTTTGCATATTTGCGGTTATGATTCTTGTTCACGGGAAAAAGGTTATTAAAAATAATGAAGGGGGAATACGCTAGTGAGTCGGCCAAAACACTCATCTGGGTAGCCGAAGTAGTGGGAAACACAGAAATAGATGATAGAAATAATAGATTTGAATCAGCTTTCGTGCAGATTCAGTGGAAGGCGTGTGATTTATTTCGAATCAAGGATGTTTGGCAACGTTTGCGTTGTTTTATCGTCTTAAGTAACATCTCCTGAAACAGCTACATATGCTCAACAATCGTTTTTCAGACTCGGAGTTTGCAATTCGGTTATGTCATCTAAACATACAACATCACTCAAGCGTTAGCATATTGAAACCACAAACCTATTTACCTACATTATAACAACAAGATCGCTGGCCTAACTGAAAAAAAACTAATAGACACACCCCTACACAGCCAACAGTAAATAGTTTGAGCCGAAGCTAACAAACTCATTAGACATTGCACGTCTCCTCGGCGAGCGGCGGAAAACCCATTGCGATGCCATTCGTGTTAATCTGCTGATAGTGGCATATCTCTTGCGTCGGGGTTTTTTGTGTTTAGCAAACAATGAGCGACTGTTATTTACCATTACTACAAGGGATTAGTTGGAGCGTGTGCAGACTGGCCACACTGTTGTCGCTTCAGGCTGCTCACGGTGCAGGATTTACGCTGTACCGATTATGGCTCAATGCGACATCCTTGTTGTTTTTATCGAATGCTTGGAATATTTTTTATTGTAAACATTGCAATTAAATAAAAATAACTGTCAATAGCTCTTCCCTCTTCAAGTCTGTTTATAGCATTACTGATCTCTTTTTTTCTCTTGTCAACAGGAAAACCTAGCAGGTTGGACAGCTCTGCACATTGCCGCCCGCCGCGGTGACACTCGTCTGGTACAGTACCTGCGCGAGAGATGCCCAGGAGTGACGAGCAACGCGCGCGACTACGCCAACAGAACGCCGCGCCGGCTAGCCAAGAAGACCGCAGCAGCTCGCGCGTTCGCAAACATGGCCGACGACAGCGACACGGACTCCGAGTCGGACGATGATGTGAGTAGATCCTTACACAACTTTCGATAGATAGTAATCTTGGGGAAGCCCACAAATATACCCATATTCCTTTAATCTTGATAGGTTATCTTTATTTAGTAGATAGTTAATACTTTGTTATGTAGATTAGACTATCAACCTTGTGTTGGAAAATCCCAAAGTTTCGTTCTTTGGTCTTTGTTTAACATTGTTACTGGAAACAATTTTCTTTAAATCAGTCACGAGAATATGGATGATAAAACAATATTTTTTATTTACGTCCGCAAGTTGTCTATAACTGATCTAGTAGCTAGTCAGAAGATATTAGTAATACGCAGTTCCCATAGTTATCGTAACTGAGAATAAATAGGCTAAAATTTATTTATAACGCAGAGTTCTAACTGCGGGCAGTTTTTTTCCTGTAACCTTACAGTTTAAATGAGCAGGTCGTAAAACATAATTGGAAACTGTACATTAATGTACAGGGATAAATTGTGTTTATCACGAGCTGTCTGGTGCGTTATCGTCGTCCGGGCGGCGCGCGGCGGCGTCCTGGTAACTACTCAAATATTAATGTATAGCTATCTTCCACAGATGTACGACAGCGACAGCGACAACTCGATATACGAGGCGCTGACGAGGCTGCGCAGCGAAAGCAACAGCACGCTGACGGGCTGCTGCTAGAGCCTGCGCGTGCGCCGCGCGCTCCGCAGCCGCACGCTAGGGCCTGCGCGTGCGCCGCGCGCTCCGCAGCCGCACGCTAGGGCCTGCGCGTGCGCCGCGCGCTCCGCAGCCGCACGCTAGGGCCTGCGCGTGCGCCGCGCGCTCCGCAGCCGCACGCTAGGGCCTGCGCGTGCGCCGCGCGCTCCGCAGCCGCACGCTAGGGCCTGCGCGTGCGCCGCGCGCTCCGCAGCCGCACGCTAGGGCCTGCGCGTGCGCCGCGCGCTCCGCAGCCGCACGCTAGGGCCTGCGCGTGCGCCGCGCGCTCCGCAGCCGCACGCTAGGGCCTGCGCGTGCGCCGCGCGCTCCGCAGCCGCACGCTAGGGCCTGCGCGTGCGCCGCGCGCTCCGCAGCCGCACGCTAGGGCCTGCGCGTGCGCCGCGCGCTCCGCAGCCGCACGCTAGGGCCTGCGCGTGCGCCGCGCGCTCCGCAGCCGCACGCTAGGGCCTGCGCGTGCGCCGCGCGCTCCGCAGCCGCACGCTAGGGCCTGCGCGTGCGCCGCGCGCTCCGCAGCCGCCGCATGACAGCTAGCGCCTGGCAGCCTGCACCGCGCCCGCTGGCCCACACACATCGCACCTTCCTATCTGGACGACACTCAACCAGCGCTTAGTTACAATTCCCCGTCGTGACTCGACAATGTTCATTTGTCATAGAAAATGTCAAATTGTAGTAAAGTTTCCAACAAATAGATCTGAACATTACTTCCTTGCTTTCTATCGATACAGCAGCTTAGGCTATTCAGAACGAAACTTGAGTACAAAATATTGGTTGCTATTTAAATTATATATTGTCATAAAAAATGTATAAGTAGTAACCTTTGTTAAGACAAACAGTTACTATAAATCTGTCCTTAATTGTAACCATGCAATTAAATGCTACAGGTTTTTCCGACCGTAACTAAAAGCAACGATTCTTATACCGACGTACCTAACTACAACCACGAGAGGGCGCTGCTAGATTGCCTTGAATAAGATCATAACTTGACAACTTCTTGGACAAATAATTCAAGTTTTATTTTGGACGGTCTAAGCTTAGTTTCGCGAGGATTTAGTCTTCACTCTCATTTGTAAATATAACTGAGGGGAGGAGAAGATATGTTGCCGAAACGTGAAATACGGTCCGCGGTACACAATGGTGGAAATTTTCCGGGAAATATGAAATCATTATTATATGGATTTGCCCTCTATTTGTTTGATGGGACAAAGTATTTTAAATGTAAAGTGATTGGGAATATTAGACGTCAACACAACATGGAGTAACCCAACACTGTGTACAGTGAATCCCAAAATAGTTTTAAGTTATTTGTAAGACTCATGTACAGTCGTGGAAAGAATGTTAACTATAGAAAATTATTTAAATAGTCTTGTAAAAATCTGTTATTTGTATATTTATTAGAGTCGAATAAATGTTGTTTACAATTAAATTTTGGTATTTTATTGTTATGTACTACCTACTAATGTTCTTTCCGCGACTGAACAGGTAACTGCTATATTGATAAAACTTTGCCCCACAACTTTAATAAATGAGGAAATGGTGTTTTTTATGAATATTGCAGCTCTAGTTAATTATGTAACGCTGAACAGTTCAGCTTGTCTTTAGGTGTTGAATCAAACTTAGGATGTCCTTGGAGCTAAACACAACTATTGTAGTGGGTTCAATTATCCTTCGAGCTAAAATTTCTTCCGTTGGTGAATCCTTTTTTTGACAAGGTTAATGAGTGGCGGACCTATCATGAAAAACAACTGATAGAAAACATCCAGAATCAAATTATCTTGATATAAACAATGCTAAGAGGCAAGATGGCGTGAAGAATATAACAAGTTCATAATCGTAATATAATTAATTTGGTTGACATGGCCGTCACTTATGAAGATTACATAACGATATAATTATTACGTTCAAAATAATCCATATATTGAATGTAAGACAATTATTAAACATTAATATTTTATTCTTGCCCTAACTTTCGTGTGAAAGTAGGTGTTAAGTATATTAGTTTCTATACTTCGGGGATATGACCGGTCATGTTACAATCAACATACTTTAAGGCCTTATCAGAGCCTCAATTATATATTTTATTTTTAATTAGTCTGTAATCCAGTGGTACTCAATCTAGCACGCAGCTGTCAAGCTAAGGGTTTGTGTGCGGTCTGAAATATTATAATTTATCAAAATGCGTGTATGACATGTGATTGAACAGACAGTTTGAGTATCGCTGTAGTAACGTACTGCCTAACACACTTCCATACTTTATATGGAATTTGAGGCAAATCATCTTATCTAGTTATGCATGTTCGAAGTGGTGGCGCCACGAGGCTTGATCGTCAAATAAGCAACACATGCCAAATAGGGATAGCGTATATTCGTAGGTGTAAGGACAATACATTTAGGTTGAGAACTGCTATTTGACGCTCTAGGTCCCGTGACGATTACACGTTAAAATATTTTACGCAACTCAACTGCTGAATGTCCGACTGTTACGTGTGAGTGATGCAGTTAACGTCGGTAACGACCACTTTAGCTTTCGGTAATTATATATACTTCGTTTTATAATGTCGTGTATATTGTATATCGTAATGAACTTGACGGTACGCACGTTTGAACTCAGGCTGTCAGCTCTTACTCAACTTCGCTAGTCTAAAAGCTGCCCAACGATTCTCCCAAAGTAGAAACGACGCTGTGATACGCTTTTAATACATTTTGAACTTTTTCTTTTATTTTATCACTAAGTGCGAGGTAACAAAAGGTCGAGTCAGACATTCAGTATCTGAAATTTGCTCTACTATAATTTATTAGAAAATAATTAATGTAGGTATACCTATATATAATATTTGGATACCTTTTATGTTATATAAAATATCTAATGATTAAATTAGCGTAGTATAACTAAGCGCATTATTTTACATTGTTGTCAGTTTACCTATATAACAAATTATAACACAATTTGATTGTTTCATTGATTCTCCCCAGTTATTTTGCTGATGACTCTTATTTATCGAGGATGGTAAGCAAATTCTTAGAAGAGATCCAAGTGACGGCTGCGCTGGCGAATGGCGCCTTTGTCTCAATGATTCACTGCCCGTCAAAACAATTCCTTGTATGGTATATTTTAGAATCAGATATAAGTATAATTGCTATGATTCACACTCTACGCTGATGTTTATGTACTGTCTTGAGGGGATGTCTGAGCATTAATTAGTTAATAATAGGCGTCTATCGCACTGTTATCTAATGACAAGTGCCACTTCCTACAATCTAAGTGCCGCCCGGTTGTCCCCCTAATACAGAATCCGAATAAAGATTGTTCATAATTTTGGCAGGTAAATATTTTAACGGTAAAATACTGTAGGCTTGTAGGTTTAAGCAACCGGTTATAGGAACTTTCCTTAACTTTTTGAGATATTTTCATTTACATTCACAGAGTTTGAAAAAACAGCAGGTATTGACAGTAAAAAAATTGTCACTTTTCGTATATTTCTTTTCATACCAATCGATCTTGTTTCTTAAATGGATCAAAAAACTTTATTGGTCTAACTGAGGTTAGCGTACTAGAAAAGTCAGAATTTGATGGATACCCCCAAACAAACCGCTACAAAGTCGTAAATCGAAAAATTGTGTACTTAAACCTCAGTTGGTCTGATTGAGTTTTTGATCCTTTTATGAAACAGGATCGATTGGCATTAAAAAGTTTTTGTGAAAATTTACCATTTTCGTGCTGGCATTTTTTTTTAAATCTGTGAATGCATATCATAATTTCTAAGACAGTCTCCTAAAGACCGTTTCTCTGTAGCTACGATAGTGAAGGTACTTACCTACCCTTACCGCCCCGAGGTAAAAAATGCACCCTATATTGTAGTAAATAATTTTAACCGTAATTATAGACAAAGTTTAAAATTGCCAAGTGCATGGAATTCAGTCCAACACTAAAACAATACCTAATGACTCCAAAAATTATGAGAGATGGTTGGTGGTTCGCAATACCTAGTTCTAATAGTAAGGGAAACAAGAGATAAAAACTACCAAATGCTAGCGATTAATACCTCTTGACCCTTATATGCTGATACCAATCTGAATTCAACATATATAAAAAAAAAAAAAATTACAGTTCCATGACATGTTTCAATAGAGAGGTTAGCAATGTTAAAGGGTGATGCCCTATCTCCCCAAGTTCAAAGTTCCTCAAAATGATTTTTCATACATTAATTCCCAACGTCCCTTCGATCGTCGAAGCAACGTCCCAAAAATGTTTTTTAACCGACTTCAACAAAAAGGAGGAGGTTCTCAATTCGTGTTTTTTTTTATGTTTGTTAGCTCAAAAGTTTTTTCTGGGTGAACCGATTTGGATGATGCTTTTTTTATTTGATAGCTGGTGCTTCACATGTGGTCCCATTTGAATTTGATCAAGGTCTGACCAGTAGTTTTTGAGTTATCCTTACTACTGCATATTTTTTCCACTTAGTTTATATGGATGATGTGTTAATAATTTCCTGTCACTGTTACTTACACACCAAGTAGTGGTAGACGAATTTGTGTGGGGTAGCTACTGCAACTAAAAAGTGAAAAATAAAAACTATTTTACAAAAAACTTTTTTGCAAAAAAACTACAGACTTCCAAAAAAAAAAACACTAAAAGACGTGAAAAATAACTTTCATTTCGGAAGTCGTTGTCTTTGGTTTTGTATTTTCGTTTTTGGCCACTGACTTCCGAAATTAAAGTTATTTTTCACGTCTTTTAGTGTTTTTTTTTTGGAAGTCGGTTGTTTTTTTGTTTTTGTAAAATTCACTCTTGACCATTCCTCGTACTGACGTTTCCAAAAGTGTTAGAATAAAATAAAATCAGTACCTACCTAGCTAAGACTAACTTTATTTTGGAAGATATATTATAATATATAATATGTACAAAATACCTAGATATGTGTTTTGAGATTGTTTCGAGATATATCCAGGGTGTGTTAGGGATGTATCCTGAGGGTGAGTTAGGAATGTATCCACGTTGTTCTGGGGAAAAATGTAGTGTAAGGGAAGAATTTAGGTTGTGTTGGAGGCTTCAATTTTACACGTTAACTAGATTCACCACCAGACGAACCACCACATAAATGATTTATTTTGCAAAATGCACAATAAGCAACGTCGGTATACAAACTGCCTGATAGATAAAAAACAGGAATCCAGGACACGGAATTGAAATAAGTTTTGATACTTCCCTCTCATCCGCACAAGTACAGAACAACGTCGTTTGTTATCTATCACTTATCAGTATTGCCTAATGTTAATAATATTTAATGAATTAAGCGTAAATTGCAATGAAAATACAAACTTATTACATTTTTACCCCATTCATTCTATAAAGTAATAACAAATAACATTAAACAATACGTACGTAAGCATTGATTCGGCCACCGCACCTACCATTCTAGATTTCGTTCAAGACAGAGAGAGTCGTACAATTTTATTTAATAACATAAGCTTTGGGGAACTTGGAACTTGGAGAGATAGGGCATCACCAACACCCATGTTAAATAATGTGGACGTGTTTTATAACAAAATCTGGACGCACCCTTAGGATTTTTTTATACAAAATGCATTACTAGAAGAAATAATTTATTACATGGCAGTATAATTATTGTAACATTAAAATGTACATATCACAATACGGTCGACAGTACCGCCGCGCCCTCCAGAACACACAGTAGTAACCGCATATGACTATAATAAACATTTTTCAACGTAGCTTAGGTATCATTAATATCATTATTATGTGACGTGTAAAAGTGTTTGTACAAACCTACTTACAGAAATAAAATCATTTATCATTTAATAAAAGAGGTACCTAGTGCAGGCATAGTACAAGCACCGTTTTGTCGATGGAAGAGTCGACAAAAATGACGTTCCGTGTAGACAGTACGACGGCCGACGGCAGCAAATTAGAAAGTGTTAATTGCACCTTTTATGTAATTCAGTAGTTTATTCACGTTTTTCTTTTACGTTGCTTATATCTCGAAAATGATGTGTCCTATCGCAAAAATTATGAAAATTTCGACCCCCTTTATGACACCCTTAAACCCCTAAACCTCAAAATGTAGGTAATAATTTTTCATATTTTCCATACAAAAAGTGAAAAATTCCATTTTTCCATTCCATTTGTATACTTTGTGGCCGTCAAGTAAAAAGTTTTCTACTGTCTTTACCATGGCGACTACAAAATCAAATTGTCTTCACTACCTTAGACAACAGTCAGTTGTCAGTGTGATTTTGACAGTTTAGGATAGAAAACTTTCTTCTGAAATAATCTACATAGAAAAGGACCTAGACAACGATCGGTAGAAACGAAAGACAAAATGACAGATTATAGAAGGATTTTTACGGTGCGATGTCAATTTTTTTTTAATGTTTTTTTTTTTTGATGGGTTTGCTCTTGACACTAGTCTAGGTCAGAGATGACAGAGACAAAGTCGACGATGGAGTGAGCTTACCTAGAAGAAACCTGTTCACTCTCACTTTGAAGAGATTTGGGTTGTATGCGGTCGGAAACACAGGCGTAGGTAGAGAATTCCACTCTTTTGCTGTGCGCATTATAAAACATGTTTGGAAGCGCTTAGTGCGAATTGGTGGAATAGCAACTAGGTAGGGATGGTAACTTGCAGTGCGCCTAGATGTCCGATGGTAAAAGGGGGCCGGTGGAATGAGGTCGTGGAGTTCTTGGGCACACTCACCGAAGTACAATCTGTAGAAGACCGACAAGCAGGCACCCTTACGGCGATGAGCCAAGCTGTTAAGCTTGGCATCCACCAGTTGTATGTCGCCAATGATTCTCTTAGCTCTGCGTTCCACCGAGTCAAGCGCGGCAAGTTGGTATTTAGCTGAGCCATCCCAAAGGTGGCTGCAATACTCCATGCAGGATCGGACTTGCGCTTTGTACAGGGTTAAAAGCTGTCCAGGCGTAAAATATCGCTTCACCCTATTTAGGATGCCCAGCTTCTTAGCCGCAGTTTGGGCTTTATACTCGATGGTGGCGCCGAAGTTGAGACCAGATGTCAACTCCATGCCTAGGAGTTCGAGCCGATCAGTTACAGGAACAGATGTACTCCGAAAAGTAGGAGATTAGTTGATTTGACTCCTTTTAGCGGTAAAAAGACACGCCTGTGTTTTGGTGGCGTTAAAACAGACCATATTGTCATCACCCCACTGGGAGACAAGGCTTAAGGTCAAATCTGTCCGCTCTACCATGGCCTCTCTCAAGGAACAAACTTCGGCCCCGCTGGTTTTTGCGCTGGACAAGTATCTCTCTGAAACAGTACTGTCGTCTGCGTACCCAACAATACCAGGCTGAAGTAGGTCATTGATGTGCAGCAGGAAAAGAGTTGCAGAGAGAACAGACCCTTGAGGAACTCCGGCATCAATAGCCATAAGGTCGGAGGAGCAGCCGTCTACGATTTCTCTGATCGACCGTTCGCTAAGGAAGTCTGATATCCAGCTACAAAAATCAGCCGGGACGCCATAAGCAAGAAGCTTGTTGAGTAAACCAGCGTGCCAGACCCTGTCAAAGGCCTTCGAGATATCAAGCGATACAGCAAGTGCCTCACCATGTTTCTCGATGGCTTCGCCCCAGCAGTGCGTGACATACACAAGAAGATCGCCAGTTGACCGTCCCCGGCGAAAGCCATATTGACGGTCACTGAGGAGATCATTGTCTTCAAGGTAGGTCAGCAACTTGCTGTTCAGTACCCTTTCCATAACCTTGCACAGAATGGAGGTAATGGCGATTGGACGGTAATGGGCAGGCTTTGCACGGTCGCCCTTTTTGGGCACTGGTTGTACATTCGCAAGCCTCCAGGAGTTTGGCACCGTTTTCTTTTTAAGAGAGAGGCGGAACAAGCGTGTGAACACAGGAGACAGTTCAGGCGCACACTGCCTCAACACTCTCGCTGGAATGCCGTCAGGCCCGCTGGCCTTGTTCACGTCTACACTGCACAACACGCTTCGGACCACTTTAATGTGAACTGCAATCTCCGACATCGTGGAGTCACATTGAGGTAGTTACAGTAGGTAGTTGCTTGGAGCCAGCGTCCAGACGTGAATTGCTTGCAAAGAGAGATGCAAAAAGATTTGCTTTCTCAGTTGCTGAGTGAGCTAGCGAGCCATCAGGTTTCACCATTGAAGGTAAAGTGGAACGACAGAAATTTGTTTCAACCGCTTTAGACAGGGACCAGAACTGTTTACTACCCGGAGGGTGCGCTGCCAGCTTGGCCCCAATACGTCCAACATGGTCAAAACGTGCCCTACGCAGAACCCGTTTGCAGAGCTTGGCGGCAGAATGAAAGGCTCTTTTCTTCGCGCGAACCCTACGCACTCTAACTTTGCGGTCGCGGGCCTTGACCCAGGCTTGGTAGGCAGACTCCTTTCGGGCCTCAGCGTGGGCGCATTCAGCATTATACCAAGGCCGGGATTTGTGTCCGAGCGGGATGTCGGAGAATGGAATAAAATATTCCATCCCCTGCCGAATCACGTCCGCACGACCTCAGCACAGCACGAGGGGTCACCCGAGGAGAAGCACACTTGCCGCCATGGATAAGACGCAAAGAAGTGCCGCATCTCATCCCAATCCGCTGACCCGTAACGCCATACTCGCCTCGTGCCTCTAGGACTCTCATCTGGAGGAGAGCAGGTCGATATGGATTTCACCAGACAGTGGTCAGGTGTTCCCAGCGGGGCTGAGACCGATACTGAGTGACTGTCCGGATCAGTTGCCAGCAGAAGGTCTAAGCAATTGGGTGTATGGCCGTCAACATCCGGTACCCGCGTTGCCACATTCACCATCTGGGTTAGGTCTAGCGTTAAAGCAAACTTGCGCGCCTCTAACCCGGCATGGTCAGTTTTTCGGTACGGGAACAACCATTCTTTATGATGGGCGTTGAAGTCCCCCAGAAAAATGAGCTTCGCTGTTGGGTACCGCTGCTGGGCTCCGTCAGTCGACTCCACGAGGAAATTAAAGAGCGCTGTTGTCTCCTGGCCACCGCTGTGCGATCGGTAGACGCCGATGTAGAGAGATTTCTCCTCGCCAGTGTCCACAAGTAGCCATATGGCAGAAAAACCAGGTTTCTCAAAGCAACGGAGACGACGACAACAAATGTCATCGCGGACGTACACACAGACCCCAGCTTGTTTCTTGAACTGGTGTTCAAGAGAGGAACCCGGGTAGTTGAGGTACGCCGCATCCGACGGGGTTGTTATCTTCGTCTCCGTTAGGAAAAACTGGTGCGGCTTCTCGGCCTCAAGGTGGTGATGGACCGAATCGAGATTGGAGTGCAACCCTCTGATGTTAGTAAGGTGCACTTTTAGTGGGAGGAAGTGCAGCCGTTGTTTAACCTTATTTTTCTTGCTTGCTTTCATTTAAAGTAGAGTTGTTGGGGAAAAAAGTCGACTTGTCGAGACGCTGCTCAGTGAACCAAGTGGAACACTAGAGCTAGCCAAACCTATGGGGAACTCATCTGGAGACTGCGGGGACGCCCGAACCCTCCCGAATATGGCCACCGGGTCCTCCTATCCAGTCGCCGGCTGGCACGGTGAAGCATATCGGGATTTTTCGCGAGTTGGCGGGGCAGCCTTTGGCACGTGGCTGGCGTGCTACTTGGGCCCCCTACTGACTGCGGTCGGCCAACGGCTGGCACCGTGCTTCGGATCCCGCTACCCTCCAAAGTGAGTTACCGGGCAAGCTATGCCCAGAGACCAAGACCGGTTCTGAACAGCACAACTGACAATCTCCTTCTCCCCCAAAGGCACTGGTACTCCCACACACCGACGGAACATAGCAAGCTGCTTGGCGCCGGACTCCGGTGGGATGGTGGCCGCGAGCCAGGCGGCCCCTAGCGGAGCCTACCACCGCTAAGTGGGATCGTTCAGCCGTACCACTGGCAAGCCTATGGTGCCGTTGCCCGGGGTGGACCACTAGGAGGTAGATCCCATACCACCCCAATAAAAAATGGAGAAACGAAATGTCACTTTGCATAGAAATATCTGTGTCTATTCTTCTAAAAAATAGAAAGCGTCATGCTAAGCTTGCTGGAGTAGTAAAACATGAGATTGCATACATTCATAAAGATTAAGCTAACTCTGCTCATTCACAAACAATTTTTTACGTCTATCTATATAAGTTACGAGTTCAAATGTGTTTCTATTCTAAATGATATCTGTTTTATATTAATGTGTTGATTATTTTCATAAAACTAGGGAAAAAATCTTTAACAGGCTGCCTTGAGAAGCAATCATAGGTACCTAGTCATTCAATACCTAGTTACTCAGGGCCGCCATATTTATTAAATAATAACTCTTTTAGGCTTCACTCGGTGGTGCGGTCCTACTGGTCAAATGATACAGCTTATCTTTATAAGGGGTTATTTATATGAACGTTACATGACCTAACTGAGCGAGTCAGATAGTGATAAAAGTTAAGTGTAACGGTACTTTAGAACTTGCTCTATTTGTTTCAATTGCTTTTGTTGGCCTCTATTGGAGGATTAACTAGATCCATCACTTGATTACATACATTTGCTTGATTTTAACTTAAATAAATGTCGAAAGCCTGGAGCAAGGTGCCTACATTTTTTTTTTTTTTCCAGTAGGTAGTAGGTATTATAATGGGCGCCACTTATTGGACAATTGAACTATTGCGCTATTTATTGTCCATTGCACTTTTTTTTTTAATTATTCGATTTAAGATGATTCCTCAGCTGTAGCCGGCAAATTCAAAATTTCTTTGGTTTTTGCAAATTGCAGCTCTGTTTTACGTCGCATGTTGATCAAAATGCGATTCGCGACTGTAGGAATTATATGTTTACTGAATAATAATCAACAATTTCATATCAATCGTTAAAATTTGGAATTTTGTTCCACCTAAGAATTTTCAGAATATTTCAAATGAAAATTTTTTGGTGGATCAAATTTCTAAAGTTTGAAGATTGATATGAAATTGATGATTATTATTCAGTAAATATATCATTCCTACAGTCGCCAATAGCATTTTGATCAACATACAACGTAAAACAGAACTGCAATTTGCAAAAAACAAAGAAAATTTGAATTAGGCGGGCTGCAACTGAGGATTCACCTTAATTTGTTTCAACGAGTCGACCGACAAGAAAATATGGCTTTTTACGTGCAGATAAAGCAAAGGTCACAGATACCAATGCGTCACTTGGGATTGATAATGATGACCTTACCCCTCTTATCATACAAATGTTGTTTCCCAAAATATTAACATAATTAAGGCTATCACAAGATGTGCAGAGTGGAATGGGCACATTTGTATGTTATTTTCCAAGTTTTTTTAGTTTTAGAAAAAGAAAATACCCCTTTGAGATCGTATCAGAAATTCCTATTCAAGTTATACCTACCTATTTGCTAATATCAAGTCTAATGAATCACTTTTCAATAATATCATAGATTGATTATGCTTTAATAGGTGCCCATTACGTAAGTGGAATTCGGACTAATTTTAAAACCGCGATTAAAAACGACTGATAACATAGTTTTACAAAATATTAGGCAATACTTTCTGGCTCAGTTGTGCTCAACTGCTGCTCATTGATAAGGATTAATATAAATGTCTTTTGTTTTAGGTATATACAAGTAGCGACATATTTAATGTCTTTTATTAGGTATACAAAAATATAATATAGTTAGTGGTTAAACTTGATTTTAGGTGTGTGGTCAAAGAACATTCGAAACCCTGTTTTTATATGGCTGGCATTACTATCCTCACCCCGTTTATACTTAGACTTGAAACAACACACCTATTCGTACCTATTACCTACTAATTAAGAAATACTACATGCACAGGTTTTTTTACTAGGTCTGTAAGTAGGTACTTAAGGCGCTACCCCGAGCAAAACCTTGCGATAGTGCGTTATTAAGCGGCTATTTACTCATTAATTAAGAGTAATAAACTACATCTAAAACCACATTATTAATGTTCTTTATCCTATCATCACATTGCTCGTTTTTATTTGCTTTTACGTGTTGTAAATACATTTAAAATCTCCTTATAACAAAGTGACTAAAATTATTGATCGCATGCATCTTTTCTTACGGGTGACGTTCTAATAATTTAAGGATTACACTAATGAATAGGTAGTTTCAAAATCTAAATAATTGTCGTTTTATTTTATTTCAAATGCTCACTTGTCTTTTTTTATTAAAATAATTCCACAATTTTTGAGAATTCTATGATAAATGGGCGTACGCAGGGAACGGGACAGAGCAACACTCAGCGACGGAATAGAGAAGGACCGAACGCTCAAAGTCGTTTGGTCAGGGAAGCGCCTTAAGTAATTCCTTCGAAATAAAGTGCAAGACAAAATAAGTTTACGGTTTCCCATTGATCGATTATTTACGTACCTACAGACAATTCTGTGAGCCAATACTCAGCAATCATGTTTTTTTTTCTAAAGGCCGTCATAAATGTGCGCATAATTTCATACGGAGAAGGAACAACACTAATACTATGGCAGTTTTAGACCACGGCATCAGCATAGAGTTATCATAAGTTTAGAAAAGAATAAATAAATAAAACATGATTATAACGTGGCCTGGGTTCTACAGCCTCCATATGTTACAAATCTATGGTTCCAAACTATTTTATTTTTTTATAAACTCTATCGTTAAATATTTTCTTAGACATTGGTGCCGACACTATTGTCACAAAATTCTCTAAACTAGATAAAAAATCACCAAAATTTTGTTTATTAATTTAGTGTATCAAACGAGGTTTCCCATTCTGAAACTTACTAAAGTGACACAACTTAACTTTAATATAGTTTGTCAGTACTAATGTCATTTAGTTATTAAATTTAGTGAAAATGGTAATTTAGCTATTCAGAATTTGCCGTTTTTCACCTAAAATGTTGATTGTCAAACTAAATCAGACTATTTTTAATCGCGATTAAAAAGGTGTGGATTAAGATTAGTTGTAATGAACTAAAATTGACAAAGCACATTTCTCTACTAGTTCTTGAAAGTTTGGATGCTTGTAAGTTTGGAAAACAGTATGGAAGCATATGTGATTGCAGCTGTTGCTGATTCACGAAATAACAAATAGAAAGTCTCCGACAAATTCAAGATGTCCTTGATAGGGCTTTCCTACGCCGCGGCGACGAGGATACCGGAGATTTTCAACGGTACCTACTGAACGAAAAATCGGATTATCGTTCCTCTAAATCACATTTTTATTAGTAAACTAGCTTTTAGATACCCGCGGCTTCGCCCGCGTGGCGATCGAAAAAACCCTGTAAATCCTCCATTAAAAATACATAGGTACATACTTACCTAAGTGTCAACTTTCATGGTGGTCGGTCAAACGGTGTTGGAGTTCACTCTAGGATCACACAATGTTTTTCCTTTTTTTTCTAGTTTCTAATAATTTATTTCAATCATGATTCGAAAGACACGTAGTGCCATTTGGCGTCCTAAAGCAAATGTGACCGTCGACAGTTCTTGTTCTTTGCCGCAAGAGTACTTTTTTCAAGATGAAAGGTCCTTTTCTGTACCCCTGACAACGTAGGTATATGCAAAATTTCATGGTCGGTTCAGTGGTTTAGGCGTGAAAAGGTAGGTACTAAACAAACAAACAAAACGCATTTATAATACTTTCTAGTTAGGATTAGAAAGTTAGGATTAGCTTTATTACGCTGAAATAAATAGCAAGATAATGGTGCTACCTGAGTCAATTTTTAAATGCTGTGCTTTGTCGATTTTAATAAAATTAAAGGTTTCTTTTTTATTGAAAACCGAAAAAATATCGCCGAAGTCACATTACGAATACGTTACCGAATACAGGTTATTGCATCTTAATTTATTAAAATATAAACATTAATATAGTTTTACGGCTTCATTATGCTCCCTGTATTTCATGTAAAAGATAGTTATTTGATTTTACCCAGGTTTTTTTTTGCACTTTGGATCATTTTGTTCACTTTCATTCACTCTTTATTTTAATTTCCGACAATGGTATAATCAACTTAGCGATTGGTGCCGATTCTCTTGTCACAAAATTCTCTAAACTAGACTAAAAATCACTAAAATTTTGTTTAGTCCTGTCAAAAGACGATTTCTCATTCTGAAATAGACTAAAGTGACACAACTTAACTATATTTTAGTTTGACAGCACTAAGATGGTACTGAATAATTAGTTTAGTGAAAATGGCAATTTTGCTATTCTGAATTTGACGTTTTTAACCTAAAATTTTGGTTGTCTTAACTAAATCTAGCAATTTTTTATCGCGATTAAAAAGGTGTGGAATAAAATTAGTTGTCATGAACTAAGATTCACCACAACACCTCGACTTCAGGGGCAAAAACAGTACTGTTTTTTTTTTTAATATTGCTTATATCTCGTAAACAGTGTCATAGCGCAAAAATAATGAAAATTTCGACCCCCTTTATGAAACCCTTAAACCCATATAACTCTACACAAAGGTATATTTTTTTTAAATATTTCCGTACAAAAAGTGAAAAATTCCATATAAAACACGCCGAGGCTGCCACCGATGCGCGCCTCCGGCTCTAAAAAAAAATCACGTGGTAGGGTAAACAAGTAGGTACCATGTGGAGTCGCGATTGTCAAATTAAATTTTAGTTGCGTCAAAATGATTTTTAAATTTAGAGATATTTTATTGCAGAATAGCTCTAAGATTCTCATAGCCAAAAGTAAGGAATTTTAGTGATAGTTTAGTTCGGTGTACAAGAGAATCGGCACCATTGTCAAACTCCATTTTAGTTGTGTCAAAATTGTTTTTAAATTTAGAGAATCTTGTTTGTAAAAGTTTGTAGTTTTTTAGATTCCAAAAATGAGAAATTTTAGTGATAGTAACGTATGGTGTAGGTAGAGTCAATATAATGTTTTGTTGAGACTATAACTTGGTTTGCAGTTATAATTTGGTATTCCATCCAGTACAATAAACAATTAAAGAAAACCCAGTAATATGTAGGTATAATGAACATATTTTTGTCATAAAACTGTACAAATCAATGTTAAAACCTATTTATTAGGAGTACAATACACAGTCATGTGGGTATTCCAACGGTATGTATTGGGCTTATGCAACGTAGTAGGTAGGTACTGGAAACTGGCCATAACATGAATAACTAAGAGCTTCCCAGAAAATATCCTGATTATACGCTGGAAAATCCCACAAATGATAATTAAATTAATCTGTACATTAGTTCCAATTTATTATAGCAGTGGTTTTCCAAAAGAGGAGTTTGGAAAAATATCAGTTACTAGACTACCGGCAAGCGATTAGCCTACTTGGCTTAATTACCGATACCAACTTAATAGATTATAATATTTATTTATTGTGAAACATATTTGACCTATTTGTTCCAAGGCTTCGTCGAAATCTATTAAAAAATATTAGAGTCTGTACAAATCCTTGCTTCCAATTGAAGCAATAATTGCAATAATTGAGCAAAAAGCGAAATGCAATAATTGAGCAACAATTAAATGTTCCAATAATCTAATTTATGAAGATGTAAATAACACCCAAAAAAATAATTGATTGGCCTGACAGAAATAACTTGGTTATTAATATACAAAAAACCAAGTTATTGCAGTTCTACCAAAGGCTAAAACCCAACCATTTAAATGTTTCATATAACGGACAAAGCGTAGAAGAGGTAAAAGTACCAAGATTTCTTGGCATTCTAGTTGACAGTCAACTAACGTGGAAAATGCAGGCAGACGACTTATGTACGCGGCTAAGTAAATCTGCTTATGCTCTTTTCATCTTGGCAAAGAAAGTTAATTTACAAACAGTACTTACAGCATACCATGGCATTGTTTCCTCAGTATTGAGATTTGGCATAATACATATTTTGGGGCAACTGTACTGAAAGAGAAACTATGTATATTTAGAACTCAAAAAAGATATATACGATGTATGGTAGGCCTAAAAACTACTGATAGCTGTGAGCCTGTCTTCAAATCATTAAAAATCTTGTCTTTCCCATGTCTAAATATATTTGAAGTAGCAGTGTTTGTCAAATGTAACTTGAACTTGTTCGCTGCGATAGTTGATACTACAAAAGGTACCACTCAACTTAGATCCCATAACAAAATCATGTTGTGTACAAGTAAATACAAAACAGCACTAGCAAGAAGTATTTTAGTCATGGGTCCGGTTATGTACAATAAAATTCCTGATAGCATAAAAAAAAAAAATTGCACAACTTGAGAAAATTAAAAAAATATTAAGAGATAAGTGCTATTATTCAATCACCGAATATTTGAATGACACCGAATATTTGTTACAAATTTTCTGACATTTCAAATAACAATTATTGATCTTCCGTAGTGACTTTTAATTTTAATTTATGACATTATTCAATTTCTCTAACATTCTTTATATAAGTAAGTGCTGACAGTTATCATTTTATTACAATAACTGCTGACATTTTTTATTTTTATTTTTTCTCAATAACTATACATAATTTATTAAGTTATCTACATTGTTCAGTGTGACTGACAATTCTTAATGCGATAGATAATCTAATTTATTTACTTATTTATTTGTAGTTCATATATCTACCTATATTAATTTCTTGTTTTAAATATATTGCATGTATTACTACTTTTGTACGCCCTAGAGGCAAAGCATAGCGCCCTCAATGTATTACCAAATAAGAACTTATAATGTCTCTATGTTTTTAACCGACGAAAAAAAAAAGGAGGAGGTTCTCAAGTCGACCGGTATATATTTTTTTTATTTTTTTTTATGTATGACCACGCATAACTTTTTACCGAGTAGTCCGATTTTGATGATTCTTTTTACAATAAATAAATCTGATGTTATTTCCCTTTAATCGAATATCAACTATAGAACGAATTATAACGGTCCTTACAGCATTGTCAATCAAAATGTGTGCTCATTTGCTTACCACTATAGAGTATTCAGTTCACGTGGTAACCATCGTCGAAATATGTAGTTCGTTTAACCGTGGTACTTATCCTTTCCCCCTTAAATTTGTTCTGTAAAAAAACCCACATACCCATAGGGTAAATTATAATTAGAATACCAAGCGATGTCATATGCAAATAGCCAGCAATTTGTCGTTCAATAGAATTATAATATGGTAGTAATTATTAGCACGTGAAATATGGATATAATCGCGTTGCTTCAAAAATGTCCGCCGCCGTTAAAACAGAAAACATTTGGAACTAAACATGCATCTTGACCAGTCTTACTTTAAAAATAAATAAATTCTTTTGAAAGTTTTTTATTACTTTTAATGATTAATTACACACATTCAGGCTGTTTTTTTAGGTAATAAGGAAATTAAACTTTTCACGTCCCATGGTCTGTCAGTTATATTTTTGCGAGAAAGGACTTACGGTATTCTGAAAAAATCTATAGATCTATACTCGAAAGGTTTAGGTAGTTAAATAAAGGTAAACAAAAAAAACCACGTGACTCATAGAAGTTAAACCTTTTATTTCAAATGTTCTAATCATATTATTTTGAGTATTCTGAATCTGAATTTGAGGAACTATCTGTCACATTAATAATAAATCATTTAGTGGTATCATCAATTATTTTGTCTAATTTAAACATTTTCTGTTCTTCTTTTATTACATGGCCCTCGCAACTTTTCCAATTCTCAGCAGTCACATTAGCTAAAGCCTCTGGCAAAAGAATGTTTCGGTCAGACATTTTAAAAGTTTTATTTTTCTCGGCTACAAACCCCTTAACTTGAGCCCATATTAACTCAATTGAATTGCGCTCACAGTGGTATGGTGGCAGCCGTAATACAGTGACACCTTATAACATTTTTTCTAATTCATCCACAACTTAACCCGTCTGGTTAACCGACTAAACGTGATACCTGCTACTTCAGTTGCCATACTACGTCACAGGTTTACTCTTCAATTTAGCAACGTTATTTAGTTCCTTGTATTTTTTAAAAGGTTTAGGGAACCTGTCTTTTTGGGCTCTTTACAATAGACAGATTACAAAATATTATACTATTTTATAAATCTAACAAAAATATTGTGCTCAAGCAATTACATGTACGAAGATATAGATTACGAATAAATGATAAAGTTTAACATACATTAATAAAAGAGGAAACTATCATATAAATCGCAAATAACTTTAATTTTGTTGTATCGTATTTTTAGACAAGAAAGTGTCAACTATAAAAAAAACCTTTTTACGATTTGTTTACCTTTATTTAACTGCCTAAACCTTTCGAGTATAGGTACAGTTATGTCAAACTCACTCTTGTCCTGTTGTCTTCATAAATATGTCTAAAATCTTCACACGGGTTTTTCCCATTTTAAAGTTATCATTATTTAACCGCATTCAAAAAGCCAAAGGTTTATTTTTCATCTTAATATTATCTGTAAACTATTGTTATGAATATAATGATGACCAAACAACTACCTACTGAATTGGTTGATGTCTTCGGGGTATAAAAGAAATAGCCATTTAATTAAATACCGCCTTTTCATGTTTATATTGAGCTAAGCGAAGATAAGCCCGTATTCTTAATTCGACGCCCAGTCGAGATGACGAGATTTAAGTATGAAATCTTGCTTGTTTTGAAAAGATCCGCAAAATATTGATATTGATACCAATTTTATCTGACGAAAAATCTTTTATCTATTTACTTAGAAAACTGTTACAAAATGCTGAGTAAAGTTTATCATCTCGTAGCAGAAGCTAGTTAAATCGTTGCATTGGGACTATCGAGTCCCGAGTTGTGTATGTCAATGTCATACAAACAGTTTATTAACTAACACGTAAGAACTTTGCGACAGCGAAACCTACTGCCGAGCGGGTGCGCCGTGAGCCGGCGCGGCGCACCGTACACGACGCCGTGGTGCGGTACGAGGTCGTGCTGTTTCGTTTCACAGTGGCAGCGCTGCGCCGTCATGATGTGTCCAGGCCCTAATGAGATGTAGGGGAGGTCATTTGCAACCAAATGACCCCATAAGACCTCTATGCAAATGTCAACCATTTTCGAGTAGTACACAGGCGGTCGTGCGCGCTAAAATGTAGGTACCGTACGCGCACGCCCGAGAGTATCTACTACGTCGTCTGCCGTGATGTCGGGCGATCACGTGCGTCATTGAACGCAACGCTAGGGCTGTGTATGCTAAGAAATCATTACACAGAAGAATGGGTGACAAAAAAACTGTTTTTTTTTTACATTGTAAACAATATTGTTATTTATTGAAAAACACAAATACTTCACTTCAATATAATGGTCAATGAACTTTTATCTAATCGTCGTAAAAAATCAAAATCTATTCAACCTGCACTACACTACTCGAGAAGATGATCGAAGACGAGTGTAGAATGGCACTTCGCTTCGCTTCGCACTTCCTCGGTTCGCCTCGGGCGACTTCCGATCATTGTCGGTTTTAGCGCCAGAGTCAAAGGACTCCAAGCGTTCTTACGTTGTTGAGCAGACCAATTTTTCGAACATTATGAAGCAATGGTTTAGAAATATCCTTCAAAATGATTCAGATTGTGATTAATAGTGTGTTACGTAATTAGAGTGCTTCTAGTGCTACCTACCTAATTTAGTTCAAAATACACGGAGTCATAAACTATTCTAGTGAATAGTTTTCACTAGAATAGTTTATGACTCCGTGTATTTACTGTTAGTACTTTACTGACAAACAAAATGAGTGATACCGAGCAGGTGGAAGTACCTACCTAGTTAGATGGCGCAAAAAGACTGAGACTCAATGTATTTTAAATTTTTTGTTGGTCTTTATATTTTGACAGCCAAACAATACAATACAATACACACAATTTTGACTGCAATATGAGCGAGATTTAGCCATTATTATAGGCGCGGGTGCGATACGTAGGTACTCTCGAACAGGCGCGTGGCAACCGACTGGATTTTGTCCGCCCGGGTGGCCGCGACCCGTAGTTACGTTAGCCTGTGGCACAGTGTTTTATGAAGCCCGATTTTCGGACATCCCATTTTTATTGCAAAACCTGACAGAAATGATCATTTAAATGTGAGATTTCGTATCCCCATTTAGCTACCAAATCTAGTTTTTTTTTTTTTTTTGAAAATCGTAATTTTTCCATCCGGATATTAAGAAAAAAAATAATTACGCTTAAACTAAGCGTGATACGCAATAATGATGTTAGGTACATTGATGACGCATCTTATGTAGAGTATTTTAGTCAATAAATGAACCTCGCACCATTGTTAGATCGCGATTTATACGGGTTTTTCGGATTTTAGTTTTTCTTAATTTTCTCGAAAATTCCGCCGTTTCGGGAAAAGTTATCTAAGTATACAGAAATAATTCTATTTACTTCCCCAATACACCACATAATTATGACATCCCAAATCCATGGAACTCAGAAGTTATTCCAATTTAACTATTTTTGTTAGGGTTGTCAATTTTTTTAACCCTAATTTTGTGGATCAAATTTTTCGTATAAGTAAAAGTTCCGTAGACAGAATGACAAACAGAACGTGAATCAGTTTACTGGCAGCCTACCGAGACCTTTCAAAATAATATTTTTATTTATTATTATTTGTTAAAAACTATAAACACAAGTAAAAAAACATTGTACAAAGGCGGACATTTTCTACCAGTTGACCTTATGGTAGTTCAGAAACAACATGGCGGGTACAACTTAAAAAAGAGAAACAGAGAGGAATATAATACACTCGGCGTCACAAAAATCGCACCTCTTCGAAAATAAGTTTAAAACATGTCCCGCCAGTAACGAATACATTAAACCTTATTAATATTGGTATCAATTGAAAGTATGTTTAACGACCTTTAAATTAACAACAGTTAGAATTCCTAAACACAACAGATCTCATTAGCACGTAACGTTAAAAAAAATGTTGTCAAAATACGCATTACAACGGCCACTAATTGCACCTCCCTACAAGGGTATAAAACGGGCGACCCGGGTTAAATGTGAGATTTGCCCGGTTAAGTAGCCAGGACCTTAGTGGTCAAAACTACGAGCTGCCAATTAGGAAAAAAAAAATAAAAAAAAATAATGTGAGTCATTCGCTATTCAACCTTTAAAGTGAACACACGTGAACAGCTACAGCAAGAAAAATACCCCAGAAGATGGATACCACTGCAGATGAAGCCGCTCAAGTCATTGCACTACTGCAATCAGGGATGCGGCAATGTGATGTTGCTCGGCAACTGAACTTGAGTCGTTTTGCCGTTCGACGAGTGTTCCAACGCTTCCAAGAGACTGGTGGCTATATCCGAAGACGTGGATCTGGAAGACAACGGTGCACATCCGAAAGAGACGATCGCTTCATTGTTTCGACGTCTTTACGTAATCGGTTCTCCAATGCTGTTGAGCTGCAACAACAACTGCGATCAGCTCGCAGAACTTCTGTAAGCGTCTCCACGATTAGAAGAAGAATGCGGGAGAAGAAAATTGCAGCTCATAGGGCTGCTACAGGGCCAAAATTAACTGCACAGCATAGGAGAGACCGGTTGCAATTTGCCCGTGACCATGTGGATTGGACAATAGACCAATGGAGGGCTGTGCTCTTCTCGGATGAGACGAGGGTGTGTCTTTTCTGCAACGACAGGCGTCGAAGAGTGTATAGGAGGCAAGGGGAACGATTCGCGCAAGCCTGTATTCAAGAGACAGTGCAATACGGGGGTGGCTCGTGCATGTTCTGGGGCGGCATGTCAATCGAGGGTAAAACGAACCTTGTGTGCGTTTCTCGGGCTGGAAGTGCTCGCGGGCAAGGGTCGCTGACTGCTGCTCGGTACATAACAGAGATCTTAGAGGAGCAGGTTGTCCCTTATGCTGGTTTTGTTGGCAGTGGGTTCACGTTAATGCACGATAACGCCCGCTGTCACACCGCTTTAATTGTAAGAGACTACCTGCAAGAAGTTGGAATCCCTGTTATGCGCTGGCCGGCGCGAAGTCCAGACCTGAACCCTATTGAGCATCTTTGGGATGAACTGAAACGGCGAGTACGGGCACGTGATCCTGCCCCTACCACTCTCCAAGACCTCCAAGATGCCGTCGTTGCAGAATGGGACAACATTCCTCAAGAGACTGTTGTCACATTAATTCGGTCCATGAGAGGACGCATGGAAGCAGTCATCAGGGCTAGAGGGGGTAACACTAGGTTTTAAGTTGTTTTTAAGGACTTCTTTGTAATTTTTGCTGATAAAATAAAATTTAGCTTTTTAATCATTTGCATTTGCTTGCTTTTTTTTATTCCCTGGTAAACAAAAAACCAAATCCATTGATTTATTCTGAAATTTAAATGAATTGCCTTTCCAATGATACCTTACAGTCATATGTCTACCATTGATTAATAGGGTTAAAATGACTTTGAAGGGAATTCTTAAAGAGGTGCGATTTTTGTGACGCCGAGTGTATAATTGATAAATACATACATTTAAACAATTTTGTTAAGAAAAAAAGAGTCTGACGAATTACCGCTGTGACGATTTTACCAACTTCTTGCGAGAAATATCAAGTTAAAAGTCCCCTTTAGGTTTACTTCATTTGTTTGTTATTAGGTACAATTCGAAATAAATAGCAAATCAAGTGCATATAAAGTTTGGATTTAATGGTTTTTTAAATTTTGCAGTCGATTTTGATGTGTCCGATTATTTAAGTCAAACTTCACTCTCTAAATCTTCTTCGTTGCAAAGCACCACACATTCTTCTGCATCGTAACTTTCAGTTTCGTCAGCACTGGTAAGCTCTTCCATTATGTTCGGGTCTGGTAGAGGTTTTAGCAATGTAATTGCGACTGCAGACAAAGGAATTTTACATTGCTCTTTTTGTCTTTGCCGCAGGTGAGCATGGGAGATTACAGGATCGGATGACTCCAAGGCCCTATGAAATAAATCAGTCATCGTTTTAACCCTGTCGATTTTTCGGCAGTGGTGCTCACGGTCGCTTTTCCAAAACTTATTTCTTGATTCAGACGCCTGCTCTGAGAGCATTCCAATGGGAAGCGATGTTGAATTAATTATAGCAGCCCCATGCACCAATATTTTATGTATAGTTACTGTCATCGGATGCCATTCATAATTTTCTACATATTTAAAGCCGCTTTCGCCGTTTAACCACAATATGGGCAACGCATTTGGGAGGAAGTATGTAAAATGGTATTTAAGACTTTGCCATCAATGGCAGCTAAATTCAATAAGCAGGAAGTTTTTATTTTGTGTCCCTTTGTGGTTTCGCCTAATAAAGGTGAAAGATTATTTATTGCGTCTTCCCGTTATAATTTTTCCGACATTATTAATGCTGCCGTTTCTTTCCTGTACTGCACACATACTGGTCTACAGTACCTGTAGGATTGTGGGGCTGGATTCTTCCAGAGTATAACATTATTCGTTCTTACTACTAACGGAATAAATGTAGTTGCAATGAGGCTATTCTCTTCACCGCCTTCAGCATCCGAAACGGCTTGTTTGTACAGTGACTGTCCAGTACTCCCATCAAAGCCCCAGTTTCCTTCCAACACACATGCCAACTCTTTCTCAGAATTTTTTTCGCAATATTGTGTTACAACTTCATCGCTGACTCTCAATAATCTGTCAAGTGTGTTGTAAAAGACATTGGAAAGGAACTGAGGCTTCTCGCTCTGAAATTGTAATATTGGATGGATAGCAATCCTTTTTTGCTGCTAAAACTTTATAGTATGGAGGAAATCCAGGGAATCCGCGATCTTGAAGATCTTTATGAAGAAAATTGTAGGTCTCGCCTGTTAAATTTCTATCTATTACCACTGATAGGGCTTCTTCCGGCGTATACGGCCGAGGACAATTAGTTATTTTCTGTAAAATATTTGTTGGTGCTTCAGGTGCTTCTAAACATGTATATATAATCTTTTCTAAATCTTTCGCTGGCTTCGATTGTACAGAAACGCCTTCAATTGACAGTGATGCACTAAAAGATTTCACCTTTTTTTTTAAAGGCTCATGCTGCAATTGCGTTTGGAGCCTTCGACGACTTCTTAATTGCTGCAGCATACTTAAATTCGCGTGTTCTACTTTTAGTTGACAATGTTGAATCTTCAGCCATCAGCTGCCCGGTAATCATTATTTGGCTTAACCAGTCTTGATGTTTTTTGTCGAAATGTTTCATTGTATAGTTACATTTTTTATACATGCTTTTACTTTTTCTTAAAAATGTAGCAAGAACAGGGGCCAATTCTTCCTTATTATGGGAGATATGGTAGCTCTCCCCAAAATATTCGAAAATTTTATTTACTAGTTCAGATATTGACAGGTCTTTAAATTTATTCGTAAACAAATTAAAAACGTCTAATCTTGTCAACACTTTTTGTGAGGGCTGATTTTCCACGGCCTGTGCGTTTGCTGCTACTTCCAGAGACTGAAAAGTACCGACTTCGGTGCTATCCATAGCTTCGTTTGACATAGAGGCCACTTGCTGACCATCATGTGCATTGGGATTGTCATGAAACACATGAATGGTGGAATGAAAAAAAAAATGGTGAAACACATGAATTAGGACTATCAGATCACAATACCGGACAAACATTATCAATAAAATTAAAAACGGAAAATAATATATTTCGAAAGCATTGGTTTGCATATAAAAGGGACCTGAGTAAAGAAAATATAGAAAAATTTAATTACTATATTAATAAGCTATCATTTTCAGAAGTACACTAGGAAACACACGTAAATAAAACCTTTTCATTATTGCACGATGAACTTTGTCTATTTTATGAACTGTGTTTCCCATTGATTAAAATTAAGATGAACTCTAACTCTCTTAACCCAAAATGGGTTACTAAAGGTCTAAAAGTCATTTATAATAAAGAGAAAACTACAAGGTATCTATTATAAAAATAAAACTACCCACAATAAACAAAAATTTAGAAAATATAGTAAAAGACTAAGGCAATGTGTAAATACGAAAAATACATAGAGAAAGCAGACAATAAATGTAAAGCTACATGGAAAATAATAAATGATAAACTTAAACAGAACAATGCTAGTAATGAGATTAGAGAAATTTTGGATGGGGAAAATATGTTAAAAGAAGTTGATGATATAGCGACATACTTTAACAATTACTTTGTCAACATTGCTAAAAAGGGAAACGTCCAAAATCCAAAAAATAAACATGGTTTCAATAAAACGGTTGTAAACTCAATTTATCTAGAGCCAGCTACTTGTATGGAAATATTTATGACTGCCATGAAATTACGAAATACCAACTCAGTCAGATATGATAACATTAGTACTAACATGATCAAACAAAATTTATTAATTTTACCAAAACCGTTGACTTACATAATTCATTTATTTCTGGAAAAGGGTATACGAGTATTCCCCGACAGTTTAAAAATTTCGGTTGTTAAACCCCTTCACAAAAAAGGACCTAGATCTGAGGCTAATAATTATAGACCAATTACTTTGATTCCCATACTTTCAAAAATATTTGAGAAAGTAATGAGCAAAAGGCTTATAAATTTCTTAGAGAAACATGATGTATTATGTAGTCAACAGAACGGTTTCATTAAGAGTCCCTATCAACTTCGCGGTCTAAAAACAGAAAATTCAAGATTTTTCAGTGCAAATTTCTCAATAACCTTAAGATATCTGTTTTTTTTTAATGCACTATTATTCATCACCTATTTATCTAGTATGTGGACGAATTGAAATTTTAATAGCTACTCAATATAAATTACTAAAAATAAAAATCTAACACGTTTTTACGTAAGCACGAAACACCAGATTTTTCAATTGCTTTTTTAGCTTACTGGTAGCAAATAACAATCTGAGAAAAATCCTTAATGCTGGACATATAGTATATTAGTAAGTGGACGATTTATTTTTTGAAAGTTTACTGAATTAGTACTCTAAAAAAAATGTGAACCGCGCTGCAAAAACGCAATAAAATCATGTGCGAAATCGTCGTCTACGCATACGCATTTATTGAAAATAAGAAATTCTTAAATATTTTAAAATTTAAGGTGTTTATCTACCAAACTCAATGTTTATATTTTATTTTTGACTACTTATTTATTTTTAATAAAATATCTAAATAATGCCTTATAAACCGATGCGCTTGCTCGAGGCATTCAGTCGCGCCCATGGGCTTCTCGACGACGGACCTGCGTCACCCGTGACGTTCTCTGCTCCCGACGTAACTCGCGAATCGCACGTGGTTAGACCTAGTATAAATACTAGGTCTAACCAGTTTTGAGACTTTTGAGTATATTTTATTATTTATGCATTGTGTGACACCTATTAATTAATGTGCAAACACACTGTACATTTGTAATAAATTAATAGTTTTTAATAAATAATAAAAATAATAAAAATAAAAAAAAAACTATAGGGACGAAAAGGAGAACAAGTCACCAGTCAGTTCAGGAACATGGTCAGTTTTACTAGCAAATGGGTAATGTAATGTGTCTTAGCTATATGGGTGTAGTAAAAGGACATGATGTTTTTTATAGGATACCCGGTACCCACATTATAATTTATCTCTTTCTTTACCTAGTTCTATGTAAATATAAATTTACTCTATGTAAATTTTATATGACATATTTACTACCCGAAATTGTTGTCTCCAGAAAAGCACGTTCTATGAATATCTAAAACACCTCGTACTAAACTCTAGTATAAAATCCTTATATAGATATAGTGTAATAATTAAAAAAAAACTAAAAAGAATCTTGTATTTATTTTCACGCTGTTGCTACACAACCTCCCCGGTGTTCTGTAGTAGGTAAATAATTCAGGAATACAATGACACGTGTAATTAGTTTCAGACGTACCTTATATAAACGTTGGTCACACTTTATAATTATTATAGTTTGCTTTTACTATAGTGTATGCCGTACTAGGTAACGATATCTTTTTGGGGTACCTAAACATAACTCGTCATAATCACAATAAAATCCATCCAGTAATATGGAACCTAGTACTTAAGTATAAACTATGGAGTGCTGATAATAGAGGTTACGAATCAAGATTATTTTGTTCCCGCATCACCGTACGACAACGCACCATGCGATTGTTAGCAATAGTTCGAAAACACAGACACACTGCGCTCCGATAGTTACCTAATCTATTAGCGCGCCGAAATTGATAGGGACTCTTAAGCAAAAATCTACAACTTTGGCATGTTTTAAACTTGTAAAAGAAATTATGGATGCTATCAATAAAAAAGAAATCCCAGTAGCAGTATTTTTGGATATGAGTAAGGCGTTTGATATGGTTTGTCATGAAACCTTATTGCTGTTGGTTCGAAAGCTATTTAAGAGGCCGACAACAATGCACGGAGATTAAAAAAATGTGTTTCGAAACTAACACCCAGAAAGCCTTTAGGTCACCGTACTTAGCAAACTACTGTGGTGTACCACAAGGAAGTGTCCTTGGCCCCTTATTCTTTATAATATATATAAACGAACTGCCTAACTCCACGAACCAATATACTATATTGTTTGCAGATGATACTACCGTGTTGACAAAAGAGAAAACTCTAGATAACAGTAAAATAGTTACGCATAAAGCATTGTCAGATTTAATCAATTGGCTCGATAGGAATAACTTAAAAATAAATACAAATAAAACTAAATTAATAACATTTATGCCATATAATAACCACAAAAAATTTGGAAATGAAATGAAATTAAGTTTAAAATACAATAATAATGACATAGAAGAAATTAATAATATCAAATTTTTAGGAGTAGTTATGGACAGACATTGCAATTGGAAAGCTCAAGTAGATAATGTATGTAAGAAAATAAACAAATTCGTATTTGCACTTAGGGGGATCAAAAATTTAACAGACCTTCAAACAGCCTTATTGGTTCTAAGGTATGGAATGACTGTGTGGGGGAATTCAACAGATGCCCAGAGGGCATTCATAGCCCAAAAAAAGTGTGTGAGGTCAATTTTTAATCTTAAGTGGACAGACTCTTGTAAACCTGTATTTATTCAGCAAAAGCTGCTTACCCTGCCGTCTTTATATGTATTTGAAACCTGCAAATTTGTAAGAAACAACTACTCGCTTTTTGAAAAAGATGAAAAGGCTATGTCAAAGAGGAAAATAGCACATAAGCCGCTAGTAGTCCCGCGTAATAGACTAAAAATATGCAACAAAAATGGCGGTGAAAATATATAACCACTTAGCCGAAGAATTAAGAAGTGCAACAGATCTAGAATTTAATAGAAAGCTATATAGCTGGTTGTGTGAGAGATGTTTTTATTCCATCAATGAATATTTTGACTGTAAAACCTAAAACTTATTTATTATTATGATTACGACATCTACATATTGACATTACTTAGATAATATTGAAACATTTTAAATATTCTTGCTATTTTTTATTTATTTATTTATTTTTTGACATGACATTATTATTTTTGATCGCTATTTTAATATGAATTATTATTTTAAATGAATAGAATTGTATCTAATTTTAATTTTATTAATGGCATTGTAATATTTTTTTAAATTAAGAAACTATTATTAGTATTTTTATGTTATTACTAATTACTTAATGTCTACTTACTGCATGC
This sequence comes from Griposia aprilina, assembly GCA_916610205.1. Taxonomy (NCBI): domain Eukaryota; kingdom Metazoa; phylum Arthropoda; class Insecta; order Lepidoptera; family Noctuidae; genus Griposia; species Griposia aprilina. Next base: position 24,675,822 of record OU744289.1, read on the forward strand.
TTTATAACCAATATGTAAAATCACAATATTTGCACGGCTGAAATGCCGAATATAGTGAAACCCATAGATCATAAGAACTTGTTATCTACCTATAGGTAGGTAGCTTCTCCATAGGTACCTACTACGCTTTGGAATGGGCAACTAGCTTCATTTTTCTGACTGACTGACCCTTTGACAATTCAAAAGGGCCTGTAATTGGTTTATGTGAAATAAATGCTTTGAGTTTGAGTTTATATTCTTGCAAATAAATATATCATTCATTCATTCATTCATGGCCCCCTGGCATTAAAAAGTCATCTGGTCGGGGCCCAGAAAGACCATCTCCAGCAGAGCGGGTCAGGTTCTGCTGAGGTAGAGTAGTCCCATGGGTCGTGACCGGCTCCATGATTACTAACAAATTCTGCTTACTATTGAGTAAAATATTTGGTGGCTGCTCCCCTGCGTTACCGGGTAGGCTACCGTGCCACTAAACAGATGTACGCAATAGACAAATGAAAACAACTTAAGCCCGAAGGCATAGCTGGTGGTCAAGTTAAAAATATTTATGGGAGTTTTAGCCAGTAGAAACTGTTACCGCCTTCACCGCGTGGAGGTACTCCCAGCTAATGTTATTGCTATTGCAATATGTGGATTTTGCTTGTCATTTAGTACGTACTACAAAAAAACTTAAATAACACAAAATGCCTGAATATGCCTCTTAACGTACATCGATGAATAATATTTTATTTAGATACCAAGCTGGTATCCTGGCTTCTTCACGTCAGATAATCCAAACCAGCGGTTTTACTACAAGGTAGATATATTTTTTGGCAAAGTTATATAAAATCCGGATATAAATAAAAATCTGAGATTTTGACAGCCCTAACGACGTAAAATCCGGATAAAACTTAAAATCGTTGTGGTTTCCAAGTTCCATGGAATTGGGATGTGAAATTTATGTGGTGTGTTGGAGAAGTTATCGAAATAATTCCAGTATAAACTACTTTTCCCGAAATTACGGAATTTTCGAGAAAACTAAAAACCGAAAAAAACGTATATATCTGGATCAAGCAAAGTTAGGAGGTTCATTTATGCACTAAAATACTCGGCATAAGATGCGCCATCAATGTACCTAACATCGTTATTTCTATGACACTTAATTTAATTTTTTTTTTTTTTCTGAAAATCGAAGTAAAATTTGGTCGATTTTCAAAAAAAAATCACTCAGAATCTAGACTTAATAGCTAAATGGGGATACGAAATCTTGCATTTAAATGATCATTTCTGTCTGGTTTTTCAATAAAAATGGGATGTCCGAAAATCGGGCTTCATAAAACACTGTGCGTGGCCTTGAACGAGTGAAGCATCTGTCCTAATCTGTGGTTGTAGTAGGTTAACATTTTTGTGAAATTGCTACAGAAATGTTAATGACGAAACAAGATGGCGGCGACGCTTGCTAAGATTTTGGCCGCGCGCCAGAATTGTAGCGTTTTACGAGCGCCTACCTTGAATGCGCAGAAGTCGATTTTTGGGTCTTTTTGGCGGGGGGAGTGAAGTGCGACGGGGAAGCGGTCGCCGGTCGGCGCCACACAGTGGAACGAATGTATGGGAGAGGTTAGACACAGGCATTTCCGAGAAATACAGTATAATTTTGAAAAACGAATAGTGCCATCGTATTTAGTTATCAAATGCCTTCAAAACTTGTGCTGACAAATTTCTTTCTATCTCACGTATTTCCGAAGTTAATTGAGAAAATGTGAAATTTTACTATGCTAAAAATCCTTTTAAAAAAAAGCTTTTATTTAAATGCTCTAAAAATAAAATAAAATTTTCCTTTAAAATTTTAACTATCAAGTTATAACCTCATTATACACAATTTATACGATCATGAAAGCTTGTCGCGCGGTTTACTTGTGTAAATAAACTAGTACCGATTTAATTGAGTAACTTAATCTGCTACGTTTTTTTTATTCAGTTTAATTAGATACTACTAGGTACTTACGCAAACCTCCATGGTAACAGTTCGTGCGTCGATGTCCCTGCCACCCTGTATTTAGTGACATATTTATATCCCTTATTAAATATTAAATTAATATGATGATAGGCTACCATCATAGGCTAATGTGCCTAGACCACACTGTGTTAAAATTAGGTATTTAAATATCAATTATTTACATTAAAACTACCTACAAAGAGATAAATACTTCAAATCACACTCAGTAATTTTATGCGTGAATGTACACATGCGCGAATCACCCCACCACTTTCGCCGTGCGCTCTTAAACCGCGGCGATACCTACCTATACATAACTATGCAGTGAAAGTCTTGTACCATGGCAACTCAATTTTAATAACCGCATTTTATTTTTCCATCATAACCATTACTGAAAACTGGATAATTATCATTACTGTGAGGGGAACCTATCATATTATCTAGCCTCCACGTCCTAACTTCAGAGTTACGGGACGTATGTACCTAGTCCAAATTTAAATTACTTGCCATTTATTCTCATGATTATAGATCCGAAAAACGATCGATATAAGAGTAATATCGATACATACTTAAAAAAATTGGGTTCAGTGGGTCTTCTTATGGGCGGAATTAAAAATATTTCACTAAGTTAACTATTTCAAGTTGGTTAAGCTGACTTTTTATTAGTATCAAAATTTTAAATGATTGTTTGTTTATACAATACATATAAAAGGTTTATTTTAGTAAAAAATGTGGTTACATAAATATATAAATTAAAATACTCTTTAGTCGATATCGACATTTTAATTCGTTAATATAATCCGTACCCTCTCTGAGCGGCCGCGACGCCTGTCGACATATCCGTAGCAAAATACACACATCTTAATAATTCTACTCGTGACTTTTGCAGGCACTTTGTATTCCCTCCATAACTTCTCACAACCTAGGTATATTGAGTCAGTATTGGAACTTTAACAACGATGCTAAAACACATCAAATATTATATGGCGTTATTGTACAAGTATAATATCATATTACATTTTCAGCTGACTATTTGAAAATAAGGTTTAGTTCAATAAAGTCAGTAGATAGGTATTATCCAGATAATCATTATTATAATATTATATAATCCTCGTGGCATTTTCCAAAGTATGTTCCATTCCATTTTCCCGAGTCGGCTTTTTCTTAAGCCTTTAACAGATTTGAACAAACGTAGTTTTAAAATCTAATGGCCCATTTGTATTGAAAGAATATACGAGAACATAATACATTGATCTGATTTAGCCTCAACCTAGAATAAAATATATTAATGTTTAATTTAAATATATTTTTTAAGTTTTAATATAATAAGCTCGTGTTTTAGTTCCTATTTTTACATTACTTGTGATTTTATAGTATATAATAAGCATGTGTTTAAGTGAACCAATTAATATAAATAAAGTGTTTGTGCTCAACTATAAAATGTTTTCTCTAATAACCGCACACACTCATGTATAACAACAATAATTATTATAACCGTCTTAATTTACCTACAATCGTACATATTTATCCATACTAATATTATAAACTAGTTGCTCCCCGCGGCTTCGCCCGCGTGGATGTCGGAAATTATCCCACGGGAAGGTGCTAGCGTGACAAAAAGTAGCCTGTGTTACTTCTTATAACATCAGCTACCTGCTAGTGAAAGTCCCGTCAAAATCGGTTCAGCTGTTTCGGTGATTAGCGGGAAGAAACAGACAAAAAAAAACTGTTTTTTTTTTTTTGTTATAAGTACCGTATATACTTTCATAATTATGCATTTCGTAAAAAGCTGTTTACGAGAAATTACAAACAGACACTTCAATTTTATTTATTTGGATAGATTCGAAAATAACCTGCCTGTATATTAGTTACCTTTTCAGCCTAAACCGCTGAACAGATTACGATAAAATTTGGCAGGGAGATAGATGGCATCCTGTGGAAGGCCACAGGCTACTTTTTGTCCCGGTAGCACATTCCCGTAGGATAATTTCCGACATCCACACGGGCGAGGCCGCGGGCAGAAACTACTTTACTATAATTTCATCTATCTAGCTTTTCGATGAACAACTTCACCAAGCTTTTATAATTTCTCTATAACACAGCAGTGCCATCTACTAGTGTAGAACTATAAACCTCCTATCCGTGTACAAACATCAATAAAAGTAATACTATATTCGATAAAATAAATTATAATTAAAATAACTGGAAACTTGTAATAAATAAAGTAAATTATGAGGTCCGGACCATACGACGGCGGCCTCGTGCATCGTCAATCAGCCGAAAGGCTTCCACTGCTGGATGTACACCTTGAAGATAACTAATGTCAATCAATGGGGAAGATAACTTTCAATTAGTTCCTATCTACATGTCTCTTCAAGTTTGTTACACTAGAACTATAAATCTCTATATAAATTGTATGTTTTTTTTATGTTTACTCGAATAAAAACAAAATAAAAGCTTGCAAAGAAGTACCTCTTTTTTTACCTTCTGCATTAACTGGGCGGTACGCCAGATCATAAAAAAAAGAAAAACTTCACTATATTAATAAACTCCAACTTTTATATTATTTTATAAACAATGTCTTTGGACAAGTAAAAACCTTACAGTGCCCTCTGCTGGACAAGTGATCTTCCCGATTATTGCGGTAATAATATTATGGACAACAAAATATTATAGATAACAAAATATTATAGATAACAAAATATTATAGACATCTGTTGTATAGTTCGGGCCAAAGTAAAAACATAAATCAACTAGGAAAAAAAAACTTATTCCACACAAATATTCATTAATCGATCAATGAACACCATTTGTTTATTGTCGATTTATCCATTCAGCACCATAAGCAATCTCATCCTAACATACAAGTGTGAACTGACTGCGCCTTTACGACTAAATCTGAATTTAAGGCCCATTTGGCCAAGTGGGTCTTAGAACTTCGATTCAAATATTGCTTATATACTTCCATTCAAAAATATTCCATCTTTGTATATTCCAGACATTCTCAGTAAAATTACTTTAACAATATAAACTGAACTGAAACTCTATACCTCAGTATAGCAAATTCCTTCGCTATCGCACCGTATCGCATCGAGCGATAACCACGCACCATCGCATAAGACTCCGCAATACTAACTATTAGCTCATAACGACTAGAAAACAAACTAAATCTCAGTATAGTACGTGGGCCTGTTGATCTGCAGCAAACTGAACACATTGGGGAACACGTAGGTGGTGTTGAATCCTATCATACCATAGGTAAAGTATTTATAACTAAGTTCGACTATAATTTTGTTTTTGTTGTCTAAGCTATTTTCGGAATTTCTGAGTTCGTTTTTGTCTTTCCCGAGGAGGGCACACACGAAGGCGTATGACACAGATTTGCCTATGGCTCTGGTGGCGAGTACTCCGCAGAAACCTAGTATGGTTCTGAGGATGGTGCAGCCCATCATTTCCTTGGAGGGCCAGATGATCTCGTAGGGCGGGTCGAGCGGGCTGGCCACCATGTTGCCGAGCTGGTAGTTGGTCCAGGAGCCGAACAGGATGCCCGCACACACGCTCACTATCATCGTTGTGTCGCCTCTGAAAATTAAAATAATATAATTATATCACTCGTCATCATCATAAAGCTCAGTGCAAGGGACGATCTTGAGCTAATGCTATCATCACTACGCTGAACAGTCAGTATTTTCTTCTTCTTTTTTCCTTTTCGGCTACTGAGCCGATGTGAACTATTCTGCCAGCGTCATGTAGTGACGGCAGCGCAGCGAGGTGAGCCATCGAGCTTAGCATTTTGTCGTCGATAAATGTTAGTACCTAGCTAAAAGGACAAGATTGTTTTTGGTAGTTAGCATAGATTTTTGTTCGTATCGGAAAATCGGTGGTCTTAGTCAAGCCATTAAAAAATACTCAGGTTGGGGCTGGTGATATTTTACAAAGACGGAGGGATTGAACATGCCTCGCTGTAAACCGCTTCAGGTTGGAGATAAAGTAAATGACTGGGATTTGTCAAGATACTTAATACTTTATTTATTTATCGTTTTATATGTGTGAAATTGATAATCGTAAAACGAATTATTCGCTACAAATGCGGGTGCAGCCTGATTTTACACATTATTTTTGTATTGTATATAATAGGTTGGGGAAAAAGTTTCTTCCCATTTTTTAAGAAAATTCAAAACATTTTTTAATATAGTTTATTTACATTTAACTAAAGTATGTAGGTACCATTTTGTTCGATAACTTTTTGCCATCTTGTAGGTAGGGACATGATCCCATTGCTATAGAAATTTTGGGACTTCTGATCAAAATACCGCGACAAGTGGTTTTGGCAGTCCTCTCGTGATGTTAACCTGACACTGCCTAAAGAATTCTGAAGAGACCGAAACAGGTGGAAATCTGAAGGTGCAAGGTCAGGACTATACGGCGGATGCATTAACACCTCCCAGCCAAACTCTCTTAATTTTTGCTGAGTGGCTAAAGATGTGTGAGGTCTAGCGTTATCATGATGAAAAACCACACCCCTTCTGTTGATTAATTCCGGCCGCTTTCTCTCAACTTCTTGCTTTAATCTCATCAGTTGTCCGCAGTAGAGTTCAGAATCGATGGTCCTGCCTAGTGGTAACAGCTCATAATGAATAATGCCCTTCCAATCCCACCACACACACAGCATCACCTTGTTGCGAGTTAACCCGGGTTTCGCCACAGTCTGTGAAGCCCGACCGGCTTTTGACCATGACCTTTTTCGCACGTTCTCGTCGTATTTGATCCACTTTTCATTACCAGTTATCAGCTTCTTCAAAAATGGTTCGGTTTCATTACGTCGTAATAAAGAATCACAAATGAGTACACGGTTCATTAGGTTTCTTTCAGTGAGCTCGTGAGGTACCCAAATATCGAGCTTTTTTGTATACCCAGTTTTTTTCAAATGTTCCAAAACTATTTTGTGGTCAATTCACAGTTCTTCAGCTACGTCGTAACTACTGATATGCCGATCTTGCTCCACTTTTTCAAAAATGGCATCCATTTTATCCGTAATAGGGCGACCAGAGCGACGTGCATCTTTGACATCAAAATTTCTGGATTGAAAACGCTTAAACCAAATTTGTGCTACTCTCACAGACACTGCACTAGGTCCATAAACATCGCAAATTTTTTCGCGGCTTGCTTTGCATTGTTACCTTTTTTGTAGTAAAATTTTAAAATGTATCGAATTTCTTTATTAGATTCACTCATCTTGACAGTACGAAAAACAAATGAAAATCACACATTTTCCTAATTTGAATTTGGAAATATGTTCTTTAAAATTTAAACTTTCAATGATACCAAAACCAGCCAGATACAAATAGTATAGCCAACCAATGATAGTAACGAGTTTGAGAGTAGATTACGTATTGCGTATGTAAAGAAAATGTATTTCTTATTATTTAACGCGTTCCGCGTAACAATCGTGATCTATAGAGGTATAGAGGTATAGGTATAGGAACAGGGTGTAAAGTTCACTTATCCACCATAGAAAAGGGAGGATCCTCTGACCATACGGGTTTGTGTCTGGTGGGCAACTGCCCGATGTGTGATGTCGGGACGTTGTATAAATGCTAGTTGCGCGGTAAACTCTGCTTGCGCGATGCAGGATTCTGCGTGACGTCAGTGTGACACGTAGCTCGCATGTGGCAATGGAGATGCTGCCACAGAACAGCATTTTTTTTTATAACCTTCCTAGAATTTTAACGCATGGGGTTCAGAATCATGTACTGATTCCATGGTAACAGGTTGCGCGGCGATGTCCCGCCACCCTGCGTATGCCGTGATTCATTCGTGAACACCCTCTGCGTGACGCATGATAGCGAGGTGGTCAACGATATAGATAAGAAGCTATATTATATACTAGCTTTTGCCCGCGGCTTCTCTCGCGTTAATTTATAATTTGACAAACATTTCGGGTTCTTCGGGGAATTACAGTTAGGAGGATGAAAAACCAGTCTATCGACACTCTAGACTCACAAATTGTACTTAATGAAAAATAATACTTACTTTCGCATTTATAATATTAGTTAGGATATATTACTCATTGTTTTTATTTTCTGGGAAATAAATACATGCGTAAGGAAAGAGTTTCTTAGTAGGTAAAATCAAACTACGTCTTTAAGTAGGTAGAATATGCTCGCTGAGGGACAATACAAAAAAAAATTGCAAGATTGCGGGCTGCTTTGGGCAACCGCTACTAACTGACTGGCTAAATATTTTCTACTACGGCATGATCTCTTCTCGACGTTCAAATAGAAGAAAAAGAAAAATAACATTTATTCTGACCTCGTCGGCGTCCACTTATCAGCATTAGGATGATACACGATGACGAGTATGGAGGCTGCGAGTACCAGGAACGGTGACAGTTGTGACGTCAGCAGGAACCCATCCAGCCGGTCCACCAGCGGGATGAGCACGGACACCAATGCGGTGGCGAGTAGCAGGCCGGCTGCTATGTCCTGGAATTATTACATAGAGATTATTTTAATAATAACCCGTCAGCCTTTAAAGCAAGAGGGGACGGGCATCTACTGGGTTCGCTCGTTTCATCGCAGACCTCAACCATTGCTTTCCGTCAGGCGAGGTCGAGCTCTAGAGCAGGCCTATTAGTCAGTAATCCATAGATGAAGCGACCGATACCACCGGGCCACCACTGCGGTGGCCCGGTGGTATCGGCCGCGACTTACGAGTTGTAAGCCGTGGGGCGGAACCCAGACAGGCGCTTTACTTTGTGTTAATAATTTCATCACCACTGCTCTCAAAACGGTGAAGGAAAACATCGTGAGGAAACCGGCATGTCCTAGAACCAAAAAATCGAAGACATGTGTCATCTACCAAACCGCACTGGGCTCGCGTGGTAGATTACAGCCCACTCCCTCTCGAAGAGAGGAGCTCTGTGTCCCAGGAGTGGGAACATTATAGGCTGATTATGCATACAGATGTATAATAAAATCCTAGCGAAGTCACAACTGTACATTGAATATACCATAATAACACCATATACACTATACACCAATACACTCTCATAAATTACTCCACATAAGGAATGTATTTTTTTTTTCATTTCCTTTTTAACCGACTTCAAAAAGGAGGAGGTTATCAATTCAGAAGTATGTATTTTATTTTTTATGTATGTTCGGGCATAACTCCGTCATATATAGACGGATTTGCAAAATTCTTTTTTTGTTTGAAAGGGTATACTCTAGAGGTGGTCCCATTGTCACCAAGTCAGAATCTGATGAAGGGATCCCATAGAAATCGAGGGAAATCTTCAAATTTTACAGGCACGCCTATAGCGATTTGGGTATTTTTTATAGTAACTTGTGCATTTGCTCTTGGAAAGCACCATTCGGTGAAGTGGAACTGATAATGAAGACCAGAGGTGGCCACCGGAACTACTCAATTGTAAATATTTCACGGGTTACGATTCGATTACTTTAATATGGTTGCTCAGCAATTTATGCTCGTCACAATGAATATGGTGAAATGGTGCTGATAGTGGCTTCACGATCAGCTCCAGTTCTTTTGGTTCTTACCAGGAGAACTCCTCAACAATTAACGTCCCTGCATCGGGAAAAGGAATATTTTATAAAAGGTGATGAGTAGTTGACATTAGGCTATTGTAACTTAGATAAATTAATAGCTGACTCACTAAAATGTGAAAAAAAAAAAACTATAAAAAAAAAAAACAACCAACTTCAAAAAAAAACACTACAAACTGAAAAATAACTTTAATTTCGGAAGTCAGTGGCAAAAAACTAAAATACAGATCCAAAAACACCGACTTCCGAAATTAAAGTTATTTTTCAGTTTCTAGTGTTTTTTTTTAAGTTGGTTGTTTCTTTTTTGTAAAAAAGTTTATTTATTTATTATTTGTATGTCGCCGATTTTTATGATTTTATGTTTTTTTTTATTTTTTTAAATCGCCTCATGTACTTGGGAGAAAACACTGGCTCCTGTAACACAGGTGCTATAAAAGTTCAGGAGTCAGGGCCTCACTATTTTTGTTTAAAATTATTTAGGGCAATAAATAAAATTATTAGTATTAATATTAACAGGAGCCGTACATCGAGCGAACCTATGTTGGCACACAGGTTCGCTCGATGTACGGCTCCTGTTAAAATAACAATGTTCAAGGCATTCTGCCAGACGTTTTACACGAGCGGCCTGTGGGCTAACTTTACTCAAAAAGCCTACAATGCCTTGCGCGTCCAGTATAACAATGTGTTTAGGGCACTGTTTCGGCTCCCTCGATATTGCAGTGCATCCGGCATGTTTACTGATGCCAGCGTAGATGACTTCTACGCAATTATGTGTAAGAAAGTAGCGTCGGTGGTGCGACGAGTACGGGGGAGCCCTAATAGCGTCCTGAAGATGATTGGCGAGAGAACCGATACTGTTCTGCTCAGTAGGTTCACTGCACTCCATGTGTTGCGAGACCAGTGAGCCTGCTGTTCAGAGTAGACGGTGACACTTTGTATTTTAATTACTAACATTAGTTTACTTTTAATATTAACAATCCTGTCGTGCTTATGGACTCTTTTGTCTGAAATAAATGATTTTTATTTTTTATTTTTTATTTATTAATATAAATGATAAATGATTTTATTTCTGTAAGTAGGTTTGTACAAACACTTTTACACGTCAATCATATTTTTAAACTAGATGAGGTCGGCGTTTCCTATCTGACTACTCTGAGAAGAAAGGCCGAAACAAACTCAGAGGTCACAGTCTCTTTTAAAGTCCAGACATAATCTTGGTCAGATCATGTGAAGACCATGTAGATTGGTATCTGAAATGGTCTTTTGAGGAAAGAACCACACAGATTGAGTGGACCTGTCCAGTCAGTGCACGCATTTGTCAGTAATCGTGCAGCTCAACTCAGGAAGTCAGAACTTAAGGAGCTCAACGATTCGACGAACAATACCAAAGAAAGGACATTTGGGTAGGCCACATAAATTACTCAATCTGCCAGATCATGATCAAAATTAACTGCGAAAAAAAAAGCAATGACCCACATAATCCTCACATTCACAATAATTAAAATAACATACTACTTTACAAGTAAATACTCATGTCATTGTGTATATAAAATTCAACAATGTCAATGTGTATATAAAAAATCGGACATAATGTTTGAGAACCATGTAGATTGGTGCCTGAAATGGTCTTTTGAGGAAAGAACCACACAGATTAAGTGGATCTGTCCAGTCAGTGCACGCATTTGTCAGTAACCGTGCAGCTCAACTCAGAACTTAGGAGCTCAACGATTCGACGAACAATACCAAAGAAAGGACATTTGGGTAGGCCGCATAAACTACTTAAATTGCCAGATCAAGAATATAACTGAAACAATGACCCACATAGTCCTCATATTCTCAATAATGAAAATAATACGAGGGCTGCACTAAAAGTATCGGGAATGGAATATTTCCACTGTTCCTGTCATATTCAAATCTTTTTAATTGAAAGGCCTTGGTTTTAAAAATCGAATACCATTTATTTATTTAAAAAAAGATTCTCGGTCTTGTCACAAGGTTTTGTCAAACTTGTTTAGTCGATGAGAAAATGGAATTGACTCTAGAAAATTCAAGAGCGATGATTTATTATGACTTTCGAAGTGATTTAACACAAAAACAGTGTGTTGACCGGATGATTTCTGCATTTGGTGATGAAGCCCCATCCAAAACCATAATTTATCGCTGGTTTTCTGAATTTCAACGTGGACGTGTCAAGCTCAGTGATGATCCCCGTCAAGGTCGTCCAAAAACTGCAGTCACCCAAGAAAACGTTGATGCTGTGCATAAGCTGATTGAGGAAGATCGACATGTGACATACCGCGAAATTCAGGCAACTTTAGACATTGGCATGAGTCAAATACAAATAATCTTGCATGAACAATTAGGTGTAAAAAAGTTGTTTTCCAGATGGATACCGCATTCGCTCTGTGAAGAGTAAAAAGCGGCTCGCGTTACTTGGTGCGTCAGAACTCTCGAAAGATTCCACGCAGGATCCTCAAATGCTGTATACAACATCGTATCAGGTGACGAATCCTGGATATACGCGTACGAACCCGAAACAAAAAACCAGTCACGAGTTTGGGTGTTCGAAAATGAGTTAAAGCCAACAAAAATTGTTCGTTCACGGAGTGTTGCAAAAAAAATGGTGGCCACGTTTGTCTCCAAAACCGGCCATGTTACGACTATTCCTCTTGAGGGACAAAGAACGGTTAATGCAGAATGGTATGCTAGCATTTGTTTGCCACAGGTCGTTTCTGAACTCCGTAAAGAGAACTGTAACCGCCGCATCATCCTCCATCACGACAATGCGAGTTCTCACACCGCGCACAGAACAAAAGAGTTTTTAGAGCAAGAAAACATAGCATTATTAGACCATCCGCCGTACAGCCCCGACCTTAGCCCTAATGATTTCTATACTTTCCCTAAAATAAAGAATAAATTGCGTGGACAGAGATTTTCATCACCTGAAGAAGCTGTGGACGCCTACAAAACGGCCATTTTGGAGACCCCAACTTCCGAATGGAATGGTTGCTTCAATGATTGGTCCATCGTATGGAAAAATGTGTCAAATTTCGCGGAGAATACTTCGAAAAGCAATAAATACATTTTTAAATAGTAATGTTGTGTCACTTCCTTGATTCCCGAAATTTTCAGTGCCGCCCTCGTATAATACTTTTTACAGTAAATATTCATGTCTAAAATAGCTAGCAAATTAAAATCAACATTCACCGTGTAAATTTATTGGAGCAGCTCAATCCCAAGCCTTTTTGTCCTCAATATAGTCTTTCACAGTATAATAGGCTTTCTGGCATAGTTTCCGTTTTATAAAAGATTTGAATTTATTAAAGCTTAGATCTTGAATGTGGCTAGGAAGTTTATTATAAAAACGTATACATTGGCATCTAAACGAGCCACCTCTTTTCTTGAGCCTGGTTGTAGGAACAATAAATTTGTGTTTGTTTCTAGTATTTATATTGTGGATATCACTGTATTTTTTAAACAGATTAATATTTTTATGTGCGTACAAAAGATTTTCATAAATATACTGAGAAGGCACAGTAATTATATTAACCTCTTTAAATTTATCTCTGAGGGAGTGTCTGGGACTTAATTTGTAGATTGAACGAATTGCCCTTTTTTGTAAAACGAAAATTGTCTGGATATCGGCGGCATTTCCCCACAACAGAATACCGTACGACATCACACTATGAGAATAACTAAAGTATACTAAACGGGCTGTCTCTAAATCAGTTAAACCACGAATTTTTCTAACGGCGTATGCTGCAGAGCTAAGCTTTTTTGACAATTTATCTATGTATTTTATATATTTTTAAAGCAATTTTGCGAGGTCTTGGAACGATTCTAATGCCAAAAATATTTTTTTTTAGAATTTTTGTCTGTTTATGTTTGTATGAATGTATGTTCTAGTATCACGCAAAAACTACCGGATTGATTTTGTTCAAATTTTGCATTAATATACCCTACTAGCTTCTGCCCGCGACTTTTTTCGCGTGGAAGTCGTAAGACACCACAAATAACTAAAATAACAGAAATATTTTTATAAAACTTTCCTGTTTGTAGTTTTGGTCTCAGCTAACCGATTTTGTTCAAATTTTACATAAATATTCCCTATAAGTCTGGTCAGTCTGTAGGCTATAAATTATCACGCAATTTGCTATGGGGGATGAGCAATATTTTAATTTGTTCGTATTCTTCTATAGTTTACCGCAAATTGTAAAAGACGAGCCAAAATACTGCAGATAATTACAGATTTAACCTTTTAAATAATTATCATCACGAGAGCTACGCAGTCAATCATGAATTCATGACATATACAGATTGGATTTTTGAGATGGGGCAATAAGGGCAGGTACCTTAATCGTTGTCGCTACAAGTAGACGGTCTTAGGAGACTGTTCTTAACAGCAGCATTGATTTGATTTTGAATAAAATTTACAGTCCTGACTGTCTTCATATTTTAGCTGTCAAGATCAAAACTACAAACGTAGTCTAGAGGAAGTTTCATCCAAAATGTGAGTTATTTTAGTTATTTGTGGTGTCTTACGATCCACAAGAACGACGTCAGGCTGAAGCTAATAAAATAATAAGGAAATATCGATAACATCGCCTATGTCCCCTGAAGGGGTTGGCCGAGATGTGTAGTACACATACGTCTCGCCAGCAGTCGCGCTAACCACAAGGCCAACGAAACAGTAATACTAATGATGTTAATTAACAAAAGCAACGATGCTTTAGCCAGGTTTGAGGCAGCATAGGCTAACAATAAATCTATTGTTGGCGAATCTTTGTCGCTCGTCTTAACAACCTGGCGGGAACTCTACTTAAATTAAAGCATTGAAATGTGAGCTGTATATCGTGTGACGTAAACTTAAATTCCCAAAATTACGTTGTACGCTGTGTTAACTTTTTCAGAAGTATAAAATAATGGGGTCAAGTAAAATTTCAACCGGGCCGCGCGGTCGTCGGATTATATTTTTTTGGAACGGGACGACTGCTATTTGACCTCCGCAACCCAATTAATCGTAGATTATGACTGAGTGGTGTCCAGTTTTCGGTTCTTCTTTTTTAACTGGGACATAACTTGTGAATACAGACATGCGACGGCTCCTGGTAAAGGCCCACTAATACACGTGAACCATTTGACATTGTTACAACGATTGTAACCCACTCGTATGCTGCAATCATAGACACAATCTTTATTGTGTCTGCCGTAGTTCTACGTTCGATAACACGGGTTAAAATTAGAATCTAACCAAAACATCAAAATCATCTTAGCAAGATGTTTTACTTTAACTTGGAAACTTGACCCATTAATCATGTGTGATTGATATTCACGTCATAATTGCCGCAAGTACTCAGAGCTACTCTTACTTAACACTACGTTTCTTTTAACAGTAATCTTGAACCTTCCTCAATCAAAGAAAACCCTACAATGCATCATATTGTAAGTTGTTGTATGGATTTACCATTTTTATGCATGTAGGCTGAAAACATGACTATTAGTAGTAAGATTTCCCTTCCAAAACAATGGATCCAAGAAAAACATGCTACATAAAGGTCTGGCAATTCAAGCGTAAGAAACTCACGTTGAATAACTCACCTGGGTAAATCTTTCAAACGTCAGATATCTTTATCCCGATAATTTTGAATTTTTGACAGATTTTCCGTACAAAATCTGTCAAAAATTCAAAATTATGAGGATAATGATATCTGACGTTTGAAAGATTTACCCACCTGTCTTTTGCACTCTAAAAGAAAAGTTTAACTATTTAGTTCGTAAGTAATGCACAATCTGCCCGCTAATATTGCAATATATTAACGTAATTATTTTACTTGTCATACAAGAACAAAATCATCAGAGTTGAGGATACAAAAAATAATTGACAATACGAAGCTCAACAGTTTATAAACGTCGAAGTAAAATAAAATCTTACCAACACACTATGCATCCCCAAATAGATCCTGCTGACGCAGATAAGCGTGCACCACGAGACAGCGATGATCAGCCCCCAGTGAATGGGGTACTGGTACCTGTCCATAGTGTACAGCAGAACAGAGAACGGTATGGACACACCCACCATGGCATGTGTCGACGGCATCCCGTACTCCACCGCCCATTTCGTTTGCAGCTTCTTGACCGGGTAGCCGGGACGAGGCCAGCGAATTATGTCTTTGAAGCCTTGACCTGGAATCAGAAAGATTCTTGTTTCAATAAAGATTTTAGGTATTGCATCGTGACTGCATAGCGTACCGTAGAGTCTTGGGTTCGATCCCCAGGTCATGATGAGTTTTAATAGATCACGCCGTTCGGAAATTCTCAGTTGCAGCTAGGACACCGTAACAATGACCAGTTTATGACAATAGGCTCGGCCTCTATTACATAGAACATAAACATAACTGGCCAAATGTGAGTTTACTAATACACCTCGTCTAGCACTTCCAGGACAACAGGCGTGAAACTTTGTAAATATATGATGTAAGTATTTAACTACTCATTTTATAGGTACTTTGTTTTACTACAGAATCCTACTTGGTACAAGTATCATTCTGTAGTTTTAAGTGTGTATCATCGTCATAATCATTTCAGCCGAAATTCGTCCACGTCCACCGCAGGACATAGAAAGACGTCCACCGCAGGACATAGAAAGACGTCCACCGCAGGACATAGAAAGACCTCCACCGCAGGACATAGAAAGACGTCCACCGCAGGACATAGAAAGACATCCACCGCAGGACATAGAAAGACGTCCACCGCAGGACATAGAAAGACGTCCACCGCAGGACATTGAAAGACGTCCATCGCAGGACATAGAAAGACGTCCACCGCAGGACATAGAAGACACTCACGGCAGGACATAGAAAGACGTCCGCCGCAGGACATAGAAAGACGTCCACCGCAGGACATAGAAAGGCGTCCACCGCAGGATTTAGAAAGACGTCCACCGCATGACATATAGAAAGACGTCCACCGCAGGACATAGAAAGACATCCACCGCAGGACATAGAAAGATGTCCACCGCAGGACATAGAAAGATGTCCACCGCAGGACATAGAAAGACGTCCACCGCAGGACATAGAAAGACGTCCACCGCAGGACATAGAAAGACGTCCACCGCAGGACATAGAAAGACGTCCACCGCAGGACATAGAAAGACGTCTACCGCAGGACATAGAAAGACGTCCACCGCAGGACATAGAAAGACGTCCACCGCAGGACATAGAAAGATGTCCACCGCAGGACATAGAAAGAAGTCCACCGCAGGACATAGAAAGACGTCCACCGCAGGACATAGAAAGACTTCCACCGCAGGACATAGAATGACGTACACCGCAGGACATAGAAAGACGTCCACCGCAGGACATAGAAAGATGTCCACCGCAGGACATAGAAAGACGTCCAGCGCATGACATATAGAAAGACGTCCACCGCAGGACATAGAAAGACATCCACTGCAGGACATAGAAAGACGTCCACCGCATGACATATAGAAAGACGTCCACCGCAGGACATAGAAAGATGTCCACCGCAGGACATAGAAGACACTCACGGCAGGACATAGAAAGACGTCCACCGCAGGACATAGAAAGACGTCCACCGCAGAACATAGAAAGACGTCCACTGCAGGACACAGAAAGACGCTCACGGCAGGACATAGAAAGACGTCCACCGCATGACATATAGAAAGACGTCCACCGCAGGACATAGAAAGATGTCCACCGCAGGACATAGAAGACACTCACGGCAGGACATAGAAAGACGTCCACCGCAGGACATAGAAAGACGTCCACCGCAGAACATAGAAAGACGTCCACTGCAGGACACAGAAAGACGCTCACGGCAGGACATAGAAAGACGTCCACCGCAGGACATAGAAAGACGTCCACCGCAGGACATTGTTATATAATATTAAAGACATCCTATTAAATTATTCTGAAACAAATGCTAGTTTAGAAGTCAAGGCTTTTCTATTAAATATTGAAATGACAAATTGTTGTGTTTAAATCTCAGATAAGTCGGCGGAGAAATCAGCGATTACAGATATGGTTTCTGCTGCAGTAATGAACTTAATGAAATGTTCAACTTATTTAATATTATAATACGAGACTCAATCTTAAGCCCAGAAGATATGCTATCGTCTATCTCACATTATATTCTGTGTAATAGATAAGTTATCCCATATCTTTTTGATAATTACTTGTAGTAAATTATTATAACATATTATTACATCAACATGAGTCATCTGCATCAATCATGGTACCATTACTTATATCATTTTATTTTAGGAAAGTATGAATATAGTATGATTGGCTGTCTATTATTAATTTTGTCATTTACTCACACATTCTTTAACTGCCTCAAATCTGAATTTATCAGTGATAACAACAAGATAAGTGAATTCCGAAAAAGGCCTAATCATATGGCTAATGATATTTATATCATTAGCCATATGATTAGGCCTTTTTATTTAACAAAACTTTTAATTTAAAAAAATCGTTCCGTTCAGAGTAGGTATTTTATACATATTTTGTTACTAGCTATACTTAGTGTTTCCTAAATATACCTACCCTACTACAGAATATTTGCTTTTTTTACGGATGAAACCACAAAAACAAGACCTATTTGTTTATTACTTGAATGAAATGAAATGAAATTGTTTATTCTGTAAATAGTATATTGGAATGACTTTTTTTTGTTATGTTATGTTATGTGGAATGACTTTTCAGTAATATTAAAAATAAAAAAATAAGCTAGATAGAAAATAGTTTAATGTCCAGGTAAAACGGTAAGCAGGCTTACAGATTAACACCAAGCTAAGATGACATGCCGAGCTTAAAATTTTATACAAAGTATTAATTACTAGTGAGCCCCAAACTAGACAGTTAGTCTGCATCTTGGCGCTTGGGGTACTAATTATATCCTAGATAAGAACGCTTGGAAACATGATGGTCCTGCTCCATAGGACAATCTCCAGTCTAGACAAAATCAAACTGGTTGCTAATTTAATTGTATAATTTATAATTTTGATGACATTGATTTTTACTTTGTGTAACTACTTTAACTCTCGCACTAAATGATTACTTGTGAAATTTTGGAAAAATCATTTACTTTTCAATATTTGTAAATATGTGAGCAGCATGAATCTATCTCATAATTAATTTACCTGTCATTGGGTTACATTTAGGTAATTCTTTTTACCAATTGTGGTATAGTAATTTTATTCTAGGTGCATCGTCTTCACATATATATGACGGAGAAGGTACGTCTCTCTCGTTATCGTCAGCCATGTTTTAACTACTGTGGGCGTACTATGGGTAATGTTGGTTATTGCGCAATAGAAAAACCGTTTGCAGTTCAAATCAAATTATAATTCACGAACATATTAATCACACACTGTAGGTACACGACACTACTATACGGAACGCGCGACAGTTTCTAAAGGTCTTCACTGCTTAACCGCCAACAACAAACTCTGCTTTACTCTGGTCAAGCGTTAGCGTTATAGACTCTGTCCAGCACCACCTGGTGGCGCCGGCATCCCGATTAGTCAAGTCCAACGATTGATTTAACGTGTTTCCGACATATAATTAATGTATACATCATATTGTAAAACATTTTTAAAAGAGTAACGGTGGAGTAAGAGTAAGGTGGTGGCGAAACTACCTTTTGGAAGGGGCAACTAGAATCAATTCAAATTTTTGTAAATTTTGATGTTCAAAAGTGCCTTTTATGTGCCTATTTGAAATAAATGATTGGACTTTGACTTTCAATTCCAGAATGCTCTGGAATTTGTACCACACACCACCAAACCAACTCTCTAGTCTCCGCAGACTAGAGAGGTTACATCTGGTATGTTTGTGTGGTGTGTATGAGTGTGCGGGGGTGTATGAGTGTGCGGGGGTGTGTGTGTGTGTGAGGGTGTGTGTAGGTGTGCGTATTTGTCCTCATTGTGCATCGTCTGATTCAGTGTCAGGTCAGGGTATTTATATTCATTGTTCCAAGTCATCATAGCCAGAGTTGTGCAACATTTTCTTTATTATTTTTTTGCAATTGATTATTCAAAAAAAAAAAAGTATCTACCTTATGGTAGATAGTATTTTTTTTTGTAAGAGATTGAGTTGATCAGTTGACATTTCTGATCTGACTACCCTTGAGAAAAAATGGCGAAACGAACTCAGCGGTCGAAGTCTCTTTTAAAGTCCAGACATAGTCTTGATCAGACCACATGAGTAAATTAGTATCTGAAATGGTCTTTTGATGAAAGAACCACACAGGTTTGAGTGGACCTGTCCAGTCAGTGCAAGCATTTGTCAGTAATTGTGTAGCTCAACTTAGAAGTTAAGGAGCTCAACTGCATGAAGATGCTACATAGGAAGTAGGCATGTCACATTATTAATTTTAACTGAGATTTCAAATAATGTATCTTGCTGATTTATTTATATCTGTACTTACCTAATTTATGAGTTTTAATGTTTTTATTATACAATACAATAGTGAGTCATTGAATAGACAAGAGTGTCAATGCCATGTTACTAACTTGCAGGTATGGCCTTGTTTTCTGTACTCAGTGTACACAAAAAATATCAATAATAATCTAAAAGTGAATACTTTTAAACTAATCTTATTCAGGAAAAGTAAGTAAAAAAATGAAGTCAGTATGTTTTTTACTCAGTTTTCCGTGTAAAAATAGCCTGCAATGATTAAGTATTAACATTCGATATTTTATTGTATAAATCAAATGCAAAATATGGTAAAACACTATTAGATAAACATAAATGATTTGTGATAATTTTATGCAATATTTTATTTTTCACTATAAAATTCCTGATTTTAAAATTAAGTAAGTACCTAATGTGATCAAAGAGTTTAACATGGTAAATTTCAAATGTTTTCCAACTTCAAAATGAGGGACAGTATTGTAGTGTTGTATATTATAGTGTATTTTATGACCTTTCCCAAGCCCAGCATTTGTGTGTATATTTCTACATTTATATCTGTAACCAGCTTCTGCTCGCGACTTAATCCGCGTGAAATATCTTGTTCCCTCGTCCCTCGACCCACCCCGTCGCATCGCATCACCTGCCCGCGCTATCACTTCGTTTTCGATTAGCGTTCTTTCTAAAAAAAATATCTTGTTACTCGGCTCTTATGGGTCATAACTAGCGTTGCCGGAGCGAAATATTCCGAAGTATTCCCATCGAATTATTCGCGAAACATTCGGAAGTATTGAGTAGTATTCGGAATTATTCCCCGAGAAGAATTACAAGGCAAATGTCTAGCTAAGTAGGTACATCTTAGACTGGTTAGAATGAACCGCTGAGTCACGAGGCGGTGTGCCACAGTTGCCATAATATATAATCACGCTGACCGACATCGGGTAAGTAGGCTACTTATTGGAGCACCTGGTAGAGTTCGACTATTGTCCGCTAGATGGCGACGCAATTACCATTGCAAATTATATATGTTCCGCGCTAGTGATTGTGTATTCATACTTACGAATCTTCCATCCTTCCTTCCTTCCTAACTTTGGTCACTGCAGCAGCAGAAAGCGCACGCAGGCGAGCACTACCGACGGAAGTTGTACAGTTACAGCTTTTACTTTTACCCGCTAGACGGCGTTACTGCCAGTGACTATACATTACTACACGTTCATTCATAAAAATTAGTATAATACGATTTGAAAACTTCCGAATATTTCTTTCACCTACTTAGATATGTACTTAAGTAATAAGTTTATGTATGCGGTCTATTAGGTGTGAAAGTGATAGAGAGGTAAATACATAGTTAGATACTAACATAAGTTTATAAGATAGTAATTTATGTTATAATAGGGAGGTACCTAACAGAAAGGATAATCTAATTATTAAGTACTTATGTTATTTCAAATGTCTCTTTATTGATCAATTGCGGTTGAACACTACATAATGATTAAGTACTTAACTACTTATTGATTAATATTGGTTGAACACCATTCTACAAAGAAATATATTTTTTACGACTATTTGTTTTACCAAAACATTTAAATTAAGTACTTACGTATCTAGGCCCTGGATACGTACTTTAAACTAGGGATACGTACCTACTTTTATCTTACTTAACTAATTATTTATGTTTTTTCCATTAAATCGTAAAGCAAAAACATTTTTACGAAGTAAACTAAACTTGTAAATAACATCCGCACAAAATCAGCCCATTCTAAACTCAATCATAGTAAAAATAAAATAATAAGTAGTCATAAGTAGATAACTACTTACAGGGAAATATTCCCGCGTTGTAGGTACGTAGGAATCGAATAATACTTCGTTGAATTTATGAATGAACAACCCCTACGTGGCTCGGTGGGTATGCTATTGTCACGTGCAGACGAGCGCTGCCGCTGGCGTCGCCGAAGGATTAACGCGGGAAGTTCTCCATTTATAGCCTACTCTTGCCCGCTAGATGGCGTTAATTCAAGTAACGGCACGGCGAAATATCTGCTAAATGTAACGGCGAGTCTCCTCAAGCTACCTACGCACACGAGTACATTCGTAACTACTGGGAATAATTTAATTCTTACGTAATAAAACGTAGGTTACCTACTTCATCCTTACAATATTTATTTTACGCTGCATTTTTTGCTGCGGTAGTATTCCTTCCAATCGAAGTATTCTTTTGAATGTTTCCGAATTATTCCGAATACTTCCGAAGTTTTGCAACGCTAGTCATAACGTCATGTTAAATAGCCTATAGCCTTCCTCTCAAGAATTTGGCTATCAAATGCAAAAATATTTTTTCAAATCTGACTATTAACTCCAGAGATTACCCCCTACATACAAACTTACAAAGAAATTTTACCTCTTTATAATATTATGAAGTATAGATTTTTATGGTGTATAAGTTACGGCTAAAGGTGGGTGTGAACATAAACTTAAGATTAGCCGGCTAAACTTAGGTTTATCTTCGAAGAGGTGTTAATGTTAGTTTCTTCTATCTTTAGTATAAGTCTTCTATCTTTATATTAATGTTATTGTACGAAACGGCTAAAAATGTATCTAGTAACTGATTACCACCTGCGCTAAGATATGTCGACGGAGCCCCGCCTTGCGGGGTTCCTATTACTAGGTGGTTTAAAAAAAAATAACCACGGAGAGCGAGGCTAAGGCGGCTAAGGGCTAAGGCGGGAGCTCCGCTCCGCTTCGCTCCCGCCTTAGCCTTCTAACCTAACCTATCCGAGTCCGGGTACTCTGAGTCGGGTTGTTAACCATAAGACGCAAACTAACATGATATCGAACTATAGCTGCTTCTCGAAGATAAACCTAACTTTAGTCGGCTAATCTTAAGTTTATGTTCACACCCACCTTTAGCCGTTACATATATAATTATATATATATATGTATACTATAATAATAGAGTAATAAGTAATACAACATAATAACACAATAGAGAGTAATTTGAATATTTTGAAGTTCATGGCCATTACATCATAATACATCAATGCCTTTGAAATGTGGGTGTGTTCTAGAATGATGTCACACCAAATGGATTTATAGAACAGGATAATGATAAGTATTATTGATATATTATGCTTCAATATATTACTGCAATGCATAGAACTTGCTATGACTAAAGAGTAAGTACTACTTTCAGATTTTTAACAGACGAAAAAAAAGGAGGAGGTTCTCAAGGCGACCCGTATGTTTTTTTTTTCTATGTATGACCACGCATAACTTTTTACAGATTATTCAGATTTTTGTTTTTATACTATTTTCTCAGTAAAACAGAACATTATCACAAAAAAAATTATGTCATGGTAACAAGTTTATCTCAACACAGACTTATTGATATGATAACATACTTTTATACTATTTCAGCATATATTTCAACCTATATGTACTAAGCACAATATGTTTAGTGCAACTAGATTATCCAACTGATTATTGCACCAACTGGTTCCAATATTATTAGAAATTAATAATGCAACTGCACTGCTGAAACTTAAATAATGTACTTCCTCTCAGTGTGCAATAAAATAATACATATCGATCTGGAGACTATTTTTTTAGCCTATGTTGTTTGCCACTGCTGGCCATGTTGGCCCTGCAAACATTATCAGACTGTCACACCACCTTCGCCGTGCTGTACCTGAATGTCAATACACATGAATAAAAAAGTTTTTGCTCACTGATGTTATCAAACATTCCATCATGTAATTGTTTGTATTACTCATTGAGTAAGATCAGGTTTCAGAGACCTCTGCAGAAGGGACAATAAATAATGCAATGTTTACAACTATTCATGTCTGATGCTATGATTTTAGATGACTGATTTTATGATTATTAAATTGTTTGCATTCATTACATGTGTGGCAGCATTCAATTAGAACTAATAAAAACTGTATACTTACTTGTTCATTTAAATAGCTGCAACAAATGTTTTATTTCAAAATGAAGTAAGTCATTATTTAAAGAATTTAATTGATTTCACCATAGGATTATTATTGATGATAATACAGATATACTTACAAAAACTGTAGAATTTCTAACTCTGATAAATGTATAGAATATTTTTATTGTTTACAATATTTAATAATATCTAATGCAACCAAAGAAAGTTATGACTGTGGAGTGCTAAGTTGCTATTCAAAACGAATAGATAATATAAAGTAGTACAAAATTGCTTGAAAATAGGTACTTTTAAATTAATTTAGAATAAACAAAAGATATATTATACTGGGCGACTGGCTGGGCACCTCTCGGTTTTTTTTTAAATTATTACAAAGGAATTATCAAACACCAGTTCAATGAGAAATAGCTGACAGAATGTCTTCAGGGTAAACTATTAATATTTAACTAAATATAAATGAATAAACTCACCAATATACATGACTACAGTCCAGACCAGCACCACTCTGCGGCCGACAGCTCCATCTATGTTCCAGAACCAGAAGGGAATAAACGTAGCGTAGAAGATCTCGTCGCCCAGTTCCGTGCCGAGCACGAACAGGTAGTACCAGAACTTGTTGTTTATACTGCACTCTACCGCGTCCTTCCCGCCGCTGTCCCCAGAACTATCCGTGTCGTACGACGACTGAGAACTACTTGATATGTTACTGGGAATCCTCTTGTGCTGCTTGATATCAGACTCTTCGTTCACACGCTCCACTCTGTCTGAATGTATCACTTCAGATGATTCAGTTTGATGCGTGGTTTCATTACTTTTGTAAGTAACACCGAAAAAGTTTTGCACTTTAATCACTAATAGTGGATCTTTCAAATATTCTATGATCTGTTCCCACATGATGGAACTATGCGTTTTATAACCAAGTCTCAAGATTAGTAGTGTACAACACACTTCCTATTCTAAACGCGAATCAACTCATCCGTTTTCTCGCCAGTTTCTCGCGTTCTACGAAGTTTTCAATGACAGAATTGACAGATGTTAACATGACAGTCAGAATGACAGCTGACAAGCTCGCAATAATGACGTTTAGAAAATTATTGAATCGTTAATGATGGATGACCCTCGGTTATATTTTGTCGATGATGTTACGTTTTTGAATAGGAAGAAGCCCAGTGTTTGAATGCACTCATTTTGTATATTTTAAATGGATAGAAAGCCGATGACATAATTTATAATTTTACAAACTATTTAAATAAGGAAACGTTATCGTTTCAAATTAGTTAACAGCTGATGAGAACATCACTATCAGTGTTGCCAACCCATACGATAATTATGAAGGGTTGCATGATTATTTGACATACGATGTATCTACAGTCGCCAGCAAATCAAGTTACCACAAACTGTCAGATTTTATCATTCGATTTTGAACTTAACTATCAACATTTTAAGGTTTAAAATCGTTTGGAGAAATTTGACAGTTTCGTGTAGCTTGACCTGCTGGTGACTGTACGATAGCGCATGTCTAAAGAAGGATAATTTTGAGGTTTGAATGAAAATTACTATAATGAGATTAAATTAAATCACTTACTTCCTTCTATGTTACTTTAAGGTATATAGCAGACTTGTACTAATAACTAATAACAAAGAGCGTGTGTAAGATGTATGAGTGTTCGAATGTCCCCACTGGCCTTGAAATCTTGACGAGAGTAATCGTCCTGCCCAAACTGTCATGATATGCACTGTTAAAATCCGAGGTACGATTAGTGTCGTCGGCGATAATTCACAGCAATGCGATTTTAAACTTTCTCGTTGTTTTGTCTCGTTAAAAAATAGTACAAAAACCTGAGAAGGTTGTCGTCTAAATACAAAATATAACAAAATCGTCACTACTCAAAGCTATAAGAAAACATCTTTTACGGTTTGTACTGGTGGTGCTACTGTAAAGTTGTATTGACTGTAATATCATTTGTTTGTTAATGTCATTTGTTACCAATCTGGTACTTAATCACGATCAGCGCGTTAGACAAATATTTAAAAACAAGAACAAAAAATTGTATTACGGGATTAAAAAAAATTATATCCGATTGTGCATACGATAATTTTGTCGTCAAAACGATAATTTCGACGTAGAAATTCGATAATTTGAACTTTTGGAGTTGGCAACACTACATACTATATACTGTCAAAGTTGTCAAAAAGTTTTACCCGAGAGCGAGGTTGTTTGACCCGCAAATATAATTTTTTCGAAGTTCTTAGCAATTAGTCCTTTAACCTTTAAAAACCTTTAGAAATAGAACTATAATTTAATATTTGCCAGTTTTTTTGTAATCTAGCTGTTAGCAGATTCGTGATTTGGAGCAGGTGTTATATGTAAGTGTTCATTCGTCTAAGACTTGTTATTCTATACCTATATATTTTATTTATGTAGGTATCTATTTATCTATTATAACATTTTTTTTTTATAATTGTTTAATTAGAGCTTACTTATTTACAATTTTTGCTCACGAAGGATTAGTTTGTTGTAATTATTAGAATCTCATTGGAGATCTTCTTACCAAAATAACCATTTCTTAACTGAATTTATAACAAATTATAATGGGTAAGATTAAGACTAATAATTGGAGTATACCACTAAAGTTTATGCAAGCCAGTAAACAAATGAAATGTGTAACTTTTGCTCTAAAAGGTGAAGGCATAATTTAAAAAATCAAGGCTATAAGTACTTCAAAGTTTATTTATATTTGCTTAATTCTACATGCATACTTTGGCAACAATCATAGAAGTAGATAACAAAAAAAATTGTTAACAATTATTAGTAAACAAATGTTCTTATGTTTGTCTATTTTGATTACCATATTGTTGGAAGTGTTTGCCAGAAAGCGATGAGGTTGCATCTTAAAACAAGTCGCCTAAATTTGAGGAAACTGTCATTGTGGGGGGGGGAGTCAAGGGGGTTTATCTCAACCATGCAATTTAAGTTGCCGAAGCTGCATCAAAATATTTAAAACTATATTCTAAAAATATCGGTGAATCACTAACCAATGCTTGAACTTAAATTTCACAAAATTCTTATGTTTTGTATGTTGCGTCTGTCAAAATTGGCGGCGGAATATTGTGAAATATAAAAAAGATCAGCTATTGGAAATGGTGGAAGTTGTAAAATATGTTTACATATTGAAGTAAATATCTAAGTTAACATTTTGGTGTTATATTGGGTGCAAGAGCGAGCGTAGCGAGATTGGGACTGGAGCACCCCGACTCAGACAGGTTAGGTTCAAAGGGGATGGCGGGATCCAATGAGCGAGCAAACAAAGACCCCGCTATCCCCTTCTTGTTTTTTTTGTTTGTGAACCATTCAGAAATAGAAGCCCAGCGTAGTAGGCCTCTGTCAAATACGCCTTGTATTATTGCTTGCTTCCGCTCCTATTGCCTATTAAGGCGATTTTTCTCAGAAACCATTCCATAAAAATTTTAACCTTTAATATTTAATGTAAAAAAAAAACTACGCACCACTGGCGGGGAAAAAAGGTGGGGGCGACTCTACAAGCTGGACCCCCTCCCTCCTATTAAGGCGACTTGATTTAAGATTTTACACATAATTTCCTTAGGTCTAATTTCGTATCTAAGTATAATTAAGTTATATAATTAAAACGAAAACATTTATTAATTATTTACCCCACTTTTACTAAAATAATATGCTTAGTTTTAATCATTCATATTTAATGCTAAAAAATAAAGAAGTAATCTAAATGCCTTAAGCATTTTAAGCATTGTGGCCATTCAAGTATTACGTAAGCAGAATTTCAGTAATTTTTAACACCCTCCTCCCCTTCTCAGCTACAGTAAGCAAAACTCTTACCCCCCACTCCCTCCTATGCTTACGTAAACATAGTTATATATTTTTTAAATCTGTTCATTTTTCTTTATTGTTATTCATATAGTCTGTCTAAAAAATAAGGAATTTATTGACTATAAAGGAATTTAACGCCCATTTAATAATTTTACTCAAGCATATTATTAACATCGTATTTAAATATTATATTCTTACCATATAAACAATAAGATTTATTTTTTTCTAAATATAGCTGACATAATCACCATCCATTTCTTCCGTCCCCTCAAAAATAAGCAAAGCAAAGACCCCCTCCCCCCCTTTGGTGCTTACGTTATAAGTACTTGAATGGTCCCATTAAACCTTAATCACCAATAAAACAGCAGCAGTGTGATGATGCAGGCTGACAGTAACCAGTCAATATTTTAACCTAGTTTTATCTTTCAGGAAAATCCGTACAATATATGACTAGTTAAAATCTGGTGATTTTTGAAATAACATGATACATTTCCTGTTGTACTCAGATCATTTACTACGCAATTTCAAGTAGGTGTGATGTTACTACAGTCCCATAAACACAGTTTGTGGTCCAATTGATTTAAAAATTAGTAGTATTTCTACAGATTATATGGATATATAATTAGTGTAATTTTTCTGAATACAATGCCAAAAATCTACTGAGTTCATAAAACTTATTTAAAAGTCGCCTTGTTCAAGTAATAGATGTGTTGTGCCAGAAGTTTGTTGTGCCACATCTTACCGTCTAAAACACTAAAGTGGTGAAGGGCGAATTGGGAGACAGTCTTATGTAATTTTGAATATCAGCCTAATTTGGATAAATTATTTTTGATTTTGTTTTGAATAATTGCACTGTAAAACAACAAAAAACAAATTGCAGAACTATACATATCACCTTTAAATTAATTTCTGCCACAATTAAAACTTTCCCGCTTCTTTTATCAGTCTGTGTGTGGTTGTGTTATTTATTTCATTGTAATACAAATCCGCAGACAACAGGGCAATTCAATTGTTAATGAATCTATTATTACACAGATAACGATTGTGTAATGTGGTGCTTTATCTAATTATTCCATTCACAATGTGGTTACTATTATTGAGGTACTTTTAAAACATAAGTGGCTTGGC
Organism: Griposia aprilina; assembly: GCA_916610205.1. Lineage (NCBI taxonomy): Eukaryota > Metazoa > Arthropoda > Insecta > Lepidoptera > Noctuidae > Griposia > Griposia aprilina. The sequence goes on from OU744289.1 coordinate 24,704,716, forward strand.
TCCCTGTATCTGTAGCCTAACTGATAAAGGGAAATATTTAACTGATACTCTAAAAACTTATTGACCTTCTAATGATGAACACTGTCCGTCCGTACGTCTGTCTGTCCGTCTGTCACCAGGCTGTATCTCATGAACCGTGATACTTAGACAGTTGAAATTTTCACAGTTGATGTATTTCTGTTGCCGCTATAACAACAAATACTAAAAATTGAATAAAATAAATATTTAAGGGGGCTCCCATAGAACAAACGTGATTTTTTTTGCCGTTTTTATAGATAATGGTACGGAACCCTTCGTGCGCAAGTCCGACTCGCACTTGGTCGGTTTTTTAAATATTATTGAACCTCTAAAAACTTTTTAGGCTTTTAATCAAGGACAGTTTTTTTTAATAAATGAGGCCCTTTTAAACTTTCTGGCTTTTTCTCACACTTGGTCGCAGTTCCTTGGCTATTTAATATTTTTAGGATCCCAAAATGGGAATTATTAGTTTAACAAAAAGAGGCGCAGTCATTATATCGAACCTCAAATAATTCTCATTTGGCTTTCCTAAAAAAATATTGAACACGTTTTTTTTTTTCAAGGCCTCACAATTGGCATTGTTTGATGTTTGATTATATACAGCCAATGATAAACAGTTCCAAGCTAATGGTGCCGATTCTCTTGTACACCGAACTAAACTAACTAAACTATCACTAAAATTCCTTACTTTTGGCTATGAGAATCTTAGAGCTATTGTGCAATAAAATATCTCTAAATTTAAAAATCATTTTGACGCAACTAAAATTTAATTTGACAATCGCGACTCCACATGGTACCTACTTGTTTACCCTACCACGTGATTTTTTTTTAGAGCCGGAGGCGCGCATGGGTGGCAGCTAGCGTTGCCGGAGCGAAATATTCCGAAGTATTCCCGTCGAATTATTCGCGAAACATTCGGAAGTATTGAGTAGTATTCGGAATTATTCCCCGAGAAGAAATATCTAGCTAAGTACATGTTTGGCCACGCATAGAGTAGGTAGTTGTGTAGGTAGTTAGTGGTAATGAACCTGCTGCGAGTCGCGGGGCGGGGTGGCACTGCCACGTGCAAGTGTTCGACTATTGATCGCTAGATGGCGACGCAATTACCATTGCAAATTACATATGTTCCGCGTTAGTGATTGTGTATTCATACCCACGAATCTTCCTTCCTTCCTACCTTCCTAACCTTGGTCACTGCAGCAGCAGAAAGCGCACGCAGGCGAGCACTACTGATGGAAGTTGTACAGTTACAGCTTTTACGTTTACCCGTTAGAGGGCGTTAATGCCCGTGGCTATAAATATATTACTACGCGTTCATTAATAAAAATGAGTATAATACGATTTGAAAACTTCCGAATATTTCCTTTCATCTACTTAGATATGTACTTACGTAATAAGTTTTTTTAGCGGTTTAGGTGTGCAAGTGATGTTTTGCGAGAATACTATGTACATAAAGGTAAATAAGTAGGTAGGTACTAAGATGAGTTTATATTATATATTATTATTTACCGAGATAAATAGTAAAACGGTACCTATTACCTATATTATTTCAATTGTTTCTTTATGTATGTACTTTAGTAAGATTTCGGTTGAACACTACCTATTCTAAAAAGAAGGAGATAATCTTTTTGGTAAAACATCGTCGTAAAAAAGTACGTAGGTAACCCTAACTTCTTATTTTTTTTTTAAACCATTAGGTAGGTAAAGTACTTAAAAACATTTTTACGCTTGTACATAACATCCGCACAAAATCGACTCAGTTTAAACTCATCCATACTAAAATAAAATAATAAGTACCTAGTCATAAGTAGATAACTACTTACAGGGAATTATTCCCGCATGGTAGGTACGTAGGCATCGAATAATACTTCGTTGATTATTGAATGAAGCGCTGGCGTCGCCGTGCGACTAACGAGGGAAGTTCTCCATTTACAGTTTTACTCTTGCTCGCTAGATGGCGTTAATTCACGTAACGCACCGACGAAATATCTAATACACGGCGAGTCTCCTCAAGCTACCTACGCATACATTCGTAACTACTGGGAATAATTTAACTCTTAATAAGTAATAAAACGTTGGTCATCTACTTCATCCTTACAATATTTATTTTACTCTGCATTTTTGCTGCGGTAGTATTCCTTCCAATCGAAGTATTCTTTTGAATGTTTCCGAATTATTCCGAATACTTCCGAAGTTTTGCAACGCTAGTGGCAGCCTCGGCGTGTTTTTTATGGAATTTTTCACTTTTTGTACGGAAAATATTAAAAAAAAAAATACTTTCGTGTAGAGTTATATGGGTTTAAGCGTTTTATAAAGGGGGTCGAAATTTTCATTATTTTTGCGATAGGACACACCGTTTTCGAGATATAAGCAAAATTAAAAAAAAAATACAGTAAGTACTGTTTTTGCCCCTGAAGTCGAGGTGTTGTGGTGAATCTTAGTTCATGACAACTAATTTTATTCCACACTTTTTTAATCGCGATTAAAAATAGCCAGATTTAGTTAGGACAACCAAAATTTTAGGTTAAAAACGTCAAATTCAGAATAGCAAAATTGCCATTTTCACTAAACTAATTAATCAGTACCATCTTAGTGCTGTCAAACTAAAATATAGTTAAGTTGTGTCACTTTACTCTATTTCAGAATGAGAAATCGTCTTTTGACGGGACTAAACAAAATTTTAGTGTTTTTTAGTCTAGTTTAGAGAATTTTGTGACAAGAGAATCGGCACCATTAGCAAGTAATAGTAAATTGTCTAAGATTTATAAAGTTTTAGACTACTATGACTGTATCCCAAAGTATTTTATTTGTATTTAAAAATAAACAATGAGGACATCTGGCTGATATCATGATGATAAGTTTGGTATTGGACAATGGGCTCCGTTGCATTATGTATGACTGTTCTTTGTACTCGTAAATAATACATTGTTTACCACCGCCGCGCTGGCCGGTGCGTGTATGTGTATAACTAGATGTATGAACGTAAATGAGGCACAAGAAATATGTAAGGATCATAGCAGGTGGCGTTCTGTAGTTTCTGCCTACCCCCATGGGAAGAAAGCGTGCGTTTATGTATGTGTGTATGTATGTAAGTGTACATCGCTTATTGTGTCAGTGTAGCTTCTTCAATAAATCACTGCGGAATTTCGTACAGCCATTTATAGGTAGTAAGTAGGTAATAGCTTTTTAGAGAAGCAGAAAAAATCTATTGTGACCTTGGGTTGCACTATTAGAATCAGCCAATTATGACCAATGAATTATGTTCATCACTGAACCATCCTCAATTGACCCCTTGTAAACTAGTAACCCATTATACAGGTATTGTATTTAAAGCCCGTAGGTATAATATGGTGATTTGAATTCTTAAGAAGTTAGATTCTTAATTCGAAATTATCATATTCAGTACAGCACACCTACCTAAAGAGCAAAATCTTGAGTTCAAATGACTCCTGTATAGCTACCACCTGTAGGTAGGTGTAGCGTCGCTACCGACGTATAAGAAACACATACCTACATCAAAGAAAACAGTTTCACATACAAAGCAAACACAACTAGGTATTACAAAACCGTACAATTCGAGCCGCTATCTCAAATCAGTCAGTCAGTGAACTATCAACGCACCGTATCAAACAGAAGGCTTTTTACCAAACCTATCAGCCCTGATTAGATTTGTAACATTTGTTTAACATAATTACTTGTAGGTACATCGTTGAACTACAAGTGAATTTCGCGACGGATAACGTTATACCGTACGACAACAGTAGCTGTTATCAATTCTTCTCGTCTCCAATAAATAGTGACCGCACTGATAAGGGTTCGGTAGTCAGTCGTCAGTCAATACGCGACGGTCACTATGTGCCTACGTATCGTACGCGAATGTGGACAAACAGTGTTGGAACTTCAGTGATTCTTGGATTTACAGTGAAAGGATTAAACATGACTAATTTGTGTGTCCTGACGGGCAATAATTAAGTTGTTGAAGTGTTAAAAGGGTAAGGTAGCTTACAATAAGGTAGGAAATGTAAAAATGCAACACATAAATCCATAGGAATCAACCAAAGTTTCAGAAGTTATAAAACTTATAGAAAAATAAAATGATACGTTCAGCAATAATATTACCTGTAATCGGTCCTAATATCAAGGCTGGAGTTCACGCCTATACCTACTACTACGCCAAGACACTATTAACTAAACTATGGGTGATGTGATGAAAGATTCAGTAAAATGTTATCATTCAACAACCATATAAAACAGCTTTCTTCTAAAGGAGACCCTAATACCTACAACGGGCATCATTATTTTCAACAATAAAAGCAGCACTTAAAAATAGCGAGAAAAGAAACCTGTGTAATCCTAGTTTCAAGCGCTAGGTTTTTCCCGCCTAAAAGATCGGTTGATGATGTATCTATGTATGTATCTTCTATCTATCTAGCTTTCTATCTATAAAGCTGAATAGTTTGTTTGTTTGTTTGAACGCGATAGTCTCTGGAACTAACAGTCGGATTTGAAAAAATCTTTTTGCATTTGATAGCCCAATTCTTGTGGAAGACTATAGAATATGTAAAATCACGCTAAGACTTTTAGGAGTCGAGAAGAAAGAAAAAAAAGTAAGAAAGAACGCGAAAACGAAGGAAAAGCGCGGGCAGGCGGCGATGGGGTGCGTCGGGGGAACAAGAAATTTCACACGGACGAAGTCGCGGGCGGAAGCTATAGTACTTTATATTTGCATTCGTAATGCGCGTAAATTGATCGTACGATCCTATCCGAGGCTAAAGCTTACGTACTCTACTTACATAGTATGTATGGCTTCGCTCCATAGTCACAGATTTATAGAGTAATTGATCGTTATCACCGTGTCATAGGTCGGAAAACAGCGCGAATGGCGGCGGAGGAGGACATCGACACTCTCAAAATATACTGGGATCACTTCTTCAAAGCGGAGACTGGCACTTATGAGGTAAGACCTTTATTATCAGATATAGAGAAGTAATTAGCTACTCCACTTAGGTACGCCTTACACAGACACCTTCCCTCGGGAGACATGGTAGGTACCGACTCCCTACACGGATAACCATCATCAGTTTTAAGCAATCCATTGCTAGACAAGGGCCACTAGGCCTGGCCTCGTCTGCGATAGATTGCTTGTAGAAAATGCCACTCAAAAACTTGCTCTTTCAAACAGTCATTGCACCTATACCGCTGAGGCTAATCTATGGCCTTGGTAACTTATATCGCGACGGCACACTTGATAGTATCGCAAACTTTTGTCTTCGAACAGCTTTTTTTTTTTTTTTCATATCAACACTATTCAATAGACCGCTAAATATTACCCAGTCAGATAGATATGAGCAGGTCTGCCTAGGTTACGCTGAGGGCAATTTTAGTGGACCCTAGAAAACCCAAAAACAAGGGTCAACAATGTTTGTCCATTGATGAACGCCATTAATTATAATGCTTAGGTATCTCTCTCTTTATAGCTCTATTCCTCCCGATGACGAATAAACTAAGTAAATAACTTTACAACCTATCTACATTAATACAGTTGATCGATAAATTCGCTAATACGTATTAATTACCGAGTTAATGCAATTGTAGTGAATAGGTAGTAGGTACGCAGACCACGAAATACGAAAGCGGCCGAGCTATTATCCAATTGAGTCGTGGTCACGCTAAACTGGCTACACTCAAATGATCTATTGCACACAACGTCACGCTATTCTCCTTTGCGGATTGGCAGAAACCAAGGCGCTTCGTCCAAAAAAATTAAGTTTCGCGTAGACCGGCTTTATATTAAAACTGGCATATCTAGTGTACGGCACGAAGCAACAACACTTAACGATTTAAGGGTATCACCACAGTCTGTTATTAATAGCCCACACGCCGTATGCACAATTCCGAACCCCTGCCATTATGGCAAGCCAGAATCTACAGTGACGATCAACCAGAAAAGCTACCTACACGTAATGTTGATTCGGCGAGCGAGCCCCACCCAGGGCAATACTGCAACTATATATTTTTCAACAGTAAAGCAAGAAAAATAGTTTATTCTGCACAACTAAAACACGCTTTTATAAGCCAAAAGCCCATAGGTTCGTCAGCATGTGATACGATTCTTTACCAAATTGCACAACAATAGTAATATAGAAACGAAAATCTTGTTCGTATAGCGTTCATAATAAAGGCCATTTTTTGCAGAAATCGACATGGCTGGACCTGTTCCTGGCCGAGTTCCTGATCCGCGTCAACGATGGCGCCAACCCCAAGGAGTTGATCAAGTTCTGGTGAGGAAATGATAACACTTTGTTTGGTTGATCAATGATAAACATTATATTGTGTCTGGGCGGAAGTGCCACATCCTCAGCCACGTATTTGGAAGTAAACTCCCACGATACGAGTTAGTTAATTTTGATATCTTTAAGGTATTCATAAAATTCACCTATGTGATAGCATTAATATCATATTAATATGTTTTCTATTATAAAAAAACACGACGAGTAGTTTAGGAGTTATGAGGGAACAGATAAACATACATACATAGGTACCTAGCCTGTTAATATCATTACCCTCCTTTGGCTTTGCTGTAGTCGGGTAAAAATAAGACTTGAATCATTCAAGGACTTAGCGGTGTGGTGCGGCCAGCGACTGCATCTCGATTTAGGTTTACCACACGTTCGCATGGCATCTAATTATCATTATTTATCAAACGAAACAAAGGCACACCGCACGTCTTTAGGGGTCCTACTCTCTAAGTCCGGCAACGAAGATACGGGCCCGACCGAAAGTACCTAGTTCGATACATCCGAATGTACCCTACTCCCGATTAAATAACTTTTGGACGAGCAGAAACACATCGGGAGTAAGGACAACTTTAAGGCTCCCACAGACAGGCGCGACACGACAGCGTGACGCAAAGGCGCCGCTCGTTGCGCGACGGGCGGTAGCTTTACGTCGCGCGCGAATCGAGTCGCGTGTCGCGTCTGTTTGTAGGAGTCTTTACTGTGAAATTGTGTTGCCTTTCATTCTTAGTTTGGGCCCCGAAGTAATCTTATGTCCGTAGGTGATACAGAGTAGGAAACGCCTCTTCGGCCAAAACTACGGATTTCGTGCTTAGAGAGTAGGCCCCCAGGTGCTTAGAGCGCCAAAGTGTTGCGTCTATTAGACAAAAGACGATCTGATTCCCATCTACTTAATTAAAATCTTAAATTCACTGACAGATAACGCATAGCCTACAACGCTGGCCTTAGAAACACGACATTTGGCACAATATATCCTTATGTAACGAAGGTGACAACTAAGGATGAATTTTTGAAATTCATCGCCTAAAGGCGTTAAATAGGGGATGACAGTTTGTATGGAAGTTTTTACCGATGTGGGAAAGCCCATCGGGCACTCGGCTTGTAGAATAAAAACCACATTCGTTATCTTCTTCTGCGTCGTGTCGATTCCGTTATTATATCCTGTCTGTGTGTTCCACATCAGTCCAGTGAGTGGCGTGGTGACGCTGGTGGGCTGCGAGCTGCTGTGCGGCATCCACCGCGTGACGTCATCCATCAACACGCACTACTCCGTGCCACTGCCGTGCCTCGACACGCATGCGCCGCTCCCAGAAAATGCACTGCCAAATATTGAGACACACAATGCTGCCGGGTGTAAGTATAGATACAGATTACAAAATGTACTATAGAATTCAAAGAAGGAAATAATTGCCTAGATACCGCAGTATGTAAAAGTTCGAGTGTCAAAAAATGCCTAAATCCGGGTACAGATTGCTGAACCGTAACATGAAACGTAACCCAAGAACTAGGTGAATTTGTTTCAACGTGTGTTACATTTCATGTTACGTTTCACCAATCTGTACCCGGCATTATACCACTCACTCTTGACGTCGCGGCTCTATAACAACAGGCGGTCACGGTTGGACAAAATTGTTGCAGTAACACCGTACTGTTTTGCCAGCAACGTTTCCCGCAACGCAAATACATACGTAATGCTAAAATCAATGTTTTGCTTTTTATTTCTCACTAGCTACGCTCCGCGGTTTCAACCGCATAAGTCTCGATCCCGTTGGAATATCGGGATAAAATGTATCCTATGTCCAAATCCAGGTCATGGTCTCCCCGTGTGCCAAATTTCATCCAAATCCGTTGCGCCGTTTTAGTGTGCAAGCGGAACTAACAAACATTTAAACCTGCAACAATCAAATCTTTTCTCTTTATAATATTAGTTTAGACGAATACTGTGCTACCAACTATTTAGTGGTGTCACCTCTTCTACAACTTTGACTACTGTTTACTCCTACTTTAAAAACTCGGCCACTGTTTCCATCTACTCGTAAATCTAACAATGCCTGTACTAACCTTTTTCTCCTTGCAGCTGCAGAACAAAAGCCTGAAGAGCAGAAAGTGGGTCCGACAAGTTTGTTCACGCGCATCAATACACAGTCTTCGGAACAGATCCTCAGGAAGTACCTGCTGGGCGGCGTGGCCTGGCGGTGCCTCGTGCTGCTCAAAGCGCTGGGAGTCGAGGTGAGGAATCGCTATTAAGAATTTGACCAGTTAATGGTGAATAGTAACGAAGAATTTGCGTCCGTTTGTCTGGATGTACGTTCCGGATTGGCGCAAAAACGGCTGATCGGATTTGGCACACAGATAGTTTATGACCTGTATTAACACAAAGGGTACTTTTAATCCCGGTATTGCGTTCTCATTGGATATTTTCCGACACCCACGCGGACGAAGCCGCTAGCAAAAGCTAGTTTGTAACGTATGAACATCCTATATATGTACCCTGGTTCTGGCAAATAAATTACTTTGACATTAAGCTGGTAGTTCCTTCTCAGCCGTCCATTACTTGTCATAGTTCTATAGCAAAAACAACATTGGCAATTCTTCTAGTTTGTCGGCATCGATCACAATTTGATGACGACTTTAAAGAGATAAAGCAAATCATGCACCTGACTCAGTGGAAAACTTAATAAAATTAAATTTAAAAAGATGCACTTATAAATCCCAGTCTAACGGTAATTCCCTTAGCTTGGCCCTCTTCCTCTCTCCTAATTTAGCTGTGCCCGACAGGGTCCTTTTGATCTTTTACTTTATTAGACCATCCTTGTAATACATATGGCATGCAATGAAGAATTGAGTATTGAGTATTAATAAATCAAACAAATCTAGCTGCAGTTGACAAGGTTGAGACATCCTTTATTTATTGTTGATCTGAGATAATTATAATTGTTTATTACTGCATTTTATTGATTTTTATAACGCAGGTAATTAATTTCTATTCTGCTTTGATTACTGTGGCACTCTTTCTGACGGACGCATTACTCGGTGCATGTGAACTTAACTATATTTAAAATAGATTCCTATCATTGACCATTGCCCTGCTATCATTTTTACGTTAAAAAGTCATAAAGAGACATCGATCGGTACTTAACTATTCTCTGCGTATCAAATTGACTCTGGCTAGTTGACATTTGTGCATGTGTCATCAAAAGGCCACTAATTGCTGATGCTAAGATAGTCGTTCTGTTAAATTTATGTTCTTAGTAAGTGCAACGAACTTTTATATAAGAATTTTAATTATTCTAGAACTTCTTCTAAACTAAGATATCGCTAATCTTATCGAAGTCGTATACAATTCTCAAGTATTAGTTGAATCAAGCTCGTTTGTTGTGCTCGTGGACCGTGGTGCCTTGTTCCATTTTTTATTGCTAGTACAGAAAAGTGATGAGCGCCACACATCTCCTAACACAGATCTTCCTGTCATGCATGAATCTGTTTGTAGGCCTTCCCGCCTTCCGGCTTTAACAATAATTTTGTATGGATACTTGCCTTTTCATAGCTATGTCTACAGCGACTAAGTTATTTATGCCTATTTGTAGATCGATAAAAAAATGTAGCCACCAGCTCGTAATCCGATTGTAAAAGTATCGATCGCCTTGACCAAAAGTAAATAGAGCTTACTTAGGCCTGACTCCGTTGTTCATGCGGAATTGTCTATACCCTGCATCTATGTTTAACAATGTAATTTCTAACAAGTTGTATCTATCTTGTATGGCTTTCACTGAAAATACCTGAAAACTACCATGCGGGGCGACAATTCTACAATAAATGAAAACACTGGCAATACTATTGCGTAGGAGTATTGTGAAAGCGTCAAATATCTAAATCAAAATATCAAAATTAAAACATACTTTTTCATACAATCTACATTCTAAATAGTAGTAATGAACCTACTATGGGTGTTGCCAATCAGCCTAGCTATATTGACTAATTGGATACTGTGTATTTGATTGAATTTTCGTTTTTAGACTGGAAACGGCATTAGATATGTATATGCTAATATTAAATTAGTGTCATATTGACAGCCCATCCTGTATAAGGTCTAAACAAAATACCCGGACATTATTTAACAGGGCACTGTGATCATGCAGTACGAGATCAAGTTGGGATAGGTCTTTGTAAGATACTAGTGTACCTACAATAGTAGTTGCATCGCGGGTCGTGTGGCGTCGAGGGCAGTTACTCGGCACGCTCGACGGAAACATAGTGTTATCAGGGCGCGGCGCGATCAACGTTACGAACGCTACTCATGTATTATGAGTATCTTTGCAAGATATTTACCTATACCTACATTACAAGCCTTTATTATAGTCAGTGTAAACATTGAGCTACAAATTAGAATCTTCTTTTCACGAATCGGTACGGTCAGCATGATGGTAGCGGGCTGCTGGTTCATGCGGCTGACGTAGGTACATTTAAATAGGCAAATTTTGAAGAAGTAACAAATGTAATGACACACTTTCAACGAATTTGGCTGATTGATTCACTCTCTGATTTGTATGAATAAAATTTATGTAAAAACCTTTTTAAAAACAAGCTTTTAATGAACTAAAAAGTACTACTTAAATAAAACTTGGGTAAATGCTTGAGGCTTATCTTATAGTGTAAGGAGGCTTTCACGCCTCAAGATTTTAAGAAAATATTAAAGTTTTATGGTTATCTAAGTTTTATTTAAGTTGTAGTTTTTAGTTCATTAATAGCTTGTTTTTAAAAAGGTCTTTACTTAATTTTTATTTTGTACTTTTTAGCCTTTGAATTTGTTTAAATATCTGTTCTATCACCTTCACCTGAAAGGTAATTGTAAAGACAAATCCAACGAACCCAAACACGCCTTTACACAAGTCATGGTGTTTAGTCAATCAAGTTTCACTATCCAAGTCATGCAATACTTTAGAACGGGCTATAATAATTATGCGTATACAAAATTTCGTGCCTGTGCTGTTGACCACTGAGGAGATCTCTCGTATGGAGCCAATCCTGGGTCAGCAGACGGATCATGGTGTATGATTGCGTATATATAATTTTATGTCTGTACTGCTGACCGTCGAGGAGTTCCGTCGTCTGGAGCCAATCTTGGATGAAAGCATCATAAAAATGCATTGTCTTCGAAACTGAACCAACATGTAAAATGTTATTAATTTGGCTTGCAAGATTTGACACATACATATTAACTAACTAACAACGTAAGTTAAAACGTTGTAAATGTTGTAATAAAGGGAATACTTTTATTTGCGCCCAGACATGACGCATTAAAAGTAAAAATAAAACAATAAAATACTGATGGGTCAAAATGCGTCATATCAGCGCAAAACAGCCAACGCTTAGCATAAAGGCGCCGCTCCACAGCAGCCCACAGCTAACCCACACACGTAGGATCTTCCACTGCGAGTACTGCGAGCTACGGTCACGCTCACGGTACTGCGAGCAGTAGTAGTGCGAGCTACGGTCACGCATGCGTCGCTGGCATAGAATTGAACCGCGCTGCTAATATGGCAAACCTCTCCGTGCACATCCTGCGTAGCAGTGGCATTTCACAATCAAAAGCACAAGAACTGTATCACAGTTTAATAAACAGCGTAGTTTACAACACGGCATTCTTTGCATGGCGATACGATTCGATGGAGCAACACAAACAAGGCGTTGTTAAAATCATTACCTCCCACTACTTGCCAAATTAATGTCTGTAGGTAATATAAAAGAAGAAGCATTCACAAAATAGTTGCGATAAATCTCGACCACTTTAAAATAGAAAATAGCGATTATTTTGTGTCACAGTTTTTACTAAAACTATACCATACTAAGCAGTAGATATCTTCTCACACGTGGCGCGATCCTGAGATAATTTTACGAAAACAATCTCTTTGAATTATATTCTCATTGAAAAAATAAAGCTATTATAAACATTTTGTTTTATTAGGTAAACTGAAACTATGTTTCTACACAAGTATCAAACAAATATTAAGCATACATACATACATACTTAGTCTGGCCATAAATACTGTTACAATTAAAAATAAGAAAGATATTACATTTGAATTTGGAATCTGTCATTTTTATACGATTGTTCATTGAGTTTTCTAATTTTGGCGCCAATACATTGTACAATATTTTGCGATATTAAAATGGAGTGGGGTGATAAAGAGAACCGAATCGCTGTGATTGCATTACACAAAGTTGGTATGGAGCCAAATACAATTTTTAAAACTCTCCATACGCTTGGTATTAGTCAAATGTTTGTGTACCGGGCTATTAATAGGTACAATGAGACCTCCTCTGTTTGTGACAGAAAAAGATCTGGCCGTCCACGTAGTGTTCGTACGAAAAAGGTGGTCAAAGCAGTAAGGGAAAGAATTCGAAGAAATCCTGTCCGAAAGCAAAAGATTTTATCTCGGGAGATGAAGATAGCACCCAGAACCATGACGCGTATTTTAAAAGATGACTTATGACTTGCAGCTATAAGAGACGCACTGGTCATTTTTTAACTGAGAATAAAAAAAAAAAAAGAATAGGGTGGTAAAATCGAAACAACTACTCAAGCGGTACGCAAAGGGAGGTCACAGAAAAATTTTGTTTACGGATGAGAAAATCTTTACAATTGAGCAACATTTTAACAAACAAAATGACCGTATTTATGCTCAAAGCTCTAAGGAAGCTTCCCAATTAGTCGACAGAGTGCAACGTGGGCATTATCCGACTTCAGTGACGGTTTGGCGGGGTGTTAGCTATGAAGGAGTGACTGAGCCATATTTTTGTGAAAATGGTATCAAAACATCGGTACAAGTGTATCAAGATACCATTCTTGAGAAGGTAGTTAAGCCCCTTAACAACACCATGTTCAATAACCAAGTATGGTCCTTCCAACAAGACTCGGCGCCGGGTCATAAAGCTCGGTCCACGCAGTCTTGGTTGGAAGTGAATGTTTCGGACTTCATCAGAGCTGAAGACTAGCCGTCGTCTAGTCCCGTTAATCCGCTGGATTATGATTTATGGTCAGTTTTAGAGAGTATGGCTTGCTCTAAACGCCATGATAATTTGGAGTCCCTAAAACAATCCATACGATTGGCAGTGAAGAATTTTCCCATGGAAAGAGTGCGTGCTTCTATTGATAACTGGCCTCAACGTTTAAAGGACTGTATTGCAGCCAATGGAGACCACTTCGAATAAGCTTTTTATATTTTAAATTGTTTTATATTTATGTAATAAACTAACACACTGTAAAAGTAATAAATATTATTTGCAATAAAAATAAAAATAAACTTTCTCAAAAAAACCCAGGATCTCAGCATCACAGCAACTGCCAGCATCACTCTGGCCAAAGCCATTCTATTGAAAAAAGCAGTTTACCGGGGAACATCATTATCCTAAATAATAATTAATAACTCAATGGATAACAGAACATAGAATCTTTGTTGTCTGATTGATAATATGATAACATAGTGCGTTGGGCACGTTATCAAACAACGTTTACGACTTATTGAAACTGTTTGACTTACTGCATGTCAGCCAGTCAGAGATAGAACTTGTTTTCATGCACGTATGCAATTAACATCTTAGGAGACCCCTTTATCGGGCTGTTTACAGAACTGATTATTTAGGGTATATATATGACGGAGACGGTACTTTTCTCTCGTTATTATCAGCCATATTTTGACTACTGTGGGCGGCCTATGGGTAGTGTTGGTTATTGCGCAATAGAAAAACCGTTTGCAGTTCGAATCAAATTATAATTTACGAACAAATTAATCACACTAGCGAATCACACACTTTATGTACACGACACAGCTCTACGGAACGCGCGACAGTTTCTAAACGTCTTCACTGCTTACCCGGCAAGAACAAACTCTGCTGTGCTCTGGTCAAGCCTGTGCGTAATATAGAGTCTGTTCATGCGCCACCTGTTGGCACCGGCGCGGCGTCCCGATTAGTCAAGTCAAACGATTGATTCAACATATTTCCGACAACAACAACAACAACCTGTTACCATATACATAACGTACTAAATAAACTCCCATTTCACCAGTTATGCATGAGCATACCATAATCAACCTCTGATGTTCCCATTGCTGGGGCACAGGCCGCAGAAGTCCGCCACCTATGGTTAAGTAATTGGAGGCGAAGTTATTGTGACTTACCAGAATAATATCCAGACTCTGGGTAGCTACGGAATAATTCCTAATGGAAAAGCCAATAACACTCTTCCCTACCTGGGGAGCTAACCAGGAATTCAGTATCCCACCCTCAGTAGCGCTTGCGACACTAGACCAATGAGGCAAAGAAGAATCGATAATAATGGAATAAACTATCGATTATGCCACAGCTCTAACATAAGCATTGTGTCATATCAATCAAAATAAAATGACCGTAGTATAGACACTTATATTTAGTTGCGGAAATGTTTGTCTGTTTGTATGTTTGTTGTAACGTGTAATTGGAGTTCGATAACCTATCGGACTGCACGGCTGATATGACGTCACTCAGAGCACCAGCCACCCGAATGATAATGTAGCAGTGCATGCTTGTTCGAAATTAATCACCTTTTGATTGGTATTTATAGCCTGTAAACCATGTGTGGTACCGTAAAACGGGGTTAATAGAAACAATTTGGACTTTCAAACCGACTTTAATCATATAAATTCTAAGTTTCGGGCAGTAAAGCTGCTTCCATTGTGGGAGTCTTATGTTATTTTACAACCTAATTACAATTTTAATGCCAAATTATTATCAACTTAGGAGAAAAAGACAAAAAACTGGTCAATTTCTATTTACCCGGGATACGGGGTCAATAGATACGACGTATGGGGTTAATAGAGAAAAGTGATAGGGTTGTCAAAATATTTTATGTTAGGTATGTCGTCATTTCATTGTTCTTGTTAAATTATGAGTAATTAGGTTATGTACCTAATTACTCATAATTTAACAAGAACAATGAAGAACAAGATAATGAAATGAAAGAGTGTACATAATATATTAGAAAACCTTTTTATTAAAATTAAGAAGAATATAATCGCAAACATAACAATGCTTATTACAACAGCCTGTTGTATTAAGTTGACGTCATATTTTAAATACTTCTTACCCCGAGGGTCTGGTTTGTAGATGCGTGGCATATTGCTACTATACCTGCGTATACAAAATTAATAATTAAATTAAAAAAAATATATCTTTCGTCATAACAAAATGAATGTTTTAATTGAAAGCATAAACAACTCCTTAAAAATTTTGGTAATAAAGTAAGAACTCAGCAACCTGCATAAAGTGCCAACCCTATCAAAAACGTTTCTAAAAACCCCTTTAGCGTTTCTATTAAACCCTTTCTCGTTCTTATTTACCCCTTTCCCGTTTCTATTCACCTCATATGGCGTTTCTATTTACCCCTCAGTCGTCTCTATTCACCTCGTAATCGAGAAATATTTAAGGGTGCTAAATTTTTATCATTTTAACAATAAAAATCAAACTAATTAGAAAAACTTACCCTTTCAATTTATTCTGGATACACTTTGCTGTTGAATGAACTAATTTTACTATAAAAAACACAGTTTATATAATAACTACAAAGAAGTTAATAGGAGCGCAAAAGACATACACACAACCGTTGTACTTTGATCTCACTTTTGTCACATAAATTGCTAACTTCAAACTATTCAAATGTTGTCAGACCAAAGAAAAAATATTGCCATGGTAAAAAAAAAACGCTGTTGCGATTTTTAAAGTAGTTTTCGAATCACAGGCTTTTAGACTTTTTCCCAAGAATATTTCTATTCACCCCGTGAATTCTATTCACCCCGTTTTACGGTACTTTAAAGAATGAGAAGGCATCCACCTGAATCCAATCTTCTAATAAGTTATGTTATTCTAATTTGGTTTTCTAGTCGTAAGTCTTCATGCCATAAAACTTACTATAGCTTCGTCAGAGTAGATGTTTGAGCTATAGTTTCGAGGGGTATCTGCGGTCGCTGAAAACGAATGGTCTCTCAACGGAAACCAAGTGCTATTCTGGAAACCGGGTCATATGTACCTATATTCAGGCAAATAAATCATTAATTTATTCAGCCATTGCCCAGCAATATATTGATTATCCTTTTTCTTACGAATCTTTGGTTTCCAGGACTTGAGAGGGTCTTTGGTTTCCAGGACTTGAGAGGGTCTTTGGTTTCCAGGACTTGAGAGGGATGCGCCAAGGTAGTACACAAAATTAAAATTTTCTTGTTTTTTGCAATTTGCAGGTCAGTATCAGGTTGTATGTTGATCTAAATATGTTTCGTGGTCGTATCAAATAATTATTTATAGAATTATAATCTTAAAAATCATCAATACATCTCTCGAAGTTCATATTACCCTATTGAATGACTATTTCATGAAATCATGACATTTGAGGGCAATTCTAACTTACGGAGTTGTATTGCTGATTCTAATGATTATAATTCTGTAAAGCCATATTTGTTACGGTCGCGAATCATATTTTAATCAACATACAACCTGACAGTGACCTGCAAATTGCAAAAATCGTAAGTATTTTTGAATTTCGCGGGCTACCTGAGCGCATCGCCCTTAAGTACAGTTTTACATCCTTCTTACACATGATTAAAGTATTGTTCTCTCTTTCTATATACAGGGTCTATCATGCTGTCGGCAGCTCAGCTCCGTGCTCATCTGGTTGTTTGGCGAGCTGAGCGGAGCGACCAGCAACGCTAGAACAGATGTAGCGCAGCCGACCACGCCGCGTACGCCTATACACCAGCTCTTCTCACATAGGTATGTCTAATCTGAGTAATGGTTTTAATAAATAGGAAATCTAAGCCCATTACAATCATGCAGTTTTCTTTGAGCACAAGCCTTGTTTGAGCTGGCATTCCTACTGGCTAAAATAACGAAGTTCCATAAAAACTTTCATCCCCATTTAACCCCTTTAGGAGATGCACTTTCAAAAATCTCTCCTTAGTGTCCATCTGCGGTATACATATAAAGAACCCTTGTGCCAAATTTCATGGTGCTAGACCCCGCGGTTTAGAGTGTGCGTTATCCGTCAGTACAAGACATACGGTCGCAATAACACATTGTGTTAGGTAGTCCGGTCAGTCAGCAAAATACCCTAAAGTCCTGGAAATACTGCCTAGTGCCTACCTAGAAACATTTACCAGATCAAATCGTAGATTTAAAACTACTATTATAACGAACTAGTCTCAAGTCACGACCTGTGATCAGTTTCAAACGTCAGTAGCCCACCACGTTTTTTTTTTTTTTGTGTTGAGAATTCTTCAAATGACTTCTCCCGTTCTGGCCGCAGCGGAAGGGCGTGTCTGACTCTTACTGACTAAAACCCACCCGTGTTCCTTCTGTTGCCTGTCTGTATTATTATTGCAACAGACATGACCTGCTCTCTACGTAAATAGGACCACATACAACAATGTCCTTTGTTGTTGCTTATCTCGTAAACTATCAAAACTATAAATTGCGTACGGCTGTACTAACTTAATCATAGAGTAAGAAAACAGAAGCGAATCTCGCTCCGAATGCATTCAAAATCGCGTTTTGATGTAGGACACGTTCAAGAGAAAACTGTATCGTTGCTTGCGGCACTAGACAACGCTGTTTTAGCTTGGGCGGGCACGGATCATCTATACATATGGTTAAAAAAAACGTTTTACTTGTCTTTCTGTGTGGCCGCACTGTTCTTCAAAATTCCGTTCCGGGTTTTGACGCGGTATTCACCATCATTTAGATAATTATTTCCTGAAGGCTCTTGTGTATAACACATTCATATTAAACTTACATATAATAAATCAATGCCTATGCTTTTTCAATTCGTAAGAAACGTGCGAAGTAGGGGCGGGTCGCTAGCAGGTCACAAGTAACATCGTAGTAGGGAGCGATAGGTTTTCCTTTCGGTAGCATCAGAGTACAAGAGTTTCGCTACTAATTTTCTTATTCTATGCCTATACGTTGTCACAGTGATAAACACTGCTCCAATGTAAATAAGTATAAACTGTAATCTTAGCGGGAGGAGTTTGTGCAAACAGACTGTCTGCCCTTGACACCCCGACACATATCGAAAAAAGACGGAATACCTTCTGCCCCCAATTATAAATATATTTTATTGCCTGTTTACTTCAAATGATAAAGTATTTTATGACTTAATTTCATATATCTGAGTTAAATAACATTTTATTCTTTTAGATTTAAGATTTTAACTGCCAATATCATTTTGTCTAATGGATGTAGTAGGAAATCGAATATATTTGTTGCGGTACGTTCAATATAAGATTACATACGGTAAATAGGTGTCTGCAACTTGCTGTGCAGTCTCTGATCATTGCACTAGTACCGTTTGATGTAACAATCAGTTCAATTCATCCTATAATGCATATCTCATGTGTTTTACAAGATCTTAAATAATAATTACAAGTTCACATGGGCACAACAATTTAATACAATATGAATAGTATCATAATTTTAAATAGTAATTAATTGTGCGTCATATTTTAGTCCATGTATAAAATGCCTGTTTCTACGAGCGTCAATGCAAAATTGGACTCGGGCTGTAATTTATTAACATAAGATACTCTACAGTATGTGTTCTGTTTCAGAATATGGTCAAAACAGAAGCCGATCGGTGGGCAGGCGTCCAAAGTGCACTCCGCCGCCTCTTCTGAAAGAGGATCAGTTACTGGGAGGTAACTCATAATTACCATAAACATGCTAATTTAATAAATAATTTTATTTCAGCTGCTGTTGTCATACAAATAGTAGTGTATAGGTCGGTTCCCAACGACCCGATGTAACTGCAATCAGTATTTATTTATCTCTATAATTAACTTTCATGAATTTTGAATCGAAACAATTCTGTTTCAAAATAATCATTCGATTATTTCGGTACGGAAACGGCAATAACAGCATACCTAAATATTATGTATAGCCATATAATTTTGTTATTTTCTCGTGTCAACAGGTCGAGACACTCAACGCAACCCAAACTCGACTCCCTAGAAAGAACAAAGAAAAGGCTTTCCAAACAAACAGACATTTCATCAGAGTCAGGAGACTCCAACGATGACTTGCAGATCCTGAACCGCTCTCTAACCATCAAGGTGTGCACGCCCAACGATGACTTCGAGTATTTCAACAGTACGCGGTCCTCGAACGAGTACCCTAACGACTCGTACTACGACCCCTTTTACACCCCGAGGAAAGCGAAGCCAAAAGCAGATGATTACATCAACGACAAACACAGAGAAATCATCAACTCCGAAATAACGACATTCCAATTCACTTTAATTATAACTGATTTACTCCAAGAGCTGTGCAAGGCTGAGAGCAGTTTGTCCGGATCAGAAGGATCGCAAATCTCCATGCAATGTATAAACTTTTCCTTGCGTAATCTGTGCTCGCTTCAGTTTAGCTCACTGCCTCAGTCACAACAAGATAATACTCAAGAAGTGTCACGGATTAAAGTAGCCTTAACAGAACTGCTAATGGTCTCATTAGACCAGGTTCTAATCCACTCGGACCTATGTGCCAAACTCATCAACAACGGAATTCTGCCAATGTTGCTCAGAATATTAGAAGATGTCATCTCGAAGTGTGGACAAAACAAACTCGAACAACAGAATCGTAAAGACGATAACACTGAATCGGAAAATTTGCTCAAATTCGTATTTGGAATCGCGTATTCAATAACGGCGTTCTTCCATTGTTTGCTGATGCAATGTCGCACTGTGGAGAAACTGAGGGAGTTCACAGACCAATTCAAGTTGTACGGAGAATGCTTGAAAGGTGGGCTCTTGAAGGAATGTATAGAGCTTATGATCAGGATACCAGCGGAAGAAGAAGAGAGCGTTGTTTTAATTAAACAGTTAATAGAAACTGTTGGGAAGTTGGTGGTGGGTATGAAACGAGTTCGCAGTGAGGTGATACATTCCGCTGCATGTCCTCGGACGAGGCACAAAGTGTGTCGCCAGCGCGTGGCTGCAGGCATGCACCATCATCACGACATCCTCGGAGAAGCCAGCACTGGTCTTCCAATGTCTTCAGCGTGCTGCGTTTCAGTTCTATACGGAACTCTGACGTCACTGCTTACTGATGAGGTAGTGTCGGCACAGAGTGTACTGCGAAATAAGATTCTAAAAGTGATGTTAACCTGTGGAGTTTGTTGCTGCTTTTCGCCCGGATTATTGATGGAAAGCATTGTTAGACTGATGCTTACACACAGCAGCGTCGCTTCTTTGTGCCTTCAAGTCATAGAACACACGGTATACGCAGAATTAGGTGCGAGTGTACTCATACAAAAAGTGACAGATCAGCTCCCGTGTTCTATTTGTGAGCCCTGTGATGAGAAGAAGGAAGTAGGCAGGAAGTTGTGCTCCCACGGCATCAGCCCAATAGAGAGAAAGAGTTTGTGGTCGTTTCTGTACCATTACAACTCTTTGCTACAGCTAGACAACCATAATAATGTACTACATGCAACCATTAGTCACTTACTAAGGGTCACGCCAAAATGTAGGATAGAAATGAAGTGTGAACTACTCTTCAGTGTCATATACCCAACTTTTATCGTCGCCAAACATCGATACATCATACGAATGGAAGAGTCAGCTTATTTCTTGACCATATCCTGCCTCAACATCTTTGCAAGTCTTCTCAACACGGTATCATTCGCCGAACAATTTATACAAAAAGGTGGACTCAGTTATGTATTGGAATTGGTATCATTATCGGAATTTTCCAACCAGTGCTGCTCTATACTAGAGATAGCAATAATCGTGGAGGTTTTCAAACTAATCAAGGAAAATTCCGAACTGACTTACTTTAGAGAGATGAGTTCCTTAGCATCTGTACAGATGCTGTTCAAATCTTTAACAGAAGTGACTGACAAATGCTTCAAGATTTACAAACTCAAACTTCCCGAGGACAAATTCGGAGACTTATGTGACATAAGTAAAGAACGTGATATGTTAGCATTCATTCATCCTACAGAGCTACGATCAAGTAAGCACTCTTCACCGCAGTCAATAAAGTCTAATTTCGCATCAAGCGAGAGTGTAGTGGAAGAGACAATTGCGGATCACATAGAGATTTTGAAGAATGTGTGGACTTTTTGGAAAACTTGTGCGTGCCTGTGTTTGTGTAGTCCTATGTTCAGAGAGCACGTGGTCAGTGAGAGTGTGTTCCTGGACAGTTATGCTTTACTGAAGTTGCTGTTATATTATCAGTGTAACAGCGAGTGTGGGGTCGCGGAGATGAGGATACTTATCAAGATCACTGAAGCATTGCTGACTGTGCAGCTTTCTGCGTCCGGTGAGTGTTTGTACATACTTTTGCTTATTCAGGTTGTTTCGCGATTTTTTGTCGATCATCCTATATTTTTAGCTATACACGGTGGCGGGACATCGACGCGCAACCTGTTACCATGGATTCAGTACATGATGCTGGACCACCCTGCGTTGAAAATGTTCGCCGGTTATTTAAAAAAATACAGCTGTTTCCTACAAAAGTGTAATACCTACGCGGTCAAAATGAATAAAACAGCTTTTTTTGCAGTTTACATAGAAAAAATAGATGGGTAGTAAAATCAAGCTTTAACAAAATATATATCCGTTATGGTTTTCCTCTGCGCATCTCATAGCACTCCCCGCTCCTCAGCGTCACAGTACAAATATGGATAGTATGGAAACAAGGCCTATTTCAGCGTCACTCATAATGTAAATCCAATATGGCGGCTGTGAAAATTTTCATATTTTTCATCATGTGTGTCATTGTCATGCTTTTCGAGGGTGTTAATGCCGATAGTAACTTTAAAATGTAAATCCAAGATGGTATGAATAATGAATAACTGATCAATTTGTTTTCGTTCGACTCTAATGAAGATAGAAATTTTACTCATGTTCCTTAGGGAGGTACCTACCTACATTAAATCCAGAAGCCACTCTGGTACTCCGTCGTGAGTGTCATTAAAAATAATCCAAGATGTTCTCTTCGAGAACAGGCGAATATTATAGTGGGCGGCTCCGAGCTTGCGCATTCGGTGGGCTGCAAAACTGCCCGTGATCAATCAGTCGCTGTGTTGCTGCTAAAATGCCTTGCAGTCCTGGCACTTGCGGGTTGGTCAACCCCCAGGGTGCGTAACATTTCAAGATTATTAGATGAAGCGTAATAATCCTTGCTTCCCGTAAATTGTCGCCACTTATTGCGTACAGGCGCACCATTTGTAGGTACTTGATACTCGAGTATTGATAGTTCCTATCAGTCATTGTGAAGTAGGTAGGTACTTTTATTAGGTAATATTAATTAATGTAATATATTTTATTAAATAAATATAAATGCATATACTTCCTTTGCTATAAGTAGTATATATTTTAAGACAGTCGTTTTTAGGAGTAAACTCCAGTCATGCGTCGGAGTTGACTCGCACATTTTTTTTAATAACCGACGAAAAATTTCAACGAAGGGTAGTTCAGAATCATGTTCTGAATCCATCGTAACAGGTTGCGCGTTCATGTCTCTGCCACGGCCACCCTGTATAAACCAACCAAACCCAAAACCATTCAATAAGAGACATGAAGGAATCTAAAGAATTTTTAACTTCCTATTGCTTAAACGTTTTAAATGATAACTTGTTGTGACATTATGTGTGGTTTTAAACCCGTTACATTTTAAATGAGTATCATAAAAACATAATTATAAGCACATTAGTGCATTTCTGTTAATTGCATTACAATGACTCAACGATGATGACTAGAGCCATAAGTCGATCAACTGATCCGTCTAATCACATAACTAGCATAGACTAGTCGTGCATTAACCCTCAGTAAGGCGATATCCCAAGCTCAGGAGCAGAAGCCCTATAGTTTCGTATAGGATGAAATATTGCAAGAAGAAGATACAGGCAATACCGCACTTTAAGTTGTTGTAGCTAAGATTCATTTTTTGTACCGAGCTTAAATTGATTAATGTCACAAACGATTCTCTACTTTAAGTTTTAAATATTAAAGTTGATTATTGAAGGTGATGTATGTCAGTATGGTTACATCCAGTATTACATGTCGCTCGCTGGCGGGTCGTTTCACAGTAGATTTATATTCTATAGCCAAGGACATTCAATGCACTGACATTGACGCCACTGGAAGATATCGTCAACTTTTAGTCTTTGAAATTGTAGGAAATTGCTGTTTATCGACTTATAATTTAAAAAAAAATATTGTTTGCCGTAGTGCTTAGTCGATTTGTGTTCGAAAATAACTTTTTTTCACGTTTTCCAGTGTGTTTCTTGGAAGACAGATGTTTTTTTGTAAAAAAGTTTTTATTTTTCACTTTTTAGTTGTGATACCTACCCCACACAAGTTCGTATACCACTACTTGGTATGTAAATAACAGTGACAGGAAATTATTAACACATCATCAATATAAACTAAGTGGAAAAAATACGCAGTATTACAGATAACTCAAAACTGCTGGTCAACACTTAATCAAATATATAGGGGACCACATGTGAAGCTTTCAAATAAAAAAAGAATCATCCAAATCGGTTCACCTAGAAAAAAGTCTAGCCCGGTAATAATATTGTACTTATTTAATTATAACCCGCTTGTCAATAATGTTATTTGAGTTTGGTACCTTATCTAAATATTCGTATTACAACTTTAACAAAAAAAAAAAAACAGAATCGAATTGCATTTTATAACCTCGCAGAAGGTGTGAAAAGTAAATTATTCTCCTCTGGGATAAAGGTGTGTTCGTGTTGGGAGAGCTTGAATCCTTCCCTACAGCCAGAATACTAACCGAATTAAGTCCCTCGCTTCGCTCAGGAATTAATTCGGAACTCACTCGGTTTGCTCGGGAGCAGTAACATCCTTCGTTACGCTCGGGATTCAATATAGAGCCCTTGACATAAGACACGGCTTTATGCCCTTGGTGAATAATTTACTATTAGCTACGCAATCGGGTTTCGAAGACTCGAGAGGCATTATGACTTTAGGGGGCTATTTTACTGACAAAAACTTGACTTCTCCACCTAGATGTGACTTCAGGGCGTTCAAAAGACACGAGCTGTGCGCTGGTGCGCGTGGCACTCGGGGCCCCGGCGGCCGCGCTGGAGGGTGGCGGCGGCCTGCGAGCGTTGTGCGAGGCGCTCATCAGGGTCGCGGCCGCGCGGCCCAGCCGCCAGCACACCATGCCGCGCCGCCCGCATGCCAAGGTAACGTACTTACAAATTTCAGGTCACAGTACTCATAAATATGAACAACTTTTACTACAGGTCCAAGTCCAACACCATATGGTGGCTTGCTTCTTTGTCCCAGACAATGCTGCGGCGGAAAGCAGACGCTGTTTGTTGTGCTTCCGCGTTGCACCGTTACGCGTGCTAAGCCCCCAGTACCTCGCGCTCTGGTCCCACTTAATAATCTCTTCAATCCTAATGTAACAAACGATCTGTTTGCGTAATTGGAAGATTTGATTTGCATGTCAGAAGTACTGTGAGGGATTCATGAAAGTGTGGTTTTTTTTTTTGTCTTAACGTGTACTTAATTATTTTTCTTTTTATGTGTCACTGTCTGTTTTTAACTATTCAACGGTTTTTAACCGTGTTAATTAAAGTTAATAAAATAAAATATCTATATGAAAAACTAAACAGCTGTTCTATAGAAAAGTGCAGTACAATACGATTAAAATATGACCAAAGTTATGGAACTACGGCACTTCTTGCATGTTTATAGTGAGTTTTTTTGGAACGAAGTTCTTGCTGTAGGAGTAAACTTGTTTTTTTTTTTAAATCGTCACGTAACGGTAAAGCGTTACGCCCCACATTGGGGATACAGTCAATTTTTTGTTAAAAACCACCTAGACATCGCAAAAATAAACCAAATGAGACAATTTATGGACAGAAATATTTGTAATTAAATTCTAAAGAGACTGACAAAGCCGGATTTCTAATATTCCTTAAATCTAAAACTTCATAACCCATTAAAACCAAGGTAAAGCGAGTTTTACCCTGTTATTTAACCCTTTCAGTCACGCATTTCTACTTAATTTATATAGTATATTAGAATTCAGCACATTACATAACTTTAAAACTGAAAAAAAATCGAAAAGATTTTTTTTTTTTAAATTTGTTTAAATAAATTATTCGAACAACTTAATAATTAAAATTGTTTCTAAACATTAGTAGCATATTTAATTTTTGTCACATTCTACGAATAAACAATTTGCAACACGATTAACCCTCTAATATATTCATTGTTTATTTCGTATCAGGAAAAAATCTCATGATCACTAGAGTATAATATAAAATCAGTCATAATATATATTTTTTTATTTTTTATATTCAATTCATATGCATTTTTTATAAAAAAAAAATGCAACCTAATTTCGCAAAACGGGCTTAGTGAGTGTCTTTGGAATTTAATTTCAAACATTTCTGTGCAAAAATGGTTTAATTTGGTTAATATTTGAGGTTTCTAGGTGGTTTTGAACATTCTGTCCCCAATGTGCGCCCCCTCCATGCGACTTTTTGTTATACATATAAGAAAGAGACAGAGAGAAATAGATTTCATGATTTTTGAGGGTGGCCAATAGTGAGGTCAAAATAAAAATCCAAGATGGCGGCTGCAAAAATGTTCAATTGTTTCATCATGGGTATTGTTTTCATGGTTTTCGAGGGTTCTAAGGCCGATAGTGAGGACAAAATGAAAATCCAAAATGGCGGCTGCGAACATATTCAAAATTTTCGGAACTTGGTTCCTGACGGGGTCCTCCGACCCCACAACTGTTTTTCTTTAAGGTTTTTCACCAATCAAAAATAAGTATGTATTAATATTCACTTATTAAATAAATCCTTTGGTATTAGCTGGCCCTAATGCCCACGTGTAAGTCTCGAGCTCAGGGAATGGTTTCGTTAGCCTTGACCTACAAACGTCTTTACGTAGGTACAGAGATTAGAGGCACGAACAAGGAGCGTTTTCGTTGCCCACGATGATGACGACTTTCATTAAAAGCCATGATCTATGCTAGGTACTGACTGATGATTCATAATTGCAATAATGCATGAACATTTCCACTACATATTCCTCCACTATCAAATCAATCAATCAGCAATCATCCAATTGATACTACTACGTATTAGTAATTCATTCTTCCCTCTGCATTTAAAGTAAAAGTTTTACCTTAATAATAGGTGAATCAAAGAATTCGTTTGCTTTTTCTTTTTGTTGTTTTCTGTAAACAAGTATTGATAGCTATGTGTGCTAGATCGCGTAATATTAGCATAGAATAGAATAGAATTTTTCTTTATTCGAGTAACCCAAGACTCAACAAGAATGTCAGTAAAACTTACCGACTACGTTAGTAGGTACAGACACTAAACAAAAACAAGGAAACATACAAGAAATAACGGTTGGTCACCGCTGCGACATCCCATGAGAGACGGAACACGGTGACGGAACCGACAACGCCCTCCGCTCCCGTTCAATGTCATCATCGTCTTTGTGGTTTGGAGTCAATATGTGACCAATGTACTTAAACCTGTAGACTCTCTGCAAAGGTGTACCATAAAGTAATACAGGCGGTACTGCATCAGGACCATCAGGATCATTACCTCACCGCGCACCGAACCGGTTTCCGCACAATCGAAATTGTATTTAATTGTTAATTTGTTAGTAGTAAATATAGAGTTCCCTCAGTACGAGTTGAAACTATTTTAAAATAACAGTTGATGATTGTAAATAATCGAAACAATAGGTAGGTACTATTTTACACTCATCCAGCAAACTGTAGGAGTAATAGTTTTCTTATTTTTTTTTTAAGGGATTCTCACTTCTTCTGTAATTTTATTGGTAATCTCTGTTACACTTATATTTCTTTATTTTTCAAATACAGGTCAAAACTAAAATATGAAGTTATTATAATACATACTATGCTTCTAATCCGTCTGTCGCGATTCGCTCTTGACTGGTTCCTAACTAAATAATATCAGAATGCGGAATAACTTAACAGTGCGGTCGCTCACAGCCGCATACGAAGATCATTCATTTACCGACGCGACGCTCTTGCACGTGGGTGCATACAATATTTAATATTACTCTCTATTTTTGCAATATAGGACTCAATAGTGTATGTGTGCTTGATTGCAAATTTGTGTGTGCTTGTTTGTGTTTTACAAATTGACAATAAGACAA
The DNA here is from genome assembly GCA_916610205.1 of Griposia aprilina. Classification (NCBI taxonomy): domain Eukaryota; kingdom Metazoa; phylum Arthropoda; class Insecta; order Lepidoptera; family Noctuidae; genus Griposia; species Griposia aprilina. The sequence goes on from OU744289.1 coordinate 24,732,239, forward strand.
TTATGGAGTTGTCAGAAACTAGCGACTGCATAACATCAGGTATACCATATTTTTCTATTTAAATTCGACCTAATTCCCTGTACGCCAGTCTCCCAGTCAGTCTATTTCCTGAAAGATGATGCAGTGCCCTTTATCACCCATAGTACTCTCGAGGATATGACCAAATCTTTTGCATTAAATATTTATTTGTCATACAAAATAGAACTCCTTAATACCTACCAGATGTGCAAGAAAAAACTTTTAATTTTTCATTTATTTCAGGTAACAAAAACGCTTTAGTTTATATTTGCATAACTCATATTAAAAAAAAATCACTTTGCACATTGCATACATATAAAAAATAAATGAAAAACTATAACATGTCTTTAACTAATGTAGGGGCCTAATTGGGAAGCACCCAAATACTCCGAAATTCGAATATCCGAATATCGATGTTCCAATTTTCAAAAATCCGAATTTCATAATACCTAAGAATTATAATGTCCGTTATTAAAAATCACGAAATTTATTTTGCCAAAAGTCTTAATGCTATTTGTTTGTTTTCTTTCCGACGTTCTCGGTCCGAAAAACGACATTCCGATTTTCAATACTTCGAATAAACCGCTAAAATTAGGATTCTGATTCTGATTCAATTTATAATTAATCGGTACTTTAATAATCGGAATTCGTATTTATGATGTTTCGAATTATCATTGGGTAAGTCGGAGTTTTTCTTATTCGATCTACTGAAACTAGGTATTTCAAGAATAGTCATTATAAACGTTAGGAATATTATGAGGGTGAATCAAAAAAATCATGGAATCAATATTAAAAAATGCAAAGATTTAAACAAAAATATTTTATTTTTCTACATAATCTCCCTCCAATGCAATGCATTTAGAATAACGGGTTTCTAACTTCCTTAGTCCTTGTGAAAAAAAATGTTTTTCTTGACTCTCGAAAACCTCCTCTACGGCAGCCATAACCGCGTCATTATCGTAAAATTTTGTTCCACGAATGTCCTCTTTTAATTTTGGGAATAAGTGAAAATCACTTGGGGCTAAGTCCGGAGAATATGGTGGCTGGTCAAGGAGATTGAATCCAGCACAGCGGATTGCGTTGAGCGCAACTTCCGATCGATGAGCAGGAGCGTTATCTTGAAGAAACAACACGCCCAACGTTAGTTTTCCACGACGTTTTTCTTTAATCGCTTCACTTTCGGGATTAAATTTACATAATAGGGTCCGGTAATCGTCAGGCCTTTTGGCATGTAATCAATAAAAAGGATTCCTTCACTATCCCAGAACACTGAGGCCATAACTTTGCCAGCGGTAGGAGCAACTCGAAATTTCTTAATGGATGGAGAGAATGATCGTTTCCAAGACATGCTTTGTCTTTTAGTTTCAGGATCGAAATGGTGGACCCACGTTTCATCCATGGTGACAAGGCGACGGCAAAAGTATCCGAATCACGCTGGAACATTTCGAGATTTCGCTTAGAAATTTCCAAACGTCGCTTTTTGTTTTCGTCGATTAACATTCGTGGCACCCATCTCGCCGACACTTTTTTGAACCCCAGTGAATCAATTATAAAAACTTTTTCACAAAAAAACAACCGACTTCCAAAATAAACACTAAAAACACGAAAATACAAAACCAAAGACACCGGCTTCCGAAATTAAAGTTATTTTTCACATCTTTTAGTGCTTTTTTTGGAAGTCGGTTGTTTTTTTGTGAAAAAGTTTTTATTTTTCACTTTTTAGTTGCGGTACCTACCCCACACAAATTCGTATACCACTACTTGGTGTGTAAATAACAGTGACAGGAAATTATTAACACATCATCCATTTAAACTAAGTGGAAACAATATGCAGTAATAAGAATAACTCAAAAACTACTGGTCAGACCTTGATCAAATTTAAATGGGACCACATGTGAAGCACCACCTATCAAATAAAAAAAGAATCATCCAAATTGGTTCACTCAGAAGAAAAATTCTGAGTTAACACACATATCAAAAAAAAAAACATACAGACGAATTGAGAACCTCCTCCTTTTTGTGAAGACGGTTAAAAATGGATTGAATGCTACCAAATGATATCTTTAGGATCTCAGCTATATGTTTTATAGTTATTCTTCTGTCTTCCAAAACTAGATTCTCAACCTTTTTGACATTTTCTTTCGTAACGGAGGTTGAAGGCCGCCCAGAACGCGGGTCATCTTTACAGCTTGATCTACCTCTTTTAAATTCAGCCATCCAGTACGCAACCGTAGAATAGGGTACAGCATCATCCCCTAATGTCTGCTGAATGTCCGAAAAAAAATCATTCGTAGACATTTTTTTCAAACTGAGATATTTTATCACCGCACTTAGCTCACTTTTATCCATAATTTTGGGTTTTTAGCAACTCGTTGCACAAAACAATTTATTATGTGCGAACGAACTGACAAAAAAAAGGGACAGTTTGCATAAATATTGTGTGATTGACACTCTTTAATTTGAATATCGAACTTCTCCCAAAAAGGTTTTATATATATGCAATTTTAACAACTTTTTGATTCACCCTCGTAAAATTATAAATATAGAATGAATGATAAATCGTAGTTGTTAAACTACGAATTTAGAACCAATCGGAATAATGAAAACCGGTATCTTGAAATTCGTATTTGTGACTGACGGAATAAAGTTTTTCGTATTTATGTAGTGTACCCGCCTAATTGGCATTTGGCCGTGATTATGTTAAAGTAAAAGAAAACTATTTATTAATTACTGTTATTAAAAATCTTAAATTCACTGACAAACAACGCATAGCCGAAACCGCTGCATCAAGAAGTAAGAAAGTTTGCACACGAGCTCCTTAAACAACAACAGTGAGGATTGAGGAAAGATTTAAAAAAACACCCCTTAACGGTGTTAAATAAGACTTGAAAGTTTGTATGGAAGTTCGTATTTTTTGCCGATGGGAAATGCCAACGCTTTAGGTTAAAAAAAATAGTGTTTAGAGTAGACTATCGTCAGTCAATGGGGGTGACCTAGAATCTATACTAATTTGTGAGTTTGTATGTAGGCGGTAATTATCGGAACTACTGATCCGATTCCGAAAATTATCTCACTAATGGGAAGCTAGAGAATTGTATTACATAACAGGTACTGGTATGACACAAAACCCGTCCACCCATGAACCGATCCACGTTTATTGAACTGGAACTATCGCATCGACGTAAGGTTCAAGTTTGATGTAGGTGAAAAGTATCGGATTTCTTGCGGCTTTGTACACCTCAATTATGAGATACCAGAGAACAGTAAGGCTGTTTGTGGGAGTCTACAGTATAATGAACATATTTGAACGAGATCTAACTGTTCATTTACTTACTGGAATTATTTGGCGACGATAATTTTCATCTCTCATTTAATTACCTAAGCTGTCGATAAAAGTCTGAAATATAACAAAGGTATTTTTTGAGTTACTTTCTTAATGCAACAGATAAACAAAAGCTCTTTTAAAATGTTTCTAAGATTCATCTGAAAACAACATCATTGTATTTTTAATCCATACTTCCATACTAATATTATAAATTCGAAAGTAACTTTGTCTGTCTGTTACCTTGTCACGCCTAAAGCACTGAACGGATTTCGATAAAATTTGGCTGGTAGATAGTTGGCATCCTAGGGAAAGACATAGGATACTTTTAGTCCCGGTAGCACGTTCCCCTGGTATTATTTCCGACAGCCACGCGGGCGAAGCCGCGGGCAGAAGCTAGTAAGATATAATTCAAGAATCCTTCAATTGACTAACAAGTAAACCGGTAATAAACTGCTTTAATTAGTATCGTTAGAAGAAGGAAAAAAAACCTTGTCCTCCATCAAATGCGGTTGAACACGAGTGAAAGTTGCCGTAACAGGTACATAAATACCTAGTCTGTTAGAATTAGAAGAAAATAACGTCAAATTTGAATGTAGTCCGGGAATAGTGAGATTACCATTTGCAGCTATAAATGAATACAGGACTATGAGATTACTTTGATACCCTATAAATCTAGTCAATGTAGTCTGGTGTTCGTTATTAATATTCATCACAAAAATGCGGCCAAAAATATATTTCCTAGCACGTAATTTCCTTCTCAAATAGAAATACTAAACCACCAGAATCGTATAATGGTTCAAGACACTGGTAGGGGTGCCTGTGCCGTAGCTACCCCTGTTGCTCTGTACCGTAATGATTAGTCAAGCCAGCTGCCTAAAGAGAATCTTTCCTTTTTTATTTTAGAGCCATGTGGGTGTGGGCCTACTTTTGACTTTTTTGTCGTGCCTATTGGTCGAAGCTCTATCGACATAACTATTGAAACAATGACTGCTGAGTTCCACGTAAAGACCATCACGCAATTTATTAATGTAATACTTATTAATAAAAACAGACACTTTTAAAATCCTTGATCACGACCAGTAACTTTCGCCCTGATCCTAGAGAAAGCCCTGACTGATATTTGAAACTAAATAGGTATTCATTGGTATTATAGAGTATGAGAACGAAGGTGTAAAGTTCACTCATACTCTATGGAAAAAGGAGGATCCTCCGACCAGACGGGTGTCGTGTCTGGTGGGCAACTGCCCGACTTTTGATGTCGTCAGTGTGACGCGTAGCTCGCTTGTGGCGTTGTAGATGCCGCTACAGTATCTACTTCTTAATAATAGACTTTATGATAATGATGATGTTAGTCGGATTCGAAAATACCTCCTGTTACAATACCTGTACACATGAATAATGGATGTGCTTTATATTAAAGTATGCTTCTTTAATAGTGTTGTTTGCCAAGTTTTAAACTTGCATGGCTTCGCGCACGTTCTTAATATTTGAAGGCTATTGGGGTTTTTGTTACGAAACTATCATTTGAACGCGAGCCGTCGTATACTGTTATTTTTGTGGTTGATTTTCTTGATCTTTAAATTCCTCGAGCTGCTAATATAAACGGTCTGTATCTCTTCATCTGCTTTCTTAATCATTGGTGTCAAAGAACTCCTAGCTAGTAGCACCAAGGACCTAACAGAACCCTCTCATAGAATTCAAGTAGACTTGACAGGTCCCACAATAATCTAAATTGGATAATAGCCCTCGTAATTCTATTGGGTTCAGACCATTGACAGAACCACTACACTACGCACCTACATCTCACTATAATATCAAAGTTTGTAAACTACCTACGTCGCGTCGGAGTCTCAAGCTCTGTACTTGTTCTAACTGGTCTTAAGCAAGTAGTGACCTAGACACAGGATAATATTAGGTTCCCGGTGCTTTTGATGGCACGGATTTGAGTTTAGTTCTGGTGCCGTTCATAGCCTGGTGCCTTCAAAACTTGGGGCGCTTCGTAGCTTTGTACGAAGTGTGACTTATGATATTGATAAAGTGCAGTGTGTGGACAGGTGCCGCCGTTGCTGTGCGCGTCGGGCGGCAGTTCCGCCGACTGCTCTTCCAGCGAGGACAGCGTGGCCGGGCCCTACGCCAGCGAGCACAGCGAGCCCTATGCCACCAGGCCGGATGAGGGGTACGAGGTGAGTAGTGGGTACACTAACATTCAGCTGAACTATCCTCGTTTATAAGCTGTACGACAACAGCCCATGCCGTGTTTAGTGGGGCTGACAAACAAATGTTTTAATCCATACTCAATATATTTATTGCATTTCACAGTGTGAATTTAGGTGGTAGGTTTTACAAAGACACGAACATTGTGGACCCTGGCGGGCTCGGCAGGGTAGGAGAGAGGAAGAGATGTTGCTAGATGTATTTAGAACTGGGTATTATGACTGCCATAGGCTGAGTAGCTGCGTTAAATTTTGCTTAAGGCTTTGATAATAATCGAATATACGTTCCAGCTTCATACGCTATCACCGTCCTTGGGAATGTGTTTGCAAATTTTTATAAGCTCGAAATCACTAAATCAAATGCAAATTAATTAGCTAACAAGTCGTGCCAAAGGCGTGGGCCAGCGACGGCAAAGTTACACAATGTTTTTGAAAAATGACGCATGAATGGTCTTATGTGTAGAGGCTTCATAGGAAACTAAATTAAAACTTGTTTAAATCATAAATGATTTTATTAACCGACAAAAAGGAGGAGGTTCTCAATTCGTCTGTTGTTTGTTGTATGTTACGCGATATATCCGGCATTGTGGATCGATTTCGAAAATTATTTTTTTAATATATAAGGGAGTGGTCGTCTGGGGTGGTCCCATGGCCCTGTCACACAGTCAACTGAAGGAACACGGGTGGGTTTTAGTCAGTAAGACTCTCACACGCCCTTCCGCTCCGTCCGACGATGACGCGAGTACCATGATTTTTGTTCACCCAAAAAGTGCTCAACGCGAAAATGAAGCGTTCAATTAAAAAAAAATCGGGGTAGTCATAGGGGACTGCCGATAGAAGTGAAAACTAAGTAACTTGTAAACCCGCTGATGGGAAGCGCTCGGTGACGATGACGAGAGTTCCATGATTTTTGTTCACCCAAAAAGTGCTCAACGCGCCTAAAGAAGGTTTCACTTCAATACTCTGTCCTTATGCTTTTAAAAGTAGGTAAGCGTGGGCGCCCGTTGAACTGTACCAATGTTTAATAAATAGTTATTTTGTTTTAATAAAAATTAAGAGGCCACGTGTAGTCTCGCCGTAAATTTACGTTACGAAACAAAAAAAATGCGATCGAGTACGTAATAAAAGGGTGCTCTTTATTTTATTGAAGGCTTTTATGTATATTCTAAAAGCTTTTTATTCATTGATGCATAGGCATACACAGTGCTTATAATGGGCACACGCCCGCAGAATGAAAGTGACGGAACAAACACGACGGTGCCCGCTAACACTATTTAATACCTTAGTAGCGTTTTCGTAAACAAACAAACTCATTTAGACAAGTCAATTTATTTAATTCCTTTCCTCTTCTTTGACAGGCTGATGTCGAAGTTGGCAAACTAGATGTGCCTCCACTCTACAGAACGAGGAAGGTCTCCGGATCCATGTCTACAATACCTTCAGGTTTGTACCTATAAGGAAATGTTATGTTAGAAGAGCTAACCCTTGAGGCGTATCTTGCAATACTAATGTTCTTGTATTAATGACATTTAATGACAAATTAGAGATGCGCTATTGACATTATTTAGATTTTTAAACGAATTTTTTTTTCCCCCAATAACATGCAGAGTTGATATCTTTGTTTATGTGTTCAATAGCTATCCATATTCTAAGTACCTAATGTTCACATTGTAGATTTGAGTTTTATTTGATTTTTCCGACTTCGTTTAATTAAATTAGTCTGTTTTTACCTTGCTGATAAGATAAATATAAGATGTAAAGCAGATAAGTCTTTGTTTTGTCATACAACTAATTAATATGTGAATACGTTTAGCGTTAAACTTGAATATGGCAGATGTACCTTTATTATCTACCTTTTTTATTTTTTATATTTAATTTTTTGTTAAAAACAGATAGTAAATAAACAAATTGAGAGCTTTTCTTTCTCCAACCAATCAAAAAGACACAATATCTTGTAACATACGGTCTAGTATAATTTACGTAATATAAAACTTAGAGGTACCTACTAGTTTTTTCCGCGCCTCTTTTACTTTTGGCGTGGTCAGTGACTCTCCGCCCGCATACCGATACCGACATACCGGTATCTATCATTAACTTCGTCGCGACTTTCGAAAATAGTTAAACTAAGTTTAAGATGTGAAAAGTTTAAAAACAAAACTTTTAAGATCGTTATTTTGTGAGATAACCATGGAGCCGGAAGTGTGTAGTGGCCTAGTGGATAGTTCAACCAGTTTGGATTTTGAAAACCTTTTTGAAGGTAAAAATCTTGTTATCGTCTTACGTATCTTCCTAATGAAATGTTACTAGTGTGACCCACGTGTTCTTGTTGTTTAAGTTCTACAGAGTGGCGATTAGGTTATCTCATTAAATAGTTCAGCTGTTATTAGAAGTTGTTATCAGTCTGTTAAAATATTAAAAAAACAATTTTCTAAAAATAGAAAACTGAATTTATCAAACAAAATAAATAGCGTAAAAATTGGCACGAAATAAACTACCCTTGATAATAACGCACTGGACACGCGCGGGACGATGGTATCAACAATTTAATCAACACAAACTTTATGGTATTGTTACCAAGTAATATCACTAATTATGTAAGTTTAATGTTGTTAAGTACTAAAACGAAAAAAACAGGTCCCACGGCTAGACTGTTAATTGTTATTATTTATTTTAACGGTGTATGTTTAAAATGTAATGTAGAAATACGTGGTTTCAATTTATGTGATAACCTAATCGCCACACTGATCTGTTAACTTTGTTTCACGATTTACTTGGTATATCCATCTTGGACTGTTTAATAAGCTGTACAGTGATTATCGTCATTATTATATTGTAGTATTATATCTGCGTCGTCAAATGCGAGCCGAAACAAAAAAACAACAAAAATTGTGGGAGAAAGCTCAGTAATTACTCATTTATAAACGGGTGCTAATTAAGGCAGCTTCTTTAAAATGTCATTCTCGTCTTCAAATTTATTTCGTTGTCTAATGAATTAATAGCTCAGTGACGAACTTTTAGCGTCTAATAAATGGTTTTCAAGCGACCATATATTGTAAAACGAGCTACTGTTAATATGACGCAGCATGGTGATAATTCTTAAGCAACGTTATGGACCAAGTAATAAATAGAGGCATTATTCATAATGCCCGCGCATTATGAATAATGACAAGCGTAGTCGACGGAGCCCCGCTTGACGGGGCTCCTACTTCTGGGTGGTTTAAAAACAAATAACCACGAAGGGAATGGCGGGGTCTGAAAGACCCCGCCATTCCCTTCTAACCTAACCTGTCCGAGTCGGGGTGCCCTAAGTACTGAGCTCGCTTAGTAGCTCACTTACAACATTAGTCACGGAGTTATCAATTCAGAAGTAAATATATTTATCGGTAGCTCTGACTCATACTAATTTACGTTCGTAAATTGACGCTGGTTTTTTGATATTCTGTTGGAATAGTAAAGATGATGAATTAATATAATTGAAGCTGTTCTATTAACTCGTCGCCTACATATAAAAAAAGACGTTAGGTTGCAGGTGCTAAAGAAAACTTTTGTTGCTGCACTCATAATTTCCCTTTATAAACCAACTCTGTTGCACTACGGAATAAGGAATTTGTTGTATTTTGGTGCTGACCAGTGCAGAGGAGAAATCCTCGGTATAATTTTTGTCCATGAGAATAACACTTTTCTAATCTCTCGTGTGCGTTATGTGATGCAGTTCTAGCCGCGGGCTGTCCCTGGTCTGCGCTGGCCTTAATATACACGGATCAGTGTAGTGTTCCCACCGAAATAAATCGTGGTTTTACGAAGCACACAATTGATAAATAGGTACTACTAAGGTAGGACGGCTCGTGGTTTTACGAAGCACTCAATTGATAAATAGGTACTACTAAGGTAGGTCGGCTCGTGGTTTTACGAAGCACTCAATTGATAAATAGGTACTACTAAGGTAGGTCGGCTCGTGGTTTTACGAAGCACTCAATTGATAAATAGGTACTACTAAGGTAGGTCGGCTCGTGGTTTTACGAAGCACTCAATTGATAAATAGGTACTACTAAGGTAGGACGGCTCGTGGTTTTACGAAGCACTCAATTGATAAATAGGTACTACTAAGGTAGGTCGGCTCGTGGTTTTACGAAGCACTCAATTGATAAATAGGTACTACTAAGGTAGGTCGGCTCGTGGTTTTACGAAGCACTCAATTGATAAATAGGTACTACTAATGTAGGCCGGCTCGTGGTTTTACGAAGCACACAATTGATAAATAGGTACTACTAAGGTAGGCCGGCTCTATGCAATGAGTGGAAACAAGCGCACGTAACAGCCACTGATCAACGCCAGTCAGTCCCGGTTTTAACATTACAGGCGCCCTGAGCGAAATTTCGGCGGCGCCCCTTTCCCCTCCTGGAGAGTAGAGAGGGGCGACAAATTTCAGCACTCCGCCTAGGTCTTCTTATGTTCATTCATAAAGAAATAGGAGTTACTTTGTTGGCCTATGCAGAAATGTTTGAGAATTCAGAGAATGTCGGATGCAAGAGCACGCGTGAAGAGATCTCAACAATTTTTTTGGTTTTCTAACTCCAAACGAACTAAAACAAAAGTACTCTGCAGGCGCCAGAGGTGCGCGGCACGCCTACTCCCAGCCCCTTCGGTGCCCTTCACCTCTGGCACCCTGTGGGCGGTCGCACAGTCGCGTCCTACCCGAACGCCGACACTGACGCCTGTACGCGGCTCAAATGCTCTTGAACTCGTTGCACGTAAACACGTGTTTATGTGTGCGTTCGTTTCTGCTCAGTATAATGTGGACCCTTTTGTAGCAATCTCACTGCACTTTGGGGTCGTCTTCAATAGTATGGTTAAAACCTACTAGGCTTACTGTCTTCCATTATACACTTTCATGCCCGTGGTGGCTCTAGCTACCAAAAAGAGTATTCTTGAATTGCCTTTCGAGCACTTATCAGCGCCTTTCTTGTTGATGTAAAACATTTGAGAGGCAGTCCTAAATATGCCAGAATTAGACATATTCAACGACAATCTATAGAGATTTAGGACAAAAAAAAACACTAACCTATCAAAGCTCACAATTCCTTGCAGTTGTTTTAAAGGAGATCTTTGATTTTGGGCTACCACTATGTACACTACATACATAAATAGGATAAAAATAGGGGATTTTCATAAAAAAACTAACACATTAGTTTGAAGAAGAGTACAGGCGTACAAAAATTATCATTTGGGAAGTTTTTTAATATGATAACTGTTCGAGCCAACGCCTGCTCGTTTAGAATGGGCAAATCAACGTTGCGGACTAATTAGAGTATAATTAGTTGTAAGGATCTGCTGTACTTGTTTGTCATTGTCCACTCCATTTTGTTAGTCATCAAGGCAATACATGTTTGACTAATTATCAGCATATTTGAAGTTTCTTTGAAGAGTCACCTAAAATTCCCCAACATTTTGGTCCATTACCGAGCCGGATTGGTAATCACATGAAGATTTGCAAAATCTGTGGATTTGGATTATTACCGTGGAGTTTTGCCGAGGAGGTTATAAGCCGGCAACGTGACTGTGAACAAAGGACGTCAAGCTAATTTACGGTGTTAAGAATATTTAGAGTTAAAATATCATCACCCAACACTCGTTCAGGTAGTATTTAACCTATTTTTAGGTTAGCCATGACAGTTGTGTTTGACATGACGTTTGACGACTTTGACAGTTTTAAGTTTCGTGAAGTGACGTCTTTCTTTGCTTTGACTTTGAATTGGACGTGTTTCGGAGTTTTTTGTGATTGTTTTTGTTTTGCGACCCAGTTTACTACTAACATTTTAGGATATTGATTGATTGCTTCTCTGTTGACTCCAGATTTGTTATACGGTTTCTGATTCACCTTTGATTTGTTTTTCGTCGTGTATGTGGTATTCTACAATTGCAAGTTGCACTAGGGTTGCACTTATTTTATTATTGCTGCCGCAATCGAGTAGAATATCATGTAGTCTTATTTTATTATTTAACGAAAACCAAAAGATTTTCGAAATTCGTGTGTTGTTATTTTCGCAAGTTATTACATAGACACGTCAATCAAATGTCATTGTCAAAATGACATTTCGCATATTACTGATCCACCATATTTATGTTGTGTTGCTCTCCTTGACCAAGTTAATTTGAATGGACATTGAAACGAAGTAAAATAATAGAAGTATAGCGATATTTACATATAGTGTAACATGGTGCTAGCCCAGGCTCCGTACATTTTTGGAACATCTCCTTTTTACTCTTTTAGTTTTTATTATCTGCTACCCAGCTTAATTACGCTGGTCTGTTTTAGTTAAGTATATTAATTAAATTTTAAGGCAGCAATATACATATTGTGACGAACGCTATGTACACCTTTATTGTCATGCGCCTTTGTTGTCTTTTAATTATTAAGATTGTTTCTGTAATGTACGTGGTGTGGCTGTCCTTTTTTAGGGTTCCGTACCCAAAGGGTAAAACGGGACCCTATTACTAAGACTCCGCTGTCCGTCCGTCTGTATGTCCGTCTTTCACCAGGCTGTATCTCATGAACCGTGATAGTTAGACAGTTGAAATTTTCACAGATGATGTATTTCTGTTGCCGCTATAACAACAAATACTAACAAACAAAATAAAATAAATATTTAAGTGGGGCTCCCATACAACAGACATGATTTTTTTGCCGTTTTTATAGTTAATGGTAAATAAATATGGTATTTTCTCAGGCATATCGTCGCCGCCGGGCGAGTTGAGCGCAGAATGCGGCGAGTACACCAAGAGCGGAGAGCTAGCGCACCCCGAGCTGTGTGTCATCGTCGTCGATATACTCACGCAGCTTATACACAAGTATGTACCTAATTAATACCATCCCATGTTTGTCCCTGTGCAGGGCAAATGGCCTCTTCTCATACACAGAAGGCACGAGCATTGATCACCATGCTTGCTCAACGGGTTGGCGATTTCAGATTTATATTAACTATAACTCCAGGTTTCCTCACGATGTTTTCCTTCACCGGTATCAGTAATGTCCGAGATAAACTCAGAAAGATAGTATGTAGTACCTACGTACCCGACCGTAAATATTTTTAGAAAGAGACTGCCGCACCAGTGAAAGAGACAATACTCTACATAGCGGGACCTTTTCTGAAACTCGATGTGACACATTAAACCGACATTGTATATGCCCTCCCCAGGTTTCAAAATATCAATCGGTTTAGCCGTTTAGCCGTGAAAGTGTAACAGACAAACAAACAAATTCACATTCGCATTTATAATATTAGGATTAGGATTACTTAATAACTAATGCCCGGTGGCATGCGTTGCAATGATTTATTTTTATTTTTAGCGAGCTTCTACTGCGCGCTCTCTACAACTTACCAAAGTTTTATCACAATCGGGCGAGCCATTTTCGAGTTTTTTGCGAGACTAATGCACAGCAATTGATATTTGTGTAAAATGTATGTACAGTCATGGACAATTGATGAGCCACTTGCCAGTGTTCGTATTTTAGCCGTGTATAGCAAATCGGGTTAGTCGGTTATATTCGTACATAGTGCACAGTGACTACCCAAAATCAACCAATTGCAGGTCTAGCAACCGTAACCTAGCGGCAATTGTTTTAGCGTAGCGATAGTAACGTTAGCGTACGGAAAAATTATGATTGGTCATTTCCACATCGGAAAATCTCGGACCCACGATTTTATCCGAACGCATAGCGTCCAAGGTGACGTTCATGACAATTATGATAACTGTTGCACTTATACATAAATATCACCTAACTGCCGCCATCTTGGAAGATTTGATAATGAATTTTATTTACTATTTCGGTTTTGTAGTTTATGTTTTAGCTATTATAAATGTCATAAATGTGCTAAGCTAAAAAAATAGTCATACTTTGAAAAATTTATTTACTTATTTCGTTTATCAATCAATATTGTTGGACTGACTTAATATCGAGTATATGCCCCTTGACTGTCTATTACAGCTTGCAGTCGTAATTGCATGGAGTTAACCAATCTAGTGCCAATATCAGTCCCTCGCATGTTTTCCCATACTTCTTGGCAATGTTGAGCCAGATATTCTTTTCTTCGTTCATTACGGTGATCCCATCCCTGCACCATTAAACCCCACAAATTTTCTATCGGATTCAGGTCAGGGGATTTAGCTGGCCATGGAATCACCGTAATTTCTGGATGTGCATCAAACCAGATGCTGACAATCCTTGCTCGATGTATGGCACAATTATCCTGAACAAAATTAATATTTGCCATTTCGTGCTGTGGATACACAATCCTTGCAGAGGGAAACGTATTATCTTCCAAAATGCTGATATCGTTCACGGCATTTGCACGAGGTGGTAGTTGAACAAGCTTGCCTACACCTTCGGAGCTCATCCAATCCCACATATTAACATTTATCCTTCCCGATTCCCTATTTGGTATGACATGATCTACATCATACCGTGTACAGTTATATCGCCATATTTTAAGCGAATGACATCATCACTGAAAATAGTTGATGTCCTTTAAAATCGATGTGCAAAATGTACGCGTGCGGTTTTATGAGCGTCTGTCATATTTACTTTGTAGGCAGGATCCTATGATGCAAATCCATTGAATGAAGATGCCTTCGGACCGTTCTCGGTTCCACATCACAACGTACCACGTAACGCTGCGTTGGTATAAATCCATCAACTTTGTATTCGCGGAGCATTTCTCTTCTCTGGGCTTTGGTTTAATGCAGCGGGCCGATGGTTGTGCTGGCGACAATCGCTTATATTTCTTTCTTCAGCGTATCGTCGTACCCACAAAGCAACAGAGTTTCGCAAAAACAATACAACTTATGGATTTATGATATTTACTTTTTTATATTTCTGAAAACATACAGAATGAAAGAATGAGCTCACCGTCAAGAGCCGATCTCTCTAAATTGCACGAATGTTCATACCCTGCTGATGCATTGTTACATTGTTAAAATATTCTATGGCGAATTTCTTCGGAAATTGAAGCTTGCATTATCGCGTAAACAGCTACGGCTACGATTCACCAAAATTCGAAATGATCGTCTCAGACATAGATATTTCAAATACCACTGTCTTCGTATAGGTTTCAGACATAACGAGTATTTAATGAGCTCTAATTTAAAGGAGGTCAGTATCAATTAGATTGGATAAACGTATGCAACATTGTATGGATTTATCATTGACAACTTATTAGTCAACCTTCAACCTCTATTTCCGATTGTTTGCAATGTGTCGTCTTTTTTACGAGCATGCGGTTTGAGCGTGTGATTACTTTCCAATTTTGCAGTTTTATAAATTCACGAGATGTCGTGAATTTATAAAACTGCAAAATTGGAAAGTTTGAAAGTGGCTGATCAATTAAAGTCCGTTTCGGTACACACAAAAACATACATACAATGGGCAGCCTTATCGCTTTCTGCGATCTCTTCAAGGCAACCTTAAATAATATACTAAAAACTAAACAATATACTAAAATAGATACACAGTTGTTGTGGTCGCGCTTATAGTTCATTATGTAACTGAATATCCTTATCAGCTTATTGAGAGAGCCCAATACTATAGTGATCTGCTTGCGAAAAACAGGAGTGGCTGAATCAATGTATGTTTCAAAATCTGAAAGAACTTTGCTGTTTGTATTTGCTAAACTTAGGTGTTGAAAGTTACTTAAATTGTTAAACGAAGTTTTTTAACTGGTTTATTATCGTATGGATATAATGTTAATAAAATTATGAAATAGCTATTAGGAAATATGAATAAAAAAGATGTTTTTGTCTAGAGTTTTGAGTTAGATTCTTTGTTGAAATATTGCGCAATAAAATCATTTCAAAGCATGCAAAAAATGTTTAGAATATTTTCTGTTTTTAGGGTTCCGTAGCCAAATGGCAAAAAACGGAAACCTTATGGATTCGTCATGTCTGTCTGTCTGTCTGTCTGTCTGGGTTCACCCTTGTTTGGTATAACAACTTTTGTTGTAATGTTACTAATTCGAACAACTTTTAAGAAAATAATCAATTTGTATAATATCGATTAACATAATTTTCATTTCATCGAATATTTATTTGCGCTAATAACATTTGCGCTATTGATCAAAAGGTATAATGTTCATTTGATGTAGTGTTCAGGTGGTATAACATGTATTTTATCGAATTAATATTGTTTTTTTTACTTTATCTTTAATGTGACCTAACCGAACTTAACTTTTTCCTTTTACAAAAGCGATTCGCTTCTGGCACATCGCCGGCCGCTGCCGCGGCACGCTCGCTTCGCTCGCTCGGCTCGTGCGTTGTTTGTCATACTCTAACCTTATTTTTTTTTTTTTTTTCTCTGAGAAATGCTTTATGCATTCCCGCTCGTGGGGGGACGAGACGGGATATGTGGGACTCCTGTCGGAATGACAGTATACCCACTAAAACTCAGCGGTGTTCCCACATCGCCGTGATGGGAAGGCCATGGGAATCCGGCTCAGCCTTTGCATCCACAACCCTCCCGGCGCGTGCCCGCCTAGCTGGCGGGCCCCGCATTCCCCCCAGCTTGGGGGGCTACGGGAATGGCCAGGAACACCTGGCCATTCCCGTCCGACACTGGTGGAGGCCTGTGCAATACAGGCAAGGGCGCCCCCCCACCCGCTGCCTGCTGGCCTCCACCTGGGAGGAGTCGGAGATGACTATCAAACTGACGTCTTCTTCGACCCCTCCTCCGAGCGACGCCGCGTGAGGATCGTCCTCCCGCGCGCGCTCAGCCGCCTCCTTCTGGGACATGACGTGTTCGCAGAAGGAGGCGACTGCCGCCCAGGACCTCTCATCCTGCAGCATGGCATTAACCAAGCCGGGAAGTGAGAGGTCCGGTCCGATCACCGCGGTGAGACTGCGGCGCGTCTCGAACCACGACGGGCACACCTCGAGGGTGTGCTGCGCCGTGTCCTCCACCGCGCCACAGTCGTGGCACGACGGCGTCTCCTCCCGTTCTATCCGGTGCAGGTACGATCCGAAGCAACCGTGTCCGGACAGCACCTGCACCAGACGGAACGAGAGGAACCCATGTCATACTCTAACCTAACCTAACCTATCGTAACCTAAGATTTCTGTTGCTATACTTATTAAAAAAAAACTTATTTGTTTTAGGCAAGTTCAAGACCAGGGTTTCGCCAAAAGCTAGCTAAATGCATGCAATGCATTAAGATTTTCACACAAAAATAGAAAAAAAACAATAAATTTTGGGGTTCCCCATACTTAGAACTGAAACACATTTTTTTTGTTTTCATCAGACTCATGCCTGTGGGGTATCTAAGGATAGGTCTTCAAAAATGATATTGAGGTTTCTAATTTTTTTTTTCTGAACTGAAAAGTTTGCGCGAAAGACACTTCCAAAGTGGTAAAATGTGTCCCCCCCCCCCTGTAACTTCTAAAATAAGAGAATGATAAAACTCAAAAAAAATATGATGTACCATGTAAACTTCTACCGAAAATTGGTTTGAACGAGATCTAGTAAGTAGTTTTTTTTTATACATTATAAATCGTAAACTCAAAACTCAAAGGATTTATTTCAAATAAACCAATTACAGGCACTTTTGAATTGTCAAAGGGTCAGTCAGTCGGAAAAATGAAGCTAGTTGCCCATTCCAAAGCGTAGTAGGTACCTATGGAGAAGACCGGGCAAGAAACTCCATGGACACTCTTTTAAATCAACATATTATAGTTACAAAAAACAAATTGTTTACATCATTCATGTTCAAATAAAAAATGTGAGAACGATGTAGAAAGACGTGCACGTTTAAAGTATCCGTAATAAAAAAGATAAAAAACAATTCAAAAATTTAAATTAAAATAAGCCGTGGCAGCCAAGAGTTGACCAGTCCCTACTGATGGCGCTCGTTCACGAACATGACGTATGGATCAGCACCATTCAGCTCAACCATTTTGAAGGGAACTTAATGATCCAACACACACGCCACCACCAGCGAGACATTTGAGTGAGCATGACATACTCTCAGCCGCCAGGGCACATTCAAGTCAATGAAAGACGAGCCTAGTAAATGGTGGCTTTATAGTAGGTACATAGTGCTCACACATGTGCTGTGCAATTATACATTGTTAAGAGATTGAATTTATACAATGCTAAGATAGTTTTTACAAACCCGCACCTACACATACATAAACCGCATAATATGTTACTTGCTGCTACGGAACCCTTTATGGGCGAGTCCGACTCGCACTTGGCCGCTTTTTGGTAATAGCTATTAATTATGAATTCTTAATACTAAATAGAAGATAAAAATGTTTTACAGAATATAAGTAGGTACTATGAGAACCGAGAAGTTTTGTAGGCGCGGTCGCAGCCCAAGATTTTGGGGGGTCACCATAGGTGCCGAGGAATAATTTTAGGGAGGTACGCCCCTTATGACCTGGGACTTAAACATAACTGGCGAAATGTGGGTGGTATATGTAGGTACACCTCTGCCTAACCCTTCGGGGATTAAAGGCGTGATGTTATGTTATGTACATCTCCAGCTCCACATTACTTACGAGTCGTATCAGCCCCGACTTACGAGCGGTGGTCGTGATTTTGAACCCAGGCAGGCACTTTGTGTATTTAATTTCATCACCGCTGCTCTCAAAACAGCGGAGGAAAACATTGTGAGGAAAACGGCATGTTCTAGAACCAAAAAACTCGAAGATATGTGACATCCACCAACCCACAGTGGGCCCGCGTGGTGGATTACAGCCCACTCTTTCTCACAGAGAGGAGGCCGGTGTCCCACCAGTGGGAACATTATAGGCTGATAATGCATAAGCATAATCAGCCTATAATGTAAGCATAAGCTAGGCAGATGTTGATGTCGAGATCCTTGTTTTCCCAGACTAGTCCGCTGTAAAGAAGAAGGCGAGTGCACCGGCTCGTCATGGCGGCTGGGCGTGAGCGTGGCGCGCGCGTGGTGCGGGCGCGTGGGCGCCGCGCTGGGCCGCGCGCGCGCCGCGCACCCGCCGCTGCTGAGGCGTCTGCTGGCGCCCGAGCCCGCGCAGCTGCTGGCTGTGCGGGATGACCGGCTCGAAGGTACGCAACATCATCATCATCATCCATTATCCACAGGCCTCTTCTTTCTTTCCTCCTAATTCCACGCTCCTGTGCTAGTCTCGTTCAGGTTCTACTTGCGAAACTTAAATCAAGTATTTATTTAAATGAAACCAACTACAGGCACTTTTGACCTGTCTAGGGCTCGGTTAGTCAGAACAGCAAATATATGCATGATTGCTTATCTAAATCTCAAACTCAAAGCATTTATTTCAAATAAACTAATTACAAGCACTTTTGAATTGTCAAGGAGTCAGTCAGTCAGAAAGATGAAGCTAGTTGCCCATTCCAAAACGTAGGTACCTATGGAGAAGAACGGGCAAGAAACTCCACGGACACTCTTTAACAATGACAGTAACTAATCACAAACCACTAAACCCTCCTTTTCTCTCCAGATCTTCAACGCAGCATCTTAGAGCTGATCCACGTGCTGGCTTCCCAGAGCATCGAACCCACAGAGCTGGCCGCCTTCCTCAAACTCTTCAATGCGGAGCAGCCTCCACTCACCATGCTGCTGAGCTCGCTACATAGACTTGTGGCTACGGCTACGTACAACACTCCTGATTGTATACTTACCTTCCCGGTGGATAGTGATAATACTGGTAAGTGCTCCAAGTAGTTCAGTGTTGGCTAGATGAGTCCCGACATTACAAAGGAAGCTGGGATAGATAGAGTAAGGCGAAAGAACGGATCATCAACATCAGCGTATAGCAGTTTATTGTTGAACATGGGCCTGTCTGGAATCGTACACAATTCAACCAAATCCTTGGCTATTCTCATCCAGCTGCCACCCGCCACCCTGCAAAGATCGTTGCTTTGTCGAGGTTGTGGTAAAACTTGGGAATCGTAGTTGTTAATAAATTATAGGTTTCTTTCCAGAACATTTATTTTTCTAGATTTTCCCATATTTTAAATCGCCTTTGATCAATATTGGAAATAATTCCCGCAGATGGCATTCAATCACTGGCCGAAGAGCTCAATTACCTCGTGGTGAACACCACGACGTCGCAGAGCCACCACGCAGAGAACTGCGCTAAGAGGTTCCACGAGGCACACACCAGGGCTGGTAAGTCACTGAACTTACATTCAATTAAATGCCGAAACATCCATGTGGGACGGTACAGGTATACATTTGTGTCTCCTGTCATCTCCATTTGAATCTCCTGTCAACTCGTTTCATTTGAGTCTCCTGCCATCTTATTTGAATCTCCTGTCAACTGGTTTCATTTGAGTCTCCTGTCATCTCGATTTGAATCTCATGTCAACTCGTTTCATTTGGGTCTCCTGTCATCTCGATTTGAACCTCCTGTCAACTCGTTTCATTTGAGTCTTGTCATGTCGATTTGAATCTCCTGTTAACTCGTTTCATTTATAGTCTCACGTCATCTCAATTTGAATCTCCTGTCAACTCGTTTCATTAGTAGTTTCATGTCATCTCGATTTGAATCTCCTGTCAACTCGTTTCATTAGTAGTTTCATGTCATCTCGATATGAATCTCCTGTCAACTTGTTTCATTAGAGTGTCCTGTCATTTCGTTTAGTGTTTAATGACCGCGGCTGCCACGAACGTTGGCGTATACTATTTTTAACTTTATGGGGTCAACTTTCACTTTATCCAGTGCGAATGAATATTATCTATGACTAGCTGTGCTCCGTGGTTTCACCCGCAGCGTTATGAAATATACTTTACGACCTATTCTCAGATCTAACAAATATACATAAAAAATCATAAAAATCTAAATAAAACTAGGTATGGACATGATAATATACCTATTAGAGTCATCACATAAAACATCCCTTGTACCGTTGAAACACTGGTACATATTCTAAATCTTATGTTGGAAACGGGAACATTTCCCGATACCCTAAAGAAAGCTCTCATAAAGACATTAACAACCATGAAAGTGAAATAAACACCACATTAGCAACAGTAAATGAATGGTTACAGACAATAAAAGTTAACCTTTCGAAAACCAAATTAATAGAATAGAAACCTTTTATTTCAGACAGGAGTCCATAGAGTTAGTAACAATTTTACTTAACTTCTAGTGTTAGTCGGCTACAGACATAGATCAACATACTACCATTAAACATCAGCGAATTAGAGATGCTGCTGAATTTAGAAATTACAAAAGAAAACCTGCTAATCTGAATGTAACCGTGACTGATACAGCGATTTAAGAAGTAAAAGATACCAAATTCCTAGGAGTTACAATAGATCAACATTAACTGGAAGGCACATAATATAAAGATAAAAGAAAAACCAGTGCTTATTACGTATTGTCAATCCTAGCAGAAACTACAAATACAAGTGCTACTAGAAATGCTTATTTTGGTAATATTTATCCACTGTTAAGTTATGGTATCATATACTGGGGAAATTCGTCCAAAATCCACATTCATTCTCCAGAAAAAAAATCTTAGGACAATATATAACATGTATAGTACCGAATCGTTACGAGATGTTTTCAGAATGGAGGGTTCCTTAACACTGATTGGCATTTGTATACTAGCATTATATTAATTTGTTAAAATTATTATGCAATATTTTAATTTCAAATCTGATACGTAGAGAAACATTCGTAAACAATATACTCGTAGATGACATTAATTTACCTATTATTAACAATATGATTTATTATAAAAGTACCTATATTACTGTTATTCGCGTATATAATCAGTTATCGCCAGCTATTAAGCAAAGCATGTAAATATGTATGTTTAAATTAAAATATTATAAAAACTGTTAATTGATAATTTGTTTTATAATCTACAAAACGATTTTGGAAAAAAATAATGTTCGTAAGTAATTTATAATTCCTTTTAATACTATTGTATACCCGATATTGGTAGACTGTTGAGTCTAAAAATGTTATGTTTATGTGTGCACAGTTATGCAATAAATATATCTTTATCTTCATCCGGCTAGATTACACTGGAAACAGACCCCAACGTAGTTTGTAACAGCAGGCAGATTGGTTGGAGCAGTAAAAGTTGTGTTATGATGTATATGATGTCTGACAGGTATCCGCTCGCCGTGGTCGTGCCACGCGGTGCGCTGCGGCGTGGAGGGCGCGGGCTGGGCGCCGTGGCTGGCCGGCTTCGCGCTCACCGTCTGGCTGCAGGACCAGCACAGCGCGCCCAGCGACACTGAGCACTGGGGTGAGCACAAACATCGTCACCGACGCATGACTCTTCATCAAAGCTAGCTGGACAAGTGTTCCAATTCTCTTATCTCTCATGTAACTCGCTGCTGTTTACTGTGAACTCTTTACGAGCTCTCGGTGCCAGAATGAATAAATTAAACGAGGGTTTGTCGAATAAATTTCATAATTATTCCGGCAAATACGATTCTAAGTTTAATACATTTTTATCTTGTTATATGACTTCGCTTGTCAGCTAAACATTAACTCAATAAAATGTACTCTGTGCATTAACTGACTCCTTCCGTTTTTTCTTCTATTCTTAATACAAATGAATGCTGGTCTTGTATTTGTGCCATCTACTTATAACGGACTCGCAGAGGTTGCATGCTACAACGGCAACCATTTCAGGTTACAGCCTCTACATTACCTAATTCACCAACGTTACTTACCGCTAATGCTTTCAGATCCAGTGTTTGTTGACAAAGTAGAAGCAGCTGCTTTTTTACCGTGTAAGATGTTGTGTGTGTCATAGCGAGACTTTTGGAATGCAGATCAAAGGAGCTCCTTGGATTGACGGCATCTGACATACCAAAAACATTGCATCATGACATGCAATAACGTCCACATTGGTAACATCACTCATTGACACAAGAATTTCAATTAATTTCAGACGGTATGGACGAGTTCAACGACGAGCCTTCAGATACAGAACCTAACAAGAAGAAATCTCCCAAAAAGGAGGTTCCCAGCAAGCCGGCGGAACTGTCGCACGTTCTGTCGGTGGGACACGAGTCGCTCATGTTGGAGGTGTGGCTCGATACTAACACAGGTACCTGCTAAGTGCAAAATCTCTTTGTTATGCGGAATTTCACAAAAAACAACCTGCTCGACAAGAACTCTTACCTTACCTTCCATTGTATGTATGATTTTAATTAATGACATCCACCGAACGTCCGTTTGTCGTTCGTTAATTTTAAAATTTTGTTGCTTAGGAATCTGTCAAAAATGTATGTAGGATACTTTGCCACTGGACTATGGATGCCAATATTGCTGCAACCGATTACAGTTGAGTAATCGAAGAACAAACGGAAATGGTACGAATCTTGA
Organism: Griposia aprilina; assembly: GCA_916610205.1. Taxonomy (NCBI): domain Eukaryota; kingdom Metazoa; phylum Arthropoda; class Insecta; order Lepidoptera; family Noctuidae; genus Griposia; species Griposia aprilina. The sequence continues at coordinate 24,755,141 of OU744289.1, forward strand.
TGGACCGTCTGGCCATGGGACATTCGGGGGTAAAGTCCCAGCTAGAGTATCATTGTTTATATCTTGTATGGTACCGATAGAGTCCTTTTTTATGATTTCCAAGTAATTTTACATTTATAATCATTCTTACCATTATTTATATCCAGGCACGTTCACGCTCCGGCTGTCTCGGCCGGAGCTGGGCCTGAACCGCGTGGTGAGCGAGGCGCGCGTGCGCGGCGACGTGCCCGCGCGCACGTGGAGCTGCGTCGCGCTCAACGTCAAGGAGCTGGTTTATAAGAGACACATCTATGTGCAGGTTGCTAAAAAATGTGTACTAATATTGGTAGATTATTCACTAAGGGGATAAAGCAGTGTCATGTCTAGGGCGATATTGAATTACGAGGAGTTAAGACTAGAATTTTGAATGCAACGAAAATTTCTAGCTCGCCCAAGACGAAGACATCTATAGCTCCGAAGAGATACTCTATATTTTATTTGTGAATGGGCGAACTCATTGTAGGACGATTTCAAAGTTACTTGATCGTCGATGCGGGCAGGATGCTTTGCATAGTCAAACTATTTCCGAATATCATTTCAATGACACTCTTTCGCATCATGCATCGTGAACATGGTCTTCCAATATCTTTTCAAAACATGAAATCAGCCTAGTTTACGTTGTTAATGACAGTATTTTCTAGTTTTAAATATTTTTACTTTGATTTATAGGTGACGGTTTACGTCAACGGATACGAGTGCGAAACAGTAACCCTACCAGTACAAGGTACGTATTTATTTATTCTACAAGTTCAACACTTATATTTTTACTTGTTGACACTTTTGCTCTAGTCATTATTTTCATTCCCCAGGCATCCTAGTCCGCAAAGTGACGCCCACAAACGTGCTAATAGGGCACTGTAGCCCGGGCGGCGCGGGCGCAGGCGCCTACCACCTGGCGGCCGTGCACGTGTACCGCGCGCCCGTGCTCAGCGCCTACTGCGCGCTGCACGTGACCGCGCACGGACCGGACCACGCGTGTCAGGTACGTACCACCTGGCGGCCGTGCACGTGTACCGCGCGCCCGTGCTCAGCGCCTACTGCGCGCTGCACGTGACCGCGCACGGACCGGACCACGCGTGTCAGGTACGTACCACCTGGCGGCCGTGCACGTGTACCGCGCGCCCGTGCTCAGCGCCTACTGCGCGCTGCACGTGACCGCGCACGGACCGGACCACGCGTGTCAGGTACGTACCACCTGGCGGCCGTGCACGTGTACCGCGCGCCCGTGCTCAGCGCCTACTGCGCGCTGCACGTGACCGCGCACGGACCGGACCACGCGTGTCAGGTACGTACCACCTGGCGGCCGTGCACGTGTACCGCGCGCCCGTGCTCAGCGCCTACTGCGCGCTGCACGTGACCGCGCACGGACCGGACCACGCGTACCTGGTACAAGCGACGGGTGCTTTCTGTACAAAACTGTATACGACAAGACTGATATAGCGTTGAAATTGAAACGCAAGCGAAGCGGCAATGGCCTTACCAGCTTAACTATGTGTCTTTGTACGATAAAAAGGAACACTATGGTTATTCAAAAATATCTGGCGGCCCGGTAGTATCGCCCCCCCCCCCCCCCCCCCCCCGTGAGCCAAAAACAAAAAGCAGGAGCACTACCTACCTTTTCTCGAAGCATTTCGTCGTATTTTCAATGCTAATGCTAGAGAGCTCAAATTCAACTTACACACTTATTCATAACTGGCAAAATGTGAGTGTGCTATAGGTACACCTCTGCCTAACCCTTCGGGGAATACAGGCGTGATGTTATGTATGTATGTATATTTATTCAAAAATAAAAATAGGTGAAATACAAATATATCTTAGAAATAATATAGGTATTAATAAGTATGATGCCTGGAAGTCTACAGGCCTTGCAAAGTTAGGGGCTTAGCTCCACATTAGATCTGATAACTTTTTAACAGTGAAAACGTCATGGTCTTGGCAACCTACTTTACATGAAATGTTTTTGGTGGGATATTTTATTTTTTTAAGCTTTCGGTCATAAAATGTATTCATCGCAGTAACCGATTCCACTTTACTTCACCTCTGCTGTGATAATAGTGAACATAATTAGTTTTTCGGTGAATTCGACCACAGATAATATACACCACTACACACTACCGCTTCCACTAATAATAATGTTTCTCTGCCACAGGTGCAGTGCGAATTGCCAAACTTCCCGTTGTTACTAACACCGAACGTACTCGACTCCAATATTGATTGGGATCAGGCAAGTAACAAATTCTTACAAATAATAAAGAACCACAGATTTTTTTTAAAGACTCCAATTTCGATATAATTTCAACATCGTTGTTCATGGATACGAAATTGTCGGTTGTTGCGAAAATTACACAACTTAACATTGAAGAAAACTCGCAGGTATTCGAGATATCCCCGTCGACACTACGTGAGATGCACGACAACTTGCTGCTAACGTTCTCTGCGAGCGCTCCCAACATCATGAACCTGTACCATCAGACCGTCGCTTTACCTACAGGTAAGCCAGCAATTCAAATAAACTGCATGTAGGATATAGTACGACTTCGTAGTTATATTCCTTTATAATTAAAATTGAAGAAAAAAAACGACACTATCAAATAAGACGATTTACAAGCATGGGTTTGATTGTGCTGTTTCCTGTGTCAATAATCCCATATTCGCTTACATTTGCACGCGATCTACATTACTCTAGTCGACCACGCTCAGTTGTTTATCAGGACAACTTCGGTCCTGGCTCATTCTGGGGCTGCAGAATCGATAGATAGTAGACCGACTGTCACTGTGCTTGTCAACCGACTTGCGTTTCAGGCTTATTTTGTAACGCGCTCAGACAAAGTTGCGGCCCGATATACAATACAATACAGCAGCGAGGTGTCAATTTTTGTAACAGAGAAGCCGAAGCGAAGCCGGTTTTAACTTACTTATACCACGAACCACGAACCAGAACGACCACGAACTGCCTTTGAATCGAATTACAGAACGAATAGAAATTGTGTGAAGCCCAAAAGGCACTATCTTTCTCAGAGTGTATCACGGTCAGCAAGCAGGTTGCTAGCACCAGTAATCTATTTGATAAGTAGGTAGGTAGTGCGTCAAAATCAGTGTGTGAGCCAGCTGTAACCATGGATTTGACTGGAGATGATACCATACCATTATGTCCTATTGTTATGAGTCACAATGAATTGAAGAAATACATTAAAATCAAGAAATTAATTAAACGGTCACGGAGGGCAAATAAGAAACGAAATCTCTTAAAATTAAATCTTTCGGTTAGAAAGGAACGTGTTGTCCTATCACAAAGTTTAAATATTTGTACTATTGAGTGAGATTAATGTAGGGAAAAGTATGACACTGATATCCAGCACCTCTATAATGATATATTAATTACACAAGGAGCACTTGCTGAAGAGTATTTTTGAAAAATATGAGACTTCACAACGACTACTAAGTGACTGCTTGTTTGAGGCTGGCGAACTACTGGATTTGATGAAATGCAATGCTGAAAGATTTGAGTCTCTGACTAGTAGCCTCTCATGCAGCTGTGCCTACCAACCACAACCTCTTCTGCCTCAGCCTGACTTGCCCCCTCCGGTGTTGGCTCTTCCAGCAGAGACCTGTATTAATACACAGAAAAACAAATCTATAATTTCTGTGACGAATTAAAAATTTCACTCAATTACTTTAGCCATAATTTTACCAATCATAGTTATCATAACATTAGTTTTAAGCAAATGATTAAAAGAATTGCAAACACAAACCCAGATAATAATTCTACAATGGTTTTACTATTAGGTAATAGTACTGTTATTACCAGAACGGACGCAGTGGATGGCGTGGACACCTTATTAAAGTTAAATATAGGAAAGCTGATGTTGTGTGCTTTTCCTTACTCTGATAACGAAAATAATTATATTTATATGTTGAATAATATTATTCACAAGCTGACATGTTGTGATAGTGACAAATTATTGTATTTTGACACTAACAAGTTTCTTAGTGGTTTTAAGTGAACTCAGAGAGCTTTATCTCTGTTTTGGGAATGTAATGTAGACATCTGAATGCTATGTCGATAGCATATAATATTAATGAGGTTATAAATAACTTGTGGTATTAGTGACGACTATGTGTTGCCTAGTTATACTAACAACATAGTGATTAATTATGAATCTTCATGTTGTACGGAGGAGGCCATCCACCTAATTTGGAGGCCACCACCCATCAGATAGGGTTTTCTCTTCCTGCTGGAACTCATACAGGCATTCTTGTTTCTTCAGTTGTAATTGTGGAGGTCACTCCGGATAATTATTGAAACTATTCAGACAACAGAAGTTACCCCTTCAAATAACGAATTATTATTAGAGAATAATAAAAAGTATCTTCTGGCAATATAGTTCATAATAATAAAATACCAAAGGGAGTGCAACATACTTTAAAATTATTTCATCAAAATATCCAAGGTTGCGCTTCCAAATTACTGGAAATAGTTTTTTTTTTTTGGAAAATACCTACTAAGTTTGATGTCATTAGTTTATCATCAAGTAATGTCGATTAATTATGAAAATTATTGTGTTTTACTTTTCCACTAAAGACTAAAAATATTTACACAAAGTTTTTATTTAGTGATTGGGCGAGTCCAGGTATTCGTAAAAGCAGGGAAAAACTATTTGAACTTATGCTCTAAACTTTAGACCTTGTATTATTCATTTATCTTGCTTTAGACTCTAAAGCAACATAAATGAATAATACATGCTTCATCAGTATGTTGCAAGTATTGAAAAACTTAAGTGTGTGCAAAATGGCTAAAGCTCTTTATATTAGCAATAAAATAAAAACTACCTGGCAAATAATGAAACAGGTAGGGTAAAAAAGTAATACTGAATTTAATTTAGAGACTGCACATGGCCCCATCAACTCAGATGTTGAAATAGCTCAGGAATTTGAAAACTTTTTTACTCATATTCCCTTTAAAACTACTGAAGCTTAAATACCTCACCCGTGATTTCTGCCACCTTACTTAAAAAGAGTGTAAAGGCCATGCCCTTTGGAGTTTAGGTTTCAGCAAACTAAATCAACAGAAGATCTCTGGGGAATGTCTGCGAAAGTCTGTAGATCTCTCATCGAAACCATTGCGCCTTAATTAGCTTTCATATTTAACACCAGTGTACATCAAGTAGTCTTTCCGGATCTTAAGAAGCACAGTAAAGTAGTTCCATTGTTCAAATCCGGTGATAGTAAAGAACCCAACAATTATAGGCCTATGTCAATTCTGCCAGTTCTCAGTAAGGTATTTGAAAAGTTGATGCTCAATCAAATGTTACGTTACTTTTATAAAACTCCCATCTTTCATGAACAACAGTACTGTTTCACCAAAGGGAGTTGTACCACTGACGCTGGTGTCACCCTAACAAAGAACATTTTTAACGCCTGCGAAGAAGCATAAGATGCCATTGGAATCTTTAGCGACCTCCCTAAGGCATTCTATTGCGTAAACCATGAGACACTTCTGCTAAAACTAGAGCACTATGGGATTAGGAATACAGTTCTTGATTTACTAAGATTGTACCTGAAAGTTAGAAAGGTTAAATTAAAAACGTAAACGGCATAAACTCATTAAGGTCTGAAATGACAATGGGCATTCCTCAAGGTTCGATATTGGGTCCATTCCTCTTTTTAGTTTATATTAATGATTTACCCCAATTACTTCAGAATCAACCGAAGATGCAGATGACACATCATTGATCTTTAAAATATACCGACGGTCACAAAATGTTGACGACGTGAATAACTCTATTCTTCAGGTCCAAGATTGGTTTACAGTAAATAATTTGGTACTAAATGAAAAAAAAAAACCAAATGCATTAGATTTAAATGACCCAATGTTAGAAGGTGTGAATGTGACATCATATTGAATGGAGAAAAACTAGAATTTATTAATCAGACGGTTATCCTAGGAATCACGCTATACGAGAACTTACAATGGGGACCTCATATAATATCTCTAGCTGGGCGACAAAGTTCGGCCGCTTTGCTGTTAGAAAGATAAGACAGTTATCAGATGGAGAAACAGCGCGTTTGGTCTATTTTAGCTACTTCCACATCATTATTTCATATGACATTTTAATGTGGGGTCGGGCTGCAGACATTGAATCCATTTGTCAAAGCCATTTACAATCTACTTCGCAGCGAATCTCTTAGGACACTATTTTAAAATGATTAATATTATGGCGGTACCTTGCCAATTCATTTATGAAAATATATTATGTATGTAAGAAAAAAAAATGCATCTTTTTAATATAATAAGTGATAGACATCATTTTAATACTAGAAATAAAGTAAAATAGATCATCCATTTTCAGATTATCTACAGTACATACGTCTTTTATGGGGTACTGTGTTAAATATTACAACAAAATACCTTTTGATATATTGCAATTAAATGAAAGAAAAAAAAACTTATAATAAAAGTACACTTTGTAAACAAGCATATTACAAATTGGAGGATTATATCCTAGATAGAATGTTTAGAAACATGTTGGTCCTGCTCCAAAATGTAGAGTCTAGACAAAATCAAACTGGTTGCTAATTTAATTGAATAATTTTTATGACATTGATTTTACATTCTGTAACTACTTTAATTCACACACTAAATTATTATTGTAGAAAAATCATCTATATTCATCATCATTCATTCATCCATTTATCATTTTCAATATTTGTAAATATGTGAGCACCGTGTATCTAACACGTTATTCATTTACCTGTCATTGCTTTATATTTAATTATTTTTACCTATTGTGGTATAGTAATTATTTTCTAGGTGCTTCTTCTTCACTTATAATTATACAGGGTGATTGGAAGATGGGTGCAAAGCTTTAAGGTGAAGATAGTATAGACAATTTAGAACCATTTAAGCCATGGTTGTCTTAGACGAAGTCTTACCAAATTTTTTTAACCAAATTTTTTAGTTTTTTTTCGGAAATTTTCAAAATTTAATGTAAACTGCATAATTATGGCCAAATTGAATGATAAATGAATTATTTTTTTATTTTTTTAATTAAAGTAATGTGTAATCAACCAAGCAAAACATGTTTTAGGCTTCTGTGTCATTAGACATTTTTTTTACAGATATTTAAAGCTCAGAAAAAATAAAAAAATTGTACAATACGTCTTTTAAACCTTATTTTAAAAAAAAAACGGAGGGTGCTTTTTTTTGTTCCAACCTTTTTGAAGACATGCTTGATAATCGCTCTTTCTTTTGAGGTATCATTTATGCGGATATCTTACAAATTATTGAAATTAGGACCTACAAACCAATTTGAGGGAGAAATTTTAAATTTTAGGCAGTCTAAACAAAACACAAAAATTTTTGCTTAAAAGAATACTTTATGTGCTCGAAATGATAACATTGTTCAATTCTAAGAATTTTTGGCACATGCAGGAACCAATTGAGGGGAACCCATTGAGGGGATTCTCTAAGCAATGGCCACCGAGCGCGGTGCGACGGCATTTCCAGGTAGAACGCCCAATGAATAGCAAAAAGCGATAAGAGTTGGTTTTACAGCAAAATGGTCTTAGTTACTGAGGCAACAAAGTCGTTTTTCTTTAGTCAGGGTCAGTCGGTCTGTGATGAAGCCGTTACATCTTTTACTTATTAGTCAAACTACTGCCCTTGTGAGTGGAAGTTGTCGTGTTGATTCACAATTTACCGTGTTCAGTTGTAGCCCTTTGCGTTCCTGCACGTGTTGTTTGCGTTAGTTTTGAACTTTTTTGTTTCACCGTGTCCAGTCGTAGCCTCGCGCTCCTGCACGTGTTGATTTTTGACTTAATTGTGTTGAGTTGACATTTAGTGCGCTCCTACGCCGTTTTTCTTAATTGTTAAGTGACTATGGCTACTTTTTCCAATCAAGAATATGCGGATATCGTATTTATGTACGGTAGAGCAGACGGCAATGGATCTTTGGCGCGACGGATGTATCAAGACCGCTATCCGAATCGCAGGATACCGAATGTCCGAGTGTTTTACAACAGGTTTCGCCGTCTTGCCCAAGATGGGTTTCACCGCGTGGAACCTGGAGTCAACCCGGGCAGACACGAAACTGCCGTCGACGAAGACATTTTAGCAGCATTTCAAGCGGATCCTACTACCAGTACTAGAGCAGTAGCTCGAAATTTAAACATTTCTCAATGGAAGGTGTGGCATACAATGCACCAAAATGATAAGTATCCGTTCCATGGCAGGAGTGTGCAAGGTCTAGTAGAGCAAGATCCTCAAAGAAGAATTCAGTTCTGCCGTTTCCTCCTCAACAGAGACATCGAAGATGCGTGGTTTCTGAAATCAATCTTGTGGACGGATGAAAGTAAATTTTCAAGGGAAGGTATTACAAACTTTCACAACATCCATGAATGGGCCGACGCAGACAACAATCCACATTTTAAGAAGCAGGTGTCATTTCAGATGAAATTCTCTGTGAATGTATGGGCTGGAATAATTAGCAGAACATTGATTGGGCCCCACTTTTTGCCTGATCCATTGAATGGCGAAAATTATTTGCAATTTCTGCAAATTGATTTACCACTGCTGGTAGAGGAATCAGGTGTCCCGATCTTCGAAAGAGACCGAACAGTCATCTTTCAGCAAGACGGCTGTCCAGCGCATTGGACTTTAAATGTAAGGGAACACCTCAACAATTGCTTTCCTGATAGCTGGATCGGCAGGGATGGACCCATCCCTTGGCCCGCTCGCTCCCCAGATCTGATCCCGTTGGACTTTTTCGTGTAGGGCCGGGCCAAGGAACTGGTGTATAACAACATAGAAATAAACACTAGAGAAGAATTGATACAAAGAATAAATTGAGCGTTTGAGACAATGAAGCAGGAGATGATGTTGAAAATAACGACTACAGAAGTTAGAAGACGGGGCCGTGCTTGTATTAGGAATCACGGCCGTCATTTTGAACATGAAAAATAAATAATTTTAATTCAAATGTTGTTTAAATTAGTCTGCCTAAAATAAAAAAATTCTCCCTCAAATTGGTTTGTAGGCCCTAATTTCAATAATTTGTAAGATATCCGCATAAATGATACCTCAAAAGAAAGAGCGATTATCAAGCATGTCTTCAAAAAGGTTTGAACAAAAAAAGCACCCTCCGTTTTTTTTTTAATAAGGTTTAAAAGACGTATTGTACATTTTTTTTATTTTTTCTGAGCTTTAAATGTCTGTAAAAAAAATGTCTAATGACACAGAAGCCTAAAACATGTTTTGCTTGATTGCTTACACATTACTTTAATTAAATAAATAAAAAATGAATTCATTTATCATTCAATTTGGCCATAATTATGCAGTTTACATGAAATTTTGAGAATTTCCGAAAAAAAACTTAAAAATTTGGTTAAAAATATTTGGTAAGACTTCGTCTAAGACAACCATGGCTTAAATGGTTATAAATTGTCTGTACTATCTTCGCCTTAAAGCTTTGCACCCATCTTCCAATCACCCTGTATAATTAATGTATACAAAATATTATTAAACATTTTAAAAGAGTAATGGTGGAGTTTTTGTCCATTTTGCTCATACTACCTACCTACCTTTTGGAAGGGGCAACTAGAATCTTTTTTTTTTTTTTTTGTAATATTCGTCGTTCAAAAGTGCCTTTTGTGTGCCTATTTGAAATAAATGATTTGACTTGACTTGACTTTGAATACAGTAAAAATCAATTTATTAACTTAAAAATTAAGTGTCTTTCCTTTATTGAATTTAACACCATCTATCGTCAAGTGGCTTGACCAAAAAGATGCTATTACTACACAAACAAAACCTGCAATCATTTACAGGAATGAACTCAACTATGTTAGGTACCATCATTCTGAAATGGTTATGATTATAGCAATATAAAGAATCAAATACAATACAGTTGAATGGATGAAAACTTATAAAATGTGCAATATTCCTCCATCTTGTTCTCGCTGACGCATGTCTTCTATATCTGTCTCTATAGTAACCCGTTGTAGAGTGGCTTGCTCTACTCTATATCAAGCTATCAGTATTCAGATAGGAAACGCCGACCTCATCTAGTTTAAAAAATATGATTGACGTGTAAAAGTGTTTGTACAAACCTACTTACAGAAATAAAATCATTTATCATAAGCGGTGCAACGTGCCCCAAAGTGACGTCATGACGGGATCGCTATTCAGCTATTGTATGAATGTTTAGTTCCCGATTATGACGTTTTGGCGTATTTTAGCAAAAAACCTATTGTTGTTAGTAAGTAATAAAATTTTTGGCTGTTGCATTTTTCTATAGCGGTAGAGTTGTTGATGCGAACCTCCGAAGGGAAGTCGGTAGGAATCGTGTTATATGGTGCTTTCGCCACTGTCAATATCTAATGTTGATTATCGGTATCAATATCTGCAGTATTCGCCGGGCGCGTCGCGTCAACAGCGAGCCTCATGTCGGCCTCAGCCTCCGGCCTGCCCTCGCCCGGCAGCGGACCGGTGTCGTCCATCCCGGAGACGCTGTTCACGACGTGGACCGGCAGTGCGCTGGCCAGCCGGCACCGCGGCGTCACGCCGGCCATCTACATGTTAGGAGGAGCTGATATATTGCTGTACTTATATGCTAGGGTAAGCAGTACTCTCATGAAACACATGGTCTAAAGTCTATTTCAAATCTTATCTTTAACTGATATTATTTCCACTTAAACGAATATCAGCGTTATTTTTATATAATAACTAATAAGTTGATTTTAAAATGACTAGTACTAGTAATAAAATTTTTGAAGTTTTAGGCCAAACTGAACTTTATGTGTAGGTGTCAAAATCCGAAAACAAATAGTTTACATATTTGGAAACTAAATCGGGAACGCAGTTCATGTTGATTGTTTAACTATAGTGTCAAATTTGCGGACGTTGAATTTGTTAACGAGTCAGTGACCACGAGTGAATACCATATTTTGTAAATAAAGGTTTAAGCAATCTGATCATGTTTCTGATATTATTATTAGATATATGAATGTAAACGAAGCAAAAGGAGTATGTTAGGTTCGTAGCAGGTGGCGTTTTGTAGTTTCTGCCTACCTCCTTGGGAAGAAGGCGTGAGTCTATGTATCGACCGGGTGCGGCGATTGAACTGTCCGTATGTGAAAATGAAATATTTCTGTTAATTTTCAATATTTATTTATACACTTTTGCCATGTGAAAATAGAAAGTTCAAAGTTTTACTATGACTTATTCCAAAGGAATAAATCCGCCTTTAGCCTTTACTACAAGCTGAAGTCTCTTCCTGAAAGAAGCGAAGGCTGCTCGAACGACGTCGTCACTCAAACAATTCCATTCTCACGTAAGAGTAACTTTGAGCGCTTCCACCGAAGTGTGCTTTTTAGCAAAGGCCCTGGCCTGTAAAACACCTCAAATATAAAAGTCCAGCGGATTCAAGTCGGGCGATGACGACGGCCACATATCTCGGTCGATCAGCACTGGAACGTTTGCTTTCAACCAATTTTGCGTTCCAATTGCTCTGTGCGATGGTGCCGAGTCTTGCTGAAAAGTCCAACGCTCAGAACCGAATGTGTTGCGTGCCCACGGTATCAGCCCTGGTCGCAAGACTTTGTCTCGATAGATTTGTTGGTTTATTTTGACTTGGTTGCGACCCATTGGAAGAAAAACGAGCGGAGAACGGCCTTTTTCAGACACCGCCGCCCAGACCATGATTTGGTCGGCTCCTTGGCGCCGAGTGACTTGTAATTCGTCTGAATGGTCGCTGACACGTCCCTTCAACCAAACACGGTCATTTTGTTTGTTTAAAAACCGTTCAACGCAAAAAGTTTTCTCATCTGAAAACACCAAGAAAATCACCAAGCGAATCAGCTTTTTCGATCGATCCAACCGTTTGCTACGTTGTAAAGCAGTGAGTTCCTGAGAAAGGTTTTTTTTTAACGGTTTGACTTTAAGCTTTTCCTTCAATATGCGACGAACGCTGCGATCGCTCACCTTGAGATCCTGCGCGAGCTGGTTTGCTGAGCGCGCTGGATTTCTGTCTAATCGATGACGCACCTTTTCGACAACTGCTGGCGCTGTGGCAGTGCAGCGTCGTCCGCCACCGTAGCGTTTCTTAACGCTACCAGTCTCATTATAACGTTGAGTAGTGCGATGCACAAATTTCTCGTTCAATTGAAGATTTGGCAGCGCTCGACGTATTTCGTTATTCGATTTTTCCTCCAAATGAAGAGCAAGCACTGAATTTCGTTTTAAATCCATTTTTCTAAATTCGAATGTGTTTCTCTCACAACAGAATCACTTCAAATGATGATAGAGAACATGTCAAAGACCAAAATTTGAAGTTTTGGCAGCATTCGATTCAGTGGGTCAAATTTTAAAACAGTTAGATAGAGACGGACAGTTCAATCGCCGCACCCGGTATGTCCTATTTAGAACTGTTCGCTCATTCTTTTACTGGATTTTTCTGTATATGTTAAGACGTCCTTGTGTATTACGCATATTCAGCCAGAGCTGACGAGCCGAACATGGTATATAACATGGTATGTTTGTTATCTATTCGTTGAATTCAGGTAAGTGGCCTCAAGTATGCATCCTGTATCTACTAATGCCTATACTCTTCTGTTCCTCAGGTAGTGGAACTAGAAGGCACTGCGACAGAGCAGGCGCTGGCACTGAGCACGTTACTGCGCGCGTGTCGCGTGGACAACCGCCTGCACGCCATGCTGTACGCGCCCCACGCGCGCGGCATGCTGCTCACTGTGCTGGCCGCGCCCAAGTGCATAGTGTCGCATCATGCGCTCAAGGTATGTCTGACACCGCGTGGACAACCGCCTGCACGCCATGCTGTACGCGCCCCACGCGCGCGGCATGCTGCTCACTGTGCTGGCCGCGCCCAAGTGCATAGTGTCGCATCATGCGCTCAAGGTATGTCTGTCACCGCGTGGACAACCGCCTGCACGCCATGCTGTACGCGCCCCACGCGCGCGGCATGCTGCTCACTGTGCTGGCCGCGCCCAAGTGCATAGTGTCGCATCATGCGCTCAAGGTATGTCTGACACCGCGTGGACAACCGCCTGCACGCCATGCTGTACGCGCCCCACGCGCGCGGCATGCTGCTCACTGTGCTGGCCGCGCCCAAGTGCATAGTGTCGCATCATGCGCTCAAGGTATGTCTGACACCGCGTGGACAACCGCCTGCACGCCATGCTGTACGCGCCCCACGCGCGCGGCATGCTGCTCACTGTGCTGGCCGCGCCCAAGTGCATAGTGTCGCATCATGCGCTCAAGGTATGTCTGACACCGCGTGGACAACCGCCTGCACGCCATGCTGTACGCGCCCCACGCGCGCGGCATGCTGCTCACTGTGCTGGCCGCGCCCAAGTGCATAGTGTCGCATCATGCGCTCAAGGTATGTCTGACACCGCGTGGACAACCGCCTGCACGCCATGCTGTACGCGCCCCACGCGCGCGGCATGCTGCTCACTGTGCTGGCCGCGCCCAAGTGCATAGTGTCGCATCATGCGCTCAAGGTATGTCTGACACCGCGTGGACAACCGCCTGCACGCCATGCTGTACGCGCCCCACGCGCGCGGCATGCTGCTCACTGTGCTGGCCGCGCCCAAGTGCATAGTGTCGCATCATGCGCTCAAGGTATGTCTGACACCGCGTGGACAACCGCCTGCACGCCATGCTGTACGCGCCCCACGCGCGCGGCATGCTGCTCACTGTGCTGGCCGCGCCCAAGTGCATAGTGTCGCATCATGCGCTCAAGGTATGTCTGACACCGCGTGGACAACCGCCTGCACGCCATGCTGTACGCGCCCCACGCGCGCGGCATGCTGCTCACTGTGCTGGCCGCGCCCAAGTGCATAGTGTCGCATCATGCGCTCAAGGTATGTCTGACACCGCGTGGACAACCGCCTGCACGCCATGCTGTACGCGCCCCACGCGCGCGGCATGCTGCTCACTGTGCTGGCCGCGCCCAAGTGCATAGTGTCGCATCATGCGCTCAAGGTATGTCTGACACCGCGTGGACAACCGCCTGCACGCCATGCTGTACGCGCCCCACGCGCGCGGCATGCTGCTCACTGTGCTGGCCGCGCCCAAGTGCATAGTGTCGCATCATGCGCTCAAGGTATGTCTGACACCGCGTGGACAACCGCCTGCACGCCATGCTGTACGCGCCCCACGCGCGCGGCATGCTGCTCACTGTGCTGGCCGCGCCCAAGTGCATAGTGTCGCATCATGCGCTCAAGGTATGTCTGACACCGCGTGGACAACCGCCTGCACGCCATGCTGTACGCGCCCCACGCGCGCGGCATGCTGCTCACTGTGCTGGCCGCGCCCAAGTGCATAGTGTCGCATCATGCGCTCAAGGTATGTCTGACACCGCCTAAATTGATTATCAACTAAAACTTTTCGGTATATTTAAATCACAACCCTGGTAGGGTTGTGATTCCAAGACCGAATGATGTCCGAGAGAATAGTAGAGCTCTTTGTGAAGAAGCTCGATTGGAAAAGAACTACTAATACCTAGTTGTGCCTCTAAGCAACGTTGCTGTGTTGCGGTTGCTAATATATATATGTGGTTCCGATTTGAAAGTTATGGTGCTGGTCGGCATCATGTAGGCCGTTGGCTTGATTGCCATCCAATAAAATACTTTATCGGTCAAATTACTATAAATGCGAAACAATCTAAAAATATCATCTTATAATTTTTTTAAACAATAAGAACATTCCATATCGAAAGTTTATTTTTGAACATTGTATTCTAGGTGATCCTGGACGAAGCTTGCAGCACTCCTTTACTGAGTGCATGCGGAGAGAGTGTACAACTTGCCTCCCGAACAGACGCCGTGCTGCTGCAGCCTGAACTCCTAGTCTTAATAGCTAATTCGTGGAGGCACCTGGATACCGAACAGGTTAGTCAAACTGCTATCGTGGCGCTAAATAAAATTACAATATAGTTGCGTTATGATGACGCTTCAGATGCGCTACACTGTTACTTCCATGATTAAGAATAAAAACAGTTTTTGTTTTTTTGTTTGTTTAGATATCAATTTCCATTACATGTTATGCAGTTTACAAAAAAAAACTTACCTACGGTATGACCCAAAAAAAATGTCTTCAAATCATTTGTCTAAACATGACGACAACAAAGTTTTTATCATGTGTAGATATCGATGCCCAGCACATCGCCACAGTTTCGCTAGCTTATTTAATTTGACCTTGCAGTGTAGTTTTCATAAACTGTACGAATAGTGGACTGTATGAAAAATGCTGTATTGAATAATGAATACTTAAGTCAGTCTATTGAGGTAAACACAAAGGTAAACTAATGCGGTTGCGCCATCGTGCGTAAATGTGTGCAGCAAAAGAAGCTCGAGCTCTCGGCCGGTGCAACCTATGTTATAGATTGGCATTGGGAAGTAACAGTCGTCTTTGTGTCCAGGAGCTAACCTGGGAAGTAGAGAACGCGAACGGCAGTCGAGAGGTCCAGCGCGGCTCGGCGTGGGCGCTGGCGCTGGGCTGCGTGCGCGCCTTGCTGCGCGACCAGCACCCGCGCCGCGCCTTCAACCACTACCAGCTGCAGCGCGTCGCCCTGCTGGACCATCTGCTGCTGGCCTGCAAGGTACCGCAGCCAGCCTGCACTTGTGCTAAGGGATGCGATTGTGATGGAATAAACAATGTGTCGCACGAATCGTGGTCCTTGAATCTATATATATTTCTATACATATTATAAATTAAAGTCGCTATTCGTGTCTGTCTGTGTGACCGCGTTGTTCTTCTAAACTACGCAACGGATTTTGATGTGATTTTTCACCATCATATACAGAACTAGCTGTGCCCGCTACTTCGTCCGCGTGGAATAGTGTCTGTGTGTAGTGTAGTATGACTCCGTAAATGTTACACAGAATAGTTCTAATATTTTGTCTCTTGGCGCAAATTTATAAAACATTCACATAAATCTTACATATTTCCATACAAACTTTCATCCCCTATTCCCTATTGTTATTTTACACCCTTGAGGTTAAAACTTTTACAAACTTTGAATGTCATATTTATTTAAGATATCGAATCAACAGCCTAAAATATAAGTTTTAAGCTTCTAACTCTAAAAATTACGATACTTCCATACAACTTTTCATCCCCCCTTTTAACCCCTTACAACCCTTTTTTCGCATTAAAAAGTAGCCCTTGTCCTTTCTCAGGCTCTAGACTATCTGTGTACCAAATTTCATTTAAATCGGTTCAGTAGTTTAGGCGTGAAAGCGTGACAGACAGACAGAGTTACTTTCGCATTTATAATATTAAAGTAAGGATTTATTCCACAACATTTAAATGTACAATGCATTAATATTAAGCTTACATGTAATAGAAAAATCACGATGTTTTGTCAAAGTTGTAAAAACCGTGCGACACAAAAGTGGGTCACTAGTAAAATTATCAAAAAGCGACTTTAAAATAACACTCGGGTAACACAAGTAACAAATAAATGCGATTATATCAGCAAGTGTTTCGTTCCGTTAAAGAATATAGGACGAATTTATTAAAACTGCAAAAATATATTTGTCAGGTTAAAATCCAAGAGACCATTAAAGAAAATTATTAACTCCTCAAATAAATATTTCTTAAGACGTTTTATTTCTCATCAGGAGCGGTTCCTGAACTCAGAGTGCGGTCCACTGGACGCCGTGGCCAGCAGTGCGTTAGTGGAAGTGGTGCGAGGCCTCGTCGGTGCACCGCCACTGCTGCATCGCCTGGCGCTACTGTGTGACTTCCTCCTGCTCATGCATCAGGTACGTTATCCTCATTGTCAAGGTGCTGTTCAGGAAAAGAAATCGAAACCAGTCGAGTCGCAGCGGTCTGCCATACCGGTTTGCTGTTGCGGATGCCTTCCGACGAGCACCTTCATGCCTTTTTATGTTTTTTGCACGACTCATGATGCGAAGCATCAGAGTGTGCTTTACGATCGAAAAAATTTTTTCGCCTCATTTTGGCGGCTATTTTTATTATTATAGCCTTGTTAGTTCACGGAATCAAGATATTTTGCATACTATTGTCGAGATAATTTAATGGAGATTAATTTCATACTTTTTAAAAATTGATTTACTGCAATAGAATTGGAAAAAAACACCAAAATAGGTCAAAAAAAAATCCTGTCCGTCATGTGTGAAACCCGGAAACACTGTAACTTGTGAAAAAATCCATTATTTGAGTTAAATTTAAAAAAAAAAAAACTAATCGACAATTGTAGGTCACTGAATGCAAATGGCTAATTAATTCAGTGTCGTTTAAATACAATTAATAAAAAACAAAAACTACAAGACTGTACATCTATTTATATTTTTATTTTTTATAGAATTGAATGAGATTATGAGGCGTGCACTTTTGGATTTTCCATTTTTTTTTTGTTTTCGGGGGAAACCTTCAAAAGGCACCTGATCTCTGGGGAGGGAGGTCGGGGAGTGAGGGATCTTTACCTCACTAAAACCACCCCGATGATCACAATCAGCACATAGAGGGGGTCCCGGTTCCTTTTAAAATACCAATTCCGGAACCGCCCTGTGCAACGCCTATAAGGCACATCCCTGGGGAGACTGTAAAGGGGCCTCCCCTGAACCTCGCTATGCACGGCAGCACGTGAGCACTGTGCCTTCGCCTTCCCTGGGGTCACTCGGCGGGCGGACAGAGTCCCTATTCTGTGCGCCCGCGACCCCAAAGGTTCACCTACCTTGTTTGGTAAGCGGGTTTCGGCGTATTAGGCGCTAAGGTGGTTGCCTCCCCGACGTCTCCTTCTCCGAGCATGATCAGCCCTTTCTCTATCCCGCTCGGCGGCCTCTTTCTTGACCATCATTTCTTGTCCAATTCTCTGTCTCTGCCAGCATAGCCCTCGCTACTGCCGGCAGAGACAGGTCTCGCCCGATCCTGGCAACTAAGACCCGCCGCTCGGAGGCCCACGCAAGGCACTCCTTGCGTGTGTTGACCTTGATCCCTAATGATAAGTTACAACCGTCTTAGGATACTGGCACCTCTTAGAGCCCGGTATTCACAAGGCAATATTAATCATGGAGTTTCTTATTCGTTATTTTCCCTAAAAATCTACGCAAGACAACTTTAATAGTATATAATTGGTAATTTCATAAGTTCTCCAGTTTTAGTTTTGTTACTGTACCTACATTGCTATTAACAGCCTTTGCATGTGTACTCATAGTTATGGAAGAGGGAGGTCTTAAGTTCTAGGTATCTCCATACTCCGAACAAGGCCTCTACAATTTATTTAAAACTGTTATTGATTGATTAGGAAATCAACTTTATTATTATTACAGTAGAGGCCAGACCTTAAAAAGTACTTGTTATTAGCCGCATCCATTTTGAATAGAAGATAACTCTAAAATAATTGCAAAGTAAGTCGAAATATTGTATTACCGTCGCTATTATGAAGAACATGTTTATTTCCCCAGGCTAGCGACACGTTCGTAACCCACTCCCGAGCAAACTTCTACTTCTTGCTTACATCAGAGACACAGGAGATGAGCGATTTCTCCTCCAGTTTCACCAAGACAAGGCCTTCCAAACGAGTCAAGAAGAGAGTCGAAGAAAGACCAAGCGTATCCAGTACCTCCACCGAAGAAGTGTTGAACGATAGTAGTCTTAATTCCCTGAAGGATAAGGCTCCGAGTCTTGATGACCGGACAGACAGCAGTTGTGGGAGTACTGAGTCGACTAAACAAATGAAGTCTAAGACCAATACGCAGATTAAGGAAGGCAGGTAATGCGTTTTATTTAGTAATTACAGCTTTGAGTAGGTCCCTGATAGACAAAATTGCCTATTTGCAAATTGTAGCTGTATGCTCGCACTATATTCGCATGAAAATACTCTTTAATAGTGTGATGGTGTATAATAGTAGTTAGTAAAGTTTAACTTTGACTGTTTTAATTTTAGGAAACACACCGCGTCCTCTACGTCAGACAATTCAGATATTCCTGTAGCCGGTAAGTAGTTTTTTAATTGTAACTGTATTGCATTAAAACTAAGAAAAATATGGTCATGAAACTTCAATCGTGTGATCGAATTCTAAGCTTCTGGAGAACTATACAATCACCAGAGAATGCACCGCATGCAATAGAATGCACCGCATGTAATAGAATGCACCGCATATAATAGAATGCACTGCATGTAATAGAATGCACCGCATATAATAGAATGCACCGCATGTAATAGAATGCACCGCATGTAAAAGTCAAATAATTCACGCTCTTTAGTACAGATTACACGCGACAACATGAGACACGCTCAGTAGAAGTGCACCGTTATGTTTGTTAGTTTGTGTAACTCATACCCAGCGCTTGTGACAGTAGAATGCCCCATAAATAAAGATCGTTGACACATAACAGTTTTTAAAAGTGTTACACTCAATCCACAAGGGAGGCTTCCAGCTTAAGCTGTTATGATCTCTGGAGCTGGGCAGCACTCTTTTAGTAGTAGGAAGGGCTGGTGTCCGCAACTCCACGTCTAAGGGCGTATTTTGCGTACGGCAACATCACTCTGGTGAATAAACTGAGGTCTAGCAGTAATTCCTTATTCATACACATGTGCACATTGACAATATCTGTCGCAAGTGGTGTAGCTAGCACCAGTGTAGTAAGCTACCTGGGTACGTAGGCTTCTTTCGTGTCGGCACGAACTATGTCAGTAGCTGATGCACTTGCTGAGTAGTGTGCGGTGGTTACAGCCAGCGCGGCGGGCGGCGCGGCCGAGCTCACCGACTACATTGTTGTAGACTCCGACGACGTCAACCACACCACCGTCGAGCTGTACACCAGCGGGATCTACCACCAGGTGAGCAAAACAATATTTACACATACGTCGGTATCCTAGAGAATGGTGCTAGAACATGAATACCAATTAAGAAAATTGTAGGTTCTCGTCACTGTACCCGGTGGCAGCGACCCAGATTATTTTTATTACCTTTTTGGTCCACAATGGGGGCCTAACACCCACAGGTGCTTGTAGCTATGTAATAACAGCCGCACAGGTCCGGTTAGACTAGCAGTCGACCCCGACATAGTAGGGAAAAGGCTATGCAGATGAATACGGGCCTAACACCCCTCAGGTTCTGATTGGCTAATGAACACTGTACGGTCTCATCAAACGCACATTTACTTTGCGAACGCAGCAACCTACTTGGATGTCGTGCGTCACTAATATTATGCTATAATTATAGCGTTTTAAGCAATGCACATCGAGTCAGACAATAACTCTGAAACTAACCATCGGTCAAGAGAAAGAATCGCTACCACTCTAACTTTTAAGCTAACATTTTATTATAACTTTAAACTCAATTTGTGGTTCTTTCTGTGTACTCCATAACTCAACCGACATTAACAAAGTGCTAATGTACGGTGCTTACAACCATTGGCTCCTACAAACACAAAAATGCTAACGTTAACAGACTGAAACTCATGTCAAGTAGTTTGAATGTTTTCATTTTTCATATTTGTAAATGTGAGTACCATGGAGACGTTTATTATATTATTATGATGTATGTTTAACTTGAAAGTGCATGGCAGTTGAGAGTATGTCATGCTCACTCAAATGTCTCGCTGATGGTGGCGCGTCTGTTGGATCATTCGGTTCCCTACAAACTGGTTGCGCTGGATGGTGCAGCTCCACGCGTCATGTTCGTGAACGGGCGCCGTCAGTTGAGACTGGTCATCTCTTAACTGCCATGGCTTAGTTTTAATCTTATATTGTGAATTGTTTTTTATTTTTACGTTGTTCACACTTAAAGAAGCAACAAGAATAATGTACCCATGATTTTGTAATATCGCTTTGGAATGGACAACTAGTTTCAACTTTCAAAAGTTCCTGTAAATGGTTTAATTGGAATAAGTATTTCGAGTTTGAACAATCAAACACATTTACATCAGTTTTTAATTTTTTACATAGACTTTTCTTTAAAAGTGAAGCTAATTATATTAATTAAATTAACATCGCTCATGAAACGTTTTATTAGCCTGAACAACGTTTATTAACTGGTCGCAAGACGACCACACAAATGATGTTGTAATAAATCATAACATTAATCCTAGTTTATTCCCCTTCAGCGTCGCGTCCGCGCGGGCGCTGCGTCGGGCTGGTCAGCGTGCGAGGGACTACTGTTGCTGTTGCGACACGCGCTGGCATTGTTGCCCGACCACGCACACCAACAGGTAACGTATCGCACCGTATTTATCAATACATCACTCTTATGCAAGCGCCACTTTGCGGGACACTAAACGCCCCTCGACTTAATAACAATAAAACTTCTATTGTGTCTCGTTCAGTGTACTTCAATGGGTTAAGGCGGGCCGCACCATACCTCAAAAATCCTCCTACATCACTTTTATACATTTTGAATGAACCTTGCATTCTATAGGCAGGCAGTACCGGGCTTCTTAGTATAGGAATGCGATGCGCTGCGGCCCGATAAGGCTGTCATATCACGTGTACCATAGTAATGCGCCTCACACGACCGTATTTCGAAAATACGTGGAATACTATACAGTGCCCACATAGTGCCCACAATGGCGAAAAGGAATTGATTGGAGGCTATACTCGAGGGTCTGTTCTAAACTGACACTATTTAGAATATTCCCATCGACATGATTAGAACATGAACCTACTTACTATTCGTAAGGATAACATTGTGATTCGTTATACACGAGGTGAAATCAAATGAACTGGCGAAACCTCTTAGATATGATGGGTATAGATATCTAATGATGGTAAAGCAAAAAATATATTTTCTAAACACTTTTCCCTGAATGTCATAAAAGGTACGGTAAGAATTACTTAGTCTTTAATGTATTTAACGTAAGTAGTTATGATACCTCTGATTCATAACCACTAAGAAGTTTTATACATTACATGATGTATATGTATTCATAAATGTTTTATATAAGCGCCATAGTTTGCACAAAACACCCAAGCATAATGTTTAATGCCTTTAAAATAAGATCTGAATGTCATTTATCTGTTTTATTTATTTTAAAAATAAAGAAATTTCAAACAAACTTAAAGGCTTTCTAGGCACAAGGATTGGCTGCAGCGATGTTGTTAGGTACCTACTGCTAATAACCAACCTATTGCTACCATCGGAAGCAGTAGGGATCATAGCATTGTTTTCTGTATGACTGCATGTACATTCTAGAGGTCAGGATACCCAGGGTCACCAGCTCAGCAGCAAACGTTCCTCACTAATATCATCTCAGTTTTTAATACCTGTAGAACCGCCTATTCTCAAACATTCAAAACCATGAAAATAAATTAGAAAGTGTTTTTTTGTTTATTCTAAAATTTCTTGAAAATTGAAAATTTTCAATTATATAAATGTAAATGAACACTTGCAATAACCTAATTACTATTTTTTTTGCTAAAAAAGTACACTAAAACAAACTTGTAAAAACTCCGGTTATATTTTTAATTATTTGATCGCGTAAACATCTTCTCGAATCGTAAATATTATTGTCGATCAATACTTAACCCTACACATACGATACATACTTAACCCTAAAATGCTATGTCAATTGCAGAATGAATGCTCAAAGCACATATTTATTTTTGGTTTAATGTAAATGAACAAACTTTTCCATTCAAAGTAATTATACTTATCTTAAGAATAAACAACCTATAAAACACTGTTTTAACATCCGTGTATGCTGCTGACGAATGACATTTAAAGGCGACGCAGCAAAATGTAATGAAATACTAATATTTAGGTAATAATATGAAAAAGAAGACCTGTTTGCCCCTTGCGCTATAATATTGGGGGCTTATAATATTACCATTCATATTTTATTGACTATGTTTTGTGTAAAGCAGTGTAAAGTGAACAAACAAAATGTCACATTCCAATTCCTTAGACCACTTCAACAAAGCGCGTTTCAGTACTGAATGTCAAGGTGACCTTTTTATAGCTCTTTTGTTATCTATCTCCCTCCATCAGTTTTATTATCTGCTAAGCGTGAGCGGGATAACATACTAGCAACTGTCATTTTATCCACGTTTTACTGACACTGGTTATTATCCTCGTCGGCCATGACAGTTTAGTTCCAATAGCCTCGATAGATGGCGTTGTACATTTACGTCACGTTTCTGAATCGCGGTGTTAAGATTCTCCGCCGTTGAACGACACTCGCGACTTTCTGTAAAATATTCATACTTACCTGGCATAGGGGATACCGTGATCAATAAGGCGGTTCCCCCAGGGCGAGGCCTCCCCATTGCACTGCGGTTGGGTTGACCCCTGCGATTATCCCTAATGTGGATAACTCGGATGCGTTATTTTTGGTAGTGGGGACTGCGTACGCGCCGTCCCCCTCAGAATTCACTATAGTATAGATAGATGTTCATTTTGAAGTTTGAACTAAATAACTGACACTTATTCATGTTGCAGTTACTTAAAATTTAAACCACAGCGTTTGCGGATAAATCACTTTAGTTATAAACTAAATACTTTACTATATATATATATATATATTTATATAAACTAACACTAGTTATAAAATAACTTTAGTTTCGGAAGTTGGTTTTGTATTTTCGTTTTTGGCCACCGAATTCGGAAATTAAAGTTTATTTTCACGTTTTTTTGTGTTTTTCTTGGAAGTCCGTTGATTTTTTGTAAAAAAGTTTTTATTTTTCACTTTTTAGTTGTGTTTCCTACCCCACACATGTGCGTATTCCACTACTTGATATGTAAATAACAGTGACAGGAAAATATTCACACACCATCAATATAAACTAAGTGGAAAAATACGCAGTAGTATTACGGATAACTCAAAAACTGCTGTCAGAACTTAATTAAAATTATATGGGACCACATGCGAAGCACAAGTTTTCAAAAAAAAAAAAACATTCAAAACGGTTCACCTAGCAAAGTTCTGAGATAACACACAAAAAAAAAAACATACAGTCGAATTGAGAACCTCCTCCTTTTTTTGAAGTGGGTTAATTTTTTTTTTAATAATCTTCTTAATTTGGGAGCAGTTAATAGACATTCACATAGTGATGCCGCTAATGAGGTACCAGGGAAGCCACATGTGCAGAAGGAATTATTGCCAAACTTCCTTGTCTTCAACATTTTTAACAATAAGATGTTGCTCGTAGTGCTTGTAGTGATTTGGTCGAAATGTAGGATGATTTTTTTTTCAAGGCTATACTATTTGTATACTTGTAAAGGTCTCTTGTATTATTGGTGGGTTTACAGAAAAAAAAAACATGTAGGTAAGTATACCTACATAATCAATCGCATATAAAGAAATTATTTTTCCTTACAATAAATAGTTTCGAAAGGGGTCGTACATAAGCGGTCATCAGTGAAAAGTGTGTTGACAATGTAGTATAAAACACTGTAATTTGTGAATGAAACATTTGCAGGCTATATCTGGCGCAGTTTGTGCCGAACACCTGCTGGTGCTGAGCAACCAGCGCGAGGGCCGCGCGCGGGCGGCCGCCGTGCGCGCGCTGGGCGCGCTCACGCGGCGCGCCGGGCCCGACGTGGCGCGCAAGCTGCACCTGCAGCACTACTACATACATCTAGCGAACCAGGTACTAACCAGGAACCAGGGTGGTGAGTTGCCCCGACACAGACGACCATCAACTTGAATGTAGCAGTGGTGAGTTGTCTCCCGTATTAACGGTGCCCTCACTTTATAGTCTTCACCACTTGAATTTTAATCGTTAGGTGCTTGAAAAATACAATTTTTAAAGTATTTTTGATATTGATTATTTATATAAAATACAACTAATACTTTTTGCAAGCAGCAATATTATAACGTAAGTACTTACATTTCGTAACAATACATTCCTATATTATAACCAGTGATCGGAGTAGGTAGATTGATTTTTAGTACTTGTATCATAAATGCACACAGAAAGAATAACATGGATAAGCCATTTTTCCGGAAAGTAATTCCGGTATTTCCGGATTTAGTATTTCCGGCGGGCGTACGCATTGTTCTGATAACCGGTTATTGTACCACCCATGATCCTTTGTTCTGATTGGTCGTTGGGTTTTGTCAAATCGTGACAAAAAAAAAATAGGAAGAATAATAAAGAATAAAATTACTCATTTTATTACAATTCCTACCTTTTTTTTGAGGATGGCAAATCATCAAATGACTCCTTCCACTCTGG
The DNA here is from genome assembly GCA_916610205.1 of Griposia aprilina. NCBI lineage: Eukaryota > Metazoa > Arthropoda > Insecta > Lepidoptera > Noctuidae > Griposia > Griposia aprilina. Next base: position 24,780,349 of record OU744289.1, read on the forward strand.
CAGAATATAATTCCTACATAAGTTCCGGTTTTTTTTTTATAATCCACCAATTCCGGAGGAATGTCCATAGTAATATATACGTTTCGGATCAATGACCCCAGTTCAATCTACCTACTCCGATCACTGTATAACACTGTCGACTCGCCCCGGTTTCGTATGCGTGCAATGTAGATACTAATGTGGTGTCATTGTTACTAAATATATAAGTAAAAATAGAGATTAAGCCACTTTCAGCATACAATCACCAATTGTATGCTGAAAATTTCTCGATCGCTACCTTTATTAATTTATATATTAAGTAACATATTGGATTGATTTATAAGCACGCGGCGCGCCCGCATTTTAAATCTCTGATATCTTCTAAGATATTCATTTTAATGATATGCTGTAAAAGACAATTTTGATCTACATTAAATGTACAACGCATCAACGTATTTAATTGGATAAGGACTAATACTGTATTCTTTAAAATAGCTTCGTAAATAACTTCGTAGTACATTATCTTGATCTATCTCGTAAGGTTTAGCCAGCGTTTGCAATGTAAGCGCACAATAAAAACTTTTTTACAAAAAAAACAACCGACTTCCAAAAAAAACACTAAAAGACGTGAAAAATAACATTAATTTCGGAAGTCGGTGTCTTTGGTGTTATATTTTCGATTTTGGCCACCGACTTCCGAAATTAATGTTATTTTTCACGTCTTTTAGTGTTTTTTTTGGAAGTCGGTTGTTTTTTTTGTAAAAAAGTTTTTATTTTTCACTTTTCAGTTGCGGTACCTACCCCACGCAAATTCGTATACCACTTCTTGGTGTGTAAATAACAATGACAGGAAATTATTAACACATCATCCATATAAACTACGTGGAAAAATATGCAGTATTAAGGATAACTCAAAAACTACTGGTCAGACCCTGATCAAATTTAAATGGGACCACATGTAAAGCACCACCTATCAAATAAAAAAAGAATCATCCAAATCGGTTCATCCAGAAAAAAGTTATGAGCTAACACACATAAAAAAAAAAAAAAAAAAAAAAAAAAAAAAAAAACATACAGACGAATTGAGAACCTCCTCCTTTTTGTGAAGTCGGTTAAAAATATGTTTTTTAGGACATCACATTACAAATCTTTGAAATTTTTCGGCTGTTCTCTACTATAATATGCATGTATTATAAATATAAACCTTCCTCTTAAATCACTTTGTCTATTGATGAAAACCGCATTAAAAAATCTAAGCTTACAGACACGAAAAGCGACTTCGTTTTATATATATGTAGAGATGTAGAGAAGTAGAACAACTTGCTAGTAATCCCACTTAATATTATACTTATAAATTTGAAAGTTTGTGTGGATGGATGTTTGTAACTCTGTCAAGCAACAACTACAGAAAGGATTTGGATGGAATTTGGAACACAGATAGTTTATAACCTAGATTAACACGTAGGATACTTTTTTATCCCGGTAGTACGTTCCTGTAGGATAATTTCCGACATCCACACGGGCGAAGCCGCGGGCAAAAGCTAGTATAATTATAATATTAAAGCTGAAGAGTTTGTTCGATTGAACCCGGTAATCTCTGGAACTGCCAATAGGATTCGAAAAAAATATTTTTGCATTTAATAGCCCAATTCTTGAGAAAGATTGTACGTTATTAAACATCACGCTGCGGCCCTTAGGAGCCGAGCAAAAAGAAAAAACGTCAGAAAGAACGCTAAGCGAAAACAAAGTAAAAGCGGTCCGAAATTACACGCGCACAAAGTCGCGAGCAGAAGTTAGTTAATTATAATGAAATTTTGTTCTTAAATAGTAATACAAAATCGTAAACCATTTTGTGAATACGTGGGCAACATATCAGCAAGCAGTGACATGGCACAAGTAACCCCACAGATATCGCTGTACGAGGGCTCGTGGGAGCTGGCGTGCGCCTGCGCCGCGCTGCTCACCAAGTGTGATGTGCCGCTTGAGGATCAACTGGATGTAAGTTATCTTCTAATTATCATATTTTTGTTTGAATGCTTCGTAAAACATTCAAAAGTTTCTGTCTCGACCAGAAAATATTTATAATACTTGAGATACGCTCGAAGTTTAAATGATAGTTATGATAGTGTTTCTGAAAGTATAATCAACTTGTACCTTTTTTAAATTCTGGATACACAACCATTAGTAAGCTGACTTGAAAGGGTGTCACCAAAATCTGCTCAAACGAAGTACCGAGGTACACTTAGTGGCATAAAATACACTAGATTACACTGAATAATATTGCATTTATATAATTTTGTTATTGTTACCCGGGGACGAGAATAAAATAACTTTTAACATAAATTCTATCATCGGCACAAGCACAACAACCTTACTTATTAAAAAAAAACTGTTAAGTTGACAGCTGTCTGCGGTCGGGTTCAGCCACTTTTGTTTTACGAACGAACTGAATGACATGTTAATGACATTTACGAAATAATGTCAACCCGAGTGTCAACCAAATGTAACGCAATTGTACATGCTTAAAAAATAATTGATTATGTAGTTTTAAACTATTTAAGGATAAAAATACTAATATTTACGAATTCCTCAATTTTTATCTACGATTTGGTGCACGTGTACCTCGAGGCACATGTTTGGGCCTTTACCCAAAGTTGTATGGGCTTTTATTGACCTCCTTTTGAATTAGATTTAAATAAATGAAGATGAACGTACAGAAACCTAAGTAAAACAAAATACAAGTGTTGCTTTTGTGTTTACAGGACGACATTTGGGTGGACGTGACGGAGGAGTCTCTACATCGCAGCCCTCCACTGCTAGCATTACTGCCTTGCTGTCTGGGCGATGTGCCCCTAGCGCATAACATCACGCTGCTCGCTAGGAGGATCATCGATAAGGTAAGCACTCGCTTACATAACGTTCACATTTTTTTAATGGATATTGGAACGTACTTTAAAAAATTCCAGACTCCGGTATTTGAAACATCCAATAGGACTGCCCGAACAGAGGATCAAACCGAGGACCCCACGTTTAGCAGTCGTATTTGCAACAACTAGATCAATCAATCGCGGCTGACTTTGCTCTGACGAATTATTTTACAATTATTCATGCCTCCATCTAGTGCCCTTAAAATCACACATCTTTAATTTCCAACATTTCCTTGCATCTCTACAGGCATCTCTGAAAGTCCTAAGCGAGATATCCCTAGTGGAGGTGGTGACGCGCTCCATCCGTGCGGTTGGGCAGATGCCCGACTGCACGATCGAGGGTCGCGAGCTCCTGCTGGCAGACCTGTGCGGCCTGCTCAACAGCCTGGCCATCAAGGCGCTGTCCGCGCCACATAGCATGCAGGTTGGTAGGTTTAATGTTATATGAGAAAATCAAATAAATAACATAGCACGATGAGCATACCATTTGATTGTTTGAGTTATCGTCGTAAGGTTTACAGCTATCAGGTTGCCATCTATTCTACTTAGAGCTGGAGTGAATCGGTCGGTTATATAAATCCAACTAAGTACATACATACATAAATTCACGCCTTCTTCCCATGGGGGTAGGCAGAAACTACAGAATGCCACCTGCTACGATCCTTACATACTCCTTTCCAACTAAGTATCGAATTATAACACACGCACACAATATTATGGTGGTCTAAGCGCCAATTAGCTAATTAAATTAATAAAGTCGGTTATGTTTACTCTCAACCTCTATAAGATTTTCATTTTGAATTGCTACGGTAAGTGATGGTCAAACTTTTAATTTGATAAAATTGTTATGATTCCAGACGATATCTGAAGTCCACCACATGCTGACGTACATCGAGCTGTCGGGCGACGCGCGAGTGCTGCGGGCGGCCAGGGACGCGCAGCTGTCGCTGTACAACGCGCAGCTGGACCACTTGGAGGACAAGCTGCATACGTCCTACAACGCGCACACCAAACACAACTACTTTACTACCGGTACGTATATTCATTCAGAATACTGTACTCATAACTGTTACTCGTACTGTTCATTTCAAACTGTCTCTGGTGTGTTCAATACATCTACGACTAACTGAACGCAGTGTAGTGTGTCCAATCATACAAGTTAGTTGTACCACCATGAAACACTAAACAGATGTGTCATTTTCGTTGATCATGCTCATACTGTAGCGGAATATCATCTTCACAGATAAAATACAGCATGTAGGGTATTTAACATTATTGTGTTCGAACTAACTCTTTATATGTACCCACTATGTATTAATTTTTGCAACAGATTTTATATAGGAGAGTAGTAATTCCACCAGTACTTTAAAGATACGTGAACACAGACCGCCGTCCTTCCGCCCGCCCCGACCTGTGCTGGAGGCAGCACGCGCGGCGACGCTAGAAGCTTTAAATTCGTTCGCTAATAATAAAAAAAAAAAAGAAAAATAGAAATTAAAGAAATGGAATAAAATAGAAATAGGAAAATTATTTTAAATTTTATGTATTCTGTTTTCCCTTCTACTTTTACACACGTTGTCTTCATCTCTTTAATATATTCTTCTGTCGCAGGTATACTGGAAGTGATTTCTTTAGAAATAAGCATTACCTTTGTACCTATTTTTCTGTTCGTTTCTTCTTGTCTATTTACGAGTATATTATGTGTGTACATAAATGGTTAAATAAATAATTCCGATCCAGCCTGTATCTTGTTGCTGCCCTCCCCTAGCCACGCCTTAAGCCGAGGGAGGGGGTGCCCTTAGCGTGTAGTCGCCTAGTTTCTAAGTTTTTTAAGCCCTGGCTGAGGGCCCTAATTTGTTAGGGCAACCACGGTCATCCTCAGTTGACCTGCGATAAATAAATTTAAAAAAAATACAGGCATTCCCAACTCAATCTGCATTTGCGTTTCATTTTCATACAAAGCGTATCCAAGAATACCTTATAATAAAACCTTTAACATGGTAAGCTAAGGTATAGTTCAGCAGTAAAGCTGTCACTAAAGCACCACCGTGTCGTGCGCAGTGGTGTCGCTGGGCGGCTCGGGCGCGGCGCGCGCGGAGCTGGGCGCGCGCCACCTGGCCACCGTGCTGCGCGCCCTCAACTTCCTGCTCGCGCATTCTCCGAGGGAGCCCTTACAGGCTGATGCACAACTGTTCCATAGGCTCCTGGCTACGCTGCTGTTAGGTAAGTCACAGAGCTTGAAAATAACATTATTTAAAAAAAAACAAACAACAAACAAACAAAAATAACAAACTACGGGGTGGAAACCAAAATTATGATAAATGTACTCCTGGACACCTGAAATGAGTTGCATGTTTTGTTTAAAGGGTTCTTTCTTTTTAAATAATGGTAGTATGAGGGTGAATCAAAAAGTTCTTAGAATTGCATATATATAAAACCTTTTTGGGAGAAGTTCGATATTCAAATTAAAGAGTGTCAATCACACAATATTTATGCAATCTGTCACTTTTTTTTGTCAGTTCGTTCGCACTTAGTAAATTGTTTTGTGCAACGAGTTGCTAAAAACCCAAAATTATGGATAAAAGTGAGCTAAGTGCGGTGATAAAATATCTCAGTTTGAAAAAAATGTCTACGAATGATTTTTTGTCGGACATTCAGCAGACATTAGGGCATGATGCTGTACCCTATTCTACGGTTGCGTACTGGGTGGCTGAATTTAAAAGAGGTCGATCACGCTGTAAAGATGACCCGCGTTCTGGGCGGCCTTCAACCTCCGTTACGAAAGAAAATGTCAAAAAGGTTGAGAATCTGGTTTTGGAAGAAAGAAGAATAACTATAAAACATATAGCTGAGATCCTAAAGATATCAATTGGTAGCATTCAATCCATTTTAATTGATTCACTGGGGTTCAAAAAAGTGTCGGCAAGATGGGTGCCACTAAGTCAGTGCTAAACGGACTTCGTAAACATTCTATCTGTGTTCGTATTACTACAGTAACACGTAGACGCCAAATGTTATTGTTAAATGGTGCCCACCAGTGTAGTTCTATGAGATAAAAAAAAAAAAAAAACTATACAAAACAACAACAGTAAGACCCGTTTATTACAAAAATATCAAATTATGGACTTTGGACTCAGATCATTGTATTACAACTAGCGCCAAATACGCTCCAAATGGTGAATAGACGAACTACATAGTACATCGACTAGCCGCCAGAGGGCCGAATACTTACGCACCACGTTACCAGTTGAAATAAATTATAACTTGGTAGAAAATTTAAAAAATATCGGGAACTTTGGTACAAAAATGAATATGGACGAAAACGTAACCTACCGCAACCGAAAATTATTTAGAACAAGCTCATTACGTGACGTGTCTGCCGACAGTTCCGCCCATTTTGATGCGACCATGATGAGTCTACCAAATACCTCATTTCATACCAGCCAAACGATAATCGATCTACAGAATAAAATTAAACAGATGTCCACTGATTTACAAAGCGCGCATCAGGAAATAAAAAAATTAAATTCTGAAAATTTCAGACTTAAAACAGACGTACAAAAATACATGAAAATAATAAATGCCTACGAGGAAATAAATGCGACTGACACAAATATTTTGACTCCTCGTTCGGGGCGCAAACGGAAAACCAACCAACACAATAAAGGTACGCCTACGATAAATATGCATCAATCAATTACAACTATAGGAAAAACAAAATACAATGAATTACAGTACGAGGACATATTAATATCCACCAAAGGTATTCAAAATGAAAAAGGAAATCATTTGGGCTTAGACCCGACAAGCACTAGTTTAGTTCACCATAGCGTCACGCACGCAAATATATTGGCAGAAACTACAGAACTCAACAGCGTATCGAAGTCGGTAAAAATCAACAATCCATCAGACCCTAAACAGTTCCCTGAAACAGAATTAAACGTTTCCTTGATTAATATTGCCATTCAATCTCAAACTATACAAGAAAATAAATTAATAAATGTGAAAACCAATACGGAATGCTTTGAAATAAGTAAGAAAAACGTGATCATAATTGCGGACCAGCAGGGACGCTATATTCAAAAAAATCTGCAAAGACTCATCGGCGCAGATTATCAAGTCAAGTGTTTCTGGAAGTCAGGAGCATCCTTAAAAGAAGTCTTAGCAACGGAAAAAGCTGAAATAAGTAAACTAAATAAAAACGACTTTGTAATTGTGTTAGGAGGTAAAAATGACAAAAATCCGGAAGAAATTCAACTGTCTTAATATTTTTTTATGTAATACCAGAAATACTCGTACTAATGTTATGATATCTGAAGTACTATGTAAACGAAAAAAAATTGAATTATGAAATTAAATTTATCTGTTCTCACTACAATCATACATGAATTTCTCATCTTATGTGCCAATGTATCGCTTTATATCATTACATACATCACAATTAATATTAAAAGAAATCTTAGGCAAGGTATATAAACAAAATTATGACAGATATGTTAGGGAAAAGTCTGACGCTACCACTATTACTTCTACCTTCGTTGACAAATGTACTCAGACAGAAATTAATGAACTGGAAAAGGAACACTCTAACCAGCAATAGTTTTTTTCGTGTTTAAGAATTTAACCATTCTTCATCAAAACATTAACGGTTTAATAACTAAATCAGATGAACTTACTGCACATTTACACTCATTAGGAGAAATTAATGATAGCAATCCAATTGACATTATATTTATTACAGAACATAACATGACTATTGAAGACACCAAACTACTCAAACTGCCCAATTTCATATTAGGTGATAATTTTTCACGCAGTAATAGACATGGGGGATCGTGTATATTGTTAAAATCTAGACATAAATTTAAAATTGTAACAGAAGCCAAAAGCATTAGTGTCGATAACATTTTTGAATGTAGTGGCATAGAACTTACTGATCACAGAATTATAATATTATGCGTTTATCGACCACCTAAAAGTAGACTAGACAAACTTGACTTATTTTTTGCTAGGTTAGCAGAATTACTAACGAAAATAGGTTATTCTAACAAAAAAGTTATAGTGTTTGGTGACTTCAACATAGACACGACGAAAAGTAACAAAGTATCCCAACAATTCGAACAATTATTAGCTAGTTATAATTTAAAATTAAGTATTCATCAACGGACAAGGTTAAGTAGCATGAAATGTATTGACAACATACCGCATAACATTAGAGGAGCCAAATCTACTGTTCTTGAACTTTCGTTGTCTGGTCATACAGCACAATTGTTAAGATGCCCCGTAAAGAAAACCTACAACATTGAATACTGGTATAAATATAAACGAGATTATTGTGAAGAAAATACTAAAAGATTTATCAAATGCATCAAGAGTGTTAGTTTTACAGACTGCTACTCAAGTAATGATCCAGAAATAGCTTACAATACTTTTTACGACCTATTTAAATTGTTTTACGATTTGTGTTTTCCGATAATACGAATAAAAATTGCAATTTCAAAGAAGCCGAAATGGCTAAGCAAGGGAATAAGATTATGTTCAAAAAGAAAACGTCAATTGCTGTGGGAGTATAGGCTAACGTCAAATCCGAGAGACAAAATACGATTTAAAGAATATACAAAAAGACTACGAACTATAATAAGAAAAACGCAAAAATCGCAGAACAATTACTACATTCATTCAGCAACCAACAAAGGTAAAGCAATGTGGAAAATCATTAACAATAACAGGACAGTCACACCGAAAGAGGAACTAGAACATATAAAAGTAAATGATAGAATAGTAACAGAACCGACAGAAATAGCTTAGTCATTTATCATTTTTTTTATTGACGATATAAAACCGACTCCTAGGGACAATGTTACAGCTCTAAAAACACTGACATACAATAACTCCAATTCAATTTTCATGAAACCAACAAACCCGCTTGATGTAGACCAAATAATAAAAATCCTAAAAAATACTAATAGTACAGGTTACGATAATATTAACACGAAAATTGTTAAAAGTGTATCGCATCTCATTGCTCCGGTACTTAGCCACATTATAAATCTGTGCCTTGAACACGGATTGTTTCCATCGAAACTGAAATTAACAGTTATAAATCCCATTTTAAAAAAGATGATAAAGCAGAGATGAAATATTACAGACCAATTGCGTTAATACCAGTCTTCGCAAAAATATTTGAAAGAGTAACTAACTACTTTGAGGCTAATGACATATTTGCAGAAGAACAATTCGGGTTTCTTAAAGACAGATCCGCTAGCAGCGCTCTTTTTAACTTTTTACGGAATGTAATGACAGGACTGGATAACAAGCAACACATAACAGCCATTTTTATGGACATGCCAAAGGCCTTTGATCACGTGGATCATCAAATACTCTTGAACAAATTAGAAAAATATGGGGTAAGAGGAATTGCACTCAATCTTATAAAGTCGTATTTATCAAACAGATTTTAAGTAACACAAATAATAAAAATAACAAATGATAAAAAATTGGAACAAACATATAGTAAGTAGTAGTGTTTTAAGTCCAAACCTGTTGTGTCCAAACTAACAATTTATGGATCTTTTTAGTTGTCTGAAATAAAATGATTTATTATTATTATTATTATATAGGTCAGATCCTAAACCTATTGTCTATGGAGTGCCACAAGGAAGTATTCTTGGAACTCTTTTATTTATCATCTACATAAACGACCTACCAAAAGTTATAAAACACAAAATGGTACTATTTGCTAGCACAGCTTTTTTTACGAACCAAGATAAAGAGAATTATGAAATCAACATTAACAAATCACTTAGAGATATTATAAAATGGTTAAATGTAAACAATCTAAAAATAAATATTGAAAAAACAAATTATATGACTTTCACAAATAAAAATACAAAATCAAACAAACTACATATACATTATAAAGGCGAACAAATAAAAGAAGTGAACAACACTAAGTTTCTTGGAGTTCATATTAACTCTGAACTAAACTTCAAAAGGCAGGTGGATCATGTTTGTAAAAAATTAAACCAGTTTTCATATGCCCTCTACATGCTAAGAAAAGTTGTTAACGAGAGAACATTACTGACTGCTTACCATGCATACGTAGGTTCTACAATAAAATATGGTATTTTTTGGGGAAATTCAACTAACAGAGAGTGTGCTTTTAGGGCGCAAAAAAAGTGTGTTCGAAGTATATGTGGGCTCAAACAGACTGATTCATGTAGAACAGAGTTTACAAGATTACATATTTTGACTTTACCTTCACTATACATTTATGAAGCAACAGTAATGGTAAAACGCGATTTAAATAATTTTGGCACATTGAGAAGTGCACGGTATAAAAATGTATTAAGCGGAATGAATTAAGTGTAGAACAGTTAAGTTTAAAACGAGTATTTTTGGGATAGGAGTAAAAATTTATAACAAATTACCAAAATATATAAAAAGCAGAGTAACCTCACATAGTTTAAAAAAAAAAACTAAAGGAATTCTTGATAAGTAAAGCGTACTATTCAATCAATGACTTTTTTAATGACAATTATACTGATGACAACAATAAGAAATAAGCTATGATAATATCGCAATGTGTAATTTAATTTTGTATGACATCAATAACATATTTAATGAAATCAACGAATATTTAATTTATTATGGCATCAATGAGTAATTTAATTTTAAAGAAATCAATGAATAATTTAATTGGTATGAAATCAATGCCTACTACTTAATTCTTTTAACCGACTTTGTGAATGAACAACTATATTAATGCATGACTAATGATGGACATTGACTTAGGACGAACAATGATTTTAATGTTATATAAGTATGGGACCAGCATTAAATATTGTACACCTTATAGGTATGTTACAGCGATCCTTTATAATAATTATGAGAACTGATATTTCACCTGTGACAAACAATAAATGAATTTGAATTTGAATTTACATTTCATAATATGAAATATAGAAAAAGGTTTTATAATATTAACAACATCAGTTCATTATAAACCTTAATGCTCAAGCATAAAGTTTAATTACGATTGCAAAATATTTATATGTAAGTCCTTCTGTCATCGGAGAAATGTAAAAGCAATAAATAAAAATTCATTTTTATAATAAGTACAAAAATATTTCTTCTAAAATGAAACTTAAAACCTAAGCAGTAAGGCTAAGATAAGCTAAGATATATTTATTTGCATAAACATGTTTACACATACAAGAATTAAAAAAAAAAGTGCATGCAAGATAACATAATGAATAAAATACAGGTTCAGACATGTTTGCCACATACTATGGCGTGCAAATATGAATAGTTTATGATTGTTAATAATGAATTTCAAGTCAATATCATTAATTTTAAGTGAATTCAGCAAACAATATTAAATTAAAATGTCAACAGCAAGTAAAAAATAATCTATGTCAAAACAAATGCTTCTGTCCGAATTTCGTTAATATTAATTATTATAGTATCATTATTATAGAATTATGTCATGAAGTCAAATTAGAATTACTTGAGTATAAAAATTTATTTATTTATAATATTAAAAATGTTTATATAATACATAATGTCAAAATTTATCTGCCAAGAAATCTGTGACACTATAGTAACATTTTTGATATGGCATAGTTTTCAATTTTTTATTTAAATAAATTAACATGAATTTTTTTTAGCTCCTTAGAGAATTTGTTATACACGACTGGTGCCATATGAAAAATACTTTTATACATTAAGGCAGTATTCGTTTTGCGAACACAGAGACGACTTTCATCTCTTTGAGTACGATTGAAAGCTGCAGATGCTAGCACAAAAAGTTCAGGATTTTGCTTCACAAAGACAGCTACTTCAAATATATACAGTGATGGCAATGGTAAGATACTGTATTCTCTAAAGAAAGGTACACAACTCTCGGTAGATTTTAAACCGAACATAGCCAAAATACACCGTTTCTGTGCCCTAAAGACATTTTGTTGACAATTTCATGCTTACTCTATTTTGGAACTAGACTTAGTTCTTGGTATGACATTTCAATGCTCAGAACACAGTAAGTATTGAAAGTCGTAGAGTTGCAGAAATATTTTTTTTAAGGCGAAGTTACGTTTTGTATAGTAGCAAATATTTTTGACCGATTTAAAAAAGTAGTAGGACTAAATTAGTACAATAGTTATTTTTTATAAGACATTACTATTAATTGTCTGCAGGTTGGCTCATTGTAATCAACCCGTATAAAAAATGGATGCGTTTACTCATGTACGCGATTGAGAAGTTATATTAAATATTTGTATTAGATATGGGCCGACTATGACTTTGGCCGACCAAGCCAAGCCAAGCCATTCATTGCTTTCGGTTGAGTTCGGGTGACATCGGCATGTTCGTGACTACTTATTGCCAATTATTTGCTGAGTTTCTTCTGTTTTGTTAGAAGTATTAGATAATTTAATTTTATTTTATTTCTGAATCTAAGTCCAATTAATTATTCGGCTTTCCCGACTAGTCGGTACATCACTAATTTGTATTAAATCAAATTATTTTTTCATTAAAATTAAACTGCAAATAAGAGTGTATGGTAGGTAAACAACCATGACTGAAGGTGCGTGCGAGTTGGATGCTTTAAATAATGTATCTGGACAATCTAGTCTCTTTAAGGGGGATGTGCTGAAGCAGCCCGCGAAAATCATTTTTTTTTTGCGTTTTTTGCAACTTGCAGGTTAGTGTAAGGTTGTATCTTGATCAAAATATGATTCGCGAAATAACAAATGTGTATTTACATAATTATAATCATAAGAATCATCAATACTTCTCTCTAATTTAGATTTACTCCGGATTGGTCTGATTTCGAACCAATCCGGAGGAAATCTAACTTAGAGAGATGACATATTTATGAAATAAAAAACTACTCCATGCATTGCTTGTTCCAGAACAGCCGATTTTTGTTACAATAGTTGGCGCGTTGTAGCAAACATTGATCAAACAATCATAATATTTGGTAAATGATTTATATTTACTATTTAATTATTTTTATTTTATGAAAAACACATACATAATTATATAAACTTACCGAAAAAAGATATTCCTTCCAAAACCTTGGTGTTACGGAGGTTATTTATATAACTTTTGAACGCGCACTGTGGCATTTTGACGTCTTATTGTTGGCTATGTTTTGACAATACTAATTTGAAATAAGAGCACGAAGGTAATTGTACTGGACTATTGTATTGGACCAACAAACATCTGACGTACATAATAATTATAAATATATTTTATTATACTAATTTCGAATATCTGTATGAAACAGACATTCTGTGTTCCTTAATGAACAATTAAAAGAGCTGTAACGACTAACGACGTCACATCAAAAATGCTTCCATCTTTGACTATTAGATTTGACATGACAATTAGTGATGCCCAATCTTTCATTTCACACATCGAAAGCGAGACTACCAGAGTTGACCACTTGCTTATGGATATCATACGCATCTGTTCCTGCGTATTTTCCTTTTCAACCTTTTCCGCTCTAAGCGATGACTCTTCCGTAGGGCCTTGTGCGACGTTATTGTTGGTCCAATAAAAATGCGAAAATAATTCAAGAACAAAACCAATTTTCATATCCTAATCCTATCCTATCCTAAATCATTAATTATCTTTTTCTATACAATTCCTACACATAAGAGCGTTTGTGCACTACCTCCTATTCGATTCATATTTATGTTATTACGAACAGCATAAAAACCACGGAACAGAAAAAACAGTGGAAGTGCAATGCAACAAACTCACTATAGGAACCGTTGTCGCCAAACTCACACAAATAAACTGATAATCATACAATGCACTACAAATAAACAATTCGTTTGATTTGTCGTTTTAATTTTAGTCAAAACTAGCATGTCATAGATCCTTCATCTGGGAATAAACCTTTAGTCGCTACAAATAGGATTTATTTTGCTTTAGTGCAAAAAGTTTTTATAACGTTTTGTAATCTATAATCAAACTAGATTCGATTGCCGAGTAAATTCCGCTACCCGACCATAGATGGCGGTTTTATCAGTGGTCGCAATTATAAACTTCAACGCCATAAACATAAGGTTTACATTCGCGTGATAGGTCGTTATCTACTGCTACTCGACCAGTGAAGAACATGTTGAATTTTAAATTACTTTATCGATATCGATGGATAATCGATTTCTTGTTTAATTCGAAAAAAATAAGACTCGTTGGGAGTTCAGTAATACTGTAGGACAAATAACGTAGTACGTATTATTTAAAAATAAAATGTTTAAGTTCTAATATAAATTAATTACTTTATATATTTATTCCCTCCCAAAGAGAGGAGGCCTGTGTCCCAGCAGTGGGAACACTATAGGCTGATTATGATTATGATGACTTTATATATATTAATGTGTTTTACCTAAATTAATAAATCCCAAATAAATAAATACTTACGTTGAATGTTTTCAGCGTAATTATATTACGCTGAATTTGTATTGTAATGTTTATAATAAATATTAAATTACTTATTTTCTTTTATCGATATCAATCGATAAAAACAACATCCGACCAGACTACATCACTAATTGAGTAGCGAAGAACTTTCGAGAACAAAATAATGAAAACATTCAAACCAAGATAAACTTTATTTGAATGACAAGGTTGATTTTAACTAGACGTTCTATTAAATTATTAGTGAATTGAAATTAACGTAGATTTTATTAGAAAACAAATAAAATCGTACTTATCGATGGTACGAAACAACTCCATTTTCTTAATTTTTTCTCCTACTATCCTTTCTGCACTCCAAAATGGAACAATGAGGCATAGCTACGGAAAAATAAATTTATCGCGAGACTAGTGACTCGACGCGATGTTAGAACACGACTGGGATCAAAAAAGCGTAACAACGCTTATTTGTGGCACGCGTGCCACGCCTACTTTGCACTTCCACTGTTTTTTTCTGTTCCGTGATAAAAACAGATCAGAAATTCACGAATGGGCGCTGTGCATTCACTCGTAGTCGATTCGTATTCGTAATTCATTTTGGGGAATTTTTCATCATTCGTTTTAAAAACACGAATACGAATCGAATACGAGAGTCCACGAGCACCGATCAGAGATTTGAGTATTCACCAAAAACATTTCGTAGGCAGAGATCGCGTTTATAATGTGTGCAGCATTTCGCGCTTACTCATATTCTATGCGTATTCGTGAAAAACACGAATACGAATGGAATACGAGTGCGTCTATTTATGGTGTACATAATAAAGAGTATTCTATTCTCTTCATATGTTCCAAAAATGTTTGACGTGTAAAAGTCGTTTTTTTAAAATTAATTTACAATGTACTATTTGCAGCTGTGAGCGGGTCCAACGCGTCCCGCCCCAAGTGGTGGGTGAGCAGCAGCGCGGACTGGGTCAGCCCGCTGCAGGAGCTGTTCTGGTGGGGCAGCGCGCCCGGCGCAGGCGCGCGCGCGCTGCAGCCCGCGCTGCTGGAGGCGCTGTACCGTGCGCCCGCGCACGTGCTGCACGTGCTCACGCCGGCCGAGCCCACGCAGCTCAGGAAGGTACGGCTATCACTAGTTTTATTCTGATGTATATTTTATTTTATTCAAATGGAACGACACACATCTACAATATGGAATAGAAATACACAACTCATCGAACGGCAATATTGTAGCCCACAACGACGTGACGCCATTTACAGATTAGCTGTAAAATAATAGTGTAATAAACAGTTTGTCTTGAAACATAGTAAGGAGAGTTCAAAGTGAGAGTGGATTAGTTAAAATTGTCCGGGACTTATGAGTTTGTAATCGATAAATATATATTTAAGGTTTACTTATGAAACACTTTATCGTAAAACAAAAAGCACAAACATATTTAAGACAAGTGTACAATAGGCGGTCTTATGGCACAAGGCGATTTCTTACAGGCAAGCTTTGGATGTACTGAAACATAAGAAATAAGTTTTGGGTTTTCTTTTTGTTTTTAGGATTTATGTCTAGCAGTGGACTACTATAGACTGGTGATTGATAAAAATTGTGATAAAAGCTAGCGATAATTATTTCTTAAGTAACAAGAAGGCTGCGTCCGTTTATTCCGGTTTAGTCTTGAATTTGATAAATAATGTTTCAATGCTTCAGCTTAGGTCTATCGTCGCGACCAGAGTTACTCGTAGTTTATTATTTACATAGTTACAATTCACTGACCATCTAGACGGAATGGCTTTTATTTGTACGTTTCCCTCGTAGCTAGCCGTGTACCTGCTGTCGATGCTCAAGCACATGCACGGCGCGGCGGAGAGCGGGCCGGCGCCCGTGCCGCTGGCCATCACGGACTGGGCGCGCGCCTGGGCCGTGGGCACGCAGGCCGGCCTCAGCGAGCGCGTGCCCGCCCACGCGCTGCAGCCCGAGGCCGCGGCCCTGCTGCGCCAGGACGAGGAGCGCTGGGCGCGCCAGGCCAACAGGACGCGCTCGGTTATCGCCAAGTGAGTTTGATTTTTTATTTAATTTAGTGTATGAATACTGCCGCATTATGCTGCTACTCATACTCATCTTCCTTACCCTTGCGGCTTCATTATTTGTCTGCTGTTCTCAATGCCATGCCTAAATTAGCAATTATTTGTAACAAATGTATGGACAGTGGTGTAATTCCTGACTTAGTGAAGAGTAGAAAAATAATACCTTTGTTTAGATCGGGCAGCACATCAGACCCCATGAACTGTAAGACCAATTTCTGAGCATCCCTTCAGTAAAATATTTGAAAAATTGATGCTAGATCAATTGCAAAGACGTTTTAATAAACATAAATTATTAAACAGTAAATAATTCGGTTTCAGAAGAGGTTACTCGACTACCGACGCTGGTGTGCACCTTCTTGCACATATTTTTTGCATATCAAGAAGGAGAAGTCGCATGATGCCTTAGATATTTTTTGTTACTTGTCTAAGGTTTTCGATTGTGTTTCTCATGATATATTGGTCAGGAAATTGCATCACTAGTGTATTAGAAACACTGCCTTGGATCTTTTTATTTCTTATTTGGATCCAAAGAGTGTCGTAGTGTAGTGATATGTATGGAGAGCGACAAGAGAAAGAAACAACCGTCTCGTTTCTAAGTAATGGCCGGCGCAGGCTCCGTGTATATGAGCCGCTCGCTAGCCCCACCCAATTTGTTTCTTGTAGCAACCTGCGCTACATCTGCATCCGCATTGCATATTACGGTCGTGGAGGCGGATGCAGATGTCCAAATAGATCCGGAAGCTCTGCAATTGCGGATGCGGATGCGGATCTCGTACGTATATTGACCCGAGTAGGTACGATATCCGTCGGTTCCGGGCCAGGACATTTTCAGCTTCCTCCAGTGGCTCACCCAGGATTAAATAAGTCCCATAGTTGTCGCCAAGTATTCTGGCGGATCAGAATACTTTGGAGCCGGGCTACGTCACCTATAAAATGAGGGAAGAAAAGCGAGGCTCGGACACGGGTGGGTGGGTACGTCTGAATAAAGTTTGATTCTGGGTACATTCTGGGTCAGACAGGCTAGGGCATTATCGCCCTCGCACCACATTTGCACGGCACCCTCCGCTACACGTGGGTATCCGCGGAAGGCCCATAGGAAGTGATGTCTAATGGTTGTTTTATTCTTATCAATTCATGCGACATGAATTGATTGATTGTGGTAGCCGGATCTCTTCCGGGGATTCTTAGCACCCCTTGCCTCACCATAACCTTGACCGCTACCTTAGCCAAGGGTAAGCGGGCCGTCGGGCATTATAGGCCATTTTTTCTTGGTGCTTATCAGGGGAGAGTTGCCATAATCGCCATGCATGGCAGGCGGATTGGCGATAGCAGTATGGTGTTAAAACAGTGCTGTTTATTATCTAGTAAGTACCTAAGTCGCCTTTCATGACACCCACGGGAACAAATGGGATAGTGCTATTGTTTACGTCCGGCGCCACGCGGAACATTTCGAATTAAAAGGTGGCATGCTGCTATGTGGGAAAGGATTGTTAACAAAACGTTAACGTTATGTTGTGGTTATGTTCGTTATGGAAATTCCATAACATTTTCGCTCGTTGACGTACCTTGTGTTGTAATTTGTTGTGTGTTCAAGGGTCAATACTTCATTATGATAAAATCTACTGTTTAGTTTTAGATCGTGGTTCACTCTCACGTTTCATCACTGTTGTCCATAGAGTGGTGTGGAGCAAGGACGGACTTGCCAGCAAGGTGACGGAGAGCGCGATGGCAGTGACACGCGGTGTCGTGGACGCTCAGAACTCGCAGCGCAAGGCCTTCATGGAGCACCTGCGCCGTGCGCATGCGCAGCACGCCGCCGCCGCGCAGGCCTGGCAGCGCCTCATAGACACCTATACACACGAGCAAGGTAAGCTTGCACTCGCAGCGCAAGGCCTTCATGGAGCACCTGCGCCGTGCGCATGCGCAGCACGCCGCCGCCGCGCAGGCCTGGCAGCGCCTCATAGACACCTATACACACGAGCAAGGTAAGCTTGCACTCGCAGCGCAAGGCCTTCATGGAGCACCTGCGCCGTGCGCATGCGCAGCACGCCGCCGCCGCGCAGGCCTGGCAGCGCCTCATAGACACCTATACACACGAGCAAGGTAAGCTTGCACTCGCAGCGCAAGGCCTTCATGGAGCATTTAGCAGTACTGGGGCCATTTATTGATTAATTTTATTATTTATGTACGGTGAGCAAAAGAGATGAGTAGCCAGGTTCGTCGAATATAGTTGAAGCTTTCGAATGAAATTTAATTTTATAAATGAACTGTTTGTTTTCTATTAATGTAATAAAATTTTATTTGAAAACATCCTTCGATTTCTTACTAAACTTCAACAATATCCGACGACCCTGGCTACTTATTTCTTTTGGTGACTGTACACACAGTAAAAAGCATTTCGAAACAAACAAACTAGTGTTTAAGTTGTTTATGTAATTACCAACAAATTGGATTATATTTTCTGTTAAATAAATGAATATTTTTATTATAATAAAACTTTTGGGTAAAAAGTATTCCTTTCGCAAGTCTTATTTCTAGAGAAATTAGACTTGCGAAAGGAGCCATCATTGTTAATATGTTGTTAAAAAGGGATAACCTCGCTCAATTTCTCTCTCACACTGAAGCAATGATGGCTAACACGTTAAAGTGTGGCCTCAGGTGACTTATGCCTACTCGCTCAGTACAAAAACAGGTCATTTGATCAGCCAGACATGACGAATAATGAGTTGTTTGATTTGACGTACCAGCGGTGTGGCACTCGCCGCGCTCGTACCCGCGCTCGTGGCAGCTGGACGCCACGGAGGGCCCGGGCCGCGTGCGCGTGCGCTTGCGCCGCGCGCATCTGCACATCGCCGACAAATTCCTCAAGCCGCAGCATCGCCATAAAGTTGGTAAGATAACTATCACTATTTACATGCGCCAATTTGATAAAAACTGATTATATCATATTTTAACGCAAATTGTCAAATTGTAATATTTTTAACACAGAACACAGGTAAAAGCTAAATACAGGTGTTAATAAAATGAACGCTATAAAGAACCAAAAGAAAAAGAAAAAGAAGAAGATTTAAGGTACCGTTTATATGGTACCTTAAATCTTCTTTCTTTCTACTTTTTCTTCTGATACCTTTATAGGTATCAGAAGAAATGTTATAGAGAAACTCATCTCACGGCTCAGTGGCGCCATCTAGCATAACTTAGCAAAATTACATAACAGTCAAGTTTGACACGATACACTTACCGACACCAACCTTTGATTACCAATCGTCATATACTTAGTCTGGCCATAAATACTGTTACAGTTAAAAATAAGAAAGATATTACATTTGAATTTGGAATCTGTCATTTTTATACGATTGTTCATTGAGTTTTCTAATTTTGGCGCCAATACATTGTACAATATTTTGCGATATTAAAATGGAGTGGGGTGATAAAGAGAACCGAATCGCTGTGATTGCATTACACAAAGTTGGTATGGAGCCAAATACAATTTTTAAAACTCTCCATACGCTTGGTATTAGTCAAATGTTTGTGTACCGGGCTATTAATAGGTACAATGAGACCTCCTCTGTTTGTGACAGAAAAAGATCTGGCCGTCCACGTAGTGTTCGTACGAAAAAGGTGGTCAAAGCAGTAAGGGAAAGAATTCGAAGAAATCCTGTCCGAAAGCAAAAGATTTTATCTCGGGAGATGAAGATAACACCCAGAACCATGTCGCGTATTTTAAAAGATGACTTAGGACTTGCAGCCTATAAGAGACCCACTGGTCATTTTTTAACTGATAGTTTAAAAAAGAATAGGGTGGTAAAATCGAAACAAGTACTGAAGCGGTACGCAAAGGCAGGTCACAGAAAAATTTTGTTTACGGATGAGAAAATCTTTACAATTGAGCAACATTTTAACAAACAAAATGACCGTATTTATGCTCAAAGCTCTAAGGAAGCTTCCCAATTAGTCGACAGAGTGCAACGTGGGCATTATCCGTCTACGGTGATGGTTTGATGGGGTGTTAGCTATGAAGGAGTGACTGAGCCATATTTTTGTGAAAAAGGTATCAAAACATCGGCACAAGTGTATCAAGATACCATTCTTGAGATTTTTTTTATTTATACATTCATTCTTTAGTTAAGCCCCTTAACAACACCATGTTCAATGACCAAGTATGGTCCTTCCAACAAGACTCGGCGCCGGGTCATAAAGCTCGGTCCACGCAGTCTTGGTTGGAAGTGAACGTTTCGGACTTCATCAGAGCTGAAGACTGGCCGTCGTCTAGTCCCGATCTTAATCCGCTGGATTATGATTTATGGTCAGTTTTAGAGAGTTTGGCTTGCTCTAAACGCCATGATAATTTGGAGTCCCTAAAACAATCCATACGATTGGCAGTGAAGAATTTTCCCATGGAAAGAGTGTGTGCTTTTTATCGATAACTGGCCTCAACGTTTAAAGGACTGTATTGCAGCCAATGGAGACCACTTCGAATAAGCTTTTTATATTTTAAATTGTTTTATATTTATGTATTAAACTAACACACTGTAAAAGTAATAAACATTATTTTCAATAAAAAAAATAAAGTTTTTCTTCGTGACAAAATTTATGGCAAGACTAGCTCGTTTGATATACCTAAGAAAATTATTTAGTTTTTCTAAATACTCGGTAAAATAAAAACTAACGAAAATAAACCACAATGTGCAATTCGGCATCAAATCATTTTCTTCGAAAATAATTTTCTTTTGCACATAATGCAACTTGTCATGTGGGGCGTATGACACGAGACATAGAACTAAACTAAGCGAACTGCGACCAACCAAGTAAATTTTGACGAGGTTCGCTTTGTTCCGTCTGTCGTAAGTATATCTTCTTAGGCGTTATGTCTTGTCGTCAACGGTGTAAAAATATTCTAATTATAATTTATTATAATTTAGTTTATATACATGTAAAGAAAATATATTTTCTCTTAAATTAGAATAAAGGCCGCTACTAGCGCCATTGCAGTGGAAGACTGAATGTCGTCAGCCTTTATTTAATCTGTGGTCGAATCAGAACCATTGTCGTGAAAACTATAGTTTGGTACGAGAAATTGATATTGTAATTAATAGTATTATATTATATTGTAGTATTATATTGTATTTGTAGTATTATATTGTATTAATAGTATTATGTTTGTTATTTACATGTTTGTTTAACACTAATTACAAACTACAACATTCAATAAACAGTGTTAAACAAACATGTAAATAACAAACATAAATCTTTTATTACAGAGAAACTCAATTGTGTTTGATTGACGGTATCACCTCACCTAACTACTTGAACAAATACCCTTATATACATAATATCATTTAAAATTAAAATAAATACCCCCACCGGTATCGGGAAGCTACCGCTGATCAGAGCTTCTAAGAGAAGAATCTCCTAACGATACTCGCCATGTCCAGAAGTACCGCTTTCTGGATCAAGGATTGTCTTTGATCCAGCTGCCTAACGAGAGCCTCCTCAGGTGTTGGTCGAGGCTCTTGACTATTATGTCATTGGCCGACACGACTATCGGTACACTGACTGCTGTATCCACATCCACATACCACATGTCGACAACTTCGCGAGCCAGGTCAAGATACTTTATCTGCTTATATTTTTCTGTTTTTTATGTGGAAAAGCTTGGGTTTTTTTTAATAAGGCCTATTCAGATATAAGCGATATCGCTGTCACGCTCGGTAGCGACACTGGTTCAAAGTGAGTAACCGGAAGGCGGCGGAGCGGTATCGCTACCGAGCGCGACAACGATATCGCATATACCCGAGTAGGCCTTCACCCAGCGCGCGGCCCCGCAGAGCGCGGCGCGCCGCTGCAGCGCGTGGTGGGCGGCTGGTGGGCCGTGCGCGATGGCCTGGTGGCGCGCCTGCAGCTGCACGAGACCGTGGCGCACATGGCGCGCGCCACGTGCGTCACCGTGGCCGCCGAGCTGGACGGCGAGCTGCTGCTCACGGACCAGTGCATCCACTTCGTGCCCGACGACGCGCCGCCCGCGCTGCCGGCCAGGAAGGATCGCTTGTACATACCGGAGGTGCAGGCCGCGCCACAGGCGCAGTCTTGGGCGCTCGAGGACGTGCTGCAGGTAAGCACTTAGACGACCTAAAAACAACACTTAAAAAATACCCAGTAGTATACAGCGTGATTATTTTAAAGTGCCGTTTTTGGAGTTTGACATTACTTCAGAATTTGATCCTTCTGATCGACACTTTTGGCTGGTGTAACAATACAGGATGTGTTTAGCTTAGACAGTCGCTAATGAGTGTCGTGGTGCAGGTTGCGACGCGTCGCTGGTGCCTGCAGGAGCGCGCCGTGGAGCTGTTCCTGAGCTCAGGCCACGCGCACATGCTGGCCTTCAGCGACACGCACGAGCGCGCCGCCTTCCTCAAGGCGCTGGCGGCCACGCACCACCCGCCTGCCAGGTGAGGACACACATTCCTCAGGAGCGCGCCGTGGAGCTGTTCCTGAGCTCAGGCCACGCGCACATGCTGGCCTTCAGCGACACGCACGAGCGCGCCGCCTTCCTCAAGGCGCTGGCGGCCACGCACCACCCGCCTGCCAGGTGAGGACACACATTCCTCAGGAGCGCGCCGTGGAGCTGTTCCTGAGCTCAGGCCACGCGCACATGCTGGCCTTCAGCGACACGCACGAGCGCGCCGCCTTCCTCAAGGCGCTGGCGGCCACGCACCACCCGCCTGCCAGGTGAGGACACACATTCCTCAGGAGCGCGCCGTGGAGCTGTTCCTGAGCTCAGGCCACGCGCACATGCTGGCCTTCAGCGACACGCACGAGCGCGCCGCCTTCCTCAAGGCGCTGGCGGCCACGCACCACCCGCCTGCCAGGTGAGGACACACATTCCTCAGGAGCGCGCCGTGGAGCTGTTCCTGAGCTCAGGCCACGCGCACATGCTGGCCTTCAGCGACACGCACGAGCGCGCCGCCTTCCTCAAGGCGCTGGCGGCCACGCACCACCCGCCTGCCAGGTGAGGACACACATTCCTCAGGAGCGCGCCGTGGAGCTGTTCCTGAGCTCAGGCCACGCGCACATGCTGGCCTTCAGCGACACGCACGAGCGCGCCGCCTTCCTCAAGGCGCTGGCGGCCACGCACCACCCGCCTGCCAGGTGAGGACACACATTCCTCAGGAGCGTGCCGTGGAGCTGTTCCTGAGCTCAGGCCACGCGCACATGCTGGCCTTCAGCGACACGCACGAGCGCGCCGCCTTCCTCAAGGCGCTGGCGGCCACGCACCACCCGCCTGCCAGGTGAGGACACACATTCCTCAGGAGCGTGCCGTGGAGCTGTTCCTGAGCTCAGGCCACGCGCACATGCTGGCCTTCAGCGACACGCACGAGCGCGCCGCCTTCCTCAAGGCGCTGGCGGCCACGCACCACCCGCCTGCCAGGTGAGGACACACATTCCTCAGGAGCGTGCCGTGGAGCTGTTCCTGAGCTCAGGCCACGCGCACATGCTGGCCTTCAGCGACACGCACGAGCGCGCCGCCTTCCTCAAGGCGCTGGCGGCCACGCACCACCCGCCTGCCAGGTGAGGACACACATTCCTCAGGAGCGTGCCGTGGAGCTGTTCCTGAGCTCAGGCCACGCGCACATGCTGGCCTTCAGCGACACGCACGAGCGCGCCGCCTTCCTCAAGGCGCTGGCGGCCACGCACCACCAGCCTGCCAGGTGAGGACACACATTCCTCAGGAGCGTGCCGTGGAGCTGTTCCTGAGCTCAGGCCACGCGCACATGCTGGCCTTCAGCGACACGCACGAGCGCGCCGCCTTCCTCAAGGCGCTGGCGGCCACGCACCACCCGCCTGCCAGGTGAGGACACACATTCCTCAGGAGCGTGCCGTGGAGCTGTTCCTGAGCTCAGGCCACGCGCACATGCTGGCCTTCAGCGACACGCACGAGCGCGCCGCCTTCCTCAAGGCGCTGGCGGCCACGCACCACCAGCCTGCCAGGTGAGGACACACATTCCTCAGGAGCGTGCCGTGGAGCTGTTCCTGAGCTCAGGCCACGCGCACATGCTGGCCTTCAGCGACACGCACGAGCGCGCCGCCTTCCTCAAGGCGCTGGCGGCCACGCACCACCAGCCTGCCAGGTGAGGACACACATTCCTCAGGAGCGTGCCGTGGAGCTGTTCCTGAGCTCAGGCCACGCGCACATGCTGGCCTTCAGCGACACGCACGAGCGCGCCGCCTTCCTCAAGGCGCTGGCGGCCACGCACCACCCGCCTGCCAGGTGAGGACACACATTCCTCAGGAGCGTGCCGTGGAGCTGTTCCTGAGCTCAGGCCACGCGCACATGCTGGCCTTCAGCGACACGCACGAGCGCGCCGCCTTCCTCAAGGCGCTGGCGGCCACGCACCACCAGCCTGCCAGGTGAGGACACACATTCGACACGCACGAGCGCTGCTGCTGCTGCTACAAGGTTATAATTCAACAGTAAATTATTCATCAAGAGAGTACAAAGTAACACCTACACAAAACAATAGACAAACACTATAACCGGAAAACTCATATTGACGAACTCAGCACAGAGGTAGATAGATTCGTATTCGTTCTATACAGATTAACACGTGTAACTAGTGTTGATGCGGCATTATGTGCATACCATGTCTATGACTCATAAATTTTGCGTTATGGCATTATGATATGGGGTAATTCTGTAGAACTCAAAAGACTGTGTCGAGGTCAAAAGAAATGCATTCACTCAATATGTGGAGCGCAGACACTGGACAGCTGTGTCCCATTATGCAAAAAATAAAAATACCACTCAGAAATATATATATTTGAAATTTGTATTTTTGATTTACCTAATGATGTTGTATCCAGACTAGACATGCGCAAAATGTGTCAGTGAAAAGAAATGAATGAAGTATATCTTTTCGCATAATGAAGTAGTCCACTCATTTAGTTCAGCAAAACAGAACGAGTCCATAGTCATAAGTTATCGAAGGTGTGATTGATAAGTGAACACAAATAATGCACTTCACTAGTTCAGTTATAAACCTATCTCATATCCCGATTTCCCATCATACTTTATACTGGCTTAGGATTGTCAACCATGACATATGAATCAAAGCAAAACTATTTTTATTAAGTAGTATGAATGTCTTGTTCTTTTTTTTCTTTATTTAAAAATCAAAATATGTAAGTACAGTGATTTAGAATAATTATTTATAGGATATACGTACATACCTATTTACATCCGTTGCTGATTATTTACAGAACTTACAAAAATAGTAAAACAATAGATAATAAATAATATTTCATGAACGTACTTTTCTTATAGTTTACGTACATTTTTGTAAGCTAAATTCGACATTATCAGTATAATAAGAAAGTTCATTTATCAGTGTGTTTAGACTAACTACACTGTAAATAATACCGTGTCGGCGAAGCGCCCCGTCGTCGCTCGTCAGCCGACCAGCCCATAGATCATACACTATGGACCAGCCGGCGAACGAAGTGTCAAGTGACACCAACGTGTACGAGTGAACTGGAGCGAAAAGAAAGACTGAAGCAAATGAAGTAGAGACACATTTGAATGACTACTGATTGAATGATAAGTTTATTTTGCGAAATGAAGTAGTTCATTTCCTTCAATCGTTCGCGAACAACCCATGTCTAATCCAGATCTAGCCGCAAAGTTCACATGCTTGGAGTACGTAGACGAAATAATAAACTATATTATAATAATGTATTTTGTATGGCGACCAAAGTTTATAATAAATTATCAGATGTTTGAAAACTCTTAAACTTTAATGTACCATCTCAAATTAACACCCTGGAGCCCATTGAATATAGCGTTTAAAATTTACTAAAAAATAACTATTCATGCAAATCCTAAAATATGTTGATCAGATATTTGTTATGTATGTATCATAATATGTCCCATTGAATTCTCACAACCATGATAAACCCTTTTAGAATCGAGCCCGACACCTTAACAGATGCCATGACGCAATGGCGTAACGGCAGCATCACAAACTGGGAGTACCTGATGCGCCTCAATGGGCTCGGCGGCCGCTCCTACAACGACCTCATGCAGTACCCCGTGCTGCCCTTCGTCATCGCTGACTACACCTCCAGGATACTGGACCTCAATGACCCGGCGTCCTTCAGGGATCTCAGCAGGCCCATGGCGATACAGAACAAAAATAGGGAGCAGCATTATATTAGTATTTATAATGTGAGTAACTTGTTGGTGTGATGAAATTTCTATCAATTTGAAATTCGTTCAAATCAATTATCAGTTGTTTATATATCTCTGATCATGAACCTACGTGAAAAAAGGCGCTTAAAAAAAAATGTTGTGCCTCAAAAGCATTAAATTCCGTATCACTTTAATTTGGGGTTTGAAAAATGCATTTTTGTACTCACCGTAATTGAGCCCAAAACTTAAAGAACAGTAAAATATAATATAGTTTATTGTTGCTGCAGGTGATTAACAAATAAAGTTGGTCAAAATTAAAAGGGTATTTGTACAACGTACCTCTAGGGTGTAGAGACACTCAACGCTCATGGTTTTTGTTTTCGCCCCGAAGTCTCACGCCAAAACACGCATAAACCGCGATTAATAGAAGAATGAAGCATAATATGAATCGTGTAATTGTTGAATACGTTGTACACTTGTGCGTGCGCAGGACCTGAAGGCGGCGCGGCGCGAGGGCTGCAGCCCGCTGCTGGCGCGCCAGCCGCACCACTACGCCTCGCTGTACTCCAACTCGGGCGGCGTGCTGCACTACCTGGTGCGCATGCCGCCCTTCACGGAGCTGTTCCTCAACTATCAAGGTCACGATTTCATTTCATTTTTAAGCTTTGTACGCATCAACGGTATAAAAGCGGATTTAACACCTAAAGGCATCCTCTAGCAGTCAACTAAATGGAAAGATAACCGCCGGTGCATTGTTTGTGACTGGAAAAAATATATATTTATAATTCTTATACATTATATTTATAAATTATTTATTGTACTGTTATTGCCATTTCAATATGCACACTGACGAGAGCCATCAGCGATAAAGAGGGATTGATAACGTAGAAAGCCACGTTTGTTGCTAACTCTATTTCGTATTCCTGCCAGCGTAGAATAGAAACATTTAATACTTACTTACATCATCGTGTGTTGGGCCACAGAATACATAATAGTTCATATTACAGTTAGACGTGCATTTCTTCACCTTACGATGTCCTGTGGAAGTGTGAAAAACGTGAGGTTCGGATCCTTATTATAAACAGCCGAATGCAATGCAATATGGTTTTGCCTTCATTTTAGTTAATAAGGATATGTGTGTGTGTATGTATGTATGTGTGTGTGTGCGTTATGTTAGGGTTATGTAAGGATCGTAGCAGGTGGCGTTCTGTAGTTTCTGCCTACCCCCATGGGAAGAATGCGTGAGTTTTTGTATGTGCATGTGATTAGTTAATATATTACGCGACGAACGGAGACGCTTGGCGGCGCGCTAGACAGTATCGAGCTAGCGCGCGGCAGGCCACTCAATTGGCCTGACAAGTCGACGGCGCCGCGTACGGGTAGCTTCATACCTAAACTGCGGAGTGCGCCTGGTCTGGTTGGGCCTCAAGAATGGGTTTTCAGTGCTGTAAAAATTGGTGCACGGTGCACGTACATAGCCTTTTAAAATAGTTTTAATGAGTTATCTAGTAAGCTTGTGAATTTGCACTTTGATCGCGACCAACATTTGGGAGTGCCACACATTCCTCGCATTTTACTGACATTTTCCGCATACATTAATTGCATCTGCATTGGCAAATTAATGTTCAGTTACGGTTAATAATTGTGCTTTACAATAATACTGAGTATATTTTTTGAGTTGACATTTATGCTCGTTCCTCCTTGCAGATAACAACTTCGACATGCCAGACCGCACGTTCCACTCGCTGGCGACCACCTGGCGGCTCATCACCAACGACTCGCCCACCGACGTCAAGGAGCTCATCCCGGAGATGTTCTACCTGCCCGAGCTGTTCCACAACAACGAAGGTATTACTCATTTGTTTATTAGTAAGCCGTGTTCCCGATGGAGTTTCCCGTCGACAAAATGACGAACTTGACGACAAAATATAGGGGCAAACAGAAAGTAGAACTACATATACAGCTGGAATAAAATTATATGAAGTCGGGAAAAAAATCTTTCGTATTCTAATCCTAACTAATATTATAAATAGTTTGCAATGTAAGAGCACAAAAATATGTATTTTACGACATCACATTACAAATCTTTGAAATTTCCGGCTTTTCTCTACTATAATAATTATGCATGTATTAAACATTATAAACCTTCCACTTGAATCTCTGTCTATTGATCAAAACCGCATTAGAATCCGTTGCGTAATATAAAAGATCTAAGCGTACAGACACAAAAAGTGACTTTGTTTTATACTATGTAGGTACAGATATTGAATTTGTACTGTTCATTATTTTTATTATGTAATGGAATGATTCCTAGTGTTGCTAATTTTATTGTTCACTCTCTAAACGTGTTGGTGTGTAACTGTGAGAGAATAAGTGAAATAAATAAAGAAAAGAAAAACCTAGGACTACAGAGCAACTACGACGTGAAATAAACTTTGGATTTTCACCATTATTTAGAGCATGTATTCTGAAAGATTTATACATACGTATAATTAGCTTCTGCCTGCGACTTCGTCTGCATGAAATTTCGCCCCCCGACCCATCGCGCCACATCCCATCACACGCCCGCGTTATTACTTCGTTTTTGGGCTATCAAATGTAAAAAAAAAAAAAAACTTACTGGAAGTTCCAGAGATTAGCGCGTTAAAACAAAAACGCTAATTTTTCAGCTTATTATTAGTATAGATACCAACCACACACACACACATACATACAGATACACACATACATACATATTAAACTAACCAAGGAATCTTGTTTTTTCTATTTCGGGAAAGTAAAATTATAATAAAGAAACCTCGATGTTTTGTCGAGTTGTAAAGACCATGCGAAGCTAGGGCGGGTCGCTAGTAGTTAATATAAGTCTTAACTCGCCAACCCGGCCCGAGCAAGCGAGGTGATCAATGCTCTCTGTATGAGAAGAGGCCTTTGCGTTGCAGTGCGACTGCTACACGCTGGTCTTATTATTACGGAACGTTTGTCGCGAGGTCTGAACCTGGGCACGCGGCAGTGCGGCGCGGCCGTGGACGACGTGCAGCTGCCGGCCTGGGCGGCCGACGCGCGCCTGTTCACGCTCATGCACCGCCAGGCGCTGGAGGCGCAGCACGTCACCGAGCGCCTGCCGCACTGGATCGACCTGGTGTTCGGCTACAAGCAGACCGGCCAGCCGGCCATCGACGCCCTCAACGTGTTCCCAGCCTGTGTGAGCATACCTATTACACTTATACCAATAATGATTGAGTTTTAATTGAACACTCAGCGAACATGCATCGAACGCAAATAATATATACATTCACTCGTTTACCAAAATGTAGACCAGTTCGCATTTCAAATCTCTTTGGAGACACCACGTATGTACTCAAAAATCATTACCATTTCACCATAGATTTACCAATAAGTTAGATAAACGTATAGTTTGTTACCGTTTTTTACCATTTCTTGTAACCAAGTGTTATAGTGATTCAATATAGCTACTAATTAAATCACTATTCAGTATCTTTACAAACTACTGAAGGTCAAAGCCAGAGCGACGCAAAAATATGTTATAATTGAAGTTATTTTTCTACTTGTATCCAGAGAAATTTTTAAACTGTATGTATTAGATTATACCTGTATCGCACCAAACAAACACCGGTATGACCAAAATAATACCAGTCTCCAAATATGTGGCACTCAACCTCAAGAAAGATTACTTCTTCAGCATGTCCTCACAGGAACTAACGGCATGTATACACCATGAAATAACTTACGGGTGTCAGCTGCTGAAACCATTTCTAGACCTCAAAAATTATGAAAATTTCGGGACAAGAACTCGCTATATTAAATCACTTTGTTGTAAAAAAGGTATTTCCATTATAATTCAAGACTTTAACTTTTAACAAATATACCATATCCTATCAATACGAGAAAGGTGCAAGCACTACACTACTTCCTACATAATATAACAATAAACACTTATAACTATGTATAACGCTTAAACCTTAATTAACTGCATATAGCAAACCCGTCTACAAACGCACTTCGTATACGGACAACGAGACACTATAATCTGTCTGGCTGGTGGAACCTCCTTATCATCGTACCAAACACACACCCATACGGAATACATTGTTCCTCTAAATGGCCTTTTTTTGTTATATTTTTTTCTGTTTAGACCTACTACGGTTTCGACCCATCCGCCCTGGAGGAGGAAGTGGACCGCACGGCCGCGGCCGCCATGGTGCGCACGTACGGGCAGGCGCCGCGCCAGCTGCTGCGGGCCCCGCACCCGCACGCCGCGCACGACGTCACGCAGCACGCTACTGACCAGGTGCGGCCTAATTATTTATTCTTTAAATTTACCAACAGCGTCTGCAGACTTAGCATAACGCTTTTTATTTATACGAAAGAGAAAAAAAAAAATGAAACGAAATGTCATGTGTGTGTGCGAGTGTGTGTATGTGTGTACGGAATGTGTGTGTGTGTGTGTGTGTGTGAAATGTTATGTGTGTGTGTGTGAATGTGAATGTCGAAATGTGAATGCTCTTTCTATACAAAGTGACATTTCGGTTCTCCATTTTTGACATCGCACCGTAGAAACCCTTCTACAATCTGTCATTTTGTCTTTCATTTCTAATAATCTTCTTCTAGGACCTTTTACGTAGTCTATTTCAGAAGAAAGTTTTCTATCCCAAACTGTTAAAATCACACTGGCAACTGACAGTTGTCTAAGGTAGTGAAGACAATTTGATTTTGTAATTGCCATGCTAAAGACAGTAGAAAACTTTCTACTCGACGGCCACAAAGTATATACGGTTATCTACAAAATCAGGATTTTACAGGAGAGTGTTATGAATGCAAAAATGCTATCTTCTCCTATTTTACATCATTTAGTTAATAGGGTATTACCAAGGAAATGGTTAAGGTCAATATTACTATAATATATTTTTTTTGTTCCAAAATACAGTAGTTCGACACTTTGAGAAAATTTGTTGTAGTTGTCTTTATACATACACGTGGCTTAATATCAGTAACAAATTGAGAATCAAACAGAAAAAAAATCCTATAACAAAACAGAATTCCGAGTCGAATTATGTTAAAGAGTGAATTTCGTAAAAAGTGCAGTTCACTCTTCCTACTTTGCTGCCGTCGTACTGTCTACACGGAACGTCATTTCTGTTTACTCTTCGTCGACAAAACGGTGCTCGTGCTAAGCCTGCTAGTCTATACATATTATAAATTAAAGTCGCTTTTCGTGTCCGTGTGTGACCGCGTCGTTCTTCCGAACTACGCAACAGATTTTGATGCGGTAACATAAACTCACGCCTTCTTCCCATGGGGGTAGGCAGAAATTACAGAACGCCACCTGCTATGATCCATACATACTCCTTTTGCCTCGTTTACGTTCATCGTTCGTCGTTTTAATGCGGTTTTAACCATAATTAGAGTAAATACTCTAATTATGGTTAAAACCGCATCAAAATCTGTTAAACACATTAAAACCTTCCGGAATAAATATTCCGGAAGGTTTTAATATTACTCCCGATGTGTTGTGTTGTCCTTACTCCCGATGTGCTTTAGCCCGTCCGAAAAAGTTAGTTAATC
Source organism: Griposia aprilina (assembly GCA_916610205.1). Lineage (NCBI taxonomy): Eukaryota > Metazoa > Arthropoda > Insecta > Lepidoptera > Noctuidae > Griposia > Griposia aprilina. The sequence continues at coordinate 24,812,530 of OU744289.1, forward strand.
GGGAGTAGTATTCTCTTAAAAGTATCGTACACCTTTCGGACGGGCCCGTATTTTTGTTGACGGTCTTAGAGAGATGATCTATCCTGATCTCACTACATTCTCGTCTTCTAGCCATGCAACGTTTGAAAACTGCGATGAATGCATTGGCCGTCAGATCGCTTACTAGCTCTAAATGTAGAGCCCTTACCGCCATGCAAACAAAGATGCAAATGTATGCCTTGCGTGGTATTGCCCCTCTTCCTTTGAAATTTAATACATACACGGGGCCAGCAAAATCCACTCCAGTTAGAGCAAAAGGACGCGAAGGAGTCACCCCAGCTTCAGGCAAGTCACCCATTATTTAATACATACACGGGGCCAGCAAAATCCACTCCAGTTAGAGCAAAAGGACGCGAAGGAGTCACCCCAGCTTCAGGCAAGTCACCCATTATTTAATACATACACGGGGCCAGCAAAATCCACTCCAGTTGGAGCAAAAGGACGCGAAGGAGTCACCCCAGCTTCAGGCAAGTCACCCATTATTTAATACATACACGGGGCCAGCAAAATCCACTCCAGTTGGAGCAAAAGGACGCGAAGGAGTCACCCCAGCTTCAGGCAAGTCACCCATTATGTGTTGTCTACTAGCAGCTCGTTGCCGCGCACGGGTAAGACATCCGTGAATGTATTTCTTCACCAGACGTTTGCAGCCAACAAACCAGTATTTACTCATCAAGTAAGTAATCATCATTTGTATTCCACCATGCATTGTTTTCAGGTGTACATCAGCCAACACTAGTGACACAAAGCTGCTTTTCTTGCCCAGTATTACGGGATATTTTAGGTTCGCGTCGGCGTCTACGTTTCTCAACTTTCTGCCCACCCTGAGGATATTTTGGTTATGTAAGAATGGGTTCAGTGAATTCAGAATGCTAGTGGTTTTTACATTCCCTTTTTGTTTTATTTTTCTAATTTCATCTAAAAATTCTTCTTCTTGTACTCCTATGCAGAATCCCAAAGCATTTTGCAGGTCTTCTGTTGTCATCTCCTGACCCAGTTTGTTAGGATTTATTTTCACATTTAAACTATTTTACTGTTACTCTCAATAATTCAGTAAGTGTATCATATTCTTAAAATTTAAGGAATTTCTCTTCTCCTTCTGTAACATTTAAGTATAGGTTTCCTTCTTTCTAAATCTGTGGTTGCCCTTAACGGTCTTGTGAACTCAATATTTTCCTCTACAAGCCAGGCAGGGCCGTTCCACCATAACGTTTTCTGTTGTAGTTCTGATAAAGATGATCCTCTCGGCGCTATATCGGCTGGGTTATGTGCCGACTGCACATGGAACCATTGGCTACTGCTTTTGTTTTCTAGTATCTCTAGCTCTACTACTCGGTTTGCGATAAATGGCTTCCATCGGTTTCATCGGCATCATTCACGTGATATCACCATTGTAATGTCCTTTTCAGTTTCTTCAATCTTCTCCACGTGGGTATGTAGTGTCACTTCAGGTTGTTTTGTTTGTTTTCAGTGTTGCCCGATGTGGTTGGCTTTATTGTGCTATCTTCCTTATTTTCGTGAAGAAGTGAATGGTGACGTCTTTTGCATATTCTACAGCTTGTTGGTATGCGACAATGCCTCACAGAGTGTCCGGGCGCAAGGCAGTTGAAGCACAAACTGTTGATTTTGATAAATCGCTTCTTTGTGTTGGTGATTGTTTTCCAAACTTCTTACAGTGGCTAAGTGTGTGGTTTTCTTTACACATTTCACATATTTTACTATTCTCCACATTAGTTGCTGCGTGAAATGACTTTTCTCGAACATGAACTGAACTTGCCTTTTGTTTTGTTGGTTCTGTAAGTTCTAAGTTACGAAATCGGCATTCCAGGAATATACGAAACATATCGAGGGAGGAAAGGCTGTCAGGTTCCTCACATAGTCTTCCTAATATTTGTGGGTTTCAGTCTAGTTTTTGCACTATGACGAATATTATCACAGGATCCTAGTTATCAGTCTGCACATTCAAATTTTTAAATTCATGTAACATTCAAATGTTGTATCCAGTAACTTCTTTATAGAACTGGAATTACCCACATTAATTTTTTTCAGAGAAAATAATGTTTTCATAACTGCGTCGACATGTATACGTTTGTTGCCATACCTTGCTTTTAGAATGTTCTATGCTTGTTCGTAGTTCGAATCTATCACTCATCATCATCATCATCATCTCATCTGTCATTTTAATATCGATGCGGCTTCTCTTCTATAAATTAATTTAATCTGAACTGTATGTAATAATAATAATAATAATTCATTTAATTCAGACATAGTCCATACATTATATAAAAATAAAATAATATGATAAAAAATAATAATAACACATTACATTAAAATAATTAAAATAATCAAAGACAAATAAAAAAAAAAAAATTACACATACACATTAGAATGAACACAAACACAAATGTCAAATAATAATACGAGGAGAGGCGCTAACATGAAGCTGCATCCACCTCTGTATCAGGGACAGGTCCCACCGCTCGGACAACACCCTCAGGAGACTGTTCGAGCTTCTACGTAGGCGACTCAGTAGTGAAGCGCTCCGCTTCCTTATGATCGCGTAAAAATCATCGGTCCGCGCCTCAGCAAACATAGTCGAAGCACTACAAAACCGCGGGAGCCCTAACAGTATCCTGAAAGCATTGTTGTACTGCACGCGCAGTGCGCTGTACGCCCGCTGCGTAAAGCTGTCCCACAGGCTGCACGTGTAAAACGACTGACAATATGCCTTAAATAAAGTCACCTTCACAGGTCTAGTACATCGCGCAAACCTGCGAGCCAACATATTACACCGGACAGACAGCGCCCTGCGCTCCCTCTCAATGTCCAGATTGTCACATAAGTCGTCAGAGACCCAGTGGCCCAAGTACTTGAAATGCTGCACCCTTTTTAAAGGAATGCCGCAAAGAGTGACAGGAGGTACAGATGAGTAACATTTGGTACCTGCTTTGAAGATTAAAAATTCACTCTTTTTAGCATTGTAAATGAGCCCATGGGCCTCCGTATATGACTCACATATGCGCAAAAGTTTACGTAATGCACCGATCGATGGGCTCAGCAACACCATATCATCGGCGTAACTAATGTTGTTAATACACACTCCGTCTATGGAACATCCAATATTAGTGCTGCTGAGCTCACCGATCAGCCAGTTCATATACAGGTTAAAAAGGCGAGGCGAGGATAAACCCCCTTGTCTCACTCCGCATTCCAACCCATACACGCCCGACCGCGCACCCGCCCATCTAACGGTATTCTGCTGCTTACTATACCAGTACCGGAGTAAAGACACAATCTCATGTGGTGCATCTGTTTCACATTGTAGCTTCTGCCACAGCTTGTCATAACACACCAGATCAAAAGCTTTTGAAAGATCTAAAAAGCATGCGTATACTGGTGTGTTTCTGTCCGTATAGTACTGAACAGTCTGCTTGAGACAGAGGATTGCACTCTCAGTTGACAAACCGCGTCTGAACCCAAACTGAGCATCATGCAAGTGGAGGTGCTTCTCCAACTGTCGGTCAAGCAAACTATCCAGCACCTTAGCTATGACAGTCGCTAGTGAGATCGGTCGGTAATTAGACAGATCCGATGAGTCACCCGTCTTATCTTTAACAATTGGCACTACGACTGTGTGCATTAAATCATCGGGTAAATAACCATGACTAACACACAAGTTAAATAATAGTGCAAGGACTCTTGGCAGGTGTACACCCGCGTACTTCAAATGCTCGATGCTAAGACTATCGTGACCTGGGGACTTGCCTCTCACCATCTTCTTTACAATTTGGGCCACATCCTTGGCGATGAATCTAACGTTAGAATGCCCAGGGCGATCCTCAGCTGCGAGCATCTGCGACGCGGACCCGAGCGGTGATACCATGCTAAAATGCCGCTGAAAGGCGCAGGCTATGTCCTGCGGCTCATGCGCACCACCAACACTCGCCGGAGAGCCCGACCTTGGATTCAGTTTATGGGTATTTTTCCAAAAGTCACCAAAGCTTTTATTAGCATGATGTTCCGCAATGATGTCCATCTTGATCTGACATTCATTATTTTGGCAATACTTTAATTTTTCTTTAAAGAGTTTCCTAGACTCACACATATTATTATAATCATGGCCAGATCTAGGACGTCCATAAGAAACCCATGTCTGAAAACAAAACCTGGCCCTCCGGTGAGCGTCACTAACATGCCTGTTCCACCCCGTTACGTATTTAAAATTGTTGCGCTTAGGTGCAATGCAGCTTCTCTTAGCAGCTTCAGTCAAAATATTTACAATATTATTATATATCCCATTTATTGTCATTTTATGGTTCTGATCACTACACATTCCATCTGCGCAATTACAAAACTCAGATGGAAAGTCAATCTGCTTAAATCTTAAATTACAGTAACTAGTATAGTCTTGTATTTGATTATTGTCCCTAAGCCCCCATTTTATACAATTGAAAGTATTTGGACTAGTTGTAACTTTAGGTTTAATAATATTCACATTACATTCAATCATTAACGGATAGTGATCAGACCAGTATGTATCGTACAGTACGCACACATCCGCGACTGCGCACCGCGCTGCACCTGTCACTACACAGTGATCGAGCCATCGCTGACACCCGTGCGCGTCACTCACAAATGTATAATCAATCAATCAATTAATCAATCATTTTATTTCAGGCAGCTGAGGGCCCATACATAAAATACACACATTTACATTTAATAAAACAAAAATAATAAACTAATACATAATTTTAAATCCTATAACTATAACTACACACGCAATGTTGTCGGCGTCGTGTTTCGCTGCGTGGTGTCGCGTAACCGTCCTCGGAAACGTCGATACACGACACCCTTCGGCCAAAAGTCCTCCTTCATGCAGGCCTGTAGATGGTGGGTTGGAACTCGCACCACGAATGACTTAAAGTTGATATTGTGGCGCGACTCCAACCTTTCAACCCTCAGAGTCCAATTTGTCTTCACTTTGACGTACTGCACGACCTCTTCAGTTGTAGTGGAGTGATGCAGACGCGAAAGGTACAGCTGCGACGTAGGCACAGCAGGACGCAGCAGCATGTTGGGTCCACTCGGTGCAAGTATCGCGAGGCAGCCACTCAATGTCTAGACACGACCAAGATTGTTCCGTGCAAAAAGTTAACAACTCATTAGCGAACAGCTCACCTGGGTGCGCGTTGAAGTCTCCGAGAATGAACACAGATTCCACATCATTACTTTCAATAATCGCGTTTAACTCACTGAGGCACTCTGTAAACTCGGTCAGATTTTCGATTGAGTCAGTAGGCATGTACACTGATATCACTAGCATAGCCCGGTCTTGAAGCACTACCTTTATCGCAGTGAGACGCACACTCGTACACGCGATCACAGAAACTGTTGGAAACATCGCTTTCCTCCAAAGCAAAGCGACTCCACCATACGGCCTTCCTCTAAGCACTCCAGCGGATGTATCCACAGCAGACTTTCCAGTAAAGGAAAACGCACAATCAATGCTGCCCAGGAACTGTACGTCGTGGGGCAAAAGCCAAGTCTCCTGTAGTGCCACGATGTCCGCCGTCTGACAGAGACCCTTCACACATTCCACCGACCTAGTGACACTCTTGCAGTTGAATGTAACAAGCTTAATTGTACTATCCATTTACCGTCGATAATACTCCATTTATCTCCCGGTAGGTAAGTCTGTCCGCGTTGTGACTAAACTCAACAAAACGGCGATATAGTACCCCGTCGGGCCAAAAGTCATCCGTCATAAAAATATCTAGTTTGTATTTAGGCACAAAAACAATGTATCCATTGTAATCCTTATTTAATTTCATATTCATTTCCTCTAATTTTATGTCTAAGTTTGTTTTCTTCAGCAGATAAGATTTTATATCACTTGCAGACGTCTCTTTAGACACATTATAAACATAGATCGTAACTTGCGTACTCGCTGCCTTAAAATTATAGTCCGAATCAACAATACCTTTCCCTGTATTTCCTACAAAGCGATTTCTCAATCTGTGTCTCTTTTTCTGAACCAGGGTCCATTCCTCACTAGACACTTGAGTTTTAGACCGTGGTTTCGGCACTCCATCCTGCACAATAACAGAGAAACTCTTATTGTTTTCGACGCGTGTCTGGCGACTGGTTGGTTGGTCAGAATTTTGCGCACAGGTTACGGCAGAGGTCGATAACGTTGTGTGAGTCACCATCGCATTACACACAGCGCGATCAGCTGTTAACTTCTCACTCGCAGGCGTCGTAGAACCGTTCACAACTACGCGCGGTGTTGTTATCGCGCTACCCACAGCCGACGAGATGTTAGACTGTTTTTTTATGGGTGTTGTCGTAGGCTGTTTTTCTGCAGATTTATATGGCGCGCCGCATACGGGAGATAAACCCATAGGTCCACTCTCGTGCTCAAAGCTCGACAATGCACAGGCACCCCGTCTCAGGTTAATGTTTCTACAGATATTGTTAACTATAGACGCATTCTTGAGTGCTTCTAATTCAACTGATAGCTGCTTAACCTGGTTCACTGTAGCGTACTCCTCAGAAATGCGATCAATATCGCTTCGCATCAGCAACAGATCCTTGAGAAGTCTTGTCACATCTACATGGTCGAACAAAACCGGGGGTAGTTTTTGTAAATCCCTAGCGACAAAGATAGGGATTTCTTCGGGATCTGTTTCTTTTAACAGGCAGACAATATCATCTATGTCACGTAATGTTTTCCCCTGTCTTTTCCTTATCTTCTTGCGCCTTGTTGTTGGAATAGAATCAAACAACAAGTTTTTGGCGTTCAAAATTTCACTTTCCGAAAATGCACTGACACAAATGCGGGCAATACTTTGCTCATCCATCACGTCAAGTTTATTGCAGATAAATGCCAACGTCTCATTTATGACGACATTGCAACTAGCACACTTTACAACATTAGTAGCCATTGTTTACACTACGACTTCTAAAACCCGAGCAGACACACAGCGCGACTAATCGACGGCGCGTGCGACGCAAGACTGACTAATGTAACAATGATTTTGATAATGATTTTTGGACCTACGTTGACATTAGATTATATTTTTATTTTAAATAATTGAATATTTGACAATTTTGTATGTTACTCCTACTTATCTATTTCTATATGAATTAATTATGTAATCAATCAATTTTATTAATTTGTTTATGTCAGCATTGTCAAGTTTAATGAATGTAGTTATTATTATTTTTTAAATTCTAAGCTTATATTAATTCAAATTCAATTTCTTTATTTCAGACATGTGTCCATAGTGTTAGTATCAACAAAATAGATTAATAACTAGTGTTAGTAATAAGGAGACAATACTTTAAATATCAATTGGTGTGGACTCTTACCCAAATGGCGCAGCAGAGGAGAGTCCCACCGATCTGAGAACACGCTCAGGAGACTGTTGGTGGTGGCGCGTAGCCGGCCGACTAAGGAGGCGATCCTTTTTCTTATTATCGCGTAAAAATTGTCAGTGCGCGCCTCCGCAAACATTGTGGACGCACTACAACGCCACGGCAGCCCCAACAGTATTCTAAACGCGTCATTATATTGGACGCGCAGATCGCTGTATGTCCTCTGTGTAAAACGGGTCCAAAGACTGCACGTGTAGAAAGAGTGACAGAAAGCTTTGAAAAGAGTGACTTTAACTTGATTTGTACAACGTGCAAATCTTCGAACCAGCATGTTACATCGAACAGCCAACGACCTGCGCTCGCTTTCTATATCCATATTGTCCTTAAGATCATCAGTGACCCAATGACCCAAGTACTTAAACTTAGTCACCCATGCTAAAGGAGTGCCACAGAGCGAGACACTGGGAACATCCGAATAGTTTATGGCATTCGCTTTAAACATAATAAGTTCGCTCTTCTTAATATTGTACTTTAGCCCATGGGACACTGCATAGGACTCACAAATAGCCACCAGTTTCCTCAAAGCGCCGATCGATGGGCTTAGCAGCACCATGTCATTCGCATAACTAATATTATTCAAACAAACGTTGTCAATATGACATCCAATTTTTGTGCTGCTAAGCTCACCGATTAGCCTGTTTATGTACAAATTGAAGAGGCGTGGTGAACTTAACCCCCCCTGCCTCACCCCGCAGTCCAGCTCGTACACATCCGACTGAGCCTCGGCCCATCTGACACTATTCCTCTGGTGGTAGTACCAGTAATGAAACAAGGATGTAATTTCATTCGGTAGTGTTGTATCACTCCGCAACTTATCCCATAGTACCTCGTACGACACCAGCTCGAACGCCTTTGACAGGTCCAAAAACAAGCAAAAACAGGTGTTTTTCGGGAAGTATAATATTGAACAGTTTGCTTGAGGCACAGAATAGCACTTTCCGTGGATAAACCAGGTTTAAAGCCAAATTGCGCGTCATGGAGTTCAACGTGTTTAGCCAACTGTTGATCAAGCAAACTGTCCAAGGCCTTGGCGACTATCGTGGCCAACGAAATAGGCCTGTAATTGGACACGTGTCCAGGGGACGCTTCTGATGTCAGAAGCGTCCCCTGTCCTGTCCTTAATAATCGGAACTACCACTGTACGCATAAAGTCCTGTGGCAAATAATGGTGACTGAGACATAAGTTGAAAAGAAGAGCAAGAACCCTATACAGGTGTGGCCCCGCATACTACTTATTTGCACACCATGACAGTATGGTAAACATGTTAGCATAACTCTATGTACTATAACACCATCCAATCCATCAATCCATCTGAATCCATTAAGACTTGTTTTTAAACAATGCAATTTTTGTACATTACTTAATGACGCGTTCTTATGTACAAGTGTATTAAATAAATCATGGAACGATAACCCCTCTTCATATTGTCCACTGTACGTACGTAGGAAGTTGTTTTTTCGGCAAAACCACCCGTGTAAATGATAAATGATTTTATTTCTGTAAATAGGTTTGTACAAACACTTTTACACGTCAATCATATTTTAAAACTAGATGAGGTCGGCGTTTCCTATCTGACGACTCTGAGAAGAAAGGCCGAAACAAACTCAGAGGTCACAGTCTCTTTTAAAGTCCAGACATAATCTTGGTCAGATCATGTGAAGACCATGTAGATTTGTCTGAAATGGTCTTTTGAGGAAAAACCACACAGATTGAGTGGACCTGTCCAGTCAGTGCACGCATTTGTCAGTAATCGTGCAGCTCAACTCAGAACTTAAGGTGTTTGATGCGTATCACTAGGTATAGGCAACGAAACACGAACGTTAACTGGTTGAGAAACCAACAAATCCTTCAAGTCTGTCATCAAACTTAAATACAGTTCTTCATGTTAAAAAAAAACTTATTTTACTACGTAAGGTATTTTGTCGCGCTTCTCCTTCAGTAAGCTTTACATTATTTCACCGTAAGTTTGTTTATATTCACTCCAATAATCTTCTGCACACTTAATGCGAGCTTCAACATAATTCTTTTGGGTTAATCTACCCGTCGGGCACTTCTTTAGATTTTTCTGGGTCTTCTTCAAAGTATGTGCAAGGTTTTCCACTACATGCAACGCTTTTTCCACTTTCATAGCCATCGTATGTAATATCGTAGCAAACGTTATGAATTGAATAAGTTTTAATAATGAAATAATTTGCACTAAACAACTCGAACACTCGCGCTATATAATCGGGAGTATATTTCCTAATTTTGTACTGCAAGACGTTTCTTGTCATTTATCCTGTTTTTATAACAGTATTATGTAAAATATACTGAAACGTGATTGCATGTGGTTTGCGTGTGTAGGTACTAACAAAACATTTAGAAACATTCAGTTCAAGTTTATTAAGTAGACAATAACATTGACGTGCATCCCGCTGTAAAACAAAACAGTCGGAAAGTTCAGATTTGGGGCATAAAATTATCATATGATCGGCGTGAAGAATTATTTTGGAACGGATAAAGCACGAACCAATTTCATTTATAAAAATAATAGTAAGTAAAGCACCCAAAAGGGATCCTTGTGGTATTCCTGAGGGTATTTTAACAGTTAAAGAACTGTATCCATTCAGCACCACTGTTTGACAGCGATTCTCAATATAATGTATAAACCATCTGAATAAATCTATGATTGGCATCTCGTAGTTGACCTGGAGAGGTCGCGACTACTAAAACGGACTATCCTGCTTAGCTTTGGCTGCCTGAGGCGAACTTCTTACATTACTAAGCGACTGCACGCTAAGGGCACTCCCTGTGGGGTACGGACCTCGGCTTAGGGTATCGCTGGGGGGAGGACAGCAAGGTGGGGTGGGGCAGGCTGGATGAAATTAGGTCGTCTTATCTTATCGCGATCTCTTTGTTTTCGGGCGGCTGGTAATATCGGCAGCAAGGCCTGGTATCCGGCTCGATTATGAACCATATGTTGAGGTGATAAGGTCGAGGTTTGCTCGTTTGAAATATTGAATGACACGACGTGTGGTTTATAATATAAAGATCTATTGGACACTGCTTGTGAAAGTGAACTAACGAATGTGTAACTTGAAAGTATAGATAAGCGACAGTTTTTTAACCGAACAATTAATTTATTAATAACCAATATAAATTACAAATTTATAGTTTGCTCCACACGTACAAGTTATCGGTCTTTGAATTGTGTGATTGTGACTGTGAAGTACGTAGGTAGATGTGTTTTTTTTTAAATAAAAAAGGATCCATTGAAGACATGAACGAGAAAAACGTACGCTAAGGTGTGGTGTATATGCCCTAGGTGCCGGTGTGGGCGGGAATCGTGGGCGCGCGCTGGGGCCGCTACTGCGGCTCGCCGGCGCAGGGCGGCGTGCACGTGGCGGCGCGCCGCAGCTGCGCAGGCGCCGCGCTGCTGCACGCGCTGCCGCACGCGCGCTCCGTGGCCGTGGCCAGCCGCGCCACGGCGCTGCTCGCCGTGCACGGTGACACGCTCTTATATGTAACTGTACTGCGGCTCGCCGGCGCAGGGCGGCGTGCACGTGGCGGCGCGCCGCAGCTGCGCAGGCGCCGCGCTGCTGCACGCGCTGCCGCACGCGCGCTCCGTGGCCGTGGCCAGCCGCGCCACGGCGCTGCTCGCCGTGCACGGTGACACGCTCTTATATGTAACTGTACTGCGGCTCGCCGGCGCAGGGCGGCGTGCACGTGGCGGCGCGCCGCAGCTGCGCAGGCGCCGCGCTGCTGCACGCGCTGCCGCACGCGCGCTCCGTGGCCGTGGCCAGCCGCGCCACGGCGCTGCTCGCCGTGCACGGTGACACGCTCTTATATGTAACTGTACTGCGGCTCGCCGGCGCAGGGCGGCGTGCACGTGGCGGCGCGCCGCAGCTGCGCAGGCGCCGCGCTGCTGCACGCGCTGCCGCACGCGCGCTCCGTGGCCGTGGCCAGCCGCGCCACGGCGCTGCTCGCCGTGCACGGTGACACGCTCTTATATGTAACTGTACTGCGGCTCGCCGGCGCAGGGCGGCGTGCACGTGGCGGCGCGCCGCAGCTGCGCAGGCGCCGCGCTGCTGCACGCGCTGCCGCACGCGCGCTCCGTGGCCGTGGCCAGCCGCGCCACGGCGCTGCTCGCCGTGCACGGTGACACGCTCTTATATGTAACTGTACTGCGGCTCGCCGGCGCAGGGCGGCGTGCACGTGGCGGCGCGCCGCAGCTGCGCAGGCGCCGCGCTGCTGCACGCGCTGCCGCACGCGCGCTCCGTGGCCGTGGCCAGCCGCGCCACGGCGCTGCTCGCCGTGCACGGTGACACGCTCTTATATGTAACTGTACTGCGGCTCGCCGGCGCAGGGCGGCGTGCACGTGGCGGCGCGCCGCAGCTGCGCAGGCGCCGCGCTGCTGCACGCGCTGCCGCACGCGCGCTCCGTGGCCGTGGCCAGCCGCGCCACGGCGCTGCTCGCCGTGCACGGTGACACGCTCTTATATGTAACTGTACTGCGGCTCGCCGGCGCAGGGCGGCGTGCACGTGGCGGCGCGCCGCAGCTGCGCAGGCGCCGCGCTGCTGCACGCGCTGCCGCACGCGCGCTCCGTGGCCGTGGCCAGCCGCGCCACGGCGCTGCTCGCCGTGCACGGTGACACGCTCTTATATGTAACTGTACTGCGGCTCGCCGGCGCAGGGCGGCGTGCACGTGGCGGCGCGCCGCAGCTGCGCAGGCGCCGCGCTGCTGCACGCGCTGCCGCACGCGCGCTCCGTGGCCGTGGCCAGCCGCGCCACGGCGCTGCTCGCCGTGCACGGTGACACGCTCTTATATGTAACTGTACTGCGGCTCGCCGGCGCAGGGCGGCGTGCACGTGGCGGCGCGCCGCAGCTGCGCAGGCGCCGCGCTGCTGCACGCGCTGCCGCACGCGCGCTCCGTGGCCGTGGCCAGCCGCGCCACGGCGCTGCTCGCCGTGCACGGTGACACGCTCTTATATGTAACTGTACTGCGGCTCGCCGGCGCAGGGCGGCGTGCACGTGGCGGCGCGCCGCAGCTGCGCAGGCGCCGCGCTGCTGCACGCGCTGCCGCACGCGCGCTCCGTGGCCGTGGCCAGCCTGCGTGCGTGCACGGTGACACGCTCTTACATACAACTGAACTGCGGCTCGCCATGTTTTGAAATATTATTTAATTGTTTTTTATTTAACTGTCAAAGTCCGTCAGTATAACATTTTTAATTCGTTCTGATATGCAAAGATGTCTGAACATCATTCTGCGGTATTGACATTATATCGCAATATATAATGCTGAGCCGGTAAAGCAGATTCTATTGTGCAAAAATAGCCCTTAAGGTGACGAACATATTTGGGATGTGACTGTACTCCTCTGCATCGTTTATTTCGCATCTAAAAAATAATCCCCATTCCAGGAGAGGCAGCCGTGAGCCCACAGAACGTTGAACAGACGCCGCTGGCGCTGGTGTCGTGGGGCCACTCGGACAACATCGTGCGCCTCAAGCGTCGCCGGGACACGCGGCCGGACCTGTTGCTGCATGTGTGTGCGCTCGACCAGGTATGACGAGACACTCAGAACAGACGCTGTGTCGTGGGGCCACTCGGACAACATCGTGCGCCTCAAGCGTCGCCGGGACACGCGGCCGGACCTGTTGCTGCATGTGTGTGCGCTCGACCAGGTATGACGACACACTCAGAACAGACGCTGTGTCGTGGGGCCACTCGGACAACATCGTGCGCCTCAAGCGTCGCCGGGACACGCGGCCGGACCTGTTGCTGCATGTGTGTGCGCTCGACCAGGTATGACGAGACACTCAGAACAGACGCTGTGTCGTGGGGCCACTCGGACAACATCGTGCGCCTCAAGCGTCGCCGGGACACGCGGCCGGACCTGTTGCTGCATGTGTGTGCGCTCGACCAGGTATGACGACACACTCAGAACAGACGCTGTGTCGTGGGGCCACTCGGACAACATCGTGCGCCTCAAGCGTCGCCGGGACACGCGGCCGGACCTGTTGCTGCATGTGTGTGCGCTCGACCAGGTATGACGAGACACTCAGAACAGACGCTGTGTCGTGGGGCCACTCGGACAACATCGTGCGCCTCAAGCGTCGCCGGGACACGCGGCCGGACCTGTTGCTGCATGTGTGTGCGCTCGACCAGGTATGACGAGACACTCAGAACAGACGCTGTGTCGTGGGGCCACTCGGACAACATCGTGCGCCTCAAGCGTCGCCGGGACACGCGGCCGGACCTGTTGCTGCATGTGTGTGCGCTCGACCAGGTATGACGAGACACTCAGAACAGACGCTGTGTTGTGGGGCCACTCGGACAACATCGTGCGCCTCAAGCGTCGCCGGGACACGCGGCCGGACCTGTTGCTGCATGTGTGTGCGCTCGACCAGGTATGACGACACACTCAGAACAGACGCTGTGTCGTGGGGCCACTCGGACAACATCGTGCGCCTCAAGCGTCGCCGAGACACGCGGCCGGACCTGTTGCTGCATGTGTGTGCGCTCGACCAGGTATGACGAGACACTCAGAACAGACGGTGTGTCGTGGGGCCACTCGGACAACATCGTGCGTGACCCATCACATAGCCGTTAATTACGCATTCTGTTCATGACACTAAGCTACATTGAGCAAAATTTATTGCTGCGAAACGACTTTTTTTGGGAGCGATAAATAGATGTTTGTGGCTGTGTGCGACAAGCAAAACATTGTGCTTATGGGTGCAACGGTACCAGCAGTTCTGGGGGTTATTTATAGTTAAGTTAAAACATTTAAAACTGACCAGAACCAAAGTGTAAGCAGAAGGTTCTCAGGTACAGTTTCCAATACAAAACAAAATATCAAAATGATGGGAACTATAAGTGACTCTCGGCTTCGTTAGGCGTCTTTTACACCCCTTTTATTATTCCTCAGATAACAAAGGTGGCATCTTCGTGCGTGACGGCCGGCTGCCCCTACCCGCTGGTGCTGGGCCACGCGTCGGGCCGCGTGTGCTGCGTGCGCGTGCGCGGCGCGGGCGGCGCGGGCGGCGCGCGCGTGCGCACGCTGCAGGCGCACGGCGCGCCCGTGGCCGGCCTGCACGCGTGCGCGCGCGCCGGCCTGCTCGTCAGCGCCAGCACGGATGGCCACATCGTGCTGTGGGACCTCTACAAGTGCGAATTGTTGTTATTTGATTAGACACTATAGCAGCTAATTAGCTGATGCGTATTTCAAAATAATTATTTAAAAAAGTATCTATCCAGTCTCTTCTAAATATCGAGTCAGTGTGGGAGCCATCGCAACATTTTCAGTATTTAACGTAATAACTACAGTACACACCTGCCTCATTGGTTTACCGGTCGCCAGTGCTACTGCTAAGCATGAGCTCCTGGGATCGATACCCAGGTCGGCCATAAATTCAACGTTAATTACGCCTAGTGACCGTCCATCCTGACGGAGACGGGATATTTCATCAAAATTTTCTCAGTAACAGTCCAGAGTTTGTATTTGTGCCCGGTTGATGGCAATAAGCTCGCCCCCTATTACATGAAACTTAATCATAACTGGCGAAATGTGGGTGTGTTGTAGCTACACCTCTGCCTAAACCTTCGAGGGTTACAGGCGCGATGCTATGGAACAACACAGTCTAGCTAGAATGTATTATATTAACTTCTTACAGTTACGTGCGAGGGTTTAGTAGTCTACTAATGTAGATATATCATGAATTTTGACATTTCTCAAGGTTTGTTAAAGTATTGTACGATAAACTACTGTAACAAATGTGGTAACTACATTATTAGCATTTCATTAATACTATAAGGACAATTGCGATCACAGTCTTCTCAAGCGACAGCTGCGAAATAATATTAAGAAAACAAAGCTACTCGGTTACTTTATTAAACAAAGCCACACAATTATTTTATTAATCACACAGATTAATCGTTTTTTCTGGATATTCTATAACTTTATCCAAAAAAAAAATCTGCTCTTTCCAGATTAATCTACATCCGCACCTTACCAAACCGCGACATGTTATCGGTGACCCACGTCACGATCAGCGAGACTCTGTGCGACATCGCATCAGTGCACGACATGGCGAGCAATGTCAACAACAATGACGTCAGTGGCGACGTCACGCCTGACGCGGCCAACGCGGGCGACAACCACTCGGAGGCGTACGAGAAGGACGCGGCCTACAAGTACAAGTCGCTCATCAGAGTGCATACTGTCAACGCGAGGTTTGTTGGTGAGTACTGCGCTTATTATTGGAACGAAGTTCCTTAACGCGGCTTGCGGTAGGAGTTGACTGGTAGAGATCGTCACGGAAGGAAAAAGTGTTGTGCCCCTCCATGCGATTTTCTCTATCTCTTCTTATTATATACCAGTTTGTTATTTTGGAGTATTTTATTGTAATACTATAACCAAATGATCATATTTATTTATATAATAAATAGGTTTTTACGGGAAAAGCTGGGAATAAGTAAAAACCGTATTGGTAACTATGTGAGCATCAACTAACAGCATTGCAGGAGCACAACTTTGTTTAAGTTTTGTTTAGCTAAATTATTAATCACTGACCATGTTTTTGGGGTTTTTAGCACAATTTGTAAATACAGTGAAACTGTTTCTAACGACATTAAAGGGACCGTTCAAATGCTGATGTTATGGCCGATAGTCCTTATAAACATACATATTAGTACATAGGTCCTTATCGCAACTTCTACATTCCTTCGTTTTAGCTCAATTTGTAAATACAGTGAAACTGTTTCTAACGACATTAAAGGGACCGTCCAAATGCTGATGTTATAGCCGATAGTCCTTATAAACATACATATTAGTACATAGGTCCTTATCGCAACTTCTACATTCCTTCGTTTTAGCACAATTTGTAAATACAGTGAAACTGTTTCTAACGACATTAAAGGGACCGTCCAAATGCTGATGTTATAGCCGATAGTCCTTATAAACATACATATTAGTACATAGGTCCTTATCGCAACTTCTACATTCCTTCGTTTTAGCACAATTTGTAAATACAGTGAAACTGTTTCTAGCGACATTAAAGGGACCGTCCAAATGCTGATGTTATAGCCGATAGTCCTTATAAACATACTTATTAGTACATAGGTCCTTATCGCATCTTCTACATTCCTTCGTTTTAAGCGAAGTCGTTAAAAACGGTTTTGATTGTAGTTTGAATTTTTCGTATTATGTATTAATTTAGCAATTCTTTCTTTTATTTCTGTATTTTTATTTTTTTGTAACTCAGTTTCCTGATCATTCTTGTGTAATATCCATAGTTGGTTTCTCGACTGATTCCGGTAATTATATCGTTGTTAACCCAATCTTCTTGGGGTGGATTCAAAACCTTTTTTCTTAAACTCAAACCATTTACAGGCACTTTTGAATTGTCCAAGTCGGTCAGTTAGTCAGAAAGTTGAAGCTAGTTGCCCATTCTAAAACGTAGACCTCTATGGAGAAGAACGGGCAAGAAACTCTAAGGACACTCTTTTAAATCAAGATAATATTAAATCCTGGGTACATTGTTCGTGTTGCTTCTAGATGTGAGAACAATGTAAAAAAATATATTAAAAAACAATTCAAAATATAAGATTAAAAATAAGCCGTGGCAGTCAAGAGATGACAAGTCTCAACCGCTGGCGCCCGTTCACGAACATGACGCATGGAGCTGCACCATCCAGCGCAACCAGTTTGTAGGGAACCGAATGATCCAACAGACGCGCCACCATCAGTAAGACTTTTAAGTGAGCATGACATAGTCTCAACTGCCATGCTTTCAAGTCAATATACATAATAATGACATATTAAACGAATCTATGGTACTCACATTTACAAAATTTTAAAAAATGCTTATAAATTATATAAAACTATACATTACAACAATTTTCTTAATGTCCTTCGGGAATCATCGCATTTCCGAATACAAACGAATGCTAATTTCCATGACCATCAATTATTAGATTTATATCGTGTATAATAATTTGAATTCTGAACTAAGAACTTTATTGTTGTTACGTCATAACAAAGCAACAATAAAGTACTTAGTTCTGAATTCAAATTATTATTTTACATTTTATATCAATCATCAAAATTATCATCATTTCATCAAATTATATATTTTTCACTACATATTACGACGCTTACATCAGCGATTGAGTTTCGATGTTTCGGTATAAAAATACCGAAACAAAAAGCCCACTATTTCTCCGATATCCTAGCGCCATTCTTAAAGGGCGGTGATACAGCGAACTACCAAGTAAGAAACAAAGTGACGCGCTCAATAATAATTAACAATGAACGAATAGATGGCGCTCTTGTGTATTTATTGTTTAGTATGAAGAGCTAGAAACAAATTAGACCGGGCGATTAAAAATACGAGTAGTATTTTTATCTTTTTAATTATTTTAAGAGACTTTATTTACAATGAATTTAAAAACAATATAAACGTAAGGAAAATAAGTAGTCAAACTACCAACATAGTAACATAGCACACTTGTATCATAATGTACTATTATGTCCTGATTAATTTATTACTTGTTTGTTATATTTTTAGTCAGAAGGTCAATGTTAACCAAACACTATTGCTCTCTTCCGTTGTTGTAATTGTGTGTCATATACATCCAGAAATCTTTCAAGATTTCTTGCCCGTTCTTCTCCATAGGTACCTACTACGCTTTGGAATGGGCAACTAGCTTCATTTTTCTGACTGACTGACCCCTTGACAATTCAAAAGTGCCTGTAATTGGTTTATTTGAAATAAATGCTTTGAGTTTGACTTTGATTTGTGTTGCCACGGTTGCAGTGTAGTGTAGACGACGCCAATATCTAGCGCGAGTTTATCAATTTGTAGCCACACGTAATTGTTTCCATCTTGATATATTGATTCACTGAGGTTATGTTTTAAATCGTTGTGAGCGTATGCTGTCACTCCTTCGCTTCTTCTGTCTGTTCTATAATGGTAGTAATGTGTATATATCTGTAGTTGTAAGATTTGATTTTTATTCTGTATCCAAGTTTCCGTTAGCAAAATCATGTGTACAGTTGTAGTGTAGATATAGATTTTATATTATTTTTAAGTTCGTGTAGTATTCCTCTCTTCCTTATACTTGGTATGTTTAAATATAGTAGTGATAGGCGGCGTGATTTTTCATCGAATGAGATCGAATGTAGACCCAAGCCCCTAATCCTACAAACCTTACATCTTGGTAAAATTGTATGGCTGACGGTTCCATTGAGCTACTGCATGACACAACATTAAAGACTAGTGACTTAATATCTTGCCATAAGCCTATAGGAGTGTCAATCTAGAGAAAAGTACTTTTTTTATGAGACAATAAATTTAATATTCCAGGTAGTGTAAAAGTGTGCGAGCGAGTGACGTGCATCTGCTACTCGAACGCGCCGGAGGGCGTGAGCGTGAACTGCGTGGCAGCCGGCCTGGCCTCAGGCGCCGTGCGACTGTACTCGTCGTGGGACCTGCGGGCCTTGCTGTACATACCGCCGCCCGACACCCGCGCGCCGCTGCTGAGGTGAGTACTGGTGGGACCTGCGGGCCTTGCTGTACATACCGCCGCCCGACACCCGCGCGCCGCTGCTGAGGTGAGTACTGGTGGGACCTGCGGGCCTTGCTGTACATACCGCCGCCCGACACCCGCGCGCCGCTGCTGAGGTGAGTACTGGTGGGACCTGCGGGCCTTGCTGTACATACCGCCGCCCGACACCCGCGCGCCGCTGCTGAGGTGAGTACTGGTGGGACCTGCGGGCCTTGCTGTACATACCGCCGCCCGACACCCGCGCGCCGCTGCTGAGGTGAGTACTCGTCGTGGGACCTGCGGGCCTTGAAATTGCCAAACTTCACAGAGTACTTTCTTCCTGGGAAAACGCCGTATCGTCGATGACTTTTGTAGATGATTTCTCCCTTATATGGATATGCCTGAAACTGGCAGTGTAAGGGCTCAGACTGGAACGCTGCTCTCGATTTTTACACGACTGCCCCAAAATAGAATTATTATGTTTTCAGTATACATGTACGTTTAAGTGTTTCTTTATTTACAAAGTGTGTGTGACCACAGTAGTGTTTGCCCCAGCCTGACGTACAGCAGCGACTCGCAGCTGCTGTTCGGCTGCTACGCGTCGGGCGCGGTGCTGGCGTGGCGCAGCGACGCGGGCGCGCGACCCGCGCCGGTGCGCATCGTGCCCGCGCAGGCGCTGTTCTGACGCCGCGATGGCGCGCCCGCCTGGACCCGCTGCTGGCCGGCATCGTGCACGGCCTGGCACAGCTTAGCTACAGCCTGTAAAACTGAAGCCCGAAGGATCTATCTGTAATTCTATAGGTGACTCTGTAGTTGGAAACAAAACCGTCGATACTACTAAGTCATATCACTGTTATGGTGATATCCTGATACATTACACTTTACCTCAAACGGGTTACGTAATAGAGTGCAGAAGTAGCTACCAACTAATACACTTTACCTCAAACGGGTTACGTAATAGAGTGCAGAAGTAGCTACCAACTAATGTGTATTGTATGTTCATGGACGAACAAAGGACTGCTAATGTATGATGATTACTTAAAGACTGCAAGGATAATCTCCCAGTAGATTGTGTAGGCGTTTGTTTGGTTTTATTTATATTAACTAGAAGTTGCATTTCATGATGACTTGCGTGAGTTTTATTATTAGACTTAAGGGTCAAATTACAATGATTAACGTGGCTTAGTATAATAAAACAAGATACGTATACTGCTTCATGCTAGATAGATTTGAGTCAAAGGAATGGATAATATTTTATAGTCTGTGAGACACTACTGTTATAAATAATGTTACTGCTATGGAAATAGCAATAAAGTGGTCTTCCTCTGTATGTAAGTATTGTATGTGTAAAACACTAACTAGGTAAAGCAATCGTTTTGAAGCCTGTGTGCCAAATAATATACGAATAATTACGAGTGGACGGTACGAGCCAGATACTTTAGGAAGTAGCTAAAGCGGAGAATATTTAAACGTGAACATGACTAAAACATTTTTTTTAACTATATTTTGGGATTTGTGAATAGAATAAAGAATTTGTTTTTACTTTCGTTAGTGATTCATCATTTTAATGAATTTTATAACGAGGCAGCTCAACACGTTCCTCCAATAGGATATAAGTTAACTGGAAATCGCCTGTTGGTCACGATTTAAAATTTAAAAAGAGTTGAATGCTTGTCTCAAGTTAAATATAGATTTAAACCAAAATTAATGACTTTCATCGTAGTCTGTCCGTGCAAGCGAGGCAGAGGGTAGAATATATCATAGATTTTTTAAGAAGGATAGTTAGAAAATAATCCATATCTTACGAATTTATTTTAAATAATGATATAAAATGGTAGGTTTATAATGCAACTTGTGATTGAACATGTAAAATAAAATAATATTATTTTTAAATATTTTGTGTACACCTAACTATAAGAAGACTGTTTATGATTTCAATAGTTTGTGTGAGTGAGGTGAGCAATAATGCATATCTTAGCTAAGTGTGTTGTAAATATATTTTTGTATGAACATTCCTGTAATTGCAAATATTGCTCAGAATGCATTTTAAATCGCGTACCAATACAATAATAGTGATAAGATTCGGTGTACTATACATTATTTATTGCCTTCATTAACGTATATTTTATTTGTTTTATCTTAACTTAATTGTTCAACACAAAGTTTAATCTATCGAATATTTAGAGGCTACGTCCTAGAGTATATATCATAGACATGATTGTTGTTTAAATGTTTATTATTTGAGCATTTACTGTCGATGTCAAGGCAAAGCTACGTTACGTTGCCGTCCTGAAGTACGTGTAACATTTCTGCAATGGACAATAACACTTTGAAAACATTGAATAAATATCCGAAACTTAAAGAGTAAATAAATTTATTTTCGCAGTGTTTTTAATTATATACACAGTTATCGAGTGTGATGTAAGTTATTATTATATGCTGTTGAGTTTTGTAAATCAATAAAACATATTTTAAGTTGAGTTTTTATTTTTAGTCCTATCGGTTACGTATATCAACATTTGACTTCACAAAAGGGCAAACCTGAAGTGTATAGGGACAAGGAGGTAAGAATTAGCATAAATAAATTAGGCAAACATTATCTTCTTCGATCTTATTACAATAGATGCGTTAAGGCGATTATCAAACTGCACTGCGCTCCGTCGGGTAAGTATCGCGGGGTGGCCGTAGCAAACAATATGCGCAGATTGTTTTTCTATACAAACTGATACAATGTTAAATCTACCGCCCCGCGCTATGCGATGGCGTCGTGTCACTGACTGGCGGGGCCACCATCAGGAATGTTAATTTTGATAACACAAAAAAATTGTCGCTAATTAGTCGAAATCAGTCGCCAAATATCAAAATTTGTCGGTCACTGGTTCAAAAGATATAAGGGTTTATAGGTGGCCAATCTGGAGAGTCTCCCCAGCAGGGCAACATTTATATCTCAAAAACTAGGGCACCTAGCGAAGAACTGTTTTCTCCCATATTTTGTCGCCAATTAGTCACAATTTGTTGCCAAGTCACAGATTTAATCGGGTCTTAGTTTAGGAGATATTTTCAATTAGTAGGGTCTAGTCCAAGAGCTAGATCGAAGAGTTCACGAAAAATTGCCAAGAAAAAATATTTCTATTAATATGTGTAATATACTATTAGTTTTATCGGTCTAAAGTCCTTAGAAATGTCCGAGAGAGATAAATTCTCAATGAAATACATGTTTTTATGTTATAAATTACTAGGTTAGAGTGGCTTAAACTTCTTTGAAAACATTAAACCTTGCTCTTGGTCTATTTAGTGTCAAGATATACAGTCGCATGCAACTGTTTTACCAGTTTACAATTTTAAGCTCTAATTAACGTTAGAATAATAGAAAAAATATCGTACCTTTAGTAAAATGTTTAAAATACTTAAACGTATCGTCAATTGTAATCAAATTTTATTTTATACAAATGAATTTCCAAAAAGTTCGTTTGATGTGTTGTTTGTGTGTGTATTACTTACGTGACGTGCAACTCGTTCTAAGTAGCTCGTCTGTACACGCGCATCTATCTCTTTCTTACTTACCGTAAATGAAACGGAGCGCAGCGATCTATCTGCCAGCGACTAAGTGGTAAATGCACTGTGTTAGATAAATAATTACATATATTTATTGTAGATTTGTTTATAGGTAATGAATACAGCTTTCCTTTGGTGGGTTGAAATTGTAGAATAAGTTTATATTTATTTAATTCGAAACAAACATTCCTCCATAAGACGTCATAGATACTGTCTAGAAACTACATAAAGTGTTTTGTACTTGCTTGTACCACTGTATGGGGAAATTGAATTCTTTAATATCTTTTAAATTACACACCGACTGAATCTGTAACTTGGCGACAAAGGGGAGGCTCTCCAGATCGGCCACCTATAAACCCTTATATCTTTTGAACCAGTGACCGACAAATTCTGATATTTAGCGACCAATTTCGACTAATTAGCGACAATTTTTTTGTGTTATCAAAAATAAAATCCCTGATGGTGGCCCTGCCAGTCAGTGACACGACAGCGTGCGATGCAGTGTGATAATCATCTAAACCTGCACGAGGCGTCTACGCGGAGTGTACGAGGTGTCTACATGATGTCTACGAGGTCTAGTGGAAGAGAATTAAAACTTGAAAGGAGACTACCAGTTTCTCGTTGGGTAGTGCCGTGGAGATTAAGGACTTTCATCCACATTCATTATTGTACTTGAAATTAAACTTCAATTTGTCGGTCTAAAATGTATTTATTGCTACAAAATCAGGTCATACGAAAATATACAAACAAGTTGGTTATCAATAAGTATTGGGGTTCTGTGTCGAGTTGTATGTTAAGAGTTTACAATGGTTACTACATTATTGCGTATAAGGCTAGTTTGGTAGTTGAGCTGAGCTATATGGTGGGTTACCTTGTACTTTCGCATCACAGTCACAGGAGTGCAAATGATTCCTCCTGATACCGGAGCGTAACTAACACTTGACTCTAAACAACGTTCGTTAGAACGTGACGCGAGTGACGCACAGCTACTGCACCACTCGCACGTGTGAGCAGGTTATCGTAATACATGAGGCACGGGCTACATACATATCTCTTTGTGGCGTTTTCTATGTAATTTGAGGAATGGTCGTATTTTTTTTTATAGATGAATATAGAAAGTAATTGAAGCCGTGTCCTCATTGTGTCGCGTACTGCAGCAGACGGAGTGCTAGTTGGCGTTCTCGCGCTTGGCGCCGCTGAGCACGATGTACGGCGACTGTGTCTCGCGCTGCTTGTCCTGCAGCATCTGCAGCGTGCCCAGGGGCGTGTCCGTTGAACTCATCTTCTTCATGAGCTGTAATCAGACCGAGGCTTATGAATTGAGGACATTGGACATTTTTTTTTGTCTTTTGGATACTATCAATGTTAAAACTGTTAATATTTTAAAGTTTTTGTTTATTGATTCTATGTGTACAATTAATAATAATAGTAGTAGTCTCCAAGATATTTATTTATTTTACCTGATAGTGAGTGAGACGGACTTATTCTGTTGTTCTCTGAGTGAATTCACAAGGAATGCATTGTTTATAATTAGTTCATGGTAAATGTAAGTTGATAAATAACATAACATCACGCCTGTATTCCTCGAAGGGTTAGGCAGAGGTGTACCTATAGCACACCTACATTTCGCCAGTTATGTTTAAGTCCCATGTAATAGGGGGCGAGCCTATTGCCATAAACCGGGCACAAATCCAGAATCCGGGCTGCTACCGAGAAATTCCAGATGGAAAAATCCAATTTCACTTACCCGACCCGGGAATCGAACCCAGGACCTCATACTCAGCAGTAGCGCTTGCGACCACTAGACCAACGAGGCAGTAAGGAGAGTAACGAAGAAGTTGATAAATAAATAAACCAAATATCATGTCCACGCAAAGCAGACTACGAGGATCTTATGGCGCCTGAACGACGTTGACCGGTGCATTGTTACTACAGTCCGTTCAGTTATTTTACCTCTCAGTATGCATCACTGTCAAAATCGTAGTGATCTTTATTGTTATTGTAATATGGTTGCTGCCATTGACAAGTCTGTCAAATGGATTATTATAGTTACAATAAGGATGCTATTGGGTTGCTGCTGTCAGAGGCAAAATAACTTTGAATGGATTGTAAGCATTGGAGCAATTGTCATAGAAATTGTATTGAAAAAACAAGATGGCGGCATTAGTTCCAATTTGAGCCGCGCGCTGAGAGAACTTTGTAGCGCTGTTCACCTGCGCCCTGAGTATAATGCCGTCTACGTGCCAAGGAAGCTTCGTCTCCGCAGGCAGTAGGCTTAAGTGAATATTGTAAAAGTCGTGGAACTATGTAGGAGAGTATCTCACCCCTTCCTGCACGGCCTTCTTGATGCGCTTCTCCTGCTTGTTCTTGCCGGGCCCCTTGCCGTGGAACTTGTGCGACAGGTAGCGGAAGGCCTCCTTTGGACACAGCGGGCGGCCGTCGTCGTCCACGTACTCCAGTTTGATGTTCGGCCGGAAGTTGTTCTTCTCGCGGAAGTCCTGCAGCGGACCCGAGTGCCCGCCGCGCTCGCGGCGACCGTACTTGTCATCCTCACTGGAATTGTTATTAGTTAATGGTTCGGTCACAGGTATAAGGTTTTTATTAAATTATTTTTACATGAAATTAGTGTCGCGTGAATTTGCTGAGACCCGCGGGGTATCCCGCGCATGATATACGAATGCTCTTACACTGTGATGCAAAATATGGAGCACATGCAGACTTAATGTCAAAAGGTATCTTCTAACAGGCAATCCATAGGTTAACAAAGTGGTTACCCGTAAGTCTTGTCCTCGATGGAGTAGTGTCGCGCGGTGAGCAGATGCTTGGCGACGCTGCCGGTCTGCGGCGCGACGCCGGCGCGCTCGAGGTAGCCCTTGCTGAGCGCCAGGCGCAGCGCGCCCCACACGCCGGCGCCCAGCGACGGCTCGGCCTCCAGCCCCACGCACGAGCCTGCACATACATTACACGCCCGAGAGTAACAACCCAAAACGTTATCTATTCTAATATAATAAAGCTGAAGAGTTTGTTTGTTTCTTTTAACGTGCTAACCATTGGAGCTACCGGTCGGATTTGAAATAAAAAGAACACAACAAAAGCAATCAAAATGTTGTGAGGTAAATGTTTAAACGCTAGAATTATGAAGCCATAAGAGCATACAATATCGAAATTCGTAAAAAAGCATGCAGAAGAGGGATGGGATTTATTTAATTGAGTGGAGCAATTTCTATGTCATGATAGCAAATAATTTTCAAAAAGACATTTATTTATTTATTAAAACTTCTCGCACACAATAATCTAAATACAGATGAATGTGTTACTAACTCCGTTTAGGGAGTGATTGCGTGAGAATTTAACGTGAAAAGGGTTTGTTTACACTTGCATAGGATACTTTTGGAATAGACTATAGAAGGAATGTCGCGTGTACCTGCGGCGAGGTCTGCGGGCTTCTCGTTGTGCACGTCGACGCGGCTCCACGCGCCCGCGTTACTGTCCACCTCGGGCTCCAGCTCCTCCTCACGCTCGAAGTCCTGCACACAAACATTAACACTTTACATGTTTTTGCCAACAACATTCTACGAATTGAAACAGTAGCTGGACCATTTTGGAAAACCAGATGTCTTTTGATAGTTTATAGCGAAACAATTATATCTAAGGAGAAATAACTGTGCAAAACTGCAAATGCTTTATTATATTGTTCTGTATAAAATGCTTCTGAACCGATTTGTCTAAAACATATTCAGCCCCGCACAACATGTAAGTTACAAAATCAATGCTCATAATTGTTATACAGTGCAGCACGGGCAACGACGCACAACCTGTAACCAGAGTTCAGCACATGATTCTAGACACGCTAGAATAGATTTCTTGTCGTTTAAAAAAAAATGCTATTTTATAGGAAAGTGTCATACGCGGTCAAAATGTACTGAACGGCATGTTTTTTTTTAAATTACTGATGATATATTTCAACGCAGGGGGGTTCAGAAACAATGAGTCCATGGTACTGTATTTTTCCAATGAAAAATCTGGTCTACTGCGAAGTGGCCGTCTGTCAGTGAGTATTTAGTTGACTACAAGTCCTGCGCCTGATGGGATTTTCCATCGGCAAAAATGACGAACGTCAATACAAACTTTCACCCCTTATTTAACCGCGGTTGGAAGTGAATTTTCAAAGTCTTCTTTAGTGTTCACCTTCGTTATAAGAGGAACTCGTGTGCAAAATTGTATGTTTCTAGAGCCAAGGTTAATACTGTGTGTTATGAATGAGTGTTACCATGATCTCGGCGTCGTGGTCCCGGTTGCCGGCCAGCCCGTACGTGGGGATGTCTCCGAGCGTGCGACAGAACTCCGCCGTCGCGTCCAGCACCATGGCACTGCCGCCCTCCTCCTCCTGCACGTGCTCCAGGACCTCCTCCACCTGCGTGTGTATGAATATGTCATTATGTACAATAGAATACTCTATATTATGTACACCATATGAATTACAGATATAAATGTAGAAATGTTACATACGGTGATACTATGGGCGGTCTTATCGATAAAAGCGTTATTTTAAAGACAACCTTTCGATGGATTAAAGCGACAATACTGCAGGTCGTCTGTGGTGTACCACTTACATATTATACAATAAACAAATTACATAAATATATGAAAGTACATATTTGTGTAATAGTGTTTCCTCCGGTTTCTACGTATTAACATAGAAACCGGAGGAAACACTAACGGAATAAATTATTACAGCTCGGTGTCGGGCTCCATCTCCTCCTGCCGACAGCTCGGGCGACATTATGTACTGTTCGCTCACCTTGGGCACCTCGCACTGCACCTGCTCCGCCAGCTCGGCCTGGCGCAGGCGCCGCGCGCGCGCCAGGGCGGCCTGCAGCTCGATGTCGGGCTCCGTCTCCTCGTCGTCCACCTCCAGCGGCCGCGACAGCAGCTCGGGCTTCACTTCTGCACAGAAACCACAATACGGTCACCACAAGCTTTAGAACGACTGACACACAGGTATGAGCGACCGAGATGCACTATTCGGAGACCGTAGCTAGTTAAATAATAATAACGGGTGTAAAAAGACGCCTAACGAAGCCAAGAGTCACTTATTCTTCGAGTTACTATGATTATTTTTCTACTGGACATGCCTTCTGGTTAATAATAATAGTCTTTCAAATCGAATTTCTAGAAAGATTAGTGCACAAGTGTATACACAGGTGCACTCTCTCTTCTTCACTTTCATAGTCCGATGGGACGGCAATCCGACACGAACGGAGAGATTAGGCGCAGAACCAACGGCTTAAGAGGGGGCAGCAAGACAGAAAACACAGTTTCACCCGCGCCTACTTGGCTACCCCTCTCATCAAACACGACGAAAGCAAAACACAATCCCTTCCCACGGCAGAAAATTTTCGCCCGGGGCGTGTATCTCTAGGTATTTCAATTTGAATCTTCTGCAGTAAGTATACGCAAAATAATCACATTTAACCGCTCTATTCAATGTAGCTAAGTATGATCGCTGTGTACAAGTAGGTATATTATTCAATATTATTGTTTGTCCGTGAATCTGTTACCGATGCTGGTAGGTCGTTGTTAGATTAAATAGATACTTCAAGATACGGCCTATACATTTTCGATTCCGATTTAAAAGAAAAACTAAAAAGTTGTAGTTGAGAAAATCTTCTCAGATACATATGTAATACAAAAACCCATACTGCGCGAAGCGCGAGTAGAAATAACTCCCCGCCGAAAACATTTGTGAAAATGAGGCCAAGTTCGGAACAAAGAATATTGGCATCTATGTAAATGTGTGTAAGTCGAAAGAGAGGTTCTTATTTTGTAACTAAGTCAGATAGGAAACGCCGACCTCATCTAGTTTTAAAAATATGATTGACGTGTAAAAGTGTTTGTACAAACCTACTTACAGAAATAAAATCATTTATCATTAATTAACAGTTGAAACTTTAGCTTTGAAAACTTGCGAAGTTACATTATAAACCTTACACTTTCTTGCAACTCTATAGAACTTAGCACCCATTCAGATCTCAACTATTTTATCGGCAAAGTCGACAATCGCAACCATTATGATCCGTCACAACCTTTACTCATCCCCGCCATAAAAAGGGGGCTAATCACGAGAACACTATCCCATAGGAAAAAAATCATGTCCCGTGCACACCGTTTCGTACTTTTTTCCGCAATAAACCCATTGATTACCTATTTTAGTTTCTGATTTAGTTCTTTTGTAAACTCCATTAATATTAATATACCAATAACCTACCTTTATGCTAAATGACGAGTTTCAACTTGATGTAGGGGTTGGCCAAAAGTCGCTCGAAATAGTTCGTCTAAGCTCTAAGGCATAGGTTCCCAACGGGGTTGGTATCGTCCCCTAGTGAGCGCTGGAGCTTTTCGTGGGGGCGGTAGCGGGTCCAAAGACAAATGGGGGCGTTATGACAGTCTAAGGGGCGGTCGCGGCGTACTTTTTTTTTTTTTTTTTCAAGAAAACAAATTCTAAATTTTATAACCGTACTTAAAAAGCCCCCACAACTAATTGTACCTTTGCATGCACTCATAAGCACAATGTTGTGCGTGCGTTACATTGCAAGCTGATAAACAGTGATATTTCACACCAAAAAATAAATGTCGTTTTTGTTTAATGTAACTCAGTTTGACGTACAGAATGCGTAGATAACGGCTACGTGAAGGATCTTGTTACGTCCTGTATAATCAGTACATCTACCTTCACAGTGCACAACAGTACGAAGTGGTGTACGCTACCTGTGTCGTCGGTGTCGAGCGGCGCGTTGGCAGCGTCGTAGTCATCCACGTCGATGGGCTCGTGCTTAGCCTTCTTGCGTATCTTGCCCTGAACGGAAACATGACAGTAATAATGTTTTATTTAAATGAAATACAGTTCAGCCGACGATTAGACGTTATGGGTCAGGGATGGCTAACCTCCATACATCCACGTGCCACTTTTTCCAAATAAATATTTAATGTGGTCATGATGTGCCAACAAACAATCTTGACTTCTTGACTAAAGGAAAACTAGCGAAATAGTTTTACAATAATCGTCCTTGTTGGCAAACAGAAATAGACCTTTACTATTATTCAGTCTTCTTCACATAATTACCTTTTAATATTCATTTAAATGAAAGAACAAATTAGTGCCACTTCTGCTGTTACAAACTAGATGCCAAATATAAGTAGAGGTGGGGTGGGGTAAGGTGGGTGGTGGTGGCGGGTGGGTTAGGTGGTATATTAGGTTCACATTTTCCCTTGCATTTACGCGGTGACGATAGACCATAGAAATACATTTATATCCATGCGATAGCCGAAATCGAAGCGTCTATCCTAGAAGTGTGTTACTGTGACTTAAGTACCTAAGTTCCTCAATTGGTGCCGTGTCCAAATTATTTTGTCGCGTGCCATTGGTTCGCCATCCCTGTTATAGGTACTGTAATGAATAACGACCAAGAATTGCACAGTGACATTACAATTGTAAAAATGACAAAATTTACATTGAGCAAAGCATATAACGGGGGCCCGGTATCTGTGTGACAGCTTTTCCTAGTGCAGGTATCAGTCTCCCGCAAAGGATTTATCAGATGTTATAATCTTAATACATTTTATGGCGGAAGAGAAATCAAAGATTTATTATTATTAGTGACGTCACCTTTCTCTTGGTCTTCTTAAACTTGGTGTGCAGCTCGTGCTCGTCCAGGTAGTCCCGCGCCAGGCTGCGCGCGGGCGCCTGCAGCGACTCCGCGCGCTTGGCGCCGCCGCCCTGCACCAGCGACTGTCTCTGGACACGCAGACTCAAATCGTTCATTTCAACATTTTCTAAACATTCATTATATGTGAAGACGAAGCACCTAGAATAAAATTACTATACCACAATAGGTAAAAACAATTAAAAACCGACCAAGTGCAAGTCGGATTCCAGCACGAAGGGCTCCGTAAAAACGGCAAAAAAAAACACGTTTGTTATATGGGAGCCCCCTTATATATTTATTTAATTCTGTTTTTTTTAATATGTGTTGTTATAGCGGCAACAGAAATACAATCATATGTGAAAAATTCAACTGATTTGTACAGCCTGGTGACAAACGGGCGGACAGCGTTTTACCCTTTGGATACGGAACCCTAAAAATGAGGCAATGACAAATAAATTTAATTAATTACGTGATTGATACATTGTGCTTATACAACGTGTCCCAGAAATCAACGTCAAACCGAAAACGGGCAATAGGCCAAATCGTGACAGTTATTAGAAAAAAAAAAAACTTTGTCATGTACTTTTAAAATTTTATGGCTTCAAAAATAAATCTCAAAAATTGACACCCTGTGATGATCTTTCAAGACCTGTGACTACAAATATTAACAATTCGTCAGTTGTTTTTCTGTGACGTAACCATGAATTGTTTAAATTATAGTTAAAAGTTAAAACATAACTACTTCAGTTTTAAATAAAATGTTAGTTTTTTGCCCAACATTGAATTGAAAATTATTACATCACCCAAATTTAACTACGTGTAGTGTAAAAATAATGTACTACACTATTTTGGCAAGTAACTTTCAAAGATGGCGCGTTTAGTCTGGATTCCAAAATGGTATGCCACTTATTAATTGCTACTTCTTAATTAAGGAAAAACATTTTTTTTTTATGAAGCTGGATTTCATAGTAGAAATCCGGCTTCATTAAAAGTTCGATTGAGCGATAGAGCTCTTTCGAAGTTCGATTGAGAGAGACAGATGGTGACGCTACTTTTATCTAAGAGCGAGACGGATTGACACACCATTTCGTCTGTGTGAGTGAAACAGATAGAGACGCCACTCTGGCGAAATAGGGATGCGTTAGGTAAATTATGCAATACTGCAGTACGTTACGCTCTTTCGTTTACTACGCATCTTTCTGTTTTTGTATTGACTTCGTACTTACAACTGTAGCTTTGTTTATTGGACTTGATTTGCATTGTGATTTGGATTTATCTGCACTGTTTCTGACGACCCCGGACTTGTTTTAATCGTAATCCCGTGTTTTGTGTAGTGTGTTATCATGCCATCGCGATACACCGCACAGGAATACGCCAACATGCATCTCAGTTATGGAGAATGCTTATGCAAGGCCAATGCTGCAGCAAGATTGTATCGTGAGAGATACCCAAATGCTGAGCGTTATCCCGATCATCGAGTATTTATTAATGTGCATCGGTCATTATCAGAGGGTCGATTCCCTAGTCAAATGGTTTCAACTCAACTCAACTCAAAGCATTTATTTCAAATAAACCAATTACAGGCACTTTTGAATTGTCAAGGGGTCGGTCAGTCAGAAAGATGAAGCTAGTTACCCATTCCAAAGCGTAGTAGGTACCTATGGAGAAGAACGGGCAAGAAACTCCATGGACACTCTTTTAAATCAAAAAATGGTTACAAAATATTGATTACATCGTTCATGTTGAAATTATGCATGTGAGAACGATGCAGAACGTTAAAAGCGTCCGTAATAAAAAGACAAAAGCAATTCAAATATTAAATTAAATTAAAATAAGCCGTGGCAGCTAAGAAATGGCCAGTCCCCACTGACGGCGCCCGTTCCCGAACATGACGCATGGATCAGTACCATTCTGCTCAACCATTTTGAAGGGAACTTAATGATCCAACACACACGCCACCACCAGCGAGACATTAGAGTGGGCATGACATACTCTCAGCCGCCAGGGCACATTCAAGTCAATGAAAGAAAAACCTATCAAATGGTAGCTTTATTGCTTTATAGTTAGCGTTAGCGAGGGAAGACCCGTTATGCCCTACGAGGCCGAAGTCCTGCAAGCAGGTTAAGAAGACCCAAGTATCTCAGTACGTGGAATTCCACAGAGCATAGGAATCCCCAAAAGTACTGCACAGCGTATTTAAAAAAAAAAACGAGTTTCACCCATACCATGTACGACGAGTACAAAGTCTGCTACCCAAAGAGAGTGCGATTTTGCCAAACGATGTTGAAGAAGCACCGAGAGGATCCGCGATTCTTTGAAAACATTCTATGGGCAGATGAATCAACATTTAAAAAGGACGGTTACATGAACCTCCACAATTTGCACGAATGGCACTTGGAAAATCCAAATTTGATGCAGAGAGACAGATCGCAGTACTAGTTTAAAGTGAACATGTGGACGGGAATTTTGAATGGTCAAGTTATTGGTCCAATCGAGCTGCCGAAGAACTTAAATGCCCAGGGGTATTGGACTTTTTACCAAACCAATTACCAGAATTATTGGAAGAAGTGCCACTGAACATTTACGGCAGCATGTGGTACCAACAAGATGGCTGCCCAGCGCATTATGCTCTAACAGTACGTGAGTTCCTCAATCGTGAATACCCCGATAGTTGGACAGGGCGGGGTGGTACAATTTGGTGGCCTGCCCATTCACCTGATTTAAACCCCATAGATTTCTTTTACTGGGGTACGATAAAGGATATCGTGTACTCTAAACCAATTCAAAATTTAGACGAGCTGCGCCAAAGAATTGCAGAAGTCGCTGAAAACATCAACTCGAGAAGATACGCCCGTCTTATTACGCGATCATTTTCAAAGAGATGAATTGAATTTTATTTCAACAACAGAATTTTATTTGAAACGCACCTAAAAGTAACAAATAACTTTTTTTCCTCAATTAAGAAGTAGGAATTAGTAAGTGGCATACCATTTTGGATTCCTGACTAAACGCGCCATCTTTTAAAGTTACTTGCCAAAACAGTGTAGTACATTTTTTTTACACTACACGTGGTTAAAGTTGGGTGATGTAATAATTTTGAATTCAATGTTGGGCAAAAATCTAACATTTTATTTAAAACTGATATGTTTTAACTTATAACTGTAATTTAAAGAAGGGTTATTCATGGTTACGTCACAGAAAAAAAACTGACGAAAAGTTAATATTTGTAGTCACAGGACTTGAAAGATCATACAGGATGTCACTTTTTGAGATTTATTTTGGAATCCATAAAATTTGAAAAGGACATAACCTAGTTTTTTTTTTTATATTTTTCTAATAACTGTCACGACTTGGCCTATTGCCCGTTTTCGGCTTGACGTTGATTTCTGGGACACGTTGTATTTATCTACAAACATTACAAAAGTAGACGATTTTCCTAAAATTTAAATAAGCACCTAAGTCAGTGTGTGAGATAAAGTAATCACACAGAGTAAAATCAATGTCATAAAAATGATAAATTAAACAAATTAAATTAGCAACCAGTTTAATTTTGTCTACACTCTAGAGAGATGGAGCAGGACCAGCATGTTTCTAAGCATTCTTATCTAGGATATAATCACCTAATTTATTATATGCTTGTTTACAAAGTGTACATTTAATAAGAGTTTTTCTTTTATTTAATTGCAATATATCACAAGGAATATTGTTGTCATAAAAGATGTTTGTACTTTAGATAGTATTCCATAATGTATACAGTAATATGGAGGTAAATCATCTCACCATCATGTCCCGGAACTTCTTGGCGTCCAGCACATCGTCGTCTCCGATGAGGAAGCCCCTGGTCTTGGCGTCCTTCTCCTTGTTGATCTCGTCGTCGTACTTGCTGAGCACGGGCCGCGCGAAGCCCAGCGACGCGGCCTCCAAGTCCGCTTCGTCGTCGTACGCGCGGTAACCGGCCTTAGCTTTCTTCGCTTCTAGAAGATTCTGTGAAAAATAGTGGAAAATATTTTTTTTTGAACACACGAAAAGCAGCAAGGATGGCCTGTGCCATACTCATACTATACTACATGTCTAGCTGAGAATAATAGTTGCACCGCATATGGTTCAAAATCGCTTGACCCTTCACTTTTTGACACTTCATTATACTGATCTGTTCTCTATCAAATATTGAGAGCATGGTACACAACACTCCACAGATTAAGGATGTTTTTTTTAAATAAAATGCACCTTTCAAACACTATGTTATTAATCCAGGGAATGTGTGACGGATGTGTCATTAATTCAGAGCTGGATGCAACATTGTAATGAGACGTACCTTCTTAGTCCTCTCGTCGTCGACGATGTTAACATTGACCAGTACATCCTCCTTATCATCAGCGAGCACGTCCTTATCAGCCAGCGTCAGCACCACCTCGCGCTCGTCTCCTATCTGTATACAACAAAATAGGCAGCATGTAGCTCGAGATATTTATCACTTTTGTACCTAATATAAAAACGCGGGGACATCCTAGACAATATTTTTGAACTTGCATATCCTAAGATAACGGAGAACTAGATAATGACCATCTCGCGAACTAGTTTTAATGCTTAAACTATCGTATTATGAAACTCCACATTGCAAGAAATTTGGGTTTCTCTGCGTACTGAGGATTCATAGAGACAAGTTGAAGATACAAGCAGATTTCAAATCGTCTGTACAAAGCTACAAGGTTATTTTAGCGCGCGGCCAAAATCGGAACTAACGCCGCCATATTGTTTTGTCAATACAATAAGTGTCTCGGTGTCACAAAGGTAACGTAGTCACGAGCAGTGCGCGTGGGTGGGAACGACTTCATATTGTATTTCTTAACAGCAAGCGCGGCGTGTGCACGCGACGGCCCGCGCTTCTAGGGATCATATTCTCACCGTCCATTTAAACTATCTGTATCTACTAGATTTAATCAGATTGTTGATACCAAATGTTGGCTTAAAGGTCTTAGCAACCAGGGCATAAAAATACTTATATATATATATATATATATTGATACCAAATGTTTTAAGAGTCCCTATAAATTTCGCGGTCTAAAAACAGAAAATTCAAGTTTTTCCAGTGCAAATTTCTCAATAACTTTAAGATATCTGATTTTTTATTTAATGCACTGTTATTCATCACCTATTTATCTAGTATGTGGACGAATTTAAATTTTGATAGCTACTCAATATAAATTACGAAAAATAAAAATCTAACACACGTTTTTACGTAACCACGAAACACCAGATTTTTCTATTGCTTTTTTAGCTTACTGGTAGCAAATAACAATCTGAGAAAAAGCCTTAATACTGGACATATAGTATATTAGTAAGTGGACGATTTATTTTTTTAAAGTTTAATGAATTAGTACTCTAAAAAAAATGTGAACCGCGCTGCAAAAACGCAATAAAATCATGTGCAAAATCGTCGCCTACGCGTAAGAATTTATTGAAAATAAGAAAAAGTCTTAAATATTTTTAAATTTAAGGTGTTTATCTACCAAATTCAATTTTTATATTTTATTTTTGACTACTTATATTTTTGTAATAAAATATCTAAATAATGCCTTATAAATCGATGCGCTTGCTCGAGGCATTCAGTCGCGCCCAAGGGCTTCTCGACGACGCACGTAAGGCAAAACGATCGATTTACGACGACAAAAGCATTTAAAAAAAAATCATTGAAATACGCTAATTACATACGTTTGGTGTTCTCTATCCTTCAATGGTCAAAAATCAACAAAAGATTTTTTACTTGCGAGCGAGACCCGTTTACAAAAGCCGCTATTGTTCGACTCTTCGCTTATTGTTAGGCGTGCCGCCAGTATTCTACTAAACTCGGTGCGAATACATTGTGTCGATGTGCAGTTGTTTTGAAGTGAAATCTTGTTTTTTAATATGGATCCATTACCATGTAGTAAGTACTTCATTTTAAACCTATTATTGAGTTCTTTCAACGCTTTAAACATAGAAAATAATCTAAATATATCGATAGACTTACAATAATCTTGTTTTGCTGTAGAAAGATAATTCGTGGAAGCTTTTCTAAAAAGTTCCAACGAGTACCAGTTTAAATTTGTTTATTATAAATAACTCTGATTGTTGTTATTACGAGGAAACTGTTTTAGCTGCACGTATATACACATCTCTGAGTATTTGTTGTTTTTGTTTCAGGTAGTCGAAATGATAACGTGGAAATGCGAAGTATTAAAAGACTAGAATTGTATTTTGTTTTAAAAAGTGAAAGTTTTTTTAAATTTTCTTCGCCTAAATGCATAGAACATTTACTTATGTATATTTTGAACAAATTAAACATTGTAAAATATGGTGAAGACTTTGAAAAATCGGTCAAATTGAAAATTAAATTGTTTGTGGCAAAGTTATTTGCAAAATGGAAACAATGCCATCGCATCCATGACCGACTGATTAAAAATCATCACGATTGGTTAAATGAGGAGTTCAAAATGCCGAACATACAAGGAGACCAACAGACGCCTAGTAAGAAACCGGTTTCAGGACGACCAAAGAAGGATTTTGGGGTCTCATCACTGCGTTCTAAACAAAGATCTGTGCAAACTCTTGTGAAAGGTCTTTCTCCGGAACAGCTTTCATTTGCAACTGAATCCAGCATAGTTGTATCGGGAAAACGCAAAGCTGCTAAAGTGATGAAATTAGCCCTAGAGTCGTCACCAAGAAGTTTGAAACGAATGCAGCAGTCAAAAAACAACAAGCCCTCCTGCACACCATACACACCTATGGAAGCGCTAGCTCTTATTGTTGACACTAGTATGACAAAAGAAGATTATATAAAAGTACAAAGAGGAGCTAAAGTTAGAGGTGCAAATATATACCCGGCCTATAATCAAATCTTCCAGATAAAGCAAACTTGCTATCCCGAAAATATTACTGTTTCGGAGATCGAAGCCAGGATTCCTATGCAAAACTTACTTGATCACACAGTCCGAAGATTATATGAAGTGCAACAAGAAGTTATTTATCTTCATCTTCCTCCAGAAGTATTCGAAATTGATGTCTACTATAAGTGGGGGCTGGATGGTAGTGGCGGGCACAGCATTTATAAACAGCACTTCGCAGACAGTCCAAAGTACTCCGATTCGAATATTATATTAAGCACTATTGTTCCTCTCGAAGTGTCTATATTCCATGAAGAAGAAAAAATGATATTTTGGAAAAACCCCAGCCCATCATCGACAAAGTGGTGTCGCCCTATTGGTTTCAAGTTAATTAAAGAAACAAATCAGACCATAAAACAAGAATTCGATGCTACTGAACAACAGCTGCGAGCTGTTACATCAACAACAGTAAGCCTCCCATAAAAATTAATCACCTTTAAGCATATTCCAATTTGTACAATGATGGATGGCAAAACATGCAATGTTCTTACACAAACTGCATCGTCTCAGGCATGCAACATTTGTAAGGTAACTCCGAGGGACATAAACAACTTGGATAAGGTCTTACAACGATCCTGCGATTTTTCTGCCTACAAGTATGGCATATCTATTTTACATGCCTATCTAAGGTGTTTCGAATATCTTTTGCATATAGCATATAAAATTGATATTAAACAATGGCAAGCTAGGGGCAGTACATTGAAGAATCAAGTAAAAGAGAAGAAGAAAAATATAACGGACTTGTTTTACGAGAAGATGAGTTTAGTAGTGGACCAACCTAAGCAAGGAGGTGGAAACACAAATGACGGCAACACGGCACGGAAATTTTTTGAAAATCGAGAGATAGTTGCTGAAGTTACTGGAATCGATAAAGAATTGATTGAAAGGTTTTCAAATATTTTAAAGACAATTTCCAGTTGCCATTACATCAATATAAACACTTTCAAACCATATTGCATGGAAACAGCAAAAAAATGCATTGAACTGTATGGATGGTACAAGATGAGTGCTTCAGTACATAAACTACTTATCCACAGCAGCGACATCATAAGTCAGCTACCTCTGCCTGTGGGTCAGCTATCCGAGGACGTATTGGAAGCCTCTCAAAAAGAATATAAAAATATACGACTCATGCACTCACGAAAAACTTCAAGAATTAATACTAACACGGACATTTTACACTGGCTATGTATTAACTCTGATCCCCTGATAAGTCAACATCGATTAGTGAAAAGAAAACCAATGAAAGGTTTTAATGATACAATTATGAATATGCTCACGATGCCAACATATTTAGGTAACGATCAGAATGAGGAGGACGATGACGAAGAAGATGATTAATAATGTTTTTTTAATAATACAAAGTTTACGATTTATTTTGAGTTGTTTTATTTCAATGCAAAAATTAAATATTGGAATAAAATTTCAATATATTAAAAATCAGTACTTATAGGTCCGTAGGTTGAGTTACAGAACGTCAAACTGCTTAGTATAGGTAATAGCCTCTCAAAAATATGTTTAAATAATTAAATATAACAAATTTTCGTTAGAAATATTTTTGTCGTCGTAAATCGATCATTTTGCCGTACGTGCGACGGACCTGTATCGCCCGTGACGTTCACCGCTCCCGACGTAACTCGCGAATCGCACGTGATTTTATACTAGGTCTAACCAGTTTTGAGACTTTTGAGTAATTTTTTTTATATATGCATTGTGTGACACCTATTAATTATTGTGCAAACAAACTGTACATTTGTAATAAATTAATAGTTTTTAATAAATAATAAAAAATAATTAATAATTTTTATATTCTATAGGGACGAAAAGGAGAACAAGTCACCTGTCAGTTCAGGAACATGGTCACTTTTACTAGCAAATGGGTACTGTAATGTGTCTTAGCTATATGGGTGTAGTAAAAGGACATGATGTTTTTTATAGGATACCCGGTACCCACATTATAATTTATCTCTTTCTGTACCTAGTTCTATGTAAATATAAATTTCATCTATGTAAATTTTATATGACATGTTTACTACCCGAAATTGTTGCCTCCAGAAAAGCACGTTCTATGAATATCTGAAACACCTCGTACTAAACTCTAGTATCAAATCCTTATGTAGAAACGTGTAATTATAAATAAAAAACTAAAAATAATCTTGTATTTATTTTCACGCTGTTGCTACGCCTACATACAAATAATACAGGAATACAATGACTCGTGTAATTAGTTTCAGACGTACCTTATATATACGTTGGTCACACTTTATAATTATTATAGTTAGCTTTTACTATAGTGAGTACTATAGTGAAACTAGGTAACGATATTTTTAAGTAAGTAAGTAAGTCGTTTATTTTGCAAATATGGGTAAGTACAGTTTTATGGGGTACCTACACATAACACGTCATAATCACAATAAAATCCATCAAGTAATATGGAACCTAGTACTTATGTATAAACTATGGAGTGCTGGTAATAGAGGTTACGAATCAAGATTATTTTGTTCCCGCTTCACCGTACGACAACGCACACTGCGATTGTTAGCAATAGTTCGAAAACACAGACACGCTGCGCTCCGATAGTTACCTAAACTAGTAGCGCGCCGAAATTGATAGGGACTCTTAAGACGAGCGCTAATCCTGCCGGCAAACTGTCACGCAGTTTGGCAGGTTTATGAAATCTGTACAAGTGTTTGGTCCAAAGTATTTTTTATTATTTTTAACAACGCTCCCCTGTTCATGTCATTCAGGCGCTGAAAGATTCTTGTAGCACTCTATATGGCAATAATACTTGTGTGTTAATAAATGTAGCATCTTTTTTTTTATATAAATTTATTCAGCAATGCTTTCTATGACTGCGATATTTAATTGTAAATCATACGGGTCATACACAAAATGCTTTTCCATTTTAAAGCTGTTATTGCAACATGCAAGTAAAGTTGTCTTTTGTCGCGTGTGTTGCGGGCAAGGTGTCCGCTAGTCGTGGAAACAATGCAGGATCCAATTTAACAAATATAGCTATTTCAAAAATATTATAAAATGTTGTTCGTTGGTATGCGCATCATTTGACAGCGGCTAGACCGATTTGCCTAATTTTTGTTTTAATATGTTCGTAATAGTCCTAATAAGGCTTTTAGGGAAAGAAAGAAAATTTTTAAGATTCCGGAAAATTGCAAAAGCGGCAAAACCGAAAGTCCTTTTTTCGATGGGGTTTTAGTATGAACTATTGTTTGTACAGGACAACGTCTGTCGGGTTAGCTAGTAATTTATATTTTATAAACAGTGGCATGCAGCAGGCTGTCTGCCGAGGTGAATGGTGATACATGCTGAGCTCAAAATGTAAGTTCCCGTAAGAACTGTCCGTTGAGTACTGACCGCGTCGATGTCGTGCGCGACGCGCAGGCCGCGCAGCTCGCCGCGCGTGTAGCTGCGCTGGCGCAGCGCGCGCTCCTCCGCCTCCACCAGCGCCGACACGCCGAACACCTCGTCCATCTCGTCCAACATGGCCGCCTGGACCATACATGAGACAGCATAAAAAACAACCAAACAGCATAATATAAGCGAAACTAAAACATAATAAAGATAACAATAAGTAAACAAAATATTGTACAACCATTTAACTCCATAAACTTACGCTTCCATCCCTCTATATTTATGAAATTTCTATATTTGTTAAGGAGAATCTGTCTAAATTTGATAAACTTAATACTAGACGTCACCAAAGCACACTAAAATCAAAAAAACACAATACTGCACTTTTCTCAAAGAGTTGTCTTGGCATGGGTCCAAAGATTTACAATAAACTACCAAAAACTTTAAAGAGCATGACCAACATAAACCATTTTAAATCGCAACTTAAGAAATTCTTGATTGAAAAGGCTTACTACTCTATCAATGAGTTTTTCGATGATAGAAGCATAAAATAAAAAATGTCCGATCCACATGTTATTCTATCTTGTTTACGATGTTACTTGTTTGAAACCGTTTTATTTAGTTTGTTACACCTAATTTGTACGCCTTGCAAGGCAAAACATAGTGATACAACACAAATTTTATACCATGTACCATATTACCTATGTTCGACAAATAAATTACTTTGACTTTGACTTTGACTTTGATTCTTCTCCACACGAAACTGCCTTTTGCAAGGGACAACTAGAATCAATTCTTCTTTTTTCTTGTAATTTGTTACGTTCCAAAGCGCATTATTTTCTTAGATTGTGCGCTTTTAAAAATCGTGGACGTCCACGTATTGTTACGTTAGAAATGATAAAAGCGCACATTAACTGTCAGCGTACACCTTATGAGGTAGCGATAGTCTTTAGCAGTCACTTGTGAGCTGGTACTATCTCATGTAGTCAGGTAATACTTTCCAAAGAGACTGTACCGTGACAACTGTTTTGTTGGCCCCCAGTTGTTAGCCAACAACTGAGGTTAGACAAAAAGTTTTCATACACAAAGACAGAGAAAATATATTTCTGTCTTGTTTACTCTTACTACTAGATCTAATGTGTTTTTGTCTCGTTATCATAATTAATTTGTCACTTTTCTATTGCTTTACTCTGTCTACGCTTTGAATGGTCTAATGAAATATATACAAT
The DNA here is from genome assembly GCA_916610205.1 of Griposia aprilina. Lineage (NCBI taxonomy): Eukaryota > Metazoa > Arthropoda > Insecta > Lepidoptera > Noctuidae > Griposia > Griposia aprilina. Next base: position 24,854,317 of record OU744289.1, read on the forward strand.
TTGACTAGTGTGATGGGTGGGATGCGGAGTGGTTGCAGCCAGAGTGACAAGTGATGCATACCCTCTTGGCAGCTTCCCGCTTCTGCTTGTCCATGTCTCGCGAGCGCCGCACCCAGGCGGCCGCGTCGTCCTCGTCGGACTCGTCGGCCAACAGCGTCGTCTGCAACCTGCACAACAAGCCATGGTATTTTTAATTTATATTATTCTTTGTGCACAATACAGGTACAATGGCAGACTTAATGGCTCAGGCATTCTCTACCAGTCAACCAAGGGTGGTAGGTAGATAACATGGCACTGTTAGTAAGTGAAACAAAAAGAATATTATAAAAACTTTTTTACAAAAAAACAACCGACTTCCAAAAAAAACACTAAAAGACGTGAAAAATAACTTTAATTTCTGAAGTCGGTGTCTTTGGTTTTGTATTTTCGTTTTTGGCCACCGACTTCCGAAATTCAAGTTATTTTTCACGTCTTTTAGTGTTTTTTTTGGAAGTCGGTTGTTTTTTTGTAAAAAAGTTTATATTTTTCACTTTTTAGTTGCGGTACCTACCCCACACAAATTCGTATACCACTACTTGGTGTGTAAATAACAGTGACAGGAAATTATTAACACATCATCCATATAAACTAAGTGGAATAACTATGCAGTATTAAGGATAACTCAAAAACTACTGGTCAGACCTTGATCAAATTTAAATGAGACCACATGTAAAGCACCACCTATCAAATAAAAAAAGAATCATCCAAATCGGTTCACCCAGAAAAAAGTTCTGAGCTAACACACATAAAAAAAACATACAGACGAATTGAGAACCTCCTCCTTTTTGTGAAGTCGGTTAATAAGTATTGTAATTTATATAAATAAAAATGAAATGTTCATTGGCAAGCGCATCACTTGAGAACGGCTAGCCCGATTTGGCTATTTTTTGTTTTAAAATGTTCGTAATAATACGAATAGGGTTTTTAAGGAAATAATTTTTTTGAAAATTATAATAACAATTGGAATATTCGGGAAAAGCTGTAGGTGCTTTTTTCTATGGGATTTTTGTATGAACTCAAGACCATATTGAAAATTTGGCAGGACAACGTCTTTCGGGTCAGCTAGTTATAAATAAAATAGGTACACAAGTACATACTATATTGGTTAGGTACTGGTAGCCATGTCATTGAAACATCACCAGCATCATTACAGCCGAAAGACTTCCACTGCTGGACATTGCATTATCGAACTTGCGAATGGCAGCAAAGAAGCATTCAAACACAAAGACATATTTACATGCTCTTTGAAAAAGTTTTGTACTTAGCCTTTTGTATGAAACACTTAAGCTCTTAGACATATGTTCTAAGAGATTCTAGTTGTTTTAAAATACTTCCATTTCTGTTTTTATAATACTGTAACTGTCATGCATGAACAGTTACCTCCAAGCGGCTTCTATCTAGAGTAGACATGCAGTTTTATTTTTCAGGATAACAAAGCTTTCTGAAAAACTATGGTCGAGAGTCATTCTCAAGTATTGCGGGCCTAGATTTATTTATTAATGGTAATCTGTGAACAGCATTGTGGACTACATTATTACTTATATTTTTCTGTTTGTAATAAGTAGTGCATAATGTAGCTGTTTGTTGTTCCTATTTAATCAAATAAAAATACTGACTTCTGTTCAATTTTCCTCTTCTCCTTGTGCAGCTGCAGCTTCTCGCGGATCTTCTCCGACTTCTTCAACTGCGCGATATTGGCGGCCGGCTTGTGATAGAACTCGCCCAAGTCGTCCTTGATCTTGCCATCCTCTGCAACACGTCACACAAATACTTATCAACTTAGATACTTGTTACTGTGTATCTGAGCTTTGTGTTTGTGACACCCACAACAAACAATTAGTTGAGCAAGCAACTAAAATGAGAATTATTATCTTTACACTGTCAAAGATAAATAATGTGCCTTGCTGACAAACGATCAGCGCCCAGGCCACTGAGGAGCAAAATGCTCAGCAAGTTCTTTGCAGTCAAGTTTTGAGCAACAATATAATACGCGAACAGGGAATTATCTCTTGCAAGCTATTTTCAACTCTATTACAGTTGTTACTTAGTTCATTACTCTAGTCGACAGTGATTTAGTTCTCATGTTGAGAGAGTGGCTTTAGGTTAACCTTATAACCACGACGATGGAACCACAAATGGTTTTTAGAAATTGGCTCAAGTTCTATTTAAATTACTTTTTCCTATTTCAAATAAAGAGGAAAAGGTCGTACATAACTATGTATGTGTAATTATTTTTTTCATTGACTAATAAGATTTTTGTTAACAACTTCAGTGCTCCACCACGTTGTTTAGAATAAGTACGACTTATATAAATATAAAAAAGAGTTAAATAAAAATGAATGGTGTGTCGAAAATTACAGTCAAATCCAATGTATATGTTCCTATATTGTAGCAAGATTATTGATTCATCCATATCTATACTAATATTATAAAGAGGTAAAACTTGTTTGTTTGTATGTTTGTATGGAGGGGTAATCTATGGAACTACCGGTCGGATTTGAAATTTTTTTTTTGCATTTGGTAGGCCTATTCTTGAGGAAGGTTATAGGCTATTTAACATTACGCTAGGACCATTAGGACATATAAAAAGTCTGAAATAACGCTAAGCGAAAACGAAGTAATAGCGCGGGCAGGCGACGCGATGGGGTAGGTCAGGGGAGCAAGAAATTTCATGAGAACGGAGTCGCGGGCTGAAGCTAGTATTTCTTAAAATGGCCAGGCCATTAAAAAGGTTTTATGTTGATGTCAACTCAGAAACACAGGTGTGTGCCTTTTTGATCTTTGTTATCAAGTAATTATATATAGTAATAAATATAGTTTTCTATGCTATAGCCTGCTCAGTGCTAAAAGGTATTATGTGTCCTGAATTGATAAAGGAAATAATTTGAAAACTGATGAAGATATAGAAGACTCGACTGTACCTCCAGGCTTCTCAGCACGTTCCAGTGGCTTGAGGCCGAGCTTGGCGCGCAGCTTGTTGGTCTCGTCCACCGACAGGCTCTCCTGCGCCGCGCCGCCCACGGACGGCGGCGACTGCGAGTGCGAGGCCGTGCGCGCCTCGCTCTCCGAGCTCTTCTCTCTGTCATAACATACAAACAGGTTAATATGGAATAATATTCTATTAAAAAAGCTCGAACCGTATGGCGTAAGAGGAAATGTTCAAAAGCTCTTACAATCATATTAACAAGAAAGTAAGCAAACAACAGAAATAACGACGATTAATGCGAGCACTAAACGAACAAATTTTCACATCTGGGGAGCGTAACGTCAAGTATGGTACCGCAAGGAAGCGTATTAGGAGCAACCCTTTACATCAACGATTTTCCTAAATGTACAGAACACAGTATGACACTTTTTGCAGACACCATTTGCACGATAGCCATTCCTTGTAAGCGTAAGTATGAAACTGATATAAATAATACATTAAACAAAGCGATTCTATGGTTAGAAAATAATAACTTCAATATCAACTTAAATAAAACAGTAATAATGCATTTCAGCCAAAGACAGTTATAATTTCCGATTTTTTTAATTAAATATAATAATGATGTAATTGACGCAGTAAATTCCACTAAGTTTTTAGGATTAACAATAGATCGTAATTTAAATTGGAAGGCTCACATAGAGGTAATTACCAAAAAACTAAGTAACAGTGCATTCGCACCATATAAACTATCTCGGATACTAAATACTGATGCCCTATCAACCGCATATTACGGCATAGCAGAGCCCATTATCGGATACGGCATTATTTTTGAGGACTCTCTACGGATAGAAATATCGCATTTAAGGCCCAAAAATATGCCTTAGATCCATATTTAAATTAAAAATGACTGATAGCTGCAAGCCGTTTTTCATAAGCCACAACATCTAGACTTTACCATCAATTAATATTTTTGAAATTGTGATAATTGTTTAAAAAAATCCTAATCTATTTCCCTGCATGGCAGACCTGTTTCCTAGAAATAGACGTGATAATGGTCAACTCTGTAAAAGTAAAAAGTTTTTTAGCTAGTAAAGCATATTGTGATGTGTATGAAATTTTAATGGAATCATTTTAAATTGACATGCTCTTTTATATATTAATTTTTGGACCTACATTGACATTATATTATTATTTTACATAATTAAATAATTGTCAATTTTGTATGTAACTCATATCTATTTCTATATGAATTAATTATGTAATCAATCAATTTAATTTATTTATTTACGTCAGCGTTGTCAATGTTAATGAATGTAGTTATTATTATTTTAACTCTAAACTTGTATTAATATTCACACACCATGAAAATATGGTAAACATGTTAGCACAACTCTATGTACTTATAAAACCTAGCATGCATTTTTTCTTAATAATTGTATGTACACACATGTTTGAGCAAATAAAGTTATCTGAATAAATTGATAAAGTGTTTGGAAATGATGACTATAAGAGTAAGCGGTGGATGGATTGTGAGAACAATAATATTACTAAGAGCAAATATTACTGAGATGACTGAGGCTATTCTCTAATAGCCTCAGTCATCTACATCTCTTGTATGAAAGCAGTTATGCTGCGCAGACCCCAAACAAATTGACAAAATAATAAAATTATAAATGAATGATGATGATGACGATGAAAGTTGAATTAATATACATAATTATATTTCAAATAAATTGGAATAAGATCAGGGGATGATGAACAAAAAAAAGGGAAATCAAATAATATGGTTTGGATAAGGTTCAAGGTTCAGTTTAACTGTTACCTGTGATAGTCAGCGTCATCCTTATCCTTGTGCGCCCGGTGCAGCTCGCGCGCGCGCCGGTCGCGCTCCTCGCTGCTGCTGCGGCTCTGCGCGCGCGCCGCCGCCTCGCGCGCCAGGTGCGAGTCCACCGGAACCTCCTCAACTATAACAACCGAGAGAGCCGCTTTATACACACCCAGGTAGCCTCTATACACGCATACGTCATCACAGAACTGTCGCTACAACATGAGACGGATTATTTTATACATTGACTTTAATGAAAACTTACTCAATAATCTGATGAATGTTTCACGCTGGATTAATTCACAAAACCTTTTTAAACTCATAATAGATTTAATTATTAACTAATTCTAAATACTCTTCATTTAGCTTTGTATACCATAGATAAACCTTTACCTGCAGTAAACTTGGTTCTGCATTTAGAATTAAGAACGTGTCCTATTGACTACACCCTGACATCAAGAGTATACCCATATCACAACCATAATAACACACAAAACACCACAGGCATGTCCGTAGTTTCAGTATCCTGCTTTAGTTAAAAATGTAATAATTAATCAAAGAAAAAGAATACAACAAGATGCCAGAGCATTGATGAGACAGGACCTTTGTAATAGTCCTTGTGCTGCTGGGCAGTTTGTCGCACCACTTCTCCCCAGCTAAATCACTAGGAAGTGGTGAAGGGCGGGCGTTTTAGGGGACAGTCTTATGTAATTTTGATATTCAAAAACTGCTGATTCTCAGCCTAGTTTGAATATGACTTTCGTATTTTTATTACTTTGAAAATTTATTAAAAAAAAAATGCTTCGAGGACTATTACATGGATGAAGCATTATTGTATTAACTCATTTAAATTTCAAGTGTTTTATTAATAAATTGTTACAAGAGTGTACTTTGATATAAATTAGTTAATCCATATCAGTCCCCTGGTCAACATGTCTATTGACTTAATATAGATAACATAACAATTACAACTATGGTGGGTATGTTTTAGTGCGATTTTTATGTTGCATGTGTGTCAAGTAGAGGTTTATTTGGAAAGAAACATCTCATATTTTATTTCCTTATTTTCCTATTATATTTGACTTGATATTTTTTTTGTTTTTACTGAACTTATTAAGGAGAACTTGGTTTTATTTAGTATTCCTCTTTTCTTTTTCATTTTATTTTAGTGTAACTACACTAAAATAAAATGAAATAAAAAATTAAAATAAATAAGTAGTTGTGAAGGTTTAGATATTTTGTGCTGTTATTAAACATATATAGTCTTGACAAAATAATTAAAAAAGAAGACATCAAAATAGCTGGCTTGTTTTAATCTAGTCAGCATAGGCTGATTGGATTACAACAGCACTGGCATCTTACAGAACAAAATGTTGATGCAGGACATTTTGTATGAGTATACAGTGCTACATGACATCCTACAAACAATTTACCACAAGAGACTCTGGCTTTTGTAATAAAAGCACTGGAGGATATCAGACTTGCATTACAAAAGGCAATTCAAATCAGAATCTTTGCAAGAATTTAGACTTCAGAGAAAATACTGTTTGTATTTTTATGGGTACATTTGCTGAGTGTGACAAAAAGTGAAAAAATATCACAATTTTAGACATGATCCATGAACGAGGATGTATGTGATGCAGCCTGTGGCTTCCAGTAGTTCCCGCCTCATCAGTGGATTTTTATTAAGTTTATGTATGTTTGTATTTTCTCTACCTACAATCTGATTCCATGATGAATCACTTGAATTAGTAGAAAACTATGTAACATAGAAATCAGTTATAGTGTTTGTAGCGTTCAATTATATCCGTGGCTTTTGGCTCTTTTTGTTGATTGTCCACAGTGGCACCACTCCACACAGCTCCGTACAATACCTACCTGACGTCAGCAGCACGGGGACGGGGTGGAACTACTCGAATGCCACCGAGTCTGAAATAACGAGCAAACAATGCCATTATTTTGTCAAATGGGAATACCGCCGACACCATTCATGATTTCCAAATGCATTTGCGAAAATATTATTAGGAAAAACAATAATTTTCATGTCGCACAACTAAGAGGTAGGAAAAATTGGAAATAATCATCGGTGTCTGGCGAATCTCATTCTTGAACATAAAAACTGCAACTAACCGTCTGGGGAGCGGTCTCGCTTGCGATCCTTGTGTTTGCGATGTCTTTTACGTTCAGTACGCTCAGTACGTTCACGTTGAACTTCCTCGTTTTCCAAAGGCGATCGAGACCGACTCCTGTGCTTCTTCTTCTTTGAATCCTTCTTATGTTTCTTGGAACCCATAGCTTTGTTTATTTATGTGTTCCACGGTTATATCCTTAGTTTACAAACAATGATAGCACGTTGCGTGTTAGCACATCGCCATCACAGATCGCCAATCGCGGATCGCCATCTTATTTTCAATAAATCGTTTGTTATGTCAAAATAGCATGCTGTCTCTATTATGCTTATTAAACGGTTGATATTGCTATTTCAATAGCATATTACTAAAAAATATTTCTATATCAATTAACTGGAACCTGGAACGTATTTTTTTGTTATTGCAGCGTTGCAAAAGTTCCCGATTTCTCGGGAAATCTACTGATTTTAGTAATTGCCTCCCGATATCCCGATGTAGCGACCCAATCTCCCAAATTCTTAAATTTTCAACTATCGTAACTAACTATCTATCATAAATGCAAATGGAAAATATTATTCATAATACGGCAACTCTACGAGAAACCTGTAACACAAAATCAATGTACGGGGAGTTCCCAAAATTCTTCGCACCATGTCGAAAACGGCCATTCAAGTTCGCGGTATTGTTAAACAAATTACTCTGAAATAATTTAAAATAGAGTTTATTATTGGCTGGTGAGCGTGAGTGTACGAGGGAAAATCCCTGAAGATAACTTTGTTCGGGTTGTTTCCTAAATTAGATAGCTTACTTGCCTAAGTCGTTCATTCAGTTCATTATTATTGTATTGTTTGTTCACAGAATTGCATGCACTTGTCTTGTTCAGTTGTATTGTGAATTACTGTTGTTTGGTGTGCTAACAAACTAATTGATGTCGATCCACTATATTGGATTCACAAACATATCTTAAGTAAGACCTCACTTCATTTAATATGAAAATGTTCATAAAAATAGCTAGTAAGAGCCACAAGACGGAAATGATTAATCAATGTACAATATCTCAGTCTTGAATAAATAATTGTATTTATGTACCTCATTGAACAAATTATTGTAATTCAATAAATTAGTGTATTGTTAACATAAAATACTTTTGTTTAATCCGAATAAAAATCTCCCGATATTTAGCTGGCAAATTTATCGATTTTTAATTTTACACTTTTGCAACACTGTGTTATGGTTGCGTTCCCATTGATTCGAAGTTTAATTCTCTAGCATTCTGAATTCTACTGCTAAAGCTCCAACTGATCGAAAGGCTAGCTAAAAGCAACGTAAGGCCTAGGCCTCTCTCTCTTTGTACTGGGAATTTTGCCAGTGCCAGTACTAAATGGGGGTTCACTAATGTTTCACCAAAATACCTTTGACTTATTTTTAGTTTACAACCAACGTTTCGGATACTATTTATTTCACAAACAACAAGCGCTCAAACGTCCACGTCAAACGCCTGCAGGTACGCCGTACGTCAAGGTGACTATAGTCGCCCGGGCACGGCACCGCGCACCGGTAATTTCTAACATAAAGTGTAATAACTTGAAAACTACCGAACTTATACTTTAATAAAAAATCGTGTGTGTAGCTGAAACCATACAGAATCAACAGGTGTTAAAACCACATTACGACTTCATAGTCGAAAGAACTGTAAAAAAATGTTAAACTAAAAATATGTGTTGAATTTCCGTAAAATATTTGTTCTTACTGAATTTTTGTACATTAATTTGTAGTTTGTGTCAATAAAACCTATTTATTATTAAACTAGACTATCTAAGCTTTTTTTTGATACCCATATGTCCGTACTTGGTTTGCTCAGAGTAGCACAATACACCAAAACAAACACCCCATTCCCTCAAGAATTTGATACCTCCTGCGAGGTCCAGAAGGACGACATAAGGGTTCTGGCACATGTGTTTTTACAAATAGGATTTCATTTATTTTAGATGATTATTGTGTAATTATATTTGAAATGATAGGCAATCATTTGTATGCAATAATGGAATATGGAGCAGAAAATAACATAGCCTACACTAAGCCAAGAGTATGCATATTACATTTTGAAAAAGTGGCTAACTTATGCTTGCGATTTAATATTGAAAACGTAATCCTACATGGTTGCAATTTTCATTTGAGTCAAATAATTTACAGGCAAGTACTGAAGTTTTATAAACCTAATATAGTATTTTTTTTTTCTATATACTTAATCTAGTCGATTTTGGCGTATCCTACGCCAAAATCGACTAGATTAAGTATATAGAAAAAAAATAATACTATATTAGGTTTATAAAACTTCAGTCACAGTTTTAACCTAACGAAACCTACATGACCATTGAACCAAATGCATTAAGTTTACGCTACCTACCTCACGTTAGACAGGTGAAAACTAATGTATTGATGAAGGGCGAAGAATTGAATCCTGAAGATAGCACAGTATTCTTGGGCTTAACTTTGGATGCTAAGCTTCAGTGGGGCCCACATACCTACTTATAGATAAATTGTCAAAAAAGCTAAGCTCCGCACCGTACGCTGTTAGAAAAAATTGTAATTTAACCGACACACAGCCAGCCCGTTTAGTGTACTTTAGCTATTTTCATAATGTTATGTCGTACGGTATTCTGCGGGGAAATGCCGCCGACATTCAGACTATTTTTGTTTTGCAGAAAAGAGCTTTTTGATCAATTTATAAATGAAGACCGAGACAATCTCTCAGAGAAAAAATTAAGATTAATGTAATGACTGTGCCTTCTCAATATATTTATGAAAATCTTTTATATGCCCATAAAAATATAGGTACAATTGTTTAAAAAATACAGTGATATCCATATTATAAATAGGTACTAGGAACAAACACAAATTTGTTGTATGTACGGTCACGGACTTTAATTGATGAGCCACTTTCAAACTTTTAAATTTTACAGTTTTACATATACACGGATCAGAAAAAAAAGTGGAAGTGCAAAGTAGGTAGTGGCATGTGTGCCAAAAATAAGCGTAGTTACGCTTACTTGATCCCAGTCGTGTTCTAACATCGCGTCGAGTCGCTAGTCTCGCGATAAATCTATTTTTCCGTAGCTATGTCGCATTGTTCCATTTTGGAGTGCAAAAATGATAATGGGAGAAAAAATTAAGAAAATGGAGTCGTTTCGTACCATCGCTAAGTACGATTTTATTAGTTTTCTAATAAAATCTACGTTAATTTCAATTCACTAATAATTTAATAGAACGTCTAGTTAAAATCAACCTTATATCATTAAAATAAAGTTTATCTTGGTTTGAATGTATTCATTATTTTGTTCTCGAAAGTTCAGAACTTTCGGGAACAAAATAATGAATACTACATCACTAATTGAGTAGCGAAGAACTGTTCTTCGCTACTCAATTAGTGATGTAGTCTGGTCGGATGTTGATTTTATCGATTGATATCGATAAAAGAAAATAATTAATTTAATGTTTATTATCAACATTACAATACAAATTCAGCGTAATATACTTACGCTGAAAACATTCAGCGTAAGTTTTTATTTATTTGGGAATTAATAATTTAGGTAAAACATATTAATATAAATAAAGTATTTGTATTATATTAGTACTTAAACATTTTATTTTTAAATAATACGTACTACTTTATTTGTCCTACAGTTTTACTGACCTCCCAACGAGTCTTATTTTTTTCGAATTACACAAGAAATCGATTATCCATCGATATCGATAAAGTAATTTAAAATTCAACACGGTCTTCACTGGTCGAGTAGCAGTAGTTACCGACCTATCACGCGAATGTAAACCTTATGTTTAAAGTATTGAAGTTTATATTTGCGACCACTGAGAAAACCGCCATCTATGGTCAGGTAGCGGAATTTACTCGGCAATCGAATCTAGTTTGATTATAGCTTACAAAACATTTTAAAAACATTTTGCACTACAGCAAAATAAATCCTATCTGTAGAGACTGAAGGTTTATTCCCAGATGAAGGATCTGTGACATAAGCTAGTTTTGAATAAAATTAAAATGACAAATCAAACGAATTGTTTACTTGCAATGCGTTGTATGATTATCAGTTTATTTGTGTGAGTTTGGCGACAACGGTTCTTATATTGAGTTTGTTGCATTGCACTTCCACGGTTTTTCTGTTCCGTGGTTTTATACATTCACGAGATTAGACGATTTTTTAAACACGAGCTCAAACCACATGCTCGTTGACAAGATGACAAATTACCTAGAATCACAGAGTACATTTTATATAGCGTAAAATCGGAAATAGTCTTATCCATAGGTTGAAGGTTGACTACTAAGTTGTCCAAGATAAATCAATCTGTAATTAATTATTTGTCTGTGTATCTGTAATTTTTATGGTGTACATAATAAAGAGTATTCTATTTTATTCTATTCTATCAATAAAATGTTGCATACGTTTATCCAATATATTTGATACCGACCTTCTTTAAATTAGAGCTCATTAAATACTCGTTATTTCTGAAAACCTATCCGAAGACAGTGACTGATTGATTGATAAACGAAATAAAACTATTTTTCGAAGGTTGACAATTTTTTTTTATCTATGACATTTTTAATAGCTAAAACCATGGACCTAATATTAGGTACATGGCTAAAACAGAAATACAGTCCTACCAACTTATCTGTGAACTGAAAGAGGACGGCACCGTCGATTCAGTGTTGCTAATTAATATAAGGTGCCCAAAAGTGAGTAAGTTTTCAAGAAGGAAATTTCACATTAGACATAATCGTTTAATAAGAATTACTGTTTTTACAAATTAAAAACAATGATATAGGTATCATTGTTTTTAATTATCAAATTCTTTTTATTTATTTTTATATACCTACATAAGGGGCATTTCATGCAGACAATGATTCCGCATGAGATGCCTCAATACAGGAGCTGTCGGGTCCTCAGCCACGACTTTCAGGATGCTATTGCTACTCCCCCGAATCCTCCTCACAAGCGATGCCACCTTTTTCCTGATGATAGCATGGAAACCATCTGTACGCGATTGGGCAAACATCCCCGAGGCACTACAGAAACGAGGGAGTTTCAACATCATCCTGAAAACATTGTTATATTGGACGCGCAAGGCACTAAGCGTCCCCCGCGAACAGTTGAACCACAGACTTCCCGTGTACAGGCCTTGACAGTACGCTTTAAACAAGGTTATTTTGACCTGGTCGGTACAACGAAAAAATCTACGTGCCAACATGTTCCCGCGGACCGCCAATGCCCTGCGCTACCTCTCCACGTCATCATCGTCTTTAAGGTCGTCGACAAATATATGGCCCAGATATTTAAATTTGGTCATCTGCTTTATATTAGTGCCGTTCAAAGTAATTGAAGGAATGGTGTCCGAGAATGGTGAAGACCATGAACTCGGTTTTCATTAAATTATAGATAAGACCATGTGATGCGGCATATTTTTCACAAGTTTTCAGCATCTCCCTGATTGACCTCGCAGTCGGGCCCAGCAGCACCATATCGTCCGCGTAGCTGATGTTGTTCACACAAACAGCCCCCACTCGGCAACCGACACGCATGCCGCTGAGCTCGACTATGAGGTCATTTACATACAAGTTAAACAGCTTTGGAGAGGACAACCCCCCCTGTCTCACTCCGCACTCCAACCTGTATGACTCTGAGAGGCATATAGACCACCTAACACAATTAGTCTGATTTGAGTACCAGTATTGAAATATTTTCAATAGTTCCGCCGGTATACCCCTGTCCTTCATCTTTCTCCAAAGCACTTCATACGAAACGAGATCGAAGGCTTTGGAGAGATCCAAAAAACAGGCGTATACCGGAGTCTTTCGTTCTGTGTAGTATTGGACAGTGTGCTTAAGAACCAGAATCGCGCTTTCAGTTGACAGTCCAGGTCTAAACCAGAACTGTGCGTCATGTATGTTTATGTACTTATCCAGACAAGACTCAAGCACACTATCCAACAGTTTTGCTACAGTTGTCGCGAGAGAGATTGGGCGATAATTTGCCTTGTCTGATATGTCTCCTGTCCTGTTCTTCACTATGGGCACCACTGTAATTTTCATCAAATCATCTGGTAAGTATGAATGACTAATGCACATATTGAACAACATGGACATGACTCTCGGCACGTGTACGCCAGCATATTTTAAGTGCTCAATACTGAGCCCATCGTGGCCAGGAGATTTACCTCTACTCTAGTACCTAGTGTAAATAGTTGGTTGTTTTAAATATTGTACACACATACATACATAAACTCACGCCTTATTCCCATGGGGGTAGGCAGAAACTACAGAACGCCACCTGCTGCGATCCTTAGATACTCCTTTTGCCTCGTATACGTTCATACAGTCCTACCAACTTATCTGTGAACTGAAAGAGGACGGCGGGCGCCGTCGATTCAGTGTTGCTAATTAATATAAGGTGCCCAAAATTGAGTAATCTTTCAAGAAGGAAATTTCACATTAGACGTCATAATCGTTTAATAAGAATTACAGTTTTTACAAATTAAAAACAATGATCCCTATTTACAAATAATAAAATGAATAATAAGAATTTGATAATTTACAGTTACGTAGGTACGCTAACAGTTTAGTCTCTCAGCAATAAACAATGGCTTTATCTAAAAAGTAATCCAATGAAGTGGAAATTATTGTAAAGCAATTTGTTTTTTTTTTATTACACTACACTACCATTAGGTACCACTGCTAAATATAATTAGTCAAATCTGGGGTTAGGGGTTAGGTACGGTCATAACTAAATGCTAGACACCCAGATACCTCTTGCAGGGTAGTGTACCTACTTAACTTCGCATTAAATGAAAGTTGTATCCCCCCAGTGGAACATTTTATCTGCTGAATTTCCACTTCATTGGATTACTTTTTAGATAAACCCATTGTTTATTGCTGAGAGACTAAACTGTTAGCGTGCTGTTAGGATGGCGCTCCGTGGGTCCTTTTTAATAAAAACACTTTTGTTTCTGCTACACTGAATTTATTTTAACTTGCACATCAAAATTACAATTTGTCAGAAAAAATGCTAATCGGATAGAATTTGTGGATTGACTGCGGTGCTTGCATAGCGAGCAGTTTTTTAAAGTACATCAATTCTCAAATCAGCAATTTTAAGTATTCACTTGGAAATTATTTATAATAGTACCAAGTAACTGTAAATTATCAAATTCTTTTTATTTATTTTTATACCTACCTACATGACTCACTAATTTGTGCTGTTAATAAATCTGTTACTAATCCTAGTGTATAAGTTATAGTATCTAAGGTGTCTACTAACAATAATGGTTCCTATGTTGTCCCAAATAAAACAATTTATTATTATTTCCTTTATTTCACTATATACATATAAATTATATTTTTAAATATTAGAATATAAAAAATTATAAAAACATTTAAAAATACAAAAAATAGTAGCCCACCGGTATCGGGAACAGGGTCCAAGCTACCGGCGGTCAGGGCTCCAAAGAGAGGAACCTCCTAACAATGCGAGCCGTGTCCAGAAGTACCGCTTTCTGAATCAAGCCCTTGATCCAGCTGCCCAACGAGAGCCTCCTCAGGTGTTGGTCGAGGCTCTTGGCTATTAAGCCATTGGCTGTCACGACTATCGGCACAATGATCGCTGAGTCCACATCCCACATGTCGACAACCTCGCGAGCCAAGTCTAGATACTTGATTTGTTTATCTTTCTCGGCTTTCACGAGGTTCCCGTCATGCGGGACCGTTATGTCAACAATCATTGCGCGCCGCTCTAATCGATCCACCACCACTATATGAGGCTTATTGGCAACAATAGTCCTGTCAGTGATGATGGATCGATCCCAGTACAATGTGATATGTCCATTTTCGAGAACTGGGTCGGGCACATACCTGTAGTACGGCACTTCCGATTCTACAAGGCTGTATTTCAGAGCAAGTTGCTGATGGATAATCCTGGCTACAAGGTTGTGTCTATGCAAGTACTCTTCGTTAGCTAGACGAGAACATCCGGAGATAATATGTCTGATGGACTCACCCGGACGATGGCATGCCCGACACACGTCAACCGTCCCGTCCTTCATAATATGTCTCCGGTAGTTATTCGTTAAGATAACTTCGTCCATAATTGCACAGACAAAACCTTCGGTTTCTCCAAAGAGGTCACCGAAACGCAGCCAGGCTACGGACGCTAGTTGGTCTACATCGGGCCCATGTAGGGCCCGAAAAAAGCGTCCGTGAAGCTCCTTACTCTGCCATACTTCCATGCGATCATTAGTGTCAAGCACTACTGGTTTGCGCCAGTTCTCTTTAGCTAAGGAGAGCGGGGTGAGGCCCTTGTCCACTTTGACCACATCCGTATGCATCCCCACGTCGGCTTCTAAGAAATATTCCCTAAGACTGCATATCTCGCGGTTGTGGAGGGTCTTAGCATTTAAAAAGCCTCGACCTCCACACTTTCGCGGGATATACAGTCTCATTACCGATGATCGTGGGTGATGCATTCGATTTGCAGTCAGCAGTGTACGGACCTTCCTATCCAGGGCGTCGAGTTCGGTCTGAGTCCATTTGAGTATGCCGAAAGAGTACATCAAAACCGGCATGACCCAACCGTTAAAGGCGCGCACCTTGTTTCCGCTTGATAAAAGACTATTAAATACTTTTTTCAGGCGGCCAAAGAAGCGCTCCTTTAACGACTGTTTCATGTCAGTACCATTGATGCCCAACGCTTCCGACATACCCAAATACTTATAGGTGTCGGATGCGGAGAGGGCTCTAAGGTTTATGGAATACGAGAGTTGGGTTCCGACGGATTCCACAATCTCCCCTCGCTTTACATGCATGACCGCACATTTGTCCACACCAAATTCCATCCTGATGGCGCTACTGAAAGTTTCAGTTACTTTCAGTAGCTCCATCAGTTGCAAATTGTTGGGGGCAAAGAGTTTTAGGTCATCCATGTAGAGGAGGTGAGATATAACCTGACCACCTCTCCTCAGCCGATAGCCTAGACCTGAATCCTCCAACAGTGTGCTTAGAGGATTCAAGGCTAAGCAGAACCAAAGCGGACTCAAACTATCACCCTGAAATATGCCTCGCTCGATCCTTATCGGTTCGTTATCTCTCTGGATATTTCGACATCCTGGATAGTGAAGGATCGTTCTCCATTGCCCCATACATGACTTCAGGAAGGTGCGCAGAGTTGCATCTACTTTATACAACTCCAGCACCCTCACAAGCCATGTATGTGGCACCGAGTCATACGCCTTCTTGTAATCTATCCAACATGTCGACAGATCCTTTCGGGAACGACGAACCTGTTGGCTAATGGCCATATCAATGAGGAGTAGCTCCTTAGTACCATGGGACCCGTTCCTACATCCATTTTGAGAAGGAGACATGATGGAGTTGGTGTCTATATGTTTGTTAATTTTAGCTCTCAAAATGGATGTAAGAACTTTATAGACCGTCGGTAAACACGTGATCGGCCTATAATTTTTGGGTTCCGCAGTACTACCTGATTTATGGAGCAGGTGGGTAACTCCTGTTGTTAGGAAGTGGGGTAGCGAACCAGATTCTATAGCAACCTGGTACTGAGCCGCCAAGCGAGCGTGCGACCTACCAAACCATTTGATCCAGAAGTTCTGCAGTCCGTCCGGCCCTGGGGACTTCCAATTAGGCAGCGGACGGACTGCACGAGTTACATCTTGGGGACAGATGGAAATAGCCCCCATTTCTGGTATTGGATCGCAGGCTCGCTCGACTTCCCGACCCCAATCACCTTCGGTGTGACTGACAGGCACCGACCAGATATTGCGCCAGAAAGAACACATGGCATCATCATCCGGCAGGCACGTGTCAGCCACACCTTGATCCGGTCGCTCCCAACCCCTATAAACCCACCTTTCATCGCGCTGGAAGGTGCGATTCTGAGTGTATCGCTCCACTCGCCGTTTATACCGACGAATACGGTTCGCCCATGCATACACTTTCTGCTTCAGGAAGTCGATGCGCTCTGTGACACAGGACATGTAGTCCTGAGGGCTGATATTAGTCCCTGCGAACGCGCGTCTCACAAAGCGCATCACTCTAGGGCGAGTATTGCCCTCCCTGAAGCAGATTAGTTTGCCGATGAGTGCTCTGGCCCCACCAATACGGCGCTCAATTCTGCACTGCCAAGCTGGTACGGCTGGTTTCGGTCGTGTAGGTCTAGAATCATTAGCAAATTTAATGTGAGCTACACGACATGCCGCTACAGCCGCGCAGTACAGGATCGAATGTGTATCGGTGAGGTCTACGCAGTCATCAAAATAATTTGACAACTGCGCATCCAGTGCCGCCACCAGCACCCTATTTTTGTTATGCATGGGTAAACGAGGTAACCGTGGTCTAAGTTCGGGTGATATGAACCGATATTCTCGAATCGCATCCTCCAAAGCACTCCTCAATTCATCATTGCACTGGGTACTTACGTTTGTAGCCCTATCATCACTCTCCTCGTCTGCTTGACTTGTGTTAGACTGTGGTAGTACTACCACAGTCTGCGACGGGGGGGCGATGACATGACTACTCTGCATTTCATTTCGCAGGCGATCAAGTACAGTGTCATCCAACATATGATTACGTTGGATGACCCGCACCTGATCCGACAGTCGTTGTGCCGACACGTTGACAGCTGGCTCAAGCACCTGAAAAAGAGAGAGCATCCGAACACGGTACGCGGTCAGATTGTTTCCCCCCTCTGTAGCCCCATAGTATGAGCGCATGACGTTTTCGTTGATGGATCGCGTCCATCTCATGCGCTGCACACTTCCGCCGGGAGCTGGGACCCTATCAGAGGCCGGTGGGCCTTGAGGTCCTAAACCGTCCGGCGGCCGGTGTCCTCCACGTCGACGAACAGGTGGTGGCGTCGTGGGCGGGGAGAAATACTCGTCGCTCGAGCTCGACGCAACTACCGCGGCCGGTGTCGTCACAGCGCTCACAGTGGGGCTGGATACCGGCGGCGGCGAGGCGGAGCTGAGCGAAGAGTCCGGAGGTGGTGGGTGTGCTCGTCTTTTAGCAGATCTTGTCAACATCATTTCATTTTCTTAATATTTTTTTCATTGTTATTTGGAGGTGACAACTGTCATGTCACCTCCAAATCGGTAGTTTTTGATTTATTTTATTTCATTTTTGATTAATATGGTCTCTTCTTTGGTGTATCGATGATGTAGATGATAAGGTTTTGATTTATAAAGAAAAACTATGGTAAAAATGGGTCAGAATCACATTCCTTGTTTTAAATAAAAATATTGAAAATGAGACGTTTTGTTGACACGGTGGTGTTGCTATATTATTATTATTATTATTATTAAATTAAATTACTAACTAACCTCACATTGCCTACTTTTTACCTATTTAATGAGGTTAATATTTTGGAAATTGCGTAAAGTCAATATGTAAAACGTTTTTGATGTGAAACATGTAAAGCCGCGAGTAAAACTGATTGCCGGCGTGGCGACGAATGACGTGGCGACGCGTCGCCAAAATAATTTCGATGTTTTACATCTGCCAGGCGTCCCATGACGGCTCACAATTTTTTATTCCAAAAGTTGTATTATAAGATTAAATGAAAAAGAAAATGAATTGTTTGTCAAATAATACGTTATTTAAAAAAAGTTTATCGGATAATTATTTTCCTAAGGGGGATGCGCCAAGATAGCCCGCGAAATTCAAAATTTCTCACGTTTTTTGAAATGTGCAGGTCAGTATCAGTATCAGGTTGTATGGTGATCTAACATGATACGCGACCGTATCAAATATGGCTTTACAGAATTATAATCATTAGAATCAGCAATACAACTCCTTAAGTTAGAATTGCCCTCAAATGTCATGATTTCATGAAATAGTCATTCATTAGGGTAATATAAACTTATAGAGATGTATTGCTGATTCTAATGATAATAATTCTGTAAAACCATATTTGTTACGGTCGCGAATCATATTTTAATCAAAATACAACCTGACAGTGACTTGCGAATTGCAAGAAACGTAACACAATTTTAATTTAGCGGGCTACCCTGAAAGTTCCGCTTAAGGGAGATGCGCCAAGGTAGCCCGCGAAATTCAAATTTTCTTAGGTTTTTTGCAATTTGCAGGTCAGTACTCGTATCAGGTTGTATGTTGATCTAAATGTGACTCGCGGCCACAAATATTTATTTAAAGAATTTTAATCATAAAAATCATCAATACACCTCTCTAAGTTCATATTACCCTATCGAATGACTATTTCATGAAATAATGACATTTGAGGCCAATTCTAACATAAGGAGTTGTATTGCTGATTCTAATGATTATAATTTTGTAAAGCCATATTAGTTACGACCGCGAATCATATTTTAATCAACATACAACCTAACAGTGACCTGCAAATTGCAAAAAACGTAAGTATTTTTGAATTTCGCGGGCTACCTGAGCGTATCGCCCTTAAGTGAATTATTTGGCAACCTTTTGTTGTAAAATGATGAAATGACAAATCATGTTTTTGCCAATCGTTGCTTGTCAAGTAATTTATAAATTAATTTTTCGTGAACCGACAGGACACCCTAAATGGCACCGGCGCTATTCATCTATGGCAGATCTAAGCCCATGACTTATGGATAAGTCTAAAAAGTTCTCCCATAAAAGTCATCAGGTTTAAAAAGGATAGCACATAGTCTGGACGAAATATCAGGTTTTCAATATATCTTTTTGGAGGGCTTGCTCCCACGGTTTTCGTTTTTTCGTTTATGGGTCGCCGTATTTTTGCAGTCAACAGCTGCGCAACATTAATTAATTATACGTAAGTTGAATGGATACTGACAGCTATCTGTCAAATTCTTGGACTATTGATAGTAGCGACATCTAAAATGAGCAAATGGCAGATTTTATTCCCATTTTTTAACGCGACGTTTGTTATCCCTTACGGGATTTTCAACTCTCGGAGTTGAGCCGTGCATTGAGAATCCAACAGAGTGCACCGCAGCGCGTTAAAAACACTCGTTGGATTTTCAATTCTTGACGCTAAGCAGTAGGTAGATACGTTGAGAATCCAGACCGCAATAAAAATCTCCGCTTTAAAAAAATCCGCCCGTGGCCGCGTGGGTACGAGGGTTAAAAAGTATTTATGGGACTGGCATCAAATTATGGTCTCCTTTTGAGCTTTCGACATATTTTCGCACTTTTCAGTACACTCACAGACTACATAGAGATACTAGTACCATGGACCTAATATACAAACTGGACTGAGCTCTGCAAAAATCGTATCATACAAAAATGAACCACAACTGCTACATACATTTTAGGTTTACTTTTGTTATGCTATCTTAGCCGAGGCAAAACGAGCCGAGGGAGATAGTCAGAGCAGAGGCTGTTTGTCCCTTTTTCGCAATTGTCAGAAAATAAAAATGTTATAGATGGTAGAAAATATTTCACCAACTGCAAGTAAAATAAGTAACGTATAAATATTTTTAGCTTTTAGATTAATTTTAAATGATGTATGACCATGCTCTAGAAGTTTCGTAGACGGAAGAAACAAACGCTTTAGTGTATTTCTGATTAAAACTATTAATATAATGCGTATAATAAATACAATTTGCACCTATGTATCGCATAATTGAAATAGCATTATTTTTATGTTGGTTACAGCTTTCCATGAAAGAAATGAAGCAAAAATGGTTGGATGTAATTCCCGAATCACAAACAATTACCAAAAATTCTGTTGTGTGCAACCTTCATTTCAAGCCGGCAGATTTTTATATTGGTTTATTGGTAATTGGTTTACTTATTTGAAATAAATGCTTCGAGTTTGAATTTGAAAAATGTTTGTCACACACACTTAGTTTTATTTCTCTTTACTTCATTCAAATAGCTTGCCTACTTCATCATAAACCACGTCTACGTGATCATATTTGATGATTTAACACAAGACATGTGTCTCCTCAACAATATTGTTATCTGAACTGACATTGTTGACGTCGAAACTGACATTGTTGTATTGTGTAGGTATCATAACTTCTTTTTTAAAACATGGGTACATGCACGATTCAACACCGACATAGTATACAACAGGCACACGCTAGGAAATAATAATTTCAAAGGGTCGCCGTTATCGAAATCGAAAAGGAGGACTATTGTATATAGTATACAACAATGTCAGTTTCAGATAATCAGCTTTCGAGAAAGTCTTTTCCGATATGTATAGTTTTTAAAGGTTTAATTTTCTTTTTTTCATAAATTATTATTTTACTATTTGAACATCAAATAGTGGATTAATAATTTATTACAAAAAAAAATTGAAATGAAGTTACTTACAATGAAGTTAAGTAAGTTACAAACTATAGAGGTATGAGGAACAGGGTGTAAAGCTCACTCATACCTCCATAGAAAAGGGAGGATCCTCCGACCAGACGGGTGTTGTGTCTGGTGGGCAACTGCCCGACGGTTGATGTCGGGACGTTGTCTAAATGCTAGTCGCGCGGTAAACTCTGCTTGCACGATGCAGAATTTGCGTGACGTCAGTGTGACGTGTAGCTCGCATGTGGCGGTGTAGATACCGCTACAAAACAATAATTTGAAATCACTTAGTATCAACCGGATACAAATTATCTCTTTCAAAACGAATTTTCCTAGCTGTTAAAAAAATGTTTGGTCACCCTATTAGAAAGAGATGAAAGCCTCGGTATGCATTATCTCTCTCTGCTCGTTTTTTTGGTACGAGAGCTCAGTCCAGTTTGTATATTAGGTCCATGATTAGTACACTTTCAATAATTTTCGGTGCAAGAATCTGTTAAATGTAAATATAATAGTAGTCTGTACTTCAGGTAGTGCCACAGTGGCCAGTGGCACAGTACATATCTCAGTACATATCCAATGTGTTGTCGAACTGGCGTAACGTACCACTCGCATTTCTTTTTTTGAAAGGCGTGCGTAGCCACAACGTCATTCGTATCTTCATATCACTCCCCACAAATACTGGCATCGTATCTCACACATTCGTAAATACAGATGAAGGCAATTTATTGAACAACATAGATATTGGTCGATTTGGACCTACGCAAACTAATGTTGATGCAGCCCAGAAATCAACACAGAAATAGAAGCCGCATTTTAACAAGCTCAACATAATTTTATTGACACATTCCCCACAAACAGGCCATATATACCCAAACAGAAGATATCTAGAAAGTTTTCTGCCATAGTTACATACATAAACACTGTCATTCTCCCGAAGCACGTAAATTTTTACACCGAATTCATCAAATTGCTGACTTATTGTGCAGCATGGACGGCAGCTACATGCAACGGAGCTAATATATTATCAGACTCTACAGAAAATGAACGTTGCACATATAAACAGAGAAAGCCAAAATGGCAAATCAGATTAGAAAAGAAAAATAAAAATCTTAGAGCAAACAGGTAGGCTAACACATTTCATGAATGGTAGTCAAAGTCAAAAATTGATAGCAACAGTAGAAGAAATAAAGAAAAAATACCAACTAGGTTACACGCTCAACACAAAAACTCAAACACACAAATAGAACACTTTTTGGACACTTTAAAACAAAAATTAAACGCAGCATCCAGTAGACTTAAAAGATGTAGGTAGGTACCTACATAACATGCACGAACTGCAAAGTCAGAACACATTTTTTTTTTAACAATGAATAAATGTGGTATTGGAACCTTGCATCTAATAACAGAGACACCACTAACCAAACCCTAGAGACACTTTCATCCGAAACACTAAGGAAATTCTGGGCCAACATTTGGGAAAATCCAGTTTACCATAATAGTCGCGCAGACTGGCTCAACGAAACAACACAAGAAATTCCAGAAATGTAATTTGAGTTCCTACCTATAGATATATTTATAGACGTCATCAAACGAACACACAACTGGAAATCACCTGGTACTGACCACATCTACAACTACTGGTAGGTATAAGAAATTCTCTAGCATACATGGATTCTTACCCATTTAAATACATTCATCCAATCGCCTTACTTCCAACATACATAACACACGGAGTTACTTATATTCAATGATACCTAAAGACATGAATGAACTATAAACCCAGCGAAATCTTAACAGCCTGTGTAAGTGAAGTAGTCTACGAACACATAACTAATAAAAAAAATTTTTTTTTAGTTCCGAAATTAAACTTATTTTTCACGTTTTTTAGTGTATGTTTGGAGGTCGGTTGTTTTTTTGTAAAATGTTTTTATTTTTCACTTTTTAGTTGCGGTACCTACCCCACACAAATTCGTATACAACTACTTGTTACTTGATAAGTAAATAACAGTGACAGGAAATTATTAAAACATCATCAATATAGTTAAACTAAGTGGAAAAAATACTTGTCAAATCAAAAACTGCTTGTCAGAACTTGATCATATTTAAATGGGACCACATGTTAAGCACTCAGCTATCAAATACGGGTATCAAATAAAAAAAGATTCATCCAAATCGGTTCACCCAGAAAAAAGTTCTGAGCAAATAAAATAATAAAAAAAAATACAGTCGAATTGAGAACCTCCTCCTTATTTTTGAAGTCGGTTAAAAATAAAATTCTAGCAGAATTAAAAAGGGATGTCTGATGATGAAGGGATGGGATTTAAAGAGCAACTTGCCATTGACGCGATTGCTATGAACAGCGCTTGCTCGCGCAAGTTTTTTATTTAATAGGTTAGTGTAATATTGTTGACCACGGCATTGAGCTATTTCCTTCCCTCCCAATTCCCATACAACAGAGCGAGAGGGATGCTCATCTTATGCGCGAATCCGACGCGCTTCCACCGCAAATGAATCCACTGTGATTCGAAACAACACTCCAGCAATGAGCTTCGAGTCCGACGCATGCGTCGTTCCGCACCGCTATAAACCCGCTCTGCAACTATACCGCTAATAGCAACTCAAAAACTCTTGAATTTTTAGGTGTTAGCCGACACAAGTGTGACATTTAGAAACCAAGTGATAGTGAGAAATCATCACAGTGAAGGTAGGAGATTCAGTGAACACGTGGAATGTCTGCAAAGGCTGTCCGTGAGTCAACGTGTTTCGTTCAGAAGGTTCTCAAGTAAGTCCATTCATACCTATTTTTCTCACTCATAACCTCATATTCCCTTTACTCAAATCTGTGTCTCGTCCAATATTTCTAACCCCGCAACCCCGCTATGGTCCTTCGAAAGCTGCGATAACTTATACACCAGCGCTGTTAAAAGCAGGAAGGATGTTCACACAATGTTTATTAAATGATAAATAAATGATAAATGATTTTATTCCTGTAAGTAGGTTTATACAAACACTTTTACACGTCAATCATATTTTTAAAACTAGATGAGGTCGGCGTTTCCTATCTGACTACTCTGAGAAGAATGGCCGAAACAAACTCAGAGGTCACAGTCTCTTTTAAAGTCCAGACATAATCTTGGTCAGATCATGTGAAGACCATGTAGATTTATGTCTGAAATGGTCTTTTGAAGAAAAACCACACAGAATGAGTGGACCTGTCTAGTCAGTGCACGCATTTATCACTAATCGTGTAGCTCAACTCAAAAATTAAGGAGCTCAACCACTCGAAGAACAATACCACGGTGCTGTAGCTTGGAACAAAAGTATGGGAATCATATCCGACCAGTTTAAGTAGGCTTCTGCTTTTGGAGATACACTACTCAATTCTATAGATTTTTAATTTACTACTAGAGTAATATCAAAGATGAATTTTCTTATTGGTAGATGGCGCTGTTCTCAAATGTTCATGGGTTTCGTCTAAACCACAGACTACATAGAGATACTATGTTTAAATAGGTTTAAACACAATATGTTCCATTTTAATCAGATTTTCTTAAAATAACAACATTTTTTTTTACAAATAAATATATTTAAGCAGTGGAAACACCTTCTAAATTTATTGTGCTAACATACAACGTTTGTCTAAATGGATAAAATCATCTAATAACGCAACATAAATTTTTGAAACTGTTTTAAGTCTAAATGAAAAAAACGGAACGCAAGTCGCGTAATTGTCAAAATATGTTGTAATTTTTTTTATTCCGAATAGAATTTATGGATGCGGTTCGATTTCTGGATTATTCTTGACGACTTTGCTTGTATGGACATTTAGGATTCTGCTTCTATCCATTTACCTGGAAAGGTATTGGATACCCGGAACCGACAACTTCGCTAAATCGGAACGACCCCTGCACGAAAATCTGGACTGTGTACTTGTTTGTGAAATGCACCGATATTGTGTTGTATAAAAATATGAACGCGAGCAAGTGTTCTGTGTTGATCTGCAAATATTCAAGAGTTGGCCTTCAAATATTGTAAAAAAATATTGAAGAAGAAATAAAGTAGGTATTTGACATTGGATTTAGTGTTTTATTTTTGGTTAAAAACTACTACCTAACTAAAATAGAAGGAAATAGGACAGGGCATACTGCAGATTTGAAACTATTATAGCTTTATAAAGCATTATATGTATACGTATAGCTAGTAGCTATACGTACCTATACAGTATGGAAACCACATATATGCAATAAATGAAACCACAAGTAATACTAGTCCACAGAAGTATAGCAAAATTAAATATTAAATAAAACACCGTAAATTAAAAAAGTGAAATTTTCAAACAAAATTAATATCAAAACAAATTCTATAAAAGTAAATACTCTGTTTATAAAACGTACCTTGACCTCAGGAAGAGCGGCAACTCTACCTACGCACGTGGGTGACATCCAATGGCGGCTTTTTTGTCGGCGCTGGCGTTTGATCGTTTGTCAATGTTCGATGAAATCAAAATTCACGTAGTTCATTTTTACCGCCACGTTTTTATTTCGCGTTATCTGAACTGAACTAACTAAATTAACTATTGCACATTAGTAAAAAAAAGGAAACTTAAATTTTCACATTTTCAAAATGTCCACCACGTTTCTGAATGCACAAGTTACATCGCCGCACAATGTTGTCCCGAAGCCTGCTCAACAAATTTCGTTCAGGATCCAGAGCCATGGCTTTTAATTTGTCAAAGGCAGCGACAATACGATTGCACAGTTCATCTTCGGTTTCGGAGACCCGCGAGTAAACTTCATTTTTAATAAAGCCCCAGAAAAAGAAGTCTAGAGGAGTGCAGTCGGGCGACCGAGCTGGCCACCTGTGGGGGCCATAGCGCCAAATCCATTGTTCGCCGAACATGGTGTTAAGCCGCTCTCTCGCGACGAGTACGGAATGTGGAGGAGCTCCGTCTAACTGGAACCATACCCGCCTGAAAGCTACCACAGGCAATCTTTCTAAATATCGTGCTATCGGGCCGTTAAGAACATCTAGAAACTTCTGTGCATTCAGGTTTCCGTTGATAAAAACAGGGCCGATTATTTGATATCCGTGAATGCCTGCCCAAACATTAACGGAAAAACGGTACTGATGAGCTGATTCTCTAAATAAATGGGGATTCGTATGGCTCCAGTGACGCATGGTTTGTCGGTTCCACATCCCGTTCCAAGTAAACGTGCTTTCATCTGTCCAAAACACATCTGATAAAAAAAATTGGTCTTGAGAGATTTTTTCAAGTACCCAGCGGCAGTAAAACTCTCTAATCGGCTTATCACGGGGCAGCAGCGCCTGAACCTGTGCATATTTATAAGGACGTATTTTGTTCCTTTTCAGCACTTGATGTATTGTTCTATGGCTCACTCTAAACACACGCCCAGCTTGTCTAAGGCTGCAAGTTGGGTTCTGATCGAAATGGTCTAAGACTCATTGTTCAAAAGAGGATGGAACGTGACGCGGAGCAACTCCTTCATGAGTGTTCGGCACTATGTGCTGATTTTCTCTGATCCTTTGGACAGCCCCCAGGATTGTCCGGACATTAGTAGGGCAGACACGAGTTGCGCCGTATCTCTCACGATAAGTACGTAGAGTTAAGGCTGAATTTTGGCGGCATTCGCCATACAATAAAACCATGTCTGTATACTCTGCAGCACTGTAAAAATGCTGTTGTCTTGGCATTTTGTTAAAAAAACACACGGGTACACACACACAAAAGTCAAGTAGTGTCAATTTCACCGTAAAAAAGAAATACAAATAAACTTAAAAAAACACTATTTATACACACACACAAAGTCAAGTAGCAAATAAATGTCAATTTCACCTTAAAAAAGAACCTATTTATCAGTTTAATTTGCCAAAATCACTTGAAGCAATGCGCGCAAGTAGCTATGAAATCTCTGCGAAAGTCACGATACACTATTCCGGAAGACAGCGGTGAACTGACAAAGCGAGACTTCTCAAAAATGGCGAAAATAATAAAAGTCATAATTTAGGGTTAACGGCGCAATTATCGTTTATCGATACTTTTTTACACTTACTTACCTACTACCAAAACAAGGCATTAAAATACAAGCATTTTTGTGTTATTCGATTGTTTTAATATTTTTAACAAATTATTGATTTGATTAAATATTAAAAAAGTTTTAGTAATTTTGTACGATTGGACTGGAGTGACTTCCTGACTAGTAAACGTGTAAGTAGGTACGATTTTTTTAATAGGTTGCTTCTACGTAACTTGTAAAATTGTTATTGTTTACTTCTACTTCATTAATTTTATCTCTAAATCTACTGAATATTTAACAAGAACTTACACAACACACTTAAACAAAGAAGCTGTATAGCTATACATGCTTAGGGCATAGTGTTTTTAGAATTATCACAAGAGCACGATAATTCTAATAAAAACACTACGCCCTAAGTATTTAAAGCTAAACAGTTTTTTTTGTTCATCGATCATTATTCCCTAATGGTCAATAACAGGTGTCCTTACCTACACGCACCCCTCCTTCCCTGCCGCCCGCAAAATTCGTTCACAATGACCGCCGCCTTTGAAAAACGCCGCATGTCTCGAGCCGCCTGTTGTAAGATACCGCCAAAGACACCGCTGCCTACGTACACCCGCAGGAAATGTTAGCACGTGCCAGTGATAGTTTATGCTTGTGTAAATTTCAAAACAAAATTTCGGCCGTGGCAGGTCAAAAGGTAATTTCAAATTTCCAAGTACTAATCAGCTTCCAGTCTAACCGGATGCAGCTGAATGCCAGTATTTTATAACAGTAATTTCAAGTACTCATGTATCGAAAAAAAATTATAATCAGCCTATAATGTTTCCTGCACACATTGACTGCACAGGTTTCCTGTCTGTGAGAGCAAGTGGGCCGTACCGTCACAGTATTAAATTCCATACATTTGCGAAACGAATGTATTTGCGTAGAGCAACGCAACGGCGGCGGCGGAGATCACGCGGGGAGTCGGGCGATGCTGTCCGCGGCCTCCATACACACTTAGTTTGCGCACTCAAACGTTGAAATAAAATGTATTACATTTTAATTATTTTTTTCTTTTGTAATTGAAATTTTTTTTTTTTAATTCCTGCTTGTTTTAGGTGTACCGATTTTACATTTTAGGTAAGTAGAATACGTAACAGCGTCGTGATATGTAGTTTGCACTGCATGGCAACGTCGCTTTTCAATGTTCAAGGATTCAAGTTCATTGAATCATTGACCTAGTTATCCAATTCTACAGAGTGTTCAAATTTGATCAAAATTAGAACTCTAGTTTTTTACCTAATTACTGGACCGATTTCGACCATTTTTTGTGTATGGTCAGAAAAGGCGATAACAAGTATGTGGTTTCATTTATTGCATATATGTGGTTTCCATACTGTATATTGCTTCATGGAGTGTTGTTTTTAGTTGTTGCTAGAGGGCGCCAGCGCCTTGAAATTTTCGATTGACGTCTCTATCTCCCTATATAAAATGTACTCTGTGACCAATACCAAAGAAAGGACATTTGGGTAGGCTGCATAAAGCACTCAAACTGCCAGATTATCATTGAAACTACCTGAGAAAGTGAAAAAATAGAATAAAAAATAAAAGTTACCTACATAGTTCTCACATTCACAATAAATAAATAATAATACTATACTTCACAAAGTAAATTGTCATGACATTGTATATATAATAATTATCGAAAGGTCAAAATTTATGTAAAATAAAATAAAAAATATAGCAAAAAAAAAAAAAAAAAAAACATTCAGTATGCAAAAATTGGAGCAACTCAATCCCAAGCCTTTTAGTCTTTAATATAATCCTTAACGGT
The DNA here is from genome assembly GCA_916610205.1 of Griposia aprilina. Taxonomy (NCBI): domain Eukaryota; kingdom Metazoa; phylum Arthropoda; class Insecta; order Lepidoptera; family Noctuidae; genus Griposia; species Griposia aprilina. Next base: position 24,883,425 of record OU744289.1, read on the forward strand.
ATAAAAGGCTTTCTGGCACAACTTACGTTTAATTAATGATTTGAATTTATTAAGGCTTAGATCTTGAACGTGGCTTGGAAGTTTATTATAAAAGCGTATACATTGACACCTGAACGAGCCACCTATTTTTTTGAGCCTTGTTGTAACTTGTACAATAAATTTGTGTTTATTCCTAGTATTTATATTATGGCCAACACTGTATTTTTTAAACAATTTTATTAGGTATAAAAGATTTTCATAAATACAGTAGAATCCGTTTATTATGACATCGAAAAGAAATGACAAACACGTCATAATAAACGGAGTCATACAAAGCGTTTTTTTTTTTTTTTTTAAATTTAAATAGGTACTTTAGTATTTTAATAGAGAAACATAGTATGTATACATACATGTATATTAAATAAAAATAAAAATTGCACGTAATGCAGTACTTGTACATACATATTTTTTAATGTAGGTAATCTGTAATTTTTGTCTGCTTTTGATTTTGAATAAAGTATTGAGTATTGAGTATTTTTTATTTTATTGTAAAACAGGCTCTAATACTATTGTGTATAGAAGACATCGCCATGGTCAAATTATCATTTTCAATATTGCTATGAACAAATCGAGATAATAATTCTGCAGCTTTCATCAACGAACACTACCCAAGGTGTAAAGAATCATGTTGGTCATTATAACCCGACATAATTAATTAAAAATGGGTCATACTAAGCGACATGTCACTGTAAGGGTAGTCATTATATCAGACTTTTCTAGAAAGAATTTTATATGAAAACCAAACTTCGTAGTGTAATTACGTCATATTAATCGGTTGGTCAATATAGGCGGAGTCATAATAAACGGATTCTACTGTATATTGAGAAGGCACAGTCATTACATTAATCTCCTTAAATTTCTCTCTGAGAGATTGTTTATAAATTGATCGAACAGCTCTTTTCTGCAAAACAAAAATAGTCTGAATGTCGGTGGCATTTCCCCGCAGAATACCGTACGACATAACACTATGAAAATAGCTAAAGTACACTAAACGGGCTGTCTGTGTGTCGGTTACATTACGAATCTTTCTAACAGCGTATGCTGCGGTGTATTGATATTTATTGTTTGTTTGTTTATGTTTTTTTGTACCAAAAGGCTTTTGATTTAGTTCCGTACAGCTGATTATTACACGGTTTTAATCCGTATAAAATTCACCCAACACTAAAACAATTCTAAGAAACTTCAATGCAGAATTGGCAAACTATTCCTAAAATTAATTCATTCTTCTCGACTGTAGCTACTGAACCAATCTATATAAAACGTGGAATTTTTCAAGGCGACCCCCTAAGTACTCTGTGGTTTTGTATGGCACTCAATCCACTCTCATACTTGCTTGATAAAACAGACATAGGATTCACCTTAGCACACAATGACACAATACTCCCTTACACACCTTATGTACATACATGGATGACAAATTTATACACAGCTGACAAAAAAAGCGCTTTTCCAACTAGCTGACATAACACAACAATTTTCTGACGATATTTGCATGGCATTCGGCGTTGATAAGTGCAAAATATTATCAATTTTAAAAGGAAAAATCCTAAATAACAGTTACACACACGTATGAGGGGCATCGATCGAGCCAATGGATGAACAGAGTACATGCAAATATCTACGTTTTAAAAAGTCCAGCCAGTAGAGAGAACAAGAGAGAGTCAAGGCTGCCAGTTATACCCCCTCCCGTATCAGTCATACCCGCCGTCCAAGGCATGTCCTCACCGACCCCGATGACCCCATACCCTCCTCCAGGAGAGCAGTAGGGCCACCAGTACAGTGCACAAACACAGACCGCCATCGTTCCGACCTCGCCGCCGAGGTCCAACGCGACGCCCCCGACGTAATTGCCCCCCCCCCCCCCCCCCCCCGACCCTTGCTCGACGAAGCGCCAGCCCGCGCCGTAGCTGAGCCTGTAGCTTTAATTTCCCCGATTAATAATAATATTATAAATTCGATCCAGCCCGTCCCATCTTGCTGCCCTCCCCTCAGTGACGCCCTAAGCCGAGGCTCGTACCCCACAGGGGGTGCCCTTAGCGTGCGGTAACCTAGAATTTAAGTAATTCGCCCCTGGCTGGAGGCTTTAAGTTAGTAGCTTAAGGCACCACAGGATAGACCGGTTAAGTAGCCAGGACCTCAGAGGTCACAACTACGAGTTGCAAAGTCAGGAAAAAATAAAAGTACCTACGTATGTGTCCTTGACTTAACTTAGTGCCTGCGTGGTTTAGCACTTACTTCTGGGTTGTTTGATATTTGGTAGTATTTAGACTGGATATGGTTCAATTGGTTGTTGGTTTAAAATCACTGATCTAATGATACGAAATAATATAATAAGGTTTAAAAGCTATAATGAATACAACAATTTATTATAATTATGAAATGGTAAATATAAGCTAAATTAGCACTAAGATGATTTGATTTGGTTTGATTTGAGTTACGCGATTGGTAATTAAACCTGTACTTACTGGTAATACATGCAGTTATGGAAAGACACGCAGGAAAAAATGCTGAGCTGAAAGAAAGAATGTGAAAACTAACGAAATATTCGATATTTTCGTTTGAAAAATCAAACAATTAGATCTTTGGATTATGTATTATTATTATGGTAAAGTAATACCTACTAAAATCGTGACGAAACTTGAATTATTTTTATTACAATAAAAAAAAGTTAAATGGTCGTTGATCCACAACAACGACTACCTTCTTAGTACTGCGACGTTTGTAGCGTATAAATTGAATGTGTCTTGGCATCAGATTTGGAGATGGTGCTCGGTAAGGGTGACAGCACCGTGGATAAGGTCTGCGCCTGATGTCCTCGGTGCGCGGTCTCGAAGTGCGCCTTCTTGATCTTGGCCTGCTTCAGTCGCGTCTGCCGCACCAGCTCGGGCGTGCGCGGGCGCCGCACTGGCATCGTCGACGCCAACCGTAGGTGGGTGTACAGCGGGATCTACAACATACACACAATGTGTTATTACGAGACATGATACCTACACCTAATCATCTATTGACGTTATAGTCAAATGTACTAAGTGTTAAGTATTATACTGACGGTGGACAGTGACTCGTTGAGAATTATGCGTTCCACCCGTTCCGGTCGTGTCGGCAGAATGAAGTGGTTTCCGAGCAGCGGCTGGCCAGGCGGGACGCCGAATGTTTTGTGCTCCAGCTCATACTCGGTGATGTCGCGCAGTCTGTCCACCACCTTCTGCCCGGGCACGTAGTGCGACACGACGCCACCGCGCCACACCTGCACAGACAGCCACACATTCAGAATTACGTGCTAACGAGAAATGCAAACGTTGGACCACCTTTAAGTCTACTTTTACTTGCATTGTGCAAGAGACTTTCCAACTACGTACATTATGGATCCGAAAGATGACAAATGTGTCTGCTGTGTTTCGAACAGTAAATCCATTTAAAATCTGCATAACCTTTTATTCCCACGAGTGTACCTTGGGGTAGGATTACCATACTCTCCTTCGGGGCACGAGTGTCATCTGCTATGCGGATGACACTCTCCTCACCGCCCGGGGGGAGAGTTTTAGGGAGGCGGCCAATCTGGCCTCGGCGGGTGGATCCTTGGTCGCGGGGAGGATCCACCGCCTAGGTTTAACGGTGGCGCTGCACAAGACCGAGGCCGTGTTCTTCCACGGGCCTCGGCGGCGCCCCCCACCTGATGCCCACATCTTCGTGGAGGGCGTCAGAATTGAGGTGAAGGCCCAGATGAAATATCTGGGCCTTGTACTCGACAGCAGGTGGCGCTTCGGCCCGCACTTTAGCGGGTTGTCGTCGCGCCTGCTGAAGACCGCAGGCGCCCTCTCCTGGCTGCTTCCCAACTTGGGGAGGCCCAGCGCGCGATGCCGGCAACTTTACGCCGGTATCTTGAGGAGTATGGCCCTTTACGGGGCTCCTATCTGGGAGGACTCCCTCCAAAGGAGGGAGAACGCCGCCGCCTTGCGGGCGCCCCAAAGGGCCATAGCCCAGCGGGCGGCGCGGGCCTACCGCACAGTGGGCTTCGCGGCAGCATGTGCTCTGGCCGGCACCCCTCCTTGGGAACTCGAGGCGTGGGTGCTCGCCAGAGTATATGAATGGACGGCGAGGCGGAGAGCGGGAGGAGAACGCCCAGCCCCGGAAGAGCGGGAGGCCGTCCGGCGGGAGGCGAGGGATGCCATCGTCCTCCATTGGACGGGGGAGCTCGCCACCGCAGCCTTTGGCCGCCGAACCCTAGACGCGATTGGGCCAGTGTTGCGAGACTGGCTCGAGCGGTCACATGGGTTCCTCTCGTTCCGTCTGGTGCAGGTGCTGTCCGGACACGGTTGCTTCGGATCGTACCTGCACCGGATAGGACGGGAGGAGACGCCGTCGTGCCACGACTGTGGCGCGGTGGAGGACACGGCGCAGCACACCCTCGAGGTGTGCCCGTCGTGGTCCGAGACGCGCCGCAGTCTCATCGCGGTGATCGGACCGGACCTCTCACTTCCCGGCTTGGTTAATGCCATGCTGCAGGATGAGAGGTCCTGGGCGGCAGTCGCCTCCTTCTGCGAACACGTCATGTCCCAGAAGGAGGCGGCTGAGCGCGCGCGGGAGGACGATCCTCACGCGGCGTCGCTCCGAAGGCGGAGGAGGGGTCGAAGAAGACGTCAGTTTGATAGTCATCTCCGACTCCTCCCAGGTGGAGGCCAGCAGGCAGCGGGTGCGGGGGCGCCCTTGCCTGTATTGCACAGGCCTCCACCAGTGTCGGACGGGAATGGCCAGGTGTTCTCGGCCATTCCCGTAGCCCCCCAAGCTGGGGGGAATGCGGGGCCCGCCAGCTAGGCGGGCACGCGCCGGGAGGGTTGTGGATGCAAAGGCTGAGCCGGATTCCCATGGCCTTCCCATCACGGCGATGTGGGAACACCGCTGAGTTTTAGTGGGTATACTGTCATTCCGACAGGAGTCCCACATATCCCGTCTCGTCCCCCCACGAGCGGGAATGCATAAAGCATTTCTCAGCGAAAAAAAAAAAAAAAAAAAAAAAGGATTACCATATCTCAGGGTTTGTCCTAAGATCTCAGGATATTTAGGCTCCTGACAGGATTGACGTGTACGGATTGATTATTGACGTGTAAAAGTGTTTGTACAAACCTACTTACAGAAATAAAATCATTTATCATTTATCATTGCGGCCGGATTGAGGAAAATCTCGGGGATCTCAGGATTTTGCGATTTTTTATTAAAATAAAGTATCTCTTTCTAGATTTACAGCGGTTTTATTTTTGGTAAGTTGCAATCAACATAAACAAAAATATAATATTCGTTGGATAGTATCACAGCACGACGCATTTTTTTTTCACATAAGCTTGTGAAATAAAATGCGTCGTCGTTATTACGTTTGCGACAAAATTTCAGGACTTTTCTATAGAAATCAAGTTTTGTGTCAGGACTTTTCAATTTTCCATATGGTAACCCTACCTAGGGGAGACCGAGGAAGGTTGTGATAGAGGAGAGTTGTTACAAAGTTTATTTCTCGGATTCTATAATCGATAGCGATCTGGCAACAACGCGTTGTCTTTTTCTTGATGCGCTAGCCGATGCAGTTTGTCGCGGACTCGCGGCAGCCTATGGGGAGTGGATGTGACTGTGTGACGTAGATGGGGAAAAAATCTCGCAAATAAGTTTTTCATAAAAAGAAAATTATAACCTACTCATCGAGACGTGTTATATTGTTGGTATTTATTTAGTAACCTTTAAATATGCATTGAATATCTAAGCTTCAATTCACGATATTAACTTCTTAGCTTCACTGCACATATCCGGTTATGTGAAATTATTCAGAACCAAGCATGACTTTTCCGCGCTTAAGAGGATTGTGACAAGCTGTAACCAAAATCGCAACATTAAACTGTAAAAATATTGTAAGATCAGTGGAATGTGTAAGAAAAATATGTAAAACAGCTGACATAATAGCACTTCAGGAAACGTGGCTGTTGCCACATGATATTCCGTTCCTGGGCAGCATCAGCGATCATTTCGCGTTCACTGGCAAGTCTGCCGTGGACACTTCGGCCGGTGTGCTCCGCGGCCGACCGTATGGAGGTGTGGCAGTGCTGTGGAGGAAGTCTGTGTTTCCCTTAGTGTCAGTGTTACAGTGTAGTAGTGATCGCGTAGCAGCTATTAAGGTTGAGATACGTGGGCGTTTTATGCTAGTTATATCTGTGTACATGCCTACGAACTCGAAAGACAACTTGATTGAGTTTACGGAGTGTCTAGGCAAAATAAATTCTATAATTGAAAGTAGTGATGTTGAATCTGTATATGTGTTGGGAGATTTCAACGCGCACCCGAGTGAGTTATTCGCTAATCAACTTTTAGACTTTTGTGCGGAACAGTCATGAGCGTGCGTTGATCTTGATATGTTGCCGAACGATTCACACACTTTTGTTAGTGAGGCACACGGATGTCGTCGGTGGCTCTATCATTGTGTGGTCTCGATCACGTGACTATATTGTACGATACATACTGGTCTGATCACTATCCCATGCTTAACTTGTAATTTAAATATAATAAAACCTAAAGTTATAGTGAATAGTGTTTGTAAAAATAAAGTAGTTTGGGGAGAGAGGCAGGCTTGTCAAATTGAAACTTATCATAATTTTGTCATACGAGTACTAAGCTAAGGGATATTGAGTTTCCAGCGGAGTTTGTTACTTGTGCTGATACTACGAGTATGTGTAACTGTACAAGGCATAAATTATTCATTAACGATATGTATAAAAGTATACTGCGTATTCTGGCTGAGGGCGCGGAATGTTCATATAGTGCGCCTTCAACTCCCGGTAGGGGCAAATACATAATAGGCTGGAACAGACACGTGAAAGAGGCTCACGGTAAGGCCCGGCAATGTTATCTGAATTGGCTATTGTATGGGAAACCTAGTTCTGGACGGTTATACAATGAAATGGCAGAGTCTAGGCGATTATTTAAGGTAAAATTGAAATGGTGTCAAAATAACCAACAAATGATTAAAATGGATATAATAGCACAACACCATGGCAATAATATTTTTTCAACATTTTGGAAATCAATGAATAAGTTGAATCTGAAGCCAAGCCGGCTTGTGAGCGTCGAGGGTGTACACGAGCCGGATGACATCGCGAGATTGTTTCAGCAGCATTTCAGGGTTGAACCGTTTTTGAGGTCTGCACAGTCTGACCTGTTGTCGGTGCCCAGTGCTATGGTTACATCTGGAGATATCAATGTGAGATTCACTGCAAAGGATGTTGCTTTGGTCATAAAATCTATAAAAAAAGGAAAGTCTCCAGCACATGATAGCCTCCGCATTGAGCACCTGCGGCATGCTGGGGTACACTTGCCTAGGGTTCTAGCTTTGTTATTTAATCTGTGTGTTAGCCATTCCTACCTATCTGACGATCTCATGTTTACTGTTGTTGTCCCTATTGTAAAAAATAAGACCGGCGATGTCTCGGATAAGTTAAATTATAGGCCTATCTCGTTAGCTACGGTTATAGCGAAGGTGATGGACGGTCTGCTTGACGGCCATTAAACTAAACATATAAAACTGCACGACGGTCAGTTCGGTTTTCAGGCTGGTCTATCCACGGAAAGTGCGATTCTGTGCCTCAAGCAGACCGCGCACTACTACACCGCGCGTAAGACGCCAATATACGCGTGTTTCCTAGACCTGTCACGCGCATTTGATATGGTCTCATACGACCAAATGTGGACAAAAATGCGTCAGGACACTAGTCTGCCTCCTGAGATTGTAGCGATATTTGAGTATTGGTACGATAATCAGAAAAATACTGTTAGGTGGGCGGAAAGTAGATCGGATGAGTACAGGTTAGAGTGCGGGGTGAGGCAGGGGGTTTGACCTCACCGAAACTCTTTAATTTGTATATGGACCGCCTGATTGGTGAGCTGAGCAGCACAGGAATCGGATGTCATATAGATGGAATCTGCGTTAATAATATTAGCTACGCGGATGACATGGTGCTGCTCAGCCCTTCAATCGGCGCGTTGCGTAAGCTACTTCGTATGTGTGAAAGGTATGCGGGGCCCATGGGCTCAGATACAATGTGAAGAAGAGTGAGGTTATGGTTTTTAGAGCACCCAAAAAGCATTTCTCAGACGTACCACCCGTCTCACTCTGTGGTACACCTGTTGTCGCTTCAAAGACAGACATACATATGAAATAAGTTATTTTGATTTCTGATTTAATTATTAGTTGATTCATTTGTTAAAAACATATTTAATTAATAACCTTTTTAGGGCTACTCAAAATGAATACGTTTACCTATTTAAAATTAAAAGTATTATCCGATTAATATTTAGGTTGGCAGCACTGGTGTCGCGCCATTATTGTTCCGTTGCGAACTTCCGGATCAATGGTGGGGCGACACTTGTGACACGAACATTGGAAGAGTTGATCGGCAATGGGTCGTTGGACACAGTGCGAGTAACATCTCCAGAATTTATATATAAAATAAGTGTGATTATATTATAGACTAAATAAAAATAAAGTTATAATTATTGTTTACGTGTTTGAATAAAGTTATTTACACACCTTTAAACAGAGTCACGCATTTCAAGTATCTGGGCCACTGGGTCACCGAAGACCTCAAAGACAACATGGATGTGGAGCGAGAACGTAGGGCGTTGTGTATCCGATGTAATATGTTGGCACGCAGATTCGCTCGTTGCACTGAACAAGTGAAGGTCACACTATTTAGGGCATTCTGTCAGACCTTCTACACGTGCAGTTTGTGGGCTAAATACACGCAGGGGACGTACAACGCCCTTCGTGTACAGTATAATAACGCGTTCAGGGTGTTGATTGGGCTGCCGCGCTACTGTAGCGCGAGTGGCATGCTTGCAGAGGCCCACTTGGACGGCTTCCATGCCATCATGCGTAAGCGCTGTGCATCGTTGATGGCGCGGGTGCACGGCAGCCCCTGCGCCATTCTGGCCGCGTGTGCCGGCCGCTGGGACTCTGTACTGATGGCGCACTGGATAGGCCTTCATGCAAGAGCAAGCGTCTAACTACATAGTACCTGTACTAACACTAGGTTAAGAACATTGTTACTAACTACTTTGGATTTGTATTTTTACTAAGACTAACATTAGCTTAAGAACATTGTAACTGACAAACTTATGGACCAAGTCTGAATTAAAGAAATATTATTATTCTCGTATTATTTGTAACAACTCTGCTATTTGAATACTTATGCATTTTTTTTTTTACTTTCTCTTTTTTTTTTACTTACTTATTTTTTTTTGCTTTCTTTATTAAGGTTTCTAAATGCGTTTTGGTGTGTTTTTACATAATGTTGTGTTATTGTTACAGAATGCCAAATAAGTATTCGAAAGTTACCACCCGTACTCTAAAATAGAGTATACTCCTCTTAATTTTTTATTTTTTTTTACTCTAAAATCTATGACACCTATATAGTTCGCTAAAATAATCTATTTACGTAACCCAGACTGTTACTGGATTTTTCTCCTTTATGAATGGAAAGTGGAGACACGAAAGGAACGAAGCTTCCCTAAACTTAATTAAAAACGAGCTGATCAAATATTTCAATTTAAAGTTTGATTGCAATGAGACTGCAACTATCTTTAAGAAAGACAATATTTTTTAAATGTTGCGAAAAGTAACGAAACGTGTTTTTAAAGAAAAATAAGTAAAAAAATTAAAATTACTTACCTACTCTTTTTTGTTGGGTACTTTATTGTTGTTCTACCGAAATGAAAAAATACCTTATTCGTCCCAAAAAAAAGGTGGGAACCATAGAAGACAGATAGGAGGCATGTCTTCGAAGAAAACATATAAATTGTCTTAATTTCGTACCATAGTGTGATTCAATATATTAAAGTATTGAAATAATGTGATTTTTTGGAGTTTTTTCTTTTTACTGAAAGATATTTTACTTAATTGATTTTTGATTAATGTAGCTTTTATTTACATTTATTGCTCAAAATAAATTAAATTGATTACCTTTACATCTCAAAAACCACCTGCAGGCTTAGCATGACGCTTTCTACTTCTTGGAAGAATAGACATAGCTATTTCTATACAAAGTGACATTTCGTTTCTCCATTTTTAACATCGCACCGTAAAAATCCTTCTGCAATCTGTCATTTTGCCTTTCGTTTGTACCGATCGTAGTCTAGGTCCTTTTTTATGTAGACTATTTCAGAACAAAATTTTCTATTTCAAACTGTTAAAATCACAGTGACAACTGACAGTTGTCTCAGGTAGTGAAGATAATTTGATTTTGTAATCGCCATGCTAAAGACAGTAGAAAACTTTTTACTCGACGGCCACAAAGTATAAAAATGGAATGCAAAATTGAATTTTTCACTTTTTGTTTGGAAAATGTGGAAAATGATTACCTACATATTGAGTTTCAGGGGTTTAAGGGTGTTCTAAAGGGGGTCGAAATCTTCATTATTTTTGCGATAGGACACACCATTATCAAGATATAAGCAAAATAAAAGAAAAACGTGAATAAACTACTGAATTTCGTAAAAAATGCAGTAGACTGTTTCTACTTCACTGCCGTCGTACTGTCTACACGGAACGTCATTTTTGTCTACTCTTTCGTCGACAAAACGGTGCTCGTGCTAAGCCTACTGTGCCACGACTTGCGTCCACTCGGTCACAACGTTTTAGAGTTGTGACATAATGACTCATTTCAGTTTATGCTGTTTTTTATCTGCCATAGTTAATTTTAAAAAAAACTATCAAAATCCTATAGAGGATAGAACTAGCTATTTGTATCTAAAACGTGCATAGAGCTAACACTGTGTTCGGCCGAGATATGTCCATTGGCGTGAAAATGTGCACAATCTTCCTCGGTCTCCCCTACAGCAATTACGACCGTTTGTCACAAGGTACGTATTACGTATACCTTGAATGTAGTGAAGCTGGCGACTTTCTGTACGTCTGGTGGGAGGCGGGTGACCTCCAGGCTCCACGGCACGAAGCTGCCCAACGTCTGCAGGTACTCGCCCGAGAGGCGCCACACGCGGGCGCTGTAGTCTGCACTTCCACTGAGCATACGATGATTATGTCCGTATTGCAATACATTATTATATTACACAATTTTAGGTTCCAATTACTAATCCGTTGATTGTAATAGCTCGAAAAATAATTGAACGCAGTAACGCACCCTGACGGCAACCGCGCTTCGCTACGAACTGTAGTAGGTAGGTACCACATGAATAAATAACCGCGTTTTGTATTCATGTGGTAGTGCCTGTGCTACGAACCTACGAAAAATGTTGCCACAGTAAGTAGTTAAACAATTAGGTGAAAAACGTAAAATTCAGAATAGCATAATTGCCATTTTGACTAAATTAATAACTCAGTGCCATCTTAGTACTGTCAAACTAAAATATTGTTAAGTTACTACACAAAAGTTACTACTAGTTACACTTTAGTTTATTTCAGAATGGGAAATCGTCGTTTGACAGGAATAAACTAAATTTTGATGATTTTTTGTCTAGTTTATAGGCATTTGTGACAAGAGAATCGGGACCAATGTTGGCCGTAACATCGATATCGCGATGTCGTCGATCGACTGAGAACCTCAGTCATGTGTTGTGTCTTGATGTCTTCCTTTTTGGAAAAGCTCTAGAGATACTTGTATTTCTAACTCTTGTTACTTTTCCACTATTCTTAAAGCGCCGCTCCACTGCAACCCACGGCACACTACGCATGCGCACGAATGTGTGACTGGCAAATAAATGAACCGCGCAGCTAATGTATTCTCTCCATGCACATAATTCAAAATCTTCTTCCTCGTAAAGCTTACGTGAAGACAAGTTTGAGTTCGTCGATGTAGGTTATGGTTGTAATACAGCGCAAATGCGCGCGGTAGCTGTTGAGTAGCAGCGGCAGCGGCTGGTCGCGCACGCTGCGCTTGGCGCGGCCCTCGATACGGTCGCGCCACAGGAACGGGAACATCAGGCGCAGCCGCGGCATGTTTATATGAACCTTCAACATATATTTTGTTCATCATGACGTTAGTAAGTCACATCATAAAACTGTTCCAGTAAAATTGGAACTTTTTAAGTTAGGGTATATTATTCTAGACAAACCGTTGTATTTATGAGGTAGTTGCTCAGGAGCCACACTTTGATGTATCCGATAGTAGTGCCAGTGAAGAGGAATTCATTGTTGTCATCGGTGGCGAAGGCTGACACGTAGTCGCCTGCTGTGTGGATGGCCTGGAAGGAGCCCTGGTAGCCACCCGCCGAGTGGTCCGACCAGCACTGCACTTGACCGTTCTCGAGCGCCAGTAGAAAGGAAGCTAGAAAGTTAAATAATCTTAGTTTTTTTTCTCATACGATCAAATCACGGAACCACAGTTTAAGTACATTTCTGTGCGCTGAACTCGAGATCTCCAAGAACAAAGACAAAGGAGTTTACAATCAGCGTAGATGCAGGGTGCGCCGAACATACATTCAAGTTATTGCATTCAGGTGTCACCTATCAGGGAGGCTCTTATATTCCCCCATTTTGATGTCTTACCCCCATCTCCATACTACTAAAAACGTAGCACAACTGTACTTCATCTCGCCCATATCTCGCCAATTTTTGACAAAGCCTTTCAAGGCATCCCCCATATTCTCCTTGGTCTGCCGTACCCGTAACCATTTTAATAACTGTGTCAGAGATATATTATAATAATAATAATAAAACGTTTATTTCGGAAACTTGCTCCATAGATCTTTGTTAGTGATACAACTTACGTAACTATGTTAGTACTTACATTAAATTAAAAACAGAAACCAAATCAAAATAAAACCTACAATTATATTAATTCATGTATCTTCCTGCAGTATCAGACCCGTAGCTATGCATACGGGTCCAATACTCCAGGAAAACGCCGTCCAGCCTACCCCCAATCACCTTCAGGATACCATTGGCACTCCCACGAATCCTGCGTAACAAATATTGACCCGATTGGCCGACAGCTTGTATTTTAAAACTCAGGAGAACAAAGGGAACTTAGAGGTGAATATTGAAAGAAAACGAACTACCTACTTCAGATAAAAGACAGAAAGAAATATATTTTTTTGGGACACGCACAGGAAATACAAACAGTAAAAAAGGAACCTTATGCTACTGACCGACTTGCATATGCTGCGGCCGCGTATGCAGGAAGGTGCAGGCGTGCACGGAGAGGTGGCGCAAGTTCTGTGCGCGCACAGGCATGGACACAGAGGACACGCGTCGTGCCGTCGCCTTCTTGATGGCCGCTGACGAGTCCACGTTATCGCGAGCAGTGCCTTTACTGTGTGAGACAAGATTTCAATGTTATCTAGGGCTGTATGTAGGTACAGTCAAGTCTTTTATATTTTCATCAATTTTAAAATTCTTTCCTAAATCAGGTCAGGACACATAATGCCTTTTGAGGCTACGGCACCGAGCAGACTATTACATGGAAAACTGTAGGTATTTAATTAATTGACCACATTCATAGCAAACTAGCACACACTTTTGACCAATTTCGAGTTGACATTTATCTAAAACCTTTTTAGGGGCCAGGCTATTCATGAATTATTGAACCTTATTTATTTATTTTATAAATTTGTCTGAGTCTTGTTATGACTGGTTTTGACACTACGACGCAATAAATGCTGAGTTGGTAAAACAGACTCCATCCTGCAGTTAGCAGACAAAAATAGCGCTGACGAACCAGGATGGATTTGGCTGGCGCGGATTCTTGGTAGGGGGCAGTGGCTGCACTTGCTTGGTGACCTATCATAAGTTCGAAAAATATTTGACCGAATTAAATTTTACCTAAAACTTTTCAACTACACTCGAGAGCAATGAATCCGGGTCACTTAAAGAATGTTAAAAATCTCGGAAACTAAAAATGATAGGTTAATGCAATAAATTGTATTTAATAGACAATGTAATACTCCTTAAATGAAAGTAAAAAAAATATGAGTCACCATACATTTTATTAACACAAAATTACATAAAGAAAAAAACTGCTGATCTCTCCTTAAAACAAAAATAGGAAACATGAAATTTTTGAACTTTATTACGATTTTCTTGAATTTTAATACTTCGTATTGCCTCCTCGTGCTTCCATTACTGCGTTTACGCGGTTTGGCATGCTGTACACCAAGTTCCTTATACGATTTTGGGGAATATTCTCCCATTCCTCTGTGAGAGCAATTTTGAGCTCACGAAGCGTGATTGGGGGAGGGTTTCGTTGTTTTACGCATCTGCCTAGCTCGTCCCAAGCATGCTCGATCGGGTTGATATCCGGGCTGCGCGCTGGCCACTCCATACGAGTAATGTTCATCTTTTGAAGGTAGTCATTCACAATCCTACCTGTATGAGGTCGGGCATTGTCATGCATAAATATAGCATCCTCACCTAAATTGACCATAAATGGACCAACGTGATCATTGAGGATTTCTTCCACATATCTTACGCTAGTTAAAGAGCCGTTTTCTATGATCACCAGCTCTGTGCGACTTTCAGAAGAAATTCCGGCCCACACAAGTACAGACCCACCACCGTAGGCTACTTTTTCTTCGATGCATGCTTGCTTGAATCTTTCCCCTGGTCTTCGATACACTCTGTGTCTTCCATCGTGCTTGTAGAGCATAAATTTTGATTCGTCGGAGAACATAACTTTTGACCAATCTTCAATACTCCAATTTACGTGGCTCTGGGCATATCTTAGTCTTGAAATACGATGCCCACGCTCCAGTTTAGGGCCGTTTGCAGGTCTAAGGGGTTTTAAGTTAGATTCAGCAAGCCGACGTCTTACTGTCCATGCACTTGGGTTACTTCCTCCGAGGCGTCGAAACTGATTTGTGAGTTCAGTTCCTGTGAGAAAGCGATTTCGAAGCATGGTGTTCACCAAGTATCGGTCTTCTCGTGCTGTGGTACACCTGGTTCTGCCCGTTCCTGGTCTGCGTAGGTTAGAACCAGTTTCTTCGTAACGTCGGAGAACTCTTTGTACTGTTGACAGCGACACACCGACAGTCCTGGCTGTATCGCGCTGACTCCGGCCGGTTTCCAGCATTGTAAGTATTCTGGTGCATTCTTCAGGCGTAAGCGACATAATTTCAGCTTGAATAATGAATATAGAGCACTATCAACATGGTTTATGTACCCACATAAATGACAGATTACAAACAAAAGCAAAACCAAATGCTGTAATTTCGTAGTTCCATCTTCGAAAGTGGCCCTTTTTCAAATTTGTTTTTTTTATGATATAACTTTACAATAACTAAGAAGTTTTAATACCTTCATTTAAGGAGTATTGTCACATTGTCTATTAAATACAATTTATTGCATTAACCTAGCATTTTTAGTTTCCGAGATTTTTAGGATTCTTTAAGTGACCCGGATTCATTGCTCTCGAGTGTATTATATTTCAGTTTTTTTTTACTTCATCGATGTCACGTTTGCCACTGTATGACTTGACCTATTATCAATTCGATTTTTTTCGTTACTCCGACGTTTCATTTGGTCGAAAAACTTTTTACCGAAGTTACACTTAGCCGAAATAATGTTTGAAGTACCACTGTTTTAATTACTGTTTATCCTACTATTTTGATTAATTAATTATTTCAATGTAATGGCACTTAATAACACAGTTCATTATGAACAAAAGAGTTTTAAGTGGTCCCAGTAAGAAGCATGTAAGCAAGGATACTTGCTTCAAGCATGCAGCATGCAAGCACGCATGCAGCGTGCAAGCAGGCGTGCAACATGCAGCAAGCAAGTAAGCATGCAGCGAGCAAGCAGGCGTGCAACATGCAGCAAGCAATTAAGCATGCAGCGTGCAAGCAAGCGTGCAACATGCAGCAAGCAAGTAAGCATGCAGCGTGCAAGCACGCATGCAGCATGCAAGCAGGCGTGCAACATGCAGCAAGCAAGTAAGCATGCAGCGTGCAAGCACGCATGCAGCGTGCAAGCAGGCGTGCAACATGCAGCAAGCAAGTAAGCATGCCGCGTGCAAGCACGCATGCAGCGTGCAAGCAAGCGTGCAACATGCAGCAAGCAAGTAAGCATGCAGCGTGCAAGCACGCATGCAGCGTGCAAGCAAGCGTGCAACATGCAGCAAGCAAGTAAGCATGCAGCATGCAAGCACGCATGCAGCGTGCAAGCAGGCGTGCAACATGCAGCAAGCAAGTAAGCATGCAGCGTGCAAGCACGCATGCAGCGTGCAAGCAGGCGTGCAACATGCAGCAAGCAAGTAAGCATGCAGCGTGCAAGCAGGCGTGCAACATGCAGCAAGCAAGTAAGCATGCAGCGTGCAAGCAGGCGTGCAACATGCAGCAAGCAAGTAAGCATGCAGCGTGCAAGCAGGCAGGCGTGCAACATGCAGCAAGCAAGTAAGCATGCAGCGTGCAAGCAGGCGTGCAACATGCAGCAAGCAAGTAAACATGCAGCGTGCATTGTTTTTGTCACGGCTCCGGCGTTGCGGCGTTTGGGCGGCCCCACGCGAGCTTATCGTTGTAGATGGTTTTAACGCTCACCACCACATGCTCCTCAACACGCGGGCCGCCCCACCCCTCCGCGCCTACGCGGGCTTAAATTACACTCTAGGGGTAGGGCAGACAAGACTGCGTGAAGCCGGTTTTGCAGCGATTCGTTTCTCACAAACTTTTGTAGCACAACATATTGAAGTTTTAGGATACTATTTTAATTTAATATTGAAAATGCTACGAAGTAACCGGCTATATATTTGTGACCAAATAATATTCCGTAAAATGTTGTTTCGGTGTGGGGATAATATGGCAAATAAATCTTTTAGCAAATAAAAAAAGTTCAAAAGAGGCTTCGGCCAATAGCAAAAAGTTATTTTGTAAATCGGCGAAATTAACCTAACCTAACCTTTTTTTTGTTTTAATCCGGGGTGGAAAATCCTCATGGATGTCCCCCGCCCTGGGGGGGCGAAGGGTTCTGTTAGACTCTTTCTGAATAAAAACCACCCCGGTGTTCCATCTCACACCTACGCCGGGGGTCACGGGAACGTACGAATCTTCCGCAACCCCCGACTGGTCGCCGACGGGCCCCCGCCTCTGCGGGCTCCGTCCAGTCGAGCGGGGGGAGTGAGGTGTTTGACTCCCCCCGCGACGTCGAAGAGGGGCGCGCGTGGAACACTACGTGCCCCCGCCTCGGGTCCTGATGTATGGGGGGTGACAGACGTCCCCAAGTCTGTCGTCCTTGGACCCATTTAGGGGGGCTGGAAGAGGGCATTGTCAGCCCTCCGCCAATGCCCAGTGCGCCTGCTGCGGGCCGGGTGAGAGGATGAGATCTCTCGCTCCCTTTCCGCAGCCTCCTTCTGCGAAATTACTGTTTCGCAGAAGGATACCACCGCGTCCCATGACTCCTCGCCGCCGACCATGGCATTCACTACGGCCGGCAGCGAGAGGTACTCCTACTCCTGAGATGAGGGCACGGCGCGGCTTCTCGCAAGCGGCACACACTGCCAGCGTATGCCGCGCCGTGTCCTCCCGACAGAACCTAACCTAATCTAACCATAGTTCCGTAAAATAATACCTATGAGACATGATACTTCGATGAACTAAAAATATGTCAAATAATACATACCTATAACAAAAAAGACGTCGGTCAATAGTTTTCGGAAAAATTAAATTCGAACAAAAAAAACATCGGAAAAGTGATCGGTTCCACACTTGCGGGGAGCAAGTGGGGAACCGATCACTTTTCCGATGTCTTTATATAACCTGTATTTTTACTTTGTTTATAGTATATTACCACAGTAATAATTACTTAGAGCTTAGTCGTAGTCATTCTCGAAAAGGGGGCACAATGTTGAATTTATAGAAAATGGATACCGATGTTTTTTTTTAAAGGGCTGTCACGGCTTGAGAAATTCTCCCCAACGTACCTATCTCTCTGCAAAAGAGATAGGTACATTTGCCCCCCCTTGAGCGAAACCCTAGATCCGCACTTGTACATATTTTAATGGCTGTGACTGTACCACCATTTTTTCTATACTCCGTGGTACCACCCTATGTACTTTTACCTAACCTTTATAACATAGCTCCTCTGCGTCTGCCTGCTGGTTTGTTAGGCGTTTCAATGAAAATGCGTCGTAGAATTTACAGGTTTAGCCTCCTTACGTAATTAAGTACAGGTAAAGGGAAGTACAGGTAAAGGGAGAGAGATGGCGCTAGTGCCACGCGCAACATCGTCTCTGAGTATATAAATCGTAAAAAAATATTTAAATCGAATCTAAACAAGAAGTATTTTTTGAAATGTAAATATAATAGTGTAAATATCAAGTACTATTGTTATCTGAGTGTTACGTGCAAGTATAGTGTTTAAAATACTACTTTTAAATAAAGTGACACAACAGATGTTTACATAAAAGACTAAGAACAAATAACGTTTAAATAAAACAAGTGTAGTGAAAATATCATTAAATATAAGTGAAACAATCAATTATTTACAAAATAAAGTGTGTTTGTGCGAATTAAATAAAACTGACGGTTGCGGTGAATTATCTACATATTCAAATGAACGTTATAATAACGATCGTTTAATTTATGGAAACGCCTAACAACAGGCCATTTATTTAACACTCTCTCCTAACCGAAAGTTGGCGCAGTGGATACGACGGCGGCCTTGTGCCCTCAATGTCTCGAGTTCCGTCCTGAGTCGCACCTAACACTTTTTGTGTTTTTAAAACTTTCTCGTCACACTATTCTCCGCATTCCCAAGAGATTATTGAGTGGTGTGTAGTTGTGTACGTAATACAATAATTGCTATAATGGATAATAATGAACAGCAGAATGTTACGTTCCGACGCATGAGGCGATCTATATCATTCCACGAAATATCTAACACGACGATATTTGACTCAACAATGTTAAGTTTGCCGAACACCTCTATTAATACGCACAAATCCTGTTGTGAAGACTTGCGAGATAAGGTTGACACATTAACAAAAAATCTTGTAACTGCGAACAATGAAATAGACAACCTACATGACGAAATTAGCAACCTAAAAAACGAATTGGCTAAGTATTTGAAAGTTATAGAAGTATATAAAAAAATAGATTGCACTGATTTATCGAAAACCCAATCAAATAGAAAGAAGAAAAGGCTATCCATGCATGACAAGAACAGAGCAACCCTAATAACTTCGTCTCCTACACAAAACGTTGCAGACTCCCCAGTAACTGACAGATGTGCTTTGGATACTCCTGTCAATGAGTCTCCTGCTATCAATAATATGCTGGCAGAAGGCACTGCACCATCAGCAGCTATCTTGACCCCAGAACCTGTAAATAATATGAACTCAAGCGCTAGTACTCTGTCACAGAGATGTATATCCACTTCAAACACGACTTCAACCCACAAAACCATACCTGTGCAACAGAAGAAGGTCATTGTTTTAGGTGATGACCAGGGGCGAAATATTCGATACACCTTGCAAGCACTGTTGGGCAATGAATTTCAAGTATCATGCTTCTGGAAACCTGGTGCTAAAACAACAGATGTCTTAATTAATTCTTATAACTTTGATTCTCTAACCAAAAATGACTATGTTATTATCTTGTCAGGCACTAATGATACCAATCCTTTGGATTTTCAAATTGACTTCGGTGTTTGGTTTAGAAGTATTAAAAATGCCAACATTATTGTATCAGAAGTCCCTTACAATAATCATTTAAATGAACAGAGCTTGAATAGTTCGCTACGCCACGTATGTAATAAATATAATGGTCTATTTGTGAATATGGGATATAGTCAATCTGTACCACGAAGACAGCGTCATCTTACTGTTAATATTTGTAGATACTTACTGAAAGAAATATTACATATTGATTTCAAAACTAAATTTGTGACATATATTGAGCAAAGTCGAATTCTTACTATGCTAAAAACTGACCAATCAACTCAAACTTGTAATTTACTTGATGACGTTGTTATTACTACTTGTGACAAATCCACTCAAACTTGTGACATTCCTGATGACAATATTAACTGCGACTTGTCTGTGTGTATGGACGAAGTGCCTAAAGCTGGTAGCAGTAATTGTTTTCGTGTATAAATACGTAAATATCTTCCATCAAAATGTTAATGGCTTGATTGGTAAATCGGACCTACTTACTCTCCATTTAGAAGAATTATGGGACAAGGGATAAAACATTGACTTATTATGTATCACTGAACACAATATGCTGAGTGGAGATCAATTCCATCTGTCTATCCCTAACTATGTATTAGCTACGTTTTCAATGCGGAATACTAGGCGTGGTGGTTCTTGCATTCTTATAAATCGTATGCATAAGTATAAAAACATTGATTTAAGTAAATTCTATGTAGCTAACGTCCTCGAATGCTGTGCAATAGAATTAATAATACATAATTTAATAGTGATTTGCATCTACAGACCACCTAAAATTAAAAATGACTGTTTAGGACTATTTTTTGCTAACTTGGATGGTATTTTGCGAATGTGTAGCCTCGGAAAATTAAAGAAAGTGGTTATTTGTGGTGATTTTAATATAGACACTTTGACACAATCAAAACCATCTAATACTTTTCAAACTCTCCTTTTAAACTATGACTTAAAAATTGGAATTCATCAGCCTACACGATTAGCTAGTGGTAAATGCATAGACAATATCGTGCATAATGTCAGAGGTAGTAAGTGTGCAGTACTTGATCTTGCGCTATCTGATCATACTGCCCAAGTGATCAAATGCCCTGTGAAAAAAACCTGTTTCATTCAGCATTGGTATACTCTAAGGCGCGACTATTGCCAAGAAAACTTAACTAAATTTATTGACTCATTTCATAATCTTAGCTTTAGTCAAGTCTATCTACACGACAATCCTGAAGAAGCATTTAACTGTTTCTATGACCTATTTATGCTTTTTTATGACCTCTGTTTTCCTTTAAGGAAAGTAAGAATCTCTCTGCGTAAAAAATCAAACTGGATTTCCAAGGGAATTAGGCTTAGTAGTAAGCGTAAAAGAGAAATATTATGGCAATACAGGCGAGCCCCTACTTCTAAAAATAAACTTTTATTAAAGCAATATACTGCTCGTTTAAAGAAAATAATAACATTGACCCAAAAATCTCAGAATGACTTTCACATAAATTCGGCCAGGAATAAATCTAGAGCGACTTGGAGCATTATCAATAAAAATAAGATTAACTATCCTAGAGAAAATATACCTGAATATGTAACAATAAATGACAATAAAATATATAAACCTCGACTAATTGCACAAGCTTTTAATGACTATTTTGTAGACGAAATTCAACCGAATAATTCAACTCCTTCCTATAAAAATATTGAGACTAATTGTAACTCCATATTTATTCCTCCTACAGTACCAGCAGACATAGTGGCAATAATTCGCTCTTTAAATAATACCAATAGCCATGGATATGATGGCATCATTACAAAAGTGGTCAAAAATGTAGCGCCAATAATAGGACCTGCTATGAGTTATATCATCAATCTTTGCATTGAATATGGCCATTTCCCGGACAAATTAAAGATTACTATTATTAAGCCTATTCATAAAAAAGATGATAAAAGTATCATGGGTAATTATAGACCGATAGCACTTATTCCTATTTTTTCCAAAATTATAGAAAAGGTGATATACAATAGCCTTTCGTCGTTTTTTGAAAAGCATGATCTCATAGCCAGAGAACAATTTGGATTCAGGAAAGGTAAATCCATTAATATGGCGATTTATGACGTGATCAAGAAAATTGTTTGTTGTGTTGATGCTAGAACTCCAGTAGCGGCATTGTTTATGGATCTGTCTAAAGCATTCGACCATGTAGATCATGGTATACTGCTAAACAAATTAGAGCGTTATGGGATTAGAGGAACTGCATTAAACCTCTTACAATCTTATCTCTCTAATCGCACTCAAATTACAACGCTTGATAGGCTATGTGCGAGCTCGAAAGTTGAAAGAACATACATGTCACGTCCTAGGAAAACTACTTATGGTGTTCCCCAAGGTAGCATTCTTGGCCCTCCATTATTTAACGTTTACATAAATGATATGCCTAAGATCAGTAAGCATCAGATGGTCTTATTTGCTGATGACAGCACTATTTTATTCTCTAGTGATGACATTAATGTTCTTGAAAATGACATAAATGACGATCTTAAAAATATAATAAATTGGTTAGTTAATAATAATCTAAAAATAAATCTTGACAAAACTAAAATAATGACATTTAATCAAAGAACAAATAAACCGAAACTGAACATAAAATATGGTAATGTAACAATCTCTGAAAGTGACATCACAAAATTTCTGGGCCTTTACATAGATAGTCATCTGACTTGGAAACATCATATCGACGCATTGTCAAAGAAGCTTAGTCAATTTTCGTATGCTCTGTACAAACTTTCAAAAACGGTTAGCCGAATTACAGTACAAATAGCTTATAATGCTTATGTGGCTTCTGGCATTAGGTACGGAATCATTTTCTGGGGCAACTCCACTGACAGAGACATTGCTTTTAAAGCTCAAAAGAAATGCTTGCGATCGTTTACCAAATTACAATCGATTGATAGTTGTAAACCATTGTTTAAGGAACTTAGTTTGCTCACTCTACCGTCTATGTACATATATGAAATGGGAGTGTTTGTTCGTTGTAACCTAAAACTGCGCTCTCGCCGTTATCAGAATACCATTCATGTTTCCTCTCATAAAACCGCATTTTTCGGCAAAAGTGTGCTAGGCATGGCCCCAAAACTATATAATAATATACCAGCAGCGATTAGGAATAAAGAGTGTCTGGGATCCTTTAAGAAGTCTTTGTTTAAATTCCTTTTAGATAGATGTTACTACTCCATCACTGAGTTTACTACTGATAAACAGAGGTATGACGGGTCCGACTTGCTAATTAGACATTTAGGATTTTATTTAAAGCTTAAGTGTGTGTTTATTTGTCTAAATTTGTAATGACCTGTTTAACTAACTGACATATTTTAAATTGTTTTTTTTTTTTTTTAAGTAATATAATCTATTTGCATGTCACCTTATTATTGTAATTGCTTATTAATGTTAATTTTGTACGCCATATATTGGTAAAACATAGTGCACATATTTTAGAGAATATACTACCTGTAACCATACCTATGTTTAACAAAATAAATTATTATTGATTATTGATTAAACCAGAAAAGGTTTACGATCCGGCAAAGCTTCTAATGCTAGTTTCACACGAGGGCAGAACAGTGAGGCAGAGCAGTAGACAGCGCAGTACTGCTACTGTTTGAACGCACACGCCAAGACAGAACAGTACTGTCTTGACAAAATTTTCGGGACAGTTTGCGCCCCTCACCACCTTTCTTGCCCGTCTGTCTTGTGGCTGAACTCGTGTGAACGCGAGGGCAGTGCAGTGTAAAGAGCAGGATAGTGTGCGTGCTCGCGTCACAACTTGTTTTGCATGTGGCGTGTGGTTTGTTTTCTTAAAATTTGTTTGTTTTAATATTATAATAGCACCTCCTAAATTATCAATGGACGACACTATAAAACTCATAAGACTTTACAAAGAAATAGAGTGTTTTTGGCAAAGTGACTCTGCTCAATATCGGAATAGAGCCGCGCGAGATTCTGCTCCGATTTGGATAACAGATTCAATGGGAATAACAAATAGGACTGTGGAAGATATCAAAACTAAATTGAAATAGTATATTACGATCCACCTTTGAACAGGATATCACTCGCGGACTGTCCTATTATTTGGCCCTTTATTTGAACGCCACTGTCCTTCCAAACTGTTCTGTCCTGCTGTTCTGCCTCACTGTTCTGCCCTCGTGTGAAACCAGCGTAAGTTTTGTACTACCGCGCGCTTTGAAGCAGTGCACCGATAATTGCGTGTTTGTTTGAAGCTTTCTCTCTGTTGGGTTACCCACTCTGGTCGCACCTAACGGTCACTCAAAAGTTTTGAATAGATATTTTGATTTTGTATTGAGTTGTTAATACAAAATGGGTAAGTATTTCCATATTATAACAGCTCTATAATAGGCTTCATCATCGTGCATCCTTATTTCAGAAGATAAACGATGGTTGCGGAAGGAGACATGAATTTTGGTGCGACACGTCGCGCGTCGTTTTCTTTATAACGGCTGCTGGCAAACCAGTGAACATGAACTATGCCACTCATTATGTGTGACCTTGTCAACGATGATGCAGCAGTATGGCTACTAGTTGTTTTTGATGATGATGTAAAGTCAGGGAAAGGTATTGCAGATTAGCAGTCTAATACGTGTGACTAAGCTGTCTTAAATCTCTTACGACTGATAAAGAATGGCAGTTGTGATTTAAATATGCGGAAAATTTAAAGTCAGTCAAGAACGCCAATTTCCCAAAAATATTTCGCTGACCATACAAATCATTGATCTTCCTACGCACCCGGATTTGCGGATGGGGACGACGAGCCGTCTTCTTCCTTTTTGTTCCGATTTGTCAGCAACTGTCGTCTGCTTGATAACCGCTCGCTTATTGAAGTCCATCTTGAGGCGCAGTGTTGGCTCCGAGCACGAGAACCGCCTGGATGTAGCTTAAATTAGGTATAAGGTACTGGCAATCATAAACCTTCATCATACTTTCAATTGAAATTGTTTGCTAATTCGTTAGTATAAAAAAACGAAATATCTTCCTAGATGGAACACGCCAACTAATATTTTCGCACAATACGGGTTTCGCTTATGAATCGAAAACACAACACACACACACACGCGGGAACGGAAAATGAGTTAGCGCAGGTGTTCTGTTACCGACTTTTTATACCTATGTGTTAAGATGCTCACCTGTAAGGCTGACCGGTCTCCAGCTTCCACAGCACAAGTTCTGAGTTGTAGCTGGTAGTGGCCAGCGTGAGTGGAGGACGCACCCCGGCTGCCAGCACGTCCTCCATGTGACGAGTCTCCCAGCTCTTTCCAATCATTGCCATGCCGGTATCCTCAAACTCCACCACGTGGCGGTTCCAACCTACCGCTAGAATTCTAAACCATTTTGGTTGAGTTTCAGGAATAAACAATAATTAAATTAAGTAAACAGTGCAGAAAGAATAAGTTGATTGATAACGTAATGATTGGCAACAAAACAACTTGCAATTCCAAGTCCTAGTCGAATCATAAATTGATCAACGCTATAGTGTTTAGTGAAGCCCCCATACTTCCACCTCCGAGTGTTTGTCGAGAAGCTGAACTCATCAGCTCACCTGCCTTCCACCCAGAAGCAGCCGGTGACTTCGCACATGTGCTCGATGGACATCCGTCTTAAGCACACACCTGTGTTGAAGTTCCACACCTAGACAATAGAACAAGTGTAGTGACAAGTGAGTCTTACATCTGTCATTATTCATTAGGCAGATAGGTGCAGGGTTTTTTTGATATTTTGTTGTTACTGCGACTGCGCACTAGGTCATTGAGCTCCATCGAAATGTTACGTTTATTACACAATTAATCGAATGAACAGTTAGGGAATTATGAATGCTAGTGTTGCATTTTCTACTTCAAATCACAACTGTCTTTGTAACAGTCGTATGAAAAGCCTAAACGCGGTGAATTGATGACGCAGTTTGTGAACTGCACCGTGAAAGTGGCAGATAAATATTATGTAAAAGAAGTAATGAACCACTGAATGAACCATGTAAGTGAGTAGGTAACTGTGGTACTCTTCTAGCACGATAATCTGTCGCATTTTGAGTAGCAGTTTACTTAAAATAACGTTAATTATGGAATAACTGCTGTCAAACCTTTAGCTCGCCGCTCCTGGCGCCGGTGAGCAGCAGCAGGTAGCCAGGGTCGAAGCACGCGGCGGTGATCTCCACCGGGATCACCTCGCCGTGCAGCACGCGCACGTGCGCGTCCCGGATCAGAACATTGCGTTTACCTGCCCAGACACACTCATTTGTGTTTACAACTACGATTTCCGCAGAACGGACAGCATTCCGTTCTCTTCTGCAGAACCGAAATAAAAATAAAAATCTATAACCATCCAATAGGTATAGCACTTAATGATCAGATGAAGTTCCAAATTTCAAAGACTTACCAGTAACTGGATTCCAGTTGATGATAAAGCTATCCATGCCGCAAGTAATGACCACCTTGAACAGTGGATTGAAGAGGACCTTGCAAACAGCTCGTGAGTGTGTGAAGCCGTCCGTGTGGAGCGGGTTCAGCTGCTCGTCCAGCACCACGATGGCTATCTTGACGCTTGCGAGGATGAACTGCCGCGTGGCTTGGTTGTATACGGCAGAGATTAGCGATCGCTCGCTTTGCCCGCCAAGTTCTGCCGGGATGTCGATATAGGACTACCGAAGATCATGAAAGAGATTAAGGTGGAGTTACACTTGAAAAACTTAAAGGTCAAAATCAGAATCAGAATATTTATTTGTAAAACATAGGTATTTACTTATAGGTGTTAGGTCAACATACTCGTATTTGGGCACTATGTGTTGCCGTGAAGGCGTACAAATATTAACTACAATGAAATTAAAAACTAAAATACTTAAAAACTAGATATAACAAAAACAAACTAACACAATAACTATTAAAAATTATCATTTATAAATTCTGGAACAGTATACTAAAAATTTTCAATTAATAGCGAAGGCGAAGCGAAACAATTGTAGGCTAACCTATTAATAAATAAATAAATAATTAACGTCCCTCTTACCTGAATGCACACTTGACTTTGCACATCCCACACTTTGATAGTTCTATCTGTAGAGAACGAGTAGATTGTCTGTCCGTTATTCTGCAGCACGATGCAAGTGATAACGGCGTGGTGTCCGATGAAGGTCACATTGGCCTTGGTTGGCACAAACGGGTTCCACACTCGGACCACGCAGTCGGGTCCTCCCGTCACCAGTATGTGCGACACCTCATTGAACTCAAAGCATTGAATACCCTGAAAAATGTGTTGATAGGTAACAGCATAATCAGCCTATTTATAATGATCCGACTGCTGAAAATGGGCTGTAATCCACAGTAGTCACAGTCCAGCGATAAGTAACAACTCTGACGTAAGAATTAAATGTTCGAATGAAAAAGGGCAATAGTGAAGAAGACAACAGTATGCACAAAACCTCACTTTTTCTACTCGGAACATATTACGTGAATGCGTCTCGGAGCCGCGTGTGTCGCACATGAGCAGAGAGTCGGGACAGGTTGCGCAGGAGACCACGCAGTGCAGTGACTCGTAGTATGACACCTGCCGCACCCACTCCTTGTGGATGCGAGGCAGCTCTACCAAGTGCATCTCTGGAAGCATGTGTGGCTGGAAACAGAAAAAGTGTTTATTTAAAAATCAGAGTACCTATTTAATAATACATCATAGCAGCAGTGATTCTTGTAAATATCCGTTTCAACACCTACGCTCCAAAATAAACGCATTACAAGCGTAAAAAAAAAACGTGTGCTGTCGGGGGACCCCCGTCTGGAACGAAGTTCCTTACATGATACTCGCACGCACACACCCACTCGTATATAATAGAAAGAGAGAGAGAAAGTCGCATCGGGGGGGGGGGGGGGGGGGCATGACGCTCTTTCCTTACGATTCTACCAATCAACTGCAAAATAGGGACCCGTAGTCAACAAGGAACCCTTATAGTTTCGTCATGTCCGTCCGCAGCTTAGCTCAGAGACTCTTAGTACTAAAAAGCTATATTTTGACATGGATATACATAATCACGCCGACAAAGTGATAAAATGATAATTATCATGAAAAAGAAAACTTAGTGTACCTCCTGTACACGTAAAGTGGGGATGTGTTTTTTTCCCATGTTGTGGGGTATCGTTGGATAGGCCTTTCAAATATATTACGGTTCTGTGAATAGGTACCATTTTTCGATTCAGGGATCCGTTTGCGTAAAATTAAGCTTTTAATTACAAATTTTGTTAGAGTCAAGTGTCCCCCCCCCCCCCTGCCAGCTAAATGGTTGCTTTTGGATATGTGAAAAAAATCACGTCAGTAGTATATACATATAACGAAATTAAAAGGAAAACTATCACAGCTAAGGTAGGCTTTACAAGTTTACGATTAATAGTCGACCAACTTATATTTGCAGTTGGAACGTATGGGAGAACACGTTTTTCAACTACAATGTTAAGTTTGTTCTTGGGATAAATTCATCCCAACCCCGGAACCCTTCGTTGTGCGTGGTCCAACACGCCTTGGCCGTTTTTTTGGTACGGATACTTCCCGAAGCAACCATGCCCCGAGAGCGCCTGCATCGTCCGAAACGACAGCGAGCCATTCGTTGAGCAATGGTCGGTTTGTCTCGACGGTAGTGAGACTGGCGGTAGGACACAGAAGCTTGTCCCGCCACTCCGTCACCAAAACCTCTTGGAGCTGCGACAGACGTAGTTCTGTCTCTGGCTTCATTGGTCCACCACCCAGCATTCGCACCTCCTCGCGCCACCGGTACAGTGACGCTAGGGCTCTCGCCTCTTGGTCCCAAGGCGGAGATCCGGCCAGTGCACAAGCTGCCTCGTAGGAGATCGTGCAATACTCCCTGATAACCCTGACTGCCAACTCTTGCCGCAAGCTGCGTTAAGGAACTTCGTTTCAAAAATGCTTTACCGTGATGAAGTGAAATCATTAAAAGTGGAAAACAGAAAATATTGTGATTTAATCATGATCACCCGTCTCTGCAAATCTATATGCCGTAGCGTTCTCAAAGCACGGCCAGACTCGTTCTTGAATGGACCGCGCAGCACCGGAGAGAACAGCAGCACCCGGACGTTGCCCCCCACGTCGCCACAGATGAGCTTGCAGTTTTCCTCAATATCCATGCTGAAGTGATAGTGCATCGTACAGATCTGAGAAATTATGAGTAGAATTGTACTTAAGACTAGTAAAATCAATAACTTCATGGTGGCGGCTTGTCTGGTATTATAATATTATCCAGTTATTGTATAATTTGAACTTGGTGCCAAAGCTCAACAACAATATTTAACAGGAAGAGTCTTATGTACAGTCAGGGTAATTAACTGTTTAATAGATTGACACTGCGTTAATTGGCCGACTCTCAGAGAATGACAGTTGGAATTGAAATGTCATCATAATCAGCCTATACTGTTCCCACTGCTGGGACACAGGCCTCCTCTCTTTGAGAGGGAAAATTGAAATGTACAGACAATTTAATTTGGTAGTCAATTCGCTAAGCGATGATTATGATAGGCTTTTACCAACATGTTTTTGGGACCTAGTATAAATAACTAAAACAATCAACGTAATCTCTTGCCATGTACTCCCAGCTGGTGATAACGAGCTTCAAGGTGAAGGTCTTGGCAGTACAGTCGTAGAAGCGCAAATCCCGCTCTGTGGAGCTGATGACAATGATATTCACGTCCGGCATGCACACCATGTCCGTCACCCACGTGGTGCGGATCTTTAGGTGGGCTGTAAAAGAAGTTACAAAGTCACGATAGAACGCGAATCGCAAATTGGACTGTCTCTAGAAATCGCTACTAACGGCTGGAGGAGAAGGCAGTCCTCAACAGCTTCATGTCGAGCGACCACCAGTTGATCATGCCGTCGCGGCTCGCCGTTATGTATGTGCCTTGCATTGGGTCAGTGCTACGATCCTGTGTTAGATGATTAGCAGGTATATTATGAAATAGGTCACATTATTAATAAATAACCTTTTGTTGATCCAACCATTCCATCATCATCACATCGTGATCATCATTCTGTATTTTATTCATTATAAATATTGCTTTGATGATTTATTTAGATTTAATTTAATTTGATTTATTTTGTTTCAATTTATTTTGACGTGGTTTTGTTTGATTTTAACTGATTTAATTTGACTTTACTTTTATATGATTTCTATTAATTAATATTTGATTAATGGATGTTATTTACCTGCGGGGTAATTGCGTAACACTATAACAGTAGGAATGGGTTTCATTTTGACAGTTCAACAAAATTCGTTGCGATATTTACGTTGTTGAGCAGACAAACTTTACGAACATATGAAGCAATGGATTAGCAATATCCTTCAAAATTATTCAGATTGTGATTCAAAGTGTCTTACGCAATTAGGGTGCTGAATTAATGAATGTATTTTTTTATTTTTTTAAATATTGTTCACATATCTGGGGGCCCTGGGGTCCCCGACCTTTGGAAGGCGGACAAGGGGCCAAAGCTGACTCTCAGAGGCGGAATTAAACAATTTTAATTGATGAGGAAGCACCAACCGACGATTATCC
Organism: Griposia aprilina; assembly: GCA_916610205.1. NCBI lineage: Eukaryota > Metazoa > Arthropoda > Insecta > Lepidoptera > Noctuidae > Griposia > Griposia aprilina. Next base: position 24,913,697 of record OU744289.1, read on the forward strand.
CTGTATGCACTATGCAAGCGCAACCAAGACTACCCACTGTTGGTGCAGGACTATTGCAAAACATGGAAACAAAACATATTGGGGTATGGGTTTGGGTGGCTATAGTGGATTGTGTACCTTGAACTATGGAAGAATTAGGTCCCCTGCCTGACCAATGTTATATAATATTATACACGAAAATAATAGCAGGGAGTGATTTGCATACTCAATAATTGGCCCCCGGAAACTGTTGCTAGCACATAGTGACGTAGCGACAAGGGGCCAATCATTCCTGAGGTACTTGAGGAGTGGAGAGCTATTCCACGGCTATCAGGACAATCCCAGAAGTACGGTCAAAATGAGGCATCAGCGTCTTACTAGAAAGGTACTTCCTTCCTCCGAACAAGTTTGTTCTTGCGAATCTCCACTCAAGCTGGCCATTAAAGGCAAGAAAGAGGTGGGAGCTCTGTTCCTCGTCAGTGTTCATTCCGGCTGGCCAATAAAAGCAAGCCACGGACCTTATGTCCCGGGAGAAGTGTTGTACCTCACACTTCTCCCGGGACATAAGGTCCGTGGGGTCGCTACTGCCCAGCAGGTCGCCACATGCTGCCCTGTGGATTCATTTATTTCTCTTGGTTTGGCTCCTCACCATAGACCTGTTTCGGCAAAGTAAATTCTACCAGCATAGACCTACAGTTCAGGACCGTACAAGCCCCACCACGATGTCAGCGGCGTATACGGCGGTGGGGTTATTATTATTATTGCACTTGCTAGTGGTGATGTTATACAAAAAATACTCTACATCAAGTTTCCCGTCTTGAGGGCCCGCTGTTCTACTTCGCCCGGCCAGGCAATTTATACCATCTAGAATATAGCGAACATGTTGAACGGCAAGCCCCCGAGCTGGAGCTAAATGTGTAACAACGTTGGGCCTTAGGTGCCGTTGAGATAGACTTCTACTTATGAACTTATAATTTATTATTCGTAGAACCGTTTTGAAATTATAATGAGATGAAACCAGCTTCTGATCAGTCAGTTAGACTGTATACTTATTAAATATTCGCATGATTTGAAAAGTTAAGAACCTTTTCGACATCTGGACAAAAGCATATCCTAGATATAGGATGCCTATGTCCCGAACTCATCATGACGGGCAGGCCCAGGATAGGCGGCTGCAGTGATTCCCGCTGGTTCTCCGCGTCGTTGCTGAAGTAGCCCAGGATCAGGTGTGACACCAGCTCCTCCCAGTCGATCTTGCCCGTGCGGCTTGTATTCATCTTATGATCATAACAGATTCTTTTTTAGTTTACTTTTTTTTTAGGTTACTGGGTGATCCCATTGTCACTAAGTCAGAATCTGATGAAGGGATCCCACGGAAATCGAGGGAAATCCTCAAATTTTATAGGCACACGTATAGCGATTTGGGTATTTTTTATAGTAACTCGTGCATTTTCTCTTGGAAAGCACCATGCGGTGAAGTGGAACTGATGATGAAGACCAGAGGTGGCCACCGGAACTTCTCAATAATAAGTATTTCACGGGTTGCGATTCGATTTTAATGTGGTTGCTAAGCAATTTATGCTCGTCACAATGCATATGGTGAAATGGAGCTGATGGTGGCTTCATCCAGTGGTTTTGGTTCTTAACAGGAGAACTCCTCATCAGTTAACGTCCCTGCGTCGGGAAATGGAATATTTTGTAAAAGGTGATGTGCAGTTGACATTAGGCTATCGTAACTTACACGTAACTAACTAACATAACTGCCTCACTAAAAAGTGAAAAATAAAAACTTTTACAAAAAAAACAACCGATTTAAAAAAATACACTACAAAGTGAGTTATTTTTCACTTTGTAGTGTATTTTTTGTAGTCAGTTGTTTTTTTTGTAAAAAAGTTTTTTGGTTGGTGGTTTTTGTGGCAAAATGTGGGTGTACCACAGGTACACCCCTGCCTAACCCTTCGGGGGAAACCGGCGTCACGTTATTTTATGTAATTTTGTTCAGTCAGGTAAGTTGACTGCTGGGGTGCTAGGACAGGAAACCTCCACGTGTGCCCGTGGGCTGGAGTTTCCCTGGATACATCTGGGGGAAAGGCCAGTTTCCGGGACGGTGCATCCTGGGGTGCGGGCAATGACTCCCCATTAGGCACTGTGTGCCTAATGGGTCTAGTTGCCCGTACGCTAATATCCTGTCGGAGGAACGCTCCAACGTGTGTCTCTCTGCTTAAGCAGAGACGCACAGCGGCGGAGTAAGAGCGGGCTCGGTGTGCACTAACTCTGCCGCCGGGCAGGCAGGAAGGAGTCTTCTCCTTCTGCCACCGTTAGTCTCGTAGCCCCAAAGATTGTCAAGGTTATGTCTCTGACTTTTGACGGGGGTCGAGGGTCTTGGCTTAACCGCCCGGGCCGCGAGGAAGATAACCTCTATAAAAAATTCCTCTAATATCAAGTTTTGGTGCGTGGCGAGGGTATGAATGGCTGAGGAGTAGTGTCATCTACAACTTTGTAGTTGTAGGTGGCGCACCAGTCGCTAGCGCACCCCCAGCAGAGTACCAGTGGACCCTCTGGTTGGGTTACAAATGAACACTTGCCTAGGGACAGGGGGTGAACCTAGGATGGACGTTTTATATCCCCCACACTCGTGGGAACAATTATGGAATCAGAAAAACAAAACACAAAACAACAGGAAAGTAGTAGAGAGGAAGGGAACGATGCGGGGTCGGAGTCCGACGCCGCATCGGGCGTGAGGGGCTCATTCAAGTGCCCGGAGCGCGTTGTGGTAGGGACTGCTGAGAAGAACCGAAGGCTCTTCCAGAAGCGCCCCAAACCAGGGGATAGCCAGGGGACGTCCTCTGATGGCGGGAGGAGCGCCACACGCAGAAAATTTACTCGGCAGGGCCAGTTCACGATCGGGGTAAGAGCAAAGGGTTTACCACTGAGAAGGACAGCGAGCCGAGCCGAGTCAGTTCAGCCGAGCTGGCCCAGCCAGCCGAGAGGCTCGCCAGGGAGGGCAACCCACACAGGGTGGAGCTCTCCGAGTCGTCAGGCGGTGAGCCAGACGCCGCTGGTGGCTCTAAGCCGGAGCGAGTGGCCAGGTTCCAGGAGGTCGTGGTAGCCGCAATCAGGGGTGTGGCCTTGAAGAGGATTCAGTCCTCTAAAGACAAGGTCATACCCACTGCCACGGCCTCCATTATGGCGGCAGCGGAGGCCTTACACATTGGGCCTCCATTGGATGGAATGTCTGAGATGCGGGCGGAGGTCGCCCGCTTGACAGCCGCCATGGAGCTTCTCCGAAAGGAGAACGAGGAGCTCCGAGCGGACCTGGCCGGCCTCCGGGCAGCCGGCCCTCGAGAAGTGCCACAGACGGGGAAGCAGCATAGGCAAGATCGGCCGGTGCCGGTGCCTGCAGAGGACCGGGTTTTGACCCTTGTGCGGCGAGAGCTGGCTGCCTTCCAGAGTCGGTTTTACGCTCTGGAGGCCATTGTTCTGCGTCCCCCGCTAGCGGCGAGCCGGATCTCTTTTGCCGCCGCTGCGGCCAAGTAAGGATCGGCAGGGCGAACTAAAGGCGGGCCTGTGCCGGAACCTGCAGGCCGGCCCCGGCGAAATCGGCGCCTTCCAAGCCCAAGAAGGGTGGGGGGCCTACGCAGGCGGCGACAGCCCCAGCCCTGACGGCAAGACGGCCGCCGCCCCCTCCGCCTCCTAATGCTCCTCCGGCCGACGCCAAATGGCAAGTAGCCGGAGAGAAGCGGAAGGCTTCAAGGGCGGCCAAAAGGAAGGAGAGGCGGCAGCGGCGCAAGGAGCGAAGCGTCGCGGCTAGGCTCCGCGGTCCGAAGTCCGCAGCTGTAGTGATTACACTACAGCCGTATGCGGTGAAGAAGGGCGTGTCCTACTGCGACTTGCTCACCAAGGCGAGGGCGGCGGTGAAATTGGAGGAGCTAGGGGTCACCAATGGAATCCGTGTAAGGATCACTGCGACTGGAGCCCGGATGCTGGAGGTCCCCGGTGCGGCCAGCGGCCCGACCGCTGACGCTCTGGCCGAAAGGCTTAGGGCGTCACTAAATGCGGACGAGGCCCGAGTGTCCAGGCCCACCAAGTGCATTGACATGCGCATCGTGGGCTTGGACGACTGTGTGACGGAGGTTGAGGTGGTGGCCGCCGTCGTTAGGACTGGGGGGTGCTCTGCCGAGCAGGTGAGGGCGGGCACCATTCGTCCTGACCACACGGGGATGCGAGCCGTTACGGTGAGCTGCCCCGTGTCGGCGGCCAGAAAAGTCGCCGGGGAGGGCCGAAGGCTCCTGGTGGGCTGGGTTTCTGCGCAGGTGAAACTGCTGGAACCCAGACCTCGGAGGTGTGCTGCCAGGTGGGCAACTACGTGGGAGTGCAATGCACCTCGGAGGTGGACCGCAGCGATCACTGCTTCTGCTGCGGTCAGCCCGGGCACAAGGCCGGCTCGTGCAATGCCACGCCGCACTGCTTTTTATGTGCGGCAGCTGGCAAGCCGGCCGATAACCGGGCTGGGAGTAAGGCCTGCGCCCCACCCGCCAAAGCCAGGGGCAGAGGTAAGCCCTCCGCAACCGCCGTCACCGCCGCACCCGCCGCCACTGCCCCAGCCGCTGCCGCCTCCATCGTCGTCGCCGCCGCAGAAACCGCGGCAGGGCCCTCACAAGGGCCTCGGGAGGGGGCTGATATAGAGTGCCAATAATGGCCCCATTACGCCTCCTCCAGGCGAACATCAACCACTGCGTCGCTGCTCAGGATCTGTTGCTCCAGAGCATGGCGCAGTGGTCGATTAAAATCGCCGTGGTCGCTGAGCCGTACTTTGTCCCGCCCAGGGATGACTGGGTGGAGAACCTGCGCGGCTCAGTGACCCTAATTTCATCGGCCGCCGCCGGTACCCCGTCGCTCGAGGCAGTCAACAGGGGACAGGGTTGCGTGGCAGCATGGTTCGGGGAGATTGTTGTCGTAGGGGTATACTTCTCCCCGAACCGAACTCTCGCCGAGTTCCACAACTCCCTTGCGGAGTTGAGAGTCGTCGTCATCGGGTACCATTCCCTCCCCGTGCTCGTGCTCGGGGACTTCAATGCCAAGAACACAGCTTGGGGTTCCCGGTATACGGACGCGCGGGGCAGGATGGTGGAGGACTGGGCTCTGGAGACAGGCCTGGTCGTCCTAAACCGGGGTTCTGTCCCCACGTGTGTGCGGATGCGGGGTGGGTCAGTGGTGGACATCTCGTTCGCCAGCCCCGCTCTGTCGCCGCGTGTCATTGACTGGCGTGTCATTGACTGGCGCGTCATGGAGGGGGTGGAGACGCATTCCGACCACCGGTACATCCGGTTTGACGTCTCAGACCTGACCTCGAGCGCGCTGGTCCGACAGGCCCCGAGTGGTCCGCGGTGGGCGCTGAAGCGGCTGGACCGGGAGCTCCTCCTGGAAGCCTCGATCGTGCAGGCCTGGGTGTCATCACCGGACAGGCCTGCTGATATTAACGACGAGGCGGAGTGGTTCCGAGAGGCCATGTCCGAAGTATGTGACGTGGCAATGCCCCGGGTCCAGCCTGGACGCGCCTGGCGCCAGGTGTAATGCTGGTCGCCGGAGCTAACGTCTCTGCGCGAGGCGTGCGTTGCTGCGCGACGCCTGTACACCAGGCACCGCAGGCTCCGTATCCGCCCTCCGGATACGGAAACCATTCAGGCGGAGCTGTACGAGGGTTACAGAGCGGCGAAGACCGCCCTCCGAGCGGAGATACTGCGGGCCAGGGGACTGGCCCGTGAGGAGTCGCTGGGGACTCTGAACAGGGACCCTTGGGGACGCCCATGCAAAATGGTGCGGGAAAAACTCCGCCCATGGGCTCCCCCCCTGACGCAGAGTCTCCGGCCTCAGCTCATGGAGGGCATGGTGAGTGCTCTGTTTCCATCGCGAGGGGAGCACACTCCCCCGCCCATGGCTCCGCCTCCTGCGGTGCCCACTGTAGACCACATAATCGACGACGATGACGATGCTCCTGAGGTGACCAAGGTAGAGTTGAGAGCGGCGGTACGTAGGCTGAGTGCCAAAAATACCGCCCCAGGACCCGACGGCCTACCTGGAAAAGCCTGGGTCCTGGCCTTGGAGGCTCTCGGGCCTCGACTTAGAGGGCTCCTAAGCGCATGCTTGGAGGGGGGCCAGTTCCCACTTCGTTGGAAGATGGGGAAACTGGTCCTCATTAAGAAGACGGGGCGCCCTGCGGACTCTCAGTCCGCTTACCGGCCCATCGTGCTGCTCGACGAGGTGGGCAAGCTCTTTGAAAGAGTCATTGCAGACCGCCTCGTAGGGCGGCTGGTGCGGGTGGGGCTGGATTTGGCGGAGAGCCAGTTTGGTTTCCGCAGGGGGCGCTCTACGGTGGACGCCATCATGCGCGTGCGAGCCCTCACGACGGGGGATGCTGTGACCCAGGGTGGGGTCGTCTTGGCGGTGTCTCTAGACATCGCCAATGCCTTCAATACCCTGCCCTGGAGTTGCATCAGGGAGGCACTCTGGTATCACCGGATGCCGACCTACCTCTGTCGCATAGTCGAGGCCTATCTGACGGACAGGGCCGTCATCTACCCCGGTCACCAGGGAGAATGGAACCGGCGAGAGATATCGTGCGGTGTCCCACAGGAATCGATCCTGGGGCCGCATCTGTGGGACATCGGGTACGACTGGGTGCTGCGTGCCGACCTCCCTAGCGGCGTCAGCGTCGTTTGTTACGCTGACGACACGCTAGTCCTGGCGCAGGGGAGGTCGCACCAGGCGGCGGCCGAAATAATGACACGTGGGGTTGCGACAGTCATTGAGAGGATCCGGCAATTGGGACTCGAGGTGGCCCTGCACAAATCCGAGGCCATGTGTTTTCATGGTCCTCGGAATGCGCCACTCTCGGGTTCCCAAATAATGGCGGGAGGGGTTCACATCGGCGTCGAGTCGACGATGAAGTACCTGGGACTCGTCCTCGACAGCCGGTGGAACTTCGTCGAGCATTTCCGACGTTTGGCTCCCAGACTGGACCGGGCCGGGGCTGCCTTGAAGCGGCTCCTGCCCAATCTAGGGGGTCCAAACGCCTCCTGCCGGAGGCTCTACGCGGGGGTCGTGCGGTCGATGGCCCTTTACGGGGCACCGGTGTGGGCGCGTTCATTGAGGCTCCGACCAGTATGCCGGTTGAACGCGTCCCAAAGGGTCATGGCCATCCGGCTGGTCCGGGGATACCGCACGGTCTCCTGCGAGGTGGCGAGCCTCCTTGCTGGATTGCCGCCATGGGATCTGGAGGCAAAAGTCGTCGCGCAAATTTGGGAGTGGCGCGAGGATGCGAACCGCCGGGGCGTTACTCCGCTGCCGCGAGAAATCGCGGCACAGCGGACAGAGCTCTGGCGGGATCTCATGGCGGCATGGAGAGTGCGACTGTCGCAACCCAGCGCTGGGCACGCCACAATTGCGGCGGTAAGTCCCCTGTTTGGAGTGGCTTGAGAGGCGCCACGGCGTCCTCACCTTCCGCCTGACGCAGGTCCTCACCGGACATGGCTGTTTCGGGAGGTTCGTGTTTCGGATAAGGCGGGAGGAAACGCCCGGGTGTTGACATTGTGTGGATCGACCGGAGGACACGGTGGAGCATACGGTGGAGGTCTGCCCGGCTTGGGCGGAGCACCGCCGTGTCCTCGTGGCGGCGATCGGTGGCGACGATCTCTCGCGTCCGGCCCTGGTTCATGCCATGGTATGGACCGAGAGGAAATGGAAAGCAGTCACCTCCTTCTGCGAAGCAGTAATGCTCGCGAAGGAGGAAGCGGAGCGCGTGAGGGAGAGGCAATCATTGCGCCCTCACGCCCCTAGTCGCCGCAGGAGGAGACACCCTGGGCGTCGGGAGTCGATAGCCGACTCCCGGCCACCGTAGGCGCGGGCCTGCGGACGGCGAGCAATGGGCAGCTCGCCGTCCGGTAAGGACCAGGCCCGAGTCGATGGCGCGTTGTGTTCCACGCGCGCCTCAAAGAGATGTCAGCATAATTGACGGGGTCCGATAGGGCCGATGCCTGCCGAGGTCGCGGATTGTTCGAAAGAGTTACCGTGGCCCTGGCGCACAGGCAACTGAAGGAACACGGGTGGGTTTTAGTCAGTAAGAGTCTGACACGCCCTTCCGCTCCGCCCAGAGCGGGAGGAGAGGTTATTTGATGATTTCCCAACCCAAAAAAAAAAAAAAAGGTAAGTTGACTGCTGACCAGACTGACTCACGACATCAGATCCGTGTTAGGTAGTAATAGCCATTTCATACGACTGATCAATAATGATAGTTGTGACTTGATTTCAGTATTTCTAAGGTTGATTGTCAATTTGCTTATCAATCGAATTCCTTGAATTTTACCCGAACGCCTAAAAAATCTTTTCTGAGAATTTCTTATTCACCGACTTTGAGCCTGGGGCTTAAATTGATTTTACCTTCAAAAACATTATTTTAAATTCATCATCGTCATACTCCACATTCAACAAAGTCTTGAGTAACTCTCTGAGCTCGTTCTGCAACATTTCGTTATTAGCTGCTTGCTGAAAGGCTTCCTTCAGCTTCAGCATGTCCTCAATGCTGCAGCGGTCGTGCAAGGCCACGTTGCGCCATCCTGGTGCCTTACTCAACGCAGTAGCGCTACCTTCTGACTTCGAACATAAAGATAACACAGACCTCATTTCTGTTTCGCTTGCCATGGCTTTTATAAAATAAATTAATATTAAATGACACAGAACAATATTATCAAAGTATTATAAAAATGATTATAGACTTTTATTACGACTATTGCAAGACAATAGCAGTGTCAAAGTTAATCTCGTTGGTATCGATCGGTATAGTAATGGTCGAGTATAGTAATTTCGAGCATATGGTTCTCTTTTCGGAGTCCTACGAGTACCCACCCGGTACTCGTAGGACTCGGAGTCACAATGGACAACATGTGACTGATCCAATAATAGAGTGATAGAATTAGTGCGTCAACTCAACCTCCTTTTGATTTTTGATGTGCCCATATTCGTCAAAATTCTGCTCTTCCGAAGCTAAAACTTAAACTTCCTTAGAGCTGCATTTCCACTGAAGCGGAGACGACCGGACAATGCAAGCATATTATTATAGACCAAATAAATCTTTGGACTTCGTCTCCGCTAACCGTAACATTGTTAGTGTAGAGGAGGTCACTTTTATCATTCGGGACGGTACGGATAGTGCTGAACGGCCTAAATAAAAGACAAAATAACAATAGATGCATTTTATTCCCTCGTTGCACATTTGCACATACATTTACATGAGTCTACAAAACACAGACCTAATAAATGCTTGTTATATAAGTTAAAATGAATTAAATTGAAAAAAAAAAAAACATATAGCACATACTTTTCAGCAATGAATAATGTCCGGTCAGTTTTTAATAATAACAGTGACTAAATATCTCATGATGAGGTGCTCGGTTCGTGCTGGTCCGGCGCGAAGTCGGGCAGCGCGCCCTCGGGAGGCAGCGTCAGCTGGCGGTCCGTTTCCGGCCTCTTCTTCAGCAAGCTGTGCTTCAGTCGCGTCTGCCGCACCAGCTCGGGCGTGGGCGGCCGCCGCACTGGTACCGTCGACGCCATCCGGAGGTGGGTGTACAGCGGGATCTGCAACACATACGACACATTATTTTCGGCCGGCCTTCGTCATAAATAGAATTTCGGTGATCAATATATTAAGTACTAGCTTCTGCCCGCGGCTTTACCCAGGTGGATGTCGAAAATTATCCCACGTGAACGTGCTACGGCGACAAAAAGTAGCCTATTTCCTCACCCAAGATGCCATCTATTTCATTGCCAAATTTTATTGAAATCCGATTAGTGGTTTAGGCGTAATAAGGTAACATACACACAGAGTTACTTTCGAAATTATAATATTAGTACGGATTAAAATGCGATATTGTTTATGAGCAGTGTTGCAGTTTTTCCCACAGTTGTTGAACTCTCATAAAATCAAATTTAACCATATTGGAATCGCGACATGAAATGGTATGGAATTATGATGTGAGAATAAGGGCTGACTCACTGTGGCCATAGAGTCGTCGAGAACGATGGGCTCCTGCCGCTCGGGCCGTGCCGGCAGCGCGAAGTACTGCCCGAGCAGCGGGTCCGTGGGCGGCTCGCCAAAGGTCTTGCTCCGGAGCTCGTTCTCCGTGATGTCGCGCAGCTTGTCTACGACCAGCTGCCCCGGCACGTAGCGCGACACTGTGCCACCTCGCCACACCTGCACGCATTCAACAGTCTGGTAGCAATCGTTTACTTGTCAACCAAGTATGATTATGAGCGGTACTTACAAACCAAGTGCATTCCAATTCAATTTGTTTTATACTGAGCGTGGTTGATACATTACCTTAAACGTAGTAAAGCTGGCGACTTTCTTGACGTCAGGCGGGAAGCGGGTGACCTCTAGAGTCCAGGGCAGGAAACTGCCTAGAGTCTGCAGGTACTCGCCCGAGAGCCGCCACACGCGGACGCTGTAGTCTGAACTGCCACTGAAAGTATGCAATACCAAATAAATATATTGTCTGTACGTACTTAGTTTTAGCAAAATCAATGTGTGTCATGCTGCTTCATTTTACAGTTATAGGGATTCATAATAATCACTGCCAAATGCCGCCAATCGAAACATTTTGGGGTTTAAATTTCTGACTCCTGTTACGGCTTACGTGAAGACGAGTCTGTGTTCGTCGATGTAGGATATAGTGCTGACACAGCGCATATGCGCGCGGTAGCTGTTGAGTAGCAGCGGCAGCGGCTGGTCGCGCACGCTGCGCTTGGCGCGGCCCTCGATACGGTCGCGCCACAGGAACGGGAACATCAGGCGCAGCCGCGGCATGTTTATATGAACCTTCAACAAAACCATCATCTTATTAGCTTCTGAAGCCCTTCCAAAATATGTATGTTGGGCTCAACTTCCGGGCTAATTCGATGTTGCGGAAAAATATTATATTACATAACTGTGAAACTATTGATATGAACTTTGGTACAGGGAATAAGATAATAAGTTCATGCAGAGTCTGACCGTCTTGTTGCTGAGGTAATTACTCAGGAGCCAAACTTTGATGTATCCAAGGGTGGTACCGGTGAAGACGAACTCGTTTTCAATATCGGTGGCGAATGCAGACACGTAGTCGCCTGCTGTGTGGATGGCCTGGAACGAGCCCTGGTAGCCTCCCGCCGAGTGGTCCGACCAGCACTGCACTTGACCGTTCTCGAGCGCGAGTAGAAGGGAAGCTAGAGCAAAAATAACAAGGAACTCGACTGCGTATTGCGCAAAAACCTAACTGAAAAATGGATGCAAATAAAATGAAGGGCTAGGTATTTTTTTTTTACTAAGTTACGGATAACTGACCGACATGCATATGCTGAGGCCGCGTGTTCAGGAAAATCACAGCGTGAACGGCGAGGTGGCGCATGTTCTGCGCACGCGGCGGCTCCGTCACCACGGACACACGCCGTGCCACTGCCTTCTTGATGGCCGCGTCCGAATCCACGATGTCGCGATAACCCGCAGCTCTGTGAACATTACAGACAGGCTTGTGGGACTGCACGACGCGCTCCAGTATCGTAAGCGTGATGCTGAGATTTGTGTATTTAAATTACTGTTATAACGCGAGTAAACTCTAACAAACTAAATAAATTTTATTATTGTTGTTCCGGAAGGCTTACCACTGCTTAGAAGAGTACGGCTCTCTATCTCGCTCGCTCCTATTGTTTAACCTACTCGCGGGGATCGCTAGCCAGCAGCGAAAAACGCCTATTGGTCCGATGGTTGGGTAGGGGATGTTGGACATCACGTCGTCTGGCTACAACACCGAAAGAAATACGCCGCTAGAAGTACCTACATTCAGATAGATATAAAAAGGCCGCCATTGTCGCGAGCGAATAAAAGTTCCGATCACCGATGGGAAAAGACGTACCTATCTACATTTTACTATACGAGCATCCTCCGCGACTCTCGCGAAGTTATAATTTTGTTTTGTATTAGTTAAATTGAAGTAAATAAACGAAATTTAGTGTACTCGCATTAAGGCTCGTAAACACTGGCGCGACGCGACAGCGAGACACAAAGGCCCGGCGTGTCGCGCGACGAGCGGTGCCTTTGTGTCGTACTGTCGCGTCGCGCCTTTAAACTGTCTATTAATACGCATGAGTTTTGTACACCTATAGGTGTACAAATTTGTTACTTAAAAGTAACAAATTTACACAGGACAAAGATCCTAAGTAAAATATATTGTACCTAAATATGTAGTTAGTTTACGTTTCTAATAAATTTAAAATAAATGATAGAACTCCTAAAAGGAAGGAAAATTAGTCTGGGTCGCTGTTACCGGATACTATATGATATTATGCATTTTAATCACTAGCGGTTTTTGCGCTACACAACGGGGCCGGGGATCCTGAATCTTTTGTCCTGGCTATCATCTCCTGTTTAAAGAAAGCTAATATACCCTCACTTGCAACTTGCAAGCACCAAGAGCTACGCTCTATTACTGAGTGCTCCTGTGCCGAGTTCACTCAGTAGTACTATTCCGACTAGGGTCTATGATGAACTGAATATGTTAATCGATCTCGTACTCACCCGTGTTTCCGAATGCCGGACCCTTTCTTCGACTTCTCGTTGGAGCTCGCTTGGCTTGATTTCTGAAGCTCGCGCTTGTTGTATACCATCTTAATTCGGAGCATCGGCTCCGTGCACGAGAACCGCCTGCAACACACAAAGTTCAGACAACGATCTGTCTCAACGTTTAGATTGTTATTATAAGGGCGTGTTATTATAAGGGCGTTTTATAAAACGGTGGGTCCGTTTTACAAAACACCCTCAGTACTATCTGTTCATATAATTTGAATTTCAGCAAAGGAACAGAAAAATATACACAATAACTATCACCATTTTAAAGTTATAGGACTGTAATAGTATAACGCGAGTAAACTCTAACAAACTAAATAAATTAAATAAAGTTGTTCCAAAAGGCTTACCACCGCCTACAAGAGTACGGCTCTCTATCTCGCTCGCTCCTATTGTTTAACCTACTCGCGGGCATCGCTAGCCAGCAGAGAAAAACGCCTATTGATCCGTTGGTTGGGTGGGGGATGTTGGACATCACGTCGTCAGGCTACAACACCGAAAGGAATGCGCCGCTAGAAGGTACCTACATTCTAGGAGGTATAAAAAGCCCGCTATTGTGGCGAGCAAAAAAAGTTAAGTACCGATCACCGATGGGACAAGACGTATCTACATTTTACTATACGATTATCCTCCGCGACTCTCGCGAAGTTATAAGTTTGTTCTGTATTTGTTAAAGTAAAGTAAATAAACAAAACTTAATGTACTCGCATTAAACTGGCGCCCATACTTGTGGCTCGAACCGCGTAACGAGCGATAGTACGAACTGTGATCCGGTGTCTACGTGTCGAACTGTACGTACCTATCTGCCTTGCTTGAAAAGCAGGGACATTCTACCGTACTCGTTATCATCACTCGCGTGAAGATGCCGATAACGAGAAGTCGAGGAGAAGCGCTCCGTGAACAACAAGGAGAGGATGATGACGTCACGTTCACCGAAGCGGAGGTCAGCATTGTCGAGCGCGACCGTGCCGACGAACCTGCGAGTGTCGATGCGAGGCCGACACAAGAACCAGCGTTCCAGGCCCCCACAGAACATCGGTCTTGGGGCCGCATCTGTGGGACATCGGGTACGACTGGGTGCTGCGCGCCGACCTGCCTGGCGGCGTCAGCGTCGTTTTTTACGCCGACGACACGCTGGTCCTGGCGCAGGGGAGGTCGCACCAAGCGGCGGCCGAATTAATGACACGCGGGGTTGCGACAGTCGTTGAGAGGATCCAGCAATTGGGACTCAAGGTGGCCCTGCACAAGTCCGAGGCCATGTGTTTTCATGGTCCTCGGAACGCGCCACTCTCGGGTTCCCAAATAATGGCGGGAGGGGTTTACATCGGCGTCGAGTCGACGATGAAGTACCTGGGGGTCGTCCTCGACAGCCGGAGGAACTTCGTCGAGCATTGCCGACGTTTGGCTCCCAGACTGGACCGGACTGGGGCTGCCTTGAAGCGGCTCCTGCCCAATCTAGGGGGTCCAAACGCCTCCTGCCGGAGGCTCTACGCGGGGGTCGTGCGGTCCATGGCCCTTTACGGGGCACCGGTGTGGGCGCGTTCATTGAGGCTCCAACCAGCACGCCGTTTGAACGCGTCCCAAAGGGTCATGGCCATCCGGCTGGTCCGGGGATACCGCACGGTCTCCTGCGAGGCGGCGAGCCTCCTTGCCGGATTGCCGCCATGGGATCTGGAGGCAAAAGTCCTCGCGCACATTTGGGAGTGGCGCGAGGAGGCGAAACGCCGGGGCGTTACTCCGCTGCCGCGAGAAATCGCGGCACAGCGGACAGAGCTCCGGCGGGATCTCATGGCGGCATGGAGAGTGCGACTGTCGCAACCCAGCGCTGGGCACGCCACAATTGCGGCGGTAAGTCCCCTCTTTGAGGAGTGGCTTGAGAGGCGCCACGGCGTCCTCACCTTCCGCCTGACGCAGGTCATCACCGGACATGGCTGTTTCGGGAGGTCCCTGTTTCGGATAAGCCGGGAGGAAACGCCCGGGTGTTGGCATTGTGTGGATCGACCGGAGGACACGGTGGAGCATACGGTGGAGGTCTGCCCGGCTTGGGCGGAGCACCACCGTGTCCTCTTGGCGGCGATCGGCGGCGGCGATCTCTCGCGTCCGGCCCTGGTTCAGGCCATAGTACGGAGCGAGAGAGAATGGGAAGCAGTCACCTCCTTCTGCGAAGCAGTAATGCTCGCGAAGGAGGAGGCGGAGCGCGTGAGGGAGAGGCAATCATTGCGCCCTCACGCCCCTAGTCGCCGCAGGAGGAGACACCCTGGGCGTCGGGAGTCGATAGCCGACTCCCGGCCACCGTAGGCGCGGGCCTGCGGACGGCGAGCAATGGGCAGCTCGCCGTCCGGTATGGACCAGGCCCGGGTCGACGGCGCGTTGTGTTCCACGCGCGCCTTAAAGAGTTGTCAGCATAATTGACGGGGTCCGATAGGGCCGATGCCTGCCGAGGTCGCGGATTGTTCGAAAGAGTTACCGTGGCCCTGGCGCACAGGCAACTGAAGGAACATGGGTGGGTTTTAGTCAGTAAGAGTCTGACACGCCCTTCCGCTCCGCCCAGAGCGGGAGAGGTCATTTGATGATTTCCCACCCAAAAAAATAAAAAAGGCCCCCACAGAACAGTTCCTGTCCACGCTGATCGAGACGATCACGCGCACGCAAGCAGAAGCGAATAGATGTCTTATCAACTCGCTGATGACGTCCAACGGTGATTTCGGTACTTCCACCCAAGTAAGGGTGCTTACATCGACGTGAGCGCGAACAGCGGAAGGGCCGCTTGCGCTAGCTCGAGTGCAAACTTTATAAAGTGCACGGCGCGATTCAACGGGTCATCTCAGGACGCTGAGGTCCTGGAAGCTTTCCTGGATGCTGTCGAGATATTCAAGGAGTGCGCATCTGTAAGAGACGAGCATGCCTTCCGAGGTTTACCGATGTTGCTGGAAGGTGAAGCGGCAGTATGGTGGCGTGGCATTAAAGCGTCGGTGACTTCGCGGTCCGACGCGGTCGCCAGCCTCCGCGCTATGTACGGCAGGGCGCAGCCCGCCTACAAGGTTCTGCGCGAGATCTACGCCGCCGAGCGACGCGACGACGTACGTGCCGAGACATTTTTGTATAAAGTGCGCGCGTTATTAGCCAAGCTACCGTATAAGCTTGATGAAGTGGTACAAATCGACGTCTGTTATGGGTTGTTACATAGACGACTGATAAAAAGAGTGCCCCGCGATACCATTCGTAGTTTAGACGAGGTTATGTGTAAATCGAGGATCGCCGAGGATGCATACAATGAATATAAGGTAAAAAATTCTGTTGTCAATAGTAATAACAATGCGGTCAATGACCGCAAACTCACGCGATCGAATTCGCCTGCCACGAAAGTGTTGACTATGGGACGTAGTAATAATAAGAATAGACCGCGTTGTAGTCATTGTAAAATATTTGGGCATGTTAGCGACGAGTTTCGTAATCGCGATAAAGCCAGTAATAGTAATAAAGGCGCGAAAAGCGAAAATACGCAAAAGGTTTTGCGATGTGATGGTTGTGGTAAAGAGGGTGTAGTGAGGTCGAAATGTGATGTTTGCGTGACGTCATCGTCGAAATCAGACGATAAGACTTCTTTCAATAGTTTGCATTTAGGTTTAGACTTTTGTTGTAACGATAACATTAGTGCGGGTGGTACTTCATGCGTACAGATAGCACATATGAATACGGGCGAATCCTACCCGATGGTAAATATTAATGTTATGGGCCGCAGCGGCGTGACGATTGTAGATACTGGCGCGTCGCATAGCATTGCGAGCCCACTGTTATACCGAGTCTTGGTAGACTCTGGAGTTAAGTTTAGTGAGACTAGACGTTTTATACACCTGGCCGATGGAACACAAGGTTGGAGAAACCTGTTGACAGCCGAGCTAGGTATTGTTATTGAAAGTCGTAAGGTGATGTGTCAGTTGTTAGTATTACCTGGCAGTGATAATAGGACGCTTTTAGGTGTGGACTTTCTGGCGCGAGCTAGTATAGTTATAGATGTCGCCCAGGGAATATGGACGTTCTCGGATAGCCCCGGACACTTTTATGATTTTGTTTACTCTTACACGCTTAGCCCGGTGGATGCGAACATCATGCAAGCTGCATCCACAGAATTACCGTTGCGTCCTGATGAAGGTACGAAATTAAACCCCGAGCAGCGGCGTACACTTAACGTTTTTATCGAAGACCGCGCGTCGCAGTCCGCGCGCAGCGGACCGGCTACAAAGTACGCTACGCACCGAATAAAGGTGAGTACACACCAGGAACCTATTGCTTGTCCACCATACAGGATGTCACAGAATAGAAGAGAAGCCTTGCAGAAGGAGCTCGAGAAGTTGCTGCAAGATGACGTTATAGAGGAGTGCGAATCCCCTTGGGCCTCCAATGTTGTACTTGTAGGTAAGAAAGACGGGAGTTTACGGCTATGTATTGATTACCGGAAGCATAACGCGATAACTGAGCCGGATCGGTACCCACTCCCACGTATTGAGGATATTCTACACGCAGCCAAAACCAATGAGTATATGACCACTTTAGACCTTCGGTCAGGCTGCCATCAGGTTAGCGTCTGCACAGAGGACCAAGACAAGACGGCGTTCACAACACCACTTGGTACCTTTAGATTTAAGCGGATGCCGATGAGATTGCGAAATTCCGGAGCTACTTTTCAAAGGTTAATGGATCGATTCCGTTCCAACCTGAAAGGAGTGGAACTCCTGGCATATTTAGATGATCTGATCTTGCTGTCGCCAGGACCTTTCGAGAGGCACCTGGCTGATCTGGAAACAGTCTTTGATCGCCTGGTCACGTTTAAACTGAGGGTCAATAGGGAAAAGAGTTTCTTTGCAAGGGAGTCTGTCAAATTTCTAGGCCATGTCATCATACCAGGTGGAATCCAAGTAGATCCTGACAAGACTGCAGCTATCGATAAAATGGACATCCCTCAAAACGTGAAACATTTAAAGTGGTTCCTACAAACATCAAATTGGTTCCGACGTTTCATCAATAATTACGCGGATATCGTGAGACCCCTCACGAACCTCCTGAAGAAGTCGAGTGTTTGGCGATGGGACGCCGAGCAACAGGAGGCTTTCGATCGTATTAAGGTTCTTCTTGTGTCTGCTCCAATATTGCGTCAGGCAGATGAGTCGAAGCCGTTCGTTCTCTGTACTGACAGTAGCGCATATTGCCTCGGGGCTGTTCTTATGCAGGGGGAGGGCCACGATGAGAGGCCTATCGAATACGCGAGTCGACTGCTCACCAGCGCCGAGAAGAACTACTCCACAACCGAGCGCGAAACCCTTGCAGTCGTGTGGGCACTAGGTAAGTTCCGCGGCTATGTAGAGGCCGCGAAGGTGATAGTTAGGACGGACCACCAACCCCTGCGATGGCTGATGAATCAGCGGTCACCCAGCGGTCGACTGGCTAGGTGGGCCCTAACATTACAAGAGTTTGACCTTAGCATAGAGTACATACCCGGTCGATCAAACGTTGTTGCAGACACGCTGTCGCGACCCGTTTACTCGCAGGACGAGGATAAATGTGAGTTGTGTATGACGATCATTGATATGCCGAAGAGGAATAGTGGTGATATCCGCAGCAATCAGCTATTAGACCCAGAGGTACGTAAGATCATTGAGGACGTGGAGTCCGACGAACCCTCTAGGGGGAGACCTTGGTCTGACCGCGGATACACCATATCCGATGGTATTCTGTACAGGTACAGCTTAGAGTCCGACGATGGCGAAGACTGCTGTTTAGTGGTGCCCGAGCACGAACGCAGGTTGACCTTCACGACGCACCAACAGCTGGCCATTTTGGCATAGAGCGCACGCTACGTCGCGTTCGCACTAGGTATTACTGGCCTGGCATGCGAACCTATGTTACGAATTACATAAAGGAATGTGTGCCTTGCCAGAGGCACAAAGCTGACAACCGCAAACCAGCAGGACTGCTGCAAACCCCCGCTGTGTCAAGGCGATTCGAGGTACTTTCCGTGGACTTATTCGGTCCTCTCGTTGAGACCCCCAGGAAGAACAGGTGGGTACTCATCGTCGAAGATGTCTGCTCACGCTGGGTGGAATTGTTCCCGTTAGAGAGTGCCACCAGCGTCGAATGTGCTCAGACTCTGACCAACGAGGTTTTCCTCAGGTATGGTGTACCAAGCCGTCTCATTAGCGATAATGGCGTGCAGTTTGTGAGCGAAGTGATGCAGCAAGTCTGTCATGTTTTGGGGATCAGCCAATCGCTCATACCTTATTATCATCCTGAAGCCAATCCTATAGAACGCAAGAACAGAGACCTCAAACCCCAACTGGCTATACTCGTAAGTAGCGACCATACTACCTGGGACTTACACCTCGCCGCAATAAGGTTTGCTATGAACTCCGCGATTACTAGTAGCACAGGGTTTTCGCCGGCGTATCTCACCTTTGGAAGAGAGCTTCGAGCTCCTTCCGATTCTGCGACAGATATGAGGGCTGTCGTAGAACACGATAACTTCGTGCCCAGCATTACTCCGTACTTGAAGAAGATGTCCGCGATCCTGGATGAGGCCAGAGACACTCATGAAAAGGTGCAGGCTGTACAGAAAGGTAACGCTGATCGGAGACGGAGGAGGCCACCCGAGTATAAGGTAGGTGACCTCATCTTACTTAAGACTCAAGGACCAAACGACGCAGGACGCGGACAATCTGCGAAGTTTA
The DNA here is from genome assembly GCA_916610205.1 of Griposia aprilina. Classification (NCBI taxonomy): domain Eukaryota; kingdom Metazoa; phylum Arthropoda; class Insecta; order Lepidoptera; family Noctuidae; genus Griposia; species Griposia aprilina. Next base: position 24,933,050 of record OU744289.1, read on the forward strand.
TCCCACGCCGCGACGGCCCATATAAAATTGGGGAGGTTATAAGCCCGACTACCTACGGTCTGGAGAATATACAGACTGAGAGAAACGTAGGGAGATATCACGTTTCGCACCTCACGCCTTTCGCTGGTCAGGTAGAACCTCCAGTTAGGGAGAAGCGTAAACGGGGTAGGCCACGTAGGTATTTAGACTAGCCCAACTGTGGGGACGCTTAGTTAGGCTAGAGGGGGAGGATATAACGCGAGTAAACTCTAGCAAACTAAATAAATTAAATAAAGTTGTTCCAAAAGGCTTACCACCGCCTAGAAGAGTACGGCTCTCTATCTCGCTCGCTCCTATTGTTTAACCTACTCGCGGGCATCGCTAGCCAGCAGAGAAAAACGCCTATCGGTCCGTTGGTTGGGTGGGGGATGTTGGAAATCACGTCGTCAGGCTACAACACCGAAAGGAATGCGCCGCTAGAAGGTACCTACATTCTAGGAAGTATAAAAAGCCCGCCATTGTGGCGAGCAAAAAAAGTTAAGTGCTGATCACCGATGGGAAAAGACGTATCAACATTTTAATAAACGAGCATCCTCCGCGACTCTCGCGAAGTTATAAGTTTGTTCTGTATTTGTTAAAGTGAAGTAAATAAACAAAATTTAATGTACTCGCATTAAAGTAGTTATTTGTTATACAAGAGTGCAAAGTTGCTTTTTAACCGCGTGCTCAATTTTGATGACCGAGCAAGCGAAGGATGCTAAAATTAGAATCCTGAGCGTTAGCGAGGGAATCAAAAGAGCACGAGGTGAAAAATCTTTGCACTCGAGTGCAACACGTAACTTTTCATCCCACCTCAGCGAGGAAATGACTAAACGCAAAAAAAGAATTTACAATCACAAGATACTTTTATTTCAGTTTAGGTATTAATATTTATTAGGTACTACATTATGATAGGTAAGTATTACAGAATAATCTTTAAATTATTTCAAATAATACTTAGGTATAATTAAGAAAAAAATAAAGTAACGTTGCTACAGTTACTTACGTTGAGTGTAATATTTTTGTTAGGTACTGTAATGTTGGTGCTAGTGACTTGTGTGCTGTTTTTCGGTAAACTATCTGTCATACTTAATAGTTGTACTGATTCATCGGATTCCCTTGGCGTAAATGTTGGCGAGAAAGGGCGATGGTTAGGTGTTTCGTAACGGCTCATTTTTGATGTAGAAGGGCCAGTCCAAGGACCCGACTGACGCTCTTTCAGTGTATTGGCTACTGTGATGCCTTTACATATTTTAGACTTATTTTGGATGGTATCCTCTATGTATCCCTCTACAACCGCATTGGACTTCCAGCCTCCAAGGCGCTTAAGAGACAGGAGATCAGCTCCTGAATCGGCCAAAAGTGTGGCTGAAGTTCGTCGGAAACAATGACCCGTGTACAACAGGGGATCTGGAAGTTCAAGAAATGTTGCATTTCTCGTGGGATACTGCCAATTTTATTAGCACGCATAGGCTGTCTGACACACTTTCCGTTGCGATATTGTAAAAAAAAACAATTGATTGGAGAGTTAGGTGGGCGTAAGGCTTGATATTTCTCAACAATTGTTACGTATTCCTTGCGAATGACGAAGTTGCGGTCTCTTTTTGTCTTTGTATTAGGTAAATTAATTAATAGTAAGTTATCTGAATGTTCTTAATGTTTTTGATATTAAGTTGTGTTAGTACATTAGTTCGATATGCTCCGTTTATACCAATAATAAGAACGTGTAACATAAGGAGTATTGTAGTAGATAAATTAATATAATTAATATGCATGCATAATTTTATGCCTATCAACATCTACTAAGTACGTATTAGATTATGTTAAGTAGTTGATTAATATACTTAAGGGTCCCACGAACATCGCTTGCAACTCACAATTCGAAACAAGTGCAAAATTCGTTGAATATCGCTATCTCTGTTTGACAAAACAAGGCGTGCGGCGAGCGGGGGACAGACGCGGTGCGCAGCCATGTGTGTGTGAGTGATAGCTCTTATTAGCTGTACTTACTATTCATTCATAACGCCTCGAGTCGAAGATATTTATATTTATTAGTAAACCTAAGTTTACTAATAAATATAAAAAAATAAAAATAAAGGAAACAATGAACATAGGTAGGTACTTAGGTACCTATGTTCATTGTTTCATTTATTTTTGTCGACTACTTTATAGAATCGTTAGTGAATGTACAGACTAGTAACGCATTTTTTGGAAATTTCTTTACTAGCCGATATCTCAACATATTAGGATAAATTCTCGATATCTAAATATCGATATCGATAGAGAAAATCTAGCAGATCAGATACGTGATACCTAAGGTACGTAATCCTATACATTGTTATCGCACGTGGCCTTTTTTTTTTTTTTTGGTTTATATATCATCAAATGACCTCTCCCGCTCTGGGCGGAGGGGAAGGGCGTGTCAGACTCTTACTGACTAAAACCCACCCGTGTTCCTTCAGTTGCCTGTGCGCCAGGGCCACGGTAACTCTTTCGAACAATCCGCGACCCCGGCAGGCATCGGCCCTATCGGACCCCGTCAATGATGCTGACATATCTTTGAGGCGCGCGTGGAACACGGCGCGCCGTCGACCCGGGCCTGGTCCTTACCGGACGGCGAGCTACCCATTGCTCGCGGTCCGCAAGCCCGCGCCTACGGTGGCCGGGAGTCGGCAATCGACTCCCGACGCCCAGGGTGTCTCCTCCTGCGGCGACTAGGGGCGTCAGGGCGCAACGATTGCCGCACCCTCACGCGCTCCGCCTCCTCCTTCGCGAGCATTACTGCTTCGCAGGAGGTGATGGCTTCCCATTCCCTCTCGCTCCGTACCACGGCATAAATAGAGCATAATAAGCATAATGCTATATGCATATGCGTACCGTCCGTAAATTCATATCGTTCTGAGCTAAGAATAATAATAAAAAAACAAGAATTTTTTAAATAAACATTTATTTAGTTGTGTCGTTACTTCATAGATTTTTATTCATATTTTCTTTTAAATATGTATCGAAACGTGATAAACACTATACACTATATACTTATACTTACTGTGAGATACATCCCAACGTTCGGAGTCCATGTCGGCAAAGCAACCAAACCACCAATTCGTAAATAAATTTCCAACTCCGTAAACAAAACAATGGTCGTAAGAATATAGGTTACTCGATACCAATTATTCAAAAGCAAAATCTAAATCCAAGTTCATAGCACAGGTCAATAGGGAGTGTCAGAAAAATATAACAATACAATTTGCAAACAACAATAATTATGCACGCACGCACAGCACAGATGATAGCACAGAGTATATAATTATGTTCTGTGGCAGCGTATGCCAATGTACGCCACAGTATACGTATACTTTTATCAGAACATTTGAACTACCGTCATTTGCGTAAACGTATCGTTGTAATATAGACATTCTGTGGCTTATAATGGAGCATGATGGGCCAACGTGTAGATGGTAAATCGTGACACTGACAACAAACACCCCGCCCGCGCCTCGCGTGCCCGCGTTCCGCTAGAAGAGTGCAGCGATACACACAGAAGCTACCGTGCGTGAGCAATACGATCACGCACACATTGATATTTCCTTGACGTGAGATGGCACTACTGGCTATCGCAAAACTATGATGAATTTGAATGTGTTCCATAATACCTAAAATTATGAATGAAAATTTAATGTTTTACGATTTCTTTGTCGATAGTTTGTAACTTGATAATGTAAGCTATGTTTCTGCAGAAACAATATTACAAATATTGTTGGTTATAATACAGAAAAAACAATATGAAAACATGTCATTTTCTGTAAAAATATGCGAAATGCAATTCACTCAAACTTCATGTTAGATAAGTTTAAAAAAATTAAAAAGATGTAGGAACCTAGGTAAATACTGTCTAAATCCGAATATCAGCATAATATGGTGGAAATATGCTGAAATTGTAAATAATATGGGAATTACGTTTGTATGGACAATTCACTCGCCGTCACGCTCTTAAGTAGATACTGAATGTGCAACTGACTTACTTTTGCCGCCAAATATACGGAATCAGGTACTTCGTTAAGAAACTTTTCAATTTCAGATGCTGTGAAAACCTTCGATTTTTTTGGTTGACGAACAGATGAGGCTCTTTTTTAAAATGCTACTAATTTAGGATAGGTGTCAATATGTATGTCTTTTTTCATCTTTATTGTTGCGTACTCCATAGAATGATTGATTTCTTGGTCTCGGATTAATTCAATAAAATATGCCGGCAAAACGTTTTCTGGGAAAGTTTTGGCTCCTTTAGCTAGTCGCCACGTGTTAAACACATCGTACTGTTTCAAATACTTCTCGCGTAATTGTTGAAGGAGAAAGCTCATTTGCGCATTATTAACAGTTTCAGTCAATTCTGTTGGCGTCAAATAAACTTCCTCGTCGCTAGAATTACTCATTTTAGGTTTTTTACTTGTTATAAAGTTTCTTGTTTTTAACCTAAGGTTTTAACCATTGAGTTACCTAACTAGAGAAGCAAACATCATTAAAATGTGTCAAAAAAAACTGTAACCACTATGTGAACGCGACGACGTAGCTTTGAAATAACTAAATATTTAAAAGTAAACATATAACTGTCTCACTTACACACGTCGCAAGAATAATAGATTAGACAAAGACCGCAATATAAACATGCAATGGCGGGATGGGGTTGTTTACCCATGCAAAACTTTACAGAACTATTTTAGGCCATAACAAACGTTTAATACATTTAATTTAAATATTTGAATAATGTATTTCTTCTTGGATGTATTAGACGTTTATAAGTAATGAAATTATGAAGACATTTTATTTTTGAATATTTTTTATTTATTATTTATGAAATCATACTCCGCTATGTAACATTAGTTTTGTATACATACGTTTTGTATGCCTTTTAGACTTTTTTTTGTAAGTTTGAGTGAATAATTTGCTTTCTTGATCACGAAAGTGCTTCGAAGAAATGACAGTAGATTTAGTAATAATAATAATAATAATGGAATATCATATACAGGATGGAATTTTGTAATGCCACCTGGAGGGAAAGTACTCTTAATACTGCAGATAGAAAGTTTTACTCAAAGGAAACATTCCTTTATTTTTGAATAGAAAGCAAACTGCATTCAAAGATTTTCGAAAATTCTCTTCTCCCACACCCGGGAATCGAACCGGCTAAAATCTGAAAAAATTATACCCTGTACTTTTATTGCATCGATCGTTAGGGTCAATTATAAGGATGAAATCTCTCTAACAAACATGATAAATTAAATGAAAGGAAAACCAGGAAATCTGAAGTTACAAATTCAATGAGTCAAGTTAAACTCTTTAACTAACATCCATCTTTTGTAATGCAGACTCCTTTGCGACATACTCGTAGCTGCGTGTATGAGGTAATTTAAATATGGAATGTTAGATTAAAATTTGAAAATTAGATTGTTATAGTTGTTATTCACATTTGATTGTTTTTACAACTCATTTCACATTTTGTCTCACGGTGAAAATAGCTTATCAAGAACAGTTTGATTTAATGGAAGCTTATTTTTTAAATAACAAATACGTGAATCTAGCTCTGCGGTGGTATGGAGAGAGATATCAAGACCGACAGGCACCAACTCGGTTCGTATTGAAAAGAATGGTAGAAAATTTAAAGAATACGGGTGGTTTCAAGAAGAGACGGCAAACTATTCAGCAAAACTATTTCGATTTTGAACTAGATGTTTTAACATACTTTGAATCATTTCCAAAGGCTTCAAGTAGAGATGCTGCCAATGAATTAGGAACATCCCACACTCACGTACTTAAAGTGCTGAAAAAGTATAAGTATAAATGCTATCGTGAAGGTCGGTTGGTGCAAAAATTGCATATTGGGGATCGTGACAGACGATTACAATTTTGTGAAAACATGCTTGGAGAAATTGACCGAAACCCTAATTTTTTGAGTAACATTGTATGGTCTGACGAAACCAACTTCAGCAATAATGGCATGTACAATCGCCGCAATAACCATTATTGGTCTCGAGTGAATCCTGTTCGTGTTCATGAAACTAACAATCAAGTAAGATTTTCTTTCAACGTTTGGTGCGGAATTATGAGAAATAATGTAGTGTTAGTCCACGTGTACGAAGGTCATTTAAACACTGTCAAGTATATTGAAATACTGGATCTCTTAAGAAACGAGTTAAATGGTTTCCCCGAGGAAGAGCGAAACCAAATAATTCTACAGCAAGATGGTGCTCCAGCACATAACAGCAGAATCACTACTGCCTACATTAATAACCATTTTAATACCTGGATTGGTACAAACGGCACAATCAGATGGCCTGCGAGATCGCCAGATCTCACCCCATTAGATTTTTTTTTGTGGGGATATGTAAAAAATCAAATTTACATGAAATCTTATGCGAATGACAACGAGTTGAGAGTTGAAGTTCAGAATACGATTTATAATATTCACCACAACACTTTATTAAAGGTTACTAGAAATGAATTCGTTAAAAGAATAAATTTGTGTATCCAAGAGAATGGAGCCCATTTCGAGCAACTAATTAGTTAGTTTACCATTTTTTGTAAATAATTAAATTAATTTAAGATTTCCTGGTTTTCATTTAATTTATCATGTTTGTTAGAGAGATTTCATCCTTATAATTGACCCTAACGATCGATGCAATAAAAGTACAGGGTATAATTTTTTCAGATTTTAGCCGGTTCGATTCCCGGGTGTGGGAGAAGAGAATTTTCGAAAATCTTTGAATGCAGTTTGCTTTCTCTTCAAAAATAAAGGAATGTTTCCTTTGAGTAAAACTTTCTATCTGCAGTATTAAGAGTACTTTCCCTCCAGGTGGCATTACAAAATTCCACCCTGTATATGAAATATAATGAAATCATATATACAATTATAATATGAAAATGGACATACTACATTGTACTGGGATCTATCCATTATCACTGATAGGACTATTGTTGCCAGTAAGCCTGATATAGTGGTGGTGGATCGATTAGAGCGGCGCGCAATGATTGTTGACTTAACGATCCCACATGACGGGAACCTTTTGAAAGCCGAGAAAGATAAACAAATCAAGTATCTTGACTTGGCTCGCGAGGTTGTCGACATGTGGGATGTGGACTCAGCGATCATTGTGCCGATACTCGTGACAGCCAATGGCTTAATAGCCAAGAGCCTCGACCAACACCTGAGGAGGCTCTCGTTGGGCAGCTGGATCAAGGGCTTGATTCAGAAAGCGGTACTTCTAGACACGGCTCGCATTGTTAGGAGGTTCCTCTCTCTGGAGCCCTGACCGCCGGTAGCTTGGACCCTGTTCCCGATACCGGTGGGTTACTATTTTTTATATTTTTAAATGTTTTTATATTTTTTATATTCCAATATTTAAAAATGTAATTTATATGTATATAATGGAATAGAGGAAATAATAATAAATAATTTATTTGCTTAAAACATGGTATACAATGATGTTAAAATATAATTAGGTATTATGGCACAAACATGTTTCGCTAGGATAGGACATAGCATGCAAAATTTCAGGGTTTTTTGAAAATGTTCCAACGTACATCAACATTTTTTTTTATCCATAAATTCTTTAAATCTATAGAAACTATACTCATTCATCCACTCATACAACTTTATCTTAAATAATCTAGAATTTAACGTTTTGTATTGGCTTGGTATCTTGTTAACCGACTTCCAAAAAGGAGGAGGTTATATGTTCGACTGTATGTATTTTTTTTTTTATAAGTATTGTCACCGATTTCTCCGCAAATTGTGGCCCGATTTAAAAAAATACTCTTTTTGTTTGAAAGGGTATACGCTCGAGGTGGTCCCATTGTCACCAAGTCAGAATCTGATGAGGGAATCCCATGGAAATCCTCAAATTTCATAGGCACACTTATAGCGATTTCGGTATTTTTTATAGTCACTCGTGCTCTTGGAAAGCACCATTCGGTGATGTGGAACTGATGATGAAAACCAGAGGTGGAATTTGAACCGGAACTTCTCAATAATAAGTATTTCACGGGTTGCGAATCGATTTTAATATGGTTGCTAAGCAATTTATGCTCGTCACAATGCATATGGTGAAATGGAGCTGATGGTGGCTTCACCATCCAGTGGTTTTGGTTCTTAACAGGAGAACTCCTCAACAGTTAACGTCCCTGCGTCGGGAAAAGGAATATTTTGTAAAAGATGATGTGCAGTTGACATTAGGCTATTGTAACTTAGATTTATTAATAACTGACTCACTAAAAATGGGAAAAATAAAAACTTTTTTACAAAAAAAACAACAGACTTCAAAAAAAACACTACAAAGCGAAAAATAACTTTAATTTCGGAAGTCGGTGGCAAAAAACAAAATACAGATACAAAGACACCGACTTCCGAAATTAAAGTTATTTTTCGCTTTGTAGTGTTTTTATTTAAGTCGGTTGTTTTTTTTGTAAAAAAGTTTTTTTATAAATACGCACGCACATTGCTAGGCAGTTTTTGTAGTATTTGGCAAGTCTCGGTAAATCATTCAGCACTAAATTATATGGATCTCGTATTTAGAGGATAGGTAGGTTAAGTAGGTAGCCAGTCAGTCTCTTTTCTCAGCAATCGAATTATTTCCACCCATTTATCACGGCGTGCTATATCTTTAGGCACCCTGCAACGTTGTTATTATTAAAAAAAACACTTATTCCATAAATTAAAAACTGTCCCACAATAGTGGGAAGCTAAAATTAAGTTTTTAGTGGTAACACTGAACCTAATTTACAAAATTCTACATTTTATTTATTTTATTGCGTTTTTACGTTGATATAAACACAGAAACTATAAACGTACGTGTGGAAAGTAATTCCGGTTAATTTATTATGTTTTGTGATCTTGAATCGCACTTTTTCACTACGCATTTACACATTTTCCACTCGATTCATTTCGGTTGGCGTCACACAGAGCACTGAACTGACATTAGCTACGCATATGGCTGTGGCCATATGTCTAGTGGCAACGCCTTGGCGCGGTAATTACTAATCTAGTAATAAATATCAATGGTTGTATGATAAATTCGGCACCATGGAGGTAGAAGTGCACACGATGATCTAAATTCAATTTACAGTCCTACCAACTTATCTGTGAACTGAAAGAGGACGGCACCGTCGATTCAGTGTTGCTAATTAATATAAGGTGCCCAAAATTGAGTAAGTTTTCAAGAAGGAAATTTCACATTAGACATAATCGTTTAATAAGAATTACAGTTTTTACAAATTAAAAACAATGATCCGTATTTACAAATAATAAAATAAATAATAAGAATTTGATAATTTACAGTTACGTAGGTACGCTAACAGTTTAGTCTCTCAGCAATAAAAAATGGCTTTATCTAAAAAGTAATCGAATGAAGTGGAAATTCAGCAGATAAAATGTTCCACGGGGGGGATTTAAGTTACGTAGGTACATTACCCTGCAAGAGGTACCTGGGTGTCTAGCATTTAGTTATGACCGTACCTAACCCCTAACCCCAGATTTGACTAATTATATTTAGCAGTGGTACCTAGTGTTAGTGTAGTGTAATAAAAAAAAAACAAATTGCTCTACAATAATTTATTGAAAACCAGGTTTACAGTAATTGTGATCTTTAGATGAACCTGCATACACAACTTCATCCTTGTTGTGAGGCCATACTCCGCTTATTTCCGTACCACTATCATCATTATCACGATCGCTTTCGGTTTCAGTGTCACTTACCACTTAAATAAAAGGTTTATCTAAATACAAATCATGTTTTAAGTATTCTCCTTCTAAGCTGCGAACGTGTTTACAATGCTGTGCCCACTCATGAACTGTAATAGCGTCAAAAACTTCTCTAACTAGGCGGGGAATTTCAGCATTTTTGTGCTCAATATTTACATCAGCAACTTTTCTTTTCATTGTGCTCCATATCAGTTCAATGGGATTGAGATCACAGTAATAAGGTGGTAAATATTAGGTTGGGGAAAAAGTCTTTTCGCATTATAGTATGTATGAACTTGTAATAAAATCTCTTTGGCTATACTATTTGTATCTGGCTGGTTTTGGTATCATTGAAAGTTTAAATTTTAAAGAACATAATTCCAAATTCAAATTAGGAAAATGTGTGTTTTTAATTTGTTTTTCGTACTGTCAATATGAGTGAAACTAATGAAGAAATTCGATACATTTTAAAATTTTACTACAAAAAAGGAAAAAATGCAACGCAAGCCGCGAAAAAAATTTGCGATGTTTATGGATCTAGTGCAGTGTCTGTGAGAGTAGCACAAATTTGGTTTAAGCGTTTTCAATCCGGAAATTTTGATGTCAAAGCTGCACGTCGCTCTGGTCGCCCTATTATGGATAAAATGGATGCCATTTTTTAAAAAGTGGAGCAAGATATATCAGTAGTTACGATGTAGCTGAAAAACTGGGAATTGACCACAAAACAGTTTTGGCACATTTGAAAAAAACTGGGTACACAAAATGCTCGATATTTGGGTACCTCACGAGCTCACTGAAAGAAACCTAATGAACCGTGTACTCATTTGTGATTCTTTATTACGACGTAATGAAACCGAACCATTTTTGAAGAAGCTGATAATTGGTGATGAAAAGTGGATCACGTACGACAAGAACGTGCGAAAAAGGTCGTGGTCAAAGGCCAGTCAGGCTTCACAGACTGTGGCAAAACCCGGGTTAACTCGCAACAAGGTGATGCTGTGTGTGTGGTGGGATTGGAAGGGCATTATTCATTGTGAGTTGTTACCATCAGGCAGGACCATCGATTCTGAACTCTACTGCGAACAACTGATGAGATTAAAGCAAGAAGTTGAGAGAAAGCGGCCGGAATTAATCAACAGAAGGGGTGTGGTTTTTCATCATGATAACGCTAGACCTCACACATCTTTAGCCACTCAGCAAAAATTAAGAGAGTTTGGCTGGGAGGTGTTAATGCATCCGCCGTATAGTCCTGACCTTGCACCTTCAGATTTCCACCTGTTTTGGTCTCTTCAGAATTCTTTAGGCAGTGTCAGTTTAACATCGCGAGAGGACTGCCAAAACCACTTGTCGCGGTATTTTGATCAGAAGTCCCAAAATTTCTATAGCAATGGGATCATGACCCTACCTACAAGATGGCAAAAAGTTATCGAACAAAATGGTACCTACATACTTTAGTTAAATGTAAATAAACTATATTAAAAAATGTTTTGAATTTTCTTAAAAAATGCGAAGAAACTTTTTCCCCAATCTATTATAAGCTAACCTATTATATTATATTATAATTATAATACCTTCTAAAATTTTTTCAATCTCATATACAGGTTCAGTCTTGTTTTGCACGACTCATGATACGAAGCATCAGAGAGTGCTTTACGATCGAAAAAAAATTTTCACCTCATTTTGGCGGCTATTTTTATTATTATAGCCTTGTTAGTTCACGGAATCAAGATATTTTGCATACTATTGTCGAGATAATTTAATGGAGATTAATTTCATACTTTTTAAAAATTGATTTACTGCAATAGAATTGGAAAAAAACACCAAAATAGGTCAAAAAAAAATCCTGTCCGTCACGTGTGAAACCCGGAAACACTGTAACTTGTGAAAAAATCCATTATTTGAGTTATTTTTTTTTTTTTAATTCTAATCGACGATTGTAGGTCACTGAATGCGAATGATTAATTAATTCAGTGTCGTTTAATTGCAATTAATAAAAAACGAAAACTACAAGACTGTACATCTATATATATCCATGTAAAATTAACATGGATGGTGATATATCTATAGATATTATGTACATTTATTCCACCAGGGGCGCTTGTGCAGTACCTTCTTCCTACTACAGCTGTTTTTTCGGCAATTAATTTTGAACGACTTAAGTTTTTTTTTTTTATATTTCATAATTAAATGAGCATTATGAGTCGTGCACTTTTGGATTTTCCAAATTTCTCTTAATTATTTCTATAAGCTGAGGTTTAGTCAAATTATTTCCGTAGTCAATTTTATTTTGGTTCAACCATAATTGCATATCTTTTTTTAAGGAATTCGTATTAGGGACTTTATTCACACAAATACGGTAATAAGGAGCATTATCCATCACTATTATGGATGGCTCTCGTAAATTAGGCACAAGTTTTTCAATAACCCTCTTTTTAAAGTTGGTACTATTCATCTCGTCATGATAATCACCACTTTTTGTGTTTGATTTAAACACAAGTAGTGCATTTGTAACAAATCCAGTATCTCCTTCCGCATGAACAATAATATATCTTTGCCCTTTCGATACAGGCTCCAATACTCCGTCTTCACCCTCTCCTTGCCAACATTTACCGGATGTACGCGAAGAGTGAATATAGGTCTCACCTAAATAAATTATGGGCCGGGGCTGGGGCGATTTATTATTTTTATCCACTGCATGCAAGTACTTAGCTCTCCAAGCTGATATTTCCTTACGCTCCATAAGAACCTTCCGATTGGATTGAGATTTTTTTAAACGAAATCCCACCTTGTGAAGCAGCTTTCGCAGACTCTCTCGCTGTCCTGTGTAATTTATATCTGTCTTTAAGACCTCTAGAAGCTTTTTAACAGTAGGGACCTCTTTTTTAGCTGAATAAATTTAATGTACTTTCCTCCGTATAACTCCCATGTCAATATCATCAACATGCACAAATCCACTTTTATGTTTTCTCTCCTTGCCTGGTGTCCGAATTTTTGTACCAGTTTCTTCTACTGCGTGCCCTTCCTTAACTATTTTTTAAATTAGTCCTTGACTCACACCTGAAATATAAGATATTAAAATAAATGTTAGTAGAAATTTGAAATCTGGCAGTTTAGTTGGCTCACTCACTTAGCAGGTTACCTAATAGATGTGCGTTACCTTTACGCTAACCTGCAGCAAGAATAGAAATGATTATTTCGTGGACTTAAATAATTAGTTAAGTATCGGGTAATTTATAACAAGAAAGTTGACAACACTAACCTGTCGCTGCCGAAATTCGTTTGTATATTTGATTAAATGGAATAATCGGAGACCCCGCCCGAGCTTCTTCTTCAAAAAAGGTTTTTACCTTTAGAATAATGTTTCGAGCATCACTTTTAATAGCTTTTGGCATATTTAACTTTATAAATTCAGCAATATCACGACCTCAGAATAATAACTAAAGCATAGAAGGAAGGCTAAAATAGCAACAGAACTCAATATATATGGTTCATTTTGACTTGTGGAGGCTGCTGATATGTTAGAGAAGGACACGCATACAAAAGTAATTTCGAAATTTTGTAGGTTGTCACTACTTTTTGTCTGAATAATGATGTGACTCACGCACTTTCAACGTCGATAAATTTAACGATGACATGCATTAATTGCCAAAATGAATGTCTGTGATGGGATATATTAACATTTCTTGAAATATATAAATTTTAGCAAAAATCATGAACAATGAGCACAGGGAGGTGTTAATCTTCAAATAAATCAACCGATTTTACGGAAAAAGTAAATTTATTTTAAAATTCGACATTTGTTACAGCTTAAGCTCTGAGGTTATAGTGTAATGGACGACATTTTAAGTAGAACAGGTAGTTACAGTCAAAGTTCATAAGTGCAGACCTACATAAACTTGTAAGTCTGAATATTTATAAAAATAACAAGTAAGTATATGTAATGGGTATAAAATTATGTTTGTATTTACAATAATAATGTCCAATCAGATATAGCTTTGATATTGTTTACAATAGCTACTCATTATTTAAAAAAAGTATAATAAGACGTTCATGGACCACGATGATAGACCACAAGATGAAGTCAAGTCAAATAATTTATTACATTATACAGAGTGGTAGGGACATCGACGCCCAACCTGTTACATATTTAGTACATGATTCTGAACCTGCCTGCGTTGAAATTAATGAACACCATTTGTGGTTGGGCTTTTAACAAATGGGGTAGATCATTAATATATACGAAAAAGAGGAAAGGTACCAATATCGAGCCTTGTGGCACAAGGCATATCAAGCTTACTTCCATCTGCCTGTTAAAAGTCAAGACAAAAAATGGGCTCAATGAAAATCATAACGAGCTGATCACTGACATGATTAAGATTTTTTCTATCATCGGATGTAGAATGTCTCTAAAGATGCACGTGTTACATTCTCATTTGGATAAATTTAAAGATAGTATGGGGGCTTATTGGGAAGAACAAGGGGAACGCTTCCATCAAGATATAATGAAATTTGAGTGACTTTACCAAGGCCAGTATACTGAAAGCACGATGGGGGACTATATTTGGGGTTTAATAAGAGAAACTTCTACTGAACATGACAGAAAAAGTAATACGTACTGTTCATTTTTGAACATTTGGACTTTATTTTAAAACTTCTATTGTAAGAATGAATCATAAATGGATGTTCGGTATCTTTTAATAAATCATCTCTATGTCCATTTTTTATGTAATTTCATTGATTTGAAATTTTCCATTTTTTACACATAAAAGCAAATTCAGAAATATTTTTTGTTCTTATTCTTATTTCTAGATATAATAGCAATAAAAATAAGGTAGGTATGTATAACCCGTGCGCAAAAATGCTGTAGACTGGTTTATTGTAGGAACCGCATCTTCTCTAAGTCGTCTCCAGTTTCATTAAACATAAATGAATCCAAAGTAAAATGCTTGGAACAAATGTGACTATGCTTCTTTGGAGTCCAATTTCTTCTACCAATGCGATTTACCCATTCATTTTATTTCACATCGTCTTTAGGAAATCTGTAAAATAAAAGTATCGACAACATTATTTACGTCACTATGTGTATTTATGATAACCTCAAAGTAATTTCCGAATAGTCGCTAAAACTTCTACTGAAATAGTTATTACGTTTTTTCTCCGCTACAAAGTGATTCAGCAAAACTTGTTTTATATTTATATTCGGTTATCAGCTCGCTTCGACAAATAATTTGACCAAAACTTACCGATGGAGAGTCAACAGATGTTCGTTATTTTCTTTTCGTGAAGAATGGGACTTGCAGCCTCCAACCACACAAGACATTATGCCACAGAGTCCACACACCCACTATATATATTTATACAAAGAATTCGTGCAATCTAACAACAGAATTATTATAAAAATATCATGTAACCATGGGAGTTTACTACAAACTCATGAACAATGAACACGCGAACAAGTCAAATTGTTCAATGACCGTACTGTCACACTCCGAAGCAAAGTACTACCGAATTTGGCCGGGTTGAATTAGAACCAATTAGAACCAAATGACAAGTCATCTTACGACAAGCCAAAAAAGTAAAACAAAGTGTGAATCATTTATCTCATTCTAACATCCTTTTCTTGGCATAAGATAGAATGAGACTAAAGGCAGTTACTGAATTTTTATTTTAGCCTTCCTTCTATGCTTTAGTTATTGTTCTGAGATCACGACAAAATAACCAGAGAACCCGAATGTAGTAGACACTGACAATCGAATGACATTTCAACATGACGGCCGTAGTTCCAATTTTCGCCATTTCACAGATAAGTTGGTAGGAGTGTAATACTCTAGCGGATAAAAACGGCTTTTGCACTCAGATATCCAAGGGCAAAAATACTCTCTCCGAGATGGGGGGATGAAAAGAGGACTTTATTAATATTTGTGGCGACGTGTTCAAATCAACGCGTTCTGTCTCTACGCGCAGCGGTCTGTGCAGCTTCTGCGTCAGGATAATTCCATGGATAGTTAAGTTGAAAGAATTTGAGAAGAGCGGACGTGCGCGCCGCAATTGGAGTGCAGCACGCACCGCACGCTTCCATTGCGGACGTCCGACTACTACATCATTATTATAGGAACGTGTCATAAGCTAACCCATAAGTTAGCTTATGATACGTTCGTAAAGAGACAAAATCATTAGGAAAACGGCCCTTATCTTTGTTGAATTACTTCAATGTCATTTCATCAACAGTCTGCAGCCAACCTGCGCGCCTCTATAATATCTAAATCCTTGTTTAGCTGCTCACCTGTAGGGCTGGCCGGTCTCCAGCTTCCACAGTACCATCTCGGAGTTGTAGCTGGTAGTGGCCAGCGTGAGGGGGGGGCGCACGGCGGCTGCCATCACGTCGTCCGTGTGACGAGTCTCCCAGCTCTTGCCGGTCGTCGACATGCCGGTGTCCTCGAACTCCACCACGTGCCGGTTCCAACCAATCGCTAGAATTCTGGTAATAACAAAGAACTCTAAAGATATTACATGTTTCAGTTTTATTTGCATTCACTCCTGTAGTACCTAATACATCTTGAGTTTACTTTATCTTCATGTTACAGGATTTTTGTCATCATAGTTTCGAAATTGGCCATTAAAAATATTGTTTAATTGTCTTCTATTATCAAGAATATTCTTGACGATATTTCTATATTCACCGCAAAAACTGCTCACCTGCCTTCCACCCAGAAGCAGCCGGTGACTTCGCACATGTGCTCGATGGCCATCTGTCTTAAGCACGTACCTGTGTTGAAGTTCCACACCTAAGCAAAATTTTAAGAAAATTTGAACCAGCCATAGCGACTATCAACCAAGCACGTCATGAGTAATTTATGAATTATGTTCGCGACTATTTCACCAAATAGTTAATAGTGTGTATAAATATGTAATAACTTAGAATCGTGTAATTAGTAAATGTAAATAGCAATAGCTTCCAAATAGCATCTAAGTATTTTCAATTTCAATTAGGTAGGCCATATAGTTATAAACATATAGTTTTTTGGTCCTAGACCGAGTCCTAGCCCTGGACCTAACTTTCATACACTTAGTCCATAGAAAAAACCTACTTAACTGAGATAACAATTATGTTAATATTTTTGTAAAATTGGTTTAACTAACGCAAATTCAGAGGCGCTTCACAACCTGAAAGACTAAAGTATAATGTTTTTAAATGTAGGAATTTTGTAGGTCAACAGACTAGCCTCAGGACTATAAATCTAAATTTGTAAAGGAGATTGCTGTGCGCCCATACATTGTTCACCCTGCAACCAAGAGCATGGGAAAATTACGTGTTGTACTGTCGATCATTAGTAAATTCCTATATGATGTTATTTTTATAGCGGACTAACTAAAGAATAGATAAATTTCAAAAAAAGTATCAGATTTTGAGGTTATAATCGAACCACGAATATTATGGTTTTTCATAACTACGTGACTTCTAGTGATTTGTAAGAAACTGAAAAATAATATCCCAATGCCTTTAGCTATTTTTAATACCTACCTATATAATTAGGTATGCAGTTTTTGTTCTAAAGCCTAAGTAATAAATAATAATAGTAATAATATATTGGTATTAGTTAAGCGATATTACTAATCGCTTATGGATTCACGTATTAATAATTCGACCATCCGAGAAACTCTGATATGCTAGTATTTCACATTCACATTATCTATAAAGTGACCAATCAAAGCAGGATGAATAATATCATTCGGATTCATTTCACTCGGCACGGATCGTATCGCTAGGAGTATTATGTTTTCGATCTGGATCGGATTCACTTTGCTGTTCGTGAAGTGTACGAATGAATGGTAACAAACGAACAAGTACGACAGTGATACGTATTAAGTCATAATTAAATATCACTGATACTCAAATATTAGTTAAGATATGATAATATTTTTATAATTCATCCAGTAACGATAAGTTTTTTTTTTAATATTAATCGTCGTAAACCCGTAAGTGATCGTTTAGATAGAAGTAAACCACACACTTTTCTAAACGATCTTAGAAAACCCTGTATAATTAATTATCGTGATGAAATATGAAGGTTTTGTTGACGTCAGCATTATTCTTACTACCCGTAGGTATTAAAAATAGCTAAAGGCATTGGGATATTATTTTTCAGTTTCTTAAAAATCACTAGAAGTCACGTAGTTATGAAAAACCATAATATTCGTGGTTCGATTATAACCTCAAAATCTGATACTTTTTTGAAATTTATCTATTCTTTAGCTAGTCCGCTATAAAAATAACATCATAGGAATTTACTAATAATCGACAGTACAACACGTAATTTTCCCATGCTCTTGGTTGCAGGGCGAACAATGTATGGGCGCACAGCAATCTCCTTTCGATGTATATTAATACAAAATGTTGTGTATACGTAATGAAAATTAAAGACTAATAAAAGTTTGAAAAGGGGAAGCAAATCAGGGTCCTTGTCAAGGTAAACATTGGCAGTATTTAAGCGAGCATGCAATTTTTACTATTCGTAGTCATCTAGAAGTCATCAACAAGGCTTAATAATAGTATCTAGTAAACCACTAGAAATCCTGAACAGACCCGTAAGTTCTTCCATATATAACTCTGTGTATTGTAAATTATTCTGTGTTATTATTTCTTCAAACATACCCGTGCCCGTGTAGACTTCAGAATATTGACATTGAGAAAATATCTGAAACCTATCGGTATAGGACGAGAGCACCGCTAGAACAGTGAGGGGCCTATCGTCATGCTGTAATAATCTGGATGGATATACAACCTCCTAACACTCGTCGCGTCCAGCGATCACGCCCGTCCGGTACAAATTAGGTGTGCATTTTTTATTATCGTCACCCAGCAGGTTCAACTCGCGACTTCAAACGATCAAATAGAGCAAATAGGATAATACTCCACCTGTTAAATAAGCGTGTGATCTTGCTCGACGGATACAACAGTTTTCGGAAAACTGGATATAATGAATTCGAAACATATTTAGAAAAAACTATTTTTTTCGTTTTTGGCCACCGACTACCGAAATAAAAATTATTTTTTACGTTTTTTCGTGTTTTTTTTGTAAGTCGGTTGTTTTTTTGTAAAAAACGTTTTTATTGTTCACTTTTTAGTTGTGGTACCTACCCCACACAACTTCGTGTACCACTACTTGATATGTAAATAACAGTGACAGGAAATTAATAACACATCATGAAAATAAACTAAGTGGAAAAAATACCCAGTATTAAGGATAACTCAAAAATTGCTGCTCAGAACTTAATAAAATGTATATGGGACTACATGTGAAGCACCAACTTTCAAATAAAAAAAGAATCATCCAAATCGGTTCACCTAAAAAAAAGGGCTGAGCTAACACAAATAAAAAATAAAAAAAAAAAAAACATACAGTCGAATTGAGAACCTCCTCCTTTTTTTGAAGTCGGTTAAAAATAATAATAATAAATCATTTATTTGCATAAAAATCATCATTAAAAATTAGTTTGTCATTAAGTGGTACTTATACGTAGTTGCCATTGATAGCAAGTGCTTGCAGTTCAAAGGTTCAGACTAGTTAACCAGCTGAAACACAAGAAGGGAAAAAAGCCAACCGAAGGAAGCGCTCCTTCGATTCCAATACACTTTGACAACGTGAACTCAATACTCAATTCTTTATTTCATAATATGTCAAGCCCTAACTTAAAATAAGACACAATCAAATATCAGCCGAGGATGAAATGGATAAGATGCAGATTCACACAAATCGCAATGAAGTTTGCCAAGCTGAACTGTGGTTGGACTTATTAAAAGGCTATAAAATATTGTACTCGAGCTTGTATGGGTCAATACTATCGAACCTTGAGCTCGCCGTTCCTGGCCCCTGTCAGCAGCAGTAGGAAGCCAGGATCCAGGCATGAGGCGGTGATCTCCACCGGGATCTCCTCCCCGTGCACCATCCGTACATGCGCGTCGCGAATCAGTACGTTGCGTTTGCCTGCACACACCCCAAAAAGCGATAGAGCACTTAAGTTCGTCCGGTACACCATGGGTACCCTAGCTAGTCCGCTGTCAATCCTGCGGACTGGCTAATCTTTTTAACCTTACCAAAGCGCAAATTTCTACTTACTTACGTCTACCGAATTGCACCTATTGCTTAAGTTTAAATTAAGGCAACTCTTAAACATTCAATGCAAACAAAAACCAGAATCACTTACCAGTAACTGGATTCCAGTTAATGATAATGCTATCCATGCCGCAGGTAATGATAATCTTGAACAATGGGTTGTAGAGAATCTGGGACACAGCTCGTGAGTGTGTGAAGCCGTCAGTGTGCAGCGGGTTCAGCTGCTCGTCCAGCACCACGGTTGCTATCTTCATGCACGCGAGGATGAACTCGCGGGTGGCTGGGTTGTACACGGCAGAGATTGGCGAGCGCTCGCCCACTATTGCCGGGATGTCGATGTAGGTCTACCGTAGGGCAGAGATGGGAAAGCAGTTTAGATTTGTAAGGAATAAGTGAGTAAGTATAGAACACCTGTTTAGTTGTTAAAGATGTAAATGAATGCGAAAGTTCAAAGTAGGTATGACATTTCCCAGCATAATAGAAAATTACCCATTTAATAGAAAATAAATACAAATCTAAAATGCCAATACCTAGTACTTTATCTAGCCAGACGGGGTGAAATAAGAAACGAATCAGAAAACCCACTCAAAAATTTCTAAATTCTCTTACGCCCTTCGTGAAATAAAAAAGACCACCAATTTACAAACAGCTCCTCCACCTACTACGCTTGTGCTTATGCATGGGTTAGCTATGGTGTCACCCTTTAGGGAAACAGCACAGGTGCGCAAACACTTTTTACCCTGCAAAAGAAATTGGTTAGAATCTTGGTAAACATTGCGCAAACAGAGAGTTGCAAACCTTTCTTTCAAAAACATAATATTTTAACCCTTCCCTGTATATACATTTTAGAAACATGCAAATTTGTGCGGAAACATCAAGAATTTTATTCAAAACGTGATGTCATTCAGACACGCTATCTACTCAGACACCGATCTGGGCTAAACATACCCAATTTCTAGATTAAAATAACACTCTACAAATCCCTATGTAATGTCCATTAAATTATATAATAGACTACCCGCACCAATAAAAAAAGAAGAGAAAATGAACATATTTTAAAAAAAACTTAGACAATTTTTGCTAAATAAAAGCTACTACTCGATAAACGAATATCTAAGTGATAGACTTATAAAGTCATAATTTAAGCACTCGAGACTTCAACTTTTATTTGTATTTATTTTTTATTATTATTACATCTCTCAACAGATACCTGTTTATATTTTAAATTAAAGCGAATACTTAGATTAACTAAAAAAAAAAAAAAAAACACTGTTTTAGTATAGTAGTTTGCTAAGTAATGTTATATAGTAAAAAAATGCTTCCTCTCTCCTAACTCACTTATTTTGCTGTGCCCGACAGTATCCTTAAGATCTAATTATAAGTTTACCACTTAAGAATACCTACATGTGGAATGCAATAAAAGTATTGAGTACACACTTACTTGAGTGCACGTTTGGCTTTGCACATCCCACACTTTGATAGTTCTATCTCTAGATAACGAGTAGATTGTCTGTCCGTTATTCTGCAGCACGATGCAGGTGATACCGGCGTGGTGCCCGACGAATACGGCACTGGCCTTGACCGGCACAAACGCATTCCACACTCGCACCACGCAGTCGGGACCGCCTGTCACCAGAACATGCGTCTCCTCGTCAAATGCAAAGCATTGGATACCCTGAAAAATTAAAGGCTTCCATGATAACGACGATCCTTGGCCACGAAGAGTGAAAGAAAAATAGTTATGGAAGATGTTGCAGTTTTCAATACACCTACTCTGTAGGGCGCTCTGTAAAGGAGCTCGTTCAGGGAAGTACTAGCACTATACCTATTTCTGCAGCCAAACCTCATTGCTGCTGTGTTCCGGTTTGAAGGGTAGGTATGGATGCCGGTTTAATTACCGTCACACGAGATACTTCAGGCCTGTCTCTCTGCTCTGTCTAGAGAATGCGAAGAAACAGTTTACTGTCAAAAGAAAAGGAAACAAAAATACTATGCACACAAAAACTCACCTTTTCAATTTTGAACATGTTACGTGTCTTGGAGCCATATATGCCGCATATGAGCAGTGAATCGTAGCAGGTAGCGCAGGAGACCACGCAACTCAAAGACTTGTAGTACGACACCTGCCGCACCCACTCCGCGTGCATGCGCGGCAGCTCCACTAGCTTTAGCTTTGGTAGCATGTGAGGCTGCAATCACAAGCGAAGTACTCAGAGTGAGCGCACGAAGGAGAAGAGGAGAGATAACCTTTGACAAATAATTTCACATATTGTACCGCTCTTCCTCCCTTACGGCCCGTTCACACGTAACACAACCACACTACATCGCAGCGACAAAAAGTGGGCAAGCACCGCAGCTCTTTGCAGTTGCGTTGTAGTAAAGTCTACCAAATCAAATGTCGACGCAACGTTGTGTTTACAATGTGGCCGGCAGCTAGCGCACGGTCTCGCTGGTGGTTGCGTTGTGGCCGCGACGTGGCTGAAACTTAGTCGGTCTCGCTGGAGGTTACGTTGTGGCCGCAACGTGGTTGGTATCGCCGACACAGTTGATTTTGACGGCTAAATGTGGTCGGTGTGAATAAACTAGGTATTCATTTTCTTACAAATTAGCCGCCGAGCACGTTGTTATCGTTGTGGTATGGTTGTCGTATGTGTGATCGGACTCTATAAGTCCCAGTATTACGAGCCCCGATGCAAAATAGTTCGTCTAGTAGGTATGGAAAGTAGTGCAAAGCGTAAAATATAGAAAGTAAATATTGGTAAAATAATTAAGAACGTTTAATAAAAAGTAAACCACAATTTGAGGAACATTTTAAAGTTTATTTTAACATAACTGAAATTCTTTCATGACTTTACATAACATAAAAAATTTAAAAATATATTATAGAAAACATAACGCAAAAGTATTCGTCTACCCTTGTCACTCACGCAAAATAGTTCGTCTACCACTTAGTTGTGTCGCATTTGCTCTCAATGACAGCTTTAATGCGAAGAGGCATGGTTGCAACCAACGCTGCACACTCCTCAGGCGTAATTGACTCCCAGACAGCCAAGAGTTTAGCCTTTAAGTCGCTCTTCGATCTTGATGGATTTTTACGTAGAACTTTTTCATTTTCCACCATAGGGTTTCGATCGGCGACAAGTCCGGGCTGTTAGATGGCCATTCGATTGTAGGGATGCTTTTCGCCAGTAGCCACGTCTTTGTTGTCCTTGCAGTATGGCAGGAAGCACCATCCTGTTGAAAAATGAAGGAATCTTGATGCTTAAGTGACGGAATAGAGGGCAGTAAATTCTCTTCCAAAAGGTTTTGATACCTTACAGCATTGATAAAACCATCCACAAACTGCATACCACCAACACCTTGTGCAGACATGCAGCCCCAAATCATAAGAGACGCCGGAAACTTCACTTTGCGTTTGAGACAATCAGTATGAGATGCCTCATTTTTGTTCCGAATCACTTTTTTCCTTTCATCGCCGACTGTCACTTTAAATTTGGACTATCCAAATGATACTACGCCACTGATCGGAAGTCCAATTTAAATGATCACGAGCAAACTTCAACCTCTTTTTCTTTTGTACAGCAGTCAACAGTGGTTTCTCCTTAGCGGAGTAAAATCCGTAACCCATTCTTTTTAGGACTCTTTTGCAAGTATCAACTGAGACGTCTTTCTGAATCATGTCCTTCCATTGCACCGTGAGTTCTCCAGCTCGAGCACGACGATTATTTTTGATAATTTTCTTCAGGATTCTGTTTTCTACTGCACTTGTGATGCGTGGTCGACCAGTTTTCTTCAGACAAGAAGTCGTTCTATTCTTTTTATAGTGCTGAATGATAGATTGGACTGTAGACCTGGGAAGTATCAAGTCTTTAGATATTTGGTAACTTGATTTGCCAGCATCGACCCCACAAACTATTCGCTTTCGAAACTCTTCACACACGGGTTTGCCACGACCCATTGTTATTTTAAAACTAATGAAAAAAACTGAAATTTTCAGAATTTATACTGTCTCACTTGACAAATGACACAGAATTACTTTTACAAATTTAAATTATGCAACATAATTACAAAGAAGGAATAATCTTATTTAACTCACCGATAGTCTTTTGCATCGATTAACAATTAGACGAACTATTTTGCTTATAACTTCTTCGAATTTAAAACAGGATATGTATAAATTTAAAAAGCTAAAATAGTTTATTGGTTCATAATTAAAAAATGGCATAAGTAACTCGACCTGTGATATTAGAACAGCTTAATATTTTATATAGATATACAAATATAATGAAGTTAGAAAAAGTCTCACAGAGAAAATTTCACACTAGACGAACTATTTTGC
The DNA here is from genome assembly GCA_916610205.1 of Griposia aprilina. NCBI lineage: Eukaryota > Metazoa > Arthropoda > Insecta > Lepidoptera > Noctuidae > Griposia > Griposia aprilina. The sequence continues at coordinate 24,957,252 of OU744289.1, forward strand.
ATCGGGGCTCGTATTTCAGTAAGTATCTGCCAGAAGATTCAAATTATGAGCAAAAATAATAGGATGATCACCCGTTTCTGCAGATCTATATGTCTTAGCGTCTGCGTGGATCGCCCGGGCTCGTTCTGAAAGGGCCCGCGCAGCACTGGAGAGAACAGCAACACTCGAATGTTGCCGCCCACGTCGCCACAGATCAGTTTGCACTGCTCCTTCAAGTCTTTTCCGAAGTGATAGAACATCGTGCAGATCTGTGAAATTGACTACCTAACTATAGGGTTGTTTTCAACTCAAAATAAATACAAGTCCTCAAGCAAGGAATGTGGTATGGTAATCACAAAGATATTTAAGGTTACGCGTAGGTTTCTTCGTATGCACACAGCCAAACCCTAAATCTATTAATATTTTTTATATTTTCTTGCCATGTACTCCCAGCTGGTGATGACGATCTTCAAGGTGAAGGTCTTGGCGGTGCAATCGTAGAAGCGCAGGTCCCGCTCCGTAGAGCTGGTGACAATGATGTTCACGTCCGGCATGCACACCATGTCCGTCACCCACGTAGTGCGTACCTTCAGGTAGGCTGTGGAAGTCATAAGTATCTACCTACTTACATTATCAAGACTAGTTCATAAATATGCACTCCAGATCATGCTGACCGGCTGACTTTATTGGAAAAGATCTTAGCATTATCTAGGAAGTTCCAAAATGTATGTTCGCAGCAATAGTTTGGCTGCTCTTGACATCCGTGTGTCTAGCAACAGGGGCTATGGCTTTCGGTCGAAAGGATACGCAGTAGTGACCACCTGTACTCAGGTAAGCACAGCAGGTGACAAATATAATAATATCTAGCAATATCTTTTGTGACCGTTCACTAAATGCCCATGTAGCGAAAGTTTAGGAGGTTAAGTTGACTTTGATATGTGCCGTCAGGCAAATTGGACGTAGTTAAACGAAAAGGATCCAACCCACAAATTGCCAAAACTGAATTGTGTATATCAAAACACTCTTTGTAGTTAAAACTTGAATAATATCACAAAACAATCCAAGTAAAATGTATCGCAACATATTGCTGCGTTTAAATTTGACTTGGATTGTTTTGTGATATTAAAGTTTTAACTACAATGAGTGTTTTGGTATACACAATTCAGTTTTGGGAATTTGTGGGTTGGATCTTTTTCGTTTAACTACGTCCAATTAGAAACTCCCAGACTGACAAAAGTGAGTACCCGTAAGCGAAGTTGATTAAAATAGTACTAACGGCTGGAGGAGAAGGCAGTCCTCAACAGCTTCATGTCGAGCGACCACCAGTTGATCATGCCGTCGCGGCTCGCCGTTATGTATGTGCCTTGCATTGGGTCCGTAGTGCGATCCTGTGTCACACAGTAATAATACGTCGGTCACTATTCAATGCTCATAATTCATTGATAAATGATAAATGATAAATGATTTTATTTCTGTAAATAGGTTTGTACAAACACTTTTACACGTCAATGATATTTTAAAACTAGATGAGGTCGGCGTTTCCTATCTGACTACTCTGAGAAGAAAAGCCGAAACAAACTCAGAGGTCACAGTCTCTTTTAAAGTCCAGACATAATCTTGGTCAGATCATGTGAAGACCATGTAGATTTGTCTGAAATGGTATTTTGAAGAAAAACCACACAGATTGAGTGGACCTGTCCAGTCAGTGCACGCATTTGTCAGTAATCGTGCAGCTCAACTCAGAACTTAAGGAGCTCAACGATTCAACGAACAATACCAAAGAAAGGATATTTGGGTAGGCCACAAAAATTACTCAAACTGCCAGACTAAGATAAAACTACCTGAAAGGAAAAAAAAAAGCAACAATGACCCACATAGTCTTCACATTCACAATATTAAAATGAATATCATGTATTTAATCTAGCCTGCATGCTACTCACATTCACAGACAGGTTTCTCTTTAAATGTCATCAGAAAATCTTAATATGTTATGTCATGTAATTCAATAAAAATGACATTATTAATTCCAAAACACATAATCACAGTATAAAATGGATTGTTGCTTGGGGGTACATTGAAGTAGCTTAATTAATCCCAAGCCTTTTTGTCATCCAAGTAATCTTTAATTTTATAGAAACCTTTTTGACAGAGTTTCTGTTTAATAAATGATTTAAATTTATTGAGGCTCAGTTCTTTAACAAGACTTGGGAGTTTGTTGTAAAAACGTATACTTTGGCACTTAAATGAATTACAAATTTTTTGGAGCCTAGTCGAGGGCACAATAAGTAAATCTTTGTATCTAGTATTTATGTTATGAATGTCGCTGTGTTTAGAATATAGATTAATATTCTTTTTTACATAAATAAGGTTTTCATATACATATTGAGATGCGACAGTCATTATGTTTATTTCCTTAAATTTATCCCTCAGTGAATGCCTACAACTAAGGTTATAAATTGCTCGAATGTCTCGTTTCTGCAGCACAAAAATAGCCTGAATGTCGGCTGCATTTCCCCACAGCAAAATGCCGTACGACATTACACTATGGAAATAACTAAAATATACTAATCGGGCTGTTTCGACATCAGTCAAATGACGGATTTTATAGACCGCGTAGGCTGCAGAGCTTAGCCGCTTCGACAATTTGGTTATATGTGGGCCCCACTGTAGCTTCGAGTCCAAAGTAACACCTAAGAACACAGTGGTGTCCACAAGATCCAATTCCGTCCCATTTACTAGTACATTGGTTTTCACCTGTTTAACGTTAGGTGTCAGAAATCTAATACATTTAGTCTTTTTCTCGTTTAAAAGTAAATTATTAACACTAAACCAATGCACTATTTTAGCGATAGCATTATTTACATCGTCAGTAACTGTCTGTTGTCGTTTAAGCTTAAATAAAAGTGATGTTTCATCTGCAAATAACACTATTTCATGACTGTTCTTTACAGGGTAAGGTAGGTCATTAATATATACGAGAAATAAAAGCGGGCCAAGAATTGAGCCCTGTGGAACTCCCATACTGACAATAGATCCCGCGGATCGCTTGCCGTTAACGTCCACTCTTTGGATCCTATTATTCAAATAAGAAATAAGAAGATCCAAGGCAGTGTTTCTAGCACCATAGTGATGTAATTTCCTGACCAATGTATCATGAGAAACACAATCGAAAGCCTTAGACACGTCACAAAAAATACCTAGGGCATCATGCGACTTCTCCCAGGCCTCAAAAATATGTGCAAGAAGCTCAACGCCAGCATCGGTAGTAGAGCGACCCCTTGTGAAACCGAATTGTTTACTGTTTAATAATTTATGTTTATTAAAATGTTTTTGCAATTGATCTAGCATCAATTTTTCAAATATTTTACTGAAGGTGGGAAGCACAGTAATCGGCCTAAAGTTCGTGGGGTCTGATGTGCTTCCCGATTTAAACAAAGGTATTATTTTACTACTCTTCATTAAGTCAGGAATTACTCAATAGTCAATACATTTATTAAAAATAATTGCCAATTCATTACTTACCTATTTAAATGCAGACACTACTAACTTACTGTCTTACTCGTATCCATTCCGTATTCTATCGCCTACCATGTTAACAATCTAGACCGGTATTTATTATTTATCAATTTTTTACGTTTGTACAAAAAAAGGGTTGAATCATGTCCTTCGCTGGTTATATAAATATAAACCAGTTAACATAGTTTAGTTGAACTGGAGCCTGAGGCGACCCAGGTATTAAAAGCTCACTAGAAAATGTAAGAGCGTAATTTTGAATTAAGAACCTTGTCGACATCCGGACTGAAGGTTATTCGTGATATTGGATGCCTGTGTTGCGAGCGTATGATGATGGGCAGTCCCATGATGGGCAGCTGCAGCGACTCCCGCTGGTTCTCAGCGTCGTTGCCGAAGTAACCCAGGATTAGGTGGGACACCACCTCCTCCCAGTCGACCTCGCCCGTGCGGCTTGTGTTTACCTGATGGAGTAATCGACAGCTACAATATAATGATATACATATAATCACATTGCGTAACGCCAGCCTAGGGGCGGACTATGAAGTAAGTATGAACACCAATATAGCGTGAATTTAAAGACGGGAATAAAGGGGGGAAAGAGAGGGTGGAATCTGACCAGTTTGATCTAGATTCTCATCATTTTGGAGATCGTCCTGAAGTCCCATCTCAATTACCCTTATATTATAACGTCATTCTGGGATTTGAGTTCATTGTAACCTGTTATTTTTAGGCATCTGTGACTTATGTTATGAGCTGCTAACTTTCAATACTTATAATTATTATACGAATAATATTAGACACCTACTTTCATAAAGAGTATATTAAAATCATCGTCGTCGTAGTCAACATCCAACAAGGACTTCAGAGCAGCTCTAAACTCCAAAGTTGTCATTTTGTGACCGAATGCCTCTTCGAATGCATCTCTCATCCTCTCCATATCCTTCATACTGCACCTCTCGTGCAGCGCCGCGTTGCGCCAGCGCGCCCGGGCGGCGGCGGTCGCACTGTCTTCACTCTTTACAGACAAGCAGCTCAAGAGATCACTTACTTCTTGTGCCATTATTACTTATTTATAAAAAATTACAATTCTAAAACGATGGATCGCAAAACTATAATTAAAAAAAACAGTATTGTCAAATTATGATTAGTTCTACTAAACAGAATTATGTCATCTTGCAATGGCTTGTAGTGTCAGTCAAAGTCAAAGTCTGTGGTCAAAGTAGCCAAGAATTTAGTCGTTCCAAGAGGACAATATGGCCAGGTTATGAAAGAAAAAGAAAAAGTCGATTACTAAGTTTTGAATAGATTTATTATGGTACTTATTCAATCTCTTCAAACATTTAACTCATTTTCGTAGACCTATTAATATCAGTACCTAAGGTAAATACGTAGAAAGGCAAACCCTTCGGTTTTCCTGAAGAGATCACAGTATCGTAGCTCTATAAAAAATACTGTCGCCGACCTACATGGAGAAACCAAACCAAAGTACAAGTGTAGCCCTCAGTTTGCCCCGACGGGATGCGTGCGAATATCTACACGATACGATAAGACAGTTTAATAAAATATATACGGTCGAATTGAGAAGCCTCCACCTTTTTTGAAGTCGGTTAAAAATAGTAATTAACGATTTGCTTCAGGTAATGCTCGCTCTGGCCTCAGTAAACGCAAAGGCCTTTAGGATCATCCATCCCGCATGATACGGATTTTTAAGAGATGAGGCGACACTGATTGTCATTGTAAATGTACACTAACTACATCAGAACCATGAAGGGCCCACCCAGTAAAGACCATAAAGCTCCCCAGGTACCTCCTTCTGCGGTCATTGGTACTGCAGGCTTGTTTGAGTTCTCTTTAGTGAAGGAGGGTGGGCTTAGTGCCATGTCCACTGCGATCACACTTTGGTGAAGAGTTGAATACCTAATTCGCGTTTTAGAAAATATTATGTGTCTTCTCTCCTCTCAAAGTTGACGTCATGGTCCCTAAGAAGTCGGTCGGCAAGTCGATAGTTAAAGGTGCTATTCACGGTTTCACCCAACTGATCCATTACAAAGCCATCACCTGCCGCTTTCCCAACTATATCGGGGTCGACTTCCAGTCCAACTGGATGCAGCTGAATACCAGTATTTTCCACGGCCTATCTGACCTTTACAACCCAGTTATTGGGTAATATGATACCCCTTGATAAGACTGATTGTCAGACTTTCAGGCTTCTGACCACCCGTGACGACCGTCAAAAATCCACGAATGACAGCCCGGACCAACGGCTTAACGTGCTTTCCGAGGCACGGAGGGGTCTTGGTATGTAAAGATGGTCACCCATCCACGGACTAACCCCGGCAAGCGTAGTTTAACCTGATCAATCGAACCGTGCGGCTGTTATTACTTAGCCACAAGACCCTCTAGATGTCTAGATATCTGATCAATTGCAAAGTATTTTTCAAAATAAACAAGTTCATTATACTGTTGGTACATAATATTTGTATATTATCAAAGACATTGTAAAATTGTATAAAACTATCAAACACAGTAAAAATATATATAAAACTATCAAACTTTATAAAGTTATAACTATCAAAATATAATTATTCAAAAACATACTTACTTTTTTTACCAAAAAAAACAGAAAATAGGGATCTTCAGTACGTCGTTGTCGTCATTACTGCGCCAGTCCGCAACGGATGGTCGGAATGACAGTCTGTTCTGGAAAACCAAGGAGCACCGCTACGTAGCGCGGACCGTCCGGCAAAGAAATTAGTAAGCCGTTTAGGTCTCACGCGCACTGCAGTAAAAAATGGTTACGAGTTCTAATAGTTCAAACGCACTGGTTGAAAGTTGTCTGAAAATGGCAACGCAATTTATAACGTGAGTGTTTTGCGCTACTTTCATACCGGGACCAGCCGATCTAAAAACGACAGGGCAGTCGCACGGCACCTGTAATATCCAGGTCAAAATCCTTTTTAACTCGACGCACCTTAAAACCTGCAGCATTACATGCTGGTGTTATCTTCCTGGCCCAGCGCAGACTGATGCGTGGAGTGCCTAGAGTGCGTAGAGAGCGTGGAGTGTCTGGAGAACCCGGAGTGCCTGGAGTGCATGGAGCGCGCTCGGTGCTGCGAGTGTAGCGCGTCGGCATCAAAGTGCATCTTCTTTGGCTTTTCGCGCAGCCGCGTCTGGCGCACTAGTTCGGGCGTGGGCGGCTGCCGCACTGGCTGCGTCGATGTCAACCGAAGGTGCTTGTAGAGCGGAATCTGCAATCCAATAATATCACTGTCATTATTTGAACTGGCTACAAGTCCACAACGATATAATTAGGAGATTATTTCGCTCCATCTCTACTTAGCGGTCTGTTCCGTGCCTAAGTTCATTACGCAAAAACGACTTGCAATATTTTTATAATGTCCGCCACGTGCGGTTCTGGCACGGATACATGTACTGACCGTAGGCAGCGAGATGGTGAGCTGGGACCTCTCCTGCTGGTCAGGCCTACGCGGCAGCGAGAAATACTGTCCCAGCAGTGGCTTGATAGGAGGCTCGCCGAAGGTCTTGTTCCGGAGCTCGTTCTCCGTGATGTCGCGCAGCTTGTCCACGACCTTCTGCCCCGGCACGTAGCGCGACACGATGCCCCCGCACCACACCTACAAATATTCAACAACGAATCAACATTGACAGTCCCGATATCAGATAGCACTATAATAATATCTTATCTGTAAACTGACTGTTCACCTTAAATGTAGTGAACCTGGCGACTTTCTGTACGTCTGGTGGGAGACGGGTGACCTCCAGGCTCCACAGCACGAAGCTGCCCAACGTCTGCAGGTACTCGCCCGAGAGGCGCCACACGCGAGCGCTGTAGTCTGCACTTCCACTGGGCAATAAAAACCGCCGACATTAATAACTTAAGTGACCGCTGCCGAAGCTCTCGGGGCAAAAAGGGGCTATCTGTGTGTGTATCGGGAAAGACCGCCTTTGCAAAAATAGTCTGTTTGTCATTGAAATAAAGTACTAATCGTACTAACTTCTGATATACATACATAAACTCACACCTTCTTCCCATGGGGGTAGGCAGAAACTTCTAATATAACTTCTACTTCTTCTTCTAAGCTTCTTACTAACTTCTGATATATAGTAGGACTTACGTCAGTACTAGTTTGAGGTCGTCGATGTAGGCTATGGTTGTAACAGAGCGCAAATGCGCGCGGTAGCTGTTGAGTAGCAGCGGCAGCGGCTGGTCGTGCACGCTGCGCTTGGCGCGGCCCTCGATACGGTCGCGCCACAGGAACGGGAACATCAGGCGCAGCCGCGGCATGTTTATATGAACCTATACCACATTTAATTTATACCCTTTGCCCGTGGCTTCGCACGCGTAGAGGCTGGGAATAATACCTTGGGGACATACTACCGGGATTAAAAGTATCCAAACTCAAACTCAAAGCATTTAAATTTCAAATAAACCAATTACAGGCACTTTTGAATTGTCAAGAGGTCAATCAGTCAGAAAAATGAAGCTAGTTGCACATTCCAAAGCGTAGTAGGTACTTATGGAGAAGAACGGGCAAAAAACTCCATGGACACTTAAAAGACTTAAAAGATTAAATGAACATACCTATACACGACTAATTTTTAATTAGTACAAAAAAAATGGGGCTCTATCCGTCCCCTTTACTGATCATATTTCTGTATTCAAAAGTCAAAAAAACGAAATCCCAAAAATGTCTACGAAAATTCAACATAATTGGTAAACTCATAATAGAATCAATCATTCATAACAATTGCTACTAGAAAATACTACGCATAGTATTTTTCCATTTCGGTCGCAAGTTCGCAATTCATAAGTTCCGGCAAACTCCCATCTAAGCTCAAGCCACGCCCCCTTTTGCGCCGGCGCTACCCTATCCTACCGCCACCCGCCAGCCGGCCAGCGATCCATTTTCGAGCAAGCGAGTGCAACAAACGAAAGAGACAGTCGTAATTTGTTAGCGGAAGTGTGCGCGCGCTTCTTTTACCCAAATTGTTACCCACGTTTTTACTGTCGCGATGGCTTACCAGTTTTCATTTCGGGAGTATGCGGCTATGTTGCGTGTGTACTTTTTGTCTGGTGAGAACGCGAATGCCGCTGTACGTATGTACAGGGAACTGTATCCAAATGTTCGCCAGCCAAACGTTCGGACTGTGGTAAATGCTTACCAGCGTTTAATCGACCATGGATCTTTCCACGTACCGGCCCATAGCCAAGGACGTATTCGCAAAACCTGTACGACGATGTAGTGGCCTACTAAGCTTTAATAAATTCAAATCTTTTATAAAACGGAAACTATGCCAGAAAGCCTATTATACTGTGAAAGAATATATTGAGGACAAAAAGGCTTGGGATTGAGCTGCTCCAACAAATTTACACGGTGAATGTTGATTTTAATTTGCTAGCTATTTTAGACATGAATATTTACTGTAAAAAGTATTATATTATTTTCATTATTGAGAATATGAGGACTATGTGGGTCATTGTTTCAGTTATATTCTTGATCTGGCAGTTTAAGTAGTTTATGCGGCCTACCCAAATGTCCTTTCTTTGGTATTGTTCGTCGAATCGTTGAGCTCCTTAAGTTCTGAGTTGAGCTGCACGGTTACTGACAAATGCGTGCACTGACTGGACAGGTCCACTTAATCTGTGTGGTTCTTTCCTTAAAAGACCATTTCAGACACCAATCTACATGGTTCTCAAACATTATGTCCGATTTTTTTATATACACATTGACATTGTTGAATTTTATATACACAATGACATGAGTATTTACTTGTAAAGTAGTATGTTATTTTAATTATTGTGAATGTGAGGATTATGTGGGTCATTGCTTTTTTTTTCGCAGTTAATTTTGATCATGATCTGGCAGATTGAGTAATTTATGTGGCCTACCCAAATGTCCTTTCTTTGGTATTGTTCGTCGAATCGTTGAGCTCCTTAAGTCCTGACTTCCTGAGTTGAGCTGCACGATTACTAACAAATGCGTGCACTGACTGGACAGGTCCACTCAATCTGTGTGGTTCTTTCCTCAAAAGACCATTTCAGATACCAATCTACATGGTCTTCACATGATCTGACCAAGATTATGTCTGGACTTTAAAAGAGACTGTGACCTCTGAGTTTGTTTCGGCCTTTCTTCTCAGAGTAGTCAGATAGGAAACGCCGACCTCATCTAGTTTAAAAATATGATTGACGTGTAAAAGTGTTTGTAAAAACCTACGTACAGAAATAAAATCATTTATCATTTATCACTTTGAAGAAGATCCCCGACGAAGTACGAATGACGCAGCTCTTCATTTTAATATTAGCCAGCACTGTGCATGGAGGATCATTAGTTCGTATGGATTTCACCCATACCATTACAGAAAGGGTCAAGAATTGACCACTGTGGATACTGAACCAAGGATGGCGTTCTGCAGGTGGATACTGAACAACACAGAAGCAAATGTGTTATACTCCGATGAGTGTATGTTTACTCGTATCGGATTGTTTAACCAACACAATGAACACTGGTGGTCATTACTAAATCCAATGCTAACAAAGGAGAACTCCTTTCAACACAGGTTTTCTGTAAATGTCTGGGCAGGAATCTTATACGACACTATTGTTGGCCCTTATTTTATTGAAGGGTGTCTTAATGGCGAAAGTTATTTAACTTTGCTTCGGACAATGGTGTCTTCAATGTTAGATGACATTCCATTAGCCAACTTACGAGGCCTCTGGTTCCAGCAAGACGGCGCGCCTCCGCACTACCATAGCGCAGTGTGTGAGTACCTGACGGAGGAGTTCGGGAGTCAGTGGATTGGTCGAGGCGGCCCCGTGGCATGGCCTCCACGCTCACCTGATCTCATGCCCTTGGACTTTTTTTTGTGGAGTGAAATTAAACGGCGAGTGTACGTTAGTCAGCCAACAAGTGCCGAACAATTAAAACAGCGCATATTGGACGCATTTGACCAAGTGAAAAGTGAGCGAAACATACTATTATCATTAAAAGACAATTTAATTAAACGTGCCCGTCTTTGCATCGATAATGGTGGTGGACATTTTGTAGGACAATTAAAATACCTGTAAGTTTTTTTTGAGTTTTGTAAATACGTTAATTATTGTAAATATCAGCTGATTCAACCTTTTTAAATACGCCAAAATTACATTTTAAACAAGTTCTAAAGATTTAATTTAATTTCTTTTTACTTTCGTTACCTGATTGTTTTAATTGTAAAAATGTTGGTAATTTTCTTGGTCCTAAGCCCAATTAAAGTATGAAGGAAAAGTTTGAATTGATTATGTGCCTATTATTTATCGTGAACCTTTTATTTTACATTTTCTTAGTTTTCAATCGTAAAGCATAAGATGCGTTTAAGTTACCTACAATTAAAATAACAGCTGTTGGAGGCGGGGCAAGTTTGAGCGAGATACGCGAACGCGAGAGCGAGACAATATGAATAATGAATACTATTATGAATGACCTGTACAATATCTCCATAAATTGACTGAGATTTTGGGATATAAATAAACGCTAATAACTTTGCTGTTTATGAATATTATTTATTGAGACTTTACAAATATAATAACAAGACCTTCTCGAATAAGTCATTTAAGTATTTGTACTAATTAAAAATTAGTAGTGTATAGTTACAAAAAAAAATGGTTACATCATTCATCTCAGTCATTCATGTTGAAATTATACATGTGAGAACGATGTAGAAAGACGTGCACGTTAAAAGCGTCCGTAATAATAAAGATAAAAAAAAAAAAAAAAATAAGCCATGGCAGCCAAGTGATGACCAGTCCCTACTGACGGCGCCGGTTCACGGGCATGACGTATGGATCATCACCATTCAGCTCAACCATTTTGAAGGGAACTCAATGATCCAACACACACGCCACCACCAGCGAGACATTTGAATTAGCATGACATACTCTCAGCCGCCAGGGCACATTCAAGTCAATGAAAGACGAATCTAGTGAATGGTGGCTTTATAGTAGGTGCATAGTGCTCACACATGTGCTATGCAATTATACATTATTAAGATCCTCATTGGTAATCAAGGTTATATCATCGAAATCCGTTCAGCCGTTTTTACGTGATTGAGTAACAACCGTCCAAACTTTACAGACTTTCACATTTATAATATTAGTAGGATTTATAAATATTATCTCCTTGCAGATAATGCTTCCTACTTTAAAGACTCTTTTATTTGTCAGTGCACAACGGTAATAACTTTAAATAGCAGAATTCATAGTTACATTTAGATAAATCAACTCACCTGATCGTTTATGAGGTAGTTGCTCATGAGCCACACTTTGACGTATCCCATAACAGTGCCAGTGAAGAGGAACTCATTGTCGATGTCGGTGGCGAAGGATGATACGTAGTCGCCAGCTGTGTGGACGGCCTGGAATGAGCTCAGGTAGCCACCAGCCGAGTGGTCCGACCAGCACTGCACAAGACCATTCTCCAGAGCGAGTAGAAGGGAAGCTGGAATATGTTTTCTTCTTTAGCTAGACCAGGTCATTTCAGTCAAGCGGCACCGCTCAGGCGCCGCCGCAACGCAGACACAATGCATGACTTCTCTACAAATATCTATTTGTTACTTCAACTACAATTACATAGAACAACGCTCGATGGGTTTGGGATTTACAAATATTCCATTGGAAGACTTCGAAGCGATATTTTGGTATTAACTGGAAGCGTTGTGTTGACCTGCGGTGCAAGAAATCTGCAAGATAATACTACTCAGTATCAAATTTGTATGAGAATACTGCTTGCGGCAGAACACCGTATCGTACTGACCGACGCTCATGTGTAACGGTCGCGTCGGCAAGAAGATCAAGGCTTGCGCGGCGAGGTGGCGCACGACCCGCGCGCGCGGCGGCACGCTCAGGGCCGTCGACGACAAGCATCGCACCGCCGCCTTCTTGATGGCCGCCTCTGGGTCCAGTACTTTTTCGGCAGCTGCCGTACTGAGAACAACAAGAGCAAGCAATATTTCTTGAAAATAATGATTTAGTAACAATATTTTTATTTTCCTTGCTACTTGCAGAAAAAACATCTGCAGACTCGATCCTCATATTTGTAAAGATTATGGGCAAAAATATATTTAATGTATTGTTAAATGTTACCCACGTGGGTTTCCGGATGGTAGACGAGAAGTAAGAAGCTCTTGCACTACTTCCCTTGGAGCTTAGGACGGGGAAAGGCTTGGGCCCTTCCCGCCTGTAGTTCCTCTTGATGTGCAGAGTCGGCTCCGTGCACGAGAACCACCTGGATGTCACACAAATTATAATCATACGAGTAATTCTGACGAGTTCCATTAATCATTTTCAGCTTACCAGGACTGTTTCATGTGTTGAACTGCTTTAACCTAAAAGGCTGGCCGGTTTCAAGCCTCCACATCACAAGTTCTGAGTTGTAGCTGGCTGTGGCCAGTGTGAGAGGGTGACGCATAGCGGCTGCCAGCACGTCGTCCGTGTGACGAGTCTCCCAGGTCTTGCCGGTCGTCGACATGCCGGTGTCCTCGAACTCCACCACATGGTGGTTCCAGCCCACTGCGAAGATCCTAATTGGAAGTGTTCGAGTCTTAGTATTAAAAATTACTTATAAAAACACTTCTACAGCACCACCTACCCAAATCACAACAAAAATGAAATCATAGCAAATCGTAGTGATGCCACTAATGACTTCGTGAAGGTGTGTAAATGCATGCTACGCGGAAAGCTGTTATCCATATTAAATTAGATCAATTAAACTACTGGTGTGATAGAAATTTTGAGACCTGCCCTCAACCCAGAAGCAGCTGGTGACTTCGCACATGTGCTCGATGGACATCACTCTCAGACACACGCCCGTGTTGAAATTCCACACCTAGACCACGTGATTATATGAATGAAGACATTTAAAGTAGGTACCTATTATTTTATTTACTATTGAATTATTAAAAAAAAAACAGACCGGGTGGGTAGATAGATACCTACGATGCAGCACAGCAATTATGATAAGTCATTGATGAGTGAAAGTGATTTTAAATGTATACTGTAATATGACCTTGAGCTCGCCGCTCCTGGCGCCGGTAAGCAGTAACAGGAAGCCAGGGTCGAAGCAGGCGGCGGTGATCTTCACCGGGATCACTGCGCTGTGCAGCATTCGTACGTGAGCGTTACGAATCATCACGTTGCGTTTACCTGTACCCACCCCAAACAATGGTGATGGTGAGCCACAATTCCCTCATTTCATTTTAGACATCCACTGACCACTCGCTTATCACTTTTCCTAAAGCTTTAGAAATAATTGCTTATACTTCGTACAGAGGGGAACTTAACCACCTAAAATATTAGCAAACGGAATGATTGACTTCTGAAATAAAATACGGCGAGTCGCTACAGACTTAAGGACCGCAAAGATCAGTCAGATGGAACTATATAGTATGTACAACACTCGAGGGTTTGGGTTCTAGAAATGTTCCACTGGATCGAAGCGATATTTTGTAATTGACTGGAAGCGTTGTGTTGACCTGCGGTGCAGGAAATCTGCAAGATACTTAATACTACTCAGTATTAAATATGAGAATACTGCTTGAGGCAGAATATCGTATCGTATTGCCTTCCAACAGCAACTTTTGCTGTTCGAAATATTTCACCCGTTATAGGTATGTTCTATCGAAGTTTCCTATTTATATTATTTTGTAATTTTACCTGATACGGGATTCCAGTTGATGACGATGCTATCCATGCCGCAAGTTATGATGACTTTAAACAGCGGGTTATAGAGGACCTTGGATACAGCTCGAGAGTGTGTGAAGCCGTCAGTGTGGAGGGGGTTAAGCTGCTCGTCCAACACCACAATGGCTATCTTAACGGCTGCCACGATAAACTGGCGGGTGGCTGGGTTGTACACGGCAGAAATAGGCGTTTTCTCGCCCAATATAGCCGGGATATCGTTGTAGGTCTGACGGCAAGCTTGGCTTTGCACATCCCACACTTTGATAGTTCTATCTCTAGATAAAGAGTAGATTGTTTGTCCCCTATCCTGCAGCACGACGCAAGTGACACCGGCGTGATGTCCATGTAAGGTCACATTGGCCTTGGCTGGCATAAACGGGTTCCACACTCGGACCACGCAGTCAGGACCACCCGTCACCAGCACGTGTTCCTCCTCATCAAATGTGAAGCATTCTATACCATAAAGAGTGATTGAATTTATTGAAACATAAACTTTAAAAGGTACTTTGAACTTTAAAGAAGTAAGATCTTGAAATCCGATTAGAGATTTTCGTAAAAGCTACTTATTAACCTGCGTCAGAGTTCGGATTGTAAAGAAAGTACACTACGACTACGACTGGATACTCGTAGTCTGGGAATTACCAAACAATGTGCCAATTGGAGGATGATGAAGATTCATGTTGGTCACAAACGACCGACAGAACTAAAATAAATAAGTAACTAAAGTAACTGTCTAAATCGAAATAATAAATAAGCAATAATCCATACTTCCATACTTGAATGCATGATTGTAAAAACCCAATTTTTATTTAAATTAATTATTTGTATTAACCCAATTCGTTCTAATTTAAATTTAATTAATTTAATTCTAAATCGAAATAATAAATAAGCAATAATCCATACCTCCATACTTACTTAATATTATACAGGGTGGCAGGTGGCAGGGACACCGACGCGCAAACTGAAACCATGACTTCAGCATATGATTCTATACCCCAAGCATTTTCCGACGGTTATCAAAAAAAAAAACCTGGTGTTTCATAGATAAGTGCAATACTACACGGTCAAAATGTATGGCACAGCATTTTTGAAACCGACGAATTTTTTTTAACGCAGGAGCTTTCAATGCCTTGTACTAAATAGTCGGTAACTGGTAGCGCGTCGATATCCCTGCCACCCTTTTTTTTTTTTGTTTTGGTATTCATCAAATGACCTCTCTCGCTCTGGGCGGAGCGGAAGGGCGTGTCAGACTCTTACTGACTAAAACCCACCCGTGTTCCTTCAGTTGCCTGTGCGCCAGGGCCACGGTAACTCTTTCGAACAATCCGCGACCCCGGCAGGCATCGGCCCTATCGGACCCCGTCAATTATGCTGACATCTCTTTGAGGCGCGCGTGGAACACAACGCGCCGTCGACCCGGGCCTGGTCCTTACCGGACGGCGAGCTGCCCATTGCTGGCCGTCCGCAGGCCCGCGCCTACGGTGGCCGGGAGTCGGCTATCGACTCCCGGCCACCGTAGGTGTCTCCTCCTGCGGCGACTAGGGGCGTGAGGGCGCAACGATTGCCTCTCCCTCACGCGCTCCGCCTCCTCCTTCGCGAGCATTACTGTTTCGCAGAAGGAGGTGACTGCTTCCCATTCCCTCTCGCTCCGTACCATGGCCTGAACCAGGGCCGGACGCGAGAGATCGCCGCCGCCGATCGCCGCCACGAGGACACGGCGGTGCTCCGCCCAAGCCGGGCAGACCTCCACCGTATGCTCCACCGTGTCCTCCGGTCGATACACACAATGCCAACACCCGGGCGTTTCCTCCCGCCTTATCCGAAACAGGAACCTCCCGAAACAGCCATGTCCGGTGAGGACCTGCGTCAGGCGGAAGGTGAGGACACCGTGGCGCCTCTCAAGCCACTCCTCAAAGAGGGGACTTACCACCGCAATTGTGGCGTGCCCAATCCCTGCCACCCTGTATATGCGAAAGTATCTCTGTATGTTTGTCTGTCTGTCTGTTACCTTTACAAGTCAAAATGATAAAATCAGTCCGGGGCAGCAGCACCTTTTGAGAGTTCCGTGATCCAATTCATTTAAAAAATAACTTGCCAACTCTAAAAACCTCAACTGCATCTTTATGTGTGTATGGTACCTACTGGTTTACGGTTACATTGGACCTCTTTTCAGTAAATAGGTAGGTACTGGCTGGTTGCTATCAATTAAAGTACAATGCATTTGTCATAATTGTGTCAATTTGTGTCAATAAGGTTTGTTATACTTTGACACAGACTTTGATTGAAATAACATCGTACAGAAAATTTTCTAATAATTACAAATATAATATTTAAAAAATAATGGATGAAGAGGAAGCGTGTGTTTATGTGGAAAGGTGATACTATGTAATTGTCGTCAATACTATAAAGTTCGTGTTTACAAAAGTGGAAATGCATATTGGAGATGCGCAAATAAATGGAAAATGAGTTGGAAAGAATCGGTAACCGTTAATGTACGTATTAATAGGTAATTCTATGAATCCTTGCATTTCTATTTATAGTCCAATCCTACAGTTATTACGGAAACACGGTTAATAATAAGTAATGGAAGATTTTCTTTAATTTTAGGTAAAGGAGGAAGTTGTAAACACGACGCCACATAATTGTATTCCAAATGAACTACAAAATGAAATATTGCTATCAATAGAAAACTTGAAGAAACAAGTAAAGGTTTCCGATGAACCTATTTCAAAACTGTATAACGATACTTTAACTAAATACAAAAATACAACATGATACTATAACTACATTTCCATAAGCATAGCCTATATAATGCTAGAAACTAATCATTGGGTGTTTTAAAAAATGGTATTTTCTAATACGGAACTAATAGAAGTACCACTAAAATTTAAAGATTTTCTATTTACTGATTATTATTATGAAGGAACGCGTAAAATAGTTTTTTGTTCATTAAAAGCAAGAGAGCTGATGAAAAAGTTATGAGTATTTTGCAATGTAATTGGAAAAATCAAAAAAATATGTATCTCAAAACTAAATCAAAAAGAGTCAAAAGAACTATTTCATTATGCTCAGTTTTTCCACTATTGCAGAGTGATACATTTCTAGAAGGCTGGGATTACATACAAGAAGAAAGTGGTGTTGAAGCTAAGAAACTGATTCAATATATAGAGCGTTATTCGATTAAAGGAAATTTTGATAAATTTTCTCAGCTTATAAGCGTAATTAGCCATAGGCATAGGACTAATAACATTTCAGAAAGCTCACATGGAAAACTAAGTGGGCGCATTACTACAAAAAATGTTATCTACAATGTTACGTCTATTAAATGTTTTAGAAAATTTTACAACTTTATCAAGCGAAATCGCACACAAAAGTCGTAAGGTCCAAATTGAGAATAATGATTATATACGAGAAGTTCAGCTACAACTGATTTCAGGTGATATTACCGTTCCTTCCTCGTGGTCAAACTTATTGGTCAAACTGATTTGACCACGAGGAATTCTGTTCCGGATAGTCAAACTAATAGTTTAACGAAAAATATCCAACCTTTGTTTATAGTTAGTAAATATACTTGTACAGTCAGTAACAAAAATAATTATCTTAGTTTATTTAAAAAGTACCCAACACTTATATCGCCATGCAGTAATTGCAGCTGACACTTCATTATGAAATCATCTCGACATATTTGGTCTGGGCGGCGGAGAAATACTTTTTCATTAGAAGATTTTTCTTTTTGTATTAAGGTTTCAAGTAAACGAGCAACTATAATTGGATTATGACGTTTCATGGATTTGTTTAGTTGGCCGTTCCAACTTTCGACCTCATTGTTCGTGCGATGTCTCTGGCCATAAACAGACCTTTTTTTTCGGAATAATTTATTCATAAGGTTCCCACGAACATCGCTTGCAACTCACAATTCGAGACAAGTGCAAAATTCGTTGAATATCGGCGTGCGGCGAGCGGGGGACAGACGCGGTGCGCAGCCATGTGTGTGTGAGTGACAGCTCTTATTAGCTTTATCTTACTATTCATTCATAACGTCTCGAGTCGAAGATATTTAACCTAAGTTTACTAATAAATATATTAAAATAAAAACAATATAAATAAAAATAAAGGAAACAATGAAAATAGGTACCTAAGTACCTATGTTCATTGTTTCCTTTATTTTTGTCCACTACTTTATAGAATCGTTAGTGAATGTACAGACTAGTAATACTATACATTTTTTGGAAATTTCTTTACTATTTTTTACTATCTCAAAATATTAGGATAAATATCTAGGCCTTGTAGAGAAAATGTAGCAAATCAGATACGCGATACCTAATCCTATACATTGTTATCGAGCGTGGCCTTTTTTTTTTTGGGTGGGAAATCATCAAGTGTCCTCTCCTGCTCTGGGCGGAGCGGAAGGGTGTATCAGACTCTTACTGAATAAAACCCACCCGTGTTCCTTCAGTTGCCTGTGCGCCAGGGCCACGGTAACTCTTTCGAACAATCCGCGATCCCGGCAGGCATCGGCCCTATCGGACCCCGTCAATGATGCTGAAATATTTTTGAGACGCGCGTGAAACACGACGCGCCGTCGACCCGGGCCTGGTCCTTACCGGACGGCGAGCTGCCCATTGCTCGCCGTCCGCAAGCCCGCGCCTACGGTGGCCGGGAGTCGGCGCTCGACTCCCGACGCCCAGGGTGTCTCCTCCTGCGGTGACTAGGGGCGTGAGGGCACAACGATTGCCGCACCCTCACGCGCTCCGCCTCCTCCTTCGCGAGCATTACTGCTTCGCAGAAGGAGGTGACGGCTTCCCATTCCCTCTCACTCCGTACCATGGCCTGTACCAGGGCCGGACGCAAGAGATCGCCGCCGCCGATCGCCGCCACGAGGACACGGCGGTGCTCCGCCCAAGCTGGGCAGACCTCCACCGTATGCTACACCGTGTCCTCCGGTCAATCCACACAATGCCAACACCCGGGCGTTTCCTCCCGCCTTATCCGAAACAGGAACCTCCCGAAACAGCCATGTCCGGTGAGGACCTGCGTCAGGCGGAAGGTGAGGACGCCGTGGCGCCTCTCAAGCCACTCCTCAAAGAGGGGACTTACCGCCGCAATTGTGGCGTGGCGTGCGTGGCGTGCGCGCGTGGCCTGGCGGGCAAATCAACTGACGAACGGCGCTAGAGTTGTCAGACGCACGTCGCGTAAATACTTACCTATAAAATTGTTGGGATATTTATTATTATTGTCTTTATTTATTCTAAGCCTGTGTATTTATTTCCTTTAGGATGGTGTCTACATTAAAAAAGTAAGGCTTCTTCTGTGTTATTTCTGTATTCCTTCTAAGAAACGTCAAATATTGTTATTACTTACTGAATAATGAATACAAGTCAAATAATAAAAGTGTTATGAAAAGTCGGTAGGTATTAGTAAAAGACAAATATTCCAATCATTTATATTTATCACGTAAATATACACAACTGGAATATTTGTCTTTTTTATTGTCCGTAAATTCATATCGTTCTGAGCTAAGAATAATAATAAAAAAACAAGAATTTTTTATATAAACATTTCGTTAGTTGTGTCCTTACTTTATAGATTTTTATAAATTCATATTTTTTTAAAATATGAATCGAAACGTGATAAACACTTATACTTACTGTGAGATACATCCCACCGTTCGCAGTCCATGTCGGCAAAGCAACCAAACCACCAATTCTTAAATAAATTTCCAAGTCCGTAAACAAAACAATGGTCGTAAGAATATAGGTTACTCGATACCAATTATTCAAAAGCAAAATCTAAATCCAAGTTCATAGCACAGGTCAATAGGAAGTGTCAGAAAAATATAACAATACAATTTGCAAACAACAATAATTATGCACGCACGCACAGCACAGCTGATAGCACAGAGTATATAATTATGTTCTGTGGCAGCGTATGCCAATGTACGCCACAGTATACGTATACTTTTATCAGAACATTTGAACTACCGTCATTTGCGTAAACGTATCGTTGTAATATAGACATTCTGTGGCTTATAATGGAGCATGATGGGCCAACGTGTAGATGGTAAATCGTGACACTGACAACAAACACCCCGCCCGCGCCTCGCGTGCCCGCGTTGCGCTAGAAGAGTGCAGCGATACACACAGAAGCTATCGTGCGTGAGCAATACGATCACGCACACATTGATATTTCCTTGACGCGAGATGGCACTACTAGCTATCGCAAAACTATGATGAATTTGAATGTGTTCCGTATTTCCTAAAATGATGAATGAAAATTTCATGTTTTACGATTTTTTTGTCGATAATTTGTAACTTGATAATGTAATCTATGTTTCTGCTGAAACAATATTACAAATATTGTTGGTCATAATACAGAAAAAACAATATGAAAACATGTCATTTACGCTGTAAAAATATGTGAAATGCAATTCACTCAAACTTCATTTTAGATAAGTTTAAAAAAATAAAAAAGATGTAAGAACCTAGATAAATACTGTCTAAATCCGAATATCAGCATAATATGGTGGAAATATGCTGAAATTGTAAATAATATGGGAATTACGTTTGTATGGACAATTCACCCGTCGTCACGCTCTAGCCACGTTGTTTCAAAATATTTAAGGAATTTTTGAGTTTTGGTAGTATTGGGAGTATCAGTATTTATATACTCCCATCCTTCTCCGATTTTATTTTCAGGTAATAAAGCGAGTGCTGCACATAATCCCACTACTCTCCTGTCATCTTTAGATTTAATTTTCATTTGTTTTGCCTTTCGCCATTGGCTATTTGTAAAATGATAAAAACATTTTACAATTTGGATGTCCGGAAATATTGTTATTAATGCATTGCTTGCAGCTAATTCAAAATCTAAATGGAAAATTTTTGGTGACCAATCCTTCAATCTGGACTTTATCATTGAAAATAAAATGAAATATGATTCTTCTTTTTTGTCAGTCATCAAAACATACGCCACAGGAACCGCATTTGTGATTGTGATGGATTTTGTCAAATTGACATGGATGCAGTATAATTGGCTAAACGGAATTGGACAACTAAAGAATGTTCCGTCACTGTAAAACTCATCTGATTTTTCTATTATTGCCATATTCTTTTTGGAGCAGAAAACCATAATGCGACATTTCTCAGTATTATAATCAGCGAAAAGAAAGGACTGATATTTATCTGGAATATTTACTTGTGTGAAATCATTAAAGCAAGTTTTTTGCCTGTTGCTATAAAACCGTTTTGACGCTATCAAATGATGGAATTTTAAGTTCAATATTCTCGTCTCGTTTTTCTAGCGACGTTTTCATATCTTGAAACGCCTCTGGGATGGGGGCATCATTGTCTTTAACTTTTTGTTTTAATTCGTCAATAGCAATATCAACTTCATTTTTATAGTAATCAGCGCTACATGAGTGGTCATTACATTTCACCACATTGTCACCCTAAACAAAAAAAAAATGTATGGTTAAAATAATAGGTACCTATGTAATAATATGTAATTAAAAACGATATAAAAATATGTTTTAATTTTGAGCATACCTTCAGAGTAATTGAGCCCCAACATTTTTCTTTTTTGAGATGACTGCAAGTCCAGAAAATATGTCCATTTCTGTACGTACGCAATTTGTAGTACCGCCGACCCTTGAAAATCAGTACCCTTCCCCCTTTACGATGAATGTATTTTATATCTAAATCCATATTTTATCCAAATAATTACAAAATGCAATAAAACAGCAAAGAACAGGATAATAATTTGAGTGGTCATGTGGCATGTGTCATCAGTAGTAGCAGTACAATAAGACTGCAATGTATACATTATTATTATTTTTATTTTTTTTTTCCTATTGGGCAGCTCGTAGTTTTGACCACTAAGGTCCTGGCTACTTAACCGGGCAAACCTGTGGGTGCCTTAAGCTACTAACTTAAAGCCTCCAGCCAGGGGCGAACAATACTTAAATTTAAGTGACCGCACGCTAAGGGCACCCCCTGTGGGGTACGAACCTCGGCTTAGGGCGTCACTGAGGGGAGGGCAGCAAGATGGGACAGGCTGGATCTAAATTATATTATTATTATACTGGGGAATTTAAAGCTACAGGCTCAGCTACGGCGCGGGCTGGCGCGTCGTCGAGCAAGGGTCGGGGGGGGGGACAATTACGTCGGGGGCGTCGCGTAGGACCTCGGCGGCGAGGTCGGAACGATGGCGGTCTGTGTTTGTGCACTGTACTGGTGGCCCTACTGCTCTCCTGGAGGAGGGTTATGGGGTCATCGGGGTCGGTCAGGGCATGCCTTGGACGGCGGGTACGACTAATGCGGGAGGGGGCATATCTGGCAGCCTCGACAACCAGAGGGTTGCGATGTGAGGCCGCGGAGTCGAAGAAGCGCTTGGAAATGCGCTTCATGAACTGACGGATAGTGGGGATTTTAAGGTCGAGATGGAGGATCTCGTTCCGAACGAACCAAGGGGAGCCGGTTGCCCTACGGAGGAACCGGTTTTGGAGGGTCTGCATCCTATGGATGTGATGGGGTTTCGAGTGTGCGAAAACCACACTCGCGTAGGTCATGATGGGACGAATGCACGCTGTGTAAATGCGCAATTTGCACTTGAGTGACAATTTGCTGCGTGCATTCAATAGGAAGTGGAGTCTACCGAGAGCGAAAGCGGCGCGCGAACGCGCCTGCTTTATGTGCTCGCCGAAAGAGAGTCTGTGGTCCAGAGTGACACCCAAGTATTTGGCTCGCTTCTCCCAAGGGATAGGCTTGCCGAACATGGTGATCGGACGGGAATGTATACAGCTTGATAAAAAGTTTAAATAGCCACTTAGTTTGACTATCCCGAACAGAATTCCTCGTGTTGAAATCAGTTTGACCATTAAGTTTGACCACGAGGAAGGTTTTTTTTTTGTTAATGACTGTACAAGTATATTTACGAACTATAAAGGGTGGATATTTTTCGTTAAACTAAGTAGTTTGACTAACCGGAACAGAATTCCTCGTGGTCAAATCAGTTTGACCATTAAGTTTGACCATGAGGAAGGAACGGATATTACTGTAGGTCATACTTTAGATAAATTTCGTTGAATGTTGTAAAACATTCTAAAAAAATAAAGTTCAAAAATTAGTCACCCGACTTTAATTTTGTTATTTTACTGCAAAGAGGTTCAATATAACCGTAAACCAGTAAGTACCATACACACAAAGATGCAGTTGAGGTTTTTAGAGTTGGCAAGTTATTTTTTTAATGAATTGGACCACGGAACTCTCAAAAGGTGCTGTGGTCCAACTATTTTTAAAGTTGGACAACTGCCCCTAGTAAAGACCCATGGTCCAACTAGTTGGACAGGGCAGTTGGACCACTGCCTCGGACTGGATAAAATATGAGACGATTTTATTTGACAGCTATCGGTCCTATAGATGGTATTGTAGAAATATGTATTTTTGTTAATGATGTCTATCTAATTCTTTCCACTTTTATAATCGTATGTATTAATAAGTAAGTGTGGGGTTATGTTTTTTAACGGCTGAAATTTGTCATAGAACCATGACCTAGATTAGAGATACTATTCATCTCGGTAGTACGTTCCCATGAGATAACTTCCTACCAGCACACAGTCGACGCCGCCGGTGGAAGCCATTGCCTCTTAAGTAAATAAAAAACCAAAATAAATAACTGTCGGGACAGAAAGGCAATATGTATAGTGCTAAACTGCCTCGTCTTTTCAACTCTGAACATATTATGAGTCTTGGAGCCCTGCAGGTCGCACATGAGCAGTGAGTTCGGACAGGTGGCGCAGGAGACCACGCAGTGTAGCGACTCGTAGTATGACACCTGCCGCACCCACTCCGCATGCACGTGCACGAGGTCTCTCAGACGAAGCTCTGGCAGCACGCGGGGCTGCAAAAAGGAGCCCAGGTGTTAAGGATGGAACACTAAAGACTCCCACTATAATATCATATGAAATAACCAAATTAGCCCACTTTCATTTTAGATTCCGGTAGGTGACAGCTGTAGTTATTGGGTTATTTAGTAATTATCGTCTCTTGTAGGTCGACTTGTCGTAGCTTTTTCAAAGTCCGTCCAGCATCGCTCCTGAAGGGGCCGCGCAGCTTCGCCGAGAACAGCAGCACCCGCACGTTGCCGCCGACGTCTCCGCAGATCAGCTTGCACTGATCCACATCTTTCTTATGGAAGTAATAGGACATGGTGCAAATCTAAGAAATGTTAATGTTTATTGTAACCAATTGCGCATAATACTACAAGAAGAAAGGATGAAACCCTAATTGTTAGTTACAGTTACATACAGTACGATTCAAGCTTAATGGCGGCTGTGACGTGTGCTATCCGCTGCGCAGTACCTCACCCCTCACCCCCGCTGATACGTAAATTGGTTACTGCGCAGCGACTCGCCTCATGTTTCGAGCCGCCATTAAATTTGAATTGTATTAAAGGTACAACCTTACCTTGTTTCCGTTTAGTCTATCTACCTTGCGTTAACGCGAAATGGAATGTATAGCTCGTCCCACGTGTGTGGCGGCGTGGCTAATCTCTTACTCTGTAGGTACCTATGCCTAATGCTACGAAAGATCTCTACTCGACTTTCCATTGTTCGCACGGGTGTCCCGTAAACTGCTATAAGAAATGCAAAAATATGGAAAATCAATCAATTTTCTTGCCATATACTCCCAGCTGCAAATTATGATCTTTAGATCGAAGGTTTTGGCGGTGCAGTCGTAGAAGCGCAAATCCCGCTCCGTGGAGCTGGTGACGATAATGTTTACGTCCGGCATGCACACCATGTCTGTCACCCACGTGGTGCGGATCTTCAGGTGGGCTGTGGAAAGAAGTCATCAGAATCACAAAGTGCGCTTTTATAATTTCTAACGTGGCGATATTATCGTAGACGTCGACGTCCATAAAATGAATTGAAATGCGTGCACGCGTTACAGCGTTATCGTGGTCGGAAATTTAGAAGCGTTTCATATATTTCCATACATTTTACTTCCCTGTGTTATGTGCACGCGTTACAGCGTTATCGTGGTCGGAAATTTAGAAGCGTTTCATATATTTCCATACATTTTACTTCCCTGTGTTATGTGCACGCGTTACAGCGTTATCGTGGTCGGAAATTTAGAAGCGTTTCATATATTTCCATACATTTAACTTCCCTGTGTTATGTGCACGCGTTACAGCGTTATCGTGGTCGGAAATTTAGAAGCGTTTCATATATTTCCATACATTTTACTTCCCTGTGTTATGTGCACGCGTTACAGCGTTATCGTGGTCGGAAATTTAGAAGCGTTTCATATATTTCCATACATTTTACTTCCCTGTGTTATGTGCACGCGTTACAGCGTTATCGTGGTCGGAAATTTAGAAGCGTTTCATATATTTCCATACATTTAACTTCCCTGTGTTATGTGCACGCGTTACAGCGTTATCGTGGTCGGAAATTTAGAAGCGTTTCATATATTTCCATACATTTAACTTCCCTGTGTTATCGTGATGCCGTGACGAGGACGTGGACGTCCACGATAATATTATCACATTAGAAATTATAAAAGCGCACAATAGTACCGACTCATCGATAGCAAACCGGATCGATTAGGTATAGCGTTGCCGGAGCGAAATATTCCGAAGTATTCCCGTCGAATTATTCGCGAAACATTCGGAAGTATTGAGTAGTATTCGGAATTATTCCCCGAGAAGAAATATCTAGCTAAGTACATGTTTGGCCACGCATAGAGCAGGTAGTTGTGTAGGTAGTTAGTGGTAATGAACCTGCTGCGAGTCGCGGGGCGGGGTGGCACTGCCACGTGCAAGTGTTCGACTATTGATCGCTAGATGGCGACGCAATTACCATTGCAAATTACATATGTTCCGCGTTAGTGATTGTGTATTCATACCCACGAATCTTCCTTCCTTCCTACCTTCCTAACCTTGGTCACTGCAGCAGCAGAAAGCGCACGCAGGCGAGCACTACTGATGGAAGTTGTACAGTTACAGCTTTTACGTTTACCCGTTAGAGGGCGTTAATGCCCGTGGCTATAAATATATTACTACGCGTTCATTAATAAAAATGAGTATAATACGATTTGAAAACTTCCGAATGTTTCCTTTCATCTACTTAGATATGTACTTACGTAATAAGTTTTTTTATGTGGTTTAGGTGTGCAAGTGATGTTTTGCGAGAATACTATGTACATAAAGGTAAATAAGTAGGTAGGTACTAAAATAAGTTTATATTATATATTATTATTTACCGAGATAAATAGTAAAACGTACCTATTACCTATATTATTTCAATTGTTTCTTTATGTATGTACTTTAGTAAGATTTCGGTTGAACACTACCTATTCTAAAAAGAAGGAGATAATCTTTTTGGTAAAACATCGTCGTAAAAAAGTACGTAGGTAACCCTAACTTCTTATTTTTTTTTTAAACCATTAGGTAGGTAAAGTACTTAAAAACATGTTTACGCTTGTACATAACATCCGCACAAAATCGACACAGTTTAAACTCATCCATACTAAAATAAAATAATAAGTACCTAGTCATAAGTAGATAACTACTTACAGGGAATTATTCCCGCATAGTAGGTACGTAGGCATCGAATAATACTTCGTTGATTATTGAATGAAGCGCTGGCGTCGCCGTGCGACTAACGAGGGAAGTTCTCCATTTACAGTTTTACTCTTGCTCGCTAGATGGCGTTAATTCACGTAACGCACCGACGAAATATCTTATACACGGCGAGTCTCCTCAAGCTACCTACGCATACATTCGTAACTACTGGGAATAATTTAACTCCTCATAAGTAATAAAACGTAGGTCATCTACTTCATCCTTACAATATTTATTTTACTCTGCATTCTTGCTGCGGTAGTATTCCTTCCAATCGAAGTATTCTTTTGAATGTTTCCGAATTATTCCGAATACTTCCGAAGTTTTGCAACGCTAATTAGGTACGAGTACGAGTAGGTACTATTTGATTAACTTTATTTGCCAAATACGTTACTGGCTACTTTGAAACATAGTATAGGTACTATAGACTTCACTTTTTATTAACCATTTAGTATACCTAATGTGTGAACTAAATGATTAATTTACGTTTACTAATTTTAAATCGGCGACTAAAGAAATACCTACACTCGCCAGTGGGAAGTCGTTTAAAACAAACGATATACTCGTAAGTAAAATAATCAAAAAAACGTAAGAACATTTGAATTTTGTCAACAATTGTATATTATGATATTGGTGCTAACGGCTGGAGGAGAAGGCAGTCCTCAACAGCTTCATGTCGGGCGACCACCAGTTGATCATGCCGTCGCGGCTCGCCGTTATGTATGTGCCTTGCATTGGGTCCGTAGTGCGATCCTGTGTACGATGATATCTGCGTACTAGTAACATTCATAGCAAGCAATAATGCTGGAATAAAAAAAGATGAAGGAATGATGACTAGTGTTGAAACTTACAGGATTTAGAACATGGTACCTACCTATGTTATATCCGTAGTGACTATTAGGAGCAGGGTTTGAAATGATAAAAACCTTGGCGACATCAGGGCAGAAGCATATCCTGGATATAGGAAGCCTGTGTTCCGAGTGCAGGATGTCGGGCCGGCCCAAGATGGGCGGCTGCAGCGACTCCCGCTGGTTCTCCGCATCATTGCCGAAGTAGCCCAAGATTAGGTGGGAAACCAACTCGTCCCAGTCTATCTCACCCGTGCGGCTTGTGTTTATCTAATGTTGAGTGTGATAATAAGTGACCGTGATAATATTTTACCTAAATTAAAATGTTTAAAATACCTACGTATGCGAATGTCCCTACAACCAAACCGGCTAGACATAATTAGATGACTAGAAAGACCGTTCCATAACTGACAATAATGTAATTAAATAGTGGGTCCTGCGATCCGCTGTATAAATAACCCTTCTTGGCAGTCGGGTAAAAAAGTTATAGGTAGCTAAAACGAAAAAGTGTTAGGGGAAACAGGTCCGCCCCTGTATTTTTGTCCATCCTCCTTTATAAGCGCCCTACACCCCTTGAAATGATTGTGTCCAAGTGTGACAACTGGCGTAACAAACAACGCCACGCGACGCGATAAATGAATTTGCTTGTTATCATAAAAGAAACATAAAAACCTTTAAAAATAATATTTTGAATTGATCATCATCATACTCTAATTTAAGCATCGTTCTGAGTAAGTTTCTGAATTCTGTTGCCGTCATTTTGTTATTGTAAGCCGCGTCTAACACATCCTTAATGCGTTTCATATCAGTCTTATTGCATCGGTCATGTAGGGCTACATTGTAGCAGCGGCCTGGTGCGTAATCTGCTGCTGAACTTTTGTCAGAAACACTGTCGTTTGCCATAGTGATATATAATAAAAACCAAAACTCTTCCAAAATCCTAAAATAATATCATTAAAGGATAATAAAGGTGTATGTAAAATACACGTAGAAAAATAAATAAAACTGTGGCCTGTACAATGGGCCTCTGATTTTTGCACTGGATTTTAGGTATAAATTCATATACATATTATATCATAACTTATAATTTTGCCGCCAGTTTATAAACAATAATCGGGTAGGTCCGGGATCGCGTAGGTCTGAGAGGATGGTAGTGGCAGTGGCATAAATAAATCCATGTAAATTTTGCATAAATAACTACACAATACTATTTATTGTTTTGTTAGGCTGCTGTGAGTCATTTAAAGAGCATAAGTAAATAAATTAGCATCGTTCTTTCTGTGACTGACTCCGTAAAATCATTTTTACCGTCCCTGTCAATGTCACAGCGTTGAAGTTGACAATTTGACATTGACGTTCTCATAACCTATAATATTAGTTTAGAATTTGTAATAATATTGCAATTTGCTGAAACAAAATGCTTCTAACACTGAGGCTGTTGTCGAATCGCCACCCTTCGTTCGTCGCGCGCACAGTGTTCGTGAAGAACAACAATGTGGATGATGCGTGCCGGCTGGTGAACAGAATCCTCGGCAAGGAAGGGATCCTGGAGCAGTACAGGCTCACTAGATACTATGAGAAACCTTACCAGGTTAGTTGTAATGTGCCTAATTTACTTATATACTTTAGGGCAGAGCAGTAGGGCGAAACAATCGGTAGGAATTTTAATATTATTTGGGCACCAAAATACTCTTGCGTGCAAAAAAACGATCCACCCCGTTCTCTTCGATTTGAAACCAGATAATTCAACATGTTTAATTAAATATAACCTAATATATTGTATACTAAAATCTTTCTGAATGAATAAATATTATGCTTTTGAAAAAAAATTCAAAACAAATTCATTCGTTTTTGAGAAAATCGCGAACATAGTATTCAAATAAATTGCTGCAGTTTATTGGAGTTCATAAGTAATGTAGTAAGTAAGTAATAAAACTGATTTCAGACAAGAAGACGCGTGAACCATGAACGATGCAAGGCCATCTACAATGAAGACATGGAGCGCAAGATACAGTTCGTGCTCAGAAAGAACAGACATGAACCATTCCCTGGATGCTTTTAATCAGTCTTAATTAATATATAAAGTATGTGTGTTTCCCCAAGTGATTTAAACATAGTTACAGCTATGCAATCAAAATAAGAATAAGGTAATCTTGAATAACATCATATGAATATTACATGATTCCATCAGAGTTTTCTCCCGCTGAATGTCACATTTGTGAAATAGGCAATCCTATGCTTAATTTGATTGCATTTCAAATCACAACGAGATGCAAAACTTAATTGTTAACTTATTACATCATTGTGTAGAAAACACATGCAACACAAATTATGTACAGTGAGGGTGTACAAGCTATGGCATTGTATTGAGTGCTAGAAATATAAACAAGTGAATATAATTTAGTTGTTATTTAGAAATAAAACATGTAAATAAATAGTATTCAAAATTTTATTCTTAGAACTTATTTATGTATATTTACTAGCTCTGTAACAAAATATATACAAGAATGGATGAATGGTATTGTCGCTGGTCACAGAACAGTCTTTATAAAAATATATGAAAGCTATGTATATGAGGACTAGATGGTAAGTTTGGCAGAGCGCGCGGCGGCGCGGCGGCCGGCGCTCGCGCCGTCACGTGTGGCTGGCGCAGGCGTCGCGCCGCCGCACGTACAGGTGGTACCGGTAGCAGCGGTGGCACGTCTTGATGCCGCACCGGTAGCTCAATCCTCCTTGTGGCTTACCTTTGCAGTATTTCAATCCACAAGGATACCAGTTGACACAAACCTGTTGTAATTAAAAAAAAAATAAGTAGCAATATTGGAAGACTGAAACTATGCTGGAATACTACTTTCATAAATAGTCACATCATTAATATAAAGAGGGGTTTATATTATATAAGTACTCCATAAATATAGCTATATTATAAAGCTACCTAAAACTGCACTCACCTCCAAATGACAAATACATTCTTTAGTATGTTCAGTCTCAGCGACGCACGCGCTGATCGCCGGCTTGCCGTCCGTCGCGTCCGAGGACAGCGCATGCGCGGGGAACGGCGTCACTGCAGTCACATACGATGACTGGTCCATGCCTAAACACAATATTGATGTTGTGGTTACTGTTACCCACTAACCAATTAGTGTGAAGTCCTTCATTATCATCAAAGTCTAGCTATAATGCATCAAGGAGTTCAGGCAGAAAATGTTACTTTTAAGTTAAAAGATCCATTAAATAGCCGACATCAAACTTAGTAACAGCAAAAATTATTGCTTTAAAACAACTTAAATTTATGGTATGAAAAGTCGCTGATTACGCTAACGCACACTACACTTTGTGCTTTTGGGTGCATGCAACGGTACAGGAGTTGTGGGGGTAATTAAATATAAGTTATACTTATATATAACACTTACAACATGATTTCGTGAAAAAAGTTGTCCTTTGATCCTCTTACTAAAATGTGTTTTTATAAAAATATTTATTTTCAGAAAAGCGGATTCTGGGAGCTATGTTTTCGCATAGTTGAAAAGGACTGTTGCTGGGTCCTTTAAAGGAGTTTGGCAGGTATTGGCCTGGACGGGGTGCCCAGAGGGACAGGTCAGCTGCACGCAGATACACGCGGTCGCGCGCGGCGGTGCAGTGTTGCGCGGCGGGCGCGGACAGCAGGTGCGTGGCGTGGCCCGTCCACGTGTGGCAGGTACTGACCTGGACGGGGTGCCCAGCGCGCCAGGTCAGCTGCACGCAGGTACACGCGGTCGCGCGCGGCGGCGCAGTGTCGCGCGGCGGGCGCAGACAGCAGGCGCGTGGCGCGGCCCGCCCACGCGCTCGCCGTCGTCTGCCGCCAACCCTTGTCCTCCTCCGCCATGCGGATCGTGCCTGGGTTTTTCTAGAAATGTTAAAAATTGTTTATTAATAAAGGTGTACAATAAACAACTTCTGTATACAATATATCTTAAGTAGAAGAAAAATTTTCTCAGCAGTGGAACAATACAGGTCAAATTATAAAAATAAATAGTTCTAACTAGCTGGACTTAAACTCACCTATTACAGTTAATGAACATTTACTTCTGGAAGTACTACACACAAAAAGCTAGGTTCATTTTTTATGAGATACAAGAAAAACAGTAGAAATTATAATCCTAAAAAATGTTGGTTGACAACAAATAGTTCATAAATTATACATTTACAAAACAATTACAACTCACCATGAGTACATACCTGTCTCAACTTGGCCATAGCGTCCGGTGCTATGAAGTCAGCCTGCGCTGCATGGGTGAGGAAGCAGAGTGTTTGGTGTCCACTCTGACCCAGCTCCTCCTCACCAGGAATTATCAGCTTCATTGCCTCCACTTCCTGAAAGCACCACTTTTATTAGAAACCTCTCAACAGACTCCTGATTAAGTCCATTGTCTACAGGTTGCAAGTTGCTCACCATTGGGAAATACTGCTAATATTTAGAATCAACAAAACATTATTAATTAAAGCTTGCAATCTATTGATATCAGTTATAAGGGGCAATCATCGGCTGAGAGTTCTGCTTTCCATATTTTTGTACAGATGGAACTGTATTACAGAGTTATAAATTGATTTTACTAATTAATTGGAGCCAAACTCACTTAATGACTAACACTGATAATGTAATTGGTTGTGTTAGAGATAATTGTAATAAGACATTATTAAAAATAATGAACTATTAAAACTACTTATAAAAAAAAACTAAATAATAATAATAATACCGCTAATAATGCTGCTTTAAATAATGCTCCAAAGAGAACACTACCTTGATACTTATGACTAAATCCAACACTGATGACTAGGTATATAAGGTTAACTCACATTGGTGAAGTCGACGAGCTGCGACACGAACACGCCGTCCAGCCGCATGAACTCCAGGGTGATGGTGTCTTCTGACACGTTCGCAGTTATGTTCTCCTGCATAACATCGCCACCCTGAACAGTGGATGGCAAACACCAATTTTATTATGTTAGCTTTAGGTACTGTAAAAGTGGAATCCTTCATACTGGATTCCACTTAATAAGTGCGTGCAGTTAGAGAACTGTTCATAATTTAAACAATACGAATAAATTATTTATGAAATGTAAAAGAAAATAATTTGCAACAGTGCGACTGATTAAAAAAGTTCAACTGGATAAGCAATAAAACACACCTGATTTCTAACATTTATAAGAAGCTGTAGATTTGACGGCTTCACTAACAAATACAGTAAAATTATTTTTAAAATGTTTAATTTCATTATTTTAAAGTTTTGTGATCAATTCCCTAGAGTTTGGTTTCAAAGTATAGTTCTCGTTCGTAATTTGATGACATTTGTTGACATGTTGTTTTTTTTTGACACTCAGTGTTGCCGGTGCCCTAGGTAGAAACAGTTCAGTTAGTCAAAAGCTCTCGGTAGATTCATGGTCTAAATGGGTAGATTATTCAATTCTTTGGTCAAAAGCATTTTTTTTCATTCATTCATTTCATTCTTTCTTTCTTTCTTTCAAATATTGTAGTATCTCTATGTAGTCTGTGGTCAAAAGTAACATGCTAAATGCATTGTTTACAAAATGATGTTGTTTACAACCTCATTTGTTACATGATAACATGAGTCAAAAAGTTACATTTTGATGACATAGGTTACATTTTATTTTTTAGGCAATATTTTGTTTAAATAGGTCAAATGTATACTATTTTTCCTGAACTTCCCAAAAGCATCTTAAAGGGTGTTTGGCACATGGACCGACACAATTTTTTGGAGGGTTGGGAGGGTCATTTGCGGGGTTTCACCCAAAAATCCCATGTCCTAACTCCATAAGTGAGATATGATTTTTTTAGTTTTTTTCTCTAAATTACCCGAAATCACGCCTTGAAATCGACATATTTTTATTGTTTATGGTTGTAATAGCACGAAATAACTTTTATTGTATTTTGCAATGTAAATATACTTAATAAATCATATAGGAAATATAAGTCAAATAGGAAACGCCGACCTCATCTAGTTTTAAAAATATGATTGACGTGTAAAAGTGTTTGTATAAACCTACTTACAGAAATAAAATCATTTATCATTTATCATTATTTGATGCACATATTTTTTTTAGAACAAATGGTCCGTAAAAAAAAAGCTTATGCGCTCTCAAAGTACGAGGACACATAATCCTTAATTATAATACAGTAAACACATTACTGTCCTTTTTGGCAACAAACATTATTTCAAAATGATAAAATTCCTTATAAGGTTTCGTTCCGATTCACCCCTGCATCCCTATTCACCCCGTTTGACGGTACCGTAAAATGTAACTTAAGTTACATTCTTGCAACGCTGTTGACACTCGTGTGCTTGTGCTTGACATGAAAAATATGTATAAAAACATCCAACAATTTGGTCTTCACTAAATTATTATTCATGTTCCAAGCACGGTGGGCTGTGCTGGCGCTACTGCTGCGGCTGCTGAGACCTTCAAGCGATGAGAATACTGTAACCTTAGGCTAGGGCGTGCAATATCGGAAGGTTCTCAATTCCGGAACTGAGTTCCAATACTGGAAATCTGATTCCGGAATTCCCGAACTGGTTCCGGAACTGATAACTTTTAATTGTTTCAGTGTCTCTTCCTTCTTTATCTAGGAAAATTAAAAAGTTTGTTTCAAATCAAACAATATTTATAATTATATCAGTATTTTAATTATTTTTTGTATCAAATTAAACATATTTGGTCATCTTTCTCCTGTATTACTCTAATTAGACATTTTAAACGGTAAAATCAACAAGGCTTGTATAAAACACAATCATTAAGGAATTAAACATCGATAAAATTAATAAAAAACCTAAGATATTGGAATCGTAGTATGCATCACGTGTACATACTCTACATCCAGTCCAGTTCAGTCCTTCCAGTCTTAAAATTTTCATTGTGAAATGAGATAGCATAAAAATCAACCTATTGAGATCAAGTAAATCACTTAAACAATAATTAATTATTTCTTTGAGATGCTTCCTTGTTCTTGATATTGTGTTCTCAAGAACAATAAAGCATCTAACATTTTGTCAGAGAGTGGACTTCGTATTCGGTTACAAAAGTAACCAGCAAACGAAAATACTCTCTCACTTTCCACGCTCGTGGGTAGAACGCATATAATATACTTGTAAGCTTCTGTCAGATACACGCCTCCGTCTCCTCCGTTATCATACATAATAATAATAATAATAATAATCAGACATATTATCTCCGGTTGTTCTCGTCTAGCTAACGAAGAGTACTTGCATAGACACAACCTTGTAGCCAGGATTATCCATCAGCAACTTGCTCTGAAATACAGCCTTGTAGAATCGGAAGTGCCGTACTACAGGTATGTGCCCGACCCAGTTCTCGAAAATGGACATATCACATTGTACTGGGATCGATCCATCATCACTGACAGGACTATTGTTGCCAATAAGCCTGATATAGTGATGGTGGATCGATTAGAGCGGCGCGCAATGATTGTTGACATAACGGTCCCGCATGACGGTAACCTCGTGAAAGCCGAGAAAGATAAACAAATCAAGTATCTAGACTTGGCTCGCGAGGTTGTCGACATGTGGGATGTGGACTCAGCGATCATTGTGCCGATAGTCGTGACAGCCAATGGCTTAATAGCCAAGAGCCTCGACCAACACCTGAGGAGGCTCTCGTTGGGCAGTTGGATCAAGGGCTTGATTCAGAAAGCGGTACTTCTGGACACGGCTCGCATTGTTAGGAGGTTCCTCTCTCTGGAGCCCTGACCGCCGGTAGCTTGGACCCTGTTCCCGATACCGGTGGGCTACTATTTTTTATATTTTTAAATGTTTTTATATTTTTTATATTCTAATATTTAAAAATGTAATTTATATGTAAATAATGAAATAAAGGAAAAAATAATAATAATAATAAATAATTTATTTCAGATTCATCCTAAGATTACATCCATATTTGTTAGTAAAACTGTGAGCTTACAAACTAATGTTAGTAATAAAATAATTAATGACATACAATAACAACTAAACACTAGTGGCAGGTCCGGGTGCACTTCCCGATGACGGTGGAAAATCACTAAACGACTGCGTGGAGCCGTATCCATCGAGCCAGTATCGGAGAGTCCCACCGGTCCGCCAGCGCGCGCAGGATGGTGTTGGGGCTGTCGCGCATGCGGCGCATGATAGATGCGCACCGTTTGCGCATAATGGCCGCAAAACCGTCTGTGTCAGCCGCCGCGAACATCGCGGAGGCGCTGCAGTAGCGCGGCAGCCCCATCAACACCCGGAACGCGTTATTGTATTGAACGCGCAGATCGCTGTATGTCCGCTGTGTATAGTTAACCCACAGGCTGCAGGTGTAAAAGCACTGACAGTACGCTTTAAAAAGCGCAACTTTGACAGTCCCCGTGCACCGTGAAAACCTGCGGGCCAACATGTTGCATCGGACAGACAGCGCTCTGCGCTCCCTTTCGATATCCACACTGTCCTTAAGGTCCTCGGTGACCCAGTGGCCCAAATACTTAAATTGCTCGACTTTCTTTAGAGCTGTACCACTTAGAGTGAAATTCGGAACGAATGTGTATCGCTTGTTGTCCGGCCTGAAAATCATTATTTCACTCTTTTTCGCGTTGTATTTGAGCCCATGAGCCACCGCGTAGGACTCACAAATTTTCAGGAGTTTTCGTAAGGCACCAATCGACGGGCTCAGCAGCACCATATCGTCTGCGTAGCTGATGTTATTCACGCACACTCCGTCTATATGACACCCTATCCCGGTTCTGCTAAGCATACACAAGCATAAACATATACATAAGCATATACATAGCTTTTTCTAATTTGACAAAGCCTGCGAGGTCGAAATTAGTTGAGAGATTCTTACAGATTTTATTACATTTATCTAGTTATTTATCGAGCTGCTCTTGTAGAGTTGGATCATTATTTGTATCATCATTATCAGAAGAATCTAGTGCGGAGGCTTGAGCAGTTGTAGAGTCGATGGGCTCGCTAGAAGTTTGGAACTTTAGTTGACGTAGTAAATTGACAATAATCTCAGAAATTTCTTCATTATTGGGTTTAGGAAAGGTATCATCCTCTGCTTGTGCACAGGAGTCTTCCGGATTGTGTAAATACAGGAGTACACCTGCTAATAGTAATCGTCTTTGTTTTATACGACTTCGCAAGTTCATCCCAAGTTTAGAACTCAAAAAGCTGTTCTGTTCGTCAAGTTTTTTTGAGCATAAACTGTAACGTGGTATCAGCTGTATAAAGCGTCGCATCACGACGGCACAAGGACAGAACAGCCAATTTTATGACATCCAAGCTGTGATGAATGTCAGTCAATGTTTTAATTTCATCATCGGAAAAGGAAATCTCTGATTTCCAATCTATTAGGGCTTGAAGAACCGAGTCTTTTATCTTCAAAAACACTCCAATTATATCAGACATGCTTGACCATCGCGTACAACAGTCTATTTGTAGCTGTAAGTCTTTATTGTGTTCTTTCACTACGTATTCACGCAGTGAATCTGCTTTTAGGGGAGATTTTCTTATTAATTTATCAAGTCGACGAACTTTCACAATAACTTCCTTATACAACACTGGATCAACACGGACAGTAGTAGC
The DNA here is from genome assembly GCA_916610205.1 of Griposia aprilina. Taxonomy (NCBI): domain Eukaryota; kingdom Metazoa; phylum Arthropoda; class Insecta; order Lepidoptera; family Noctuidae; genus Griposia; species Griposia aprilina. The sequence continues at coordinate 24,994,571 of OU744289.1, forward strand.
CTGAATTTCAAAACCACTTTCATTTGTTACTGTAGTCTCGTCTTTGTCATCTTCATTTTCAGATTGAGACCCTTCATCATCTGAGACATGCTGAATAGACTCCAACACCACTGCTTGTCCTGGTTCTTTCGAAGTTTTGTACAAAGTATCAATGACTGCAAGTTGGATTCCGTGAGCGAGGCAAAGCTGGTGATGGCCTTTGCAGTAGGTTCCCATTTTCACCATTACACTTGCACCATCAGTGGTTTGGCTAATGACATCGTCTTCCAAAGACATATAAAATTTTGCAAGATGGTCCCGCAACATATTGAAGGCTGTCCAAGCTGGCATTGATCCCGTTATTTTGGATAACCCAAGATTTTAAAAATAGAAACCACCAAAGCCTTTGCTATGCCAATTTATGTTCATGTAACGTTTATTTCGCAATGACGTCCATTCGTCAAGTGTCAAAGTGGATCTTTGCCCGGCTGTTTTTAGTGCTAGTATTTTGTTTTGGTCTCTGATTTAACTTCTTCGGCTTGTGTCAACACCATTCTTGCTATTGTGTTTGGTAATTTGGGTAATACGTAGCCAGATTTTTTAAATAATACTCGTAGATCTTGGCTTTCTGTAAAAAATCTAAAAGTGCCACCATCAAGTGCCGCCATTCGAGACACAATCACCTTCATTGTTTCGCTTGACTTAAAAATGTCTGTCATGACCTTCCTCTTTTTGGATGCTGTGGCAGGTTGCTTTCCCGTAGTGATGTTTCTCACGGCAGTCGAGGAAGATGCAGAACGATCAATTTCAGTATCCTTTAAATTTGAGTGAAATGCCCGCACATGAGTATGTAAGCCAGTAGTGGCACCAGCTACAGTTTTCAAGATTTTGTTACATATTTTGCACTTTGCGGACTGACCATCATTTGCACGTAGAAAATGATTACATATACCAGTATTTGTTCTCGTGTTGGAGAACGTTAAGTATTCAACGCTTTTTTCGTAGTCGACCTAAAACAAAAAAAAATAAGCTAATAATTCGAAAAAACTTATTTCAAAACAACAATTTTACCCAGATTGATCGGGTAATATAGTATAATTTAACTGATTATTGTTATTTAAATAATGACAAAATAAACATGTTATTGAAGAACCCAGTTTCGTTTATTTAACAACCACTTATATGATACAATGTTTTTGTTTAATAGCCTAAGCGTAATCTATATTAAAATAACAAAACTATGTTTGCTAAATAAACAATAAAACCATGGAGGAACACAAAAGTATAACATTGACTAAATATAACGTAAATAATACTCACATTTTGCGTCGTACTCCCGCGGGCCGCGTGTGACGTGTACTCTCGGTAAAGTTGTTTGGGTGACTGGTGAGAATCTCCCTATATAAAATGTACTCTGTGGGTGAGAATCAGTGGTGGAGAGAGGGGGCGGGACGCGCGCGTGTGGCCCGCGGCCGGCTAGCGGCATATGGAATATTCCACAGACGGTAGATTTGGTGCGTTCAGAAAAATAAATAATCAAAATATCAAAAAAATATGAATATGAGAATTACGATATTAGTTCTCTCAATTCCGGAATTGAAATATCAGAAAAATTGTTACGGAATTCCGGAATAACGAGATTCCGGAATTCCGGAATGCACTTAAGGCCAACTCAGTTTTGAGCCGTTTGAGGTTGAAACGCTCGGGTCATGGGCAATGGGGCCCCGAGTGCACGTCTCCTTTTAAGGTGGTCGACACTTCACGTGACCACGGGCTGGCTCGATCTTTGGCCAAAGAATTGGCATTGCCATTCAACGTGGCGATGTTTCTGGCCTTCTGGGCATGTTTCCGAATGACAGCGATGCCGACGAGTACTTTAACGCATAGATGTTCTTGTGTTTTTTGTATTTATTGTCATATTTAGTTGGTTATTCATTTAATTTAGTACGTAGTGTAAATAACTATTTAACGCAACTAACAAGTTGCGTTATAAATTGTATATTACAATCATTTTAATTTTCTTTAAAGTTATCCACAGTTAGGGTTACCATATGAAAAATTGAAAAGTCCTGACAAAAAGCCTGATTTCTGTAGAAAAGTCCTGAGATTTTGTCGCAAACGTAATAAATAAACGACGACTCATATTTTTTCACATGATAATGTGGAAAAAAATGCGTTGTCGTTTCATGGTGAAGATGATTAAAGAGAAAGTATTGATTATATTTTGTTCAATTTACCTACGTACATAATTAAAGTTGATTCTTGAAACCAAAGTGGGTAAATTAGATTTATGTTTTTTTAAATACTATGTTGGTGTAAAATAAGTTGATTTGTGATTTCTGCTGTGATACTATCCAAAAAAAAATATATTTTTGTTTATGTTGTTTGCAACTTACCAATAAAAAAAAGGATTGTGTGGTTTTATGAAACCACGGTAAAAGTGAAACTTTTTTTTCACATTATATACATTTAACTAAAAACCTCCTTCCTTTCACTTTATCCCTACTCCGCGGCCGAGCGTCACGCGACATGCAACACACAGACGAAAAAGTTTGAGACGATGTAATAAAAGTTTCACTTTAAAAATCTAGATAGAGATACTTTATTTTATTTTAAAAATGCAAAATCCTGAGATTCCCGAGATTTCCCGCAATGCGGCCGCAATACTATCCAGGAGCCTCAAGTTTCTGTGATTTCAGGACAAATCCTGAGGTATGGTAACCATAGCCACAGTAGGTAGGTCTAAAAAAACTAATATTTAGACTTAGGTATGTGGAATTTACGAGATTTATGTGGATAAAAGCAAGTAAACTATGTGAAAAAGGATACTATTGATTGATATAAGTCCATTTTCCGAGCTAGTAATACTTTTTGTAAATAAATACCAATTAGATCAAACAAGTTTTGTAAACATACCATTCCAAACGTTCTGTTTCACGCAGTGGTTCTAGCTGGATTTGAAATAAGTTTTTACATTTTAACATATTTTTGCGAAAAGTAACAAATTTTAACATTTATTAAAATATCTAATGCATTATAGATATACAGTTTGGTGCTTTGATAGTAATTTTAATCATTATTTTCTCATTCTGTGCAACTTTGATTGAGCAGGAATATTATGATTTGGACTTTTGGGAGGGCTTTCGAGCATGATTCTTTTAATTTCAACTGAAATACAGTAAGCTTGACCTAGCAATATAGTTTTATGTATTGCACTGGCCTGCTTGTACCATTTTTGATGCACGGATAATTTTATTTTTGAGGTCATTACATTACAAAACGATTTCTCCCGATGCGCAACCGAACAAGACACGAACGTCATCCGAAACGGACGGAAAGAAGGGCGATGTTGCACTAGCGAAGAAAGACAGCTGTCGTATCATTTTCAGCTGATTTTTGTGTACGCATCGCGAACGCTACAAACTCTAACAACGATCGAAACGTTTCGTAACGGTACAAGTTTCTTGGTTACAGTCACGTAGGAAGTATTTTCGTTGATAGAGTCTCGCGACGCAGCAGGCCAGGAGCGGGAGTTTCACAGCGACGAACAAAGGGAGATGGTCTATTGAGCGCGGGTGGTGCGTATCGGGGGCCGTGACGTCATTCGGCCGAGGCGTCGAGGCCGATGCGGCGGGTGCGCTCGTGATCTCGGCGCTCCGACGAGCGCGGCGAGCGGGCGCTGCGGAGCGGGCCAGCCTGGCCTCCACTGACTCGGGCGACGAGGGCGCTGGGCACCGGCCGCCGCGCAAGCGGACCCGCAGGCTGTCGCCGCCCGCCCGGCCCGCAGACATGCACCAGCCGCCCGCAGCTAACGGTGCGCCACCGCCGCACCATGTCAACGGTGACACCGGGACGCGCAACGGCGACCTACAGCCGCTCGGCCTCAGCATGTCACCGACTGACCAGGAGATTGTGCGCCTCATCGGCCAACACCTTCTCTCTGTGGGACTGGAGTGAGTACCCCTAAGCGTTCACTCTCTACCTCTATTCCAGTGTTCGGCACAAGGTATGGATTCTTCAGCTGTGTTTGTTATTGAAAACATTCTGGTTTACATCAGTCTTCTTCCTCTTTTCTCTTCTCACACACCATTACAAGCATAATAATTGAAAAGTATAAAACACTGAATCATTTTGTGGTATCATGACAAATCTTGGTTCCTAAATATTGCTAATTAGAGTTTAATGACCTTTGCTTCTTTTAATATCTTAAGATAAAAAAAAAAAACAATTAAACCCGTTTTTTTTAAGCATTAGATTACTTATCATGGCAGGCATGTACCTAAATATTATTAGAAGTTGAGTAAATAACGATGAAAATGCATATTTTGTATGTGGGATGCACTCCGAGTTCTCTTCGGATGGTAAATTGTTTGTTAACTTTATTAAAAAATCATAATCAAATAAATAACCAATTAAGAGCCAAGTATGTTTATATTTAAGTAATTAATTCCTTTGTTCTAATAGGTAACAACAAAACAAAGGAACTAAATCATGTTTGAATCAATTGATACTATAGAAAACTATATCATTCTGAATCAATTTCCTCCATAGATAGACAAACACGTTTATTTATTGTGTGCCAGAGCAAGGTAAACAAAGACCTGTTATTTTCTGGTAGCCAATCATAGAATCATGTTTATACTGACACTGAACTGTTTTCCTTGTGTTATTTGCATTGATTAAAGCATTGCTCTGGAATTATGTGGTTTTTTAAAACACATGGCTTAATAAGTAATCATAATAGGAAAATAAACTGTTTTATTCAGTAAAATGATGACAAAGACTATTTGCTTCTATAAAATCCGCCACTAATAGCAACTACTATAAGAATCTATACTTTAATGAACACAAAAGTGCTGAGTCATTGTCATATTTGTTGAGTTGGTAACCTAAGCTAAATATTAATACTTCTGTAGCAGATTATCAGAACCAAAACTGATTAAAGAAGAGAGTGATTAGAGAAGGAGCAGATAACAACCAGCAAATATTTTTTTGCAAAAATATTAAATATTATGGCAAAATAATTAGATATTATGGCAAAATAATTAGATTATTATTATTTAGATTTAGTCTGTTATTTATTTAGATTTAGACGATTGTGGACAATGATCTAAAACTAAGTACAAATTGTTCAAAATATTAAACAAACAGAGATTGCTCCTTTATAATATAATATTTGTGTGTTAAAAACGTGTTGTTAAACCAACAAGTATCTATTTGTTTCCATTCAAACATAATGCTAGGTGTGTCATTTGTGGTAAAATCCCCTCCCTCCCCACAAACCACTTATCATGTTATCAGTTACCTTATGCTACGTTACGTTCATAGCTGTAGGTATGTTTTACTGCACTTTGATAAAGATCTTTTTAACTGGATGTTCGTCAAATTCGGATGCCTTTGGCATTTGGGCCGCTTTCTTATCTTACTAAAGTTTATTTTTTAGCAAAACATGTGGTTGCACATTGTTGTATCATTTTAAAGTTAATCATCACAATATGTGTATTAATGTTGGTGAACCATTTTCTTCAAGTTTAATTTTTGGCTCAACATGATTGCCTGTTAAGGTGCGTGACAGCAAGGTATATTGTGTTGAATTCCTGCTTAAAGGAAACACAGTTCATATCTACAAGTCTTGCTAAAATAGTTATTAATATTTAAATGGTCAAATGCATTTCACAGTTGCCAATGGTTATATTCTTAAGTAGCTTTTACCCGTGGCTTCGTCCATGAGAAATTTCTTGTTCCCCTGACCCACCCCGATGGATCGCATCGCCTGCTCGCGCTATGACTTCGTTTTCGCTTAGCATTCTTTCTGACTTTTTTCCTTTTTACTCGGCTCCTAAGGGTCCTAATCTGTGGTCCTAGCGTAATGTTAAATAGCCTTCCTTAAGAATTGGGCTATCAAATGAAAAATATTTTTTCAAATCCGACATTACCTCACAATTATCTCTTTAAAATATTAGTATTAGATGATCGTTTAATGTTTCCGTAAAACAAATTCCAGCGCATTGTATTGCAAGCGACCTTGTGGCAAGGCCGACGACCCTGATTACAAGGACACTCATAGTATGCACGTATAGAATATCTAGCAGTTGTTGAACACCAATAAATTAATATTATTTATTTGAATCATAGTAGAAATCGTTTTAGTTGTAGTACCTTATCATATTGCATAATCTTTTTTTAGTTAATAAAATATATTAAATAAGTAGGTTTACGTAATATTGGTATAGGTAATATAAACAAAAAGGCTATAAGTATTATTTATTTAGTTAAGTAAAATAAATTATGGAAGAATCACCACACACATGAACCACACTGCTTGTAAATATGAATTACTAACATACATTACATATTCACGCCTTTTCCGATGGGGCTAGGCAGAAACTACTACAGGAGAGTCACTTACGTTTATTTATGTATTGTATGGAAAGTATTACTACTTTATAATGCCTAATAATTATACCTACCTAAACATTCGCGCAGTGTATATTATGCGGAGCGTTAACGCCTACGCTTGACAAAGACTTATACTCGAAAGGTTTAGGTAGTTAAATAAAGGTAAACAAATCATAAAAAAACTTTTTTACAAAAAATTAAACCGACGAAAAAAGAAACTGAAAAGCAAAAAATAAATCTTTCAGTCTAACTAAGCTCTTAAATTAATGTAAATTACAAATTTTGAGTCGGCGCCAAACAATCACCGCAGATCGATTAACGACGATCAATCAAGCTGCCATAAGTTTTCATGGCGCCTTGTATGTTTGGCGCCGACTCAAAATTTGTAATTTACATTAATTTAAGAGCTTAGTTAGACTGAAAGATTTATTTTTTGCTTTTCAGTTTCTTTATTCGTCGGTTTAATTTTTTGTAAAAAAGGTTTTTTATTTTTCGCTTTTCTGTTTCCGTTTCAAATAAATGAACTTATTTATTTATTTAGGACTACCAACAATAGCTTACACTACAGATGTCTTTAAAAAAAACATGAAATTAAAACTTAGTACAGTGGATTAATTAGGTACTTTAAGGTAAACACCACATTACCCAAATTAAATTATGTTAATTGACAACTTGGGTACATGACTACTTTTCAAGCAATCTTAATACCGGGGAAAAATATGCTAGATTCAAAAGTCATCATAAAGGTTTCATAACAAATCAGACAAACAGTCAAACAATTTAGATTTCAGCTTAGGGAATCAAAGTGTAAATCGATTAGATAGCTATTACATAGTAAAACCTTGCAAAACCTAGCTTATAGACAGTTATATGCTATACCGATTTTCTCTGTGGAGGACAAAGAGTAGTAACAGGTCTACGCGGAATTCATGACAGACGGAGCACGCAAGATATTGAGTGCGAGCAGTGGAGGCTAGTCGATAATTCCTTTATGAAATTTACATACAAACATTGCGTCGTTTAAACATCTTCGTTCTTCTAAAGTGTTGAAGAAATTCAAGCTATTTTTTTTAATAAGAAGATGACCTTTTAGCAATGCCAACAGAAACAGCTAGATGCCAATCAAAGCGTTTTTAATAATAATAATAATAATAATCATTTATTTCGGACATAATTAAAATCCATAATGAGTTAGTAACAGAAAAGCTTACAACTATGTTAGTAACCTTAGACAAAATAAATTAATCAAAAAAGTTTATCTACTTCATAAATTTAGTTCATAAATTTTCCCTCTGCACCGGGCAAGCAGGCATGCCTACGGGACCAGTGCGCCAGGAAAGGGCAGTCCGGCCTTTCAGCAATAACGCTTAGGATGCTGTTGGGACTCCCACGTATCCTACGCATCAAGGAGGCCGCCCTTTTGCGCATGATAGCTTCAAAACTATCTATGCCTGCTTGAGCAAACATGCCCGACGCGCTACAAAACCGCGGAAGCCCCAGCAGCACCCGGAAGGCGTTATTATATTGAATACGAAGAGCGTTGTAGGCCTTCTGCGTATACTTGATCCACAGGCTGCAGGTGTAAAAAGTCTGGCAGTAGGCCTTAAACAGTGTAAGTTTCACTTCTTTAGTACACCTAGCAAACCTGCGGGCCAACATATTACATCGGACCGACAACGCTCTTCTCTCTCTCTCCAAATCATCATCATCACTCAAATCCTCATTCAAAACGTGCCCAAGGTATTTAAATTGAGACACTCTCTTAAGTGGTTCCCCATAAAGGAAGACTGGAGGAACCGCCTTAGGTTTTCGGGAACCAACACGAAAAACCATGACCTCACTCTTCCTGACATTGTACTGGAGTCCATGGGCCGTAGCGTATTGTTCACACTGTCCAAGCAACCGTCTGAGTGCATCAATCGAAGGACTCAGCAGCACCATGTCGTCAGCATAACTTATACTATTCATGACCTTGCCATCAATAGAGCATCCGACTCCAGTGCTGCCGAGCTCCTCCACCAGCTGATTGACGTATAGGCTGAAAAGGCCTGGAGAGGTCAAGCCACCTTGCCTCACGCCACACTCCAGCCCATACTCAGCAGACAATGCACCCGACCACGAACGTTCGTTTTTGAACGTGTTCTAGACGCAACCTATTCGTACCACAGTGCGGCCGCCACATCATATTACAGTATTCTGCTACATATCAACTACAAAGTGCACTGTCTTATGACAAAAACCCAGCATCTTGGACGCTTTTTTGGGGCTTGTATTTAAACGCCTACCAGAAAAGTGCCTGTTTTACTACCAACAAATTCGAAATACCTGCCAGAATGGATAAATGCTCACCAAATTGTGTTTCATAAAGTATTGTAGAAAAGAACCTATTTTCCTTTTTATTCTATGCCATAGAGATTTATAAACGTCTTTTAATTTCTTACTACCTGCCAAGATAGCTCGACGGAGCCCCGCTTAGCGTGGCTCCTATTTCTGTAACCAACCAAACCTCGGGGTGCCCCTGACGTCGACCGGCGTGGGTTAGGGTTAATAAGCAGGTCGACGGAGCCCCGCTCCGCGGGGCTCCTATTTCTGTCTAAAGGGTTTAAAGGAACCTAACCAACCGAACCTCGGGGTGCCCCTGATGTCGACCGTCTATGGTTAGATTTGGTGAGCATTTATCCATTTTGGTAGGCAATAAGAATATAAATACAACATGTACAATTATTCTGATGAGTGTATAATTATTTTGGAACATAAGGCGTTGTTCTTTAGGCACCTCGGTATAGAGAGGGTTTATTTTATTTGAAGTTAACATATTTTACTTTGGTACTTAGTCTTAGAGTGATATTTTCTAGAACTGTTTGTGGTACGTACTTGTAATAAGGAGTGTTCATATCTTGTATGAGTTTATATTTGAGTGCTAGTTTTTGATGGATGACTTTTGCTACCTGATTGTGTCTATTTGTATAGTCTGTTTTAATATTATTATTATTATTACTTTGCCTTTAATTATAAGATTATTTGTTCCTGTATATTTAACGTAGTAACACTTCATTGAGTTCAAATACTTTATTTTTATTTTTGCACCATTCATCATCATCATCATCAGCCTATATTTGTCCACTACTGGACGTAAGCCTCTCCTAGTGAACGCCATTGAGCCCGACCCTTGGCTCTCGTCATCCAGTCTCTGCCAGCCGCATTTCGCAAGTCGTCAGTCCACCTGGCCGGCGGGCGCCCCACACTACGTTTGCCTAAACGCGTTCTCCACTCTTGAACTTCAACGAGAGATGTGACTAGCCCATTGCAGCTTCAGCTTGCTTAGTCTTTGGGCTATGTCGATTACCTTGGATCTCTGGTGGATAACGTCGTTTTGGATTTTATCCTTCAGAGAGACTCCAAGCATAGCTCTCTCCATAGCTCGCTGAGTGACTTTAAACTTATGGACCAATCTCACCATGAGTGTCGACGTTTCTACTCCGTAAGTCGTAACCAGTAGGACACACGCGTTGAAGACTGTCGTCTTTGGGCACTGCGGTATAGACGAGGAGAAGACCTGATGAAGTTTACCAAATGCTGCCCATCCCAGCTGAATCCTACTATCGGCTTCCCTCTCAAAATTGAGTTAGGCCTATAGTTTTTATGTTGAAATTGTTATCTTATTTATGTATACTCACCATCTTTGCCACTTTCCATTTTATAGGGAATATGCCAGAAGTTAAGGATTTGCTGTTTATAGCTGTAATAAATATTACCTTTATTAATTTATAAGCTTTTAAATGTTTTGAGTATGCTCTCACTGCTAATATTTAGAACTTCCCTCGACTGCCTTCCGTACCCAACATCACACCCTCTATGACAGTCATACTCCAGCTAGGCTTAAAGTTCTCATCAAGATGAATGAAATAAGCCCAAACACGATCTAACTGCTGTAAGCTGTCGAGGAGCCCTCTCGACTGTCTTCCGTCTCCATCATCAGATGATCTGCAGGTCTCTTTTTTGTTGAAGCATCATTAGAATTACGTATATGTGCCAAGTTTCAACAGAATCGGTTCACAAGGGAACATTCTGTAGGTGAAAAATCATTTAACCCCTATTTTTCTACCCTTAGGGGTGGATTTCGTTTTTCAATTTTAAATGGGACCAACTTTGGGGTACACTCTTTCCATTAAAAAAGAATCATCAAAATCGGACTACTCGGTAAAAAGTTATGCGTGGTCATACATTAAAAAAAATATACGGGTCGACTTGAGAACCTCCTCCTTTTTTTTTCGTCGGTATTAGGGTTTTTTATACTTGACCCTTTCTTGTTTAAAAATATGTTACAACAAAATTAAAGTTATTTGCGATTTAAACGATAATTTTCTGTTTTATTAATGTATGTTAAACTTTATCATTTATTCGTAAACTATACTCTTCGTACATGTAATTGCTTGAGCACAATTTTTTTGTTAGATTTATAAAATAGTATAATATTTTGTAATCTGTCTATTGTAAAGAGCCCAAAAATACAGGTTCCCTAAACCTTTTAGAAAATACAACGAATTAGATAACGTTGCTAAATTGAAGAGTACACCTGTGACGTAGTATGGCAACTGAAGTAGTACATTTTACGTTTAGTCGGTTAAACAGATGCCTTTTATGTTATGGATGAATTAGAAAAAATGTTAAATGGTGTCACAGTATTGCGGCTGCCACCATACATTTGTGAGCTTAATTCAATTGAGTTAATATGGGCTCAAGTTAAAGGGTTTTGTAGCCGAGAAAAATAAAACTTGTAAAATGTCTGACCTAAACATTCTTTTGCCAGAGGCTTTAGCTAATGTGACTGCTGCGATTTGGAAAAATTGCGAAGGTCATGTAATAAAAGAAGAACAGAAAATGTTTAAATTAGACAAAATAGTTGATGATACCACTGAACGCTTTATTATTAATGTGACAGATAGTTCCTCAAATTCAGATTCAGAATAGAGCCTATTAATAAGGGACTCAAAATAATATGATTTTAACATTTGAAATAAAAGGTTCAACATCTATGAGTCACGTGGTTTTTTTTGTTTACCTTTATTTAACTACCTAAACCTTTCGAGTATAGTTCAAACTTCCTTGCCCTTTTGCTTCTGTGAGTGAGTGTAGGTATACTGCTGCCCAGCCAATCAACACCACGAAGGAAATAGAATAAGTGTAGAATCTATCAACTCAACTTTCTATCATAATATGTGATGATTGGCCGAAACGATAATCGACACCCTTCCAATTACATATTACACGCAGTTACTAAGTAATGTTTCCGCACGTAATCTGAAGTAAATGAGTTATTTGAATATTGACTAACTCACTATACCAATATTGCGTAAGCGTCGGGAATCCGAAGACATCTAGTTATTTTGTTTGTGAAATGTAACAATTACCTACGAAGTGTCGATAGCTCTATTATTGTAACAATTACCTACGCAGTGTTGATAGTTCCGTTATTGTAACAATTACCTACGCGGCGTTGATAGCTCCATTATAGTAACAATTACCTAAGCAGGGTGGATAGCTCCATTATTCTAACAATTACCTGCGCAGTGTTGATAGGTCCATTATTCTAACAATTAGCTACGCAGTGTTGATAGTTCCATCATTGTAACATTTACCTAAGCTGTATTGATAGAGCCTCCGTTTTTGTAACAATTACCTACGCGGCGTAGATAGCTCCATTATTGTAACAATTACCTACGCTGGGTTGATAGCTCCATTATTCTAACAATTACCTACGTAGTGTTGATAGCTCTATTATTGTAACAATTACCTACGTAGTGTTGATAGCTCCATTATTGTAACAATTACCTACGCAGTGTTGATAGCTCCATTATTCTAACAATTACCTACGTAGTGTTGATAGCTCTATTATTCTAACAATTACCTGCGCAGTGTTGATAGGTCCATTATTCTAACAATTACCTACGCAGTGTTGATAGCTCCATTATTGTAATAAATAAATACGAAGTGTTGATAGCTCCATTATTGCTCGCGGTAAGGCATGTTCTCGGCTTGGACATTGATTATTTCTGATTTACCTATTTGATGGTGTAGGTATGTCCGTATGTATCCCCCAAAACAGTCGGCAACGTAGTAACGATCCTCTGGTGTCGCGGATAGTTCAAAGGCGTCGATAGCCTACCATCAGGTAACTCGGTCAGATAATCAACAACAATAATACTTCAATGAAAACGAAAGACAAAAATAATGCAGAATATGCAGGCTTCGCAGGATTCGTGAATCGTGCACCACAGACTCCATCGCACAAAGCCTATTATCTGAAAACCTGGATAGAATCTGGGGCAAAATGGACAAAATGAAAAATCTTACCTACCTTTTCTAGAAGCCTTTCGTGTATTTTCAAACCCTCATAGCTTCGGCCTGGATAATGCTACAGACCTCAAATTCTCAGGATAAGATCTTGTTAGTAGACTTCTGCTTTTTTACCCGACTATGCTAGAAGTAAGGGTTATGATTTTAACATGTGTAATATCAATACAAGATCACCGCTAAAATAATGTGCAATAGAGCACCCTACAAAAAGAAATGAAATCCCACCAAAAACATTTCATGTAAAGTAGGTTGCCAATTTTACATGAAATGTTTTTGGTGGTGTGTATGTTCCAAAAGTATCTGATAAATATGTTAACCATTTGTTAATCATAAAACTTTAGTGCCACTTACCAAAACAATTGTTGGAAAAAGTGGTGAGATATAAAATTGAAACCTGTAATGAGTGATTGCGTAAGAATTTAACCTGAATAGGGGCTTGGTTCCACTTTCATCAGATAATTTGTGTGTCATGTTCCCTCAGCCGCAGCGCCGCTCTGCTGATGGAGGAGTCGGGCCTGCACCTGGAGCACCCGGCCGCCGCCACGTTCCGCACACACGTGCTGGCCGGCGACTGGGTGAAGGCCGACCACGACCTGCGCGCGCTGCACGACCTGCTGCGCGAGTCGCCGCACGTCGATGCCCACAGTCTCGCTGTTAGTAAACAGTACCTACGACTACCGACCTACTTGTACTCTGTTAGGACTAGGAGTCAATTTACATTGCGACGGTAGAGACGAGAAGCGATGCAATTATGTTAATTTTGCATTTTATACTTTACAAACCTTATGCCCGATGGGATTTCCTGTTGGCAAAAATGACGTACATACTTTCATCCCCTATTTAACCAAATTAGGGTATAAATTTTCAAAAATCCTGGGTACTCACTTTTGTTATAATAAAAGGAACTCTTGTGTAACATTCAGGCTTCTAGACCCTGCGGCTAGGTATGTGCAGATTGACGACCACGTCGACCAGTGGTATACTAAGACATGACTAAACTAACATTCTCGTGTTCGTTCAGGAGATGAAGTTCGTGGTACTAGAGCAGAAGTACCTGGAGCACCTGGAGGCGGGGCGCGTGCTGGACGCGCTGCACGTGCTGCGCAACGAGCTCACGCCGCTGCAGTACGACACGCCGCGCGTGCACCGCCTGTCCGCGCTCATGATGTGCGCGGACGCGCGCGAGCTGCAGGCGCGCGCGCACTGGGCCGGCTCCGGCGCGCACTCGCGCGGCAACGTGCTGGCGCGAGTACAGGTACGCCCCAGCTACCCTACTTAGGACGAAATCTCACCAATGAAACTGAACGCGATTAGCATATCTAAACCGCGTTCGACAGTTGTCAGAGTCAATGTTCCATGGAGATCTGCTGTAATTGTGTACAATTGCATGCAAGTTTACAAGAACGGGGACAAATACTAGTGTGAGCTTCCAATTATAGGAAACCACATCGTTCACTTATAATCTATGTATAATAAGTTTGACAAGGACGAACATATTAAAATAAATGATAATACATCACACGAAAGTCATACAACGGAAAACAAAATTATAGTTTGGATACTAAGACTTTTGTGTTTCTTTTTAACTTTATGGATATTTTGCATGTATGTAATATCCCATTGAATGCGCGTCGATACTTCGTCATAGTGCTTACAGTAATAACAACGTGTCGTTGGCCCGTGCCCGCAGTCCGTGCTGCCGCCGACGCTGATGATGGCGCCGACGCGGCTGCGCGCGCTCCTGGCGCAGGCGGCGCGCGCGCAGAGCACGCTGTGCCGCTTCCACGCGGGCGCGCGGCCCGGCCTGGGCTCCGACGCCATCCCCTTCACGCTGCTGGCCGACCACCACTGCTCGGCCGACCACTTCCCCATACACTCGCTGCAGGTACGTGTGTGCGCGCGCGCGCAGAGCACGCTGTGCCGCTTCCACGCGGGCGCGCGGCCCGGCCTGGGCTCCGACGCCATCCCCTTCACGCTGCTGGCCGACCACCACTGCTCGGCCGACCACTTCCCCATACACTCGCTGCAGGTACGTGTGTGCGCGCGCGCGCAGAGCACGCTGTGCCGCTTCCACGCGGGCGCGCGGCCCGGCCTGGGCTCCGACGCCATCCCCTTCACGCTGCTGGCCGACCACCACTGCTCGGCCGACCACTTCCCCATACACTCGCTGCAGGTACGTGTGTGCGCGCGCGCGCAGAGCACGCTGTGCCGCTTCCACGCGGGCGCGCGGCCCGGCCTGGGCTCCGACGCCATCCCCTTCACGCTGCTGGCCGACCACCACTGCTCGGCCGACCACTTCCCCATACACTCGCTGCAGGTACGTGTGTGCGCGCGCGCGCAGAGCACGCTGTGCCGCTTCCACGCGGGCGCGCGGCCCGGCCTGGGCTCCGACGCCATCCCCTTCACGCTGCTGGCCGACCACCACTGCTCGGCCGACCACTTCCCCATACACTCGCTGCAGGTACGTGTGTGCGCGCGCGCGCAGAGCACGCTGTGCCGCTTCCACGCGGGCGCGCGGCCCGGCCTGGGCTCCGACGCCATCCCCTTCACGCTGCTGGCCGACCACCACTGCTCGGCCGACCACTTCCCCATACACTCGCTGCAGGTACGTGTGTGCGCGCGCGCGCAGAGCACGCTGTGCCGCTTCCACGCGGGCGCGCGGCCCGGCCTGGGCTCCGACGCCATCCCCTTCACGCTGCTGGCCGACCACCACTGCTCGGCCGACCACTTCCCCATACACTCGCTGCAGGTACGTGTGTGCGCGCGCGCGCAGAGCACGCTGTGCCGCTTCCACGCGGGCGCGCGGCCCGGCCTGGGCTCCGACGCCATCCCCTTCACGCTGCTGGCCGACCACCACTGCTCGGCCGACCACTTCCCCATACACTCGCTGCAGGTACGTGTGTGCGCGCGCGCGCAGAGCACGCTGTGCCGCTTCCACGCGGGCGCGCGGCCCGGCCTGGGCTCCGACGCCATCCCCTTCACGCTGCTGGCCGACCACCACTGCTCGGCCGACCACTTCCCCATACACTCGCTGCAGGTACGTGTGTGCGCGCGCGCGCAGAGCACGCTGTGCCGCTTCCACGCGGGCGCGCGGCCCGGCCTGGGCTCCGACGCCATCCCCTTCACGCTGCTGGCCGACCACCACTGCTCGGCCGACCACTTCCCCATACACTCGCTGCAGGTACGTGTGTGCGCGCGCGCGCAGAGCACGCTGTGCCGCTTCCACGCGGGCGCGCGGCCCGGCCTGGGCTCCGACGCCATCCCCTTCACGCTGCTGGCCGACCACCACTGCTCGGCCGACCACTTCCCCATACACTCGCTGCAGGTACGTGTGTGCGCGCGCGCGCAGAGCACGCTGTGCCGCTTCCACGCGGGCGCGCGGCCCGGCCTGGGCTCCGACGCCATCCCCTTCACGCTGCTGGCCGACCACCACTGCTCGGCCGACCACTTCCCCATACACTCGCTGCAGGTACGTGTGTGCGCGCGCGCGCAGAGCACGCTGTGCCGCTTCCACGCGGGCGCGCGGCCCGGCCTGGGCTCCGACGCCATCCCCTTCACGCTGCTGGCCGACCACCACTGCTCGGCCGACCACTTCCCCATACACTCGCTGCAGGTACGTGTGTGCGCGCGCGCGCAGAGCACGCTGTGCCGCTTCCACGCGGGCGCGCGGCCCGGCCTGGGCTCCGACGCCATCCCCTTCACGCTGCTGGCCGACCACCACTGCTCGGCCGACCACTTCCCCATACACTCGCTGCAGGTACGTGTGTGCGCGCGCGCGCAGAGCACGCTGTGCCGCTTCCACGCGGGCGCGCGGCCCGGCCTGGGCTCCGACGCCATCCCCTTCACGCTGCTGGCCGACCACCACTGCTCGGCCGACCACTTCCCCATACACTCGCTGCAGGTACGTGTGTGCGCGCGCGCGCAGAGCACGCTGTGCCGCTTCCACGCGGGCGCGCGGCCCGGCCTGGGCTCCGACGCCATCCCCTTCACGCTGCTGGCCGACCACCACTGCTCGGCCGACCACTTCCCCATACACTCGCTGCAGGTACGTGTGTGCGCGCGCGCGCAGAGCACGCTGTGCCGCTTCCACGCGGGCGCGCGGCCCGGCCTGGGCTCCGACGCCATCCCCTTCACGCTGCTGGCCGACCACCACTGCTCGGCCGACCACTTCCCCATACACTCGCTGCAGGTACGTGTGTGCGCGCGCGCGCAGAGCACGCTGTGCCGCTTCCACGCGGGCGCGCGGCCCGGCCTGGGCTCCGACGCCATCCCCTTCACGCTGCTGGCCGACCACCACTGCTCGGCCGACCACTTCCCCATACACTCGCTGCAGGTACGTGTGTGCGCGCGCGCGCAGAGCACGCTGTGCCGCTTCCACGCGGGCGCGCGGCCCGGCCTGGGCTCCGACGCCATCCCCTTCACGCTGCTGGCCGACCACCACTGCTCGGCCGACCACTTCCCCATACACTCGCTGCAGGTACGTGTGTGCGCGCGCGCGCAGAGCACGCTGTGCCGCTTCCACGCGGGCGCGCGGCCCGGCCTGGGCTCCGACGCCATCCCCTTCACGCTGCTGGCCGACCACCACTGCTCGGCCGACCACTTCCCCATACACTCGCTGCAGGTACGTGTGTGCGCGCGCGCGCAGAGCACGCTGTGCCGCTTCCACGCGGGCGCGCGGCCCGGCCTGGGCTCCGACGCCATCCCCTTCACGCTGCTGGCCGACCACCACTGCTCGGCCGACCACTTCCCCATACACTCGCTGCAGGTACGTGTGTGCGCGCGCGCGCAGAGCACGCTGTGCCGCTTCCACGCGGGCGCGCGGCCCGGCCTGGGCTCCGACGCCATCCCCTTCACGCTGCTGGCCGACCACCACTGCTCGGCCGACCACTTCCCCATACACTCGCTGCAGGTACGTGTGTGCGCGCGCGCGCAGAGCACGCTGTGCCGCTTCCACGCGGGCGCGCGGCCCGGCCTGGGCTCCGACGCCATCCCCTTCACGCTGCTGGCCGACCACCACTGCTCGGCCGACCACTTCCCCATACACTCGCTGCAGGTACGTGTGTGCGCGCGCGCGCAGAGCACGCTGTGCCGCTTCCACGCGGGCGCGCGGCCCGGCCTGGGCTCCGACGCCATCCCCTTCACGCTGCTGGCCGACCACCACTGCTCGGCCGACCACTTCCCCATACACTCGCTGCAGGTACGTGTGTGCGCGCGCGCGCAGAGCACGCTGTGCCGCTTCCACGCGGGCGCGCGGCCCGGCCTGGGCTCCGACGCCATCCCCTTCACGCTGCTGGCCGACCACCACTGCTCGGCCGACCACTTCCCCATACACTCGCTGCAGGTACGTGTGTGCGCGCGCGCGCAGAGCACGCTGTGCCGCTTCCACGCGGGCGCGCGGCCCGGCCTGGGCTCCGACGCCATCCCCTTCACGCTGCTGGCCGACCACCACTGCTCGGCCGACCACTTCCCCATACACTCGCTGCAGGTACGTGTGTGCGCGCGCGCGCAGAGCACGCTGTGCCGCTTCCACGCGGGCGCGCGGCCCGGCCTGGGCTCCGACGCCATCCCCTTCACGCTGCTGGCCGACCACCACTGCTCGGCCGACCACTTCCCCATACACTCGCTGCAGGTACGTGTGTGCGCGCGCGCGCAGAGCACGCTGTGCCGCTTCCACGCGGGCGCGCGGCCCGGCCTGGGCTCCGACGCCATCCCCTTCACGCTGCTGGCCGACCACCACTGCTCGGCCGACCACTTCCCCATACACTCGCTGCAGGTACGTGTGTGCGCGCGCGCGCAGAGCACGCTGTGCCGCTTCCACGCGGGCGCGCGGCCCGGCCTGGGCTCCGACGCCATCCCCTTCACGCTGCTGGCCGACCACCACTGCTCGGCCGACCACTTCCCCATACACTCGCTGCAGGTACGTGTGTGCGCGCGCGCGCAGAGCACGCTGTGCCGCTTCCACGCGGGCGCGCGGCCCGGCCTGGGCTCCGACGCCATCCCCTTCACGCTGCTGGCCGACCACCACTGCTCGGCCGACCACTTCCCCATACACTCGCTGCAGGTACGTGTGTGCGCGCGCGCGCAGAGCACGCTGTGCCGCTTCCACGCGGGCGCGCGGCCCGGCCTGGGCTCCGACGCCATCCCCTTCACGCTGCTGGCCGACCACCA
Source organism: Griposia aprilina (assembly GCA_916610205.1). Classification (NCBI taxonomy): domain Eukaryota; kingdom Metazoa; phylum Arthropoda; class Insecta; order Lepidoptera; family Noctuidae; genus Griposia; species Griposia aprilina. The sequence goes on from OU744289.1 coordinate 25,013,474, forward strand.
CTGCTCGGCCGACCACTTCCCCATACACTCGCTGCAGGTACGTGTGTGCGCGCGCGCGCAGAGCACGCTGTGCCGCTTCCACGCGGGCGCGCGGCCCGGCCTGGGCTCCGACGCCATCCCCTTCACGCTGCTGGCCGACCACCACTGCTCGGCCGACCACTTCCCCATACACTCGCTGCAGGTACGTGTGTGCGCGCGCGCGCAGAGCACGCTGTGCCGCTTCACGCCTAAACCACTGGGTTTAGGCGTGAAAAGGTAACATACAGACGGAGTTACTTTTGAATTTAAAATATTAGTATGGATGGCAAGGTTCTTAGTATGGTTATAGTTTTCGACCGTAGCAACTACCACCTCTACCTCGTTGGCTCACAACCAAACAGTCAAAACCGGAATTTGTGCTACAATTGTTATATTTGACTTCCAAGAACTGTTTTTGTTAAAAATCCAGAAAAATTATGCCATATCCACACATTGTAAAATAATATATTTACGTGAAAGCTTGGACAAAACAAATTTTGTCATACTGTGCTTGTTTAGTGTTTATTTTTGATCTGAGCTCCGTAGTCACGAGCTTGACTAAATATTATATTTATTTATTTAAGATAAACATGCATAACATTGCAGATTTAATCTAAGGCGTCGTACAGTAAAATTTTAACAAAAAATTAACAAAATTGGCAAAACAAAAACTACGTAAAGACAAAAATGCTATCAAGAAAAAGGTATAATTACTTACTTAATTCTTTCATCCGAAAAAGTGCAATTTTCTTCTTAGCGTATTGAAGGTAAAAAGTTCAAAAAAAATTGGCCCAAAATTCAGCTGCGTGACCTCCGCTCACCAGCGCAGTCAGAAGATAATCAAGTGCGCGCGTGATGCGGCGCCCGTTGTCTGTGGGGAGTGCCGCATGCGCACTTGAGATCTGAGCCTACGTGGAGATTGTCCCATCTGTGGAGATTGTCTTTGCTACGACCGACTTGGGTTCGAAGTTTATTTAGAGATTTCCAAGTCGGCCACGGTAACGTGGCCTCAGGCGGAAGGCTCTCAGGTGGTTCGATAAAGTTGTCAGGGGGTTTATACAGCTCCCACCATAGCTTACATCTTGCTGTGGAGGCGTTACTATTGGCTGGACTAGCTGTAGTTCAATTACTTATCTTTGTTTCATCTATCATATCACAGAATGTTAATGTTGGTGTTGTATGTGGTAGGTGCTGAATGAGCACTGCGACGAGGTGTGGTACTGTAAGTGGTCGCCGGATGGCGCGCGCCTGGCCTCGGGCTCCAAGGACAACACCGTCATGATCTGGGACTTCGACCCAGTGGCCAAGCGCCTCACCTTCAGGTATGTTACATGTAGGGAATTCAATCTCCAGTCGAGATTGGCCACTCGATCTCGTCCGGCCATCAGGCCATACCGCGTTCATCGACATTTCGGCTACTTTTTAAAATTATGCGTTTTTTTTAAACAGAAAATATTATATTTAATTAAAATGTAAATTACATTTACCTCGGGTAACCGTGTTATATTTTGTAAATAAAAAAGCGTTAATCGATTCTTGAAGCAATAAAAATAACGTTTAATAAAGTAACAATAACCTGCACTACTCATACATAAAGTTACATACCCACACACACATCACGCACACAATAAATCCAAACAGGAATACAATCTCGAAACTTTTTTCGTGATTCAGTCTCGTAGGAAGACCATCTTGCTCTTGTTGTTTCTTGTTCTCGCTGAGCGCACACGTTTAAACACACTATGCTTCTTGAGAAGCCATTTTAAATATAAAGAAGGCTCGAGATCGAGATTGTATTCCGTAAGTACATGTCTCTCAAACAATCGGGAAGTTTTCTAAGGGCGCCACAGTTTAAGTGGATAGACTTGACTTGTTATGAAGAGTATAAAGACCGTCAAAATCAAATGTTTATGCACTACCGCAGAAAGTCACTGGACGGCCACACGTACGGCGTGTCGTTCCTGGCCTGGAGCCCCGACGGGCGCTACCTCATCGCCGCGGGGCCCGAGGACTGCCCCGACCTGTGGATATGGAACATGGAGGTACGTACAATGCACAATGCACACACTCACAAATGATTTATTCTGTTAAATGATAAATGATGTTGCTGGTAGGGTAGGTGCTGGTGGTGACGGGGCCCGACCGCGGCAGGTGCTGGTCGGGTAGGTGACGCGCACTCTGCGGGCATAAATTGCGTTGTGTGTTGCTTTTTTCATTTTCACATTTTCCACGTGTCGCAGTCCTGCCACCGCGGTGGAAAAACGCTTCGAGCTGAATAGTCCAACTAAAATAAATGATTCGCCTTCCGCAGACGGAGCAGCTTCACCTGAAGATGACTCACTCGCAGGAGGACTCGCTGACCGCGGTCGCGTGGCACTCCACCAGCGACAAGTTCGTGTGCGGCGGCGCGCGCGGCCAGTTCTACCACTGCAGCCTGGACGTGAGTGCCCCCCTTTCCGCACTCCGCAGGGCACGCTGCTCAACAGCTGGGACGGCGTGCGGGTCAACGCGCTGGTGTGCCGCGGCGACGCGCGCGCCGTGCCCCCCTCCCCGCCCCCCTCCCCGCCCCCTCTCACGCGCGCACTCCGCAGGGCACGCTGCTCAACAGCTGGGACGGCGTGCGGGTCAACGCGCTGGTGTGCCGCGGCGACGCGCGCGCCGTGCCCCCCTCCCCGCCCCCCTCCCCGCCCCCTCTCACGCGCGCACTCCGCAGGGCACGCTGCTCAACAGCTGGGACGGCGTGCGGGTCAACGCGCTGGTGTGCCGCGGCGACGCGCGCGCCGTGCCCCCCTCCCCGCCCCCCTCCCCGCCCCCTCTCACGCGCGCACTCCGCAGGGCACGCTGCTCAACAGCTGGGACGGCGTGCGGGTCAACGCGCTGGTGTGCCGCGGCGACGCGCGCGCCGTGCCCCCCTCCCCGCCCCCCTCCCCGCCCCCTCTCACGCGCGCACTCCGCAGGGCACGCTGCTCAACAGCTGGGACGGCGTGCGGGTCAACGCGCTGGTGTGCCGCGGCGACGCGCGCGCCGTGCCCCCCTCCCCGCCCCCCTCCCCGCCCCCTCTCACGCGCGCACTCCGCAGGGCACGCTGCTCAACAGCTGGGACGGCGTGCGGGTCAACGCGCTGGTGTGCCGCGGCGACGCGCGCGCCGTGCCCCCCTCCCCGCCCCCCTCCCCGCCCCCTCTCACGCGCGCACTCCGCAGGGCACGCTGCTCAACAGCTGGGACGGCGTGCGGGTCAACGCGCTGGTGTGCCGCGGCGACGCGCGCGCCGTGCCCCCCTCCCCGCCCCCCTCCCCGCCCCCTCTCACGCGCGCACTCCGCAGGGCACGCTGCTCAACAGCTGGGACGGCGTGCGGGTCAACGCGCTGGTGTGCCGCGGCGACGCGCGCGCCGTGCCCCCCTCCCCGCCCCCCTCCCCGCCCCCTCTCACGCGCGCACTCCGCAGGGCACGCTGCTCAACAGCTGGGACGGCGTGCGGGTCAACGCGCTGGTGTGCCGCGGCGACGCGCGCGCCGTGCCCCCCTCCCCGCCCCCCTCCCCGCCCCCTCTCACGCGCGCACTCCGCAGGGCACGCTGCTCAACAGCTGGGACGGCGTGCGGGTCAACGCGCTGGTGTGCCGCGGCGACGCGCGCGCCGTGCCCCCCTCCCCGCCCCCCTCCCCGCCCCCTCTCACGCGCGCACTCCGCAGGGCACGCTGCTCAACAGCTGGGACGGCGTGCGGGTCAACGCGCTGGTGTGCCGCGGCGACGCGCGCGCCGTGCCCCCCTCCCCGCCCCCCTCCCCGCCCCCTCTCACGCGCGCACTCCGCAGGGCACGCTGCTCAACAGCTGGGACGGCGTGCGGGTCAACGCGCTGGTGTGCCGCGGCGACGCGCGCGCCGTGCCCCCCTCCCCGCCCCCCTCCCCGCCCCCTCTCACGCGCGCACTCCGCAGGGCACGCTGCTCAACAGCTGGGACGGCGTGCGGGTCAACGCGCTGGTGTGCCGCGGCGACGCGCGCGCCGTGCCCCCCTCCCCGCCCCCCTCCCCGCCCCCTCTCACGCGCGCACTCCGCAGGGCACGCTGCTCAACAGCTGGGACGGCGTGCGGGTCAACGCGCTGGTGTGCCGCGGCGACGCGCGCGCCGTGCCCCCCTCCCCGCCCCCCTCCCCGCCCCCTCTCACGCGCGCACTCCGCAGGGCACGCTGCTCAACAGCTGGGACGGCGTGCGGGTCAACGCGCTGGTGTGCCGCGGCGACGCGCGCGCCGTGCTGGCCGCCGACACGCACCACCGCGTGCGCAACTACGACTTCACGGACCTCAGCGACCGCAACCTGTGAGTACCGCACACTCGTACCCGCGCGCCTGGCGCTCGCGGGGAGAGCTTCTCGACAGACGAGAGGCGAGAATCACCTGGTGAACCCACTCATTACACTCGTCCGAGTAACAAAAACTCCAATACAGATCTCCCAGTAAATGAATGCGCTTCGGCAATCATCGTCTATCTGCGAAATAAACGAACGCGCGACGATGATGGTGATCTGTGTGACAATCATGGAGGTACCTACTTATTTTGTATTACCATGGGTACAAAACTAGAGATTAACACTTTCTCTGCGGCGCGTCGTTCGTACTAATTTGGAAACGCGAAGATTACCGAAGCTCATACCTTTTCTGGTTTCACTGTAAGGTCAATAGACACCCCAAGCGATATTTTCGAACTATGATTTCATAATTTTGAAAGGTTACGTGTCTTATAAAATTCAAGTATCATACGCACTGCTTACACGAGTCAAATTTTCATCTCCTCCGATGATCGCCTTTTCGAGTCGAGGGACTCTCATCGTGTAAATGATACATAAATCACCCTGTAACCATCATTTCGTTTTTCGCAGTGCTCCACAAAGGCCTTACATTAACATTAAGAAAAGGTAATGCCCCTAATGGTAACGGCCGCTGTGCGCGGCAGGACTAGGTACCAGAAAGTCCATCCGTAGTCCGTTTTCCCTTAGCTGTCTTATAATGTAGACTTCTAGAGTGCTACCGGTCATTTCTGTAAAAATCTCACCGTCAAAACAATGATGAAGTAACTTGAAGTGAGCTGTCGGTAGTGCTCACTTCAATACGTTTGCACACTGAAATTTTACAGTAAAGACTGGCTGCACTCGAAGTGTCCAGTGCCATAGTGATGTGGCAACGCTGGCCGTACGTCTGTCTGTCTGTCAAAGGCTTATATATCCACAAAAGGAAATAGAAAATATGAATATATAGCTAAATAGAAATTAGAAAATTACATAGTTTTGTAATTATTATTACCTTTTCAACCATGTTCCTCCGCTTCCAAATATCTTTATCCAAAATTGATTAAGAATTTAAAAAGTTCTCAACTTAGTAGCAAAGTTCACTATACGCATATAATTAATTACATTACATGTACATAAAATACATATATCTACAGACTGTAGTTCGAATTAATTAAAAAAGTTCACACAGTATGGGCTTTTTACCCTATTGCGCGACAGCAAAGACAGGTTTATGCGTTTCATACAAACTTAAACCCAAAGCATTCATTTAAAATAAGCCAATAACAGGCAATTTTGAATTGTAAAGGAGTCGATCGGTCAGAAAGATGAAGCTAGTTGCCCATTCCAAAGCGTAGTAGGTACTGTGGGAATACTACGTGTGCCTAACAATAACTGGGGGATCGTAGAGGTAAAGCAATACACGCAGTACTCCTTAGAATCAAATTATATTTATATCAAGACATTATACACCGGCAGGCCCTAGCTCTGCCTGTCTACTTCTTAAACAAACTACCATCACTTTTCCTTTCGAATCTTATTTTGAACTTGCTTGACTGTTCGAGGCAAACCAACGATAATATATATCCAGCCAGTCAACATAAGGTTGACACATGCAGACAACCTCTACAGTACCTATGAAGAAGAACGGGCAAGAAACTCCACGGAGACTTTTTTAAATCAAAAGATGGTTAAAAATATTGGTTCCAACATCCATGTTGAAATTATAAATGTGAGAACGATGCAGAATATTAAAAGCGTCAGTAATAAAAATATAAAAACAATTCAAATGTTAAATTAAAATAAGCTGTGGCAGCTAAGAGATGACCAGTCCCTACTGACGACGCCTGTTCACGACCTTGACGCATGGATTTGCACCATTTAGCTCAACCATTTTGAAGGGAGTTAAATGATCTAACACATGCGCCACCATCAGCGAGAAGTTAGAGTGAGCATGACATACTCTCAGCCGCAAGGGCACATTCAAGTCAATGAAAGACGTACCCAGTAAATAATAGCTGTATAGTAGGTACACACGGCTATACATCAACCTAGACTGTTTGGACTTTGCACTATTAGAAGTTGAACGCTGCGAATCGTGCGAGAGCGTGCGACATGTTTGTTACTTCGTCCCACTGCACGGCAGCTGGCGTGCGGGAGTGCGGCAGTGCGTAGCACGCGCCACTGGCGCCACCATGCGGCATGCGGCGCTCTCTATTCTTACTATACCATACCTATAGAAATACGTATAATTTTTATTATTTCGTAAACACGCTGAGCTCGTTGGGTTCAGATATAATGAATATGGGTTGTTGTTTTTCGATTTGCGCTGCGCCTGTAAGTGTGCACCAATACATCCATTAGGTATTATTATCAATTATTACATACTAGCGACCCGCCCCGGCTTTGCACGGGTGCAATGTAGATGCTAATGTGGTGTCAGTGTGGAGTGATTAATAATATTCTGTTACTAAATACATTAATAAAGGTACGCTACTACTTTTATTTATATATTTCGTAACATATTGGATTGATTTATATGCACGCGCCGTGCCCCCGCCGGCCGCTGCCACCGGACAGCCGTGCGGCCCGACGGCCGATCTGCCCCTGCATTTTAAATCCCTGATATTTTCTAAAATATTCATTTTAATGATATAAAAATGGTTACTGTGGATTATCCTTAGGAGATAGACATATACCATTGCGGACTTTTTTGTAAATCTTTTTATTTAAGATATACAAATCAATACACACAAACTATCTGGTAAGGTTTAGTCAGCGTTTGCAATGTAAGCGCACAAAAATATGTTTTTTACGACATCACATTACAAATCTTTGAAATTCTCGGCTTTTCTCTACTATAATATGCATGTATTATACATATAAACCTTTCTCTTGAATCACTCTGTCTATTGATGAAAACCGCATTCAAATCCGCGTAGTTTAAAGGATCTAAGCTTACAGACGGCGCGGCGGCGGCAAGCGAGTTTGTTTTATACTATGTATACTCCATTTTAAATAAGATTAGAAATTTAAATAAACCTTTTTTACAGTCCGTTCAACCGATTATGACTTCTATTCCGTAGGCATAAGGGTGGCATTAAAAGCAAAAACATGGTTACAATACAAACTGTTTACTGCAGCTGCCATTTATTTGTCATGCCACCAACGCAATATAAGTCAAAATCGGTTGAACGGACTGTAAAAAAGGCTTATTTAAATTTATTTTCTAATTTCAATTGGAGTTATAGAGATTTCTTGCTTTTCCCCACGGTTAGCACGCGTGTAATTCGGAAATCTACTTAATTTCGGATTTTCATATAAACTTTAAACCCGTATTTTACCACCTTATGGGTTGATTTTACAAAAACACTGAAACATACCTATTTTTTTTATTTTCAACCAAAAAGCTAAATATAAACTTTCATACAGCTAACTTCAAAACGACGGATTTACATGCAAACTTTCAATCCCTTTTTTACCGCCATTGATTTTATATAATCACTGAAACACGTATTTCTTAATTTTTAACCAAAATAATCATAATAAGATTTATGATCAATTTTAAACTACTTTTCCCTTCTTTACGACACAACGAAGCAATCAGTACACCAGCATAATTTTGCATAGACGACTGGTTGTGGAAACTGACTGGCATCTAACAGAATACTGAACACGAGCGAAACTATTGAAGCGAAATTTTTTGACAAAAAAAGTGCATCTGTGTGCGTAGGCGTAACGCAGCAAATGCTGCGATTGGCCGATGCCACGATACTCAGTCCCTTTCCTACAATTCTCTGTATTGCTGGTAGCGTAGTTATGGATATATAGGGTGTCCGACTTGATGTGTAGCCGTGTGTACATAGTGCTCACACATGTGCTATGCAATTATACAATACTAAGAGATTGACTTTGTACAGTACAAAGATAGTTTTTAAAATCTTCAGCAGCTCCAACAGTATTTTCAAATGCTAATCAGTTAGTTTATGTGCCCTTGTGGAGCAGGACCTGCGTTGAGCCAAGCATTATCTATCAGCGATGTAATCCCCAGACTTATGTCATGCTTGACTGCATAGTGTGCGTTTTATACATGATTTAAATTTCGTTTCATTCAGTTGAAGTATGTGGAGAGGTATTTTATTGTAACGTTTTAAACAGTACCTTATGAAAGATCAGTCTACTTTAGGCAGCCTGAAACCTGGTTGAATTAATTGGAACTAATGCGTATCAATGTATCTTTGTATGTGGAACTCTTTATACCCTCGAAGCTTCCTAAGGACTGGATGAATTTTAATGCATGGTGTCTATCGGCACGTCTGGGTCGCCCGATGTCTATAGGCTAGGTTTTCTTTTTATAAAATGGAAATGGCGGATTTTAAACATAAATAAAAAGTCGGGAAAAAAAATGTACCATGACCATGGGGTATCAAAATAAAGGGCTTGAGGAGACTATTCCAAAAATATAACACGGTAAAAGGTTTAAACAAGTCTGGACAGATCCACTCTATCTGTGTGGTTCATTCCTCAAAATACCATTTCAGACACCAATCCACACGTCTCGGTCTTCACGTCTCAGAGTAGTCAGATAGGAAACGCTGACCTCATCTAGTTTCAATGTTTTTATTGACGTGTAAAATTGTTTGTTCAAACCTACTTACAGAAATAAAATCTTTAAAAAAATAAAATGCAGTTGGTGGCATCAAGTCTGAGATTGAACTAAAATAAGTGCCACCAACCGCATCAGACGGGTTGAAAAGTGAGCTTGTATTCAACCTTTGTGCTGTGGTGCTTCCCGAAGTCCTAGAAAGCTGAAATTTGGCATGCAGGCTAGGATTTGCACACAAACAAAAAGAAAAAAAAAATAACTTTCAACCTCCAACTTCATTAAAGGGAGGTGCAAGTCTGTTTATAAAGTAAAACCTGTAGGGTACTTCCCGAAATCCTAGAAAGCGCCAATTTGGTATGCAGGCTAGGATTTGCACACAAACAACAACAAAATTAAGAAATCTGTAACTTTCACCCTACGACCCTTGTAATGCGGGGTGTAGGTCTGTTTATAAAATAAATCTTCTTAGGTACTTCCCAAAGTCTTAGAAAGGTGTTAGTTGGTATCACGGAACAGAAAAACAATGGAAGTGCAAAGTAGGCGTGGCACGCGTGCCACAAATAAGCGTAGTTACACTTACTAGATCCCAGTCGTGTTCTAACATCACGTCGAGTCGCTAGTCTCGCGAAAAATTTATTTTTCTGTAGCTATGCCGTATTGTTCCATTTTGGAGTGCAAAAATGATAGTAGGAGAAAACATAAAAAAAATGGAGTCGTGTCGTACCATCGATAAGTACGATTTTATTTGTTTTCTAATAAAATCTACGTTAATTTCAATTCACTAATAATTTAATAGAACGTCTAGTTAAAATCAACCTTATGTCATTAAGATAAAGTTTATCTTGGTTTGAATGTATTCATTATTTCGTTCTCGAAAGTTCTTCGCTACTCAATTAGTGATGTAGTCTGGTCGGATGTTGATTTTATCGGTTGATATCGATAAAAGAAAATAAGTAATTTAATATTTATTATAAACATTACAATACCAATACAATACGAGAAAACATTCAGCGTAAGTATTTATTTATTTGGGATTTATGAATTTATGTAAAACACATTAATATATATAACGTAGATAATTAATTTATATTACTACTTAAATATTTTATTTTTAAATAATACGTACTATGTTATTTGTCCTACAGTTTTACTGAACTCTCAACGAGTCTTATTTTTTTCGAATTAAACGAGAAATCGATATCGATAAAGTAATTTAAAATTCAACATGTTCTGCACTGGTCGAGTAGCAGTAGATAACGGCCTTTCGAAACCGATTCCGAGACTGTTTCGATGTAAACCTTATGTTTAAGGTATTGAAGTTTATAATTGCGACCACTGAGAAAACCGCCATCTATGGTCGGGTAGCGGAATTTACTCGGCAATTGCGTCTAGTTTGATTATAGCTTACAAAACGTTATAAAAACTTTTTGCACTAAAGCAAAATAAATCCGATTTATAGAGACTGAAGGTTTATTCCCAGATGAAGGATCTGTGACTTATGCTAGTTTTGACTAAAGTTAAAACGACAAATCAAACGAATTGTTTATTAGTAGTGGATTGTATGATTATCAGTTTATTTGTGTGAGTTTGGCGACAACGGTTCCTATACGGTTTTTATAGTGAGTTTGTTGCATTGCACTTCCACTGTTTTTTCTGTTCCGTGGTTGGTATGCAGGCTAGGATTTGCACGCAAACAACAAAAAAAATAAGAAATCTGTAACTTTTACCATCCAACTCCATTAAAGGGAGGTGCAAGTCTGTATATAAAATAAAACCTTTAGGGAACTACCCGAAGTCCAAAAAAACTGAAATTTTGGTATGTAGGCTAGGATTTGCACAATGTATGGCTTGGCCGTTCCATTAAACTATTGCATGTCACAACATTACGGACCGATGACTTAATTTCTTACCATAAGCCCATCGGAGTGCCTGTGCGACGGCCGCGAAACGGCCAAGCCGTACCGTTTGACCGAGATGTAAGGTTTGTACAGTTAGGCCTTGTAGAGCGGCTTAGCTCTTTTACATTAGGTCTGATAACTTTTTGACAGTGAAAGCGTTATGCGAGTCTTGGCCACCAACTTTACACGAAAGGTTTTTTTACATCCAGTTAAAGATGTAAAAAAACAGAAATTGCATATTTATCATTATCAATGGCTACAAAATATATAAAAGAATTAAAAAAAATCTACATACAAAGAATACTTATGTCTTTGAATGAAATTAACTTCAGTATGGGACAGCTGATATCGGTGAAGGACAACAGCATGGGAAAACCTGGACTTATAGTTAATATAAGTCTGAAATCGCCAACCCGTTGAGCAAGCGTGGTGATCAATGCTCGTGCCCTCTTTGTATTAGAAGAGGCCTTTGCCCAGCTGCGGGACAGTATTAGGCTGGTATTATTATTATGGGACAGCTGAGGCAAGCGGGCGTGGTCGTGCGAGCTGTATTGTGAACAGAGCGCTTGTGTTGCAGCATCCAGGAGGAGCACGCGGTGATGGCCATGACGGTGAACAAGTCCGACACGCTGCTGCTGCTGAACGTGGCCAACCAGGGCGTGCACCTGTGGGACATACGTGCGTAGAGCTCTTACTGCCACCGCCCACCAGCCACCAGCTCGCGGACGACACAGCTTGAGCCACGAGCAGCTTGCTTGTGATCGCTTGCTGCTCTTGTATTTCAAAATGTTGACCTTTTTTCTACTGTTCAATCGTGGGTGTAAACCCGCTGTACTAAAATCCTATTTTGATTTTGGTATGTGATTAAATCTCATGTGATTATTCGATGAATCCGAACTTGGAACATATTACTCGCGTACAATAGCACGGATGCTAAACGCTTAGCCACTGCGCCAAACACGCTATCAACATATTACTATAGCCCTGGCTACTCTAACAATATGTTTTAAGGTGTCTGCACCTTTTTATGTCAATGCTAATCCACCAAACAGCTAGTAAAAAACTTAAAGCCTTATAGCTTTCAGAATCCGTCTATCATGTAAATATCTTTTGCGAAGGTTGTTTGCTATAGTTGTTTTGTGTCAGGTTTAGTTAAAAAAAAATCAAGGAGTTGTATTTGTGCAGTATGTTGTAAGGCCGTGGACCCTTACTACTTCCATCTGCAGAAATAAACTAGGGTCACAAATATTCGTCTCGTATTTAGCTCCTAGCTCGCTAAGGATTTAGTTATACACCTAAGGGGGGCATATAGGGGTGGAAGTCAGTGCAGGAACAAAGTGGGTACATCTAGTACGTTGTATGTTCGCGTTGCAGGTGCGCGTGCGCTGGTGCGTCGGTTCCGCGGCCTCAGTCAGGGCCACTTCACCATCCACGCCTGCTTCGGAGGAGCTCACCAGGACTTTATTGCCTCAGGCAGCGAGGACAATAAGGTATGCAAATATTCAATTAATGATAACTGCTAAGCGCGTGAAAACTTTTCAGCCATTGCAGGACTATACGATATGAAATAACGAGGATAAATAATGATGTTATGACTTAGATTCACTAGTTTTAAACGGATGTCGTTGGTGTCATTTAAAAGAGAAAAATTATTATCAGTTCTTCTCAAATTCTCAATTCGTTATTACATTCCATAATGTTGGTAAAACAGTGGATAGGCTTAAAATTAATGAAACCATTATGGACCCTGTCGGGCACAGCGTAGTAGGGGAGGGGAGGGAGAGCGCTTACCGATTTGTGTTTGTTGGTAATTATATTTTTATTTTATTACTACTCTTCTTTTAATATTTAATTTATGCTAATTACATGTGGTTGGCAAGACATAAAATGATTTGCCATTTTATAAAAAATATAAATAAATGTTTCTAAGGCTTCTGTACCAGCTATAGGTGTACCTCTTAAAATATTTCGAATCTTATTACAAATAATAAGGTGTATCTATTAAGTATGTGTGTAAGTATCTGAGTATGTTATTTCAAAACTTGAATAATTTAAAATAACTTGTCACACATAATAAATACTGGCTCCTTCTTATTTTATAACATTCATTAGGCTAGTTTCTACGTTGTATGTGCTATCGGTGAAGCGGGCGGCGGCATAAGATAGCGCGCGGTTTTTATGAATGATCAAAGGGTAGCACGCGAGCGCGCCTCCCTCCCCCGCACGCGCCATTGTTGCTAACACGCGGCTGGCATCGGGCAACAAACGCAACAATGATAGGGTTACAATCCGGGTGATACGGAGGTAACCATAAAACAGAATGACCATGTTCCGCCATTATTGGGTCAATTGAGTGTTTTGCTTTGTGTAACGATGCCATACAATTCTGGTTTCAGCAAATTTGACGCAAAGGGTATTTTTTTTAGATGTAAGCCATGATTGTATGGTTGCTTTTCGAGAGTTGGAATTCGGTGCATTGTTTATTTGTGTGTTGTGGTAAGAAGCGTTATCTACAACAGTATTAGGTCGTAGATTTGGAATGAGATGTTGTTTTAACCATTTTTAGTAATTTTCTTTATTCATCTCGTGGTGACAATGGCCAGTACTTTGATAAGATTTATAAACTAAGAGAGCGCCAGGTACAAAACCTCTTAAGCTGCCAGCGTGGATAATAATTAATCTTTCACCTTTTGATATCGTTTATTTTAAGCCTATCTTAGAACTATCAGTCCCAATACTTTCCTTTGTATGTGTGGCGTGTATGTAAGTCTCGTCAGTAAAAACTATATCCAGACCTTCATTTCCTATCTTTTGTATCCGATGCATATATTAAATTCGCTGAAGTCTTACTTCATCTTTCTCGGCTAGTGAAAATCTATTACTTTCCATTTTCTAAATTTGAAACCCAGTTCATGCAATATTCTTCGCAAAGTTTCTCGACTGCCTGTAAAGTATGTCTTCCTTTAATTTGTTTAACAATGATTTTATTGTAGGCAACCTTTTTTCAGTGACATGAAAATCATACATCTTCCTTCTAATGACATCATAATCAAAATCATCTAAATCTGCTGGATGTTCTTTCTTTTTTCTGGACTTTTTAGGCGAACTAAAAGTTGCACGAGCGGAACCACGAGTTGAACTAGTCGAAGCCGAGGCATTGTCGCGAACAGAATCACCAGTTGAACTAGTCGATGTCGAGGCATTGTAATGCTCTTTCAAAACCGCACTTATTGCTCTACGTGACACACCAGTTGCTTTCGCAGTTCGCTCTTGAAGGTTTTGAAAGTGATCTTTCCCAAACACTATATTTTTAGACTCCGTGGCCGCTTGACTCATAAATTGATAAACCTTAAAAAATATTTCATGACATTGGCTATTGGTATGGTTTTGGTGGTTTCGTATTTTAAATTCACATTATGAAGTGGTTTATTTATAACATCATTACGCCTGCATTCCCCGTACATATAGGCAGAGGTGTATTTTCGTACGTCTACTACAGTTCATCAGTGACATTGTTAGGTCCCATGTAACAGGAGGTGGGGGCAGGTGCTTGCGTGCGGCAGCACACAGACAGTGGCGTGCGGTAACCTTCGGGACGCGAAATGAGTGCCATGCTTGCGCAGTCGCGCGCCGACATGCATGCGAACACAATTTTCCCGACACGTTGCTCGACACAGAACAGACGAGACGCCCCGATGGCGGGCGCGTGGACACACGCCGCCTCCCTCGCCGCGTCAGACGGATCATTCATAGAATAGGGATTAAAGGTTTTATGCAAAATCTCTCAAGCAGTTTATTCAAAATCAAAATATTTTATTTCACATAAACCTACATGGGCACTTATGAAACGTTAGAAACTAAGTGCACGGTTCCAATTGGTCGTTACCAATGGAGAAGAGCCGGCAAGAAACACCACGGTTACTCTTTTAAATATAAGGGGTTTTTACAATGTTTTCAAATTACAGTGTTAATAGGTATGGTCTATGGGAGGACAGTATAGGCCTGTCAACAAGTAACAAGTACTCAACTATATTGAGGACAACTGAAAGACTATCTTGAGGACAAAAACTGAATGTTGATTTTATCTTGCTAACTATTTTAGACATATTTACTGTAAAAAGTTTTATATTATTTTAATTAGGTATTGTGAATTTGAGGACTATGTGGGTCATTGGTCCTTTGGTATTGTCCGTCGAATCTTTGAGCTCCTTAAGTTCTGAGTTAAGCTGCCCGGTTACTGACAAATGCATCAAGTTTTAAAATTTTAATCCACTTGGGGTACATTTGGTAATGAGAACTTAGACATGTAGTTTTGTTCGCATTAAGTAAAATATTATCTGTGAACCATTTCGAAAGAACCACCAGACTACACATGTAAGACATCCGTGTCTTCATCAAATTATAATAAATTTAAAAAATTGAGATGGGTACATAAAAAAAAAAACCTGTTTGAGTTCTATACCAGCTTTCGGTGTATCTCTTAGAATATTTCGTGTATGACCCCACCACCTTACACCTTATATATCATGAATTATTAATTGTGCGCTGCAAAACGCGCACGCAGAATGTCACCGACAGACAGACAGACATCAATTATATTCGTTTCTTTGTTAGTAACTTCGAAAATTTTGTTTGAAACAGCCCAATATTTCATAATTTAACGAACTTGTCGTTAAAATATGAAATACCGCTCTCTGTTCTACTAAAATATTGATTATTAACAAAATATTGAGCGGTATCATAATTTAATTTAGTAATATTGATGAATTAATAATTAAACAGCGGAATATTTGACAGCTTTATGCGACGTTGTCAACTTTCAGAATGTACTGCCTTAATCTTTCATTCCTGTATCTCAGGTGTACATCTGGCACATAAACGGCGAGGAGCCGATCGCCGTGGTGTCGGGCCACACGCGCTGCGTCAACTGCGTGTCGTGGAACCCCGTGCACCACGACGTGCTGGTGTCGGCCTCCGACGACTACTCGCTGCGGCTGTGGGGCCCGCGCACGCACACCTCCTAGTACAAGGGTGAGCGCTGCCGGCTCAGGCCTGCTGACGGCTGCGTCGCGGATCTGGGACACTTACGCGAAAGACACTTGCGCGAAAAGACATTTCCGCGAATAGAATTTTGCGCGAACGTACTTTTGCGCGAGTGGACGTTTGCGCGAGGGACACATGCGCGACCCCACTTGCGTGAAAGGACAGTTCCGCAACACTTTTGAGGCGCCATTTTGGATTTTCATTTTGACCTCACTATTGGCTTCAGCACCCTCTTAAACCATGAAAACCATACCCGTAAAGGATTTTATTTTTGCAGGCGCCGTTATTGATTTTCATTTTGACCTCACTATCGGGTTTAGCACTCTCGAAAACCATGAAAAACGACACCTATGTCGAAAATAAAAAGAAATTAAAAAGAAAAATAATAAAATATTGTAAGAAATAAGCAGTTATCAAATATTACAATATCTCGTGTTTCTATGTATTATACCGTTGTACATAAATAAGAAAATAAACAATAAAGGTGGAATAAAAAATTACTACAATCACTATTGATGCCTAATTGGACTGTTTACTTCCAGTCTATTTGTAACTTGAACATAACGTTTTGGTGAATATTTAGGTGTACTATACACCCCTGCCCAATCCATTGAAAGAATACAGGCGTGATGTTATGAAGAAATCTCAATTCCACATGTTTTTCGCGCATGTGGATTCGCGCAAGTGTTTTTCGCAGAAATGTCCGTTCGCGTAAAGGTCCTTTCGCGCAAATGTCCATTCTCGGAAAATTCCATTCGCGGAAATGTCTTTTCGCGTAAGTGGGTTCGCGCAAGTGTCCTGCTACCCTCCGTCGCACACGTTTTTATTTAAAAAAGGAAAAAGCTCAGTCACTTCACATACACGGCTGAAACAATCTTAATAGTTAATGCACATGACAATTAAGGCGTACATAGCGTTCACCACAATATATTGCTGCCTTCGGATTTAATTAATATACTCAACTAAAACAGACCAGCGTTAGTAAGCTGGGTAGCAAACACAATTACAACAAATTAAGAAGTAATAATTAAAAACACCTTGGCAAGGATAGTGTGATTTTTGTGTTCAAATCTTGGTACCTTGTCGTTGAATCGGTCTGCATGTTTAAGATTATTATTAAATTCATTGCTCATTCTTATAATTGGAAACTGTAAGCCTAGATTGACCTTTTTTGAAACCTTTAAGTTAATTTCTGCAAGCAATCAACCAACTATACACAAATCGTTTTAGCGTGGTAATAGCGGTCATTGACCTACCTACATTTTCCAACATTCTTTATTTTCAAAACTGAAAAGAGTTAATGTCCTGAATCAATATCTATCGTGATCTTCAACATGTTCCAATAACGAAAAACCATACATGGATTTTTGTTTGGGTTCCTCATTGCCATGCATAAGCGATTCGGGTATAGTATTTTCTGCTGAATATTTTATCCCTTTTTTGTTTGAGACCGGTATTTGTGCAAGCCTTGTGGAGATAATTGTAAGTTGATGGGTTTACAGGGACGCGGTGTCCGCCGGGTGTGATCTGCCAGAAGAAGTGCAACACGCTGCACTGCAAGCTGTCCCTGGACACGCCCGCCGCGCGCTGCCCGCCGCTCGCGCCGAGCTGCCGCACCACGCCGTCGATGAACTAATGGTGTACAACGGTACACTCTATAATCCTACTCTGCAGATTTTACCGGCCAGTACCTTAGTGTAATCCTATGGGAATATAACCAAGAAAACAATGTATATTTCCTTTATTCCCGTATGATGTAGGCGCGCTATGCGACGACCGGTTCCCATGTCAGATTTTCGAGTAGTATGTAGTATTGATTTCGGCTCGGAAATGTACGAAACCGCAGCCGAACCAGCGTCGTATAGTTTCGTGAGTGTACATACATGAATGAAGTCGGACGTACTCATTTATCGGCCGATAGACCAGTCTGCAGTGTACACAGCCCCTAACTACGTCACCGGCGCCATGATATGTATGATAATGTATGAAGCCGCGCCGCGTGACGAGTCCTACCTTAGCGACTTATGACTCGCATTTCTATTGTACGGTATCGACACTACTGACATTGTGTAACTTTTATAGATTTTACTTTGATATGTGACTGTAAACTATATGTAGCGATGGTGTGTGGCTACTGACGTTGTTCACTCGAATACAATACATCAGAAATTCTAAGACAGCGTGCAATAAGCAGTTGATGATGAGGAGCGTGAAATGCAAAATATCGGCACGAAAGCGAGAATTAAAATGATTGGAATGTATCCAGTGTAGAGACGGCGTGTGTGAGACTCTCCGCATACTCAGGGCGCGGGCGGTATCACAGCGGCGCGGGGGGAGTTGTGACGTAACACGCGTGACGTCACGCAGCGTACGCGTCTGTGGCCTAGCGTAAGGATGGAGGCGACAATTTTGTAAGCTAGGGGTAGGACTTGGAACAGATTTCATACAAAATTATTCGCCACGCTGCCGCCGTGGCAGCCATACAGAGTTTTATTAACGGTTATTATTTTAGGTTTAGAACCGCATAGCTATATTACGTTTGATAAAAATATTTCTATTTAAACTTACGGTCGCACATTTCCGTGATTGATTGGTTTGAAGCGATAAAATTATATTTTGGTTAGCATAGAAATAACGTAAAATATTTATCACTAAATTAAGGTTGGACTAATGTAAGGTACGGCACACACTCCCTGCGCCCGCGCCGCTCGCCCACACTACTAGGATAATTTATTTAGGTCTCTTCGGATTAATTAATTAAGACTTTCAACTGCTCTCATCGCACTAAGCACGTTTTCAGAACTAAACCGGGCAGCGTGCGGTCTGATAATACTTGATTGCAAGTGTTTTGATGTTAAAATTGTGACTACATTGAGGGTTTCAGTCCTGAGTACATGGACCTCTATGTGATACGTGGTGTATTTTAACTAACTTGCGACTTACTAGATCTTTAAGGTCGGCTGCATGAAGCGACCTCAGCGTTCGCCGCAGATGGTTCGTCAAGTGCTGAAACCGTGCAGTCCGTGTTGAGCAGACACATAGTTATAGCAAGCAGAGGGTATATTTTGTAGCGGTGACCGCTCACGGCTCTATTTTTATACCGATCACTGAATCTCTCACGAGGTTGTATTCTTTAACAAAGCCGTTATACTTGACGTGTTCTGTAGCACCGCAGCTGTACGATAACACATTACCAACCAATCAGTAGGTCCTTACAATCAAACGACCTGATGGTCCACAATGAGCTAGCTGGACTGTGCAGTTTGTGTGTGTGAGTGTGTGTGTGTGATCTCTTTATACATTTGTAAATGTGGGTTTCCTTTTTTAGTGTGTATTCGATATAATATTGCTTATTCGAAAAACATGCGTTGAGATACAGTTTAGTTTGCCAACTTCACTGTGAGTTGGCAACTGCTGAATTATGCTCATTAAGTTGTGAAGTACATCACACTCAGGCGTCACGGTCGTTCTCTATATGTAAGATGTCCGGAGCCTGTCTGAGTGGCGCATCATGATGGGCTCACCTCGCCGCGAGCCGATCAAGTGCTCCATCTGTACACAGTACACGAGCGAGCTGCCGAGTATAACGCGCTTTGTGTAACGAACGGCCGCGCAGACGCCACGCTTGCGGGGAAATTATGATCAGCCCTTTATAACACTATTACTTTTCGATTGATTTTACTGTATTTTTTGAGATACTAATATTATAGCTTTTGTAGTTCGCACAATGCCTCACCCGCCACATGACGTATGTAGCACGTTGTAGCATGGTACGCTGACGTACACAATCGACGACTATGTGCTTTTCGCATCGATTCGGAAGTCAAGGTATTTTACGTAATGTATTAGAGAGTGACCAGGAACCGCCCGAGTGCCCCACACGCGTGACGAGTGCGACGCGTGACGCGTGACGAGTGTGACGCGTGACGAGTGCGACGCGTGGCGTGCTGCGGGTGAGGCGGCGGCTCTGCGCGGAGTTCCATCTGAACCAAATATCAGGCAATAATGTGTGTGTGAGTGTGAACGTAGCAAGTACAAAGGTTGGAGTGTTCGGTTATTAACGATATGATATCTAGACTTGTGTGGGTCGCGCGGACTCGGCCGGGGCCCAGGCCCTCATTTGAATTGTTAAAAATAAATAATTATTATATCAATAAATTTTTTATTGTAAACTGATACTGGCTTTTCATTTCTTATCTTTGTAGAAATATAAACATTATTCTTTAGTTATTTTATTTTGAAAGATATAATTGCATTAAATATTGGTATCATATTGCCGATTGATCAGTAGTTAGCACTATACTTATAATATACACAAAAGCTCACAAATAAATTACCTGCCATGAGTGTCAAGCACCAAACATTCTAGACAAGAAGTAATATAAAATTAAATATGGTTTTTAATATAAATAATTTACATTAAACTTTGCTACACTAAACGAAGGCCGTGACTATAAGTTGGCGGTGCCGGACTTCTCGACGAGCTCGAGCAGCGTGTGCAGCGACGTGTCGAACAGCTCGCACCGGATGGGCATCTCCAGCGAGTAGAAGGGGTTCTTGAGCGCGTAGTCTGAATATAACTCGTAGATCCTCTTGAGGACAACCTCTGCGCCTTGCATGTTGGGGTCTGTCACTATTATGAACTTTACACCTGAAAGAAAGGGAGGTTTCTATGACAGTTCTCAATTGAAAATGATAGCACTTGCTCATACATAGACATCAACAAGGGCTACAAAAATATGTTATTCTGTCACACGCATCGTATACATTTTTAGGACAATTTATTTTGCTAGTGCTTAAGATAGGCAATGGCTATAAACTTTAAAACTCCTAAGGATAGATATTGTACACCAAACAAAACAAGAAAACAAACACTATAAAACATATTTTTTAGTTTCTGTTTATCCCTATGGGACACTAAAAATAAAATAATACTTATTACTGTCCAACTGCAGAGCAATGGCCACTTCTCATACAGAATAGGCACGAGCATTGATCACACATCACATGGGGAAATGGTGTCATGTAATTTATAGAATGTTGTATCTAGTTCTATGAAATATATCAATGCTAGGTAAAATAAAACTATTCCATAGGTTAAGTATAGAGGTCTTTCCTCAGTTCAGAGACGTGAACATCAAACAATAATTACCTGTCAATGTCTGAAAGCAGGATAGTTTGAAGGTGTCTGCGGTTAGTGACTCGATGCCGGAACACTTGGGAAGGGGACTCAGCTGGCTGGCGAGGGCAAACAGTGGGTAGAACATACTAGCTAAAACTATCTTCTCGTTGGTGGTGGCTCGAGCGCGCCCGAACTTCAGGCTTAGAGGGTAGTTTTCCTAAAAATATACAGATATTTCTTAATCATGACCAAATAGGTTTGTCTGTCATTTACTCCGCCCGTAAGACGACCCACTGACCCTAGTTTGCTGGCTTAGCAGTCTCTTTGGTTTTTGCATTTCATTCTGCCACTCGTGTGTATAAAGTAGGGAGAAGATGCTATGGATTACAAGGTATATAAAATTTATCAGACGAAGGAGAACAAAAAGAGTCACCTCTCCTAAGACAAACCTCTGACAGAGTCTTGCATAAACAATTAATCAACAAATTACCTTAGTTTCTATAACTTCAAACACATCTCTACCATCTTCAGTGGTGCGCCCCGTCACTGGCGTGCCGTTCACAGACAGTAGGACGTGCCCAACTGGAATATTATGAAGTAAATTTGTAGAAGACTAGAAGTAATGGAGATGTTAAATGAAGTCCCATACGAAGTTACAATTTTGATAGGTAATTTAGAACTTTCTTAAAGAATTACACTATTCGAAAGCTAAAGTGACTTGACTAGAGTCTAAAATATATAATTACGGACCATTTATTCCGTCTCGTTGTCCGAAAGCAACGATAACTTTCTTATTTTCGTACTGCAACTTTATGTCTAGTGGAAATCCGAAGGTTTTCTCTGCTTCCACACGGGGAATATTATGGTCATAGTTAAATATGAGGCCACCAGACTTGCTGACAATGTAAACACCGTATATAACCATCGTTAGGTTGTTTAATTTCCAATACAATTACAATCTATATGATCAATAACAAATCAACATTTAACACCCACCACGACTGTTCGAAACTTCCAAAATTCAAGTCAAACCTTCATCAAATCTATCCGTAGTGTTTATTTTATCTCTCTATATTTATCTCTAGAAAAGATTTAAAATTTAATGCTGCATGAAATATTCTGCAAAAACATTACTTTTCTTGGTATGTTTTACTTGCAAAAAGTTTTTGAGGGAATTTTGTGGATTATTTTCCAAAACAGAAATTATCTTATCACTAGGTTAAAAGAGTTTTCGAACGTAACTCTTGGTGACATTTAACTATTTTTATATCTGTGGATTTATTTTGACGTGTTATTTATTTGGTGTTGTATGTTGAAAAATTGTGTAACAATTTATTTACGTGGTAATCATTTTCACTAGAACCACTGTAACCAGAATATCACACAGAGTCGAACACAGGTTCGATTCTCGTGCTGATGAATGACGCGATTTACACTATGGGACACTGGTGTCAGCCAGAGGAGTAGATAATTTATGTAAACGCAATCTCTATTGTGTAAAATCGTGTTCCTCTGAATCTGGTTGGTTATGTGTTAATAGTAGTAGGTAAGATCTCTTCTTTTTCATCCTGCCCTTGTCCCATGTTACTTGGGGTCGGTGTATCACTTGTTTTACATCCTAGCAGGTAAGAGTAGGTATCTATCTACCAATTATCCGGATATTGCAGGTAGGTTAGGTAGGTACCCCCCAGACAGGTTGCTTTGCTAGAAGCTGCATGTGCCTTATTAATTTAAAGCGAATAAACTAAAAAAGAAATACCCCAAATCTTTAGTTTCCTTTGGCAATGTTACAGACACCCTTCTAAATTACTGTATCGGGACAACCTTCTGGAATCTGCTGTTGGCTGTCAACAAGGTGATCCCCTCGGGCCAGTGATTTTTAGTTTAGCCATTCACCCAATTATTCGACAGCTAAATTCCAAATTTAACGTTTGGTATCTTGATGATGGAACCTTGGGAGGCGATGTAGAAACTGTTTTAAATGACCTACAATTCTTAAAAAATGAACTTCATTCCATTGGCCTTGATCTCAACTTTTCGAAATGTGAACTATACTTAGCGGACAGTACTGACAGACATCTGACACTTACCAAATTTAACGCGATAGCTCCAGAAATAAAAATTATTGAAAAAAGCTCTCTTCGTCTCCGTGGGTCTCCAATGGCTGCCCTTCGGGTGGTCTTGAGAAGCGGCGCTAATAGTGTACTCGATATGGCTGCCCTTCGGGTGGTCTTGAGAAGCGGCGCTAATAGTGTACTCGATATGGCTGCCCTTCGGGTGGTCTTGAGAAGCGGCGCTATTAGTGTACTCGATATGGCTGCCCTTCGGGTGGTCTTGAGAAGCGGCGCTAATAGTGTACTCGATATGGCTGCCCTTCGGGTGGTCTTGAGAAGCGGCGCTAATAGTGTACTCGATATGGCTGCCCTTCGGGTGGTCTTGAGAAGCGGCGCTATTAGTGTACTCGATATGGCTGCCCTTCGGGTGGTCTTGAGAAGCGGCGCTAATAGTGTACTCGATATGGCTGCCCTTCGGGTGGTCTTGAGAAGCGGCGCTATTAGTGTACTCGATATGGCTGCCCTTCGGGTGGTCTTGAGAAGCGGCGCTATTAGTGTACTCGATATGGCTGCCCTTCGGGTGGTCTTGAGAAGCGGCGCTATTAGTGTACTCGATATGGCTGCCCTTCGGGTGGTCTTGAGAAGCGGCGCTATTAGTGTACTCGATATGGCTGCCCTTCGGGTGGTCTTGAGAAGCGGCGCTAATAGTGTACTCGATATGGCTGGCCGTCGGGTGGTCTTGAGAAGCGGCGCTATTACTGTACTCGATATGGCTGCCCTTCGGGTGGTCTTGAGAAGCGGCGCTATTACTGTACTCGATATGGCTGCCCTTCGGGTGGTCTTGAGAAGCGGCGCTATTAGTGTACTCGATATGGCTGCCCTTCGGGTGGTCTTGAGAAGCGGCGCTATTAGTGTACTCGATATGGCTGCCCTTCGGGTGGTCTTGAGAAGCGGCGCTATTAGTGTACTCGATATGGCTGCCCTTCGGGTGGTCTTGAGAAGCGGCGCTATTAGTGTACTCGATATGGCTGCCCTTCGGGTGGTCTTGAGAAGCGGCGCTAATAGTGTACTCGATATGGCTGCCCTTCGGGTGCTCTTGAGAAGCGGCGCTATTAGTGTACTCGATATGGCTGCCCTTCGGGTGCTCTTGAGAAGCGGCGCTAATAGTGTACTCGATATGGCTGCCCTTCGGGTGCTCTTGAGAAGCGGCGCTAATAGTGTACTCGATATGGCTGCCCTTCGGGTGGTCTTGAGAAGCGGCGCTAATAGTGTACTCGATATGGCTGCCCTTCGGGTGGTCTTGAGAAGCGGCGCTAATAGTGTACTCGATATGGCTGCCCTTCGGGTGCTCTTGAGAAGCGGCGCTAATAGTGTACTCTATATGGCTGCCCTTCGGGTGGTCTTGAGAAGCGGCGCTAATAGTGTACTCGATATGGCTGCCCTTCGGGTGCTCTTGAGAAGCGGCGCTATTAGATAGCTGATGCGCCCGTGCCATCAAATTTGCAAAATCCTAAGCCACTATGCAGTGGCGGCGCTAGACCAAACGTGGACGTCGCGTCGGCGACGTCAGCTTTGCGAGGCCCCTTTCATTTCCCAGCTATAAAGAAAACGTTTGAGTTTTATTACTAATCAAATGATGACAAGAATTACATAAACACAAACTAAAATCCCTCTGTACGTCAGGATGGCAACCAGTCGGTTATCTTTTTAAATTGAAGGCACGTGAACATATTCGTAAGAAGTTGGCAGAATCATCCCAGCGGTGATTTGCTGGATTCGTTTTCTCCTCTTCCTATCGTTATTTCTCTTGACAAAGTTTATTTTCGTTATTTCTATGTATCTATGTATTAGCATTTATTATTTTTCGTGTTATCTATCCCTCATGTTGCACCTGCCATGTTTTGTCTCTGCATCCCCCTAAGGTTAGCTGGTAGAAAATGCCTCAGGCATTAAAAGTCCTCCTTTGTACAATATTTTTTTTACTTGTGCTTAAAGTTTTTAAATTTATATAACTAATAATATCTTCTTTAAAATAAGTAAATAACTTGTTTTTCACTCACTTAGTTATAAAAACGATAAGATAATTAATAGTAGGTAGGTACATTGTTGCCCGTGAAAAGAAACTTCGGCTTCCGAGTCTGCGAGTTTTGTAGGAGTTCTCTCGTATGGAGCCAGACCTGGGAGCAGCAGCCAGATCATGGTAAACTTTAGAACGAGCTATCATAATTGTATGCGTACCTATATAAAATTTTGTTTCTCTGCTGTTGACCGTTGAGGACTTCCCTCGACTGGAGCCAATCCTGGGTGCAGCAGCCAGGTCATGGTGGACTTTAGAAGGAACTACCATAATTAAATGCATATATTAAATGTCGTGTCTGCACCGTTGATCGTTGAGGAGATCCATCGTCTGGAGCCAATCCTGGGTGTAGAATCACAGGCCATGCATCATAAAGTGATTGTCTTGGAAACAAATTTCAACTCCGTAGGATAAGAGGAAGTTGTTTTTTTTCAGCTTGCAAGATTTGCCCACAACTAACATACATACATACATACAAACATTGCAAGTTAAATAAAAGCTTGTAAAGAGCAACGCGTCCGAGGTCGCGAGGCGGCTGGCGGATGGTGACTGGCGGCCGGTGGCTGGAGGCTGGCGGCTGGCAGGCTGGCTATTATGGTTTTCCCGGCATCCATATTTACATAATGCTTATGCATAACCTATGGCCAGTAATATTTATCACTAGATAGGTAGGTACCTATGTATTACGTTCTTAGATAGAAAACCCGTAAAGTTTGCTAGTTGTACATATCTAGGTACATGATTCAGGTCGTAACTCCAATAAGTAATGCTCGTAGAGATGGCTAGTGCATTATACTGCAAGATAACCGTTTAGCAGGTCGTTTGCGGTGCATCTAGTGTTGCATCTGCTCCGCTGGTCTTATCGTGTAAATATGCAGTTAAGTGCTGATCTATCTTGATAATAATTAGTTCGTGATGCCTACCATTAAGTATATTGCTTTTGGCGCGCATGGTGAATCATTCTGATTCATCAATAATTGGTCGTCATATAAATAGAATTATCATCAGGTAGACCAATAACTTATTTACCTACTGTCAGCATATTTGGATTGGTACCTCTCGTCTATTTTTTATAAGTTCAGGTATTGCGATCTCCGAGAAAACTTTTTTCCCTTGAAAATGCATCGAGAGATAGCACCATCTGTCGCCTCTATTACGAACTTTTTTTTTTGTAAATATCCACTATCCCTGCCTACTCTATAAAGTATAACCAGCGTGAAGATACTGTACTATGCAAATCATATTTTCTTGTCTAATTAAAGCTTAATATGATGTTATTATCACTTTAATTGATATTTATAAATTGAAAGCATAACAGTACGGGATGTAATTGAGTATTGAGTGTTGAGTATTGAGTACCTATTGATCTGCGAGTGCGAGTGCGAGAGCGAGCGTGCAGCGCGCGAGTCGCAAGCGCAGCTTCCCAGAAAGCGTTTTCCTCGACGCAACGCAGAGCGCTGACGAATCGCTACGTCACGTCGGTGACGCGCTGTCGCGAACTCACGAATCTTAGTATAAAAACGTGCGTGTTAGCGCGCCGCGTCTCCTAGTGTGCCGCGCTGCGAGTGAGGACACCCTGGCGCCCCGCAATGAATGCATGGACTCCGACGTGGACGAGTCGGGGGATGACACCGTGCCCGCCGGTAATGTCCCACCTCTAGTGCCTAGTGTTGTGCAGTGCAAGTGACCCATATGTGAATCTTCCAAAACCGAAGGTGTTACGGTTCGGTTGCGGTGTTCTAACCTCGCTCGAACGATGCACGGATCTGCACAGGACACCACTCTCTACCAGTGTTACATTATGTTACCCTTACGTGTGGTAACAGCGTATGGATATCGATTAAGGAAAACAACAAAAAAAAAACTTTGTGACAATTACTTTGCATTTTAGTTTATACAAATATTATGTACCGAAACTCTGGTAGGCTCCAAGAGTTAGCTAAGATTTGAGCATCTAAAACTTGTAAACTTTCTTTAAATTACTTAGCTAAAGTTATAAAAACAAACACGCAGACTGTGCGGACATTCATTCCTCTAATAGATGGATATTTAAATAACGAAATAAGTTAATGTTAACAATAAAATAAATAGTCTGTTTAGTACCTATCTAGTGGATTTACTGATTTTTTGAATACATAATTAAATTACTAATTTACTAGGGGATAGGTTTAATAGAACATCAATTTTACGTCAGGCCATAATTAAGTAAACAATCAACTAATACGTAATTACAATAATATCCTGATTAGTATTAGTGTCCGGTCGGCGGGTCAGCGTTTAGGCCTACTATCATAAACTATAGCCTGTAGCTTGCTATTTCATCAACTCCAACTTCAAATTGAGTCACACATAAATTTTACTAACTTTTCAGTATTTTATAGCACTTTATATTGATTTATATAATACACTCGAGAGCAATGAATCCGGGTCACTTAAAGAATGTTAAAAATCTCGGAAACTAAAAATGATAGGTTAATGCAATAAATTGTATTTAATAGACAATGTAATACTCCTTAAATGAAAGTAAAAAAAATATGAGTCACCATACATTTTATTAACACAAAATTACATAAAGAAAAAAACTGCTGATCTCTCCTTAAAACAAAAATAGGAAACATGAAATTTTTGAACTTTATTACGATTTTCTTGAATTTTAATACTTCGTATTGCCTCCTCGTGCTCCCATTACTGCGTTTACGCGGTTTGGCATGCTGTACACCAAGTTCCTTATACGATTTTGGGGAATATTCTCCCATTCCTCTGTGAGAGCAATTTTGAGCTCACGAAGCGTGATTGGGGGAGGGTTTCGTTGTTTTACGCATCTGCCTAGCTCGTCCCAAGCATGCTCGTTCGGGTTGATATCCGGGCTGCGCGCTGGCCACTCCATACGAGTAATGTTCATCTCTTGAAGGTAGTCATTGACAATCCTACCTGTATGAGGTCGGGCATTGTCATGCATAAATATAGCATCCTCACCTAAATTGACCATAAATGGACCAACGTGATCATTGAGGATTTCTTCCACATATCTTACGCTAGTTAAAGAGCCGTTTTCTATGATCACCAGCTCTGTGCGACTTTCAGAAGAAATTCCGGCCCACACAAGTACAGACCCACCACCGTAGGCTACTTTTTCTTCGATGCATGCTTGCTTGAATCTTTCCCCTGGTCTTCGATACACTCTGTGTCTTCCATCGTGCTTGTAGAGCATAAATTTTGATTCGTCGGAGAACATAACTTTTGACCAATCTTCAATACTCCAATTTACGTGGCTCTGGGCATATCTTAGTCTTGAAATACGATGCCCACGCTCCAGTTTAGGGCCGTTTGCAGGTCTAAGGGGTTTTAAGTTAGATTCAGCAAGCCGACGTCTTACTGTCCATGCACTTGGGTTACTTCCTCCGAGGCGTCGAAACTGATTTGTGAGTTCAGTTCCTGTGAGAAAGCGATTTCGAAGCATGGTGTTCACCAAGTATCGGTCTTCTCGTGCTGTGGTACACCTGGTTCTGCCCGTTCCTGGTCTGCGTAGGTTAGAACCAGTTTCTTCGTAACGTCGGAGAACTCTTTGTACTGTTGACAGCGACACACCGACAGTCCTGGCTGTATCGCGCTGACTCCGGCCGGTTTCCAGCATTGTAAATATTCTGATGCATTCTTCAGGCGTAAGCGACATAATTTCAGCTTGAATAATGAATATAGAGCACTATCAACATGGTTTATGTACCCACATAAATGACAGATTACAAACAAAAGCAAAACCAAATGCTGTAATTTCGTAGTTCCATCTTCGAAAGTGGCCCTTTTTCAAATTTGATTTTTTTATGATATAACTTTACAATAACTAAGAAGTTTTAATACCTTCATTTAAGGAGTATTACATTGTCTATTAAATACAATTTATTGGATTAACCTAGCATTTTTAGTTTCCGAGATTTTTAGGATTCTTTAAGTGACCCGGATTCATTGCTCTCGAGTGTATTTGTCAAAATCAAAACATAAGTAGTTTGTTTCAAAAATCAGTTTAATAAAAACAATAATAGGTATTGTCGTTTTTTCATGCACACTGAAATAAAGAAACTGAAAGAAGTTTGACAGCAACCCCTCACTACTTACCCCCTTTCGGGAGGGTACATTTATTTGCTGAATATATTTATGTAAGTATCATTGAACATTGAGTAATTAAAACAAAGTTATATTTAACTCAAATGAATAATATCATAATGATGTAAAAAATTGTGGCCAAGTGCGAGACGGACTTGCACACGAAGGGTTCCGCACCACCCTACAATATTTGACACTACTATTTATTTTTGTAAAATCGTGAAGAGAGGACAGGTGCTATACTCGTATGACCTATGTGATTATTCGTAAAGAGAAAAACACTTTTCTTGTATGGGAACCCTCTTTTATTTTATTTGTTGTTATAGCGGCCATAGTAGTATACACTCTTTGAAAATTTCAAGTGTCTATCTATTACGGTTGAAAAGATACAGCCCTCTGACAGACGGAAGGACGGACGATCGGACAGCGGAGCCTTAGTAATAGGATTCCATTGGCACCCTGTGGGTACGGAACCCTAAAAAGGGTACCTAGGTGTAACGGGTTGCTTTTATTTCTTATTTACCTACATAGGCGGATATACATGAGAGCGGCATTACTTTAATTAAGGACAATATATTTATGAAGTAATCGCTTTCAGAGATAGGTCATTTAAAAACATTATCATATTTATCTAGTCTCAAAATATATTATTAACCTTCGACACATATCGACTTCAAGACAGCTGACACATCAATTTCTAGGAATCACTACAAAAACAACACCAGTGACATTTAAAACTCACATCTGTTACGGTGCAGTATCAGGCCGTGAGACAATTTATGTGTATGCTAACTGAATTAGATTCTATTATCTATTTCTTAATTTTAATACACATCCTGCTTCTTGGGAAAGGTCTTTTTCGATGGAAGTATCACCTAAGACCATCTGCTGCAATGCAGTGTTCCAACTTGATGCATCCTAGCTCACCATCACCGCCATCATCCGCTGCAATGCAGTGTTCCAACTTGATGCATCCTAGCTCACCATCACCGCCATCATCCGCTGCAATGCAGTATTCCAACTTGATGCATCCTAGCTTACCATCACCGCCATCATCTGCTGCAATGCAGTGTTCCAACTTGATGCATCCTAGCTCACCATCACCACCATCATCCGCTGCAATGCAGTGTTCCAACTTAATGCATCCTAGCTTACCATCACCGCCATCATCTGCTGCAATGCAGTGTTCCAACTTGATGCATCCTAGCTCACCATCACCGCCATCATCCGCTGCAATGCAGTGGTCAAACTTGATGCATCCTAGCTCACCATCACCACCATCATCCGCTGCAATGCAGTGTTCCAACTTGATGCATCCTAGCTTACCATCACCGCCATCATCTGCTGCAATGCAGTGTTCCAACTTGATGCATCCTAGCTCACCATCACCGCCATCATCCGCTGCAATGCAGTGGTCAAACTTGATGCATCCTAGCTCACCATCACCACCATCATCCGCTGCAATGCAGTGTTCCAACTTGATGCATCCTAGCTTACCATCACCGCCATCATCCGCTGCAATGCAGTGTTCCAACTTGATGCATCCTAGCTCACCATCACCGCCATCATCCGCTGCAATGCAGTGTTCCAACTTGATGCATCTTAGCTCACCATCACCGTCATCATCTCAGCCAAAATACGTCCAATGTTGGACATAAGACTAACTAATCCAACTCGATCTAATCTGATTTGACAAATTTTCTTTAATTAGGTAATGTAATTAGCGGATAGCCGTTTTATGTTAAAGAAAAATAAATAAATAAGATATACTTTAGCTAGCTATAAGCCGCATATTAATAACTGGATACGTGGTTACGTTATTGATTGAAGGAGCATCACTAATGACTAAAGCACTAGGAACTGGCGAGGGGCGAGCGTTTTGGGGACTGACTTATGTAGTTCTGACGTTCACTAAGTCCTGATTCACAGCCTAATTTAAACTTTTAATCAGCCTTTGGCGACCTATTTCATATCGAGACAATTAGGGACATCCGATCTCCCTTCTCATGATGATCATGATAATATCATGAATGTCTACAATGATAGTGTGTATGGGCCTACGGACTGTTCCAATGAGCCTTACGTGGTACTTTACCAGGTCCAGTGGTTGTCATTCTTAAAGAAAATAATCGCATCTGTTAATTGTAAAATTAACAATTCTGCTCTACTGCCACTTTGACACAGGTTATCTCTTTCTCTCATATCGTCCCTACAGCCCTCGAGGCTTCGACTAACATAGATGGTGCTAATTTATCCTAGTGTAAATTAAAGGCTGTGATGGATGAATCGGTGCTACGGCTAAGATGCTAAGCAGTGCTACGCGGTAGAGTTAATAATTACTTAATTCATGTTTGACGATTCTCAACAAATAGATAAAGTTGTATCTGAATAGGCTGAACGCTGCTTTCACGTGACATAATATTGAGAATCCATTGTAAGTTGTAACTTTTCAGAAGCACGACGATAAGTCATATCCCATTGCACTTGCGGATTTCTTTAAATATTGGAATGATTTTTGATTTGTTGGTTTTCAGCTAAACTGAATCAGACTTTTATACTTACTGTCCGTGTTATTTTTAAACATACGGACGTATTTATTAGTGCATAAATAATTAGTCGGCCAGTATTCCTGTAATTATATAAAATTTGGTCGGTTCACGTTAACCTTCTGAAATATGTATTAAAACGACTGACTTTCATTTCAAGGGAAAATAATATTTTAATTTCGTTTATTTCTAATTGGCACAACATAACAGTTTCATATTTTTCAGCAACTACAGTTAGGTATAATATCACTGATAAAAACCTACAATAGTTGCCTACTGTGTATTAAATTTATTTTTACACTGAACATGGAGACAACACAACTCAACTCAAAGCATAGGCATTTTTGAATTGTCAAGGAGTCGGTCAGTCAGACAAATGAAGCTAGTTGCCCATTCTAAAGCGTAGTAGGTACCTATGGAGACGAACGAGAGACAACAAACTCCACGGACACTCTTTTAAATCAAAATATGGTTACAAAATATTGGATACATCATTCATGTTTAAATTATGCATGTGAGAACGATGCGTAATAAAAAGACAAAAACAATTCAAATTAAGTTAAAATAAGCCGTGGCAGCTAAGAGATGACCAGTTCCTACTGACGGCGCCCGTTCACGAACAAGATGCATGGATTAGCACCATTCAGATCGACCATTTTTAAGGGAGGTAAATGATCCAACACGTGCGCCACCACCAGCGAGACATTAGAGTGAGCATGATATACTTTCAGCCGCCAGGGCACATTCAAGGCAATGGATGACGTACCCAGTAAATAGTAGCTTTATAGTAGGTACATAGTACTCACACATGTGCTATACAATTTTACAATACTAAAAGGTTGAATTTATACAATGCAAAGATAGTTTTTAAAATCTTCAGCAGCTCAAACAGTATGTTCAAATGCTATTCAATTAGTTATGCGCTCTGGCGGAGCAGGACCAGCGTTGAGCCAAGTATTTTTATCAGATGTAATCCCCCAACTTACTATATGCTTGGCTGCATAGTGTGCATTGTAGACAACATTTAAATTTCGTTTCATTCAGTTGGAGTATGTGGGGAGGTATTTTATTGTAACATTTTAAACAGTACCCCATGAAAGATAAGTCTACTTTAGGCAGCCTGAAACCTGGTTGAACTAATTGCTCCCTACTCGTATTTCTAGTGATATAATTGTGTATTTCACCTCTTTTACTAAAAAAATGTAGATTTTTGACGGACAATGTTACTGGCAACGAGATTTTCTGAGCTTTCAGTTTCTGTTGTGATATGAAATACAATAGTTATTACTTTGTACCGTCCGTCGTTGCACAAATACAACGTAATGGTAATACAACGAGTTCCAATTCGGCTACACGTCGATGTATTGAGTGATGATAAAGTATTGTAAGCATCTATCAGGAGGAGCGGACTTGTGGTAACGCTCCACTTATCCTCCGGACCGTAACTTACCGCGGGCCCCACGCGAGTCCTGCAGTGTGGGTTGGTGGATTTCACTCGTCTTCAAATTATTGGTTCTGTGGCATGCCGGTTTCCTCACAAATA
The DNA here is from genome assembly GCA_916610205.1 of Griposia aprilina. Classification (NCBI taxonomy): domain Eukaryota; kingdom Metazoa; phylum Arthropoda; class Insecta; order Lepidoptera; family Noctuidae; genus Griposia; species Griposia aprilina. The sequence continues at coordinate 25,046,761 of OU744289.1, forward strand.
TGATGATTTACCATTTTGATCAGTGCTGATGAAATAAATTCCACAGAGTAGAGTCGACCGTCCACTGCTACGGATGTGATGATGTGATGTGATATTGATGCTCTGTGACGGAGCGGTTTGCCACAGTTCATTTGATTCGTGCGTAGCGTGGCCGTGGGTCACAGTGGACGATCCTGCCTACATTTTCATACAATGCTTAGCCATGGGCCACTAAGGAGCGGGCCTGTCTGGGTTTTATTTAACCCACGACTACTCGTAAGTCGGGGCCGTTACTATTGGGCAACGACTTCTGAACTGCCCTTACAATACTGATTTACTTAAGTACGTTCCAGATCCGGAGAAATGGGAGCGTGGAGACGTGCTACGCTGCGTGCGCTGGGTGGCACGTACGTTCGGCGTGTGCGCACCGCGCCGCCATCTGCTGCCCGACAGCGGCCGCGCGCTGCTGCAGCTCACGGAGGATAACTGGCTGCAGGTAAGGACTAACTAAAGCAAGTTACACGAAATACGTTACCAACCCTAACATTCAGCCGAAAGACGTCCACTGCCGATTATAGGCACCTCCCAAGCATCGACGTCGAGCCCCATTCCTGCATTCAGAGTATTCCCGCGACCTCACCAGGTCGTCTACACCTTGCACAGGGGCGCCTATACAATTATGACCTATGCCGATAGCTGGGTCAATGGATTTTAGTTTTAAATTACTATATAAGTTAGAACAAACGCACAAGATTTTTTTTATGAAATCCCTTTTTTATGCCATATCTGAATCGGCTGAACGTCGTTTTTCCTTGCACATTGTAAATTAACTTTGTTTGTGTGCCAGTTTCTTTCGGCGGTCGCTTTAACCATGCATAGAGCATAGAGCATAGAGCATGAAGAAACCTAAACTGTAACCTGAAAGTGAAACCAGCATATTTCCCCAGAGCAGGTTCATAGAGACGGTAATGATATTCAGATGACATTGACTTGAACAAACATCAGATTTTTTATCATAACTGGTACTTAGGTAGCATTGACGCCGTTTTACATTAAACAAGTGATTGACAAATTAAAAGTATTAAAAATACTCCTTCTCAAAAATCACAGGCTATACTCCTTCAATCCGCACAAGCGGAAATGAGAGGATATGCCTCGATCACACGTTTGCGTTATTTTTAAATCTCTCCATTTAATTTCAACGTCTACCGTCTGCTTTGGTGAAAACTGAAACTGCCGAGCCCTTAAGCATAAAAGTTGGACCATTTTAACTCAATAATCTCCATGTCCAGGTATGCGACGGCAGCGAGCAGTCCGCACGAATCTACCACGCGTACCTACGTCATGCTCACGCCGGCGCCACGGGGCAGGCGCCGCCGGAGCCGCTGCCTGAACACCAGGCCACCACTAGCGCAGCCGCTGTGGACTATAGTGAGTACTAGTGTTTATGATTACTTAGATTCTTTATTTCTTTCATTTTTCATTCCTAGGCAAATGTTTGACCTCGTTTAGACTACCTAAGTACCTATACGTATACCTTAAAGAATGTTAGACATCAACCCGCATCTCCAAGGACCATAAAGTCCTCATACGATTTTAGGAATTATTATGAACGAAAAAAGTTCTTGACCCAAGAAATTTGTTAAATAAACTATGATAAATTGTGATTTATGTTGCATTGGATCAAACAATTTGAAACGATCATATTCTTGCGTACGTACTCTACTAACCTACGTAATTATGTTCATGTTGATTTCTGTTTCAGTACCCTTTTAATTTGCTAGTTTATGGTATATTTCTTTAGCTCATCAATGGATCTGCGATAAATTATTCTTAATAATAATTATTTACAAACTAAAAAAGTAACATCATTATAATGCTCTAATTTAAATAAGCGCCATCTATAGGCGCGTAGTAAAGTCGAAACTAGAAAGCGCGCCAAAAAACTTATGAATGGACGCGGTGAATGAGTCACACAGCCGGGTGCGTTCCATTCATCACGCGCGGTAACTGACTCACATTGTTTCTCCGAAATTAAACTTTGAACTGGTAATTACTGGTCAATTTATTTATTTCATTATAAAATTAATCACTTTATAGTGAAATACAAATTATGTTTAGTATAGTTTAGTAATTTTCATTAGGCCTACGTCTAAAAATATTTCGATGCATTTCGTTATGTGGGTCACCTGGTTCAGGGTCATCGCACGCTAAACTATGCGACTGCAAGGAATGCATTCTGCCTATACAAAGACTTACATTACTACTTTTTTTGTCGAATCCCGACCGAGATCGTTTTATTTTAATTGAAATTGGCTGAAGGTATTTTTTAATGTTTTATGTAAATGACTTCTTGGTTACTCACTTGTGGTCAAATGTGAATAGCGATGATGATGTGATGTATGTGTGCGAGCAGTAGCAACGTACCATAATAAAATTGCATTCTTACAAAATCTTTCATAATCTCCCCAAAATTGACATTGAGAATGGCGTTGTTGCTTAACCCCTTTCAAATAAAGAGCGACAAAATTGGGAAACTGATGATTGTTAATCAATCCCTCCCGAATGTTCCACATTCTTAACTCTATTTGGCCCTCATCCCCTAGGAGCGCCGGAAGACGCAATCTGCCCCAAAACGAATCGTATCTTAATAGATCGCTTGCGTAATGACCACCGGTCATTACCACTGCTATCTTTACGACGAGGGATGTTACGGGACAAGCAGGGCAATTTTTTATACATGTGGCAGTAGGGTTGACTTCAGTTGTTATTGCGTTTATATTCTAAGTCATTTCTTTTAAAGTAAAATCATGTGTAAAGAGTTTGAAATGTTCCTTTTTTTAATGTCATTGTGTTGATTACGTTAAAAGCATTAAAGCACGCGCTAAATTTCTGTCGTATTTGAGTTGTTGCCAATATTACATCGTCAGCCATTCTTTGGTGATGTGGCATCTGAATATTTGGCATTTTTATCGTCATCGTCATTTACTTCCGAAAAAACAAAAATTTAGAAGAATGGAATTGGTTTTCCTGTAGGTATCTGTATTTTTAACAGAGATTGTTGTATTCATAAGGAATTGCCAAGGAAATATAGTAGGTAACTGGCAAGTTTATTGCATAAAAGTTATTGTAGAGGAAATCTGTTATGTGGATAATGTGAGTAGGTATAGGAAGGTATCTTAATGTAAGACTGGTTGAGTTTGACGTAGCATTTTGGCAAAATAACTCATGGTTTTTTTTCTCAAAACTCAAAAAACATTTGCTTCCCCGAAAATTCGGACAGGTCATTTACTAGTCATTTTGTTTTGAATCAAGCTGGAGATTCCCGCGTTCTCCAAGATGGCGCCCATATTTTGGCGCGCTCCCTACATTCCGTTACTCACGCGCGCTACCTACTGAATGTCTGATTCATTTTGGTTTTGACCACGGGACAGAAAAAACAGCACTAAACTCATTACCGTCACGCGTCCGCGGGCTGTTGAACTCGATACACTAGAATGATACACCTTTATTAAGACCACTAACTTCTGCGCGCGACTTCATTCGCGTAGAAGTCGTAAGTCAACAAAATAATTATACTAAAATGATAGCCACATTTTTATAGAACTTCCCTGTTACGTTTATAGTTTTGGTCTCAGCAGCCAAAATATGAAGAGAGTCAGAATTGGTGACTTGGGAGCAAGCGGCGTTCAATTGTTCGTGTGAGAGGCCAGATCATCCTGAGGTCGACACCAACAGCCTTCAGTAGTAGTTTCCCTTGCTTACGAAGTTTTTAATTTTTTGTCAATTAATGAACGCCTGCGTTCCTGCATAAACTACCTTATGGCACCACAATAATACCCGACTGATGCATTCTTACAGATTATTGACGACCGGACAGAAATCACGCACTCCAGCATCACGCAAATAATACCGGATAGATTTTGTTAAAAATTCATAGATATTCCCTTTAAGTCTGGTCAGTCTGCAATTCTGCAGGCTATAAATTATCACGCTATTTGCTATCGGGGATGAGCAACAGTTTTTATTTGTTCGTATTCTATAGTTTACCGCAAATTGTACAAAGACTTGCTAAAAAGGTTAGAATATTGCAGTTAGTTACAGATTTAACCTTTTAAATGAAAATAATCACGCTATACCTTCATGGAGCTAAGCAGTCAATTATGAAATATACAGGGTTTTATAAAAAAAAAAATAGCTTAGTGGTCCGACGACTGCTTTACAAACCTATGTTCGATTCGCAACAATTGATATTTTTTGTGCTTCCTTTTTTTACATTTTGTTATACTGTACATTTACCCGAACACGGACGAACAAAAAAAGTTCGACGGAACTCCGCTACGACAAAACTGAGCCACGTTTATGTATGAATGAAGCAGAAAACGGCAACACTCACACAAATGTATGAGTGTTGCCGTTTGCGCGCGTAATGGCCGACCGTCGACCGACTAATGTGTGAATATGTGCGTGCCGGGCCTGTACGTATAGCGACCTGGCCGACTTGAGTGACACAGGTTTTTGCTAGCGAGGATCTATCTGACTTTTTTGTTCGTCCATGTACTATTAAGTATATTATTATGATAGTTCGTAAAAAACACAGAAAAATATAAAGTTTAGGCCTCTTCTCTCATCTTTGATTATAATAAAAATAAATATCTATGGTTAGGTGACTGTTCAATGTACAATCTACTGTTATATTAAAATCAAAGCAATTATTTTAATTAAACCATTAACATGCACTTTTCAATAGTCAAGGAGTTGGTCAGTCAGAAATATGAAGCTAGTTGCCCATTCCAAAGCGTAGTAGGTACGTATGGAGAAGAACGGGCAAGAAAGTTCATGGACATTATTATTGTTAAAAAAAAAATAGTTGCATCATTAAAGTTGAACTTATGTGAGAACGATGTAGAAAAAAAGGACGTACCTACAAGTTAAAAGCGTCCAGCAGCGAGTAGAAACTTTTTTATTTTTATTATAAAATAATTGAAATAAGTCGTGGCAGCTAAGAGATGACCAGTCCCAACTGACGGCGCCTGTTCACGAACATAATTCATGGATCAGCACCATTCAGCTCAATCATTTTGAAGGGAGCTAAATGATCCAACACACGCCACCGTCAGCGAGACCTTTGAGTGAGCATGACATACTTGCAGCCGCCAGGGCACATTCAAGTCAATGAAAGATGTATTTATTACCCGGTAAATGGTAGATAGCTCTATAGTAATAGTACTCACACCTGTGCTATGCAATTACATAATACAAAGGAGATTGACATTATACAATGGAAAGATAGTCTTACATTCCGGGGTTTTTTTTTTTTGGTACCGTCATGATTCTAATATCCTTAAACAGTTCTCTTAGAGAATCGTGCCTGCGAAGATTATATACGGCTCTGATGGCTCTTTTCTGCAGAATAAAAATAGGCTCGATGTCTGCAGACCGTCACCAAAGTAAAACACCGTAAGACATGATACTATGAAAGTAACTAAAATAGACTAGCCTCGCGGTATCTACGAGGGTAAATTGACGGATTTATGTGACAACATAAGCTGCTGAACTTAGCCTTCCTGCAAGAGATGCTCAATGAGGACCCCATTGTAGCCTTGGCTCAAAAAAACTCAAAGCGTTTATTCCAAATAAACCAATTAGAGGCACTTTTGAATTGTCAAGACTCGAGCGTGATCTCCAGGAAAAAAGTTTTATCGACGAATACTGGTTTCGCTTGATTCAATACTATCTCACAATCACTACCCTTGACATTTGGTAAAGAAAATCTGATGCATTTAGTTTTATTTCCATTTAATACAAAATTATTTGCAGGGGACCAATTTTGGACCTGCAGTACGACGTATTTACGTCGTCAATAATTTTAGCGCGTCATCTACCTTAAAAATGAAGTAAGTATCGTCAGCAAATAACACTATTTGTGGTAGTTTTTTTAACTAAATAGAGTAGATCATTAATATACACTAAAAAGAGGAAAGGACTCAATATCGAGCCTTGTAGAACACCCATTTTTACTTTTAAACCGAGTGAATGACACCATTTATTTGAACATGCTGTTGTCTATCATTTAAATAAGGTTTTACTAAACTTAGCGCAAGTTTCCGAAGTCCGTAATGCTCAAGTTTCAAGAGCAAGGTTCGTGATTCACCCAATCAATGCCTTGGAATGGTCAGAATAGATTCCTATGGCGTCTTGGGCCTCTTCCTACGCGTTAAATATGTGTTTTAATAAGGTTACACCAGCGTCGGTCGTACAACGTCCTTTGGTGAAACCATACTGTTGAACGTGACGGATTTAATTCGTGTTAAAATGATTGAGAATTTGATTAAGCATTATCTTTTCAATCACCTTGCTGAAAACTGGCAACACGGATACGGGTCTATAATTGTTGGTGTCTTTACTGTTCCCGGATTTGGAAAGTGGTATTACCGTACTGTAATTCATTAAATCCGAGAAAACTCCTGGCTCCCTATTATTTTAGTGATAGCTGGTCGTCAGGAATAATCTGTAAGAAAGCATGAGTCAGTGTATCAGTATTGTGCCATTAGGTAGTTTTCAATGTGGAGCCAACAATACAACAATAAATGAAAACACTGGCAATACTTAAGCATAAAAGTATTTTGGAACTATGAAATAAATCCTAGGAATGAAATTTAAAAAAAAGTGTTTTTTTCTAACAAACTATAGACAGTGATTGGCCGACTATGGGTTACGCCAATCTTTGACTAGCTATAGTGACTAACCTATTGGATATATTTGATTGAATTTTCTTTGACTAGCTATAGTGACTAACCTATTGGATATATTTGATTGAATTTTCTTTGACTAGCTATAGTGACTAACCTATTGGATATATTTGATTGAATTTTCTTTGACTAGCTATAGTGACTAACCTATTGGATATATTTGATTGAATTTTCTTATAAATACTGGGAATGGCATTAGATAAACGCAGTTTAATTTATTGTTGTATTGTCGTCTCCACCTTGTATACAGGAACGCAGGCGATCATTTATTCACTAAATACGAAAAACTTCGAAAGCAATGGAAAATTAATACTGAAGGCTGCGGGTGTCGACCTCAGGACGTGCTGCTTCCCACACGCACAACTGTTTGTCGCTTACTCCCGCGTCACCAGTCCTGACTGTCTTCATAATTATTTTGGCTGCTGAGACCAAAACTACAAACGTAGTATACAGGAAAGTTTTATAAAATGTGGCTGTTGTTTTAGTATATTTTGGTGCCTTACGACTTCCACGTGAACGAAGTGGGAGGCAGAAGCTAGTAGTTAAAATAAAAACCAGACAAGTGTCAGTTGAACTCGCGTGGAGAGGGTTCCAGGATAAATATGTTACCCATGAAAACATTTCATGTAAAGTAGGTTGCCAAGACTTACATAACGTTTCCACTGTTAAAAAGTTATCAGCTCTAATGTGGAGCTAAGCCCCAACTGCAATTGTAAGTTTGTCCGCACAATATTGGAAGATTTACCATGTTATTTTAAGACCCTGTAATTCTTATAGGTTTCTTGTAATCTGTGAGTAAAGAACTAATTTCTATATTTTTTTTCAAAATTGTAGGCTCATTAGTTTCAGAGATAAGGGAGGGATGGTTAATTTTCATATATTTTCTTAAATAATTGCAAAACTGTTTATTTTATAATTATACAAAAAATATATTTGAGATCCTCACAACAAGCCCTTTCATTTGATATATCACACACAGCTAACAAAACTTTTGTTTTTAATTATCTAGTTTGCCCCCCAAAAGTGATTCTATATTCAACATTTATTTATTTACGTTACACGTTCGTGTTTGGGTCACAGAAATTCATATGTGTACCAAATTTCAACTTCAGTCTAGTAGATTCGGAGCATATTGGCTCTGACAGACGGACAGACAGACAGACATACGAGTGATCCTATAAAGGTTCCGTTTCTACATTAGGACGTACGGAATCCTAAAAATACATGGCTGAGTAACTAACAGAGTTACAGGTTCAATAAATTAGTTTCAACATACCTACACCAGACGAATGGTGTTAAATGCGATGACTAAATTTTATGGCAATAATTCTTAAAACTAACTTTCTCCACAGAGGTTGAGACATAAATGTTTGCAAGCCGGATCTACATGCGCTGTACTAGTACCTATTTGTACTGTCTCAACAGATGAGGCTCACTTACCAGTAACTCGTTATCTTGCACAAGATGGTTCAATACTAGAGTACTATAGCGGAAGTGAATCAATATTTACTCGGAAATGATCGTGATTCACGGTTCCGGATTGAATCACGATGATCTCAAAACGTTGAATGAATTAAATTCCTATGTAGTGAGTGCTACTGTTTATTTTGGCTTGCGTGTGCCGCACGTGGTTAGATCGTTGTTTGTATGAGTAATGCGCAGGCGCCGGTGTTTTCGCGTATGCGTCGTCGCCGTGGGAGAGTTGACTGTTTAAAGTGTTACGTGTCACTTTACACAATTCCTGCCTTTCATCTCATCTCTACAGATAATTATAGTCGTTTAGTATGGCATCGATAGTGAGTTATCGATAAAATAGCAAATGGTACAGAAGACTTTTGTGAAGACACTTCGATTTGTAATGGTCTTGAATTCCTCCAACAGAATAGATTCATTGGGGTTTTTCGATAGCTTCATCACTCGAATCCCGGTATTGAATGTTGATTAATATTTCAAAAAGATTAAAAGAAACAAAAAAGATATAACCTAAAATAGGTCAGACATACTGGAGAGTATAGGCACAGTCCTCCCCACTCGCGAGCCCTAGATTATAGAGTTCGGCCAACAATATCGTTTGCTTCATAGACCGATAAAAGTCTTGGTAGGTACCCAGAGCCGCTCAGTATGTTCCACGAGCTGGCATGGAACCAATTGCCCAAATTACTAGTTTCCATAAGATACACTTTCAATAAAAAAAATGGGGGTCTCGTGATCGTCTATACCCTCGATTACCGGTGACTATCTAAGAAAAAATAAGCTAAGTGACCCCTTGAAAGCCATATCATTAGAGATTCCTTTTCTCTTAATTTAAGTGGTAACCCTTGTAGTGAGTGCATAATACTTAATTTCTTCTTTTTTAAATGACATCTGTGTCTCGCTTAAAGCTTTTGATTCTCAGTAGCCAGGATCATAATTAACAAGCTTATTTTACACAACGCCTGTCGCCTCGCACACATCATACTGTCATTAGCAAAATATAAAGCGAAATAAAACAGAGTGTCAGCTGCACGTCCTAAATGTCTTGATGTTTTAAAATCGACATTCTTTTGTTATTTATCGCGTAAATTGGCAGGAACGACATAAATATCAACGAAGTTAGTTTACTTTGCGCCGGCTCCTCATTGGTTGCTTTCAAACGAAGAACACACCCACACTACACACGAGGCATCGTTTATAAACCACAGTAAATTTTTTTTTTTGTGGTCTTGTAATATTAACAATTTAATGTTATTAATTCTTTTGGTATAAGTGGAAGGTTGCAGGGGTGACCTTAGTGTAAAGGCGATTCAATTAAGAGTGTCAGAATGATTTAATGTATGAATTTCTGTAAAACCGCAGCATGTAGTGGATTATGCAAATGTAACACAACTAATTTACTTAAAATCTTTGTCATCAAAATTGTCGAGACTCATTAGGTAATAAGAAGCAATCCAAATGAAATTCTTGGGAATACCTACTTACATCAAAGTGTTTCTTGTTTTTCCATGGAATGATTGAGCCCTAATATTTTTATGTTGTGAGGTAGTCATGATACAATATTTTCAGCAACGAATGACAGTTGGCAAAGGAAAACAGGTACCTGGGGAGCATACGAGCAATGAGCATAAGGTAGAGTTCCCCACATATACATTAGCAGGTGGACTCCATGGACCTATTTGTACACTGTAGCCTACAGGTGCAGATATCGCAGCACCTACGCTATGATGTAGATCTCTCTCACGATTTAACGGATAAGTTGAACGCATGGCGGTTATTCTAAATTTAAACCGTTCAGATGATGGCGGCAGCCCGCACATTGACTGTAGTGTTCTAGGAAGCGCGAGTGATTCGGCAGCGGCGCGTCCGTGTGGCGCCTTGCTATAAAATTACATCATTGAAAATAACAAGCGTTTGGGACGTCAGGTTTAGCAAGTGTAGGCCATAGGTTAACGAGGGACTAGACGACATTATTAGAAGCGATACCAGCCAATAAAAGGACGAGGATTATACGTAGACCAACCCGCCGCATCCGTTTTGCTGGAGTATAATTTACAAAACTTTACGTGGAAACATTACGGGTTTTATTTTATTTCTGCCGTTTTGTTTTTGTAATTTCTTTTGTTTCAATTTTGCAGTTATACTATACGAAGGTATATACCTACATCCAATCTGTTTTTTGTATACCTAACAAGACTTTAAAAAGATTGTCGGCGCTGCCTGAATATTGATTCAAGTTGAAAAAAATAACATAGGTACCTAGATCGTTTCCAAAATACGTCATGAACGCGATAGTTTCAAATGAAATATTTATGCACAACGCATCACCTGTAGGAAGTGCATATAGTGTGGTAAACCACAATGTAACCTACCTGTAAGCGGCTGGGGATGTCCACCACCCACAGCGAGACGTCAGTTGAAGGCTTGAAGGTTATTAATTATTTACATAAGATCTTTTGAATTTAAAACACTACTGAGTACTGGCATTGCATATTTACCCTTAAGGTCACAGTCACAGTCACACACTAAATATTAACACTAGTTAGAATAGGTAAGTGTACGACAACGATGTAAGAGAGCGGAAGCTCTAATACAGGCATTGTATGGCTAAAAGGAGGCTCCAAACACGTTTAAATGTAATGTAATTTTCTATTTGTCAGTTTTCCTTTAACGTGATGTAGAGTAGGACCATCGATTACTTAATACCTAAATAAGAACGAAACTTAGCATTGTGAAGGTTGAAACTGTTTTAATTATATGATGGAGAACATAAAATAATCATATTAACAAAGATAATACAAAAAAAAATGGTAGCTCTTTTATTTTTGTCTGTTATTTAGTCCTTACGCCACCGCCATTTAAATTATCCTTAAAGTAGATTCGATTGGTTTTATTAGAATATTAATATTATATTTGACATAGATGGTCTAGCGATCAATATTGATGGGTAATCAATTCCAAAAACACGAATAAAAGTAAGAAACATTCATTGTCCGCAGCAAATCAAATCGTTATTTTATAACTTTACCTACACTGCTATAAAAACAAATGAATGGTCCAAGTTTTTTTTAAATATTTTCCTGAAATTACAAACAATTACAAGGGTTCACAGTTTCTCTCGATTTCCCTGCAGCCTGCAGGGGTCGCGACGGGGTGCACATTAGCATATAATGTCTGGGGTTACGAGTCGCGCCCCGTAGCCAGGCGCCTGTCATAACACGGGATTTGTATGATGAACAACCCTTGACGGGGATCGCTTCACTGCCATAGTCCTTTAGGGTAAACCCGACATTTAAGGTAAAATGATAGGGGATTATTAATTAATTGGATACGAGTTATGAAACTAACAGCGAACCTCGTATAACTTGGTAACGAATACTTATTTGTAGCGATGTCTGTGCTGCAAATATTTAGCATCCGGTTTGATCTGAACTGATTTGAATCTATAGCCTGTACATCTTCGAGCAAATACAGGCGTCATGTTATGTTTATGTTAATTTGAATTTACATAATTAACTTTACTGTGTCAATATTAATGAATTTGTTTATACTTAACAACATTTGAGGTTGCGAAGCTGGCTTGATCAAAAGTTTTCAATTTTGTAATGTTATAGGTAGGTGCATGTGGAGCAGTGGTGGCCCAGTGGTATCGGCCCCTACTTACGAGTTTTAGGTCGTGGGTTCGAACCCAGGCAGGCGGCGCTTTACTTTGTGTTAATAATTTCATCACCACTGCTCTCAAAACGGTGAGGGAAAACATCGTGAGGAAACCGACATGTCTTAGAACAAAAAATTCGAAGACATGTGACATCTACCAACCCGCACTGGGACCAACCTGCACTGGGCCCGCTTGGTAGATTACAGCCCACTCCCTCTCAAAGAGAGGAGGCCTGTGTCCTAGCAGTGGGAACATTATAGGCTGATTATGCTTATGCTAGGTAGGTGTAAGACTTTCATATTTTAGTCGTCGTAATCAAATAAGTATGGGTACTAATTACCTTTTCATGCTTCTTAATTATATGCATAGATCACCATAATGATGAGCCTATTTAGGTCCAATAAAGACAGCGGTTAATATAATAGGCCCCACTCTGATTTTAAAGTAAGGTTGTCGTCACATGAGCACACACAGCTACCTTACCATAATAATAGTGGAGATCACCTGTTGTGTGCTCCAGACCGGATTCCTCTGCTTTCACATTCCCGCACCGACCAGCGGCGCGGGCGCAGGCCGCCGTGAATCATCGCGAGGAATGCGGACCGTGTGAACTTACCTAAGGCATTGCGGACCCGATAGACACCGGGGACATTGACTTTGTTGCTAACTCTGCTTATACATTCATACTATTAGGTCCTTTCATATGAAATTGATGTTTTATATGGAAAAAGCAAAACATTTTTTTTTTTACATTTTTTATATTTAATCAATTAAAGTAGGTACCGTTGTGATCTATGCACTTATGCCAATTTATAGGGAGGTCATTACTTCCTTTGCTGAAAAAATTGCGGGAACTAGAATCAACAAAATCTTTGAAGGTGTTTTGGACTGCCTCATCTGAATTAATATTTTTTTCCAATTAAGAAATTATCCAAATTCCGAAAAAAGTGGTAATCGGTTGGAGCAAGGTCCGGGGAGTATGGTGGGTGACGGAGAAATTCCAATCCTAGCCCCTCTAGTTTCGCCACCGTCTGTTGTGTAGTGTGTGGTCTAGCGTTGTCCTGAAGCAGCAGTGGGCTAGCGCGGTTGACCAATCTCGGCTGTTTAACGGCTAGCTTTTCCATCATGGTTTCCAATTGTCAGCAATACAGATCTGCCGTAATCGTCTGACTAGATCTTAGGAAGCTGTAGTGGATGACACCAACGCTGGTCCACCAGACACTAACCAGTACCTTTTTTTGAGTCAACTCAACCCCCCCCCCCACACCCCCTAAAGCCGGTTCTCCTGGATTTAACCACTGTGATGTGCGTTTCCGATTATCATATAGGATCCAATTTTCATCACAAGTAATGATACGATTCAAAATCCCCTCGTTATTGTGACGGTTGAGTAACGTGACGCAGCAGTCGACTCGTGTTGTTGGTTTGCTTCACTTAGTTCATGCGGTACCCATTTTTCAAGCTTTTTCACTTTCCCAATTTGTTTCAAATGATTCAAAATGGTTTTGTCACTCACACCGAAGCCTGCAGCTAACTCTGACGTGGTTTGAGATGGATCCGTTTCCACGATCTCTTTCAATTCCTCATTGACAACTAGGGTCTCCGGCCGTCCACGAGGTTTGTTCTGGAGGTCAAAATTTCCAGAACGAAAGCGTTGAAACCAAAAACGTACTGAGTTTTCTTTTACAATGGCTTCTCCGTACACATTATTAATCCTTCGAGCTGTTTCTGTAGCGCTAGTGCCACGATGGAATTCGTATTCGAAAATAATGCGATATTTTATGTTTTCCATATTGAGCACAGAATGATGTCAAAGTAAAATTTAATGGCGCGAAAACAAATGAATTATTCCATTCGAAACACAAATAGACACGCTTTAAATTGAAGTAAATTTGAATTTGGAATTATTAACCAAACGCCGCCGGCTTTTTGAGATCAAAGTGGCCAGTTCTATAAAATATCAATTTCATATGTAAGGACCTAATATTACGAGTGCAGAGGTACGTAAATGTGATTCAGTACACAACTCGTAAATTGTAGGCGCCATTTAATAGGGAGCATGGTACCGGCACAATAGATTGATATTCGATGTACTGACAAGAAACAGAAAAAGAAAAAAATGTAAGTAGGTATGTCCAGTGCAAGTCGCGAAGCATATGTGCCTATCACTTTTCAAGGATTTCTAAACCGTGGACCATACTTACATTCCAGATTAAATAATTCATGTTGATGATATCGGTAATACTGCATTTTTGGTGAAGCCGCGATCATTAGTGATGATGATTCATATAGCGGCATGAGATAGTTAGCATTCCTTAAACTTCACTTGATGACTGCATGATGATCGATTACTCTTGAGCACAAGATGAAGGAACATGCCTGGCTCAATTTGCACACTGTGTTACATAGCACCCTGTTGGCTGCCTGCTACTTTAACTTTTCACCATGACGTGCATGATATCAACTGGATACATGATCTAAGTATTCTTATCTACTTATACCTATATAGTTCGCGTTGAATAATAATTTCATATGCAACACGGTTGTCGTATTGCCTTATCTGTACGTGCAGCTATCCTACGAGTACAAACAGTGAGGTTGGTGCTCACATCTGTCGACCTACATGATGCTCCTACTTATACTGACCAAAATTATAAAAAATATTTTTGTTTCCATTAACAACGCCTAACCTAACCTAACCTAAGTAAAGCGTCATCGAGTCTTCACGGAAAATACAATAGAAGGCGGTGACCTTGATAGACACGTAATTTGGCTGCCATCTTGGAAATAGCCACTGATGTAGATCGTCTGACCCACAACACTAGATATCTGGCAGAACCGATGTAGTTCCTAGTATTGGACAGTCTTTAAAAGTCGGTCAGCCAGTGTTTATTAATTACATGCTATCACTTGGCGTCACTCCTGATAAGCTTTCCGCAAAAATAACGGATTTTAGGGCTTACAATACCTACGTAAAGAAATGAATTTGAATTTTTCAACGAAGAACGTCTATTGATAGTATGTTAATTTTGAAGTAGGTACCTACTTAACACCGGTAACAAGCAGAATCGAACCACTGAAATGCAGCTGCATTGCCGGCGGAACTTCGGAGAATTATGACATTACCTTAGCACCAGACACTTTTGAGTGAGTGGAGTGGGTTAAAGGAGGCAAAACGAATGTTTCTTGGAAAGGCAAATATGATGATTAACTTTAGGTCTACGGATTTAAAAAAGTTGCGCGTTACGTAAAAGCAATACATAATTTAAAATCGCATATAACGTAAATTGCAAATAACCTAACTTTCGGTCCAATTTCACAAATAAAATGTGACGCAGCTTAAATATGCCCACATTCCATACAATTAGCAGCACTTGCAAGTTTCGGCGAAAAACTTGCAAAACTTTTGTAGCGTAACATGTCCGGTGGTAACAAGTGGCCGAACGGTCTTCTCATAAGCGTTATCTATAATTACGAAGGTGACTGACTGTCTTCCCGTATCCGTGTCACAAGTGTCTGTTAGCGGCCGCGCGGGGCGCCCTGGTCGCGGGGCGGAGCGCCACAGGCCACACCTGCCCGGCTGTCCGACGCTCCGCCCTCCGCACTCATTCTCAAGACTTGAGACAAGCCAAACTGCCTGAGTTACGAGAGGCAGAGTGTGGAAACCGTATGTTCTACGGCTCAGCAAATCCGCTTGAAAACGATTAAAACATTATTGAAGTTTAGTCTTATACACTCATATCTTGGTTACTTTGGAAATTGCTTTTATGTCCAGCAGTGGACGCGATAAGCTATGCTCAAACTTATATAACTTCGAAGTTTCAAGTAAGTTACGATATTCACAGTCATTTGGTTTATTAAATTGTTTGCATTTTATAGCGCATACGAAAGAACTGTTACTATTTAAAAAAAAATATCTAGGTGTTTCGATATCTCTAAGATGTAACAAATAACTAAAATATGTCAAAAAAAATTGAATTCATACATTTTTCGCAATCAAAGAAATAATGACAAGTAGCATAGTGCCCTTAAGGCCATAACGCACAAAAATGTTAACGTCACAACTGCTACGGCGTAGCGCTACGCTTTCGTAGCAGCCTAGTAGTTAACCGCATTGTAAAATAGTGTTCCCAGTGTTTATTTTACGATAGTTTCCGTTACCAACCAATCGCTTTCGCTTGTGCCTTGCGTGACAGACCGTATTTCTAAGAAGGAATCGTATTGTCCGCCATCATTGATCCTGAGCGCAGCAACCGCAGACGACACCGGCGACCGCCCGGCTGCGCCCACGACCTCCAGTTATAGAACTGAACTGAGTGTGTAGCTGTACACAATCTAGGTATTATGCCATTGTATAAATAACTCCTTGGTCACAATTTGTAGGCAACCATTGTACAAGACATTTCTACGTAACTTTTTAATGAATGGACCACAAAGTGACGAACCAAGAATTTCGTTGCAAAATCGTACCTTAAATACCTAAGATGCCTATTTGCAGATCAATAAATTGACGTTTTTTCGACGCTTTATAACTCACTTCTCTAATACCACAAGCGATTTAAAGCGACCGAGGCGCTTAATCATGTTGGTCGAAAAACGTAATGGGCAGCAATAATAATTAGTATGTATCAGCAGTGGTGGCCCAGTGGAATCGGCCGCGACTTACAAGATGTAGTTCATGGAATCGAACCCAGGCAGGCGCTATACTTTGTGTAAATCATTTCATCACCACTGCTCTCCAAACGGTGAAGGAAAACATCGTGAGGAAACCGGCATGTCCTAGAATAAAAAAATCGAAGACGTGTGGCATCCGCCAACCCGCCCGCGGGGTAGATTACAGCCCACTCCCTCGCAAAGAGAGGAGACCTGAGTCCCAGCAGTGGGAACATTACAGGCTGATTATGTATTATGTTATGTATGTATCTAACACAGATAGTATTAGATTTATATGCATCCTTTATTTATTAAAATACACCCAACACACTTAGCGAGCCGATAAACTTATTGAAATAATCAACACTACCACACACTTACCACTTTAAAGTTGGGTTTCGGCCATATTGAGTCATCAGTTAGTTAGCACCGCCGACCTGACCACAGCTTACGAGATAATGACGTTCTTACACTATTATTATTACCGATAGGCCTTAAATTAATAAGTGACACTTACTTTATTAACGACTCATAAAATTAGGGTCCGTGGTTCCTGTAACCGACCGCCGCGCGCCGCCCGCCGCGTACCGAGTGTAGCCGATCATGATTGGGTCCGGATGCGGCGCGTTCGGTATAAGGGATTTTATTGGTATTGAATTTCATTTCGAAAAGGTTTGTAACGTACCTAAATATAAAATGTATTAGTTGTGAAGATCACGCAATATATTTTATTTATAAACTTTTACCCTTTCGTTCGTATAAGGCTTTAAAGCGATTCTAGAGTACCTATCATAAGCGACATTTTTATGTAAATGCGTTTTTTATCTTAAAATATATTTAAAACTATATCGTTTACGATAAAAAATGCATTTTTATGTGCATGCCTATGGTAGCGTTAAATATAAGTACATATTTCTATTAGCACGGGTTTAATTTATCCATTTTTATATCAAAGCAAACAAACCCACGTCGAGTGGTTGCTGTAACACCTTACTATTATTGTCACATTTTCGTTCCAAAAGCATCCTTATCATAGTTCAATAGACAATAAATCTGACCTGCGACCTTCCCATCAGGAGCCGCTATCTCTATGACACCGTCATTACTTGACCTGTCTCCTGCGCGGGGGCGCGAGGGCGCGCTATATTGGCCGCGCGCCGCGGGACGCCCATACATTATGCATGGCCGGCGCGGTGGCGCATGCATTATGGAACAACCCCTCTACTTATCTGGCTTTCATTAAATTGTCACCGAATTGTTTTTTTAAGTAATGTGTTTGGAGTTGAACTGTTTCACGGGTTTACTGATCACAGTAGCGACTGTCAGGTGCTGTGTTCAGTTTTATGGTCGATAGAGTGTAGATAATTTGGTGGTCCCGTAAGGAAAACGTGACTTCGGGAATTCGAAATCATATTTGTTAAATAACAATAATGCGGCTTTTACAAACGACTTTAACGTTGAGTGAGTGGGGTGACGCCATTTCTTTCATATGAGCATGACGCATGCTTCGAGACAATCTGTTGCGTGGTGTACAGAAATTATAATAATCATCATATTCGCAGGAAGTTGCCCAAAAAAATTAAATGCCGCGCGATAATTGCAGCTAAGTAGTGGCCGACTCAACATACTTATACAAGATTACTTTCTGATGGTGCCGCCGCGGCCGCGCCTGCAATTGTGGTCAATGGTGAATTGGTGATATTTACAATATCCTTTCACTTCCAACGTTTGTGGTCCATATTCTGACGGGAGCACGCTTAATCTACGTTATCCTATGTTCATTCATGAATAGAATTTGACTCAGAGAAAACTACTAATAACGAGATCTTGAATTAGAGTATAATAGGTACCTTTCTTGTTTCCTAGTCGGATGTTTACCTACCTCGCTGCATTTTTGTATGATTAATTTGTTTTACATTAATAAAAACTGTTTGTGGTTGTACCTCCACACGTGCTTATATAGGTATACTGAAATGTGTTGACGCAAACGTTTACGTTACAGGAGTTTATTAGAAATTGTGTAGGTTTACTAAAACAGATTAAGAAATTCATGAGTAGCATGTGCGTCTGCGATTTAAAGATAGATCTACAAGATTAATACCTATGCATATGTGGTGGTGAAGAGAAATGAAACCGGCACAGGGTGCGCCGGCGCACTGTGCTCGGGATTTCATTTAAACTACAGCGTTCTTAAGGACCTGGTGTAGTTTTATACAACTTGGAAAGTTCTTTAACCAACAGTGGACAGAGATTTACACATCTTTTTAATAAAAAATTCTAGGTTCTACAACTTTGAAAGTTTTGGTCACAAGCCCCTCAGCCTACTCTTGCATTCTAACAAAACATTTCATTTGATGAATGTCCCTGCAACAACGTTTAATTATTTTTTATTAATAACCAACTAGTAATCACAGTTTCACACCACACATACCTACATGTAGGTAAGGTAATCGGTTAATATAAGTAAACTTAAAATATTAAAACTACAGGAACTAAAAGTTCTGGTAACATCACCGACATTTAAACAAGACAATCACGACCTTCGTGTTGAGTCGCGCTTGTAATATAGAATGTTCCGCTAGAGGCGGTGGCTCAACAGCTCAACGGCTCAACTGCTCGCCGTCTCAGCGTGATGTCTTCATTACTCTGTCACCGTGTGCCACGCTAAGCCACCCTCCACAGACGCGAGGTGCGAAGGATTAACAACGAGGGTATACGATTATCATCATTCGTAATGAAATAGATAAAGTTATGATAAGTAAAGTCACTTCAGAGCTCATTGAAACTATTTGCAAGGAAAACAATGTGATTTAAATTATAATGCAGTCATTATATAAGTATGGACGTAGGTATACATCAGTGTAGACTGGAATATATTATATATTGTTTCGAGCGTAACGTTCTCATTTTTATCGATTATTTTAATCAAACTCTGTTTAAATGAATTAATTTGTCACTTGATTCTGACTTTCACTTCGCACAAAAAGAGAAAACCGCACGGGCCGCAGTTACTGTTTGTCGCACGCTACAACTAAACATCTGTCGCACGCTACAACTAAACATCTTTCTCTAAGTTAATGATACTTCGCACTGCATGTATCTGAAGGCCAACTCCCGTAATGAACAACAAGCTCATCTCAGCGACAATCAATGTCAAAAATGTTGGGAAATTAGAGGTATTGAAACTACGGGAATTTCCGTTCTGATATTGTCCATCTGTCGCGCGCCACCTTGCACCCCGCCCGCCCTCGTCGCAGCAGGGCGGGCGGCGCCTTCGGGCTCTTCCGCCACACTCGCGAGCTTCCGGTGCCGCATCCGGCCGTATATCCGGCTTGTGCGACCCTGTCTTAGGTATTTAAGAAGTGATTTTAAGTTGACTTAAAATAATGAACATTAAAACATTATTGAAAGTACTCTCTTTTACTTGTTGCGTGCTGTGAAACTCTAAACTTTCTAAAATTATTCAGTGTGTAAAATGAAACAGAATAGTGAGAACATTCTATTGGCTACAAAATATTTTGTTTGCAATGTACCTTCATACCTAAATAGCAAGTAATTATGTGACTAATTAATTCAGTAATGTTGTGGTTAAGTACGAGTGAGCACCGGCGCTTCCAGCATCTGTATCACGGTACGTCTTTATTTATCTCAACATGCTTAATACACTTTTCTGTAATTCTTATTGTTGATTATTATATTATATTATTAATATTATATAATGATATTATTTTATAAATTCAATCTCTTAATAATGTATAATTGCATAGCACATGTATGAGCACTATGCACCTACTATAAAGTTACCATTTATTAGGCTCGTCTTTCATTGACTTGAATGTGCCCTGGCGGCTGAGAGTATGTCGTGCTCACTCAAATGTCTCGCTGGTGGTGGCGTGTGTGTTGGATCAAAATGTTCCCTTCAAAATTGTTGAGCTGAATGGTGCTGATCTATACGTCATGTTCGTGAACGGGTGCCGTCAGTAGGGACTGGTCATGTCTTAGCTGCCACGGCTTATTTTAATTTCTGAATTGTATTTTTATTATTTTTATTACGGACGCTTTTATCGTGCACGTCTTTCTACATCGTTCTCACATGTATAATTTCAACATGAATGATGTAACCAATATTTTTGTAACTATATCTTGATTTAAAAGAGTGTCCATGTAGTTTCTTGTCCTTCTTCTCCATAGGTAACTACCTACTACGCTTTGGAATGGGCAACTAGCTTCATCTTTCTGACTGACCGACCTCTTAAAAATTAAAAAGTGCCTGTAATTGGTTTATTTGAAATAAATGCTTTGAGTTTTTTTTTATTTGAATTGATGATTTCGACCTTTGATTGCATAGTGGAATAACTAAGCGGCAGGGTTACCTACTATGTCAATACAATATTGTTAGCCAAGTAATGCTTGCATAAAGCCGCAAGTTCCCGGTAACGACATTTCGGTACCCATCGTTGCGGGTAAAAACCCCCGACACAAACACAATCCTCTAAAAAGTAAAAAAAAAATGTAACGGCCCTTTATAATATAAGTTTTAGGTCATATTTTGATCCTAGCGTCGACGCGTCGTGGGACGACACGTGCCTAGCCGAAATCTGCGCAGCTGTACGTATAATTCCCAAAACTCAAAGCATTCATTTCAATTAAACCAATTACAGGCACTTTTGACTTGTCAAAGGTTCGGTCAGTCAGAAAGATGAAGCTAGTTGCCCATTTCAAAGCGTATAGTAGGTCCCTATGGAGAAGAACGGACAACAAAACTACACGGACACTCTTTTAAATCAAAATATGGTTACAAAATATTGGTTACATCATTCATGTTGAAGTTATGCATTTGAGAATGATGCAGAACGTACTAAAAGCGTCCGTAATAAAAAGATTTAAAAAAAGCAATTCAACTATATTATATAAAATTAAAATAAGCTGTGGCAGCCAAGAGACGACCAGTCTCTACCGATGGTTCACGAACATGACGCATGCATTAGCACCATTCAGCTCAGCTGTTTTGAAGGGAGCTAATTGATCCAACACACACGCCACCATCAGCGAGACGTTAGAGTGCGCTTGATATACTCTCAGCCGCCAGGGCACATTCAAGTCAATGAAAGACGTACCCAGTAAATTGTAGCTTCTTATTAGGTACATAGTGCTCACAGGCATGTGCTATGCAATTGTACAATATTATGAGATTGAATTTATGCAATGCAAAGATAGTTTTTAAAATCTTCAGCAGCTTCAACAGTATTTTTAAATACTAATCAATTGGTTTATGCGCCCTTGTGGAGCAGGACCAGCGTTGAGACAAGCATTTTTATCAGGGATGTAATCCCCCATCTTATGATATGCTTGACTGCATAGTGTGTGTTTTACACAAGATTAAAATTTCGTTTCCTACTCCATCGTCAGACCCTGATCACCATCTATTTATAACCTATTCATTGCTACTGCAACTAGAATTAATCTGGGGCACGGTAGTGCCCCCGCCAAGACGAGCCAAGCCAAGCGCAAGGGCACTACCTACCTTTTCTCGAAGTGGTTCGTCGTTTTTTTGAACCCTCATAGAGTTGGTTTCCGATGTACCAGATAGTGCATATTCTCAGGATATGATGCCAATAATAGACTAATTAACCATACAAAGTCTCAATTGAATAGCTCTAATACTTTAGATTTTATTGATATCTAAAATACACTGATTTCGTCACTGACACACTCACTGATACACTGACACACTGATGATCATCAAAATGTTTGGCTACTAATCTAAGTTTAATAGACAACCAACAAAAAAAAAACACTTATAACTTCCGCCCCCCATCCCCTAAAATGGGGGGTGGAAATTTGTATGAGACTTCAAAATGTTAGGGTACTTCCTGAAGTGCTAGAAAGCCGAAATTTGGTATGTAAACAAAGTTCAGTATACAAAAAAACACTACCGTGCCCCCAGATAACCTTAAAAAAAGAAGAAAAAAATAAACACTAAAAAGACTGCCTAGTAACTTACAAAAAGAACTGAAATCCCACCAAAAACATTTCATGTAAAATGTTCCCAAGACGACCACATAAGGTTTGTCCTGTGAAAAAGATATCAGATCTCATGTAGAGCCAAGCTTCTGAATCTACACGGCCTAACTCTACCGACCCTAACTTCACAAATTCCACATATCAGTTAAAATGTATGGCTTGGCTGTTTCGTTACTTACTTTAGAAACTAAATATTCGCATCACCTCCACGACGGTAGCGAACCTATACAGGATAAACTTCCCTCTGTTTCCGTCGGGTGTTAAAAATAGCCTCGTATTAACATAAGCGGTCAGACATAAAGAAACCGGTAAGACATTGTAACCGTTTCTTTCTGCAGATCTTCCTGCCGCGATCTGTACCGGAACACCCGCTGCTTCATGCAAGTAGTCTGGCTTAATTCACCCGAAGCTAATATTCTTCAATAGATAACTAATATTTTATTTGGCCCTAACTAATAAAATAATAGGTCTTTACCTATGAAATTGCCGTTTTGTATGAAAAAATTTAAACGAATTTTTTTCATGAATTTTTTATTTGTATTAATCGAAGTAATCACCCATGCAATCAATGCATCTTTGCCATCGCAGTGGCAGTTTATTGATGCCCTTCTTAAGGAAATCAGCTGGACGGGAGGCAACAAATTCTTCAAAGGCATTTTGTACTGCCTCTCGGGTATTAAATTTTTTTCCCGCCAAGAAGTTATCCAAATTCTGGAAAAAGTAGTAGTCTGTAGGCGCAAGGTCTGGTGAGTAGGGCGGATGACGGAGAGCTTCCAACCCCAGTTCTTGCAACTTGGAGACCGTCTGCTGTGCAGTATGAGGTCGCGCGTTGTCGTGCAGGAGCAGCGGAGACGAGCGATTGACCAATGCTGGTTGGAGATGCGCCAGCTTCTCCATCATTGTGTTCAGTTCTTCACAGTACACATCTGCAGTAATGCTCACCCCGTTTGGTAAGAAGCTGTGATGAATCACACCGGCGCTAGACCACCAAACAGTGACCATCACTTTTCTAGGGGTAAGTTTTCGTTTAGGGCATTGTTTAGGTGCTGAACCAGGATCCAACCAACTTGCTGAGCGCTTACGGTTATCAAACAGAATCCATTTTTCATCGCAGGTAACAATGCGGTTCAAAATTCCTTCATTTGTGTGTCTGTTGAGCAGTGCAAGGCACGTCTCGACGCGTACTTCGCGCTGGCGATCATTGAGTTCGTGGGGCACCCATTTGTCAAGCTTTTTTACCTTGCCAATTTGACGCAAATGGACCAATATTGTTTTGACGCTAACGTCGAAAGCTGCTGCTAATTCAGCCGTAGATTGTGTATCATCAGCTTCCACAATCGCCTTTAATTCGTCATTGTCGACCAAAGTCTTCGGACGACCGCGAGGTTCATTTTTCAGGTCGAAATTTCCAGAACGGAAGCGAGCAAACCAATAACAGGTGGTGCGTTGGTTTGTAGTGTTAGCTCCGTAAACGTCGTTGATGTTGCGTGCCGCTTGTGCCGCGTTGCTGCCACGACGGTACTCATATTCCATAATTACTCGAATTTTTAACGTATCCATGATGATGAAAAAGATTGAAATGCGATGAAAATGTAACACTAATCAATAAAGAAATGACTACTTTTAGAAAAAAAAATCCATGTTTTTAAAATAAAATTAATTTGAAATTAGAATTCTTAGCCAAACAAAAA
Source organism: Griposia aprilina (assembly GCA_916610205.1). Taxonomy (NCBI): domain Eukaryota; kingdom Metazoa; phylum Arthropoda; class Insecta; order Lepidoptera; family Noctuidae; genus Griposia; species Griposia aprilina. The sequence continues at coordinate 25,070,991 of OU744289.1, forward strand.
TTATTTTGATTTGAAATGGCCAGTACTGCAGAACGGCAATTTCATAGGTAAAGACCTAATATATTGTTGCGTCATTACACACTTATTATATTATCTAGGTTGTTTTTTTTTTATAAAATTAAATAAGACAGATAGTGGGGTGTTATCAGTCTCAACTGATATTATCTGACTTTGAAAAAAGTCGTTAAATGTAGGAGACTCCTCTGTCAATACAGTTATCACCATGATAAAATGTACACTATCTATTACTGAAACTTGACACCGTCTCAAACACTTAATTGTAATTGATTATACGTTAAGTGTTTGAACGTTTCCCATTGCGTTGGATGCATAATAAAGACACGAATCATGGCTTTCCGCTATTAAATAGATGTGATGTAGAATAGCGATCATCACTCCCCGCCCTTATTTCGATTTATTTGCGCGCGGCGTGACATGTCCGACTATGTGTGTGTGACTATAACCGTGGCAGAAGGCACAGATTGTTCGCCGTACCTTGGAGTCGAACCGTCGCTCGAGCCCAGTCTCCTGTCCCTCGCACACTCTCTGCGCTCAACGCTCTCTTGGACGCTATGCCTCACTGTGATGGGTTTGCGGATGAATGGAAGAAGATATTGTCAACATGTCTGGAGTATTGTGAGATGACCGTATGACTGTCGAGTAGCTGTATACTTTTGCTTTCTTTTTTTTCTTTTTAGGCTTAAACGTGTTGTATCTTTAACTAATGTAATTGGCCTTTGGCCGTTTTATGTTAAAGTAAAATAAAATAAATAAATAAATAATAAATAAATGTTCAGTCGTCATCTCGGTAGTCACCCCTTTCTAACCATATCATCTTTCACACAGTCCATCCATCGTTTCTTTGGTATTTCCCCACTCTTATAGGCTCTATCGACATTCATACTCAGAACTTTCCTCACGACATTTTCCTCATTCCTCCGCATCACATGTCCACACCATGACAACCATTTCCACACAACTGTTCAGTCACCGGTGCCACTTTCAGACGTCCTCTTATGTATTCATTTCTTATTCTATTCATTCGTGTTACACCACACATTCCTCCTTTCATTCACATAACAAAACAGGTTCAGGATTGACTGCTTGCAGGTCTTAATTATGCTGAAAAGGAAAATATTTTATCATTCAACTCGAAGATTCAACTGTTAAAGTTTTCATCATCTCATACACTCTAACACTCATCACATGCACTTATCACACACACAAATTCATTTGGTTGTCTTTTACTCCTAAGTTTAATTAATTATACCGAGACCATTGTATTTGTTAACTTATCTTATCTGTCGCAAGAGACTGGATCCCGCGACACAGGGTGTCCTAGTCCGGAATTCAGTGTCATACCTAAATATTGTAACACTGGATCAATGTTAAAAAATAAAATAAATTTTCGTCTCTTGATATTTCTCGGGACCCTGGGATCCCGGACTTTTGGAAGGCTTACGAGGAGCCGAAGACAACTCGCAGAGGCCCGTTAAACGTTTTTAATGAAATGAGGCATCACCTGACGATTATCCCAGTTCGGACTATACAAGTGCACCCAAGGACAACCCCCGGTTGGTGTAGGACTATTGCAGGATATGGAAACAAAAATATTGGACTATAGATTTGGTTAGCTTACGTGGGCTGGTTATCTAGGACTACGGAAAGAAAAAGTATTCCCGTTATCCCCATAGGACGTGTCCCCGTTAAAGGGAACAACGGGCATAGTTTGAAAAGTATAATAATTATATTACAATAAATTAACGGGGACAGCGTACGGGGACAACGGGAATACTTCGGAAACAAAGTATATACTATGGCCCCAGCCTGACCAATGTTTTATATAAAACACACAGATAAAATGGCAGGGGGTGACTTGCACACTCAATAATGGGCACCCGGAAACGGTCGCTAGCACATAGTGTCGTAGCGACAAGGAGGCAACATGTCCTGAGGTGCTTATGAGGAGTGATATAGAGATATCCCACAGCTATCAGGACAATCCCGGAGGTACGGTCAAGATCCCTACCAGCATCTTACTGGAATACTTCCTTCCTCCGAGCAAGTTTGCTCTGGCGAATCTCCACTCTAGCCGGTTAATAAACAAAGAAAGAGGTGGGAGCTCTGTTCTTCGTCATTGTTCACTCAAGCCGGCCAATAAAGGCAAGCCAGAGGTGAGGAACAAGACTTCTCCCGGGAGATAGGGTCCGTGGGGTCGCTACTGCCCAACAGCTTGCTACATGCTGCCCTGCGGATTTTTGTATCTCTCTTGGTCTGGCTCCTCACCCTAGACCTGTTTCGGCAAAGTACGCGTTCGTTTTACATCGGTGTTTTCCCTTCCCTATGGCGTAAAGCCCTTGTTCGGCCCTTACCTAAGATACCCAATCCTTCTCTTCCTAGTCACTTTCGCCCAATTTCCATCCTTCCCTTTCTATCTAAAGTGCTCGAGGCCGGTGTTCATAAACAATTCTCCCACTTTATTCACCGCAACTCCCTCATCAGTCCATTTCAATCCGGTTTCAGGCCCGGGCACAGTACCGTTTCAGCGCTCCTTAAAGTGACTGACGATATAAGGCGGGGAATGGAAGACACTAAAGTTACAGTCTTAGTGTTAATTGACTTCTCCAATGCTTTTAATACCGTCAGTCACGAAATCCTTTTATCCATCCTTTCCTATCTTATGGTCTCTCGGGAGGTATTGGAATGGTTTGCCTCTTATCTTCAGGGACGTCAGCAGTCTGTTCATGCTGGAGACTCTTCGTCGAGTTTGTGTGATCTTGCAGCTGGCGTCCCTCAAGGCGGTATCTTATCTCCTATTTTGTTCTCCGTTTTTATTAATTTCATTACCATCGAGCTTCGGACTGCGTATCATCTTTATGCTGACGATTTGCAGCTTTACTGCCAGGCAAGTGTTGATAATATATCCGACGCGGTTGAGGGGCTAAATCGGGATTTAGACGTGATAAAAAACTGGTCTGATCGATTTGGGGTGGCGGTTAACCCTACCAAGTGTCAAGCTATCATTGTAGGGAGCCTCCACAGTATGAGGAAGCTGAATGGCTTAACAGTGCCACCTGTAATGTTCGACAACGCAGTCATCCCGTTTAGCTCCGATGTTAAGGATCTTGGTCTACATGTCGACACTTGTCTTGACTGGCGAAAGCAGGTCACGACTGTTAGTAAAAAAGTCACCGGAACGTTGCGGTCGCTCTATCGGTTGAAAAACCTTCTCCCATCATACATAAAGGCAATGCTTGTACAGTGCCTAATCTTTCCCATAATTGACTATGGTGATGTGTGCTACTATGACTTGAATGCTGATCTCCTCAATAAACTTGACCGCCTTCTAAATAACTGCATTCGATTCGTTTTCAATCTTCGTAAGTACGATCATGTGTCCGCGCACCGGTTGCTTTTAAAATGGTTACCCATTCGTCAGCGCAGAGAGTTGAGGGCTCTGTGTATGTTGTTTTCTATTCTCGACAAACCTACTTCTCCTTCTTACCTCACTACAAATGTTCAATACTTATGCTCCGCGCATAGTAAAAATCTTCGTTCCACCAACAATCGTCTTCTACGATGTCCTTCTCACCGCTCTGGTTTCATTCACTCTTCTTTCTTTGTCCAGGCGGTCTTTCTTTGGAATTCGCTCCCTCTGAGCATCAGGACGGCAACCAGTCGGTTATCTTTTAAGTGGAAGGCACGTGAACATATTCGTAAGAAGTTGGCAGAATCATTCCAGCGCTGATTTGCTGGATTCGTTTTCTCCTCTTCCTATCGTTATTTCTCTTGACTAAGTTTATTTTCGTTATATGTATGTATGTATCTATGTATTAGTATTTATTATTTTTCAAGTTATCTATCCCTTATGTTGCACCTGCCATGTTTTGTCTCTGCATCACCCTAAGGTTGACTGGTAGAAAATGCCTCAGGCATTAAGTCCGCCTTTGTACAGTATTTTTTTATTTTTTACTTGTGCATAAAGTTTTAATAAATAAATAAATAAATATACCTAGAGTTCAGGAGCACGCAAGCCCCACCACGACGTCAACGTAGAGATACGACGGTGGGGTTATTATTATTATTATTCCTTTTGTGGCTCAACATTCTGATCCATACAAGACAGCAGGTCTAACCATTGTTTTATATATCTTCCGCTTAAGTTTAAGGGGAATACGGAAGTGGCAGATTGTTCCCGTGACCTGCCGCCAGTTCATCCGTGCAGTGTTAAATCTGTGCGTAACCGTCCGATATACTTCGCCATCGCTTTGCACGAGCGAACCGAGATACCGAAAGTCGCTATGTCTCTAGAACTGGAAAGACCGCCGAAATCGCAGAACATATCTATATTCAGTTTTGGTTCTGCTGATTTTCAAGCCAACATTCTCCAGCTTCTGTTGCCATTTTTCCAATCTGCTCTGGATCTCAGATCTATCTTCATCGCCAAACAGCATGCACCAGGGTAAATTTTCCTATAAATGTCCGACGTCAGAGCCTCCATAGTCAACAGGAAGAGGTAATCCTTGGTGCAAGCCTACAGCCACACACACTGAACTCGTCGGTAATGCCAGCAGCCGTCCGGACGTAAGTACGAGATTGACTGAACGAATTAACATACACATACATAACATCACGCCTGTATTCCCCGAAGGGTTAGGCAGAGGTGTACCTATACGAGACACCCACATTTCGCCAGTTATGTTTAAGTCCCATGTAATAGGGGGCGAGCCTATTGCCATCAACCGGGCATAAATCCAGAGTCCGGGCTGCTACCGAGAAATTCCAGATGAATTCTTCTATTTGATCTTACCTATCTGTTTGCCTTTAATAATGAGAATGGCAGACACACTGTTAAGATCAAAATAATTTTCTTCTAATGATAACATTATAAGAAAATTCTTCGCTATATTAACCGTGCTAAAAAATTATATACAAATTCGTAAATCTACGATTGATTTTAAGTTTCACTAAGCCGTTATGTAACTGCATTACTTGTTCTGCAAACAAATGCAAAATAATTACATTGCAGCTTGAATGCAGTCAAGCTTATGTAAATGACCCATGTCTGACAAACCTAGGATGTAGTAATGCATGACATCACGTCAACAATCTCTCTTAGTACCTAAACTACCTATAAATATGCTACCTGCGACCGTTCCTCAGACAAGCACTGAGACTGTACTGCACTAAGGTATGTCATCGCCGCATTCAAAAGTATGTTTGCATCAACAATGTTTATACATAGGTATGAATAACTAGATATTAAAGAAACGACAAATTGCTTTTTCTCTTATCAAGGACGTCCGTTTGTCTTGTTTGGTTCTGGGTTTGTATTCAGTAGTTACCTATAAGGATCAATAACAGGATATGCAGCTCGGAATTACCAGTTATCTCAGCTGCATTGATAGGTATTGAATATACCATGAATAGGTACTTTTCTTTTTGTAGGTAAAGGAAGTATTCTATGGTTTTAATTACATTCGTTATTTTACGCAGGTTCACACGAATGTAGGGCTATACGAGTACAAAGTAATATGGATCTTGCACTTTGTGTTATTACAAGAATCTTATGTTCGTTGCTTGTCACTAACGAGTGTGTTGTTATTGTTACAGATCCGTATGGCGCGCTGACGGGGTGCGCGCGCGCCTCTGGCGGACAGGTGCAGCTGTGGCAGTTCCTGCTGGAGGAGCTGGCGGCAGGGGCGCCCGGCATCTGTTGGGAGGTACGTAGAGAGGAAGAAATTGAAGGAATGTCTCTGGTGGAAAAATTCCATTGTCGCGGCAAAATCTGAGGACTTTGTGGGGCGGCTTATAATTATTACTTACGTCGTTTTTGTTTCTTGGAATGTTCAGTTTGTTACCAGTTTAGGATACTTAACCAGTTTCTGTTGAAGTATTATCAAATTCATTACCAAAATAAGTTGACTGATGCTATCAGTCACGGCGTGGGCTCATTAAAAAGAAATCTGACGGCATTTTTTCAGCTTTTAGGTATCTTGTGAAGTTTTTGATACGACGGTATATTCATGTTGCATCAGCTACTGACTGACCTTCTGTTGTACCCCAGGGTCCCCCGAACGAGGGCGAGTTCCGTCTGTCGGACCCGGACGAGGTGGCGCGGCGCTGGGGCCGGCGCAAGCAGAAGCCCAACATGAACTACGACAAGCTGTCGCGCGCGCTACGCTACTACTACGACAAGAATATCATGAGCAAGGTACGTTTTATGCAAGTTATACGACACAGCTAAAGGTTATATCGATGTTCCTAACCTCTGGTGCCGAGAACAGTGCCCAGATGCCCAGGTCACCGAGCGGCGCAAACAGTTTGGTGACAGCGATAAGTTTTTGGATGCAGAGAAATGTTCAAAATTTCCGCGTCACGTCTATGAACGGAATTACAGAAAATTATGAAAAAAAAAATACCGATCTGTTTCACAACAATCTCTCTGATTTTTAGAATGTAGTTGAACGATAGATTTTAGATAACGCAAATACAATTTTCAGACACCAGAATCGTCGCACGTACCCAGGATACCATTTGAGAATACTAAAAATGAGCCAAAAAAAAAAACCTCTTAGCAATCCATGTGAAAATCTTGTCTTCATGTGAACATTTGTCAGTTCATGCGAATAAATGATAATTCAGAAGAAAGTGCATCTTATGTTTTCAAACCATTTTGAACGTATTGACCAATCGGAAACTCGGAATCTGAAAATTGTTGGACATGATGACAAAACTTGCCCAGATGTGGAATAAAAATATCTCAAACAAAGAAGACTGGTCAAAACTGATCCAAAATGTTCATAACGCCCGGCATTAAAGAAATGTATCCCAGTTTATGTATTATCATGAGTAAAAAATAAATGCATATTTTTTAGGTTAAATTCGATGGCTATCGTGTTTTAAAGTTGCAATCTACTACTTATATGTTTAGATTTAGCAATAACTGAATAAATGTGATATTGCTACGCATTTTAGATCAGGCTAACATATTATATATTTCACTTTTATATAGTTTTTTTTTTATGAATCATGCGTGCGGGAACTTAGTGCCATGCGTTTAAAAATAGTGAAGAAATAACTTATGAAAACAACAGAAATCAGAAAACTAGTAAATAAAATAGAAAACAACAAATGGCATTATCATATTGATTATCAATATGTAATACGGTATTATTGTCAAGTCAGCACGCAGGATGACTAGATGTGTCCTCGGGTGGAGCCCATCCCAAATAATAAACGATGCTCACGACGTGTGCGCAGCTACCTAGAGTTCTTCAGCTTTGTATAAATATGTATATGTTGAAATGAGACATAAATCGCACCTAGATTATAAACAATTGTTTGTGTAATTATTTTTTATCAGTTTTACTGAAATCACTACATTTTTAATATTTTGCTTATTAATATTCAATGACAGCTACGATAATAGAAGATAGAATAGAGGCTGTATTAATTAGTTTCACAAATAATATACACTTGTGTGCAAACTCTATACAATTTCTAATGTTTGTTTTTTTTTATATTTTTCCTTACAAAATATATGTAGCAATATTACAATGATAGCCACAATTTTGGGTAATGGTGACTACCAATTATTAATATACTAAAATGTGAGATAGGTTTTTTTCCGCCGGGCCTGGGTAAATTTTGTATGGGCCGTGACCCGTCTACTTTACTTTAGCACATTACTAATAACTCAACTTTTCTATAGTCAGAAATGATTCAAAAATCATATTGCGGCGTAATACGTAAATACGTACGATTAATAAAGAGCTTCCTCGAAACCATCGACTTGAAGTTAATGACTTTTTTTTTTTAATAAATTGGATAAAAGGAAACTGGGATAACATTTGAAAAATACTGTTTATTGAAAAAAAACTATGTTTTTAATCAGTGTCGGACGCGTCATCGTTGGCGTGAATAGGGTCGTAACAAGCACCGCGCGTTTGCCGGGCGAAAAGTTCTTTTTGTTTTTGGAATTAAAGGTGGCATTTACAATGTCTGAAAACAGTTTTTTAGCAAAACAAAACCATACAAAAGATTATCAAAAAATTGAACTAGGTTGCTGTGAGACAGGTCGGTCTATTTTTTTGTAATATTTTTAAATGCGCTCTGCACACTTTTGACGCGCAAAATTTCTGAAAACAAACTTTTTCGTAATAAAATGACGAAACCTATGTATATTTTTAATATAATTGTGATAAAACGGTTTGCCAATTTTTATTGTCATAACAGAAATGCGCCCCCATAAAACTGCGACGTTTCTGACCAGTACCCAGTCGGGTTCAGAATCATCTGAAATATCGATTTTATACGGTTTTGGCAGTAAAACGATGAGACATATTTTTATTTGTGGGCTTTAGTACTATCAACTATAATTTTCTATTTGCTCAAGTTTACTGACTTTACATAATTATCTACATAGGTAACGCGGTCGTATAATATTGCTCCAAGTTATCCTGTTGTGGTTGGGATACGATGTACTCCGTCGATATAGCTCAGTAGTTGATAACATCGTATAATAATACTGTGATTAAATTCTTACTGCTTAATATTGGCGGTATAAACAGCAGAGCCAAGTCAATCGTGTTTTAAAAAGTTTTGTTAACTTTATATATAGCATAATCAGCCCTTAATATTCCCACTGATGGGACACAGGCCCTCTCTGTGTGGTCCATAATACGACGCGTGCCCAGTGCCGTGCCAGTGCAGTGGTTAACTTGCTACATACAAACTGATATGTAAGATACTTAGTAAGCATTAGATATGTTCCCATGTGCATGACATGTTTTCATAGTGATTGGTTTGCTGATTGCTATGTCCTTTCCACCAGGTGCACGGCAAGCGCTACGCGTACCGGTTCAGCTGGGCGGGGCTGGCGGCGGCGTGCCAGGCGCAGGCGGGCGACGCGCCGCCCTACTGGCACTACTTGCCCGCCGCGCATGCGCACCCGCCCCCCCACACGCACACACACCTCGCACCCACGCACACACACGGCGACTCCGCACCCTCCACCACCACGCAGTAGTGCCACGTAGCCGCGTAGCTCGACTACGTGCGACGACGTAGAAGAAAGTGCTACGGCGTAGCGCGAAGCACCCTTGTGCTATGTCACTTCCTTCAGTGACGCGCTTGGGTGTGTTGTTGAATCTGATAGTTCAATAACGTATAAACACGTACAATCAGTGCAGTATCGCTGTGACCTCATCAATTCATAACGCAGTATGTATCGGTCTACAAACGTATAGTAAATTAGATTTTCGTAAGGACTTTTATTGCTTAGTAGTAAGAAAATCCAACACAATCCAATCCTTCGGGGAAACAAGGCGTAATGTTATGTGTGTTGTTAGTAAGAACATCCTGCAGACTTACTCATTTGCAACAGGTATTGTTTTGAAATGCTATGAAAATGAAAACTAAGATTTGCATTTGATAATCTTCAGTAGCTGTGTTCAAAATGCTATCTTAGAGATGATGTACACTGAGACTGGTAATGAATTAAAGCATGCATATTTACTTCCTTAAATCAACTTAAGTGAATGTGAATTCCTTTTCCATTTATCAGTGCTAACAACATATTTACTATGTTTTATAATACATTGCCCCATACCTACAAGGAATAACACATTCTGTAGGCCATACAAATATATTTGTACCGTGTGGGAATCGAACCCGTACGTGATACATGTAAATAATTCATGCCATCTGCTACCAGTAACAAAAATTCATGAGTACTTATAATATAGAGACAGATATATATATATATATATATATGTATATATATATATATTTGTCTATATATTGTATAGACGATACTTGCCAGACATTTGTGTAGAACTCAAAGCAGACATGTCCTGTCAATCGATGTCGGTGACCCTTTACATAAATAGTACTCGGAACACCCAGATATTGGCGATTCATTGTATCATATTTAGTTAGTAGATGACATCGTGTCATAAGCTGTAATTCACAACATTGTATAGATACGTGGTTGACATACAAATGATATGATAAGTACGTATATTGTGTAGATAAGCGCTTGAGCTTAGTGTTCTGAATAACTATAATTTGGCGCGCGCCGGCCGACTCCACGTTTTACTTATTGTAAACTACACAATCCACTGCCTCTCATCATTTGCACGAAGCAGGGTTCTTGCCTGTGGCATGCAATCAAATTGAAGTAATAAATGACGTGCATGGTCGTAACCCTGTTTAAAGGATGCAACTTGTATTGTTGCTACAAGTTAGGGTATGTGCCACACGCAATTAATTCGCACATCAGGCTTTATGATCCTAGTTTATTATGAATTAAAATGAACCGTACTAGTTTTTGAAGAAAGAAACAACATAATATAGAAGGTAGCAGGACATCGACTCACAAACTGAAACCATGAATTCAGCACATGATTTTAGACAGGGGGTCTAGAATATTTTAGACAGGGGGTCTAGAATATTTTAGACAGGGGGTCTAGAATATTTTAGACAGGGGGTCTAGAATATTTTCTTCAGTTATCAAAAAAAAAACTGCTGTTTCATCGAAAAGTGCAATACCTACGCGGTCGAAATCCATGGTACACTTCGATCAATAATAACACATTATTGATCGAAGATGGTACAGCTATTTTTTTTTTAATAACCGACGATAAGTTTCAACGCACGGTTCAGAATAGTGTACTGAATCCATAATAACAGGATGCGCGTCGATATCCTGGTTGGTCCTGGTATTACGTGTAGCGCCAGCGAACTATCGTTCATTGGCAAAGAACCACTGAAGTTCTTATTTATTTAATCAGATGCTGCCTTACTTATCAGCATTATTGTTATGTATTAAACGTTAGTTTTTAGTTCTTTCTATATGGTTCGTTGAGAACTGCTATCGTGGCATTTCCTATTAAATCTGGTTCCATATCAACTTGTACATATCTTCTTTATATTCTCTTGTATGTAGGTGCTAGTACTTAAGGTTGTGAATCCTTGGCGGTGTTAATGTTACCTCTCTAGTTAACTACATAACTCTGTAACAAGTTAACAACAATGTTTGAGCTAAAGTTTCTCTCTGACATAATGTTAAGTTTTTATTTTATTTTCAATTGCTTAATAAGTATGTTTCAGCAGCTATGTCTTTATTGTTATTTCATACAAACACAAACTTTGTTTATTATATACTTAGATACTTTTGTTTATTTTTAATATTACAGAGACAGGTTTATCATTATTCCTCATTAGAAGCAAAGCTGCCTTTATAGTGAGATGTTTCTGACGTGAATTTACTACTGTGTCTCTATTGGCATGTAATAATTACGTGCCAATAGTTAATTAATAATTATTATTAACCTGCCGCCTTCTCCTAACTATGTTGCGATCGGCTTCGAGTCTAACCGGATGCAGCTGAATACCAGTATTTTACATGGAGCGACTGCCTATCTGACCTCCACAACCCAGTTTCTGGGTAACATGATACCCCTTGAAGACTGATTGTCAGACTTTGGAGCTTCTGACTAATTGTAAGGACTGTCAAAGATTTAAGAACAAGCTGTCACCCACGGCTTAACGTGCTCTCCGTGGCGCCGAGGGGTCTCGATATGCAATGGACGGTCACCCATCCACGAACCGACCGTGCTATTGTTATTATTTAGCCACGAGCCTCTCGTTGGTATGTAATTATATGTAGGTATGTACATAACATAAAATTATTTGTATGTAAATAGTAGATAAGTCTGCAGTGGCTCATGGCTGCCCTTCGGAAAATAAGAATATTCCGCCACTTGTGCAGTTATTCCCTGTCTCTACAAACATGTCATACTTTGTTGTTTTTAGTGATAGATTGTTTTATTTGAGCTTTTTATTCTGTATCTCTTAAAATCACTTTTCTTACACTGGTAACACTCTGTTGACTGGGAAAACACGGAATTAATTATAAACGGTCGTAGGTATGCTTTGTTGAACGTTCCTGAAAAGTTAAAAATATAAAGAAGAACCAACAAAGTAATAGATACAAGTAGTTTAGAACCTGAAACTGTTATTCTAGTATAGTTTGTACCTTTTTTTATTATCATTTAACTATAAGGTCCTATAGACTGTGTCAATTAGACACTAATTATTAGGCTTGATATTTTAGTGCGTTAAATGTGTGAATGGCTTACTAATATGCTTCTTATGTTAATTATATACTATTAAGTATTTGTAGTTATGGTTGGAAGTCAGTGCATCGTCTGACTGATATACATTCGGAAGGGATATCATATGTTTTATGAAACAGTTTTTTTTTTTTGCCTGAAATGTGGTCTGTGTTTAATGTATTGCAATACGAAGTCACTAAATAGTTATAATTACTTTCAAAAACTAGACCATACTCACCATATATGCATTTTTATTATCAATACGTACATACCGATAAAACACATTATTTGCGGGAGATCATTATTTACTCATGGATTAGGTACAGATGTCCTCGCATGGAGGCCTATGCCTGGTAATTAGTACATCGAAGTATACGTAAGAAGAAAGTGAAGAACGTTTTGGGTAAGACTTGATCTAACTGTGGCGATCGTCTGCTATCGGTCGAAGCAGGAGTAATAAGGCCGCCAGCGCACTGGCTCCGTCCACGTTATGTTTCCATGTTGTTAACTGTCGTTCCATGTTTTGTTGTTATTCGTTAATAAATCAATCATAACAATGTAAACTAGCATAATTATTCTGGTTGTTATATGAAACGTAGGTTAATTGTGTACAACATAAACTTCTTTAAAAATGTTTTTCACAAATTATTCCGTATAGGTAGGTATATAACCAATGAATTGTTTATTTTTGAATGTGCTTTTCAACGCCAAATGTTTCCAAACGTTTCTAAATACGTCGGCAGTTCAAAGCATTTACAAGTAAGTAGAGCTCTACAAGAATCTTTTGGCTCCTGAATTACCTACATTGTTGATGAGCATTCTTTGTGAAATTGTCACAGAAATTTTATTAACAAAACAAGAAGGTGGTTACTTTTGGTTTTGGCGCTCAACGCTACAGCGTTGTTCCTATGTAGATAAATGTCCCACTGTTGTGTAAATGCCAAACAATTTTGTCTAGTCTGTTGCATGCACCATGCAAATCTAGCACACAATGTCAAATAATTTGACAAGAAATTTTGTCTTATTTGGAGACTACAACTTTACTATCATAGTAACAAGATTGTCAGCTGTTGTGCGTGCTAGATGAATAATTCAACATTGTAAACCTACATCATTACAACTCAGTTCCTTGTCAATTGTGAATACCTACTTTACACAAATAATAAATCCTCTAAATAATTATTTGTATTAGTTTTTATTTTGATCCCTGTAGCGCCTGGTTCCTAGTCAGATGATCGTGTGAAAGGAAGTGTGTTATCTGTCATATGCAGTGTACGTACAGGAGGTCCACGATCTGTCTGTTTGTTGAACATTCTTGTAATAACACGAGTACCTACCTACAGGTAATCTGTTAATGAAACACTGTTTGTACCTTCCTACTTATCAGAACATGATTGTGGGTTGAAGAGAGCACAGATGGAAACAAAAGAAAGATTTGCACATCGCGAATAAAAACTGCATCAGCAAAAAATTATGAAAGCTGCTTCCAGTGCCATACCGGCTTTGTAAAATCAAACAGCTACTAAATATTCCCTGACCAACAGTGCTCGCCAAATATATCTAATCGTTCAAATAAAGGAACGTGTACTAATATTTATAATAATTCTATACAAAAATACAATGTATGTAATTGTCCTTGCGAGGGCGGATACCGTTGATGATAGCCTGCCCACGCGCAGCGCCACCCGCAGTTGAGCACAACCGTTGGACATTTTTGTAGCAATAATCTTATTTATATAATAAATAAATAAAAACTTTATTCGGTTCAGAAAACTCGATGAAATATAAAACAAAAAACTAGTAATACCACGGATATCGAGTAATACGTAACATGGTAGCCCCGGACCGCACGCTAGGATCCCCTGCGTCGTGAGATCCGGTATCTCCCCCGGTCAGGCAAACGTGTTCATATTTAGGTGACGTAATATCACGCCTGTATTTCCCGTAGGGTTAGGCAGAGGTGTATCTATAGTACACCCACTTTTCGCCAGTTATGTTTAAGTCCCATGTAATAGGGGGCCAGCTTATTGCCATCAACCGGGCACAACTCCTGACCCCGGGCTGTAACAGAGAAATTCTAAATGGCTAAACCCTGTAACACTTTGCCCGACCCGTGAATCGAACACAGGATGTCATGCTCAGCACTTGCGACCACTAAACGAATTAGGCAGTTCATTCCATCCAGATCATAAATGGTCTGCGTGGAATGGACTGCGGTGAAGCAACAAAGCAAAAAAAAAAATGAGAAATTTAAGTGTAATGTAATAAAAAGTTAACTACTAAAATGATTGCATTGTAGAAAGAGGGTTAGTAATTTTATTTAATTTTTTATGCAAAACATTCGGTGACACATTACATTTTGTAGGAAGAAATACAAAAAATTATTCGGCCAAATGTGTAACCAACCACATCTTCCACGGAATACACATACAAAATAATCTTTACAAATCATGCTATTTAAACTAGGACCTACAAACTACAATAATTTAAGTTAAGAAGACATTATTATCTTTATATTTACTTCAACAATAGAATAATATTTACAATTAAAATATGAAAAACTAACCTAACTAAAACTACTAACAAATTAAAAGATGGCGTCGAAAAATTCCTCCGCATCGCTGTCGACTGGTAATGTACCCAAGAGACTGGCGGCATTGCCACGTTGTATGGCAATGCTTATTCTCTGGCCAAGGTAAAATCCAGCCCTTGGGTCACGGGAAGTGTCAAACAGGCGTTTGGAGATTTCCTTGAATAAAACATGGGCACTCGGACCCCACGGCCCGAGGGTTTCAACCCCAAACGGCTCGAAAATATAATTACCGATAAGGTTGTTATACTTACGCCGCTTGAGGTTTTCCGCAGCCGCAGCAGCGGCGCCAGCACAGCACGCCGAGACAGGAAGATGGGATGGTGCAAGAGTATCGACACATGTTGCGTCGCACACTAAAGGCCTACCCACCTTCCATGGAAATAAAGACATGCCGTCCGGTCTCTTGCCATCGTCGCGTGCCAAGCCATTAGGTTCTAATACAGCTGGAACGCCGACGGTGACAAGAGCTCGTCGGATGATGTCATTAAAGTTCGCGTGTCGCGGTATGCGGCCCGCACTTCGGCTGCAAGACAGACCGTGGTGTCCGAGGCTGTTGACAACTTCGCCACAGTGACAGCGATGAGGAGAACAAAAGGGAGCTCCTAGTCGCAGGGAAGCAGCGAGGCGGAAAGTAGTGTCGTCGAACAGAGTGCCTATGTTCGACGACGGTAGTGCATGAAGCCAAAGACCCGACTCCCAGTTACCCACAGCCAGTAGGCGCGCACGCTCCACAGTAGTAGCAGACGTGTCAATTAAATTATTCTGTACTACTCTGCAGAGTGGCTCATCCCACCGTCTCTGGGAAGATGGATTGTCGGATGACTCTGAATTCGGGCAAGCGAGACGCCAGGCATCCATAGCCTCGGTGAAGTACGGCACATAAAAATCAATCAGTGTGGAGGCTAGGATTTTCCTGATTAATTTCTCAGTGCCGTAAACCGAGGATATGAAAGCCGGTAAACTAATACTAGAAATTTTGCGGACGCCGAGGCCTCCCATACGAATGGGGAGAGTAGCTTGTGTCCAAGCTCAGTCGTCCAGGGCCACATTTAAAATCGAAATTAATGTATGTCGGATAATTTGGTCCATTTTGTCTAAAAGGTGAGGATGCTTCCATAAATGGGAAGTGCGAAGGAAATATGTTAATTTAGGGCCGAAACAGCAGTAACGGATTAAGGTTATGGCCGAATGCATGTTAATTTGGAATAATCTTTCCGAAACGTCATTGAAATTTTGTATTTTTTCCTCAATAAAAACGGGAAAGGAATTCTCAAAGATTGGAGACCCAAGGAGACGAAGAGAGTTTTTCTCAATAATTTTTATTTCTGGAGCTATCGCGTTAAATTTGGTAAGTGTCAGATGTCTGTCAGTACTGTCTGCTAAGTATAGTTAACATTTCGAAAAGTTGAGATCAAGGCCAATGGAATGATGTTCATTTTTTAAAATTTGTAGGTCATTTAAAACAGTTTCTACATCGCCTCCCAAGGTTCCATCATCAAGATACCAAACGTTAAATTTGGAATTTAGCTGTCAAATAATTGGGTGAATGGCTAAACTAAAAATTACTGGCCCGAGGGGATCACCTTGTTGACAGCCAACAGCAGATTCCAGAAGGTTGTCCGGATAAAGTAATTTAGAAGGGTGTCTGTAACATTGCCATAGGAAACTAAAGATTTGGGGTAATAATAATAATAGACATTATTTGTGTTAAATAGTACATCAAAAGTAAATTTAGCAAACGAAGCAAAAAAAAAATTAAGCTTGCAAATCTTTTTTACTAGAGTGTTTTGAGTACAATGTTTTTGAATCTGCCAGCAGAAAGAGCAAACATATCGATATGATGCAATTGCTTGTTGCATATCGATATTAGTGAGTCGACGCAGCCGCAGAGGTGCATACTTGTGTTACTGCGACAAGAGGTAATTGCAAATAGCGGCCGTGCGCTCACCCCGCGGGCCCGCGGCAAACTGTCATTTTATGAGCTATGTAACTTACACATACACACATCAAAAGTGTTTAGGGATCAAGGTATTTTTTTAAATATTTGATTACCTTATTGAAATTAAATAAAAATGTCTATCTAGATTGATTAAATAAGATGTTTTTATATGTGTAAAAGATTTTCTGGTGTGTTTACGGCATCCATACTTGGCAGAGCTCTTCTTTGAAGCATATCCCATGCGTGCTCAATGACATTTAAGTCTGGCGATTGAGCAAATCACGATAGGACGTTTATATATTAGCTGCGGCAAGTGTGTTTGCAACGACTCTGGCAGTGTGAGGACGTGCATTATCATGCATAAGCAGAAATGAAGCACCAACTTGGGTCCGCAAAGAAATGACAACATCTGATACAGTCGTTTGAGCGTAAATCTGGGCATTGAGATTGCCTCTGATCCAAAAGTTCGGTTCTTCCGCCGATCCAAATACCCTCCCATATCATGAGTGCTCCACCACTGTATTGTATGCATGGACATCTTGGCCTGATTTTAAACGTTCTTGGCATCCAGGGGTCCTCCAGCACCGTGTACGTCTAGTATCTGGCCTCATACCAAAGCGAGATTCGACAGAAAAATACACAAAACACACCTCTCTTCTTCTGCCCAATTTATGTGTTAACGAGCCCATTGTAAACGAGCTCTGCGATTGCGGAGCGGATCAATAGTGGTACACGTAGCGGCCTTCGGGAACGGAGATTGACTTCATGTAAGCGATTTCTTATGGTTTGATCGCTTATGACCATCCCTGAAGAGCTATGAAGTCTCGTAACCAACATCTTCGCGGTCATTGTATGATTTTGTCGAGCAGTAATTTGTGTGTAACGATCATGTCTGCGTTTGGTGATGCGGGTTCGTCCTCCATGTCGCTCTGCCACGATGCCAGTGATGCGGTAACGTATCCAAAGTAGACTTATACCACTCTGCGTAGTGCCCAGAGCGATTGACACAGCACGTTGCCGGAAACCAGCTTTCAACATTCCCACGGCTCTGATCATTTCTTGTCGGCTCAAATGACGTCTTCACTCCATAATAACGTTCTTTTGTTTTAATTACACTCAGAAATATGGCAGAAATGTTACTCATTTGGCCTCAAACCCGTTGCAGGATTATAAAGGAATACGACTTGACAGACCGCACATAACTGGCGAAATGTGGGTGTGCTATAGGTACACCTCTACCTAACCCTTTTGGGAATACAGGCGTTATGTTATGTAATGTATGTGTGTATGTGTACGACTTTACAGAAGATTTTCATCTTTTGACCGAAATTCAAAACCCTTTTCAAATGTTGAAATTTACGAAAATGTATCGAGTTACAATAAATATAATTAAAAAACCCGAAAAACAGATTTTTTGTGACTAGCAAAAACATCCTTGATCCCTAGACAAATGATGATGTGTGTATTTTATTGCGGATGTCAATACACTCATATAAATACATTGCTACACAAATCAAACAAAATTGCCGTCTCCAGGAGAGTGCGTCTTGATTTAACGCCAAGTAATGTATACCTCTCAAACAAATCATCATAAGATAAAACTGTGTGGAAGCAACGGCAATGTATGGCTCTTAAGAATTTTAGTTGAACCTTTTCAACACGTACTGAATAGTTGTTGTAAAAGGGATTCCACACTGGCACTGCGTACTCGCGCTGTGATCTGATCAGAGACTTATACAAATATAAATAGGTAGAGGGCCGCACAAACTTCTTCGCAGATCTCATCACAAACCGGCGCGGCGTTTGATGACAAGAGGTATAATAATAATAATAACGTTTATTGTGTCCAAAAGTTATAGACAAACAATTTGGGTTTGGAGTCTTCATTTAAGCAGATAATGCCTGTATTAGAGGACTCCGCTCCTTCACAACAGTAAGTAACTGCTTTTAAAACACAATAAAAACGGTAGGTACATGGGTGTGGTAAAACAAAATATAATTATGTGAACATGAGTGTGCATGTGTTGTTGAGTGTTACGAGTGTAATGGATGTGTGGTTGTATGAGTATGGGTGTGTGTGAATGTACGTGTAGGTATGGGAGAGACTGTCATAATCATAATCATAATCATAAAGTTTATTTGTGAAATATAGGTGTGTGATCGGGTCGTGTACATGTATTAAGTTACGTTTTCTAGGAGAGCTTCAGTAATTTCATATGTCAGTGGTTTTATCCAGTCAATCAACATTTCTTTACATATATGATAAGATTTTTCATATACGAAAATTTCTTTATTTATTTTGCTATACAATTGAGCTGATCGTTTACTAAATTGCATAAATCCTTTCGTCTTGGTTATAGGCATTTGAACTATATTGTGTTTTCTTCTCCTAGAGTGTATATCCGAACTATAAGGTAAGGTTTTGTGCTTTTTTTAAATTATTTGAGTAATGGATAGTTTCCTAACTGACAATACATCACTAAGTTTGTAAAAGTTCTCTGTAGAATATCTCGTTTTTTTAAAGTGCATTAGGTTTATTGCTTTTTGTGAGTGTGGGGGTGTGTGTGTATATACGTATGTGGTGTAAATGGGTATTTAAAATAAGCCCTGGCTGGGGGCCTTAATTTATTAAGGCAACCACAGGCATGCCCGGTTATAACCTCTAAGGTTGACTTGCGAGATAGGCCAATCACAAATAAAATTGGGTATTTTAGAGCGCTCATATTTATGTTTTTTTTCATTTATATGTCAAGTATGTTAGATGAAAACTATATTGTACCACTTAGCAGTACCCCACAGTCAATGCTCAGAACATATTACCGAACCTGAAAACCAAACATTGCAAACTTTTAACGGAAAAACGAATAGCTTCATGTCAATTAGACTGAATAGGTACACTTTTGATTGAGGTATTTATAAAATTTGTAATACTATCTGTATTATAAATATTTTATAACATGCTTCAGACTAGTAAGGAGAGATCTGGGACCACTAAAGTCCTGAAAATATGGTAATATTATTGCCATAAATCAGTGAGATTTAAAATATTTCATGGTTTATGGCTGAAGGTTGTCGCTCCCTGCGCGGCAGTGGCTGCTCAGCGCAGACGACGCCGACGCGAGTCGTATCAAGATGGCGTCGCGGCCGGTTGTCCTGCTCAATACGCTCCTGCTCTGTTTATACGGTAATCTTTTACTATTATTACTCTTCTTCCATTACCACTGACATGGAGCTTAAGTGCCAAATTTCCTCATACACCTGGCTAGTTTGTGCTCAGACAGTGGCAGTTCGAGACTAATATCTAGAAGTTTAATCGCACCTCTTCTTCCACAAGTCATAGCCAGTCTGTTTTTTTTTACCAACAATTTTGGCAATGTTGTCGTGGGCAACATATTCCCATGTCACTCGCTTGGTATTAAACCGCAGTTTGTGTGCAGGAGTCCCCGTGGCTCGGAGCGCGTGCAGCAACGCTACACAGCTGTCCGTGCAGGTGGACACGCTGCTGGCGGAGTACGAGCGCGAGGCGCCGCCCACCGGGCGCGTGAACGTCACGCTAGCGCTCGACGTGCGCCACGCCACCGTGGACGAGGCGCACGCCGTCATGCGCCTACTCGCTGACCTCAAGATGGTGAGCCAGAAAGCCCAGCTCACATTACAGCCGCATCGGGCCGGAGCGTATCGCATATTCACACAAACAAGTACGGTGCGACACGCCTGTAGTGTGCGTTGGTTCATAGAAAATATACGAAAGTGATAAAAGCGGATTTTTGCAATGCTTTGAGTGCGGCGTGGCCGGCCCAATCTATGCTAGCCTTAAGGCTACAGTAACCAGTAGGAGGCTGTGATTGCTCCCCACCCTGTTACTGAACCCAACATACTTTCCTAAAACGTACTTGGTGCATGACGGGCGCTACAGCAGCAAATGAGCCACTAACACAGTCTGGTCAGTAATCAGGTAGAACAAAGCTGTCGGAAAGTGAATTGAGTAGGCAGTAGTAGCGCAGTGAGAGTTTCAATAAATCAGGTGAAAATGGTTTTGCTTTTTTGTAAGTAAATCAGCGAAAACTTGTTTGAAAACTTTCAGAATATCTGCAATTACGGTGAAGCGAAAAGGGCATTTTTTTGTTTGTTTTCTTCACTCTTCTGTATTGTTAATTGGTGACCCTATAGATAAACATCATTCATGCAAAACATGAAGATCCTGCGACTTCATCGTCACATGGCGCACGATAAGAATAAATCTAACGAAAGTCCATTTTCACGCTTGTCTCTACAAATAAGTACCTAGTACTTTTAATTTTTTTTTGTATTTTTGATGTGTTGGTATCGCTTGAATTTATAAACAATTGCTTTGTTTATACATCTATATTAATTCGTAATTCTGATTATATAACTTGTGAAAAAGATTTGCATTTTAACACATTTTCAAGAAAATTGCTTCCATAATGTGAAGTTAAACTATCAAAATTTGGAAATATTTTCGATTCTGGGTTTGGTAAACCACGTTAATCACGCGTAAATCTCGTAAATGCGTCCTTGCGTCACTGGAATCATCTGGGCCGAGCTTTACAGTGGTTCGTGCGCTAACTACGCGCAAATCAATAACCACCAAACATCATTTGTTCTCTAGGCTGCAATACCACAACAGGTTTGCCGGCTGCATTGGCAATAAGTGTCGGACATTAAGAAAAGGCTTTTGAAGCTTTTTAACAGATTCAACAGATGTGAGTCCTGATTTGTTGAGTACAGATTTAAAAACCGGTATCAAATGTGCGCTGCAATTTATTCAGGACAATTCTCGTCCACCTCAGCTAATAAAGTCTCTGGCAAGCTAGTATAGTCCCGACGGTTGGCTTGCGCCAACAGGATCTTTCGTTTAAGATTTTGAGAACCACTAATTCATTGGAAGATATGAAAAAACTCGCCGTTCTCATCAAGAAAACTTTACGCACGAAAGTTTGTTTGACATCAAGACGAAACTATCCTAAACAAAGTCCTATTCATGTTTTCAACATAATTGAAGATGACAAAATAGCCTGAATGTCTAAAACAGTGACTAAACCACTAATAACATGAAACTCAGTAACACAGAAATCTGTTAGATGATTTTTCTTCAGGAAACAATTTTCTGCAGGTTGAGAGGTTTTCTTGCCTGCACACTCACTTGAGCAGTAAAATGGCGTTTCAAGCTATAACGCAGATTTTGTTGTATGCTTAAACATCAGAAGTAAAAAATAGGTTCTTAAGACCCAAGATGGAAATCGTACAAGATGGAAACCGTACAAGACTTGTAAATTGAAATCAAATCTCATTATTTTCACCTACAAGGAGGTTTGGAGATTTCTGTTTACGAGTAGTAGCATTTAAATCGAAATTTTAAAACGTGGTGTGCTTTTTGTTTCTTTTTTTAATAATATTCTATTGATTAATAAACATAGCACTGTTTATAGTTCAAGAAATTTACACCTATTTGCAGCACAGAATTTCTTTGGTTTTCAAAATTTCAAGTCTAGTGCGATGTCTCAAGATGTTCACTCAGGAAGTTCACTCAATAGATAGAGCTTCTTAAGCTATGGGACAACAATTGGTAATTTAACAGGAAAACCAAATACAAAAATAAAAATGGGTCTACCCCAGTCTGTATCTTCCTCATTTATTTTATTTTTAACGCACAATAAATAAAAACCATGTAAATGAGATTATGTACATATTCGCCCACGCGTATTTTATCAGTCCGCGTTGAACGGATGAACCGGTTTAGTCTACCAAATAAAGCATTATAATGACTGAGATACCTATCCTGAATGAAATTATTTATCGCTTGTGTTCCAGTCGTGGCAGGAGCCGCGCGTGCGGTGGAACGCGTCGGAGTGGGGCTGTGACAGCGCGCTGACGGCGGCGGAGCGCCTGTGGCTGCCCGACGTGGTGCTGCTGAACGCGGCCGCCACCAGCGCGGGCGACGTCGTGCTGCGCGCGCGCCTGGACGCCGCCGGCGCCGTCTCCTGGGTCACGCGCCTAGACGTCACTGTGCCCCTCAACCTGGCGCTGCAGGCCTGGCCCACCGACACTCAAGCCTGCACCTTCAAGTTTGGTTCCAGAGCCTATAACGATGACGAGCTGGTCATAGAGATTAGTGAATTTAAAGTAAGCTGTGACTCCTGGCTGTATATTTAAGGTCCGTGCAGTTCTAAGCATAGACGTGAGATCAACCGCGTCTCGCTTCCTCGTTCGTCATCGCTTGACGCTGAAAAAGTGAAAGTCACGGAGCGCCTATTTCAGTAGTATACTAACTCGTAAGTTTTGGTTCAGCAAGTGCGGCTGTTTTAAATGTGCAGGGAAGTTTTCCGTTAGTGAATACATTGAGTAACGTTGGTATGTACGGGCACGTATATCTGACCACAGTGACAACAAAACCTTTTTTTACAAAAAACAACCGTCTTCCAAAAAAAACACTAAAAGACGTGAAAAATAACTTTAATTTCGGAAGTCGGTGGCAAAAAACGAAAATACAAAACCAAAAACGCCAACTTCCGAAATTAAAGTTATTTTTCACGTCTTTTAGTGTTTTTTTTGGAAGTCGGTTGTTTTTTTGTAAAATAGTTTATATTTTTCACTTTTTAGTTGCGGTACCTACCCCACACAAATTCGTATACCACTACTTGGTGTGTAAAATAACAGTGACAGGAAATTATTAACACATCATACATATAAACAAAGTGGAAAAAATATGCAGTATTAAGGATAACTCAAAAACTATTCTATTGACCTTGATCAAATTTAAATGGGACTACATGTGAAGCACCAGCTATCAAATAAAAAAAGAATCATCCAAATCGGTTCACCCAAAAAAAGTTCTGAGCTAACATAAATAAAAAAATAAAAAAAACATACAGACGAATTGAGAACCTCCTCCTTTTTGTGAAGTCGGTTAAATATCCCGTGCACACGATCACCACCGCCCCTTTTTGTGAAGTCGGTTAAATATCCCGTGCACACGATCACCACCGCCCCTTTTTGTGAAGTCGGTTATATATCCCGTGCACACGATCACCACCGCCCCTTTTTGCGTAGCCCAATAAAACAAAATACATACCTAGTAATATTTTGTGTAAAGTTTCTCAGGCTCTGTTAAAATTATCACAGGTGTCTGACCAACGTTTTTCGAACAATATGAATAGAAAAAAAGGACCAAAGAAAAGACAGTTTTTAATGTTTTTATACTTTACATTTTGTCATGATTTTGTTTCAAGTAATAAAGCAGGAATAATCGTCATATACCTATGTCCTTATACGTGCCCGTGTCAGTACATTGCTCCGACGTCCAGATGAAATGTTTAGAAAGATACAAATGACAAGACAAAACATAAGTATCTCAATAATATTCGGTCTACATTCTGTAGTGTTGCGAATTGCGAAGTAGATTCACTCAAACTCATATAATAGCTTAACCTGTTTAATATAATGACGTGTGACTCATTTCAATAGTTTCTTAACCATGTATTTATCTTTACAGCATGCAGTAGTATTCGAGACGGGATCCTGGGAGATCCAGAAGGTGACGGGCGCAACGTCGTCCTGGCAACGTGGCGAGGAGGAGGTGAGCACGGCGACGTGGACGGTGTCGGTGCAGCGTCGTGCGCCTGCGCACGCTCTAGCCGCCGGCGCCGTATTAGTGACCGGCGCGTTGCTGCTGGTGACTGCTGCAGCGCTGCCACCAGTGCAGCGACCCGCGCTCGCGGCCTGCGCGTCCTTCACAGCCGCGCTTTGGTGAGCACTCAACATTACCTTCAATCAATCAACTCCACCTATTAAACCTTTCCCATGTTGCACTACAACCTACAACACTTCGGTTCTCCGCCTTCCGCATACAGTCTATGAAAGCAGCTTTTTTAAGGTCGCTTGCCGATACGAGGTCATGAAATTGTAATACCCAAATTTAGATTAACTAAAACAAGCAAGTCATTTCTTATAAACAGTAGGTATCCGCTTTTATAACAAGTTGCCAAAGTCAGTTACAGAACATCGCGATGGAAAGCTCAAAACCCACATCAAACATATCCTTATCAAAAATGCATATTATAACATTAAAGACCATGGCAATAATTGCTTCTGCACATGTGGCTTCCCTGGTACCTCATTAGCGGCATTACTATGTGAATGTCTATTAACTGCTCCCAAATTACGAAGCTTATTTAACAAAAAAATATTTTTTGTTATTTTTTTACTTTGTTGTTTGACATGATCTTCTCATTATTTGACATTATATACCTCTAATTCTTATTTCAACTCTTTACTTATGGCTTTTGTAGACAGGATTCTAATTCAGATTTGTTACAGTTGTAATGGCAATCATGTCTTTTGGTTTACATAGGCTTTTATTTTTATATAGATTCTTCTAAATTTTGTGAATGTGAGAACGTTGTAGACCTAACTTGTAGACTGTAGATTTGTAGACCATTGTATATTTTGTTGAGTACCTGTTACTTGTTGACAGGCCTACACTGTCCTCCCATATCTATCAACACTGTAATTTGAAACATTGTAAAAGCCCCTTATTTTTCAAAGAGTAACCGTGGAGTTTCTTGCCGGCTCTTCTCCATAGGAAACAACCAATTGGAACCGTGCACCTAGCTTCTGACGTTTCATAAGTGCCCATGATGGTTTATGTGAAATAGAATATTTTGATTTGATTTGATGAGGTCTTTACTTTCACTGGTCCACTCCGATGACTATCGGTCCTTCGTCGGACAACTGTTGCTGCAACTTGATAAACCTTAACCATGCAGAACAACATACACTAGCACTGCAACCAGTCCATGCTCCTTCATCACAATTGCACACAAGCTTCTTCAAAACAGCTCAGTGCATCGTTGCTGTGTCTGCAGGTTGATCTCGACGCTGGTCCGGCTGCCGGGCGCCAGCTCGTGCCCGCGCGCCATGTCGGTGATGTGCGCGCTGTGCGTGTGCGGCGCGCTGAGCGGCGCGTGCGCGGCGCTGGTGGTGCGGCTGGCGAGCTGCACCGCGACGCCGCCGAGAGCGCTACGGACGCTGTTATCCACCCTCTCCACCGTGTGCAAACTGACGCCCTCGGCGGTAAGAACCAACTAAATTACCGTCCGATGGCGTCCGCCTCGCCCTAGGTTTCACTAAAAGAGCGGTGTCACTAAAAGGTTCATTCCTGTAGCACTCACCGCGTGAAACATTGCAACTGTGAGTTGCCATACTTAGGTCTGCTTGAGGAAACATCATGCATTTAGAAAACCAAGAACGTGTACTTTTACAAGTTATGCGAGTTGCTAGTACCTATGTAGGCACGTACAGTCAAGAGCATAAATACCTTACACTTAGGTACGCAAGATTCTGAGAGGCTCGCGGCTAAGTATTAACAGCCGCTCGGGTCGATCGATCAGGTTAAGCTATGCTTGCCGCGGTCGGTCCGTGGATGGGTGACCATCTTTACATACCGAGACCCGCCGTGCTATGATTTTCTGTTAAAGTATTGATAGATATTTTGTGGTGTTATGACCATAGTACGTAGGTATTTTCAAAACCGAAATTATGAAATAGGTCTTTCCCCAATGCTGTCATTGTTATTTCACGAGAACGTTTTTGAATTTTGCGTAAGTAATTTATTAATGCTCGCGACTCCGTGCTACTTAGTACAGAATGTTGCACACATAAGGCAATCAGCACCCTAATTACGTCACCACTATCTATCACAATCTGAATCATTTTGAAGCCTATTGCTAATCCATTGCTTCTTAATCTGTTCGAAAAAATTGTCTGCTCAACAACGTAACTATCGCAATGAATGTTGTTGAACTGTCAAAATGAAACCCACTCCTACTGTTAGTGTGTTACGTAATTTCCTCGCAGGATGGCAACCGTTGAAGCAGTTCTCACGGATAGGAGTGCATCACGGACTGTTCTGATCAAATTAAAACTGTACAAACTGTCCAGGGTCAAATTAAATTAGCTAGCGAAACTCAGTAGGCGTGATGTCTATCGATAACTAGACATGATAAAATAAAAAATAAATAAATTTGATGATTTATTTTTTTGTGGGATCGTCGACCGCAGTTAGTGTATTCACTTGAAATATCAGTTTATTCATTTTTTTTCAGTTTTTTTTTGTGCAATCTACACAGACGTGATTAGTATCGCTATCTAAATAGTACAATAAAATATATTTTTCACTCCTCTTGCAGACAAATACCGTCATTGTAGCGTTCCAGAGCGGGTATATAATACCATATTTTCCTCAAGAAGAAAAACATTTTATTAAAATTTTTGTTTGTTACCAACGAGCCAAAAAAAATGAAAAAGTCTTTGGTCATAAATAGAATAATCATGAATTAAGACTCGACTTATTACTGTTTCATAAAAAAAGAATAACATTTTTTTTTTAAATGGAACTATATGCGTCGGTCTCTTCGGTATAATAGGTCTTTACCTATGAAATTGCCGTTTTGTATGAAAAAATTTAAACGAATTTTTTTCATGAATTTTTTATTTGTATTAATCGAAGTAATCACCCATGCAATCAATGCATCTTTGCCATCGCAGTGGCAGTTTATTGATGCCCTTCTTAAAGAAATCAGCTGGACGGGAGGCAACAAATTCTTCAAAGGCATTTTGTACTGCCTCTCGGGTATTAAATTTTTTTCCCGCCAAGAAGTTATCCAAATTCTGGAAAAAGTAGTAGTCTGTAGGCGCAAGGTCTGGTGAGTAGGGCGGATGACGGAGAGCTTCCAACCCCAGTTCTTGCAACTTGGAGACCGTCTGCTGTGCAGTATGAGGTCGCGCGTTGTCGTGCAGGAGCAGCGGAGACGAGCGATTGACCAATGCTGGTTGGAGATGCGCCAGCTTCTCCATCATTGTGTTCAGTTCTTCACAGTACACATCTGCAGTAATGCTCACCCCGTTTGGTAAGAAGCTGTGATGAATCACACCGGCGCTAGACCACCAAACAGTGACCATCACTTTTCTAGGGGTAAGTTTTCGTTT
This sequence comes from Griposia aprilina, assembly GCA_916610205.1. Lineage (NCBI taxonomy): Eukaryota > Metazoa > Arthropoda > Insecta > Lepidoptera > Noctuidae > Griposia > Griposia aprilina. The sequence goes on from OU744289.1 coordinate 25,098,652, forward strand.
AGGGCATTGTTTAGGTGCTGAACCAGGATCCAACCAACTTGCTGAGCACTTACGGTTATCAAACAGAATCCATTTTTCATCGCAGGTAACAATGCGGTTCAAAATTCCTTCATTTGTGTGTCTGTTGAGCAGTGCAAGGCACGTCTCGACGCGTACTTCGCGCTGGCGATCATTGAGTTCGTGGGGCACCCATTTGTCAAGCTTTTTTACCTTGCCAATTTGACGCAAATGGACCAATATTGTTTTGACGCTAACGTCGAAAGCTGCTGCTAATTCAGCCGTAGATTGTGTATCATCAGCTTCCACAATCGCCTTTAATTCGTCATTGGCGACCAAAGTCTTCGGACGACCGCGAGGTTCATTTTTCAGGTCGAAATTTCCAGAACGGAAGCGAGCAAACCAATAACAGGTGGTGCGTTGGTTTGTAGTGTTAGCTCCGTAAACGTCGTTGATGTTGCGTGCTGCTTGTGCCGCGTTGCTGCCACGACGGTACTCATATTCCATAATTACTCGAATTTTTAACGTATCCATGATGACGAAAAAGATTGAAATGCGATGAAAATGTAACACTAATCAATAAAGAAATGACTACTTTTAGAAAAAAAAAACCATGTTTTTAAAATAAAATTAATTTGAAATTAGAATTCTTAGCCAAACAAAAATTATTTTGATTTGAAATGGCCAGTACTGCAGAACGGCAATTTCATAGGTAAAGACCTAATATTAATGCGTGCATTGCGTTGCGGCTACAGTTTTTTTTTAAATATAGGGATTAGCGCGAAATCTTTAGAATTTGTCTCTACTTACAAATTGAATGGGTGACAACGCGTGATTTATTTGTAATATTGTCTTGGATTTTTTTTTCTCGCAATCGTAGTTAAAAGTAGAGTGTAACACACGGCGCTAAAACCCATTATAACTCGGTTTATATTTACTACCAGCCAAGTTTTGTTACCAAGTAACAAAACTACCAGCGGTCTTTGACCCCTAAAAAAAACATAAACTCTTTTTAATTTTAATTTAATCCTGTTTGTATATCGATACCCATCACGTCTGCAGTTTCGCTAGCTAATTTAATTTGACATTGTATAGGCAGTCAGATGATTATACCTCGTAAAAGATAATGTAGAAGTTCAATGAGCTATTGTGCTATGATTTCAATATATTACAAAAAAAAAACTACGTTCGTGCAACTGTTTATTGCCACACTACAGTAACGTAACATTGCTGGTGGTGGTGCCGCAGGGGTCGCGCATGTCGGCGGAGCGCGGCGCGTGGGCGGCGGCGGCGCTGCTGCTGGACCGCGCGCTGTCCGCGAGCATCGTGCTCACGCTGCTCGTGCTCATCGCCGTGCAGCTGTTCTAACACCCGCGCTCGGCTCTTCGCAACTTGTTTCGCTACGGGTCAAATGTCCCTTGACACGCGTCTCTGGATACATCATACGAAGTTACGTGACGTCATCTCAGAACACCAGACAGATAATATCTTGCTTCACAACAATTTGATCATTTTCTAGCGAAGTTGGTGATGTCACACAATTTCGTGCATTGTCTCTGGAGACACGTGTCGGAGGAGGATGATTTTTATCCTGGAAGAATAAACGGCATAATGCTCATTTCCGCAACGCTCTGGACTCAAGTATTCAACTGCTCATCAGTATCTCTGAAGCAGGAATTCGCTTAATATGCGTTGCTAAGAGCCGCTGTTGTCGCTACTAGCGTTCCTTGCCGAGTTGCTCTCATCTAGCAACAGTCGTGCGACTAGAACTCTTTATTTCTGTGCTAGGTCTACTTAGTGCCTCCTTCCTGTAAATATCAGTACAAGTTATTAATAAAACTTACGATAGCACCCTGTGTTTCACTTCTGCTTCAGTACCTACTACAAAGGCGGCACTGTGTGATGGCTTGTGACGTTTGTACGTTTTTATGAATTTCCGTTAATATTGTCCGCTAAATGTGAGGAAAGAGACGCCGTACCACATTGTTGAACGCGCTGCAATAATTACGTTACGCTGGAACTATAATTTATCGAAACGATAAACTATAGCTATATATTATATAGCTTCTGCCCGCGACTTCGTCCACGTGAACATTTTTGTTCCCCCGACCGACTCCGTCGCCTACCTATGCTATACTTCGTTTTCGCTTAGCGTTCTTTCCGACATTTTTTGTTATTTCTCGACTCCTAAGGGTCTTAGCGTGATGTTAGGTAGCCTATAACCTTTCTCAAGAATGGGGATATCATTTGAAAAAAAAATTTTTTGTAATCCGACTCCGAGCGTCCTGAGATTAGCGCGTTCAAGCAAATAAACAAACAAACTCTTCAGCTTTATTAGTAGTTTACTTCAGCTTTATTTGTAGTATATGAGTATATAGATTTGTCGGAAACGTTTGACATTGAGTAATCAGGACGCCAGCGCCACCAGGCGGCGCTCGACAGAGTCTGCAACAGAACGCTAACGCTCGACCAGAGTAAAAGCAGAGAGTTAGTCGGTGGCGGTTAAGCAGTGAACACGTTTAGAAACTGTCGCGCGTTCTATAAAGTTGTGTCGTGTACCTACAGTGTTTGATTCGCTGTGTGATTAATTTGATCGTAAATTATAATTTGATTTGAACTGCAAACGGTTTTTCTTTTGCGCAATAACCAACACTTCCCAAAGTACGCCCCCAGTAGTTAAAATATGGCCGATGATAACGAGTGACACGTACCTTGTCCGTCATTTATATTTGTAAGCTGTCACAGGCGCCATCATTAGTGCCGCTGGTTTAGGTAAACTCGTACTTACTATGAAAGTGAAGCGTTACTTCTGGTTCCGGCGTATAGTGGCGACTCTTGCGGTCTTCTCGAGCCATAGCTGGTGATTGTTGTGGTACTGCCGAGATTTCCGGTTCATGACGTGGACCCCCAGTTCGGACGCCAGCAGCAGGACCGATATCAATACTCCCAGTGCCAACACCTGCAAAATTATACTATTTGTCTTAAATACACTCATGCTTAATGTGGTCTGTTTTAGCATACTTATGTTATATTCCTGTTTCACTATATTGTAGATCGAGAGCTTGCACTATTTATCAGGTCAATCCAAAAGAGAAGGTACAATATCTTTAAAACCTTTGGTAACAGACTGGAATGGTTGTGCGGGCGAACCGATATCTAGCATAGTACCTTAGACATCATGTACTGTGGTAGTGTACCTGCAGTGCTGGCAACACGTCGACGATGCCGATGCTGACGAAGCCGCCGCCGGAGGTCTCGCACTGCGGCCGCGCCACCAGCCACACGCGCCGCGCGCGGCCCATCAGACATCATGTACTGTGGTAGTGTACCTGCAGTGCTGGCAACACGTCGACGATGCCGATGCTGACGAAGCCGCCGCCGGAGGTCTCGCACTGCGGCCGCGCCACCAGCCACACGCGCCGCGCGCGGCCCATCAGACATCATGTACTGTGGTAGTGTACCTGCAGTGCTGGCAACACGTCGACGATGCCGATGCTGACGAAGCCGCCGCCGGAGGTCTCGCACTGCGGCCGCGCCACCAGCCACACGCGCCGCGCGCGGCCCATCAGACCCACCTCGCGCTGCCAGCGCATCCTGCGTGCAAGCAAACATTAACAATGAGAAAGAATCATTGTATAGAATCAAGTTCTTCTTACTTAACAGACAGATGTGCTGCTGGAGAATTTATTGCGCCACTGCTTCTCCCCAGCTAAACCACTAGGAAGTGGTGAAGGGCGGGCGTTTTAGGCGACTGTCTTATGTAATTTTGACGTTCGATAAGTGCTGATTCTCAGCCTAATTTGAATAAATGACTTGATTTTGAACCCGCACCAAAATCTACAGAAGTCACTGTTACCTGCTAGCGAACAGCTCCTTGTAGCCGGAGTGCTTCCTCATGGGCACGGCCACCAGGGGCAGCTTGAATGCCTCGATCTCTTTGAGGCTGCACTTCTCACGCTCCGTGAACGTCTGCTGTATTATGTCGTACCCTGAATTCCTCTCCACCTGCACATTAAACATTCAGCATTGCTATTACAAGCCGAGTTCCGAATAAACTTCTATTTCGCACACTATTTCAAACTGATGACTAATTTTGTAAAATGCGGATTTACGGCACTTAGCTGTAAATAAATCAAACGGGGATTATGACTCTCTGTTGGTTCTGCTCACTTTTTTGAGTTTACGAAGAAAGCTAACGCCACTCGCCAGTGTAGATATGAGTCTTAGTGGCACGTAGAAAATAAAAAGATATAAGTTGGATTACCCTACGTCTGGGGTATCCAACATCAACAGAAACGCACCTGGAAAGCGAAGAAGCCGGTGCGCACGCGCGCGACGCCGTCCAGCACACTGTGGTAGGCACGCTCGCCCTGGGGCAGGATCTTGCGCTGGTACAGCTTCTTCGTGGACTCGTCCGGACTCTCCTGCGAACAGGGGCAGAGTCACCATACTTTCAAAGAAACGAGTGGACGATTTATTTAATTTTGTATGACCAAGTAATTTAAGGCTGACTCGCACCACGAACCACTAAATACGTTCAAAAACCTAACTTAATTTAAAATATCGTTCTATTTCTGTCAATTGTTCGAAATTGACAGAAACAGAATAATGTTTTAAATAAGTTTGGCGCTAAAATCTAGTTATTTGTGTTGCAAGTGAGCCTAAATATTAATAGAATTAAATGTAATATTGTGAATTGAATATTTTGTTTCTGATATATAAACATATCAGCTTGATTTAAATGTGCCAGGTAAGAGGAACCTTCTGACATTGCTTGCCGCGTCTAAGACTACCGCTTTCTGTATCAGACTCGTCATCCAAATGTCTTGTCAATGTTGGGTGTCTTGTGTGTGTTGTTGTCGTTGTCTGACTAGAGAAGTACAGCCTCATCCCTCAGACCATACTAACGACGTAGTAGACATCCTTGTAGGTGGTGTCCTGCACTCCGATAACTATGGACGAGCGCGTGAGGTCGTCGATGGAGCGCAACGCGTTGCTGGGCGTCTGCAGGATGGCCACGATCTTGGCGGAGTAGGCCGTGAACACGAACAGCGCCGCCAGCAGCGTGCTGAACATCACCATGCGCACCGACGTCACCGCTGGCGTGTTGTGAAAACCTAGATGGGAAATGAAAAAGCTATTGTTGGAAACATCGACTGGCTTCTAAAAATTACACAGGCTGTGGTTTTTACAAGAGGTTACGTAAACATTGCCCCGGAGAAGTAAAAAGGTAACGCGAGTGACATGACGCAGAAGTCGTCAAATTAACTATAAACATCAAAATATTATTGTATTGGGCATTAAACTGGGCAATTTTTATAGCAAAATATTTTTGGTAACATAATTATTGTGCAATTAAAATAACAACACTGAGTTTAACTGTCTGCGTCTGAAATATGACATACCCACTTGAAAATTGTGTCTCACATTTTTTTAATTTTCCGCATGTTTATCTGCTAATGTGTCTTATCTGCTAATGGTGCTTAGCAAGTAATTTTGTGTTTTTATTTGTGAAACTTCAGTGGGGTCTACGGTAAGTCCGATTGTTTGCACCCCTAAGACGACCCACTGACCGATGAATTTGTAAAGTTAATTTACTTGAAATTTGGAACACTTTTATCATAATAATATTTTTGTAACGTGATATCTGTTGGTACCTAAAAAATCCGACTTGACCAGAACTCGTCATTTTCAGTACTATTGTGACGATTACTGGGACACGCTTAATAGCTGCCGCTAAACTCGTCATGTTTTAGATATCTTAGTGGTTTATGCCACAAAATGCGAATAATCGGGATATAGTTGTTAACTATCTAGTACAAACAGTTGTTTTCGCTTCGTTTGAGAGCGCCTGCTTCGCTCGCTTGGCTCGTAAAAAGTATTCTCAGTTCTAACCTAACCTGCCTTACCGAGGAAGGTATAATCGAGCTGTAATAATCCCTGGCTAATTGATGCTAGCTGTTCACAGTAACTGTCGCGCTATGCTCGCTTCCCTCACGCAGACCAAGCGCGGATGTTACAGCTCCAATAAAACCCTCACCTATACATATAGAGATGTCTTCTTAATTAGTCTTATGCCCTTGAAACCTCCAAATTTTCTAGCATTTTCTAAAAAAAAATAGGTTTTTTATAACCTTCAGTTGTACAAAAACACTTAACACGTACGATGACACAACGCCGCCAATTGATAACATATCGTTTGTCGATGATTTTTTTTAAATTTTCCAATATCTACCTTGCTTTTGTATTTGCTCAAAACTATGTAGATTTGCGGCTTATTGTGTTCCTTAAGAAATAAAGTTTCTTCGATTGGTGTTTTTTTTACAATTTCGAGTAGATTTACAGGCGATAAAAGTCGAAATCTTTTTATTTTATAATAAAAAGATTTTATAGGCTTTGTCAAAAAATCTTACGGTTTCCAATACTGTCGCAGCCATTGTATTTATTCGACGCTGGACTTAGTAGGTAGGTTCATTGCATTCCTTATGAAGTAACCTTTAATCGAATGTGATATTTTTCAGTTCTGAGTAGAATTACAATAAATATGAGACGACGTCTTATGATTTTTTGATACTTTGTGCAGATTATCTTTCGGTTTCTGATACCGCCATAGCTATTGTATTTGCTCGACACTGCACTTTTGAGCCTAGTTGCGTTTGTTATGACGCAAGCTTACTTCTATTCAGTTTTTTTTTCATTTCTGGCTAGATTTATGACCATTATGAGACGACATCTGAAATTATTTTGGTATTGTCGACTTCAAATGCATTTTAACCCTTTTCGGCCAATATTTCTGTTGTTATTATTGGGTTCTGGTAGTGCTTTGTCATTTCTTGATAATATCACCAGAATTAGCGTTCTAGCTAAACATGTTTTTGCGCTATACGAATTGGAATTTCAACACGGTGAAAAATAGAGAGTCTCGCCCATGCGCCTGCACTCGCGATGTAACGTCATAGGCAAATTATATGCTGTCTCAAAATTGGTACAAATATGACCTATCTTTTGAATGCTCAACCGTTACTCTAGCATTCAAATTCTCGTAGTTATTAGCGGTTGAAATCTTACATGTTTTTGTCGGTCAGAAATATTGAACTTACCCCCAGTACACCGGGCGAAAACTTGTTTTCACGTCAAAGTTAATTGTGATAAAACTGATCTCTTAATTTTGTAAGCAGAAGTTATAAGAATTTAAAATATACTGCTGTTTTTATTACCTACCTGCTCTGCTAAAAACTTACAACCTTTAGTAATCTATTAAGACTTAGCCTCTACCTACCTTGAAATTTATGTTTAAGACCTGAGAGTTCATATTAGCATCAAAAATTGACAATTACTCATCTTTTTGATGAGTAATAGAACAAATCTGTCGACTACTGGTACATCCACCTTTTTTTACATTTGCTTAAATAAGTATTTATCATCACTCAAAATTATAGAAATTAACTACATACTTAGAATAACAGATCTACGTTTCCTATTTCGTTATGCAAAAAGTTTCAGTCTAAAATAAATACTTATCACACAGCAGCTATTTAGTCAGTGTATTTCAAAACCCGACGAGTATTGGTACGTTTACCTTAACTAGGAGTACCTTAATTAGACAATAGACTCATATACATGTGTCTTCAAAATATATTTTTTTCTTTCTATTTTGTATATTGGCACATTGTAGGTAATTTATTAATTAATTTAAATTATTATTATTTAATCGTGCTTTCGTATGTTGTATCGTGTCTTTTACACCAAATAAACAATTTATCTACATAACATCACGCCTGTAATCCCCGAAGGGTCATGCAGAGGTGTAAAAAAAAGGCTGTTGCTGAGAAATAACACTTTGGCCGACCTGGGAATCGAACCCAGGACCTTATGCTCAGCTGAAGCGCTTGCAACCACTAGACCAACGAGGCATTCATCATTGATCTATCTATTAGTGGGCTAGTGGTGTTAGTTAGTTACGACTGCACAGTGTACAGCGAGGTGACAAATTCCCAAGGAGCGCAAGATTAGATAGATAACATTATTTTACACTAAAAGGAACATTAAGTTCACACTCACAACATATGCATTGGATCGGTTCAAATAGCTGACCTACCGCATATCGCTTAAAACTGTTACTTTCAGACAAGCATCAGGCCAGTCGTCAGGAACTTTACAGCTGATTCATATCCTCTTCTCAACCGTTACGCCATCATTTTGAAATTATGAACACGTCTTCCTGAATCTTACCGGAGTACCAAACTGCTAGAGACGTACCTTGCTGACACAGCGTGCCAAGCGCGAAGGTGACGGTCTCGGGCAGGGTGAACTGCTCCAGCTCGAGGCCCGGCCGCGTTCTCTCGCGGACCTTCCTCAGGGCCACCAGCAGCAGCGAGGCGGCCGCGGCCACGCCGCCGCTGGCCGCCCACACGCCGCTGCTGAACGGCGCTAGAAACACGTTGGAGACTGCCGAGCGGGACGGCTGCCGGAAGATGAACGCACTCCTGGAAACGATATAGCTATTTTAGCGTAACAACGTTCTTCTGCGGCCACTGCAGACCTCCCTTTCCCCTTGCACTTGTCCCTGTCTCGTCCCTATCTGAAGCCAGTCCTTTTGATAGGAGTCCACTAAATATGCTATAGTTCCCGCCATCTCCTTACCTTCAAATTCGTGTAACCTGTTGCATACTGAGTAACAATGTAAAGCAGAACCATATTTTGAAAGTGGCACCAGCTCCTCTAAATCAGTTTGTCCGTTCCGAATTTCAATCCCATTATGTATCGCTAGGTTTTCCCCGCAATGAGTCGTATCGTATCGTAATTAATTTCGTTGGTTTCAATATTTATTTTTCTTGTCTTACGACATAAGTTCCGTAATAAATGCTAAAAATGTTTATAAATGCGAAAAAAAACATTTCAGGAAGACAAAACCTTAACCTTTAACCTTTCGTATGCTGGAACGTGGATCCACGCGAGGCAATGGCTTTTTAATTGTGTCTGTAATTACGGCATGCAAGTTTTATTAGGCGAGCTAATGGCTGAAAGATCAATAAAATATGTAAACGCTTTAAAGCGTAAGTATAGACCCACTTAAAATCGGTGGTAGATGAAGAAGAAAAAAAATAACTATAGATCTTTAGTCTAGTTATGGTATGCCGTGGCAATCCTCAGGGATCCGTTCTTGATCCGAACTTCTTTATTATATTTTTAAATGATTTAATGGACTATTTCAAAAAACGTGTACAGGACACAAAACTCTTTGCTTACGACACAAATGCGATAGTTACTGCAGACGATAATTATACTGGAATTAGAATCCGATATCAATGCCCTTTTGAAAGCTTTTGAAAACTGGTTCAGTAATAATAATTTGAAACTTGAACAAAGTTTGTCTTATTTAAGCCCACGGTACGAAATAACGTTAAGTTGGAGATTGTATCTTGTGGCAACAATGTCGAAATAGTTGATAGTGTCTTCTTAGGTGTGTACATTGAATTGATGAATTAGTTTTGAAAAAAATGTTGAATTGGAGGGTTGAGACATTGTCTATAACAAAGTCTATTTAGCTCAGCAATTCAGCATACTATGCGATTAGAACACTGAGGGAAGAGTTAAGTTTACCGTAACATAAAAGTGTGTACTTTACCTTGCTGGAGTCCCGGCTAAAATACAGCATCGAGTTCCATACTTAATACTCAATAATTTATTTGCATTCCACAATGCGTTTTGGGGCGATAGCTACAAGTACAACATACAAATGGCATTCGTGATTCAGAGGTAGACGTAATCATGTAAAGACCATTTTTATTAAACTAAAAATCTTGACAGTGCCTTTAGATTTTAGTGTTGCTAACCAGCTTAGTTAAAAATTTGCACAAAATTGAGACTGATGAGCAAAGACAAACTAGAGCTAGCACACGTAGGAAAGACTTGCCCAACACTATTCAATCGAAATTAAAAGTTGTCAAACATAGCCCGACGTATCAGTCTGTATTTTTATACAACAAGTTGCAATAAATCATAATTAGACAGTGTTAACTTATTTAAAAACAAATTGAGGACCTATTTATTGGGGAAAAGCTATTAAAGTATCAATGAATAGCTAGATGACATATTGTGACATTGTAATTTATGATTGATTTTATTACTTTGACATTTATTATTTATGATCTATTGTACTTGAATTCATAAGTGACCGTTATTGTTATTATTGACTTTTCTATATGTATTTAATGAATTTTATTTTAATTGCAATTATATAATGTTATTTTTTAAATTTTCAACACAATGTACCTACCTATATTATTATGAAATAAATTACTTATGACTTTACGCACGTTCATATTTACTACGTGAGAGATTCAGTGACCGATTCATCCTTTCTGCTCAATCATGATCTATTAATTTCGCATAGGCTACATATTATAGCCATAAACTACCGCTGCACTGAGGTTTTGTGTTCCAAACTTTCATTGTCGTTGGTGAAATAGGCTAAGACAGAAATAGACACGTGCTTCGTCCAACTACCGCTGTACCAGGACCGCCCCGCACCACGCTACTGATAACTTGCACGTCGCGTCCGCTAATAGACCACAAGTAACGAATCGGACGCGATTGCACCCAGAGATGTTTGTTTTATAAACAGAGGTTAATTGCATACAAATTGCGCCAATTAGTTATTCGAAACATACGTACCAACAACAGAATGAAAACATGATAATAAGTCTTTAAACTATATTCACGCATCTATTTAGGGCGATCCATCAATCATGGACTTGCGACACAAAAAACTCGGCGGTCCTCGTTCACAATTTTACGTTGAGTCATAATCATAAAGTATATCAATTGAATATAATCTGCTGTATCTACCGCGTACCGATACCGAAGATATTAATTTACATAACAACAGTGCGAATGATAATAAATAACATCGAACTTTGTTTATTTATTCGAAGAAATTATCTTATCTGGAAACTTTCACAGAGTATTCCATCGAGTATTCCGATAGGTATCTAATCTAGCGATCTATAGGTATAGTGTAAGAACGACAAATGTTTGGATACATATACCTAATTAAAAAAACGTAAGTTATTAAATATTTGTGTAAGTTATAGACTCAGAAATACAGAAGCTACACAGAGTAGGTACAGTCAGAAACGAGTCGGTATAAAAAAACGGATAAAGTAGATGTACCTTCTTACTTAATATTAAATTGACATAAATTCAAGACCTACATGAATCGTGTGAGTAATTACGAGTATGTAAAGCATCGTTGCTGACCGTAGATACGTAGGTACCTACCTTGTCGCCAAACACGCGCGACATCTAACGACATGGAACACGTGATAGTACGGTGTTGACCTATAGCGCGACGATATTAACTAGGTAGTCGAACACATCGACGTGATGCTCGATAGGTATTTTTCTAATACCACTTAGCCAAAGAATATTTATTTCTTTAAAGGACTTTAAAGTGCATAAACTTGATAGTCGTTGATTTCTAATATTTATCAAAGCTTTTAAAATAAACAACTCTTAGTTGAGGACAGTAGAGACCCATAAATAAGGTACAAGGACAAGCGAGGCTACATTTTTCCAACATAATCGTGTATTATTACGTTATATTCACAGAACCCGATACCGACACCTCGAAGTGCCGTCTGACGCGTGTGAGTGAGTGATCGCACACCTGCACAGTGGCTGCACTCCCACGAACTCGTACATTCCCACGGTGAGCGAAAACAAACAACCAACAACCACATACTTCCGATAAATTAGCTGTTGTGAATTTCAGCAAAAAATATGGTAGTGTACCTCATCAATGAAGGTTGTGAAAACTATCTCATAATTCTCAGCCGTCGTTAAGTATCACGAATTCGCTTGAACCGCGTATTTAAGGAGATCATAAATCCATGCGGGGTGTCTGATGTCCCTCCTCACATGCTTCCATCTGCCATGGATGGTACCCGTGACCTGTGAGGATTACTCAAAATGACCAGATACTGACGAGAGCACGCAGGTCTCGGAGAAGAAGTCGGCCACTTGCATGCGGTCGGATCTCATGAAGAGCGAGGCCAGCCCAACCTCGGCCTCCTGGCGCTGCAGCCGCCCCACCAACCCGTCGAAGGAGCCGTTGTGCGACACGCCGTAGAAGTCCACCTGGCGCAGGTCGAAGCTGCACAAACAAAACGTGACCAGACACACGTAGTCCAAGCGATTTGTGAACATGTGACATACTTTACAGGCATTTAGAAAGTTTATAAATAATACGACTCTACAAGACAATAATGTTTTCCACGGACATTTGTCAGAATTTCAGAAATGTTCGTACAGTCATCGGCAAACTCACGACTGCAACTTTATTCCATTATAATTTGATGAGTTTTTGTACAAACATAGGTACATCGATGAATTGCTGAGGAAATAAATATTAGGTACCGTGACAACATACTTATTTATAGTCAGTGGTAAACAAAATCTGTTTTTGAGCTCACTATGAATAATTCCTAACAAAAACTAGAAAATATGGAAACTTATGTAAAAAAAATTGGTTAAAATCATAGTTCCCCTCCAAAAGATTCTCGGCGAAATGAATAAGATTATATAGAAGCATCATTAATTTGCCTTCGGCATTTCACATAACAGCGTCCGTTTGCAACCGCACGGCGCCGTTTGTATAATGATGACGAATCATACAATCTGCCGACGACATGAATACGAACTGGAAGTGCAAGTCCTCCGCAGCCAGCATCATGAGCGGGTACACGAACTTGGGGAAGGTGTCGATCTGCCGGTTGCGCAGGTCCGACCAGCCCTTGAAGTTGACCGGCTCCGTCACCTACACAGGCATTTACACAGGGATTTACACAATAGCTTACAGTAAGCTGTTCTGTACAAAGCAAAATTAAGAATAGAAAAGAAGCAGAAAAAAGTGCACATCTAACTTTGAAAACCTTAAATGGCAGTACGAAAAATGTCGTCCATAATTAATAATGTACCGATGTAAGTTATTAAATATTCATAATCAGAATGCGTGAAAATGATAACGCAGCGTGACTGATCGACAATTGGCCACAGTACTTAAGAAAACTTCCAATGTCCCGCTATTGTATTTCGTCGATGTTCACTCCTGTAAAAGGCCGGTAATTACCATGTCCATCTTACTTCCCCCTGGTCCCTAGATTAGGGATCCTTTGTTATCCGCATACACTTACTATGGAAATACCCTTCAACGACACGTTCCTCAAGTTTCTCCTCCTGGACACGACAGAGGGCAGTGCGCCCCACAGCACCTGCAACTCCTGCCGCGAGCAGTTCCTGGCCAGGCCTAGCTCGGTCTGCAAGTATGGCTTGCCCAGCTTTACTCTGTACACGTCCACCAGGCTCTCCGGCGAGGACCACACCACGTCTGCGTCCGGCAGGATGTCGCAAGCCGACAGAGTGGCCTCGATGATGGACCGGTCGGATGAGGAGTTGTGGAGCAGCAGCCACGAGTGGCGGTAGTTGAGGCCGCGAGAGGCGGATGCCTGAAGTGAATGAATGTCTCTAACATCTGGCGGATAGAGCGGTGGACTGCCTAATACATACTGCGCGCTGTAGCTGCTCTATTTGTGAGTTTATAATAATTATATTTCTATGTATATTGAAGGAAAAGCACCTACACACGAGATAGGTAAATACAAAGATTTTAAATGTCTATGTATAACTAAATGTGGCATTCTTTCCGTAAACGTATGGGCTGTTTCCAGTCTTACAGTTTTAATATTATGCATAATTACATAGCATTGTAATATTTAATAGCATTATACTACAGCTGTAGAGGTAAATTATTATACTAACTTTTTACACATCTACACACTACACATACATGATAGCGCTGGCAAATAAGAACAGTACCACAGACCAAAACAGTACCACAGACCAAAACAGTACCACAGACCAAAACAGTACCACAGACCAAAACAAACGTCACAACGGTTGATGACGTAACGGAAACACGAATCACTGCAATCAATAAATAAGTGATTTTGCTTTACATTATAAAATCGCAGTAAATTAAGTATTGTTAATTTTAAGATATGTTTTTATTTAAGTATTAATTTAAAACTCTAAAAAGGAAAATGGAACATTGTAACTGTTAGTTCAATAGAATAAAATAATTGTTACCTAATTAATTTACAATTTAAAGTATTGAGTGTTATTAATTACAAATCAAATATTGTGTGCCATTACATGATTTTAACTAAATTCAATCAAAATGTTATTGTAAAACAAATGCTAACGGAAGTCGTTGCTGTAGTTGTTTAAACGTTTAGATAGGCTCGCTCTAGTCGCAGAGCGCGGAGTATTAAGGCGCTTCCCCGACCAAACGACCTTGAGCGTTCGGTCCTTCTCTGTCCCGTCGCTGAGTCTCGCTCTGTCTCGCTCCCTGCGCACGCTCATTTATCATAAATTCACATAAAAAATGAAATTAATTTAATAAAAAACGACAATCGATGTTTTGAAATAAAATGAAACGTGAATTATTTAGATTTTTTAATAATCTATCCATTAGTGTAATCCTCAAATTAATAGAACGTCACCTTTAGCAAAAGATGCATATAATCAATAATTGTAGTCAGTTTTTACAAGATTTTAAATGCATATATAACACATAAAAACAAATAAGAACGTGCAATGTGATGATAAGATATCGAACATTAATAATGTGCTTTTAGATGTAGTTTATTACCCATAGTGAATGAGCTAATAGCCTCTGAATAACGCACTATGGCAAGGTTTTGGTCGGGGTACCGCCTTAAATTGTATTTTGAACTGTGTGCATCTCGTAAAATAAAGCTGTGTGAATCATTATTATTATTATATTGTGTTGTGATTATTGGTTGTTAGTGATTAAAAGTGTTAACAAGGTGTCTGATCGTTATCATTTGATATCCCCGAGCCCTCCCGCTCTTACATACATAAACTCACGCTTCCTTCCCATGGGCAAGGGTAGGCAGACACTACAGAACGCCACCTGCTACGATCCTTAATAACACTCTTTTTACTTTACTAAATTAAATAACTAACTATACAATATACACAAAAACAAAAGGGATATAATGCGTATGCCTACCTATTGCTAATAAATAATTTTCACGTTACCACTCCGATTGTATGAAACACAATGCTGAAGGAGGATGCTAGTCATCTGGACGGTACCTGGTCCAGGATGAGGTCGGCGCCAGGACAGGCGAGGTCTAGCAGCATGGCCTCCGGGAACCAGCCCCGCGGGGTCATCAGCGGCGGGCGCAGGAAGTTGGAGACCAGTGCCAGTCGCATGCCGGCGCGGTTGCTGCTGCGGTACAGCTCCGATACTTGCTCTAAAAATGTGTTGTTCGTAATATTCTAGATGAAATTCAGCAAACAGATAACTTGGTAAAATATCTCATATTTACGCCTGCTCTCTAAGTAATGATCTAGCATAATATAATGTCAGCTTCTTAGAGCATGATCTTGCTACCTACTACGAGTATAAAGGAGGAAGAGCATTTCCCGCGTTCTCAGGTTACCTCAGGAATCGTACTAACGTACCTAATCACCGCTTAGTATTTTCAGAAAAGACACGCCATGGACTTAGGATTTAATTTTTCAAAGAGTTTTTAACAACCATTCAATAGTTTTTTGTGCTGTCTTATAGGTATTTATAGGTACTTTAGTGATCTTGTAATTGGTACCTACTTTTGTTTGAAATAAAATAGCTAAAACTATCTGCATTACCAGGCGTCCAGCAAATGAAGGCAGTCATCATGGACAGATCCTTGGTGAGGAAGTAATTCAGTATGAAGCTTATCAGCTCCATGTTGAGTCGATGGCAGACGGCGCGCAGTAGCGCACTGCCGCCAGCCCTCGCCGCCCCCCTCGCCGGCCCCCTCGCCGCCCACGGACCCAAGCGGGTAGTTAAGAGGAAGGACTTTGCTCAACGCGGTCTTATTTTACACTCATCTCTACATAGTATAAA
Source organism: Griposia aprilina (assembly GCA_916610205.1). Lineage (NCBI taxonomy): Eukaryota > Metazoa > Arthropoda > Insecta > Lepidoptera > Noctuidae > Griposia > Griposia aprilina. The sequence continues at coordinate 25,114,631 of OU744289.1, forward strand.
ACAAAGTCGCTTTTCGTGTCTGTACGCTAGATCTTTTAAACTCCGCAACGGATTTTAATACGGTTTTCATTAATAGACAGAGTGATTCAAGAGGAAAGTTTATATAATAGGTTGAGGAAAAAGTTTCTTCGCATTTTTTAAGAAAATTCAAAACATTTTTTAATATAGTTTATTTACATTTAACTAAAGTATGTAGGTACCATTTTGTTCGATAACTTTTTGCCATCTTGTAGGTAGGGACATGATCCCATTGCTATAGAAATTTTGGGACTTATGATCAAAATACCGCGACAAGTGGTTTTGGCAGTCCTCTCGTGATGTTAACCTTGTCAGGTCCTCCCTAAAGAATTCTGAAGAGACCGAAACAGGTGGAAATCTGAAGGTGCAAGGTCAGGACTAGCGTTGCTGGAGAGAATTATTCCGAAGTATTCCCGTCGTATTATTCGCGAAACATTCGGAAGTATTGAGTAGTATTCGGAATTATTCCCCGAGAAGAATTACAAGGAAAATATTTAGCTAAGTACATATTAGAATAGTTAGAATGAACCGCTGAGTCACGAGGCGGTATGCCACAGTTGCCATAATATAATCACGCTGACCGACATCGGGTAAGTAGGCTACTTATTGGATCACCTGGTAGAGTTCGACTATTGACCGCGAGATGGCGGCGCAATTACCATTGCAAATTACATATATTCCGCGTTAGTGATTGTGTATTCATACTCACGAATCTTCCTTCCTTCCTAACCTTGGTCACCGCAGCAGCAGAAAGCGCACGCAGGCGAGCACTACCGACGGAAGTTGTACAGTTACAGCTTTTACTTTTACCCGCTAGACGGCGTTAATGCGAGTGACTATATATTACTACGCGTTCATTCATAAAAATGAGTATAATACGATTTGAAAATTTCCGAATATTTCTTTCATCTACTTATATATGTACTTACGTAATAAGTTTTTGTATGCGGTCTATTAGGTATGAAAGTGATAGAGAGGTAAATACATAGTTAGATACTAAAATAAGTTTATAAGATAGTAATTTATGTTATAATAGGGAGGTACCTAACAGAAAGGATAATCTAATTATTAAGTATTGTATATTATTTCAAATGTCTCTTTATTGATTAATTTCGGTTGAACACTACTTATTTATTACTTAACTATGTAACTAGTTATTGATTAATTTCGGTTGAACACTATTCTACAAAGAAATATATTTTTTATGACTATTTGTTTTACCAAAACATTTAAAGTACTTACGTATCTAGGCCCTAGATACGTACTTTAAACTACGTACAACGTATACGTACTTAGTTTTATCTTACTTAACTAATTATTTACGTTTTTTCCATTAAATCGTAAAGCAAAAACATTTTTAAGAAGTAAACTAAACTTGTAAATAGCATCCGGACAAAATCGGCCCATTCTAAACTCAATCATAGTAAAAATAAAATAATGAGTAGTCACACGTAGATAACTACTTACAGGGAAATATTCCCGCATTGTGGGTACGTAGGAGTCGAATAATACTTCGTTGAATTTATGAATGAACAACGGCTGCGGGGCTCGGTGGGTGTGCTATTGTTACGTGCAGGCGGCCCTGGCGGGCCGAACGATTAACGAGGGATGTTCTCCATTTATAGTCTACTCTTGCCCCCTAGATGGCGTTAATTCAAGTAGCGGCATGGCGAAATACCTGCTAAACGTAACGGCGAGTCTCCTCAAGCTACTTAAGCACACGAGTACATTCGTAACTACTGGGAATAATTTAATTCTTAAGTAATAAAACCTAGGTTACCTACTTCATACTTACAATATTTATTTTACGCTGCTTTTTTGCTGCGGTAGTATTCCTTCCAATCGAAGTATTCTTTTGAATGTTTCCGAATTATTCCGAATACTTCCGAAGTTTTGCAACGCTAGTCAGGACTATACGGCGGATGCATTAACAGCTCTCAGCCAAACTTTCTTAATTTTTGCTGAGTGGCTAAAGATGTATAAAGAGGTCTAGCGTTATCATGATGAAAAACCACACTTCCAATCCCACCACACACACAGCATCACCTTGTTGCGAGTTAACCCGGGTTTCGCCACAGTCTGTGAAGCCTGACCGGCCTTTGACCACGACCTTTTTCGCACGTTCTTGTCGTACGTGATCCACTTTTCATCACCAGTTATCAGCTTCTTCAAAAATGGTTCGGTTTCATTACGTCGTAATAAAGAATCACAAATGAGTACACGGTTCATTAGGTTTCTTTCAGTGAGCTCGTGAGGTACCCAAATATCGAGCTTTTTTGTGTAGGTACCCAGTTTTTATCAAACATGCCAAAACTGTTTTGTGGTCAATTCCCAGTTCTTCAGCTACGTCGTAACTGCTGATATGCCGATCTTGCTCCACTTTTTCAAAAATGGCATCCATTTTATCCGTAATAGGGCGACCAGAGCGACGTGCATCTTTGACATCAAAATTTCCGGATTGAAAACGCTTAAACCAAATGTGTGCTACTCTCACAGACACTGCACTAGGTCCATAAACATCGCAAATTTTTTTCGCGGCTTGCATTGCATTTTTGCCTTTTTTGTAGTAAAATTTAAAAATGTATCGAATTTCTTCATTAGATTCACTCATCTTGACAGTACGAAAAACAAATGAAAATCACACATTTTCCTAATTTGAATTTGGAATTATGTTCTTTAAAATTTAAACTTTCAATGATACCAAAACCAGCCAGATACAAATAGATTTTATTACAAGTTCATACATAGTATAATGCGAAAAGACTTTTCCCCAACTAATATATGTATAGAAAAGTCGAGAATTTCAAGGATTTTTGTAATGTGATGTCGTAAAAAGCATATTATATACTTAGATATTACAGATTTAAAAGTGTAACATCTAACAATGGGAGTCGATATAGACCACTTTGGGTATCATTGGGTCAATTAACTTTGAACTATCATTCATAATCTAATAGCTCGAAATTCGAAACCAATGTGAAATTAACCTTTGTTTCTCTTTTCTTTTATTAAAAACAAGTACCATTGAATGCCTCACCATGTTTGGCCACCTACTTGCGCTGTATTGATCATGTTAAATGCCATTTTTCACAAATTTTTTTCGTCACTTCATTCATCTTTTTTTTTTGGGTCCCGTACCCAAAGAGTACCAAGTGCCAACGGAACTTTATTACTAAGCCTCCGCTGTCTGTCCGTCTGTCATGTCGTCAGCGGGCTGCATCTCATGAACCATAAATAGGTAGACAGTTGAAATTTCAGTGTGTATTTCTATTGCCGCTATAACAACAAATAATAAAAAAATAAAGTTAAAAATTAAAGGGTTCATACAAGAAAGGTGTTTTTTACTTTTATTCAAGGCTCGTGCACACTGGCGCGACGCGACAGCGTGACAAAGGCAACGCGTGCCGCGCGACGGGCGGCACCTTTGTGTCGGGCTGTCGCGTTGCGCCTGTTTGCCTTCACATGATTTTTATGTCCGTAGGTAGGTACCTACTATGTACTTTGTCACAGAAAAAAACGATAGTTATAAGAATAAAACGGTATTAATATTGACATTATTTTGGTATTCCAGCCAGTCATCCTTGTAATCAAAATTGACTTGTTAATATAATAAATGGCCTACTTCTCCTTAACGTCCATTCGATTGGTGATCATTATAAACCACGGAGTGTTTGTGGAGCAATCTTTGTGCACTATTACGTAGCATTAGATAATGGAGCATTATGTCGCATAATGAGCGAAAATAGCTCGCTTAATAATCCAAATTTGTTTTATCAAGTAGATATTAGGTACCACTTGAAATAGCACCGCGTGCGTACGAGTAGCTTGCACGCCACGCCATAACAATAATGAACTGTGTGATTCTCATAACTTCCTGCTCCCCTACCCACAAGTTACATGATTCCAATTGTTGGAAAGAATCAACAAACAAATGAACCGCGCGTGTTGCTTTTCCCTCCCTTGTTCCTTTGAGGCCGCTATTCAAAGCTGGTCTTGCCCTATGTTTGTAATGATCTATTCGTCTATACATTTACTCCATATCATTTCTGGGTGTCTGACTCTGTCGCACTCGCAGCTCTTTGCGAAAGAATTTGTCCCGTAGAAACTTTAGGTACCTACCTATGCTGCACTGTACCTTATAGCGGGTTCACATGGTTCGATTGGAAACAATTGTTTACAATTGATTGAAAGTCTGTTCAGGCGGTTCAAATCAATTTCGACTTAGCAGTTGATCAACTAAAATTGAACCGTGTGTACCCAGTAATAGCAACCGCTGGAACGCTTTTGATCAGTTTGTGAGGTCACCGCAATGCGCCCATGGTATGAATTTCCTACCAAAACGTTTTCAGAGTTTTGCGCCCATGGTGTGAAAGTCATACCATTTTTTTTTGGTTTTATTTTCATCCTTGTTTATCCTTGTATCACCACTATTAAGCGGTACTTTCCAATTCCATGGATTTAGTTTCATACGTTATCTGTTTCCGAATCGTTTGAGATATGACAACCCTAGAAGGAATTAGTCTATGACATAAAAAAATATCATTTTCGCTGTCATTGAACGAGCGACCCGTCGTGAGTCTCAACTTTGGATGCTTTTAAATAATTAATATTGTACTGACAACCCCTGTTTTTCTTATTAGAAAAAATCTTGTTGGAATCTGTGAAAAAAGTGTCTTTGTTCATCTTAAACAGTCGTCTACAAACGGAAACATCGTATATTCATATACAAAGCACACTTTAATATAGCCCTACTCACTAGCATTCATAAAAAATACAACGGTCGCAGAATACCAAGAAATGACGCCGCTTATCGGGTTTGTTTACAAACACTCGACGCGCGAGCCGACGCGTCAGATGACGTGTACAATGGAGTGGGAATACCTAAGCGCGTGAGTACAATTTAGTGTTAGAAAAGTCTGGTATGCTTTTCATACCAAAAGCGTCCCAGCGGAGCAGTATTGAAGAAGAACAAAGAAGTCGAAGAAGTACAAGTGAATACTGTATCACTGTAGGTATTCCCTTATTGAGAAAATAAACCAAAGACTTCGGACTATGGATATTGCTTGTTTTCATTCTCCGTCAATGGGTAGGTACATTGTTTGTTCCCATTTTGTTGATACCCGAAGTTCAACAGGGTTAAGTGTAGACAGACAATCTTGTGCAGCGATTATATTAATGCTTACCACGCCACTAACGGATTATCGAGAACAACAAAACTGTACATTGTATCGGTTATCAGCGCACAGTAAAGACATAGTTTCACGTAACCTACATTAGTTTGTGCATTTCTTATCTGTTGCGCAAAGCTATAAAACATGTAATTAAAAAAAAAGCGCTTTTATCACTCACAAAAAATTATAAAATAATTAAATTGGCTTACATAAGTTTGTTCTTCTTTTATATAAAATGATTAAACTAAAAAGCGCTCCACGCTCATTGATCATTGGATATAAACGAAGAACTAATAGAAGTCAATTCAATGGGGAGGGTCGGTCAAAGCTAATTGTAGATGGCGTGACCATAGCCAGGTCCTTTAATCATTCCATTTCGTTTTCATTCATGAGTTTGGCTTTATTCCACATTTCCACTATTTCGTTATTTTCGGTGATTTCAATAATTCAAATCAATATTTATTCTATATGGAAAGTGTCAGAATCAAAAACCTGAAATATTGCTTATTTCCTCGTAATCACTTTCTAGAAAATGTTTCCGCCATAAACTCGAACTCTAATTTAATTAAAATAATTCCCTACAAATACACCTGTGTATGCATGCTTCTTGGATTTATCTAGGGCTTTTGACCTTGTCTCATATGACATCTTATGGAAAGAACTGTCGAATGAAGCTAACCTGCCGCCAGAAATAATTAATATGTTTAAGTTCTGGTACGGTAACCAATCTAACACTGTACGGTGGGCAGGCGCTTATTCAGATGTGTGCAGGTTAGAGTGCGGAGTGAGGCAAGGGGGGGTCTGACCTCGCCTACATTATTTAATATCTATATGAATAAGCTGTTCGAGGAACTGCTGTTCAGCAGCACTGGTATCGAATGCTCGATAGAAAGTGCGTCTTCTAACAACATCAGCTATGCTGACGATATGGTGCTGCTGGGTCCGTCGATCAGTGCCCTCAGGAAACTATTGAATATATGTGAGTGCTATGCTGGAGCCCATGGACTAAGGTATAATGCCAAGAAAAGCCAGCTGTTAGATTTTATGGTACATAGGTCTGGTTTTGAAACAAGACCTATGTACCAACAATCTTGCTATGTGTGTAACAGAGTAGGTAAAGCAGTTTAAATACCTTGGTCACTGGGTTACAGTGGATGGCACTGATAACTGTGATACGAAGAGAGAGCGCAGGGCATTGGCCGTACGTTGCAGTATGCTGGCCCGCAAATGTGCAAAGTGCGACAACAATGTTAAGATAACACTGTGCAGGGCATATTGCCAGGTTTTTTATACCTGGAGTCTGTGGACCAGATACACGCAAAAAACGTTTAATGCCCTGCGTGTGCAATACAACAATGCTTTTACGATCCTACTGTCGCTGCCACGTTTGTGTAGCGCGTCAGGGATGTTCGCAGCAGCGCGTACAGATGACTTCTGTGCGATCATGCAATAGATCTGCGTCACTACTGCTTCGGATGCGAGACAGCGACAGCAGTCTCCTGAGCATTGTTGCCAGTAAGACTGAAGGCCACCTGGATGGGGCACCTGTGCGCAGCGCATGTATTGTTGCCAGGTGTCTCCAGAAGACGGCTTAATAGGCCCTTTATTTATAAACGTTGCTTAAAGTTAAGTAATGATTAGCGACTGTTTAATCATACATTTTTGACGTTTAAAGTTCTCCTAGCTTTAAGCAATGTTTTTATATTAAGTATACCCTTTGAATATACCCCATTGTGTTCTGTAAGTTGTGTTGTATTATTATTATTGTTTCTAGTTGTATAAGATTGTCTTATTGATTTATAATAACGTAGTTGTAAGTAATACTAACAAATTATGGGTAGGTAATGTGCCTGAATTAAAGATGAATGAATAAATAGCTTTAACCACAATCTTCTAAGTTTAAGGCATGGGCGTATCCAGCATTTTTTAAGGGGTGTAGGTAGGGGGGGCAAAAGTAAATAAACTAAGTAGTAGGAAATTAAAAATGCTTTTTATTTACTGACTGATACGTTTTATTTACTGCACTACCTACACCTTATTTCAATAATAACCTACGAGGGTTCTGGCTAAATGTACCTAAAATTTATTTTTCAAATTTTGTTTTGTGCTTCCAGAACCCTCTTTTTATGCACACTCATCATACAGAGGCCGACAAGACGGTATTCTGTCATGTTTGACCTTAACCAAGTTTTTATTCTTCGTAAAGTACTAAATGACCTTTCGATAGTGCATGTTGTGCAGAGCTGTGTAAGCGCTTGTCTTATGGTGCGAAAGAACAGCTGTGTTTCTTCAACTAGCGCAACTAAATCCATTTCCTTCAGTTCACTCTGTGCCACATTTTTTTGCTTGCACGTGTCATACCACAGTTCAGCTTCACTAAGAAAACCACCTAAATTGTATTGTTATTGTATTGTTGTATTGTTTTTTGTATTGTTGTAATTGCTTGTTGTACAAGCACCTTCCATTTTTTCAAAAAGTCTTCATTAATATAAGTACCCAAATGAATATTTAATTTTGTCATTATATTAATTTTGCCTAAAAATTCTTCACTTCGGGTCAGAGAGCAGTGTGGGACAAATGCCCCACCCTGCTCTCACACTAAACACAACAACGACTCATTTTCTCAAAATAAATATAAAAACCACCTCACGCCTTGCATTATTAGCTTATTGTGGGAACTAGCTACGACAGCACCATTTTGACAGTTGCCTTCCCCATTACTTTATAATCTTTAGTGCGTGTTACGAGTATAAGCGTGTTTTTTAGTTTATATTTAACTACATATTTTTAATGTGTAAAATCTTGCCTGTCGCGTTCATGCAATCTGTGGGAGTGATTTCGTGAAAAGGGACGGAAGTGTGTAACAGGAAGCCGGGGAAGCGCGCGCTATTTGATTTGACCAATGAGCGCGCGTGGTGGTGGAGTTGGCCATCAGATAGTACCAACCCATTTCCTGAGTGTATGTGACGAGAAAGAGAAAGGGAAATAGAGAAGGAGAACGCATTAGCTGTGCGCTTAACCAACAGTGTTGTGCATAAAGTGTGCTTTTATATAAACTAATTTATATGTGTAAACTAAACAACATAAATATGTACCACCAAGCAAAAACCAAACTAACACTTCCAACGAACGAAACAACACAACGACACTAACACTTCTGTACAGCGTCTCTCAAATGGCTGCCGAACCAGCGCGATGGTACAACGTTCAGTCATGCATTTCACATTTGCTACCTCTTTTCAAAATAATGTTATTCGTGCCGGAACAACTTACCCCGGTACTTTGAACCCCGCCCGGCCTCCCCTACTCAAAACTGATCGGCACATTCTGAAGACGTCACATCTGAAGTGAATGCTCTGCACTTTTTTCAGACACTTAATAACAACAGTAAATATATTTATTTATAAATAACTACTAGATAGTTTTGCTTTAATATAGGTAAAACCATATTCAGTTACTGCCTCACAAATTATCACAATTTCTACCGGAACATCTTACGAACCCTGTGACGGGGTGGGTTGTTCCATCGTTGAGGTAAGCATGTCGAGTTTTTGCAAAAAAAAAAATCTTGCCAAGAAGATATTATACTACGGTACCTTATAATAAATATAACCATTTCGTTTAAAACTAGAATACATTCTGCCTCTACATATCCGAAAGTCTTGGAGATCAGACCTTGTTTTAACGGTTTTTTTACGTGTTGTTATAAAATCGGCACTTTGAATCCCGAGCCTCCCCTATTTTGTATAAGGCCTACGCAAATGTCCTGCATATCTGTATTGTGACGGGTTGTTGAGCTCCTTAAAATAGGGTTGAGCTATACGATGACTGATGCATGCATGCTGTCCGTTGGGACAGTTCAATGGATCTACCTTCAAAAGGCCCTTCCAGACATGGCCCTGCACTGTTAGACTCACATAAAGAACTATTAATAAAATGTTTGGACTTTAAAAGAGACCATGACCTCTGTGTTTGTTTCGGCATTTCTTATGAAATCCTACTTCTTTATAAGATCTATTTACATAAATAAACATTTAGATTCTTAACTCACAAAAATCTAGAAGTCGAATGATCGAAGACTTGTTTGGTTTCATTGTCCACATTAATAAAAAAATCATTGCTAAACCTGTTATTATTAGATATTGTTGTCGATCTCCAAATATTAGTAGTTTTAAAGTAAGTATAAATCCGAATTCCGCCACTAAATTGCACTTAAGTACAATTGTATTAAGGAGTAAAATAAAACCAGTGAAATAACGTCAACATAAATAGTCTATATTATTAATCTAAGTTCTGTATAGGTTGGTGAGCGAGAGAGCAGAGATGGCGGGGCAGGCGTCGGGCTGCACGAACAGCGGCGTGTAGTTGACCACGAAGTAGGTGCTGGCCGAGCCCAGCACGGAGCCCAGCTGGCCCACGCCGCCGCACAGCCGCATGCCGCGCGCGCCGCCCGCCCGCGCCCAGCCGTACACCCACATGCGCGCGTACGAGATCACGCCCGACACCACCACCCACGCTAGCACCTGCAGGACAACAGAGCACGTTATTATACACTACAACATAGCCACAGGACGGGCAGCGTTATCAAGCAGGTATAGGAAACTCTGATGTATCGGCGGGACTGCTTGCATGAAGAATCCAACGTCAGTAGAAGTGTGGAGGTAACGAGCTCTTTGCCTAGCAGTAGGGCAATGCTCCTTCATTTATTTATTTTACTTTCATTCGAAACTGCCATCGGCCAATTACATAGTTGAAGGCAAAATTCATACACTCATCTCACAGAACTACAGTAGTAACATCACTGACATACTGACGTGGTCGTCTTCAATTACATCAGTAACAGCACTGACATACTGACGTGGTCGTCTTCAATTACATCAGTAACAGCACTGACATACTGACGTGGTCGTCTTCAATTACATCAGTAACAGCACTGACATACTGACGTGGTCGTCTTCAATTAGGTACATCAGTAACAGCACTGACATACTGACGTGGTCGTCTTCAATTACAGCAGTAACAGCACTGACATACTGACGTGGTCGTCTTCAATTACAGCAGTAACAGCACTGACATACTGACGTGGTCGTCTTCAATTACAGCAGTAACAGCAGTGACATACTGACGTGGTCGTCTTCAATTACGGCAGTAACAGCACTGACATACTGACGTAGTCGTCTTCAATTACAGCAGTAACAGCAGTGACATACTGACGTGGTCGTCTTCAATTAGGTACATCAGTAACAGCACTGACATACTGACGTGGTCGTCTTCAATTAGGTACATCAGTAACAGCACTGACATACTGACGTGGTCGTCTTCAATTAGGTACATCAGTAACAGCACTGACATACTGACGTGGTCGTCTTCAATTACAGCAGTAACAGCACTGACATACTGACGTGGTCGTCTTCAATTACAGCAGTAACAGCACTGACATACTGACGTGGTCGTCTTCAATTACAGCAGTAACAGCACTGACATACTGACGTGGTCGTCTTCAATTACAGCAGTAACAGCAGTGACATACTGACGTGGTCGTCTTCAATTACAGCAGTAACAGCAGTGACATACTGACGTGGTCGTCTTCAATTACAGCAGTAACAGCACTGACATGCTGACGTGGTCGTCTTCAATTACAGCAGTAACAGCACTGACATACTGACGTGGTCGTCTTCAATTACAGCAGTAACAGCACTGACATACTGACGTGGTCGTCTTCAAATACAGCAGTAACAGCACTGACATACTGACGTGGTCGTCTTCAATTACCGCAGTAACAGCACTGACATACTGACGTGGTGGTCTTCAATTTGCTCGCGAACACAACACATCACAGTCAGGTTTAGCGTCAAAAGTCAATAACCCGTCAGGCGTCTGCTCTTTTCCTTGCTGCCTTAAATAAATAAGTCCCAAATTACGTCACGGCGAACACGTCATTTTCTACCAATAATCTAAAAAATATAATATAATATCTAAAAGATATAACGTCTGCAGAGTTTCGCTAGCTAATTTAATTTAAACATGTATTCGCGGATTCACTCCGGAGGTAGGTATCGACAGTTCGTCTAGCATATTACGTTAGTTATCACTCCATTGTACCACCAAGATAATGGTAAGCTACCAGCGAATACGACAGATAATTGCTAATCAACGCAATTATTGCCTAATGATACCTCATGCTTACGGTCAATCAATCGTTCACAGATATTTGCATGAATTTCAGAACAATCGAGCAATTTCCGGCCAGACGCTTATGAGATGCAATAAATAATAATATGTTGGGTTTTAAAAGAAAAATAATGACATGTCACTTAGTATTGAGTTAAATGTTTGAAAAGTGGTTTAGGTACGCGAAGCAGAAGGCAATAGGTCACCGCTCTTATGAGCACGGATCACCGAGATGGCAGGCAGTGTCGCGTACATCTCCAGCGATTTTATCTGATTAAGTTTTAATTAAAGGTAGCACACCCGCCGCTCTACGTTTGTAAAAACTCAGCATTTTCTGGACCGTGATTAGATAGTAAACTCACCTAGCTCCTTAATTAAAATCGAGTGTAAAGGCACTCTGAAGATGCAGATTTACTAACGACTAAAGTAGTTTCGCATGCGAATTTTTTATCAAACGGAATAGCTGAACACGTAGATTTTCTAACATCACTAACAGGACAGCCTCGTAGTTACGGATAATACGGATATAATTATGAACCTTGACGGGCAACCTGACGGAAATATTTATATAAGTATTAAATCAGCTAACTAAATTAGGCCTACACAAATACATACTTATCTCAATTATACTGCATCATAAACTTGTCTCTTGCTTCATATGTGTGTGTGTGTGTGTGTGCGTGAGAATGTGTGATAGTCATTTGGGTTAATTTAGATAATTTTAATGTAGCTCGATAACATCACGGAGTGACCCACGTGAAGCGCAAGAGATAAACATAGAAATTGTTCACGACAGCATCTCGAACAAAAAGACCATATACCAAGAGTTTCTAAAGAGCAGCTTATGCAATCGCCTGTCGGTTCTGCACTATTGAAATATACTTCCAGAAACTAGTAGCCACTAGCCAGTAGATCTTGAGCTACGGTTAGAACGGAACGAGATAAAAAGTGAATTTCAAAGTAATACTCACAACTAATGCTACCCCGGCCGCGGTGTGCTGCAGCGGCGGCGCGGGGCTGAGCAGCGCGGTGGCCAGGATGTAGGCCAGCGGCGCCGTCGCCAGCAGCAGCAGCCCGCCCAGCGCGCGCGCCGCCAGCGGCCGCAGCCACACGCCCGCCAGGCACGCCGCCGGGTTGGCCATGGCGCCCAGCGCCGCCGCCAGGTGGTACGCCTGCGTGCCGTACGGCATGCACGAGTACGACTGCACCGACGGCAGCACGCCGTTGTTGAGCGCGTTCAGCAGCACCATCAGCAGCATCACGCCCACCCAGCGCGGCGCCAGCAGCGACGGCCGCTCCGACGTAGCCTCGTCGTCCTTGGCCGCGGCCGCCGGCGCCACGCGCTCCGACTGGAAGCCCTTGTAGTTGTTGATGACGACGAAGGCGGCCAGGCTGGTCGCCGACAGCCCGCCCAGCAGCAGCAGGAACACCATGGTGTCGAAGCGCGCGGGCGGGTAGTGCGCCACCAGCGTGCTGTTGTCGGCCGAAGGCAGGCACTCGGGCTCACCGCCCACGCCCTGAACCAGCGCCAGCAGGCTCGACACGAACCCACTGAGCCCCTCCCCCACCAGGTACGTGGCGAGGTATACGTCGCGGAAGTGGCGCAGGTATGGGTAGAACAACACGGAGCTGGTGCAGCCCACTAGCGCCGCGAAGAACGTCAGTGCCAAGTAGGCAACGGAGCGCTCCTCACCGCCGATCACTGACGTCTTCTCGTACAGGAACGCGTTGAGCACGAGCGCCAGTGTGCCGATCACCAGCAACGCATAGATGTAGAAGGCGTCTTTGACGCTGGGCAGCAGACGGCGCATGAGCGCGTACAGGAGCAGGCCGCTGTTAGCGAGTTGCACGGCCATCACCATGGACGAGGGCAGCGCCCAGCCCTCGGGCAGGCGGTCCACCAGCAGCGGCAGCTGCACGTACAGCCCGTTGACGCCGAGCCACGTGCCGATGCCCCAGAACACCATCAGCACGTCCAGCGCCACGAGTCGCTGCGCGCCCCACATCTTGGCGGTGACTCGGTCTCCTCGCTCGAGGCACGGCGAGCTCTCCTTGTCCTCGTTCAACCTGCGGCACGACGAGCGCTTAAACTCAGCACTAGCTTCACTGCGCTGAGATTGGCGAGTGATAATGATAACAGACTGGTTTGTAACGATGCTAACGATTTGTATTTATACCTACTTTTAAATATTAAAAGTATATTAGTTTACGTTATTGAAAATTGTCGAATATCGTGAGCTAACTTCTCACTGAAAATAAACGTGTGAAATGTTCGCTTTATATATACTTAGTGAGTTTAGGATAACGCTCGGATAAGATTAGCAACGCGTGTCCACGAGCGTGGGCTGTGAAGCAATCGCGGAGACGAGTGCAGCTGCAGAACAGATAGTGCACACTGACCATAAACAACCAACTATCAATCATCTACATACTACCACTGCTACCAGCACTGTTTGCCACATGTTAGTATAAACTGCAAAAGTTATTGGTAGGTACGGGCGTTCGTGTTCGAGCGTTTAGTGTAACAGAGCCGTCCACTGATAATGAACTGGAAGGAAACCGATAAAATAACGAAAATATAAAAGCAGTAATTATCGATAGCTACCGATTGGACACGACGACAGATTATACCTAGTGATATTTAGAGCAGGTTCCGATGAAGTAGTGTTATTGGCAGAGACGAGTCCGCGACTGGCGACTGTCCTGCGCACGCGCAGTCCGACGCGACGCGGCGACGCTGGCGAACGTCGCCGCGTCATCGCACAAACACAATACCTATCATGATTAATTACAATCCCATGTTCTGCACGACGCGCGGCTATAAGTAAGTTCCTAAGTCATTTATATTATTTGTGAATCGCGAACACATATCAGAATGATATCTTGATTGTCTTGTACGTAATAAATTATTATTGTGTCAGCTGTTACTGTGGGAAGTTTGGACAACTCGTACGAGACGTAACTTGACGCTATACGCAATACAATTTTTTGAGGTCATTGTCACGATTCAAACAGTAGCTAAAAATAATTATTAAATTATTATATTATAGGTACTAATTACGATGTAAGTGGTAAGTTGATAATAAATTACATCACACACACACACAAACACATTGTAATTTTGTAATAAGTAACTCCGTTGTCTAATACAATGTCAGTTGTAAAGAGATGGACGACAGCCCCTATAGCATCGTACTGGGTTAAATCGTTGCTTCAGCAGTCGGCTCATATCAACAAATACATAGGCCAACGACAGACCACAAATGAAGGAACCGCTCGTTCGCTAACTAGGTAGGTACCTATGTATATGATTAGGGAAACTAGCACAAATATACCGCCTAGCGCCTCCGTTCCGTCGTGGGTAATAAAACAAAGTGAATAAATTGGTTAGAATATGTAAATGCAACGAGTTGTAGCAGAGATAATGAAACAATACACAATTAAACATACCCGACATCCATTTCAAAGAAAAAACTTATTAGTAATGTAATAGTAAGGAGGACGTGCGCGGACGCACACAGGACGCCACGTTCAGCTCCTTGTTGCACCGCCAGCAGAGCAGGGCTCTCAGACAACCTACATGTAACGACCACTTACTTACATCTTAAAAATAAACGTCTGTGCAGACTAGTTGTTATCACTCCCTTTGATTGATAATTAATTGGACAATTTATCGATGCAGTGTATTGTAACGTAAAAGACGAACGAGAGACAAACACGTAGTGTTAACTTTTTAATGAATTCCGACACAACCACCGTTATTAACAAGACTTAAAGCTGAATAAAGAGCACGCGGTCCGACGTGTGCGCACTCAGCACTGGCGCGATGGCGGTCGTATATCTACATAGGTAAACACGACATGATTGGCGTCAGGAGCCGGGAGGCTGTTGTTCGGCCGCTGAATTATTTGTTCAGGGTGTGCAACTTGTTTGATAAGGTGTGTATACAGGTATTAGTAGATACCTACCGGCGGCAGGGCTGAGCCATGGCGTCGCGGGCGCGGCGGGGCAGCGAGGCGCGCGCGCATGTCGCCCACCGCCAGCCAGTCGTGCGCCCTTAGCTGTGACACGTGCCATGAAATGGGTCAAGCGGAACACACACCACGCCAGCTATCGACAGACACATCGGTGAACCGCAGATGATACAACATTATTATCAGATTGACCTGAACGGCGGTAATGATATGGCTGGACGTATCTGTCGATAGACCGGCTATCGCACGCGGGCGCTCGCCTTCAGACAGCTCTGTGTTGTTCAGATTACTGCACGCTGTCAGGCATGCTGTCTGGAAGCGACGCCATTCCTACAGAATATATCTCACAATATTGACAGAGCTCGTATTTGGAAGCATCTGGGTACATTCTTGCCTTATCTAATACATGTAGTCAACAAAAACAAACAGCGAGACAGCCGGCTTTAAGTTAATATTCATATGTAATGTAACAAACAATGTTGCAAGCTGTTGGTGGCAATGGAAGAGATAAGTCTTGAGATATGTTTTGTAACAATAAGCTTTGAAGGATGAAAAGTACATTTAATTATTAGCAATAAAAATTATGATAGTCATAAACATAAAAATCTGCTATCAAACAGTCAAATTATGCTTATTAGTACTTATTGCTTTATGATAACTTGATGACCGTGGCACTGCATAAATTAGTACCTACCTATGATTAACAGTTAAGTAATTTTAGTCAACACCCATACTATAGAGAAAACCAGAAAGAAGATCTTTGTTAGTGGCATCGATTACTTTAATAAAGAACTAGATACACAATCAGCGACAAAAACCAGAAAGAAGATCTTTGTTAGTGGCATCGATCACTTTAATAAAGAACTAGATACACAATCAGCGACAAAACTATCCTCACCGAATGCCGACCCACTTGAACATTTGGGTGCGCTAAGCGCTTTGAATCTAGTAGCAGTCGAACGCCCCGACGCGCGGCGGTAAACACGCCTCAGTGCTCGTTTAAACACTGTAAAAATCACAAATATAGGACGCTAAAAAAGAGTTTCATATTTTCGGTATAAAGTATTAGTATTATCATTATATGACTGTTACCACTGTATTGTAATATAATAAATACTGGTATTTTGTCAAAAAATCATCGTAAAAACATTTTTTTAAATTAAGTTGTAGGTAGAGAACAGCAGGAGTTGTAGTTTTAAAAATCATCTCAATTGTGAAGACTCTTAATACATGTATTAATCATACTATCGCATGCCCACTTATAGTGGCTACACACGTACGTACATGCTCGATAAACTTGTTCGATCTCGATCAAGTACGGACGTGTGTACCATGCAAGTCTCAAGACAAATGCTCGAAGTCAACCAAAATGTTCGATTCGAACAAGATTCAAACGTTCATAATTCTTGCTCGATGTTCGAAGCAAACTTTGCTCAACCAAACATGTTTGTACGTGTAGCCGCGACGTCGAGCATGTTAGTGGTGCGTGATTGATATTTTTGTAAAGAAAATGTCGGACTTTCGTTAATTTTCTCGGGATTTTGTGAAACAAAAAAAAAAAAAAAAATTTGGTGCTTTATAGGTTTCAGGTATAATTGAGCTCAGGGCTTGTTTTGAAATAATTGCGCTGTATTGTAGATCAGTGTAGGATCTTCCCGTTGCCAGGTATCGTAGCGTAGGTAGAAGATGACCCCTTCATCGCGTAGATTTTCCCCGACAGTATATGTAACAGGCGATGCCCACCAAAGACAACAACGAATCGTCAACGCACACTAAACATGTTCTTCGAGCAAGCTTTTACGTGTAGACGGAGGGATGAGCATGTAGCTGCGTGGAGACCCACCATTAAATTGTTCGGGTTATGTGCGTTGATTCTGTTCCATTTGTTGGAGACGCTTTTTTATTATTATTAAAATTTGATTGTTTTTAGTGTTTTGTTTAATGAGATTTATTTATTGTTTCTGATTTAAACTTGATTAAAGGCATATAATAAAATTAAAAAAATTAGATTTTATTTTTGTTTTTTTAGCTTTCCTTGAGAGCCAGTGGGGTGTGGAGAATCGATATCAGTTACAGCACGTCAAATATCCGAAGAATTCTTCAAGCCAACCCAAGGAAGCGTTGTATATAAGGTGTATCTATTCATACACGAAATATTTTAAGAGATACACCTATAGCTGGTACAGAACCTATAAACACGGAAAAATATTTTTTATCTAGCTATATTATTTTAAAAATTAAATTATTTAATATTACTTGACACACAAAATAAATACTGGTTCCTTCTTATTTTTTAACATCCACTACGCTAGTTTCTACCTACATAGTATTTACTGTCATTGAAGCAGGCGGCGACATTTCGGCGCGCTAAGACGGCGCGCGGCTTGATCAAAGGGAAGAAACACGAACCGCCGAGCGCGCCAAGCGCTCGCGCGCCTCCCTTCCCTGCCCGCACCTCTCAGTCACACATAATCCGCGTGTCGTACCGCACGTAATAGTGTTCTGTGCACCGCACGCGCCGCAGTTAACACGCGTCGGGCTTCGGGCAAGAAACACAACAATGCCTTACTACAGGTATCGGATCGGCGGCGGATCCTGTGGACGGACGAGTCCACCTTTACGCGCGTCGCGTTATTTAACATCCACAACGCCCACTGGTGGGCATCAGAAAATCCACGTGTTGTTAGGCCGGATCATTTCTAGACCCGGTTCAGTGTTAATGTGTGGGTTGGGTTAATAGGCGATAGACTGTTGGGACCTGTGTTTCTGGATCGGCTTAGTGGTCAAACATACCTAGGCCTTTTTGACAGGCGAACTAGCGACCATGCTAGAAGACATACCACTTATTTATTTAAGGACAATGTTGATGTACTTCCAGCATGATGGCGCACCCGCGGACTATGATAGGCGTGTTCTAGACTACCTCTCTAACGAGTACGGCAATCGTTGGATAGGTCGAGGTGGACCGGTCGCCTGGCCAGCTCGCTCGCCTGATCTTACGCCGTTGGACTTCCATGTGTGACGTAGGGGTAAAAACCTGGTTTATGGTAATGACGGCCATACGATATCTAGTGCGGAACAATTAAAAATGCGAATTGTAAACGCTTTTGCAGTGATGGCTAGTGAAAGAGACACATTATTAAAAGTGCAAGGACAGTTAATAAAACGTGCAGCCTTCTGCGTCCAACAACAGGGCAAATTTGTACAACAATTGGTGTAAATTGTGTAAATAATAACTACGTAGGTATTAGGTATGTACATTTTAATTTATTGTAAATAAGTTGATTCTAATTTTTAAACACGCCAAATTATTGCTACAGTAATTCGTAAAAGGCACCTGCATACCTTATTCAATGGGATAACTGAATTTCGTATAAAATTGACATGTTTCCAAGTAAATAAATAGGTACGTCGACATACAAACAACAATAGTAATAAAGTAGAATGATAAGTATTATTCATTATTTAATACGCGTTACCTAATGGTAAGTAGCTACCTACCTAAACAAATTATTGTATCAATAATTCGCCAGTCCAAAGCCTGATGAAGTGTGATGGGGAATTAGAATCAATAGGTATTTATTTGTTAAATAAGTTTTTGATGAATCATACCGCATGTTATTCCACGATAACATGGCAAGCCATTTATCCCGTTTATCACTCGGCCACTGCGAGGCGAGAAACAGCGTGTATCTACAACAGTACACGTATGTCCACGTCTGTCAATATAGGGTACGATTTTTGATCAAATAAATCCACGCCACGCACTTAGACTTCTTAATGTTCACATCTGTACGAGTAGGGAGGTAGGCAACTAACAATCAGCTGACGGATACACTCGTAACAGTCGTAACGTCACAGAGGTCATTAACTTATGGGAATTCGAGTTGCACCTATCAGCTGTTTATTAGTATTTACCTAATTTACCGATGTGTAGGTACTGTAGATTAGGATTAAAATTTGTTTTAATCACACCTAGGTTCCTTTTCGTTAAACTTTAAGGAGGGAATTTAATAATGTAGGTACTTACTTAAGTTTAGGTGGTTTTGTATTTTAAATTCACATTTATTATTTTTGTAAGCGATAATCTATTAAAATAAGACTAGATAGGTAGAGTTACGAAGTCTACGTACGTTGGTTTTATTTTTAACATCATCACGCCTGCATTCCCCGTAGAGATAGGCAGAGGTGTATTTTCATACGTCTACTACAGTTCACCAATGATATTGTTAGGGCCCATGTAAAAGGTCGGGGCAGGTGTTTGCGTCCGGCGGCTTGCGCGGCTTCGCGGAGACGTGCATGCGAACACAACCTCACCAACACGCTGCTCGACACAGAATAGATGAGACGCCTCGCTCGATGCGGCGGCGCGCCGCCTCCCTCGCCGCGTCGGGCGGGTCATTCATAGAATGGGGAGTAAAGGTTTTATGCAAAATGTCTCAAGCAGTTTTAAAATTATAATAATTGCGTAAAATAAAAAACCTTTAGATAAAAAAAATATTTTCGTGTCTATAGGTTCTGTACCAGCTATAGATGTATCTCTTAAAATATTTCGTGTATGAATAGATACACCTTATATACAAACAAACTGTAACTTATCAAAATTTAAAAAGATTACCATTTATAATTAGTATTAAAAAAAAAATTTGCAGCTCGACTCCACTCATCACTTGTCCTAGCGGTGAGCCTCGGTCATAAAATTTTATTGCTTTTATTTGGCACTTTGTAATTCTGACTTTAAAACATGCGTGTAAGGTTGAATTTGTTTTGATGTGTTAACCAGCGAGTATCGGTCGTAAAAAATTACTGCTTTTTGTACATAGCTTTGTGAATACAATTTTAAGCATTGCGTTTAAGGTTGAATTTTCATTAATGTATATTTATTTCCACTAGAATTAGGTAAACACAATTGCGACACTTTTAAGAGAATTTTTGTATGGGATTGTGTATCTAGTTCTTTATTATTGATCGATGGTTAATAAGTAGGTATTTGCCTGTTAGTTATGCAGGTATGTAGGAATTATCCAATATTCCTAACACAACAACAGTTGCCACAGTATAATAGGAGGATAATGGTAACATGCGGGGACCAGTCTACCAGATTATTGAATATTATATAGAATACTAGCTTCTGCCCGCGGCTTCGCCCGCGGGGATGTCGGAAATTATCCCACGGGAGCGTGCTACCGGGATAAATAGCTCCTATCACCCAAATCCATTCAGCCGTTTAAGCGTGAAAAGGTAACAGACAGACAGAAAATAAATGCAAATCATCTTTTTTATTTTTACTAAACAGGTTTTTATGATTCTAAATGTCTAACTTAAAAATAATAATAATTAATTTTAATATTATACTTATTAACGCCTCGTCTGAGATGATTATGTAGTCTACGTGCTATTCTTATCAACAGACACGCGTTTAAAGAATTAGCTAAAAAAATTGAGTCGTCACGGGACGCCTGGCAGATGTGAAACATACCATCGTATAGCGTGGCGACGCGTCGCCGCGCCAACAATCGGTTTTAAGTTTTACCCACGGCTATAGGTAGATGTTTCAAATCAAAATTCAACCGTATACTCTATGGTTGAAAGAAAAGAACAAGACAGGTCTGCTCGCCCCCTTCTATCAATCTTAACCCCTCTTACGCCCGGTGCCAAAACCATAGACAATTTACAAATGTGACTGTCAAATTTATGCAGTTTTCAAATTTTCACAAGTGTTGTTGTTGATCAAGTGAAGTCTGCGTTGATTAATTTCCGTAGTTATTAAATCTCTCAGTGATTAAACTCATTTTTTTTGCATTGGTAGTGCAAGATGTACAACAAGTGTTGTATCCAACATTGCGGAAAATAAACAAAAGGACTTTAAAAGCATCCGTTTCCTGTGAGCTATGACTCAAAAAGTGGCTTCTGAGTATTAATAGTGATTATGAACTTCCAAAACTATGTGTGCCAGAAAGACTTTGAAAAAAAAAACCGGCCAAATGCGAGTCGGACTCGCGCACGAAGGGTTCCGTACCATTATCTATAAAAACGGCAAAAAAATCACGTTTGTTTTATGGGAGCCCCCCTTAAATGTTTATTTTATTTTGTTTAAGTATTTGTTGTTATGGCGGCAACAAAAATATATTAATAGCGGCGGCGGTATAATTTGTGAAAATTTCAACTGTCTAGCTATCGCGGTTTTTAAGATACAGCCTGGTGACAAACAGACTTACAGACAGACAGCGAAGTCTTAGTAATAGGGTCCCGTTTTTACCCTTTGGGTACCATTGGCGGATACAGGGGGGGGGGGGGCATGGGGGCCATGAACCCCTCCCCCCCCCAAAAGACCCAGGAATTCCATACTTTCGACTAAACTTTTCGATTCAATTCAGGTGCATTTTTACACAGCTTACTCATAGGTAGGTATATCAAGAAACAGAAATATATTCTTTACAACAGGTGAATTTATAGAGGTATGAGGAACAGGGTGTAAAGATCACTCATACTCTATAGAAAAGGGAGGATCCTCCGCCCAGACGGGTGTTGTGTCTGGTGGGCAACTGCCCGACGGTTGATGTCGGGACGTTGTATATATGCTAGTCGCGCGGTAAACTCTGCTTGCGCGATGCAGGATTTGCGTGACGTCAGTATGACGTGTAGCTCGCATGTGGTGATGTTGATACCGCTACAAATTTCTACTTCTCAGTTAATTTACAAAGATATAACAAGCATGCACATATTTAAGATTACTAGCAAGCAACTCACATCGCAACCACGTCCACTTGCGACCTTGAAATGGACATAAATCCTTAAAAATGCAATCTTTTAGATTCTTCGGTTGAATTTCTAAAAACGCTGAATACGTAATTTTTTTCATCAAGTAATAGGTTAAATACCTATTGTTTTTTGTTTTTGGTGGGAAACCTTCAAAAGGCACCCGACCTTTGGGGCAGAGGTCGGGTAGTGTGGGATTTTTACCTCACTAAAACCACCCCGGTGATCACCATCAGCACATAAGGGGGGTCCCGGTTCCTCTTAAAATACCAATTACGGAACCCCCCCTATGCAACGCCTGTATGGCACATCCCTGGGGAGACTGAAAAGGGCCCTCCCCGAACCTCGCTATGCACGGCAGCACGTGGTGAGCGGACAGAGTCCCCACTCTGTGCGCCTGCGACCCCAAAGGTCCACCTACCTTGATCGGTAAGCGGATTTCGGCGTATTAGGCGCCAAGGCGATTCCCTCCCCGATGCCTCCTTCTTCGAGCAGGATCAGCTTTTTCCCGATCCCGCTCGGCGGCCTCCTTCTTGACCATAACGGTCTCACAGAAGGAGGCTACTTCCGTCCAATTCTCTGTCTCTGCCAGCATAGCCCTCACTACTGCCGATAGAGACAGGTCTCGCCCGATCCTAGCAACCAGGACCCGCCGCTCGGAGACCCACGCAGGGCGCTCCTCGAGCGTGTGTTGTGCGGAATCCAGGCTGCCTCCGCAGAGGTGACAATTTGCCGTGGCCTCTCGCCTAATTCTGTTCAGGTACTCACCGAAGCAAACCATCATCATCCGCTGAGCACCTGGGTGAGCCTGAAGGAGATGCGCTCCCCTCTTTTCAGCCAAGCTTAGAAGTGCGGCAGAACGGCTTTGACAACGTGCTTGCGCGAATATTGCGGCTGCTGTAGCCGCTCGCGCCACCGTTCGAGCGCGTGTCGCCGTTCCCGCCGCTTCAGCCTCACGAATGTGTTTCGTTGCACACTACTCCCACTTTGGCGGATATCGCGAATCTGGTAGTAGACCTTCGCGTCCATATCCACCAGGATGTCCAGCGGCGGAAAGTGCGCCAGGAGAGTTGCCGCCTCAAAGGATATCGTTCGCTATCCTCTTGCGATAAGAATGACCTTTTTCCGCTGCAGTCTATTGACTTTAGTCCTGCAGCGTCGGACGCCTGACAGTCTACCTGACCGAACAGGAACCCCGTAAAGGACCATCGATCGCACGACACCCGCGTAGAGACGGCGAACTGCCTCCCGAGGTCCTCCAAAATTGGGCAGCAGTCTATGCAAAACACCCACTGCCTTCTCGACCCGGGGAACCGGGAAAGCCTTTCAACAATCACTCTTTCAAAGAGCTTGGAAAACTCGTCAAGTAGGCATATGGGACGGTATGCAGAGGGAGACTGCAGCCCTGCCTTCCTTCTTCAATAAAACCAATCCAGCTTCCTTCCAACCGGAGGGGAACACGCCTGCATGGAGAAGGCTATTAAATAACCGTCTCAGGCGGTAAACCAGAGCAGCCAGAGTTAGAACCCACGCCCGGCCAGGGATACCATCCGGACCTGGGCGCGGTGTTGCGGACCCCCAAGCGCTTCCCGGCTCGGTCGAGCTCCCTTTCTGTCACCCCTAACTCATCACACCGCAATGACGGGGGCGGTGAGGGACTGTCCCTGGCTACTGGAAAGAGTGTGTTTACGATTCTGTCCAGCAGACCCGGATCCATGGTGTCCATGATGGGGGGACCCATGGGCGTAATTTGCCCATGACCATCGTATAAGATTATATACCTAGGTTAAAGACCTTCCAATTGTCGAAACTAAGTAGGTAACGGAATTCCTATACCTAAAGCTTATAAAAATATTATTTTTTTGTTTATTTGTGATTTTAGCCTTAGCTCCGAACCTTGTCAGAACGCCCCCCCCCTCAAAATGAAATCCTGGATCCGCCCCTGTTGGGTACGGAACCCTAAAAATGTTCATCAGTGCGAAGTATCGCCTCAAACTTGGTTCTTATCCATTATTGTTTTCGGCCGATGAAATTACCCACAAAAGTTGACGAAGGTTCGTTCGTAATTACTAAGAAAATGAAATATGGAAAATCTCTTCCGAGACTGTAACTTAAGGCATTCATTAAACATAAAAAGAAAAATTGAGCCGTCACGGGACGCCTGGCAGATGTGAAACAAACCATCGTATAGCGTGGCGACGCGTCGCCATGGCATGCGTCGCCACGCCTACAGTCGGTTTTACCCGCGGATATAGATGTTTCACATCAAAACTCAAGTATTTGTTGTGTTTCATTTACATATTTTTCAATAGTTCCCTGTAATTATTATGTAACCGATGAGCTCATTTAAGACCTCATTGGATTTTAACTGCTAAGAGTAAAAAAAGAATTGAGAACTGAATACCATGGACCTAATATACAAACTGGACTGAGCTCTCGTACCAAAAACACGAGCAGCGAGAGATAATCCATACCGAGGCTGTTTATCTCTTTCTAATAGGGTGACCAAACATTTTTATAACAGACAGGAAAGTTCGTTTTGATAGAGATTATTTGTGTCCGGTTGATACTAAGTGATTTCAAATTATTGCTTGTAACTTACTTAACTTCACTGTAAGTAACTTCATTTCAATATTTTTGTAATAAATTATTAATTCACTATTTGATGTTCAAATAGTGAAATAACAATCTATGAAAAAAAAAAAATTTAACCTTTAAAAACTATACATATCGGAATAGACTTTTTCTCGAAAGCTCATTATTTGAAACTGACATTGTTACTATGTCGTTTGTATTGTGACTATGTCGGTGTTGAATCGTGCATGTACCCATATTTAAAAAAGAAGTTATGATACCTACACTACAATATTGCTGAGGAGACACATGTCTTGTATGAAATCATCAATTACGATCACGTATACGTGGTTTATGATACAAGATACAAGATATATTTATTTTGTAAAAACATGAGTACAGTTTATAGGTCTTATAATTAGTATGAGGTAGCTACATGTTTTGCCATTTATGGCGTACAAAATTAGTCGCACTAGACAAACATTACACCAAAAGACAAACAAATAAAAAAGGAAAGAAATTACAATGTCAAAATTTAAATTTATAACGTTCAGGGTTTGGGATCGTTATAAGTAAACACGTTGCACATTTCACACATGTTTATTACGAAACAACACAGGTAGCGTACCACTTATCACATAAATGATGTTAGCAATAAGACGCGAACAGCACAATTATAAGTAAACACGTTGCACATTTCACACATGTTTATTACGAAACAACACAGGTAGCGTACCACTTATCACATAAATTATGTTAGCAATAAGACGCGAACAGCACAATTAATGCGCGTGCGGATTCCCGAGCCTTTCCGATGACGCCGTCCTACTGGCGCGAACGCACTGCGGTCGGCGTGGGTAGGTGTTCCCGCCCCCCGCCCGCAGGCACCCACCCTCGCGGACCCTACGCTACCTGAGAATAGGGATGAGCGCGTTATAAATTAAATTATAATGTCTAAATTTTGATTGATTTTGATGAAGTAGGCAAGCTATTTAAATGAAGCAAAGGGAAATAAAACTAAGTGTGTGTCACAAACATTTTTCTCAAACTCAAACGCGAAGCATATATTTCAAATAAGTAAACCAATTACCAATAAACCAATATAAAAATCTGCTAGCCTGAAATGAAGGCTGCACACAACAGAATTTTTGGTAATTATTAATTTGTGATTCGGGAATTACATCCAACCATTTTTGCTTCATTTCTTCTTTTGATGGAAAGCTGTAACCAACATAAAAATTTTGCTCTTTCAATCATGCGATACATAAGTAGGTGCAAATTGTATTTATAATACGCATTATATTAATAGTTTTTATCAGAAATACACTAAAACGTTAGTTTCTTCCGTCTACAAAACTTCTAGAGCATGGTCATATTACTTATTGTTATTAAGCAAAATCTTTTTAATTTCTTACCTATGAATGAAATGCCACAACCAGCATATGATTCACTTTTACATGTCTTGATACAACACTTTTTCACCATTTTCACCATAAAAATTACAAAAGAACTGTAGATAAAAGTTTAAATGCGATGCGTCTCCACAAAATAACAGAAAAAGTCATTCGCATGTCAGATTTTAGTTACAAGAGTAGTTTTATGATAACTACCAAACAATATTATTTTGATTATTTTATTAAATTATTTACTACTATGACCCCCCCCCCCCTTTTTTTATTGTAAACCTTTATATAAAATATTTAAAACTAATCTAAAAGCTAAAAATATTTATACGTAACTTATTTTACTTGCAGTTGGTGAAATATTTTCTACCATCTATAACATTTTTATTTTCTAACAATTGAGGAAAAGGGACAAACAGCTTCGGCTTGACTATCTCTCTCAGCTCGTTTTGCCTCTGCTAAGATAGCCTAACAAAAGTAAACCTAAAATGTATGTAGCATTAGTAGTTCATTGATGATACGATTTTTGGAGAGCTCAGTCCAGTTTGTATATTAGGTCCATGCTTGTGACCTCCCTAGGAGTATAATATGTTCTGTGCTTGTGACAGCTTGAGCTGTCATCGCAACCTGAATTTTATGAACTAGTTGCGGAGCAGCTTCAAAATATCATTTCTTGTGTTTTCTTCTAAACTATTTTTTATTTTACTGTTCCATAAGTCTTTTATTTGTAAAGTATTTTCAGGCACTTTAACTGGCCCATTTTTTCCAAAAGGCCCAACCTTTTGGGAAAAATGGGCCATGTGATCAATAGGTGGAGTATTTTCCACTTCATCCTCCGAGTCAGATTCAGTCATTATTTGGCTTCTCTTTTTAACTGGTTCTGGTTCGTCTGGGAAGAAGCTTATCAGGTTAATGTATCACATCCTACTCGCTCGTAGTACCGAATGATACCTACTTAGTAAGTTGAAGGATAGGTTGAAGTAATGAGTGTAGGAGTAGAAAATGCAATAGCTGCCACAAGCTGGGTCATTTAATAAAAGACTGTAAGCTGCTACAAAGAAATTTATTGAGAAAAATAAGAATGTAAAAATTCTAAAACTTCATTTGTAACAAGAGAGATTCAGGGTAATTTATTAAATTCATAGAATTTTCTGTTAGACTCAGGGGCAAGTTTTGTGAAATAAAAAAATAAAAGATTTGTTACTATTGGCGATAGTGAGAATTTAGAAGTTTTAGGTAAGTATTGGAAAAGTTGATTTGTATGCCTATAATGGTTCAGACTATACTCTCTTTACTTACTTTACATGATGTTATATATGTTCCTAAATTGAATGTGAATTTGTTTTCTCTCGGGTCAGCCATTAATAAAGGTCAGAGGTCAGGGTTTCCAGATTCTAATGGATGTAAGTTTTATCAAAATGGTTCCATATGAACTGATAAATGATAAATGATTTTATTTCTGTAAGTAGGTTTGTACAAACACTTTTACACGTCAATGATATTTTTAAACTAGATGAGGTCGGCGTTTCCTATCTGACTACTCTGAGAAGAAAGGCCGAAACAAACTCAGAGGTCACATTCTCTTTTAAAGTCCAGACATAATCTTGGTCAGATCATGTGAAGACCATGTAGATTGGTATCTGAAATGGTCTTTTGAGGAAAGAACCACACAGATTGAGTGGACCTGTCCAGTCAGTGCACGCATTTGTCAGTAATCGTGCAGCTCAACTCAGGAAGTCAGGACTTAAGTAGCTCAACGATTCGACGAACAATACCAAAGAAAGGACATTTGAGTAGGCCACATAAATTACTCAATCTGCCAGATCATGATTAAAATTAACTGCGAAAAAAAGCAATGACCCACTTAATCCTCACATTCACAATAATTAAAATAACATAATACTTTACAAGTAAATACTCATGTCATTGTGTATATAAAATTCAACGATGTCAATGTGTATATAAAAAATCGGACATAATGTTTGAGAACCATGTAGATTGGTGCCTGAAATGGTCTTTTGAGGAAAGAACCACATAGATTAAGTGGATCTGTCCAGTCAGTGCACGCATTTGTCAGTAACCGTGCAGCTCAACTCAGAACTTAGGAGCTCAACGATTCGACGAACAATACCAAAGAAAGGACAGTTGGGTAGGCCGCATAAACTACTAAAACTGCCAGATCAAGAATATACCTAACTGAAACAATGACCCACATAGTCCTCATATTCTCAATAATGAAAATAATATAATACTTTTTACAGTAAATATTCATGTCTAAAATAGATAGCAAATTAAAATCAACATTCACCGTGTAAATTAATGGAGCAGCTCAATCCCAAGCCTTTTTGTCCTCAATATAGCCTTTCACAGTATAATAGGCTTTCTGGCATAGTTTCCGTTTTATAAAAGATTTGAATTTATTAAAGCTTAGATCTTGAATGTGGCTATGAAGTTTATTATAAAAACGTATACATTGGCATCTAAACGAGCCACCTATTTTCTTGAGCCTGGTTGTAGGAACAATAAATTTGTGTTTGTTTCTAGTATTTATATTGTGGATATCATTGTATTTTTTAAACAGATTAATATTATTATGTGCATACAAAAGATTTTCATAAATATACTGAGAAGGCACAGTAATTATATTAATCTCTTTAAACTTATCTCTGAGGGAGTGTCTGGGACTTAATTTATAGATTGAACGAATTGCCCTTTTTTGTAAAACAAAAATTGATTTCCCCACAACAGAATACCGTACGACATCACACTATGAAAATAACTAAAGTATACTCTCTAAATCAGTTAAACCACGAATTTTTCTAACGGCGTATGCTGCAGAGCTAAGCTTTTTTGACAATTTATCTATGTGGAGGCCCCATTGAAGCTTGGTATCCAAAGTTATGCCTAAGAAAACTGAGTGTAGCTGAGAAATATGATAAAATGTACCTATGTGATGAGATTTAAATTTAAAGATGTAGCTATATTTACTTCAACAATATAATAATATTTACAATTAAAATATGAAAAACTAACCTAACTAAAACTATTAACAAATTAAAAGATGACGTCGAAAAATTCCTCCGCATCGCTGTCGACTGGTAATGTACCCAAGAGACTGGCGGCATTGCCACGTTGTATGGCAATGCTTAGCCTCCGGCCAAGGTAAAATCCAGCCCTTTGGTCACGGGAAGTGTCAAACAGGCGTTTGGAGATTTCCTTGAACAAAACATGGGCACTCGGACCCCACGGCCCTAGGGTTTGAACCCCAAACGGCTCGAAAATATAATTACCGATAAGGTTGATTAAGATGTAGCTTTATTAACTTTACTCAGATTGGCATAGTAAGCTGGCACACCAAAACGATCAGAATGTAAAACAGTTTTTAGATTTAAAAGGCATAAAAAATGAAGGGCAGACTGGTCAGTGCTTACCGGGTATCCAGGGAAAACGGCACAGGTTACCTTTTCATCAGAGTAGTACCTAGGAGGTCGGCTGAACCAGGTGAACTCATACACATGGATCTATGCGGTCCAATGGAGGAAGTATCAGTAGGGGCCTCTTCATATTTTCTTTTATTGAAGGATGACTATGGTAGTTACAGGTTTGTTTATTTTATCAAGAATAAGTATTAAACTAAAGAGAAAATTGTGGAATTTATAGAGCAGTTTGAAAATGAGTTTAGGTGTAAAATTAAAATATTTCGGTCAGAAACTGGAACAGAGCAGTTGAGAATTTATTTACACATACATGAGTTAACAGTTAGTTATACTCCTGAGCAAAATGGTAGAATTGAGCGCGAGATGCATACGGTAATTGAGTCTGCGAGAACAATGATTATTCAGTCAGGTTTAGGGAAAGAACTTTGGGCTGAAGCAGTAAATATAGCGTAATTTACCATAAATAGAACAGGTAAAAGTATGGTGAGTAGGAAGACACCATATGAGTTGCTGTACATATTATCAGTTTTGATGTTACTTTATTGAGAGATTTCGGTACTAAGGTATGTACACATATAGCTAAACAGTTATAGATTGAAGTGGGATTCCAAGAGTAAATTAGGAGATTTTGTGGGTTATGGTGATTGTACAAACGGATACAGGGTATGTATTCTAACACAAGATGAGTAGAAATTTATAGAGGTGTTATATTTATCAAAAAGAAGAAAGAATTAGTAAAGAAGAATATATATGTTCAATCATTTTATTAACAGATGAAGAAGATATGTTACAAGAACAAGAAACCCCACTTGACAGTCAGAACTGGGAACAGAGTCAAGAAGATAAAGAAGTTGAATTACAGGAAGAAAATACAGGGATTGACATAGAAGACTGCAAAGAAGTGGAGCAGCAAGAAGACGAAATAAGAAGTATTGTAAAAGATGCGAGATCAAGTGAAGAGTACTTAGATGAAGAATTCTTAGATACAGAAGAAGAGACATCTGAAGCAAAGAAAAATTCTATAAGTAGAAGGCAAGTGAAGAAGTCTGTATGGACAAAAGATTATGAGATGGTATTGATAGCACAAAGAGAAGAAAAAATAAGTTATCAAGAAGCCGTTAGTAAAGAGAATATAAAGAAGAATAACTAAATGCAATAGAGGCAGAGTTAGAAGCACTAAATAAATATAAAACGTGGAGAGAAGTACGTTTACCAGAAGGGAAGAAATTAATTGATATAATAAGTAGGTATTTAAGATTAAGAAAGAATAAATAAAGATCTTTATAAAGCTAGATTAGTTTTAAGAGGCTCTAAGCAAGAAGATGAGTTTGATCACTCAGAGATTTATGCTCCAGTAGCTAAACTACCTACACTGCGGATTTTATTAGCAATAGCTAGTAAAAATTTGGAAAATCTTAAAGTGCACGCCCCATAATCTCATTCAATACTATTAAAAATATACAATGAACGAAATGTCCAGTCGTATTTTTATTTTACTAACTAGCTTTTCCCGGCCCGGCTCGCGGGTTCGCACAGGTAGCACCTTAGTGATACTTCCGAGGGGTGACCCAAAAGTAATGATAATCTATATGCAATAAGGGTATTTTAGCTACAAATAAATTTTATTTTTCTACGTAGTCTCCTAACAAGTCGATACATTTAGTCCACCTTTTTTCTGAAGCCATAATTCCCTTAGAAAAAATATATTTGTCTTGACCCTCCAAAAACGCCTCTACAGCAATCATCACCTCGACATTGTCATCAATTTTTTTGCCTCGGAGGTGTTCATTGAGCCGAGGAAAGAGGTAAAAGTCACTGGGAGCCAGGTCTGGCGTATAGGGTGGGTGTTCGACCAATTCGAATCCTGTTTCTTGAATGGCAGTCATCGCAACAGCGGCTTTGTGAGCCGGTGCATTGTCTTGGTGAAACAACACTCCAACTCGCAGTTTGCCTCGCCTTTTTTCCTTGATGGCCTGCCGCAATCTTCTTATTTGGTCTGCGAAGTAAGAGCCCGTAATAGTGGCTCCCTTTTCCAAGTATTCCACCTTAAAAATCAAATAATCTTTAAAATAGCCATCTAATTACCTATTATTCCAAAAATACGTACGAGCATTTCTTACTTTTCTGTTTAATTAATTAACGCACGCATTAAACTATGCGTTAACCATTATTTCGCGGACATTGGTGTGGGTTACACGTTTACCTAGTTTTTAACTTATTCTGTCACACTCAAATTTTAATGTGTAACTGTTTTATGTCCCAATAAAGTAAAATAATAATTCCTTCAGCGTCCCAAAAAACGGACGCCATAACCTTTCCAGCCGACCTTAACACCTTGAATTTCTTCGGCTTCAAGGAAGAGGCTCGTTTCCAAGTCATTGACTGCTGTTTGGTTTCCGGATCAAAATGATGAATCCAGGTCTCGTCCATGGTCACGAAACGAAACAAAAAATGTTCCTGATCCGTTTGGAACTTTTCAAGATTGACCCTCGAAATGTCGACTCGTTTCTTCTTTTGGTCATCGGTTAACATTCTCGGCACCCAACGCGCAGAGACCTTTTTCATATGCAGTTCGTTCGCGAAGATTCTTTGAACACGGCCATATGAGATCCCTGTGACCTCAGCTACATGCCTTATGGTCACTCTTCGATCTGCCAACACGACGTCTTCGACTTTTTTCAGATTTTCTGCAGTGACGGACGTGGTTGGGCGCCCCTCACGATGTTCAGCTTCTGTGGATGTTCTACCAGCTTAAACTCCTTTGCCCAGCGTGCAACTGTGGAGTATGGAGGAGCAGAGTCCCCCAATGTTTCCACTAAGTCGCTGTGTATGTCTGCGGTAGACATTTTTTTCAATGAGAGGTACTTGATGACAGCTCTGATTTTGTTTTTCTCCATTTTGATGTGTTCTCTCCGACTGATCGTATTCAAATGAATGTACCTCCGGTAATCGTGGCCTATTTTTTTTTATCCTGGCTTAGTGGATATATGACGAATCAAAAAAATTTTTTTTCAGATTTATATGTGCTCTACAAATATCCGATTATCGTTACTTTTGGTTCACCCCTAGTATATCCAACACCTACCCTACCTACTTACCCTACCTACCGACTCTACCTAGCTGACCGGTCAGACGTTGTCCTGTAATTTTTTTTCAATTTGGGTTTTTCCTAAATTTTTTTTCTTTTAAACCACCCGTGTAGAGGATAAAAAAACAACAACAAAAAAATGGTTGTCTGTAAAGTCTGTTTAAGGACGATAATTTTACGTGATAACGTCGTGGCGGAACGTGACAATGAGTCATGCTTTTTCGTGCGTGCAGCCGGCGTTCATCGATTTATAAGACGTTATCACGTCAAAAAAAAAACTAATCGGTCGAGCCGTTTCTGAGTTTTAGCGAGACTAACGAACAGCTGTTCATTTTTAATTAATTAGATTACAATTAAAATAATTAGACTGTGATTTTCGAAAGGACTTAGTTTTCGATAATACTGAAGAGTTAAAAAAATTTACTCGATTAGTTAAGTTTTTCGGGAGTTATCGTGACGACGCCAGTATCCATAATTAGAGACACACGGACGTCCACAGAATAATTTTTTAACAGTTTTATCATTATTTTAAATAGCAAAATGTCTTTTGAAAATAACATGAGTGTTGCAACTAGTGTTTTTTCTTGACGTTTGTTCGTGAATATTAATCTACAAGTGCGATATGAAGTAAATAGAGACAATTTTAGCTCAAGGAATTACTTGTTCTTTGTAAGGCGAAAGTAGAGCACTACCTCACCACGCGCTTCGCTTATGAAGCGTGCAATATAACACGGATATTCAGCAGATGGATGTCAGAAGTTTATTTTTATATGGGAACATAGAAGAGGTGTTTGTGGAGAAACCAAAAGGTATGAAGAAAGATGGCAAAGTATTGAAATTGCAACGGTCTTTGTATGGATTGAAGAAATCTCCAACATATAGGAATGACGAATTTAATCAATTTATGGTTCAGGAAGGGCTCTTAAGTAAACAGTCTGATTACTGTCCTGATTATTTTGTGTTATGGATTCAGTTATTTAAGTTGTTTTCAAAGTTATGTTGTGTGTAAATATTGATAATCAGTCTGCAATTCATGTTGCCAAAAACTCAGAATATCATAAGCGCCTTAAACATATTGATATTAAGTATCATTTTGTGAGACAGAAAGTTGAAGCTAAAGATTGTATGTTTGAAGTATAGTATGTATTTTACCTTGCAGAGGATCAACTTGTTGATATATGTATGTTACCTTTGTTAAGTTAAGAGAAATGTTGTTTGCTTAAAGTATTAACATAAATTTGGAGTTTTATGTAGTCAAGATTGTAATGTAGAGCCAGTTGAGAAGTAAGTACCTACCTAATAAAGTTATTTGTATTGTAGGTAGTATTGTGAGAGTTAAGTTTTATGATTGTGCGTGATGTTCACATTGAGGAAGGGTATTAGAGATTACAATGTGGCATCACTATTGTGAATACTAGTGTGTGGTGGTATGGTAGGTACATTAGACTAGTAATGGAGGCACGTAATGGAGGTTGCGTCATGTAGTGATGTGAGTCCAATAAAAGGTTTCTTTCTCCGATTAACGCTTTTTTTTCTCGGGTGTCCTATACATTCTAACAGTAGGTGCCTCCCGCGCAACATTCAAGGCCGGGGTGGGTGAAACTGTATTCAAACTAGTTATGGGGGGTGACGATGATATGGGTGAAGATGGTATTGATTGTGATGATGTTCTTGAAGGTGCTTACGATACTGTTAATGGACTATAAGGCTCTACTGGTCCTGTTTGTCAGTCTATCACCATCGTCAATGGCTTCAGCTATAGCATCTTTGTCGGTGGGAGCCCGCCTGTTCAATTCCTCACCGCTGACAGTTCGCATGCTAAGACACTCAGCGTTAGCTCCAAGTGCGCTCCGGCGATCGCCCCCGGGCTGCGGTCCTATACGTTTTCTTTTTTAACGGGTCTCTATTTTAAGTGGGTTTCCAGAGCCACGTAAGCCACGCCAGTAATTTCTCGCTTGTGTTTCCGCAACCCACGTGATTAGATGGTCAATCAGGACGTGTGGTTGTTTAGGGAGCTTATTATTATTATGTGTTGGTATACATTTTTGTATCTCGACACTGATCTGCCGGTTTTTTAGGGTAACACGGGCCAAAGCCAAGTACTACCCCTGAAAGTACTAACCTAAGTGATAGTTGATGATAATATGCGGCGTGATGATATTATATTTTGACTTTGTGTTGCAATGGTGAATGATGTTTGTGCGTGTGATATTTGTGCATCATTGTCGTTCTGCAAGAATTGCCAGACAATTCTGCAAGTGTTCAGGATAGCAGCTTTCTGTAGGGTTTGGTAGGTAGAGGAAGCTATGTCCAGCGTTTTTAAATATTGAAGCAGTTGTTTGGGAATGACATTGTTGAAAGTACTAAAGGAATAATGGCAACGCTACCTAACCGCCACATTCGACTTATTTCTATTTTTAAGTCTGTATATTTTGACAGCTTTTCTGCTATAGTGTTTTGTAGGTTGTGTCTGTTTGGTACTGCTATGTCAATAATTTGCGCGGTTTTATTAATGTTATCTATATAGTATTATGTCTGGTCTATAATAATGTGTTGTCCTGTCTGTGAGGATGGCTCGATCAAAGTATAGCTTGTGTGTTGTGTTTTCAAGAACCGTTTCTGGAGTATATTTGTAGTAAGGTACTGGAGGTGTAGTAATTAATTTATATTTAATGGCAAGTTTTTGATTAATTATATTTGCTATTTGATCGTGCCTGTGTTTATAGTCAGTCTGAACTATTGCTTTGCATGCTCCAGTAATGTGTTCAATAGTTTCAGAGGAGCTATAACATCGCCTACAAATTTCTGTTAAAAGAGTGATACGAATGATGTGCTTTTGGTAGTTACGGGTTTTAATAATTTGGTCTTGAATTGCTGTCATGAACCCTTCAGTCTCAGGGAATAAATCTCCTCGCCTGAGCCATTCGTTAGACGCCAACTTGTCGACGTTAGCTTGGCAAAGGTCTTGGCGATGTCTTCCATGGAGTGACTTCCGAGTCCATTCCGATATTTTAGTCTGTATATCAGTCTGTTTCTTGTGAATTTGAGTAGTGTTGTCAAACATTTTTAGCGGGGATAGTTTTCGATTATTATAAACTATTGCTTTGTGTAGGGTAGAGGTTGTGCCTTTTGTGTTAAAATATTTTCTATAGGTACTGATTTGTTTATTGTGTAGGTTCGTTATGTCTATTATTCCTCGTCCTCCTTCTTTCCTGGGTAGTGGTAGTCGCTGTATGCAAGATCCAGGGTGGTGTTTTCTATATTTGGTAAAACTGGTATTAATGACGCGTTGTAGGTTTTTAAGTTGCGTTTTGTTCCAGATTATTATGCCAAAAGAACATGTAAGGACGGGGATCGTATAGGTATTTATTGCTGTGATAGTATTTTTGGAGTCCAATTGAGTGTTTAAAATAGATTTTAGTATTGTGTTTAAATTGTTGCGTAAGTTTTTTTTTTATTGCCTTTTGTTTCATTTACTTCGCTTGAATACCTATATCCTAAGTATTTGTATGTTCCATGTTCTAAGGGATCTATGGTTTCATCTGACTGTGTGGTATATGAATGTTCGTATGTTTGACCTGCCCTGACTGAATTGATTTTACACTTATCAATTCCAAATTCCATTTCTATATCTCTCGAAAATGTATAGCTGTGGGTTATTCCCAATCTGTGACATTTGCGAGTTCAATCAAGTCCTCTGATGAAGAGGCGTACAATTTTATGTCATCCGTGTAGAGCAGGTGGTTAATTTTACAGTGGTGACTGTCCGTCCGTATGTCATCTGTAACGTCATTATAATTGAGTTTATATCCTGGCATTAGTGACTTTAATTTGTTTGATAAGGGGTTTAAGGCAATACAGAACCATAGTGGTCTAAGCGAGTCACCTTGGAGTATGCCTCGTTGGATCTTGATGGGTTCTGTCTCAACAATTCTTGCAGATGTCGTAAGATGTAAAGGTGTTGTCCATTGTACAATTGTGTTAGTTAAAAAGGGAGGGGGGAGGGGGGGGGAGGGTTTATCTTATATATAAGGCGTATCTATTCATACACGAAATATTTTAAGGGATACACCTTTAGATGGTACAGAACCTATGGACACCAAAAAAAATTTTTTATCTAACTATATTACTTTAAAAAGTAATTAATTTAATATTACTTGACACACAAAATAAATACGGGTTCCTTCTTATTTTTTAACATCCATTACGCTCGTTTCTACCTACGTAGTATTTACTGTCATTGAAGCAGGCGGCGACATTTCGGCGCGCTAAGACGGCGCGCGACTTGATCAAAGGGAAGAAACACGAACCGCCGAGCGTGCCAAGCGCCCACGCGCCTTCCTTCCCTGCCCGCACCTCTCAGTGCCACATAATCCGCGTGTCGTACCGCACGTAATAGTGTTCTGTGCACCGCACGCGCCGCAGTTAACACGCGTCGGGCTTCGGGCAAGAAACACAACAATGCCTTACTACAGGTATCGGATCGGCGGCGGATCCTGTGGACGGACGAGTCCACCTTTACGCGCTTCGCGTTATTTAACATCCACAACGCCCACTGGTGGGCATCAGAAAATCCACGTGTTGTTAGGCCGGATCATTTCTAGACCCGGTTCAGTGTTAATGTGTGGGCTGGGTTAATAGGCGATAGACTGTTGGGACCTGTGTTTCTGGATCGACTTAATGGTCAAACATACCTAGACTTTATGACAGGCGAAATAGCGACCATGCTAGAAGACATACCACTTATTTATTTAAGGACAATAATAATAATAATAATAATAATAATAAATCATTTATTTCAGGCAAAATGGCCCATAGACATATACCTTACAAACTAACATACATAAAATATAAAACAAAACTTTTGTTAAAAAAAAAAAAAAATAACTTAAAACTATGTTAGTAACACTTCACTAGCTTGTCCTTGAGCTGCCTTGTGGTACTTGTCCGCGGAAGCGACGGAACACTACGTCTTGCGGCCAAAAGTCTTCTGCCATGACGACGGACAGGTAACAATTCGGTACTCGCACCACGAACGCCTTGAAGTTGACGTTGCGTTGCGACTCCAGTAACTGCACCCTCGGCGAGTACCTCGTCTTCTGGCGCACGTACTCCACGATGTCCTCCGCCTTAGTGGTGTAGTGTAGGCGGGAGATGTACACCGGGGTGTTCGGCTTAGCGGCACGTAAGCTTACTCCGGGCTCCGTAGGAGCTTTGCCGCAGCGGTTCTTGTTCGTTCGTGACTGACGCTTCCTCCTTTGCACAGTCACAAAGTCCTCAACATCAGCCTTATTCGGGGCTTTGTTTGGCATCATAATTGGAGCGCCACTCGCGGCACTCGCAGTGACGACAGCGAAATCCTTTTGCAAGGGTTTCGCCAGGGCTGCGGACACTGGCAGGGGGACGGAGCGAGGGGCTCGGGCGGCGCCGCATGGAGGTGCTGCGGAGACGGGCAGTGGGCTGCGGGGCACGCGGGCGGGGCGCGCTGCAAGCTCAGCAAACGACGGATGCGCTGGCGATGAAACTGCTGACGCGGAGTTTGACGACGATACATCGAGGCCGGCTCCACGACACATGTTTACGTTAGACGCATCGACTGATGACCTAGTTACCGCCACACTGTTGCGCAACTCAGTAAATTCTTTGCGCAAATCGGCGACGGTGTTTTGGGATGCATCTAATTTCGCTAGAACATCCGCGAGGCGGGCCTTCAGATAGACAATGTCCTTCAGAAGGCTCGTTACATCGACGTGGTCGAAGGTGACGGGTGGAAGCTTGTGTAGCTCCTTCGCCACAAACGTCGGCACGTCGTCCGGGTCAGTCTCCTTAAACAGCGTGATTATGTCTTGCAGGCTTCTCTTAGTCCCGTCACGCCGGCGAGACACGATGTACTTCCAGCATGATGGCGCACCCGCGGACTATGATAGGCGTGTTCGAGAATACCTCTCAAACGAGTACGGCAATCGTTGGATAGGTCGAGGTGGACCGGTCGCCTGGCCAGCTCGCTCGCCTGATCTTACGCCGTTGGACTTCCATGTGTGACGTAGGGGTAAAAACCTGGTTTATGGTAATGACGGCCGTACGATATCTAGTGCGGAACAATAAAAAATGCAAATTGTAAACTTTTTTGCAGTGATGGTCAGTGAAAGAGACACATTTTTAAAAGTGCTAGGCCACATATTAATACGTGCATCCGTCTGCGTCCAACACCAGGGCGAATTTGTACAATAATTGGTGTAAATTGTGTAAATAATAACTACGTAGGTATTAGGTATGTACATTTTAATTTATTGTAAATAAGTTTATTCTAATTTTTAAACACGCCAAATTATTGCTACAGTAATTCGTAAAAGGCACCTGCATACCTTATTCAGTGGGTTAGCTGAATTTCGTATAAAATCGACATGTTTCCAAGTAACTAAATACGTCGACATACAAACAACAATAGTAATAAAGTAGAATATTAAGTATGATTAATTATTATTATTCATTATTTATTATTGATAGCGTTACCTAATGGTAAGTAGCTACCTACCTAAACAAATTATTGTATCAATAATTCGCCAGTCCAAAGCCTGATGAAGTGTGATGGGGAATTAGAATCAATAGGTATTTATTTTTTAAATAAGTTTTTGATGAATCATACCGCATGTTATTCCACGATAACATGGCAAGCCATTTATCCCGTTTATCACTCGGCCACTGCGAGGCGAGAAACAGCGTGTACCTACAACAGTACACGTATGTCCACGTCTGCCAATCTATGGTACGATTTTTGATCAAATAAATCCACGCCACGCACTTAGACTTCTTAATGTTCACATCTGTACGAGTAGGGAGGTAGGCAACTAACAATCAGCTGACGGATACACTCGTAACGTCACAGAGGTCATTAACTTATGCGAATTCGAGTTGCACCTATCAGCTGTATATTAGTATTTACCTAATTTACCGATGTGTAGGTACTGTAGATTAAGATTAAAATTTGTTTTAATCACACCTAGGTTACTTTAAGGAGGGAATTTAATAATGTAGGTACTTACTTAGGTTTAGGAGTTTTTGTATTTTAAATTCATATTTATTATTTTTGTAAGCGATAATCTATTAAAATAAGACTAGATAGGTAAAGTTACGAAGTCTACCTACGTTGGTTTTATTTTTATCATCATCACGCCTGCATTCCCCGTAGAGATAGGCAGAGGTGTATTTTCATACGTCTACTACAGTTCACCAATGATATTGTTAGGGCCCATGTAAAAGGTCGGGGCAGGTGTTTGCGTCCGGCGGCTTGCGCGGCCTCGAGGAGACGTGCATACGAACACAACCTCACCAACACGCTGCTCGACACAGAATAGATGAGACGCCTCGCTCGGACGCTCGATGCGGCGCGGCGGCGGACGCTCGATGCGGCGCGGCGGCGGACGCGCCGCCTCCCTCGCCGCGTCGGGTGGGTCATTCATAGAATGGGGAGTAAAGGTTTAATGCAAAATGTCTCAAGCAGTTTTAAAATTATAATAATTGCGTAAAATAAAAAACATTCAGATAAAACAAAATTTTTTCGTGTCTATAGGTTCTGTACCAGCTATAGATGTATCTCTTAAAATATTTCGTGTATGAATAGATAAACCTTACATATTTAAAATCGGAAAGCCGGTGTCTTTGGATTGGATCTGTATTTTAGTTTTTTGCCACCGACTTCCGAAATTTAAGTTATTTTTCACTTTGTAGTGTGTTTTCTTGAAGTCGGTTGTTTTTTTTGTAAAAAAGTTATTTATTTTTCAGTGTTTAGTGAGTCAGTTATTAATTTATCTAAGTTACAATAGCCTAATGTAAACTGCTCATCACCTTTTACAAAATATTCCTTTCCCCGATGCAGGGACGTTAATTGTTGAGGAGTTCTCCTGGTAAGAACCAAAAGAACTGGAGCTGATGGTGAAGGCACCATCTGCTCCATTTCAACATATACATTGTGACGAGCTAAAATTGCTTAGCAAACGTATTAAAGTAATCGAATCGCAACCCGTGAAATACTTATTATTGAGTAGTTCCGTTGCCACCAATGGCCTTCGTCATCAGTTTCACTTCACCGAATGGTGCTTTCCAAGAGCAAATGCACGAGTTACTATAAAAAATACCCAAATCTCTATAGGTGTGCCTATAAAATTTGAGGATTTCCTTCGATTTCCATGGGATCCCTTCACCAGATTCTGACTTGGTGACAATGGGACCACCTCGAAAGCATACCCTTTCGATAAAAAAAAGAATTTTGGAAATCCGTCCATATATGACGGAGTTATGCACGAATATACATTTAAAAAAAACATCCGAATTGATAACCTCCTCCTTTTTGAAGTCGGTTAAAAAAGGGAATGATTTGAGGGTTTATCTTATTTAGATATAAATTTCAAGTAGCCAAGTGTGAGGGACAGAATCGTACGCGTTTTTGTGGTCTATATACTTACATAGTAGGTATATAGATCTTTGTTCTTCCGCTAGACCTGTTTGAGTATATCGAGACTATTGTAAGGTGTTCCTTGCAGCCCTGACTAAAGTTGCGACAGCCTTTTTGTTCTTCGGATAATATTGAATTTGGTTCAAGCTGTTTGTAAATGATTTGAGTGATGCATGATGTTATTATTTTATATATTGTTTGTAGGCATGTTATTGGTCCGTATTTTGCTGGTTTAGCGCTGTCGTTACTGTCTTTAAGTATCATATTATTATACGTAATTCCTTCCGCTATGTATTTAGGCATCGTTGTTGGATTTTTAATAAAGGTGTTGATATAATTATATAGGTACGGGTGAGTGCATGTTATTTTTTTTTATGCCAAAAGTTGTGAATTTAGATTATATAATTCTCTCTCTCTCTCTGTAATCGTGCTACTCGTGGCTGAGGGTCGTGATTTATTTAAAAATACAAAAACATGTTATAATAAAATCATTTAATTCAGACTAAGACCAAACAAAGTGTTATTAAGAAAAATATAACTTAAGGAAACGCCCGGGTGTTATCATTGTGTGGATCGACCGGAGGACACGGTGGAGCATACGGTGGAGATCTGCCCGGATTGGGCGGCGCACCGCCGTGTCTTCGTGGCGGCGATCGGCGGCGGCAATATCTCGCGTCCGGCCCTGGTCCAGGCCATGGTACGGAGCGAGAGGGAATGGGAAGCCGTCACCTCCTTCTGCGAAGCAGTAATGCTCGCGAAGGAGGAGGCGGAGCGCGTCAGGGTGAGGCAATCGTTGCGCCCTCACGCCCCTAGTCGCCGCAGGGCGAGACACCCTGGGCGTCGGGAGTCGATTGACGACTCCCGGCAACCGTAGGCGCAGGCTTGCGGACGGCGAGCAATGGGCTGCTCGCCGTCCGGAAGGACCAGGCCCGGGTCGACGGCGCGTCGTGTTCCACGCGCGCCTCAAAGAGATGTCAGCATCATTGACGGGGTCCGATAGGGCCGATACCTGCCGGGGTCGCGGATTGTTCGAAAGAGTTACCGTAGCCCTGGCGCACAGGCAACTGAAGGAACACGGGTGGGTTTTAGTCAGTAAGAGTCTGACACGCTCTTCCGCTCCGCCCAGAGCGGGAGAGGTCATTTGATGATTTCCCACCCAAAAAAAAAAAGGAAAAAAAATGCTAAACAAGCAAGAAAAAAATGCAATTAATTTTTTTTGTACCTCTTCCCAAAATCCAGGGTGGAGAGCTGATATTGTTTTTGGAGCCACAACTCTTGGTATCAAATTCTGAATCTTACTTTTAATTCTTCACTAGTTGCGAGATCTACGAGTTCTTCTTCTCAAAAAAATCAAAATCAAGAAATCAAAATATTTTATTTCACATAAACCAACATGGGCACTTATGAAACGTCAGAAGCTAGGTGCACGGTTCCAATTGGTTGTTTCCTATGGAGAAGAGCCGGCAAGAAACTCCACGGTTACTCTTTTTAAAATAAGGGGCTTTTACAATGTTTCCAATTACAGTGTTGATAGATATGGGAGGACAGTGTAGGCCTGTCAAGAAGTAACATGTACTCAACAAAATATAAAAAGGTCCACAAATCTATTCTACAAGTTAGGTCTACAAAGTTCTCACATTCACAAAATATAAAAGAATCTATATAAAAATAAAAGCCTATTTAGACTAAATGACATGATTGCCATTACTACTGAAACACATCGGAATCAAAATCCTATCCACAAAAGCCATAAATAAGGAGTTGAAATAAGAATCCCAAGTATATAATGTCAAATAATGGACTTGTAAAGGACAATGCAATGTATGGAATTCCGTGCCAAACTGCATCAAATCAAACTTTGTTTTTTATAGACTACACTTATCATATTAACTCCTACAAAAGTTATTTTTGTAAACAAAACCCGGGCTTCGGAGTTATTTTATAAAATCTAAAATAACCTAAAAATTAGATATATAATATAATGTTCGACGATACCAATGACGTTTTGAAGTGACCACTTCTTTATGCACGTTGGGCACTTGTGTGTGTATAGTTTGCACTTCTGACGTTCAGTCCTACGTCTTTTTTTTATAGCCACGTCATCCGCTAATATTAGTAAGAATTACAGAGCTATAGCACAGAATACATAATAGTGCTATAGCGACGTACAGCCGCGACACGGGGTGCGTGCAGGGCTTTAAATACCGGTAACATTTTCATAACGTTACCTTGATTTGACAGAGTTACCGTTAATATTAAAATAACGGTAAAAGATTTAACGTTATTTATGCTGCATTTTATCGTTAATCTTTAGTAACGTTAATTGATAAATAACGTTAAGTTTACTGTATTTTTTTTTGTTTAACTTGTTTTTTGGAAGTAGTGGGGCCGAGGCGCGCGACGCATAGTGGATCGAAACTGCTATATGAGGGACATTCGTTTTTTGTTTTACAAATTGCATTTTTTTTAATACTTATCGAAAGTTCTCGTCATTCCGATGAATCATTACAAGTCATTACAAGTTTTTCTCTAAAACAGATAGTTTGGCCGGAAAAAAATATTTTTGATTTTTTGTATGGAATGAAACAGAAACTGCTAAAATTTGGCCATGTCTTGAAAGACCAGGCTGTCAAACTACTATATTCTTATCCTTTGACTTACTGGCTATAATTCTACTCTGTCAGCGTGCGCCCATAGTTGCCTTTTCAAGAGTTA
This sequence comes from Griposia aprilina, assembly GCA_916610205.1. Lineage (NCBI taxonomy): Eukaryota > Metazoa > Arthropoda > Insecta > Lepidoptera > Noctuidae > Griposia > Griposia aprilina. The sequence goes on from OU744289.1 coordinate 25,158,393, forward strand.
CGAGGGTCGGAAAAATGAAAAAAAAAAGTAAGTCAAAAGTACATTTTCATTAATAATATTATAGAACATTAAAACATTTATATATAAGAAATAATATTAATTTCAAAACGATACAAAATCGAAAAATGGGAAAAGAATCTAAAAAAAATCAAATTAAAGCAAAAGATAAATTTATTAATATTGATAATTAATTTAATATTGTAAAAAACTACTATATATTAGTAATTATATATAGTGAAAAATTTGCTAATCATCAATTAGTTAATTTTCTGTTCTTTTAATTACGAATTATCTCTTCTACGAATTATTTTACCTGTTTGCTAATAACTACATTACATACATACATAATGAAATTTAAATTTAATGACTCCACTTCCCTATTAATATACCTTAATGATGGGGATAGGAAGGAGTTATTCCGACCCATATAAATAAGGGTTTAATTTAAATAAAATCATTCAGTGATTTGAATACCAAGACAACTTGCTTTGTGCCTAAATATTTTTGTGAGTAATATGGAAGGGCTAGTGAATAATTTGGATTTTTTAACAGTTTGGATCCTTGGCGGAACGTAAAAAACTTTTTGAATACCTCAAGCAGACGCTGAATGTTAATTGGACTGAAGAAAAAAGTGAAAACCTCCTGAAGTTCTGTCAAAACTTTTGTACTAATGTTTGTGGAAGATGGGAAAGATCAAATAGGACTCTTAGCAAGTTTTTGAAGAGAAATGGAGATTGGCTGGAATCTGCGATAGCCTGGCATGAAGCTCTTATGTCTACAACAGAAAACGTCGATCCTGATGACGATGATGTCAGTGAAGATATAGAAAATTTGGCACCATCTTCACCAATAGCTTCAACGTCATCTTTACAATGTACACATAAACATAAACTCACGCCTTCTTCCCATGGGGGTAGGCAGAAACTACAGAACGCCACCTGTTACGATCCATACATACTCCTTTTGCCTCGTTTACGTTCAAACAATACAACAATGTACGCCGAGAAAACCCTTTGAAAAGCTATGTAACAAGCAAAAAAGAAGACGCGTAGAGCGCTTGTCCAAACCAGTGTCTCCAAAAGAGATACAGAGTGCTACTATTAAAAATCTCAAAGTAGTGGGGATTGGGAAGTAAGTCAAATACTGGAACATTTGCTAAACCATCCCGAAGATATTGATAAGGTAAAAACTTGCATTAGTCAGAAAAAAAAGAGTTTATATACACCTGAAAAAGCGCTAGCTCTCTCGACATCGCTTAACTTATCCAATATATAATTATATAATATATAGGCCATATATTAATCTACGAGATTCTGCAATTGAACAAGGTGCAGTATCTATGTATTCCTTCTACTACAAAATAATGCAAGCGAAATTAAAGTGTTATCCTGCAAAAGAGGACATCACCATAACCGAAAATGGAGCATCTAATAAACTACAGGCCCTACTTCCGAGTTACTTCCTTTGGACTTCAATCTATCATCTAAAGCTGATTTAAAGCTGATATGTAAGTGGAGTTTTGATGGAGCATCTAGTCAAAGCAATTACGAGCAGATAGCTAGCAGTTCAGAATTTGACGATTCCAGTGTTTTTATGGTTAGCTTAGTACCCATAAGGCTGATGCGTGACGAAGAAATACTTTGGGAAAATGATCGTCCGTCTTCTACGTTTTACTGCCCCCAATTCAGTTCAAGTTCATGAAGGAGTGTGAAAGTTCAGTAAAACGTGAAAAAGAAGCCATAGAACTGCAGATAGATGAACTTAATCCATATAAACTGCAGGAAGTGACCGTCACACATCAACTGTTAATGACAATGATCGATGGAAAGATTACTTCGTACATATCGGAAACTTCGACAGCTGTGTGTGACATTTGTAAGGCGAAACCATCAGAGATGAATAAGCTGGAAGACATCGACCGCAGAACGGAAAATGTAGATATGTACCAATACAGATTGTCTTCATTACATGCGTGGATCCGGTGCATGGAGTGCTTGCTTCATATAGGTATATAATTTTTAATGCCCATGAATATTTTTTGTAGAAGTTACGTTTTTCAAAACTAATGCATTGCTTCCTTTATTTCAGCTTACCGGATGGACTTCAAAAAATGGAGTTGAAAAGGCGAGAACAAAGAAAAGTTGGCGCAAAGAAAAAAACAAATCCAGCAAGCCTTTAAAGATGAAAACGGCTTGCTGGTCGATTTTGTGAAACAAGGGCCAGGCACCGCAAATGACGGCAACACTGCCAGAAGATTTTTAGTGATTCAAAAACATCGGTTCGCATCACAGGAGTTGATGAAGAGCTGCATGATGCAGATCGAAAGGTTCCACATAATTCTGCAGACAGTGGCTTCTGGTGTGCAAGTGGAACTGCTTAAATTCTCCCAATTTTGTAAAGACGCAGCCACTTTGTATGTACAGTTATATTCGTGGTATTACATGCCCTCTGGCGTACATAAGTTGCTAGTGGATATAATCAAGCATTTTGGACTTTTACCAATCGGGAAACTGTCGGAAGAAGCATCAGAAGCTCGAAATAAAGACTTTCGTAAATATAGAGAGAACCGTTCGGGAAAAGTAAGTAGGATAGCGTCAAATGAAGATATCTTGCAAACTGACCTTTCTAAAGGCAAAAATGTCGAAACAACGAAAAATGGTCCTCTCACCAAGAGCAGTCGAGTTTTTGTCGCTCTTCCAACTGAACCCGAATTGGATTTTATTACACACTTTACAAGACAGTGATAGTGATTAATTTTGTTCGAGTTTAGCTGTTTCTTTTTTGTTGTTTTGAATACAAATTTTATTTATATTAATATTATTATTTATTTTAACTTTTTTTGTATTTTTTTCGATGAACGTGTTTTTAAATTATTACCATTCCTTAATTATAAATGTCTAATGCTTTATCTATGATATTATTAATGAAAAACTACTTTTGGCTTACTTTTTTTTTCATTTTTCCGAACCTCGTAACTCTTGAAAGGGCAACTATGGGCGCACGCTGATAGAGTAGAATTATAGCCAACAAGTCAAAGGATAAGAATATAGTAGTTTGAAAGCCTTCTTCCTTGAAGGTCTTTCAAGACATGGCCAAATTTTAGCAGTTTCTGTTTGATTCCATACAAAAAAATCTAAAATATATTTCCGAGCAAACTATCAGTTTTAGAGAAAAACTTGTAATGACAATTATTCATCGGAATAACAAGATCTTTCGACAGGTATTTGAAAAAAAAAAATGTAAATAATAACGAATGTCCCTCATATAGCAGTTTCGATCCTCTGTGCGACAGTGCGGCGGCGCGGGTGGCATAGCCGGCGCGCAGCGGAGCGGCAACAGGGCATCTAAAGTGATCCAATGCTTTGCGAGCGCACAAAAATATAAACCTACGGAACGGCAAGGTAGCCAAATTAACGGTAAAATTAACGTTAGTCATGTATTTTACGTTAATGGTAATTTACGTTATATTACTGTATGAAATAACGTTACCTTTTTTAACGTTAGTAAATTATCACAATGGAATTAACGGTTATTATTTTGTTGTTTGGTAACGTTAACAAGCCCTGGGTGCGTGACTGAAACTCGGGGATTTACCCGACCTTTATATTGCTAATACTGTGAGCGGGTAACGTATTTAAGAGTACCTACCTAGTACATAAATCATGGGACTACCACACCAATACAACAACATAAGTGTGACCAGCCCGACTGCATAAAGCGCTTGTTGAGTCTAGAGAGCGTCTTGAACAATAATCCTTTATTAATATAAAAATACTATTCATGACAGACACTATTGCTCATGCTCTAGTTGTCGTCGTGAATCGACTAAGTAAGTGATAGAAAAAATAAAACAAACAATTCCATTTGGATTTTAATAGCAATTCAAAGTCAAAGATATTTATTTAAAATACTTTAGTAAACGTTCTATTTAGGTATACAGTGATTGGATGTGCTAGCAGCACGCTTATGGCTAAGGCTGCCAAAAAAATATCATTTTGTTGGATGACTTAGCTTCCGGCAATTTTTTAGGATAAATATAATAATACTACCAAATTTTATGTTTTCCGTGCAAAAAGTATCATTTTTACTAGTATTTTAAATACGCGAACGTCTGTAAAACTGCTACTATTTATTTAAGCGAGACGTCAATTTCTAGAACAAATAAAAGTATAAAAGTCCCAATTATGATCCCCCGTATATTTGGAATGAATTATTAAGTTTCAGTTTATTCCACCGGCAATCATATTTTCTTTGGAGAATCACCTATTTTTGGCAATGCTTAATTACTTTACGACAATTTAGCAATTAAAATAATTATTATTTTCGTATAATAACATCATGACCCAGTATTTTATGCTTCTGTGTTACTGATTTTAATATATCATAATTTTTACAAATCATAGAGTAATTGAGCATTGGAATCCGTATATATTAAGTGGCACTACAGTATCTAACTTGTCTATGGTACGTATATCAAGTACCTGTCGGCCATTATTGTAGTGATGAGTAACTCATCAATTTTATTTGAGGTTGAGTGAGTACCTCACTTTTCCTCGTGAGGTCCTCACGAGGTACCCCTCATTTGAGGTGAGGATTCGTGCAACGGTATTCACCTCACGCCTCGTGCGCCCGAGCCGAACTCTGCCGATTACTGCCGAACGTCTGAGGGAACGAGGCGGGCGGGCGCGACGACAACTCACGAGTATTCACGAAATCACGACTCTCCGTCCGATTATTTACATCTCCCTCATCTTTCACACACATCATTTTCTTTCGCTCATAAATTTTAGACCGCCAAAATAAACGAATCATTATCACTTGATTACCAATCTAATGCTAATGCTAAATAAATTTGACAGATTGTAGTAGCCTGATGTGCTGGCGTCTGTACATACCAAAATCGTAATGTTATTTTTTACTGTGATAATGTGTTGTAAAAATTTCGAGACCAGACCTCACCTCAGTCACCTCACTCATTCTCTAATTCTGTAAACAACTAAACAATAATTGTTTAGTTGTTTACAGAATTAGAGAATTTGAAATTTGAAATTAGAAAATTATTGTAAGTCGGTTCATCTTTCATCATTCGCTCACTGAGCTCGCTCTGACACTCAATCACTCAATACTCACTCGCGACTCGTGAGTACTCGCGAGTCTCGAACTCGCTCGCCTCGCCCCTCGCCACGATTTCATATTGTCAATGTCAAATTTTGAGGACGCGTGAACGAGTGAGGTGTGGTGAGGTGCTTCATTGTTAAAATTCGAGTAACTCTTTCATTGTGCGATCACGAGTACCTCAAACGAGGGACCTCATGAGGGAGGGACACATCTCTACATTATTGAAGTGTTGTGTCAGTTAGTTTGGCCCGCGTCGTGTTTTCGTTCGTCGCTAAAACGAGTTCTATCTGATTTTAACGGAAATTTGTATGCTGTTGTTTATTTCGACATAAAGTTCATTCAGTAAATATAATGTTTAAATTAGAGCTTTAAGCTATGAACTTTGTTAATTACTCATCATAGTGCCGTAGATTCGAGCATCTTTTGAAAATAGTGTAGGTTGTAAGTTACGTAAATGTTACCATTGTTGTTTAACACGCCTTTAATTAGCTTGGTATGTATTTTTGTAATGGAATCTTTGAACGTGATTGTCACCCACTTCAAAACGTCGAATTAAATTGAAACTTTCCACACTTATCAAGGACCGATGATAATAGCATAATTTAATAAGATGTTTGTGGTTAGCCGAACTAAAAATTAGAAAATAAATAATAGTGTGATTATTAAAAATAACTGTAAAAAAGCGTGGGGCGGTTTTTACTATAGTTTTCATAATGTCTCTACTTTTACCAATATCAGCACCCCACGCTTTTTTACAATAAGTTTTTTTTATTAGTCACACTATTTTAAATTTAAATTTATTTCAAATTATTTTCTACTTTTTAGTTTGGCTATTAAAGCGTGTTTTTTTTAAACTATTATTTATTTTTAAGTTACGTAACAGAAGTAAAGTAAATCAGAAAAGCGATGAAATCCATTGGAACTGTACAACAAACCGTTAATAAAATGATAAAGTTATATCTGTAAATTGAATTTTCGCGTAACTACAAGGTACTTTCGAAGTCCCTTTGACATGTTACTTAGTCATGTCATTTAGTCTAAATAGGCTTTTATTTTTATATAGATTCTTTTTTATTTTGTGAATGTGAGAACGTTGTAGACCTAATTTGTAGACTAGATTTGTGGACCTTTTTATATTTTGTTGAGTACATGTTACTTGTTGACAGGCCTACACTGTCCTCCCATATCTATCAACACTGTAATTGGAAACATTGTAAAAGCCCCTTATTTTAAAAAGAGTAACCGTGGAGTTTCTTGCCGGCTCTTCTCCATAGGAAACAACCAATTGGAGCCGTGCACCTAGCTTCTGACGTTTCATAAGTGCCCATGTTGGTTTATGTGAAATAAAATATTTAGATTGATTTGATTGACTTCAAAATGTATTTAGAGGGTTGTTTTTGTTTCCAATATATTCCTGTACTTGTTATTTTAACGTATCATTTTAATAGTAAATACCCAGAACTTTACTAATGCCTCGTTGCGGTCAATGCTTGTCTATGTAGTAGGTACTTTTCTCAAATAATGCGCGGAAATTCAAACTAAGTAAATTAATTTCAGAATCAATGACGAAAAACGATAACTTTTCTCGCGCGAATATGTTCATTTGCTTATTTTTCAATTTAAACAGCTCTATTTGCTAAGTATTCCCTATTGTAGATATGCCCTTAGAATATTTTGTTATTGAGTTAGGTACCCGGTAACTTATACTTTTATGTTATCTGAGGCCAATTTAGCGGCCTTACCCTTATACACTGAAGGCATTATTGTTGAATTTGACCTAACTTGAACAGTGTGTAAGTGTTGTTGTAGAAGAAGGGGCGGCTCAGGAATATTGAGATCCCCACTTGGTCGAGCATCCGGCAAAACTACTTCTCAATACACAATACAATAATTAATTAATCTCAACTCTCCAAAACTGACGGTCGTTAAAAACGCAAACAAAGCTATTATGTCAGATCAAATCAAATATCAGAATTGTGCCGGCCGGGATATAGAGATGTGATCGATAAATCAAAATCGATAAAAACAAAAAAGGTAAGAAAATCAATTGTGTCCATTAGTTACACTAAATCGATTGGGTGTACTGATTTTACTTAATTGTTACAGTTATTCAACAAAAACGAAAGCAAAAAGCTAATAAATATAATTCGTGAAATGTTTTTCAAGCAAACGTTAAAGTTACAAAAGAAACATTAAGAAAATGACTGTTATTCGATTCATTAAAAATCGATTCTATTGCATTTTACGTCTCTATGACCGGCTGTTTATTTTTATAAAAAAAAATTATGGCCTGGTTGCTAAGACCTTTTAGCCAAGTCTTTAGTTTATTAACCGGCTGTGAGCCACGAGGTGGTGTGCCACAGTTGCCTTGTGACATCACGCTGACCGACATATGGTAAGTAGGCTACTTATTGGACCACCTGGTAGAATTCGACTATTGACCGCTAGATGGCGACGCAATTACCATTGCAAATTACATGTTTCGCGTTAGTGATTGTGTATTCATACTCCCGAATCTTCCTTCCTTCCTTCCTTCCTAGCTTAGGTCACTGCAGCAGCAGAAAGCGCACTCAGGCGAGCACTACCGACGGAAGTTGTACAGTTAAAGCTTTTACTTTTACCCGCTAGATGGCGTTAATGCCAGTGACTATACATTACTACGCGTTCATTCATAAAAATGAGTATAATACGATTTGAAAACTTCCGAATATTTCTTTCATCTACTTAGATATGTACTTTCGTAATAAGGTTTTGTATGCGGTCTATTAGGGTGTGAAAGTGATAGAGAGGTACCTAAATACATAGTTGGATACTTATGTTATACTAGGGAGGTAGGTACCTAACAGAAAGGTAATTCTAATTAAGTATTATATTATTTCAAGTGTCTCTTTATGTACTTAAGTATTTAAACTACTTATTGATTAACTTCGGTTGAACACTATCCTACAATATGTTTTTTAAGACTATTTGTTTTACCAAAACATTTAAAGTACTTACCTACGTATCTAGGCCTACTTTAAACTAGGGATACGTACTTTTATTCTACTTAACTAATTATTTACGTTTTTTCCATTAAATCGTAAAGCAAACACATTTTTACGATGTAAACTAAATTTGTAAATAACATCCGCACAAAATCGGCCCATTCTAAACTCAATCATAGTAAAAATAAAATAGTAAGTAGTCACAAGTAGATAACTACTTACAGGGAAATATTCCCGCATAGTAGGTACGTAGGAATCGAATAAAAGCTCTTCCGCAAAAAGGCGCGACGCGACAGCGTTACACAAAGGCATCGCGTGCCGCGCGACGGGCGGGCCGCGCCTTTGTGTCGAGCTGTCGCGTCGCGCCTGTTTGCGGGAGCATTGAACAACGGCTGCGGGGCTCGGCAGGTGTGCTATTGTTACAGTGCAGGCGAGCGCCGGCGTCGCAGAACGACTAACTAGGCAAGTTCTCCATTTACAGTAGACTCTTGCCCGCTAGATGGCGTTAATTCAAGTAACGGCACACAGTGGTTCGAAATCGACGCTCCGTGGACATTGAAATCAAAATTTCTTTAGACGAGAAATAAAAATCGGAATGGCTTTATTTCAGTATTATTTATAATATTTGGTAATATGACAGCTATAGACAGCACCATCTCCGAAAAAAAAAATATTTAATATTTTTTTGTATGAAGAAAAACACAAAAGTCGTTTTTTCTCATAACTTAATAAAACTTAAAGCCTGCGGCTTACATGGGGTGTTGTCCTACATGAGGCGATTCCGAAATGCTATAACACGCACACCCATGCGCGCCGCTTCACTCACAGCAGAGTGTTGAATTTCGAGAAATTCAGTTAGAGATTTTTACGTTGATTTATGTGTGATCTTGAAAATATACAAAGTAATTGACTTTAGTTTGCTAATTTGATTAGTTATAATGAGAAATAATGGAATATACAATATAAAAATACTAAAAAAAACACTCAAATTGAGACTCATTTACAATATAAATAGATTTTGCAATCTTTCTTATAATAATTTAATTCGGTGTTAGTAGATACACAGTTTGACTTCTTAATTAACATTAAAAAAAAAAAGTACAAAAACTTATAACTAATACAGAAAAATACTAAGAATAAGCAATTGTATAATTGAGAAATATATTATTTCACCACTTCACTCAGAGCAGAGTAATGAACTTCAAGAAATTCAGTGGATTTCTCGAAGGAATTTAATACTATATTATTTGATATCTTTGGGATAGGTGCACATACCAATGGGCAACGATAATTACATAGTAATGATTGTTTGATGTAAGCTGTTCGTAATCTCAAGTTTAGCAGGAAATCAATGCTTAATGCATGCTAATTAACTTATGATGGTAATTTAGTCTCATCTCATTAGTGCATGTTGCAAATATTGTTAACGAGTTAAGATACATTAGTTAAGGGCTATTTTTACGAAGTGTTTAACTAACTACTATTAATTAAGATACGATTAAGAGGGTACTTTTATATAAATAGGGACAACATCGTCAAAATCATTAGTTTTTGTCAGCAACTGTTCGCGCTATAACATTAACTTCTTGCTTACGTACTTACTTATTATCATGGAAGGATTTTATACAAATTTGGACATATTCATATTTGTGAAAACAAAACGTTGCTTTTCGCAGCCTAGTATTTTGTTAGAAGCACTTCTAACCAAAGCGAAAAATTTGTCTGAAGAAGAACAAAAAAAATTAAAACAGTTTTGTCAAGTGTATATGTGTGTTTTGCATAGAAATTGGAAATCGTGTAATCGAACAATGCATACATTTGTCAAGAAGTATGAGACATGGCTAGAAAAAGAGATCAAATGGCCCAACTTCATTAAAGACAGATTTGTACAAAGTGAAGAAATTGGATTGGTATCAATCGACTCTGTTACTGATACTGTTGAACCTTCAACCTCAAGTGCTAGTGGTATAAATGATGGTGCATCCACGTCCAAAGTAACTACATGTACTGTTAGCACTACAACACTAAAAAGGAGCCCAAGAAAACCTTTCTCAGAATTATGCCAAAAACAGAAGAATAGAAGAACTTTTAACGCACGACTCTCAGGAACTTGCATATGCTACTGCAGTGAGATGTGGTGAGGAGAATGAGGACGTGAAAGATTTAATAAAATATATTACCGAGCATCCTGAAAAAGCAGCACAGATCAAGAATTTTTTGAAAGGCAAGACAACTACTAACAAGTATTCAGCAGAGAAAGCGTTGGGTATATTTATTTCTTTGAAATTGTCGAAGTGGCAGTATATAACTTTAAGGGAAACTGCGAAAGAAAGTGGTGTAGATTTGTACCCATCATATTATTCGGTTTTAAATGCCAAGAAGGCATGCTATCCTCCTGAGAGCGATATTGAAGTGACCGAACGAGGAGTTAAAGTAAAACTTCAAGCTATTTTGGACATCACTGTCACTCGACTTGCCAAAACATTAAACTTGGACCATTTGCAAGATAAAGAACTGATCTTAATCTGCAAATGGGGCTTCGATGGTGCGTCAAATCAAAGCAACTACAAGCAATGCATGAATGCAGATGAAGACGACTCTAGTGTTTTTATGAGCTCTTTTGTACCCTTGCAATTGATGTGTGGTGAGGATTTGGTCTGGGAAAACCCAAAACCTTCTTCTACAATGCTTTGCAGACCAATTTATTTCAAGTTTGTCAGCGAAAATAAGTTGGACATGAAGGAGGAAATGGGTTTGATCGATGCTGAAATTAAAGCATTGAAGCCATCTATCATTGAAAATAATATACAAGTTAAACATTCAATGTTAATGACCATGATAGATGGCAAAATAACGTCTCACCTGTCACAAACCTCTATGCAAACATGTGACATCTGTAAAGCTGTACCAAGTGAAATGAATGATTTGGAGAAGATTCACATGTAAGTTGAATATTGGAAATGTATGTTATTTTTTTTTATTTTTTTCTTATTGAAAAACACTTTTAAAATTTTTATTCATATTTTAGGAAATCTGTATCATCTGATATTTACAAGTACGGTTTGTCGACTTTGCATGCATGGATCAGATCCATGGAATGCCTGCTGCATATCGCTTACCGATTAGATTTTAAAAAATGGCAAGCCAGAGATGAAGCTAGTAAAGCAGCTTTGAAAAGTCGCAAACAGACGATACAGCGAAAATTTCGAGAGGAAATGGGACTCCTGGTGGATATCGTAAAACAAGGTTAGTTGATTTATTTATTTTGTATAATATCAAAGGGTTTTTTAGTTAGTGTAATACTATAAAACTTATCTTATAATGTTCTCATATCAGTATTTTTTATATAAAGGTGCTGGGACCACGAATGATGGCAACACGGCTAGAAAATTTTTCCAGTGTCCTGAGAAGACTGCAAATATCACTGGATTGAGTCAGGAGCTCATCCAAAAATTCGCAACTATTCTCCGTGTTGTATCATCAGGACAGTCTATTAATATTGATTTGTTTGCCAATTATCTCGACGAAACTGCGCAGCTGTATGTGGAACTGTATGGCTGGTATTTCATGCCTTCCAGTATCCACAAACTTCTGCTGCATGGAGCTGAAATAATAAAACATTTCAACATTTTGCCTATAGGAAAGCTATCAGAAGAGGCATCTGAGGCCCGAAACAAAGATTTTAGAAAACTCAGGGAACATCATACGCGGAAATTTTGTCGCAGAGCGACAAACCATGACATCTTTAATGGTTTCATCGTATCCTCAGACCCATATTTGTCAAGCATTCGACCTAAACTGACAAATAAGAGTAGAAATGATTTAACTGAAGAAATGAAGTCTCTTCTTTTAATTGACCCGGATACCATGGATAAGGAAAACATTGAATTTGTTGAGGTGCCAAGTATGATGGATTCTGATTTTGAATTCTTTGATAGCGATGACGAAACTCAGTAGACAAAATTTTAATGTTTGATGTTTTTGTGTAAATTTTATATATTTCTCAATTATACAATTGCTTATTCTTAGTATTTTTCTGTATTAGTTATAAGTTTTTGTACTTTTTTTTTTAATGTTAATTAAGAAGTCAAACTGTGTATCTACTAACACCGAATTAAATTATTATAAGAAAGATTGCAAAATCTATTTATATTGTAAATGAGTCTCAATTTGAGTGTTTTTTTTAGTATTTTTATATTGTATATTCCATTATTTCTCATTATAACTAATCAAATTAGCAAACTAAAGTCAATTACTTTGTATATTTTCAAGATCACACATAAATCAACGTAAAAATCTCTAACTGAATTTCTCGAAATTCAACACTCTGCTGTGAGTGAAGCGGCGCGCATGGGTGTGCGTGTTATAGCATTTCGGAATCGCCTCATGTAGGACAACACCCCATGTAAGCCGCAGGCTTTAAGTTTTATTAAGTTATGAGAAAAAACGACTTTTGTGTTTTTCTTCATACAAAAAAATATTAAATATTTTTTTTTTCGGAGATGGTGCTGTCTATAGCTGTCATATTACCAAATATTATAAATAATACTGAAATAAAGCCATTCCGATTTTTATTTCTCGTCTAAAGAAATTTTGATTTCAATGTCCACGGAACGTCGATTTCGAACCACTGTGCGGCACGGCGAAATATCTGATACGGCGAGTCACCTCAAGCTACCTACGCATACATTCGTGACGACTGGGTATAATTTTTAATTCTTAAGTAATTAAACGTAGGTTACCTACTTCATCCTTACAATATTTATTTTACTCTGCATTTTTGCTGCGGTAGTACCTATTCCTTCCAATCGAAGTATTCTTTTGAATATTTCCGAATTATTGCGAATACTCCCGAAGTTTTGCAACGCTAGTAGCAACTGACCAAAATATTTCAAATAGGAATTTCTTTCTCTTAAAAAAAAAACATGCTTGGTATTATATTATGGAATCGGGATTGGGTTTATGGATTATTATCTCTGTATCGCTTTCCAATTTTTTTATTCTTTAATGAATCGGACGTAAGCCAAGAGTAGTGCTTCGTTATTTGGTAAAGTTGATTCATCGAGTTGAATGGAAAATTTGGAAGTCTTTATGTAATCATAATCACATAATGATCGTTCGACGTCTTTAGCCATTTCAGAGATTCTTCTTTGCACTGTATTATTACTCAAATGATGTTTCTTGATGTTATTGAGTCTTATGATGAAGAACAGTTTCGATTACCCCTTTGACTGCCGGCATAATTAATTCCTCACCAAGTGCGTGTAGTTTTCCCGCTTCTGCGATTAATAATGAAATATTATATGAAGCCCGTAGTCAATCATCTTCTTGTTTAGGAACACGATCCAAAAAGGTTTGATATAGTTGGCTGATTTAAATATGTCAGACTAACTAGTTTGTGAATATATCTTTTCGAGTCCTTGAAAATAGGATAAAGCTTTGGCCTTTTTATCAGCATGTATTTTATTCAAATGTTCTTGGAGCCTAGACGGCTTAATGGCTTCATTTGAATATACTTTTTAGGAAATTAAACACATAGGTAATAATTGGTTTGTTGGCGATTTCGTAAATCCAAATACTCAATATTGTACTGCCGATATTTCTTCTTAGTTTCAGACATTTTGGAATTAACAATTTCAATACATTAACTTTTCAACCGATTTATAGTAAGTTATAAAACTAATGGCTATAATGATAGTTTTACTGTCAGTCATGCGCGAATATGTATCACTGGCGAAGCACACAAAAACAATAAGACATTAGAAGAGGTATCCCTGCCTTATAAAGATTTGATTTCGAGTACGCAACAACTTGTATGCCTTTGATTGTTTGCGGTGCTCCGGTGCACAGTGCACTTGTTTGCGGTGCTCCGGTGCACAGTGCACTTGCCCTGCGAACAGGTTGTTACAAGTGCCCGTATTATTGTCGAAACATGCTTGATTGCGTAAAGGCTCTCCTCCACAGGCGCGTTATTATAGGTCGATAATATCGGATGCGTTATTGCGATAATACGTCCCGATTCCTTGCCACACAGCTCCGTTTTTATCGCCCGATAGTTAGTGTTAAAAATTCTTCGTCTGATGATAAATTAATATCCATATTATAGAAAAGAAACTGGACACTCATACAGACATGTAACCGCTACTAATTAGAATACCAGTCTGTAAAACCAAATTATTGAGGTACTACTAACACTGACGTTATAAACGCAGGTGTGTGTAAGATCGTATGCGTCCTAATACAAAATGTTCTAAAAACTCATATCGGAATATCGCAGGACGGAGGGACGCAAGCATCCTACTTCTATTGCGTCATTATTATCGCAGCAGTGTGTAACTTCGTGGCTGTCCTAATATAAAATGTACTGGAAACATATCGCAATAACGCATCCAATATAATCGACCGATAATAACGCGCCTGTGGGGGAGAGCCTTAAAACCAACAACAACTTGTTACCAACAGTCCTAAACCGAATCAATTAGTTAATTTATTTATACTTAATGCTTATTTAAATGTTTATTTAGGCCATAATAATAAGATAAACATCTTAGACGGCTAGATAACATGTTTTTTCATGAAATTAGATTTACATATTTTTAAGTACATAATACATATTAATAGTTTTTATGTTTTAAGTATTTTATTATAGTCAATGTCTAATTAGGTGGGTATGCCGCGACCGCCCCCTTGACTGTCACAACGCCCCCTATTTGACTTTGGACGTACTGCCAACCCCCACGAAAAGCTCCAACCCCTATTAGGGGGCGGTACTGCCCCTGTTGGGAACCTATGGTCTAAAGCAATATGATGCAACATAGTCTGCTATAGGTAACATTAAGAGAACTTGAGAAACTAATTCTTTAAATTACAAAAGGATTTGTAACTTTCACCATGTGTAGACTTAGATGTTCCACATGAGAAAACGTAGTTGCATAATAAAGATGATAGTACTGTGATACTGAATTAAGAACAAAATACACTGACCATTGTTTGTATTACAATAAAATCAATAGCTTAAATTGTTATGTAAGAACCAAAACTGAGTCTAAATTGAAAACAATTGGTAAGCAATCAACCAATACAGTTGCAGTTCTTGTTCTGAAGACAGCTGTATCTCAACTGGATAATTAGTACAATTCCCTCAAACCAACCCACCACATCTAGCAAAAGTTATTGAATAGATAGAATACTGAAAATAACTACATACTGTGCAAAAGAAGCTGGCATTATCCCTTCATGTATACAGAAGATAGTTCAGAATACTTGTCACCTGGAAACCACAACACTTCAGTTCCACCATGACTCAGCGCTACTGTGCAGTGAGCTACACTAACAATGGTGGCTTCACAACCAGCAGTTCCATACAGGACATAAGAATTACTAAGATCTAACACAAAAGGTACTAATTCATTGGTAGTCATTTTAATAATAGTAAGTTATTTCAATGACTAATTAATTCTTAATTAAGTTAATATATACATTAGGGAACTGCAAATTGTGTAATAAGGCCATTCTAAGTGATTATTATGAAGTAATAACAACAGCTCTTACAGATTAATTTGTAGAGAAACATCAAGGGTATGTGAAAATACATTTCTGAACTCTGTGACAAGGCATACAAAACTGCTCACATAGACTGGTAACATTCAATGGTTTTTAAAGATATTTACAAACCTCGCGCTGCTCGCCATGCCGGAGTTTTAAGGCACTTGTCCAGCACTGGTTGTCCGTTTGGTATCACAGTACGGTTCAAAATATTTCATTCAAGTGTTTCAATGTTGCGTACAAGTTTACTTCCTTACATCACTCTTTATAACAGGCTCTCGGCCATATTATACCTTTTAGCACTGTAGGAAATCGACCTGAATGACTTCGGCTAACACTTAGAAACTTAATAAAATAAATAAGCACAAAGTAAATTCGTATTAACTTAAAACTACATAAGTTCAATGAAATTCAGCTTACATCTGAAATGATTTTGACAGCAATGAATGACAGTTGACAGCACACTGCACATGAGTACATGACAAGACAACAGCTGTTCAAACCAAAAGGTTTCCAATGATCAAACTAAAAGGGAATAGAAAAGTATTAGTCGATTACAAGCTATTTTAAATTTTGTCAAATAAAATTTGGTCAAATTTAAGCAGTAAACACCACGTAATGAAGGGACATCTACACCCCAGTGAGCTACAGAGATTGCTGTATTAAACACTTTTTAGAAATTCCTAAGTGTATCTACCCTCACATAAACCAGCACCCTAATTGCGTAACCATAACCAATAAACATTTTGAATCATTTTGAAGCCTGTTGCTAATCCATTGCTTCAGATATTTGAAAAATTTGTCTGCTCTACAACGTAAATAACGCAATGAATGTTGTTGAACTGTTAAAATGAAAGCCATTCCTACTGATAATGTGTTACGCAATTACCCCGCTCTATCTGTACGTTTGGTGTTTACGAGACCTAGAAACAATTATAACAATGTTAGAGTTCATCACCTGTGAGGCTGTGACTTGTGAGCTGGGTTAGGGGTTTCTTCTCTAATCAGTCAGACATTAACAGGAAGCGTTCATGAGTTAAAAATACGTCAATTCTTCTACTACACATGATTTACCCCCTTATAACCAGATAAATGTAGTATTATAAGATGTACAGTCTGTATTAGAGACCCATGTGGAAGTCGTGGAAGAAGTTGAGTACGGTCGTTAAGCGGGCGTTGGGGGGTTAGCGGGCAGCGGGCCCGTTTCCGGGATTAGCTAGGTACTGTTTCGTAATGAAAAATCTCATAACTTCGGATAACCAGGGAATTGAAGCTGAACCCAAGCGAAATAACTGAAATCACATTTTATTTAGGAATGAAGTTCCGGCGGGCGGCTTGCGGTAGGAGTCGACTGGTAGAAATCGTCAGGTAAGGAACAATCGTGATGCGGCCTTCATGCGACTTTCTCTCTGTCTCTTTCTATTTTATACTTACGAGTAAGTGTGCGTGCGAGTATCGAGATTCGAGCTGACGATGACGAGCATTGTGCGCCGCCGGTTGTATAACTTCAATACTGAACTAAGAAGTAATTTTTGAGAATGATTCCTACGGAACTTCGTTCCTGACGAGGTACCTCGACCACACAATTTTTTTTAAATCCTTTTTTATTCCAGTCTTAATAATGCCTCATAAAAAAAATAAGAAAATAGCGCTAAAAAGGTATGGTAATTGTGGTGATCTTAGAATAAGTAGAAATTAATCGATTAAATTTTTAGTTTAATCGAATAACACTCTTGATTGAGTTGAGTTTGAAACGAACTGTACCTCTCCAAACTGTACATAATCGCCGGGTTAATTGAAAAACCAAATATCTGCCCAAATTATGATTTTGTGCTAGGGCATTTTGAAAGTTTGTATCAAAAAAATTCATGTAGTTACTATCTTAGATAATGTTATTATAAGAAACACCATCTAATTTATAATTAAATCACGTATGCGTTGATTTATAGCAGTTCATAGAAAAGTAACAGGGTTTCACAGAATATTGTATTTTGGGCCCTATACCCCTTATTTAGTTGCTTTGACCTCCCTACAAAATTAAGTTATTGTTAAGAAACCTATTTATTAACAATGACTTCTTGATTTTATTGTCAAGTATTAATAAATAATCATCAGGTAATAGCTATTATCCTGTAAGAGGGATGCGCCAGGGTAGCCCGCGAAGTTCAATTTTTCTTACGTTTTTTTGCAATTTGCAGGTCAGTATCAGGTTGTATAGTGATCTAAATATGATTCGCGACCGTATCAAATATGGCTTTACAGAATTATAATCTTTAGAACCAGCAATACAACTCCATAAGTTAGAATTGCCATCAAATGTCATGATTTCATGAAATAGTCATTCAATAGGGTAATATGAACTTATAGAGATGTATTGCTAAGTCTAATGATTATAATTCTGTAAAGCCATATTCGTTACGGTCGCGAATCGTATTTTAATCAACATACAACCTGACAGTGACCTGCAAATTGCAAAATAGGTAACAAAATTTGAATTTCGCGGGCTACCCTGAAGGTTCCGCCTTAATAACTCCTATTATCATTGAATATTAACGCTATTTCCTGTTGTTTCTAAGTAGGACTAAAACCATATAATTGGATGTGCTCGTTTTTCTTTCCCAAAATTCCGTAGGTATATTATGCAGGTTTTTTATTTATTTTGAAAACTGATTAAATATAAGTATCTTGTTTGACTGCGATACGAAACATAATTTTGCTGATTAACAAGGCATATTTGTTTTGCATATATACGGCATGGTTATGTAGTTGGTTTCACCATTCAGTATCTTCGAAACAAAGCATCGCACGCCTTATTATGTATTAGTATTACCAGCAGAAAGAGAAAAAAGATTTTGAATCGGTGGGTATATTTAACTCAATATCCCAAAATCACCGAGTTAGTTGGTTTTTGAATTAACTCGACGATATGATATTAAGTATCAAAAGTAAAAAATATGCTAACTTTACAATTGACGTAGTTCAGTTAGACAAGAATGTATAGAAAATATATAAGTATAGCTACACACGGCTACATATCAAGGCTTGATATAAGCCATAAATAAAATATATAAATTAGATGCGAGATTTTTAATAATAAGTAGTTTGCTATGGGCATTAAATGATTATTTTTCTTCGTATAAGTTTAGCTCTGTCAAAATAGGTCAAATAAATGCAATGAATGCCTAATAAATATATTGCAATTGTAAAGTAATGCCTAAGGTGACTCTAACATTGTAAAGTAATGCTTAAGGTGACTCTAACATTGTAAAGTAATGCTTAAGGTGACTCTAACATAACCTTTATGGGCAACAGTAGTTACTTAAGTACATCATACAAAATCCAGGGGGGGCAGCTGCCCTCCAAGCTATACATTTCCAGTATAAACTGACCTCTCATTGTACGGGAATCCTATACAATGCGAGATCAGCTTAGACTGGAAATGTGTAGCTTGATATGTAGCCGTGTGTACTCACATACTACATAGTACAGTCAAGCACACATCATCGGAAGCAACTTGACACTGACAGCGCGTTTATGTCGAAGCACTAAGGACGTCATAAAGATAAAGATGGAGAATAGCTAATAGCAGCTATTCTCTGTCAACGAGTAAGGACGGATTTTTGATGTGCAAGTGTTACCACTCTGAATATGGGTCGTTGTGGGTATGTAAGTTGTACTTTATTAATAAAAAAATCTAGGAATTAATTATTTAATCATTAATAACTACCTACTTATTTGCACGAAACCAAAGTAGGTTATTTTGTTAAAAAAATATATACAAAAAGAGGAGACAGATCGGTACCTATGTGGTTAAGTAACTACCTACTTACACACCTTCCTGCAGTTCCTACTAAGTTTTATAATACTGTTGTGCACACAACGACATATCAAGCTACACATTTCCAGTTTTAGTTGACCTCGCATTGTATCGGCTTTTCGTACAATGAGAAGTCAGCTTATACTGGAAATGTATAGCTTGATAATATATCGCCGTGCGTACCTACACATGTGGGCACTACTGAATTTGTTAACTTAGGCACCTGTCCCACCGCCCCCGCCGACGAGGAACAAATAGCTATCGACTATTTTCTCTCTCAAAAAACGTACAAGATTGCAGTTCCCGTGTCAGTAAAATACTTATATTAATAGTTGATCGCTAACTGTTCACACCGCCGACGAGTAGTCGTTGTCGCAGGGACAAGAGCTATCAAAGAGAGTAGGAACTCGCTTGGCTACTCTCGCTTGGCGGGCAGAACACTCGCTGAGAGACTCACAATTGGTATATATGCGTACCAGCGATACTAATCCCTCGTCGCCAACAAGCACCCGCGGCTCGTTGCTCGCCAACTCGTTTTTAGTTGCTATTTTTACTGGCTTCTCGTTAATCGCCGGCGGCGGTGGTACAGGTCCCGTGCGGATTTGTAGGCTGCAACCAGACCGCGGCCAATCCAGATTTTGAGACGCATTTATAAATGGTACAGTCAGCCTCGAAAAGATATATCGCCAAGAATTCCATTGACTGTAAACAATTTGTGTTCCATTTTATTGTATCAATGTGTAGCTACAATTATGTATCCAATGTGAAATAACTATGTTTCTTGGCTATACATACATACATACGTACATACATAAACTCACGCCTTCTTCCCATGGGGGTAGGCAGAAACTACAGAACGCCACCTGCTACGATCCATACATACTCCTTTTGCCTCGTTTACGTTCATACATCTGGTCATACACGCACGCCGGTTGTGAGTACTACGCACCTGACCTTTCTGAAGAACATCACCAATAAGGTCACTATATGTCTTCCTAGGGCGTCCCCTCCCGGCGTTTCTACTCACATCTGCCTTGTAAGTACCTTTTGTTAATCTCCCTTCATTCATCCTCTCAACATGACCAAACCATCTTAGCATACTTTTTTAAATTTTTGTCTCTCCATCTTCCTTTAAACCGCACCGTTGCCTTATCACATCATTCTTCAGTCTATCATTCATAGTCACACCACACATGCTTCGCAAGGAACGCATTTCCACAGCATTTATTCTACTTTCATGCTTCTTTTGCCACGCCCAACACTCACTTCCATACATAAGCGTAGGCACCAGCACACCATTGTGAACAGCCAGTCGTGCTTTTTTGGACATCAACTGGTTGGTTACAATTGCATGTGTAGCACCATTCACTTTATTTCCCGCATTTACCCTTCTTTCCACATCTCCATCAATCTTTCCATCCCTTGTAAATAGACTCCCGAAATATACGAACTCACTTACTTGCTCCACACACTTATCATTTAATTTCATATCAGATACCGATACATCCTCTTCTCTTTCAAATACCATGACCTTCGTCTTATTCACATTTATAGTCATCCCTTTCATTTTAAATGATTCATCCATCACAGTCACCATGTCTTGCAACCCTTCCGCTGACGATGCAAGTAGAACTTGATCATCTGCGTAAAGAAGGCATTTGACAGGCAACTCATTCATCGTCAATCCATACTCACCCTCTTTCAAATATGTCAGACAACTATCCATGTACAAGTTGAACAGCCATGGTGACGCTACACAACCCTATCTAACACCCCTCGAGATGCAGAACCAGTTCGTGTATGCCCCATTTATCCTAACAAAAGCACTGGAATCCTTGTATAAAGATTTCAGTGCCCGTACTAAGCGCCAGTCCACACCGTAAAAGGATAGTGTCGATCACAGTTCTTCCCTCCACACACTGTCATAGGCCTTCTCCAAGTCCACGAAAGCACAGTAGACTTTCTTGTGCTTTGCCAGATATTTTTCGGCTATGCACCTTAGGGAGAAGATCTGATCCATACGTCCCATTCGCTCTCTAAATCCTGCCTGCACATCCCATATTTTCTCACCTGTCACTCTTATCACTCTATTTATTAAAATCTTCGCATATAGTTTGCCGACAACACTCAAAAGACTAATGCCGCGGTAGTTTTTACATTCCTGCTGAGAGCCTTTTCCCTTATATAGTGGTACGATTACAGCCTTACACCAATCATCCGGCACACGGCCATATCTCCTACACATATTAAAGATCCGGCACAATAGGCTTGCTGCCACCCCGTCACCTCCCTTCAGCATTTCAGCAGACACTCTGTCGTACCCTGCAGCTTTCCCAACTTTCATCCCTTTCAGCGCTCTTACGATCTCATCTATTTCTATTTCATTCTCTTCATCTACACCTGAGCTTGGGTCTTCAGAACTGGCGTCTGCCCAGTTGCCCACTCCTTGCACACTATCCTGACAACTAAATAAACTTTCAAAATATCCCTTCCAGCGTTCCAAGACCTTACATTCTTCGCTTAATAAACATCCATCTTCTGCTCTTATAACATTCATACTCGATGTTCCTGTCACTCCGCGAGCCAATTTTACCTGTTTCCAGAACAGCTTAACATTGGCCCTGAAGTTATCAGAAAACTTCCTGTTATACTTTTCTTCTTTTTCATCCTTTTTCATTTTCACCATCTCTTTCACTTTCGTTTTGATTTCGGAGTATCTCTTCTTCACTTTTTCCAAATCATCTGTCACATTCGTTGCCTGATTCATCCTATTTTGGGCCTTACAGGCTAACACATTAAGCCAGGCCTCTATTTTGTTCCTCACAACCTCTTTAACTTCACCATCTACCCAAGAATCATTCGTTCTACTACCACCTTTTCTCTGCGCCAGACCACATACTTTTGTGGCTACTTGCACCATACAATTTCTTGCTATATCCCATACTTCTTCTAGACTGTGGTCATTCGTGTCATCAAATATTTTATCCGTCTTCATTTTTACTTCCCTCATATATTCCTCTTTTATGACTTCGATGACGCCAATGCCTGAACAGACCATCCACCCGACACATAACCAGATAATGATCAGTCCCTACATTAACTCCCCGATATGCTCTAGTATCTGTAACTTTACACTTTAATATTTCATCCACAATCACAAAGTCGATCATACTTCTGCTGTCTTGCCTTTCCCACGTATACCTGTGAACCTTTCTATGATTAAACATAGTGTTCATAACAGACAAATTCTTCTCTACACATATATCTAGTAGACTCATCCCATTCTCATTCACTCTATCATCCCCATACGCACCTAATACTTTTTCGTACCCATTCCTCTTCACACCAACCCAACCATTAAATTCTCCAAGCATAACAATCTTCTCGTTTGACCTAGATCCATTCACTAAATCCCTTAAACTGTCCCAAAATTCATCCCTCTCCGAAGGCGAGCTTCCCATATCGGGTGCATAAACGCACAAAATAAAGATAGGGTTTAGGCCCACTTTTGTTCTTACTCATAGAATCCTGGGACTCACACAAACATAATCTTTCACACATTTCATCATCCGCTCGGAGAGGACCACCCCCACACCCAGACAGGCCCTATGTGTCTCTTGAACACCGGACCAGATAGCGGGCAGAGAACCGTGTTTAGATATGTCCACTCCCTTTCTTTTTGTCTCATTCACACAAAGCACATCTATCCTTTTATCCTTCACCATCTCACACACCTCATCCATCTTATCTTTTATACCTCCCTGCACATTCAGCGTAGCTAAGCGACATTCTGCCGCTCGCTTTTCGCCCCGTGGAAACAACTGACGTGGTGTGTGGCGAGCATCACCGCCGCCTCCAAGTTGATTATTATTAATTGAAATACTCATTTAGTTCCCACGAAAAGCAGAGGAAAAAATCTGTCGACACTCTACAGAGCCCCGCATGCAGAGGTAAGGCTTGTTAGTGCCTGGGGGCGCCCGATCCCAGACAACAGGCACGCTTGCGTCTAGGCTCCCCCCTAGCCATGCAGCTCTCAGCACGGCAACCTTAGCTTGGGTGTGTGTTGCTAGTACCACACAGAGGAAAACAATAGAATGCCTCAGCTGTTCCCTTAGTCGCCCTTTACGACACCCACGGGATGAAATGGGTTGGTTCTATTCTACCCGGAAACCGCACGGGCCAAAAACGAGGATAAGTTTGTTACAAAACCTCATAAGTGCGATTCGTCAGAACCTCGTTGGTGAATTCAGCAGGGTGTACAGCGGGCAGGTGAGGTTGAATTTGGCTCTTCAGATTTTGGTAGGGCCTCTTACTCCCCTATAGATTCATAAAAATTATAAAACAAAGATTGTAGACTACTTGTCGATGTATACATCTTCCTGAGGCTGACTGTTCCATATCATGAGTCGATCTGGGAATGGGTTTCATTTTGACAGTCCAACAAAATTCATTGCGTTATTTACAATGTTGAGCAAACGAATTTTTCGAACATTTGCAGCAATAGATTAGCAATATCCGTCAAAACCATTCAAATTGTGATTGAAAGTGTGTTACGCAATTAGGGTGCGGGTTGCAGCCGTGGTCGTCCTGACACTCATCGTATGTCAAGGGTGTTCATTCAAGTAATGTCAAGTCAGCCAGTCAGTCAAGGAACTTGAATGATAAGCATGGATAAGTAAATATTGTCTGTCAAACACAACTTTCATTCGTTGTAGGTAACTTGTCTGTCTTATGAAATGGCTAACTCGGCGAATTGATGTAATGTAAGCTTCTCAATGACCAAGTGCCCTGGTTGTAGGTACATCGTTGTAGGTCACTGCACAGTGAAGTTGCACTGATTTAATGAGTGTAAATGATTACATTTGGAATAGTATCCAACTGAGAAAGGTTCACGAAACATATCAAATAAAAACAACAGTTGGTTCGACAGTATTTTAATTTAAAATTTCAAAAAGCAAATACAATAATCTCCGCATGACTCATCTCATAAAGCTTTACACGTTAAAGTAGTTATCTTTAATAGTACATAATAATAAATATAACAAACAGTGAAGTACTGCGCGCGCGTGCGTGTGAGGCGCTCGCCTACTTGTCCTTCTCGCTGTCCGCCTTCCTGCCCAGCGGCACGGCCGCGCGCACCCTGCAACACACGTACGTACTCAACACGCGCACGTTACGTACTGCAACACGCGCACGTTACGTACTGCAACACGCGCACGTTACGTACTGCAACACGCGCACGTTACGTACTCAACACGCGCACGTTACGTTCTGCAACACGCGCACGTTACGTACTCCAACACGCGTACGTTACGTACTGCAGCGACGTTACGTCACACTTACAATAGGTACATATGCTGCTGCATGATGTAAAGTCAGGGGAAATAATTGCTAAGCAAATTGACTACGTAACAACTTATAACGTCCGCAGTTATTCAAAACTACAGTCATAATATATATGACTGTCGAATGGCTATATCACCGCGTGTGTCAATCTGCTAAACTATTAATTTCCCTGACTGTACGTTAGCTACACCTGCATAGGTACTTCTGCATCATGAGTAGAGCATCTGATCTGACCGCAATCGTTCATGCTTCACCAAAAGCATGCGTATCTCAGGCAAATATAATTTGTATTTATTTTACTATTCAAGGATCATATCGATGGCTGTTATCATAACAGATGGACATTTATTTTAGTGTTGTACTTAAGGCGGAACCTTCAGGGTAGACCGCGAAATTCAAATTTTGATAGGTTTTTTGCAATTTGCAGGTCACTGTCAGGTTGTATTTTGATTAAAATATGATTCGCGACCGTAACAAATATGGCTTTACAGAATTAGAATCAAAAATACAGCTCTGTAAGTTCATATTACCCTATTGAATGACTATTTCATGAAATCATGACATTTGAGGACAATTCTAACGTATGGAGTTGTATTGCTGATTCTAATGATTATCATTCTGTAAAGCCATATTTGATACGGTCGCGAATCATATTTAGATCACCATACAACCTGATACTGACCTACAAATTGCAAAAAACGTAAGAAAAATTGAATTTCGCGGGCTACCTTAGCGCATCCTCCTTAAGTGAAACTCATCTGTAGTGGATTCTGAAGGCGCTGATAGAAGTAAGTACATACAGTCTCGTGAGGTGTATGGATGTGCTGCAGCAATGTAAGGATGAACTAAGGGACGCCTACATTGGCCAGGCGGTAGTGACGCATCTAGCTGTAGAACGATCCGAGTCTATGAACAGGCGCGAGGCGTGGCGCGACAGCCGGCGCCGGCGGCACATCGGCGCACAACGTGTCAGCACGGACTCAGTACATGATTCCGGACAACCCCTTTTTTTTTTGGGTGGGAAATCATCAAACGACCTCTCTCGCTCTGGGCGGAGGGGAAGGGCGTGTCAGACTCTTACTGACTAAAAGCCACCCGTGTTCCTTCAGTTGCCTGTGCGCCAGGGCCACGGTAACTCTTTCGAACAATCCGCGACCCCGGCAGGCATCGGCCCTTTCCCGCCCCAACCCCCCCGTCCGTCCGTCGGACCCCGTCAGTGGTGCTGACATCTCTTTGAGGCTTCCGGACGACCCTGCGTTGAAATTACACTACATTTTTTTTTTTTTATCTGCTGTTGCCTACAAAATTGCAATACCTACGCTACGTGGCCAAATTAAGGGAACAACTTTTTTTTTTTAAATGACTGCTAAACAATTTCTACGCAGGGGGGGGGGGGGGGCAGAATGATGCAGGCACTCTGGCAGCCTGTATGTGTACTAGCTACTAGTGTACTGTAACTACACATTAAGTGGAGGGTTTGATCCAGGATGCCGATGAACATGTTTCCACTCTCTCAGCCAGTTGTTGAAAAGTATATAGATTTATTTAAATCTACGCTGTTCTTTAACATTTATTTAAAACTACGCTGTTCGTTAACATAAAAAAGTCCATAATCATAATTATACAATTAGAGATAACTTATTCACACCCACAGCCACGTCACATTGTTGTTGTTTTTGTTGTTGTACAATATGTACCTAAATACATATTTCAATATTTTATAATTAAGAGTTTAAACAACTGCATGTTATTTACACAGCAAGTGGAAATAATGCTGACTCAAAATGTCAATATCATTTTACGTAATGAAAGCTAAATATAGGTAATGACGAAGTAAGTTCATTATCCTTATCCATCGCTTTCCACCGCGAGATTGAGGGCAACAACTGGCCCACTTGGCAATAAACAAAAAACAAAAATAATATTTTTTGAAATCGGAGGCAGCTCCAGGGGTACCTACATACTGACTTACAAACAAACAAAACTTTATCTCTTTACAACTACTTTCTGTCAAACAATGCTCATTTCTTATCTTTGTGAGAAGAGGCCCTTGCGCTGCGCCAGGGCAGTCATATTGCAGGCTGATAGAAGATTAAATTAAAATGTTTGATTGTAGTATAGTCGAGCTCGTATTTGCATTACCACCCTAAGATTGAATGCCACTTGCAAGTTGCAAGTTATACAATTTCAAGGTCCATTTTTGTTTTAAACACCAATGTGACAGTCAGATAGTTCGACCTTCGTGAAGTTTTAATTTACGGAGTTTTTGTCGAAAGCTTTACCACTTACCACACACACACACACACGATAGAGACAATTCAATCCAAAAAGGGAAGAGTACCACATACAGGCAGCTAATTTGGCAATGTTGAGCTAGTGCCTAAGTTTAAAACATAAGTATTGCAAACTAAATAAAAATGAATATTGACAGCGAAATGGTAAGTAAATTATGTTTGCCTGTAATACATAATTATACCTGAGTAAAGTGCTTACTGTAGTACCCATGCGCCTGCTAAGGGGTCATCCAAAAATTACGTCACTCGAATTTTATTATTTTTGGGGTTTTAGTACTTTAAATTTATACAGTCATGTGATATCACGAAGCTTATGACTCGGCCCTAGTCACACGATGTCGATTCCCTCTTAACGAGTGACGTAATTGTTAGATAATTTACAAATCAGGGATCAACCGTTGAACTAAAGGAGTAACAAATTACAAAAGTGAATTTGGCGTCCTAGCTAGGTCACTTAGTACTGTGTTCGCCAGTTGTTTAAGGTTCGCCAGCCCAGGTTCCCACAAAATGAGTACAAAAATGATACAATGGATGGTCCCTACGTAGTAGTAGGTAACATCACTCACTTGGCAGAGATCTCGTTGATCTTGCCGCGCGCCAGCTCGAGGTTGGCGTCCACCTGCGCCTTGTTCATCTCGTACGCCTTCGGCAGAGTGAACAGCGCTATCCAGCCTGCAAGCATTACAACACACGCTATTACTTACAAATATACTGAAAAATATATATTTATAAACAAGTACTCTGGTTAGTGCACAAAACATGTTTCATCGTCGATATAGACCTGCTTTCTGTCAAATATTGAGACCATGGTACCGCGGCAGGTCGCCGCGCCCACTTTAATCTCTTTTTACTTGTAACCAGGCTGTTATGATTGTTTCCAGACCAAGATCCTCGCAATGGATGCATATCACGCGATTGAAACTTAATTTAATTCAATTTAATCGTTGACTCGGTGTTCATAAACATAATATTTCAAGAGCATAATATGTACTATTAGTTTTGGTAATACCTAAAGGCAGTGTGAAACACCTTGCGTCCGTTCGTTCAGCACTGTTTACGATTGTAACTTCAATCAATGGTAAGCCATTCGTCACGTGCGCGTGCGCGGGCGTACGATCATATATCTATGATCTGTGACCTAATAGTTCCATTCTAAGTATATGTATGGCTATGACACCGATATAACTTAGATAAGTATTTGTATTACTTTGTTCGGTTCTCAGGTCGGATAGTGTTAGGTAAGGCTTTCCACAGGAAAATAGCGACCCGGAATCGGTTACCCGGTCAATGGCAACAAGGGTAGCCCCCGTATAACATGGGACTTACGACATATGGGTGTAGGTACTATCAACCTCTGTGTACTGCTTCGGGTAATACAGCCGTGATGTTGTTTCTACTTCGCGCAGCTCTAACAATTTTCATGAAAGTCAGTCCGTCGTGCGCTGATGTTACTTTAGATAAACGTCAAGATGTTTAACAGTCGACTGGAGCCGAGACGGGTGCCCGTCGACCGTTAAACGTTAACACGCTATTGATGCGAGAGTGACTACCTTTTTTTTTACTAGATATCCAAAGAATACCAATATAATTAGTTGATGATAAGCAATTCTAATTTGAAGTTGATTAGATTGTTTTTTTTAATTGTCTTATTTTATTATTATGGCTATATCGCGATAGTAACTCTAACGTCTGCGGTAAAGAACTCTGCAGTATTATAGATAAGTATTGCACAACGACAGGCTTTTTCCTTCATGTCCGTTGGCTGTCGTTTTCGATGCATCGCGGTGCATGTCGGTGCTTTGCATCGGTTCGTCTTTGGATACAGGAAATAGGAAAAGAAGGGCAGTGAGTGACCGGTACGATGATTTCCCTACTACCCATAACACGTCAATCTTTAAATCAAGAGTGAAAGAAAAGTCTTTTGGGTCCGGTAGCTCTATCGTAAATCCCATCCATCGGTTTCTACCGAGCGCTGTCGAGGTTGAAGAGGACCTATATAACAGATGTAAAAAGACGCTTATAACGAAGCCGAGAGTCACCTACACTCCTCCCCGTCATTGTGATTATATTTTTGTACTGGACCATACCCGGGAACGTCGTGGTTACGGAGACATTCAAAGTCAAAGTCACATTTTTTAATTTCTCATAAAATACAAGGTTTACCCCCACAACTCAACGTTACAGAACTCGCTGACGAAAACAGCCATTTTCCACACCAAAAATGAAAGTAATGTAATTTTTATTTTTGGAAATTGTTTGATGTACAGAATGCGTAGATAACGGCTACGTGAAGGGTCCTTTTACATCCTATAGTAATTTAAAAATATGTTGGTGTGTACTGACCTAGTATGATGAGCGTGATGCCGTTGAAGCACGCGCCGACGTACGTGAGGCACCACAGCAACACGCCGAACTTCAGCGAGTCCACCAGGTCCTCCACCAGGAACAACCTGCAACACGCACGCGGTCATGTCGGGGCCACAGCACTACACAGTACAGCGGAGCGATTCCTTCATTGAGATCTTTCAGGAGGCGAAAGTACTTTGTTGTAGTATACAAATACACCCATGACGTACGGTTTTTTGTTTACTTTTATGAAACGCGTCTTTACAAATAAAACTAATGCGCAAGGGCCGCCCTGCGCGTACAGCACCATGTGACCTGCCTTGCTGTGTTTATTTGAATGTGTATACAGGGTGTTACAATAAGTCTTTTAGAGATTCTAAGAATTGATGTAAACATTATGATTCAATTTATTACAATTAAATAAGCGCCGGCACGCTGATGTCTGCACTGTATGTATGTGTATGTACGTGTGAGCGTGACGTACCTGCGCAGCTCAGCGAGCCCCGCGTTGAGGTGCGCGGTGGCGGCGGCCGCTAGCGACTGTACTGTATGTATGTGTATGTACGTGTGAGCGTGACGTACCTGCGCAGCTCAGCGAGCCCCGCGTTGAGGTGCGCGGTGGCGGCGGCCGCTAGCGACTGTACTGTATGTATGTGTATGTACGTGTGAGCGTGACGTACCTGCGCAGCTCAGCGAGCCCCGCGTTGAGGTGCGCGGTGGCGGCGGCCGCTAGCGACTGTACTGTATGTATGTGTATGTACGTGTGAGCGTGACGTACCTGCGCAGCTCAGCGAGCCCCGCGTTGAGGTGCGCGGTGGCGGCGGCCGCTAGCGACTGTACTGTATGTATGTGTATGTACGTGTGAGCGTGACGTACCTGCGCAGCTCAGCGAGCCCCGCGTTGAGGTGCGCGGTGGCGGCGGCCGCTAGCGACTGTACTGTATGTATGTGTATGTACGTGTGAGCGTGACGTACCTGCGCAGCTCAGCGAGCCCCGCGTTGAGGTGCGCGGTGGCGGCGGCCGCTAGCGACTGTACTGTATGTATGTGTATGTACGTGTGAGCGTGACGTACCTGCGCAGCTCAGCGAGCCCCGCGTTGAGGTGCGCGGTGGCGGCGGCCGCTAGCGACTGTACTGTATGTATGTGTATGTACGTGTGAGCGTGACGTACCTGCGCAGCTCAGCGAGCCCCGCGTTGAGGTGCGCGGTGGCGGCGGCCGCTAGCGACTGTACTGTATGTATGTGTATGTACGTGTGAGCGTGACGTACCTGCGCAGCTCAGCGAGCCCCGCGTTGAGGTGCGCGGTGGCGGCGGCCGCTAGTGACTGTACTGTATGTATGTGTATGTACGTGTGAGCGTGACGTACCTGCGCAGCTCAGCGAGCCCCGCGTTGAGGTGCGCGGTGGCGGCGGCCGCTAGCGACTGTACTGTATGTATGTGTATGTACGTGTGAGCGTGACGTACCTGCGCAGCTCAGCGAGCCCCGCGTTGAGGTGCGCGGTGGCGGCGGCCGCTAGTGACTGTACTGTATGTATGTGTATGTACGTGTGAGCGTGACGTACCTGCGCAGCTCAGCGAGCCCCGCGTTGAGGTGCGCGGTGGCGGCGGCCGCTAGCGACTGTACTGTATGTATGTGTATGTACGTGTGAGCGTGACGTACCTGCGCAGCTCAGCGAGCCCCGCGTTGAGGTGCGCGGTGGCGGCGGCCGCTAGCGACTGTACTGTATGTATGTGTATGTACGTGTGAGCGTGACGTACCTGCGCAGCTCAGCGAGCCCCGCGTTGAGGTGCGCGGTGGCGGCGGCCGCTAGCGACTGTACTGTATGTATGTGTATGTACGTGTGAGCGTGACGTACCTGCGCAGCTCAGCGAGCCCCGCGTTGAGGTGCGCGGTGGCGGCGGCCGCTAGCGACTGTACTGTATGTATGTGTATGTACGTGTGAGCGTGACGTACCTGCGCAGCTCAGCGAGCCCCGCGTTGAGGTGCGCGGTGGCGGCGGCCGCTAGCGACTGTACTGTATGTATGTGTATGTACGTGTGAGCGTGACGTACCTGCGCAGCTCAGCGAGCCCCGCGTTGAGGTGCGCGGTGGCGGCGGCCGCTAGCGACTGTACTGTATGTATGTGTATGTACGTGTGAGCGTGACGTACCTGCGCAGCTCAGCGAGCCCCGCGTTGAGGTGCGCGGTGGCGGCGGCCGCTAGTGACTGTACTGTATGTATGTGTATGTACGTGTGAGCGTGACGTACCTGCGCAGCTCAGCGAGCCCCGCGTTGAGGTGCGCGGTGGCGGCGGCCGCTAGCGACTGTACTGTATGTATGTGTATGTACGTGTGAGCGTGACGTACCTGCGCAGCTCAGCGAGCCCCGCGTTGAGGTGCGCGGTGGCGGCGGCCGCTAGCGACTGTACTGTATGTATGTGTATGTACGTGTGAGCGTGACGTACCTGCGCAGCTCAGCGAGCCCCGCGTTGAGGTGCGCGGTGGCGGCGGCCGCTAGCGACTGTACTGTATGTATGTGTATGTACGTGTGAGCGTGACGTACCTGCGCAGCTCAGCGAGCCCCGCGTTGAGGTGCGCGGTGGCGGCGGCCGCTAGTGACTGTACTGTATGTATGTGTATGTACGTGTGAGCGTGACGTACCTGCGCAGCTCAGCGAGCCCCGCGTTGAGGTGCGCGGTGGCGGCGGCCGCTAGCGACTGTACTGTATGTATGTGTATGTACGTGTGAGCGTGACGTACCTGCGCAGCTCAGCGAGCCCCGCGTTGAGGTGCGCGGTGGCGGCGGCCGCTAGCGACTGTACTGTATGTATGTGTATGTACGTGTGAGCGTGACGTACCTGCGCAGCTCAGCGAGCCCCGCGTTGAGGTGCGCGGTGGCGGCGGCCGCTAGCGACTGTACTGTATGTATGTGTATGTACGTGTGAGCGTGACGTACCTGCGCAGCTCAGCGAGCCCCGCGTTGAGGTGCGCGGTGGCGGCGGCCGCTAGTGACTGTACTGTATGTACGTGTGAGCGTGACGTACCTGCGCAGCTCAGCGAGCCCCGCGTTGAGGTGCGCGGTGGCGGCGGCCGCTAGTGACTGTACTGTATGTATGTGTATGTACGTGTGAGCGTGACGTACCTGCGCAGCTCAGCGAGCCCCGCGTTGAGGTGCGCGGTGGCGGCGGCCGCTAGTGACTGTACTGTATGTATGTGTATGTACGTGTGAGCGTGACGTACCTGCGCAGCTCAGCGAGCCCCGCGTTGAGGTGCGCGGTGGCGGCGGCCGCTAGCGACTGTACTGTATGTATGTGTATGTACGTGTGAGCGTGACGTACCTGCGCAGCTCAGCGAGCCCCGCGTTGAGGTGCGCGGTGGCGGCGGCCGCTAGTGACTGTACTGTATGTATGTGTATGTACGTGTGAGCGTGACGTACCTGCGCAGCTCAGCGAGCCCCGCGTTGAGGTGCGCGGTGGCGGCGGCCGCTAGCGACTGTACTGTATGTATGTGTATGTACGTGTGAGCGTGACGTACCTGCGCAGCTCAGCGAGCCCCGCGTTGAGGTGCGCGGTGGCGGCGGCCGCTAGCGACTGTACTGTATGTATGTGTATGTACGTGTGAGCGTGACGTACCTGCGCAGCTCAGCGAGCCCCGCGTTGAGGTGCGCGGTGGCGGCGGCCGCTAGTGACTGTACTGTATGTATGTGTATGTACGTGTGAGCGTGACGTACCTGCGCAGCTCAGCGAGCCCCGCGTTGAGGTGCGCGGTGGCGGCGGCCGCTAGTGACTGTACTGTATGTATGTGTATGTACGTGTGAGCGTGACGTACCTGCGCAGCTCAGCGAGCCCCGCGTTGAGGTGCGCGGTGGCGGCGGCCGCTAGTGACTGTACTGTATGTATGTGTATGTACGTGTGAGCGTGACGTACCTGCGCAGCTCAGCGAGCCCCGCGTTGAGGTGCGCGGTGGCGGCGGCCGCTAGCGACTGTACTGTATGTATGTGTATGTACGTGTGAGCGTGACGTACCTGCGCAGCTCAGCGAGCCCCGCGTTGAGGTGCGCGGTGGCGGCGGCCGCTAGCGACTGTACTGTATGTATGTGTATGTACGTGTGAGCGTGACGTACCTGCGCAGCTCAGCGAGCCCCGCGTTGAGGTGCGCGGTGGCGGCGGCCGCTAGTGACTGTACTGTATGTATGTGTATGTACGTGTGAGCGTGACGTACCTGCGCAGCTCAGCGAGCCCCGCGTTGAGGTGCGCGGTGGCGGCGGCCGCTAGTGACTGTACTGTATGTATGTGTATGTACGTGTGAGCGTGACGTACCTGCGCAGCTCAGCGAGCCCCGCGTTGAGGTGCGCGGTGGCGGCGGCCGCTAGCGACTGTACTGTATGTATGTGTATGTACGTGTGAGCGTGACGTACCTGCGCAGCTCAGCGAGCCCCGCGTTGAGGTGCGCGGTGGCGGCGGCCGCTAGCGACTGTACTGTATGTATGTGTATGTACGTGTGAGCGTGACGTACCTGCGCAGCTCAGCGAGCCCCGCGTTGAGGTGCGCGGTGGCGGCGGCCGCTAGTGACTGTACTGTATGTATGTGTATGTACGTGTGAGCGTGACGTACCTGCGCAGCTCAGCGAGCCCCGCGTTGAGGTGCGCGGTGGCGGCGGCCGCTAGTGACTGTACTGTATGTATGTGAATGTACGTGTGAGCGTGACGTACCTGCGCAGCTCAGCGAGCCCCGCGTTGAGGTGCGCGGTGGCGGCGGCCGCTAGTGACTGTACTGTATGTATGTGTATGTACGTGTGAGCGTGACGTACCTGCGCAGCTCAGCGAGCCCCGCGTTGAGGTGCGCGGTGGCGGCGGCCGCTAGCGACTGTACTGTATGTATGTGTATGTACGTGTGAGCGTGACGTACCTGCGCAGCTCAGCGAGCCCCGCGTTGAGGTGCGCGGTGGCGGCGGCCGCTAGCGACTGTACTGTATGTATGTGTATGTACGTGTGAGCGTGACGTACCTGCGCAGCTCAGCGAGCCCCGCGTTGAGGTGCGCGGTGGCGGCGGCCGCTAGTGACTGTACTGTATGTATGTGTATGTACGTGTGAGCGTGACGTACCTGCGCAGCTCAGCGAGCCCCGCGTTGAGGTGCGCGGTGGCGGCGGCCGCTAGTGACTGTACTGTATGTATGTGTATGTACGTGTGAGCGTGACGTACCTGCGCAGCTCAGCGAGCCCCGCGTTGAGGTGCGCGGTGGCGGCGGCCGCTAGTGACTGTACTGTATGTATGTGTATGTACGTGTGAGCGTGACGTACCTGCGCAGCTCAGCGAGCCCCGCGTTGAGGTGCGCGGTGGCGGCGGCCGCTAGCGACTGTACTGTATGTATGTGTATGTACGTGTGAGCGTGACGTACCTGCGCAGCTCAGCGAGCCCCGCGTTGAGGTGCGCGGTGGCGGCGGCCGCTAGCGACTGTACTGTATGTATGTGTATGTACGTGTGAGCGTGACGTACCTGCGCAGCTCAGCGAGCCCCGCGTTGAGGTGCGCGGTGGCGGCGGCCGCTAGTGACTGCGCGCGCTCCGCCGGCACGCTGATGTCTTTCTCCAACAACCATCTGGAACATAAACACACGCACTGACAAACACGATCACTCTTGCAACTGATACCAAATATTTCTACTTGATGCTGCAGGTAACTCACATAAAAGTTGAATAAATTTTGATGAGGGTGCCCTTGTAATTAACAAGTTCTTATTTCATTTTTTATAGACCAGAAGAAAAATGTGCACTGTCTTATAGTTTATTTTTACCAAACACCAACCTATCCATTGGTGGATCAGCCTGTACTGTAATAGTGACACTAACTGTTGTCGAGGTCACCGATCTGCATAGTCAACGTCGTCATCTTAATTGCTTTACCACCATAAGGTAGAATGTCACTTGCAAGTAGTCCGACCGAATTTCGTTTTCGGGTTTCGGCAATAAAATTGTCGCCAGAAATATCCATTTTCAACCATTTTCATTTTTGGGCGATTTGTGTAATTAGTTTCGGCAATGGCGAAAAATATTAAATTCTGGCAAATAAATTAGAAAAAAAAAAAAAAAAGTGAAATTCCATCGTTATATTAAGCAATAACACAGTAATTACGAAAATTCTAAAATAATGCTCCTCCTCGCATAATAATATTAGGTCGTTAAAAACCTAACGAAAAAACCATTTTTTTGTACGGTTTTCTTGCGGCCGACTAAAATATAATTTCATTCGGACTCTACATACAATAAGTCATAAAACGTCAACCAACAAAAACAACCTTAGTGAAGTTTCAATTTACTGGAAGTTTTTGACAAAAGTGGTAAAGCAGTTAAGCGGTCGACTCAAAATATATAAATATACTTTCAAAAATATTAAATCGCTCCTGTTTTTTCCGCATGTCAGCCCTCACCAACAAGTCTGGCAGCCGGGTGACATTCCCTGAAGTAATTCCCTCAAGAGGCAGCACCGTTCGCCGATAATGATATTACATTCTGATCCGACAGGGAGTGTTCTTCCATTTTATCGGGCACCATTCCAATCTAACAAACCGCTCTGACTTTTTGCTAAGAAAGATAGTCGGTAGTATTTCGTAGTGAAAAAATTATTTTACGAGGTAGGTAGCTATAGTGTTACTTTTACGGTATGTAGGTTATCTGTGCTAGCTCTATCTGTAATATTTGATTTGTACTTTCTAAACCTACGTTGAACTAGATTACGTACAATGGTAACAAAAAACATTGCCTATATAGATGTATTGAAAATATCACTCTGCGACTGCAAAAAATAAGTAGGTATGACCGATCAAGTTTCTAATTTGTGCTAAAATAATTACCTACTCAGCGTAATAATTAGATATCGTCGGCTATTCAAATAGGTGCAGTAAAGATAAACTTGTCGTCTTTTAAACTTATTTAGAAACATTACAATTTAGATACCTAGGTACCTATAGATAAGTACTGGTTCTAATGTTCGAAATAAGTTAATCTAATAAAAATTAAAAAAACTAGCGTACTGCTTTTTAATTTAATATTAAGCTAAAATCCTTCATTTATTACAGTTTTCTCGTATCAAGAAAATTTAAAAATACAATTTAAAAGATGGCGACCGCAAGTTGTCACCTGAATTATAATCAGAAATACCTATTGTACATTTGTACATTTGGACGAACTTAGGTCAGTGGGAAAGATTACGCAAGTTCTGCTAACATCTGAATAAACACTACAAGTTCGCTGATTACGAGTATACTCCTAAGCACAGTAATGTGTGTCCGTACATTCACCATTGCCCCTCGTGTACGTGAGAAGGCTTACAAAGTCGTCAGGAATACATCAATGGAAGAGTACCTTACGCCAACATTTTGCCAATTCCGTGGGAGTGAAAATGTTGGCCGTTTGACAAGATGTCTTAGTAATAAAGCAACGTTCGCGTTGCTAAGTGATTTGGGAAGAGTTGACTTTTAAGTGAGTAGGAATATTACTGATGCTGATCAAAGAGCTACTCTAATATGCGTGTATAGATAAGAATGATTACATTGTTGATGATTGAGTAACTCACGATGAGCACATGTTTGAACATTCCGGCCAGAATAATCATCTGTTATACTGAGTATCTTATATTTGTTCATTGAACTCATTGAATGCTTAGCAAAGATCTTCTTGACTCTAGAAAACATTGACATTAGATATGTCATACAGACATGGCTAATTTGAAATGTGGCAGGAGCGGCAGCCGCAGGGGCAGCTGCGTACGAAGTACGAAGTAACCATTGCATGCAACCATTTTTAGCAGTCATACGATAAAACGTGAGAATGTACGTAATGTATGTAATCTAGCTGACTGGACCTATTACTGTTTGACCATGACTCTAAAAGTTAGGGATGCTCTCTCTCCAGAGACGTCATCTTAAATCACCACCCTGTACTGAGCGTCCTAAGCAAATGGCAGGGGTTATCGCATTGACCAGATAATGAGCGATCATAGACTAGCAGTGAGAGACGGTAGGTACTTACTTGAATGGGTGTCCATCATTAGTCTTCTGCACGGCCTGCAGCACGTTCTTGTAGATGCGGAAGGCCACGGCGGCCGACAGCGCCAGCAGCGAGGCGTAGGCCAGCACCGACACCACGGAGCAGCACGCCAGCGCCACCAGCAGCGCCAGCCCCGCGCCCAGCGCCAGCCCGCTCGGCGCCGCCGCCCGCCAGTAGATCAGCGACTCCACTGCACACACAGCGACGGTCAGTACCCATACTTACTGCGACACCTAGCTAGCGGTGCTGACTGCGGGAACTAGGTTCACACAATTAACTTGACATACCTAATAAAATATATATTTTATTGAAAAGAGAAAGACGTTGTTGAAACTCTCAGGATAACCCACTCCAGTTCTACTAACGATAACTTAACGTTACGCACTACGAGCATCACAAGTGTTTTTTATTAATTTGTCGCGGAGAAAGTACTGAACACAAAACTGAATCCATCTATGATATCAATAAAATAATGTTAAGATTAACGGTAAACGTAAAGCCAGCCCAGACTTGCGAGATGCGAACCGGTTATTTCAAACCCTCCAAACTTTCTCAATGAGGCTTTTCGTTCAAACAACCGTATGTGTTGTGGAGCGAGTGAACCCAATGGCGCTAAGAATGTACCGTTATTCAGTTTCGGATGTCGTCCTGTCTATCAGACCATGCACTCGAACTATAACATGATTTTTCAATCGATAATAAAAAACACTGTAAGTCATAGGTACCCGTTTAACTTTTTACAATCCGATTGCTTTGTTTTGTTAACTCTACTAAATTTAAGTTGAACTATCGCACCAAATGATAAGATTATCGTCGACGCGTGAAACCTTTTAAAAGATGAAAGATAATTTATAGTATGTGCGGCAACAAACACCGTATGGCTCGCGACTTGCCCCCTGCCTACGTTACACGGTTGAGGCTTCCATTCCACGTCCACACGGGGCCCGGGCGATGCACCCGCGGCGAACCGGGGCACCGGGAGCAGGGGCGCAGGGGGCGCACGGGGCGCACTGACGCGTCACACACGTCCAGGCGGCTGGCGAGGGTTGGTACCTGGTCCTCGGGGCGGCAGGGGCTCGTACTGCGCGTTGTGTCGCGGCGAGTGCTTGGGGCGCGCCATGGCAGCGGAGTGAGCGGCTGGCGCGCGCGCAGCCTGCCGCGCACATGGCGGGCGCCACGCGGCCCTGCCTTTCACACACGTCATCATGACGCTGACCCGCGGCTGACACCGCAGCGCCCGCGCAACACCGCTGCCACGCGACACATCCCGACCGCTCCATACATTGTCAGAATTATCACATTACACGCAATACTACAAGGCTCTATTAAACGCCTTTCGTGGCTAGCCAGCACCCTAATTACGTAACACATTCTTTCATATCGACAATTTAATTTTGTAAGCATTTACTTATGCACAGCCAACCACGTAATTGCTTTCTACTTTTGACAAGAACTGTTAGTAAGTTTTAAACAAAACATCGTAAAAATCACTACGGTTGAAACTATCTACTTAGTTAACAATCACTTCGGTATTAAAGGTCAAATAGACCTTGACGTTGTATGACGTGCAAGTGACATTCAACGTTAAGACTTCACTAGAGAGAGATTCACTAGGAGACAAATGTCCCGCAACACGCGTCGCTAGAGATGTTGTGCGAAGACAAGTGACATCGGGCGACTTCGCCCGACATCTTTAGCGACACGTGTCGCGGGTTTGTACCCTCTAGTGAATGCGTAATAAAGAGGTTTGGAGACTATAGAGTGGTAAATAAATTATGAGGTCGAGTATACATGGTTCGTTGCCTGTGAACCAAATTGCAACGGAGAACAGATCACTCTCAGACGAAGATTATAATCCTAAATTAACTTCAGTAATTTCAATAGCATTAAGGATTTCACGTTGAAGAACCAGACGTCCGAACAATATTGATCGATGGATCGCTTTAACTGAATCTTGTATGAGTCATGCTACTATATCGGGAACTTGCCGGCCGTATCATTTGAATTTATTTATGAAGTAATTATGAGGCAGCGTCTAATAATATCTGGTGCCTTCACAAAAGGAGTGGGAAGGTACATTCTAGAAACGCCTGTGATGACAAAGGCAAGCATAGAAACAGCTTGGACTAGGGAGAGCTTGGACGACGAGCAACAACAACGCACGCCCTCACAGTAGGTCGGTCAGTGCCTACTGCCTCCTCTTGATGTGAGTGATGCCGAGCGCAGCACATGCACGGACCAAGCTGATTGTCACGCTTACAGGGTTGAGTTTTTTTTACTGGGATCAACTTTGTGAACGGTCGGGGGAAAGATTTGTTACGTATTAGAAATCCCGAGTCTGAGTATTTAAAAAACATTAAAATTTTGTTATAGGATTTTGTAAAATTATTTTCATTAGCCTAAAATTGTATCTCAGTGTTTCATCTCCAGATATAGCAACGAAAAAAAACTGTCATGCTGGGCATATGTTAGCCTGGCAGCCTGGCAGCCTGGCAGCCTGGCAGGATGCTCTCGCAGTCTCGAATTTCACAACGTCACGTCGGCATCGATGAATCTTTTTATGTCGAACGGGTGATTCATAGCTGCCCAAGTGTTACAGACTATCAATTCATTGAACAAGAACTCATTGTCTTGGATTCGTGATGGAATAGAAAGTTCAAAATTGTACCTACTTCATTAAAAAAATAGATTCCGTGGCATAAACGAATGCACTCAAATAGGTACATAACACGATCCTCTCATGAACGAAACTTAAATCGAAGGAAACAGCATATACAGCGAGCAGGGTAGTTACGTAACACACTAACAGTAGGTAATACATGTTCAATGGCTACATCAATGCTAGAGTAGACTAGAGTGGATCAACGCTAGAGCATTTCAAATTAATAATGATAATATTAAAATGAATTATTATTAAGTATTATTTTTAAGTTAGACATTTACGATGTTATAAACCTGTTACCTAAATAAAAAAATAAAAAAGATTATTAGCATTTATTACTTATCTGTCCGTCTGTTACGTTTTTATCCTTTACTGGCTGAATGGATTTAGATGATAGGCTACTATTTATCCTGGCAGCACGTTCCCGTGAGATAATTTGCGACATCCACGCGGGCGAAGCAGAAGCTAGTTTAAAATGAAAACTTGTAAAAACAATGTAAATAAGTAAATCAATGCCCATCGTGCCGGAAACAAAAACTATGCCTGACTTAGTTACTAAAGTAAATACTCATAAATATTGTTGTACGAGTATGTACGACAATATTTGTGAATTGTAGCATGTTTGTAATAAATACAAAATGCTGGTGCATGCGGCACACTCGACTTAACATACTACATACCAGAACCAAACGAGTTTGTACACAACGTGAGCGTTGAAACTGAAAGTCGGTGCGCATGTGGAAAGGCTTTCATTATCAGTGTGCGCGGGCGCACGGGACGCGGCGACGACTGCGCGCGACTCCGCGCCACAACAAACACGCAGGCGCTAGCGCAGCCGCTCACTGCACGCACTTGGCACCGAGCGGCGGCGGCGCCGACACACGGTCAATGCCATCCAGCCTCAATTGCCTTATCAAGCTGAATACACTGCTGATGTTACTATGACAACGATTCCTACGTTTCTTCGATAATCCACAAACGTACAGATCTCTGTAAAGAGACTTCGGTAGACGACATTGTTCTAATGTAGCATCGCTTGTTTTTTTAATGATAAAGAGCAAAACCTGTGCGAAAATGATAACAATTATCAGAAGAATATGAGCTGATAACACAACAGGATGTAAACCAAAATAATTATTAATAGCAATGCAGCAAGTGTTTCATGTGTTGAAGCTCGTTGATAGGAAAATTGAGTCTTCATTACATTATGATCAAGGGCGGATCCAGGATTTATTTCTGGGAGGGGCACATGGGCCATACAGTTAAGAAGTGTCTCCCACATCTTGTATTGCACTATGTTGTTTTTGGGATTTATCCTTTTTCAATAACATTTAAGAATAACTACAAACAAAAATGCAAATTTAGCACCCCGCCTCGGATAGGATTGATTTTCTTTTGACCATAGATACAGTAATAAGAGTAACTTTATCGACATAGTAAAGTTTAAGAAATATAAGACCCTGGGGTGCAAGAGCGAGCGAAGCGAGCTCAATTATTATAGCACCTGATTTTGGTTTGGTTAGTTTGTCTTTTGACCATTCACAGTATTAGCTAAATATATTTCATGAGTTGAGCAAAGCTGTATAATCTTTGGACGCGCGAGGCCCCTCAGACCGCGCATATTTTTAGCATTATATGTTATCCTAAAATCCTCTCGCCGACTCTAGGCCGGTGCATTGTTGGCATAGCAGACCTCAGTGCCTGAGTACGAAGACTACGCCACTTTGAAACATAGTAGTTATGCCATAGTTGCTGAAGTTATAGTAGGTACTTCTTCAGCGTTTATCATTGTAGTAATGTCATATGCATTCAGGCCAGTCCATCCAAACGATTCGATTATATTTCACTTAACTTAAACTGTTTGGGGGGGCGTGCCCCTGTGCCCCTCCCCCCCCAGAATCCGCCCTTGATTATGATAATTGTTGTCGTTAAGGTAGATGCGCCGAGGTAATCCGGGTTTTTTTTTTTTTACGTTTTTAGCAATTTGCAGGTCACTGTCAGGTTGTTTTTTGATTAAAATATGATTCGCGGCCGTAACAATTATGGTTTTACAGAATTATAATCATTAGAATCAGCAATAAAACTCCTTGTGTTAGAATTGGCGTCAAATGTCATGATTTCATGAAATAGTCATTCAATACGGTAATATGAACTTAGAGATGTATTGATGATTTTTATGATTATAATTCTATAAATAAATATTTGATATGGCCGCGAATCATATTTAGTTCAACATACAACCTGATACTGATCTGCAAATTGCAAAAAACCTAAGAAAATTTGAATTTCGCGGGCTACCTCGGCGCGCATCCCCTTAAAATACAAATTCATTTATTGGTGTGATTTTTGGAACATTTCACTTTTTTTTTTTTAAAGTTACAATATTGATTATTTTATTAACCCCGGACGCAAGAAGAGGGGTGTTATGTTGGTCTTCTTACGGTTCGATGTTTCCTTATTCATTGGTATACAATGTGGTCGGAGGTTCGTCTTAGATTTTCCTTATACGAAGATCGGCTCTTTATATGTACATATGTATATTGTTATATAAGTACTTAAGTATCATACATTCATTGACTTACACCACTCTAATTCCGAAGATTTTTTCTTCGGACCATTACACCGATGACACACAACAATGATTGCCGGCATTAGTCTCCGAGGAAAAACATATTCGGGAAAGTACGCCGACCATGACGTGATTTTCATACTTTTGAGCAGATTTTTTAACTTTTCTGATCTTCGTCCACATAATGAACAGCTGAACTTCAACGCTAAGAGCATTATGAATGTAGGTACTCTACCTCTAACCCAACCCCAACCACAAACTATAG
Source organism: Griposia aprilina (assembly GCA_916610205.1). Taxonomy (NCBI): domain Eukaryota; kingdom Metazoa; phylum Arthropoda; class Insecta; order Lepidoptera; family Noctuidae; genus Griposia; species Griposia aprilina. Next base: position 25,201,359 of record OU744289.1, read on the forward strand.
TCTTATTAAAGCTTCAAGTTTTTGATTTGAGGGTTTTGTAAAGTGTCTACCGTATCTTTTTTATAACCTATGGTAGAAAGCTCATCAGACGCACATTAGTGTGTGTGGTTAGACGAATTTTGGAAAACAGATACGAGCTCTCGTAAGAGTAGTATAATCTTTGGCTAAGAGCTTTTGGAATAATACTAAACAACTACTGACAGTGACAGTTCTACTTCTGACAACCTACAATCCACAATCTAAAGTTTTTATATTTTATTTTTTTATATTAAGGTCTTAGAATTTGGACTTTTTAAAAACTGTATTGATTTCGGTAACCGTAACCTTCACGACCCCGGCGGATCATCTTGTCATAGTGATGTTAGTTAGCGACCCATGATGCTTCACCACCAGTATGGTATGGTATGGTATGGTATAATAGGTATTCATGCACATCTGCATATTACATGATAGTTAATCGATTCCGTACACAGCTGGTCCGCATTTCTAATTCAATGGAACGGAACGTTAAGTCTGTGTCGGCAGTTACGAGTAGTTTGCATGAATGATTGTGTTTATAGGGCGCGATGTGCGGAAAGATGAAAGTTAATCACAATATGGAGGAGGGAGACAATGCGCGGAGGTCGCCGCGCGGCGTCACGACTACGACACAGTGGTAAAAATAACACGCAGTCCCACTGCGAGTGCGGCTTCCGATCACTGCCACGCACCGCACACTCCGCACAGTGCACACGCTCGCTCCAACATACCTACATTGAAATGTTCTAATTCAACCGAAACTCGCATTCCTCCTCATAATGAACAACATTCTCAAATCCTACGACTGTTGCACTAGAAGTAGGTTGAGTTATAAATGCATCGACACGTCATAAAAACGTAAGGCATCATTAAGTTATGTGACCACAATAGGTCTAAACAAATGGAACCGCTTAACAAAGGAAAATAACCGTGATAAGGTGAACTAACGACCCTTTGTCTCCGGCGATAGTCGGGCCAAAGAGTCCTCGATAATATCTAATTGTAAGGTTGATTCCAATAGGGTTTAGATCGACAGATATCGAAGTGATAGAACATTTTTTCAACATACAACGCGAACTTGAAAATTGCACAAGTTTATAGACGGGGCAAAAACTGACACAAACGATGTGGACGCTCGGGTGACGTTGAAAGTAAAAAAAATAATTATCTGGGATATGTTGAACACCAATGTTATTTGGTGTAAACTGCAATGTTCTGTGTGATTGAAAGTTCTACGAAACTCGCGTTCCGAAAGAGACTTTCTACCAAGTTTTTAATTAAACTTGCTTTTGCCTGCGGCTTCGCCCGCGTGGATGCCGGTAAATATCCCACGGGAACATATTACCGGGATTGAAAGTACCCTATGTGTTAATCCAGGTTATAAACTATCTGTGTGCCAAATTTCATCCCAATATGTTCAGCCGTTTTTGCGCCAATTCGGACATCCAGACAGACAAACAGACGAACGCACAAAAATTCTAAAAACTATATTTTCGACATCAGACTCGTTCCCACACCTCGTAGCTTCGTTACTTATACATATACTCGTGAGTCTTCCTAAAAACATTATTTCAAAATCATCGGGACCTGCTAAGTTATTCTTCACTCACGAGTACTTCCAGGAATACTAAATTAACTCAAACTCAAAACTCAAAGCATTTATTTCAAATAAACCAATTACAGACCCTTTTGAATTGTCAAGGGGTCGGTTAGTCAGAAAAATGAAGCTAGTTGCCCATTCCATAGCGTAGTAGGTACCTATGGAGAAGAACGAGACACTCTTTTGAAACAACATAGTTACAAAAAAAATTGTTTACATCATTCATGTTGAAATTATACATCTGAGAACGATGTAAAAAGACGTGTACGTTAAAAGCTCCGTAACAAAAAAGACAAAAAAAAGTAACAATTCAAAAATTATAATAAGCCATAGCAGCTAAGAGATGACCAGTCCCTACTGACGGCACCCGTTCACGAACATGACGTATGGATCAGCACCATTCAGCTCAACCATTTTGAAGGGAACTTAATGATCCAACCCACACGCCACCACCAGCGAGACATTTGAGTGAGCATGACAACAACGTCTTGCACAAGAGGGTTCTGTTACGAAAGTAATAAGATTAGGTGTGTTAATCCAGTAGATACGTAGTTCTGTAGCCTCGTATCTAAGTGACAGGTGAGAGAGCGGATCATAGTCCATGCGATATCGTCCGTCGCTTATCAGCGGGACGCGACTCGCGCTGGCACCGGGACTGGGCCAAAGGAAGCAGCTCATCAGTCATCACACACTCGCAGATCCTACTCTGTCATCTGCAGTGTCTAAGCATCGCACAACACAACACAACTGATTTTCTATTGTTATGGCCACCTGGGGCCTGGCTAGTTAATATTGATTCAATTCAACGATTCGGATGAAACTGATAAAAGTATAATCTAAGACAGTAAGCAGTAACCGATTAGCGATAAATTACCGTTGAATTACAAATATTAAATTAACATAATGGATCTAATGACGCCAACGGACTCATCACCGTTTAATAAGTCTTCATGAATTCCATAAATTGAATTCCTTAATAGTTTCATTGTTTGTAATAATATGCGCCTCGTATCGTTTGAGTAGGTAACATTACTGCTTGTAACATTTGCCGCGCTTTCGAAATTTTGTCTTCTCAGTATAAACTAATTTATAGAGTGCTGATAAAATGATATTCCCACGTTCTGTAGTTATGTACATTTCGGTTGCCACAGATCTCCACGTGTCGTCGTGTAGGCGACAGAGATTCCGACACACATGTTATCCAGACCTCATTCTAACTTAGTTTTTTACTTCCTTGTTTCATTCTATAATCTTATCTTTCTTATCATATCAATGAAAAAATACGTAGATTGAAAGTTTTAAATCAAATTATGAAACTGAATGTGTGCCGGTCATTTGCACATTTTTCCAACCTACTATCACATGTATGCAAATAATGATCATTTATGGTTCTTGTTATATGCATGACGCAAGTATCTGTTATAGCAGCAAGTACAATTAGTGAGTAGCCATTAGATCAAGGCGAGACCAATAAGAGTGCGAAGATGAAATATGACTTATCAGTAGTTATCAGTGAGGTCACGTCGTGGCTACAGGTACAACAAACTTTGCTAGTAGGAATCTAAATACTTAGTTGGAATCATAACCACGAGCATAGCATATAGCAAATAATATTCATTGTTCACCGTCATTACATATTGTACTGACCAAGGACATACACAGAGTACCTGCTGTACATAGCGATTATTCCAGTCTTGTCCTCCATTTTGACTAACTTGAATGAACAACTTAACGTAGGGTATACATCGGTCACGTCATCAGGAGCTATACAGTCAACACAGTTGCAACAACAAGCAGAACTAGATAGGACTATTATAGCGTCTGCTCACGGACGAAGCACGTCTCAGTACGTAAGAGATACCCAGTGGCAGCTTTATACGCATGTGTATAGATGGACATAGGATTCCTGCGACCTCCAGTATCCGATCAAGTTTCTCTCGTCGCGTAGAAAACCAGGAAACAAAGGAAAACCAGCCTTCCGTGTAGAGCTACGACTAGCTAGTGAACAGAGGGGGAGACACGTGGCGGCTCAGTTCTAGGGCATGCGCTTATAATTCAATTAGTACAACATGATGTTATATATGTAGTGTGTCCGAACGATCCATTTATCGGCACGGGACGAGTTAATGACAACATGAACAAAACGAGAGTCCTGAACGTGTCGGGGAATGTGAGGAAACCACGAGGCCTAGCAAACGTTGTTACAGAAATAAGTCTAACTTACGATCCATTTGGAAAACGCTTATCTACAGAGATGTCTTAACATCATTATTTCATATTATTGTGACAGATCAACTCAATTAGTTTGAAAGATGAAGTTGAGGTTAGCGTTAAAAGAATCAGATGTCTTAAAATCGCCCAAAATCCACGTGATTGAGCAAAGAGGAAAGATCTTATCGTGCCACCATGCCGGAACTTAGCTTGTTGGGAGAAGATAAAAGGATTTTAGAAAATAGACCCATATTCAAACATTGCCAATAGTGGAATATTTTATTTATTTTGGCAAGGTGCGGTCACTTGCCTCCAACGTAATTCGATAATTAAAAAGCGATCTCCGACATGAATTATACAAATTCGAACCAGTCAAGCTGATGGATGGTCAAACGCTATAAATCAGATTGTTACCGGCCTCAGCGTCAGTTAAAATCAGTCTAATTTCATCTTGGCTGGCGATTTGAAGTGTGCAGGGTGAGCAGCATGGCACAGCGCATGCGCGCCGCCACACATTCATTACCAACACAATATTAATGACATCCAAGAGTCAGATGAGCCACGAGCCAGCGTTGCTATCAACTACAATACTTTATCACATACAGATAAATATAAAGACGTCGCTGTCGTAGCCGTGACGACACACAATTAGCTAGTACGCACTGCACAGCTATTTGAACCTTTTTGTCCCATACTAACTACAGATATAAATACTCGAGACGGTGCGATGGAATTTTTCACCAACCTGTGTGGTCAATTACAGTTTAAGTAATCCGCGGAGTTGAGGATCAACATGGACAAGAAAGTTATAAAAGAATCGTGTGGTCGGTTACAGTCGATTATATTGTAGGTTGGATCTTCGTTCGTGGTCCATCACGTGACGTAATTCGGTGCAAATAACGTATTATTAAATAATAGTGATACATTTAGGACGGTCTTGTCGAACCTTGACTCGGCACGCGGAGTTATTATTGTTCTGTCACCGGCGGCGACTACGATTTTATCGTGGCTTGGCGCGAGTTCACGACACGAAACAGACTAGCCGTGTGATGCGCAAGGAGCCGATCGCCCACCCGACCACGTCCAGCACCACCACCGTCACCTCCACCATTACCAAGTACCACCATCACTAGCGCCATCGTCCCCGAGGCCGCGAGCGGGCGATCAGTTATCGTTAATGTCACTGGAGCGGTGTTAACACTGAGCTCACACAACACTATAAACTACAAGTAGGAGTGCTAGCGGCGGCAGTGGGTCACAGTGCAGGGCCGCAGGGCGAGGCGCGCTGCCCGGGCGGCGCGGCGGCTGCGGCCCGGTTGGCGGCGCGCCACCTATACGTATTTCTGCCCTCCGCTCTCCACGACCACTCACCTTCGGGATGCAGCCTCTGCGGGTCGAACCAGGCATCTGGAATAGAAGGCTGCGCGTTAGCGGGTTAGTCGCGACAGACAGAGAGGAAAGCGGGCGAAGCGAAGCCGGCGCGAGGGGGAGGGGGCACTTACGCGGGTCGAGGACGCTGCAGAGGGAGGGTCCGGAGTCCGGCATGGTGGTGATTTACGTAACGCGAGCGTGAGGTGGATGAAGGCGGCTGACGGAGCGCGCGCCGCGCCGGACTCTCGCGTCGATACTGGCGGCGCGGCGCAGCCCCGCGCCGAGCCCTCCCGCCCCGCCCCGCGCCGCAGCGCCCCGCACGCCCGGCGGCACGCATGCGCACCCACCACCACGTCTGACCAGCACCCCCAGCGTGCTGCAGCACCACCACCGCCCGCCACCGCGACACGCATACCCGCACCCTCACCAGGATATCGTGTGTTAGTCTCACAGGGTTAGCTCATCGTGCGGTTAGTATTGTGAGTACTTACTCCAGTGCAGACAGATGATTAGACAAGTTATTTACATACAAATAGTAACACGAACAGAAGTAACGAGTAAGAGCGAGATAACGGTGTCTGGTACCTATGCATGTTGCTTACAGGGCGCGCGGGTGACAGGTCGCAGGTCACGCCGCGGTCTACATGAAATAAGTTAGAGTCGAGCTGCACTGACCTGCAAAGTGCATTCGCCTTTTGTATTCATTGATCTGTATTGGTAAATTCCACATGGATCCGCGGAAAATTTGAAAGTCATGAAATAAATGACAAAATTAGCGATTAAGTAGAACTCAACGCTCGAACGTAGAACGTTGTTTTCGTCGTTTATCTGTTACCTTATTTTAAGATGAATCATGTTGCCGAGATGCTGACGTTATCCTCATTTAGCACATAATACCTACAACACGTTCAAACACAATAGGTGTGTTGCTAAGTATTCACTAGGTACACTAATGGCTAACATCTACAAACTTGAGTCGAAACGAAAAGCGAAAGGTCATATTAGCGCTGAATACTTTTACTAAGCTAAAAGTCTGCTTGTGATGTATTATGTCATCAGTTATTCTCTGTGTAGATATTTTCTTCTTAAAAAACAATTAAAACCAGTGAGACGCAGACAACTTTCGAAACGTGTCGCCTTCACGCATCGTAAGCCATCGCATAAAAAGTGACCATGACAACAGAATAAAGGCTGATCTTGTTCCGAAAAGACACTGACACTGTTCTTTGTCGGTTCCTTGCAAAGTAAGAGAATAAGCAAAGTTGATCATTAACTGCAGGTGCAGAAAGCTGTAGTCAAGTCAATCAAAGGATATTATAAGGATGAATGGCGTCTTAAAAAAAAACTGCTGAGACCATGGTAAGTCATTTAGGTTCCCAAGTTCTAAATCACAACCATTCCGAGAGAATCATACATGATTCAAAACTTTCGCATAACAAATAATCATGGAAAGTGCCGACTTGGCTTTGAGTTGTTTTGGCTTTGAATTTATCTAGAAAACATAAATATAACTAAATGTAACTCTTGAATCTTTATAGACAGACTATACTGCACAAATACAATACTTTAGAAGTTGTGAAGTGGATTGATTTTGTCACGTCAAGCGGTAGTATCGCGGTCGTCAGTCAGTCGTGGCGGTTACTGGGCGAGAACAACGGAGTACTGCGAGAATGAGTCACAGCAATTCACCTCCATTATGGTAATTACAGGCAAACCTTCCAACTAACCAACCCTAAAGCTACATGCTCATGTTGGTGGATTTACCAACTATTACGTTGCGGGTTGCCGGTACGGGTACTGAGGAGACATAGTATTGAATACCAGAACTTCAGACGATCAAATAACAAACTACGTATTAGAGAAAACACCACAAAATATAACCAAAAAATAGAGCATTATAATCATTAAAATGATAAGCGTCAATAAAAAAGCTAGATCCTGAAACAATTACAAGCCTCAAGTAGTCTAGTACACGATTTATAGAAATTTCACAAGGAACATGATGTAACATGTGTATCGACTTGAGTTAATGTTAAACATTTACGTTTTTGGTGCTACTATACCATCATGCTATGTGAACGAGATCTTGACTTCTCTCGGAACAAATAATGCGGTTGCCCACACTAGTATTTTAGTACTTCTTCTGCTAAAAGATGGGATGACGATCAATCGAACTTGAATACTGAAGCTATTTTGCACTCCCACGCTGAATACTGGCCATGACTGCGGGTTCCAGAGCCACGGCCAGTGTACCAAATGACGTGTTCAATTCGAATGCTATAATTGGCCTTTGTTTTAGTCCAAACTACAGTACCTACTGAACGAAATCAAACTTGTATTGCTGGGTCTGTAAGTTCTGAGACACCATACAAGAACCATAAATGTAGGTGCAGATTAAATTGTTAATTATGTCCAGTCTGATTGATTGTAGCCAGAGTAAGAGGTTCCCGGTTATGGTAGTAACACCTGGCAGCAAAGAATTCTCTTTTATTGAGCAGGTTCCATAGTAAATTAAACATGAGTGACGTGTGCGACGCCATGTCGCGCCGGTTAAAAATACCCCGTGCAAGTGCGAGACGGCCACGATGACGTCATGGGCTACCTGTGGGCTGTATGCCACTTCAACGTGCCGTAATGTTCCCCTCTGTTAGGTTCAATGAAACTTAACAACGGAGCCAATTAATCGAAAGCATAACTTCTTAAGTTCAGGTTCCTTAATAAATGAGATTAAAAATCGAGCGCCACATACTTAAACAACACCGTTTTATTATTTTTTTATGTGTACTGCTAACAACCCTACCAACGCTTTCTTTGTAATAATTATATGGACTGTATGTCTGAAATAAAGATAAATAAATAAAAATAATACATATATCTTTATCTTAGAAAAAGTCTCCCAACTTTCTTCCATGTTTAGAATTCTACATAATTATACGTATTTTATTCCTTCAGAACCTAAGTGATGCCCCCTGGAGAGATGAAGACGGAAAAATCAGAGCCATGAGTTAATTAAGCCTGTAATCCATGTTCACTTGTGAAACTCTAAACCAGGCTTTTGTGTATTGGGGATGTCGGGTGGGATTCTCAGAAGGTCGTTTACGGTAACACTTCAATCGAATAAGTTCTTGCAATATGGAATAGAATTTCGTTTCATACATTTAAAGTCATGAGCGGACAGTCATTAAAGGGGTGATTAATTTAATAACCGGGTTTCCCCACCGTGCACCGGCTTGCTCGCCCTAATCCAATAAATAACAAGCAACTATTTTTCATTCACGACATCAAACTGTTCGGTAACTACGTAGATTATCTTATGAACATGCGGGAAGTTCATTAAACTGACAGTTCAGAAGGCAGATATAGTCGAGTACGCATTTCTGCAAGTAAAAGCTCACCGGCTAGCAACAACTTGATCCGTTTAAATAAAGAGAACAGACGGTGACGGTGTGTCTGTGCGGTGGTTGGCGAGGAGCGTATCGATCGCCGCGCCAGCCGCCCTCCCTCGCGACCCCAGCACCCCACCACGTACATCGAGGCCTAGCCTTTATAGTTTATTGCATCCATGTCTAGGTTTTTCCAAATATTCAGGACTATTAGTGCTTAATCAAATAACTTACGACAGCAAACGCTATTGGCAATTTTTAACAAACAGATTTGGATTTACGACATTCTGTGGCAAATATGAAAATAAATCATTTATTTAGCCTGCGAACCTATACTTAGGACAAAGGATTAGAATAAATTACGAACAATCTGATAGATTCCAACAAACTAATGGGATCGAAACTAAATGGAATCTTTCTTCTTGATACAATTCGACGACGAGCGCTAAATTAAAACAGTATACTGTAGGTACTTCTACATTTGTTACAAAAGCTTTCAGCATGATTGAGATCACTATTTTAATTAATTCTCTTTCTCTCCTCGTCTGGCGAGTTGCAGCACTGCCATTGACGGAGCTGACGAAAATACCAGTTAAGTTAACTTTATCAACAAAATAAACCGATTAGGTTATTCGATACTGTAATTCAACGGCCTTTTTGTCAGTGTCATTATGAATAGGACAGTAAACAAAAGGGGCGACAGGGAAGTGACGTCAGTGGGAGATCTGTGCACAAGGGTCACAAAGGGATCAGCGCTACATTTTTGTGAAGAGCTTGGAATTAGGTCAACGAGTGCACACAGAGGGCACAGGGCGCTTGTTGATCTTGGAACTGTGGCTGTGGTTCTCCTTGCTCAATATAATTATAAAGTACTAGCTGACCCGACAGACGTTGTCCTGTCTTAACTATGAATGTCGTATGTCGTTTGGTTTTAGTTTTGACTATTGAATAAAAATAATCGACTAATTTATCAACCGACATAATTATCTGTGTTAAACGATATTTGCTGCGCGCATTTTGTCAATCGCTGACAGTTATTTCAAACAACTGACAGTTATGTAAAACTAATATTGGCGTTAAGTTTTCTTAAATTTTCTTATGTTCCGTTCAACTTCCTTAATTTTTTCTTCCATGAGAACCTTCTCCTGACAATAATTAATACAACAAAAAAAGAATTATACAATATATATAGATGTATGGCTTAGGTAAGTATAAATTAAGCGGTCTCTTGTTTTTACATTGGGTATCAGGAATTATGAAAAAAATATGCCATAACATTTATTGCCCTGGACCGGAGGAGCTGGAAGTCATGGGGAGAGGGCTTTGTCCAACAGTGGGATAATGCAGGCTGACATTTATTACAGTGACGTGCCTAAAAAGTTGCATTCTTGTGATTTTGACCACATAGGTAAAGGCTGCTGCGCTCTGAATCTGAACCATGACTCGGGTGGTTAACAGATCGACATTTGGGGAGCTGGGGAGTTTGTTGCGCCAGTTTCTACCCAGCCAAATCACGAGGAAGTGGTGAAGGGCGTTTTGAGAGACTGCCTTATGTAATTTTTGATGTTCATAAAGTGCTGATTCTCAGCTTAATTTGAATGAATGATTTATGAATTTTATCTGTCAGTTAGGAGTCCTGTTTCTTTCTTTCTTCTTTATTGATAAATACAGTTTGGCATATCGAGAAGTTCTGAAACTAGTTGGTGACACACGACACACGAGTCTCGACCTACATAATACTGCTGAGCTAAGAGACTCAGGAATTACTATAACAAATCAAACATTTCATTAGCGATTTGGCAACATTTTGCAATTTCTACCAGATTATTTATTCATGTATAATTCAAGATGTTGTCTTTCTAACCGATTGCAAATTAATTGATCATGCATGGTCAAACAGTTTAAAGATTTAAGACAAGTGATTAACGAAGGCTTAGGTAAATCAATTTCCAACTTGCTACCGTTTCTTCGTTTTGTCACTTTGGTGACAAAACGGTTACGGTTTAGGGTAACTGAACTGAACGACAATGGAAACAGTTGATTAGAAATTGATTTATTTGTAAATGGCGAATGTTGATGACTGATAGATATTGCAAAGCAAAGGTCTTAAATTCACCAACTATTACATTAAGTTAAATATGGTAAATTGTTCATCAATACAATCTATCAATGTTGCACTTTTGCAGAGCGCGCCGAGGTCGAGTCGGACGAGTAGATCGTTTGAGAATAAAAATAAGACAACTATGCCACATAGCATCATATTATATAGACCGATAAGAAAAATTTCTTGAGCTGAATTAGAAGGAAGCAGAGACTTATTTCAAAACGTATTTTTAATTTATTATTTTAATGAGTACGTTGTCATTTCTAAACCTAACTACGCCAATATTAACTGCGGAAGCACAGCTGACGTAATCTTATATTAAGTATATCGCGCAGACGTATCAGACGGATTTATTACCGGAATGTGACCTACTAGCCGCTGACTATACGTGTCCCCCACCGCAAGGAAATCTTTTAGCCGACAAAACCAAAACCGAACTAATCATAGCAGAGATTAGGAAGCATAGTTTCGAATAACTGAAACAGCCGACACCCATTCAAATATCAGTATGTCGATACTTACGCGTGATATCGTCACCGCTTCCGGAACCCATGTTTCACACACAACAATATCCACACAAAAGGCTAGTCCTCGCGAGAATGATGAGTCACAGCACGAGCACACGACGCCACATCAATGTCAAGCGAGCACTCGGAACAGTTGTGAGCGGCGAGCAGAGACTGTGCGACGTGAGCGCGCGGCGGGTGCTCCGTTTGTGAACGCAGCGCGGTGCTGCTTCAGCGATGCTAAAATTAGCGATGGTGGCGTCGTGCATACCACGCGTCACTCGCCGCCACCGCCGCGCTGACGACGCCGCTCCCTGCGACCGCGCACTCGCGTACTTACACTATGCCCAGGGCCATTCATTAGTCATAATCAAATTCAAAAAAATACAGGGTTATGTAGGCATCGGTGGATGAAACACTGAAAGTCTCGGCGGTTCCATGGGGCAGTCGCAAACTGTTAATAATGATGAAAACCATTGTTTGGAGTACCTAAGGTATTCTAAAAGAAATTTTAATCGCAATACTTTTACGTAGAGTCGCGCTCCCAGTATGGCAAAGATAAGATAAAGACTTGAAGATAACACTAGTTTCAACTTCAACAGTTATAAAGTTATAAATAAACCCCTAAAATGCATTAATGGATAGCAACTACGTATGTCGTTCTAATAATCGTTAGTAAAGAGCAATACCGGGAACTGATACCAGTAGGAAATTAGCGATGACTCCTCGATTAACAGCTTAAAGTCCTGTGACTATTAGCTATAATTTTATTAAGTCGAATATTACAAAATAAATTCAGATAGGTAATTATAATAGTTGAAAGCTCTTTACTAAGTTAAAGACAAAGAGACAAACTGTATAAGCATTACGATGACTGTCCGATACGTAATATTTTATCGTGCTGGCTGTAGCCATCCACCAAGTCACCAAGCTTGTAGTCGCGTTGGCTAGTAGCAAAGGCAACTTGAAGTCTAGGGTAGGAGTAGGACGGGAGCGACTCGGACGTTGTCTGAATAATGTATGGTGCGGGCTGTCGGACGTCCGCGTGCAGGCCGAGCGTGGGCCCGCGGGTGCCGTTACCCGGTGCTGCAGCGCGGTCAACGCTCTTGCCGCTCCGCCACCTCTGCAGCCGACCTCCTCTACCCCTCCTAGCTTCGCCACCCCGCCCCCCATATGACTGCTGTCACTATTTTTCGTATTTACATTCATTTCACTTTGACAAAAGACGTAATCTTCCATAAAGTTCCCGAGGTTGAATCTTGTTGATTTGAGATGATTATGGACCTATCTTATTTATTACTTGCGTCATATCAATGCGGCATAGATGAAATTTTCTTAACCATAATTTCCTAATACCTTGCCACAATGTTGTTCAGGTGTTGAAATACACTTGTATAGATAATATTGGTGTGCGCGGGCATTGTTCTCCTGCAGACGTGATTTTTCACGGTCCGTGGCATGCAGCGCTCGGTGCTCGCCTTCAAATGGAACCATTCTAATTTTCTAAAACTTACCGTGTGGCGCAAAAAACGCCGCGCGCTAGCGACACCTCATGCAGACACGAACAATGAAATCACCTACCAGTTATAGCTATGATACTCCAAGACTATGTTTTCAGTCCTTTCATTAAGGAAAAAGAAAGGTATTTTGAAACGTAGTGCCAAAAAGTGCCATTCGGAATACAGATAGATCGTAACAAAGAAAGAACATCTTACCGAGTCCCATCTGGCAGAAGATGACCTCGGCCTCAATCACATGTGCTACTTGACGCTTCGGCTCGGGCGCTGCTGGCTTCGGTGGTAGGACCGGCTCTGACTTCACATGTTCTGGCTTCTGAGGCTCTGGTTTCGGGGGCTCGGAGGCCAGTGGCTCTGGAGACGCCGACGGCTTGGGTTCCTCTGGCAGGGGCTTTTCGGGCGCCACTGGTGCGCTGGGAGCAGGCGCTGGAGCCGGGGCCGGCGCCGCCGCGGGTGCCAGCACGGGCGTGGGGTCGTGCGGCGGCTCGGGGGTGTAGGCGGGGCGCCCCGCCTCGGCGCGGGGCTCGGCCCGGTGCATGGGCGACTCGCCGGCCGTGTCGGCGTCCGACTCGCTGTCTGTGAATTTGTCGGCGATGTGGTCGGCCGAGGCGGAGGGTGCACGAGGCGCCTCCGCCAGCAGCTCGCGCTCCATGTCGAGGAAGCTGCGCGTCGCGGCGGCAGCGGGCTGGCGGTGCGGCGACTCGGCCGCCTCTCGCTTGCCGTCGCGGTCGAGGTGCTCGAAGTCATCCGTCGAATCCTGATCGCGCTTCATTACGGGCTCGGCAGGCATCGCGTCGGTGACCTGTACGGGGTCTCCACTCGCGAGACCCCCGAGGAGAGCGTCGGCACTGTCCATGTTTCCTTATGTGACAGATAAAAAAGACCGGTGTCGAGAGTGATCGATAGGGTGCGGGAGTAGCGCGCGTGCGAGAAGCTGCGAACGCGGAGGGCGGGTCCTGTCGTGCGTCCTCGCCGTATCGTACTGCGGTCTGCTAGCCGTTCGCCGGCCGCGGCTGCACGACGTCACTCAGCACGAGAAACGAACGGTATTACTCATCGCCGACCCCTCCGTTGCAGCGGGGGCGGCGCCGCTCGCCGGTAATATAGATAATAAAATGGAATAAATGAAATTATAATAAATAAATGAAAGCAAATATAATAAGTTTAATATTAAACTGTTGAAATGATCAAGTAAACAGTTAGTCTAAATAAAATTGCACAAAAATATGAGAATGTCCAATGCAAGCAAGAAATTGCGAAAAGTATTGACTTTCCGATCCTGACCTTTTTGAAGGCGCGTTAAGTAAGCACTGTTTTACCGACACTTGTCAATCGGATACAATACAACAAGAGAATTTTCACTTCACTGTGGTTTCACAAATGAAAGCAGGGATAGCGATAGTAGCGACATTACAACAGCTGTTACCAGTGTGACCAGTACAATTTGTGAAAAAAACGGCCAAGTGCGAATAGGTCTTTATTGTAAAAAAGAAGATGCCTCCGACTCGTCTCCGACTGCATGAGATTAGGAGTGGGATTGGGGACAAAACTATGTCATCTTGTTTCCATCTTCTGTTTTACGAAGTCGGGTTTTTTGATTTTTTAGATTAACCATTTTTATTTTACACTTTTTAGTTATGATTATTTTTCTCTTATTCTAGTAAATAATGCTCTATGTAACTGTCGTTTAAATTATCCTTCAAAGCAGTAGCATTCTGGGTTTGTCACTTGATTTTAAGAATTATATTGAATTATACATATTATAAATAATTATAATTTTTAACGTTAATGAGAACTATGATACGATAATATACGAACTTTATCACATCTTTATCGTTTCGAAAATGTAAGTGAGAACGGCTGTTGCCGACCAACTTTAAATCGAGATCCACATTTATAATGACCAGTTAGGTCATTAAAAATGAAAAATGAATAAAGAAAACTAAAAATGATTTTCTAAGACCTATTCAACGATACCCCAGTTGATAGTTCGTCGACTTAATTTTTTTTCTTTTTCACATTATGGCGTCTGGTTGTCGCCATAATGATCATAATTATATAATTAATCTTAATCGTGCACACTTGCAGCGTTCAGACGTGTTCCTCAACAATATTTGATAAATAATTTATTTAATAATAGTGGTTTCCTATAATGCATTACTGTTGTAATGCTTGTGTAAAATTTTGCTTACTGAATAGTTTTGTTAATGATGCCTCGGATGGTGATTGTAGGAGTGCCGACTTCCTTTGCTGAAAATGAGGTGTTCAGGTGCATTTTCGAACAAAACGTAGCCGACAAGTTACCAGCGATGTCATTGGAATCCTTCTTGACCTTGATAAAATAAAGCCACGAATCGGGGAAGAGAGATGCTACGACCTGTAACTACGTTGTTGAAGTTTCAGCTGAAATACGTAAAGCCGTAATCCCTCAATAAAGGCTTTTTATAACTTGGACGTCCTGTCCTGTCAGAGACTTTACATTGGTAACAAGGTGTTACAAATGCCAACAATATGGCCATGCAGCAAAAACATGCCGTGAGATCATTTCTTCATTTGGTCACAGTGGTGACGCTGGCCATTCGATGTCTGAATGCGCGAAGAAAGCCAACATTCCGAAATGTGCAACTTGCTCACGCTTTAAAAAGTCCAGTGATCACAAAACGGGAGATGCTGATTGCCCTGCTAGGAAAATAGCAGAATAGAGATATATTAACTCCATTGACTAAGAGGGCAACTAGTGCGTCATACTCAAGTCCAGACTTCCGTATCACTTGTTGCCGACTCAACAATATACCTGACCACTGAACTGTCCTACTTACCATCGATTTGCTGCTGTCTAAGCACATTAGCCGATCGCTTCAAAAATCTAATGTAGCCTTGAAGGTGATTTATGCAACAATTTTTTCAACCTCGTTAATTATACTACTGACTCAATCATATTCGTGTAACTAAGTGTTACTAACTATTTTCCGTAAATAATATAGAAATTATCTACATGACCTTAATTATTTGTGTTTTAATTAAGTAAATTAGAACATAATAAATTACATAAGTTACTATTCTTGAAACTTACATAAGTTAAATATTGTTAAGAAATCAGTTGACCTAATAGTAATTGTAAGACCTCATGCCGCCTGTGATACAGGTTTATCCTAGTACAGGCATCATATTTTGTAATAAATATTTTTAAGATTTAGGTATACTGTATTTTACCAATTTTTATTTTTGAATAAATAGTTATTATTATATTGAATTTTGATTACTGTCATGTCTTTAGTGACACACACAAGATGAAAACAAATCGATTGACGTAAGAATCATCAAAATCGGCCCGGCCCACACGTTTGGTCTCTAGAGCGCTACATTAATGTAGCGCTCTAGAGACGCCCGCGCGTCGTGTGTGTTTGTTCCTTTATAGGAACAAACATACATACATAGGCTGATAAACACATTACCCTCCTTTGCGTCGCGCAGTCCGGTAAAAACCGGCCAAGTGCGAAACGGACACGCACATGAAGGGTTCCGTACCACAAGAAAAAAAAAACGTCGAAAAAACACGTTTCTTGTATGTACCCGTAATGTTTAACTTTATATTTATTTTATAAATTTTTGTTGTTAGAGCGCCAAGAGAATTAATAAATACCCTGTAAAAAAATACTGTCTACCTATTCCGGTTCATGAGATACAGCCCACTGACAGATGGACGGATGGTCAGCATTTTTTTTTCTTTTTTCTAGCTAATTTTTAAACTAAACTCATAATCCATATTCTTGTGTCACTATAGACACATTAATATGGATTCGAAACAAGAAAACAGATGGTACAAAGTAGTCCGAGATTATTTGAGGCCCATTTTGTAGATCGATTAGGGAACTTCGTATTTTAGTTTCATAACCAAAATATTCTAATATCATTCATATTAAGTTTCTACAACAACCAAAAAATTCTCATGTCGCACTTTGTTTCAATAACTATTATAAGTCCAATAATCTATCTTTGTAGAACGGTTAAAGTTACCTTGTTTAATTATAGAGGTATAAATATAAAGCTGCTTAAGAAACACCTAAATTTTTTAAACGACTTTTTTCGTCTTTCTCCTGCCCATAATTATCTTAATTTATTTGGGGTCAGCGCAACATGTATTTTTTTGCCATACTTTTTTATTAGTCTTATCTTGGTGGTCACCTCCTTTCTAGCCATATTCTGTAAACGACATTATTTTTGATAAAGGTTTCAGAACGAAACTTTGCAGACATCTGCAATGGGCTGGCCGGGGCGGGTCTGTCATGTTGAAGTTTCTGCCTGTCAGAATAGTCGATAGAGCAGTTCAGTAAGTTCAGTTATGGTTCAGTTCTACTACCTTTATAGTCTGTGGACTCTATGGGGCAGTTCAATATGGTTTTTCAGCACTAAAGCGCTTTTCTTGCATTAATTCCGAGTGTCGAGTTCGACCTACCAGCAGGAAATATAGCGCTGTTAAACAGTGATACCACCGCTGCGCAATCGTTTTTTCCTTTGAGTAATCTATGCTCAGTGTGATTTCTTATTTCAAAAATGACAGTAATGACAAGTATACCACAATACCACGACCCCACTACCACCCCACCACATTCCACTGAGGCACTGACTGATTCCATTGAATTCCAGTTTAGGAGTGTTTAGGTTCTGTGATTCCATTATTCTAGTCCACAAGGATGGCGGCGACAGTAGCGGATGGTTGTGTTGATACAAGTGAAATAATATCCCTCAATAAACAACAAAATATCAACAGAATAGAACGAAAGTTGCCTAATGGAAAAGTGAATCATCTTAAAAATGGTTGCATGAAGTCAAAATATTTAAGTAATGGTGACACTGTGAGTAGATATTCATTTATTTTCTAACCTTCGAAAAATGTACCTATACCTAAAATGTTGTCACGATGTTAAGTTTCGCCGGTGCATAGAATATTTGACACGCCCGGCCCCGCAGGCAGGAGCGTTTGGTGGCTTCAGTCGCGGGCCGGCTCACTCTTGGCAATCGACCCATTACGGGGTTCTCCCGATCTGTATATTTGTCTCGTATTAGTACTGTACCACACAGCACGTCAACCAAGTTTCGTCAAGTACTTACATTTAAATAATAACATTAGTAACAATCATTGGTCAAAGGGTTATCTTAGGGGGTCCAATATTATTCTGAACATAAAATATCATCACTTCAGGATTCCCCAAAGGGATGTGTTTAGTACTCGTTTACGTCACTAATTGTGCACAAATACAGCCTCTGGAATATTTAAACCAATTTTAATAAACTTGCACAGTGCATCACCTGTCATACTGAAGGATCATAGATTATAATAGGTCTCACTTTAGAGATAGGAATGAGATCATGGCTGACTAAACAACAATATAAGTAATTGAATACAATCAGCATCACATCACAGTCCAGGATTCCTCATATAACACTTTAAAAAATTTAATCTTTCAAAAAGCCTGCCAACAAAAGAAGTAAGAATTATAAATTCACCCAACTATTTGCTACTGATATTATTTTATGTAGGTATAAGAAAAGATTAAGGAATCTAGCTGTAATAACTCTATACTTAGATAGTATTGAATTTGGATTGGGAAGGGAATGCCTTGTCTAATAACCAGTGATCGGAGTAGGTAGATTGATTTTTAGTACTTGTATCATAAATGCACACAGAAAGAATAACATGGATAAGCCATTTTTCTGGAAAGTAATTCCGGTATTTCCGGATTCAATTAAATATTGTTAATGTTGGTAGTGATATTATTACTACTCAATGTTATTGTACCACCCATGATCCTTTGTTCTGATTGGTCGTTGGGTTTTGTCAAATTGTGACAAAAAAAAAAATAGGAAGAATAATAAAGAATAAAATTGCTCATTTTATTACAATTCCTACCTTTTTTTTGAGGATGGCAAATCATCAAATGACTCCTTCCACTCTGGCAGAATACAATTCCTACATAAGTTCCGTTTTTTTTTTAATAATCCACCAATTCCGGAGGAATGTCCATAGTAATATATACGTTTCGGATCAATGACCCCAGTTCAATCTACCTACTCCGATCACTGCTAATAACCCACATATATATATTAATAATAATGTCTTATCATTTTCCCATATGATAAATGATAATGTTTTAGATAGTGACTACTGAAATAATTTATGACTTCATCTTTACATATCTCGGGACTATGGTGTTGTGGTCTTTTGGAAGGCATACAAGGGGCTGAAGGAAGCCAACTTGTTTGCTTGCTTGCTTGTTATGGCAACAGTTTTCTTTATTGTTTTGATGTAACCAATATTTAGATTTAGAAGAGTGTCCGTGGAGTTTCTTGCTCATTCTTCTCCATTATTGTATCAACTACAGTTGAGAATGGGCAACAAGCTTCATTTTTCTGACAGACCAACCTCTTGCCAATTCAAAAGTGCTTGTAATAGGTTTAATTTAAATACATGCTTTGAGTTTGAGTTTTGAACAAAGATAAAATAAAGCATAAAAAACATACCAACTGGAGTAATGTGATCTCGCTTTGTCAGAATGCTGCTGTAGAGAATAGTTTGCATGGGTTTGCTACCCATATGATTGTTAATTTATGTTTAACAATCACAATAGCTGTTAAGTGGCCCATACATCTACAATAAATCATGTTCTTGACTTTTTAAGAGTTATTGAAGACTATATATAAGTGATCAAAAAGTTGAGCCACTTACAATATTATTACACTTATATTTTCATTGCACTGCACTGTGTACAATGAATATTGCGCAATATTTCAGTATACTGTTGGTAGGTCTTTCTCACGCGGAAACATTAAAGCATAAGGGCCGTCAATGTTTTTGCGTGAAAATAATGGATTTTAAGTTCAGTCATATTATTATGGAATAAAATATAGCACAAACTTATTGCAGGTGTGGAGCACCTTATAAACATCCAATAAGATTGTCCATCTAAAAAGATGTTTCTACATTGCTGTAAATCTTAATGGTAGAGATTTAAATATTATTTATTTTTATCCTGCAGCTTGGTCAAGTACTTCTTTTTAGTATTTTTAATACACATTTCAAGCTTGTAATCAATAAAGGATATCCAAAAGCTTTTCAATCTGTGCCTATAATTGGGTTATCCCAGTAAGTATCATATATCCTGAACAAATTATAATGCATTCTTGTTGCAAAATGCATAGCAGGTAGGTAGATACCCCATCAGCTACACACAGACGGTATATTAGGTATAGCTATGTAAACAATATTGCATTAAGCCAATGAAATATTATTAATTGAGCTAGGTATGCATTTATGTAAAAGTGACACATTAAGTGGACATTAAGTCTATTTTGCTCATAATAGCAGTTAAATGAGCAGGTAGCGGCCACATTCCGCGGCGCAGATGTGAGTAGTGTGACGTTTACGCCTGTGGCTATGACTAAAGCTGGCTGCTCAGCTGCTGCGATTCCGCCGGGAAACGTAGAAGACATTTAAATACATTTCTTTCATCTTTACCTACTCCGCATGCGTTTGCTTCGGTCGTAAACACGCCATATCGCATATTTAAGCGGTTGTGCGCTACAATCACACCACTCGTTATCAGCACGCGCGGCACACCCGCACACGCGGCGCTGCCCATGCTGCCCGGTGCCTGAGCTTGTAGGCGGGCTAGGCAGAAAACGAAAAACGCTACGGCGCACATTATGATAAATGCCTCAAAAAACGGACATCACTTTTTTATTCTATCAATCGAAAGTATGAACCATTTTGAATGCGAGAGTAGAACTCCCGGATCTTAAATGTACTTTAAAACAGAGTTGTAATTTTTGAAAATGTGGTGAAAATATTTGAACATATTTTGTTGTTGAAGTTTTTTGACATTATATACAAGGTTATTATATACAAAGTATAGGCGAAACAGAAAATATTTCACTATAATAGAAAAATAAATATGCCTGAATAGACCTTTTTTCCTTTTTATTTTTTCCCTCGGACATCTTTTGTTAGTAGCACCTAATATTTATTTTAAAATATTCTTCACAACTGTACTATTAATTGTAAAAAATCAGATGCAAACCTATCAGGACATCGAAGATATGATGATTCTATGGTTTTAATTTTTTTCTCAGATGTTGGGTTGTCACTCTCAGAACACAAAAATTGCAATTAATAATTTCTGTTGACACAATTAATTTTCTATTGTCACTCGGGTCTCGGCACCCGGGTGCAGTGCTTGTCGAACTTCATCTAAATCTTTATCTTTTCTTTACTATTTATAAAAAGGTACAGTTTGTGAGTATGTAAAGGATGATGGGCAAAATGTATGGAATCTGGTACCCGCTCCAATAGAAACATGTTATATATCATTGAAAAGGTATTTTTGTGTAGAATAATGTAAACTTGAGCGCTTGTCTCAAATATTAGTATTTAAGGAGTTAGAGCGATTTTTGTGTCATGCGTTTTTGCTTTAACATGCGGGTGTGAGTAGTCACTAAGAATAAAAATACACGTTTATTTTTTTAAATCAGGCACGTATGACAAAAACGCATGACTCAAAGTCATTTTAGGCTCAAGTTAGTTATTTATTTGAGTAAAAAAATACAAGTATAAATCAGAAACAACTTTATTTTTTATTGTTTTACAATTATAGACTGTTTTCGTTGTCTACAATGACATCATTGAGAAATGCTGCTGGAGCAAGGAACCCTTCGCGTCTGGCATATCCTAAGTACCATATAATAGAAATAATATGCGCGCACGTGCCCATTGTACGTCGCCCAGTTAGGCATGTGCAATAATAATGTAATATATTGTTGTTTTGACCTAGGTTACATTTTATCATAATATAACAATAATAAGTCCTAGAACGTACATGACGCGACTGTATTCGTCCGCGTAATAGCCAGACGGCATCATTTATACCATAGTCTGATAAGTCATCAAGGTTATGTTGTTGATATATTTCTATTAGATAGAGTCCAGTTGTTAAATGTTCGTTGCAATAAGAACGGGCGAGTTTCAATTGATAAGTACCCAACGAAAGTAAAATAACTTCCTCTTCAGTTAATTCTGGGAAGTTTTGAATATCATTAGCTTCTATTCTTTCAAAGTTAGCTCTACGCGCATTCAATCGTTTTCTTTCGACATAAGTATATAAAATATTTGGTGTATCTATTTTAGTCTCGATTATGTTGAGAAAGGATTCTACATGTATGTTGTCGGTAATAGGAATATGAAAATGATTTAACATAGCTGCAGCAATTCTAAAGTCAACAAACATGTTTGGAAGCGTTTTATTAAAGTATTTTTGTCTTAAAAGTTTGAAATCGCGCTTAAAGCGCCCGTTAACCACCTCGACAACCCATCTGCAAATCGTAACTGAGCGCGACTCATTTGCTTGCTCAGTGGTTAATTGTGTCTCGTTTCTATTTTTTGTTGGTGGCATGTGGGGATCATAGTCATTGGCTTCAATGTCACCTACGCTGTCCCTGAAACCCCTGTCCAAAATAAATACGTCTTCTGGATGTAACAAAATATGTATGGGATTCTCCCCATCATTCATTAGATTAGACATAATATTCGCGTCCGTTTTTGTTGCAGCATATGGGCCAAGTACTTCTACAATGTATCCATCTGAACATACGATTAAAAATGGTTTAAGTAAGTTTTGGAACTTATGTAAACTGTAAGATTGTCTTTGAAATAAAAAATTCGAACTTTTATTAATATAAACATAAGTTCCATCAAATATTAAAATGACCTTATCGTTATTCTCATTACCGAACAAAGCTTTTGGAATTGAGAGATTCCTCTCTAATATATTATTTCTAGTTATGTGGTCAAAACCTAGGTGTCTTGAAACATATTCGAGACTAAGGCATTCTCGAATTATTTTCAAAATTCGCTCTAACTTTCTGCGGGACATATTAAATAATGTGGATAACCTGTTATTTGAATCCCCTGTTCTTAATTTTGTCAAATAGATACCTAGCGCATTTCTGGGTTCCTTGCATCTCACACTAAGAGAAGGTGTTTCGTCTAGTATAGCGTCAAACTGGTCTGGTTTCCGCCCTGTCCAAAAGTGCATCTCCTCTTCAGATAGTGCACCTCTTACATTGAAATCTAACTTTATTCCATTTTGTACAGCTGTTCGCAACATGTCACATATGTCAGTAAATTGCTGCGCATTAAAACTGTGAGAAACATTGCACAATTGAGGCAAATCATCCCAAGCATTGCCCTGAAGGTGTTCTGCACAGACTCGAGCACTATCAGGAATGTATAACGAATACGCACAAAAAATATATGTCTTGATAGAAGCTGGTATTCGGCATCGGGTTGCATGAACACAGCTGTTGAAGATACAATGTCTTGGTGTATTTGGTGCTCGCATATAACCTGGGACCTGAATCTCCCCATCATTTGGTCTTCTTTCGGGTGCAGCAGGTCTTCTTAAATCGTTTTCGATTCTCTGCCAACAACGGTGACACATACGCTGCGTATTGTTAAATGCCACCTGAAACCAACATGTAATACCTAATATTAATTAGTTTTATATAAATACTTATAGGTCTGGGAAGCGATTCCACTATTTGGTCATTACGTTTACAATGTTCATTCATTCATTGTAGCTACCTACATAAAGGCGTAAGCTTATTAAATAATATCAATATTAAGTGAATGCATTAGTTAATCTAATAAAATATACAAATACGCGCAAAGACTACGCCAGCTCCTAGCGCTAGAGGGATAGATAATTATATTACGTGTGTACAATTCATATCGGTCCTTAGATGCTTCTATACGAATGGCTTTGATAGAAAGAGATGGAAAGCAACAGAAAAATAGTTTTAATGTTGAAGTTGGATGGTAAGAGGAAAAGTATAACAGACCTAAAAAGTGTTTAACAATACAAAACATTTCTTAGAAATGCAGTTTATTGAGCGCTTTCATGGGCCTTACAACAAAATATCTTTCCAGGTACTACCCGTGCGCGATAAGTTGGGACCTTCTAGGAATGCGACTCCCCCGCCCGCTTCCCCCGCACTTCCCCGATGGCGCCTGTTTTGTACCGTTTGCATCGTACACGCCATTGTGACGTCACCGCGCTCAGGTCCCAACATATCGCGCACGGGTAGTATCTGTTATAAATACCACTCCTATTGTTACCGCCTCAAGTAAAATCCTGCCATTTCATTCGAAATGAACTATCCGCCGTGTGTCTAATATTAATAAGTGAGAATGATTTAACTATTTATGATGTAATATCACTGATTAATGGTACCCATTCATAAACTAATAAACAAAGAACTCTATATTAAGACATAATGTCCTCGTATTAAACAAAAGTAAGAAATACAACTTTTACATACCTCTAAAACAGCATTTTCTTGAATATAAGCGGCTAAATCAGGACGCAAGCTAGGTAAGTCGTCACGTAAAATATGTTCCTGATATCTTTCATGATATAAACCTCGCCGACACATCACACAATTGTGATTTCCTTCCATTTTGGTAGAAAATCAAGTCCATAAAACAAGCCGAAGTCAACGATTTTAGCGGGTAACGGAGTCCAAAAGAAAAGCACGGGTCAATATGAAAGATAAAATAAAGTAGTAGAAAGTAGCGTAACGTAGTCTCACGAACGGAACGAACGAGCGACTGACTGACTGATAGATGGAGATGTATCAGCCGATCACGCGCACTGCACCCCCCACTCCGCTCCCGATATATCCCGTGGTGCCTCCTAGGTTGGTTGGTATCAGTAAAACAAGTTTTCAGTTGTATCGCTTAAGTTTTTAATATGATACTTATATTGTTATGTTGAACAAAGAAACATATTCATATATCAATATCTCTGAAGATACTAACATTCAGGTTTCGTCGCCATACAATTTTTTTCTCCTATAGGTTAGACCAATTCAATAATACAATAATTATTGTTATTGGACCGGGTACCAAAATGTCTCATCATCCTTTGCATGCAAGGCGTAATAATAGGGTTCTAGTTTTAGTAAACCTGACGAGGGCGGACCCCTTCCCTATACCACATTTACCCCTGCATCAGAAAAATATAAATTACTTAAATGTATAAAAAATATTTTTATATTAAACGGTTTTAAATTAGGATACAATAAACAAACAAACATCCGCGTTAAACATAATAACATTACAACTTTACCTACAAACAGCCACTAAGAGCAGTTTTTGAATTTCTCAAAATTATTTTGTATCAAGAATACTTTTTATCCCATTAAATTACTCGTATCTATGGGTACCTCTATACCTACTGTTTATACTTATCGAGTAATACCTACTTCAGTTAAAGAATAAAAAATGTTTTTGTTTTCAGATTTTTGATTAGTGAAAACCCCAACAAAAAAAAAAAACTAATCTCGAAAATCCAATATCTTTCGTGTTAAGCATCTGATATTTTACAGGCAGGTTAACATAACACTAAACAATAATGTGTGAAAATAAAACGCTACTACCCCATAAAACAAGCGCAAAAAAATAATTTCAAGATTACAGAAAAAAATAGAAACGTTTTACCTACCAATAAAACGCTTATTAATTTACTTACCTTATTCGAAGCTTATATAATGAGATAGGCTGTACGGTTCCCGCCTTTGCTATTCCTCTCTTTTTCTTATATTTCTATCTCTTTCTAATACGTCACTTCCACTTGGCAGTAGAGGGAGGCTTGTGAAGCGAGCCTTGCCATTTTGATTTCATTGAGTCTAATTACCAGGCAGGGTTTGACTATAAGCTTCGAATAAGGTAAGTAAATTAATAAGCGTTTTATTGGTAGGTAAAACGTTTCTATTAATTTGACTTGACCGTTATTCGAAGCTTATATAATGAGACGTGTTTGTTATCACCTGGTGCAAGTGACGGAGACGCCAATGTGAGAGTACTTAAAGGTAGTGTATGTTTTAAACTGGTGTGTATTTTAAAGTGCAGATAGGTACCTACTAGGCTAAGGTACTTATTCAATAAATAAAAGAAGCCGAAATTCATATCACCGATATATTGAATCAAACAAATACATATCTTGCGTTTACAATTATTTTATAATAGAATTTTTAATCAACTGGATTAAATAAAGAGGGTACCGAGAGTCGGTTAACAGTGGAAGGCATAACCTCACGTTTATAAAATTTGCAAAAGGTATTTTGCGAACGCCAGTTACCCCTAGCAAGAATCTCATCAAGAGGGTAATTATCGAGCCAATTTTTTGAGGCCACAGCTGACCTGATACTCCCAGGAGATGCCTTTATACCAGCTTCTACTAATGAGGACTTAATCCAACCCGCAATTAGGGTTTTTGATGCAGGTTTAGGTTCCCCTCTGATATTAATAAACAAATTACTAGATCTTGCAGCACTTCTACGATTCTCAAGAAGCGAAATTGTTTGCTTAGTCCAGTAGACTGGGTCTAAGTTTTTGTTATTTTGATTAGAAACTAACTTCCAGCCGGATTGTCTGTAATTCACAGAATCAGTTTTTGATCCGAACACTGGCCAAAAAATTACAAAATGATTTTGATTAGAATAATTATTAGAATCGACTCTAAGCAAAGTTAAATCATGGATTCGTCTTCCGGAGCATAGGAGAAGTAGAGTAGCAGTATGTCTCTGCACTTGAAAAATATTATTTTCATCAACGCGTTTTCCCTCTAGAAAAACAGCGAGTTCGTCAATATTCCAAACTGGAGGCTTGGCATGGGTGATCGGTTCATGTAATGCTATTGATTTTAGAACATGTTTTACTAGAACATTTGAACCTAACTGGCCGGATGTTTCTGGGTTACTAAGGGTGGAAACCACAGACTTGTGTAATAAAATAGAATTGTACGATAATTTATCAACTAAATGGAGATCAGACAAAAATCTAGCCAAATCGCTTGCTATTGGAGTCGAAGGATTAACCTGGTGAGATTCGCACCAAGCTAGCCATCTCTTCCAAGCAACGCTATAAACTTTACGTGTTGATGGACGCCATGACTTCCCCAGAAGTTCTAATTGACTACTATTCCAGGATGTTAGCATCTCAGACCACCCCCACATTTCCACACTTCCAGAGTCATGTCGTGGACGTTCGATGGAGGTAGTCCTGTTGTCGTGTCGATCAGGACTTTGTCTAGGTGATAAAGAGTGAATGGAGCTGCTAGGGCACGCACTTTGATGTCGGGTCGCCAAAAAACCCGTTCCCATCGTGGAACTACTATTAGGTATGTTCCCTGTGCTTGATTGAGATAACTTAGGACCTTGGGGATTAGAAAAGGTGGAGGAAACACCCACGCTAGGCTGTAATTCCACATCTGAGAGAACGCGTCGTAGAACAGGGCTTGGTCGTCGTTCTGATCCAAGGACACGTAATTCGTCACTACATGCGCTCGGTTGGACGCAAACAGGTCGATCAGTGGAACTCCCCATTTGGAGAATATTTTGTTCGTGCATTCTGGAGTTAGATGCCACTCTGGAGTCGCCCGAAATCTCGACAAGTGATCGGCATGACCGTTGTATATACCGGGTATATGAAAGACGTTCATTTGAATGTGGGAGTTCTCTGTAATTTGGAAAACTTTGTAGGTTAAGTCCAGGAGAGGAGCAGACTTGGTGCCGCCCTCGTGACGGAGATATGCGACTACCGACTTGTTGTCGCTCTGAATCAAAACAGTTTTGTGTCTCAGGAGCTGACAGTGATCTTGCAAGACTCTTAGGATTGCTAACATTTCTTTTTGGTTGCAATGGAGATCCTTCTCGGCCTCTGACCAAAGACCCGAGAGTGAGAGATTGTCTAGGCGAGCTCCCCACGCGATGTCCGATGCATCCGTTGTGAGGAAATGAGAAGGCGGCAGCGTGTGTATGGCCGACGGATATTGACAATTCTGGCGCCACCACGTTAGATTGTCTATAGCAGCACGAGGTAAGGTGTGTAATGTCCTGTGATCTGACTTCAAGATTTGGTTCAGTAGGTTCAAAAGCGCTCGAAAGTTGAGTCTTCCTTTCGGAACTGCAAAGCTGGCAAAATTTAATAGACCCACGAGGCTCTGAAGTTCTCTGAGTGTCGTGCGTTGCTTTTTCAGCATCTGACCTATTTTGTCCAAAAGTACAGGAATCTTCTCGTCGGGAAGTCGTTTGCGATTCGACCATGGATCCCAATGAATTCCTAGAAACACTAGTCTTTTCGACGGTGTGATAATCGATTTTTCGTGATTGATTAGCCAGCCCAACGTTTCCAAAGTTTTGAGCACCATGCTCACATGATTTCGAAGCTTGTTTTTGTCTTGATGTGCGACCAGGAAATCGTCGAGAAAAACTATTATTCTTACACCTCGTTGCCTGAGAGTCTGTGCTATCCAATTTGTGAGCGTAGCAAAAGTTTTGGGCGCTGTGCTTAGGCCAAAAGGCAGGCAAGTCGTTTCTAGCAATTCGTTGCGATAAATTAGGCGCAGAAACCTTCTGTGGCTGCGAGCCACAGACAAATGAAAATACGCTTGCGAGAGGTCGATTTTGCATAACCAATCCCGCGGTTGTAGAAAGTCGGGGATGCGACTCACATTTATTAGCTTGAATCGATCTATTATGATGTAAGAATTCAGTGCTTTCAAGTTGAATATTGGTCGAGTCGAGCCGTCGCCTTTGGGAACAAGAAACATCGATGATAGGAAACTTGGCGAAACTACAGACCGTTCCAGAACTCCCTGTTCTATCATTTTGTTTATTACAGATGTCATTGCGGCAGATTCTGGGACATTTAGATTTGTTTCGACAACACTTGGATGAACAAGTGGTGGCTTCTGATAAAAAGGTATGCGATACCCAGTTATCATTTTTAGAATGATATCCGGAGCATTCATTTGTTCCCATTGGTCTCGAAACTGTAGGAGGCGGCCTGCTCTGAACGAGTCAATACTTACGTCGTTTGCTGTCATTACTCCGCTGGGGAGGCGAGGACGCGCGTCTTCTTCCGTACTTTTGATTGTTTTGTCTAGCATTCGACCGGCCTCGAAAACAATTACGATTATTCGGTGCGACCGAATTATACTGAGCAGCACGGCCATGAGCAATACTGTCACCTTGCGGAGGTGGGGGACCGCTGCTGCATCCACCTTGCGGAGGTGGGTTACTGCTAGCGCAATGTGCGTGCGCATTATTGTGTTGACAAACCGCAGCTGCACGAGCAACACCCTGCGAGGGCTTATTATAAAGCTTAGACCCCTGCGAGAGGCCGCGAGACTTTTTTGCATCCGCCTGCGAGGCAGAAGACGTATTAGCCCTTTGCAAAGGCCAAAAACATTTTCTTACGCCGCCAGCTTTCTCGATAGCAGCAGTAAACTTCTCTGCGTTGAACAGGTTTGTACATGTCGGTGGAATTTTCTTTAAACTGGCCTTCATCAGGGGGTCCTTTGCCTTTTTAGTGACACAGTCTCTCCGCATTTGGAGAATCTCAGCACGATGTCCACAGACAATCTGTAATAAATCTGAGGAACACGTATTAAAGTCCCCTGTGGAAAAAAGGCCATTAACCTTTTGAAGCAGGGTGTCATAATCTAGCGAGTTACTATTCCTTGCCCACTTCAACAGCTCTTGAAGGCTTCCTTGCAGTGCCTCTCTTTGTTTGAACACGCACATGGTCAGGGCTGCAAAGGTCTTATCAGCATATATAAGGTGACGAGGAGAATCATACGCTTTAACTTCTTCATTAATTTCAATATCTGTATAACCCGGTGAATAATTGTAAAATTTTTGAGTGTCTGTATACCTAATTCCGTCCCATTCACTTTTATTTAAATGTTGTAAATCACATAGCAATTTCAAATATGTTTCAGAAGTCTTGGGCATCGAAGGTTCCTTCAGCTTAGTTTCAAAAGTTAACGTAAAATCTTTATCGCCATGTGCACTACTATTCGCAAAACTTTCATCGCCACGTGCACTATTATTCGCAAAACTTTCATCGCCACGTGCATTAATATTATCAGGGTCAACATCAAGCATTTGTTCGTAATGATTTTCATTAACACCTGACATAAGTGAGATGCCATCATTATCATAATTATTATTAGTACTCACGCGATAATCGCTGTCCTTGCGAACAATTTGCTGCCGAAGAACACGAACTTCTTTAGTTAATTTTCGAATCTTACGATTAGAGTGATGCTTGCGATTACCCCCTTTTCTCTTCTTATGGCGATTCCTCTTCGGTTTACCTCCGCTAGACGACGAGGAACTGCTACTGGAATTCGAGCTACTAGAACTCGAGCTGCTGGAACTACTTGACCGAGCTCGTCGCTTGTACGGTGAAGGAGGGCCTGGAACTACATCAATAACAGCTTTCTCGGCATTATTACACGGTTCTGCCATATTAAACACCGAAAATATTACCTTTAGCAACTCTTATCTAGGTTAAACGCACGTTAACCGCTCTAAGTGTAGAACAAATGTTTTTTTTTTTTTTTTAATTAATTAAGGTTGGTAGGTCTTGCAGCCAAGTGTCGGTAGGCACGACAGTTGGACCGACCACGGCGGGAAACAAGACGCCAATGAAATCAAAATGGCAAGGCTCGCTTCACAAGCCTCCCTCTACTGCCAAGTGGAAGTGACGTATTAGAAAGAGATAGAAATATAAGAAAAAGAGAGGAATAGCAAAGGCGGGAACCGTACAGCCTATCTCATTATATAAGCTTCGAATAACGGTCAAGTCAAATTAATACGTAACTTGCTTTAAATTACATCAAAAATTATCGCATACTATAATTAAAACATCAAAACGTTGCATACATAATAAGTTAAAGCAATTCTTTTGATTTCTATGGATAACCAGAATAAAATATTTAAAAAATTATAGCTCCGGTTCTAAGTGGAATTGGTTTCTACGAGTTCTACTCTAGGATTCAAAACAATGTACACTATCGATTAGAAAAATAAAAAAGCGAGGTCCGTTTTTTGAGGCATTTATCATACCTACTGTGCGGCGGGGTAGAAAAGTGGAAAACGCTTGGGGTCCCCAAGTCTCCTATCGCTGTGTACCTATCTAACATTCTTAAGAATCTATGTCAACGTATAATTATTATGAACATCGTTAGTTTATAATCTATCTCGCGATATTATAAACTATCGAAAAATTGTGAACTGCAACAAACCATTGTATTAATTTTCGATAGTTTATAATCTGTCCGTGGCAAACCGCCAAATTGTGAACTGGCCCTGCAGTATCGACATATAACGACAAAAATCAGTCGTTAAGTCTAATCAATGTCAAATTTCTGTAATAGATTTTCAACCTTATGCTTGCGAAATAAAGTTGAAAATCTATTAAAGGAATTTGACAACGATACGACTCAGCGACCGATTTTTGTCGCTGTCTAATGTCGAGACTGCAGGCCGGGCTGGTATCAAACTTGCATACGACGGATGACACCTTGCGGTAATACTAGATAGCCAAGTAACTGCGACCAATTTGCAAGAAGCGGTAGGTCTCAGTGCTAACGTAACCTAACCCAAATTTGGTCGGAGTGCCCTGGCTTAGTTACTGCGACCAATTCGGCTACCGCCAAGACCGACAAATCAGGGACGGTTCACAATTTTACGGGTGATAATATCAGACAGATTGTGAATCCTGCCGGTAGTACAGATTCGTCACAATTTTACGGTTTGAAATGGATAGATAATAAACTATATTATTTTTAATAATTGTATTGATCGTGGTGAGTTTCCTGATCTTATGAAAAACAGTAAAATAATACCGTTATTTAAATCGGGTAGTACATCAGACCCTACTAATTATAGACCTATTTCAGTACTACCTACCTACCTTTAGTAAAATTTTTGAAAAACTTATTTTGAATCAAATGCAAGGATTTTTTAATAATCACAAATTACTGCATAACAAACAGTTCGGTTTTACGAGGGGTCGTTCGACTACTGATGCCGGAGTTGAACTTTTAGGACATGTTTATGATGCATGGGAGGACAAATGCGATGCTTTGGGAATCTTTTGCGATTTGTCCAAGGCATTCGATTGTGTTCTTCATGAAACATTGATCAGGAAACTGCACCACTACGGAATCCGAAACGCCTCTCTGGATCTTCTTACTTCTTACTTAAGTGATAGGATTCAGAGAGTTGATGTTAATGGAAAAAGATCACCCGGATCGGTAGTAAGAATGGGGGTCCCCCAGGGCTCAATTCTTGGGCCATTTTTATTTCTTATTTATATAAATGACTTGCCTTACCTCATAAAGGATAAACATGATAATATAGTGTTATTTGCAGACGACACTTCACTTTTATTTAAACTGAAACGTCAGCAGCTGATTACTGACAATGTAAATAGCGTCCTTGCAATAGTAGTTAACTGGTTTAATGTTAATAACCTACTTCTTAACGAGAAAAAAACTGAATGTATTAAGTTTACGATACCTCATGTTAGACAAGTAGAAACTAGTGTTCTCATAAAGGGTGAAGTGCTGAAACCCGAAAATACCACAGTTTTCTTAGGCATAACTTTGGATACCAAGCTTCAATGGGGCCCCCACATAGATAAATTGTCAAACAAGCTTAGCTCCGCAGCATACGCCGTTAGAAAAATTCGTGGTTTAACTGATTTAGAGACAGCCCGTTTAGTATACTTTAGTTATTTTCATAGTGTGATGTCGTACGGTATTCTGTTGTGGGGAAATGCCGCCGATATCCAGACAATTTTCGTTTTACAAAAAAGGGCAATTCGTTCAATCTATAAATTAAGTCCCAGACACTCCCTCAGAGATAAGTTTAAAGAGATTAATATAATTACCACCGCCACCGCCACCGCCGTGTCCTCGTGGCGGCGATCGGCGGCGGCGATCTCTCGCGTCCGGCCCTGGTACAGGCCATGGTACGGAGCGAGAGGGAATGGGAAGCCGTCACCTCCTTCTGTGAAGCAGTAATGCTCGCGAAGGAGGAGGCGGAGCGCGTGAGGGTGCGGCAATCGTTGCGCCCTCACGACCCTAGTCGCCGCAGGAGGAGACACCCTGGGCGTCGGGAGTCGATAGCCGACTCCCGGCCACCGTAGGCGCGGGCCTGCGGACGGCGAGCAATGGGCAGCTCGCCGTCCGGCAAGGACCAGGCCCGGGTCGACGGCGCGTTGTGTTCCACGCGCGCCTCAAAGAGATGTCAGCATAATTGACGGGGTCCGACAGGGCCGATGCCTGCCGGGGTCGCGGATTGTTCGAAAGAGTTACCGTGGCCCTGGCGCACAGGCAACTGAAGGAACACGGGTGGGTTTTAGTCAGTAAGAGTCTGACACGCCCTACCGCTCCGCCCAGAGCGGGAGAGGTCATTTGATGATTTCCCAACCAAAAAAAAAAATAAAAGACACTCCCTCAGAGATAAATTTAAAGAGATTAATATAATTACTGTGCCTTCTCAGTATATTTATGAAAATCTTTTGTATGCACATAAAAATATTAATCTGTTTAAAAAATACAGTGATATCCACAATATAAATACTAGAAACAAACACAAATTTATTGTTCCTACAACCAGGCTCATGAAAATAGGTGGCTCGCTTAGATGCCAATGTATACGTTTTTATAATAAACTTCCTAGCCACATTCAAGATCTAAGCTTTAATAAATTCAAATCTTTTATAAAACGGAAACTATGCCAGAAAGCCTATTATACTGTGAAAGACTATATTGAGGACAAAAAGGCTTGGGATTGAGCTGCTCCAATAAATTTACACGGTGAATGTTGATTTTAATTTGCTAGCTATTTTAGACATGAATATTTACTGTAAAAAGTATTATATTATTTTCATTATTGAGAATATGAGGACTATGTGGGTCATTGTTTCAGTTATATTCTTGATCTGGCAGTTTAAGTAGTTTATGCGGCCTACCCAAATGTCCTTTCTTTGGTATTGTTCGTCGAATCGTTGAGCTCCTAAGTTCTGAGTTGAGCTGCACGGTTACTGACAAATGCGTGCACTGACTGGACAGATCCACTTAATCTATGTGGTTCTTTCCTCAAAAGACCATTTCAGGCACCAATCTACATGGTTCTCAAACATTATGTCCGATTTTTTATATACACATTGACATCGTTGAATTTTATATACACAATGACATGAGTATTTACTTGTAAAGTATTATGTTATTTTAATTATTGTGAATGTGAGGATTAAGTGGGTCATTGCTTTTTTTCGCAGTTAATTTTAATCATGATCTGGCAGATTGAGTAATTTATGTGGCCTACTCAAATGTCCTTTCTTTGGTATTGTTCGTCGAATCGTTGAGCTACTTAAGTCCTGACTTCCTGAGTTGAGCTGCACGATTACTGACAAATGCGTGCACTGACTGGACAGGTCCACTCAATCTGTGTGGTTCTTTCCTCAAAAGACCATTTCAGATACCAATCTACATGGTCTTCACATGATCTGACCAAGATTATGTCTGGACTTTAAAAGAGACTGACCTCTGAGTTTGTTTTGGCCTTTCTTCTCAGAGTAGTCAGATAGGAAACGCCGACCTCATCTAGTTTAAAAATATGATTGACGTGTAAAAGTGTTTGTACAAACCTACTTACAGAAATAAAATCATTTATCATTTATCCAAAATTAATACGTAATATTTGTAAGCAGTATGGTACAGTTCACAATTTATCGACAATCTTCAATCTCGCGAAATAGATTTTATACTAACGATGTTCACAATCATATGGTGACATACCTACTTACATATAATAAAATCGTAGCGTACATTGAATATTTTTGAAAAAAAGTGTGCTACGAGGTCCGGGAGCGATTCTAATGCCTCACAAATTTTAGTATTTTTGTCTGTTTGTCGGAATGTATATTCGAGCGTCACGCAAATACCACCGGATAGATTTTGTTCAAATTTTGAATAGTATCCGTACATCCAACTAATATTGTAAATTCGAAAGTATCCATGTTTGTATGTTACCTTTTTTTTCGATTTCGATAAAATTTGGCGAGGAGATAGATGGCATCATATGGAAGGACATAGGCTACTTTTTGTTCCGGTAGCATGTTCCCGTGGGATAATAACCGACATACACGCGGACGGAGCCGCGGGCACAAGCTAGTTCCTTAACTGTCTGGTCAGTCTGTAACAGGCTACAAATTATCACGCTATTTGCTTTGGGGGATGAGCAATATTGTAATTTGGTCGTTGTTGTGTTATAGTTTGCCGCAAATCGTAAAAAGACGAGCCAAAAGGTTAGAATATTGCAGTTAGTTTTAGATTTAATTCATTATCATCACGCTATATCTTCATGGAGCTAAGCATGCAGTCAGTCATGACATATACAGGGTTTTATAAAAATGTGGCTGTTATTTAAGTATGTTGTGGTGTCTGACGACTTCCACGCGAACCAAGTCGTGGGCAGAAGCTAGTAACAGAATAATAACTATATAAAGGGTTTTCTAATAAGAGGTGTTATTTTGATATTCAAAGAAAGAATCCATTTTTTTATATAAATGATCGAATGTTTATTTCATTATAAAGAGAAAGGTATGCCGTTAATATTGGAAAATAACATCAGGCAAATGACCACCACGACCACGCTTACAGGACCATATCCTTTTCATAAAATTTTCCATAACCAAATCGCAAAGTGGCTGCCCTGTGTCCTCGATAGCCTCACGAATTCCATCTTTGAGGTCTTGAATCGACTCTGGGCTGTAGGCGTAAACCTTCTCTTTCACGTGGCAGAAGGCAGAAGTCGCAAGGTGTTAAATCACAAGATCTCGGTGGCCAATTGTGATCACCTCTTCGAGAGATAACACGGTCCGGAAACTTTTCCCGTAAAAGATCAATGCTTCCGTTGCTCGTGTGGCACGTAGCGCCGTTTTGTTGAAAGTAAACGTGGTCTAGATCAATACCATCCAATTCCAGCCATAAAAAAACATTAATCATCTCTCGATAGCGCAATCCATTGACCGTAACTGTTGCTCCAGCCTCATTTTCGAAAAAGGATATGGTCCTGTAAGCGTGGTCGTGGTGGTCATTTGCCTGATGTTATTTGCCACTATTAACGGCATACCTTCCTCTTTATAATGAAATAAACATCCGATCATTTATATAAAAAAATGGCATTTTTATTTGAATATCAAAATAACACCTCTTATTGGAAAACCCTGTACTAACGGTTTCGATCGATACCGCGTTGTTTTATGCTCATTTAAGAGTCCCTATCAATTTCGGCGCGCTACAAAATTAGGTAACTATCGGAGCGCAGCGTGTCTGTGTTTTCGAACTATTGCTAACAATCGCAGTGTGCGTTGTCGTACGGTGAAGCGGGAACAAAATAATCTTGATTCGTAACCTCTATTACCAGCACTCCATAGTTTATACATAAGTACTAGGTTCCATATTACTTGATGGATTTTATTGTGATTATGACGTGTTATGTTTTAGGTACCCCATAAAAATATCGTTACCTAGTACGGCATTCAGTATAGTAAAAGCAAACTATAATAATTATAAAGTGTGACCAACGTATATACATAAGGTACGTCTGAAACTAATTACACGTGTCAATGTATTCCTGTATTATTTGTATGTAGGTGTAGCAACAGCGTGAAAATAAATACAAGATTCTTTTTAGTTTTTTTTATTATTACACGTATCTACGTAAGGACTTTATTTATACTAGAGTTTAGTACGAGATGTTTCAGATATTCATAGAACGTGCTTTTCTGAAGACAACAATTTCGGTTAGTAAAAATGTCATATAAAATTTACATAGAAGAAATTTATATTTACATAGGTACAGAAAGAGATAAATTATAATGTGGGTACCGGGTATCCTATAAAAAACATCATGTCCTTTTACTACACCCATATAGCTAAGACACATTACAGTACCCATTTGCTAGTAAAAGTGACCATGTTCCTGAACTGACTGGTGACTTGTTCTCCTTTTCGTCCCTATAGAATATAAATGTTAAATTATTTTTTATTATTTATTAAAAACTATTAATTTATTACAAATGTACAGTGTATTTGCACAATAGTTAATAGGTGTCACACAAAGCATAAATAAAAAAATATACTCAACAGTCTCAAAACTGGTTAGACCTAGTATAAAATCACGTGCGATTCGCGAGTTACGTCGGGAGCGGTGAACGTCACGGGCGACACAGGTCCGTCGTCGAGAAGCCCTTGGGCGCGACTGAATGCCTCGAGCAAGCGCATCGGTTTATAAGGCATTATTTAGATATTTTATTACAAATATATAAGTAGTCAAAATTAAAATATAAAAATTGAGTTTGGTAGATAAAGACCTTAAATTTTAAAATATTTAAGACTTTTTTTTATTTTCAATAAATTCTTACGCGTAGACGACGATTTTGCACATGATTTTATTGCGTTTTTGCAGCGCGGTTCACATTTTTTTTAGTGTTCTAATTCATTAAACTTTAAAAAAATAAATCGTACACTTACTAATATACTATATGTCCAGTATTAAGGATTTTTCTCAGATTTTGATTTGCTACTAGTAAGCTAAAAAAGCAATTGAAAAATCTGGTGTTTCGTGGTTACGTAAAAACGTGTGTTAGATTTTTATTTTTAGTAATTTATATTGAGTAGCTATCAAAATTTAAATTCGTCCACATACTAGATAAATAGGTGATAAATAACAATACATTAACAAAAAAAACAGATATCTTAAAGTTATTGAGAAATTTGCACTTGAATTTTCTGTTTTTAGACGGCGAAATTGATAGGGACTCTTAAATTAACCAGGTACTTTTACTGATTCATTCCTTTGTTCATCCGCGACACATCAAAGCGTATCAGCGGAACGTATTAAAAAAAGA
Source organism: Griposia aprilina (assembly GCA_916610205.1). NCBI lineage: Eukaryota > Metazoa > Arthropoda > Insecta > Lepidoptera > Noctuidae > Griposia > Griposia aprilina. The sequence goes on from OU744289.1 coordinate 25,238,901, forward strand.
AAATATAATTTCAAAATACTTCAAACGTACGACAAATTAATTATAGTTATTATTGTGGGAATTTTAATTGGACAATAATCTTGTTTGCATCAATTTGAAATCCCTGTCCGATGTTGAACACGTTCCAGTAAGCATCTGATTATAGGCTGCACAGTGCAGCCTGCACTGCTACAGTGATATTGACTGACCGTCATAACTATTAACTTATCGCTAACACGGTGCCTGCTAACACGGTACTAACAGGGTGCCTGCTGTCAAACAGACGACGAACTTACAATACCTTCATGTGGATAGTCGTTGTGTAGGTGTGCTTGGTTTCGAGCCATGTCATACATTTGCTTTTTGTTATCTATTACTAGAACCGTGCCTTAATGCAGTGTGTGCTCCGGCGCATTTTACAGCAATGTGACTTCGCTCTATAGCAGTACTTGTTTTGTTTTTCAAATAATCCAATTATAGGCACTTTTGAATTGTCAAGGGGTCGGTCAGTCAGAAAAAAGAAGCTAGTTGCCCATTCCAAAGCGTAGTAGGTACCTATGGAGAAGAACGGGCAAGAAGCTCTATGGACACTCTTTTAAATCAAAATAACGTTACAAAAAAAAAAAAAATTACATCATTCATGTCGAAATTATACATGTGAGAACGATGTAAAACGACGTGCACGTTAAAAGCGTTCGTAATAAAAACGATAAAAACAAAAAACAATTCAAATTAAAATAAGCCGTAGCAGCTAAGAGATGACCAGTCCCTACTGACGGCGCCCGTTCACGAACATGACGTATGGATCAGCACCATTCAGCTCAACCATTTTGATGGGAACCTAATGATCCAACACACACGCCACCACCAGCGAGACATTAGAGTGAGCATGACTTACTCTCAGCCGCCAGGGCACATTCAAGTCCAAGAAAGACGAGCCTAGTAAATGGTAGCTTTATGTAGGTAGATATATGTATGATCATTCGTGGTGAACAGACGTGTCTAATATTTAATTAAAATAAACAAATAATCACTTGTCGTGACCTAGTTTTAGTGCAATAGCCGTTAATTGCGCAAACTGTGGCGGAAATTAGGTTTGTGTAAAGTGTGTTTGTTTGATGACTATCCATGATTAGCAAGTAAAGAACCTGTTCACAATGGAGGAAAGTTCCTTCAGCCCAAGAAGTAGGTGTGCCCGCTCCCCGCCGGCTACACCCGTGCCTGCAGACGTACCCGCTGGTCCCCCTCAAGCGCCGAGTCAAAGGAACAACGAACTCGATGCTATACCGACGGCAGAAGTCCAAAACTGGATGATAAATATTGAGCAGAGCCTGAAGGAAGTGTGCGCTATTGCAGCAGAAGGCAAGCTGAACATGGACCAGAAATTGCGCATCAATGCCCTATGCCGGAAGGTTGGCCATGGGACATCACAAATGGCCGTCCAGTACCAGTCCATCAAAGCAAAAGCCGTCCAATTCCACCATGCCATTATAAATTTAGAAAATAAACTTGACCTTTCGCAGCAGCTACAGGAGCTTAAGTCGAGAATCGGGGATTCAGTCAAACCTGCCCTAGGACCTTCCTTTTCTGATATGGTAAAGAAAGGTGCCAATAATTACATTCAGCCAATAAACTTAAGTTCAGTGGCTATATATCCAAACGACAAATTGAAAACCAGTGATGAGACAAAATCTCTGGTCCAAAAAATTATTTGTCCCGAAAAAATGCAACTTCACGTGAGGGGCCTGCGCAAGACAAAAAATGGCGGAGTGATTATCAGCACCGAGACGAAGGACGACATTGAAAAGCTGAGACAATCGGTGCAGCTCACAAAATCGGGTCTTACCGTCGATGAGCCTCATAAACGAAAGCCCAGAGTAGTCATCATAGGAGTGCCGACATCCATGACAGAAAACGAAGTCTTTACATGCATGTACCATCAAAACTTAGCCGGAAAACTTCAGGACTGCAGTCTTGAGTCATTTTTGACCACTATAAAGCTAAGTCATAAGTCAGGTAAGAAGGACGCCGAGACCTGCAATTATATCGTAGAAGTATCTCCAGTCATTCGAAAAGCCCTGATGTCAAAGGAACGTGTATTTGTGAACTGGTCATCGTGCCCTGTCAGAGACTTTACTTTAGTCACACGCTGCTATAAGTGTCAGCAGTATGGTCACGCTGCAAAGTCATGTCGACAGACATCTTACACCTGCGGCCACTGTGGTGATCAAGGTCACTCGATCAACGATTGTCCAAAGAAGGCAAATGAACCAAAATGCGCTACTTGCTCGCATTTCAAAAAGCCAGACAAACACATAACAGGCGCTACTGACTGCCCGGCAAAAATAATGGCTGAAAAACGATACATAAATTCTATTGATTATGGAGGCGCCTAAGAGCGCCGTTTATAAGTTATATTTTAGACCTTTTACTTACTTTAATTTTATTTATTTTTTCGCTTTCTATTCTTTTATTTAATATGATAAACACGCTAATTAATAACTTAGATAATTTCTCTGTATCCGAGTCTAAAGTTTGTGAAGCAGAACAATGCAAACAATATTTTTCCGACTATAAAACTCCGTTAACCATACTAACACAAAACATTCGTAGCATATTTAAGAATTTTGATAGCTTTTGCACTTTTCAACAACGGATAAACATGAATTGTGACATAATTGTCTTGACTGAATGTTGGCTTGCCAAGCAATATAACATACCACTAATCACGGGATATAATATGTACAAAAGTCGTATAAATTACAATCAAAATGATGGGGTGATCGTTTATGTCAGAAACAATCTGAATGTCTCCGTTGAGGAAGCTAATATGGTCGACTGTAACAGTTTGTTAGTTAAAATTGGATCAGAATTTGCGATATTAGCAATATATCGGCCTCCCTCCTTTAAAAATATCAGCAATTTTACTAACTCTCTGAATGACACCTTGCGGAACCTATCATCCTTCAAAAACACGATTTTAATTGGTGATATTAATATTAATATTCTTCCAGGAAGTGCTGATGCATCTGCTCAGGACTACCTCAACTTATGCGCCTTTCAGGGCTTGCTCCCCGCACACAATTTTCCTACACATCAAAGTGGCTCCTGCTTGGACCATATAATGCTTAAATCGAATTTCCCTTCACTTGCACTTGTTGTTAACTCAACAATAACCGATCACAATGCTGCCCTATTAATCATAAACTGTAAATTACCTAAACACAACACTCGCACAATTTCTAAATTAAACATAAATAAACTTGAAGAAGATTTACGCGTCATCAACTTTGATCCAGTTTACAATTCTGCTGATCCGCAGTTTTGTATGTTGTATGTAATAGAAAACATACGACATGCAATTCAAAAAAATACAGTCATATCAAGATTGAGCCGCAAAAATTGTAACATAAAACCCTGGATCACGACAGGTCTTATTCGTTGTATGAAACATAGGGATAAACTGCACATGAAGGCTAAATCTCAGCCAGATAATCCAATATTGCAACTGTCGTATAAAAGGTATCGTAATTTCTGTAATGATCTCCTGAAAAAGGTTAAAAGCAACTACGATAAAACTGCACTGGAAAAGGCTGGAACAAATAGTAAACAGATCTGGAAACACATTAAAAACATAACATATACCTCGAAAGAAAATGAGTCATCTTTAGGTTTATTAAAAGCGCATTCGACACCGCTGACATCTGCTAACTTAGCAAATAATTTCTTTGTTAACGTCGGAAAGAATCTGGCAGAAAGAAATCGGGTTCAATCACACTATCTAACAAGCACGCATTTTCCATGCAACCACACCTTAACATCCTTCGCCCTGCTAGATATTGACGAAACTGAGGTAGAAAGAATAATCATGACTTTGAAAGACGACTGTGCAGTTGGTTGGGATAATATATCGAATAAAATCATCAAACAATTCAAGAATATTTTAGTACCACCACTGACTTATATTTTCCGAATGTGCCTGTCTTTGGGTCTTTTTCCCGAGTGCCTCAAAAAAGCAGTTATTATCCCTGTATACAAAACAGGCAGTAAACAGCAAGTAACAAATTATAGACCAATTTCTTTACTGCCTGCTATGTCTAAAATTTTGGAAAAAATCATAAATAAAAGAATGTTTAAATATCTGGAGGATAAATCAATTTTGTCGGAGCGCCAATATGGATTTAGACCTAAAGTTTCAACTGCCGATGCCGTACATCATCTGACTGACTATCTAGCCCAGGAACTTGACAAGGGTAACCACACAGTAGGGGTTTTCCTGGACCTCGCCAAGGCTTTTGACACAGTCTCCATTCCTATTCTGTTGCGCAAGCTTGAGACGGTAGGCATACGAGGCATTCAATTGAAACTTCTTAAAAGTTACTTAGAAGACCGATCGCAGTGCGTAAGGATTGGCAATGTTCTCAGTGCAGACGAAAAAAACACGTCCTTTGGTGTGCCCCAAGGAAGTATTTTAGGGCCTACTCTATTCTTGATATACATAAATGACCTTTGTAATCTAAACCTAGAGCACGGCACTATAATATCCTACGCTGACGACACTGCCCTCCTTTTTTCTGCTGATTCGGAACATGAAGTCTACAAGTTTGCGCAACACGGTTTTAATATTGTAAATAAGTGGCTTCAACATAACTCACTAACACTAAATGCGGCTAAGACAAATTATATTAAGTTTTCCATGCGTAAGCCAACATCTGTATTGCCCTCAACGATGTATGCTCACTGTTGTATGGTCCCCGAAGATTGCTTGCTCACATGCCCTAATATTAATATAACTAATCAAATAAAATATCTGGGAATTATAATAGATGAAACTCTATCTTTTAAACAGCACATAGAAGCTTTAAATAATAGAATGCGTAAGCTAATATTCGTTTTCAAAAAACTACGCTATATTGCAGACCCAAACTTAATAAGGCGAGTTTACTTTGCTCTCTGCCAGTCAATTTTGACTTACTGCATTACCTCTTGGGGTGGAGCAGGTAAAAGTTTGCTACTTCCTATCGAGAGAGCTCAAAGAGCGATTCTCAAGGTGTCTACTTGCCGCCCTTTCCTTTTTCCCACTAACCTACTCTATGAATCCTGCCAAGTACTAACAGCTCGACAGTTATTCATAATGAGCATTGTATTAAAGCAACACGCAGCCCTCCCCTACAGCACTGAATTAACTGAAAAGAGACGGAAAGACATAGTTTGCCCTACAAAACGTACAAAACATGCTTTCGCAGCCAAATTTTTTGTCTTCCTAGGACCATTACTTTATAACAGACTAAATGCGAGAGCCAAAATTTATTCACTTAATTATAATAATTGTAAAAAAACTCTCAAAGAAGCTCTTCAAAGTATGTCCTATGAAGATACAGAGGAATTATTAGTTGTACTCAAATAAAAATTGTATTTGTAATAATTAAGTTTAAGTTAGGTTATGTAAATACTAAGATTTTAGCAAGTAGGGTATGTTGTATATTTATTATTTTTTTTGTGTATTTACACCTTTTACATATGTACCTATTAGATGACTAGATTTTTATAATTAAGTAGATATGTGATTATTTAGAAATACTATGCCTTGCCTCGCCTGAAAAACAGGATGACCTAGTTCAGGCACATAAAACAATAGAATTTTTCGTATATTTAAGCTTTGTACTTAGTGTTTTACCTTTTTACCTCAATAAACTTTTTATTATTTATTATTATTATTATAGTGCTTACACATGTGCTATGCAATTATACATTACAAAGAGATTGAATTTATACAAAGCAAAGATAGTTTTTACAATCTTCAGCAGCTCCAACAATATTTTCGAATGCTAATCAATTAAGTTATGCGCCCCTGTGGAGCAGGTCTCAGGCATCTCTTTGTCGTGCTCCTTAATTTTGGAAACGTAGCTTTTACAATATACTAGCAGACTTTAAAACTAGCATAGGAAGAACTTTCTTATAACAGATTATTCATCCGAGTCGAAAGAGAAAGGTATGAATGACTCTCCTATTTAATTCTCCTAACCAATGTGTTGTTTTTCAGATGTTTGTGTCGGAGGGCGGGGGCGTGCCGAAGATGGACTGGTCCCAGTACGACACGTTCCCCGGCTCGTTCGAGAAGTGCACGCTGCTCACGGCGGCGCTCACGCACGTCGGCCTGTACATCCTCATGTTCTTAGGTTTCGTCAACCAGCTGCTCTTCAAGCCCAAGGTCGCCACGGAAAAGAATAGAGAGGTATGTAACTGTTTAGGTCTAACACAGGTGAGATTTTGTAAAAAAACGTTTTTTTTTCTCCATTATCAAGCATTGAACTCCTTTGACCACTTTCCTCTTTGTTTTTGACTTGAAGGCGCATCTCAAAAACTCTCTCTGTTAGTGCAGATGACCTGCCACCTGTTCTGTAAATGCGTCTTGGCGGCCAACTGTCCTTCAACATATTTAAATACTTACGAGCTGATGAAACGGGACCATGTAACCAGTGTCATTCAGTCAGGAATGAAAGCAGTGCGTGAAAACACCTACGATTCTAGAAAAACAAAATATCAGTTATGTTTCACCAGTCTTGTCGTTAATCATGAGGTGTCATGATAACCTCTGGTTATGCAAGATCAGGGGCTTCGCCTCGCCTCTACGAGTCTGTCGTCTCGTAGGCCTACGTTACCATTGACTATCTGTAGAACTCAACAGAGCGTGTCTTAAGTGGCCAGCCGGCGCAGTGCGGTGAGCTGCGTACACGAATCGTTGAGTCTATACGAGCGATACTATTGTTGTTAGTCACCTACCGATAGGTACCTGCCAACCGCTAAAACTGCCATGTTATCATGTTTATGCGATTTATTTCTATCGAAGTGATCTTATTTAGGACTATAAGGAGCCGTTAAAATATGAATTCTCGATTTGCGCTGCAGGGAAGTGTTGCGAGCATTTCTTCATGGCACACTTGAAATCATCAACCAGTAAGCCATTACACCGAGGACAGGTCGAGCATCTGGGAGCATTTTTAAATTAGGTTCGTTATTTGGGAGCGTTTAATAGACATTTACATAGTGATGCCGGTATTCCTATGCCGTTCATTCCCCGATAAGGGAGGCCGGCCACACTTCTTTTTAAGAGGTGTTCACATATTACTTTGTGAACAGAATGGTCGGTGTCGATGTTTGCAACTGAATTAAATACTTACAGTCAACACTTGAAAACTGTACGCAGTCAAGCTTTCTTCGATTTTAGGCGAAACGTAAAGGATATCAGAAAATTAAAATTATGCTACACACTTATGTACATATATGGCAAAGATAGACGTAGGGTCGTAGGTACAAGTTATAAAATGATGATTTATTATTCTAAGTATGTAATTCATAAACAGCTTACACATTAGTTAATGTTCGGCTAAGCAAAACAGTCAACATAATAACTCCCTTTTTAAAAATATTTACCTCTTTGTATGTAAATTATGATTTATTATATAATTATGAATTTAAAAAAAAACCTAGACAAACATACTTACCTATGCAAAATAAGTTCTGTAATACTATTATCATTATAAGGATCAGTGTCCTATGAAACTATAAAAATAATAATATATTATGTAGTTATTACAAAACATGATTGATGCATGCATGAGCCACGATACGAACGGGGCGTAAGGGATTCCGGTTTCTCGCTAACAATATGCCACACTGACTCAGCAGAAAGTTAGACGCGACGGACGGATTCCGTCAACACGTCAAACACCTTCCCATCTGCAAATAACATTACGAGCAAGCTAAGCGCACGTCACAGCGCCACACCTTGGTACAGTGCAGGGCGGCAGTGGAGGCACAGAAGGCCGACCCTGGCACGCCCTCACAAAACTCAAAGTTCACATTTAGGCCCACTTGCACCACAAATTACAATTCATTTAGTGATTTGCGGTGCAAGTGGGCCTTAAAGCAGTTTTAACTTAACTAAAGCTTTGGTTTCCTAAGAAAGCGGTGATCGATCACACAATAACGGCTGTCCAAATATAGAGCGTTTTTGAACACTTTAACGTTAAATACTTACTGGTGAACATTACAGATTTTCATGACGGTCATTATTATAATATGACGGAACCGCTCTTCTGGGAAACCGTAGCATAAGTGAGAAAAAGCGCGCGTCCGTCGTCCGTCATTTTCAAATTTCAAACGAACTGTATTGATAAGATAAGATACAAGTCTTTATTTGTAGTTATAAACATTAAACTACATGTGTGAGATCTTAAAAACATCATCAGCCTAGGCTTGCCAACTCTCCCAGAATTCCGAAAAAACCTGGAAAAAATTCCAGGCATTCCAGCGAGAGTGTTGAGACAGTGTGCGCCGGAACTCTCTCCTGTGTCGAACACGGTTGTTCCGCTTCTCTCTTGAAAAAATAACGGTGCCAAACTCCTCGAGGCTTGCAAATGTACAAACAGAGAAGAATGGGTAATATCCTCCAGGTGGTACGAGGACTAAAACACGGTAACTTGATTATATAGTGGACTGTATTACATATATGCACAAAGGAAGAAACAAACGGTCAACAAGATTTAAATTGATGAGTGAATAAGCAATCGCTCAGTAGCGCGGACAATGACGCAGTGTCGGCGGCGGCAGGAGCGCGCGCGCTGCTCGTGCGCCCCCTCCGCAACCGCAGCTCCCGCCCGCTGTCGCCCAGCGCGTCGTGATATTCTCGACACAGTGGCCAAAAAGGGCGACCGTGCAGACCCTGCCCATTACCGTCCAATCGCCAGTACCTCCATTCTGTGCAAGATTATGGAAAGGGTACAGAACAGTAAGTTGCTGACCTATCTTGAAGACAATGATCTCCTTAGTGACCGTTAATATGAGTTTCGCCGAGGACTGTCAACTGGCGATCTTCTTGTGTATGTCACGGACTGCTGGGGCGAAGCCATCGAGAAACTCGGCGAAGCACTTGCTGTATCGCTTGATGTCTCGAAGGCCTTTGACAGGCTCTGGCACGCTGGTCTACTTAGCAAGCTCTTCCTTATGGCATCCCGGCTGATTTTTAAACCTGGATATCACTTCCTTACTTACTTCCTTAGTGAACGGTCGATCAGAGTAGTCGTTGACGGCTGCTATTCTGACCTTTTGATGCCGGAATTCCTCAGGGGTCTGTTCTCTCTGCAACTCTTTTCCTGTTGCACATCAATGACTTAGTTCAGCCTGGTATTGTTGGGTACGCAGATGACAGTAGTGTTTCAGAGATACTTACCCAGCTCAAAAACCAGCGGGGCTGAAGTTCGTTCCTTGAGAGAGGCCATGGTAGAGTGGATAGACTTGTCCTTAAGCCTTGTCTCCCAGTGGGGTAGTGATAATCTGGTCTCTTTTAACGCCACCAAAACAGGCATGTCTTTTTACCGCTAAAAGGAGTTGTTTCGACCAAACTCCTACTTTTCGGGATAAATCAGTTCCTGTAACTGATTGGCTGGAGATCTTAGGCATGGAGTTGACATCTGGTCTCAACTTCAGCGCCCCCATCGAGTACAAAGCCCAAACTGCGGCCAAGAAACTGCATCCTAAATAGGGTGAAACGATACTTTACACCTGGACAGCTTAAAATCTTTTACAAAGCGCAAGTCCGATCCTGCATGGAGTATTGCAGCCACCTTTGGGATGGCTCAGCTAAATCTCATCTCATCGCCGCAAGGTTGCCAGCTTGTCGTTCTTCTACAGATTGTACTTCGGTGAGTGTGCCAAAGAACTCCACGACCTCATTCCACCGGCCCCCTTCTACCACCGGACATCTAGACGTACTGCAAGTTACCATCCCTGCCTAGTTGCTATTCCACCAATTCGCACTAAGCGTTTCCAAATGTCATTTATAATGCGGACAGCAAAAGAGTGGAACTCTTTACCTGCGTCTGTGTTTCCGAACACATACAATGATACAATCCAAATCTCTTCAAACTGAGAGTGAACAGGCCTCTTCTGGGTAAGCTCACTCCATCATCGTCGACTTTGTCTCTGTCCCTTTGACCTAGACTAGAGTCAAGAGCAAACCCATCTCAAACAAATAAATATACAAAAACATTTTTTTATTTACATACTGTAATGGTGTTTGATTTTAAAGTGTCCCAAATTTTTCATTTAAGACTGCCAATTAATGACTTATTACATGTTGTCGAAACGAAGTCCACTGACTTAGCAACCTGGGTACACATAATCTCCAAATTTTCCACCCATCTGCCATGTCCCCACGAAAGTAAATGGCAACAAAATACGGTTATCTCGGAAACAACCGTACTTTTTATTCGTAGAGTCGTAGCCGACCGTAAGTTATAGGAAATGCGGCTTAATTACTTAATACAAAAACCGGATTGTGTCATTTAAAAAATATTATTTCTGCATATTACTGTGGTTTGATAGGTAGTCGCGTCATTGTGCAATTAATACTGGAAAGTACTGGGCACGTGCATAGGTAGCTAACGTGCATGCGCCGGTTACCCAGGATGTGGTCACGTTGAGGAAGGAAACATGACGTTGTCCTTATCTCGTTGTAAATACGAGTTACGAATTTGTACATCTAGTAAAAACCAGTGTTGGTTATTGCTCAATAATATCAAGCTTAATTACCAGGTTACTTGGAACGCCGGCTCCTAGCTTTCAATTCCAAAGTCACAAGTCTTCGAAAATATTTGGTTTACTACATCGAATGGCACTCAATGCTGGATGTTCAGAATAAAACCAAAACGCACATATTATTATATTCGTTTATTGATGCCATGGCCGCTGCTCTGCACTGGCTGCTATTCGGAGAGCGGTGTGCTTGTTATGAATATTGCTATTAGGTCAATTAATGAACTACTAAAAGTGCGCACGCACCGAGAGCCACTCGTTCGCCAGACTGACATATTCTTATTTTGCTAGTCAGAATGCTCATCATCACTATTACATTAATCTATCTTCTTTCATTTATTTTAATGGCATATTCGGTATTTCGGTGATAATTATTAATTAAGAGTCATAAACATAATTAGGTACTTACGTCGTACCGCGCAATCGTTGTTCTATCAGACTATGTCTGTGTACTTTGCTTATGAGGGCTAGCAATTTTTTATTTCATACCGGATACCTATATGTATAAATGTAACTGTTATTTTTAAGGGTCAATATCTCTGTTAAACGGAAAACTGTGCTTTTTACGCAACCACTTGTGTGACTCGATGAAGTCATGAGTGTTTAGTCGGCGGCATAGAATTTTATGATAAGTAAAATCATTTAATGTCACTTTATGTATGCCTCCGACTGCATGTTATCATGCTGCATTAAATTTTGAAGGACTACCATCGATATGTTTTAAATTTGTCGTTAATGGTTCATCTTGTTTCGATTGCTTTCGTTGATTGTCTTTTTATGCAGGCGGGTTTTTTTTTTATTACTTATTTACACCGAAAGATATCCATCGCCATACCGCGCCGTCTCACGATGGCCATCGCTACCTCGCGCCGCCTCGCGATGGCCATCGCTACCTCGCGCCGTCTCGCAATGGCTATCGCTACCTCGAGCCGGCTCGCGCTATCACGCGCCACCTGGCCAGCCGTGTCTCGCGCGCCTACTATGTTTTGTGGAGAAAGAGCCTGTGCTATTCTGTTCGTATTTTGCGATCAATGTTCGGCGGTTTGGCTTGTGCCATGTTTCGTCATTACTTATTAAATATGTTAATGGAGGAAGAAGAATCGTAGGAAGATATTAGAAGAAGAAATAATCGTCTACTTATGACAAGAAAACAAAAACGCGGTGTTTGGATTAGAAACCGTATTAAATATCATAAGGAAAACATGTAAGTAGCACTGGGAGCTGGAGAGTATAGTATGCAGCGATGTCTCGCGATGGTCGGAGCGAGCCGGAGCGTGGCAGCGCGTGCCAGCGCGAGACGTCGCGAGTCAGCGCTTGACGGTAGAGACTGTGCTCGTCCTCGATGGCCGGTGTGAGATTTGTATATCCGTTTTACAAAGTAAACAAATACTCTATTCTTACAGCAATAAAGTTCAATATTGTACTAACAAATGTTTCAATGCTCGCCTAGCACATCCTCGCGCATTTACGAGTAGGCCTTTTAGACCAAAGCTGGGCAGGGCGTGGATAGAATTTTCACATACAAATTTCATTTCTCGCCCATCTCATCCACGCCTCGCCTCGCCAGTATAAAGCCACCTTTAGGCTCTATTACTACGTCCTTTTTTTTTAAATATTGTACCGTGTTTTTTGAACTGACTAAAGTTTTTATTGACAATAGTTGAATATCTTGTGCAGGGGTATGCGACGTTGTACGACCCGTTCGAGACGTTCTTCTCGCGCTACTTGTACCGGCGCGTGCGGCACTGCTTCAACCGGCCCATCTGCTCCGCGCCCGGCGCCGAGGTCACGCTCAAGGAGCGCGCCACCGACGACCGCAACTGGAGCTTCAGGTAACACCCAATCCATCGCGCAATCTACTGCCACATCTCTGCTTCAACCGGCCCATCTGCTCCGCGGCCGGCGCCGAGCTCACGCTCAAGGAGCGCGCCACCGACGACCGCAACTGGAGCTTCAGGTAACACCCAATCCATCGCGCAATCTACTGCCACATCTCTGCTTCAACCGGCCCATCTGCTCCGCGGCCGGCGCCGAGCTCACGCTCAAGGAGCGCGCCACCGACGACCGCAACTGGAGCTTCAGGTAACACCCACTCCATCGCGCAATCTACTGCCACATCTCTGTTTGAACCGGCCCATCTGCTCCGCGCCCGGCGCCGAGCTCACGCTCAAGGAGCGCGCCACCGACGACCGCAACTGGAGCTTCAGGTAACACCCACTCCATCGCGCAATCTACTGCCACATCTCTGTTTGAACCAGCCCATCTGCTCCGCGCCCGGCGCTGAGCTCACGCTCAAGGAGCGCGCCACCGACGACCGCAACTGGAGCTTCAGGTAACACCCACTCCATCGCGCAATCTACTGCTACATCTCTGCTTCAACTGGCCCATCTGCTCCGCGCTCGGCGCCGAGCGCACGCTCAAGGAGCGCGCCACCGACGACCGCAACTGGAGCTTCAGGTAACACCCACTCCATCGCGCAATCTACTGCCACATCTCTGTTTGAACCAGCCCATCTGCTCCGCGCCCGGCGCTGAGCTCACGCTCAAGGAGCGCGCCACCGACGACCGCAACTGGAGCTTCAGGTAACACCCACTCCATTGCGCAATCTACTGCCACATCTCTGCTTCAACTGGCCCATCTGCTCCGCGCTCGGCGCCGAGCGCACGCTCAAGGAGCGCGCCACCGACGACCGCAACTGGAGCTTCAGGTAACACCCACTCCATCGCGCAATCTACTGCCACATCTCTGTTTCAACCAGCCCATCTGCTCCGCGCCCGGCGCCGAGCTCACGCTCAAGGAGCGCGCCACCGACGACCGCAACTGGAGCTTCAGGTAACACCCACTCCATCGCGCAATCTACTGCCACATCTCTGCTTCAACCGGCCCATCTGCTCCGCGGCCGGCGCCGAGCTCACGCTCAAGGAGCGCGCCACCGATTACCGCAACTGGAGCTTCAGGTGTCACCCACTCCATCGCGCAATCTACTGCCCCATCTCTGCTTCAACCAGCCCATCTGCTCCGCGCCCGGCGCCGAGCTCACGCTCAAGGAGCGCGCCACCGACGACCGCAACTGGAGCTTCAGGTGTCACCCACTCCATCGCGCAATCTACTGCCCCATCTCTGCTTCAACCAGCCCATCTGCTCCGCGCCCGGCGCCGAGCTCACGCTCAAGGAGCGCGCCACCGACGACCGCAACTGGAGCTTCAGGTGTCACCCACTCCATCGCGCAATCTACTGCCCCATCTCTGCTTCAACCAGCCCATCTGCTCCGCGCCCGGCGCCGAGCTCACGCTCAAGGAGTGCGCCACCGACGACTGCAACTGGAGCAAATTTGATCATGCATGTTAAAGTTGAAAAGTTATTGCAATCTGACACTTATCTCTTTGTTATAAAGTATAAATTAGAATGATTGCAGTGAGTTTGATGAAACTCTCGGCAATCATTCTAATTTATACCTTATCTTACCAAGATAAGAATTACATTGCAGTGACTTCCTAATGGTTTTACTTCTATCATGAATGTCCTATGTAACACCCACGTTCCATCGCGCAAACCCACGCCACCTCCCGCCACATCTCCTACACAGCGCGAAACATGCAATGCTCAACTGTACCTTTCATAATTCAAGTCATACGAATACTGCATGGTTCCGGTTTGCAAGTTAGATGCTGCGACAGTTTAGACATGTCTAACTCGGTTGTACGTCCCAACTTGAGCAATGCATGTGGCTAACAGCGCCTACAATAACTGTGACCGTATTTTTTTGTATGGGTGATGTCACAAACTCAATGCTATCTCTAATCAAGAATAGTAAGTTTCCAAGAAAGAGCTGTGTTTTATTTTGAAAATCTTTTAAGATTAATAAGGTACTCAAGAATAAGCCTAATGCTGCAGGTTCACGGGCGCGGAGCAGCGCTGCATCAACCTGGGCTCGTACAACTACCTGGGCTTCGCCGAGGGCGCGGCCGGCAGCACGCACGCCGCCGTGCGCGCCGCGTGCCGCCGCTACGGCCTGGCCACGTGCTCCGCGCGCGCCGAGCTCGGCAGCACGCCGCTGCACCGGGAGCTCGAGGAGACCACCGCCAGGTTCCTCGGGGTCGAGGTACGCGCCCGCTTCGGAAACAGAAAAAACCGGTAGGCGCCAGCGACCCGGTTGGCTCTGTATTCCGAGGCGATCATGTGTTAGACGCTATGTAGCGGCTGACCTCAGCGGACAAAATGACGCTGCTCCTGTTGCCCATCTTCGACTGTACTCGGTGGTGTATCGCAGGCGGCGCTGGTGGTGGGCATGGGGTTCGGCACCAACACGCTGGGCCTGCCCGGCCTGCTGGGCGCGGGCTGCCTGGCGCTGAGCGACGAGAACAACCACGCGTCGCTGATCCTGGGCCTGCGCCTGGCGCGCGCCACGGTGCGCGTGTTCCGCCACAACGACGTGCGCCACGTGGAGCAGCTGGCGCGCGCCGCCGTCGCCGAGGGCCGCTGGAGGAAGATCGTCATCGTGAGTATCGCGAGCACGCGACCTCGACGCGCGAGTTGAGCGAGCGGGCCTTCCTTCTCAAAACTCAAAAATCACAAAAAAAAAGCACTTTTGTAAATCAAAATTTTAAATAAAGACAAAAGATTTTTACAAAAGAGATTTTTTTTATACAAAAAAACTGACCTTATAAAAAAGACACTAGAAAGTGAAAAATTACTATAATTTCTGAAGTTGATGCATAATTTTGTATTTTAGTTTTTTATCGCCAACTATTCAATATTAATCGATTAAAGGACACTGAACAAGACACAATAGTTTTATTGTCATTACGTCTGAGGGTGTTCACTGTCCCGCAACGTGTTATAATACATTTTTTATTATTATTTGTAGGTACTTTTTTTCACCCCGCCAAAATTCGTATATCACTACTTGCTTTGTAAACAAACTTAATTAGTGTTTTAATAGTCTGTTAAAACACTAATTAAGTTATCAGGTTTCCGATCCGTGCAGTTCCGTGTTTGGCTTCTAACGAGATTGGACTTGTATCACTCGCACGCGAGTGCTTTAGTTTAGAGTAATTTGCTGGCGCATCACGATAACACCGTCATCGCCGCAAAATAAAAGTTAATAAGTTATTTTTTTTAAATTTGGTGTTTATACGGCCGGCAATTAAGTATGGAAAATAATGTCAGACAAAAGTCCACCTCTAGCAGCATGGCAGGTGTGAACCCTTTTCATTACGTTTTCACACATTTCCTGCGTTGTTATCTCAGTGACTGTGTCTCGGATATTTTGTTTTAATTGTTGAAGTGAAGGCTCATTGGCGTGTTAGTATAGACACGCCCCTTTAGATAGCCCCACACAAAAAAGTCAGGAGCTGTTTTATCCGGGGATGTTGGGGGCCAATCAATGTTACCGTTTCTCGAAATGAATCGACCTGGAAACGTTCTCTTCAATGCCGTAGCACGCATGGAATTAAGGCCAGTGGTGTCGGTCCCGCTGCAGGTGGTAGAGGGCGTGTACAGCATGGAGGGCAGCATCGTGCCGCTGCGCGCGCTGGTGGCGCTGAAGAAGCGCCTCGGCCTGCAGCTGTACCTCGACGAGGCGCACAGCGTGGGCGCGCTGGGCGCGCGCGGGCGCGGCGTCACGGAGCACGCGCGCGTGGCGCCCGGCGACGTGGACGTGCTCATGGGCACCTTCACCAAGAGCTTCGGCGCCGCCGGCGGGTACATCGCCGGTCAGTGCTCGCATCTATTGACTATCTCTATAGTGCTATATTTTTTATTAATTTTAATGAAGTTACATTTTTGGTAACCCATAAGACAGTAAAAATATTTTCTTTTATACCTCCGTCTCGTCTTGTATTGGTATATTGGTTTCATACTTCAAGTGAATAAAGATATGATTCTCATACAATCGCAGGCTCGGCGAAGCTAATCAACTGGATCCGCCTGCACGGGCACGCGCACACGTACGCGCACAGCCTGGCGCCGCCCGTGGCGCAGCAGATCGTGTCGGCCATGCGCCTGCTGGACACGCCGCCCGGCCAGCAGCGTGTGCGCCAGCTCAAGGAGAACACGCACTACTTCAGGGAACAGTGAGTACCGGCCCGGCTAGACGCTGATCTACCTGCGGTCCAACATTGTACTAACCTCAAATGATATTATTATCATTTCTTAATGTAGAATTGTTTTTAAGAGCTTTTATTTAATATTTTTGTGTTTGTGTGTCTGTTACTTTACAAAAGAACAGTAGTCTGACAGTTTCTCTCACATTTACAACGCTGTTATCAGATTCTGAGAAACCAATGAATGTAGCAAGTGATCTAGGTTAGTTTGTGAACAACAATAAGACGCTCTGACAGCCTCATTACGCGTTTTATGAAAATGCAAACTTGAATTCAAATAATGATGTCAGACTAAAATTTACCTTTATTTAAAACTAAGTATAACGCGGTAAATTCGCGGTAGATACCGGTATTATATGGTCTATCTATATACCTATAACGTCATTAACTCCCAGTACTAAATATAAAGCTGCGTAGTCCTAGATGTCGCGACGAATTGTATTCTGCAATAACTAGATACAATAAATCTCACACTGATGATAAATTGAACACAGGTCTTTTGAGTTATGGCGGTAGTAAGGGGCCGGTTTATGTATCCGAGCATCTTTCTCCGACATATAAGTCTTTACATGCTGTTGCACGTCTTAAGGCCAAAGAAAAATCATATAAGTTTGTCTGGGTTCGCTATGGTAAAATTTTTGTATGCAAAAATGAGAATTCAGGTACTATTCTAATTAAGGATGAGCAGTGTTTGGATAAAATTGTTTAATTAGTTACATTGTTAATTTAGTTCCTATTTGTCATGTTTACTTTTTAATTATTTTAGTCTAATGGATAGTATTTCGATTTTCTATCAGAATGTGAGGGGCATGAAAACGAAGTCTCATGAAATTCTAATGTCAATTTTAAGTTCTGACTATGACATAATATGTTTGACAGAAACTTGGTTAGATGACTCGTTCTTATCCTCTGAATATTTTGATCAAAGATATACAGTTGTACGCCGTGATCGTTGTGCACAGTTTAAAGATTTGTACTCTAAAAGTTATGGTGGTGGGATATTGGTAGCTAGTGGCAAACCTCTGTTGACGATATGTGGTTATGTATAAGTGCTGGTGGCGTCTGTATGAATGTCTGTGTTGTTTATTTACCGTCTTATATACCTTGCCATATCTTTGTTCAATTCTTGGCCAGGGCTGAAGAAATTTGCTTGCGTTATATGGATTGCACTACCTTGATTATTGGTGATTTTAATCTTCCTAATGTGAAATGGCTTCAGTCTAATGATCCCTTTCTAGGAATTAGTGACCCTAAGTCTTTAGCGTTGAGGGATTTCATAAACATCACCGGCTATGTTCAAATGAATAACGTCTGTAATGAAAATAATAATATCTTAGACCTCATCTTGATGGATGAGAACTCCAGTCTTTCTGTGTCTTCCGCACCCCCTATCAGTAAACCAGATATACATCATCCGCCACTAGAATAAGCCCTTACTAAAACTTTAATTTCTAATTTAAATTATAATATTTTACAATGTAAATATATTTTCATTAAAACGGACTATGAGGCATGTGTTCGTGATCTACGTAAAGTGGATTGGTACGAATATTGCGATTTGAGTTGTAACGATTATGTTCTGACATTTTATAATATAATATGGCAAAATATTGCTAAATATGTAGTGTAGGTAGTGTGTGTGGTAGGCAGAAGTAATAAGTCCAAGTAAACAAGAAGAAGTATGAAAGTTTATTAGATACACAGACACAGGTTTCAGTTCACACACACAAGAGTTCACTTAGTTTAAGAAGGAGTGATAGAAATGAAGATAGCAGAGGATAGCACGAATAACGGTTTAAACATAAACACAATAAGGTTTTAGGGTTTATCAGTTAGCGCGGTAAAACTAGGATCGCTAGATTGGAACCTATAGCTATGCGCGGAGCGAGCATACTAACTTGCAAGTCATGGTTAGCTCGCGTCGCCTGTCGGTGTGTAAGCGCAACGCATGATGATGCTGTCCCGCTCACGCACACGGCTCGTATGACGAAGCGCGAGCGCCCGATCGTTGCGAGAACGATAGACGCGTCATAGCTATGCCGGCTAGCTGATAAGTAATTATCTACTAATACAATGTTTGTACTGGTCTGTTAGTTCATTGAATATTGAGTTAATTAATGTAAATAGTTTTGTTTTACATGTTGATTATAAATAAGTCTAGTTTTAAGTTTCTCTTGCAAATATGTGTATATAAATTATAATTAATTTTACTGAAGAAATACATAATTTATATTTAATTTAGTTTTAGTTTTAATTTAATAATTTACGTAGACTTTAAGTACGTAGGTCACTACAAATACACTCCTAAGGGAAAACCTAAGAACAATTGCTATCCGGTTTGGTTCTCAGCTTCGTTGATTAAACTTCTTAAAGAAAAGCATAAGTACAGGACTCGGTTCAAGCCAAGTGGTACAAAAACCCTCGGGACTATGATACTTTTGTTTGCCTTCGGATGCGTGCTGGGATAGCTATGGAAAACTGTTTTGAAGATTATATAGAAAGAATTGAGAGTGAATTAAAAACTAATGTAAAAGCTTTTTGGCGTTATACTAAGTCAAAAAAATCATTCAGAGGTATCCCTAACCAAGTTTCGTGGGGTGATCGTGTTGGTGCGGGTGGTAGTTGTGTGGCTGAACTCTTTGCTGACTATTTTGCTTCTGTGTACGGTGTTAATAAACAGCCTAGTGACTTGTCTTCATGTTATTCCTCGTCTAATTACAGTATGTCTTCTATTCGCATTACTGAACATGACATTAAAAATAGCATCAAAAAGTTAGATCTTAATAAAGGAGCTGGTCTGGATGGGATTCCTCCTATTTTTATTTGTCTCTGCATTGATGCTCTTATTATACCACTACGGATAATATACAATAAATCCCTTAAGGAAGGTATATTTCCTGATTTATGGAAAATCCCACACATTATCCCCATACATAAGTCTGGTAGTATGAATGACGTAACTAACTATAGACCAATCTCTATTATATCACAATTTGCAAAGATGTTTGAGGGTCTTATATACAATGTAGTTTATTCGCACCTCCGTCATATAGTTAGTTCTAAGCAACATGGTTTTGTGTCTAACCATTCTACTATGTCTAACTTACTTATTTATACTACTTTCATTAGTAGCACCTTTGAAGCTAGGGGTCAGGTTGATGCTGTTTATACAGATTTTGCAAAAGCCTTCGATCGCGTCTATCACTCTATTCTTTCTATGAAATTGAATTGCGCTGGTATCCATGGCTCTCTTTTGCGGTGGTTCGAGAGTTATTTAATTAATCGTTCTCAAATAGTTGCCTTGGCGGGTTATGAATCTGTACCTTTTTCTCCTGGCTCTGGCATTCCGCAGGGCTCTAAACTGGGTCCTTTGCTTTTTTTGGTATTTTTGAATGATCTTTTGGATTTGATGAATTGCGATTGTTTAGCCTACGCTGATGATTTAAAAATATACTGAGTGATTGTATGAAGCTTCAAAGTGATCTTGATGTCCTTCAACAATGGTGCTTGAACAACAGAATGACGCTCAATGTAAAAAAATGCCAGACTATTACATTCACGAATAAAGTTGACTGCATTAAATTTGATTATCATATTGATGGATCAGTACTGAGCAGAGTATCGGTCATCCGTGACCTAGGGGTTCTCTTCGATACATCCCTATCTTGCCGCGATCATATTGATAGTATAGTGACTAAGGCTAAAATAATGCTTGGCTTTATAATCCGTATGTCAAAACCTTTCCGTAATTATAGTAGCATTATTTTACTTTACAACGCACTAGTAAGGAGCTCCTTGGAGTATTGTTCCACTGTTTGGCATCCCTATTTTTCAACTTATACTAATAACGTTGAATCTGTTCAGGCCCGTTTTGTTAGGTATTTATGTATGAAGAATGGGATTCGAAAAGCTATACCTGATTACAAAGACAGGTTAAAGCACTTTAAAATGATTAGCTTAAAAGAAAGACGTAACCTTTCTGACTTACTAATACTTCATAAAATTATAAACGGTTCCATTGACGCACAATTGGTAAACTATTTTAACTTTAGGTCTAGCCAACGTAGTAAGCGTCATCGTATTTTTGAATTGCCTAAATCCACCTTAAATACCACATATAATAGCCCACTAACACGTATGGCAAGGCAATATAATGATAGGTCCAACTTGACAGATTACCCTATTGATATTTTCTCCATGAGTTTCGCTTCATACAGACGTTCCCTATTTAAACGGTGCGAACAGTGCACGTCTATATAGCTCAAATTGGTTAGTTTTGTAGTGTTCTTGTTTTATGTCTTCTAGATACACTTTATTTTTGTTTCCTTTGTCTCTAATTTTTCATATGTTCAATGTCATGCACACCTGTTATTTGCATGGTTACTGTAATGCCAATTTTAGTTATTTTTTTTGAATTCTAAGTGACTGTGCTGTTGGTGTGCTTATTCTAAATAAATAAATATACTGAGTAATTGCATCCCGAAATCCGAGCACCGTATAATGAGTCCCCGCTCCTGTGGCGCAGGCTGCGCGCGCTGGGCGTCGTGACGCTGGGCCACCGCGACTCGCCCGTGGTGCCGCTGCTGGTGTACACGTTCAGCAAGATGGCGGCCACCGTGGAGCGCCTCACCGCGCGCCGCCTCGCCACCGTGGGCGTGGGCTTCCCCGCCACGCCGCTCAACAAGGCGCGCATACGGTACGTGTGTGTCGCAGGCTGCTCGCGCTGGGCGCGGTGACGCTGGGCGCGGTGACGCTGGGCGCGGTGACGCTGGGCGCGGTGACGCTAGGCCACCGCGACTCGCCCGTGGTGCCGCTGCTGGTGTACACGTTCAGCAAGATGGCGGCCACCGTGGAGCGCCTCACCGCGCGCCGCCTCGCCACCGTGGGCGTGGGCTTCCCCGCCACGCCGCTCAACAAGGCGCGCATACGGTACGTGTGTGTCGCAGGCTGCTCGCGCTGGGCGCGGTGACGCTGGGCGCGGTGACGCTAGGCCACCGCGACTCGCCCGTGGTGCCGCTGCTGGTGTACACGTTCAGCAAGATGGCGGCCACCGTGGAGCGCCTCACCGCGCGCCGCCTCGCCACCGTGGGCGTGGGCTTCCCCGCCACGCCGCTCAACAAGGCGCGCATACGGTACGTGTGTGTCGCAGGCTGCTCGCGCTGGGCGCGGTGACGCTGGGCGCGGTGACGCTGGGCGCGGTGACGCTGGGCGCGGTGACGCTAGGCCACCGCGACTCGCCCGTGGTGCCGCTGCTGGTGTACACGTTCAGCAAGATGGCGGCCACCGTGGAGCGCCTCACCGCGCGCCGCCTCGCCACCGTGGGCGTGGGCTTCCCCGCCACGCCGCTCAACAAGGCGCGCATACGGTACGTGTGTGTCGCAGGCTGCTCGCGCTGGGCGCGGTGACGCTGGGCGCGGTGACGCTGGGCGCGGTGACGCTGGGCGCGGTGACGCTAGGCCACCGCGACTCGCCCGTGGTGCCGCTGCTGGTGTACACGTTCAGCAAGATGGCGGCCACCGTGGAGCGCCTCACCGCGCGCCGCCTCGCCACCGTGGGCGTGGGCTTCCCCGCCACGCCGCTCAACAAGGCGCGCATACGGTACGTGTGTGTCGCAGGCTGCTCGCGCTGGGCGCGGTGACGCTGGGCGCGGTGACGCTGGGCGCGGTGACGCTGGGCGCGGTGACGCTAGGCCACCGCGACTCGCCCGTGGTGCCGCTGCTGGTGTACACGTTCAGCAAGATGGCGGCCACCGTGGAGCGCCTCACCGCGCGCCGCCTCGCCACCGTGGGCGTGGGCTTCCCCGCCACGCCGCTCAACAAGGCGCGCATACGGTACGTGTGTGTCGCAGGCTGCTCGCGCTGGGCGCGGTGACGCTGGGCGCGGTGACGCTGGGCGCGGTGACGCTAGGCCACCGCGACTCGCCCGTGGTGCCGCTGCTGGTGTACACGTTCAGCAAGATGGCGGCCACCGTGGAGCGCCTCACCGCGCGCCGCCTCGCCACCGTGGGCGTGGGCTTCCCCGCCACGCCGCTCAACAAGGCGCGCATACGGTACGTGTGTGTCGCAGGCTGCTCGCGCTGGGCGCGGTGACGCTGGGCGCGGTGACGCTGGGCGCGGTGACGCTGGGCGCGGTGACGCTAGGCCACCGCGACTCGCCCGTGGTGCCGCTGCTGGTGTACACGTTCAGCAAGATGGCGGCCACCGTGGAGCGCCTCACCGCGCGCCGCCTCGCCACCGTGGGCGTGGGCTTCCCCGCCACGCCGCTCAACAAGGCGCGCATACGGTACGTGTGTGTCGCAGGCTGCTCGCGCTGGGCGCGGTGACGCTGGGCGCGGTGACGCTGGGCGCGGTGACGCTGGGCGCGGTGACGCTAGGCCACCGCGACTCGCCCGTGGTGCCGCTGCTGGTGTACACGTTCAGCAAGATGGCGGCCACCGTGGAGCGCCTCACCGCGCGCCGCCTCGCCACCGTGGGCGTGGGCTTCCCCGCCACGCCGCTCAACAAGGCGCGCATACGGTACGTGTGTGTCGCAGGCTGCTCGCGCTGGGCGCGGTGACGCTGGGCGCGGTGACGCTGGGCGCGGTGACGCTGGGCGCGGTGACGCTAGGCCACCGCGACTCGCCCGTGGTGCCGCTGCTGGTGTACACGTTCAGCAAGATGGCGGCCACCGTGGAGCGCCTCACCGCGCGCCGCCTCGCCACCGTGGGCGTGGGCTTCCCCGCCACGCCGCTCAACAAGGCGCGCATACGGTACGTGTGTGTCGCAGGCTGCTCGCGCTGGGCGCGGTGACGCTGGGCGCGGTGACGCTGGGCGCGGTGACGCTAGGCCACCGCGACTCGCCCGTGGTGCCGCTGCTGGTGTACACGTTCAGCAAGATGGCGGCCACCGTGGAGCGCCTCACCGCGCGCCGCCTCGCCACCGTGGGCGTGGGCTTCCCCGCCACGCCGCTCAACAAGGCGCGCATACGGTACGTGTGTGTCGCAGGCTGCTCGCGCTGGGCGCGGTGACGCTGGGCGCGGTGACGCTGGGCGCGGTGACGCTGGGCGCGGTGACGCTAGGCCACCGCGACTCGCCCGTGGTGCCGCTGCTGGTGTACACGTTCAGCAAGATGGCGGCCACCGTGGAGCGCCTCACCGCGCGCCGCCTCGCCACCGTGGGCGTGGGCTTCCCCGCCACGCCGCTCAACAAGGCGCGCATACGGTACGTGTGTGTCGCAGGCTGCTCGCGCTGGGCGCGGTGACGCTGGGCGCGGTGACGCTGGGCGCGGTGACGCTGGGCGCGGTGACGCTAGGCCACCGCGACTCGCCCGTGGTGCCGCTGCTGGTGTACACGTTCAGCAAGATGGCGGCCACCGTGGAGCGCCTCACCGCGCGCCGCCTCGCCACCGTGGGCGTGGGCTTCCCCGCCACGCCGCTCAACAAGGCGCGCATACGGTACGTGTGTGTCGCAGGCTGCTCGCGCTGGGCGCGGTGACGCTGGGCGCGGTGACGCTAGGCCACCGCGACTCGCCCGTGGTGCCGCTGCTGGTGTACACGTTCAGCAAGATGGCGGCCACCGTGGAGCGCCTCACCGCGCGCCGCCTCGCCACCGTGGGCGTGGGCTTCCCCGCCACGCCGCTCAACAAGGCGCGCATACGGTACGTGTGTGTCGCAGGCTGCTCGCGCTGGGCGCGGTGACGCTGGGCGCGGTGACGCTGGGCGCGGTGACGCTGGGCGCGGTGACGCTGGGCGCGGTGACGCTAGGCCACCGCGACTCGCCCGTGGTGCCGCTGCTGGTGTACACGTTCAGCAAGATGGCGGCCACCGTGGAGCGCCTCACCGCGCGCCGCCTCGCCACCGTGGGCGTGGGCTTCCCCGCCACGCCGCTCAACAAGGCGCGCATACGGTACGTGTGTGTCGCAGGCTGCTCGCGCTGGGCGCGGTGACGCTGGGCGCGGTGACGCTGGGCGCGGTGACGCTGGGCGCGGTGACGCTGGGCGCGGTGACGCTAGGCCACCGCGACTCGCCCGTGGTGCCGCTGCTGGTGTACACGTTCAGCAAGATGGCGGCCACCGTGGAGCGCCTCACCGCGCGCCGCCTCGCCACCGTGGGCGTGGGCTTCCCCGCCACGCCGCTCAACAAGGCGCGCATACGGTACGTGTGTGTCGCAGGCTGCTCGCGCTGGGCGCGGTGACGCTGGGCGCGGTGACGCTGGGCGCGGTGACGCTAGGCCACCGCGACTCGCCCGTGGTGCCGCTGCTGGTGTACACGTTCAGCAAGATGGCGGCCACCGTGGAGCGCCTCACCGCGCGCCGCCTCGCCACCGTGGGCGTGGGCTTCCCCGCCACGCCGCTCAACAAGGCGCGCATACGGTACGTGTGTGTCGCAGGCTGCTCGCGCTGGGCGCGGTGACGCTGGGCGCGGTGACGCTGGGCGCGGTGACGCTAGGCCACCGCGACTCGCCCGTGGTGCCGCTGCTGGTGTACACGTTCAGCAAGATGGCGGCCACCGTGGAGCGCCTCACCGCGCGCCGCCTCGCCACCGTGGGCGTGGGCTTCCCCGCCACGCCGCTCAACAAGGCGCGCATACGGTACGTGTGTGTCGCAGGCTGCTCGCGCTGGGCGCGGTGACGCTGGGCGCGGTGACGCTGGGCGCGGTGACGCTGGGCGCGGTGACGCTAGGCCACCGCGACTCGCCCGTGGTGCCGCTGCTGGTGTACACGTTCAGCAAGATGGCGGCCACCGTGGAGCGCCTCACCGCGCGCCGCCTCGCCACCGTGGGCGTGGGCTTCCCCGCCACGCCGCTCAACAAGGCGCGCATACGGTACGTGTGTGTCGCAGGCTGCTCGCGCTGGGCGCGGTGACGCTGGGCGCGGTGACGCTGGGCGCGGTGACGCTAGGCCACCGCGACTCGCCCGTGGTGCCGCTGCTGGTGTACACGTTCAGCAAGATGGCGGCCACCGTGGAGCGCCTCACCGCGCGCCGCCTCGCCACCGTGGGCGTGGGCTTCCCCGCCACGCCGCTCAACAAGGCGCGCATACGGTACGTGTGTGTCGCAGGCTGCTCGCGCTGGGCGCGGTGACGCTGGGCGCGGTGACGCTGGGCGCGGTGACGCTGGGCGCGGTGACGCTAGGCCACCGCGACTCGCCCGTGGTGCCGCTGCTGGTGTACACGTTCAGCAAGATGGCGGCCACCGTGGAGCGCCTCACCGCGCGCCGCCTCGCCACCGTGGGCGTGGGCTTCCCCGCCACGCCGCTCAACAAGGCGCGCATACGGTACGTGTGTGTCGCAGGCTGCTCGCGCTGGGCGCGGTGACGCTGGGCGCGGTGACGCTGGGCGCGGTGACGCTGGGCGCGGTGACGCTAGGCCACCGCGACTCGCCCGTGGTGCCGCTGCTGGTGTACACGTTCAGCAAGATGGCGGCCACCGTGGAGCGCCTCACCGCGCGCCGCCTCGCCACCGTGGGCGTGGGCTTCCCCGCCACGCCGCTCAACAAGGCGCGCATACGGTACGTGTGTGTCGCAGGCTGCTCGCGCTGGGCGCGGTGACGCTGGGCGCGGTGACGCTGGGCGCGGTGACGCTGGGCGCGGTGACGCTAGGCCACCGCGACTCGCCCGTGGTGCCGCTGCTGGTGTACACGTTCAGCAAGATGGCGGCCACCGTGGAGCGCCTCACCGCGCGCCGCCTCGCCACCGTGGGCGTGGGCTTCCCCGCCACGCCGCTCAACAAGGCGCGCATACGGTACGTGTGTGTCGCAGGCTGCTCGCGCTGGGCGCGGTGACGCTGGGCGCGGTGACGCTGGGCGCGGTGACGCTGGGCGCGGTGACGCTAGGCCACCGCGACTCGCCCGTGGTGCCGCTGCTGGTGTACACGTTCAGCAAGATGGCGGCCACCGTGGAGCGCCTCACCGCGCGCCGCCTCGCCACCGTGGGCGTGGGCTTCCCCGCCACGCCGCTCAACAAGGCGCGCATACGGTACGTGTGTGTCGCAGGCTGCTCGCGCTGGGCGCGGTGACGCTGGGCGCGGTGACGCTGGGCGCGGTGACGCTAGGCCACCGCGACTCGCCCGTGGTGCCGCTGCTGGTGTACACGTTCAGCAAGATGGCGGCCACCGTGGAGCGCCTCACCGCGCGCCGCCTCGCCACCGTGGGCGTGGGCTTCCCCGCCACGCCGCTCAACAAGGCGCGCATACGGTACGTGTGTGTCGCAGGCTGCTCGCGCTGGGCGCGGTGACGCTGGGCGCGGTGACGCTGGGCGCGGTGACGCTGGGCGCGGTGACGCTAGGCCACCGCGACTCGCCCGTGGTGCCGCTGCTGGTGTACACGTTCAGCAAGATGGCGGCCACCGTGGAGCGCCTCACCGCGCGCCGCCTCGCCACCGTGGGCGTGGGCTTCCCCGCCACGCCGCTCAACAAGGCGCGCATACGGTACGTGTGTGTCGCAGGCTGCTCGCGCTGGGCGCGGTGACGCTGGGCGCGGTGACGCTGGGCGCGGTGACGCTGGGCGCGGTGACGCTGGGCGCGGTGACGCTAGGCCACCGCGACTCGCCCGTGGTGCCGCTGCTGGTGTACACGTTCAGCAAGATGGCGGCCACCGTGGAGCGCCTCACCGCGCGCCGCCTCGCCACCGTGGGCGTGGGCTTCCCCGCCACGCCGCTCAACAAGGCGCGCATACGGTACGTGTGTGTCGCAGGCTGCTCGCGCTGGGCGCGGTGACGCTGGGCGCGGTGACGCTGGGCGCGGTGACGCTAGGCCACCGCGACTCGCCCGTGGTGCCGCTGCTGGTGTACACGTTCAGCAAGATGGCGGCCACCGTGGAGCGCCTCACCGCGCGCCGCCTCGCCACCGTGGGCGTGGGCTTCCCCGCCACGCCGCTCAACAAGGCGCGCATACGGTACGTGTGTGTCGCAGGCTGCTCGCGCTGGGCGCGGTGACGCTGGGCGCGGTGACGCTGGGCGCGGTGACGCTAGGCCACCGCGACTCGCCCGTGGTGCCGCTGCTGGTGTACACGTTCAGCAAGATGGCGGCCACCGTGGAGCGCCTCACCGCGCGCCGCCTCGCCACCGTGGGCGTGGGCTTCCCCGCCACGCCGCTCAACAAGGCGCGCATACGGTACGTGTGTGTCGCAGGCTGCTCGCGCTGGGCGCGGTGACGCTGGGCGCGGTGACGCTGGGCGCGGTGACGCTAGGCCACCGCGACTCGCCCGTGGTGCCGCTGCTGGTGTACACGTTCAGCAAGATGGCGGCCACCGTGGAGCGCCTCACCGCGCGCCGCCTCGCCACCGTGGGCGTGGGCTTCCCCGCCACGCCGCTCAACAAGGCGCGCATACGGTACGTGTGTGTCGCAGGCTGCTCGCGCTGGGCGCGGTGACGCTGGGCGCGGTGACGCTGGGCGCGGTGACGCTGGGCGCGGTGACGCTAGGCCACCGCGACTCGCCCGTGGTGCCGCTGCTGGTGTACACGTTCAGCAAGATGGCGGCCACCGTGGAGCGCCTCACCGCGCGCCGCCTCGCCACCGTGGGCGTGGGCTTCCCCGCCACGCCGCTCAACAAGGCGCGCATACGGTACGTGTGTGTCGCAGGCTGCTCGCGCTGGGCGCGGTGACGCTGGGCGCGGTGTCGCTGGGCGCGGTGACGCTGGGCGCGGTGACGCTGGGCGCGGTGACGCTAGGCCACCGCGACTCGCCCGTGGTGCCGCTGCTGGTGTACACGTTCAGCAAGATGGCGGCCACCGTGGAGCGCCTCACCGCGCGCCGCCTCGCCACCGTGGGCGTGGGCTTCCCCGCCACGCCGCTCAACAAGGCGCGCATACGGTACGTGTGTGTCGCAGGCTGCTCGCGCTGGGCGCGGTGACGCTGGGCGCGGTGACGCTGGGCGCGGTGACGCTGGGCGCGGTGACGCTAGGCCACCGCGACTCGCCCGTGGTGCCGCTGCTGGTGTACACGTTCAGCAAGATGGCGGCCACCGTGGAGCGCCTCACCGCGCGCCGCCTCGCCACCGTGGGCGTGGGCTTCCCCGCCACGCCGCTCAACAAGGCGCGCATACGGTACGTGTGTGTCGCAGGCTGCTCGCGCTGGGCGCGGTGACGCTGGGCGCGGTGACGCTGGGCGCGGTGACGCTAGGCCACCGCGACTCGCCCGTGGTGCCGCTGCTGGTGTACACGTTCAGCAAGATGGCGGCCACCGTGGAGCGCCTCACCGCGCGCCGCCTCGCCACCGTGGGCGTGGGCTTCCCCGCCACGCCGCTCAACAAGGCGCGCATACGGTACGTGTGTGTCGCAGGCTGCTCGCGCTGGGCGCGGTGACGCTGGGCGCGGTGACGCTGGGCGCGGTGACGCTGGGCGCGGTGACGCTAGGCCACCGCGACTCGCCCGTGGTGCCGCTGCTGGTGTACACGTTCAGCAAGATGGCGGCCACCGTGGAGCGCCTCACCGCGCGCCGCCTCGCCACCGTGGGCGTGGGCTTCCCCGCCACGCCGCTCAACAAGGCGCGCATACGGTACGTGTGTGTCGCAGGCTGCTCGCGCTGGGCGCGGTGACGCTGGGCGCGGTGACGCTGGGCGCGGTGACGCTGGGCGCGGTGACGCTAGGCCACCGCGACTCGCCCGTGGTGCCGCTGCTGGTGTACACGTTCAGCAAGATGGCGGCCACCGTGGAGCGCCTCACCGCGCGCCGCCTCGCCACCGTGGGCGTGGGCTTCCCCGCCACGCCGCTCAACAAGGCGCGCATACGGTACGTGTGTGTCGCAGGCTGCTCGCGCTGGGCGCGGTGACGCTGGGCGCGGTGACGCTGGGCGCGGTGACGCTGGGCGCGGTGACGCTAGGCCACCGCGACTCGCCCGTGGTGCCGCTGCTGGTGTACACGTTCAGCAAGATGGCGGCCACCGTGGAGCGCCTCACCGCGCGCCGCCTCGCCACCGTGGGCGTGGGCTTCCCCGCCACGCCGCTCAACAAGGCGCGCATACGGTACGTGTGTGTCGCAGGCTGCTCGCGCTGGGCGCGGTGACGCTGGGCGCGGTGACGCTGGGCGCGGTGACGCTGGGCACGGTGACGCTGGGCGCGGTGACGCTAGGCCACCGCGACTCGCCCGTGGTGCCGCA
The DNA here is from genome assembly GCA_916610205.1 of Griposia aprilina. Taxonomy (NCBI): domain Eukaryota; kingdom Metazoa; phylum Arthropoda; class Insecta; order Lepidoptera; family Noctuidae; genus Griposia; species Griposia aprilina. Next base: position 25,268,648 of record OU744289.1, read on the forward strand.
GCCGAAATTGTCTGGTTTATATGTGGTTGGATTTTTCAGAAGAGCATTATTGCAAATGGTAAATATATAATTTGTTCGCAGAAATTGCTGCAATAGCTCGCTTTTGCAGGGTAGATGCTAGCGTCAAAATTTCGCAACTTTTTAGGTCAAAAGCTTCGTTTACATCGGAGACTGTATACGAGTCGATGAACATTTGAAGTCTAGCGGCATCAACATCAGTAACATTAGGGACATTGTAAACATTGCATATAAATCTCTGTATAATATTAAAGATAATCTAAATTTTCAATTAATTCGCTGTTGCCGAAGTTCTTGAAAGCTTCCTGGTAGGTACTCTGGATATTTTTTTAATGTCTTGTATGGTTTTATTTTTCCTTTCTGAAGAAAATTTTTCTTACTTTCTAAATTAAAACCACACTCTGTGATGGCATGAAATCCAGGTAAGCTACAGCGCGCTCGCACCTACAGCGAACTTTCAACGTGTCTGGCAAGATTTAAAAACCATTAAAACTGTCCGGCTATTGAGGTAACATTTTTTTATAGGTCCCCAAGTAACATATATAAAATTTAGCTTTTATACTATAACGAAAGTATAATTATAATCTATTAAAGTTTAGGGGTGTCTGGCAGGGGGTAGCAACTGTCATAAGTGTCTGGCCATGGACCCTTTGTTTTGGCTATCCCGACGCAAGTATAAAAAAATTGAGCTTTATAGTTTAACGAATTTAAGGTACTATTTGATACACCTTTTTTTTACTACCTGTTACCTGCCCAAGTAACCACAACCCAAACTCTTATAGTCGCTGGTCGTTCTTACCTGTATAGGGGACATGCACAGAAAAACTTTCAGCTTTTATAAAATAACGAAGGTCTGGTCGTCGTGGGCTCTTAGGTTAAAGCAGTCATTTAAAAAAAAAAATGTGCACTCTCAATTATTATGATGTTAGTATGGAAGAATGACTGACTAGTGTAACCTTAATTAACCTTTTGTGGTACTGTATATCGACCGTATTCTGCCAGTACCTCCTAAGTGATTTGAAGACAAGTTTACAGGAGGATAAAAACTGAATATTTATAAAAATAGGGATGCTATTCATAAACCCAAAATCCAAATTTATTAATTTTACATAAACTAATAAAGTTGGATTTTGGGTTTATGAATCCCATCTCTATTTTTATAAATACCTATTCAGTTTTTATGTTTTCCTGTAAACCTGTCCTCAGAGCATTTAGGAGGTACTGACGGCATACGGTCGATATGTAACAACACGCCGGAGTCCTCCTTTAGTTGTATAGAAGTCATTAGCTATAAAATGTAAACTGCAAATGACACTGTATTTGTTTGGAATCCAATCGTTTTCACTGTTACAATTTCTAATTATTTGAATCCAATCGTTTTCACTGTTACAATTTCTAATTATTTGAATCCAATCGTTTTCACTGTTACAATTTCTAATTATTTGAATCCAATCATTTCTCCATACTTTATTTTCTTTAGAAAATCTAGTAAAAGTACTGTAAAATACCTAGTAATGAATAACCTAAATAATAGGAAAACTATAAAAAATAAAAAAACATATTTCGCGTAATTTGCACACGTAAATATTGGCAACACTGCGCTTGTGATGAATTATTTTGTTCTGGTATGAAAATCGATTTTAATGTATTTATACATTAAAATCTATTAATCGGGAACTTAATGATTGAATTACCATTGACCTATGAAACGTGATTTCTGTTTTTTTCTTCCGATCAGTACGGTTTTTACACCATTTCACCTCACACAAGACATGTTTGTATTTTTATATTTTTTCCGCCACGTAGTCGTGTCGATGGTGTTGACATTTGTGCTTGTAACGGCTAACTCATGTGTGCGCGCGACGCCTCACACTGGTCCCGAATGATAAAAAAGTGGACATTAAGAAATTTTTGACAGAAGGTCAACGGATTCGGCTGATTTTTTTTTTGTAGACAGCTGATGCAATTACAAATCACTTTTATAGATTGAGTTTTTGCCAAAAAAGCCGCATTTTCAGAGAAAAAAAATATTGAAATATTTTTTGTATGAAAGAAATCCTAATTTTGTCTTTATCTTCCAAGATTCAAACGTATTCAAAATAAAACTTAGCGCAGCTTGTAGAGGGGCTAATTGCTCACTACTTTGTCATAGACACTCTTCTGCGATTTTGTGCTCCTTTTGAGTTACAGGCACTTTAAATATTTTTTGTATGAAAAAATCCTAATTTTGTCTTTATCTTCCAAGATTCAAACGTATTCAAAATAAAACTTAGCGCAGCTTGTAGAGGGGCTAATTGCTCACTACTTTGTCATAGACACTCTTCTGCGATTTTGTGCTCCTTTTGAGTTACAGGCACTTTAAATATTTTTTGTATGAAAAAATCCTAATTTTGTCTTTATCTTCCAAGGTTCAAACGTATTCAAAATAAAACTTAGCGCAGCTTGTAGAGGGGTTAATTGTTCATCACTTTGCCATAGACACTCAATTGCGATTTTGTGCTCCTTTTCAGTTACAGGCACTTTAAATTTTTCGTTGTCGGATGAGCTTTACTAGTTTTTTGTAGACAGCTGATACAATTACAAGTAACTTTTAAAGATGTATTTTTTGTTAAATAAGCCGTATTTTCAGAGTTAAAAAATTAATTCAGGCGGATTAGAAATAATCTTGTTAAAGATAGACTAAGATGTAATAACATTTTTAAGTACGCCTTAATACAATACCTATATTATTATATAGGTTTGTATTTTGACGGTCCTAAGCCCGTTAAAGTACGAAGGAAAAGTTTTAATTGCAATTTATACCTTTTTATCATTCAGCGTTTCCGACGCATTCACTAGCGTTAGATGACCAAATATAGCCCAAATTGTAAGTAATCGGCTAATTAAGCAATGACTCATTACCAAAAAATGCTTATAATCTGAATATGAGTCACACAATAAATTACCTGTACCTGAACATGTCTGTACACGTTTTGAGATATCCAAGTTGTTTATTTGATATATTTAAAATAAGACTTTTTTTAATAGAAAGACATTTATAAGAGTTACTTATTAATGAAGAAAATGTTATTACATCTTAGTCTATCTTTAACAAGATTATTTCTAATCCGCCTGAATTAATTTTTTAACTCTGAAAATACGGCTTATTTAACAAAAAATACATCTTTAAAAGTTACTTGTAATTGTATCAGCTGTCTACAAAAAACTAGTAAAGCTCATCCGACAACGAAAAATTTAAAGTGCCTGTAACTGAAAAGGAGCACAAAATCGCAATTGAGTGTCTATGGCAAAGTGATGAACAATTAACCCCTCTACAAGCTGCGCTAAGTTTTATTTTGAATACGTTTGAATCTTGGAAGATAAAGACAAAATTAGGATTTTTTCATACAAAAAATATTTAAAGTGCCTGTAACTCAAAAGGAGCACAAAATCGCAGAAGAGTGTCTATGACAAAGTAGTGAGCAATTAGCCCCTCTACAAGCTGCGCTAAGTTTTATTTTGAATACGTTTGAATCTTGGAAGATAAAGACAAAATTAGGATTTTTTCATACAAAAAATATTTAAAGTGCCTGTAACTCAAAAGGAGCACAAAATCGCAGAAGAGTGTCTATGACAAAGTAGTGAGCAATTAGCCCCTCTACAAGCTGCGCTAAGTTTTATTTTGAATACGTTTGAATCTTGGAAGATAAAGACAAAATTAGGATTTCTTTCATACAAAAAATATTTGAATATTTTTTTTCTCTGAAAATACGGCTTTTTTGGCAAAAACTCAATGTACAAAAGTGATTTGTAATTGCATCAGCTGTCTACAAAAAAAAAATAAGCTGAATCGGTTGACCTTTTGTCAAAAATTTCTTAATGTCCCCTTTTTTATCATTCGGGACCAGTGTGCGCCTGTACGTAGAGAGAGCTGGCCGACTCTCAGTGACAGTTTTTTGTTAGCGAGAATCTGTCCGACTTTATTGTACGTGCATGATATAAACAAAAGACTACTCTAATTTTAAATCGTTATTTTATTATTTATTTTAGAAACTGAAATGTTACAAGTTAACATCAAAAAACATACCATTCCCCTTAAAAACACGCATCAATGTAAACTGCATAATTCACAATTTAGTTTCCAATTTGTGTGAATTTGTAAAAGTTACTTCAATGCATGCACGCTAAGATTAGTGTAGTTTACGATGTAACTTTAATTTTACAATATTATTACGAACATTTTAAAAACACTGTTCACTCCAAAATAAACTTTATTAACAGACGGATAACGTTGATATTGTTTACATGTGGGTGCAGGTTCTGCCTGTCGGCGTCGCACTCGCGCGCGCAGCTGGACGAGTGCGTGGCGGCCGTGCGGGCCGTGGTGGCCGAGCTGGGCCTGGCCTACTCCCGCCAGCACTCGCCCGCCCACTAGCGCCAGCACTCGCCCGCCCACTAGCGCCAGCACACACACCTACCGCCTAACACATCGTATACTAGTTATACTCAATAAATTATTTTCTGACGCTTCCTAATCTTTTATTTACATACACCACCACCACACCACCATTGCAATTTTAGTAGTGCGATTGATTTACGATGTTTATTTACGCTTTATGGAATTACTTTGTTTGAGTACTTTAATATCGAAGTTGGTTGAAGCTATAAAATTTGGAGGCTGTCTGGAGACATTAAGATTTTTTTTGAAGTATTTTGGTTTTCGATATAAAAAAAACAGAAAGGAATCGGGAAATCCTAATTGAAAAGCATGATATTTCGCCTTACAAGGCTAATTATCTCCGGAAGGATGAGTGCCGCTGGCAAACATATTGTCTTCATGGATGAATCATATGTGCATACGTCGCACTCAAAAGGCAAATCTTGGACAGATAAAAATAAAAAGGTGTAAAAAAGCCAATTTCGAAGGGAGAATGTATAAGCATAGTTCACGCTGGCAATAAAAAAGTTTTTGTTCCAAGTGCACTGATGTTGCACAAATGTATTGATAGTGACGGCGATTACCATAACGAAATCAATGCCGATCGATATTCAAAATTGGCTGCGTAATCAGTTAATACCAAATCTACCAGCTAATAGTGTGTTAGTAATAGATAATGCACCATACCAAAACGAATTATTAGTTAAATCCCCGAACTCAAACACTACTAAACCACAAATTATAGCTTGGTTGCAGCAACAACATTCCTCATAACCCAAACCCATTGAAGGTCGATTTATATATCATTGTAAAAACACACATAGGTAAAGATACTCAGCGTTTGCTATTGATCGCATTATGGAAGAACATTACCATATTGTGAATGTGAAGACTATGTGGGTCATTGTTGAGTTTATTTCTTCCTTCTCTGTTAGTTTTAATCATGGTTTAGCAGTTTGAATATTTTTTGTGGCCTACCGTCCTTTCTTTGGTATTGTTCGTCGAATCGTTGAGCTCCTTAAGTTCTGAGTTGAGCTGCACGATTACTGACCTAATTACGGACCTGTCCACTCAATCTGTGTGGTTCTTTCCTCAAAAGACCATGTCAGACACCAATCTACATGATTTGACCATCATTATGTCTGGACTTTTTAAAAGAGACTGTGACCTCTGATTTTGTTTCGGCCTTTCTTCTTACAGTAGTCAGATAGGAAACGCCGACCTCATCTAGTTTAAAAAATATGATTGACGTGTAAAAGTGTTTGTACAACGTAACTGAATTTAATTAATAAATAATTATAATATGTACATAAGTAGATATATAACTAACTTATATCACAATGATTTTATTTCTGTAAGTAGGTTACTTACAGAAATAAAATCATTTATCATTTAATAAAAGATATTATATTGGAAAAAATCAATATGATTGGCCCGGAAGAATGAAAAAAGTACCTTTGTGATTATTTAATAAAATGTGAGGACGAATAGGTATAGAAAATTTGAACCAATGTTTGTTTCACACATAGAAACTTTTATATTACATGCGGGAGATAGCTGCTCCCGGATCCTACTAATCTTACTAATCCTACAAATATTATAATTAATGTCAATGTTTGTATGATCCCTTGATAGACTATACATTACTTTTAGATGCGGGATGAATGGAATGAAAGAAGGTAAAGTATCAAAACACTACTGTATTGTTCCAAAGGTACTTAAAGTAAAATGAGCTTAATGGACTGATGGTGTGGAAATGGAGTAAGTGACGCGGCCCTTGTTGGCGGTAACGAGAACGCCTGGCTGCCTTGATAGCACAACGCGAACTGAACTAATTATTATGAGTTGAAATGAGTGTTGCGTAAACTGCAGAATTGCAGAATGTGCGGTTGCACCGTACATGCTCCCGAGCGGGAAGATGAATATAGAATGAACATGAAACGATGAGTAAAAAGGTAATGCCAATTGGTCCCTATACTAGATGATTGACAAGGTGTATCCAGTTGGTCCTTTTTCTATAACCGCAAAAAGCAACCTGCAAGATCAATTAGACCATACAGTCTGCCGTATTATTAAGATAATGTCAGGATCGACTTACAGTCGTCTCAAGCTGTTCACTAAATAGGGATGTGATAGATCCTCCGGGCAAAGTGAGTAGGTATAAACAAACTCTACCGGAAGAAAACGAACAAATATCGGACGCTAATTTGTTTATAGTGTCCCTTGTGCGACTGCGACTAGTAGACGAAGAAACTTCTATGGTTATATGGAAAAACCCTACTTGCTCATCTGTTAGATATTGCAGACCAATTTCATTAGAATTTGCAAAAGAAACTCCCGAAAAAACTACAGCGGTTGTCAGTGAAATTGAAGCCAAAATTAATCAATTGATTCCAACTCTTGTGTCAATAGAAGACAAAGTCATCGAAGATAAACATCAACTGTTTATGACAATGATTGATGGGAAAGTTGCTCAAGTGTTGACGAACACATCATCCAGTGCTACCTGCTGTGCTATTCTGTAACAATCTCACCGTGAACACGTATGTGAAGTGAGCGCGGACTGAGCTGTCAGTGTCATCCCACTCATGCTAGGGACTGACCAAGCATAACATTTACAATCATAATCGAGATTTTAATAATATTTTATAAGCTAAATCTATTGATCAGTTTATATTAAGTAGGTACTTATTTCATAGCTAATATTTAAGTGTCTAAACATTAGGTACTATTTTGGGGGGTATTAAAATAAAAAAGTACCTACTTAGAACAGAAATTCGGTGAGAAACTCAATGTGGTGTTTTTGCCTAGATTAGGCGCCTGAGGCGCGAGCGCGGCACGCACGTACAATAAACAAACAAAATATAACACACGTTTAAGACAGCTACTGAAGAAAATGCGCATCGACATTGTTTGTTATTTTATTTATTTAACCATTTAACCATTATTTTTATTTTTTATTATAAACCCAATGTGGAATGATTAGGTAAGTAAACGCAATGCCATGACCCAATCGCGATGTCATGTGGTTTGAAGAACCGATTGTGGATCGAGTCGAGTAAAGCCTGTGCGACGTTGTTCAGCGTTGTTATTATCCCAAATCTATTCAATTCAAGAGTTCAAATGACACTCGCGGATCGCGCTCGCTTCAGCTAGTCGAGGTAATGCTACGGCAATCGGGTGAAGTGATAAGATCACGCCGCGCTTGCGCGTTAGGCACTGTCGTTATCAAATTGAGTTTATTTTTTTACTTTTTTATATTATGTAAGTATGAACCTTAATGTCAGCCGATGCCTTAAATGCAATCCGATATCTAGCGTGATGAGATGCGCTACTACCTATAAGTACGATTTGTGTAATTAATTATGTGTACATAACTAGTCGTTGCCAATAATAGGTACAAGAATATTCATCAAATGAACGTCATCAATACCTACCTACCTACTATGACAATATTCAACGGTTAAACTTTACTGCAACTTGCGCAGCGCACCTTGCGCCGAAGTGGTGTCGCTATGGCAACCGCCGCGTGATTTCTATAGCTAACGAGAATCGGGTGATGTGAGCTGAGCACGCGACTGCGCAGAAGACAGAAGACGCTGTCATTCTCATCACATTGTTTTTTTTTTTTACTCTCCGCTACCGAAGTCCATGTCCCTAAGCCTGTTCGTATTCGAGTTCCGAGACAGTAATTTTATTAGTACCTACTTGCCTACATATTCATTTTAATGCTTTTAGATATTTTGTACCTACATTTAAAACGTAGGTTCAGTGCCAACCTATATTTTGTTTGCAATAATTATAAAGATTTCCTTTATTAACTAAGTACTTACCAACCACTTATTTAACATGCAATACGTCACGCATGCGCAGTAGGAGCCTTATGCAAATGCTATACCTACCAATGTATGTTAAGTACAGCTGCCTAGGTAGGTAGGTACTACAAAGCATCTTCTTGTAGTCTGAGCATAGGTATGTACTTACCTACATAGTTTAATACATGTACGATTGGTGTAATTAGGTACCTACCAAATCATTAAAATAAAAAAGACGTGTGTGATGTTTACCTACATAATTATCTAGTCGTTGCCAATAATAAAAGAATATTCATCAAATGATCATCATCAATACCTACCTACCTACTATGACAATATTCAACGGTTAAACTTTACTGCAACTTGCGCAGCGCAACTTGCGCCGAAGTGGTGTCGCTATGGCAACCGCCGCGTGATTTCTATAGCTAACGAGAATCGGGTGATGTGAGCCGAGCACGCGACTGCGCAGAAGACACTATCATTCATCAACAGTAATTTTATTAATACATGTACCTACGATGGGTGTAATTAGGTACCAAATCATTAAAATAAAAAAAGACGTGCGTGATGTTTACCTACATAATTATCAAGTCGTTGCCAATAATAAAAGAATATTCATCAAATGATCATCATCAATACCTACCTACCTACTATGACAATATTCAACGGTTAAACTTTACTGCAACTTGCGCAGCGCACCTTGCGCCGAAGTGGTGTCGCTATGGCAACCGCCGCGTGATTTCTATAGCTAACGAGAATCGGGTGATGTGAGCCGAGCACGCGACTGCGCAGAAGACACTGTCATTCATCAACAGTAATTTTATTAATACATGTACGATGGGTGTAATTAGGTACCAAATCATTAAAATAAAAAAAGACGTGCGTGATGTTTACCTACATAATTATCTAGTCGTTGCCAATAATAAAAGAATATTCATCAAATGATCATCATCAATACCTACCTACCTACTATGACAATATTCAACGGTTAAACTTTACTGCAACTTGCGCAGCGCACCTTGCGCCGAAGTGGTGTCGCTATGGCAACCGCCGCGTGATTTCTATAGCTAACGAGAATCGCGTGATGTGAGCCGAGCACGCGACTGCGCAGAAGACACTGTCATTCATCAACAGTAATTTTATTAGTACCTACTTGCCTACCTATTCATTTTAATGCTTTTAGATATTTTGTACCTACATTTAAACCGTAGGTTCAGTGTCAACCTATATTTTATTTGCAATAATTAAACTGATTTCCTTTATTAACTAAGTACTTACCAACCACTTATTTAACATGCAACGCCTCACGCATGCGCAGTAAGAACCTTTTGCAAATGCAATACCTACCAATGTCTGTTAAGTACAGCTGCCTAGGTGAAAGTAGGTAACTACTACAAAGTATCTTCTCGTAGTCTAAGCATAGGTAGGTACCTACTTACCTACATAGTTTGATAACATTAAGTATGATCATAATGTCAGCCGATAGCGTGATGAGATGCGCTACTACCTATATGTACGATTGGTGTAAATAAGTCCTAAAACATTAAAATAAAAAAGATGTGCGTGATGTTTACCTACATATCTAGTCGTTGCCGATAATAAAAGAATATTCATCAAAATCATCATTATCAATACCTACCTACTTTGACAATATTCAACATTAATGCTACTTGCGCAGCGCAGCAGCGCGCCGAAGTGGTGTCGCTATGGCAACCACCGCGTGATTTCTTTAGGTACCTAACGAGAATCGGGTGACGTGAGCTGAGCACGCGACTGCGCAGAAGACTCTGTCATTCTCATCACATTCGAGTTTATTTTTCAATTTTCAGCCTTTGAATGTCATCTCTACAAGCATTGACGTATTCGGGCATATAGGCAAATAAGTATGTACTTACCTATTTATTTCAATGCTTTTAGGTTATCAATTCAAACCATTTTTATTAATTTTAAATGTCAGTTTAGTAATTAGTACCTACATTTAGTTTACAACAAATGGATATTACTTGACAGGTGAGATTGAGCAACTTCATAAAATAGTGATAGGCAAGTATTCAGTGATTGGTGTATTGTTCGTTTACATACTACGTAAAAAGCACATAAGTATTTTTTTAATACCCCGTCATCTAGATAAAACGCAGTACAAGATACAATCCCTATTACAACATAAATATTTAGGCATATCAATAATCTAGGTATGGGTGCTGTTAAGACACACACAAATTGCTTTTCTCTTGCTATCAAGAAATTTAAATTATTCTATTTATTCATGTATTTGTTTCTATATTAGGTCTGTATTATTATTATTATAGGCATGTTTACTTTAATCTGATAGAATAATGTAAGTATGTGTAGGTCGCTAATACGATAATACGTCTACGCTTCGCTCCTGTCGCAGGTCTGCTGGAAGAAATTTCTAATGATATAGGTAAGCAGATGTTACTTTTTTCTATTCAATCTTTATGTATTTTACTTTATTAAGTGTTTAGTGTGTACATAAATAAATGAAATTTATTCATTTGTATCACATCAAAAAAAGTTGGCTAATAATGGTTTTTTCTACTGAGCTTCTTCTGCTGCTTCTCGGGGTTCAACTTCTTGATGCCGCGAGGATCGGAGGGTCGTGTGATGTGTCGGCTGCATTAGCTGTAAACCATGGTAATTATTTATTACTAAGTATTTGAGGTAAGTACTTCATTCCTACACTCATTCTAGTATATTTTTTTAAATCAATTGAACCACCTAGTATAAAATTGACATTATCATCAGAACCACACGCAGAATCACCTGCAGATAATTTTGTACTTTTAATAAGTATAGCGGTATGATTTATTCTTAATACAATAAAAGATCAGCATCTGACTCAACAAAATCAATCACATGGGCCATTATTATTCCTTTATTTTGAGTACAATGAGTTGCTATATTTCTTAATTCCATGCTCCATGCCTGTCATGTCCCAACTTATTTGCTCCCTATTATGTTTATCAAAAATAGTCTGTAAAATATTAATACAATACCTCAGACGGCCACGATTGACAGACAGCCAGGATTGATGAGATCAGATCAAGTAGAGGTGGTGTTCCTTTATTGTCTTCAGTTTCTTTAGTACCTTGGCAACCGCAGGGTTGAATAGGTTCATCAGCTGAGAGGTAGAATAATATATCAGATTAATAAAATTTACTTGCATCTTTTTTTTACTGAACCTATGTTGTCCCACAGCTGGGCAAAGGTCTCCCACATAATTTTCCTTTTGCTGTGCCTTACTCCGGCCAATCGGTCAGGAACGAGTCCAAATCGTCATGGCGGTAACAAATGGTATATCATTAATTTTTTGTACGGCTTCTTGCCAAAAACGATGGTATGGTTAACCTGTTGTACAGGATGCGCGATAGTAAAAAAAATATACTGTTTCAGTCAGTGTATTTTCGTTGAGGTTGGAGTTAACTCCTCTCTCATCAGCATGTTGAGCTGGAACAAATGACACTCGAATTAAACTTGGTCTAAGTACTATGGAAAGTTAATTGAAAAAAAAAGGACTTTGTTAAAGAGTTAAAAGTTTGAGTTTCAGAAAAATATATGGGGAATATTACTTAAAATTATAATAATGAGATGAACTTATCTAGTATAAATGAATAATAACAAGAATTACTTGATTTATTATAATTATTTTGACTGGTCCAAATGCTAGTAAATGACAACTCTAACATTCCTATTTTAAGTGAACCGGGAATTATATAGAAAAAAATATATTATTACTACTAATATCACACAAATACCCATAAGTCAGACAGCCAAATTAAATTTGCCAATAGCTCACACCTGGTATGGTCTGACAGACTCTTAGAAGCTCAACTATGTAAAAAGCAATGCTGGCAAAGAAACTTGAGTGGATTGGACTGAAATATTTATTAAACAATATTAGCAGGTACTTAGTTATTGATAACGTACGGACCTTTGTAAACTTTTGCGACTATTCTTATGGTAATTTCCTCGGCCGAAAACAATGAAGGATAAGACTAACTTGGCGCCAATACTTTTCAAATCTCATAGATGTATCTTTTCAAAGTGTATCTTGCACACACATAGCTTGTGAAGATCTCCCATAAGACGACCCAATGACCCGCTTAATCACTGTTAATGCTCAGAAACCACTTTTTGCGTCCGATCTCACTAACAGGAAACGTTTGCATTTTCATCGTTTCGTAAGACAACTATGTTCGATAAAACACTTGCATCTTGCACTGCCAATGCAAAATAATACACTTTAAAATCACTGAGCAGCTATGAATGGAAATTAATCAACGGAAACTTTATTCGACCAGCCACAAAACAAGAAAACAAAACTTTTCATGAAAAAATCACAAACAAACTTCGAACGAAAACCGCCTAAATTTGACAGATAGTAACATTCCTATTGGTGCGTTCCGAATTGCATTGTAATCGATTTGAGTCTTAAGCACCCAAATCGATTACAGTGTAATTCACTCAGTGCTTACACCTGTTCCGAATTAGCGTGAGCGCGATAACGTTGTCCCGTGAATCGTCATAGATGACGTCATGACATGCGCCATCTTGCGATAACGCCGACCATGGCCTTATAATGGGGATACGCCAAGGTAGCCCGCGAAATTCATTTTTTTCTACGTTTTTCGCAATTTGCAGGTCAGTATAAGGTTGCATGATGATCTAAACATGATTCGCGATCTTATCAAATATTTGTTTAAAGAATTATGATAATAAAAATCATCAATACATCGCACTAAGTACATATTACCCTATTGAATGTCTATTTCATGAAATCATGACATTTGAGGCCAATTCTAACTTAAGGAGTAGTATTGCTGATTCTAATGATTATTTATTTATTTACACAACACTTCTATCATAACAGGATATCCCAAAGCGATAGGGTGGTACTTAGCTTATGCTTATTTTACAAATAGTAACACTAATGGTATGCTGTTATTCTTGCGAATTATTAAGGGAATAATTATTAACCGAATTATGTAAGGCCATACTTGTTACAATCATGAATCATATTTTAATCAACATACAACCGGACATTGCACTGCAAATTGCAAAAAACATAAGTAAATTTGAATTTCGCGGGTTACCGTAGCGCATCCCACTTAAGTTTTGACTAATCTGTGATTAATCATAATTATCTTATAGATAAAGTTCCGGTGTTTCGAAAAACAGAATTTAAAATTCTTGTTGGTAACACTGGTGGCTCGCGTCACAACGGTCCAAGTTCCAACTATATCTGCAATTTAAGCTCTAAATAAATTATTGATTGTTTTAATTTAGTATGTATCTACTTTGATTATGTTTGTCAGTGACAATAAAGGTAATTAATTATTAATTTTCAAATCATCCATAACCAAGCGTAAAGATTACTAAACTTCACGATTTATGGGGAAACGGAGTCACTGGAACGTTCCACTAAAAAAAAAAACATAATTTTGTAAATAGTTCCAAAAATTATCTACCGCTATAAAAAAACTAATGAAATCAGATAGAATAACATAATCCGTCACTAATTGGACATAATTTTTTTCTCGTTTCCACAGGAAACGAAACTTAATTACAACACAACCGTTACTTTATGGCTGGAAAACTGTTCTTTTGACTGTCAATGTCAAATTTAGGCGGTTTTCGTTCGAAGTTTGTTTGTGATTTTTTCATGAATAGTTTTGTTTTCTTGTTTTGTGGCTGGTCGAATAGTTTCCGTTGATTAATTTCCATTCATAGCTGCTCAGTGATTTTAAAGTGTATTATTTTGCATTGGCAGTGCAAGATGCAAGTGTTTTATCGAACATAGTTGTCTTACGAAACGATGAAAATGCAAACGTTTCCTGTTAGTGAGATCGGACGCAAAAAGTGGCTTCTGAGCATTAACAGTGCTTAAGCGGGTCATTGGGTCGTCTTATGGGAGATCTTCACAAGCTATGTGTGTGCAAGATACACTTTGAAAAGATACATCTATGAGATTTGAAAAGTATTGGCGCCAAGTTAGTCTTATCCTTCATTGTTTTCGGCCGAGGAAATTACCATAAGAATAGTCGCAAAAGTTTACAAAGGTCCGTACGTTATCAATAACTAAGTACCTGCTAATATTGTTTAATAAATATTTCAGTCCAATCCACTCAAGTTTCTTTGCCAGCATTGCTTTTTACATAGTTGAGCTTCTAAGAGTCTGTCAGACCATACCAGGTGTGAGCTATTGGCAAATTTAATTTGGCTGTCTGACTTATGGGTATTTGTGTGATATTAGTAGTAATAATATATTTTTTTCTATATAATTCCCGGTTCACTTAAAATAGGAATGTTAGAGTTGTCATTTACTAGCATTTGGACCAGTCAAAATAATTATAATAAATCAAGTAATTCTTGTTATTATTCATTTATACTAGATAAGTTCATCTCATTATTATAATTTTAAGTAATATTCCCCATATATTTTTCTGAAACTCAAACTTTTAACTCTTTAACAAAGTCCTTTTTTTTTCAATTAACTTTCCATAGTACTTAGACCAAGTTTAATTCGAGTGTCATTTGTTCCAGCTCAACATGCTGATGAGAGAGGAGTTAACTCCAACCTCAACGAAAATACACTGACTGAAACAGTATATTTTTTTTACTATCGCGCATCCTGTACAACAGGTTAACCATACCATCGTTTTTGGCAAGAAGCCGTACAAAAAATTAATGATATACCATTTGTTACCGCCATGACGATTTGGACTCGTTCCTGACCGATTGGCCGGAGTAAGGCACAGCAAAAGGAAAATTATGTGGGAGACCTTTGCCCAGCTGTGGGACAACATAGGTTCAGTAAAAAAAAGATGCAAGTAAATTTTATTAATCTGATATATTATTCTACCTCTCAGCTGATGAACCTATTCAACCCTGCGGTTGCCAATGTACTAAAGAAACTGAAGACAATAAAGGAACACCACCTCTACTTGATTTGATCTCATCAATCCTGGCCGTCTGTCAATCGTGGCCGTCTGAGGTATTGTATTAATATTTTACAGACTATTTTTGATAAACATAATAGGGAGCAAATAAGTTGGGACATGACAGGCATGGAGCATGGAATTAAGAAATATAGCAACCCATTGTACTCAAAATAAAGGAATAATAATGGCCCATGTGATTGATTTTGTTGAGTCAGATGCTGATCTTTTATTGTATTAAGAATAAATCATACCGCTATACTTATTAAAAGTACAAAATTATCTGCAGGTGATTCTGCGTGTGGTTCTGATGATAATGTCAATTTTATACTAGGTGGTTCAATTGATTTAAAAAAATATACTAGAATGAGTGTAGGAATGAAGTACTTACCTCAAATACTTAGTAATAAATAATTACCATGGTTTACAGCTAATGCAGCCGACACATCACACGACCCTCCGATCCTCGCGGCATCAAGAAGTTGAACCCCGAGAAGCAGCAGAAGAAGCTCAGTAGAAAAAACCATTATAAGCCAACTTTTTTTGATGTGATACAAATGAATAAATTTCATTTATTTATGTACACACTAAACACTTAATAAAGTAAAATACATAAAGATTGAATAGCAAAAAGTAACATCTGCTTACCTATATCATTAGAAATTTCTTCCAGCAGACCTGCGACAGGAGCGAAGCGTAGACGTATTATCGTATTAGCGACCTACACATACTTACATTATTCTATCAGATTAAAGTAAACATGCCTATAATAATAATAATACAGACCTAATATAGAAACAAATACATGAATAAATAGAATAATTTAAATTTCTTGATAGCAAGAGAAAAGCAATTTGTGTGTGTCTTAACAGCACCCATACCTAGATTATTGATATGCCTAAATATTTATGTTGTAATAGGGATTGTATCTTGTACTGCGTTTTATCTAGATGACGGGGTATTAAAAAAATACTTATGTGCTTTTTACGTAGTATGTAAACGAACAATACACCAATCACTGAATAGGTACTTGCCTATCACTATTTTATGAAGTTGCTCAATCTCACCTGTCAAGTAATATCCATTTGTTGTAAACTAAATGTAGGTACTAATTACTAAACTGACATTTAAAATTAATAAAAATGGTTTGAATTGATAACCTAAAAGCATTGAAATAAATAGGTAAGTACATACTTATTTGCCTATATGCCCGAATACGTCAATGCTTGTAGAGATGACATTCAAAGGCTGAAAATTGAAAAATAAACTCGAATGTGATGAGAATGACAGAGTCTTCTGCGCAGTCGCGTGCTCAGCTCACGTCACCCGATTCTCGTTAGGTACCTACCTAAAGAAATCACGCGGTGGTTGCCATAGCGACACCACTTCGGCGCGCTGCTGCGCTGCGCAAGTAGCATTAATGTTGAATATTGTCAAAGTAGGTAGGTATTGATAATGATGATTTTGATGAATATTCTTTTATTATCGGCAACGACTAGATATGTAGGTAAACATCACGCACATCTTTTTTATTTTAATGTTTTAGGACTTATTTACACCAATCGTACATATAGGTAGTAGCGCATCTCATCACGCTATCGGCTGACATTATGATCATACTTAATGTTATCAAACTATGTAGGTAAGTAGGTACCTACCTATGCTTAGACTACGAGAAGATACTTTGTAGTAGTTACCTACTTTCACCTAGGCAGCTGTACTTAACAGACATTGGTAGGTATTGCATTTGCAAAAGGTTCTTACTACGCATGCGTGAGGCGTTGCATGTTAAATAAGTGGTTGGTAAGTACTTAGTTAATAAAGGAAATCAGTTTAATTATTGCAAATAAAATATAGGTTGACACTGAACCTACGTTTTAAATGTAGGTACTAAATATCTAAAAGCATTAAAATGAATAGGTAGGCAAGTAGGTACCTACTAATAAAATTACTGTTGATGAATGACAGTGTCTTCTGCGCAGTCGCGTGCTCGGCTCACATCACGCGATTCTCGTTAGCTATAGAAATCACGCGGCGGTTGCCATAGCGACACCACTTCGGCGCAAGGTGCGCTGCGCAAGTTGCAGTAAAGTTTAACCGTTGAATATTGTCATAGTAGGTAGGTAGGTATTGATGATGATCATTTGATGAATATTCTTTTATTATTGGCAACGACTAGATAATTATGTAGGTAAACATCACGCACGTCTTTTTTTATTTTAATGATTTGGTACCTAATTACACCCATCGTACATGTATTAGTAAAATTACTGTTGATGAATGACAGTGTCTTCTGCGCAGTCGCGTGCTCGGCTCACATCACCCGATTCTCGTTAGCTATAGAAATCACGCGGCGGTTGCCATAGCGACACCACTTCGGCGCAAGGTGCGCTGCGCAAGTTGCAGTAAAGTTTAACCGTTGAATATTGTCATAGTAGGTAGGTAGGTATTGATGATGATCATTTGATGAATATTCTTTTATTATTGGCAACGACTAGATAATTATGTAGGTAAACATCACGCACGTCTTTTTTATTTTAATGATTTGGTACCTAATTACACCCATCGTACATGTATTAATAAAATTACTGTTGATGAATGACAGTGTCTTCTGCGCAGTCGCGTGCTCGGCTCACATCACCCGATTCTCGTTAGCTATAGAAATCACGCGGCGGTTGCCATAGCGACACCACTTCGGCGCAAGGTGCGCTGCGCAAGTTGCAGTAAAGTTTAACCGTTGAATATTGTCATAGTAGGTAGGTAGGTATTGATGACGTTCATTTGATGAATATTCTTGTACCTATTATTGGCAACGACTAGTTATGTACACATAATTAATTACACAAATCGTACTTATAGGTAGTAGCGCATCTCATCACGCTAGGTATCGGATTGCATTTAAGTCATCGGCTGACATTAAGGTTCATACTTACATAATATAAAAAAGTAAAAAAATAAACTCAATTTGATAACGACAGTGCCTAACGCGCGAGCGCGGCGTGATCTTATCACTTCACCCGATTGCCGTAGCGTTACCTCGACTAGCTGAAGCGAGCGCGATCCGCGAGTGTCATTTGAACTCTTGAATTGAATAGATTTGGGATAATAACAACGCTGAACAACGTCGCACAGGCTTTACTCGACTCGATCCACAATCGCTTCTTCAAACCACATGACATCGCGATTGGGTCATGGCATTGCGTTTACTTACCTAATCATTCCACATTGGGTTTATAGTAAAATAACAAACAATGTCGATGCGCATTTTCTTCAGTAGCTGTCTTAAACGTGTGTTATATTTTGTTTGTTTATTGTACGTGCGTGCCGCGCTCGCGCCTCAGGCGCCTAATCTAGGCAAAAAAACCACATTGAGTTTCTCACCGAATTTCTGTTCTAAGTAGGTACTTTTTTATTTTAATACCCTCCAAAATAGTACCTAATGTTTAGGCACTTAAATATTAGCTATGAAATAAGTACCTACTTAATATAAAATGATCAATAGATTTAGCTTATAAAATATTATTATAATCTCGATTATGATTGTAAATGTTATGCTTGGTCAGTCCCTAGCATCAGTGGGATGACACTGACAGCTCACTCCACGCAAGTGATCACGGTGAGATTTTTTTACAGAATCGACAAGCTGCACTGTTTGTGGAGCAACTCCCAGACAAATGAATGATCTTTTAAAAGTTACAACGAGAGTTGAAAATGAAAATGCGTTTAAATACGGATTGTCGACACTAGACGCATGGATAAGATTTATGGAAATAATCCTCCATATTTCATACAATTTAGGTTTTGAGAAGTGGTCTGCAACAACTCCAGAAAACAAGCAAATTAAAGAAGACAAGAAAAAATATGTCCAAAAACGTTTCCGAGAAGTGCTTGGTTTGCACATTGATAAACCACGTCAAGGTTCCGGTAATAGCAATGACGGTAATACGGCAAGGAGATTTTTCCAAAATTACCAATATTCTGCAGAGATAACCGGAATTGATGAAGAATTAATCAAGAGACTATATGTAATTCTTCAAACTATGTCATCGGGATTCCCTATAAACGCAGAAAAATTCGGCCAGTATACATTGATTACCGCGCAATTATATGTAAGCAAATATAACTGGTACTACATGCCATCTTCGGTCCATAAAGTACTTATACATGGTGCTAAAATAATAGAGCATTATGCAGTTTTGCCTATAGGACAATTATCCGAAGATGCCCAGGAAGCTCGAAATAAAGATTACAAGAAATATAGGTTACATCACGCTAGGAAGCGTTCCAGATCAGCAATAAACGAAGACGTTCTGCATATTTTGTTATATACATCTGATCCTTATATATCTAGCTTAAATAAACCAAGTTTTCTAATATCCAAAGAATTGTTTGACGAAGCTAAAGGATTGTTGGAAATAGAAAGTGATGAATAGGATAAGCGCCAAAAAAAGTTTTTTATTATTATTATGTAACTGTTTGTTTACTAATAATAATTTAGTTAAACTTATTTTAAGCATAAGTTTAACTTTTTATTGCTATTTTAATATAACTGTATAATTTTTGGTATAAAACTTCGTATAATTTTATATTTGTCAATTTTTTTCGTTTTTTTTTTTTTTAAATGATGATGTTTGATTTCTTTTCTTGCCTAGATATTCACAAATACGTGAAAAAAATATTCAAGGAGATAAATCACAAAACAACAGAGTTATCGATTTTTGAAATGGAAAATACCGGTTGGTCCCATAGTGCGTTGGTTGGGTACAGGAGAAAACAACACGCTTGAATTACATGGATTCTGCGATTCTTATAATACAGCCTACGCATGCGTTGTTTATTGCAAGACAGAAAACAACGGCAAGACCAAGACTCGTTAGTAGCTGGAAAAGCAAGATTAACTCCAGTAAACACATCAATTTCATTACCAAGATTAGAGCTAAGCGGTTCTCTACTACTGGCAAAAATGTTGTCTAAAATTCAACAATGCCTTAGCAGTCATAATATCAAGATATATAGCTGGACAGATTCAATGGTAGTCCTAGCCTGGTTACAAGGAGAGCCAGGACGATGGAAGCCTTTTGTCGCCAAGAGGGTGCGACAAATAGCCAGCATCATACCTACAAACCGGTGTGCGTTACGTCAAGTCAGCAGAAAATCTAGCGGACTGTGGAAGCCGCGGATTGAGTATCGATCAATTGAAAAAACATTCACTGTGGTGGGAAGGACCGTCGTGGCTGCGGAACTGCGACCCTGACCAAGAAACTGAGCAAGCAGTGTTTACCACAGACGAAGAAGCAAGAAAAGTCAAGCATATTAGTTTGTTTGTTTCTTTTTATGAAATTGTTACCTGAGCTAATTTTTTTTTTTTTGTATTCACGTGTTTCTGTGACAAATAAACCTATTTTTCTTTCTTTTCTTTCTTTCTATACCGCAGCAAGAAAGCGATAACATTTTGGGTGAATTATTACCAAGATATAGTTCACTCGCAAAACTAACAATAGTTTGAGCATGGATTAATATCCATGCTCAAACTATTGTTAGTTTAATAACAAAGTAGTTAGTATTGTTAGTTGTTAGTTTTATTGTTCTTAATAGATTTATCAAGCAAGCGAGATACCAGAAAAACCGCATGCAAACTTATTTTACATTACAAGAATTAATACATCCTAAGTATAAAATAATTTTATATGTACAGCAGAGAGAATTTGCCCTGGAAGTACATATCTTACAAGAAAATAAGCCGCTATCAGCAAAAAACAAGTTATTACAATTAAATCCATTCCTTGACAACGTGGGACTTCTCAGAGTCAAAGGAAGACTAAGCAGGGCCAACATTAATCTAGATATGATGCATCCGATTATCATAGCTCACGAAGGACACTTAACAAACTTAATTATAGATCAAGCACATGAACTTACCTTCCATGGAGGAGCACGGGTGACATCAGCATTCATTCGCAAGAATTACTGGATCATAGGCGGTAATCGAGCGATCAAAAAGCGTATACGTACCTGCGTTACATGTCGTAAACACAATCCCAGCAAGATAACAGTTGATGGGTGATTTACCTACGCAGAGATGTAACATTGCAAAGCCTTTTGAACATACAGGCGTCGATTTTACCGGGCACGTGCTCATAAAGGCCAACAAGGGCCGTGGTGTTAAGACCACAAAGGGCTACGTGGCGGTATTTGTCTGTATGGTGACCAAGATTGTTCATATAGAATTGGTGTCAGACCTCACATCATTGGGCACGCCACAATTGCGGCGGTAAGTCCCCTCTTTGAGGAGTGGCTTGAGAGGCGCCACGGCGTCCTCACCTTCCGCCTGACGCAGGTCCTCACCGGACATGGCTGTTTCGGGAGGTTCCTGTTTCGGATAAGGCGGGAGGAAACGCCCGGGTGTTGTCATTGTGTGGATCGACCAGGGGATCGTTGCGCCTTCACGCCCCTAGTCGCCGCAGGAGGAGACACCCTTGGCGTCGGGAGGCAATTGCCGACTCCCGGCCACCGTAGGCGCGGGCTTGCGGATGGCGAGCAATGGGCAGCTCGCAATCCGGTAAGGACCAGGCCCGGGTCGACGGCGCGTCGTGTTCCACGCGCGCCTCAAAGAGATGTCAGCATCATTGAAGGGGTCCGATAGGGCCGATGCCTGCCGGGGTCGCGGATTGTTCGAAAGAGTTACTGTGGCCCTGGCGCACAGGCAACTGAAGGAACACGGGTGGGTTTTTAACCGACTTCAAAAAAAGGAGGAGGTTCTCAATTCGCCTGTATGTTTTTTATGTGTGTTAGCTCAGAACTCTTCCCTGGGTGAACCGATTTGGATGATTCTTTTTTTGTTAGAAAGGACATACCTCAAGGGTGGTCCCATGATAAGGAAACCAGGATCTGATGATGGAATCCTGGAGAAACCGAGGGGAACCTTCGAAAATCGTAGGAGCGCCTAGTGCGTTTGTTGATTTTTTCATTAAGTATTTTAAAGAACTACAATTTAATGAAGGTCTGGAATCGATCTGATGATGGAGCCGAAAGACAGTCGAGGGAATTCCTTAATGATTTACAGCAGGTACCTTGTGTTTGGGCTTGATTAATTTGTATTTATGAGAACTTTACACCTGAAGGGTTGTGACAGTCATTAGGGGTCTGATGATGAAGACGAAGGACAGTTAAGGGAACTCCTCAATGGTTTACAGTAGCTACCTTGTGATTCGTTTTAATTCATTTATATTGATGATAAATTTGCACTCATATGGGTTATAAGTGCCATTACAGGTCTGATGATGGAAACCATAGACAGTTGAATGAATTCCTCAATGATTTACAGCAGGTACCTTGTGTTTGGGCTTGATTAATTTGTATTTCGAGAACTTTACACCTGAAGGGTTGTGACTGTCATTAGGGTTCTGATGATGAATACGAAGGACAGTTAAGGGAACTCCTCAACGGTTTACAGTAGCTACCTTGTGATTCGTTTTAATTCATTTATATTGATGATAAATTTGCACTCATATGGGTTATAAGTGCCATTACAGGTCTGATGATGGAAACCATAGACAGTTGAATGAATTCCTCAATGATTTACAGCAGGTACCTTGTGTTTGGGCTTGATTAATTTGTATTTCGAGAACTTTACACCTGAAGGGTTGTGACTGTCATTAGGGTTCTGATGATGAATACGAAGGACAGTTAAGGGAACTCCTCAACGGTTTACAGTAGCTACCTTGTGATTCGTTTTAATTCATTTATATTGATGAGAACTTTGCACTCATATGGGTTATAAGTGCCATTACAGGTCTGATGATGGAGACCATAGACAGTTGAAAGAATTCCTTATCGATTTACAGCAGTAACCTTGTGTTTGGGCTTGATTAATTTTTATTGATGAGAATAGTATACCCAGATGTGTTATGACTGTCATTAGGGGTCTGATGATGAAGATGAAAGACAGTTAAGGGAACTCCTCAACGGTTTACAGTAGCTACCTTGTGTTTGGACTTAATTAATTTATATTGATGAGAACTTTGCACCCATATGGGTTATAAGTGCCATTACAGGTCTGATGATGGAGACCATAGACAGTCGAGGGAATTCCTCAACGATTTACAGCAGTTACCTTTTGTTGGGCTTGCTTCATACGGTTCAATATTCCAAAATATTCAGGTCGTACAAAAATAATACCCACTTAAGATTGAAGTTTTTCATAGGGCAACCACTACCTACTAGTCATGCTGATGCGTCAATTTGAGACTGAATTTAAGTTGCGTAATCGCGTCATCTATAGCAATGCTCTTTCGTTGGTTGCTAAGCAATTTATGCTGGTCACAATGCATATGGTGAAGTGGAGCTGATGGTGGCTTCACCATCAGCTCCAGTTCTTCTGGTTTTTACCAAGAGAAATCCTCAACAATAAACTCCTCAATTCCTTGCATCGGGAAACGAAATATTTTGTAAAAGGTGATGAGCAGTTGACATAAGGCTATTGTAACTTCGATAAATTATTATCTAACCCACTAAAAAGTGAAAAATAAAAACTTTTTGACAAAAAAAACAACCGACTTCCAAAAAATACACTACAAAGTGAAAAATAACTTTAATTTCGGAAGTCGGTGGCAAAAAACTAAAATAAAGATCCAAAGACACCGACTTCCGAAATTAAAGTTATTTTTCACTTTGTAGTGTATTTTTTGGAAGTCGGTTGTTTTTTTGTCAAAAAGTTTTAGTCAGTAAGAGTCTCTCACGCCCTTCCGCTCCGCCCAGAGCGGGAGAGGTCATTTGATGATTTCCCACCCAAAAAAAAAAAAAAAAGACCTCACATCATCAGCATTCATAGCTGCGTTGCGAAGAATGGCTGGCAGAAAGGGCTCGCCGAAACACTTGTACAGCGACAATAGTACAAACTTTGTCGGCGCCAACAAGATTTTACAAGAAGAATTGGAGCAGATACAAGAAACATTTGATCAAGATTTCATCAAAGAACTTACTAGCATGAAGATCGAATGGCATTTTAATGCGCCCTCATGGCCTACAGCAGGAGGGCTGTGGGAGGCTGCGGTCAAAAGTTTAAAATATCATTTAAGAAAAGTAGTTGGAGACCAAAAGCTCACCTTTGAAGAGTTCAGCACAGTTCTGGCCCAGTTAGAAGCAGTACTTAACTCGAGGCCACTGTGTCCTCTGACTGAAGATCCCAACGACTTGGATTTCCTCTCTCCATCAAGCTTTATCAATCTTAATCAAGATATGACTATATTAGAAACAGAAATTGATATGCGGACGAGATGGCATTTAACTCAAAAAATTGTACAAGATATTTGGAAACGTTGGCATACAGAATATCTCACTCAGCTGTCAGCACGAAGCAAGCGGAGACATTCTCGACCAGGCATTCAACTAAATGACATTGTTACAATTAACGATGCAAAGTTACCTCCTGGGAAGTGGGCAGTTGGCCGCGTCGTCTAGCTGCATCCCGGTGCCGATGGCCACATCAGGGTGGTCACATTGAAAACAAAGAATGGGCTGATCAAGAGGCCAATTCTCAAGCTGTCTATTCTCCCTGTAAATGATAGAACCGACAAACAAGAGTTGCGTTCCAAGGAAACGAAAGATGGCAAGCCATATCAAAACAAAAAAGTAAACTACAGCTTCTCATCACTGGTAATGTTACTTTTGTCTTTCATGAGCATTTTGACCACAGCTCACTGTGCATACAATGTTACACAGTTAAAAAACAACCAAGGTCTTTATTTTGACAAAATTGCAAATATGCAATTAATCAGAGATGAATCGAAGATAGTCACATACTATGACATGAATACATTTTGGCAAGGTACAGAAGCATGCAGTAAATACCTTAGCTACTTGGATCAGTTATGCAACAAGTTTAAAGAATCGTCACATTGTGACGTCATACAAGTTGAATTGCAGCAAGAATTCTCAGAACTCGAGTACTACACTCGAGAGCAATGAATCCGGGTCACTTAAAGAATGTTAAAAATCTCGGAAACTAAAAATGATAGGTTAATGCAATAAATTGTATTTAATAGACAATGTAATACTCCTTAAATGAAAGTAAAAAAAATATGAGTCACCATACATTTTATTAACACAAAATTACATAAAGAAAAAAACTGCTGATCTCTCCTTAAAACAAAAATAGGAAACATGAAATTTTTGAACTTTATTACGATTTTCTTGAATTTTAATACTTCGTATTGCCTCCTCGTGCTTCCATTACTGCGTTTACGCGGTTTGGCATGCTGTACACCAAGTTCCTTATACGATTTTGGGGAATATTCTCCCATTCCTCTGTGAGAGCAATTTTGAGCTCATGAAGCGTGATTGGGGGAGGGTTTCGTTGTTTTACGCATCTGCCTAGCTCGTCCCAAGCATGCTCGATCGGGTTGATATCCGGGCTGCGCGCTGGCCACTCCATACGAGTAATGTTCATCTCTTGAAGGTAGTCATTCACAATCCTACCTGTATGAGGTCGGGCATTGTCATGCATAAATATAGCATCCTCACCTAAATTGACCATAAATGGACCAACGTGATCATTGAGGATTTCTTCCACATATCTTACGCTAGTTAAAGAGCCGTTTTCTATGATCACCAGCTCTGTGCGACTTTCAGAAGAAATTCCGGCCCACACAAGTACAGACCCACCACCGTAGGCTACTTTTTCTTCGATGCATGCTTGCTTGAATCTTTCCCCTGGTCTTCGATACACTCTGTGTCTTCCATCGTGCTTGTAGAGCATAAATTTTGATTCGTCGGAGAACATAACTTTTGACCAATCTTCAATACTCCAATTTACGTGGCTCTGGGCATATCTTAGTCTTGAAATACGATGCCCACGCTCCAGTTTAGGGCCGTTTGCAGGTCTAAGGGGTTTTAAGTTAGATTCAGCAAGCCGACGTCTTACTGTCCATGCACTTGGGTTACTTCCTCCGAGGCGTCGAAACTGATTTGTGAGTTCAGTTCCTGTGAGAAAGCGATTTCGAAGCATGGTGTTCACCAAGTATCGGTCTTCTCGTGCTGTGGTACACCTGGTTCTGCCCGTTCCTGGTCTGCGTAGGTTAGAACCAGTTTCTTCGTAACGTCGGAGAACTCTTTGTACTGTTGACAGCGACACACCGACAGTCCTGGCTGTATCGCGCTGACTCCGGCCGGTTTCCAGCATTGTAAGTATTCTGGTGCATTCTTCAGGCGTAAGCGACATAATTTCAGCTTGAATAATGAATATAGAGCACTATCAACATGGTTTATGTACCCACATAAATGACAGATTACAAACAAAAGCAAAACCAAATGCTGTAATTTCGTAGTTCCATCTTCGAAAGTGGCCCTTTTTCAAATTTGTTTTTTTTATGATATAACTTTACAATAACTAAGAAGTTTTAATACCTTCATTTAAGGAGTATTACATTGTCTATTAAATACAATTTATTGCATTAACCTAGCATTTTTAGTTTCCGAGATTTTTAGGATTCTTTAAGTGACCCGGATTCATTGCTCTCGAGTGTATAACCACCTGTTGCTGTGTCAGCATTCCAGCACGCGCCGCGCACGAGACCTGCGCCGCCGCAAGCGAAGCCTTATAAACGGTGTAGGGTATCTAACAAACAGCTTATTCGGTGTACTTGATGAACGATTCGCAGAGCAATATAAACAAAATATTCAATCAATACATGACAATGAAAATCATTTGCTTTGTTTCAAGAGTGAAACAACAAACAACGGTCATTGAATACACCGTTTTGAAAACAATCGGGCAAGCAATTAATAAGTAACACAAGATGCTTAATTCACCATCAATCAAATTAGATAAGATGGAGAACGTTTTATTGAACGAATCAAACAGAAATCGAGTCATGAACGATTTCAGTACGGGAGCAATTGCTACGAGCAATGTTTTAGGACAACTAAAAACAATCCAAACAAGTTTATTAGATACCTTAACAGATGTTTATCACGGGAGACTCAATTTTCATTTATTGTCACCAGAACAACTGAAGGACACTCTGTATACAATATCGAGTCATCTTTCAAATGATCTTACGTTACCGATTGCACGGTCTCATCGCCGTACATTTTTCTGCTTACTCTGTAACCTACTTTAGACCGACAATGCGCGTCATAATTTAGCATAATAAAATACCTTGACTAACGAATTAAAATATAGTGAACGTATAACTGTGTAGCTATCAACAACTGAGAGAAATAATCGCCTTCCACTCTAGTATTGTCACTGACTCTTAACTTAAATAAACTTAACTACTTAGTGCATCTTAGTGGAACGTGTTTCTCTATACTAACTGAACTTACAAATCTTCACGATAAATCAGTGTACGGAGTTAACTACTACAACCCGTACATTTATGGTCCTTCGAGCCTTCGTGTATCTTAGTGTGTTTGTGTCTCTTGTTACGGTAGCCAATCGGTTCAGCTGGTCTCCCGGAAGAGGGTCGCCCCAGTTGAATTGAGAAGGCGCAAATACCTAGTCAGAGTGCAGGCACATTGAGTACCGGAACTAACTACAACTACTGGAAGAGTCTTCGACTACTGAAGAGCCTTCAACTGCTGAAACTAATTACAACTACGAGAAGAGCCTTCGACTACTGGAAGAGCCTGCAACTGCTGAAACTAACTACAACTACTAGAAGAGTCTTCGACTACTGGAAGTGCCTTCAACTACTGAAACTAACTACAACTACTAGAAGAGCCTTCGACTACTGGAAAAGCCTTCGCCTACAAGTAAAGCCCTCGACGATAACTAGAAGAGTCTTCAACTACAAGGAGAATCTTCCGAACTTATCGAAAAGGTGTTTTGTGAACCACAAGAAAACTATCGTCTACAAGATGAATATGCTATCGCTACAATCAACATGTTTTGATAACATCAAAACATTATGCGCCAACTATAACAAAGATAGCAAAACCAGAAAAACAAAGGAATACTTGAACAAGCGGCTGTCCTCGTTAGAAGATCAATGGATGGATTTCAATGCACGGCATATATTGCTGTTGGAAGAAATCGAAAATAGGAACATAAACTATTTTGTGGAAGATGTCTACGGTAAGACAAAGACCATATACGAAATAACTAAAGCAGACATTTTAAAAATGTTGCAAACTACTGAAGAAAATGTCAAATTCGATCTAACAGACTTATCAAGAGGAGAACCTGATGAGAAGACAAAGGCTTTGCTGACTAAACAAGAATGCAACTTCAAAGCCATCGATCGGGCTATGGAAAAGATTGATTTTGAAGTCTTAGCTGAAAAATGGGAACTTGACGATTACTTGTCAATCTTGAAGTCGAAGTGGAAAACTGTTGATAATACTCACTGGGAACTGGAAGCCTTACTGAAAGGTTCGAAACATACGTATTATGATAAGTTCAACAGCATCGAAGCGAAATATGACGAAACAAGGAAACGATTGAAAAGCAAGATGTGGACCACCGCTCATCACCAACATTCAGCACCGAAAATCGAAATTCCAGAATTTTCAGGACACTACAGCAAATGGATATCTTTCAAAGATCTGTTCCTGGAAACCATACACAAAAACCCGACATTGAATAAAGCTCAAAAAATGCAGCATCTGAAGACCAGGCTGAAAGGTGAAGCAGAAAGACTGGTGCAACACTTGAGCATCAGCGCTGACAACTACACTTCGTGTTGGGATATACTGAATCAACGGTACAACAACCGTCGATTACAATTCTCATCATACATGAACACTATGCTACAGTTGCCTGTCATACAGACACCAGACACCTTCAACCTGAAGAAGCTGCATGACGTAACAACCGAATGTCTAAACGGTTTAACAAACATCGGTTTTGATATAACCAGTTGGGACCCTATGATTGTCCATCTGATGACACAAAAATTAGACTGTGGGAGCTACAATGAATACATAAAGAACTTGCACGATAACAGAGAGGTGCCAACATTGCAGGAATTTCTGATGTACTTATAAAACCTGTTTATGGCGTTTGAAACCATGAAGACTTCAAAGAAGGACCTACAGAGTTCAGAGAAGTCAGCTGGAACTGAAAAACATGTACCTCGAAAAAACATCGATCATAAGAAGTGGCTTCCAAAAACTTACCACACTTCATACGGGCAGTGCCCTCTTTGCAAAAACAATTATGTTTTAATGCGATGTCAGCAGTTTGTTGACTTCGATACAAAGCAACGAAACAGCACAGTTGCAAAATTGCGTCTATGCAAAAACTGTTTGTTTAGTCACGAAAACCAAACTTGCAACTCTACGAAAACTTGTAAGGAATGTAATAAGAAGCATCATACGCTCTTACATTACAACAATTCCAACAAAAATACACCTTCGACGAGCAATGACAACCAACGCTCAGGTCAACGACCTTCGAGGGAAACTGAAACGCGGAGTTCAAATCATCTATCAGCCAGCGAGATGGAAGTTTTATTGACAAACGTCCAAGTTAAGGTCAAATCGATAGATGGGACTTAAGTTACTCTTCGTGCGCTCGTAGATCAGAGCTCACAAGTTAACTTAATAACTGAAAATGCAGCACAACTCCTAAGGCTGCCAAGAAATAAACTAACTGCGAAGATATCTGGAGTTGGAACTGTATCAGGCGACTGTAAAGGACACCTTAAACTAACATGCAAATCAATCCATTCCAAATATACTTTCAACACTGATGCATTGATTATGAATAAAATGACCAATAAACTACCGAACAACACATTTGAACGACCAGACTGGTCGCATTTGCAACACCTAAAACTAGCGGAACAAGGTCAGGCACTCAAATTACCAACCTGGAACCCGAGCGACCGATTTATTATGACACCGGCAAAATTGAACTCATTCACGATGAATGGACTTTGCTTACGTACTACAACTTAACAAACTACTGGCAGGGCATTCAACATATTGAAAGTTACATAAACGGTGTAAATGACCTTTGCCAGAAGATCCATCAAAGTTATTGCCAAGCTACGATGGACCAACTTTCCCACGATATGGAACTGCTCAACTTCTACAACACAATCCTGCTGGCTCCCCACAAGCATTTATCTACGCACAAGAAGCGCGGCTTGATTGACGGAGTAGGCATGGTCGCAAACAGCTTATTCGGCGTCTTAGACCAGAAGTTTGCTGACAATATCACAAGGACATTGATGCCATACAACATAACGAAAACTACTTGCGTGAACTCGCGAAAAACCAAACAACTATCATGCAATTACAAATGACGTTTTGAAGAAAAACGATGAAAATATCAAACTTCAATGCAAGATGATAGAACACTTCATGGCAGAAACTAAGACGAATCTGGGCAGGATTGAAACAGAAATCCAAATAATGATGGCCACAAGTTACTTCAACTCCGCTTCGCTTACAGCCTCGCTACTACTACGAAATCTTAAGGTAATTCAAACTATGCTCCTGAACACTCTTACTAATGTCTACAGTGGACATATGGACGTGCACTTGATATCACCAGTCAGTCTAGTAAAGCAACTGAAAGACATATCCGGCAGACTGCCGAGAACTCTGTCATTGCCAACAGAAAATATCAGAGAAGATATCAAGGAACTTTACAAGTTGCTGTACGTGAAAGCACGAATAACAAAGAACTACTTTATGTTCGAAGTTCACATTCCTTTAATTTCGAATGAGGACTTCACCTACTATCGGGCTATCGCTATACCATTCAAGGTGGAGACCAATTACAAATTGATGCAGTTATCTTCGGAATACATTGCCGTGAACTTCGAGAAGAATTCTTACATCTCACTACGGGATAAAGATTTCATGCAATGCATCAAAAGACAAAAAGATAACTTCATTTGTAACGCAAACATACCAGTGTTCAATTTACAAAATAAGAATGCCCTTTGCGAAGCAAAACTACTGGGTCATCGAACAGCTACGTCACCGTGTGACGTACACAACGTGGCATGCGAGGAGGCATGGATCAAGTTGCAAGAATCAAACAGCTGGCTGGTTGTTTGTTGCGGAAGGTGCGAATTACGTACTGTTTGTGAAAACGACGTAATATCGCAAACTATCACATCGGCGGCTATAGTTACTTTGAGTCAAGGATGCGTACTGCGGTCAAAAGAACTCATCATCACTTCGCACAATCAGTACAACAGCAACCTCAACGTAAACTATGACATGCATGTACCGAACTTGAATTCGCCGATAAACAACATTATCAACGTCACACTTCATAACGCGCCACACGCACTCTTTACTCTCAAGAACAACGACTTTGAGGAAATTGACAAAAAGCTACGGTTTCAACAAGAGAACGAGCCGACGCTACCATCCACTATCACGGATCATGACGTTCACCAATATGCGATTTGTTACCTTATATTAACAATTGCTGTCATCACTTTCCTGTGGATTATAACAAGGAAATACTGCACACTGCTCAGGAAGCGATTTCCGAGGCATACAAATAGAAAGCAAACGCATGAAGACATCGAACTTCAACCAATGGGATCTCGAGAGCAGACTGCCAGAGAAAAAAACCACCAGGAGCCCATGGACGACTGCCACGTTCAACCTCAAGGACACCGAGACAACATTGCCTTTACTTTTGATTAATTGCATACCTGTTTACTTTAACTTTAATGTTTAGCTTTGTACAGGCGTTTCTTTCTCTCTCTCTCTACTTCTCTTAGCTTCTTTCGGGGTTGCCAATATGTACGGTCTCATCGCCGTACATTTTTCTGCTTACTATGTAACCTACTTTAGACCGACAATGCGCGTCATAATTTAGCATAATAAAATACCTTGACTAACGAATTAAAATATAGTGAACTTATAACTATGTAGCTATTAACAACTGAGAGAAATAATCGCCTTCCACTCTAGTATTGTCACTTACTCTTAACTTAAATAAACTTAACTACTTAGTGCATCTTAGTGGAACGTGTTTCTCTATACTAACTGAACTTACAAATCTTCACGATAAATCAGTGTACGGAGTTTACTACTACAACCCGTACACCGATCAATAACTTACAAAGTAACTTTAGAAACATTTATCATTTATTGACAGTCA
This sequence comes from Griposia aprilina, assembly GCA_916610205.1. Lineage (NCBI taxonomy): Eukaryota > Metazoa > Arthropoda > Insecta > Lepidoptera > Noctuidae > Griposia > Griposia aprilina. The sequence continues at coordinate 25,300,934 of OU744289.1, forward strand.
AAGCAAGAATGACGGAAGAATTTTTAATCTTCGAATTGAAATTGCCACTTGTGTCTAGAGATACATTTTCAATCATGAAAATTATTCCAATACCTCAACTTGTACTTTTACTCCGATTGCTGAACATGTTGCAATCAGTTTGAAGAAGGACTCGTATTTACCGATTTCTCTAAACGACTTCCAGATATGTCCACGTGACAATGTCGATAATTATCTATGTCATATAGAGAAGCCGATTTATCATCTCAAGAATGATGAAAAAGTATGTGAAGGAGAACCTGATTCCAGCAAATTCAAGATCAGCATTACGACATTTTCGAATCAATGGACAGTTCTTAGCAAAATAAACAATTATGCATTTTTCTGCGGTAGTCAGTGTCAAATAAGAGTTCTATGCGACGATAATGTGTCGCCGGGGCAGTTAGTAAAAGCAGGCATATTGGGAGTCGAACACGACTGTCTAATTAAAACCGAAAGTTTTACGGTTTACTCACGCAATGAAGGTTTTAGCACTTTAGACATAAAACCATCTTTCAAGCTGCCTGAGATAGAACCAATCAATCATATCATAGAAGAAGGTATCCCAACTCCACTGATACAAAGCTATACACTCCTCTCGAGCGACAAGGAGCTTGGCGAAATCAAGAAGAAACTTCACATTCTTAAAGCAAGTGAAAATTTGCCAAATCAAGTTTCTTATCACGATATCCATCATTACACAGCATTTTATGTGGTGATCGGAGTTGTGTTGGTGGTAGGAGCGGTCTTCATTGTAAAGCGGCTGCGTAACAGGCGAACCACATCTCTCGAGGAGGCAAGGGCCGCACTGGCGAGTCCACAGACCGCGCAACACGCGACACCGGCACGGGCAGAGGCTGGGGCCTCTATCTCCATGGTTAAATGTAGTGTTAGTTGTCGTAATCAGTGTGAGATTCCGTGTATCAGATTACAGTGAAATTCCAAAGGTGCATAAGTTAGACAAGTGTACAGTGCCTATGTCTCGTAAAACGGGGCTCAAGTAGAGACTCTAAATATATTTGTCACCGTAATGCTGGATGCAGGCGGATAGCAAGCCTTTTCTGCTTCACTTAGTGTTTGATACGAAGGCAATACAGATTTTAAATTCTTATCAATGAGCCTTTTTCTTAGGTACGCATATTGTGCTTTGGTTAAATCTGTTTCAATACATATACTCAATGCCTCCTCTTTTGTAAAGGAAAGTGCATTATCTGAATTGAGTATGTTTTATAGAATAACTTTTTTCTCTTCTTTTTCCTTATTTCTGATAATAGTCACAATCGACGCTTCGTCATTTTCCCCCATGGATCGTAAACCTTGCACATAAGCGTTACGGACATGTCCCATTCCATACTCCTGGACCAGCTCCATATTTTTCGTTTCTTTGTGTTTTCCGAGCACTCGTCATATGGTTTTGTTGGTCTTCCACGGTCACCAGAATTTTCAGTGGTTGAGGTACTGCAAGAATTCAATGATACTTTAAACTCACCATTTAACCAATTTGAGTATAGGCTCTCGAACCTGTCTGGCTTTCTTTGAGCTTTGGTCCATTTCTGGTTGCAACTTGATGTTAGATTTTTTTGAATACTCTCTATTACAGTATTAACGTCAGTTTCCGATAATTGAAAGTTGTTCAACAAATATTTTTTGAGGTCTGAAGTACTTTTCCCTTTTATTATTTAATCACAAAGATCGCGTCGAACACAAACGAATTCACTCATTGTTAGATAATATATGTTTTTGTGCGTTAATTGTTATTGAAAAGAAGTATCTGAACACTTTGATGAATCGTATGCTGAAAAACGGGTATATAAAGGACTAATATTTTAGTGCCTTGTGCAAAAACCATGGGGCAATTGATTATGACAGTTCTCATCGAAATAGTGTAATCAGTACTGATTGTAATTAATTACCACAACAGATAAATAGAACTTCCGCAGCAATATAGTTGATCATACTTGTGGTTAAGGTGACCACCCCAAACAAAAGTGCCATGGGAAGATTCTTTCAAATATAGTAGCAGTCTATTAATTTGTAAATGTATGCTTCTATCATAGAAATAGAAGAAACAAGATAGACATCAAAAGGTAATAACTAAATATAATATTTCATAATAAAAAAGAAGAACCGTAATTTTTGAGGATTTTTTTTTCCCCGATTGACATTATTGCTTCAAAACCACCTCTGGCGCAAAAAACGCTCAAGTTTTTTTTTAATCCTCATATTACTGAATAGATAAGGTCTTTAGTAGAGTGATTAACTTGACACCGGCTGCTTTCGGAAACAAGGAAAACTCCAATTGAAATTAACAAAAACAAAATTTTCTTTACTTCACTAAACAAATATTAAAAAATTAAATAAAAATATATTTTTTACACATACTGAACGTGGTTACAAAGTGTATATTCTAAGCTATCTAATGAATAATGATGGATAACACTAATATGTTTCCTTGGAAAACTTCCGAATAATTTTGTGTTGAACTTCCTTAACGGTAATTTAATTGGCATGAAAATATTTATGCCCAATGTTTGAGGTTCATTTTATAAACGTAAAACTTTATATTTTTTTATGTTTTGTAATTTATGCGTAAGTTCCATCCTTTGAGAGTATAAAACCATAAAACAATCTATGGATTTACGACTTTCGACAAAGCCATTTTTGAGATGGAAAATACTGTTTGGTCCCATAGTGCAACGCTCCAACTTGAATTGATTGATTTTGTGCATGTCACCTTTAATGTTTAGCCATTCCTTGCTAATTGGATCGGGTAACTTGTCATCCCATTGAATACTTGACATCCAAATTTGCTGAAATAGCAGTTTTAGCTTGGTTGATATCGGTGACAGCCAACCAAGAGGGTCAAACAACTTTGATATGTCTGACAACATGGATCTCTTAGTTGGTGTTTTGTTAGATGGTTCCATTTTTGATTGAAATGTAAATAAGTCTGCTTTTGAATTCCAACGTAATGCCAAGGTTTTTAATGTCTCCATTTCCTTGAAATCGAAATTTTCTTGCTTTCTACTCGCCCCGATTGTATCGTCGTTTGATTATATCGTCTTGTAAGGCTGATGCGTTGGAAGACCACTTTCTTAAATTGAACCCCCTGATTTTAACAACGTGATTAAATCTTCCTTTAGTTTTACTGCTTTCTCGACAGAATGCGACCCGTATAGAACATCATCCATGTAGAATGACTGCTCCAATGTCTTGATTGTAACACTGTCGAAATTGTGTCCCTCATCTTCAGCCAATTGTTTTAAAGTCATCATGGCTAAAAATGGTGCGGCCTTGGTGCCGTATGTAACAGTGTAACTGGTATACCTGATGACGCATGTCAATGGTATTCCTCCCTATGATTTTTTGAAATCTTTGATCCTGTTCATTTAACCAAATGAAACGAAACATTTTTTCAATATCTGCCGTGAAAGCTACGAGGAATTGTCTCCATCTTATTAGTAATGATTGGAGATCTTGCTGTAAATTTGGGCCTTTTGACATTACGTCATTCAAGCTTATTCCTGTTGTTGTTTTTGCAGCAGCGTTGAAAACTACGCTAAGTGCTGTCAGTGTCATAGTGGAATCGTTTCGCAATACACAATGGTGCGGTAAATAATAATCTGGTTGCATGTTACCGGACGCTGGTATCATATGTCCTAAGGTATTATATTCTTGAATAAATAATTTATATTGATTTGCTACTTCTTCATTATTGTGAAATTTCCTTTCCAACTGTTGAAATTGCGCCATAGCTTTATTTTTAGACAATACTATCTGTGTCTCAAAGTTTTCTTGAAAAGGCAATCTTACTTCATACGTGCCATTTTCATGTCTTGTTGTGGTTTTCTTGTACTCCATGCATTGTAGATCTTGTGCGGATAAATTGGATGATTCTGTGATGTCTTCGATCTCCCAAAATTTTTGTACTTCCTCCACTTGATTCAGGACTACGTTACAGTGAAAAGTCTTGAAATTGCCGCATAAGATCCATCCCAGTCGTGTCTGTTGCGCGACCGGTAATGAAAGATCAGCCCTGCTAATGCCTTCTAAAATTATATGGGAATACACATCGGCTCCCAATAAGATGTCGATAGGACGGCTAACATTGTATTCTGGATCGGCTAGTTGCATGCCGGCCAGGTGTGCCCATGTTGGCTTGGTAAATGAACATCTTGGTAATTGTTTAATCAGCGTCTCCATTATTACCACATCTATTTTAAATGTACAATCATTAAAATGCGAACAACATGTTATGCTCGTAACGCCCTTGCTACTGCTCTCCTTCTCTCCTATCTAACTCCGGATAATCATTTAAACTAGTTTGTAAGACAATAGAAGGTACCAGTAAGAATATTTCTATACTTAATAACAACAACAAGGTATCTTCTTGCTCTAAAGTAAGTAATAATCGAAAAGGAGATCAGCAGAATGTCTTGAAATTATTTCATCAAAATATTCATGGTATTTCTTCCAAATTATTAGAAATTGAAATGTTTTTAGAAAAAACAAAGTTAGACATTGTTTGTTTTACTGAACTTTGGTTAAAGGATTACCAAATGCTAATTAATTATGAGAACATAGTATGGGCAGTTGTTTTAACCGTAAATCTATGCTGCGTGGAGGTTCTCTAATCTTGATAAAAAATTGTTTAAAATCTAAGCAACGTAAAGACATAGTTGGTTTATCAGTTGAACATTGCATCGAACTGTCCTGTGTTGAGCTAGATAAGCATGTTGTAGTGTGCGTTTACAGACCACCTAATTATCTGAACTTTTCTTTGTTTGAGTCAATAATGGAAGATGTCCTATCGAAACTTGCATCCAGTAACAAAGCCGCAATTATTTGTGGTGATTTTAATATTAATATTTTGGAAAGTAATTCAAATAGCAGTAGATTATTAAGCCTTTTTAAATCGTTCAATTTATGTAATGTTATTACAGAACCAACTAGAGTAACTCCAATTTCTGCTACTTGTATTGATAATGTTTTCTGCGATTGTGATTTTTTAGAGAAATACATAGTAAATTATCTGCCGTCTGATCATAGTGGACAAACAGTATCCTTTAATTTTAAAGCACCATTGCAAAAAGTGCAAATACAATTTAGACCAATAACGACTGGCAAATTAAATAGATTCAATAGTACCCTTAATAATAACTTAAATGTTCTGGGCCATAATATGAACGATGCAAATAAATTGTATCAGGATTTCTTTTCAGTAGTGCACAAGGAATTCGATAAAACTTTTGAATAGAAAACAAAAATTATTTAACTTTATATTTAGTGACTGGGCAACTAGAGGTATTAGGATAAGCAGGGAAAGACTGTTTGAGCTGTATGGCCTCAAGCCTTACATTAACACTGAAGCTTTCAACAAGTATATTGCTAAATATTCCAAAACTTTTAGGAATACCTGCAAGATAGCTAAAGCCCTGTACATTAGCAACAAGATCAAATCCGCAGAAAATAAAATAAATACAGTTTGGAAAGTTATAAATAACGAAATTAGTAGGAAAAAAATACGAAGCACTGATTATACATTGGAGAGTTCACGTGGTGCCATAAGCTCTAACTTAGAAGTAGCTCAAGAATTTGTAAACTTCTTTACCGATATACCATATAAAACGACGGAAGCTTCAAATTCCTCACCGGATGTCTCAATTAATTTATTAAGAGCGAACGTTCCAGGCTGCCTGGTTAAATTTAAATTTAAACATATCAACCCTATGATAGTTATAAAAAATAGAATAGAATAGAATAGAATATTCTTTATTATTTGTTTGTTTGTGTTTCTTTGTTGTTATTCTTTGTTTGTTGTTTTTTTCTTTGTTTTGTTGTATTTTTTTTTTGTGTTTTGTTTTGTTTGTTATGTTTGTTTTTTGTGTGTTGTGTTTCTTTTGTAAGTATTATGAATATGCTTTTCAGCAAATAAAAATCAAATTGACCGAAGATCTATGGGGCATTTCAATCAAAGTTTGTACATCCATAATCGAGACTATAGCACCTTACCTAGCTTTGATATTTAATTTGTGTGTAGATCAAGGAGTCTTCTCAGATTTAATGAAATACAGTAAGGTTATACCACTTTTTAAATCTGGGTACAGTTAAGACACCAACAATTATAGACCAGTATCCGTGTTGCCGGTATTCAGCAAGGTTTTCGAAAAGGTAATGCTCAATCAGATGCTTAATCATTTTAATACCAACAAAATCTTACACGATCAGCAATATGGTTTCACCAGAGGACGTTGTACGACTGACGCCGGTGTTACTTTATTAAAACACATATTTACAGCGTGGGAGGGGGCCAAGGATGCCATAGGAATCTTTTGTGACCTCTCCAAGGCATTTGACTGCGTTGAACACAAAACCTTGCTCTTAAAACTTGAGCATTACGGACTAGATAAACTTGCGCTTAGCTTAGTAGAATCTTATTTAAATGATAGACAGCAAAAAGTCCAAATAAATGGTGTCAATTCACGTGGTTTAAAAGTAAAAATAGGTTTTCCACAAGGCTCAATATTAAGTCCTTTCCTTTTTTCAGTATATATTAACGATCTACCCCATTTATTAAAAAACCAACCACAAATGGTGTTATTTGCTGACGATACTTCCTTAATTTTTAAGATAAATAGACGTGCATCAAATCTTGACGACATAAATAACGCCCTACTGCAGGTACATGATTGGTTCACTGCTAATAATTTAGTATTAAATGGGAATAAAACTAAATACATAAGATTTGCTTTACCGAATGTTAAAAGTAATGATTGTGACATAGTATTGAATAAAGAGATACTAGAATTCGTCGATAAAACTGTTTTCATGGGGATCACGCTCGACTCAAGGCTGCAATGGGGTCCTCATTTAACATCTCTTGCAGAACGGCTAAGTTCAGCAGCATATGCTGTGAGAAAAATCCGTCAATTTACTAATATAGATACCGCGAGGCTAGTCTATTTCAGTTACTTTCATAGTATCATGTGTTACGGTATTTTACTATGGGGACGGGCTGCAGATATCGAGTCTATTTTTATTCTGCAGAAAAGAGCCATCAGAGCAATATATTGCCTCCGCAGGCGCGATTCTCTAAGGGAACTGTTTAAAGATATTAACATCATGACGGTACCTTGTCAATATATCTATGAAAACATCATGTACGTAAGAAAAAAATTAAATCTTTTTAGTAAAAGAGGTGAAAGACATAACTATATGACTAGAAATAGGGACCAATTAGTTCAACCAGGTTTCAGACTGGCTAAAGTAGACTCATCCTTCATGGGGTACTGTTTAAAATGTTACAATAAAGTACGTCCCCACATACTCCAACTGAATGAAACAAAATTTAAATCTTGTATAAAACACACACTATGCAGCCAAGCATATTATAAGTTGGGGGATTACATCGCCGACAAAGATGCTTGGCTCAACGCTGGTCCTGCTCCACAGGGGCGCATAAATTAATTGATTGGCATTCGAAAATATTGTTGGAGCTGCTGAAGATTGTAAAAACAACAACATTTTTGCATTGTGTAAATTCAATCTCTTAACAATGTATAATTGTATAGCACATGTGTGAGCACTATGTACCTACTATAAAGCCACCATATACTAGGCTCGTCTTTCATTGACTTGAATGTTCCCTGGCGGCTGAGAGTATGTGTCATGCTCACTCAAATGTCTCGCTGGTGGTGGCGTGTGTGTTGGATCATTAAGTTCCCTTCAAAATGGTTGAGCTGAATGGTGCTGATCCATACGTCATGTTCGTGAACGGGCGCCGTCAGTAGGGACTGGTCAATTCTTGGCTGCCACGGCTTATTTTAATTTAAATTTTTGAATTGTTTTTTATTTTTTTTATTACGGATACATTAAACGTGCACGTCTTTCTAAATCGTTCTCACATTTTTAATTTGAACATGAATGATGTAAACAATTTGTTTTTGTAACTATATGCTGATTTAAAAGAGTGTCCATGGAGTTTCTTGCCCGTTCTTCTCCAGACGTACCTACTCCGCTTTGGAATGGGTAACTAGCTTCATTTTTCTGACTGACTGACCCTTTGACAATTCAAAAGTGCCTGTAATTGGTTTATTTGAAATAAATGCTTTGAGTTTGAGTTGAGTTTGAGTTTATCCCACAGATGACGGCCCTACAATGCTTTCTTGATAAAGCTAGCTGTTGTGTCGCTCTGGCTGAGATAAGGGAAGCTTGAGAGCCTTGATCTATTAGCGCACGCATTTTGTGGTATGATCCGTCACTTGCTTGAACTTTGATCATTGCAGTTGCTAATAATGTCTCGATCACGTTGTTGCCTTGTTTCAAAACGTGATTTTCTTGTGATTCTTGTTTTTGCGTTCTAGTTGCCAGAACTGCCGGAGTTTTATTCTCCGTAATTGGGTTACATGAAGGCTTATTGTTAAACGCTTCATGTATAAAAACTTTTTTCCAAAAAAAAAACAACCGACTTCAAAAAAAAACACTACAAAGTGAAAAATAACTTTAATTTCGGAAGTCGGTGTCTTTTATATCTGTATTTTTTTTTTGCCACCGACTTCCGAAATTAAAGTTATTTTTCACTTTGTAGTGTTTTTTTTTTGAAACCGGTTGTTTTTTTTGGAAAAAAGTTTTTATTTTTCACTTTTTAGTGAGTCAGATATTAATAAATCTAAGTTGCAATAGTCTAATGTCAACTGCTCGTCATCTTTTACAAAATATTCCTTTTCCCGACGCAGGGACGTTAATTGTTGAGGAGTTCTCCTGTTAAGAACCAAAACCACTGGAGCTGATGGTGAAGCCACCATCAGCTCCATTTCACCATATGCATTGTGACGAGCATAAATTGCTTAACAACCATATTAAAATCGAATCGCAACCCGTGAAATACTTATTATTAAGAAGTTCCGGTGGCCACCTCTGGTCTTCATCATCAGTTCCACTTTACCAACTGGTACTTTCCAAGAGCAAATGCATGAGTTACTATAAAAAATACTCAAATCGCTATACGTGTGCCTTTAAATTTTGAGGATTTCCCTCGATTTCCATGGGATCCCCACATCAGATTCTGATTTGGTGACAATGGGACCCTTTCAAACAAAAAAAGAATATTCACAATCGGTCCACAATTGACGGAGAAATCGGTGAAAATACATTAAAAAAAAAACATACATACAATCGAACATATAACCTCCTCCTTTTTGGAAGTCGGTTATAAAGTGTATTATGTTTGCCACGACATTCGCGGCAGCGTCTTTCTGACGTATTCTTCATCCCCATGCGAATAAAGACAATTCTTGCACAAGTGCAATCGTGTTATAGCTTGTCGTTTTGCACTTGGTATCATATTTAAAAACTTACTGCAACAGTATATTCCGTGTGACTCTTTACACAACGGACATATTAATTCGATATTATTAACCGAAGTCTTAATTGCTGAATTCTTGAAATTTGACGATGATGATTTATTTTGCTTGCTTGTTGGTTTGGAATTTTCGTTTTTCTTGCGCGAATATACCAATGCGGTAAATCTGCTCTCTAGGAAGCTTAGAAACTCCGTCAATTTTGGCAGTTCTCTGGGTTTCTTCACAGATCCCAAATAATGATCATGCGTGTCCGCATCTAATTATAGCAATAAAATACGCACGATGAATGGATCCCAGCTGTCTATATTAACGCCTAGGTTCCTTATTGAGTTTAAACACTCTAGGGTAGTATCGTGAATTTGCTTGATCTGTAGGACGTTTGCTTGTTGAACTACTGGAAGATTTAGTAGGAGATCTATGTGAAACGTTTAAAAACGTTACGACGTTAATATGATTTTTAAATCAACCATGTGTTGTTGTACCTGTTGTTCAATATCTCCCAGCAAACAGTGTAGCTGTCAGAACTGATTTGTAAATGCTGTATCAAACGTTCAGCTTCTCCCCGCACCTTACTTTTAAGAAACTTCATCTTGTGAGCGTTTGATAAGAAGACGTTACTGTGGATAGGTTCAACAAACAAGTCCTTAAAAGACACCCAATTTTGATAATTACCATTGAAGAACGGGATGTCAATTTTGGTGTCCAATTCTCCTTGTGAACTACGGACCCGAGTTTTCTATTAATTGTATTTTTTTATTCATTGTAAATAGTTTCTTGCTTCGTATAAGACACCTCATATTCTTGATTCGTACCCTCCAATTCACTGTCTAATTCCCAATGTAAGGAATCTATGATAGACCATCGAGACTGTAGAGTACGTCACGCATCTTTCAACTCCCACTTTTCGGCCACAAAATTCAAATTTATCCCTGCCACAGTGCGCTGCAGCGCCCTGAAATTGCTTGCTTGTTTCTTCAACAGTTCATCAAGCTTGCTAGATGAACCTCTGGAGCATACCTCGACGGGCGCCGATTGACATCCCACCGGATCTTCTTGCTTAGACCGTGTAGGACCTTGTTCCTCCTGTGTAGAACCTCCCTGTTGAGCTTCTTTCATCTTTATCAACAAAACTTGATATTGTTGATTGATGAGTGCCTTGGTCAATATGTATAGCTCTTCTGTTCGTTCGTATGCACGGCCACTAAAATACTGATACGACTTGCTTTCTTCCGTAAGAAGACGGTCGTGATTGTACTGGTAATCGGACCAATATTGATTTAAGTTTTCTAAACGTCGCTTGAAATAATCGGCAGTCTTACGATCCGCTGAGTCCTTTTTGATATTTGTAGCCAACTTTAGGATGGTTGTGTAAAGTTCGTCCTGATTTGCATGTATGGCCTCCATGACGAGGACTTATTTGAAATAAGAAATAAATACAAAGATCTTACTTGAATGCTCTTGATAACTGCTTACGGATCCTTGGTGATCCCCCTTTTTTTTTTCTTAGTTTTTTTTTTTTTTGGGTTGGAAATCATCAAATGACCTCTCCCGCTCTGGGCGGAGTGGAAGGGCGTGTCAGACTCTTACTGACTAAAACCCACCCGTGTTCCTTCAGTTCCCTGTGCGCCAGGGCCACGGTAACTCTTAATAATAATAATAATAATAATAATAAATGAAGGACGGGACGGTTGACGTGTGTCGGGCATGCCATCGTCCGGGTGAGTCCATCAGACATATTATCTCCGGATGTTCTCGTCTAGCTAACGAAGAGTACTTGCATAGACACAACCTTGTAGCCAGGATTATCCATCAGCAACTTGCTCTGAAATACAGCCTTGTAGAATCGGAAGTGCCGTACTACAGGTATGTGCCCGACCCAGTTCTCGAAAATGGACATATCACATTGTACTGGGATCGATCCATCATCACTGACAGGACTATTGTTGCCAATAAGCCTGATATAGTGGTGGTGGATCGATTAGAGCGGCGCGCAATGATTGTTGACATAACGGTCCCGCATGACGGGAACCTCGTGAAAGCCGAGAAAGATAAACAAATCAAGTATCTAGACTTGGCTCGCGAGGTTGTCGACATGTGGGATGTGGACTCAGCGATCATTGTGCCGATAGTCGTGACAGCCAATGGCTTAATAGCCAAGAGCCTCGACCAACACCTGAGGAGGCTCTCGTTGGGCAGCTGGATCAAGGGCTTGATTCAGAAAGCGGTACTTCTGGACACGGCTCGCATTGTTAGGAGGTTCCTCTCTCTGGAGCCCTGACCGCCGGTAGCTTGGACCCTGTTCCCGATACCGGTGGGCTACTATTTTTTGTATTTTTAAATGTTTTTATAATTTTTTATATTCTAATATTTAAAAATATAATTTATATGTATATAGTGAAATAAAGGAAATAATAATAATAATAATTTATTTATCAGAATATGGTACATTATTATGGTCTTAAGATTAGTCAGTGGTATCATCACATTCTGCCAAGTATGGCGTGCAAATATTAGGAACATACATTCAATATAGGACAGAGATTATTAGGTAAGTATTAATATTATTGATTGCCTATTACGAATTAAATTACAATTTGAGGCATGTCGGTTAAAAATAAGATCATATACACAAAATTTATTCAGGATGTCAAATTATCACAAAATGTAAGAGTATCAAAGAGTAAGATGTCAAAATATAAAAGATTACAGTTAGGATGTCAAGGTATCATTCAAATAGTCATTTATATTATAATAACATTTATTACATAGCAAGTCTTTAAGTTTATTTTTAAATCCATTTAAATTTAACTCTTTGATTGATTTTGGGATTTTGTTATAAACTTGCGGAGCTATGCAGAATATGCTTTTCCACATTAGGGCTGTTTTAGCTCTCCGTCCGCGTAACATATCATTCCGCCTGTTACGTTTAACAGTATCAGACAGGTGAGGAAACAAATGTGCATTTAACTTAACAAATAGGGCAGTTTCATAAATGTACAAAGCCGGTAGCGTCAGAATTTTATATTTTTTAAAATATGGTTTACAACTGTCTGTTACTTGTAGTCCAAACATGGCTCTGATGGATCGCTTTTGCGCTTTAAAAGCAGCTTCTCTGTTTGTCGAGTTGCCCCAAATTATAATACCGTATCTTAATACCGATGCCACAAGACCATGATAAGCTGTGAGTAGTGCATCTGTGTTAACTGTTGGAGCAAGTTTATACAGGGCATAGGATGAACTACTAATTTTCTTACATAGCGCTTCCATGTGATCCTTCCACTTGAGCTGCCTATCGATAACCAAGCCTAGAAATTTTGCACTATCTACGTCGCAAATTTTGTTACCTTCGTATTGGACCTCCATTTTCGAACTGACTTTTTTATGGCCAAAGTGCATTATTTGGGTTTTTCCAAGATTAATTCTTAAATTATTGTTATTAAGCCAAGAGATTAATGAATTTACCGCGTTATTGACATCAGATTCATACAATTCAGGTTTATTGCATGGTATTGTTACCGTACTATCGTCAGCAAAGAGTGTTATGGGGAAGTCTATGGCAAAGGGCAGGTCATTAATATAAATCAAGAACAGTAAGGGACCCAATACACTGCCCTGTGGTACTCCAAAATAAACTGTGCGTTCTTTGGATAGGTATGTAACTTCTTCTTTAGTCTTTAAATTTAAGTCAGTTATAGCAGTAAATTGTTTTCTTTCTGAAAGGTAAGTGCATATTAAGTCAAGAATGTTACCTCTTATACCATAGGAGTCAAGTTTGTTTCTTAAAATATTGTGGTCAACACAGTCAAAAGCTTGCGTCATATCACAATACACAGCACAAACAGGTGTCTTATTATCAATATTAGTCATAATTTTATTTAGAAAGTCATAAATAGCCATATTAATTGTCATATTCTTTCGAAAACCTTTTTGCTCGTTACAGAGAATCATTTGTTTTTCTAGGTATGCATATAGCTCATTATAAATATATTTCTCATAAATTTTAGAGAAAATTGGCAAAAGCGCAATAGGTCTTTCGAACAATCCGCGACCCTGGCAGGCATCGGCCCTATCGGACCCCGTCAATTATGCTGACATCTCTTTGAGGCGCGTGTGGAACACAACGCGCCGTCGACCCGGGCCTGGCCCTTACCGGACGGTGAGCTGCCCATTGCTCGCCGTCCGCAGGCCCGCGCCTACGGTGGCCGGGAGTCGGCTATTGACTCCCGGCGCCCAGGGTGTCTCCTCCTGCGGCGACTAGGGGCGTGAAGGCGCAATGATTGCCTCTCCCTCACGCGCTCCGCCTCCTCCTTCGCGAGCATTACTGCTTCGCATAAGGAGGTGACTGCTTCCCATTCCCTCTCGCTCCGTACCATGGCCTGAACCAGGGCCGGACGCGAGAGATCGCCGCCGCCGATTGCCGCCACGAGGACATGGCGGGGCTCTGCCCAAGCCGGGCAGACCTCGACCGTATGCTCCATCGTGTCCCCTGGTCGATCCACACAATGACAACACCCGGGCGTTTCCTCCCGCCTTATCCGAAACAGGAACCTCCCGAAACAGCCACGTCCGGTGAGGACCTGCGTCAGGCGGAAGGTGAGGACGCCGTAGCGCCTCTCAAGCCACTCCTCAAAGAAGGGACTTACCGCCGTAATTGTGGCGTGCCCAGCGCTGGGTTGCGACAGTCGCACTCTCCATGCCGCCATGAGATCCCGCCGGAGCTCTGTCCGCTGTGCCGACATTTCTCGCGGCAGCGGAGTTACGCCCCGGCGTTTCGCCTCCTCGCGCCACTCCCAAATGTGCGCGAGGACTTTTGCCTCCAGATCCCATGGCGGCAATTCGGCAAGGAGGCTCGCCGCCTCGCAGGAGACCGTGCGACATCCCCGGACAACAACATCTTTGTATTGTATAAATTCAATCTCTTAACAATGTATAATTGCATAGCACATGTGTGAGCACTATGCTACTATAAAGCCACCATTTACTAGGCTCGTCTTTCATTGACTTGAATGTGCCCTGGCGGCTGAGACTATGTCATGCTCACTCAAATGTCTCACTGGTGGTGGCGTGTGTGTTGGATCATTAAGTTCCCTTCAAAATGGTTGAGCTGAATGGTGCTGATCCATGCGTCATGTTCGTGAACGGGCGCCGTCAGTAGGGACTGGTCAACTCTTGGCTGCCACGGCTTAATTTTAATTTAAATTTTTGAATTGTTTTTTATCTATTTTATTACGGATACTTTAAAGGTCTTTCTACATCGTTCTCACATTTTTAATTTGAACATGAATGATGTAAACAATTTGTTTTTTGTAACTATATGTTGATTTAAAAGAGTGTCCATGGAGTTTCTTGCCCGTTCTTCTCCATAGGTACCTACTACGCTTTGGAATGGGCAACTAGCTTCATTTTTCTGACTGACTGACCCTTTGACAATTCAAAAGTGCCTGTAATTGGTTTATTTGAAATAAATGCTTTGAGTTTGAGTTTGAGTTTGAATACACTCCAAAATAAGTCCGCTCCAAGCAGTATATCTACTTGTGACGGTGTGTGGAATAAAGGATCCGCTAATATAATATTTTGGGGTATATCTAAGACCTTATGGTTGACTTGTTTGCAAGGTAATGCTTGAGTAATGTGTGGAACCACAAAACAATGTATACTTTCAGAATATGAATTGATGAGTGATGATATAACGACATCACATCTTTTAAATATGCAACTTGATTGACGATTTAACCCTTCAACTAATGTGGAGGTTGAACGAGTTGGTAATTTGAGTTTGCCACATAAGCTCTTTGTAATGAAGCTTGATGTGCTACCATTGTCTAATAATGCACGGACTCTGTGTTTGTGACCATTGTGATCAATAACATTTAATGGTAGCCGTTGACAGCAATATAACGCATTGAGGATTATGAGTGGCTGACAGAACCGCATTATCTTGTGAGCTTGTTGACAACTGTGTGTTTGAATGTGCTGTGCAGAGTACTACACTACAAGTATCAGGAGTAGGTTGTGTAGAAGTAGGTGGAGAATCAGTACTAATATTGTTTGTATCCTGTGTACTGGATGGCCCATTCAAATGCAACATGGTGTTATGTCGTTTCTGACAGTGGCCGCAGCCACTCATCCTGCACTTAAATGATTTATGACCATTACGTAAGCAGTTAAGGCACAGGTTAAGGGATCTTGCCTTCTCAATACGAGCTTCAATAGAAAGCGACTTAAATCTTGAGCACTGATATATGGCATGGTTACCCTTACATAATGGACAACTATATGGTTTGTTACTGATTGAAGACTCCGAATTGACAGTGAATGTCTTTTGCTTATGTGTACTGTCATCTTGTTTGGTACTGCCACTATGTCTTCCTTTCGAACCATTGTTATGAACTTCCGCAATAGTTTCTAATACATCTGCTCGATTCTTAAGAAATTTGTTAAAATCAGCAAGTGTGGCTAAGTCATCTAATGCATTACGGTAAGTTTCCCACTCCCTACTTGTCACTGAATCCAATTGACTCGAGACTATGTGTATAACGAGCACATCCCAACCATCTGTGGGCAACTTAAGTGTTTTCAAAGCTCTTATATTACGATTGACTGTATCAATGATGTTGCGCAGAACTTTAAAGGATTCTTGCGTCCCATGTTCAATATTAATGATAGCTTGAACATGATTGTAAACTAGAAGCTGTCTGTTATTATAACGGTCACATAGTAGCTACCATGCAACATCATAATTTTCATCGGAGAAGTCAAGAGAACTTATTATTAAAGCAGCACTATCCTTTAAAGCAGCTCGCAAGTAATGGAATTTACTAATTCTCGGAATAGTATCATTTAAATGTATTAATGAGACATATGTGTCATGGAACTCAAGCCAGTTGTGATAATGACCCGAAAAGGTAGGTAAGTGTATTGTAGGAAGTTTAAGTTTTATCGCACCTTTATTTCCAGAAACAGTACTAGCACCTGTAACCGATCCAGTGCCTGCAGAGGCCTCCTGCTTACTCAACAGCTCCTCGGCAACAGCAATCGCAGCATAGTACTGGTTTTCGTAGGTTTCGCGTTCCTTATACTGGTCCTCTGGAATATCAGATACATTCTCTATGTCACTTTGTATAATATCATAACCAGGATATAACTCCTCTATTTTTGTTAACCTTATTTTTAATTCACTAATTTGTAAGGTACTCAAAGTATCACAAGTTGTTACTATTTCTAAATATGATTTAAATTGAGGTAATTTGGCTTTAAAATTCCACGTTTCTTAAATAATGATTTGTAATCCATGATAACGACCCACTTATTGAAATTAAAGTTCAAGACAAGCTAAGTAAATCTTCAAAGTAAAAAAAACAAGGTTATACTTAAATATTATGTGCAAGAGAGCAGCGAGGGTGCGCGTAAAACAAAGCCAAACACCAAGCAAGCGAGTGCAACGCACTCGCAAGAGAAGAGCCCCACGGCACGGAAACATGCCACGTGGCTAGCGCAGCTGCCCAAGTAGCCCAGCCGCGCAGGGCAACAGCGACCACGTTCTCACAACTGAGCTGTGATTCTGTGAATACAAAATAATAAAATGAGTATATGAACACAATAAATAACCGAATATAGGGGCGTTACAAGATACTTATGGCCTGACAATGGGAATTCTATGAAACGAAACGAATTATCGAACACTCGTGGTAGGTACTAATAATTAGTAATAAACTAAACGCGCTAAAGGAATTTATAATGAAATAAGGATAGACTATTGCACTCTGTTTGCACTAAAGGTTGGCACTATGATCCATGATCTATTTTCCTTCCAAATTAATGATATTTCGCATGACTCCATGTGTCATGCTTGCGTAGTCCACGTAATGGCCGCCTCGTGCGCAGTTTCTTTGTTCTCGTCGCGTTGCGTCGCCCGTAATCCGGCTCGAAGGACCAAAATGTAGAACTTGTGGTATGCTGGCAGCGAACGGGTGGACTCGTTGATGTTAATTGGGCCTTTTCAATGAGACTCCAAGTAGATACAATAATGAAGTTTAATAACTTTTCAAAAAGAACAAATCATGAGAAAATCGACACACAACTATAACGACCGGTGTCGTCGACTAACTGGCGAATGGTGGGGCGCACCGCGCACACCGCGCGCGTCGCGGCTGCCGCTGCGCGTCGACTCCCCCGCAGTGTCGTATGAGTGTGTGTAATGTCCTGGTGCACGCACACATGCAAGGCGTCAACAGTAGTGTAGAGGTCAAAATCACCCTTTTTAAGGCATATTGCCAAAATCTCTACACGGGAAATCTGTGGGTCGTGTATACCAAAAGAGCGATGGACGCTCTGCGCGTCCAGTATAATAATATTTTTAGGATGCTGTTGCGACGGCCTCGTTTTTGTAGTGCCTCAGAAATGTTTGTGCAGAATCGGACCGACGGATTCCATGAGGTGATTCGCAAAAAAACTGCATCTCTACTAAGCAGAGTACGAGAATCTAGCAACAGCATCCTCAAAATAATAGGGGAGGATAATAATAATAATAAAATTTTATTCAAAAATATAAGGTATAACGTTTTATACAGCTTTTCTTAAATCTATGTCAAGTTCACACATGATTTGTGCCTGAACTAGGTAATCTTGTGTTTCAGGCGATTGGAGGTAATATTAATTGATTAAATAATCACATATCATAATAATCTTATTGGTACATAAATGTAAAAAGGTATATAAAATTATAGTATCTTAACTTAACTAACTAATTAAAAATAACAATAATACAAACAATATTTACTTTAGCACTAATAATAACTTCTCTGTATCTTCATAGGACATAGTTTGAAGAGTTTCCATACGGATTTTCTTGCAGTTACTGTGGGTTAGTGTGGGTAGCGTGTGGTAAGCCTAGGTCCGGTATCATGCACACCGAAATGTGTGAGAGCAGAAGGGTGTTCAAGTCACGACTGTAGGCTTGCCAAGATCGTGAGGATCAGATTCGTATGGACACCCTTACTGAGAAGCATTCCAAGGGTGACTTTCGTAGTTTCTGGTAAAGCACAAGCAAAGCAAATGTTAGGCCGGGTCTACCTGTGAGCATCGATGGTGTAGGTGACCATAAGGACATTGCTGATGTCTTTAAGGACATTTTTTCTATACAATCCCCTCTGGGGCCTGCAGGTGGGGTGTTCGATGATGAGTTGCCGAATGATGCAGTCGGGGTAAGGTTTATTGCTAAAGACGTGTATAAAATTATTAAGAAAACGACGAGAGGCAAATCCCCGGGTCACGACGGCCTCAGCATTGAACACCTGCAACATGCTGGCCCGCATATATCTAGAGTTTTAGCGATGTTCTTCTCACTGTGCGTGGGCCACTGTTACCTGCCGGCGGATCTTATGAAGTCTGTGGTGGTGCCAGTTGTGAAAAATAAGACCGGTGACCTTGCAGATAAAACTAACTACAGGCCTATTTCCCTAGCCACCATCATAGCCAAGGTGTTTGACGGTTTGCTTAACACACAGTTGAATGTGTATGTAAACCTGCACGATAACCAGTTTGGGTTTAGACCACAACTGTCTACAGAAAGTGCTATACTGTGTCTTAAGCATACCGTCAGATACTACACGGATCGTAGGACCCCTGTATACGCGTGTTTCCTCGACTTGTCTAGGGCCTTCGACCTGGTTGCGTATGATATTCTTTGGGATAAATTGGACAGTATTAACCTGCCGCGGGAACTTGTGACTATCTTCAAGTATTGGTATACGAATCAGGTCAACAGCGTCAGATGGGCTGGGGCAATGTCGGAACCGTATCAGCTTGAGTGTGGAGTGAGGCAGGGTGGATTGACCTCGCCAACCCTGTTCAACCTCTACATGGATGCGCTGGTCGTTGCGCTTAGCAGTCGTCATGTCGGGTGCCACGTTGACGGTGTCTGCGTCAATAATCTTATTTATGCTGACGACATGGTGCTGCTGAGCGCGTCGATCTGTGGCCTAAGGGAGTTGGTGCAGATCTGTGAGGAGTACGCGCGCGCGCATGGGCTCAAATATAATGTTAACAAGAGCCAATGTATGGTCTTTCGAGCCTGCGGTGCTAAATCACTGGAAAATGTACCACCAGTTTTTCTCAATGGTGTTTCCCTAGACAGAGTGGACCATTTTAAATACTTAGGGCATATAGTCACGGCTGACTTCAAGGACCATGCTGACATCGAACGGGAAAGGAGGGCCTTATCGAAAAGAGCGAATATGCTAGCTTGTAGGTTTGCACGCTGCTCCGATCAAGTAAAGGTCACTCTTTCCAAAGCATATTGCACCTCACTGTACACGTGCAGCCTGTGGGCTCGCTACACACAAGCGTGCTATAGCGCCCTCCGCGTCCAGTATAACAACGCATTCAGGGCAGTGTTGAGGCTCCCCCGCTTCTGCAGCGCCTCGGGCATATTTGCGGAAGCGCGCACCGACTGTTTTCACGCCACCATGCGCAAGCGGTGCGCGTCCTTAGTGCGCAGGGTGCGGGCCAGCTCTAATACTGTCCTGAAAATGATCGCTGAGCGATTTGACTGCCCCTACATACGACAATGCTGTGACAGACATGTATAGCCGGGGCACTTGATCCGATTGACACTGACCTGTATTGTTGTTAATGTTTGATGAAATCATTAATTTTTAATTTAGCATTAATTCTGTGATTAATTCTGTGTAATTTGACATTTCATTTAAATTTCGATTCTGTGACCCTGTAATTCGTATTGCTCATTCGTTTGTTTTGGTTGAGTTTTGACATTTTATTTTTATTTGAATTCTGTGTAACTTTGTAATGTGTACCTATTTTGATTGCATTGACATTATTTTTATTCTATTGGTTTTGTTCTATTGTGTGTTGCAGTTTAGTTAAATTTTGTTTGATGTTATATGGGTTTTGCCATTTCAAAGGAGTAGATGTTTCCTTTTTCATTTAGCCTGTTATAGAGTAGCGGTCCGAGGTACATATAAAATTTGCCTGTGAAAGCATGTTTTGTACTTTTTTGAGGGCAAACTATATCTTTTCGTCTCCTTTTATTAAATTCAGTGCTGTATGGAAGTGCTGCGTGTTGTTTTAGTACCGTGCTCATTATAAATAACTGTCGAACTGTTAGTACTTCACATGATTTATGCAGGAGGTTAGTGGGGAATAGGAAAGGGCGGCAAGTAGCCACCTTAAGAATAGCTCTTTGAGCTCTTTCAATGGGCAATAACAAAGTTTTACTTGTTCTTGGGTTCGTGGGTTCTTCGATATTTGCTTGCGCATCGAAAACTTAATATAATGTGTCTTCTCTGCATTTAGAGTTAGTGAGTTATTTTGAAGCCATTTATGTACAATATTGAATCCGTGTTGCGCAAGATTGTAGACTTCATTTTTGAGTCAGCCGAAAAAAGTAGAGCAGTGTCATCAGCGTACGTTATGATAGTGCCGTGCTCTAGCTTTAGATTGCAGAGGTCATTTATGTATATAAAAACAGAGTGGGCCCTAAAATACTTCCTTGAGGAACACCAAAAAATGTGTTGTTTTGAACAGCGCTGAGAACATTGCCAATCTTTACGCACTGGGAACGATCTTCTAAATAACTCTTGAACATTTTCAGCTGGGTGCCTCTTACACCCATGATCTCAAGCTTGCGCAACAGAATTGGAATGGAAACTGTGTCAAAAGCTTTGGCGAGGTCTAGGAAAATTCCTACTGTGTGGTTACCCTTGTCAAGTTCTTGCGCTAGATAGCCAGTCAGATGGTGTACCGCGTCGGCAGTTGAAACTTTAGGCCTAAATCCAAACTGCCGTTCCGACAGAATTGATTTATCTTCCAAATATTTCAACAACCGTTTGTTTATAATTTTTTTCCAATATTTTTGACATAGAAGGCAGTAAAGAAATTGGTCTATAATTTGTCACTTGCTCTTTGCTGCCTGATTTATAGACTGGGACAATTATAGCTTTTTTGAGACACTTAGGAAAATGACCTGAAGATAAACAAATGCGGAAAATATAAGTCAATGGTCGTACCAAAATGTCCTTGAATTTTTTGATTATTTTATTCGATATGTTATCCCATCCAACTGCACAGTCTTCTTTCAAGGTCATAATTATACTTTCTACCTCAGTCTCGTCAGTATCTAGCAGCGTAAAGGATGTTAAAGCAGTGCTGCATGTTAAAGGAATGCTCGTTGGGTTTTGGGATTGACCCAGATTTTGTTCTGCGAGACACTTTCCAACATTAACAAAGAAATTATTTGCTATGTTAGCGGATTCCAGCGGTGACGAGTGTGCTGAACCTGAAGATGACTCATATTGTTTCGTGGTATACGTTGCGTCTTTAATATATTTTCAGATCTTTTTACTATTTGTTCCAGCCTTTTCCAATGCCACTTTGTCGTAGTTGCTTTTAATTTTTTTAAGGAGATCATTACAGAAATTTCGATATCTTTTGTACGAAAGTTGCAATACTGCATTGACTGGATTAGATTTAGCTTTCATATGCAGTTTATCCCTATGTTTCATACAGCGAATGAGGCCTGATGTAATCCATGGTTTTAGGTTTTTATTTTTGTTGCTCAACTGCGATACGACTGTGTTTTTTTGAATTGCATTTCGTAAGTTTTCAATTACATACAACATGCGAAACTGCGGGTCAGCGGAATTATAGACTGGATCAAAATTGATGACGCGTAAATCTTCTTCAAGTTTATTTAAATTCAGTTTTGAAATTAGGCGAGTGTCTTGTTTAGGTAATTTACAATTTAAGGTTAGTAGGGCAGCATTGTGATCGGTTATTGTTGAGTTAACAACAAGTGCAAGTGAAGGGAAATTCGATTTTAGCTTAATATGATCCAAACAGGAGCCACTGTGATGTGTAGGAAAGCTGTGTGCTGAGAGCAGGCCATGAAAGGCGCATAGGTTGAGGTAGTCCTGAGCAGGCGCATCAGTACTTCCTGGCAGAATATTGATATTAATATCTCCTATTAAAATCGTGTTCTTGATGGATGACAGGGTTTGCAAGGTCTCATTCAGAGAGTCAGTAAAAATGCTAGTATTTTTAAAAGACGGAGGTCGATATAATGCTAATATCGCAAATTCTGATCCAATTTTAACTAACAATCTGTTACAGTCGAGCATATCAGGTTCCTGAACAGAGACATTGAGATGATCTCTTGCATAAACTATCACCCCATCATTTTGATTGTAATTTATAGTACTTCTATACATATTATATCCCGGGATCAGTGGTATGTTATATTGTTTAGCAAGCCAGCATTCGGTTAAAACAATAACGTCACAATTTATGTTTAGCCGTTGCTGAAATGTACTAAAGCTATCAAAATTCTTCAAAACACTGCGAATATTTTGTGTTAATATGGTTAGCGGAGTTTTGTAGCCGGATAGATATTGTTTGCAGTTTTATGTTTCACAAAATTTGGACTCGGATATAGAGAAACTATCTAAATCATTAATCAAACAATTTATCATAATGGTTGTTAAAAATAAAAATGTAAAATAAAAAATAAAAATAAAATAAAAAAGTTCAGAAAAATAAACAATTAACGGCGCTCTTAGGCGCCTCCATAATCTACAGAATTGATGTACCTTTTTTCGGCCATTATTTTTGCGGGGCAGTCAGCAGCGCCTGTGTTATGTTTGTCTGGCTTTTTAAAATGCAAGCAAGTAGCGCATTTTGGTTCGTCAGCCTTTTTTGGACATTCTTTTACTGAGTGACCTTGATCACCACAGTGGCCGCAGGTATACGACGTCTGTCGACATGACTTGGCCGCATGTCCATACTGCTGACACTTATAACATCGTGTGACCAAAGTAAAGTCTCTCACAGGGCATGACGACCAATTTACAAAAACTCGGTCTTGTGATACCAGGGCTTTGCGTATGACTGAAGGTACTTCAACAATGTAATTACAGGACTCAGTGTCTTTCATACCTGACTTATGACTTAATTTAATTGAACTCAGAAACGTCTCAAGGCTGTAGTCCTGAAGGTTTTCGGCTATATTTTGCTTGTACAAACAGGTAAAAACCTCATTTTCCTGCATGGATGTTGGTACTTCTATAATCACCACCCTAGGCTTCCTTTTAAGGGGCTCGTCGACTGTAAGGCCTGACTTGGTTAGCTGCACCGATTGTCTCAGCTTTTCGATGTCGTCCTTCGTCTCGGTGCTGATGATTACACCGCCGTTCTTCGTCTTGAGCAGACCTCTCACCTGGAGCTTCATTTGTTCGGGGCTGATAATTTTTTGGACAAGAGATTTGGTCTCATCGCTGGTCTTCAACTTGTCACTCGGATAGATGGCCACAGAACTTACATAACTCGGCTGGATGAAATTGTTGGCACCTTTCTTTACCATGTCAGCAAAGGAAGATCCCTGGGCAGGTTTCGTCGAATCTTCGATACTCAGCTTAAGGTTCTGTAGCTGCTGCGAAAGATCGAGTTGATTTTCGAGAGTTCTAACTGTGTAGTGTGATTGGAGAGATTTTGCTTTGACGGACTGGTACATGACGGCCATCTGCGAGGTCCCGTGACCAACCTTCCGGCATAGGCTATTGATGCGCGTTTTCTGCTCCACATTCAACTTTCCATCAGCGGCAATAGTGCACACCTCCTTCAGGCTTTGTTCGATAATCGCCATCCAGTTCTGAATTTCTGACGTCGAGACAACTTCAGAGGCATCGTTCCTTTGGATAGGCGCTTGAGGGGAAGAAGCGGGTACGGCCACGGGCACAGGTGTAGAAGGTGGGGAGCGAACACATCTACTACTCCGGTTGAATGGACTATCCTCCATCGTGAAGCAGGATATTTTGCTCCTGTTAAACACCGGTAATTTCTAATAATACACCTTACACAAATCTAATGTAACCGTATGCGTTACTACTGGCTATCGCTAAACTAGGTCACAATTTCGCAAGTGATTATTTGTTTATTGTAATAATTATCCGATACGTCTGTTCACTACGCTCGGCAATTATCCAATCAAGGATGTTACATCTCCAATTTTTTAAAATATGGTGAGGATGGTGACAACCTAATTATTGTCGTCATAAATCATCAACATCAGTCACATAACTAACAATAGTTGTAAGTCATTATTGTAATTACTTACACTTTGGATCGTAGTTATCTGAAATAAATAATAATAATTATTATTATTTGTTAACATAGCTCGGGACCATGGCATCCCGGTCCTCTGGAAGGCGTACGAGGGGTAATTAATAATTAATTATAATTAAATAATAATTCATTCATTATTTCAAATTCCGTAACGAAAAAAAACCTCACGCTCCCCACTCCGACGGGCACGGAGGTGTGGCTTGAAGGCCGTGCATTGTCTAACGTCGTTTCTTTTCGGCAGTCTTCGACACGGTGTTTGAGTGCGTGCAACTAGACGTATCGTACGACTCTACGAAGCTCGCACGAATCGAGACGAGCTGCTCCGAAATCGGACGAATACATAAGCAGCTGTTTATGAGAAAGTATATAGGTGTATAGGTATTTATCAAAAAGTGTAACTTGAATTAATATTTATTTCCATTTACTTTCGTACCATTTATCATTTACCAGTCGGACACCATACATTTATTATAATCACCACTATCTTAAAACTCAATATCCCAATATCTCGGAAACGGCTGGGAATATCAAAATTCTGACCAAAATTCCCCCCCCCACTATAACCCGCCTCTCAAATAGTACATACATACAGACAAGTCCCTTTGACCCCCCTTTTTTGACCCCCTCTTTTTCGACCCCAATATTAAGTTGTATTATAGCTCTTGGAGAAATCGCAACGCCCCCGCAAGGGGGCGTGGCGAGCGGTGCCAGGGCGTTATGCCCCCCGGCCGCGGCGTCATGTATGGGACCCGTAAATACGGGCCCCTCGTTGTGTCGGCTGCAATGGCCTCGGCTTATTGGGTACGCGTCGCAACGCGTACCCATGTGTGTGATTGCTATTTGTTTTCTGTAGGCGCGCCAAGACGCTAATACATAGCGCCGCTTTCTTCACGATACCTCGGCGGTCAGTCCCCGCCAGGTGAGACCCCTGGTTACCCAGGGGAGGCCCAGCGAGGACGACCAGCGGCAGAGGTGCCGACTCGACGCTCCTACAGAATTAGGTGTTCGACCCCCGCCCGCCCCGCTTCCAGAGCTAGCCAGTTACGGTCCGGGCTAAGGGGTCGTCGTGAGTGTGTGAGCGGTATTGTAGTGTGTGTAACACCGTTCAGTGTCGACGCGAGAAGCCGCCCGCACGGCGCCTACGCGTGTGAGTATGGTCGCATGTATAGACGTGAGTGTCTGTAGTACGTTGACGTAATGTGCCTATATTAACTTAGAACACGCTACGCAACGGGTGCATGTAGGTAATGTAGAGTTCAGTTGAGTCGAGTAAGCCGCGTGTAACCTGTATGCAGCTTACTCGGGAGTCCAGTCCGGTGGATGGGGTCAGTTGTCCGCTAACAGGTCGCGGGGCAGGGGTCTCGCGTCGGGGGGGCGCGCATGCCAGGGCGCTATCTGCTTGACATGGGGCCAAGCAGATGCGTCGGCACGCGCGAACATTCCCGTCGCGAGGCGCCGCACAAACTCATCCAGGCTCTCAATCCCGAGGTCCCGGACAATGATATCGTTCCTCACGAAACGAGGAGCGTCTACGATGGTCCGCAACGCCTGGTTCTGTTGCGTGCGGAGCAGCTTCCGGCTCGACTCGCTCGTGAGGGCGAACCATGCCGGGGCGGCGTACGTCAAGATTGGGCGCACGTACGCTTTGTACACGCCCAACTTGACGCGCGCCGGGATGCGGGACGAGAGCACTGGGCGGAGCAGGTTGCGGGCGACCCTACCCTGCGCGGCGACCTTGCGGACATGTGGCCCCATCGTGAGCCGACGATCGATGGTCACACCCAAGTACT
Organism: Griposia aprilina; assembly: GCA_916610205.1. Classification (NCBI taxonomy): domain Eukaryota; kingdom Metazoa; phylum Arthropoda; class Insecta; order Lepidoptera; family Noctuidae; genus Griposia; species Griposia aprilina. Next base: position 25,327,239 of record OU744289.1, read on the forward strand.
TGACCCGGGGCGACCAATCGATGTCGACTCCTTGTAGCTTCAAGGGTGGTGGGAGGGGCGCAAACCCGGTAACCATCGCCTGCGTCTTACCCACGTTCACCGACAGCCGCCACTTCGCCAGCCAGTCGGGAAGGAGGTCGAGGGCGCGCTGCATTTTGACGGCCGCGTACTTCGCGTTAAGCGAGGTAGTAATGTACGCGGCGTCGTCAGCATACAGCGCGAGCGTCGACTCGGGGGTAGTGGGGATGTCGTCGGTGTAACGCGAGTAACACGCCGGCGACACGCAGCTGCCTTGCGGCACACCCGCTAGCACCGGGCGGGCGCCTGACAGCGCTCCGTCGACCACCACCCTGAAAGTCCTGTGGGAGAGAAAAGTAGAGACCACCTTAACAACGTGACGGGGCGCGCCTGAAGTGGCCAGCTTGTAAATCAGGCCGTCGTGCCACACACGGTCGAAGGCCTTCTCCATGTCGAGGAATACTGCCACCGAGTATTCCTTCTTATTTAGCGCGGCTGCGAGGTGGTGCAGTACCCTCGACAGCTGGAGCGTCGTGCTATGCTCCGCCCGGAACCCAAACTGTTCTGGGCGCGGCGCAATGTGTGGGAGCAGGTGTCGCAGCAGGAGTGCTTCGAACACCTTGGAGACCGTCGGCAGCAGCGTGATCGGCCGATAGCTCTCCGGCTTCAGGATGTTCTTTCCCGCCTTGGGCAGCATAATGACGCGCCCTTCCTTCCACGAAGCGGGAAAGGCCCCCGTGCGCAGTATCCCCGTAAACAGGCGCGCCAGCGCCGCAACCATACGGTACGGCAGGTGGCGCAGCACTGTGTTGGTGATACCGTCAGCACCGGGGGCCTTCCTAGGCTTCGTCTTAAGGATGGCGCGTCTGACTGCGCCCGGCGAGAAGTAAACAGCATCTTCATCGGGAGCTATCGGCATTGCGAAGTAGTCTCCGAGGTGTTTCTCGACTGCTGCGACATGCTCGATGTCGTGGGTCGGGTTGGGGCGGAACTGACGCTCCAGGTGCTCGGCGAAGACCTCCGCCCGGTCCTCCGCTACATACTTGAGCGCCCCGTCGCTGTTGAGCAGCGGTCGCACCGGGGCTGGGGTGTTCGTGAGTTGGCCGCAGAGTTTGTGAATGGACGGCCAACTGTCCGTCGTCGCCTCAATTCTTTCCTCCCAGCCCGCGGCGGTATACGCCTGAAGCTCGGCCTTTACCTTCTCCGCGAGACGGTTAAGCTGCCTCTTTATTGTTGGACATCTCAGCTGCTGCCACTGCTTGCGAACGCGCCTCTTGACGGCGATCATCGCGCTAATGTGCACCGGCAGGGGCGGCAATAGCACTCTCCCCTGCGGCTACGTGCTAGTCGCCGTTTGCAAGGCGCTTTGGATGCAAGCATTGACGTCACTTGCCAACTGGTCCACGTCCGCGGAGGTAGTGATTGGCCGAGTCGGCGTGGTGGTCTCTACTTCCTCTGCGAACTTCGTCCAGTCCGTTCGTCGACGTGGCGCTACGGGCTTCAGTCGGGCCGGCATACCCGATAAGACGACGAGCACGGGTTGATGATCCGATTGTAGCTCGTCGTCTATCACTTGTTGCGTGATCTGGCAGTGTAGCCCTCGGTGGACTACGATGTCCAGTACGTCCGGCATGTACCGTACGGCTTCGGGGTAGTGGGTCGGCGTCTCTGGGCCGGACACCGTATAGCCGAAGGCTTCCGCGTCCGCGAAGAGCCGTCTCCCCTCGGTATTCGTTTGAAGTGAGTTCCACGCCGGGTGCTTACAATTGAAGTCACCGGCGAGGATGGTGGCGTGTGGTGTGCTGTCCACAAGGGCCCGCAACTCGGTCAAGTTCAGATGATTTGCGGGCGGCTTGTAGCACGCATATTTGTCTATGTCCTCGCCGGCTACGTGCAGCTGGACACCCAGCGCGTAAAAGCTATTTAATGACGGCAAGGGGAGCTCTTGATGGACGACTCTTCGCCTCACTAGTACCGCCAGACCACGGTACCTCGTGTGGGCCGACCTTTCGTCCTTCCTATAAGCGAGATATCCCGGGAACCTAATCCTGTCCCCGGGTCCCAGGAACGTCTCGCTTATTAGCGCCACGTCGATGTCTTGTTCCCTAAGGAGATGGCGGAGGGGGGCGACCTTGTTCCTTAGGCCGCGGGCGTTCCAGTGGATCACCCTTAATGGCCTAGCCATGGTACAAAGTTAGTAGCGTGGCCAGGCCATCAAGGATGACCAAGTTGTATTATATTTAAATCAATCCCACTTATATATGATCCCGGGACCCCCCCGCGTCACCCCTTTTGACCAACCCCTCCACCCGTCCAGGGCTACTTCACCCCCCCGGGTCTTAACTTTTGAACCGGAGGTCGTAGAGGTATCGAGCTTGGGGTCTTTGGAATCGGCAGTAAAGGGCCTATCTTTTGGCCCCGATAAGGTTAGGGTAAAGCGCCCCATTTTAAATTTATTTTAGATTTAAAATGATTAAATTCTTATTTTTAATATTTAGGATAATTAGAGTATTCAGAATAAGGGTCCGGGACCCAGTATTATTAGTTTTTAAATGTACGACTAAATAAATGTAATGTAAAATAAATAAATAAATTATAATTGCATAAGTTTATACAAAATACTATGCAATAGCTTTACCGCGGCAGTCCCCGAGTGCCACACGTCTTTTAATTTATATTAATCAGTAATTCTTGATTAGCTCGCAATAGTGAAGCCGCCAGGTTAAGCAGCGCTTGCCAAGGTCAGTCTTTGGATGGGTGACCATTTTGATTCTTGATTAGCTCGCAATAGTGAAGCCGCCAGGTTAAGCAGCGCTTGCCAAGGTCAGTCTTTGGATGGGTGACCATTTTGATTCATGGGTAGGCCTTCAAAAAAACAGAGCATTCGTCAATATACAGCCATTGGCACGGGATAAATGACCTAACTAGTTATCCTACCATTCAATAAGCAAATAAAACTGACCTTATCTCGCAGTGATGAAATATGTTTCCATTTTAATAACTTTATCACAAATACATCGAATTCTCACACACATTCACCAATAAACACTTTATTACGATAACACAAGTCATTCCACTTTTTAACAATACAAAACACCATAAAAACTATTTGTTTACACAAAGAAAACACTCAAGTTTAGGCGCGCGCGCGGTCGTAAACACTGATGACGTGATGACATACGTAACTGCGCAAGGTACCCTCGCCTACCACGACGATTCTCATGGTACGCGGTAATCGCCGAATTTTACTCTTGTAAATACGATTACGATGACAATACGCACTAATATCAGTAGCTTTTAGCCAAATTATGTTCGTAGATTAATAAGCTAGCTAGTTATGTGTCTTTACAACAATAAATAAGAGTATTTATCATAAAACATTTCTAAATACGGCGGCCATCGGGGTCAAAATTAGTGCATTGTAAAACTATCGCTACTTTTTCAGTTTTTTTTTTTCGATAAACTGTCGCTCAATACGAAATATACACTTACTAGCACTTTGCCCGCGACTTCGTCCGCTTGGATATCGTACTTTCCTCTAAAAAATTTAACACCCCTTCACCCTCCTTGAAAGGTAGTTTGTGAAAATGTATGTTTACGATCTTTATCAGTTATTTAGATACAATACGTATTCGTGCCAATTTTTCAGTCTATAAATCAAAGGAAGAAGAATGAAAAAATAGTTTTCGTCTATGCATGTATGGGTGGAAAAGTGTAACAATTGGGATACTATGTACATAAAAAAAGGAGCTACGTCTGCCAACAAACTGCTTTGCAGTTTGGCAGAGGTAAATTTTGTATAAAAAATTATTTCTGTGAATAAACACTTTTTTTTTTTTCATTCATTTTCAAATAAACTGTGTCCTCCGTTTTCACCACGACAGGGCTTGTTTTTAAGGGGACTACATGACCTAAACGCAAATTTATAATGCCTAAAAATATATGTAGAATTTTATTGTTATAAAATGTTAAAAAACTGTTTCTGAACTGAATGATTGTGATGAGTTTATGAACGAAGCATTGAGTGAAAGGGGAACTACAGAGTAATAGAGTGAAGGGTGAACGTATGAGAAAGAAAGGATTGAAAGGATACGAAAAAACTAAGATGGACGATGAAGACGATTTTTTGTACGACGGTGAAAAATAAAAAGAAGAAGTATTTTAAACAAGAAACCGCTTTATCATTTTGGACCCTATTTCCTTCAAAATCTCGTCCGGGATAGAGGGTCTAACTAAGTGATTACGAAGTATTTCTACGTTTTGAAAAAAGAAGTGACCGCGTGGGCGCATGCACCGGTAAGTGCATAATCTCAACGGCCAACACGAATTACGATTTATTATCGTTCCAACAACGAAGGCGGAAAACGATGGCTGACGACGGTAAGAAGAACGACGAAGGCCTATTCAGGGCAATCGATTTTATACCCAAGTTCACAGGAGATGATATGACGTATTCCTCCATTAAGTGGACTCAAGATTTAGACGACAATTCCGAGATATTCGGGTGGAGTCCGCAACAAAAACTAATAATCGCCCGACGTAGTTTAGCCGGCACTGCGGAACTATGGCTGAAAACATACGATGACCTCAAGGCCGCGCTGCTCAAAGAATTTCCTGAGTCAGTGAATAGCAAACAAATGCACGAGATAATGAGCACGCGGAAGAAACAAGGAAACGAGACATTTTATCAATATATGCTCGTTATGAAGGAGCTGGGTAAGCGTGCGAAGTTTCCAGACTACGTGTCGATTCAGTACATAATAGACGGAATATCGGACTATGAGTCAAATAAGTTGCTGTTCTACAGTGTCACAACTTATCCAGTGTTGAAGGAAAAACTAGTTCTTTAAGAAACTTTTAAACAAAAAACTAAGAAAGCTGATTCCACGGGGCAGCGTGATGAACCGACGAAAGCGAAGCCGCAAGGGGAATCCGAAGTTAAATCAGTTGTTAATCATCGCTGTTACAAGTGTGGTGATAAAGGGCATGTGGCGAGTTCCTGTCCCAAAGGCGTTAAATGCTTTAAATGTAATGAGTTTGGGCATATTGGTCCGGAATGCAAGGCGACGAGCACATCGAACGATAAAGAACCTAAAAAATCATCAAGCAATCATGGCGGCGCATCAAAGTTGGATCGGCGGTCGAACGCGGATGAAGCCGGCGATCCAGAAGAGCTAGTGATTAGTGAACCGATAACTAATCTCGGTACGGTCGGTCAGAACTTACAGTCACAGTTCACTTACTCTGGAGGTGATAGTGACAACTGTCATCAAAATCAACGTCAAAACATATTAAATGTAAACAAAAGTGATCCGTTAGTAAATAAAAGTGTGTTTTTTTTGCCATTTCGGTGTCAATGTTGAAAACACGTGATTGAGTGAATTATTTGTGAATTTTATGCTTATTACTGTTTTGTTTTGTTTGAGTGCCTAAATTTGTTTGGTTTTTGTGTGTGTGTCTTGTTGCCTGCTGTGTTATTATTGTAAGTGCCTATATTCGCGTTTCCCTCGTTCAAAATGAGGGAAACGGGAGATGATGATGATCCCCCTGATGGAGGAGGTGCTGACCCAGTGAATGAGTCCTCACAGGATCGAAAGCGACGGTGTGCTGAACCGTTATCCGATTCGACACACTCGAACGCTAAAAAAAGTACCCCACCTTCAGATTCCTATCAATCAGTGTACACCAAACCTGGTTTCAAATCCGAATCTAAAATTCTCTATAATTCAAGTGACAAGGGACCTTTTATTGTTCACATTAAGCGGTCGGAACCGGATTTGTCTGCTGGGCTGTCAATAAGGATACTAAAGTTTGCGCAACTCATCCACCAAAACAAAATATCGGATGTAGTAGATGGGAGTATAAAGGCACTGGGGAGAAACAGGGCCTGCTTGGAATTCAATTCAGCGGCTGCTGCCAATGATTTTAAAAACCACGATTTTTTGGTCACCTATAAATTTGCTGCAGACATCCCTAAATTTCATGTGTCTCGGATGGGAATAGTCCGTAATATTCCAACAGATTGGACCTTAGAGGAATTAGTGGAAGGTATTAGAACTCCTCCTAACTGTGGAGAAGTAATCAGGGCCCGTCGTTTGAATGTTAAATCTAAAAAAGAAGATATCACTACCTGGATTCCTTCCACTGCAGTTGTTCTAAGCTTTACTGGTCAAACACTTCCCGAGAGAGTTTTCTGCTATGAAACGTCACTTCCTGTAAGCACATATCAAATGCCAACGATACAATGCAGAAATTGCTGTCGCTTTGGACACATCCGTACTCAATGCCGCTCAAAGCCTCGGTGCTTTAGATGTGGTCAGGAACACTCCGGCGACAGTTGTTCAATTACTGACGATCTCTCAACTTGTATCTTGTGTCGAGGAGCTCATAAGGCGACTGATTTTAAATGCCCGGAACATTCTCGACTAAAATCTATTCAAATTGTTATGTCTCAGGACAATATTAGCTATTCTGAGGCCGCACTGTGAGTCTATATGCTGACGTCACCTCTACCTCCTCTCCATTCTCTCCGTCACAGCAAATGCAATTCTCCCAACAAACCTCATACTCTTTACAATCTCCCCCACACTCCCCTGCTCAACCTGTCTCTCAATCCTACACAAAGACTGTCTATCGTACCCCCCGTCCAAGAACTCCATTAGGTAAGTCCTATGGTGTGCATGCTCATAGAGATATTACAAATACTCCTTCTTTCTCTCCACCAAATGGTTGTGCTTTGCTTACTCCCATGGAAAAAACCACTCCTATGCTCACTCCTAATGATAACTTGATAGAGCTCCTTGCCTGCTCCCTTATAAACATCATCAGTAAGTTTAGTGATGGACTACCGAACAACGTCGTTAATATATTACAACAACTTCTCCAAACCCTTATAAACAAAAATGCTCCCCTCAACCCTCCTCCAATGGAATTGTAGAAGCATTCGTAGGAAAAAGCATGAGCTTAGTTATTTGACAAATCGCTATAAACCTGTCCTCCTTGCCGTCTTGGAGACTTGGTTGGTTCCTGGTTCCGTGTTTAGGTTTCCGGAATTTTCCCGCCTTAGGGACGACAGGGCGGATGGCTGGGCAGGTTGTTACTTGCTAGTCTCAAGATCCATTCCATTCTCTCAAAATAATATTCCTGCTCACAGCAACGAAATCCACGTAGTTGCAGTGAAAGTCTTTAATATCTCCGTTGTTTCATGCTATATCCCCCACCCAAATAGTACAGTGATATTAGAACTTAATAATATTCTTTCTTCCATACAGAGCCCCCTCATTGTAGTGGGAGACTTTAACTGTCACCACACAATGTGGGGGTTCCACTACATAGACACATCCTCTCACTTTTTGGTTGATCAAATGGATGACATCAATCTTTGCCTACTAAACGATGGATCTCCGACTCGCAGGGTACCTCCTGGTCAAAATAATAGTGTACCTGATCTTTCATTATCTTCTCCTTCCCTAGTAAATTCCCTCTCGTGGTCCGTGTTACCTAATTCCCACAGCAGCGACCACTTTCCAATTTTAATCAACTTTCTACAATCATTTACCCCCCCTCCTGCCCTTCCTTCCTTACAGCGATATAGACTATCAGATGCAGACTGGGACAAGTATTCTCTAGCTCTAGACTCCAAATTATCTGGTCTCCCTCCCATAGATCTTTCAAATTTTTTGATGGCCTATGAAGCTTTTGTTTCCTGTATGCTTGCAGCTGCCGATCATTCTATACCTCTCAAGAACTCGTCTCGTGGTCGCATCCCTTCTCCTCCTTGGCGGGATTCAGAATGTACCACCACGGTGCGTCTGCACAACGAGTCGGAAAATTCATATGCAGCGGATTTAACTATGGAAAATTATATTGATTTTAAGAAAACTGGGGCTAAAGCCACGAGACTTTTAGCCAAGAAGAGGCTTTAGGTTGGCTAAGGTTCTGTGAATCCTTATCTCCTCGTACCCCTTTAACTGTCGTATGGCGTAAAATTAATAATTTCCAAAGAATATTCAAGGATCATAATATTTCATCAAATAACCCCTCTACCTGGCTCATTCATTTTGTTAATAGATTGGCCCCCCCCTTTGTACCTCATTTAGATTGCTTTCCTTGTAGTATGATTCCCTCTCCTTTATCTGACAGAATGAATAATCAATTTTCGTTTGCAGAACTTACTTGTGCTTTAGATCACCTTAAAGATTCCTCTCCAGGCATAGACGGTATCACGTTTTCCTTTATTTGTAAAACTAGCCAATCTTCAAAATTATATCTTTTAAGTATTATAAATGCAATTTTCTTATCTGCAAATATACCTGAGGCATGGAAGACACAAATTATAATTCCCATTTTAAAGCCTGGGAAAGATCCAAATCTTTCGACATCATATAGACCTACCGCCTTATCGTCGGTTTTGGCAAAGATTACAGAGCATCTTGTAAAAAACAGATTGGAATGGATCCTTCAAAGCCGTGGTTTACTCTCCTACTCTCAATTTGGATTTAGACGAGGGATGGGTACAATCGACAGTCTAAGTATTCTTACCTCTCAAATAAGACTTGCATTCTCCCACAATGAACACGTTATTGGGGTTTTTCTTGACATCTCGTCGGCATATGATAATGTCCAGCTTCCGCTACTCAGGCAGAAAATGCTTGAGCTGAGTATTCCCGTGAGACTGGTAAATTTCATCTTTAATCATTTTATGTGCCGTTCTATTCGTGTACGTTCTCAAGGCGATCTCCTGTCTCCCCGTGTTCTCTGGAGGGGTCTTCCGCAAGGGTCTGTCTTAAGCCCAATCCTATATAATTTATACACTGCTAGCCTTCTACTACACTACTGCTTCTTTCTACTTTTATATCTGTAATTTTTATGGTGTACATAATAAAGAGTATTCTATTCTATTCTATTCTATTCTTGACTTAACCGTTAATTCTTTTTGCGACATACTGCAATATGCCGATGATATAGCCTTATACATAAAATGTTCTTCTTTGTCCAATGGTGCTATTAAATTAAACTCTGCTCTTAGTTACTTGAATGATTGGCTCTCAGATCATGGACTGGACATCTCTATTCCTAAGTGTCAAGCCATAGTATTTTCCCGTAGAAGAAATATTCCTCCAGTTAACATCTCTGTTGCTGGAGAACCGATTTTAATTCAAGATAAGGTTAAATTCTTGGGCGTTGTTCTCGATTCCAAAAGGACAGGTTTATATCACGTACAGTTCATATTTAAAAAGAGTGAGAAGGCCATCAATGTTTTGAGATCTTTATCTGGAGTTCGTTGGGGTTCTCATCCATCCTCTCAAAAAGTTCTTTATAATGCCATCGTTCGCAGCCAATTTGACTATGGATGTTTTATACTAGAACCCTGCAGTAAATTGGCTCTGAATAAATTGGATAAGCTCCAATCTAAATGCTTACGCATTATTACTGGTGCAATGAAATCATCGCCTATTAATGCTCTTCAAGTGGAATGTGTAGAGCCTCCACTTCATCTTCGTAGACAATTCCTAGCAGATAGGTATTTTTCGGTAGCGTCTCAATTTCCCTCACACCCTCTTCTTAGTATTCTTCGTCCTCTTTCTCGTTCTATCGAGGCTTCAACTTATTGGAGGAATAAATCTCCTCCTTTATTAGTGAACAGTTTCAATAATAATGTCTCTTTCATCTCCAGTTATGCCATTGGATAATTATCCCCTTTTTCTGGTTCCTTATGAGTCAGTGATATACCAACCCAGAGTCATTCTTGATTTTGGTATACATAAACGGAGTCCCAATCTCAACAACCTTTTTGATAAAAATTTATATAAAAAATGGTCAAATTGGATTTTGTTATTCACAGACGCATCCAAAATAGAAGGATCTCATTTAGGTTCAGCCGTGTTCATACCTAAGTTTAATGTTGTTTTAAGTTCTAAGAGTCCGACTGAGTGTTCTACTTTTACAGGAGAATCCCTAGCAATATTAGAGGCAGTGAAATACATTGATGCCAATCAACAACATTTTGATAAATCCTTGATTTTTACTGACTCTCTCAGCTGTCTCCAAGATTTATTGAAAATCCCATTTCGCAGCAAAGATAATTATATAATTATTCTTAGAATTAAGAAAATACTCTATAAGATTAATCAATCTGGCCTGGAAACTGTCTTGGCATGGATTCCGGGACATATTGGCATATTTGGTAACGAGGCAGCTGATTTCTATGCTAAGCAGTCTATCCGGATAGGCTGTACGTCTTTTACCAACATACCGGCTCGGGACGTCCGTTGCCTGGCTAAACCACGTCTCATGAGGTTTTGGGATGATCTGTGGCAAAAAACAAGGGCAATTAAGGGCAAGTATTATGGCAGTATCCAATCCAACATTCCAACTAAGCCCTGGTTTGTCAACAATAAGAAATTAAATAAATTAAGCACAACTATTATTATACGTCTCAGACTGGGACATGTTTGCTCGCCAGTGTTTTTAGCTAAACTACGCATTCGGGATCATTCCCTTTGCGAGTGTGGTGTGGAAGAAGGTACTCTTGAGCACATATTTTTCTCTTGTCGTAATCTTTTGGTACCTCTTTATGATATGCTCCCTCCTCATTTTCCCAGACCTATTAATATACCATTCCTCTTGACACTCGTTGATTCCCCATTAGTTAAAACACTCCAAAATTTAATTTTATTGAATAAAATAAAGCTTTAATTTACCAACTCATAAAGGTGGTTCAGTGTTCGTCTCATAATAAAATTAATTTGTGTTGTCTGTTTACTAACAATATATACTAACAAATGTTTTGTGTTGTCCTTACAGTCTACTCAAACGGATCCAGTTTTAATTAGGAAAATCATACTAAAGTCAATACAACCGGTTAACTTCAGCGAATACACTTTGTTTCCTTCAACCTTGACATTGGCAGAATCATCGGTAAAACGATGGAGCCATTAATATAAAATTGGAATTGGAAATAAAAGTGTAAAAAGTGTTAAAATACGTGACTATACGGTGAATTGTTTGTTTGACACTGGTAGCGATTTAAATTTAATTACGTTTGAGTTGTTTTCGAAGGTAGATAGTGTATAAAAACCCGAGAAGATGTTACTGACTGGCTTGGGATCTTGTAAGGTGCTTTCAATTGGTAAGTTCGACACAGATTTAGTTATTGATAATCATGTTTACAATATTAGTTTCTATATAGTACCTGCTAACATGATACCATATGAGGTAATTTTAGGTCAGCCGTTTTTGGTAAACACTATCACAGCTATTGATAAGGGTTCAGTTGAGATAAGGCCTCAGTTCTACAATAGTTCATATCAAAATGTTATTTGCATGTTTTCTAGTTATGATGATCAAAATTCTACTGTGCAAGAAATTATAGATAACTACAAGCCATTGAAGACTAAAGATGCACCCATCAAGTTAAAGATAGTATTGAACGATGACATACCTGTTACACAGCGACCCAGAAGATTAGCTTTATCAGAGGAACAAGTGGTTAAACACCAAGTTGAAGATTGGTTATCAAAAGGTATTATTCGTCCAAGTTATTCTGAGTATGCAAGTCCTCTGGTTTTAGTTAAGAAAAAAGATGGGACTACCCGAATGTGTGTGGATTATAGGAAGATTAATCAAAAAATGATAAAGGATGAATCAATAATTATAGGCCAATATCCATCCTACCGGCGTTATCGAAAATATTGGAAAAAATAATAAACACTCGCTTGGTAAATTATCTGGAAAAGAATAGTCTACTGTCTAAGAATCAATATGGTTTTCGGCATGGTAAGTCCACAGAACAAGCAGTGAACAAACTTACCAGCTTTGTTAGCACAACCTTGGATAAAGGTAAAAAATGTCTTTCAATATTTCTCGATCTCGCCAAGGCATTTGATACGATTTCTGTTTCCCTCTTATTGGCTAAACTTGAGAGGATAGGAATCAGAGGAAACCAGTTAGAACTATTTAAGAGTTACTTATCTGGGCGACATCAGTGTGTCCGTGTGAGTAAATACAAGAGTATCTACCTACCAGTTACGCATGGCGTGCCACAGGGCAGCATCTTAGGACCCACCTTATTTCTTGTGTATATCAACGAACTCACGAGTCTTAAACTCACACAAGGCGAAATCATCTCCTTTGCAGACGATACTGCTTTAGTTTTTGCCACCAATACCTGGGATGAGGTATTTGATGCTGCTCAGCAGGGCTATAATATCACTAGAGGCTGGCTTCAGGCGAACATTCTGACTTTAAACGTGGAAAAAACAAAATATATCTCCTTCAGCATCAAGAATTATTCTTGTCTCAGTAATAACCATAAAATTATCTCTCATGAGTGTACCCTGAAAGCTAACTGCTCGTGTTCATCGCTGGAACGTGTTCACACCATCACTTACTTAGGTGTTACTATAGACAGAAATCTCAATTTCAAAGACCATATCAAGCTGCTTGGTGCACGAGTGCGCAAACTCATATATGTGTTTAAAAACTTGCGGCACGCTGCTGAGCCTTATCTTCTAAAACAAATTTATTATGCACTAGGTCAGTCACTATTAAACTATTGTATTTCATCTTGGGGGGGTACTTGTAAAACCACTATGAAGCCCATTGAAATCGCTCAGCGCGCAATTCTCAAGGTGTGTATCTTTAAGCCTATCCTTTTTCCTACTGTCTCCCTATATCAGATTTGTGGAGTTCTGACCGTAAGACAACTTTTCATCCTCAATATTATTTTGAAACAACATACAAAGCTACCTTATGACCCACTCGCGCAAAAACATCGAAATAAAAAAGTATGTATTGAACGAATCCCTTCTAAAACCAAATTTAGCGAAAGATTTATTGAATTTCTTGGTCCGTTTCTTTATAGCAGAATTAATAAAGAATTAAATATTTACCTTCTTACTAAATCTAAATGTAAACAAATAGTAAGTGAATATTTGCAACAACTTAATTATGAAGAAACGGAGTTATTGCTAAATGTAGTACAGTAATTGAATGTTAGGTTTTAACTAGTTAAAATAACCTTAGATAAAACTATGCACATGCACTCACAATCATAAACACTCGCCCGCACACCCACACACTCACTCTCACACACCCTCGTACACCAACACACCCACATCACTCAAACTTCACATAAACCACCTACTAGTCCACACATACTCATAAACACTTCACCCACGTTTAGATAACTACTTATTATATTATTATAGGTAATATTTTTTTTTAAATAATGTAACGCTTAAGTTAGTTATTACTAGTCTTTCAAAATTAATTAATAGAACAACCAAACATATTTGCTTTGTTGGCATTTTAATCTTAAAATATTGTAGGGAAAAGGCACTGAAAACCGAAATACAGGCATTGCCTAGTTCGGTTGCAGTGGCTACATCCATTTTATTAGAAACAAATACTGCCAAACTGTTTTCTGTAAAATATTATTATGTTTTTTGAGAAATTAAATTTATGATTTATGATTTATTTTTATTTATATCCACTGCCTGTGATCGAGGATCATATAGACAAACTGTGTAAAGTGAAAGTGTTCAGTACTCTTGACCTGAAAAATGTATTTTTTCACTTGCCGATAGAGGAAGACTCTGTAAAGTATACAGCATTTGTGACGAGTAACCCTGAAGGCCAATATGAATTTTTAAGAGCACCATTTGGTCTTTCCATCTGTCCAAAGTACTTTACACGATACATTAACATCTTATTCGCCAATTTAATTAGACATGGAGTTGTTTTGATATTCATCGATGATATAATAATCCTCTCGGAAGATGAACAAGATGGAATAGTAAAACTTCAAAATGTATTGAAAATAGCAGCAGAATATGGACTTGAAATGAATTGGAAAAAGTCACAGATACTTCAAAGGTCTGTTGAATACTTGGGGTATATTATTTCTAATGGAACAGTGAAACCTTCCACTGAAAAAACAAAGGCAGTTATGACATTTCCAATGCCTAAAAGTTTAAAAGAAGTATACAGTTTTGTAGGACTGACTTGCTACTTCTGAAAGTTCATGCAGAATTATGCATTAATCGCAAAACCGTTGACAGATTTATTAAAGAAAAATGAATTTTGTTTTGAAGGTGTACACATACAAGTTTTTGAAGAATTAAAATCAAAATTATGTTGTGAACCTGTTCTCAAGATATTTGATGTACAAATGGTAACTGAATTACACACAGATGCTTCCAAATATGGTTATGCAGCGATTTTAAAGCAGAAAGATCCTAAGGACGGTCAGTCCACTACATGAGTAGAAAAACTACAGATACACAACAAAAGTGTAGCAGTTACGAGCTTGAAGCTTTAGCGGTTATTGAAGGAGTGAAAAAATTCCGAAGATATCTCATGGGAAATCATTTTAAGATAGTGACGGATTGTGAAGCATTACAGAAAACCTTTAATAAGAAAGATGTTTCTGCAAAAGTAGCCAGATGGATCCTGTACCTGCAGGATTTTGATTATTCCATAGAGCACAGAATAAGGGATAAGATGCAACATGTTGATGCCCTAAGTAGGAATATATGCTTTGTTAATGTTGAACTACATGCCAGGATAAAGAAAGCACAGGAAGAGGATGATGGATTAAAGATTATGAGAGAAGTTCTTGAAGAAAGTGAATATGAAGATTATTTTATAGAGAATGGTGTTATTTATAAAGGTGTATAAAAGAAGTTGGTCATACCTGAAATTATGGATTTGGAAATGATTAAGAGAGCTCACGGAATGGGACACTTTGCAAAGATGAAAACCAAGGATATTCCGGAAAATGATTATTACATCACAAAATTAGACAGTAAAATTGATAAGGTCATTTCTATGCGTGTACCGTGTTTATTGGCCAGCAGGAAATCTGGGAAGAAAAAAGGCTTCTTAAATCCAATAGACAAAGGAGAGCTACCTTTAGATACTCTACACTGTGACCATTTAGGACCTTTAGACGCTACAAAAAAATGTATAATTACATCCTAACAATAATTGACGGGTATACTAAGTTTGTTTGGATCTATCCTGTCAAGACAGTAACATCAAAAGAAACTGTTGAGAAATTGAAGTTGCATCAGAAAGACTATGGCAACCCACGGAGAATAATCACTGACCGGGGAACAGCGTTCACCTCAGGCGAATTTCGGGAATATTGTCAAGTGGAAGAAATGGAACATATCACTATCACAACTGGAATACCTCGAGGGAATGGCCAAGTAGAAAGAATGAACCGTATTATCATCTCTACTTTAACAAAGATGTGTATTGAAGAGCCTGGTCATTGGTACAAGTAGGTCAGTAAGCTTCAAAGAGTCATAAACTGTACATACCACTACACCATGTGAATTGTTAATTGGTGTAAAACTAAGAATGAAAGAAGATATGAAGATATTAGAATTTTTGGAAGAAGAAAACAGGATGGAGTTTATGCATAAAAGAGATGAATTAAGAAGAGCGGCTAAGGCACAAATATTAAGAATACAGGAAGAGAACCGAAGAACATTCAACAAGAAACGTAAAGAAGGAGAGAAGTAGAAGCAAGGTGATCTAGTTGCGATACAAAGAACGCAATTCGGGAACGCCTTGAAATTAAAACCAAAATTCTACGGACCCTACAAAGTCACAAAAGAAATAGGAAAAGACAGATATGAAGTAGAGAAAATAGACAGAGGTAATGAGGGGCCTATCAGAACAACATCAGGTGTGGACTACATAAAGAGATGGCTGGTATGATGGTTTGCAGAGTATTTCATAACAATTAAATGAATAACTGGTCTATGTCTAACTGACTGATGTGTACAATTTTTATTATTCTCTTTTATGTCAGACCACAGTAGACTTAATGCTGTTTTAGTTGGTAGTTATAAAGATTTTCTTTCTGTATGTAATAAATAGTTTTCTTAAGAATATTGCTGACTGTGTGTCTCATACTGTTTCAGTATTACTAAAGTGTAAAAGTAGTACTATCTTGTGTTTAGTGAAGTACTCTAGATTTAAGATAAAGAGTTTGTTTGTACTTAACTAATGTTTCTTATAAGTAAGTAATTTATAGTAGCTTCAGTCTGAGGCCAGACTGATTGGAAGGACGGCCGAGTTGTAGGATTTTATTGTTATAAAATGTTAAAAAACTGTTTCTGAACGGAATGATTGTGATGAGTTTATGAACGAAGCATTGAGTGAAAGGGGAAGTACAGAGTGATAGAGTGAAGGGTGAACGTATGAGAAAGAAAGGATTGAAAGGGTACGAACAACTAAGATGGACGAAGAAGACGATTTTTTGTACGAAGGTGAAAAATAAAAAGAAGAAGTATTTTAAACAAAAAACCGCTTTATCATTTTGGACCCTATTTCCTACATATATGAGTACCACTGCAGTAATCAAAGTCAGAAAAATATATGATATTCATCTGGATATATGCTAGTTAGATAGTCTGTTGAATACATAATAAAATTGATGATCCACTGCAGTAATCAAAGTCAGAAAAATATATGATATTCATCTGGATATATGCTAGTTAGATAGTCTGTTGAATACATAATACAATTAACTTGATATGATAGAAAAAAATCACGAAGATACCTTTAAAAAAAATTTTTACGATTAAAAACCATACTAATATACATGCAAACATTCAGTTTTTTTGTTAGATTATTCTACAAGTAACATACTAACGTAATAATGTTTTAATTTTTTAGTCCAATGAATAGATTTTTTGTAAATCCATAATTGCTTCATATTTTGCAATAAATTACCAGCGTTGTCATCGCGCATCTCTTTCTTTTCTATGCAATCCGACAGTGACCGCGCTTTAGGTCTTGTAAGCCTCTTAAGCGTTTGGTTCGTTTCCATTATAATGGATAAAGATTATTATTTTCAAGTTAATGGAATGAAGCAGTAAAATCCACCAAATAACCAAGCCAACATATAACCTTCCTCTAGAATTTGGCTATCAAATGCAAAAATAATTCTTCAAATCCGAATTGTGGTTCCAGAGATTAGCGCGTTCAAACAAAAAAACAAAGTGTTTAGCTTTATTATAATATTAAGTAATAGTTAAGTTAATAGATCAGTAGAATAAGATTTTTCAAATAAACAGTGTCCTTCCTTTCCCACCACGACAGGGCTTTTTTTGAAAAAAGAGTTTGGTACGTTTCCATTGTATGATTTTATTATTTATACCCATTTTCGAGTTAATTGAAGCAAGCAATACAATTCAAACTTTATTACCCTTTTTAACCCCGTTAGTAGTTGATTTTTAAAAAACCCTAATACATATGTTTTTTTATTTTATAGTATAGTGCCGAGTTTCGAGTTAATCCAAAAGCACGTTTAAAGTTTTCCTTACTTATTAACTTTGTCACCCCCCCCCCCCCCACCAAACTTCGGTGAGGGGATTTTTTAAACTAAAAGTGAAAATCTTTATTATTTACTGAGGCAAATATTGCCAAATTTTACATTTAATAACCAAAGGAATAATATTTTTCATATTAGCTGTATCCCGTCTTTTCACCCCCACCGGGGGGGATTTTTGTCCTGACATTGGCCATGTCACAATTGCGGCGGTAGGTCCCTTCTTTAAGGAGTGGCTGGAGAGGCGCTACCGGACATGGCTGTTTCGGGAGCTTCCTGTTTCGGATAAGGCGGGAGGAAACGCTCGGGTGTTATCATTCTGTGGACCGACCGAAGGACACGGTGGAGCATACGGTGGAGGTCTGCCCAGCTTGGGCGGAGCACCGCCGTGTCCTCGTGGCGGCAATCGGCAGCGGCGAACTCTCGCATCCGGCCCTGGTCCAGGCCATGGTACAACAGAGCGAGAGGTAATGGGAAGCCGTCACCTCCTTTTGTAAAGCAGTAATGCTTGCGAAGGAGGTGGCGGAGCGCGTGAGGGTGAGGCAATCTTTGCGCCCTCACGCCCCTAGTCACCGCAGGAAGAGATACCCTGGGCGTCGGGAGTCGATAGCCGACTCCCGGCCACCGTAGGCGCTGGTTTGCGGACGGCGAGCAATGGGCAGCTTGCCGCCCGGTAGGGACCAGGCCCGGGTCGACTGCGCGTTGTGTTCCACGCGCGCCTTAAAGAGATGTCAGCATAATTGATGGGGTCCGATAGGGCCGATGCCTGCCGGGGTCGCGGATTGTTTGAAAGAGTTACCGTGGCCCTGGCACACAGGCAACTGAAGCAACACGGGTGGGTTTTAGACAGTTAGAGTCTGGCACGTCCTCCCGCTCCGCCCAGAGCGGGAGAGGTGATTAAAAGATTTCCCACCCAAAGAAAAAAAATGGGGTTTGAATTTCGATAAGTCGTTTGGGATGTTTCCAAAACTTGATTAAAAGATTATTTATACCATTTGTTAACCGACGAACAAAAGGAGGAGGTTCTCAAGTCGACACACATTTTTTTTTTTAATTGTGACCATGTATAATTAATTTAATTAATCAAGCCACGTAGTAAAATCCTCCCCTTATTTTTTTTATTAGGTACCCCTTTTTGCCCCGTGAAGGGTCGATTTTCGAAAGACCCAAAACTTTTCATCGTTTCTTTTCTGTCAAAAGTATTAATACTGAGTTTCAAGTTATATAATCGGACCGCGCGTTATAATTCTTAAGCAAATTCCGTGCCAAATTTCAAGTTTATTAACCAAATGAATAAGATTTTCATATAAACTGTATCCCCTCTTTTTACCTGTGTGTGTGGAATTTTGATAAATCGTTTAGGATGTTTCCATAATTTGACCCAAAGATTATTTATAACAATTTTCGAGTTCATCAAGCCCCGCAGTAGAATTGTCCTCTGTAAAGTTGCCTACCCCGTTAGGGGTATATTTTCGCAAAACCCTGATAGACTTTATTCTTTATTTTGGTCTTACGTATAAATACAGAGTTTCGAGTTCAACGTACTGCGCGTTAAAATTCTCGATACAAACTTTAGTTTAGAAAAACAAAAATGACAAACTTCATAATTTACTTAGATGAGTATTCGTGCCACTTTTCAAGTTTATAAACTCAAGAAATAAGATTTTTCATATAATCAATACCCCCCTTTTCAGCTCCTTATAGATCGAATGTCCAAAAACCCCTTCTTAGTGCTCCCCTACATTATAAAAGGAACACGTATGCAAAGTTTCACGTTCCTAGTCCCAGTAGTTTTGGCTGTGCGTTGATAAGTCAGTCAGTCAATCAGTTTCTTCTTATAAATATAGATTTACCTAGATAAGTTTAGGAATGCCACATTTTCTAAACTAATGAATAAGATCTTTCATATTATAAACTATATCCCTTTCTTTCACCCCCAGAGGAGTGGAATTTTGAAAATTCGTTTGGGATGTTTCCATAGCTTGACTCAAAGATTATTTATACCATTTTTTGAGTAAATCAAGGCTCCCAGTAAAATCCTACCCTGTTAAATTGACGACCCCTTTTCACCCCGTTAGGGGTAGTTGTTAGAAAAATCCTGATACAGGTTATTCTTTGCTTTTGGTCTTAAGTATAAATACTGAGTTTTGAGTTAATCGGATTGCGCGTTAAAATTGTTCCATACAATTTTTAACACCCCCCAATCCCGCTTTTGGGGGTAATTTAGAAAAACGAAAAATGTCAAAGATCAGAATTTACTCAGATAAGTATTTGTGCTAAGTTTCAAGTTTATTAACTCAAGGAATAAGATTTTTCCATACAAATTTTGACACCCCCCTATCCCCCTTTTGGGGGTAATTTATAAAAACGAAAAATGTCTAAGTTCCTCATTTATTTGGGTAAGTATTGGTGCCAAGTTTCGAGTTTATTAACTCAAGGAATAAGATTTTTCATACAAACAAATTCCCCCCTTTTCACCCCCTTTATGATCGAATTTCCTAAAACCCCTCCTTAGTGCTCCCCTACATTATATAAGGAAGCCGTGTGCAAAATTTCACGTTCCTAGACCCAGTAGTTTCGGCTGTGCGTTGATATGTCAGTCAGTTTCTCCTTTTAGATTTCTCATTATTTCTGTATAAAATTCTTGTAAGATTACCTCCGCACTGTTTACTTTTTGAATCCATTTTTTTATTCACAAACAAAACAGTCACATACGAGTTTTGACAAGTGTGGCGACGTGTTGCGTGTTGTTGTGTGCTTCTGGCATTTTGTGTTGTGTTGTACATTGGCTACATTCCAAATTACGCCATAATCGCTCACAGCGCTCACATCAATAATTTGCATTCCGATTTAGATATATATACATTTATGTCCCTATGACAGCTGGGAGCTGTCAACAATTGGGAACGCTCGTGATCGCACTCACAGTGCTCGCTCAACGTCAACAAAGTTGTCTGTGACGTCAACCCCAAACCCTGCACAAGAAAGAAAAACCGGCTGGAATTTTTGATGTGAAACATCTATAGCCGCGGGTAAAACCGATTGTGAGCGTGGCGACGCATGCCGTAGCCACGCGTCGCCAAAATAATTTCTATGTTTTACATCTGCCAGGCGTCCCGTGACGGCTCACAATTTTTATGTAGTCAAGTGATTCAATTCAAGAGATGAAGAAAATATTAGAATATCGGAACCGAGAACATATAATAGAAGAATTAACAACGGTCATATAGGTATGACCTATGAATTTAACTAAAGGTTTCGAAACAAAGCTGAAAAATTGGAACATTTAATTAACATTTTGGGTAGCCATTTAGAAAGAAATTCAAACAGAAACAACGCCCAGTCAACCAAATTAATATTACACATTGCTCTACCTACCTTAATTGGGAACCGGAGTTCAATACCATGCTGTTTCTGACATGCATGGTGTAACAAAAGGCAGTGTATGCAATATTAGGCTTAGACAATATACCATACAGCCAAGCGTATACTTTATACGTATACTTTCAGAGCATCAACTTAAAAAAAATACAAAAAAATGGCGGGACAAGAATATGGCGGCATAACTAAACTAACTAAAGAGAGGGCGCTAGTGCTGCCACGATCACTTCAAGTCTGTGTTTAAAAATACTTTAAAATTATAAATTGTGCTCTGTTTATAATCAATGTTATCTAAAAACATGCTTAAACATCTAAAGCTCTAGTAACATTATTGGTGTGTGAACTGACGCGTTAAATCATAATAAAACACCACGAAAACTATCATCGTCTACACTCGAGAGCAATGAATCCGGGTCACTTAAAGAATGTTAAAAATCTCGGAAACTAAAAATGATAGGTTAATGCAATAAATTGTATTTAATAGACAATGTAATACTCCTTAAATGAAAGTAAAAAAAATATGAGTCACCATACATTTTATTAACACAAAATTACATAAAGAAAAAAACTGCTGATCTCTCCTTAAAACAAAAATAGGAAACATGAAATTTTTGAACTTTATTACGATTTTCTTGAATTTTAATACTTCGTATTGCCTCCTCGTGCTTCCATTACTGCGTTTACGCGGTTTGGCATGCTGTACACCAAGTTCCTTATACGATTTTGGGGAATATTCTCCCATTCCTCTGTGAGAGCAATTTTGAGCTCACGAAGCGTGATTGGGGGAGGGTTTCGTTGTTTTACGCATCTGCCTAGCTCGTCCCAAGCATGCTCGATCGGGTTGATATCCGGGCTGCGCGCTGGCCACTCCATACGAGTAATGTTCATCTCTTGAAGGTAGTCATTCACAATCCTACCTGTATGAGGTCGGGCATTGTCATGCATAAATATAGCATCCTCACCTAAATTGACCATAAATGGACCAACGTGATCATTGAGGATTTCTTCCACATATATTACGCTAGTTAAAGAGCCGTTTTCTATGATCACCAGCTCTGTGCGACTTTCAGAAGAAATTCCGGCCCACACAAGTACAGAGCCACCACCGTAGGCTACTTTTTCTTCGATGCATGCTTGCTTGAATCTTTCCCCTGGTCTTCGATACACTCTGTGTCTTCCATCGTGCTTGTAGAGCATAAATTTTGATTCGTCGGAGAACATAACTTTTGACCAATCTTCAATACTCCAATTTACGTGGCTCTGGGCATATCTTAGTCTTGAAATACGATGCCCACGCTCCAGTTTAGGGCCGTTTGCAGGTCTAAGGGGTTTTAAGTTAGATTCAGCAAGCCGACGTCTTACTGTCCATGCACTTGGGTTACTTCCTCCGAGGCGTCGAAACTGATTTGTGAGTTCAGTTCCTGTGAGAAAGCGATTTCGAAGCATGGTGTTCACCAAGTATCGGTCTTCTCGTGCTGTGGTACACCTGGTTCTGCCCGTTCCTGGTCTGCGTAGGTTAGAACCAGTTTCTTCGTAACGTCGGAGAACTCTTTGTACTGTTGACAGCGACACACCGACAGTCCTGGCTGTATCGCGCTGACTCCGGCCGGTTTCCAGCATTGTAAGTATTCTGGTGCATTCTTCAGGCGTAAGCGACATAATTTCAGCTTGAATAATGAATATAGAGCACTATCAACATGGTTTATGTACCCACATAAATGACAGATTACAAACAAAAGCAAAACCAAATGCTGTAATTTCGTAGTTCCATCTTCGAAAGTGGCCCTTTTTCAAATTTGTTTTTTTTATGATATAACTTTACAATAACTAAGAAGTTTTAATACCTTCATTTAAGGAGTATTACATTGTCTATTAAATACAATTTATTGCATTAACCTAGCATTTTTAGTTTCCGAGATTTTTAGGATTCTTTAAGTGACCCGGATTCATTGCTCTCGAGTGTACTTCACTTTAAGTTCCCAAAAACTTAAAATTGTAAGTAAAAACAACATTATAGACAAGCAACGAACATAAAAGTGACCAGTACATACATACATACATAAACTCACGCCTTCTTCCCATGGGGGTAGGCAGAAACTACAGAACGCCACCTGCTACGATCCTTACATACTCCTTTTGCCTCGTTTAAAAGTGACCAGTGACAGTGACAAAACGACCATAATTAAATAAAACAATCAATACAAAAATAAAAGTGAAGTGTCATAGTGTGGCAATTTTTTTTCTTTATGAGTCACATTAATGCACTTTCTTGATTCAATTTTTTGTACGAAGAAGTAAGCAGTAGACAATTTGAACATCAGTGTGTAACAACCAAGTGGCTAATTAACTACAGTAAGAATACAATATCTGACACCGCTGTGCGACTCCGGGTTCAAATCTAAGCAAGTGCAAATATTTTTGGAAACTAAAAATTTGTAATATGAATTTCTTAGACAACATCACCTTTCATCGCAACCGTACTAGGTCTGACTCAAGTGCTACTAGTATTGAGAATGGAAGTAAAACTTCGTCTGAATCGCCGATAGATGAAACCACGACAAGCCTACCTGACATTTCTGATGACGAAGATAATCAAACTATTCAACAAAAAAAACAACCTGAACGATTAAAAACAGAACTAAACAGCGCTCACAATAAAATAGAATCATTATCTCTAGAAAATACTAGCCTCAAGCGTATCAATCAGAAGTTGCTTGAGCAAAATGAATACTTTAAAGACAAGACATGTACTTCGTCAAAAATAAAAACACCAGTAAACCAAAATTTTAACGAAAACAGCAAATCAATAGCTTTCAAATGAACAAGACATGCCACAAATACAGTGCAACACAATCAGAGCAAACAAAATAAAATTTGTATAATCAGTACCAATAAATCTAATAAAGTATTATCGATTGCAGAGGAAAAAATAGACAATTATAATAACTACTTGACGGAATAAAAAACATGATTAAAGACTATACTAAGGAAGATTTTTGTATAATATTAATTGGAGAAGACGACTTCAAAACCACATATAACTACCTTGATTTAATCTATGACATAAGAAACACCTTGAAAGAAATTGACAAAACAAATATGATCCTGTGCCTACCTACCTTTAAGTTTAATAACAGTTCAAGTCTGTTCAACTGGCGAGTAGAAAACTTTGCCAACTTACTGTATCTAGATATATTGACACATTTACATGAATACCTATTGGACTCTAACCTACATCTTACTTATGACAGTAGAATGTTTAGCAATTTGACAGGAAGACTGAATAACAATGGAATGCGCACCATATTTGACGATATAAAACGGCAAATGGAAGATATAATTGCTGTAAACAAACAAACGGTAACTACGATCTCGAACAAGAGGGTCAATCAAAAACAAAAGGAAAACTAGGTGACGGCTCTCAGTTTTTTCTCTAACATCGAATTGCATCAACGAAACAGAGTAAAAGGAAACAAAATACGTCAATTGGCTAAGTTTACAAAAAATTTCCAAAATATCCGAAGCATCGGAAACAAAGTAGAATTAATAGAACAATTACTTTTAGATTCTGAAATTGATTTTATCTCACTATCCGAATTGTGGAAAAGTGAAAAATTATTGTCAATAAATTTTGCCCCAGGAATATAAAATAGCGTCCATTTTTTGTCGCAAAACCCGCGAAGGCGGAGGAGTTTGTATTATCGTTAAAGACTCATTAGATTTTATTGAAAGAATAGACATTGTAAATCATTCGAAAGAGTATGGTATAGAATTTAGTGCTATTGATATTCCCAAACTAAACTGTACTTTTATAGGACTTTAAAGAGCAGATCGTCATATTGATATATTTCTTCAACAATTGCGAAAAGTCTTACATAAATTAAATATTCAAAAATCACATAAACACTTAATAATAGGGGGAGACTTTAACATAAATGTGTACAATAAAAATAAACAGACTCTGGAGTTCTTAAACTTTATGAAAACATGTAACTTGCAACAAATAACCCGCGAACCAACAAGAGTAACCAAGAAAACATCCACTTGCATTGACCTACTTTTTACAAATTACCCACCGCTCATAAACAAAGCAACTGTCAAAGATTATGGACTATCGGACCATAAGGCAATAAATTGTAGCGGTATCAACATCGCCACATGCGAGCTACACGTCATACTGACGTCACGCAAATCCTGCATCGCGCAATCAGAGTTTACCGCGCGACTAGCATATATACAACGTCCTGACGTCAACCGTCGGGCAGTTGCCCACCAGACACAACACCCGTCTGGTCGGAGGATCCTCCCTTTTCCATAGAGTATGAGTGATCTTTACACTCTGTTCCTCATACCTCTATACTGGTGACCCCGAACTTGAACGTCAGCGCAGCCTTCGTGCAACTAGTACAGCGTGACGTCATCATCACATCAGCATCACTCCCGCAAGCTTTAGAGCGGCGAGTCACACAGCCAGCCAGCACCCACGGCTTCAACGGGTATCCTGACCACCAGCATGCAGCGCCCGCGCATACCTGGTCACCACCCTCAGCCTCAGCAGCAACCTTGGCACAGCACACTGCACTCTCGGCCGGTCCACAAGCAGAGCCTTCAAAACCCTCTCCTGGTCCACGCCAGCAGTCAGCCTCAACCCGGCGCTGTACCACATCCGACGCACTGGAGCATAACGCAGCGCCACCCCGAATCACTGGGGAAACCTTCGCAGACAGTTCCGACTCACCGTGAACTATGCGGCACCCGGTTCCGACTCACTGGAACCGCAACTGGCCCTGGCGAGCATCGCAAGATACAAGACTCAGCCCACTATCGACCTCCGGTCTCCGGGGGGGAGTGATGTAGCGGTATCAACATCGCCACATGCGAGCTACACGTCATACTGACGTCACGCAAATCCTGCATCGCGCAATCAGAGTTTACCGCGCGACTAGCATATATACAACGTCCCGACATCAACCGTCGGGCAGTTGCCCACCAGACACAACACCCGTCTGGTCGGAGGATCCTCCCTTTTCCATAGAGTATGAGTGAACTTTACACCCTGTTCCTCATACCTCTATAAAATGTCCAGTTAAATATAGACCATTTATCAAATAATAATAGTAAAATTTGGTATACCAAAAAAGATTATTTACAAAAAATTACATTGAACGTTTTAAAAATTCACTAAAATCAGAAAATTGGGAAAAAACACTAAATAAAAATAATGGCGTAGACAAAAATTACGAATCCTTCATTACAATAATAAAACTCAATCTAAATAAATATATTCCATTGCAAAAATTAAGAATAACATGTAAACCAAAAGCAGGGTGGCTTACTAAAGGCCTCAAAAAATCATGCGAGCATAAAAAAGTGTTAAGAACTATTTTTAATGAAACCAAAAGTAGTGTTATAAAAAAGCACTAAAATTGACTATTAGAAAATCACAAAAACTAACATATATTAAACAAATGCAAAAAATTCGATAATAAGGTAAAGACAATGTGGAACATAATTAACACAAAAACAGGGAAGACAAAAATAAATAGACGTGAAAATATATCACTGAAGATAGACAATAAAGAAGTTAAATGCCCGTTAGATGTATCAACAGATTTAACGAATTCTTTGCGACGGTAGGGCAAATTCAAACAAATAACTCGACAAATTTCATTGGAAAACCCGTGGTCAACCCCTCTACTTGTTCAATGTATGTACGCCCGGTAGACCAAAAAGAAATAGTTAATATAATAAGGTCAACTAAAAATAAACATAGCTGCGGTATTGATGACTTTCCACAAATTTTATTAAAGCATTGCGCAATAGAACTTTCCATTCCTCTAATGTTTGTAATCAATCAAAGCTTCCAAGACGGCCATTTTCCAGACGCACTTAAAGTAGTAAAACCAGTACATAAAAAGGGTGACAAGCATATCCCAAGCAATTATAGACCCATAGCTCTGCTACCAACCTTTTCCAATATATTTGAAAAAGCTTTGTGCAATCAGCTTTATATGTTCTAAGAACAGTTTAAAATTCTTGACGACGCACAAAATGTATTTAGAAAATGTAGATCAACAACATTAGCAGTTTATAAATATGTTCAACAAGCGCTACAACATAATATATAAACGTCAAACAATATATAATTGGGCTACTACTAGACATGACAAAAGCATACGACAAGGTTCTTTATGACATCTTACTCACTAAACTATATGGTTGCGGCGTACGAGGACCAGCTTGTGCGTGGTTCAAATCATATTTACATAATAGGACACAAATAGTACAAATTGAAAATTACGACCAAGATAAAAATGAGATCAAAACCATTAAATCACAAGAAAAAAAAATTACTTGCTCTATCCCATAAGGAAGTGTGTTAGGATGCCCACTATTTTTAATCTATATGACGGATGTTCGAGCGGCTGAGACACCACTGGTCGCTGCTGATCCGTCATCTGTTGGTCCTTCATCATGGTCGTGTACGTGCAGGTGTTTGGAAAATAATACTCGCAAAATAACGCACTTAATTTACTTTCAAATATCGCAACGAGACTTAACTATAAACTTTAATGATTAAAATGATTATCACTGATTAAGTCTAATCACAATAATTGTTAAACTTGCATTTAGAGCCAATGGATTTGTGCGTGTGCACCGCGTGACGATCGCAACACAATGTGCTCGCCAACGCCACCATGACACTCACGACCACAGAACACTATTACTCCTAGCGGAGCTCACGACCCCATTCGGTGTTACCCGCTCTAAGTTAAAAATACCACTAAAGAAGTAAATTCTAAGCCACAGATTAAAAATAATCGATTACAACTTTAAAAAAATGTTACAATAAATCGACTAAATAATCGCGCGCCGTCATATATTAATGATCTTCCCAAAACATTAGATAAAGAAAACGCTTTACCAGTATTATTTGCAGACGATATCACAATATTAATCAAGTGTGGAAATGTAAATAACCCAAGTCTACAAATACAAGATACCCTCCAAACTGTATATACTTGGCTCCAGATCCACAACTTGGAAATTAATAGCAATAAAACTAAAATAATACAATTTAGATCATACAAAAAAACACCTCTCAATTTAAAAACAACATTCAGAAACACGCAAATAGAAGAAGTTAACTAAACTAAACTAACTGGAAGTCACACAGAACATATAAAAACAAAACTCTATAGATTCTCGTATGCTCTTTTTCAAATTAAACAAAGCACTAACACACAAACAGCTATGGCTGCTTACTACGCATACGCATACTCATGGCTGCGATATGGCGTCATGCTATGGGGAAATAATGTTAACGTAGATGGACTATTTATAATGCAAAAGAAGTGTATAAGAATTCTGGCCCAAATAGATAATACGGAGAGCTGCAAACCATTCTTTATAAAATATCATATTCTAACTCTGCCGTCAATATACATACGTGTACTTGTCTGACATTTGCGTATTTGTTTTTAAAAATATCGACAAGTTCACTAAAGTAGAAGATAAGCACAACGTCAACACTCGCCATAAAAAGAGGTTATGCGCTCCATCCTCAAGAATAAAAATGTTAAGTGATAGCCCATATTATATGGCAATAAAAATATATAATAAGTTGCCCAACATGTTTAAAACTGAAAAATCAGTAATAATATTCCAAAAAAGGCTAAAACTATACCTAATCCAAAAATCTTTCTACTCAGTAAAAGAATATCTAGAGTGTTGCTCAAAATAACGATTTTCTCTCAAGTACAAAAGTGGCGATCTGTCCTATACAAACAATAAGATTTAGTCTATCCTATTTAATTTCATATAAAATTATAATTATAATTTGTAATGCCTGAAAAGGATGACATTAATATTGCTGAATAACTGTATTAAATTAATTATTATTGACATTTAATTTTGACATAACTAACATTTCTCATTTTTATTGTATAATTTTTTTATTAAGTAATAGTAATGTTAAATGCATGCTAATTTAGAATGATAAGGGCAGGCGAATGATAATTGCAATGCTTGTAAAAGGCTGCTAAGTCATAAGTACTAACATAAGATAACACCAACATTGTAACAGTTAGTTCGCAATTTAACGTTTTGACTTTGATTTGACTTAACTTTTTGATTTTAGAACTTACAAGTAGAATCTACAAGCGTTCAATTTTACAAACCCTGTAGATTTCATTTGATAAACGTTATTTACACGAACATGTAAAAACTTCCTTATAAAGTGTAACTCGTGAACGTGTAAGTTTTGATACACAGGGCACTGATATCTCAAAAGTCCCTACATGCTCAAAACCAACAATTCACTGTAATATGCTGGCCGCTGTGCCTGCTGCGGAGTCAACTTTTTGCTGAAAAAGGAAAGTGCATACCACTGGTCGTTTAGATTTTGCTGAAGGCAGGACCCAGTGTGAACGGTAAAAGCACAGTCAAAGTCAGTTGATAAACCCAACCTGGCGTTGTATATGTACATATATATTTTATAAAATATTTATTACCTATTTTATGTTTGAAAACCTACTAGAGTGTGAATGTAAGGCGTGTTATCTATTGATTAGCTTTGCTGTCACGCTCGCGTTGGACTCGGGCCTCGTCCTAACCAAAAGTCATCGTCGCGCGAATATACTCGTACGATCGTTGCGCTCGTTTATATGAATATGACATAAAAGCACGATCAATCTATAGAGCAATCTACTCTATTTATACTCGTACATTCTTATCTTTATCATTCTCTTGGGAGCATCCTTACAAACTTTCAATGAATAAATACCTACATTTTCGACACACCCTATTTCAAATAATTGCTTTACGATTATATTTAATTTTTTGTTTTTATTTGTGACTTTGTGTTACGTTATTTCAAAACAATAATTTGTAGGTAATACCTACTATACATTTACAATATTGTATCGACCCTAAAATTTCAAATTGTTTAAAACTCTCAAGGACAGGCTTGACCTAGTGTGGAGTCCACATGTTAAAATATGTTTCCCTTGTAACAATAATGTTAGGAGTCGTTCATTTGTACTTTAGTTTTATGGAAATGTAAAAACACTTTTGGTTAAAACTATTTATTATTATTAATCAAGTCGAGTATGTACGTCATTATTCCCCTGCTTCCTAACAGAAAGCGATCGTCGCACGAATACGCGACATCGCGATCGTTTACCTGGATAATGACGTACATAGTAGGTACATACGCGACTCGATTGATCGCGCGACTATGTCATACGTATATAAGCGATCGCGTATTCACGCGACAGTCGCTTTTAGTTAGGACGCAGGATCACATATAACTCGCGGTAATCCGTCGATGGCGTCGCGATAAGTAGCGCGGGCTTATGCGTCACCGCATAACTGAGTTTATACCTATGTAGGTACTCGAAATAATATTATCTGAAATATTCGGCGAAATACGATGGTAGTGACTCCAAAAAAAGAAAAATATTAAAATACGTAGGTATTTGTTGTTACCTGTTTCCGCTTTGCAAGTCGGTAGGTTCGTAAGTACCTATTAGTATAATTAAACTTATAGTATTTTTGAGGCGAAGAAACGGTTTTCAATGAGATGAGATGGCCATTTCTTTGGGTATGGCGAATCCTGCTGTGTTTTGGTGGTGCCACTAACCGAACTGAGTAAAATCGGTCGTAGGTGGAAGTGCTAGCATGATTTACTCTTACTTTCGCTAAATTAATTTCTTATAAAACACTCGATTCCCTTCGTTCAAAAAGATTGGTGAACAGGAAAAATTACCCAAATACTGCCACAGGCCGATACCTACAAGCTCAGTAAATCAGTTAATGAATCACACATCCATATCTGCTTATCAAGCCGCGGTGCAGATACGACAGATAACAACAGTGGAGGATTCGCAGGTCCCGCTAGTTTCCCACGGACCGCGCTCGCAGCTCCTGCCTCCTCGAGCTAACGTATTGTGTTACGTGAAGGTGCCGACTGCCGAGGCTGTGACTGGCACGGGTGTGTGTGTCTGCGGGAGAGGCATGGCGGACAGTGCGCGCTGCGCGTGCGCCGCGCTGCTGCTGGCGGCGCTGCTGCGCGCGGCGCTGGGCGACGGTAACGTGTCCGTGCAGTGGAAACAGTGAGCTATCCGCGACCACATCCAGTTTTATCATTCTCTCGCTGACCCGACAGACGTTTTCCTGTCCAAATTTCAATAGTTGATACAAAAATCCCACAGAAGAAAGAAGGTTCAGTTTTTCCCGAATTTGAAAATTTTCGGGAAACTTTTCCAATTTTTATTTCCTTAGAAGTAAACCTAATTCTGACTATTAGGACCATTTTAAAGTAAAAAAAAACAGACAAATCGGTCCAGGCGTTCTGAATTGATGCGCTCACCAACGAACAGCATTTCATTTTTATTTAGTTGTATGTAGATTTTATCTATCAGCAATAGCACATTATCTATCAGCAATAGCAATCACACATTGTCTACTTCAGCTCAGATACAGGACTGTTTGTTGTTTCTAAGTCCTTGTTTAGTTCCTATAAGGTACATAAAGTAGTACGAGTAGGTAACAAACAGTGAGTTTTTGATATGGCTATGGACTTAAAGACGAAACCAATCTATGACAAACAGAGAAATCTGGTAAAGAGTCATGAGCTCGACTTTAGACGAAATTAAAACTGCACCATTATCGCACAGTTCAGAGTAAGTAATCATACGAAGGTTGCGTAGTTTTGAAAAAAATACCGGGTCCATTTCCTGGCCTTTAATGAAAAAACAGAAATGCAGTTTTGTTTCATACTGAAAATCGAGTTCAAGTCTGTGAGAAGAGAAAAGTGGTGAATAGTTTGATCACTTTACTCTTCTAAAAGCTTATAAAAAGCTCACTTTGTATATCTACTAGAGTTACTAGAGTTACTCGGATGCTCATAGCCACGCGTCCGTTTTAGTTTCTTTAGCTGCATAACAAGTAAACATTTTATGAAGTTGTTTTCAAGTCCACATGAAATGTTCAATATAAGTACTAACCTCCTGTATGCTTATGAGTAATTTGTGTATTGTGTAAGTTTAACAAGATTATAGTTAGCGGCGTTGTCGGACAGGCTCACGTTCGAGGATACGCACGAGCTGGTGGTGACCCCGGCCGTGGAGTTCATCTTGTCGTTTGCGCCGGTAAGTCCACTCTACACGAACTATTACGTCCATAAAAAACAAATGATATTGAATGCTTGTATTTGTTAACTTAAAAAAATTATGTCTTTGGGTTGTACCTTTGCGGATTTTTTGTTGATTGTACTTATTCAATTTGTAACACAAGCTCCTTGATATTTGTAGCACCCGGCACAGGGCGTGTTTCCGATCCGAGTATGGATCAAAGCCGACGGTGGCGACACCTCGCGGCCGCTGCTCGTCACAGCGAGGCGCAGGATAGGTAAAGAAGATAGAATTTAATATAAACCTAGAACACAACTTATGGTTTTCGGTAGTGAATAGATGCCCCTGCCGCAGCTCCTGCCTGCTCTCAGTTTATCCTAAACACTTAGGCGGCAGTAGGTACTGCACCGGCTCCACCTTATCATCGCACTCACCCATAGTTGGCTCTTTTCCGATCATGGTAGATGGTATGGGTTACCTATTTATGTACGGTCTGTCATGATTATACAGGCTGACCGGAACATTAAATTCCAAAAAAAGTTCCAAAGAATGTTTTTTTTTATTGTTTTTATTTATTTATGATATTATTATTTTATTTCATTAATATATAATTATTTTTATATTGGCGCAGCCGTGAGGCACACAATAAGATTTTTTCAACACATTTGCTCAAAAAATGCATTTACGATGCCTGTGTACATGGTTCGAAAGTTAAAAATTACGCACTATGGGTACAACGAAACGTGCGGTAAAATAGGAACTCACACCTAAGTACCTGTTTTACCGCATACTCCGTTGTATAGCGCCGTGCGTATCCTTTACGGTTTATATTGTAATTTCTATATAAAAATATATAAGAACTACACCAAGGAGTTTAACATTACGAGAATAAATGAGCTGAATAATTGAACCTCCTTGAAGCGCTTTTGCTCAATACGTTTGTCTCACTTTAATACTAAAGAGAAAATGAGACGAAAGATGTAGTTATAATTTTCACCAGGCGCACGTGGCGCCGTTTGCAATTCGCGCCATTTTCATATTAGGAACGTCAAGATTGTTGCGACTTTCCCACTGATATTTATAAACGAAGTAATAATAAATGAGTTCAGGCAAGGAATCCGATATTAATATTGTACTGTTTTCTCGCAAATGAGTTGAAAAACGTTGTATGACACCCGTGCGGAAATTGGTATTTATACACTCGTGACTATGGTAGCCCTCGACTTCGTCTCGGGCTTACATTCGTCTACTCGTTTGTAAAAACCAACTTACCGCACTAGTATCATAAATAACTATTGTTATTGTGTAAATATTGTGTGCCTGAACCTAGGTCAAATAAATTTATTTTCTTTCTTTCTTCTCTCTTTCCTTCTCGTAATCTGTTGTAAAAAGATAAATGTACGCATTCGTTATTGAATTATCTATACTACAAATAATACTACCTACTTTAATTTCTCCAATACAAACTCGTCTTCTGTTAGTAGAATGGGATCTTGGGGTCGAGACATTTATCTGTCAACTCGCTTATTTGTTCATCGTCGGAGAATTCTGGTACTGATACACAGTGTTCGACCGAAAAGTTGGCATCGCTTGGGGTGCTTCGTAATAACTTGCACGGTATATTGAGAGAGGTGTGCGTGTGCGTGGCAGGTGCGTGGACGTGGCAGCTGCCGTACCGCTCGGGCGCTGCTATGCTGTACGAGCTGGAGCGCACGCTGTGCCCTGACGACAGCGTCGACGCCGAGAAGCTCAGCGACGACTGCGGTCAGTACCATACGGCGCACCGTTTTACACAACACAATACACTCGTAGGCACGTGCTTCGCAGTTCGCACTCCGCACACAGTCCCCGCGACGAGCTCACACGCGTTGGTGCCGTGACTCCATGTGAATAGTATGTAGATCTAGTTACTGCTATACATATAGTGCACAGCTACTAAAACCTTCTTGTGATAAGGTTTTTCTAGGTTAAGTATTTATTAAAGTGATATTTGTGTCTGCTACACACGTGATATTTACAGAACAAATTCCTAATTGACGTTTTCACTATGAATTAATGAATTTTGTATCAGAGCCCAAACCAAAATTATTTTTTATGTAATGTCGTCAGATTCTGACGATTCGACGTTGCCTACGTCGGGTGAATTCTCCCTGCACGTGGGCTCGTCGTGCGGCGTGCCCACGCGCGTGCAACTGCGCGCCACCTTCGCGCGCGACTGGCGCCTGCCCTTCCAGTCTTCAACCACCGTGGAGACGCAACAGGTACGTGGATATTCTGTCCATTACATGTTACGGACAGACTCACAGTGCAATATCCTTGGCGGCGACCGGAACGAGTCCACGATAAGTCGAGGTTTCACGATACTTAACTTTTATAGCCTGAACTATTTACTAAGGACAACATATGTTCTGCAATACGTTTATATAATGTAATAATAATACTAATGATTTATATTTCGCAACTAAGAATTCATAGTGGACAACTTATTATCTAGTGTTAGTACCAATCACCCTCCGCACAAACTGTTTCACAATTGGCACAATCGCGTGAAATCTGTCGGTACGAGCTTGCGCAAACATTTCCGACGCGCTACAGTAGCTGTAGCGAGGAAGTCTCAACAACATCCTGAAACCATTATTGTTATACTGGGCCGGCAGTCTCGACTAGATAGCGACGCTGTCGCAAACTACCGATCGCTAAATATTAAGGTGAATCTTCAGTTGTAGCCCGCAAAATTCAAATTTCCTTTAGTTTTTTTGCAAATTTCAGCTCTGTATTACGTCGTATGTTGATCAAAACGCGTTTCTCGACTGCGTGAATTATATATTTATCGAATGATTATCATCAATTTCATATCAATCGTCAAATTCAAACAAAAATTGAATTTGGCGGGCTACAACTGAGGTTTCACCTTAATATTTAGCGATCGGTAGTTTGCGACAGCGTCGGTATCTATGTCGAGACTGCCGGCCCTGGACACGCAGGACATGCAGCGATCTTTTGGTGTAATTGACCCATAGATTACCTACTCGTAAACAGACTGGCAGACAGCCTTGAAAATAGTAATTTTTACTAGGTCTATAAACCGAGCAAATCTACGGGCCAACGTGTTGCACCGGATGGCGGGCACCCTGCGCTCCCTCTCTATGTCCATGGTCCTTAAGCTCGTCGGAAAGAAAGTGACCTAGGTATTTAAAAGTGGATACCGTTTTAATTACTGACCCGTTTATAAGTAGCTCGGGACCCACTTCACGGCATTTGCCGCCGACCATAAAGACCATTCACATTTTTCACATTGGCATTATAATTCGCATGGTGACAATTAAAGTGATCTAATTCAAAAATTTGAGAGATTGAGTTAAGTATACAGAATTACTA